>OV743717.1:2500000-5000000 GCA_928272305.1 Volucella inflata | reverse complement strand
TGTCAGCTCTTTGGACAAGGCCAATCTGCTTGACAATTACTTTGCAGCCAGCTCAACGCTTCCGGATTGTGCTTTGTCTCCGCCTACACTTGAGTGCTTCAAATCTTCAATGGGACGAATCCATTTTCGCACTCGGGTAGTAGCAAGAGTACTCAAAGATCTTAACGCTCACAAATCCGCCGGTCCAGATGGTATATATCTGGCAAAACCACTGCGTAAGCTTTCCATCAACCCTACTCTGTAGGTCTCTTTCCGAGCAGATGGAAAACAACATTTGTCCAGCCCGTCCCTAAAAAAGGCGAACCTTCTTCTCTCTCCTCTTGCAGACCCATTGCACTTACGTCCCTTCTTTCCAAGGTCATGTAAACGCTGATAAATTGTCAGCTCATGAAATATCTCGAAACACGAAAACTTCTTAATGACCGGTAGTACGGTTTTCTTAGCAGCAGGTCCACTGGTGATTTGATGGCAAGTGTCACCGAAAAGTGGATCCAAAGTCTAGTTTCACTTGATATTTCTATGGCATTTGACAGAGTCATTTTGTTACCCCTTATCTTACACTCTTCACTCTGTCTTAGAAAACCCTTCATGTATTGCATGGCCATTCTAGCTGACTGTAAGCTAAGGAATTATGCGGATGTTTAAACGTATACAGTAAGTAAAGGTGTTCCTGATAGCAAAAATACCATAATTTATTACGCACAACGTCTTGCTTCCGATACATCAAACCCATGCCTTAAACGCAACCAAATTATTTCAAGGACAATTGGCCTGTGGTGGCCATGGCGCGGTGGTTAGCTCATCGAGCAGAGGGTCAGTGGTTCGATCCCCAGTATCGCCAACAATTTTTCGAATCGTCATCACCCTTTCGGCGGGCAATGGCAAACTTCCGAGTGCCGTTCGGATTAGCCCCGCTCAGACAACATGTGATAAAAAAGACAACATGAGCAACACAAATGAGTGTCAGAGCATGTATTGCTTGATTTGCGCTGAAAATCGTTTAATTGTGTGTACGCAAGGGTGCTTGGATGGCACCACTTTGCTGCTATCTAGATATTGTCCACACATCCCAACGCCCCAATTGATAAAAGAAGAATCGGCCAAAGGTATAAAATCATGGAAATGTTTCTCTAACATAGCTCAGCGATGATTTTGATCTGAGTTGAAATATTTTTGCCATAGCCCGACAGATTCCGCGACAGATTACATGCCAAATGGTAAATAAAAAGTTCAAAAATGATCTTGTATGAACCTTTACCAAATCAGAACCATCTTTAGGTGACGAAATGTTCATTGAAGAAACCTATAAATACAATCATCAATCAAAAAATAAAATGAAAACACTTAACCAATGAAAGCGACCAGCTCTTGACGATAAATTTGCGAGAATGATTGTGAAAATGCCGCCAAACAAGAAGCAATAATCATGCCAGAAATGTGGCACAACTTCGAAGAATGATCCGAGAATCGTGCAAAATTGCTTTCGAGATGCCAGCTCCACATATTTAAGAAGGTATAACGATGAAAACCTATCCTATAGCTGCAATTCAATCTCCCACGCCTCTTCACATACGAATATTACAATCTCAGCTTCATGTAATCCAGGCATTTACCAGTATCACCTTGGAATAGGAATTTTAATCGTCCAATACTAAGCCAACCATAATTGAAATCCTTAAATTCAAATTTAAATTGTTGCTTTACAGCTTCAATGCTTCCTAGAACAAAGATAGGCTCTGGTGGGTACCAGGGTACAAAGATGTTAAGAGAAAAGGTTCAGCTAATCTTTCTAATGGTGCGGAGCCTTTCAGCCTCACCCCGTATTCAAAAATAAAATCAACAATTAAACGTTGTGAAAACAAAGTAAATAAATCTAAATTATCTCTATACACCGAAAGCGGTTGTATCAGAGAGGTCATCAACTTCTATCGGGATAATGCCAAGTGCAGTATCACTTACATTAGCTTAGAAGTAGTCAGGAATCTGAATGTTGCCTTTGAATGGAAGACAGCGAAATCGCATAATACCCGTGACTCTATGTACCATAAGGAGGCAGTAATAAGGAACCGCAAAGTATCTCTACCAAAGTGATCCTCAAGTTTACTAAAATGTTCAACCTCACTTGGTATTCGATTTTTCTGACTTTTGTGGCACAATACGGGTAGATTAGTGCCCATTGCAATTCGCGAATCAGTTCAATTTTGCAGAAGCCAAAAGCAGCGAGGCAAATGGTCCAAATAACATATCCTTCGAAATGTATCACAAATTTTGGGTTCAAGTGGATTGCTATTTTGTCAATTTAAAAAAAATCATCGTCAAAACACAAGTCGCATACTATACAAATATAAGAAAGTTCTATTCAACCCGATGAACAGATCGGCCTGAGGAATACTTCTTAGGTCCGTAAATGAAGCCAAGCCTTCAAGAGGAGCAGTACCATGCAAATATATAGGAGAAACATGTATCTTTAGATGAAGTCGTATGCCTTACACGTTTCAATAATTACTAAAATAAGAAGAAGAACAAGAATCACCGTGACGACTATTTTCCCAGCAAATACCATTTTTTTTCCTTTGTTTCGTCTACCAACTTTGTTACTTAAAGACTTTCGATCTGACTGTAACGCCACATATACTCGTAAAATGCTTCTATTCCTTAAAATAGCGTAATTCTCTCAAAACTCAAAAAACCATTGACAAACACTGAAAACGAAACGATTCGTCAGATGTCTGCCTCAAAAGAAATTGAATTATTTGATCCCGGAATGAAGTAGACGTCAAGTTTTCCAATTATCTGATAGAAAATCCTTGGGGGCGTCTGTAGTCGTCTTGGAGAGCAAACAAACTTCTTTTAATTCAGAAAAAAGGGAAGTCCTCCCTTTTTCATCTTCTCTGCCTTTGAGATTGATTAATTCCAACCAACCAACCAGCTTGGAGTTCTGACATCTGACATTTGCGTTGTGAATCTTTGTCAACAAAGTTGGTTAAATGATCTTATTCCTGGTGGTTTAATCAAATGCGTTTGCCTGTACATTAAAATACGAGCAGCTCCAAAAATGTTCCTTAAATCAGAATCTGACTGCCTTGGCGTGTTCATAGCAATAAAAACCAAACAGAAATTCATATCACAGACCCGATAAGCTCTCTAAATCAGCAACTTTAGGGTTGGCTTGCCCTTACACGAGAGGACGTTTTCAAAAGTGCCTCAAAACTGATTGATTACCGATTGAATTTGTTCAAATTAAATACAAATCCCCTCAATCAACAAATAATTTCGTTACAATCCGGCACAATATCAAATCATCTTTCAAACATAAAATACCACTTAACTCCTGTGTAAATCTTGGCGCCATCAATTTCTCCCCCTTCGAAAAGCAAAGCCTTTTTGCAAACTCAAGGTCTTACCTATCACCATTCACACGAACCGGGGACTTTCTTTCTGATATATAAATAGAAATTACTGAAAGGCGTCCCTCATCATTTTACGTAATTCTCCTGGCAAATATCATAAATCAAGATTTCCTTTCAGCAAAATAGGCTAATGCAAAGGCATATCGATATGCCAGATGCTCACACGCCAACCTACGTGAAGAGGTGCAAAAAAGTTAAATTCTTCGCACATCACTGGCTACGTCTAAACACAAACATAATTCGACCTTGAACAAAGCTTAATCGGTTATAATCATTCCGAAAACTTACCACAACACAACAAATTTTAATAATATTATCCACAGGAACTGCAATCCATACACATACGTATGCAAATACTCCAACTAGCAAGTTTCGATTGAAAATCAAAATCAGGATCAAACCACCACGCGTCACTGGTTATCTGCAATTCTTTCCTGCTCACTGAACTAAGCGCACTAACCGCACATCCATGCACCACAAACAGCTACACTTTGTTATGAATATTCAAAAATAGAACCACCACCGCACCCAATTCTAAGGATTTCTATTATTTTTTTCGCCCGAAAAAGGGAATCAAAAAACGCAAAAAAAAAAAACCCGAGCCGAACTCTCTAGTGATATCTGTTTCCTTTCGTTAGTTCTTTTTGAAATTCAATTCAATAAATCCTTCAATATAAATCGCAGGAAATATAAAATCTCTTCTTCTTCTCTCTCCATATCCCACAGATGGGATTTCCAGAAAATAAAGGAAATATCCAAACTCAAAACACTTTGGAGAAACTTCTTCTCCGAAATTCAATTCATATCACAGTACGCGTTCGAAAAACAAAAGTACCGTCGCAACCCGCTTACCACTCGAAACCATTCAAACTGATTTCAAACCCAACACCCTTTCGGAATGCGTGTAACCAATAACCAAATCTTATTAAATCCAACACCGACGACAAGACAAATGGCAAGAACCTCCACAACGGATGCAATTCAAATTGTTGTGGTCGATGAGCTCTCAAAATATACGAGATAGTTTTTTTAAAACCTTGAAATTCGTACCCGAACTCGTACGAGTACTTAACACTTAAAACAGTTTCCGCATCGAACCGAACGCGTTGAAAGGCCGAAGCAATCTGAATTGGCGAAATGAATTCATGAGCCAACAAAGATAGGATCTCTCCTACCCCCCACTGTATCTAACAGATATATCAACAGCATGTGCAACTAGCGCTCAACCTACACGCACAGTTGTGCATTTCGCTCATTTAACAGAGGAAATTCATGTTACAAGTGCCATCTCAGTCGAATATTTTTGGCGGGATTTCCTCAAAAGAGCCCTGTCCTGCGCGGAAGTTATTCTTATGCCGGCTGTCGTTCTACTCGAAGAGTTGCGTCCAAACTCAGTCTACCACGTGCTATATTTGGACTCTGCACCTTTCTATGCAGAACTGAACTTGAACCAAAAAGCATACGAAACGTTAAGGGAAGGCGACTGCACTCTGGCGTATGCGCAATAAAATCTGTGGCAAACCAAGAGAGGGAGGCACTTGTATTGTATTTTTGGAGAAAAATAGGGCAAATAAGTGGAACTGGATTGACATCTATTGGCAAGAGCACTGGGATTTGTTTACAAATTTTCTTGGCAGTCACATTTTTAGAAAAACATGCTTTTTTAAATTTTATGTCTTGAATAATGGAAAACTTCCTGACCTCTTAAAGATGCTTAGTCTGCCGACATTGTTAAGAGTCATGTCATCTGCAGTTTGAGCAGGTTCAGGTTCTGCTTTGGATGGTCATCGGCGAGTTCAATTTTCGCCAACCTTGGGATCCATACTAACCTCAGTTAACTTAGACCTTCGGTAAAGATTCAGAGAAATTTAGCATTTACGAACTGGCATGGACATCGCTTCAGCCTCATCGCTGAAGAAAGTATTGTGTTAAAATCGGTCTTCCAAACGCTGATGTTCATGCTCCCAATCGGCGTATGTTCCACGCCTTCAGTAGCTTCAATTCCTGAGTGATTTGAGCTTGATATGGGTGTAGATGCGAATCCGAATGCGAAATCTCCATGATGTGCCGTTATACAAGCCCAAATACTGAGCTCGCCCTAAAATCGATAGAGTTAGACTTTCTTCAACACTTTCAGTAACGGCAGCCATATTTTCTAAAGGGCTTACACTTCGAGAATCAATAGGCCTTAAGGCATCAGTAGCAGAGCCGGACTCTTCAGATTTTTTTCTTACAGTTTTGCCCATATTACGCTCAGATAGACGATTATGTCGACCACAAACTGCTCGTAATGCGCGGAACGTACCTATTACAGAATCACTATTTTTGT
Source organism: Volucella inflata (assembly GCA_928272305.1). Classification (NCBI taxonomy): domain Eukaryota; kingdom Metazoa; phylum Arthropoda; class Insecta; order Diptera; family Syrphidae; genus Volucella; species Volucella inflata. The sequence continues at coordinate 4,994,261 of OV743717.1, read as the reverse complement.
GGTAAGTTTTCACCATTTTGAACACATTGCAAGCCTTAAACTAAACATACACAGTATCGGATGACAGTTGAGTTTGACGTATGCAATTGAAACAGGGATGTCAAATACTGTCGGATGACCCTAGGGTTAATTGAATACAGAATTTCGTATATCTTCGCTTGGTGACATGAAATCTGACGTTGTCGTCCTAAAAAAAACAAAATAGGGATACGTCTTGGATCGGTTTGGAGCATTCGTTTCTTGACTCAAATTTTGATTTGAAATCATTCTTGGGCACAGAGATTTAGAACTTTTGAAGCAACATAAATCTTTCGCATCACATATCTATACGCAACACAAAAGGTATTGTATTAGCTATGAGGGCAGGGTGAAAAGTTATCGGCCTGACGCAGAGATGGCGTTCCAATCAGTAAAAAATTTATATTGCCTGGCTGGGCGCACGAACTTAATCTCTCAAGTAGTTTGCTTACACGAATTTTCGCAGTGGACTTGTAAAGGACGGCCAAAAACGGCAACCACGCCCGAAACCATCTATCGTGTTGGACAATGCTGCATGCTATCATGTTGGACGATGGGATATCGGAAGAAATGGTCCGAAACATCTTGCAGAAAAAATTAAATGCAAAAGCTGGGTGTCGCATTTGCTGAATGCCATAGATTGGACATAGGTCCACCACTACAGGCCAAAAACAAAACAGCAGACGAAGCAGTGGGTGGAAGCCGGTGGTTCAGTGCCAAAGAAAGCGAAGTCGATCGCATCTGCGGGAAAGGTCATGGCCAGCATATTTTGGGATGCGAAGGGGATCCTGCTAATTAATTATCTGGAGAAAGGCAGAACAATTACAGGCGAATATTACTTCAACCCTCTTGACTATCTGGATGCCAACATTCTGAAGAAGAGGCCTGTTTTAAAGAAGAAAAAAAACATCTTTCACCATGACAATGCATCTGTCCACAAGTGTGCGTTGCCGATGGGAATATTGCGGGATTTGGGGTACGATTTGCTCGGCCATCCCCCATATTCTCCTGATTTGGCAACCTCAGACTTCCATCTGTTCCCAAACTTCAAGAAATTTGTGTCTCTGAAGCGCTTCGCATCCAATAAAGAAGTTAAGAGGGCCGTATATTAAAATTTTCACAGCCTTCCGGACTCTCACTTCCGGGAAGCTATACTGATGTTAAAGAATCGCTGAACCAGTGTGTTAAGGTCAAGGGAGATTATATAGGAAAATTAAATCATCTCGTAACTGCAAATCGCAGTCTTTCATTGTCAGGCCAAGATTTGCGTCTCACGGTAAAACCTACAAGGGATGGGAAAAATCATTGAATTAAAAGTATGGCATCAGGAAGACATTCAGCTTTTCGTGGCAAAATAAAAGTGAGAAACTTACACCGTAGGTTTATACCAACCTGGTACTGAGTCAAAAACACCTCTCGTTCCGCGTTTCTTTAATCAACTCTGAAACCACGTTAGCGTTACTTTCGGGAGGATCCACCAATCGGGTTCTAAAAACACCGTGATAGCAATAAATATGCTAGTCTCACAGTATAGAAACACACCCATTGCTAGCAGCCTTAATGGTCTTATATTCAAACCCCCGGTGGTAAGCGCACTCTACTCGACTTATTGTACCGAGGTAATATGCTTTCGGAGAACGCCACATATATCGACTTAGCACTGACGATCATAGCTCTTTTTTTTTTTTGTCTTTTACAAGCCGCCGATATTGAGCACCAGCCTAGACAGTGCATCTGCCACCTGGTGGCTTTATCAGCCCAAAAATTTAGTCGTCAGTCGACCCACATTCCGAGGCAGTCCTACCGTAGCGGATTATTTGGCAATATTACTTGTAAAAATCAGAAGGAGGCTCTCTAAAAGAGACACCTGAGTGACTGACATATCTAATTCACGACACAAAAACTGTAGGACTTAGCCACAAATCACGAAACACTTAAAAGACACAGCCTACATTACAATAACGACAGTTCATTGTTGTTTTGACTGATTGTGATTTAAAGTGACTTTCCTAAGCCCTCATGTATGTATAACTTTAGGTCTCATCGAGCATTGCAATTTGAATTTTCAAATTATCTTACCATAAATTGCTCATACTTACTCGTATGTAGTAGTAGATGCACCAACTGAGGTAACCATCGAGAGTAAGAATTCAACTTTAACTGGTTGCATGTAATCAAAGTTTTGTGTTGCCCCAAGCTTGCCGAAAATATTATCTTTCCTATGTTTTTGAAATTCAAATGAAGCCTAATGTCGGATTTTGGGTGAGTCAGAAGAAATACTCTTCAATCTTCCTTTTGGAACCAGTGAGCAGAACTTCTAACCAAAAACTTTTAAATTATTCCATCACCACCACCCCGGGACATGTGTAATATGTTTTCAGTGGCTAGTCCTAGTGAAATACTCGTATTGTCTTCTCCAATACCTATTGTATATAGACAGGACAACGGCTATCAAAAAGTTTCATAAGTAGATAACTACTTCTCTCTCTACAAAAGAATGATAGATACCTATCCATGCTGATGATCTTTTTTCAATGTGTTCGCAATATGGCAAGCAATCGATTTTATGGCCAATTGAGTCGATATGACCTTTTTAAGTTGCTGTGGACTACTTTCTGCGGGAATAAGCTTTCAGATAGATGTCCATGGAACTCATATTGGAATACCTGTCATTGTCTGAGTAGGTAAGTTGAAGTTACATAGTCAAGATTGTGATTGAAATTGTCAATGCAAGCAATCAGGTCAACGACTGTTCATTGAAGCGACTAAGTGTTCTTTAAAAATTGTGATGGAATGTATCTATGTACGTTTTACTTCTTAGTAAAATGTCGGACAGTAGTTGAGCACAATTAAACTTGAACTTGATATCGGGCGGAATATTTTATGCATATTTGATCAGAACTTATACAAAAAGGCAATTTGGTATTTTTTAGATTTAAATTTATAAAAGAGACAGCGCAAGGACCATCTGTGGAAGTGGTCTTTGAAATAAAAACAATTCAAAGTCATTTGTCTTGGGCTTGGACATTCATGTGAAATTCTAAGCATTTGAGAAGGTGGACAAGGACTTTTGTTACATATTACTGTGACATATCGATATGGAATTCACTGACTTTGTTGTGTAGGACGAAAGGTCAGAAATTTCTTGTTTCTGGTGAACATTCAGCTAACATTTATATTTGAATGGAAAAATGTAAATGGATGTAGAGCTCACTCTCTACAAGACTTCCTCTTCGCAAAGCGTAACTTTGGCTTCATGCCCGTATTATACACATTGCAGCTCCACCAGGTGACATAATTTGATAAGTGGACATGTAGGCTTGTCCTTACACCTAGACCCAGCTATTGCAAAATTAAATTCTTGCCACCGGACTGGCACAAGGTCTTCCTGCCTCATAGGGAGCGCTGTGGATGGCCTAATAAGGACCAGGTATAGTAGACTCTGAATGTGGTCGTTTCGAACGTAAACGTCTTAAAAATTTCTAGGAACATGCAACGGTATGGCTTTTGCCCAGAGCGTATCTCCATCGATACATATGACCGGATAATCTTATCCAATACAGGATGGCAAAAGAGAGGCAATTTTATGGTAAGCCTGTTCGAATCCCTTGGTTACGCTTGCCATCATATCAGACAGTACTGACAGCCAATTTCCTCATTCATCGATGGTTAAAATTAGCAAAGGTCGAAAGCCATGAATGGCTGGGATTAAGTCATAGCTTCAAGTATGACAAGATTCCAGGAAAAACTGAATTACTAGGTGGGGTGAAAAGTAACCTGGCATTTGGCATCATGTTGAGTATGGACAAAAACGATTTTCGTTCTCTCATAAAACATTATTTTTTGAGAGGCAAAACGGTGAAGGAAACAAAAGAAAAGTTGGATAAATATTATGGGGCTAATGCTCCGTCAGAGTACACCGTCAAATATTGGTTTCGAGAGTTTCGTGGTGGCCGCAACTCCACTACCGATCAAGTCCGCAGCGGCAGGCCCTCCGATGCATGCCCACTCCTAACCAAAAACACGAATGCGATAGCATTTCGAAAGAGTGTTTGGACTTGCTGATGCGGAATCGGGCGGACTTTTGGCGTCGATTGGTAGCTGTTGATGAAACCTGTCTAGACTGTCTGGACTATTATCTCTTCCCAAACCTCAAAAGATGGCTCATCAATAAAAAAATTCAGCCCACGCGAAGAAATCATCTACGCCACGGAGGAGTATTTTGCAGACCTCCCGAAAAATTACTTTTCGGACTGGATCAAGAAGTTGGAAAATCGCTGGAATAAGTGTATCAAGCTAAAAGAGGACTATATTGAATAAAATAAAAAAAATATTTAAAAAAAAATTGTTTCCATTCCCAAGGAGGTTACTTTTCACCCCACATAGTAGTTCAACTAATTCAATTTATCATAACTTTGTGTCTGCTTCTAGGCACTGTGGCGCTGGCAGCCCGGTGTGGGTCATTGCCTAGCTTCTTAACACTTATTTGTGTTGTTCATTTTGTCTTTTTTATCACATCTGAGCGGGGCCTACGGTTTATCGCCAAATCCGAAAGGCAATCCTTTGAAGATTTTTCATACTCAAATTTACTTTCGGGAGTTTGCCATTGCCCGCCGAAAGGGTGATGATGATTCGCAAAATTGTTGACGATGGCGGAGATTGAACCATGGACCCTCTACGTGATAGTCCAATGAGCTAACCATTGCGCCATCGCCACCATCTTCCTCGATGAAACGTCGAAAATTCTCGTTTGCCTTATTGATTGTCAAAACTCCTTTGGAAACAGAATATTCTCCGCGAAGAATCTAATGCATTCGTCGTTTTTACCGACATCGCAGGGAAGAACTTCACTTAGATCTGTGTTTGAGGCATTGATCATCTAAGTCTGGTAGCAATTGTGCCAAGGAGCTGATTTTCTGGATGCTGGCGCCTATTTAAAAGTGTTTTATCCTCTTTCTTGACCTTGTAGTGTTAAGCAGAGCAGAACCTGTTCCATCTTTTGGTTATAGCAATTTGAAAATTTCTTTTCAAACGTTTTCAGGGTTCTGCCGGGAAGCCCGAACCTGTCACCATATTGCTGGTGCAGGCAAAGGCGTAAGTGTCTAGGTACCATTGCTAGCTTAGAGTATCCTAAGACGATATCAAATCAAATATCTATTGTATCCGACAACATCATCTAGAATTCTGTGAGATTGGCAGCGGATAGTGATCTGCAAAACTGACGGGATTGACTCATCTGGAGCTGCTGAAAGATGGAATGTCTTCACTCTTCTTTGTAACAATGTGAAAAGGGCTGGCTGATCAAATCAGAAAACAGGGGCCCGTCAAGGTTTTAAACGGGACGACGTAGTATAGGAAGTGAAGGAAAGTTTACATTACAGTGATTACCGTATAACACTGGAACGGGTTTGCGTTGGTATTGTTAAAATTTGAAAAGACCCGAAGAATTTGCAGCGGTTGGTGTGATGAAGAATGAAGTTTTGATGTTGAAATACTGGTGATGATCCGACTCCCTGTGGTGCTGCTCGAAGCACTTAAGTATTTCATGAATAAAGAGGCGATTGGACAAACAGTCATCTGATGTAGAATAGCCTCACTGCAAAGTGCACGACGAACTAGTTTTTGACCAGTTTTTAGTCAGTTTGTTTAAACGAGGAAGCCTGGCTCTAGATATACAGCTAAACTTCTACTTCTTCGATATCCATATCATAAGCTGAGTTTTCCAGATAAATATTTATTTTTTATACTTCATGGTAAGCGGATGACACCATCGTCTCAGCTTCCCACTAACAATCCCTGTCTGGAGATTTATGATGACAACTTCTTGCAGAAGCATTAGTATGGACAATCATGCATCAAATATATTTTCTGTATCTGAAACTAAAAACGTTTACATCATCCTACAACAACAGATATAAACGTAAATCTCCAGATGTGAAGTTTCACATTTAATCCTGAAACCTACAATTTGCATTTATTCTGCCCAGGGAGATCCCACCATTCGTCTACTCTTTGTCCACCCTTAACAAGTGTCCTTGCACTTAGGCACTCTGCAAAGTCAGAGAATCTTTACTAGTGAGTCTGTGACCAAGCACGAAGGCATTTATCAAAATTTGAAAATTGTTATGAATTTTAAATTTATTTCTCTTAGGACTCTTCCACTCCACTCCGCTCGGGGCTAATGTTCTCATTCTAATGAAAATCAAGAACAAAGACTTCAGCAGTCTCTTTACTGCTTTAGTTAGGAATAAACAATTTAATTTATGAAAACATTTCACAGACAATACTGAAGGCGGTAGTAGGTGGTAGTTTTAATAATTTTCCACATCATTTTCATCGTTGGCCTCATTGTACTCCATATTTAGGCAGTTGAGGAAGAAATTGTCAATTGTGTTGTACAAATGTGGTAGGAAACTTCCAATTGAGTGGTTCTCATCAGTATAAGTCTGAAACAAAAGCAAAAAGGTAATTACAATCCATAAAAGAGGGAAACCATCCCAAAGAAGTTAACCATTTCATTGAAGAGAATGTCATTCTTCTGTAAGACCTTAGCTAGCATTAAACTTTGCTGATAGTGCACATTATCATCGCCAGAACCATGAATCAGTAGAAAGTCATGAATCTTGAAATTTTCTACATTTTCCAAGATGCTGCTGTGCTTGTAATTGCCGAGATTGTCGGCTAATGTTGGTAGACCCATGTACCTCTCTGTGTAGATGGTATCTATGGGAAGAAGAATTAGTGCAAGTCATTCGAACAAAAGTTAAATCTTACCGTAGTAAATCCATGAAGTCACTGGCGCCACAGCCACACCACATTGGAACACCTTGTCAATGTCGTTTCCCAATGTTTTGGCTGTCATATAGCCACCATAGCTCCAACCCCAAATGCCTGTGCTATCTGTGTCTATGAAACTGTATTTCTCTTGTAGGTATTTTGTAACGGATATTTGATCCTCCACCTCATGTTCACCTAAATTGTTGTTGACACTAAAGAGTAAGTCTTTGCCCTTATTTCCTGTACCCCGACCATCGATAATCACATAGATGACCTCTCTATTTGTGGTTAGATACCCTTCGAAGCCAACTGTGAAACTGCTTGTGGTTCGAACTGAATTTGGACCTCCATACACATAGACTATGGTGGGATACTTTTTGTCTTTGTCTGGATTATCCCAGTTAAGGCTTGGTGGCAGGGAGAATCTCGCATATCCAGTAAAACCTCCTCCAAGAGTGACATTTATGAATTTGATTGTGGGACGAAGTTTTTTAGATAGCGTCTGCCGGAAGGCACTATTTGATTCCCACGTGGCTAACTTGCCGTTGGTCTAGAAAAAAAAACTAACAAGATTTAGGTTCTGAAAGTCGGATGGAGTCAACTTACCTTTGTGTTGAAGATTCCAGTGTAACTTGGATTTGGACCAGAGCAAGTGAAGCTGTTGTATGAGAAGCCTTTACTAAAAGTTGCTGAAGCCTGACGACATGTATCACCATCTTCATCAACTAAACGGCATGTGAGGCACACATCATTGCGGAAAATATGACTTTGAGAAGGATCCCCAGGAAGATTTGCTTGATAGTATCTAAAAGAAGAATGAGATTTTCAAATAATACGAATTTTGTCAGTATCTACAAAGCCACTTACACATTATCATTTTCCTCATCATATCCGTAAAGACCAGTCACAGTGAAATCTCCTCGTGACGACCAGATATTCTCCCCTGTGGTGAGGTCTAAGTTCCAGATTTGGTACCAATTTCCAATCCAATACCGCATCAGACAGTTATTCCCACTTGATAAGCACAAAGGATTACCTATACTTATCCAACCTTTTGGCTCTTCAAGCCGTTTAACCTAGAAACAAAATAGAAGATGACTAGCACTTCCCGGCATGTCTCAATCAATCCTTACCTCTCTACAACCTCCTTTATAACCGCACGATTGAATACTCCCAATGTTTTGTCTTCTATTCAACCAAGTGATCAGTAGTTCATCTTTACTGCTCCATGCCACATTTTGAAGAATATGATCGGTGGAAACTATTTCAATTGGAGCTTGAATAACCTCAATTGATGGTGTTGTAGTCGATAAATCATAGACTTTTACCGAAACCACAGGATTTGGTGTCCCTGGCTTTGGATATTTCAAATCAATCCCTTGTGGATACTGATACTCGGGATCCTCACTTTCGCCGTAAATGTAATAAGTAAACGTTTGTACATTGGTATCGTTAAATGATCCCACAGCGAGCTTTGTACCATCTGGTGACCACCACATAGCACTACCACTGCTAAGTACTTCTTCTTCATAAACCCAGTCGGGAACACCAAGATAAATCTCACCATTTACACCTTCTGTGGTTATTTTTACCTCTATATCGTTTTCGAAGTGAACATACACATTGTTGTCGTAAACGTAGGAGAGGCGATCGTTAACTGTGGACCAGGTGCAGTATTGAAGCTTGGCGCCATTATGGATTTGCTTAGACTTTCTACAGGGAAAGAGTTAACAATTTTCTCATTTAATATGAAGTTATGTTGGGGCCATACTTACCCTGTTTCTATGTAGAAAATATCATATTTAGCAATGTAAGAGTGCCGAAAGATGGCTTCGACGTCATGGCGTATGAGAATCATCTTATTATCTGGTGACAAAGTGAATGTTCCTCCGGTATACGTGTCCTTAAAGGATTCAAAACATAATTTGAGATTGTATGTTGGTTATACTCGTACAACTTTCTTACCAAAAGCTCTTTGGATACAAATTCTCTAGTTTGTTGCAATGCTGCGTCATAAATGTAGATTGTCTTGTCAGTGGCAGTGTAGTAGAATTCATTGTCTGAAAAAAATACGAGACTTGTGCTAATAAAAGTGCCTAGATTGCCTATAAATACTTCTTCGGTTACGTATAAGGTTCGCAAATAAGTTCTCGCTGTTTTTTTTTTTTGATGAAAATGCAACTTTATTGTGAAAACATGGTTACAAATGAATCATTCAAGGTATTGCCCATCGCTAGGTACAACTTTTCCCCATCTTTCTCGCAGATTTCGAATATTGTTATGGTAAGAGTGTTCATCTTTGGAGACTATCCACGATCCACGAATCAAGCCATTTTTTGGTGTCGGAACTGCTGATCAGCCCGACCATGTGCTTTTGAATCATTCCCAACGCATGCAATTGCTTGGAAATGGCTTAGCAGTTACCCCCTAATGGTGAAACAAGCTCTTCTTGCATTTGGCACAGAAGAGTTTTCCAATTCAGAGTTTTCGAAGGAGTTTGATTCCTTTACGCTTCTTTTGAAGCAATCATGGTACTTTGATTCACTTAGAGCAGCATCTCCGTTAACTTTTTGGAGCTCTCGATGCGCTTCAGCCGCAGTTTTCTTCGAAAATCAACACTTCCCCCAAATGACTATTATTTGGCACAAAATCAGACATTTTCACACAACCAAAAGTATTTGACACAAAAACAAAATCACTAATGTGTCAAAACGGTTTGTTAACCATATGTGTAAGCTTGATCCATGACGTTTTGGATATGTCAAAATCGACCAGCACTTACTGCTGGAGCCATCTATTGAGAACTCAGTTGCGCACCTAATATTTTTAGAGCCCAAAAACAACCCGGGGTTGTAATTTAAAATCTTTAAAATCTATTAGAAAAGGGATCGAATTTCGTGATATATGAAGCCGTGGCAAGAAGTTATCCAGATAAAGAATTGTAAGAAAAAGCAGGTACAAAAAATTCAATGATGGACAGGTCATTTAAAATCGCATCATGGAATGCAAACACTCTTTTAAAGCACATGCCCAAACTAATCATCCTTTCAGAGATGGAAAATTTAGATAATTGTTGGTTGGTTCCAGGCCCTGGTAAAGCTTGCTGTTATATCTTCAATGCTCATCAACGCCAACGGAACCGAATGTCTGACGAAAAAATGTTCATCCGCTTTTGATAGAGTCTGTGCTTCACAGCCCTAAAGTAGGACTGGTATGATCAAGGTCTTATAAATATAGGGTCAATCATTTCGTAGTTTCAAGTTGGTAACGCTGGCATTTGACGCCTGCCAAGCTCAGCTGTCATTTAAAGTGTCATAAGATTAGTTGAATGTTTGCCATTTACAATAATGGATGGCTTACACATCGAACAACGTGCTAAAATTATTAAAACAAAATTATAACTGTAAAAGTGGTGATTCAAGCGTGGCCACTTTTAGCGCATTACGCGATGATAATGGTCGTCATAATCGACGGACTATTTGGATTTGCATCTCCATCCTTATAAAGTCCAGCAATTGAAGCCTGCTGACCATTCACAACGTCGTAGATAGGCTTCTTGGGTGTTGGAACAACAGACAATTAGCATCGATTTTTCTAACAACATTTTCTTCAATGATGAGGCACATTTCTCACTCGGTGGGTATGTAAACAAACAAAATTGCCGCATGTGGGGCTCAGAAAACCCACAAGTGATCGAAGAGATGCCGTTGCATCCAGACAAAGTGACTGTTTCGTATTTCTTCGAAGATGCCAATGGGCGGACGGTTACAGTCAATTCGGAGCGATATGGCCGAATGATAACCGATTTTTTTTGGCCGGCGACTAAAAATCATGATATGTGGTTCCAACAAGACGGGGAAACAAGCCACATAACACAACCAATTATGGCTTTATTGCGTGAGAAGTTTCCTGGTCGCGTAATTTAAATCTTTGGCGACGTCAATTGGCCACCAAGATCATGCGATTCGACACCGTTAAGTTTTTGTCTGTGGGGCTACGCAAAAAACTGTGTTTGCGCGAATAATCCCCAAACTCTAGACGCATTAAAAACCAACATTACTCAAGTTATGGCCGAGATTCCGCACGAAATATGCGAAAATGTGGGTAAAAATTACCTCTAAAGAATTGCATGCTGCGAATCTTCTCGAGGCGGCCATTTAATTGATATTGTTTTTCACACTTAATGGGGAAGTCCAAACTTTATAACGAATTAAAATCCTCATCAAAAATGTGTGTGCTGTGTGTATTTTATTTAGCTTTACTTTCGAAATCAAAAATTGAATGACTCTTTATGTAGTCTCCTTAGTTGTTCGGTATTGGGCCTTACTACTCAATTACTATCATAGCCCAGTGATTTTTCGTTTTATTTTTGCTGAGGTGCCATTGGCAAAATTTTTAGCACAGCCAAGCCAAACTAAGCCCCTTAATGCCCCAAAGTTATAGCTCGACTGTAACATTTCGTCTGTGTTTTGTCCTGGTCAATATTATCGACATACTTTCGAAAAACGGTGCTCTCATTGATGGCTTTGGAGTTCCACACAATTCTTACAAGTACGATGCTAAGGAAGTCACATGACATCACGTCATATCTTAAAATCTTTATTGACATCAAAGGTCTCGGTTAAGGCGTTTACAATCCTTGAAGAAGCAGCAAGAGTTCTCCATCATCTAGACAGAAGGACGAGCTTGGCAGGGATGCCAAAACTAGACATAGCTCTATAAGCCTTATATCAGTTGATGCTGTAATCTATGACCTTCAAATCGATGAAAAGGTAGTGGACACAGAATTGGACTCCTTGAGTTTTTTCCAATATCTTCCAGAGTTTTATGATTTAAGCGAATATAGACATTTTTTGTCTGAAATCACGCTGATATAGGCCAATCACGCCTTAGACGTTCACACGGTATAAATAAGATCTTGGTCAGAGTGTCAAAAAGACTGAAAGACAAAAAATCGGTACAGCAGTGCAGCAACTAAGTTCTTAGCATAGTGCTTGCCTTTCCTCTCAGTGTTGGTACCTGATGAGAGAATTAGTAAATCTGTGCTTGCTCGATGCAGGTCCGACCAGTGGTACAGTAGTGATCCACACCGTTATTGGACTTACAACCCTCTACGAAAGAGATAAAAAACAGTGCCGAACCAACTTATTGCCTCGGGTAATGTCGAATTTACTGTTGATGTACCAGACAAACGTTCAAATATTTACATTCGGATCTGACAAAGAATTAGCAAAAGCTTTTGACTATAATTCCGACAGATATCACCACCATCCAGGAGGTGAAAAGGAGGATGAAAAGCTTTTAAAAAATTCATTTATTCTTCTAAACCTATTTAATCGCCCTCAAAGTATTCCCATTCCAATATTATACGTTCAAGTAAACGAATTTCCATAATGGCCTTCAAAGCTTGGTGCTACTCAATAAGGTCTCTAATTGTCAATTTTCGAGCACCGGATTTCTGTTTTTATTGGCATGTTGTTCATCAGTCGATGTTGATAGCCGTCCAGGGCGATCCTAGTCTTCAACGCATTCACCGGCTTCTTTGAATTGCCTGTACCACTTCTCAAATTTTGTTTGTCACAAAGCCTGGTCACCGAAAGCCTTCTGCAACATTTTCAGCGTTTTTATAACAGAAACTTTACTACGGAAACAACTGCGTTACTATTGAACAAATGCAGATTTTGACATGAAAATTGACACAGATGTCAGTGACAGTACTACGAACCTAAAAAATCGAAGAGGCCGCGTATTTTAAATTTAAAATTTCACATTGTCTTTTGATCACAGTAGTATTCTACGACGCCCTTTCGGAACAGAAAGAATGTTGTTATGATAGTCTCAAGTATGAATCTAAAACCGTCAAGTACGATAACCTACACGGCACCATGCCTGGCAACGAAATTAAGGTCATTGATAAATTGCCAATACAGCAGCTAAACGGTTTCTGCATCCCAAAATACACAAGGGGACATGGTTGTTTTCGGCTCATGAAATACACAACCAAATTGATCATGAATGATCATGAGACATGAATCTAGTACTTTGAACTTCTGAACCTTTGGATTTTCTACATTAACTCGAATCACCACGTTCTTGCTAAGATACGTAAACGGATTTCGCTAGCATCGCAACAAAAAAATAACGTAGAAATGCTGTAATCACGTTGGATGAAGTCACAGAATATTGAGAGGGACATGGTGGCTCTGTGACATGAACCTGCTTTTCTTCGCTTGAAAACAATCTGGTCTAGACACAAGAGTAGTAGCCCACTGCAATTTAGCGGGATATCTTTCAGCACTTAGGCCAGAAGACAATTCAATAATTCAACGGACTACAGATGAAACGGAGTAAACTTAGACACAACAAGCTTAACAGATGTTAGGCATGGATCCTGCTGCCTTGAGTATAGTCAACTGAAGTAGAAGTAGCTCTTGAGATATCGAGAGACCAGAAAAAGGATGAAAACTTCGAATCAAACTGGAGGAGCTTTGGAAAGCCTTCAACCTAAGCTACAGTTCCATTAGCGTCCTTTTGAAAGGACTACTATACTGAAGTGTGGAAGATTGACAAAATGCGTTGGTTAATACTCATATACAAGCAAGAAACCACTTTACGAAGTGTATTATTTAATTTTTTTTATAATTTACAAATTTACTAACCTATTAGGTAGTTAAAAAATGTCTCCACTGTTTACATAATGCACCATAAAATCTACATAATCCATTAGACGTAGGTACACATTTTCAAAGCGACAGGTTCACCAGGTAATCCATGTGACTTAAGCACTATTCGTCTATCAATAACAATAAACATTATCGCATTCGAATCAATCTAATCAGGTGTCGCGTTGTTTTTATCATCACATCACACCAGATAAAGTTAGTACAAAATTGTCCCAATAAATGCCAAGTATCCCCATATCTTGTTTACGATACACTTTCATGGTAAGCACACAACCACCTTTGTAATCTTAATGGGAGATTACCTGAGACCAAACAAAGTGGAATGTTAATACTCGCAGTTCCAACTTCTCTTAACTGATAACACCATTTTTTTTCTTGTATATACTCGTATGTGTACAGGCCACTCACCTGTAATCCATGTTCCATTAAATCCTCTAATTTGTGAAGTAGCAGTTAAGGCTTCTGTCAATCCCCATGGAGTTTTAGCTTCTGTCGCCTTTTTGTCGATAGCTGCACCTGATACTTGCGACAAAATGCAGGCGATAAAAGCGTATCTAAACACCGGTAGATACATATTCAACATCTACTGTACTACTTATAGCGATCGCCTATCTATACCGAATTTACGCACTCGATTACAGTACCACCTGTTACCATTGCGAGTTCCTAAGACACACTAAACTATTAAAATTCAACCGATTCTCTGCCAAGCCCTCTCTCTCATTTAAAAATTAAAAAATTTTAAAAAAAAAACCCCCTATCACCTCGAATCGATCAATCGATCGGCGAGAATATCAATCCCATAAATTCGAGTACCTCGTAGTGAAATTCACAAATCCAGCGAACAGAACAGCAAGGCAAAAGAAACCAGTTTCCCCCCAAAAAATTGCTTTCCGAGTTTTCAGAGATAATCGAAAAAACGCTCATTCATCTATCATGCCAAACAAAGCGGACAAACTGACAGTCAGACGTGCTTAATGCCACAACCCAAAGGGCCAAAACGACAGCTGATTATCGGATTCGAATTGTAATTCGCCTCGCATTTGCATACTTTTGGCGACTCGCGGTGGTAATTAATTAGACAGAGCAACAAATCCAAAAGGCAACAACCGAAAATTGTATTTTGCATTTTTTTATTTTCTTTTATTTAATTTTTATTAAATATTTTTCGTTTTTGTATTTTAATCGAACGGGTTTGTGGTGAATTTAAATAAGATGGGGTGACTGCCAGCCAACCGCATGGGACCGATATTTGACTTGAAAGTCATTTGGGATGCGAGTCGCATTTTGGGTGCCACACTTTGGCGGTCGTTTTGTTTATTTGTTTTTCGCCGGTGATAAGATACAGTGAAGTAGAGGTATTTATACATAAATACCCTCAGAAGATGTAATTAAAGAAAATAATACAAAATCTGCGATAATTTATTCGTTAACATTGTTTCCTCTTGGCTTATGATAATGGATTGAAAAATTATGGCTTTTAAGAGATTATTCGAAATTTTGCGGGTTCTTAGAATAAACTTGTACGAAGGGTGAAGTTTTCTTAATTCTGAAATACATCCACGTACGAGGTTAATATCGGATTTGACCTCAACCCTCCGTAAGGTCATATTACTTGAACTTGATAGCCCGAATTCGTGCTTGCAAACGGAAGGTCAGCAAGTGACAAACCACTGGAAATCACAACTTGCGGAAATACTTTATAGATGTCGATTTAGGATGAATTGGGACCGAGCACTCAACCAAAGAACTAGTTCATTGTAAGTTGTTTTTTAATAAAATTTCTCAATCCTTCGATGCAAGGTGAATATCCGCTTCAAGTATAAAGTACTTACAATATCGGCACTCACGCCTGATGCGACCGTACTCCAGAGATTCTCAGAGAAAGTGCTCCGCCGTGTCATAATCAGTTCCACACCAAACATCGCAGTATATTGTATCACTTTTGACCAAAACGCTTAAGTACTAGGTGGGGTGAAAAGTAACCTTCTTGGGAATAAAAAAAAAATTATTTTTAAATGTTTTCTTATTTTATTCAATATAGTCCCCTTTTAGCTTGATACACTTATTCTAGCGATTTTCCAACTTCTTGATCCCGTCCGAAAAGTAATTTTCCTCGCGTGAGCTGAATTTTTTATTGATGAGCCATCTCTTGAGGTTTGGGAAGAGATAATAGTCCGAGGGAGCCAAATCAAGCGAAAACGGTCGATGCGACAGCAATTGGGGCCATAAGTCATTGATTTTAGCCGTGGTTGCGATGCTCTTATGCGCCGGCGCATGGTCTTGCAAAAACAAAATTTTTGTTCGCTTCATGTGAGACCGTTTTGCAGGGATTTCAGCCTTCAATCGCTCCAATAATGCACAGTAAAACTCGCTGTTGGTAGTTTTTCCTTTTTTGAGGTAGTCCCAGAAAATCGACGCCATAACCTTTCCGACCCATTAAGCCTCCCTCGGCCGTTTCGGAGCACTCGTGCCGGCTTCAGTCCATTGCCGGGCACTCATTCTGTTCTCTGGTTTCATCAAAAGTTACCAATCGACGCCAAAAGTCCGCCCGATTCCGCATCAGCAAGTGCAAGCACTCTTTCGAAGTGCTCTCGCGTTCGTGTTTTTGGTCAGGAGTGAGCATGGTCAGGCACCCAGCGGCAGGACAACTATTTCATATGCAGAACATTGCCCAAAATATGGCGTGTGCGCTCAGAACCAATCTTTGTGGTATCTGCTGGCTCGCGCACCTTCACTTTCCGGTCAGCCAACACCATTTCATGTATTTTTTTGACATTGTCCTCTGAAAACACATCGGAGGGCCTGCCGCTGCAGACTTGATCGGTAGTGGAGTTGCGGCCACCACGAAACTCTCGAAACCAATATTTGACGATGTGATCTGACGGAGCATTAGCCCCATAATATTTATCCAACTTTTCTTTTGTTTCCTTCGCCGTTTTGCCTCTCAAAAAATATTGTTTTATGAGAGAACGAAAACCATTTTTGTCCATACTCAACATGATGCCAAACACGTCAACAACAATCAGCTGTCAAAACAAAACTGAAGACAGTATCGCACTGAAATTTGGCATATCCGCTTAAATATAAACGGACTTCGAGGCACCATAACCTTTTTTTTGCAGTAGCAGCGCATTCTGGTGGTCAAGGAGGTTACTTTTCACCCCACCTAGTATAAGCCAAATCCGTAGTATCCCGTCACGACGGTAGTAAGCAGACTGCAATATTTCCTACTGAAGGACAGCAGGAGGTCACCGACTTCACAATATAGTTCGTTACCATCATGATTGCGTATACCACAGTCCTCCGCTTAGAAGACAGATGCAGATTTTTCTAACGAGATGTGAAATCTATTTTTGAGGCCATCCGTGAAGACCAGAATACATTCTATTACCGGCTTAGATTCTCACCGAAATCATTCCAGAGCACGAGAAATTCTGATGTTATTGCATCAGATCGTATGTCCAAAGGACCAGAGTTATAAGACGCACTGTCTGTCTTTTAAGGTGAAGTGCCGATTTTACCAAAGACCGGTTTTCTTTTAAAGGAAGATAGCTTTGAGAACACGAATCATGACTTGAATTTCAAGAGGAAGAAGATTTATTGATGCGTCTTGACCTGAACTAGCCATGCTTATGAAAGCCCCCATTTAAGCAAGACCGACCGTTCTTTGGAATGTGGTAAAAGAATCGGTGACGTGAGTAGCTTGTTTTTAGCTTGCCTTAAGCTAGTGCTCGCCTGTAGATTATCTCTTATTGGGTTTCGTTTATGTCAGTACTATATTGGTCCCTTAATTTGCGTAAAATGAAATCAGCACAATGAAAATGAGCGAGCTGCTCAACGATGAGTAAGTTGGAGTTTGTTAAAGAGCGCTAAAAGTTTGTTCACTGAAAATCCGGAATTTCATGGTCAAATCATCATCAGCGTTGATACTCTCTTTTGGCTCATCGATTATGTCAATAAGCAACATTTTTGTATTTTGAGGGAGAACAATCCGCAAGTCAATCTTCAGACTTCAATTGTATTTTATGTACGTGCAGAGTTACTTACTTAAGGTCCAGGGTAAGCCAACAAGCGTTTTTAGGTGCCCTTCCACTTGCGTGCGCAACTCAAGTCTTGGTCCTCCTTTTATGCACTTTCCTTTGGTGGCGGATTCGAAGACTCTTGAACCAGAACATTTATGTCAATCCACTCTACATGACCCAGCCATCTCAGTCGTTGGGTCTACAGTCTTCTGGCTAAGTCCTAAGTCGATATGGCTGTACAGTCCATGCAGTTCGTGGTTGTACATGCTCCTCCACTCACCGTCTATGCAAACGAGACCGAAAATCACCCGAAGTTGTTTCCTCTCAAAGTAGCCAACAACGCCCTCATCCAAATATTGATGCTGTCATACGTGGCCTTAAATTCAATAAGGTGGTGTATATAGGTCGATGGTAGACTTTCCGGAAGATATACTAATATGGACAAATCATGTTGTTAACGAACGGCTTAAGACATTCACTCATTACGCGTGTTAGGATTTTGAAAGCGATGCTATGAGGACTGATATCTAGTTAAGAGGTTCTCCATTCTTCAAAACCGACGGAATACACTTTAAGGTTCCCAGTAGCTGTGCTTATATGCCCAAATCAGTCCTATGACTACCATTAGTATCCATCCTACGTCCTTCAATGACTTAGTCTAATAATGAACGGGGGTAGAGCAATACTGGACTTTTCGTGGTGGATTTCATGTAAAGTCAGTAAAGGTTGCGGCTTGTCATTAAGTCCTGATGAGAGGTAGAACTTCCAACTGAAGGACCAGAGCTTAAGAATCGGTACCATATGAGTCAAGGCGCCCCAGACTTCGGTCCGGTCCTGACTTGGAAGAAGTATGCCTCGTAAAGGAAAGTAGATTCGTAGAAAGGATCTTCCATAAGTTGGTTGACTCAATGCAAGGTTGACATAAGTACTCGTGCCATTGCCATTGAACATAAGATTGGGAAGGGATCTTAAGCTGACCTTGACTCATACTAAAGCCGAAACATTGTGCCGTCAGCAAAGGTTCCGTATAGGTATTATTGAAATGACGGTGACCGATGACTGGGCATATACTGGCACCCATTCTTGTATGTGCATTCCGTAAAGTTTTAAAGGAATTGTGTGAACTTAAAAAGTCGTGATGGTGTTATCGATGTTTTTGCAGGAGAACTCCTCCACAGCACCTGGTCGGTACCAGTAAACCATGGTTATCTCGAATTTCTCTAAGATACTCGTAACCCCAAGGAAACTCCGTCAGACACAGATCAGTACCTAACACATGTCAGAAAGATTTTCAATTAAAAACGTTATCTATGCAATGTTCTTAGAAAGAAGACTTTCTTTAAACCATTGCTTCCATCCAGATGTACTTATCGGTTTATTTTTTGAAAAATCCTTTCAGGCAACCAGTGATTCCACTGTCCGAAGTCGTCTGCTCTGTCTCCAAATATAACACATTTCAAGGAAAATCCTTTGCATGTGCCCACAAGAATCTCAAACACTTCATGTAATAAATCCAACGCAATGAAATCTTAAACATTTCGTTCTCACAGTTGACCATATTAATTTTTAATAGGAACTTAAAAATAAACCGCTTATTAGAAAATATAACTCACAATCGTAGTGCTGAAAAGGCCAGTAAAACCCAAGTGGTCATTTAAAAACAGTGGAGACCTTTTCAATTTAACGAGAACGTATACCTCGATGCAATCAATTTCAAGTTAAATTCTTGTCACACCAACAACACCCAAATTTTCTAGCAAATCACTTATGGCAGATAATTGGACAAACACTCCATCCGAACAACGTAGGAGCGTCACACGCAACAACAACTCGAACTAGTCAAAATACAATATGTACGAGTATCTGTATGACGTAAAGTTTATCCAACTGACTCATAAAATTCAATTTACTCGTATGTATAGATACAATCTGTAAGCCACTTTAAATATTGCGAATATATTTTTGCAAATGTACGAGTATCTATCACTAGAACTAGTATCTTGAGAATCCAATTAGTGTGAGTAGCTTAACGTTTTGGGAACTATTATTACGATTTGAATTTATGTTTTTTTAACGGTTCTGGGAAAAGATATCTGTGTTTGATACATTCTACACCAGTTAACCACCCGGTTTGGTGGGTATGCGAATATCTTACGAATGATGTGACCCATAAAAAGTTTAAAAATCAACTTTTCAGATTTTAAAGTGATAAATATGGAACACATATGTGTATGGCTTTGAATCCAGTCAAACTTTAATCATTTTACAGCGTAAAGCGGCAAGAAAACGTCACAAGTGTTGGTAGATTGGAGGTAGAAATTATTGAAGTGACTTGTATTAATATGCTCGTACTTCTGAAGTATTCTTTGCATTTTTGTCATTTTATAAGTTTTTTCTGATATAGTTAATTCAGTTACTTAGTAATATTACTTCTTACTTAGATGATAAGGTACCCTCAGGCTTCAGTTCACATGCACCTCCAGCTAGCGCAGTCTTTTGTCAGCTACCTTCATTCTGACACTAAAGTTTAACTAACCTTGCACTTGTGTGCACTACTGGGTTGGAGTTAAAACTTTTCGACCAAGACCAAGAATCCATCCATCTCAGCCGAGATGTCTAAGGTGCGCTGCTTTATTGATGCAAAAAAATGAATTTTGCACAACTCTTTCAATGATAATGTTGGGCATCGAATGACCAACTGTAGAAACGGATGTAGTAAACATATTTCGTCTCAATAAATGATGTCACATGCTGCTTTAAAAGTGGTGAAGATCTGCTGTGTGTCAATTTTGTGCTCCTGACAATTTTGTGTTCCAAAGTCCGGTGTTATGTTCCCTTAAACTTCGTCAATAGGAGCCGAGCATTCTGTTGACGAAGGATTTTAGACGTTCACAACAAAAGGCCAGACATGATTTTACATACGATGTTGAGGAAACTCATTCTCATGTATTGTAGATTGCGCAATTTAGAGGTTTTTAAGACTGGACAAACAGCTTTGATATTACTGTTCTGGCTTTATCTTTACCATGTGGACAGAAATGTTGTCTTTCTTCGTCCATGTTGAATGGTTCATTCTACTTGACATGAAGGTAGAATATTGTTTGACTCACCGTTACATAATCAATCTCAATCTTTTCTGCAGGGCCGCTGTGTCTCAATTCGTCATCAAACAGAGCTTTCTTTCTTGGGAAGGGTTGAAACCCAATACATCAGTGACGGCTTTTCTGATTGCTCTTTGGCAAAAATACCACTAGTCTTCTGCCCTTGATGCTAGCGACATCGGGCTGGCCGTGATGTCAAAGAAAATTCGATTCTCTGGCGTCCTCATGCGAATGTAGCTGTTCGACGTTAAATTTCCTCACTATGATTCGCTGGCTTTGTACTGACATGTATATCCGGATCCGTCTCTTGACTGCAGCAAGATAATAGTCTGAACGTTCGGACATCCAATAAACTGTCTTGTGTAGATAGCAATAGGATCAAATTGGTTGAAAGTTTGTTGACCAGGAGTCAGTCAGATCCCTTCATGGATAAACAAATAAAACACTATGGCGCAGGCAGCCCGGTATGGGCCATGGCCTAGCTTCTTGACACTCATTTGTGTTGCTCATGTTGTCATTTTTGTCACATCTGAGCGGGGCCTACGGTTTATCGCCGAGTCCGAACGGCTCTCCTTAGAAGCTATTTCGTAGGCAATTTTACTTTCGGAGTTTGCCATTGCCCGCCAAAAGGGTAATGGCGATTTGAAAAATTGTTGATGACCCAGACAGGAATCGTGATAGTCCAATGAGCTAACTATCGCATTAATTGTTGCATTACGTGCCGCACCTAAATCAATCAACCCTTTCATTTCTAGTATTGTACACATACATGATCCCAGTTTGATCTGAAACAATCACGAGTTAACACTTTTCCATCGATCCCAGTCGTAGACAGAATGCCTTATGAAGTCTACTTGACCAAATTTTCTAGTGTTCCCCATTCCTTCATTTATAAGCCGAATGACCGCCTTCAATTTTCTTCGTCTGGAATTCAAAGGCTATCCCAGCAGGAGCATTCTCTGTCTTTTCGTTTTATGTACTCAAACAGATTTTGGCGGTTTAGGCTACATCCATATCTTTATAAGGCTCGCGGGCTTTGCCACCGAATTTCATTCATCGTCGTCTTCCAACAGTTTTATTGAAAATTTTGCGGTGTTAAGTGTTAAGGATGTAAGTAGAAAGGCGTTTGGTGTCACCGGAAGAGAGGTACAAAAAGTGTTTAAGTAATGACGACTACATCATTCGCATATAACGTGGCACTAACTTCTATTGAACTAAGACCACATCGTTTTCAATAAGCATTGACCACAGATGTGGAGGTCCTCAGGCTATAGAGATTCTCCTGGAGCTTTGTAGATTGATGCAGTTTATGTTTCTGGTTCCGAGCATATTACAGACCCAAATTGCTTAGTATAAGCGTTTGTTGTAATTTTTAATAAATCAGTGCTCGAAATAGATGGATGTTCCTTTTAAAATATAAAAGAGAGTTAGAACAAATTCGCCAAAATGCACGGTTCATTATGCGTTCTCATTCTTGTCGTGTAAGATGGGTTCTATCGATTTACTGGTTAAGTTGCATGATGTTAGCCTTCACTGTACCGATTGGTCCAAAATCTTTTCCTGCTGTGTACCTTTTGCTTGGAAGTTTTTACCCTGCAAGCTTCTGCTATATTGGTCCATTTTTAGACTTAGTGTACATGATCATTCATTATCGAACCGAATGGTTTTTATGCAAGGGAAGCTTTTGTGTTTGTTACGAATAGACTATCGCCCTCTTACTGTAGTGCAGGTTTATCTGGGCCGGGGCACTTATTTCATCACAATTGGGGTTAGACTTAGTATTATTCTAACAGTACTGATCATTGCCTTCCACAAATTCAAATTACATGCTACCATGCCTTGGATTCCTCTATGAATGACGCGCACTCCCTACTCAGACTCAATTTAAAATACTGCCCATAAAGCAAGGTCATACGGTCATTGTTCATTTACAACATCAGACGGAGCACTCAATTTTGCCACGTTGAGGATGACGTAACACCCGTCGCCTTTATTGCTGAAATGGGGTCCTCGTTGTCAGACCTGCTCCTCATTCTAATGAAGGCGCCTTTCTTCCAAGTGAAGCTCGCATATACTTCGATGACAAAAGATTATTCCAATATCCTGCCCTTTCGCAGTTTTTGTTGTCTTAACTACTCGTATCGGCTGAGTAGTTACTCGGCCAAAATGTCCTAAAAACTTTGCTCTCATTCTCACAATGTCAGTGAGAGTTCCAGGCTGCTTAGCAGTTGTTAGCGACTCCTCACCATTGCTTGTTAAAAGCTTTTGAACCAATCCCACAATTACTAAGCGCGTTCATAGACGACTGGTTCTATCTCCAACCTTGGATCCATGGGTATAGTCTACTATGTGCTCAAACCAGCGCTGGAATTGAGTATCTAAAAGCCATCTTACTATGAGTTTGTGGTTTGCCGGTTTGACCTCATAACCTCGTACAACGAAACAGTGTATTTCAAGTATTTCACTGCATCCCCTTATTCACGAAAGGGTCCACCTAGAATGAAGACTTCTCTGCAAATGCTAAATAGTCGTAGAGTTTAATAAGCGAGAAGATGCTTTGTCGTCTGATCTAATCATTACCAAATTTGAATTTTCCAATTCAATTTTAAATCCGGCTTTTACCTCAGAGGGGCTGAAGTTTGTCTCTAATCGTGTGCAGTTAAATTAAACATTATGATTCCACTATTTCGCAACCAGCAACTTTCACTTTTACGAGACTGATCAACCAGAACAGAGGGCATCAATACTTTTTGTGCTGTTGCGTTCCGGTTTCAGTCGAATGAATCTGTCGGTTACTGTGAGATAGAAAACATTCATTGTTTAGTATTATATTTTGTGTTGCATGTTACTATATTCACTAAACATCATTTAGTTGGCTGAGTGGAGTTTCGATTAAATTAAACAGAACATTTATTATTTATTTTTATTTAACTCGGTGCAATCACTAATGCTAACATAAGAAACCAAACAAAAAGTGGAAGAAGACCTTTTGAAATGCTCAACTGAAAGGAATTAGCGCAAGATCGCGTTGAATAGAGTTAGCTGTTGGTTGAGACCCAGTTCTACCACGGATGCCTCTTAAAAGTCAATATAAATACCCGAAAAATAATAGTGTCTTCTATTCGGAAGTTGTTACTGTTCTTTGAGCAGAGGAGCTCCAGCGCAGATGTTATCTATCAGGGTTTGATGTCCACCGCTGCAATTAGTATTCTTGTTCCACACATTTTTAATAAAAAGCGTTCTTAGAGTGGTAAGACCAAGGCAATATGCAAACAGAACTGACTGAGACTGTGTTTGATTTTAGGATACTAGGATGATAGACCAAATCAGCCAGCGGATTGGTAGAAAGCATATCTAGAAAAAAAAGAAGTAAAGGTGTGAATTTCAGTGAAATTTCGCCACGCATCTTTCCAGCCGGGCATTATTTTGATGGAAGAACACATCCTTCTTGGCCATATCGCCGTTGAACCGGTTCAATAAGTTGGCAATCGATGTAAATTTAATGCGTGCTAGGCTCTTTCTTTATTTAAGTAATAATCTTGTTGATCAAAGGTTCAAACCTGCCTTTTTCGACACGGATCCTCCCAGCGAAAGTCATTGGTCCAACTGCTTTGGACTGCTACGTCCAAAGTTATAAAACAGCACTAAAACAAGCCCGGATCGCGCTTAAACAACATCAAACCTTGCTAAATTTGCCTCGTGAAATCTATTATCGCTCAACATCACCCGATCGTCTGTCTTCAATGGCTGTTATATAAAGGGTTTTGAATAAAACAGATGATGTCTATTATTTAATGAAATACTCGTACATTCGGCAATTAATTTTTAAGTACAACTTCGAGCATATGCCTATAACTTCTGGATCTGATGAATGCCATTTGAAAGGCAAAGTGTTCGACCAATGTCCTCAAAAACACGAATAATGATGCCTTCCAATGGGTCAATTGTTGTTAGTTTATCAGCGTAGACTAGCGACTTTACCTTTTCCCAAAGAAAATACCTAACCAAGACGAGTAAAATCATAAGATCTTGGAGGCCTTCAATATTTTGATTGTTTCGTTTTCTCTATGGCTCGTAGCGCCATCCTGCTGCTATTTAATCAGGGAACGAAAAAGTCATTAATCATGATCTATCGCAAATATTTTTGATCGGAACACGCTAAGATTTATTTGTATTTTTTAAAATATGGTTCATGGACCGCACCAATCTGCGCATGTAACTGCGTTTTCAATAGTCTTATGTCAATGTTTTTTACCCCAAATGCGACAATTTTGATTGTTAACTTTCGCATTAAGCCAAAACCGAGCCTCACCGTTGAACTATTTTTTTCGATAAAACAGCGGATCCAATCACAGTTGATTTTGGGCCTATTCATCGAAGTTTTGACACTATCGATGGTCAATCGGTTTCAATTCTTGGACGATCTGGATCTTGTAAGCGTTCAAACCTAGATCTTGGCGTAAAATTTTCCATAAAGTGGACGGCCAAAGACCAAGCTGTTGTGAACGACGTCGAATCGATGAATTTGGATCTTCTTAAACACTCTCCTGAACGGATGCAATATTCGCTGTAGTACGAAGTCTTGTTATGCGTCTCGGAACCACTGCGTGCTGGGCTCTTTCTTCATTAAAGAAATAACCTTGTTGGCCGACAGATTCACCTTGTCCTTCTTCGGTACTGACTCTTCCACCGAAAGTCATTGGTTCGACTTTGTCTCCTGTTGAACCTGTGTTACGTCCAGAAAACTCGCTAGGATCGCGCTTTAACAACATCAAACATTGCTTCGATCTTGTCTCGCGAAATCCATTTATAAAGGGTTTTGAATAAAGCTGTTGACCAAGCTGTTGTGAACCACGTCGAATCGATGAATTTGGATCTTCTTCAGCACTCTCCTAAACGGATGCAATATTCTCTGCAGTATGAAGTCTCATTATGCGTCTCAGAACCACTGCATCTTTCACAGACGATGTTGTGTGAAAACAGTCAACGATACTGTAAATAGTGGTGTCAGATGGACGATTATATTGGGTATATCACGGTGTAAGTACTCTGTAAATTTCGTACATAGGACCATAATGTTCGACCCAAATTTCGTTAACCTTGTTGAAGCGTATGTCATCACGATAAACGTGCAAAGACTGCCGAATTAAAATGACACTCACAGTTTGCAACTAACAATTGGTATGAGTTATATAAATGTCTGAAGTTCGACTGGCATATAACAAACACCCTTTACAAATAAATATACACCGGCTGCTCAGAATTTAAATGTGGTATATCGACTGATTATAGTTGATGGGAGTTCAGATTCACGTATATAAAATAAATATATATACACAATCGTACATTCCTAATTGCATTTCCCATTCTCGAAGGACTAGCCTCTATCGAGGATGCCTTATTGTGGGCAAAAAATCTCAAAAAAAATTCCACAAACGTTCAAAAGAATAAAACACTTTTTACTTAAAGTAAAGTGATTCGTGTTGCTGTTTATTATCATTTGTTTTGTATAATAACTGAGTATACGCTTTTCAGATGTATAAAATAAAAATCTTAAAATAACAAAACAAAAATTTATTTAAGAACACTTCAATATTTAGTTGAAATACCTACGGTCTATCTAAACACCCGAGCTTATCTATCATTTGACATAGTCTACATCAATTGTTTATGTTGAATCCAAACTGAAACTCTTTCTAAAACCTTCAACTGCAATTACAAAGGCTAAATCTACGCAACTTACTACGTCAATTACACCTCAATTACTTTGGATCTTTGCGCTCCTTAACAACACAAAACATATAATAAAACTACTAATACTATTTCATTACGAAAAAAAAAAAAAACATAAAATGTTGTCTACAACCGCAATCAGTTAGTAATCTTAGTTAACTAATCAGGCAAATTACACACTAGCAACGGTTAATTTTCTATCGGACCTTAATGGCTATAATTTTCTGTTAAACGTGATGGAAAACGTTTTCTCATACAAATTTAAAATCAAAAGAAAAACGTGGAAATTGGTGACAATAAATGAATTTTTTATTGCATAACCATGTGTCTGTGGATGATGGTACGAACAGATGGATGGTGAAACAAAATAACATTCTCAGCAACATGGCAAGTTAGTAATTCGATTTTGTTTTCTTTTTTTTTAGTTAATTAAATAGGCACGCGCGCAAACAGACATTTCAAGAAGATAAGAAGTAAAGAGAGATAGACAGGGAGACAAAAGATTGTTCTTGAAGAATGTTTTTGAGCAATTTGTCTGTTGATGTCTGTTAGATGATGAGCTAGCCTAGAGTCCTAAGTACGAACACAGCACAAACGTACACATAACGACGAAGATAATTGCGATTATGGCTACCCAGTAAGGAACCGTATCTGCAAAACAAAAAACAAAAAAACGGAATTACTATGGGAATGCGTCATTTTGGGAAGCTATTCATAGACATTTCCCAAATTATCTTGTGAACATCTCGTCAGCTCTCCATTTAGAAGACGGATCTCAAGTAACTGCCCACTTTGTTTTCTTTTTTAAATGATCCGCCCATTTCAATGAAGCTCTGATGAGACGACACATGCAACAACTAAAACTTACGTCTATATTGCAAACTATGTATGCAAACTTTATTGTCAACAGAAATTGATAAAACAGCAGCCTCTGTGTCACTCGATATGGGTGGTCCCTGTTGATTTGTGATCGGTAGAAACTCTAAACCAGTAACAAACATCGAATGCGCATTAGGAATGTGAAGGACACGCTATAAACGAGATCAAAACCAATTCAGAAATAAACCTTCAAAAATATAACATCAACGACGACTTACCTGTAAGCTAAATGCAATATAAATCGAAACACTTCCTGAGAACATAGAGCCGACAGCAATAAATCGTCCATCATCGCGTACCGCTAACGATGCTAGACTTTCATCAATGCCAGCAGCTAGTTTTAGAGTGCCATCTTCACAGTTCCATTGTTGAAGGTAACCACGTTGTTTGCCAACTTTACCAAATGGATTGGAGATAGTGAAGAGGCGATATTTGTCACGATTTGCTTCGATGGTCCCATACCGGCAACGTTTGTAGAGATATTTTGCACCTTCTGGTGTGTTCCATGTGAGTTTGTGATGTAGTTTACCAGTGTTTTTGTTCCACACATTGCCAAGGCCATCTTTCGAGATTGTCACAATGTATTTACTATCTGGACTAAAGTCGATGTCATCTATTTCTTTTGTGTGGGCGCTGAAAAAAAAACAATAACACTCTATATTAGTAGATAACTAAGATTATTTATGCATGCTGACACAATTTAGTAGTTTTACGCGCCGACAAATCCTGCTTAATTTTCAAGCAGAGATTTAAATTAATGACATCTACTCGTGGCTCTCGTATCAAGAACTTGCCAGAGTGCATCCTTACATTTGTGCAACCATATCTCATATCATTGGGTAGCTGCTGAATTTCAACAAGTTTAAGTACGCAACCCTTGCCGTAAAACTCACAGAAATCGCTGCTCCATTCAATTTGACCCTCGTCACCCCCGCGTTAACAACTACAAGTCTTTTTTGCAGGATCTCTTTCAAATGCTTTTCAACGGCTCTTTCTAATCAGCATTCAGAATCAACCAAAAATGCAGCATTAATTGTTAGAAAGGATATGAAGAGCATCAGTCCTTTTTGTCAAGGTAGGACCTTAGTTTGTAGTTGCTAGCAAAGTCCAAGGTACCACTTATCTATTGTATTTGCATTAGTTATCCTTTGTTTGTTCTCCAAGCTGACATTTTTGTTGCTGGTAGATTTACCGGATCTGAAACGCCACTGATAAGGCCACTCGTCGACGACAGTAATTGATACAGATCGCAGAATTTCCATTTCTGTGGATTTGACAAAACATGTTTCGGTTCCACCGGCTACGCACATTAGTTGTTGAGAAATAATTTGAGAAGTTCCTTCTAAAGATGGCATTTTCACAAGTTTTCATTATATTGTGGGCTTGGAGTTTAGTGGCCTCTTCTGCTTCTGACGTAACTACCAATATGAGTTTAGAGTCTGGAGCCAGCTTTATATATTCTCAACCTTGATCGCTTGATAAGAGTACCATTCTCCTACTTGTTGTGAAGATTAAGATACTAACTACATATTTGGCTAAAACAAGACTCCATTCATTAATTCCTATTTCCGTTCAAAGCATGGTCATGTTCATGTATAATTAATTATTCAGTAAACGATGCCCTTCCTCTTGAAGGGTTTAAGGTGTATGTCGTCATAGTTTTCTTTTTTTGAGTTGTCGGCACAGATTTCTATGTAGCTCACATGTCTAAAACTCAAGAAATCTGGTATGAACATGTTAAACTTCTCGAACGTGCTTACATTCCACGTGAAAATCCGAATGTCGCTACATTTGAATATTTTGTAGTAGCCCTAACTTAAGAGCTTCTTGCAAAACAGGAAAAATATGTCCTGACCTTGCCATCCTTTCCACAGGCAACGAATAACATTTTTACACCAAAAGACGAATAATATAGTTTGGCCAAGAGGTATCCCCTGAAAAGAAGATTTAAGGTAGAGGGAAGGATTACGAATCGACCTTAAAATGACAATTGCAGACCCGACAGACAGCCCATCAAGAACGCCAAGCAGTGATTTCTTGTGGATGGCGCCTCCAAATGGGAGGAGATTAGGAACAATCTCAACGAGCGTACAACGTAAGACCTTTATACTCCCGAAAAATCATCTATAAAAAGGATGGACAAGCTCCAAGTTAGGGCGTAGGATAACGTAGAACAGAACTGAAAGTGTAGCCATTATATTGAACATTGTCCGGTTTTGATTTTCTGCTTTTGCTTTGGGTTCACCTCGTTTCAATCGTCGAAAATGCATCTGCAACAGCACGTTTATATCAAAGACAAACACCTGAATGGTCTTATTTCAGCCATAAGCCATCCATCCATCTCTTCTAGTTTTCATGATTTCCTGGATTTGGTCTAGATGTGGTCCCTGTGATGAGAAGTCGTTCTCACTTGGAACTTCTCGACTTCATCAGAAAAGGCTCTCAAAACGTGCAGACAGATAGAAAACAACAGAAGTTTTGCCTTCGTCGACACCGATAGTTTAGGTGGCTGCCTGATATCGCAATGAGGAGTCCCAGTGCCAGGTATGTCATTTTGCCATTTTACCTGCCGGCAAGTCGATTAGCTAGATCCCGTGTCCATAATTGGTATCATATGTGGTCAATTGAAGAACATGGCCCGTATGTTATATCTTTATTCGATGAGCTCGTAAAATCACCCTTTGGCGGTCATCCTTTGCCTCCATGTTTTCAAAACCTAGATTTTTATAGAGATCATGCTAGGTAAATGAGAAGCTTGAAACAAGCTCTTCGCTGGTCAAAATGATTGACCGAATGAGTCAGTGATTAGTGCTTAAAAAAAATCTTAATCAAATCTTGCAGAATGCCACATAAACGGACAAATTTGTGAACGAAAATCTTCATCTTGTCACGCTATCAGCAGTATGACGTTCTATTAAAGAATCCCTTTAAATTGAAGAAAAGCACGCACGTTTCCACGACAGCGGTGTCTCTTTAAAAAGAGCGCAAACAAAGCAACACTTGACCTTCAAACCCTGAGGCCTTATCTCCACAACCAACACTCACAATTCATTTCCATTTCTATCAATGACTCACAAAACAAAAAAAACAAACTCATACTCCGCTCTACAATCTCTACACGATACTCACTTGATATCGACGCGTTTCACCATTTGCGGGAACGTCCAGACCCGTAAATGACCATCTGTCCCACCTGTCGCCATCAAACTTCCATCTGGCGATATACGCACCACCCTCTGCAGTGGTTCTGAGTTGAGAAAATCCGTTTGAATCGAATCAGCTGCCTTAATATCGAAGCGAATTCGTTTTCTATTCGCATTCAAGTGATCTCCTACCGGCGAACCTCGTCCATTTGGTATATCTTCTACTCCCGATGGTTGCTGTGCATGTCCTCCTCCTCCTCCACCTCCTCCTCTCCTTCTAACACCATTCTCATTTGGTCGTTCGACGGGTTTCTTCTTACCCTCAGTCGAATCGGTGTCGCCCTCGAGTACAACTCTCGGGTTCACAAAATACATCTGGCAGTGTGACTCCTGTCCGGCCAGCAAATATGACCTTCGTTCGCTGTTCCTCACAGCAAAATTCATAACAACATTAGCACCAGTCTCATGGCGAACCACTTCTTCGGCCACAAAATGCTGACCATTGTGATAGATCTCGTAGATTTCCTACAAAGAGAAAACAAAAACATTTACCCCCTTGCCATTTAGGTGGTTTGAAGAACCTATTTTCACTTACAAATCCATTGGCGACACCAGTTTTACTGGAACCCCCACCGCCGGCGACCAAAACATGACGACTGGTCAGCATTTCGACAGCGTAAAGTGGAAAATTTACACGAGCCAGCAATCCATCGCTGGGTCGTCGTGTTGGAGCCATCGTGAGTCTTCAAGATTTCCTTCAAAGTTTTCGAGCACTCAGCCAAAGTTTTAGTTAATTTGTGAGTTGTGTGTGAAAGTTCCACGTATCCATGACCCGCACAGAAAGAGATGAAAATTTAAGTTTTTTTTTTTTTGTCGATGAATGAGTTGTTTGACAGATGTGTCAGTAGGGCTAATCAGTTAACAATGGTGGTGACAGATGTAAATGTCAGATGAGTTGTAATGTGGTTTCTATTTCTTAAATTGTGCGACATCTGGTTGTCGAAATGAGTTGGTTGGCAATTATTTACCGGTAGAGTAGTTAAGGTTTGATGTGTAAAAATATATTTGTGCAACACGAATGGCACTAATTGAAAGTATCGTTTTCGTCGAAGAAAGTTCATAACTCTAACGTATCCCTTATTCCTGGTCATTAACGAAAAATTTTCAATTACAGAGCGTTCGGTTCTTGGCGCATTAAATCCAGCTAAAGTGTGGTTCTACGATAATTTACTTTAATCTCATGAGAATGATAGGGAAACTTGCCAAAATAAAGTTTTTGAGAATGGCTGGGCATAAACTAAACTTTTATAACATGAATCACATTCATTGATGCCAGACAGTCCTAGAAATTGTTCTTTAAGATCCCAACAATCAATGTAGGGCGGCATTTTGACCACCACAACGCACAATGCTATGCATTATGATAAATGAGCGCCATTCACTAATACCAACGGCCCACAATGTTCATCTCTTCCTCGTTAATTAACAGTAGAAAGCATAGCGCGTTGCGCTTAGTTACGTCTCTGGTCACATATTTCTTCTTCTTCTTCTCTCTCATCGTTTGATTGAACAAAGTCGGGTGATCCAGTCCGACTAACGCTGATCTCAGCTTTTATAAAGTCTATCAATTGTTCTTCACACGCAACAGCCTATTAGGCAAACATAGTTTACAATTTATTGCTCTTCAAAAAATGTAGCCGTTTTAATGAGCTATGTAAACGCAAATCATGACCAGGTTATCATAATACACAAACTGAATTCGGCAATAATTTGGTCCGACGATGGTGCTCTCATTGAAAGCAGATCTTTGTGTTCATCCTGGCTGGTAGATTCCTACGAAGAAAGCACTCTGGATTTGTACATTGAGATCTTACTCTAGGTGGTAGCTGAAATGCAGAAAAAGGTTACTTTTCCAGATTATTGCATCATTTTCATCGAAATTAAACTCTGCTCTCACAAATCCTTCGGAATACATTATTTTAGCAAAAAAAAAGGGATATGCGCTTCCACCACAAACTCTACATTACGTTCCACAAACTCCGACATCGGCAATGCAGTTCGGTGAATGGTTGACATTTGACATTTCTGTTGTCGTTGTGGGAGAGGAAAAGGCCATCAAGTTAAACAAAAGAATTTGGATTTGGAAAAGTAAGAAAATTTTATGAAAAAAATTCAACAAAATGAACACAATCCGACCGTGTGGCTGTAAAGGGTGTCGAACCTGTCTTCTATGCGAAAAGGAATTCAATCTCGACAAGCCGTCATTCTACCAGAAATTCAAAGTAAGCATCGTCTACAACATCCTATCCACTATGAATGTAAATGTGTGTTTTGCTCTTGCAGGAACTAGACCCCCTTGTGTACTGTCCGGAATGTCATAAACTCTATCCTGGTTGGGATGTGGATACAGTTGTGTCCGAACATCCAGCGCATTCCTCCATAGAGGGAATATCCTTCCCCGGGATACTGGTAATGCCAAACTTCCTCTCAGCCAAAGAAGGTCGTGATGTTATGCGAAATCTAGACGAAATCACCTGGCAGGGCTCACAGAGCGGTCGTAGAAAACAAAACTTCGGACCAAAGACTAACTTCAAGAAGAAGAAAATTCAGAATGGAGACTTTGATGGGTTTCCAGCGTTCTCACGTTTCATTCAGGAGAGATTCGAGGGAGTCCCTTTGTTAAATGGCTTTCAGACAATTGAACAATGCACTCTGGAATACAATCCAGATAAAGGCGCTTCAATAGATCCACATATCGATGACTGTTGGGTTTGGGGTGAACGAGCAGTTACAGTGAATTGCATGGGCGACTCTGTGTTAACGCTGTCGCCCTACGACGTTGTGGAGGAGAAGAAATACAATTGCGACTTGGTTGATGGGTATCGAGAGAGTTTGATTGCCGATTTGATGACAAAAGATCAACTAGAGAGATTTGCCAAAACAGTTATTCGGATTCCAATGCCAAAGTGAGTTGGAGCTTCAATTGTAACTTGGCCAAGTGCTTCAAACAATAAACCTCTTTTCAGTTTGTCGTTGATTGTGATGTATGGACCGCCGAGGTATCAATTTGAGCACGCAGTGCTTCGGGAAGATGTTAAGGAACGTCGTGTATGTATTGCTTATAGAGAATTTACACCAATGTACCTGAGAGGAGGATGTGAAGAGGATAAGGCCGAAACTGTAAGGAGGCGAGCGAATAATTTTTGGGACCACCGTAAGTTGGATTCTGCGTCCGTCAAGGTTACATAGGCTTCCAGATTGTGTTCGAAAAAATGTAAAATGTTTGTTCAATAAACCGCCAAAGAAACGTCGACGTCTTGTTTGAATTTTTCGAAACAGAAAAGAGCAAAGCTAAGGGAATGTTGCTCTTTCGAGATTTCTTGATGCGTTTCCTGGCTCGAAGGTTGTGTGTTCGAAGTTGTTGAAAGTAGTAAGCACGAAATTGTAATGCCAATCGGGTTATTCATTACTTTTTAGGGAGATGCAGAGCTCCATCGTCTAAAGATGCACGTTCTGTAGTTTTTTTCGGTGTGACAGCAACAACTACTTAGCTAGACGCTATATGATACCAAGTCAGTTTCCAGTCTTTGATCTAGCGCACGCTGACTCTGTGATGATTCAGAAATTCAGTTTTCTATCAGAACTTGTACAAGGGCATATGGAATCCCATACGGCGAAGTGGCGCAAACAAACATTCCATAACGACCGCGCCTAAGGGCTAAATTTGAGTATTTCAGCCTAACCGCTCGGTTAGGAAGAACGAGACATAGGTGGCGTACGCAATTGGAAGGGGACCTCGGCCAACTTAGCGTGCAAAACTGCAGGCAGCTAGCAAGAGATGGAGCTGGTTGGAGACGCTTGTTGTCCGAGGTTCACCCAGGATTGTAGCGCCTGTAAGTAAGTAAGTAACAGTCTTTTTTTTGTCTGCGTTAGCGCAAAAGACTTATGTTTGCGAGCTGAGTCTGAGCATAAGTTGTCTTTCGATCCCTTTTCACCGGTCGAATTCGGAATGAATTATACCTAAGTCTAAGCCAAACGAATTTTATAGTTCAGATCTAATACCCTAACATAGGCGGTCTCAAAGTTAAAATGAAGAATGGCGGAGGAGCGTTGCATGAGATAACCATGAACATTTTCAGAATGCTCAAACTGACGGGCGAAGTTACACACAGCGCAGCAGCTAATCAGTGCGTACGCATGATTCAGGCAAAGCTTAATACGGACGTCCTTCACATATGAGCTTCTCAAAAATAGTCAGAGCTCGGATCATGAGAAGATTTTTCGCCATCGAGCCAGCTTGTCAAATTTAAGATGGTGACGGAGGAGTCACTACCGTGACTCGGACAGCTAACTCATACTGTATTGATGTTTTTGTTCGGTATTGTTTGACATTTTATTATAGAAAGACTAAGCACGGCACAGCGTCTACAAATTTTCCCTCTGTGTTCCGAAAATCAGCGGTCTTCCAGTACATAATCGGTCTACTGAACGAACAATTCGCTATACCATCGAAAGTGTACGCGATGACCGTGATAAGGCACCGTTCTCAACAGCTGAGTTTATCGTATGCAACAACTTGGCGGTCTTGACTTAAGTGAAAACCGGCCAACCTTCCGAATCGTCTCCATTTCAATCGCCGGGCTTTTGAAAAGCTTTAATATTATCCACTCTTATTGGCCAAAATTTTATTTAGCGATAAGGCCCATTTCTAGCTCAATTATTCCGTCTATTAACAAAATAGCCGTATTTGGAGTGCGGAGCAATCTAAAGAGGTTCAAGGGCTGCCATTACATTCAGCGAATCAACAGTTTGGGGTGATTTATTGACCGGCGGAGTCTTTGGTCCGAATTTCTTCAGAACTGAGGTCGACCTGAATGTTAAGGGGAATGGTGGGTATTACCGTGCCATGATTTGCTTCCTGAAATTAAAGCCCATGGTCTTTACGATATGTGGTTCCGACAAGACGGTGCCACTTGCCACACAGCCCTGGAAACTATAGTTTAATTTCGAGTACGATTCGGTAAAGAGTTGACTTCACGCATTGGAACGATAAATTGGTCGCCTGCATCATGTGACACCACACCTCTAGAATT
This sequence comes from Volucella inflata, assembly GCA_928272305.1. Taxonomy (NCBI): domain Eukaryota; kingdom Metazoa; phylum Arthropoda; class Insecta; order Diptera; family Syrphidae; genus Volucella; species Volucella inflata. Next base: position 4,958,809 of record OV743717.1, on the reverse strand, counting down.
TTTCCTTTAGGCTACGTAAAGTCCAAAGACTACATGGACAGCGCGGCTGTTACAAATAATTGGGCCACTTAGATGCAAAAATATCAGCAAAATCCTGTCCTAACTAACGAGGTGATCCAAAATAGGACTGCCTTTAGAACGTAGGCAATGAACGCCAGCCATTTCGTTAGACCGGCCAAGAACAGGCTAGAAATGGTCTTGATAGGCTCACGAAAATTTCCTTGAACATTTTTTGAATAATTTTCTGACTGGTCTGCATAAACGGAACTGTCTGCGGAACGGATCTGCGACAGCGATCTTGTCAGAAATGATAAAATCATCATTGCGTATCCAGCATTTGGAAGGGAAAAGGCTTTGAAAGAACACTTCTTCCTATGTGACGAGATCCAGACAAAAAGGACCTCAGACGACTGGAGGGGATTAACGCAAGGCCAAGGCTAATGAGAGCTGTCGAATAAAGTCCAGTCCAGCGGACTTGTAAAACCGCACATCAAAGACAGTAACACGTTCCTTTCTGACCATTGCCAAGCTCTACGCTGGCGTGAGCATGTATAGTTATAATATTCCTCGTCTCTGTGAAGAGATTGAAATACTTGAGCAAGATAAGATTTGAACAAACGTTCGAAAAGAATCGATAAGGTTCTTCGGTCTGCCAAATCTACGGCTCGATTATTTTAACTGATCACTTGTGTGCGTAAATTTTCCTCCACTACAAAGGGACGAACAGAACGACAATGAATAGCTCGTTTGGAATTTGTTCAAGTGGAGCTGACTCAGAAATTGTTAAGGTTTGGTTCCGACTCGGTAATTGATTGGGTTCTCAAGAGATCAATCTGGGGCTTGTCGTTATTTGTAGTCAACGAAAGTCTACGAAGAACTTGCTTGCTAAAAAAAAACGGCCCTCCAGCACTTCATCAGTTGAAAATTTCTAACTTCACCTAGCCAAAAGAATAAAAAAAACATTACCGTACCAAATGAACTCCTAGCCCTTTCATGATGCTCGATTTTACTAGCAGAACCTTACGTCAGTGACGCTACAGTCTGGGATGCACCAGCCAGCTCAAGCCTTTGCTAGCTGTCTCTAGTTTTGTACGCTAAGTTGGCCAAGGTCCCCTTCACCTTTTGTGCACCACATGAGGTGCGGTCTTCCTCTTCTGCATCGTCCCCCGGAGGGGCACTCAAGAACTGTACCGTAGCGCTGGTGTCCATCCGCTCTACATGACCCAGCCATCTCAGTAGTTGGATCTTCACTCTCCTGGCTAGGCCAATGTTGCTGTACAGTCCATAGAATGCGTCTTTGTATCCCCATCTACGCTCACCGTCGATGCAGACAGGACCGAAGAAGTGTTCTTTCAAAGCAATTAAGAGCACACGCTGGTGTCGTTGCCTGGATTTATAGCCGTGCCTAGGTAGACAAAGTCTAGTTCAGTGTCCTTTTTGATTGAAAACATATACTTTCTTTTACACTCGTTGACCGCTAAATTCATTTGCGCCCCATTCCGTCTTAATACTCGCATGCTCCTTCTCTTCCTCCTGAGAAGCCGGTGTTCGTCTCTCCCCTTCTACTCAAAGAGCTTTGTATGCATCTTGCTTAGCTCCATGTGCTTGCCGGCTCTCGTCGTCAAACCAGAGGTTTCGTTGTGGGGGTCGACTGAAACCGAGCACATGAAAAGCGTCATCTCTAATGGCTTTTTGATAGTGTTGCCACTGGTCTTCGATGCTTAATGCTGGCGGCAAGCGACCTCTTAAGAGGAGACTCGATAGGAAAAAGATTTGCCGATCTCTTACGATTGTAGCCATCTGACGTCGAAATTTATCACAGTATAAGCTTGCCTTTGCGCTGTTTGGGAAATCCGCAACCGTACCTTGGCTACGACAAAGTAATGTTCCGAATCAAGCGGTTCAATTTTGCCAATGTATGAGCTTCAAACAGAGAATCGAAGGTTGAGTACCTGGTTGCTGAGTCAAATGCATGATATCTGCGCTTGAAGGCGTTCTTTTTTGCAACAACAACAAACAACAAAAAAACGTCTCTACAGATACTAACTAAAGCGTATTTATTTACATAAAACAAAACACTAGAACTCTAACATCACAAAACAAGTGTTGGGGCGAAGCACTGCTTCTTTAGGACATTTTAAAGATTTTCTTGTCAATTAATTGGTCCAGATGCAGGACCATGGAGTTCGATCTTACTGGTACTACGTGGCCATTGCACTGCTCTGATGGGTCTTCTATTTGATCCAAGCCATCTGAGAATCAACACAAAAAGTGAAATAGTTTTCAGTTTGACGAAACCTGTAGCAGGGCTTACCCAGAATGAGACAGTTCATTGTCTTGTTTACCTTATCCACCCTCTCACAGCGACTGCAAATAAAGTCCGTGACCTCAGGAGTGGATTCATTCAGTCGATACATCTAGAGGTGTCGGACAAATCGATTTAGAATTTCTGAACTCAAATGCTGTCGTTTCTCACCTTAAAGAGAACAATATCTCCAGAGCTTGGAAGTCCCACAAGCGGTTCAGCTAGAGGGAGAATTTTCTCTGATTTCAGTTCAACAATTGTATTCTCCGTGGACTTGGTTGATGACAAATCAATAAAGTCCAGGCCTTCGACGTCTTCATCAGAAGGGACTTTCATGGTGCTCTCCTCGTCGATTTCTATCACACTGGACTCATTGGCTGGCTCTTGCTGAGCGGATATATCTTTCGCCTTTATGAGAACGATATTCTCTTGAATCTCAATTGTTGATTTCTTAGGTGTTTCTACGGGAACTACCTCCACTTCCGGATCGATTTCTCTCGGCAATGCTTTATCGTCCATGCTCAGCTGACATCGAAATATTATATTCGTTTTGCCTGGTTCCGGTGTATCGTTAATTGGAATAGGAGTGTCGTTAAAATGAACATGTTTGCGGGTCTCATTTGGTGTGCCTAAAGATTTGGAATACCTTAAAGTCGATGAAGAAATCGGCACAGGAACTGCAATCAATGAAAGCACAAATGTATGCAGAATTGTTGGTATAATTACGTTCAAACTTACCACAGGAGAAACGTGGACTTTCCTCATCTTCGACCATGCACTGTTCTTGTTTTTTCTTCCTACGAACACGTGTCCGCTTGCGAGTCTTTGCCGTCTCTTCGTTCGTTTCTACAGTCCGATCCTCTTCATGCGACTTCTCAACATCCGTATTCCTATTGGTGACCGCATTGCCATTAGAACTGGTTGTATTGCGTACTATTCCCTTTCCATGAGATCCATTACTCATCTGTCGACTATCTGATATATCGTGGTCAACTGAAGTCTTTCGTTTCTTCGCTGGACGAGGAGTAGAACTAGTCAAAATCAATTCAACACATTTGCGTTTCTCTCCGGCCATAGAATTGTCTGTAATTTGGGTTTGATCTCCTGTTCCATCAAAGGATGAATTGGAAATTTTATTGACTTTCTTGGCTAAAATTTTCTGTGGAAGGACGACCCTGGAATTGAGGAAGCGATTACATATCTCAAGAGTTTTCCTTTGAATGTGCTTACTTAAGAGTGTCAGTACTTGTGACAATGTCGATGGACTCTCGAGATGGAATATAGGCATTATCAAGAAGGAAGCGAACCTTAGAAATCTTGAAAATCTTTTGTACATGGTCCTGCAGTGAGCGAATATCTGGCCATGCACGATCCACCAGGACGTAAGCAAGTTTCTTCTCATCATCGTACAATTCTGACATATCCAGCTTCAGCCGGAATTTATTCATCTTGAGGTTGTTATGGTTTTCGTTGATCTTTTGCACAAAATACGTAAAAATAAACAAAAAAAACACCCAAATTGCTGACTGGGAATCGGAGGCCAGAAACAGAAACAAATCCTCGTTCACGCTTTTGAGTTTTGACAGTTGAACCGGCAAAATACCATCCACAGTCCACAAGTGAAAAACAAATGGAAGTACTGTCAGTTTGTTGTGTTAAATGAATGTTTGCATGGAATTTTAAATGGTTTTGTTTTTTTTAAGAATCGATTAGAATGTGGTGAAGGTTTTTTTTGTTACTTTTGACACAAAAACGATGATACCAAATAAATTTAAGGAATACGTGCCCATTCGTCTCTAGCCTGCAGAGTCTTATGGCCCCTGTTGATCTCTGAATTTTGCAGTAGTATAGCTACGAGAAGAATCGTAAATATTTTTGAATGCAATTTTTTTTAGATTTTAATTCAGCGTTATTCCAGGATCCCTCTTATTCAGTTAATAAAAGACAATGGTACTGTTTATTTCAGTACATTGTGTGAGAATACTTATAACTTTGTATTCAACACGTTTACCCGATACAGTCCTTCAAACTTTATCATTGATATGGGCACAAAAGCAAATTTCTCAGGGTCTAAACACCGATTCAAAGTATTGACATTGCTATGCAGTGAAATCTTATCTTGGACACGCTTGTCAATCACCGGTTGAAAGAGGAAAACTTTTCAGTATCGTCGTTTAATCGGCTCCTCCCAAGCCCATGAACGCACACGAGACCGAATGCTATACGAAAAATTGGTCTCCCAAAACGATAGAGGACATCTAAATCTGCTTTCGGTAGAGTGCATGATTAAGCACATGGCCGATCAAAGTCTTATAAAGAGTCTTCTTGGGGTAGGTCCTTACTACTCAATTGCTTTCTTAGCTCAAAGAAACAGAAATTGAGTAAGTCTTCCTTTTATCTCTACACGCAGGTATTGTTGGCAAAATTGACAGCATAGCCAAGGAAGACAAATTCACTAACTACCACAAAGTTAAGTCTATTGACTGTGATGTTCTGGTCAATTTATCGAAGTTGTGTGTTCCTTTTTGTTGACAGCATATACTTGCTTTTGCTATCATTTTCCGCTAAGCCCTCAGTGTTCGCTTGCAAGTTGTGCAACCATTTTTTCAAGTTAAAAAAGTCACATAAAAGCTCGTAACATTGTCGCGCCGTATCTCTTACCGATCTTGACGGAGTAGCGGCCTCCAATACCATTCCGCACAGACGAGCCTGGCAGGAATAACGAAACTAAAAATGGCTTTTTATAGCTTGTCTCCGTTGCGACATTCCCGATGGCAGATTGAATCTGATTGCACCGGTCTTCAGCACTTGATACTGCCCATAAGAGGCGTTAAGAGATTTCGGGTTTGACAAAGATACAGACGGTCTCTGGCGGTAATCCCATAATTGACCAAATATCCACACAAAGGACGATACTTATTCATCAATTGCTGGGATATTTCCTTGAGCCACATATTCGCTTTTTGGGTTAAAGGTCCGCAAATCTTTTCCTGTGTAGCGTTTTCGCTGAACGAGATGAATGGGACCGAGTAGGTAAAGTGTTCGTAATTCAGTTTTATTACCTACTCTCAGAGCTTACTGCGATACACTAACATATATCTCATTAGCGATGATCGCATATTCTTCGTGACCAGTCACTATTTGAAGTTTGAGTTACAGACAGTCCTATCTTAACTATCCAGCGAGGGATGCAAACTAACCGTTTGCCTTCCACAACTTTAATTATCTTTTACGTGCTAACCTAGCATAGCTTTAAGGTCGCTCGGCTTGAGTGAAGCCTAAATTTTTTAAAATTGGGTAAAGCTCTTCGCCCCTAAAAAGATTTCCTTTTTAAAGATTGTAACTCAAACTTCGAGTTGTGGTCCTATTTACGGCAAGAAGACAATTTTATTATCTACTTACTACCGAGTCACTACAAAGCCACATCACCATCAAACACCACCACGCGTACCTGTTTCCGTTTTAACTTCTGTCTTTGCCCCCCAAACTAACAAACAGCCCACCAGTTATGACTTTTCCAAAATGCTATTACAATCGACCCTTTGGAGACGACTATCGAGAGCAGGACCGATGAGACCATCCACATTCAACACTCCTTTGAGTCGAAATCTAATTTAAAGGATTCAGTTTGTTGTAACTTAATAATAAAAAGAAAAAAAAACCCTAACACACACACAACACCCCCAAATGGCTATCGTATATGTTAAAGTATATTTATATAGCAGGACACACCCACACTACTTCTACATGTAATACATCTCGTCGCACTTAATGCGATTCTTAAAGTTGTATCCTCTAATAAGGATACGACGGATACGATACTCGCTGATCCCTATTTGTGTTCGTTTTGTATTTTGTGTTAGCAAGTTTCCTTCCTTATTCCAACTCCAGTCCCCAATCCGCAATCCCCATCCCCTCTCGTTATGCTACTCAGTTGTTGCTGTTTCTGTTTCTTCGGCTGGAATCTCGTATAACAAAATTCAGGACACGAATCCTTAAGGGATGTCGTAAAAGACGATCTAATAGTCCTTCCTGTTTTTTTTTTGTTTTTTTTTTCGCCCCCTCTTTGACCCCTTATTCAATGGTAAGCTCTGTCTGTTCTATTTTTTGTTTTCTCTTCGGGAATAACATGAGGGATGTGCTCCCGCGTTCCATATGTGAAGTGAACAACAGGAACGATCCAACGAGGAGAGGGAGGAAAGTAAAGTAAAAAGTAAATAAAAATAAAAGTTACAGAACGGAGAAGGAAGTGGAAATAAAATTTAACACTCATCAGTGCAGCAGCAACAGAAGCAACAGTAGCATACAGCAACAACGGAACGCAATGCGACGTCAAGCTTTGCAATTTGCTTTCGTAAACATTGCCCGGCTTTGAGAGGTGGGTGCGCAGAAAATCGTGACAGAAGCAGGAACAGGAGTTGGAAGTGGCAGCAGGAGTACATTGAAGTAAAAGCACATCCTGTCTGATACCTGTTTATGGGATTTAAGCGCGTTGAAGAGGACATTTTCGGCATATCCTTCTTTTTTTTGGGTTTTCATTCCCCTGTGGCGGTATACATTTTTTATCTCATTTCCCTGGCATACATCACGTATTTGGTGGGGCGGAGGAATGTGGAGCGACGGTTTCGACATTTTGCATGGCTTTCGCCCGGAATGTGTACATCAATACACTCACACGGATAGACAGACAGATAGTTAGTTAGGGCTTAAGGATTCACTTTGAAAGTAAATGTGTGGGCTTGTGAATTCTGCAGTTCAATTTCAAATCTTAATACTATGACACATAGCCAACTTGTAATGGAGGTATAAATTGGCGACGAAGTTATTTAACAGTTAGACAGTAAAAAGTCGGATCACCATCGATTAGCAAATACAATCCTTTGAAGTACATACTCTTAACATTTTGGTTACGTTTGGAGGCTCAACGTTGGGATGATCGATGATAAGCTTTGGCCACATTAAAAGCACAAAATCTGTAATAACAGTCCTTTTAAATTGGTGCAATCTTGAACCCGCTAAGCAAAGGCCCTCATGATATCTCAATCATATGGCTTTTGTCTTCAAGAAAAGCTTACAAATAAATATTTCAGTCTTAAAAGGATCAGTTCTATAGGGTAAAATGGCGAAGATATAGCTCATATTTCTTTGGGTTAAGATAGAACGCTCTTTCTAGGACCTTTATCGCCTCAGTCTTATTTCTTGATAAGGACCTTATTGAACATTACTAAAGTCCGAAGTGAACTTGATCATCAAACAACTTTCGCTATTTAGAGCGGTATTGTTTCCAGTTGCGCTAGTTGAGGTCCTTTTCTGTTTGAACGTACCACATAAGGCGAGTTCTCTTACCGCTTTCTAACTCCGATATGGATTCGAGACAATGCGTAGCCGAGAGGTGGTGTTTATTCGCTAACCATTGAAGCATATGAGGTCTTGATCTTATTTCTGTTTCTGTTTGTTATTACACCTACTTCCGTTGGAAGATCAGACCGAGAATCACTCGAAGAAGCAGGGCAATGCAACCATTTTTCTCATTGAGGCACATTTTATACAATAGTGTCTAAGTTCTTTGTTAGGATTGCCACGATAAGGGTTTTCTCTAGTCCTTTCTTCGTTGTTCGTAAGAGAGACCTGTTTCTTTCCGCCTTATGTATATCGGAAAGTTTGTTGTCCCCCGTCTGTAGAAAAAATCCTTCGAAATTTTTATCATGGACTGTAACTCCTTTTTTAAGTTCTGTTCTGGACAAGAATTTGTTGAAGAACTTAAAAAACATTATTTCTGCGAAGCACATCTCTGTGGCCTTAATTGAGTGCTTCTCTGCATCTTTCGCTTTCTTCCTGAGAAGTCAGAGTTTCTCTTATAAAGGGTTTTTCAAAAAGGACTTGACAACTTTTTTTTTGTTTAAATAAAACGCAAACGGCTTGAAGTACAATCAAAACATTTATGAATGGAACTCGACTTTGTTCATATGGCCACCGCGGGCACGTTTGCAGCGGTCGATTCGTTGGACCCAATTTTCAACGACTCGGCCACACATTTCGGTTGAAACGGCCGCTATTTCGCGTTCAATGTTGGCTCTGAGCACTTCAAACTCGTCGGCTTGTTAGCATAAACCAATGACTTAACGTAGCCCGACAGAAAATAGTCAAGCGGCGTTAAATCGCACGAACGAGGCGGCCAATCGACTGGCCCATTTCTTGGCGCAACTTTTCCAGAACCCAATCGGAGAACGTACGTCGCTTCAAATGGTCCATCGGCTTAAATTCTTGAGTCAGCTTGACCTTGTATGGGTGTAAACCGAGATCCTTACGCAAAATACGCCATAATGTGGTCTGAGTGATGCCCAATTCTTGAGAACGCCGTGGAATTGACTGATTTGGATCGTTTGCTACGGATGCCTGAACGACAGCGATATTTTCGACCAACCCGTTGTCTCAGTGACACGACAACATCACACAACGAATATGTAGACTAAAATTTTTGCCCTAAACTTGTTGTTGCCTGTCTACTAGGGCGAGAATTACTACCGAAAATTGGAATTAAAGTTGCAGTCACCGACTCCGAATTTCGGTAGAAAATTTTTATAATTTGCAGACGTTGCTCGTTCGTGTACTTTACCATAATGAAAATGTTGAGTTTATTGAATAAATTGACATTGACAGTTTGATGATTAGTGAAAGAGTGCGTTCACAAATTAAATTCAAAGTTGTCAAGTCCCTATTGGACACCCGATATATACTCGTAGATTCTCACCCATATAAACACTGTCGACCAATATCATTCATAGGACAACGCCAATAGCCCAGCCTGAATCATGGACAAATACCTTAATTTCCCTCGACTGCAATATTTCAGCATAAATTGCGTCTTGATATCTCCTTTGATGAGAGCCCTTTGGGATTAGTGCCGCATTATAGCCCAGTTTTGTGCCGGCAAGGTGAGATTTGTTAGGTGCGGAATGGCTTAAAAAAAAATGCATATGAAAGCTGCTATTTGATGCATCTAGAGTACAATTATGTTTGAGCACTTCTAAATGACGGTAGTAGAGAGGTGGTAGTAGCAAGCTCAGAAAAATGTCTCTCGGTTAGCATGATTTAAGGTTTCTCACCAGGAACACATCTGAGATACTAGTGGAGTTTTAAGGGGAATTTTTGCGGAGTCTGGAGTACTTGGTGGAACTGTCAATAATATCAAGAAAATTGTACCACGGGATACAATGTTATACTTCCGCTGCGTACATGAGTGTAGAACTCGAAACTCCATCAAAAAATAGTCTTTTATGCTGATTTGGGCTTCCGTCTGGTAAGTATACTTGAAGCTTTCGATGATTTCTCGCATTTTTGCTCTTGATGACTGTTAATCCAAGATACTTGGGGAAAGGCTAATAAACATAATCATGCCCTCCTAACCTTAAAGTTATCTTTTAGCGAATGTTCCTACAATTTTATGATCAGATACATCAGATTGTATATATAGTACGAGTATGTACAAATGCAATTGTGCTCTTGCTGTTGATTTAAACTTTTTCTACCGTTTTGCTGCGGCAATTTCATCTGTAAGTCCGGAAACTGTTGCTTCACATGGAATTTGTAGACCTACAATCGTACGCAGTGTTCCATAGAAGGGGTTCTAACACCGTGCCATGTGGCACACCGCAAGTAACTTCACAAGCTTTGACTCCATCGTCGGAATTATAAAGGAGAATTCTATTTGCGAAATCACTTGTTATCATTTATCATCTGATCAAGGCAGTTCATAATCCGGTTTCCAATTTGTCAAATAAAACGCGTCTAGGGTTATAATGACGCAGTATCTCGTGGTGCGTCCTTTCCAGCGATTTCCCTGTATTGCATCTCGAAATCTAGTTATTGCCGCATTAATTGGGTACTCTGTCGACCAGTATTTACAAAATCCACATTGGTATTCCGATAGACCTCCTGCTGTTTCAATTGTTGGCAGGAGTCTTATCTCTTTGGCAAAGCAATAGCTGGTGATGTTTTTAAGGCTCATGAAAAATGGCCTACTGACGGCACGTGTTGTTTGGAGATCTTTAAGGGTTTTTTTTGCAACATAATCCAGTCCAGGTGATTTTTTTCTCGTTCACCTCTCTCGATGCTTTGAAAAATTGTTCGCGCGTAATCATGGATATGGGGGTACTCTCCTGATGAATTTAAGCAGCCGGTACCCTATTTTCATTCTATCGCAACTGTACTGCACATGTTGGCGATTGCATGGGGGATCAATTTAACCTCATTGATACAATTTAATAAGACTTACCAAATCATTAGACCCCTTTTTCGCAAAGGTCTCTAAGGCAAAGGCGCTTACTGCAATATATTTCATCTCATTGTAGTAAGGAAACACGAAGGGGCGCTGTGAAATGTTTAGTGCTGTACTTGCAGATCAAGGTTAAATACCACCTTGATCAAAAAGTTCTCGCCACCACCGTGTGGCGCTCCCATTGTTCCGATTTGGTTCTGTTTATTTTTGTTAAGTTGGTACATCTGTTGTCGATATTCCCCCTAAATCTTAGCATCATAGCTTGACATTTGCAAAAGTTACGTAGCCAAGAGTACATCTATCTCTTTGTAGGTTGGCGATTTCTTACAAATTAGAAATGAATTTCAATTTGCAACAACGAACTTGCATTAAATTTTGCGTAAAAAACGGATTTAATGGTGCGCGAACGTTGGAAATATTGGAAAAGTGTTTCGGCAACGAAAACGGTCGTCTACCAGTGGCACGAGCGGTTCAAAAGTAGTCGTGAGTCAAGCGAAGATGATGAACGCAGTGGCAGTCCTTCGGCATCGGTTTTCATGGATAACAACGGTGTAGTGCATCATGAATGTTTGCTAGAAGGCCAGACAGTAAACAAAGAGTATTATTTGGAGGTTATGAGACGTTTGCGTGAACCAATTCCGCGAAAGAGACCAGAATTGAGGGCAGAAAACTAGTGGATTTTGCACCATGAAAATGCACCGTCGCACATTGCCATCATTATTCGTAATTTTTTGACGAAAAATGCAACAAATACCATCTTACAGCCACCGAATTCACCTGATTTGGCTCCCTATGACTTCTTTCTGTTCAATCGAGTTAAATAACCACCACGGGGAACGCGTTTCAGCAGCCGAGAGGAAGTAATGGAAAAATCGCAGGAACCACTGATGGACATACCGAAAACCGAATATAAAAAATGTTTCGAGGATTGGATCAAGCGCTGCCATGAGTGTTTTGCAGTCGATGGGGACTTCTTTGAAGGGGACAATATAGATTTAGATGAATAAACTTGTATTTTTAATTTTCTGAATAAATTCCTTTTTGATCAAGGTTGTATGTAGGTACAATAAGATTCTAGCCAGAATACAGGACTTCATTTAATCGTAGTAAATTTGTTTAGAGTCCCAAGTCGAGTAATTGTTATATGATTTCTGTACATCCATCCAATTATCCTTTCCACTGAAGACACAAAGCGTGCGTTGACTGTGTGATAACAGTTCAGCTTAGACGATACTCATTCCAAATGAAAATAAAAAAAAAAAATTTCCGAACAATGAGCAAAAAAAATGACTCACAAATCGCACCATATCTAGATGAAGGAGCAGTCATTCACAACCAGGCTGTAGTTCAAGTGTTTTGTTCCATCACTGCTCGAATGTTTCCTGATTTCCCAATTAGGAGGTGTCTGTCGTTCGAATTTACGACGGAATACGTTAATAGTTTATCCACCTTTAACCATGACCAATGTTTCCCATGAACATTGTAGAAGTACTCATGAAACAGAAGCAATTGTTCTCGATACAGGAAATCTCCAGATATGGCATAGAACCAGTTTCCTTTGTGTCCACGGAGTTGGAGCTGCCTTACGATTTTTGTTTTTTTGTTGTAAAATATCTTCCTTGTCAGTTGGATTGCGTCATGGTTAATTTAATTGCAAGGCAACCTCCTTGAGGAGATGAGGACAATGATCTTTGACGAGACGGAAAGGCATTCGCCTTCTTTTGTTAAGTTGGGTCAAGAGCATGATGCAAAATTTATCACTACACTGATACCTAATCACATCTCTGATGGAGGATTGATAAAAAAGGGAGGAGAACATCATCTGCTTTTCCCTTATCATTAATTAACTACATCAATACTTATTATTATTTTCCCACCTGCTGCTTTAAATGTTCCCAATCGATCAACTTAACTATTTTTGTGCTTTTCAGTTACTTCATATTTATCTTCTCAAACTCCGTAACCAAAAATACCACAAAAAATTCACTTTGATCCTTAAAAGTAATATTCCTGAAAGCTGGGAAAATATTTGCTTTAATCATTTAAATTGATAACAATTTATGAATTCAATTCAGCTATTCAGCTATTCAGCTAAAGCCCACACAATCATATAATACGTAGTACACCTACAAAGTAATAGAGGAAAAAGGTTGATCCTTTCAAAACATACGTAAACATACGAGTATTCCCGTCATGCACACGACCTAATAAATCACATCAACGTCCTTGTCACATTTTAATACTCAAAAGGATTACATCTATCTACCCATCCACTCTCATATGGCACATGTCATGCTACCGGGTAGGGGGTTATCAGGACGAATTTGTAAATTTATTTTTCCTTTTGATGGAAGAAGGAAACTTCTAAAAATAATCTTACACCGGAAAATAACCCATGCCGGGGTTGGTTATGATTTTAGCAAATCTATACTTTTTCTATTACCGTTAAATTGATGAATCCTTTGTGGAGTTGTTGTAGAAGTAAGTAGGAGTGAGGGAAGACTTTCGTTGTACATAAGTGCCGGTAAATTGGATTACGTTTGAGATTTCTCAAGGATAATTACTCGTAGATACTCGTAGTGGTTGGTTGGGTTTGCTGTATAAATATAAATTTTGAATAAAACAAAGGGTCATTCGTTTTTCGAAAGTAAAGCTAAATAAAACACACACATTTCGCGCGGTATCTCGGCCATAACTTGAGTAATGTTGATTTTTAATGCGTCTAGAGTTCGGGGATTATTAGCATAATCATGGTCTTTTGCGTAGCCCCACAGAAAAAAAAATCAAACGGTGGCAAAGCGCATGATCTTGGTGGCCAATTGAAGTCGCCAAAAATTTAAATTACGCGACCAGGAAACTTCTCACGCAATAAAGTTATAATTGGTCGTATTGTATGGCTTGTTGCCCCGTCTTGTTGAAAGCACATATCGTTTAAGTCATGATCTTCAATCACCGGTTGAAAAAAATCGGTTATAATTCGACCATATCGGCCCGAATTGACTGTAATAATTGACCGTCCGCGCATTGGCATCTTCGAAGAAATACGGACCAATGACACCTTTTGACCATAGAGCACACCAAACAGTCACTCTGTCTTGATGCAACGGCATCTCTTCGATCACTTGTGGATTTTCTGAGGCCCATATGCGGCAATTTTGTTTGTTTACATACCCACTGAATGAGAAATGTGCCTCTTCAGTGATGAGATGTTGTTCGAAAAATCGGTGTTAATTGTCTGTTGTTCCAATACCCAAGAGGCTTATCTACGACGTTGTGAATGGTCCGCAGGCTTCGATTGCTGAACTTTATAAGGATGGAGATGCAAATTCGAATGCAAAATACGCCATAGTGAGGTATACGACACGTTCCGTTGCTGCGAACGCCGGGAAATCGATAAATTCGGATCATCAGCAACACTTTCACTTACGGCAGCAATATTATCGACTGATCGTGCATTACGATGATGCACAGGCCTTACGACATCAGTAACCCTTCCACTCTCTTCAAATTTCTTCACAATTTCACCGATTGCTTGCGTAGTCAGTCGATTATGACGACCATAATCATTTTTTGTTTTGATTATTTTAACACATTTTTCGATTTGTAAGCGATCCATTCATGTAAATGGCAAACATTCAACTTATCTTATGACACTTCAAATTACAGCTGGGTTTGGCAGGCGTCAAATGCCAGCGTTACCAACTTGAAACTACGAAATGAATGACCCTGTACTTTGATTTTTTTTTCTATCGGAATAAAATACTTATGCGCACATGTGTTGAGAATGAGATACCTTACATTTGGGATACAAATATCCGCTTAGAAAAGAGAGGCACGAAAACCCAACTTGATTCCTTGCCTGATTCAGATTCTGGCCGAAACCACTCCTGGGTACAGGTAAAGTCGATTTTATTGGGTACCTCCGCAGCAGCAGTAGTTCTGTTGTCATCCCATCAAACCGCATAAGATTGGTGGCAAAACAGAATCGTCACGCTTACTTACTTACCTTCTTAGGTGGCGCTACAGTTCGTGGTGGACCTAGGCCTCAACTAACAACCCTCTCCAGGCTCCGGGTTTGACCGCAGATCGGAGCATTGCTGTCCATTCGCTCCACATGTGCGAGCCATCTCATTCAACTGCGGCGCAAGTAACATATAGTTTATCGTTAATCTTCTTGTTCAAAGCCCATCATGGCAATATTTTTTCTTACTAAACGGCTGAAGTTATATTCATCCGCTTTCAATTGAGTCTATGCCTCAGCGTCATAAAACAGGACTGGGTCGACTAGAACCGCCTTGGTTATTCGGGATAGGGCTTTGCTACTTAATTGCCCTCTTCGTTCTTTTTCTGCTAAGAAATTGTTTGCAGAATTTATAGCAGATCCAACAGACAAAGACTATCTTAAAATTATAGCTTGTGACTGTAACGTTCTATCTAATAACGTGGATGTTTTGTGCTCCTTGTGTTTGCTCTATTAGCCGCTAAACCCATTTTTGAAGCTTTCGTACCAGTATTTGTGAATGCACCGATGACAGCCCACTTTGTTCTCCCAATTAAGTCGAAATCATTTACGTACGCTCGTAGTTTGAACGGCTTTTGAAGGATTGTGCCTTCTGTGTTTACTAGTGAATTCTGCACATTTCGTTCCATCATGATGTTAAGGATGATATCGGCTAGGTTTTATCGGTTTATCGAAGCAGTGAGCGTTTTTAATCGTCAATTTGAACAGACGAATAAGCTTGAGAGGTTTGCTTAAACTGGACATGGTTTTATATAGCTCTTCTCGTTAAGTGCTGTTATATGCGGTCTTAAAATCGTTAAAGATGGTTTGCGTCGATTCTGACTTTTTGGATTTTTTTCCACGATCTGCCGAAATGGGATAGATAAGATCTTGTATGCGTTGTTGAAGAAGTCTCCTTTTTTGTGGACCGGGAAAACGATACTGAGATTTCACTCATCAGGTACACACTCTTTTGACCAGATTTGCTAAAAAAAAAGGGTTGGTGTACGCTGTCTGCAATATCATTTTCTGCCGGAAAGCCGTCAGGTTCAGCCAAATTTTTATGATTTAGCCCAGATATTGCTGTTCTTGGTTCCTGTATGGTCGGTGGATAGAAATTTGGCTATCGTCGTCTAAGTTTATGGGTCTGTTCTGCCTTACGGTCGGTTGGATGTTGGGCATTTTCGTCACTTTACATTCTGTAGAGCAGTTTTTTTTAAATCTTCACCTTAAGGTTTCTGTACGGATCTTCTTGCCTTCACACGTTTTGCTTACATTTTGGTTTGGTCCATACGTTATTCCTGCAGCACCGCCTCCCAATATTCTCTTCTGGAGAAGGCGATGTTCTTTACGCCTCTTCTGCTCGTAGTTGAAATCTAACACATCATTTGTGGTGGCTCTGATGGCATTTTGGCAGCGTTTCCAAGTTTCGGCAAACGCGTTCAGCGTAGGTTCTGGCGGTCTCTTGCAATTGCAGCATTTCCCTTCACAATAGTTCTTTTTTTTTTTTGGCTTAAGCGAACTCCGCATTCATACATTGGCTACAACAAAGTGATGATCCGAGTTTATGTTGGGTTCGAACGTCCGAAATACTGAAGCATGTCTTACGTCTATATCAATATGACAAATTTGACTAAGCGTTACATAATTCGAAGTGTGTATTAAGATGAGGAAGCCTCATTCTTGTAATAGTGATACCTACGAGTATATTGTCTCGCCGCAAAGTCAATAACCTTTAAATACGTGTATAGGCTATGCTTACCAACTGTTCTACCAAAGATGTGCTAATTTCCTATACTCATAGGGATTGTGATTTATCGGAAGCTCAAGACTTCTTGTCTAAGCTTGTCACGTATGACGAATCTGCTTCCAAACCTGCCTCCTTGTAGCAATCACCATAGTCTTAACCACAGTTTTAAATTCTCCTTATGTCGGGCACATCGGGCGCACAGGATGGCGGTGATATCTGCATGATAGGAGTCAAGGGCCTCTGCTAGTTCCTCGGCTGCATGTGGCCCGTTAAGTGTTCAAACATTCCAAATGCAGATTCGAATATCGTAGTCCTTAAAACGTTTGCGACGGTCATTTCTGCACAAGAGAACAGGATCTGCGATGATGCTCGTAGTTTAATGAAGGTGAGTGAATGCAAAATTTCCGAGCGGTTTTTGGTACTTTTCACGTTGACGGGGTTCGAAGAAGGAGATTTAATGACAAACTCTACGAGCTATACAGTGGCATTGACCTAAGCCCATCTTGTACTAAAGCACCATCTGAGTACAGGAGCTCACTTTCTCATTTTTACCTTAGGGCTGGTTATGACAGACTTGTGTACGTAATCCAGAAAAGTAAAGCCAACATGGCAGCTCATCCATGTGTCCGCCAAATATTTTCAAATCAGCGTGCCTCCGGTCGTCAATAATATATGCTGCTGGCTACTTGATCTTGGATATGAACTTTAAAAGAGTAAATGGACCCTATTTATGAAGGTAGTTAGTTAGTGTACCCACCATACACGTTTTTATTTTTATAGTTTTTGTATAGAGTTGAGAAGAACTGTTCTGGACTCAAATCGTGTCGTTTAGAAGCATTAAACCATATCTTTAGCCTTTGCCTCAAATTCCTTCACTTTAAGTCACAAAACAAAAAGAATTGGAAAACTAAACCGTTGTCCAAACTTTAGTTTTATGTCACACCTAACCTACTGCCTAATTGAACAAAATATCATCCAGATGCATCCGACTTCCTCCGCATAGCACATAGACCGAAGAGGATTGGAATATTAGGTTAGTAAGACCAACACTGATAAGCAAAATTGAAAAGGCACGCAAACCTATTTTCAGTACTATTTTGCATCGTAACCTTTTTGCATAGACGAGTATGTATGTGTTTATGGGTGTGTGGGAGGCGATAACCATTTATTTTCTGACACTGAATACACGACTGAAACCCAAATGTTGCATGCAAATTTATGTTGGCACACAATTGCCCACCCATAAACCAAGCACCAAGCACCAAGCACCATGCACCATGCACCATGGACCATGGTCTTCAGAGCAATTTTTTGTTCGCCTCAAAGAACGTTTCACCTTCGATACAATTCACTGAGAGGTGAGAGAGTATCTGTTTCCGTATCAAATTTATCTTCTTCGATTTTGACCTTAGTGTCGCTTTCTCTGGACACCTTTTGCTGTACCCTAGAAGTTGCACTTTGAAATGCAGTTCAACGGCCACCGACAGGGGGCAAGCGAGCCACCAACGGCCCATACAACCAACGCAACGTGACAAAAGCGCAATTGATTTCAATTTCGATTTCGATGACAAAGCGGCGAGACCGATTCCATTGATGCTCCTGTAGTTGGTGGTGATTGTGTTGTACTCGTACAAGTACCGCATTTGCTATTGTTGAATTTCAGATAAATCCTTTGTTTGAAATTCCATTCGGGAGGCGTTTTATTAAAAACGCAATAAAAGTGGAAAAAAGGAGATTTCCTTGAAAGGAGTGCTTTCTACTTTTTATGGAAGAAGTGGAAATGGAAGTTTAATGCGGGTGAGGAACGACTCATTCTTTTGGGACACGTTAAATGAATATACCAATCCAGCACTCTCTTTTCTTGTGAAAGGATATCCTTTCTACTTTTTGCTAAAACCATTTGTTTCATGAATAAAAGACGACCGTTATTTTGGGATCATTGGTTTTATGTTATTTTTGTGGTTGGAGGTTGTATTTGTACGATATGGATGGAGCATGATGTGTTTGTCATGGTTGAAGAATGAGAGTGGAAGTGAGTATCCTTTTGTATCACTTAAAGTTTTTTAAGGACTCTTCCGGTAGCCAGGGGTTGATGTGATGTGTTCATTTATATAGTATGAAGTAGATCCTAGATAAATATGTGCACCAATTGATATTTGGATGGTGTACGATTAGGTAGGGTATTAAGTGTGGTCAAGCTGTCGATACGTAGTCTTATCACATCAATTGGGGTTACTTTACCTCATCGCGGTTCCATCGGGTACTGCTCTCGTTTATCCGACTTGCTAAGCTCATCAATTTAAAAGGGCAAGTGTTGAGCAGGAGAAAATAGCAGTGACGAGCATAATGTTCGCTGTTATAGGTCTTAACCTCGGAAAGTGAACGGTACGAGGATATATCCACTTAATTGAATAAATGGTCGAGTCAAAAAGTCATCAGAGATGTTGCTACTAATGTGCTGGGTTTCACTCGACCTCCACAACGAAACTTCTGGTTTGATGACAAATGCCGGCAAGCACATGCAAGATGCATATAAAGCGGCGCTGCAAAGAAGAACTAGAGTTGCTCACGAGCAGAAGAGGAGAGACGAATACCGACTTCTCAGGAGGAAAAAGGAAAGTCATAAAAAGCGCCTGGTCGCGGAAATTGAGAAATGATACTCCAGGAATGAGGTTTGGAAAAGGTACAAAAAAACATGCCACGGACACAAGCCCGAACAGGAGCATGTAGAGACGAACAAGGGAACATTGTAGTAGAGCCGCAGTCGATGCTGAGAATCTGGAAAGATAATTTCTCTCGACCTTATAAGGGCGACGACAAAACAATACCGCTGTGAGGCAGAATGAACCTTCCAACCTGGACGACGTAGACCAGAAATTCCGTCCACCCGACCTGGATGAAGTGAAGATAGCAATATCTAAACTGAAGTCCAACAAAGCTTCTGGTGTGGACGGCCTGATCACCGAGCTCTTCAAAGCGGCAGGCGATGACTTGGTAAGGAGCATATACCAACTCATCTCTAAAATATAGTCGGACGAAAGTATGCCCGAAGCCGTTCGTCAACAACCTGATAAGTCCATATCAGTGTGGCTTTAGACCAGAAGAGTCCACCATCGAACAAATATTCACATTACGGCAGATCTTCGAACCTTCGAACCGATCAACATCATACAATAGTATGAAATAGTGCAGAATTCACGAGCATATATAAGAGGCACAATCTTTCAAAAGTCCGTCCAATTACTCGCATATGCCGATGGAATTGACATACCTAATTTGGAAGAAAACAGCGTGATGTCAGTGGCCCCTTTGCAAGTATTGAGACGGAAGCGGCGAAAATGGGTTTAGCGGTCAACGACGGCAAGACCAAGTATATGCTGTCAAGCAAAAAGGACACTGAACACCGATATCTCGGACGGAACGTCACCGTCGACAGGTGTAACTTTGAGGGAGTTAAGGACTTCCTAGGATCAGCTATGAATTCAGACAACGACACCAACACTGAGACCAAACGAAGATTAACTCTTGCTAATCGCAACTTCATTGGGCTTACAAAGGAATTGACTAGCAAAGCCCTCTCTCGAACAACAAAAGTTACCCTATATAGTCGAAGTCCTCCTCTATGGTGCAGAGGCATGGACATTATCAAAAATGGATGAGGGTGCTCTTGATTGCTTTAAAAGTAAATTTTTCCGAGAGATTTTCGGTCCCGTCTGAGTCGAGCAGGCTGGAGTCGATTGTTGACTGAGGCCTAGGTCCACCCCGTACTGTTGCAATACTTAAAGTAAGTAAGTGTAACTACTTGTATACGCTGCTGATGTTGCCATAATTGGCGATAAACGGAGATTGAATGTTTTTGATCAGTAGCGGCAAGAAAAGATTGTGCTGTCAACAAGAAGGAGCGCACAATTTTGACGAATTAGACAAAATCTCACAATCATCCGCTTCGGCTTCGTAATAAACTCTGATAATGAAATCAAATATGAAAACGAATGGCAGTTTCCTTTCCTGTATAACACCGTAATCATCCAAGTTCCATCTAATTTAGCAGAAGTAGGGATGTAAGTATTCGAATACAAGACTCCTATGAATCCGCTTTCGTTGACAGGCTGTAGAGAACGGGATTTGACAGTACAGTTCTTTGACGAGAAATTGTTAAGGCCAAGGCCAATAAAATCCGTTACGTCTGCTGCGTCGACGTTATCGACTGACAGCTGGATAGAATATAAAACTTTGTCATGGAAGCAGGCCCATAAACAAAGGATATGACGGAACGGACGGATGGAGTAGATTTACTTTCTACTTTTCAATCGTAGACGTCAATGTCAACCTATCCAGCATCGCAACGGACACAACGGATTCTATGGGCCGGGGCCTTAAACGATTCAGCGAGTAAACAAACAAAACGATCGGGCTGCGCACTTCATTTCGACCGAAAAAAAGCTCGCGAATTTAACAGACTTCTATGTCTAGAGTGTGCTGGAGCCCAGGCTAAGGACTTAAGTTTACTGAAAGCAGTGCTTTGTTGAAAGTGGTGCAAATTATGTCGTTTAAGAACCGACAAAATGGAGTCAGATTCTTAAAATTTTATATTTTCAGTTGGTAGCAGTTCAATCCGTCAATCACGTCAAGTTTTCTATCTCTCACATGTAGGTTTAGTTTAAATTTTATACATTAACAACCATCGAGTTGACATTGCTATAAATTGTTTTACTGAAATATCAACTCAGACCCGACCTACCACAATATACGATTCCACACAACTTAAGAGACTTCTATCATACATTATGTGTGTGTATGGTGATAAT
Source organism: Volucella inflata (assembly GCA_928272305.1). Taxonomy (NCBI): domain Eukaryota; kingdom Metazoa; phylum Arthropoda; class Insecta; order Diptera; family Syrphidae; genus Volucella; species Volucella inflata. The sequence continues at coordinate 4,937,668 of OV743717.1, read as the reverse complement.
AAATTGAATTGAAAAAGATCCAATTATCTTTGCCCCTTAATCGAGTAGAGGTCAATTATGAAACATCAACTGATTCCACAGCAGAGATTTTCACAAAACAAATTGACCACCAGCATCTGCAGTTGATACTAACTCAACTCGATCTTTTCTTATTTCAAAATAGAAAATTATAGTCACATGTCGCCATTGAGGGAGCAGATAATAATCCAATTCAGTAAGACAGACAGACAGTGCAACTTAAGGCATTTTGTAGATACAAAATCCACATGAGTGTGCGTAGGCTATCAGTACTTTCTTTTTATTAATTATTTGTCGGTTTTTGCACTCTAATGGTGCTACTGCGTGTCGAGATGAACACTTTTAAATTGAAAATGATTTACTTATCTGCATTTTTTTACCAATCCAGCTGGACTGGCTGTCAATATTAAGTGCGTAAAAGTATCTTACCGATCCAAAGATCCGGCTCTATTGAGGTGTGAAGTAGTTGAAAGAGTTTTCTTATTTTGCATGTAATCAAAAGTCTCAATTCTCGTTTCATCTAATTTTAAATTCAATTTCAGTTGAATTTGATTTTTGGAAGTATGACATCATTTGCGCTCAACAAAATAAACAAATCATTGAGATGCCGGCTGGTTTTAGTTTGTTTGGTTTTTTTTTTGTTATTTTTGTCAATTATTGCCATTTTGGAACTTGTTTTGAGATGTTTTTGAATTTTAACCGTTGTAGTACTTTGGCCCAGCTGATCTCATTGAGGGGGTCACTCTATTTATTTTATTTTTTGCACTCTCATTTCAGTTTTTGGCAATTGTTTGTTGGCAGCTCTCTTTAGAGGATGAGAATGTTAAATCTCTTTCCATTTAGAGTTGCCAATATCAAAAAGTATGAACTTTTCGCTCACAATATTACAAGTTGTGTAAACCTTCAACGTTTGACAAAGTCTGAACTTTATGTTTTGCAAGACATCTGATATCATAAGCAATTTTCTTTTTCAATTTAAAATCCTTTAGTGCGCTTGATACCGGCAACTACTAAACAGTGGAAAATCTACTCAGAATAAGCCCTTTTGGATGACTAAAACACGATAATCGCTAAGCAGCTATTTTACCAGTTTCGAGCCCAATCAAGTGGTATTTACATTCATGCATAACTCGTCGTTTTACTCCTATCAATGAGGTAAACAACTTCTGTTGATGGGTACCATTTTTTTTTCTCCAAGTTTTAATTCCTAAATTTATGCCAAATTGAGCAAAATAACAATCAGCTTTGGTAATTAGGTTTGAACTATTACTGTTCCATGACAACACTTGACCTCAATCATCAGAAAATACCGTCTAGATGATTTATATCAGTGATTAATTACCTTAAGCCTGCCGCGTTTCCCGTATTTATCTGATTTTCTATCTATTTGCTTCGATCTCTTTGGGGCTCACCTAATCATTTATTATGAAGGAGAGCAGGTAATTTCGGCATATTTACTCGTGAAAATCATTGTCAGAAACCAAGTGAACAATCTTTGGTACCTTACCCATCTAAATCTTGCTTTAATCCAACTTCTTTTCGGTTGTCTCAAGTTAGGCACTTCAAAATGGTTGTTGGCCGCTACAATTGGTGTGACAATCTAAGACGAGGACTTTTACTTCTGTTACTGCTTCTTTCGATCAGATGGGCTCTTGTGCTGGTATTCACTTGTTCTACATGATCCAGCCAAACCAGGCAACAAAATTGCGCTTCTCTGGCAAGTTCGATGCAGCTGTTTAGACCATTGATTTAGGCGTCAACACGAAGGGGATCAAATATCGCCCGAGAAATTTCGAGCTCGAACGCGTACGATTGTGCTTCGCCATAGAGTAGGACTGGAATTTTGTTTCCCTTTTCTGTTTAAATATATGTAAACACTAGCTCTCTATGCTCAACCACTGATATCAAGCTCATAAGCGTATGCAAGAAGTTTTACATACATTTGAAGAATTGCGCCTCTGCCAATTGTGATTTTAAGGAGTTAAAAAACCTTGCCTTTTTCTTCTATATAGTCCCTTCTTTACGGTTCTTCCATATCTCACTTTGAAATCGCTAAAATGGGCTGTGGATCAATCTGTCAGCCAGGTGTTTTTGCTATGATCTATTGTACTATGAATATTTGGTCAATTGTGGACTTATCGGACATTAAACAGAGACGATAGGGGAAAACAAGATAATGGACAAAGAAGTTAGGTGTTCACACAACACCGTAAAAAAAGTCTTGTACTGATGCTACTTTAGTTGTCACAGTTTAAAAAATCTCCCTCCATAAAGATCAGGCAGTCGTTTGCTGAGATCCCATTCACAGGGCATACTTTCACCCAAACATATGGACCTTCTATTGTAAATTAAATCCTACTGTTTCAAGGAATTCAACAGGTAGCCCGTTTGTTATTGTAGCCTAAGTAGAGTCGTAGCTTTCTACATCACTTCTTGGTGGTGCATGCACTTGACGGTACTCTTCGTCACATTAGCTGTTTCGTTGTGGAAGTCGGTGTAAGACCTAGAAAGCCATGTCGTATCTTCAATGACTTTCTGTCAACATCGACACGACTTTCTGGCAAAGGTCTTCGCAAAATGTTTCCGGAGACTCGATCAGAAAAGGCTACAGCAGTCTCATCCGATTGTAATCATTCGAAATTGAATTTCCTCATTCTACTTGTTTGGTGTTCTCCCCAATCAGCTTATACGGCAACACTAGCGTTACTCAATCTCTTTAATTATCTTCAATAACTTAAATTGTCTGTGCTAGCCAATAAGACTCCATGCAACAAAGAGAGCCATGTGGAACGTAAATTGAAAAACAGAACGGTAATCTTCAACCACTCTTAAGTTTCACTCAAAAACAGGAAAAGAAACAAGAAAAACACTCATCGATCGTTCTTTATAAAACGATCTGCATACGATCCACAACCAATTCCACTCGAAGTATCGCCGTAGTCGGGTTGATCCTGAATTTGAATAAATTTTTAAATAAATTCCCTGGAGGAACAGTTTAAAATTCAATTTTTTATTAGTGAATTTGTTAATTGTTTAAAAAAAAAGTCCGTTAAGTTTTGAATTCTTTTAAATTGGGCGAATTTTTAAGAAATCGTGTTGTGTCTTTGTGAATACTGCACTGCATCCCTTTGCAAAAAGGTGATTATAAACTTTTTTTTCCTTTTTCTGCTTCTAAATTTGCAATTGTGCTCAATTTGGCATATGTATTTATATATGGATGTAAAATGTAACAGCAACGCCAAGAGTTATACAAGTAAAACGCATCGAAAATCCTAACAATCGATAATGCAGCTTTTTGACGCAGTTAAAATTTTATTCCACAAAAGGGTGCAAAAGCAAATACCAAAAAGAAGAAAATAAAAAGGGTTAAAGTGAAGGGAACGCTGTAGACGGAAAATATGCAGAGAAGCTATATGCAGAAGTGGTTAAACTAGTAACTGATAGAGTGGCTGCTTCGAACGAAGGTCACAAACAGAAAAAGTTGCTATGGTTTGCCTTTCGTTAGAAATTAGAAAAATTCAAATTATCACCCCCTTCACCTTCAAAAAAATTGTGGTTACGATTATTATAGTCGCAATTTAGGACTTAGTAATTTTTGTATTAAAAAAAAAAGTTTTTTTTTTATAAGAAAGCTCTAAGTTTAAGGGTATCTCACTGTCCCCACTTCATCTTCCATATATTGGTGGCTATCTTGTATTCCATTGGCCTTTCTATAACTTATTTAAATGGTATCGGAATTTATTTGTACTTATTCTCAATAAATTTTTTATAATTTGCTGGAAGCCGTCGAGAGATATGTCGCATCATCCTCGTTACATTTCGTTAGCAGCCTCCACGTCATTCAGACGCTCTCCTTACTTGTCCATCTTCAACTGGGAGAATTGAACAAGTAGCTCGAGGCCAGGTTCGGCGAATTGAGTGGCTGTTTGAGCAAGAGAAATAGTTTTTTTTTATACACAAACTGGGCTAACAACGATTTATCTGAGCTGATAATTTTGAACCTTTCTGACGAGATCAACGTAGATAGGTAGCCAATCATCTTTCTTTTGGCCACGCCCTCAAAATTTTGTCAAAATTGAAGCTTCAATTGCTAATTGGACTAGATTTTTCGAGGATCTTCATTGACTATAGCAAAGTTTGTTGATAAGCTCAGCTTGAAGTTTGCCCACTATAGGTCTCTGGATGTGGGGACTTCCGCCAAGTAGCCATCCAAACACTGATGTTTAAACACCCAATCCGTGTATGTTGTACACATTCCGTGGTCAGCTGGGTTCAATTCTTGATTAAGTTAAACTTTATAAGGGTGTAGATGCAAATCCAAATCCGAAATACGCAATAATGTTCCGTGACTGACATTATTTAACCCTTTCACAATCGCCAGTCATAGGTTTTGGGGGAGCATGCATTTCGATGATGGATAGCCCTTAAGACATCTGTAGCAGAGCCAGTCTTTTTGGATTTGTTCAGCGATTGTTAAACAATCTATATTGTAAAATGGCAAACCTTTAATTGAACATATACAGTCTCAGATGACAGTTCATCGTTTTTTAACAAAGAATGAATAAGTCATTTGGTTGCTTTTAAGTTACAGCTTTCTACGTTGACGTACTTTCTGAATGTTGGATATCAGTTGATCGGGAAACTAATATCTACTTGATGTAAGACCTTACTTGATCGAGTCGCCCGAACTGCTCACGATTATGGTCCATGTCGATATTTATCATCATACTTATAGATCAGCACCTACTGTGTCTATTTTATGACTGGACTCGTTCTTCTTTATTTTTTGGAGAAGTTCATGTCGCTGTAGTTTTCTCTTTTCCTATAATTTGGATTTGAAATAGGGGGCGCTGGCCATGCCAAAAATGGCACCTTCTTGTTGAAACCACATGTTCACCAAGCCCCTCTCATCCAATTCCGGCAGCAAGAAGTCGTTTATCATGGCCTTGTAGCATTCGCAGGTAATAGTGACCGTATTGCAAATGGCGTACTCAAAAAAATATGGCCCAATTACTCCTCCCGCATGAACACCGCATCACACAGAGGCTTTAAGTGGATGTAATGGCTCTTCGTGAATCGCACGCAGATTTTCAGTGCCCCAGAAACGAAGATTTTGCTTATTGACGTAACCGCTTAAGTGGAAATGCGTCTCGTCGCTCATGATGATTTTCGACACAAAATCGTCCTCTTCGTTGTTGAGATTGAGGATGTCTTGATAGCGGAGTATAGCGCTCCACTGCTTGTCTGTTTGTACTCTGCAGCTGTCTAGTTCATAAATGTCAAATATGATTGACGTACGACGACATTTGCAAAAATTATAACATAATCATAGGATGATTAATTTTGCGCCACCTTGTATAATTGATGCCATAACAGATTGTATGCGCTGTATTCAATTTTGCTTGATTTTTTTTTTTTTACATAATCCAGACGACATTTCAGCATATTCACATCGCGTTTTCCCTTCAAAGTCGCAACAAGTTTCTAGCTTGTTGGCATAGAAGTTGAAGTTCCAAATACTAGAGTCTAATTGACAGGAATATCTTTGGCAATAAGACGATAGCTGAAATTTGTCGTCAATATATTAAGTTGACTGTGGCACACACTGTTTGGCAAGCATCCGTTTAGGAAAGCATTGAACAAGATCCAAATTTCTTGTAAACCAACTTGGTCTTTGTCCGTCATTTTTATGGAAAATTCTTCGCAAAGATCTTGGTTTGAGGCCGTGCAAAACCACCGTACAAAATGTCGGTGAACTGACTTATTTGTTTGTCGGGGTTAGGCTCACTTTTGGCTCAATGGCAAAATCAATAAGCAAAATTGTCGTTACACATCGAAAAATGCATCCTTTTGTGGGGTCTGTGGTCTAATGAAGTCATCGGATCATTTTTTTTTTTATAAAATAAAGCTAATAGGCGGCGTCTTACCGTCAAGGATATTCGGTATAGAGCCATGATTAGTGACTTCTTCGTTCCTTAATTGAATCACATTAGTGTCGAAGAAATGTGGTGCAGAAGGATTTGGCTACGTTTCTTACAGAATACGAAACAATCAATTCATTGAAAGAAACATTCGATGAACGCACATAATTTTGTGTTATGGACCTGGAAATTGGCCACCAGGATCTTGTGATTTCACGACTCTTAATCATTTTCTTTGAGGATAGGTACCAACAACAATTGATTCGTTGGTTTCATTGGACTCAAATCGCCGCAAATGCTTGAAGAAGTGGTGAAAAATTTTGTCTTGAGGATGGCATTCACCAGATCCAGTCGTGGTGGACATACATATGCCCGAAATTGTATTTAAAAATTAATTGCAGATGAGATTCTCTCGATTCAACACAAACAAATGGCTCTGTAATGGAATTTTAATTGATGATTGATAATCTGGAAGACAAATATGACGACTCCCAAGCAAAGTGTGCGATAGGCTCTAAATGCAAAAATGGGGCGCATCAAATTAAAGGCCCATTACTCTTTTATGAAAAGATTCTTGTGAGTCCAGCGGTTCTAAATTGACAATCGCCATACGATTTATACTTACCAAGCTATGGATCGATGATGTCGTCTCCTATGTTCGGACTTTGGATACCAGTTATATCGTCTCTCCCCGTTGTTGTTGTTTTTCCTAACAACTTTGTCCCCTCACCATTATAAAAATCATGGAATCACTTTTCATTTATATGGAGAAGAAGACAAAGACCGACACCAGATCCAACAGCCATGCATAGACAAAAGGAACGTGAAACAACCATAAAACTGGAGTAATGAGGCTAGCGTGAGGAGTAAATAATACGAGTAGATTGAATGTGCAACAAAACAGTCACAGTCACCGAAAACAGAAAAAGACCATCCATGGTACTCGTAAAATTGTAATTGTTATTCTAATTGGATTCCATTCTGGGGAACAAAAAAGAAACTCCAATTACCTACCAACGTTGCACTCGAATACGCGCATTTGCCTTTGCCCGTAGCTCCATGGAATGAGCCCACAATCGTCGACGCTATTTTCATCTTCGTAACCTCCGATCTGCATCCGCCGCCCGCCTACAGCCGACCGAAAATCCAATTCCTTTTGCGCGTTTTCTTTGCCCGTTTGTATCATTGTTTCTTTTGTCACCTCTCTGCCTCGTTAATTCGCGGTTGCATTCGCTAGCGAACGGTAAACAAAAAACAGATGTTTTTTTGTATTCTATTCCTCTTGTTGCTTTTGTGTGCTTGGTTCGTCTTGTTCTTTTTGTTTTTGTTTATGCGGAGAAGCGTAAAACCGGTTAAATCTTCTTGAGCGAGAGGGCCCGGTTTCAGTTGCGATGGGTGAGTGGTTTGTTTTTTATGAGTGGGGTTTTGTGGAATGTAAAATTATATACTTGTATGTGGATCGCAATTGAAATTTTGAATTTTGACCGTTGGAATTTATTTTTTGTGTACATATACGAGAGACGAAAGATGCGTAGGCCTTCATAGCTGAGTTATAGCGAATTTGGTCTTAACATGTGTGGGGGGCCTGATATGGGTCAGACAATCTTTGAACTTTTAATGTCTACTTGAAAATAAGAACTTGTGCTGAACCGCCACTGGAGGTGGGATGGTTAAGTACAGTTGTTTTTTTTTTTAATTTTTTTTTTCGTGACACCTTTCTGGAGGATTATGTGGCTTTGTGGCTGACAGCGTAGGCTTGGCGTGCACAGTATGAAACGTAAGTCATGGTGCAGCACTTTCACTCCGATGGGGTTTATCAAACAGATCTCGGCCTTCAGTTGTGTAAGATCCAATTGGTGCAGGGACTAAAGCCACGAGAGCAAGGTTTGAGCGAATATCCGGACTTAGTGACAAGTGAGCTTCGTGGGGGAATGTGTGGACATAATTGCCAGTCTTAGACTAATCCCAATTAAAAAAAAACTTACGAGACTCAATTACAACTACAAAAGTGTGCTGTCTGGTGTATTCTTCACATTGGTAGCATCGTCTGTTTTTGGCAATTTTTTTTTTTTAAATGAGGCTGCGTTCTCGTTAAAGTCACGTTACCGTGAAAGTTTGCACCACGAAGCAATTGAAACCTAGTTTGTAATAGATCTTATCATAGCCGTGCCTATTTAAAAGGACCTTCTCAGTATTTTACGCTGCTAGGTCAAAAGAAGTTCGTCAGTTGCCGTGTTTTCTGAACGAGTTACATATGTCGATTCAAGTATTCTCTATTCTATTGAAGCGCATGTAAATCTTTTTCGATGTTCGGTGTTAGGGGCCCCTCACTGTTCAAGAAGGCTTCGGTATAGGGTAGCAGCGAAAACTTTTACAAGTAGCTGGTCTATTCCTTCTTGTGTCAGGTGACTTGAAGCCATTAAGAAGCAACAGCATATTTGTTGGTCTCCATTCGTCACCCTGACCGATGAGAGATAGCAGCTATGTTGTCATTCAGGTCTATAGCCTTAAAAAACTACCCTTAGTCAGTTGATCACATATTTGCATGTGTGTCTTCTCAGCAAATTCTGGCGTTGCCTTCATTGACAATAAGCTCTTGCCACTAGGCACATTATACGTCCCATCTTCTTTAAAATTACTCTCTACCTCGTGAATAGTTATTGACGTAGACCAACAGCTTATTGTCGAAGCGACATGCCACTCCAAGTATTTTTTATTGGGGGCGCAGGAGAAAATCAACGGTCGACCTACTGCTATAATCACATCGAAATTTTCTAGTGAATGTGCTGGAAGTAGATAGCAAAGTGCTGAGAAGGTTCATAAAAATGGAGTCTTTTCAATTTTCTTGTTCAGCTTCGTGTTTCGAATCCCGGTGACAAGGTGAATCAGTTTAGTTGCCCATTATGTTTTGTACGAATTTGTTGGAAACAACTACCATGTATTACCAGCGGAAATAGTCTCGGGCGGTCCTTCGATCCACATTCGGAACGTGTCTCCCTACAAGGAAAATAAGAGAGAAAAGTTTATGTGTAGTCGTTTCCACGGCTGTGCAGTTGGGAAAAGAACATACGCGACTCTGGAGTGCAGTGGTACTAGCCATCGCTTCTCACTCGGAGGGTCAAGGTCCTACTCATGACAAGTTTTTAATTTGTGTAATTGGAACTCTGTCAGAAAAGTCTACGTATGAAGGCATAACACTGGCATGTAGATTTGGCTGTTGTAGAGTTTCAAGTACAAAACAACCGTTTAAATTGATAACCTGAATCATTCCAAGTGAAGAAAAACTCTATCCTATTCGGACTCCCACCCCTGGAGAGTCAATATCGAAACCAAATATACCTGGCTTTCAAATCACTACATCACAGCAATGCTTTCCTTTCTCCTCCTTCTATCTTTCCGCCCGCGCCCTGGCAACAGTAAAAGGGTATCATAACCCCCTTAGGCGCGCGTAAATTATAAAATAAAAAATAAAAAAAAATGAGCAAGATAGCTTTGACCATTTTTGGTTTTGAGCTTTCTGCGTAATGCATTCCATCCGCTTTCATGTGAACTTTATCTGCTATAGGCAGGTCCCATTTATGCGGTGTTTGCGAAAACAAGTCATCATGTCATTATTTTTGGCTACAGGTTCGTCCGTTTCTTTCTTTTTCTGTTCACTGGACCCTCGGCCTTTGTTGGTTGCTGCACCGGTTTCATCCGAACATCGTACGTGGGAAGATCAATCGGTAGTGAAAATAGCAGAAGCATTCCTTTAAGAAACTGATGAAAAGAGTGCAGTTTTGTTTCTTTAGGGGGTTTCTTCCGCCGGAGATAGAGTTTTACACCAGTTATTGTGCGTACATTTGTTTCACGCCGTTTAATCTTTGGGTCCATTGAGATCATACCATTATAATATTTTTGTTTTTGAGGCCATTCGCACTTGTCGGTCGGTCTGCCTATTGTGATGTAGAGTAACTTTACAGACTGCACTTCGCCGGTATTTTCTACATGGTTTCACACCAATCTCTCGTACATATACTCGTACATATTATAGAGAAAGAACTCCAAATACTATCCAAGTTGAAAAATCTATTAATCCCTTCCCGTTTGATGAGTCTCCTAAGTATGTTTTTGGGGACTCCATAATCGATGACCTCTATGGCTATGGGATCTATGGCTTGTAAGCCTATCTGGTAATACTTAGCAGCCCAAGAGAATAAGGTAGTTTCCCGGAGTATAGGACAAACTATGACTTTTTTTTTAAATGTTGTTCCATTTATCTAGAACAATTACATTCTTTTCGTTTTGCAAATATATGTAGATTACTCCTAAAACTTAACCTCTTAGGCTATCAATCATAATAATTGCAGTCCGGGTGAATATCTTAACGCCCACAATTCACTCAAATCGTAAAACCATAGCCATTGGCATAGATTAGTCATTCAAGAGGAACAATAATCAATATCTTTACCGATGCAGATACATTTCACTTCGCCCAAAGGCCATTCACATCGATTATGTAGTCCCTCTCGTCAGCTTTCATCTCTGGCGCCCACAAAATGTCTTACAGCTTCATAATTGAATCAGCAGTAGAAGAATAGATTTCGCGAAATTGCTCTCAATTGAAATTGATGCTAGCCTCCTATCCTTACTTGGAGAGATAGTCCCCCGCCGCATGACTGAAGGCGAATACGCCACACAAGAAAATTCACAGAGGGACACACATCATCAAGCCAAGCCAACAAACCACTGTGGCTGATGGTTGTGACCAATTTAAAATTGTGCTCTTCGTCGTCCAATCATTTAATCATTATCGCACACTATGATTGCTTTAATGGAAGATAGATAAACTGGGATTAAAGATACGTTTTGATTGGAATAGATAGATTTTCCTACTTAAGTGGCGACATGATTGCTGCTGACTTGTTTGGAGTCAAAGTCAGCGAACTTCACATTTTATTTTTATTTTTTATGAAGCTTGTTAAATTGAGCAATTTTTCTTGTTTTTTTTTTCAATGTTCCAGATCCTGTCTTGGAGCCGTTTTGGAATCTGAGAAAAGTGATAAGTTCACGATAAAATTGAGCACTTAAGAGCTTGAAATAGAAAAGCAGTTCGTCGATCAATTGCCAGAGTGAAGTGATTTCGCTTGTTTTGTTTTTATTTCGTTTTGTTTTGTAAATTGTTAGTCCCAGAAACATCATGGTTCATCCAGCTGAAAATCCAACTGTGGAACAGGAGAATATTGAATCAAAAGAAGGTGAGTTGCTTGATTTTTTGTAATATCTTTAGATTTTCCCAAATATTTCTAATTTTGGTGATAGTTTGAGTTTGCATGCAGACATCGTTTTCAGCAATCTTAAATGAGTCACTTTCAACTTCTGTACTATGAGTATGTACGACAGACAATGGTCACATGGTGAGTAATTATTTCTGTCCAGCTCTAAATTTGACGATAGAAGTACTCTTACTCATGCCCTCTCATGGAAAGTCTTAGAAATGCAAGAGTAAAGTGACTTTTTCCTGGTTACCCCTTTTCATGATTTACAGAAGTTCCTTTTGATGTTCTTGTCCTTTTTTGTGCCTTTTATGGCTTTTTTCGACAGTTTCCGATGGCGATGGCCCGATAGTTAGCTCATTGGACTATCACGCAGAGAGTCTGGGTTCGATTCTTGGCTGGGTCACCAACAATTTTTTAAATCGCCATCACCCTTTCGGTGGGCAATGGCAAACTTCCGAAAGTAAAATTGCCTACGAAAAAGCTTCCAAGGAGTGCCGTTCGGACTCGGCAATAAACCGTAGGTCCCGCTCAGATGTGACAAAAATGAAAATATGAGCAACACAATTCAGTGTCAAGAAACTAGGCCATGACCCATACCGGGCTGCCAGCGCCACAGTTTTTTTTTTTTTTTTTCCTAGTTTTAGTCATAAATTGTTTGCTCATCAGACTTATATGCTTGAAAAGTTGAATTACTTAGTTTTAGATTGTAGCCTACAAACAGCTTAAGATGATCACATAAAGGTATGTATAAAATCAATATTTTAACTTTCCATCTGTGTCACGTCCAGGCTCTTTGGATGAAATTGTTGATCACACTTTTGCTCATTTGTGGCTTGATGTTGGCCTTCACTGCTTTAATTCACTTAGGACTGTTGGAATAAACCTTCTCTTTCAAACAGTCCAAAGAAAGATTTAGAGAAATGACTCGACCAATAAAGTTATCCCACAAAAGAGCAAGGCGTTCACCTCTTGTTGGGACGACGCTCCGCTTATTTTTTTTTTAGAAATAAAAAGTAATCAATCATAGTTCAATAGTGCAATACATTCGTGGTAGCGGGCAAACAATACAAACATTATATTCTGGAAAATAATTCTTTTATATTCTAAGCGTCAAATGCCGCAAATGTCAGAGATAACAAGTACATGTAGAGCGGATGGAAACAAATGCTCCGGCCATCAGAGTATTCGAATCTAACCCAGTGAAATAACGCATCAGAACAATACCACACCTTTGCAAGACCAAGTGACGCGTAGAAATAAAATGGAACATAAATCGACTTGCAACTGGACATAGTTAACTAAATACTGGGCTCTTCGGGGGAGGCTTATTAGTTGAGGCCCAGGCCACTCTGAACTATATCGCCGCCTAAGTAAGAAATTTAGTAAGTCAAATGCAGGTAATTTATAAAGCTTTGACAATGAAAATGTGCCTCAACTCTCAAAATAGTTCCCTGTTTCATTTCTTGATCAGTTTTATGCATTTCCAATACACTGTGACCAATCTTAAGTTCTTGCAGCAATTGAAACTTATAGGCTTCATGACTAGAGCTTCGACTCAAAATTCTGTGGAGTGTTGCTTGTGTTCGAATTCGACTCTGACTGGCTTTTTCGAAAGTCAAAGCCGAATGTACGATTTTATTATTTTCGTTGACGCCTTCAAACAAACAATGTCCAATAATTTCGCTGCTGATGAATCAATTCCAAGATCTCAGTACATTTTAGCGATTTTGTTTGTTTGCAGCCCTTTTTTAAGTGTTGGTCTTTCATCTGAACGAACTGGGAAAACAACGCTTTGTTGTGGACCTCCTGACTCTACCTGCCGAACAATTTAAGGTAGCGCGAGATGACTTAGCAGAGAGCTTGTTATAACTCACTTCCAGGATTTGGTCGGCAGAAAGCATGCCTGAGGAATGGAACCTTAGCACTCTTTGCTCGATCCAGAAATAGGGCAACCCTCTTAACCGTGCCAATTATGGAGACGTCTGTCTCTTAACATTTCATATAAGATTGTACAGATACAATCACGCCATTTATCACGACCATATATTCACATTGACGCAGACTCCGAGAAGTCCAATTCGATATGCACTACGAGTACACCTATCTATAGAGACGGACAACATAGAACCCTGAACTTTTTCAGCAAAACTAGCGTAGATTATGCAGAAAATCGATGGGATACGCTCGGTGCTTCAAAAATCTGATCCAAAAATCTTGATTAAACATGAAACTCTCTTGCTTGTTTGTCTATGCATTCTCTTAATCTCTTAACTTAAAGAAAAAATAAGTATGGGTCGTTTCATCCTCGGATCATCTCCGTATCAGTTTAAGATGTCCATTAGATGGTTTCAAAAATGAAGAATTTTTATTGATTTGGTGATGCTTTGACTTTAAAACTGACCTTGGGCTCAAACATAGTGCTCCTTATGATTATGATCTGCTTTTAAGAAACAGTGAGTGGATTTAAGTCCATTCCGGTCGCCTTTTAAATGGATGGATTTTCTCAGTTATTGTCTAGAAAACGTATCAATTGCGGAAACAAATTAAAGCTGGTTCCTGCCAAAGAAACTTATCCAAGTCTGTAACAACACAGACGAAAAGGTGATGCTCGGACAGTAAGTCCTTTCTAAGAGAAAAGATCTTAGTTACAGTCTTAACGGTATAAGCTTTATTATTTCCTTCGAAATATTGGTACAACTTGAGCAACAAACACCTTTAGACAGAGTTGTGTAGAAGGCGCAATGTGTGGCCACAAGCAGAAGAGTTGCCTGTCTGACTTTTCGGTCGTTAAATATTCACCTGGTCCACTGAAACAAATCAATTTCTTTTATGTGGACAACTGTGACAGGTGATTACTTCGGAAGAAGTCATTTCCAACCCCAATGTCAATGTAAGTTTTGACACAATATTTACCTACCTGAAGCTGAGCTACGAGAAATCCTTTAAGTAAAGTCAACCTGTCTCCCTTTATTGAATAGGTGTATTTTATGAATTCTTCCACAAGTACTTCAGTGGAAGTTAAGCACCGACTTACAGGATATCCCCGCCTAGGATTGGTTTTACATGTTTGACTTCTTTAAACTCGAGGAAGAGGAAATATTTCACGCGGCAGAAGGGAAGTTTCTCCCCTTTTTGGGTTTTTGAAAATCTGTTTACCTTTTAGCTTAAGAGAAAAACTGAAATTTTCAAAAATCTCCCAATGTGTGCAGAATCTTTTGCATGAATAATGCAGGGAAGATGGCTACGTTCTTCATGTTGAAAAAAAAGAAATCGAAATTTGTTCCCTCGAAATTGGGGAGGATACTTTGTACCATGTAGAGTATGCACTCTCAAGAATTTGAAGGATATAACTACTGACTGGGGCGACGTAAAGCCCGGAATGTGGCAGTAGTCATTCCGTTCGTTTATTCGTATGCATGAGCTATGCTCAACATAAAAGGGAATGCGAGTATGTGTTGCAGAACCTCCCTCTATAGTATCGTATCCCGGCTTCGAGATTTCTTTTTCTGTTTTTGTTTTATTTTTATTTTATTTGTGTTGTTGAAGTGTAGGCGGAAGAAGCAGACAAAAAAGGACGCAGAATGTAGTGGGATGTAAAAATCCGTTAATATAAAAAGTTTGCATTTCTTTGCATTCATTCTGGTGGATTACGCTTTTGAAGTTAAGCTGCTTTAAGAGGAGGATGCAAATGATGTGTGGAGGAATTCCCATTCCATATCCACAGAAATTTTCTATGCCTGTAATCAGAGCACAGAGTTTACTCGTACTTTAAAGGTTGCAGTGTTCTTACTTGACACTGTTTTCGTCTCAAGTGAAAAACAAATTTTCCAGAACTTTAAGCAATTTAAGAAATTCTGTAATCTTAACTCGCCAAAAGTCGTTGCTCCTTTGCAAAACCCCATTCCAGGTGAATGAGAATGGATGCACATCTGCAAAACGAATCACTTTTGGGTCTTGTCTTCTGTTGAATGGCCAATTTTTTCACTTCTTCTTCTAACTCTACATTCTACATGTTTGGTTTCTGTTATTTTCTCAAGTGATATCTTAGCTCAGATATAAAATTCCATTTAACCTCTTCTTCACTCATGGTCCTCGGTATTCCTGATGGCATTTCGTTTTTCTTATTCGTGTTTCGGATGGTGCCTTTCTTCATGGAGTTCTTGTCTTGCAATTCCCTTCATGCTGCAGAGATATTTGCTCTTTTATTGAAATTTAAATCTTGAGGTAGGTTTCAGACGTACTACATGTATAAATTTATATATAAAAGATATGCAGTCCCGCAGAGCGCCTTAAAGTCTCGTAAAGCGATTTAAATACGAGTAGTTTTCTGTTGATGGAAAAGAGAAACTTTGCATCGTGATCTATTGATGTACGAGTAGACACCCTACCAAACTAGTGAGGAAGATATTTTCGAGCAAAACTTTATCGTAGTTCATCCACAACCATCATTAGTGTCACTCTGTGATCCGATATCGAATACACAAAATTGTACTGAAAAGCGATTAGCCTAACTCCACTTGCAAAGAGTCAAACTTAAGCCAAGGAGAAGGACATCCTTCCCACCAAATGGAAAGCAATTTCTCAAACCAGAATTGGAAGGCAAGATGTGTTTGTTGGCTCTTTGTATAGTAAGAAGTGAAGCATCTGCAGATGACTACGGCTAGGGGTGCAAGGCAAAAATAAACATATGATCCCTGTCTGACAAGGAAAACATATTAAAACGTCACGGATGGGAGATAAAAAACGAGATAACGTGTGAACTTTACTGAGCTATTAGCTGTGTGGAAGAAATTTGAAATATTGAGCTGTCGCTGGGAGGATTATATCGATTATGAGAGCTTTAATATCCGCAACATGTTTGTCTAATGATTGCGAATTGGTTGCTAAGGATTTCTCTGATGTCTACAAAATACATTGAGTTTTGATTTATGCGGCAAACTGAAGTAATCTTACGCATAAAATAGACCTTTCATAGTCAACGAAGTCAGTCATTGGCCATTGGTCTTTTGTTTTTTAGCTTTTTAATTGCTGCTGTGTTCAGTGAAAAAATGGGCCTAACCTGGGATTCCTATATGCCAATTAGAAAATTCAACTGCTTAAATTTAATAAAACCGAGGTATTCAAAGCTACTGAAGAGCAGATCTGGTCAGAAGAGTGTATAGACAATGAATGGAATCTCAACATCGTTTGGCTGATTAACAAGAATACTTCTGTATCTGTTGGTATCTTGAACATCACTTGCACAAGTCTGAGTAGAATTTTGCATATAGATTTCATATTATTCGCTTATAAGGTGCAATTGACACCGAAACTGAAGCAAAATGATCACCCGCTTCGTTATTGCTTCTCTATTTGGTTTTTAGAACAGCTCGAGATTTACGAAAATTTTGCCCAAAAGATAATCTTTTCAGATGAAGCGCATTTGCAGCTGCTACGTACAAATGCAAAATTGCTGTGTTTAGATATCGGAAAATCCACACGTACTCATAGAGGAGCCAATGAATCCTGAATGTGGGATTGGTGTGGTTTTTGGTGTGGCTGCATTATTGGTTCATTCTTCTTCCAATACGACAGTACTCGTAGAAGAAACGTTACGGTCGGTAGAGAGCGCTACCGAGGTATGATAACCGATTTTTTAAAGCCAGAGATTGAGGAGCTGTGGTTTCCGCGAGATGGGGTTACTTGCCATACAAGTCGATTTATTGGAAACTAAGTTCGATTGTCGTTCAATCGGTCATTTTGGTGGTGTTGCTTGGCCGACACGTTGCTACGATTTGACGCCGTTGGACCGTTTTTTTGTGGGGTACCATTAAAGATTCATGCTATGCGAACAATCCAGAGACAATTCAGGGCCTCAAGAACAATATTCGTGAAATATGGGCCGGTTGGCACGATGGCCTTCTGCCGATGCAGTCATTTGAATGAAATAATATTCCGTAATTAGTTGAAAGGTTTCTTCTTCTCAATACAGGAACAATCGTTGGAAAATTTTGAGCAGTGTTTTGTTTTTTTCTAGCCTTTTTAAAAAGATTCCAACAGATAGCCCACCTTTTATATGTTTTAGCCACGCCGCTGTCTTTTTTCAGTCTTGAGTTGTGTCAGTACATGCAATCATTTGTACTTTTGCCATTTACTTAAGGTTCCGAGTTTTATTTGTGATTTACTACTATATTTAACTATGATAGGTTAGGATGAATCTGACGATAACCGTGTATAGGTACATACACAGGAATTGAAATTAGGTCCCCATTTTCTCCCAAATATACAACTTCAGGCATTCAAAGCTGCCAACCCTCTTGACTATCTAGTGCGGTACCTAGTAGGTTAGGTATACATGTTTAGCACTGTGTGAATGGAACCAGCACTGTTTCTTGCGGTTTGATTCCCACACAGAGCTTGTCCCATTAACCGAGGATTCGAAGAATATAGTTCAGAATTTCGCTAATCGTGCGGAGTAACTTGCTGGCGGCCATAAGAATCATATCATCCGCGTACGCAGTGGTTTTCATTCCCTCATTTAGATTTAGAAGTATTTTGTGAACAACTAGGGTCTACAAAAAAGGTAATACATATCACTCCTTCTTGAGAGGTTCCTCTTTAAGGCGCTGACCTTCAATACTGTCTTGCCTGGTGCTACATTGATGTTTCTGTTGCATAGCATCCGTTATTGCCGGATGACCTTCGGCATTCCCTTAGTTTCTACTTTTAGTGAGAAGGTTGAGATCATTTGAGGCTCCTTCAATGTCAAGGCAGGCAGCTAATGTGTATTCTTTTCAATCGTGCTGACACCTGTTTTGCAGAAGCGTTTCCGTGCCTTTATCTTCTATCTTTAAGGCAAAATTTGTTGGGTGTCGATCATTTCGGGTACGAGTCTCAAGCCGTTTTTCCATAGTTTTATGAGCCTGAAATCTTTTGAGCATGGTTGAGCTGGACTTACGAACTTTACGCTCTTTTGCGACATCAGAAAAAATGTGCACCGATTGCCTGAGATAGCTGGGACATATTCGTACTAAGTAAATCAATATTAATGCTGCTGTTCGAAGAGTCTTGAATTCCTACTCAGCGATGACATACATAAGACAAAAGTTTGTCTCTGGAGGCCCAGCCCTTCATACATAAACCCAATCGCCCCGATAACACTCACCGCAACTAAAGGACGTGAAATTGTAATTCTAATTACTTTTTCCGATTCGCAATCCGCCCAGAGATGACTATTCCTCGAAAATGTCGTTACAGATTTCATTTTATCCTCTGATTCCGAAACCATCGTCTAATCCCATCAAAACACAAACAAACTCATACAGATGTACATGTGAATGACCTTAAACACTAAATCGAAATCGAATATAATGCAATCAAGCCCAAGAAACAACATTCACATGGAAAAGACATTAACAAACAACAGCCACAGATCATAGTATTTGTATTTGTGCATATCCTGTGAGCGAGAGGGTTGTTTCGAGGAAGGGGAAAGGGAAGGGAAATTAAGTTGATGCCAAAGATAAGCCTCCCATTCCTAGTTAGACTTCTTGGCAACATAAGTTGTAAATGTATGAACACACACACACCCACATACATACATGTATTTAGACATCGTCTCATGTACATCTGAATTTTTATGTCCCCATGATACACAACAAGATTGTTGTCATCTTGTCATCGGGATGGCCCTAACTCCCTGCTTCGACGACTTCCCACACTTTCTGTTCGATTTTCTGTAGTACATACTAGTATTCTTCCTTGGCTGGGGTGTTCTTCCTGGTTTATCCTTTTTAAGGAAGTCAACTCTCTCTTTCTCCTTTCGGAGGCTGTCAAAGCAAGGCGCTTCCCATAATAAGCATACATTTCTCATGAGGCAAAAGAAGGACATGATTCGAATTGATAATTACATACCAGCACTGCTGACGCTACCAAGTATTTGCCATACTAATGGAGGAACATGAAATGAAAAGTAAGAGCGGCAGACTCGTGACTTAAACTTAGACAGAAATTGAGTGGGAGACGATGATAAAGAAGCAGTCAACCGACCGGCTTCTTCAGGCTTATAGAACATGCTTGAGGTAATAAAAATAAAATAATGATATGCAATCATTGTAATCTCCTTTGGGGTCGTCTAAAGGGTGTAAAGGACACGTGGAAGAACTTGTTTTCGTTGTTTTTTTTTTGTTTTTTGTCTTTTCTATTTCATCTCCCTTTCTCTCTCTATCATTGTCTGTGTCAGTTATTTTAAATTAAAGTACCTTTGAAGGGAGGATTCCCACTTGAGGGGGTCCCATTGCTATGTGTTCTACAGGTTAAAGGAGATCGACATTCCAATAGAGCAAGTGATAATCATGTGAGAATGTAAATCGTGCTAGGATTTCATTGCACAGATGTCCTTTTTTTTATTGAAATGAGGGGTTTCATTTAAAGAGGGTGGAAAGGGTAATAAGGTTATTGCATGTGGAATTGAGTAGCAGAGTTAAGTGGAAGCCAATTTAAATTGGATAGTGTAAATTACTCGTACTATACAATTGAAGTTGGTAAAGGTTAACTATTATGTTAACAATTTTTCTTATCAGGGTGGTAATTGAGATAATTACTTGTATCTAGAGAAAGGCAAAAGCTAAAGGTTAAGGTGATATTGATTCTCATTTGTCTGTTAATGTTACATGCGTAATTTGTTAAATAAAATTCGGATTGACTTTAAGGGGAAGGAAACATGGCACATGAAGGGAGGGGAGGTATGTATACTCTTTTTTGGATGTAAAAATTGGGAAAAGAAGGGTCCGTGTGTTTGAAATTATCTTCCGGCAGAAGGTCTATTATCTTTGTCGATCGTTTTCGAACTGACTTTACGTTTATGTTAGTAAGAATGTAAGTCAGCCGAAATGACTTTTGAATCGGGTTGAAAAATCTGTTATCGAAACTCAGTAAACTGTAAGCTTAAAGCCGATGGACGGAAGAGCAAATGGAAAAAGCAATTTACTCATCAACTCCTCGGCAACGAAGGGAGTAAGAATTTTGGAGGCCCTTAGCATAGAAAAGCAGCTCAATGTCAGTAGTTTAACCACGAGACTGGTGGTTGAGCCCAGATGTCCACCAGGGTTGAACGACCATCTAAAAGACCTTATCCAAATGCAAAAAAAAAAAGAGAAAAAAGAAACCGGGGTTTTCACAGAGGCGCTTACTAATGAGACAATTGTCACGATGAGCCCACACCCATGGAGCTTGAATTGATTTCGACTGAAACTAAGAAGCCTTTTAGAACAAGCCATGAATCTTTTTCTATTTAAAAGTTAAAGAAAGTTTTCTCAGTGAGTTGAAAAGTAATTAATTCCTGTGATCCAAGGACCGAAGCAGGCGCTACTACTACCAGCACTGTTGTTTGCGCAGTAGGCTTAGAGCGTAGCATTTTCTGCAATCATATAACATTTATCTGACGGAAGGTCAATATCTCGGTATCGTCTAGGAATAAGGTGAAAATATCTGAAATTAAACCACTAAGAGCACTTCCCTCCTCCAAGGAAGTTCAAATTGAAATGCGTTCGCATAGCGACGCGGAGTACCAAACTTGATTGTTATCTCCACAACACCTACCTTTACGATTAGGTGCACTTTGTTGCAAATGTTTTCAATAAAACAAATGTGGCTCTCGTCCAAAATCCCGGGCCTGATACAAAGTCGTGGACTGGAATAGACCGATGCAGTATTACTTACTTACTACAGTCTTACTGTACGTACTTACTTACTAACTACAGTCTTATTGTACGTACTTACTTACTTACTTACATAGTCGTAATTAGAGCTACAGTCCCGGGTGGACCTGGGCCTCAGTCAACAAACGTTTTCAGCCAGCTCGATCCCTGGTTAGCTGCCTTCAGTTTTGCACGCTAAGTTGGCTGAGGTCCCCTTGCACTTGCGTGCGCCACCTGAGTCTTGGCCTTCCTCTACTGCGCTGTCCCTCGGGAGCGGATTCGAAGACTTTTTGGACGGGAGCATTGGTGTCCATACGCTCTACATGACCCAGCCATCTCAGTCTTTGGATCTTCACTCTTCTGGTTAGGTCGATGTCGCTGTACAGTTCGTAGAGTTCATTGTTGTATCTCCTCCTTCATTCACCGAAGAATTTTTTCTGGAAGCAGCCAAGAACACCCTCATCCATTTTTGATAATGTCAATGACTCTGCGCCATAGAGCTTAAGGTTAAGGTCTTACAAAGGGAGACTTTCGTTGGCCGAGAGAGGGCTTTGCTACTCAATTGCCTTCTTAGCCCAAAGAAACAGTGCTTGGCAAAAGTTATTCTTCGTTTGATCTCAGCGCTGGTGTCGCTGTCTGTATTTATAGCGGAGCCTAGGTAGACAAAGTCTTTAACTACCTCAAAGTTATATCTGTCGAGGGTGACGTTCTGCCCGAGACGTCGATGTTGGCTGTGTTGGCTGACATCATATACTTGGTCTTACCATCGCTGCCCGCTTAGCCTATTTTCGCCGCTGATATCTGGCGGCTTTCGAGTATGCGAGTTCTGGGACAGACTTTTGAAAGACTGTGCCTCTTGTGTCCAAAACGATAGACGAATTTGACAATTTTGCCAGAACTAAACATTGCTCTGTATAGCCGGTCATCGAAAGCCGATTCTCTGATGGCGTTTTTGGCAGTATTGTCACTGGTCTTCGATGCTTGATGCTGGCGGCATTGGACCTCTTAAGAGATTAAGAGACACTCGATCGGAAAAGGACTTGGCGATCTCTTGCGATTGTAGCCGTCTGACGTCGAACTTTCTCACAGCATTAGTTTGTCTTGGCGTAGTTTGGGATATCCAAAACTAGCAGCACTAGTTGCTCGGCTGCACGTGGTCTATTAAGGGATCTAACATTCCACGTGCATGTCCGAAGCTCATTGTCCTTAAATCGTTTGCGTGGGTTGTCAACAGTAGATCCGTCCATATCCGAGGCTTGTTGACGCTTCGTAACTTAATTTTTTTTAAATGGCCGGGCGGTTACCCCGGCGGCAAAACCCCCAACCTGGAGGACCAGTTCCATTTTGAGTGCCCCTAGGACGAGGGGTCGGTTACACCGAAGCCAGTAACCCGTTCCGGGATGTGAGCGCTGCCGTTGGCCCTTATAGGACTCGTCCGCCACCATCTCTTTTCCAAGACCCTGACTAAGTCCTGGAAATCCTTTCCGGCCTGAGCTCCAAATATGTCGGAGTAGCCCGGATAAGATCTTGTTTTGTTTTTCCGACACTAATCCTGATTTATGGCTCAGGAAAGTCGCCAATTGTCCCCTTCATTTCGCAATCTCCGATCAGATTCCCAGAAGACGCCACGGGGACTTGTGAAGTGGGGCTTATTAGCAGAGCTGCAAGCTCGGCTGCAGAGGCTCATTCTCGTTGCTTAAAGAACCACCACCTGTCAGAATATGCTACTTCTACGAGGCCTAATACTAATCGTTGCCATGGAGTAGTACAGCACATAAAATATTCTCATGGGGAAGTCTGTGATATGGCACGCTTGGACGAAGCTTATGTCGAGATTATCAGATCTAGGACTGTATCTTAAAGGGATGTAATTTTGGTCCAATGCCAAGTGGCGCGGACATGCATTCTGCATGCATTATTCGATAGTTTAAAGTGAGCTCCATTCTACAAGGGATGCCGCAAGCTCTGAATCTTTGCACGGCCCAGCTGACTCTACTCTAGCTTGTTGAGTAGATTGATGGTTATTGCTTTGGTAACACTGCTGTGAACCTCCTGCATACCGTGCAGATGTCGGGTTCAAGAATTTAAAATGAAGCTAGCGATTTATATAGTCATTCTGGTCCTGATTGGAATGTTTCGTTCATCGTATCAGTCAGGCACAGCTTAAAGGACATTCTGCATTTTATTGCAAATTTTATTTGGACGTTTATCTTTCATTTTAATGACCAAGTCGTCGGCATAGCCAATCGCTTTGTTATTTAAATTATTTAGTTTGACTAGTAAGTCATTGATGAGAAGAAACCATAGAAGGCATGAAAGAACATCTCAACGTGGTTTTTATTTTGCCTTGCTGTAGAGAGGATTTAATGTGGATGTCAATTTTCAGCGAAACCATTCCAGGCCTCATAATGGCCTTGCATCGCTTTAGGTAAGTACGCGTCAGAGAATTTCACACTTTTCTCTTCCTAGATGCGCAGCACATTTTGTTTCTATGAAATTGACTGTCTCCCTTGCATTTTTTTTGCAGGAACTAAGTATACCATAACTACTTTCCACTTTAAAAGGCATTCGCTTGTATTTTCCGTAGATAATCACCCATCTACCTCAAGTATGCGCATCTTACCTTCAGCCAACTTCCCACACCAATTTGCATAATTGACCCTTCAAAATCATCAACGAACCACTTTAAGACGTAGCCGCTAACAAAATCTCATTATAGCCATATGTTTCTGTTTCCACAAGAAGAAACACCATCACCCTCTTCAGCCCCAAAATCGAGTGGCATAATTGTGTTTTTATGTTGAGCAAAGACACAGAAACAAAAACACCAAGAGTCCTGGGCTCTGAGTCCTCCTGAGTTCCTTCAGAAACAATGCAGGCAGAGAGAAACAAGAACATGGGAAAACTACCCGCGGCGTCTTCAACTTCCACTATCCCTGTTGAATGTGCATCATAAAAAAAATGAAACTCTACTCCGAGGAAGAAAATAAAAAATCTTCTACTTCATCCCCTAACCCCAATGGGTGGAGGAAGGGGATTCCGTAAGGAAATCAGTAGCTGGAAGCTATTCCCATTTCCTCGTCCTGTAGACGACTTTACTCTCCCACTAACGTCTGACAGCTAGCACAGTTGGTGCCTGCCAAATCGAATCAAAACCGGAGAATCGTCGTTCCTATCGTGTGATGGAGCTACCGGGGTGGTGGTTATGTGAGCTCCGGGTAAAGGAAAAACGGAAACGTCTTCCGTTTTATCGATACCTCAGCAATCACCCACAAAAGTATGAGTACTTCGTATTCTTCGTATTCTTTGTGCCTCCCCAAGACAGAGAGCGAGCATAAATAATAAGAAGAATAAGCAAACCAACCCCCTCGAACAGCCTGTGTGTCTTTCGTTCCATTTAAGGTTCATTTACCTTTTTGTATGTACAGCAAGGAGGTAGGTGATATTTATGATACCCCCCTCAAACCACCTAGTGGGGCGAGACTGTTTTTTTTTTCTAAGCCCCGAGGAGGAAGATTTTTCATTCGTTTATCTGTACTTCATTGTGTCGCAGCAGCCTTCAACAAGGCCTTTCTAATTTTTATCGACTATAAAACTGATTTTCCTTTTACACGTTATCCTTTTTACTCTCCTGCCGCAGCCTCCGGAAACGATATCCTGTCAACAGCGTTACAAAATATAATTTTGTAACCTTGATTCTGTGAGTATTCGTATCGCGTTTTTGTTATTCTTTTGCCCTTGCTCTTTGTTGTTGGAAAATTTTATTACAACACACCGTGGCGGCAATCTAATCTAGCACAACGAATCTAATAAAACATCCATCTCTGGCTGGGGCCATGGAAGGCATTTTAGATCCTTTTTGGAGCTACTGGTATGCTCCAACCCTAAAAGGATTGTTACAACATAATAAGAACCTTTCTCTCCATACACGTTCCTGTAATTAATCGAATTCCAACCCTTTAATTGTCTTTTTAGTAAACCGACATGCTACCGAAATTATGGGCTACCAGTTGCTTTATGATCTCCTCCAACTGGTATCTGGTATCTGTAAGTCGGTGGTGTATCTGACTATCTGCATCCCAAAAAGTTCGACACACACCATCTGGCAGGTCGCTGTCATTGGTCGTTGGGGGAGTGTAAATTTAGTGATTTACCGACCGCACCAGTTGGGGTAGATTGTTCAGAAAGGACTAGAATTGGAACTGGTACCAGCGGTACCAGGACAGTGGCTATATATGAGTTTTTGAGTGAGGATATCTGCGGTACAGTTTAATGGGTTTTTAAGGACCTTGTAAAAGTGCCTTAATGAGGGAGTTGTACTTCGCTTTTGAAGTGGGGTATAGGGTTGGTTTTTTTTTGCTCTGTTCTCGTCCTCCACTTGAGATTGGAGAATTTGACCTAATTGGATGTTAAGAGGTGAAAAGGAATGAAGAAAATTTTGATAAATGGGCTAACGATGGAGTGGATCATAAAATGTGGGGAAATTAAATGAGAGAAGGGTCACAAGGGGTTGCACAAGAGAAAATTTCTTCCTCAGATTGTATTGTAGATCTGCTCAATAGTTCTTCTATATGAGTATTTCGAGTAATTGGTCATTGGGGCATTTAGGGCGGAGACATTCTCTTCCAAAGACTTGTATTTACTGCCGTTTTTTTTGCTACTTGACCAAGCTTCGATTGATGGGGATAGTTATTGGTAGATGAATTAGATTTGGGTGGTTAAATTGATTATTTTCCAAACCATGAATATTTAAAATAAATTTTTCCGGCCCTTAATGGAGGAAGAACGTACAAGGGGGCGCAAAATTAATTATCCAAATGAACTACTTTTTTACTAAATAAAAAAAAAGGGATTTTGAGTGATGAAAATCTTTATTTGGACTTCTACAATTTTTTCTGTTAAGTAGAAAAGATGATATCCGCCAAATGGCTGCCGCCAGTGTTGATATACATTTGTGATAGTTTTATCGCATCTTCCACGACTTTCCGCAAAATTTCCGGTTATAACAGTTCGCATTCCTGTCGAATATTCTCCTTAAGAGCTGCGATTGTCTGTCGATTGCACCGTCTTGTTGAAACCACATTTTCACCAAGCTCCGCTCATCAAATTCCGGCAGTAAGACTTCAATTATCATGGCCCTGTAGTGTTCGCCAGTATCAGTGACCATATTGCCGATGGCGTCCTCAAAAAATACGGCCCAATCACTCCTCCTGCGTGAACGCCGCACCATACAGGTAGCTTTGAGTGGATGTAATGGTCTTTCGTGCATCTCACCCGGATTTTCAGTGCCCTAAAAACGAAGATTTTGTTTATTGACGTAACCACTGAAGTGGAAATGCGCCTCGTCGCTCATGATGATTTTCGACACAAAATCGTCCTTTTCGTTGTTGAGATTGAGGATGGCTTGACAGTAATTTACACGCGACTGACGATCAGGAGGCATTAACTGATGCACTGTTTGCACTTTGTACGGAAACATGTGTAAGTCTTTCACTAAAATTCGCTGTAAGGTCTAATGATGCCCAATTGCATGGCCCATCTGGTTGATGTTTTTTCGTTCTCAGCAACATTGGCAGCCACAGCCGCGATATTCTCGTTTGAACGACTAGTCCGGTGGCGGCCACGCCCTGCATGTTCTCCTGTCGTTCCAGTCTGTTCGAGTCGAGTAGCTATGCGCCGGAATGTTTGCCCAGTTGCCGCGTCTCGATTAGGAAATTCACGCTACGCTAACACCGTTCGGTGGTGTTGGTAAAAAGAATCGGCACAATTATTCCACGGCCTTGCGGAGTATAGCACTCTATTGCTTGCCTTCTGGTATACTGCAGCTGTCTAGTTCACAAATGTCAAATATGATTAATGTACGATGCCATTTGCAAAAATGTTAACATCTTCCGATAGGATGATTAATTTTGCGCCACCTTGTACGAGTATAATCTCGTTGTGGAGGCGGAATTAATTTCAATTATTTATTTGAAATATTTATCGGCTTCCCAGTAAGATTTAAATCTTCTAATTAGGTGAAGCCTAATTTTTAAGTCTCTGGACTAGGTCTGAAAGAAGTAAAATCTTGAAATATTAAGTTAGATAAGAGTATAGAGGTTGGGTTGAACGAAATGTCCGCCGAAAGATTGTTATAAATATATCCACCGATATGTACTAGATTTTCAAAAGAGCAGCCGACTATAAGTTTTGTGTAGGCACCTTTGTACTTTCGGAGGTTATTATTATTTTACCGCATGGGTCTCTGGATAGTCCAAAGTGATCGGCGCTCTCTAATGCGCTTATGTTACAGATTCTTGGGGCTGGCGGTTGAGTAAAAAAAAACTAATTTTTATTGTAGCCTTATTTAATTTGCTGCTAATGGAGCTACTATATTGAAAACGAGCGAACTTCAGCGGTGCCTAAATATATTAAGCAACTAAGGACGCAATTAGAAACAAAAAGTGTTGGTCCATACATTGATCCTTGCGGTATTCCACCAAAAACCTGTAGAAAACAAGGGGAACGTTTATTGGCTGCAACGCTGTTTTTTGGAAAGGTACGAGTAAATGAGTTTTGCAACTTATTTTGGAAAACACAAATCAAACTTAAATTTAGACCTTGTCCAATCAATTAATCATTCCCACTCTAGAAGTTTATAATAATGCAGTGGTAAGTAAAAATTGCATAAATTGGTGCAACAGCCCACAACAAGTCATTTGTATCTCCAGTGATAGAAACTGGTTTTAAGCCAATTGTTATCATGTTACCTGGGAAGGTAGTTTCGGAATTGGAATGGGTGTCTCTGTTTTCGACTCAGTGTAGTTTTCAGTATGTTGATTTGTTTTTAGACCACTCCACTGGCTTCACCGATTATCTCGACCTTTTTTCCAATCTTTGAAGTCACACTTTGAAATTTACCTCATCGATCTCTTAAGATTCAGTGAGATGTTAAGAATTCCTAACATACTGAAGAGATTTTCTTGGCAGTACATGTCAGTTGAAAATTATTGTTGAGGGCCCCATTTATATTCTCATCAGATTCCTTTACCATCTGCCTCGTTCTCAATTTAGGCAGAGCATTGACGTGTGCTTTTTTTGGATTCCTCTTCTGATTTTGTATATGATGTAGCTTTGAACTAACATTGAAGCCCCTAATAGTACCTTTTAGCTATGAATGAAGTAGGCTAAATTTCGTAGCCGAAAGCCTCAAGACATCCTTCGGTCTCCTGAATTAACTCGGGATCTAGCAAGTATTTGGCGTTTTGCATACTGAAGTCGTTCACTTGATTGCAATTATTCTTCTCACAGTTGATGAGTTAGAAAGCCGACCCCCTCTTGCCTGTTTTAACACCTAGTGGTTTTAATCAAGGTGGATTTTCTTTCCCGCGACATTAAAAAAAATTTAATAAAAATCTTCCTTCATTTCATTAAGAGTTCTTGCGTTCATAAACGAACGAATAAAGGCCAAACAACGTCAAGCCAATAAGGCAAACTCTGAACTCCTCCAAATCCTTCAAAAAACTTCCAAAAACCTCATTAAAATCAACATAAACAACAAATTAAAAACAAATTCACCCTTCAGACCTGACTCATTAAAAACATTAGAAACCCCATCCACCCATTCGCCTGTCAATAACATCCTGCCACCGCGTCGCTGTTGACGCTACAGAATTTTCCAATCTACGTCGTGCGTGTTGCAAAACATCTTCTAACTCGAAAACAATTTTTTTTTTCGAAATTCTAATGCTGACCCTGCTGAAACGTACTATGCACCATGTCAGTAGCACTCGTCAACCCACTTAACTCATTCGTTGTGTTTTGAAACAAGTGCGTCAGGAGGGAATTTCAAAAATGTCCCAGCCAGTTAGTGTTATCGAATTTTCTGGGAACGTAACGCGAGCGACCTTTTTGGAATAACTTTTTTCGAAGCATTCGACGCACAACATTGTATGTACTCGTATATTCCTTTGACGGAGATCGGATGAAGAAACCTTTCCATGAAAACAAAGAACGTAGAAAAGAAAATACGTGGAAATATGTTTTTTTTTTTCAATTAAAAATGAATGAAATTTTTACAGAAAACGATTGACTTTTTATTATCTTTGAAGAGATTTCAGGAGCGGAGGGTATTGGAATACATTACTAAGGCCCTTTGTTGTGCAATATTTTGTTGTCAACATAGTTCTTCAATTAAGAATAAGACCTAAGTATCAAGTTCAAAAAACTCGGTAAAACGACAATTACTCGTAGTTTGCCAGGGATGATGCATGTACCTTAATTTCTAATTTCCTAAGCAGCTTGTTGACGACTTGGTTTCGTAAGGGAGCACAGAGTCTTCGAAGTGTCGAAATCAAGGGGTGCCTTTCCACATCCACTATTGAGATTGACGTTGACAGTGGAATTTAAGTTCTTGAAAAGACTGAGGAAACACCTCATATTCTTAAGAGGAAAGATGAAAGATCTGCCTACTTTGATCATAGAAATTAAGTTTACTTCAGTCCAGGCACTGGGCATCGGTGTCGATATCAAAACAGGTCCAGAAATTCTAGTGCCTTAAATAATTTAAAATTTGAAATAGCCCTCCCGAACTTTTTCTGGATCTGAATGGAAAGGATAAGATCGACTGATAGCCAGTATTTCTCTGCCATATGTCTTGCCGTGCAATGTGGTGTGGAAGAAGCTTTTAAACGATGACCGAAAGTTTTCGGTTTTAGTATCACAGATACTTCATAATTACCTTAGTATCTGGAGGCTCGAACAGAGGATACAACTCGGTCTTAGGTTTATGAAGATTTTATTCTTGTATAAGTCTGTAGATCTTACAGCAACTTGGGCAAACCTTACTATAGTGGATGATCGTAACTCTGCTGAAGTTGAACGAATTCAGGGGGTTACCATCTGATGAAACATCTCGTGCCTTATGTGATGTGGTTCTAAGCCCCATCTTGGATCGTTTGTATAGGTATTTTAAACATCACTTATTAGTCCACTAAAGAGCTCTGCTGTTCGTCAGCCTATTTGATTGAGGGCAGGCAGTTTGTTATAAAGGGTGTTTTTTTAAAAGCTTGGGATTTTTAAATAACAATACAAGACAGAAATATTAATGGAATGAATTTTTTATTTTTATAATCTGGTAGATAATTTCATTTATTTATTTTTTAAATATGATTTCCGGCATACGCCCACCGCGGCTACGAGTTACATGGTCCATTCGATCAGTCCAATTTTTCACTGCTTTTTCCAATAAATCTGGCCGTATGGCGTCAATGGTGGCTTGAATATTGGTTTCTAATGCTTCAAGAGTTGCTGGTTTGGCGGCATAAACCAATGACTTAACATAGCCCCATTAAAAGTAATCGAGAGGCGTTAAGTCGCACGAACAGGACCACTTCTGGAAATAAAGTTGACAGCAAATTGATTTCGCAATTAATTGATGGTTAAGCGCGCTGTATGGCAAGTTGCGTCGTCTTGTTGGAACCAAATGTCGTCGATGTTTAGCTGATTAATTTTTGGAAACAAAAAATCAGTCAGCATAGTTCGATAGCGCTCGCCATTCACCGTAACGGCAGCTCCTTCCCCATTTCGAAAGAAATAATGACCGATGATGCCGCCAGCGTGTAAACCGCACCAAACAGTAATTTTTAATGGATGTAATGGTGATTCGTTAACAGCTTGAGGATTGTCTTCTCGAAAAGATCAATAACCGCACGAATTGCTTGCTGACTAGGCCGATTATGTTGACCGTAAAATTGAAAAGGGCTCTATGAACTTCACGAACAGATTTATTTGTTTTTGAAAGTAAATTTCCCTCAATTTGGAAGCGTTGTTCTGGCGTTAAACGATTCATGATGAATTGTCAAACCTTATTGAAGAGAAATGTCAACACAGTTTGACATTGACAGCTATCAAACCATAGACAACAACCATCGAAACTTCTCATGCAGCTAAAAAAAATACCTTCTACCAATGTTTTTGGCATCCGTGATCCCTTGATCCAAGATTCGAAGAACTAGTCGTCCTCATTCCTAACCCACTATTGTTCTCAGGTTTTCAAGAAAAGTGCTGGAATCGGGATCAGTCTGCGTTGCGTGTTTTTAACCAGCCTTAATATAAAAACCACGAATGTTCCTATGGCGGCATTTCCCGATTTCACCTAGCCCGCTCGCTGCTCGGGACCATTTCTTTTTTTTTCATTCATTCTTCTAGTTCAATGCTCTTTCCCGGCCGCCCTACATGGTCGTACCACTGATTTTTTTTGTTGTTTGGGGGCCCAACTTCTTCCGTACGTGTCAGTGGATTCACTGTTCGTGGCCGTGAGTAGGAGATGTTCTATATGGGAGATGTTCAAGTTCACGCTCTCGTTGTGGACTAAGCTCACGTGAGGCACTTAACGTTAAGCCTTTTCTAGATATGTGAACCCCGAATAGAGTTGTAGGCATGGGTTTCATCGATTATCATGTAGTTTCAAGTCCCTGGACTTAGTCAAGGTTGTAAGTTGGCCATTTTGTGAGACACCTTCGCTTCTTATTACCGCATTTTCTGCATAGGGGACGCGATCTACCGAAAGTATACATGTACTAGATGTTTTTTTTTTGTTTTATGCATCCACCACATTATCGTTCAGGTAAGAGTGGAAGGATAAGCCTCAAGATTACAACTTATTTCAACTCTTAGGATTGATTCATCGTTTGAAGGCCAAAAAGACCATAGCGCGGCTTGAAAACAGCAATGCATATGTGTTCTGTGGTCGTTTACTAATTGTGGCTTAAAAGTATTCGCCTGGAGTTTTTAATAGTAGCGGGCTAGGAATTCAATTTTGTGGCACTCCATCGTATTTCTAATCAAATCATTAAAATTGCATAAGTTTCTTAAATAAGGCCACATTTCTAGTATACACAATGCCTCGATAACAGAAATAGTAAAGTTCATGTAGGCAAAGTTCTTTTCCTAAAATTCAAACATATCCCAACAATATTCAGGCACATTCCGCTCCTGTTTTAATTTTAAACATTGACTGGTCTTCAATAAAGTTTGTACACAAAAAGTCCCAAACAAATGTTCTTTTGTTCTTCAGTCGACTGGCAGAAGACTTTCGACCGCTAACCCATTTGTATTCGGATTTTCTGAAAAACAATTTTTCAGAAACTCAGTTAAAGGAAAACAAACGAAGTGTGGGGATGTGAAAACAAAACAAAAGAACAACATTGACCAGGCGAGTTTAAATAAATTGCGACGCATCAAACCACAATTTTCACAGGGTGATGTAGTGGAAAGAAATTGAAAGCCTCAGTCGACATCGTTTGGAAAAGTTTAAAAAATAACAGTAAAATCTGGATTTAAAAAGACAACAAAAAAAAAACAGTTAAAGGAAAATTACCAGCAACAACAAACAAACGATTTAAATAACAATTAACATTGCAAACAGAGGAAATTGCTGCAAAATTGTTCAGCTGGATGAATATTTATGCGAAAAGTATTTGCACAGGAGCAGTGACTGTATCCGGTGATTTTTCCATTTCATCCGGTTAAATTGAATTAAATAAAAAAAGCCGGGGAAAATAGTGAAAACATATTATTTTAAGTGTCTTTTCATGTGCGACAGTCCGGCGCATTGACCAGGCCAAAATCTCCTTTCCTAATAGGAAGGCGGAAAGTTTCAGCATTTTGGCAAAGCCTGAAGAAAGGGTGGTGTTGTCCGAATTTTGTTTGTTGACATATGGCCTAGGAATTGAACTTGGCGTATTAGTCGACGATCTTAGCCTGCAATCTCGACCTGTTGAGTTTTAATTTGTTGATTTCGTTTGTATTTCATTTTAGTTTGACTTCAATTTTTCAGTTTGCATCTAATAGTATATTGATCATCTAACAACGACGGTATCGGAGTATTCGGGCTTAACCTCTAAATACGCGACCACAATTTTTGACAAAAATGGGTGGCTTTGCGAGCAAACTAAATAGGCACTGCTGCGGCATTGCAAACTCTTTACGTGTTGCACCAACGATTACAACATTCTTTGCGCCGGAGGCATTATAAAGCGGTATTTATTTGAGGATACTAATGGTGGTTGTCGTGATATATTGGAAATCCTTCTTGTGCGGGTATTGGATTAAGTGAGCCTATGCTCCGCTTAGACCTATGATGGTTCTGATAAAGTCCAGTGAGTTTTGATCTCGATAGGCTACTAGCTTCACAAATATTTCCTGCCTGCTATCGCTTTGGGAGATCTGAAGTGATAAGGACCATGTTGTGATGCATTTTTACGTATGCACTCTAGAAGACGCCCTTTATCGTTAGCGTTTAAGTTTTGACATGACGGATACGCATAAACGAGTCTGTCTTTTTGGAAATTCAGAGAAGGTTGGGTCAATAGTTTCTGAATCTGTGTCTTATTTAGATGCAACCAGCTACAGTCACTGGATTGTGATTTTGGAAAGAGGTTAAGTCCTTACATCGATAGGTTTTACGGGTTTGATTGTTTGCTTCGTGGTCCAGAGAAATGAATATTTGTATGCTCCTCTTACGGAGACAGTTCAAATGCAAACTACCTATTGAAAACGTCGCTGATTGTTGTTTCTACAATATAATAATTGCCACAGTAGTTTTTATGCTTCTTTACCCGGGTTCATCATCTTAGTTGCATCCACCTTGCGCAGTGACGTTAGACTTCATGTTTTCTATTTATCTGAATGATGCACGAGTTTCAAAATGTTCGCACAGGGTTGTACAACAGGCGCTCCATGGAAGGGAGACACCATGTAAAATGAGAGAGAAAATGAGTTCAGTTGCGAACGCTCGTGTATATTGCTCTATTGACTTTATCTATTCCCATACTCTGCAATAAAGACTGTTTTGTAGGATAATCCTAAGGGTCTTAGCATCTCACTCGTACAGGCAGCAGTCGTTGTCATATTTTTGGCTATAAACGCTGCCTTTGGTTACTTTCCTGCATGTTATTCTCAACTCCTTCGTCACAATTGCAATTTAGACATCCCGCGCAAATGCCGAACAATTTTCAAATGCCTTGGGCTCCGAATATACCTATTTTGGCCATCAATTTTTTGACCCGGAACCCGAAGATCGCTCATCGCCAAATTCGGTTCAAAAGTCTTTCAATAAACAGAATGATCGAGTGAATGATAATGCATTAAGAAAAACGCCAGATACCGATGGTCATTTGTGTGAGAGGAAGTCAAGTTTTCTATAAGTTTGCCACTCTAGATTCTATCTCAGCTTGCAAAGAGAAAGTCAACCAAAGACGATCCGGACTTCACAACACCGGACTGATTGTTCAGTATGGACCTTAACTCGTTGAACATCAGTTTATGGTTCGTTAAAGAGTAATTAAAGGCTATTAACTCATTCGGCATCAAAGTTTCTGTGTCAGCATTTGTCACTAGACCATGTTTCAAAGTAGCTCCAATAAGATTGGCGCTAGATCTATCTCTGACATCGCCGTTGGCTCAATGAAGAGCATTATTCCGCCGAAACGTTGTTATTGTGGCTTTTCTAGGCTTATCTATGTCCTGAAGTTAATTTGGCTATGCTTGCTTACGGTTAGACTAGACTAGACTATACTGTAGAGCATCCGGGCTCTCAACATTTTTTTCTCGACCGGGCTTTGGAGGGTTTTTTACTGATCATTAGTTCGATTTACCAGTCACAGGACGTTCCTAACAACAAAAACGGCAACAAGAAGTGTCATAAACATTATCTAGTCGCTCAGGTCAACATAAAATTAAATTTGTCAATAGAGAAAGAGTAAATCCATCGATACAATGGACAAGCCTTTGGTCTGTTTTTTGGCAAAAGATGGGTTGCAACTGTGTTAACTGCAATCGTATTTCTCAACTAAATTTCGCAAAATTACTTCTACCCTACGTAAATTTCGATAGAAATCGTGTCTGCCAGTAGTAAGCACAGACCGCTTTCTTACCCAAAACCCATTATCACCCAACAAAGTTTCCAATCCAGCTCAATCTACCGCCTCTGTTACTTCATTAAATTTGCATGACAGACGACGTGCGATTGTACAGTGCTTGCTAATATGTGTATGTGTGTGTTTATACACAGATAAACTCGTATGGGTGTGTGCATAACATTTCTGCTGTACGTTTGTAACTGTCATGTGCTTCCTTTTTGTTTGTTAGCAGCCGTATCAGGGGGTTTTGAGAGAGAACTGATGATTAACAAATCCTTCACCGTCGTCATCGTATGTGTTGCTTCATGACAGGCTCCTATGGGATATGGGGTGCAGTCAATCCCTTCATCCTTTTCGTTTCGCCCTTCCTTCGATGCCATATTTTTTTGTTTGCTCTTTCCTGTTTTGAAAATTGTGTATAAATGTCGTCCTCCCAGTTGCCTACGGGGTGAGAATTTGCAAGTGTTTCTACTAAAGCCCCCCAAAATGGACTCGCTCTTGCTACCCTTTAGAGTCTACCCTATGCGTGTTACATGTTTATTGCACGTTCAAAGTGGCTGGATGCAATCAGTAATTGTGGGGATGACACCGCTACGGTGGCAGTGTCATTACAGTGAAAGTGACACGTGCTTAAAATCTCAAAATTAATTTAATTGAATTTTTTTAGTTGCGGTACACTCATACATTACTCACCTAGAGTCCTTCTTGTATGAATCCTGTTATGCGATACATGCGAATTATTGATGATAGCACACACATGAATAAATCAAAATTTGACAGGAAACTCTACCGACCTAGGGGGGCAGACTCGATGAGGAATCGCTTCAATTTTTAATTATGACAAATGGTGTAAAACTGTAAGAGCCGAACCACGACCACACGGGGTTGGGCTCGCGTGGATCCTTCATTTTTTCTTCTTTTTTTTTTTCAATTTTCCAGCGGTTGCCAGAATCATTTTTTGAAATGGTATTCTTCTCCATGGCAACATCCAGATTCACAGTCAGGGACATACTCGTAGCATGTGTTTAAAAGTTTCAAGTGCATGTCTTTGGGGGAATGGAGCGTGTGCAACATATGCGTATGTGTATGCGTAAGTGAACGCGTATCTTATTATTAATGCAAATGCATCCACTTGTATCCGACGGAAATGAATGGATTAATTTGCAGAAAATGTACGGAGATTTGTTGAAATAATCACTCAAGACAAGTGGCAAATGCTTTCTGGATTTCATGACGTAGAGTACGTACCAGCACGAAGGTGAACTTTCACTTTTTGTGAAATTTTCAAGAGCTGGGTATTTTATTTTATTTTTATTGAAATGAGTTTCTTTGACTTTGAGGAGAATCATGTGTTGGCAGAATGTTGTGGCATTGTGAAGAAGTTTTACTTTGATCGTACTTAATGGATCTGTGGATCACAAGTGACTAATTATGAAATTTATTTAAGCGTGTCCATCACTCGAAATTGCCGTGGTAGTGAGAGTTATGAGGCAGTAAGATGAGTGAGTGTCCTGTATTACAGTTGTTGTAGTGCAAGAAGTCCACTAGGCCACCCAGTCCCCGAACGGAAATTGATTTTAATAAATTTAAGTGACAATTGCAACACCTTGCCTTACCTAGTTTAAGTATAAGTTCATTTGTCGGTTCACCTAGCTGTACACAACCCTTGAAAAATCTGGTAGACCGTAGACACTCGATAATTTTAAGCGGAATATCTTTTAAGTTGACGAGTCCAAGAACATGTCGGTATGCGTGATCTTAAATCGAAATTCTGTCTATAAAGTTCAGTCATAAGGATTTCAAACAGATTTAAAAAGGATTATAATCCAAACAGATACAAAATCTGTTCGTTAAGCTACTTGCCTAACCGGCTCTTAAAACGTACTAATAGTGGCCAGTCATATTGACGACCGGTTTCAAATGTTCACATAAATTGTATACTTGATATTAAGAGGATTGATGCCTTTCTAGTTGGCGCAATTTATAGGGGGTTTGATACTGAAGTTCAATTTTTGAGCATATCCACCATCGACATGGTTAGCCCATTGGACTATCACGCAAAGGGTCCGTGGTTTGATCCCCGGCATCACCAACAATTTTTCATCACACTTTCGTTGGGCAATGGCAAGAAAAAGCTTCTGAGTCATTCGGATTCGGCGATAAACTGTAGACCCCGCTCAGGTGTGACAAAAATGACAACATCAACGACACAGATGAGTGTCAAGATGCTAGCCCATGGCCCACACCGGGCTGCCAGCGCCACAGTGTTTTTTTTTGTCCTCTAAAAACAATCTTGGAAATGAATTAGCGCATGCTCTCTACCATATCATCTCCTCGTGCTGTAAGCAGATTTATATGTTGGTCTGGTCAAGAAGTCTAGTAAAAGTGGTTTTTCCATATCTTCAGCCTGACTTTGACTGAAAATTCAGCTTTTTTTTATTGTTGTGGGTTCGGAGATATCCGCATACGTTTATGAACTGCAACTTGGATGTATGGATATTTTAAAACAAGAGGAGTGTCTTGCGTATATTACATGATTAATTTCCTTGTACGCGAGGAGCCTTATTTTCTGTAGCCGTTTAACGCGCTTCAGGGATATTAGAGCTGCTATTGCATCATTATCGGTACAACCGACACTCTAATTAGATTTAAAAAACCTTTTTTGACTCTAGCTCCAGGTACGTCCGAATTGCTCACAAACATTTGCCGTGCTGAGGGCATCATACTAAAGATTTTACATGAAATTAGCTCTGCTAAATGCTAACCTAACCGCATTGCTCACAAACATCTGCCGTGCTGGGGGCATCATACTAAAGATTTTACTCGTAAAGCTATGCGTGCAAGTAATAATGGTAAAATGCTGTTACATGAAACTAGCTCTCCTAATGCTAACATACACTGGTGTTTCAATCCGCAGTATCGTGATTTATAAAGCTCTTTATGGTCTCTGCTCTACACCCGCCAAGAGCAAGAAAATCACGTGTCTTTTCCCTGAAGCCCAACCAAAAACCAAAGATTTTAACCAACTCAGGTGGGCTACACGAAGGACTTATAGATGTCCGAAACTTAATATTACACGTTTGTAACAGGACAGTCTTGGATCCTCACAACTGGTCCGTGAAAAGCAATTAATTTGCCTCGACACAACACTTAAACTTGTCGTAAAGCGACGACGCCAAAGAGAAACAGTGTATCTTCATGAAACAGTAAGGGACTTAATCTGAACCTATGAGGCACCCTACACCAATTACTCGTAGATTGTTCTCCGATCGGGGATTATCTGAAGCCGAACTACGCTAAGCATTTAACAAAAATTATCATACAATATATCAAAGGATTTTAATGAAATGTCGACGGTACCCACGTAGCAAAGGACACATATCTCGTCCATTAAATTTGCCAACAATCTTATTTACCTATCCCCACAACCGAATTACCATTAAAGCTAGTTTGCTTAAAACTTTCTGATAAATACCATCACTTCCCCCTCAGAACTTTAATCGATGCATGTACGGATAATTAGTTCGAAACAACCATTTAATCAAGTAGAGTATACAACATACATACTCGTAGTTATGATAAATCCCTGCACTTCATTTTGGTTTTATTCTCTGTCGGCGTGATGATGGTGTTGCAACAAAGTTTCAAGTCACATAAATTGCTCATCCTTTCAATATTAATTCAATTTATTGGCCTACAATACAGACAAAAGCCGCACATGGGTATTACTACAAACCGCTCCTGGATCTCTGAAATAGCTGTATTCGTGCAGTATCTGCGGTATATGTCAGCCCGAGAACGACTTTACCAATGATGGGTCTCTCCCTGTAACAAAACACAAACTAATTACGTTAACGTAAAACGTGACATTCAAAACCTTCAACATTATTTTACTCGACGGGGATGCGATGTTGCATATTACCAAACAACACTGTCAATGATACGCGCTTATATAATAAAAATCTCTCGTAAACTTTTATTTTTGGTTATTCAACCACCTTTAACGTCTTCTGGAAGTAAGGGTGGTATCTTGGAGGACATGCACGACATACACACCTTTCTGTGTCATCATATCCTTTTTTTCGGAAACGAGAAAAGTGTCTGGAAGATGTTGTTTTTTTCTTCCTTTCATTACTGTGGTGTACGAGTATTCTTACGTTTGAGCTTACATATATTTGATATAACTGTGACAGAAGATGGCAGTTTTTATGATTAGCACAAATCGGTTTCGACTGGGTGGGTATCCTATCAAGGTATCGTGGAAGTATGAATTAACCGGAAAAGTGCACTGAACTTTTTATGACCAGCATCATTAGTCTGGAAGGGAACTGTTCTTTTTTTATGACCAAAGTGGTTGTGGAGGAGTTTTATATTCGAACAAAAACGAGCTGTATCCACTAGTTGACAACCTGGAAAGAATACTTGTCAAAGACCTCATTTCAAACCTTAAATTTATGGTTGCGCTAAAAACAATATTGAAGATCTACATACGTTGGTGTAAAACATTAAAAAAAAACCCAGACCTACATACGTCTGGAATGCCAGTAAGCTACTTGCCATGTCATGCCATGAAAATATTAGAACTTGGCTGTTTATTGTGTTTAAACCTGGTGGCGGTCAACAGCTAACAAGTCATGCACTGTCAGTCTTTCACCAAAATTTTCTGTAAAGACTGCTGATTGATGCTTAATTGTGTGGCACGTCGTCTGGTTGCTATTCCGGCGTCCTCTGCGACATCTTCAACCACAGCTGCGATATTCTTAGCAGAACGGCTGCTCCTGGGTTGAGTAGACCTGGTAGCATCTCGTGTTGTCCGATACTCTTCTAGGCGAGCGGCTAAACGTCGTAGTGTTTGGTAAGTTGGTGCGAACGACCGGAAAATCTACGCCGAAATTCACGCTGCGCCGACACCACCGACGAATTACTCCGCAAAAATATCGTAACAATTATAGCGAATCGAGTATAGCGATTCATGTCTTGTTGACGTGTATTTTGTATTAGTTAACTTCACAAATGTCAAAGCAGAATTGACATTTGCCGCCATTTGAAAAAATTGTAGCATCTTCCGATGGGGGTGATGACTTTGGTGCCACCTATTTAACAGATACGCCAAGCAAATTGCCAGTTTAATAGTCCTTTCGAAGGCGTCCATAATTGACCAATAGTAGTACATTGGGATCAGAATCGGATATAAAGTCGCCTCGGCTGAGTCTTAATCTTTGTTTCATCAAGAATTTTTTAAAGCTATGTGTTCACCTGGGAATGACCCTTAATGGAGCACAGAATCGCATCGACTTTTTAAGTAAACTAGAAAACTTTTACTAAATACGAGTACATCGCTTGGGACTAATTTGGATAAAAGCGGCAATCCTCACTAATCAAATCAATGATGGTCTCACGAGGCTAGTTCGAGTTTAGAAGAGTTCTTTTTACAACCTATTTTCATTATGTGCCGCAAGGATGTGGCGACTTCAGAAATTGTTTTTTCTGTATTTAAGCGCATGTATTGGTTATTTGTATGCACCTGTTGTTGATGAATGAGGTTTTCCAATACTCGTTTTCTAAAAACTTTCAATCGCATCATTAGCATTTTTCAATTCTGCTACAAAAACGTATACGAGTACTCTGACAACCAGCAGACAACTATTCTAAAAAATAGGGCAGTGTCGATGCGATAACCTTTTCATTTGATGCGTAGCGCAATCTACGAGTATTGAGTTTCATTAAGTGAGAAGGCGCATTGATGTGGTGAATCAACACACTTGCAATTAGTCGATGTGCACTACTCTTTTTGAATCTCCAAAATCAAAATAATAACGCGTTCAGTCAGCATCCAAGATTCACAAACAGTGACGAAACGACGAAGACGCTCGTTTGAATTGCTTTGTCCAGACCCTGTTTTGAAGTGACCATTGAGTTTTCGGTTTGTTGGTTCAGAGTGAGGTCACGCGCCGACAGCTGCTTTCTCATTTTTAAATAATTTTTCAAAATTACAATATTTGAGGCATCTGCAGTCTTTACAGTCTCTATTAGGAGTCCAAAATGTTCAAATCGCTGCATCACAAATTTGTCTTTTATAAATAATTTCATCATGTCTAGCCAAGTAAGTTTTGCTTTCCGTAGGTCAGGATACATATTCGCTTCAAAGATTTAGAAGTATCAGTTTGATTTTCTTCTTTCTGATGAGCATGGAGAGCATAGGTGAGCCTCGTGTCCCCGAAAAATAACTCGCGAATGCATTCTTTCTCTAAAAACCAATACAGATTATCTTAGAAAGCTGCGCTGAACAGGCTTATAATCTATCTAACTGAGTAATCTGATAATTACAATAGTAAATAGAATACTTACGACAACGCAAGTTTTGACGGCATATGTAGTTAACACGCATTTTAAAGCGGGCTATCCTAATTGTATTCGAGGATTCTTACTATTTTTATACTCTTTTAGAACTGAGTTTACTCTCCTCACAAGAAATAAGCAAGTGACTGTCCTGACTAAACTTGCGCTCAAAAGGGTCACCATCAGTTCTTCCAACAAAGCTATGTGTGCTTGCGAATCCTTGAACATTTTTTAAAGTTAATCATTTAACGTTAAAAACTGACAAAGCGCAGAGATATTGTACGGGCACAGCAATGTGCAGAAATATCCGGAAAGAAATGGAGCTTGTCTTCGAGCATGATCGATGAATCTAAACGTTTGTGATTCCTCCTTTTCCACACGTCGGTTGTTGGATATACCCGTT
This sequence comes from Volucella inflata, assembly GCA_928272305.1. Taxonomy (NCBI): domain Eukaryota; kingdom Metazoa; phylum Arthropoda; class Insecta; order Diptera; family Syrphidae; genus Volucella; species Volucella inflata. The sequence continues at coordinate 4,896,151 of OV743717.1, read as the reverse complement.
TGTATGTCACCGGTGTGAAAATTTACCTCGGCTCTGTTTCCTTTTTATATTTATAACGAAAGCTACAGTGCCAAAATTGTCTTTCAAAAAGAGATGGTTATCCTTTTTCAAACATTTAATTTTGCTCGACAAAAGTGACATTTTGAAATGTTGATCTTGAAAAAGACTACACCACCAGGGAGCATTTCCTTTGCAAGCGGCAGGCTCTAATTAGAAACAGATATTCAGCTCACACTTGGTAGTGCCTATAGTTACTCATCCCTTCATAACGATGTTTTCACTATCAATCTACCGCCGATGGCAAATATTGGTTTTCGGCGAAGCTCAATGGTTAGGTACTCGTAGTTGGCTATTACGCCAAAAGTCTGGGTTCAAATCTAGGTGGCGTACCGAAAAACTTTCTGACAACCACCCTTTCAGCAGGTAATGACGAGTCAAATTTCTTTATCCTCTTAGTGTTACAGTGCTTGGAGTTTCCAAAAAATAATGTAGGATTTCCTTCTCGTGCTCAAAATGATAAGATGAACAAGAGACTGGATGAAGGGACTGGATTCACACCGGGCTCTCTTGAGCCGTGAACGGCACTATAAATATTTACGTTTTTGTCTGAATGTTTGCCTACTATCAAGTGAATTGTTTTATTCCAAGAGTTGTTTTTTGCGGGCTTAAAGCTCCTTGACTACATCTTGTTTAAAAGATCAGGTCATCGTCTAACCCAAGAAAAAAAAAAAACAGTAAGGGTCTATTTAGGCACTCTTGTGGAACTTTTGCTCTGTTTACTAATATTGGTAGCGAATGGAAGTCACTATCAATACGAGTATTATACTACTGAATTGGACATTTCAAAATTGCTCAGACAATATTTCAAAAGATTTAAAGAACAATTACGTTTTTAAGGTGACTTTGGATGTTTTTTTCCCTAGATAAAGATGTTACAAGTAATCTATCGTATTACCATAGCTTGTTTGTCATTCCTCCCTTCTAACTCGTATTGTAGAGCAATGTAATGGAGATATAACATCCGCCCTTAACCCCATTTAAAGCCAGGGTCATCTTATTTAGACTCATCTTCCAATTATTCTCCTACCATGAGTAAACTTTAGCCCAGTGTCAAGGTATTTTGCAATTGTCACCTCAAACGATCACACTTTAAGACTCGCCATCAGTCGTTGCCATATCATCATTGTTAGATAGCATCTTCTTTTGTCTACTGTTTCACAATGTTCTTTGAATGGAAGAGAAGGGACAATAAATTTGTAGAAACACCCAGAACGGCCTGACTAAAGGTTTAGTCTTGTCAGTTCCTAACTTCCATTCACCACTAATCACCTACCAACTTGTACCTCGTCCTGGACAAGTGAATATTTGCTTTTTATTATTGTTTTTGTGTCTTGGTTCAGCTTCAATACCAACAAATACATTAACGTCATCACTGAGAGAACAAGGAGAATTGTTTTCATCCTTTTGGGTTATGTTTTTGTCATAAGTCCTTCCCAAATGACATGTGCAGCACCAGTGTCAGTGGCAGGAGCAATAGCAACAGCAGCAGGAGCAACCATCAACCGACTCGGTTATCTTAGACCATGTCCTCAGCAAATGTACATACTTATATGTATGTATTCTTACTTATTCTTGTTCTTGTCTACATGGAAATATGTAGATATGTACGAATACATGGATCTCCTTGGAGCATAACCAAGACACAGTCTTAGAGGTTAAAGTTCCTTCCTAAGTTCATTCTTAAGGCTCTTAAGGACGAAGACGAAAACGACTACGACTACGAGTACGAGTACGAGTATATCGATCTTTTTATCAATATGGGAAAATTAATGTTCCGCTTCCTTCCTTCTGGTTCTGGAACGTTGTGGTGTGTCGTTGGTGCTGGAGCGGCAGTTGAAACTGGAGCCTACTGACAACTGCACATGCTATGAGTACATCTACTTATAGATGGGATATGTACTCCTATAGCGTATGGCGGTTGGCAGTGGCAATGGTCGGACGGAACTCGAGAAATGGTAGGCATGTGACATGACTACCATTATTGGGAGCATGTTATTGGAACCAAATGGAGCTCCGTTGAGGAAGAAAATAAATTTAAAGGATGTGTCTCTTGGAAAGGGAGATGGCTTTTGTTTGGAAAGTTTTTTTTTCTCTTATTTTCTCTATCCTTATACATTTTCTTGAATTTTTCTTTTCCCATGTTTTCCTGTGCCTTATTGTTTTTTTGTTGGGACTTTCTTTCGGTGGAACTTTAATTAAATGAAAAGACAAAGTACGAGTAGAAAACGAAAAGGCTAAAGAAAAAGGACAAAAGTAAAGGCGATTTACGTTCTGTGTGTGTGTGTGTTTTTTTTTTTTTTTTTTTTTAATAAAATGACTTGAAGAATGTTCCAAGTGGTAGTGATGGTGGTGTGGTAGTACATTGTGATGGAAAAGTGTTCAAAAATATGTGGATCATCATCAGCAACTGACTTTGAAAGGTGAAGAAGGGAATAAAAGCGAAGACTAAGATAATAATAAAAAAAAACCCAAAGATGAAAGATGACAAAAAAATGACAAAGCGAGTAATATGAACTTTGATTGTCTATTGGACCTCAGGGAGAAAAGGAGATTTATATCTCCTGAGTACTCGTATATACATAGTTATAAAGCGTACCGCAATTGAGTTTGCAGGACTTAGGACGTTTGTAGCTTTGACGTTCAAATGTCTTACAGGCAGTATCTACTTGTATCAGTTGGCCTAGTTGGCCACCCTAAGTGTGTAGGGTAAAGATGCTTTAACCAAGTGAATTCTGTGTTCTATTAACAAAAACGAGAACGTTTACTGATATGGATGTAAAGTTGAACACTTGAGTCGGTAAAAGTACAACCCGATTAACTTCAGCTCACATAGTAGTACATCAGTACAGAGTCAAAGTTCGCAAAATAATTTTTTGAGACGTTAGCATGCAAAAAATACGTCTTCCAATGGACTCACCCGTGACAGCTGCATTGAAGGCACATGAATAAGTGATTTTGTGTCCCTTAAAATGCTTGTACAGAGCGCAAGCGATGAAAGTTTAGGGAGAAAGAAGAGAGAGGTACCGAAGTATGTTGGTTTTAAATGTTTAAAGGTTATAATGGCTAGGGCAAAAAGAGCTCAGTAGGGCATTCAATAAGCGAGTTGTACAGCTTATGAAAGACTCACGATATTACAGAGTATTTTCGACAGTGGGCTTGGAGGTATACTGACGAGCATTCATGGTGAGATGCCTTCTACGGTTAAAACTTGCAACAATAGAGCGCTCTTCTTCTATGCGATGAAATCCGAAGGGCTCCTGACTCCCACGCTACCGTCTTTAAGTCCTGATATGGACTTCTGGTGGTCTTGTCACTAAACAAGATCTATGATTGGAAGCTTGCAACTGGACAAATCGTAGCAACATTCAGTGGCGTTAAAATCTGAAGATGCTATCGATAAATTCGGTTTTGTTCTGCCCCCGATTTTTATTAGACAACGTCATAAATGCGCGAAGCCTTGATAATTGGGCGAGGATGTAAGTGCAGCAATTGGGAGCCTTAGATTTAAGTTTCTTGGAGTTTTGTTAAATTAAATGATGAGAAGCGATCTCATGCCTAATGGGTGGAGGGAGAGCTCTTTTGTTCCACCGTATAAAGGGGAACGCGACACAAAAATTCAAACAGCCACCGGTCGGTGAAACATACGAAAGTGTAAATACAGCGAAGGGCTGTATACTCTGTCATTTAGATTATATTTATCATTACATTGAAATGAATGTTAAATGAACAGCGGAAATAAACGGAGAATTCGAAATTAAAGTTCACCAAATTAACCATGTTAGTGTACGTCTTGATCTTGGTCATTGTGCTATTAAAGTAGCGCATTAACGAGACCACTAAGGAGACCATCACCCCCATTCTCAAATCCGACGGATCGGAGATTCCTTTCACGTGAACGGATTCGTGCTATCATTGAATCCGCCGGATGCACTTTATTATCGACATCAATTCTCTCTTTTTCGAAATCAGCTGTTCCGCGATTTGACGTTTGATTGAAGAAATTTGATTTGAAATACGAAGGTTCTCTGAAATGTTTCCGACCGCAACGTTAAAATAGCGGAACTCGTCAATAAAAGCTAGTGAATGCTAGTTGTGCATCTTTTGACAGTTACTTACGGAAGTTTCAGTCATTTTGGACGCGCAGTTTTTAGTTGACAGTCCTTTAAGTGAGTCGATGTGAGTGTTTTTTGTGAAAATGGAAAAAATGGAGTATCGAGCTGTTATTAAATTCTTGTTTTTGAAAGGCTATACGCCTAAGCAAACCAAAAATGAGTTGGACTCTGTGTATGGGGACTCTGCACCATCATTTACGGCAGTGAAATTTTGGGCAGCTGAATTTAAACGTGGCCGTAAGAGCTTGGGAGATGGTGAACGTTCGGGACGTCCAAAAACTACAACCACTGACGATAACATTGCTAAAGTTCACCTAATGGTGTTAGGCGACCGCCGAATTAAAGTGAGAGAGATAGTAGAGGTTACGAAAATGTCCAAAGAATGAGTTTGTTACATATTAAATCAAGATTTAGGCATGAGAAAGCTGTCCGCGCGTTGGGTGTCGCGTTTGCTTACGTTAGACCAAAAACCTGTTCGAATGAACACTTCCAACGTTCTGTTGGCGCAGTTTAGGCGCAATAAATCCGAGTAGATGAAACTTGGATACACCATTATACGCCCGAAACAAAAATTCAGTCAAAACAGTGGACTGCAAAGGGCGAGCCGGCCCCCAAAAAAGCAAAAACTGTTTTTTCGGCTGGGAAAGTGATGGCCAGTGTTTTTTTTTTGGATAGTAATAGATAGAGTTATCTTAATCGATTATCTTCAAAAAGGGAAAACCATTACAGGAGCATACTACGCATCATAACTTGCCAAGCTGAAGGCAGGAATTGCGGAAAAACGGCCACATTTGCAGAAAAAGAAAATCCTGTTTCACCAAGACACGCGCCGTCTCACAGCGGTTGCTATGGCGAATGTCTATGAATTACGGTTTGAACTGCTTGACCATCCGCCTTATTCACCAGATCTAGCCCCAAGCGACTTCTTTACTTCTTTTTGTTCGCTCATCTAAAAACTGCGCTCGGAGGACAGAGATTTTTGTCAAATGAGGAGGCAATCACCTTCGTGAACAATTATTTTGCAGAGAAAAACGCCAAGTACTATTTGGACGGGTTAGAGAGATGGGAGCATCGCTGGGAGAAGTGTGTAGAGTTACAAGGAGACTATGTAGAAAAATAAAAGAAAAATTGAGAAAAAATGCATCGTTGTTCGGTCGGAAAATTTTCAAATAACCCTCGTACAAACATTCAAATTTGTGTTTTCGTTCCGAATTCTCCTAACAATAATGGATAGTATTGCTCACTTTTTTGATGCTACTTGTGTCTGGAAATGTCTGAAAATTTTCGATTTCGGTGGACTATTCCCCCCGGCGGATTTGGGAATAGGGGTGCATTTCTTAAGCACGCAGATCCAACTGCTTGCAATTTTTTGAATTAACAAAAACTTTATATAAAGGGTGAATCTTTTAGAGGTATTTTTCCGGTAGTTATTTCATAAGAGATTATGTATGCATCGTGTCACGCTGATATAATATTTTTGTTCAATATCGTTTGACATTTCGTAAGGTGCGTAACAACCAGACATCCAGATAAAATAGCGGTTGGTGGGTTTATCGGGGGGTGGAATCATCGGTCCATATTTCTTCAAAACTGAGGCCGGTCTCAGTCCATCGAATCGTCTAGGGCTGAAACTAGATGCCTGCTTTAATTATGCGTTTTGAAAATTCTGGCAGTGTTTTCCAAAGACAGGAGGATAAAATGATTGCCCCAAAGTCTTTTAAAGTTGAGCGAGAGGTCCTATTTGGCCATGCTGAAGTTCGGCCAGCAAACTAAAAAACAATGGCCAGCATTATTTTTCCGTTTAGGATTAAGAGCTTAAGAGCAAACCATTTCTATTTTGCAAGAAAATTTTCGTTCTTGTTGATTCTCATCGCTTTGTGTGATAAAGGCAGAATCATTACATTGAAAGGTTTTTTTAACTAATTGGGTCTCCTTCGATTTTGATTAAGAAACTTTGTCATTTCAAGTAAAAATTTATTATATTGCGAGTCGTTATGTCCAAATTGTCCTAACTGTGATGGTTTTATGTTGCCAACTCTTATTTAAATCTCTTCAGAACCATTGATTTTCTTCATCAAACACTTACGATATTTATTTAAGTTTAACATTTAATGGGCCTTCCATCTCCATCGGTTAACCCACCTTTCATCTATTGCTTTTCTTTCATGTCACTCTTTATAATCATTACTCATCGTCCCTCTCCTTACTTGCAAATGCCATTGTGTGGTGTTTCAATTTATTATTCATGGTTAAATTGCTGTTTAATTATTTTCTGGCGTCACTGCAATTCAACAAGACAAAACTGAAGGACGAGAACTAAAAAATTATACATGCAATCGCAGGCTACCCCTAGAGGCCCATGTGGCAGGCAGTTTCTATCACAAAAACTACCACAACCGCCTCGAAGAGCCTAGGGTTGTTTGTAGTTCGCAACGACATGCAATACAAAGAGTGTAAAGCCAGGAGTCATTTTTACCCACTCTGTTACCGGTAATCAGACAATGAGCCGCCGTCTAATAGCACATTTTATCCAGATAGAGAAAAACGACCAAAGGATATGCAAGGATATACGAGAATACGAGTACAATAGTTAGTCAATCAGCAAGCAATACGAATACGAAATATGGCCAAACAGAATTCTCTTCCACCAACCAGGATAGTGGTTATATTCTTATCCTGCCATTACAATCGGAGAAGTATTTTCTATTTTTGTTTGCTGGATACATTCAATCGATATCGTGTTTTTTTTTTATTTTTATTTTTTGCAACATTTCATATACATACACAGGCATCGACGAAACTGTTAACGAAAGCTTAAATCAACATCAGAGTCCATCAATTATTAACGTTGCAATCGTTAGGTTCTAGCCTCTGGTTTATGTAGACTCTCGTCTTGGATAGCCTGGTCGACAGCCTGTAGCACATCTAAGTAAATGCTTCCTAAGGACTTCGCTTGATGAGAAGAACATTAGAATAAGTGTTGACTCAAAGCTGTTTCGTAAAATGTAACAACAACGCACTACTTCATTGTGTAGACAGTTTTGAATGTATCCCCCACAACTGACTGGTTATGACTTTAGGGAGCACCACATGTCATCCTTATGCGGCGACAAGGAAAGAACGTTTGTCGACGAAGAAGTCAATGGTTCAGGCTGACGCCACCGAGATTGCTACAAATATCGTTACAGTCTTGGCCGTCAGGCAACAGTTGTTTATGTGTGTTGGTAGTAGCCAATTTGAAGAGCCACTCCCCAGTATAAATTTCGTTGTTGTTGGCCATGTTGTTGGTCGTTCTTCGGTTCTTGTCGTCTTTCAGGATCATAAAGTGGATAAATAAAGAAAGAAAGGTCGTCTAAAATAGCGCAAGCAATAAAGGCACAGGGAGTGGCATATGAAGCTTGCCAGTCAGTCAAACAAAATGTATAGATAGAACGACAAGCACCACACAAACCGACCAACATTGGAGAAGGAAGAAGTTTGAAATAATGCGTTTTGTCGTCGTCGCTTGTGAAAGAGAGTAGAAAGTGTAAATCGTATTTGTCCTTAAAAATATCTAAGAATGAGTCATTCATATTTTATTGCCTACCTAAGGGGGTGGTAAAGAGGAAAACCATTTTGACTCTGACTATGCTGAAATTGGGGAGTTTCAGGGCAGTCAACTGGGAAGGAATGTAACGAATTTACAAGGACTCTTTTGAAGTGTTTACGCCAAAAAGAGTGGTCATGTTTTAATATGGTCGTTTGCTAAAACGGGTGGATGTTACTTCTAAGTAGGTAGGTTCAACGAGAGGTGTTTTGAAGGAGATATTTACATGAGTATGTTCAGATATGTGTTTTCACAAAATATGTATGTCTATCCCGTTAGGTATAGGAAAATGACATGGCCAAATTCTACATAAGTGCCTGGCTTTTTGGGGGTGTCACAGGACCCATTATTTCATGGGTCTTTGTTTTTTCGACATCATCTATTGAATTTTTTTAAAACGGTGCGTCAATATCAATAGCATCTTTTTTGCTCTTATTTTCTGGAAATAAATTTAGCTGTCTTGATCGCGAGAGGATCTTCCTAAAAACTTAAGATAGTAATATCTAATGCTGTATCTTTTTCACGATTTTTTGTTCATACTGCGTGCCTGTAAGGGTGGCTACGTGGCCGGGCTCCTAGAGAAGATTCGCTTCTTTTGTGAATCAACTGAACACCTGATGTTTCCCATTTTTTTTAATGATGGAAACAATGTCTGCACGATATTCAAAGTAGTTTGGTCGCGTTTAAGATTCTACGTGCTGAAGTGTAGACAGAGGGATTATACAATCTGAGATGGTTAGTTGGGCATTCTATCACATACGGCCATCTGCTGTACTTTATTGGATTTCACATGACTGAAGCTTTTTCTTACACCGAACCTCGCAAAAGTATCAGCTAGTGCTAAATTCGAGGTTCGATTATATGTTTTTCCTTATCAAAGTGCAAGCCAAGCCGAACAGGACATGGTCATAAAGAAGTTATTGTTCTACTGCAGCCTCTGATATGAATCGAGTGCAAACCAACAGATTTAGATGTGTAATAAAATTGTTGGTCAGTAATTACTCCAAAATCTAAGTCAGCATTTTCTAATCTAGACTTAAAGCAAAGCTCTCGCCCTTAGAAAACCTCATTGACTTAAGCCTTTCTTCCCTTGCATCTTATAGTGAATCCCACTGCACCATGATATTTGCTAGATTAGTTCCTGCAGTTTTAAGTTAACAGCAGATGTAAGACAGCAACTTAACAAATTTTACGATATTTTTTTTTATTAAAATTGAAATATCCTTTTACGATCGTTTCGGAAGACTGACTCCGACGAGTTCAAGTAGTTTTTTTTTTAAGTGGAATTCGAGGTACCAGTAATCTGATAAATGTATTCTTTATGTATGAGTAAGGGCTCATCAAATGAGACTTTGCCTAATATCAGCTTAATATTTTGAGTTAAGAAAACACTGTTTGTAGAAATACTACATAAAATGATATTTTAATAAGAATGCAAGCTCAGATTTTACCTGCTTTTGCGTGACATGCCTTACAGAATGGAGCCCCAGTTGCTACACTCGTATTATACCATCGCAGTAATCTAGTGCAGATCTTTTCGTAACAGTGTCATGTCAATCCTCCAAGGATGCTGGTGCATTATCCATAGGGGACTCTGGAAACAGAAAATCCCGCCAGATGATACGAGGGCGGGTCAATAAGTCCGTGACTTTTTGAATTTCTGACCTCTTTACTGAAACAGCAACACTGCTCCTGTCAACAGGCATCTGTCAGTTGACTCCTGTCAAAATTTAAACTTGCTGCGTCAGTTAGTTTGTGTTTGACAGCTATTTTTATCAGACTACTCACTAATTTGAGGAGAAAATGGAAAGAAGTAAATTTCGTGTGCTTATTAAGCATTATTTCTTGCGAAAAAAAACCATTACCGAGACCAAGGCTAAGCTTGATAAATACTATGGGGACTCTGCACCATCGATTTCAATGGTAAAAAAGTGGTTTACTGAATTTCGTTGTGGCCGTACAAGCACTGAAGATGCCGAACGTCCTGGACGCCCAGTTGAGGTCTCTACACCCGAAACAATCGAAAAAATTCACGATATGGTGTTGGCCGACCGAAGATTGAAAGTGCGAGAGATTGTGGAAGCCGTAGGGATCTCGCATGGCTCAGTGGTTTCAATTTTGAATGATCACTTGGGCATGAGAAAGCTTTCCGCAAGATGGGTGCTGCGTTTGCTCACAGTCGACCACAAACACATGTGCAGTTGCCATGGCAAAAATCCATGAATTGGGCTATGAATTGCTCCCTCATCCACCCTATTCTCCAGATTTGGCTCCGAGGGACTACTTCTTGTTCCCAAACCTGAAAAAATGGCTTGGTGGAAAAAGATTTGACTCCAATGATGAAGTCATCTCGCAAACAAAGGCCTATTTTGAGGACCTCGACAAATCATTTTTTTTGGAAGGGATAAAAAAATTGGAGAAGCGTTGGACAAAGTGTATAGAGCTCAAGGGAGACTACGTTGAAAAATAAAATTATTTTTTTATCAAAAAATCTGTGTTTTAATCCAAAAGTCACGGACTTGTTGACCCGCCCTCGTATTTTAAACTAGCAACACAGAAGAACTGACTCAATTATAAGTTAAACGTTAAGCTTCTCTAAAAATAGTCTAATGCGTCGTCTTCTTCTTCCATGAAAATCGTGTTTACAGATTGTTCTATCCAAAATGTTTATTTCTTTGAGTAGCCTGTTTTGTGTTGAAGGAAACCTTGATTGCCACCCTTCGCCTTGGAGGGATTTTAATCCAAAATACGGTTTTGTGGAATCTTTCTGATCTGTGCAATCAATTAGCTTCGCGTCACCTTGTCACCAGGAGAGATTTTTCCTTTATGGTGGAATAAGTCCACAACTGCAGCAACAGTGTAAAGTAACTGACGCCTTATACGAGTACGTATGCCCACTGCCGCATCTTACAACTGACTCTCAGGACCGATTCAATGAACTTTTGTAAGAGTCTAACTTGTTTGGTAGAGACATTCACGAGCTATCTATATTTTTGAGGAATTCGTGGTGCAAATGGCTTTGTTTTTCGATTTTTTTTGTAGACAGTCCAGAATGGTGTCGCTCATTCTTCGCTATTCAACGATTCTTGGCCAAAGTCACGCAGTTTGAGTAGAAACTGTATTCCTACTCTTGTTTAAGAGTAAAATACCTGAGGCAGTGGTGATAAAAGCTGATCTTATATATACAGTGTGGTAAATAATACCACGGACTGGCTCTAGAAAACATGATTAAAACATATCTCTTTATTTTTCAGTGTTATTAGTTGAAATATTCTCTTGCCGACTCAATACACTTGTTAAAGCGATTCAGTAGTGATTAAAGTGCCTCCTCTAGCTCATTTTGTGGAATTGGCTCCAGTGCCCATGTCGAAGCTGATTAGGTCGGAATGTCATCAAAAAATCATCTTTTCAACTTAAATTTCAGGAACACGGCGGATGATTTAACACACATACTTGACTTCGAACCAACAATTTTTGAACAATGAGTGCTGTGTGACTCGGTGCGTTATCGTGCAATAGAGACCAAATTTTTGGATCGTGATATTTGGGTCGAATACGATCTGGCCATCAAACGAGGGCAAGTAACTTTTTCTCCAGTTGGATCGAACTCTGCAATAAAATCACTTACTTCCTCGATCAGTTCAGGCTTTCGAACTGAAAGTGGCTTTCCTGTGTGGTTGTCAATCTCCAGCGTCTCTCTGCCGCACAAACAATCATCATGGTACACTTGTTGCATCAATCGGAATGTTTTTGATGCATTTTCAAGTTTTGCGTGGTAATTTATTATCGTAATGAAAAGGTGTTCTGAAAAAATAAATTTGTATAATTGTTAAATGTCAAATAAATGTCATGAAATTTTGACAGATAGTAGAGAAAGATTCAAGCTGCTTTAAAACACATGTTCGGAAAAGTAGATGGCGCTCTTGGTTGCTGAAGTATGGCTCGTGTCCGGAATATTAGTTACCACAGTCCCCTTAAGGGACTTAAAGATCAAAAGTGGCGAGTCCAAACTTCACCACTTTTAGACAGACTAAGAGACTGCCATTCAATCATGTTGTAGATTTTTGTTTACTTTTAGAAGCGCGGTATAAAATATTCAACAAGGACAGTCAACTCGTAGGAAATGCTTATACGTCAGCCTTGCCTATACGTCTACCAAATTCGTTGGATGATAGTATGACATTTCCCTTCGCATTTTGATGTAAGCCCCATCCAATTTGTATCCAACTTCTTCATTTCACTCTCATGCTTTTAAATGAATTTTTATTAGATTATGAATGCCATCGAAAGGCAAATTCAATTTTAAACGCTTGTTGAGGTATATTCCTTTCGGAGGGCTTAACATTGTTTGGTGTATCCACTTCCTTCTGTCGTTCAAAATTTCAATTTTCATTAGTGATTCCGATGCACATACGGACACTAGCATTCGTTTGAATATTCATACAACGCTTGATTTGAGTGCCATTGTCAGGATTTACTGACTGCCAAGGCAAATATTCAACGCCAGGAGAACTGAGTTATGTTGATGAAATTACCGACGAAGTGGTATCCGAATTTCGTCTCTCTCACCAACTTTAGTTCGGATTTACACTGGAGAAGTCCTACTTTGATTGAATAGAAGTGCTCATCTCATTGATGCTGGGCATATCAATTAATTAATCACAGTCAGTGTACTCGTATGGCAGCTGTCTAATTGTTGCGTTTGCAATCAAGTTAAGTGCCCTTCTATTGTACTCCTGTGTGTTTCTCACTAACCAACCCATTGGTTGGTACACTCAAGCCTAATACGTCATCGAATGATGGATTGGTTGATGAACACCAACTTACAAATCAACCATTCAGTTAATTCAAGAGCAACAGTTCCTTTTGATAAATTTATAAGTTGTTTCCTTGATGAAGAATGTGGCAGGTTCTGAAAGTGGTGCGTTTATCCCTGCTATCTTTAATATTTGCTTCTCGGCACTTAAGTTTGTAAAGTAGTCGCTTGGTTTAAAGCAGAAAAAAATTCTCTCTTCAATTTCAAAGCCATTATCATTCATTATTCTCCATCTTTACCAAGTACTCTACTCTTCTGCTCTTCCACATCAATTTTTTTTCTTTACTCAGCATATCCTTTTGCCTTATCTATTTCCACCAAAAAAAAGGGACGGGGAAAAGTGTATGCGGAATCATAATCCAATAACCTGCCATCGTCAGAGAAGAAACGAAAACCACTTTTCATGTTATCATGGCTCAGGGAAGCTCCGAATTTGCTGGCTACTATTCTCCTGGCACAAGGATCAGTACTTGTGCGTTTAACTTCGAGAACTTTGTAAGGAGCCACTGGAGCTCACAAAAGAAAACAGAATTCGATGAAGAATTCGAAAATTATGATGCGCTTTACTATTACACAAAACTAGCGCATATATCTTTTTTCTACATTTACTCCGTCTGTACACCAGAACCAAGACCACCACTACCCAGCTACTCGTACTCATGTAGTATATATGTGCGGCAAGTGCTTCAAGTTTCTAGCCAACTCTCTCGACCACTAATCGATTTTTCCACTCAACTCCTTGGTGGTTTGTGTGGCAAAGGATTCTATGCAATCGCAATTCGAGTGGGCAACAGGACTCTGAAAAAAAAAAACCAAGACGAAGGAAAAAACCTGTAAATGCAGAGAGTTCTCTTGTTAATTTGTTAGTCTGTCATCAGGGGCTTTGGTTCCCTTCGGCATTGCACGGATACATGAATACTATGATGAGAACCACCAGTATGACTTGGAAGCTGAATGTCAAGAATTAAAAGGCGAACAATTGAAGGATAAAGCCTGCTGACTATCTGAAGGGTCTCAGGGTCTGATGATCTGGTTAAATGAGTGAATGAATGAATGTGGGTCGGCTATTCGAGTCTGGTTCTTTGTTCAAACTGTTGATAGCTGGTAATTAATCGGATTAAATGCCAAGAGCTTAGCCAAGGATAGGGAGGGTGGGCAGTTAAAGAAGAATCTGAATGGTAACAACCCATCGAGTTGAGAGTCAACAATTTGTCTATTCAGTTTGCTAATGGATTTGAAGATAGTGGCTTTTTCTTCTCGTTTTTAGCTTGAACATTATTTGTAAAAGTTGTGCGACAATTGGGCATGTTAGCTGTACCAACCCACAACAGACTTGACAACATCGGCATGGTGTTAATTGCTAAAAATTAACGCCTGACCTTTGCGAGATTGTGACGGAGAATTACTGTCAGCAAATTACTGTGTTCCCATGGATAAAATTCTTGTGCTATCAACCGATTAACGTGCGTGATGTGGAGTTTCCAAGGACACTAATGTAATTAAATAATGCGTTATTTTCGAAGACAAAAAAAAAGAAGTAAATTTTGCGTCGCAGTGTGAAATTTTTTTTGAAGGATGTTACCTTTATAAAATGTGGATTAGAAGAACTTCAAATAGAACAGGAAGCACCACAAGAGTGCGACAATGAATCATCACAAACAGCTTCAAAACTATCAACTAGTCATGGTTATTGTTGGTTTAGCTACCTTTGGTAGCGTTTTGAGGTCCAATATTTAGTATTCTCCGGATCCATTTCAAGATTTTGGAGAGAGGCCAAGGAAGAAGGGTAATGTACTACCAGTATAACACGAAGTTTGTGGAATTTTCGTTTCCATTCTAGATTGACAACGCAGTATAGAAGAAAAGAAAGACTAATACAAGCTTGAGGGTTGATTGGTTCCGATTCTCACAAATCCTCTTCTGACAAATTCGATGGATTTTGAGTCAATCTTTTGGAAAATGTTCTCTTTAAGGTAGAAGGAAGCTGACTTGTCTGATTCATCAAGTGTTAAAAGGCATCGGTGTCAACTAAGTATCCGAGCTGTCGGTGGAAAATGGGCCTTATCACCGAGGATGTTTCTTACAATTTCCGTAAATTCAACTCTTTCCGTCGGTTATCTATTTAAAAAGGCAATCAAATAAGAATGAAGTAAAATCTGTTTTGTCAAAAAAATATTATGTGTGACAGAGCATCACCTTACATGTTTTCTCAATGGTGTCACAACGAAATTAACAATTGGTTTATGTGCAATACAGACTTAGGTCGACAGGCAAGCTGTTTCCTGTACCAGAGCTATTAGACTTATGTCGTAATGATATAAACTATCCTCGTTCATTTAGATGGCTTTTAAGACCGTGGTAAGTCAGAGGCTCAGCAACATGCCTCTACAGCTAGCATAGTTTCTTGCCATTTGCTTTCAGTTGATCATGCGAAGTTGGCAGAGGTCCCCATACATTCACGCTGCCTAAGATGAGGTCGTCCTCTACTGCGTTATCACTATGCTTTTCCTTTGCAGTCACTACAGAACGTCGTCTCCTCCATTCTCTATCGATGTTGTCTGAAAAACTTTTATCTCGAAGGGCCCGAAAATATTTTTATAAGGCAGAGCTGAGATGATCAGTTGAATAATTCTTATTAGTTCATACTGAAATCCTACATGAAATCCGGAAAAACGAACTCCTTGAAATACACTTAATAGAGATACGTCTACCTATAACTTTCGGCACAACTTCAGGGTTACATTTTCAGACCGTCCTAACTGGGAACAGAAAAAAACAACTTTTGCCAAGGATTCACATGAATGGTACACAGATGGATCCAAAACAAATGAAGGAGTTGAAGCGTATACCCCGGTCCTCGCACAAAAACATCCAAACATGGCAGTATGCATATAAGAAGCTCCGTATTTCAGACAGAAATTCATGCGATAGAGCTTTGGATTCAAGAGAATCTGAACAGAAATCTAAAAACGAAAACATTTACATTCTCCGGCAGCAAAGCAGTCCTTCTTGCAATTAACTCCTTTGAAATAAAATCAAAAGTTTTTCTGGGACCGCCTTCAACTCAACTAATTATTGGCCACCATAAACAAAGTCCATCTTAGTTTGGGTGTCAGGACATAGTGGATGGGAAGGCAATGAAAAAGCAGACGAACTAGCCAGAAAAGGATCCGCATACTAATGCGTGGTGCCAAGACCATTGTGTGGGCTACCATATCAAAATCTGGCTAGAGGAAAAAAAAGCTACATTTCTGGAGGGAAACCGAGAAAACAGATCAGCCAAGAACTTAATACCAAACAGTTGCCACAAAAAAACGAAACAACTACTACAACTATTGGGTATATAACGTGCGTTATTTTTTTCGAAATTTGAACGTTTATTTAAGAAAAACATGAACAATAGTATTATTCAAAGTATTGCCCATCTGAAGCTATGACTTTTTCCCCATCTTTCTGGCAATTTGCGGATCCCATCCCAAAAGAACTGCGCCGGCTTGGCAGCCAAGAAAGAATCAAGCTAATTTTTGATATTCTTCTCTGATGTGAACCGTATTTCAGTGAGGGCGTTCTGCATCGACCGGAACAATTGGTAGTCAGAAGGGGCAAGGTCTGAGCTATAAGACGGGTGGGGTAAGACTTCCCATCCACTGTTTTTCAAATAGTTCTTAACCGGAATAGCAACGTGGGGCCGAGCGTTGTCATGATGGAAAATTATTGCCTCGTGTCTGGTCGCATATTCCGGGCGTATTTCGGCTACTGCTCTCTTCGAACGGATTAATTGTGTTTTTTAGCGTTGTCCATTGATGGTTTCACCCGGTTTTAGCAGCTCATAATACAGCACACCCGTCTGATCCCACCAAATACAGAGCATTACCTTCGCGCCATGGATATTCGGCTTTGCCGTTGATTTGGCTGGTTGGCCGGGTTTCACATATGATTTTTTGCGCTTGGGGTTGTCGTAATGGATCCATTTTTCATCACCAGTAACAATCCGATGCAAAAATGACTTCCTTTTGTGCTTTTGAATATATCCAGCTGCTTTTAAACGTTTTGAAATGGCTGCTTGAGTGACACCCAAAGATTCTGCGAGCTCTTATTGTGTTTGGCAAAAATCTTGATAGAGTAATGCTTCCAGTTCTTCATCTTCAAACTTTTTTGGCTGCCTAGGACGTTCATCGTCTTCCAAACCAAAATCACCACTTTTAAGTCGTGCAAACCACTTTTGGCGCGTTCGCTCAGCTAGCGCATGTTCACAATAAACTTCCACTAAAATACGATGACTTTCGGCAGCAGTTTTCTTCATATTCAAGTAATGAAGAAGAACTCCCCGCAAAAACACTTTTTCAGGCACAAAGTTCGACTTATTTGAGTGAAAAAAAATTATTGTTGTTTACGCTTCAAATGAATGACATATACTGAAATAACGTACAATGACAGTAGCTTTCCAACGCATGTTCCAATGGAATAATACAGGTTACGCCATCTTTTAGCAAACCGCACGAATTAAGTTATAGACCCAATAAGTAGGATTCAGATTCGACTGATCACAGGCATTCTCACAGAGCACTGCCGTGTGAAAAAAACATGGACATCGCACAAGATAATATATGCAGATTCTGTAACGAGGACGTGGAAAAAGCAGAGCACATGCTATGTGACTGCAATGGTTTAGTCAAAATACGTCAGCGTGTCCTAGGTAAATTCTACCTTGAAGCGGCTGGCACAGCTGTGAGCTCACGAACTGCGGCATCATAAATGAGCTTTAAAATAGAGGACATCACAATAGGCCCATCTGTGGCCGCTGTTCTTCATAGGACGTACATAAAATTCATTATTACCCAAAGTTGTGGTTGCCTGGTTCTCATCTGTCTTAAAACCTTTTCTAATATTCAAGGTCTTAGTTAAGTCGTGAACATCTTCTTCCTGTTTAGAGAAATTAGCTTGGCAGGAATGCAAAAGTTAGCTATGGCTTTGTATAGCTCATCTCTTTAAGCGCAGTCTTTGTGGTTTTGAAATCCATTAGTAGGTGGTGTATCGCAATGTAAAAACTTGATCTATGGTGGATTTTCTTGGCCTAAAACAACACCAAGGGGTGTTCATATCAGATTTAAGGGATTCATATAATAAGGCAGACAGGATTTTCCATGACAGGTTGAGGAGTTTCAGTTCCATTCTTCGGGCATATTTTCGCCGATCGAGATTTTAAAGACACGTTAATGTATGATCCGTTTCCATCAGACATCAGATATCAGATCCATTAGCTTTGCAAGACTTAAGTTTAAAAATTGCTGTCCTTGGTCCATTTGGCCTGTCGGTGAGTTGTTGTCCGTCATCATCGTTTAACAGTTTGCAAAAAAAATGTTTTCTGATTTTCAGGACCTCTTAAGTAGTTCTATTATTAGTTTTCGTTCTCTATCTTTGCAATTTTGTTCGGGCCTTACAGATTTGTAATGTTCGTTCTATTTTTTTCAAAATTTCCGAGCTTCATACTTCTGTTACATACATATATAGGCGAACTAGCTACTTCCTGACCTTCAAGAATAGCATAAATACTCTATTCTCTGTGATTGAAACATACTTTATCTGTCCAATAAAATAATCCTACTCATTTAATTATTTTTTATTCTACTCGTATTCCCAACCTTTTCGCATCAACCTTGATTTAATTTTTTTTTTATATTACTTTCCTAGACTGAAAGGTTACGTAGAGAATCCGAATCCGACTTTGAGCTTGAATTATTATTCGAAGTGTAAAAAAATCTCATAAACCCACACATTACGTTGTCAACCAGTCACCAGGCAAAGAGAAAACCTTTTAAAATCCCTAAAATCAATAAAACTATGTAAATTAATCCCAGTACCGCACCGTAAAACATAATAAAACACCAATTCCGCCTTTGGGAATTATCCACCCTAATAAATCCGATGGCCATCACCATCAAAACCAGGTGAACCATTCACCTAAGTTCGACATCAAAAAGAAGCCACACAAAGGGTATAAGGTATAACCAACAACGGAAGTGCGTTCTCGCGTAACGCTTGGTACAACTATGGATTTATATAGAAATATACTTTCCTCTCTGGATAGATACCTTTAAGTTGTCCTATTCATTCGCTTTAATTGGTTAAGTTAGCTAATTCCTACGTCCTCCCACTACGTTCACCGCTCTCTTTAGTCAAACTATTGTAAAATTACAACATTACTTGAACCACCACCGGCCGTTTTGAAATGTTTCCACAGCGACATATGTTTTTTTTTTGTGTCGGATGGCTTGAATTTGATACTCTTGGTGCATTTGTACGCAACACAATCGTCATCATAAATTTATCCCACACTCTCATCGCAACCGCAAATGCAGATGGGAATACTCGCATACTCGTTTGCGAAATGCCAAATTGGGTAGATACTCACAATCAACCACGGTTCACGTCATCCTTTTTCAAACGGTTGAGTTGCCATCGTTAGGGGGTTATTATCATGCTTGCGGTTAAAAAACAAAAAACCACAAACTGTTGGGATTTTTTTGTATGTTTTGGGGAAATTTTAAGTTTCTTTAAGGAATTTTTTGTTGCAACGATATCAGTATGTGACCCCACATTTTCGCAGAAAACCCACCCTAAAATTGAATGTTCGGGTGGCGTTCACTGGGAGTTGTTGATGATTCCTTTGAATCCCCTTGGTAACAAGTGCATTGCAAAATAGTAGACGACCCCTGGGTGTTTTAGTTTTTTTTTTTTTTATTTGCGTGTGCAGTAAGTTGGTAGAATAGAACAGAAAACAGGGGATTGTTCCTATAATAACCATTACTACTGTAAGCACCCCCCTAACAAGGCTCCGTCGGCATAAAGAAAAAAAGAAATCCTGGCGACACGAATTCGATTTAAGTTTTCGTGCATGCAATGTCGCTATGTGTATTGTGTACACCAAAAGTGTAGTGACTCATTCAATTCGAACTTACTGTGGGGTACTATACTAACTACTCCCAGGAACCTGTCATCATCATCGTCCTGGTCGTAGTCATCGTCGACATTTTCGACGGCCGGCGTTATCATCATACCCCAAACGCCGCAGTTCTATGTTGAAAAATAAAAAAGAAGGAAAACTGCACCCAACACACCAACTGAATTGAGGTGAATGTTGCAATCGATTTTCATAGTTGAAGATATAGTTGATTCACACATCCACATCCGTATCTACGAGTACTTCCACTTCGACTTTGACTTTTTGTTTTTCCTATTTTACTGCGTATAGTGTATTCCCGTGGTGAATTTTGAAATTTCGACGATTCGAAGATGGGAATGTTACCCCTTAGAGAATTTTTCGTAAATACCAAAATCACCACCAGTGCCAGTGTATTAGGGCCCAATAAGGGGTGGATGAATTCTGATTACACTTCAACCCCTGTGAAGTTGGATAGTTGGTGAAACTTTCAACTTAAACTCACCTCGGTCCAATGCAACATTTACCACTAGTGGAAAAGAGCAAGTAAATTGCTGTTTTTCAATGTGAATGTGCTGGTGAGTTTTACAGTAAAAAAGTTGAAGGTTCATTACACCAGCAAGGACACTTTTTTTTCGAAGTGAAAATGCAGTAATTTTTCAAAAAAAACTTGAGATATTTTATGGCTTTCGAAAAAGTTTTCACGGTTTTTTATCTTTCCCTCTGACCGACCATTCGCTTAAGGGTTAAGTGGTTGTTTTTGGGGAAGTTTTTTTTCATTAATTTTTGTTATATAATTTTTTTTATATGATTTATCAGTTTTAATTTAAATTTACCGTTACTAAGTAGTTTTATTTTATTTTTTTATTTTTTTAATTTATTTGCAGGTAAGTCCTAATGGATGTTTGGTGGTGTTTGCATTTTAGAGGTACGTAAGTGGAACAACTTATCATTCTTGATCTTTTTTTCAGGCAAATTCAAGTTTGTCTGTGTTAACTTTAAATAAAAGAAGTAGTTTCGCTAGAAATTATATTAATTTCGGCTGTGCTTTCGTACTTTCTACTGAATTTTCACAGCCTCTTTTAGGAGAATGACATCAGTCATTAAGTGCCTGAAGTTCCAGTGCCCAGCACATAAGATCTGATTACTCACAGCCGGTGTAAGCCAGAAACATAGAGAGACAATTCTTTTGCATATTAGTATTGTGTTATTTATGTCTAGCACACTTACTTGTACTTAGATGCTTAGCAAAGTTAGCAAAGTGATCTTACTAGGTGGGGTGAAAAGTAACCTCCTTGGGAATGAAAAAAAAATGTTTTTTTTAATTTTATTTTATTTTATTGAATACAGTCCTCTTTTAGCACGATACACTTATTCCAGCGATTTTCCAACGTCTTGATCCCGTCCGAAAAGTAATTTTACGGAAGGTATGCAAAATACTCCTCCGTGGCGTCGATGATTTCCTCGCGTGAGCTGAATATTTTATTGATGAGCCATCTTTTGAGGTTTGGGAAGAGATAATAGTCCGAGGGAGCCAAATCGGGCGAATACGGTAGATGCGACACCAATTGGAGCCGTAAGTCATTGATTTTAGCCGTGGTTGCGATGCTCTTATGCGCCGGCGCATGGTCTTGTAAAAATAAAATTCTTTTTCGCTTCATGTGAGGCCGTTTTGCAGGGATTTCGGCCTTCGATCGCTCCAATAATGCACAGTAATACTCGCTGTTGATGGTTTTTCCTTTTTCGATGTAGTCCACGAAGAGTATGCCATGACAATCCCAGAAAACCGACGCACTAATCTTTCCGACCCATTGAGCCTCTCTCGGCCGCTTCGGAGCACTCGTGCCGGCTTCAGTCCATTTCCGGGCACTCATTCTGTTCTCTGGTGTGTAATAGTGGATCCAGGTTTTATCAACAGTTACCAATCGACGCCAGAAGACCGCCCGATTCCGCATCAGCAAGTCCAAACACCTTTCGAAGTGCTCTCGCGTTCGTGTTTTTGGTCAGGAGTGAGCATGCGCGGCAGCCAGCGGCAGGATAACTTTTGCATATGCAGAATATTGCCCAAAATATGGCGTGTGCACTCAGCACTAATCTTAGTGACATCTGCTAACTCGCGCACCTTCTTTTTCCGGTCAGCCCACACCATTTCATGTATTTTTTTGACATTGTCCTCTGTAACCGCATCGGAGGGCCTGCGCACTGAAATTTGGCATGTCTGCCTAAATTTGAACGGACTTTAGGGCACCATAACCTTCTTTGCAGTAGCAGCGCATTCTGGCGGTCCAGGAGGGTACTTTTCACCCCACCAAGTACACTGGCCTGCCAGGTTCGTCAGTGATCGTTTCCCGCAATCTCGTTATGATCTAGTATTTTATAAACCTTCCGACCAGATTTATACAAGCCTTGTATTCTGAAACTGGCCTGAAAATGGTGAAAGGTGTTAGCAAGATAGGTATTCGTATCTAATGCATCTGGAACAGGGCCTGGCTTGCGAGACAACGCTTTTGCGCAGCCGAGACAAACCTTCTTTTGGGGTTTTAGTGGAAAGCTTGTTTCATAAAACAACTGACGGCTAAGATAGAATTGGTCTGATCATAGCCATATAAAGGTACACACAGAGGACTCTTTCTCCTCACTTTTCCATTTTAAGAGGGTTTTTAGTGTTAAAATCAATGAAACCTTCAAACAGTGGGTTGAGCAAATACTTATAATAGTAGTATAGGACATCGCTCTACAGAAAATCACCTTGTTGAGAGATCAAACACCTACCAACAATATCCAAAACACAATGAGGACGCTTATGAAAAACATTCCCGAAAGATGACGTCCCAATCAAACGCCATTTCAAAAAAGACCAGTTAAAGTGAGCTGCAGATATTAAACGTGAACACCGTTTGCCAGGCTGTTCTAAAGCAATGTCGAGGAGGATAGAAAAACAGTATCTCTTCGGAAAAAGTCTCAGCAATGTAGCGCTTCTTACCAAAAGGCACCGAAAGAATCTTATTTAATGAGCAAAACAACATATGGAATTACAGGTGGTAAGAACAAGGGGTTTAGGCGTTCAAAGAATGGTTTAGGGATAATTTTTCTTATGGTCTGGTGTAGGTCCATTTTTTTTTTTTAAATAAAAGAAAACATGGACAAGCATTTGTACGCCAAAATATTGGAGGAGTTCATGCTTCCGTATGCTCAGTAGAAGATGCCACAAAAGTGACAGTTTATGCGCGATAAAAACTTTAAGCCTGCCGTACGCAAAGTAAAGAAAGTCGATTCTACGATATTTTACACATTCTAAGCCACTGTTTACCTAACGCAATTCATAGAAGAACTTATCGAAGTAACTCTAAAATATCTAGACAAATTTAAGCCATATTCGATTCTAAGTTATCTCATCATAATTTTGTGACACACTGCCATTGACACTACATCAACTCTACAATTGATGACGAATACAAAAAAAAAATCAAATTAGTTCAATCAAAAATGAGATACCACAAAGTTGCCACATTAGGCCTGACCTTATAATTTCAAAAAAAAAAAAAAAAAAAAAAAAAATACGTTGATTAGCCCATGTAATCTCTCAAAATTGAAAGACCTACCTCAAGCTATTTTCTCTTGTTACAAATATTCAAATACAATCCGCTGTGTCCAACAATTCTACTCCACAATCTGATTTGGATTTTGTAGGCCAGTAAATCTAAACAAAATTGCAATTCCATGCATACTTTCATAGAAATTCTGTTGAAATAGATAACAAAACCGTTGCAAACATGACTCACGTTTGGAATTCATTAAATCAATAGCGGAAAGGATTTTTCGACTCAGTGGCAAAGAGTTCAAATTCAATTGTGTCGGAGTTGGTAGGATCCTACTATTATTCTCTCTTTTTTTTTTCAGGAAACAAAAAACTTCCTGCAACATAAGTGCAGTGATGTACGAAACTAAATTTACTAATACACCCACCCACTTGAGGCGGAATACGAATAATATCCTGCACACATACCTCTACTCCGGAACCCATACCTGTCAGACAAAAAGGTCCTTTGTCAATATGTTTTCTAGTTTCTGCCGGTTTGACAATAAAGAAAAAAATTGTGGATGGAAAACTGAATGACTTGGTTGATTTTTTTCAAGTCATTTCTATCTCTACCTCCCCCGAAGAGATTGTCATCGAAAGTATAGTATATCCGTATACTCCTTGTTAGATGTCAAAAGAGGAATATGACAGAAGCGATGAGTATGAACGCGAGTGTGCCCTTTAAAGTTTAAATACATCATTTGAGTACTCTGTGAAAATGTAAGAACCTCACCTTGTGTCGAAGCTCTTTAAAGAGCTGTTTCGGTCGGTCGGCCCGTTGCTGGATATAGAATGGAACTTTGAGTATAGAATGTCAGGTTTATCGTTCTGTTTTATTTTATTTTATTTTTTTCGGTCCCTTTTAATTGCATTCCTTGTGAAGGAATGGCGAGAAGGAATACACAAAGTCAGGCAGGGTGGGTGTGAAAAAAAAACCTACCCCCGATATGTGAATCATCTCTCGAAGACCGGCGCCGGTCGGTACTAAAAACGTAGAGAAAAAAAAGAAAAGAACGTTGGTTTTTGCTAACCTCACCATAGTTGTGTGAGGGTTGGTTGGCTGGTTGGTTGTTGTCTCTCGATGCCATGACTAATTCTCCGTTCTCTATGGCATTTTCACTCTCCCCCAATGCAGTTTCCAGTTTTCCCACACTCATAGGGTAAGTCATAGGGAAAGACTGTTTCAATTCCAACCACCGGCAGACAAGTAGCGTTGGTGAAAAGTCCACAACCAGAAAGAATATAAACCCTCAAAGCGCATGATCAGGCAATTTTCTTTTCATTATGTTCCTCGCGAACACTTATATTTTCTCGTTGAAGGCATATCCTTACTCTGTTCAGAAGAAACAAGAGTCTCGATTGTCAAGACCATTCAGTAGTCGTATCTCCAACACGCCTAGTGAAGCCATCGAAGTTGTCCTCTCACCAGATTAATATTTGAAAAAAAAGGATTTGTTAATTTAAATAGAAAGAAAAAAATTAAAAAAATAAATTAACACCATCAAACCGTGCCGTTTTGTGTATAGATTCCGTTCAGTAGTGTTTTACCGAAGGAAACAAATTTTTTCAAAGATAACCGGAGATTTTATTGGAATCTTTCTATTGATATCCGCCACATTTGTCGTCCCGTTTTGTGTGTGCTGTGCTAGGATACGAATATATAACGCGTGTGTGTATTCAAATACGTGTCGTATTGGAATTTTTTTCTATTGCAACAATTTACAAATTTGTTGAAGGAAGGCGCCCCGCCCAACCAAAAGAAAAGAAAAAAAGTGCACATCTACGACTATAGTTTGCCCAACAAAAAAAGGATCTCTTTACATATCCTCGAGCGCTAGA
Organism: Volucella inflata; assembly: GCA_928272305.1. NCBI lineage: Eukaryota > Metazoa > Arthropoda > Insecta > Diptera > Syrphidae > Volucella > Volucella inflata. The sequence goes on along the minus strand of OV743717.1, from coordinate 4,871,218 downwards.
GAAATCATCTTGATTTCTCGGAAACCACCACGTGAATTTTGTCGAATTTTTTTTACCTTTTTACCATTCATAGTGTGTGTTGTAGTTGTTAGCCGGCTAACTCACTCATCTATTTAAAAAGGATCCCCATCGCAGAGAAGAAGAAAGTTTTTGTGTGTGTGTTTGTTTGAAGGATTTTCAAAAAGGACACATCTTACGAACAGAAACTCCAACCCCAGAAACACAAGAAAAAAAATCAAAAACTCCAGTCATCATGATCATTGGATTAGTAAGGGATTCGGTTATGCAGTGCTTCTGCCATACGTGCCGGGCACCAATTCTACCAGCTGGTAAGGACACTTTATCTATAGATTTCTTTGTTTAAAAATAAAATATATAAATCGACCGACGATTTGAAACTTTTCACATTTGAAATGAGCTCCTTGTAAGCGAAATCGCCATAGTTTTTCGATTGCCCTAACCTTTCTTAAGTTCCCCATAAAATGGATTTTTTTTTCGACTTGAATTGTTGTTGGTGTATCCTTGAGTTGGAATCCGACTGGCGCCTAAGGTATGACTCATTCTTACAGTCACATTTCAACAAAAAAAAAGAAGGACGAAAAATCATATCAATTTGTATGTGGACTTGTGCCGAATCAGAAGGCAAATGTTAGTTCTAACACATGGCTGGAGGGTTTTAGTTGGGCCAATTGACTCATTCTTTCCGACGTCATCCATTTATTTGTTTCTGTATTTCGTCCTTAACTGTTCTGTACACACTTTTCGTTTTCAGTCATGCAATAAGTGCAAATGGGGGCTATGTATTGCTTTTATTTATTAGATAGCACTTTGGAATTTGGGAGTTGGTGAGTTCCTTTCCTGACCTTCTGAGGTTTGCCTGAACGAATGAGTAATCATTTTCCAGATTTTTTCGACTTTTATTTTGAGTGACAGTCATACAAGTTGAAATTGCAATGAAAATTTATTTAAAAACTCATTACTTGATGAAATAATTTGATTCCAATTTGTGGAATTATTAATAATTGCTTTTACGACTATCGAATATCCGGCTCGAAGGACCACATATGAACCTTTTCAAATACGAATGGTAGATGGCAGTTGTGGGAAATTGATTATCAAATGAGTAATTGTTTATGGTTTTTGGTTACGAGATTTTAAACGATGTAAATTGTTTTTTTTTTTTTTTCGGAAATTGAAGTTTAGTTGAAGTGGACAAGTGTGAGCCAATCAAATTAACCGGAGAGTCAGAACTAATAAAATTTCTTTTAACGACTTCTGTGCCAAAAGCTGTCTTTAACAATATACCCATCGACATCATAAAAAAGTTTTTAAATCAGGTCTGTCAATTTTAGGTAGCCAAATTGTCCTCATTTCTGCTATTTCGTTTTAAGGATCAGATTAGGTTCCAGGATTTTCAAAGTTGATTTGATAATCAAAAACCAAAGACTTACCCAGCTGAGCTTAAAATCATTTGGTCATTGATATAGGAAGCAACTACAAGGCCAGTGATATTAGTCTTTCACGGCTGTTAAAATGACATCATTTCCTATAAGTCGGGCTTAAGTCATCTCTTTGGTAATAGGCTGTAGTTGGTATTCGTGTTTTTTAGTTTATCCAGTATATGTGGTTGGCACTTTAATAAAGGATACAGCATTCGAAGCAGCTGATATTTTATAAGCTTAAATCTCATTGCTGACGTTTCTGGTAGCTGCAGTAAGTATGCTGCCAAAGTGAATTTTGATAATCCTTTCGATTAGCTTTCCCCCTTAAGCCCGTGGTACTTTCGTAAAATTCTTGTATTCAATTTTCATTGATAGCCAAGACTAGAGATGATAACAGTCAATTTCTATTGCCATCTTGAAATGATTGCACACGAGTGTCTTTTAGTCTCAGCCCATTTCTGGCCGCTATTAAATCTGTCACCTAATGTTTAAGAATGAGCTCATTTTACCTATAAACTTGCCGCAATCGTTAGTTACTACAAGGACTAGAACACCCTCAATATCTTTTGCCATATTCTAACGTGGCGGATCTATTTATGTGCTGATATTTTTATGCCTCAGTAAAGAGCACATTTGTTGTTTTGTAAGAGCGAACTCCTAGGTTTACAATGTGTTGACTGTACATTTTATTAGCCCCCAATACGATCAGCAAAATATAACCATTATTATACATAAAGGGTGGGCCATCTGTTGGTATCTTTCTGAATTATTTGTTAAACGCTCAAAAAATTGACAGAAACTCAGTATTATATTATATTTTAACGGTAGATCGATTTCGATTTAAAGTTGAAAAAAATTGCAAAGCAGTTTCCAAATTGGATGCTGTATTGCGGAAACTGTGCGAATTTTGAAAGGAAATATCGGTCGAAACAGGTAGTTGGTTTGCGCAGAAGTTTGTGAAGAAAGTTCATAAGAGTGGTTTGCTACCTGATAACTAAACATATAGTATTCCTGTGTTCGTCCTGTACGACCAATAGAGAATATTGCAGCTATTGCCGCATGTGTGGGCCTAAACCCGAGAAACACAACGCGCCAACAAGATGTGAACATCGGTCGCACTAGTCTGAGGAGAATTAACCACCGCTTCGTTACTACTTGTCTATATGGGCTCTAGAGCAGCTCGAAATTGACGACAATTTTGATCAAAAATTAACAGAACTGCCATATTTGAGACTCGGAAAATACACATGTGTTAAAGAGAAGCCAATCCCTCCGGAATGTGTGACTGTTTGGCATGGTTTTTGAAGTTGGCTCATTTTTCTTCCACGACCACAATGGAAGAATCGTTACAGTCGATGGAGGCATGATAATGTTTTATGACCAGAAATTGAGGATTAGTACTTGAACAGGCTATGGATCTAGTAAGATTAGCCTACGTGCCATAAAAGCCGTTCAACAGTCCTTTTATTGCACGTTAAGTTCAATAATCGTGTAGTCACTCGTTAAAGTGATGTTGCTTGGCCGACACGGGGTTTCGATTTGCCGCCGTGGGACTGTGCCATTGAAGATCAATGCTATACAAACAATCCAAAGATGATTTAGACACTCAAGAATAAGACCCGTCAAGCTATTCGTGAAATTAATGTGGAAAGCATGGAAATTTATTGAGAAATAGGATGGCCTATTGTCGAACCAGCCGACGCAGTAATTTCAATGAAATAATATTCTGTAATTAAGGAAGGTTTATTCTTTTCAATAATCCAACAATCATTGGGAAGTATGGAACAGTATTTTATTTGTTTAGCCTTTTTAAAAAGATACCAACAAATGGTCCACTCTTTGTATAGTATAGCAGATGAGAAGATTAGTACCAGGACAATGCACAGAGCAAGCCTCGTGGATACGAGTAGTTTTAAGAGTGGAAGCGTAATATGAAATGAAGTATAACGAACATAAATTTGCTTATACACTGGCATGAGGAAGTGCCTTTTTTCCTTAGTGGACATCCAACGTTGATGTTGCTAATATGCTTCGCTTTTTCATCTCCAGCCAATCTATGAGTATATTGAATCTTTTTTCGACCATCTCTACAGCCCTTAAGTTCACACTAAGTCATATACAGAATATGTAGCCTAACGATCTGGATGTAATTGGTATTTGTTGCACGAGCAATACGAATTCAAAAGCTGATTTAAATCGAAGAAATAAATATATTGGCACAAGAGTCCGGTGTACAATTTACCATCCTAGTCTGACTCTACTTGGCTGAAAAAAATGACACCATGCTTCCCTTCGAAGCTAGTTAGTTCAGGTGTTTTTTGTTTTGCTATTGAACTTTTTTGAACTGAATATATCGTTTCGAAACTACGCCAGTTTCCTGGAATTCAACGAGAGTCTATTCTATGCGTCGTTGTTTGGTGAAATAAATATTCTCTTAATTAAACCGCTGCAGCTTATAAGTAACGCATTGCTATATTTGTGAACGTTAGAACCATTTTAAATGATGAACTGTTCCACAATCGATTTCTTAAAATGGAGACTACATGAATGGACGAACATCATCAACACATTTAAAACCATATTTTACTTAAAAGGAAGTAAACTTTGGTTCAGCACAGACTGAAGTTTTGGTGACTCTGCCGGACAATTGTCTTGACTCTTACGAACAACATTTTATTCAAGAATATATATAGAGCTGCAGTAGCTTAACTCGTTGGCTAAGTGCTTCGTTATGCTAGAAAAGAAAACATCCATCTCGTTTGATGACGTACACAAAACACGTTTTCCGCCAACTTTTCCGTCGACTCGGCATTGGGGGCTTAAATAAATACAGTGCTTCCATCGAGTTTCATGAACTCGTCTACATATCCGTCGTTTTTCACATTTACTTGATAGTTGTTTAGTTGACTCGCCCGCCGACTTGGCATGTGGCTCTATAGGCACCAATATGATGCATACATTTCTCTCTGTACTTTGCAGTTCATCGTAAGCGCCGACTCGATGTACTATTTTGAAGCGGCGTGAGTCATTTTGTGCTTTGCTATGGAGATATACAATCTTCTGTTAGATACGAATAACTCGGCGTTATACGACTGTAATGAATTATTTTTGAAAGAAAAGCGTGTCTTGAATTAGAATTCATTTTTTCAAAAATCTATCCAACAACATATATCATGTTCGGTCGACATCGCTATCAAATACTGCATTTGCTCGCCCTTGAATTGTTTTCGGTAGTAAGTCAGTCAGTTGAGCTTATTTGTTTTATTTCTATAATATTGTGTCTGTCTGCATCGTAAACCTTTCGACATATTAGTTTGTTTCTTTTGTAGTCATCTCGTTCGGAGCGTCTTTCTTTCACGACATTGGGCCAATTTTTATAACTATCTTGTATGTTTGGTTCGGTTTATTTTTTACACAAAATGAGCACTATAATGGAGAGCCTGTGCAAACGGGATTCACCACATCAGCCACCAAAAGTTTGTCACCTGAAAAAAGGTGTTCTTTTATGTCATGGCTTAAATTTGGCATAGTATTTCGTGCTGTAATTGGCTTTCGATTAATTCTCTTGATCAGTTGCCTGAATGCTGGGGCTTTCTTTTAGATATCCAAATAAGTCTTGCCATCGGCAAATATCTTTCAAATATCTTCATCGAAGCTGTCATTTCTTAAAATTTTAGTTTGGCTTGCGACCCATACTAAACTCAATGATCAAATTCGGATAAATCTAGAGTTCCCCACTCCGTCACGAACCTGGATAAGGCGGAATTGACTTTATACTGTCGTCTCAAAGTACTCGCAGTAAAATTTTCTTTCTGACTGTCCAAAACTCAATTGATGGAGGAGAGATTATCGAGTTACCAGAGTAAGGGCTAATGCAAAGCCATATGTTTATTGCTCACTTTGGTAGTGCCAAGTCCCGGCTGGACCAGACCATCAATTAACCTCTTTGTTTGGCTTACTACCTCCAGTTGCAAACAATTCAAAGAGGCTTTTTACTTGGGGATCAGAAAAACAAAAGACAAAGGATCGATGCCTTTTTGCGGTGCCCCGTTTAAATTTCCGAGTTCAAAGTCATTTCCCTTCCATTTTCCTATTTAAAGTACTTTCTTAATCCCCTTTAAAGCACCGAGTTATGTTAACATAAAATCCATCATCTCGTTCACCTTTCACATTGCCAGGGAAGCAAGTTTTATACTCAAATAATCAAAAGGTACACTCATACATTCCACAAACGAAAAGGGATTCTATCGTTTTTTCTCGTTTTTGTGTTGAAACAAAAAGAGAATATCTTATAGAAAATGAAATATTCATGAAGCAACTGATTAAACATACACTTACCGACAAAAAAAGGACATCTTTACTCTCGTTTCTCTGTGCATTATTAATTTTTCTTTTTTACTTGCTTTGATTCCTTGCTTTGTTGGTTGTCTTCTTGTTTTTTCTTTTCGAAAGTGCAATGACTTGGGTCAATAATAGCTCCACAATCCTTTCATCCTCCCTGACATTTCATTTGCCATTCCTAGTTAGTTGACTGACTTAAAACAACTAGATATTGGCGGCTTGTGCCAAATTAGTCTCATTGACAGTATCCTTTACTGTCAAGGAGAAATTGTTTTTTCTTTTTTTTTTCTCTCTTATGTTCAAAATCAACAAAAAAGGACTTATCTTAAGAATCTGACCTCAAAAGAGACGAAGCTATAATGGAAAAAGAAGAAACTTTTCATCAGACAACTAATAATCCCTTGTAGTTACAGTTGGCACACTGGTGTGTACCCCCTTTACTAAAGTATCGTTTCACCCATGCCAAAAACGAAAAAGAAAAAGAAAACCACAATTTGGCAGTACGTCAGACTTTCGGAGATTTTCTATCGAGAATGAAGAAGAACTTTTCATCATCTGGCAGAAGGGCGAAAATCATCATTATAAGTCCTGGTATTCGTATTCGTATTCGTATTCGTTTATCTTTGAGGAGGAGGATACGAGTATATATAGTACATAGTACTCGTACTCATCCCTTAGCTTCGTGAAAAGTTTTCCTCTCGCCCGCAAAAACTTTGATGAGTTTTCTTCTTTCTTTCTCCAATTTTTTGTTGTTTTTTTTTTTTGGTCTTTATGTTAACGCGTTTGTTAAATCGACGTCCTTTTCTTAGTATTTTTCATCAACCCCCAATCTGTAACTCTGCAAGACTACACCACCCCCTTTTACTCATCTTAATGTTCTTATTCATAATTTTATGGGTTATTTTCTCGCAATTAGATTCTTAGAAGAAGCCTGGTTGGGGCTCTTTTTAAGACATCGACCGTCGTGCTGTAGCAATCCATTTTTATCGTTTCTTCATGCCCCTAAAACGACTCCAAATTCTCCAGGTCCAACGAGCAGCTCCGATTCGCAACAACTTAACTTGGTTCGCTTTTATTAGTATCAGTTGACACCCAGTGTAGACCTCAATAAAAGTTTTCCCGTAAACTGTCGTTATTGAGGGTTGAAGAGCGCTAAAAAAGAATCCACCCCCCCCCCCCCCCCCGCAACCATGGGATCGCACGAGTAGAAGAAGGGATTACACGGAACTTTTGCATTTAATTTGACCACGAGAATGGGACGGAAGAGAGATGTCTTTAAAAATTAACGATCCTGCGGATGAATTAATTTTATGGCAACAGCATGCAGTTTTTGGTTATATTATCTGACACTGGGACACATGTTGTAGGCCAATGATGGAGTAGGGTGGATAATCCGCAGCAAAATATGATTAAATGTCGACATTTTTCAAGTGACTGTAAAATTTGTCGGTTTGCTCGATTTTTTTCTTTTCAATTTCAGTTTTTCTTTTTGAAAGAATCATGTGGGGGAGTCCTTAATGGTTGAAAGAGGATTTTCGAAAATTTTGAGGTAATAGATTGAATAACCCCGAGGGATATTTAAAGCTATTACGAGGGATAATACTTGTCGAGAATTTTATGCAATCAGATGAAATTCGCATGAGAGAGTTTGACTGCATGAGATGATGGGGAAAAAGGATTCAAATTAAGAATTGAAAGAGGATTTATTGATTGTGAATCATAAGATCTGGTTATTTTTCGGTCAAAAGTAGGGTATTGTTCAATCTTTCGATGAAAAAAAATTCAATCCAAACAGGGAAACGAAAAAACAATAAAAGGAGAGGTTAAGAACGGACTAAAGATAGTTGAAAAAGTTCGTTTGTTCGGTTGTTCAAAAATTCATTGGGTTTTTTTTTATTTGATTTTCAGGTAATGAACATAACTAATGATATATAGTATTGGCCGCTTTGCTAGATGAACTCCTGGTATCTCTCGGACAACTTCATAAAATTTCCTATCTTGTTGAGGTGCCAACGTTCTACTTTTTAAGGAAGGACATAAGTAGAAGCCTGATTACAGAATATCTCTGGACTGGTGCTGGTACTGTAGAGAGGATAAAACGCGTGAAGGGGTCTGAGCGAACTCGTGGAATAAAACATACTTATAGAAGAACTTTTTAGCTGTAATATCTGGAAGCACGAATTTATTGTGAACGACGGCAACCATATCGACCACTGCGTTTGATGTCCTTAACTATGCGGCCAAAAATGATATTTGTCAGCACTGGCTGGCATTCTAAATCATTGGAAACATGAGCGCGCTGTTCCTCCTTTTCGTCCATCTTCCGAAAATCTGTCCAAAAACTCACTTTTTTTTTTCACTTCACAACTTGCTCTACATTGTACCATTTCGAGTCCAAATATCTACTCGTAAATGTCATTCAAATGACTTTTTTCATCAAAAATGGCACATTTATACCAGCATGAATCGTTCGATACTGTCCTGACTCTCAACCGTATTGAGGCCCATTATTGTTAAGCATTGTGCAGTCGCATCTACTTCTTTCTTTTGGGTAATTCTACCGGTTACCAACAATTTTCTTATCAATGCCCATTATGGCCCTGTGGAATATTGATTTTTTTGCTTTCCGTCACATCGCCACCAAGCAATCTACAGTCTATTTTACTCAGTGTCTACAGGAAAGTCGCTGATTTAGTGTTCCAGCAACCTTGATGTCCATGGCATTTTCAGTAATGCTCACATAAAACCGAGGTAGTTTCTGTGGAGGTTTAAGCCCTGAAAGACTCTCCTTTGAGCTTTGGCTTGTAAATTCATGTAAATTTCAGTGTTTTCAGTGACCCAAATCAAACGCCTTCCGATTGAAATCATAGCAGTCCTACATACTCGCACTTGTAAGTAGCTTTCACAACTCTTTTAACGCAACTTGGCAGTCGCTACAAATGTAAATTCTTCGCCGCTCCCTTTACCAATTTTCCACAACATAGTTCATTGTCGACAGGATTGCGTATAACATCGTCTTCCTCCAGAAATACACCAGCGCTGCATACTAAATCGGTTTTAAAAGCATTCATTAGGGCTCCGTAACACTACTTTCCCGGCTCGGATTCTGTTCGAAACCGATTGCGGGAACAAGAAAAATTAATTTTGTATTTTCGCAACAATAGGTTAGTCAGACCAGTTAGCTTCCTTCATTCTACTGAGTATATATAACTTAATGCGGTTTTTTTTTCAAAATTTGAACGTTTATTTAAGAAAAACATGTACAATAGTATTATTCAAAGTATTGCCCATCTGAAGCTATGACTTTTTCCCCATCTTTCTGGCAATTTGTGGATCCCATCCCAAAAGAACTGCGCTGGCTTGGCAGCCAAGAATGAATCAAGCTAATTTTTGATATTCTGCTCTGATGTGAACCGTATTTCAGTGTGGGCGTTCTGCATCGACCGGAACAAATGGTAGTCAGAAAGGGCAAAGTCTGGGCCATAAGACGGGTGGGGTAAGACCTCCCATCCACTGTTTTCCAAATAGTTCTTAACCGGAATAGCAACGTGGGGCCGAGCGTTGTCATGATGGAAAATTATTGCCTCGTGTCTGGTCGCATATTCCGGGCGTTTTTCGGCTACTGCTCTCTTCAAACGGATAAATTGTGTTCGGTAGCGTTGTCCATTGATGGTTTCGCCGGGTTTTAGCAGCTTATAATATAGCACACCCATCTGATCCCACCAAATACAGAGCATTACCTTCGCGCCATGGATATTCGGCTTTGCTGTTGATTTGGCTGGTTGGCCGGGTTTCACATATGATTTTTTGCGCTTGGGGTTGTCGTAATGGATCCATTTTTCATCACCAGTAACAATCCGATGCAAAAATGACTTCCTTTTGTGCTTTTGAATATATCCAGCTGCTTTTAAACGTTTTGAAATGGCTGCTTGAGTGACACCCAAAGATTCTGCGAGGTCTTCTTGTGTTTGGCAAAAATCTTGATAGAGTAATGCTTCCAGTTCTTCATCTTCAAACTTTTTTGGCTGCCCAGGACGTTCATCGTCTACCAAGCCAAAATCACCACTTTTAAATCGTGCAAACCACTTTTGGCACGTTCGCTCAGCTAGCGCATGTTCACCATAAACTTTCACCAAAATACGATGACTTTCGGCAGCAGTTTTCTTCATATTAAAGTAATGAAGAAGAACTCCCCGCAAAAACACTTTTTCAGGCACAAAGTTCAACATATTTGAGTGAAAAAAAATTATTGTTGTTTACGCTTCAAATGAATGACATTTACTGAAATGACGTACAATGACAGTAGCTTTCCAACGCATGTTCCAATGGAATAATACAGGTTACGCCATCTCTTAGCAAACCGCGCGTATTAAGTTATAGATCCAATATAAAGAAAATCTCAGTAATGAGAAAATTTTCTGGAAGTTCCTTTCCTGGTGCAGCAATTTTTCAGTACGTCTAGAATGGCCAGAGCTTTGGAGCAACAATTGCGCGTTGGCCTGTAAGTTTGGAATCGAATCCTCGTACTTTTTTGTGGTGTTTCTATCCTACACCTGTATTCCTGTGCCTGTCCTCTTTCAATGCCTCAGGAATGTGAAGAAGATTTGAAGTGATTTGAGCCTGATACAGGATTTTCTCACAGTTTCTCACATGGTGGCGAATAATTTGTAGCTACAGTTCGATTAAATCGGCCGAACCTGTTCACCTTATAGCTACTTTTGGCTTATTTTGGCTATCTCATGATAGTGAGTCACTTTGCCTTTAAATATCAACAGTATCGATGAAGTCAGTACCAAACTTGATAAAGCACTGTCATCCTTCACAAGACGAATTTGACATATAAAAGGTTCTGAATACAACGAAGCGATGGTCAATACCAGACTTCTTGTTTGTTTCCTGAGAATTGCATACCTGTAAACACTTAATCTGTTGTCCACTTTCCCCATCTGCAACTAGTCCAAAAATGGTCCAAAGGTCGAAAAAGTACTAGCCTCCTCGGCAGTAGATAATTCTGTTTCAGTTGATGAAGCTCAAGTTATCCTCATTAATCACCGACCTAGATTTATCATATCCACACGGGTCAGATAGTGATATCAAACTTGATCTCCCTCATGATATCTCCTTTCTAAACCCCTATCCATATCCACATCTCAAAGCGGTCACTGCTGTAGATCTTTCGAAAAAAATGCGATTTGGATCCAAGATGAAATCTGGGTATCTAAAAACTAAAGCTAATCTCCTGGCAATCCTTTGATAATCTCTGTTTTTTATAGATGCCAATGGATTTTCCAGTCTACAGATAGTCACCTTGACTAGGATTTGTTTAAGTTACTTCCATATTCGATCATAGATTATCGTGGTTCGCATTCAATGTGAATTTTTTTCCTACTATTTTGAGGCACAAATCACGGGGTTTCAATAAATAAAAAAAATAAAAAAACAGTTTAGTTCGCCAAGTTTTAAACACTTCGCTAATTCCAAAATCAGATTTGAAGCCTTCCACTTAATTCTAAACGAAAATACCAGCCCACGGCGATGAAAAACAAAAACATTGGCCGACACGACGACGAAAAACAAAAAACAATCCCTCGAATCGATAGGAATTTTTGTTGAAAACATCACAACGATGACAGGAATTTAAAACCTTCACCAACTTCCACACTTTCGCTCGCATTATGTTATGTTAACTTCGTCGTTTTTTGTTTTTATACTCATTCCATGGCGAAAATTTATGCTCTTTCGGATGAAAAAATTCTTGTAAATATATGTACATATATGTACATTCACCTCGCAGTAAAGTGTACGAATTTGTTGACGCTAATATGTAAAGGCAAATTTTTATGGCTTCTGTCTTAGTTAGGACATTTTTTTCTAACTAAAATTCATTCTGGCAGCAACAATTAAGTTCAAATGCGCACTTGTCCATATAATTTATCACCCTATACTGTCATTGTTCTGGTTAGAAATTAAGGAACTCACCCTGTCCTGTGGCTGGAAGAGAAATTGTGTCACCCAAAATCCTAGATTCGTCTATAATTAATTTTGAAAATCAACAAAGTCATAAGGCGCAGCTATTAAGTATCTGGCTGACCCAGAAATTCGAAAATCCACCCGACTTGTCTGTATAGTGGCTCGTTTTGGTCCTTCAGAATGACACAGTTTAGTCGAATAGTGTATCATCAAGGACACAAACCAAATTTTAATTGATTTCTATCGAAAAGAAATCACAAAGGAAAAAACGCCACCAAAATGACAACCTGATAATTTGAAACGCAGATATGAACGAGCGAGTACGTTGCCATAAATGAGGACGCCTTTCTGGCGGCAACTTAACTATAACCCTGGCCTGTCAGCTGCCACTTGCCATTACCATGTTTCCATCTTTGTATTGTACATAGTCCACATTCTGGGGAATAACAATTCCCACAAGTCGAAAAATCCTGAAAAAAATACTTTACACATACGAGCAGTCATCTAAAAGCCAGTCAAGGACGCTCGCAGTTGCTAATGAATCATAGAACACACATGAGTGCCTATTAAAGCGTCCAGGATACGCGTGTTCACTATCAGTGGAAAGGGAAGCGTACTCGTATGGGTTGTAGGTGTTCTCTTCTTCTTTTTTTTTTTTGAATGCTTTTGGGGATTGGCATCGGTTTTTTTTTTGTGTACGTTGTTTTCTTTTTGTCGGTTTTATTGCCGGGTTACCTTTTAATTAGGCCCTTAAGGGTGGTTTTGTGCTCGCACAAGGTTGGCAAAGTTCTTGATGATGATTGAATTGCTGAATAGCAAAATGGCAGTGTGGTGCTTAATTGCTTCGTAATGGAAAATTGTGGAGGAACAGAACGTATCGCTCGGATGCTGAAGAGGGAGTTTTCGTTTTTGCGAGTCAATATAAGATTGGCATTGCGCACGGATGAAATGTTGGCATTTTAAATGTTGAAATTAGTGTGCTTATGATGCTGATAAATATTTCGATTCGTAGTACTAAAAAAAAAGATATATTTCTCACTGGACTTCGCAGGATTTTTACAGGGCTTTTTTTAAAACAAAGTCCTCTCAACAATCCTTCTGCACACTAATAAATTCGTGAGGCTCTCTTAACTTAAATACACAACTGAAAAACAAGGGATACTGTCCTACACTGACCACCGATTCTCGTTCTTACATTTCAGCTTCTTCTTCTTCTTATCCTTTTATTAACCCTTTCCTCGTTATACGAACTTATGCGTAACGAGTTTCCCATTTTTACTGCATCGCTGCTGCTCCGCTTATGGGGTTGGCTTATGTCGCAGACCGCAGAACGCGTCTGCATAATGCTCGGGCCTGGATCGCTTCAGTGGTAAGCCCCAGGCGTTGTTGCGCATTTGCCATCTGAGAAATCCAGGAATTCTTTTTCCGACCTCGTTTTCTTACAGTTGGAGTGACCGTAGTTGATAGTGCCTTTTTAACCGGATTTTCCGCAGATCTTCTTTGAACGTAGCAATACCAGCTTATTCTATTCGCCTCAAGCTGTTCGGTTACCGAATTCTTTATATGTAGACTTCCTCTTATACGCGTAGATCTAATACAATCGCGTTTAGTGACTCCACTAGACATCCTTAACATTTTCATTTCCGCTGCCGTCATTTTGTTTTTTAACGGTTCGTACATTGTCCAGCACTGTGAACCGTATATAAGAGCTGGTCTAACAACCGTGGTGTAGAGTTTCCCCTTTAATTTAAGTGGAAATTTTCGGTCGCAAAAGATTCCCGAATTTTCCCGCCATTTCATCCATCCCACACTCACTATGTGGTTTACGTCGTCGTCACATTTCGCTTCCATGTTAACGATTGATCCTAAGTACTTTAAGAACTATTCCGTCTAACATTATATCCGGAACAGGTCGCAACGGATGCGCAAATGGGCACGTCAAATGCTCCGTCTTTGAACGACTTATTTTAAACCCGTTTCTCTCTAGCGCATTTCTCCATGAATCTAAGGCGTTCTGTAAATCTTCGACGTTATCGCTAAGTAAAACTGCGTCGTCAGCGAAGAGAATTGGCGTTACATTTGCTTCGCGCATGCAGTCTTTTAAAAGATAGTCGAATACTGCGTTAAAGAGGAAAGGGCTAAGTACGCTTCCTTGATGCACTCCGACATTAACTGGAAATTCTAATTTCGTCAAACTTTATAAAAAGGATTGTAACAAGGAAACTGACCAGCCATCATATTCAAGGACCTATGAACGTGAAATAAAGATTGGCCAATTTATAGATAGGTCCTGAGGTATTTCCTGCAGAAGTATCATCGACACTGGTGAGTTTTTGAGGCTACGGCAATTTTGTGTCCAACATTTCGAGCATACTTAAGCGCCCCCATAGTATCTGGGTAGAAAACTTAATTCCGTGGTTGTCCTTTAAAAACCCACATTTCATTTATTCGGAGAGAATTAACCTACATACCTACAGATCAAGCCGAACATGATCTGTGTGGAAAAGCATAAATGGGTTGATTGCAGCTTCCAAAGTTACGAAACACAAGGATTCGATGGTAGAAGTACGAGTAAATTTGCCACAAAACTTACTAACTAATTGCATACTGATTGAAAATCTGAAGGGGTGCGTTGTACATTTTGAAAGCCTGTTTAGCCCACGGTTCAATACCCAATGCATTGATTGAGTTGGTAGTAGTTTCTATAGCGAAGTTGAACTTTCTAGAGGATTCGCAATTTTCAATTGCTAGGAACGAAAATCGGTTGAGACCAATCCGGAAAAAACGGAACTGGTCCTTTCACGTCACCCAAGTTAAATCGCCCTCTTTTGAGATTTTTGAAGAAAAACGAACTAACTTTGACCTGTAGCACCATTTGTAACTTAAAGATTTGATGAGCATGCAAATCGCACTTTACTTCGCCCTTAAGATGATAAAATTCCCCGCCATTGAAAGATCTAATGTAGGAGTTGTCCGTCTACTCACGTTTGATATAATCCTTCCCCAATCACGGGAATTCTAGTTCTTTGAAAGTGACCTGTTCTATGGCGCCGAGGCATGGACATTATCAAAAATGGATGAGGGTGTTCTTGGTTGCTTCGGGAGAAAAATTCTTCGTGCGATCTTCGGTAGGAGCGTATGGACACCAATTCTCCGGTCCGAAAAGTCTTCGAATCCGCTCTCGAGGTACGGAGCAGTAGAGGAAGGCCAAGATTCAGGTGTCGCACGCAAGTGGACACCTCAGCCAACTAAGCGTGCGAAACTGGAGGCAGCTAGCCAGGGATCGAGCTGACTGGGGACGCTTGTTGACTGAGACCCAGGTCCACCCCGGACTGTAGCGCCACTTAAAGTACTATAAGTAAGAAATCAATTTCATTCAGTGCGCATACCTTACCATCTTCCAATCCGAAGTCGCAGCTATTCTTTGAGTCGCTGCTTGGTCCAGTCTGATATTGACCCCTTCTGCAGTTGATTGATTTGTAACTGGTCTAAGTGTATCTTAATGGAACCACTCTAACGCGGCAGCAGTCCGATGAAGATAAAGTTGTAATCTCTTTACACACAAGGATATTCGTCCTGCTTTTGTGCGCACAAAAAGTGGAATCTCTGTGTTTTAACTACCAAGAGTGTGACCGTGTTATTGTATGTTTCCCATAGTCTGCATAAAGATTTGTGAAGTCAGCGATTATTTTTGGACTTTTTTGCAGTATAGTGCGGGAATTGAACCCATAAATATTCACACAAACCTGACGCAGGATTTTATCTATTACGGTAGTTTGCCTTTTCGGGCTATGCTGATGACATAGTTTAGAGTGGTAGCATTTTCATTTTGCTGTTCCTATAGAATGCCAGATTTTATTGGGCTAATTGCTTTTATATACTGGAAAATAGTTTATCTATTATTTAAACTGCACTTAAATTCAGCTTCGATGCGTCCATCAATTATATAATTATAGTTTTCAGGGTAAAATGTATTTTTAGTTGCTCTCTGCAATATTTCTACCACATTCGATGATTCACTTACTCAATCCAACTTTTTCCACTATTGCCACAGTTCAATTACCAAAGAGTCCTTGAGTTAAATTTCAGAAGAACACGCCTTTCCCATTTGACCAAAGACTGGCGTCGGGGAAAACTCAGCACAAAGAAAACCAAAAATAGTTCAATCGAGTTCGTTAACTTAATCCATCCAGAGTAGCAAATTTTCTTTAGGAGCTCTCATCCAAAATAACAACTCTCCGCCCTCATCGACACCACACCGCAAAGCTGTGAGTCAAGGCAAAACCCCAGAAACTAGTGGCAAGTGTTTGCATCACTGAATAAGTAATTTTCAAATCAAATTCCACCAACAAAAATGACAACGATCTTATGTCCTCGATTAAAAGGAGGAGTGCATCAGAAGCTGCAGAAGGTGAAGAGCAAAGACAGGAGAATGGTTTTGTCTTCGTTATTGTTGTTATTGTTGTTGGGCTGCACCCTTCACAGAACACTAGCGATTCCATCGTATCTCAGAAAACTTTGTAATGAACCAAAATGGGGGGGCGAAGTCGACATGACAGATGTACTCGTACGTATGTAGCTATAGGTGAAGTTAAAGCCACAAACAATCTGACTGACTGACAAGTAGACAGTCACGGCATACCGACACAAAAATGAAACGCGAATCTAGTAGGTTATGTACGAACGGTTCTGTTCATTTCCAAAACTTTTTTGCTGCACACTTTGCTTCTGAAATGGGAAAATTACAAATGCATCCCACGTGTCGGGCAGATGGATAAGATAACTTCTTTGGCATACAAAGGAAGCTGTTGGTGCGCTCTATGACTGGATAAGGAAACCACGGAGTCTTGTTGTGTATGGGAGAACAGAGATATTAAAGTGCAACAGCACATGTGGCATCTTTTCGATGTCAAAAAATGCACGAGGAAAAAACAAAAGACGAAAGTCGTTTCGAACTTTTCTTGTTCGACGAAGGAAGTGCCCTCCCTTGGGTGGGGGTTGGCGGGAAATTTCTATACAGCTGGATAGGAGTTAGAGTTTCTGACTGACAAGCTCCCAAATGTGGAAACAATGTTGGCGGTTTAGTTTAGTTTCGGCATGGTACACCATTGTTTGGTTGTTATTGTTGCCCGCTCTAGATGATTTCTATTCCCGTTCCCATTTCCGACAAAGACTTGTGTCCGCTTAAGTTTTATGGATTCGCAATACTAGAATGACGCGAATGGAACGTCTCTTCTGGGTTACATTAGTGCTGCATTCTGTTGTTAGGAAAGCTGTTGTGGTTTGGCGGACGAGTGAACGGGGAATGGGGGACAAAATTGCGGGCATCAACGAAAGATGACGACGAAGTAGAAGGGCGTTGTCCCGAACTCGAAAAATGTGGTGAATGTTCCATTTATTGTCATTTGTTATGCGTTTTGTTGCAACGACTGGTAGACTACTTTGAGTGCTCGAGAAATGCACAGGAAGTGGATAGCACATGTGTGTGACTGCTTGTCGGAAAGAAGAAACTCTTTAGGGCATTGAAGACAAAGTGCGAGAAGTTAGTTTTGAGGAAATGGAAATGGTTGGTATTGAGTTAATGACGGGGAACGTATCATTTGATGTGGCAAGGAAAATCGCATATGGTGTCCATAATTTAAGACGGTAATAGGGCTTGAATGGTAGAGATTTGCATACTTTTAAAAGTGTAATGTTGTGGAAAAAGAATGGTAAAAGTAAATTATTGACTAGTTTCACAGGCACTCCTTAAACGAATTCACCAGTAAAATTGGGTGTTACTGGGGGTAATTATTGAAAACTCCGTTCAATGAACAGTGGAAAAATCACTCTCTACAAAAATTCTAAAGGGCTTCTGTTGTTTAATCTGAAAGTGATGGATTTTGTAAAGTTTGACCATATGGAACGATAATTGCAAAGAGTGTCATACACCGATCGAGAAAAAATTATCCATCGCCCTAAAATCATGAGCGGCTTTTATCGACTTTGAGTTCACACAACTGTCCGGTATTTTGTGCAGTTTGAAAGTTTTTTAGATTTCGCAAAAGAGATGCGTTATCGTATGACTTCATCGACTAAGTGCTGGTAGATACTCACAAAAAAGTACTATTTTCAGTTGTTATGCCTGTAACGTCAATATCATTGCTAGCACTCAACGTCTCGCTACGGAAATGTTTATGGCATTCAAAGAATAAATACAACAGTCGTATGTGCAAGAAGTATAAACGTAGTAGAAAGAACAACCGCGAACCATACAACCTATACCAAAATGAAGATGAAATGCTACGACACGCAAAGTGAATTGGCACGCCAACAGCAAATGAATTAACGCTGATACTTTAGCTAATAACATCTCTTAAACTAAGCAGACATGGGTGGGGGACAAAGTCTTAAATTTAAGCAACATACAACTATGAATGGACCAAGCTTGGTGTGATCGAGAACTGTGTGTTATTCAGAAAACGTTAACAGGTGTAAGCTGTTTGCCAATATTCAAAAACGCTCTTGAATCCTTTTTTAAGTTTAAAAAGGTATCCTAGTTTGGTTGAACCATTATTATCAATTAATTTGTCAACAATAAACCAATCATCGACTCATCCATCATCGTCTAAAAAACATTTAACAAAAATGTTCCTTCTTGTTGATTCTCATAAGTTCAAACGTGGTTTTCCCTTGATAAATACCTGAAATATCTTTGATTTGTTTATCCCATTACATTGTTTCGTCAAAGAAATATCAAATTTCCTAAAATATTCAGCAGAAATAAATAAACATTTTGGAAATTTTTGAATTTCACTGTTTTCTCCAACGAATTCTTAATAAAAAGTGCTTCCAACCGAACTTTATTCAAATTCCCCCAGGCACTTAACATCCAGCCTTGGAAAAATAAAACAATTTCTAATATCCCTTTAAACTTTAAAGACTTCCTTTTCTTCCCAAATAAAACCTCAACACCAAATCCATAAGCTAAGAAATAGAGCCCACCTCAATTGCATTCCTTTAGAAGGAAGGTAGATTTTCAATTAAATCACACTTCAGATGTGTTTCTGTAAACACCTTGAACTCTAAGAAAAGGGGAATTTAGAATCTACCAAACAATTTCGTGAAAGGAGACGATAATATTCCATTTCCAAGAACAGGAGTACTTTACAAATTATTTAATCCGTAAATCTTCAACATCTAAAACACTACCCTCTACACCACAACCACTGAGATCGTATACTTTGTTGGGAGGCGGCTCGAATCCTAATGGGGGGTTGGTACTGAAAATAAAATAATTCAACCTTGATTAAAGTTTAATCAAGCATCTGACGATGGCTGGCAAAGAAGGAATGAATATAAGCTAGCTCTACTGGATTTCATTTTGAGTATTTTACCACAACTGCTGGGACGACTGACTCCATTGTCGTTTATTCCAGCGCGCCAGTCTAAATTACCCTGTGCCACACATAAACATGGTTTCATTACAAAACGAAAGTCGCTCGGTCTGAGTAAGTTTTAGTTCAAAAAGAAAAAAAGGAAAAAAAAAACAAAAAACATTGTTGCAACCACCAACTTGTATATTACACTCGAAATGAATATCCACTGTGGAAGGATGGTTGGTAGATCCACTGAGGGATTTCGAAGAGAAAAAAAAAACATCATTCAAGTAAGAACCAACACAACAAGCAACCCATGCGCACCGAAAGTATTCCAATGGAGACTGAAAAGGGAATCCTGATCCTAGTCCTTGTCCTGTCCTGATTGTTCACCTGTCTGCCCTAGTACATAGTATTCGTTTACCTCTCTCACCACGTTTTTTTTTTTTTTTTCTGGAGAACTCCTTGCATGAATTCATCGCCATTGTTTTAGATCGGTTTTTGTAATTTTCTAGATAAGACCAGCGGGACTCTGTATTGGATTGGGTATTTCCAACCTTGCTACTATGACGAGTACGAACCACCCTTCTCCGAAGCTCAGATTAGAGTATGTGATGAATCTATCCGAACAAAAGAGCAAAGCTTGCTGACTGACTGGCTGGCTGGCTGGCTGTTTGATTATAAAGGCTTTTCCTGCATTTATCTGCTTTTGCTACCTTCAACCGTGGCTAAGACCTTCACTTTGGTGGCACAAAGAACTGTTTCCCTTGCTTCCCTTATTTTGATTCGAACGAAATATCCATTCAACACTGCGGTTTCTGAGTCTGGTTCACTTCTCCCACTCCTTGCAATTCAGTATCATAAGGATGTGCCAATAGATTTATGTGAATCACGTACCTGAATGCTGTTCTGCCTCTTCACAGCCTCCCAGCCACCCATTAACTACCCCACCATATTGATTGTTGTTTTCCTCTCTAATAGAGGGTTGATGATGGAGGAAGAATTCCAATCCAGTTCCTAAGCTGGGGGAGGGGTTGAAAAAATTGCCTACTTAGAGGGTGATTCTTTTTTTAAGGTAGCGTATGTTGGCAATGCGTAACAATGTGTAACTGAAGAGGTGGAACTGGAGTGGGATTATGATGGCATCACCAT
Source organism: Volucella inflata (assembly GCA_928272305.1). Lineage (NCBI taxonomy): Eukaryota > Metazoa > Arthropoda > Insecta > Diptera > Syrphidae > Volucella > Volucella inflata. The sequence continues at coordinate 4,850,955 of OV743717.1, read as the reverse complement.
TGAGGTGAATTTGGAAATACACTTCTTATCACCGCTGGCTTTGGAAGCCTTCGGAGAAATCAATGATTGGGGTGGAATGGAGCTTTGTAGATGTGTTTTTTTCTTGTGTTATCTAAGGTACGTGCCTGCGATGGTTACTTGAGATATCTTATTCTATTAGAAGAACCTTGATGTAAACTGTTCAGGTTAATTCAAACAGGACTTAAGTACAGAGACTTGGGACTATTTGATTTTACGATCCGACTTTTGTTCTTTTCGTTTCCTAGGGAAAGAAAACACAAACAAGTCTGAAATGTTCCTATAATGAGATAGCATCTTTACGTTTAATGCTCACGTACTGATGAGCATTAATAATGCCCATGTAGGTTTTCAACATCAGCTGTGATAATTTTCCATCGGATGATACTTTTGAAATGGTTCCTTAACTGCGGATGAATTGGAAAAATTAGCCAATCTTCAGTTGTTAGTTATGTTCGTTATGAGCACCCTTTGAGACCTAATAAAAAGGTATTCTCGAAACTTGTCTTATTAACGTGCGACAACTGCATTTTCACAAATCTATGAGGTTCGAATCGTTCGGGCACGTAGAATACTAGATTTGTAGCTTGCGTATAGATAGCAGTTTGGCCAGGTCCCTTTATGTCTGCTAAAATTGCAGAAAAATATTTTAGGGTTCTGGCTAAATGTAAATGGATATCCAGCTTGCTTTGGTGAATTTAAGCTTAATGCTTACTCTTATCAATCCGTTCAATAGACTACAAACGTATGTTAAAAATCGGAGGATATCGTTTTCCAGGCAATCATCATCACCATTAAATCCTCCCTTAGATATAATTATTATTCCCCCTTCTATTGAACAAGGAATCAGTTCAGTGGCACAGCGGTTTCAAACAACAAATAATGACAACCAGCCGGTACTTACTGGTGTTCGTGTGTTCTTCATTAGACACTGAACAGAAAAAAGGAGAAAAAAAAAATGAAATGACTTCCATTTGTGTAAAGAGAGATTGCTCGTTAAGAATGATTGATGCCTATTGTCCTTCCTTCGTAATCATCTGTTTCATTTCAACAAAACATCACAAAACATTACCATTGGCATCCTGCTCCTCTGTCATCATCCCTTGAAACTTGTTGCCTCATTATGTCAATTACGAGAAACCTAAGAACCAAATCATGTATAAGTATGTCTGTGCTATGTCTGTTTTCTCTTATCTTTCTTCATCCTTCCATTAACTGGCTTCGTTTGAAAATGAACACAATGTCAAACAATTTCCATTCTTCATTATTTAAACTTTCCAATCTGCTTACAAGAATAATACACAGCTACAGTTTTAAATGTAACCATCTAATCCACCCAGGCAACTGGATTGATTTCATCTGACGGAAATAGAATGGGGATTGTGCACCACCATTAGGATATTGCTATTTTCGTTTGGCATTTCATGAAATTAATGTTGTCGTTTCAAAGACTGAATTCTTGAAACTTTGAACATTGAAAGTCTTTCTTTAAATAAATTTCAAACAATTGAATTTCAACTTCATGCTGGATTTTGTTTAATTTTAGGTCACGCTCAATGTTTCCTTGATTGTATAAGACACAATAATGTCAGAAATGTGACGAAATGGATTACATTTGACATATTCTTCAACTGATTTTCTTATTTCGACTCTTTTTTTCAGCTTGGCGGAAGGGAAGTTGAAATGACAGTAGAAGGGCGGTGGTTTTGAAATGTCGTAGTCGTCAATGACTATGAATTTAGAATTTGAATAGGAACAATTTTTAATTATTTTGTCCAATTTCCATTAAACACATTCGGCCTCCTTGTCGACACTGCATAACCAACAGAAAAAATAGTGGAAATAGTTGGTAACCTTGCTGTTGACCATTTTGTACTAATCTTTATGGCCCTTAGACTAAATAAGGAACGCCCCAGTGACGATAAATCGACTTTATTTATAGATCTCTCAACGGCGGCGATCAAAATGCCTCAAGCAGAGAGAACAAATCGATAAGAACGAGCGAAATTTGATAGAGGAACAGACAACAACATCTCAAACTCTGGTCGAATAAAACTGCTAATGTTTACGACGAGATAGCAACTATTTTAGGTAGTCTGTAGAAGAAACCCTTAAACATTTATAAGGTTCGTTGTTTTGTGGTTCGGTGGTGGCGATGGCGCGATGGTTAGTTCATTGGACTATCACGCAGAGGGTCCGTGGTTCGATCCCCGGAATCGCCAACAATTTTTCGAATCGTCATCACCCTTTTGGCGGGAAATGGCAAACTCCCGAAAGTAAAATTGCCTATAAAAAAGCTTATAAGCTTCGGATTCGGCGATAAACCGTTAGCCCCGCTTAGATGTGATAAAGAATGACAACATGAGCAACACAAATGAGTCAAAAAGCTAGTTCATGGCCCATACCGGGCTGCCAGCGCCACAGTGTTTTTTGTTCTTGTTTTGAACTGGCATCACTGCGCCCAGTTTGGCCCTCACACAACGTCCGCCAATTGGCAAAATTTAACTCGAAAATCGTGATTCAGTTCCCGAAACTTACCATAAACAGCAATTGGAACTACATATTATGTCCATCCACTTTATGGAGGATTTTGAAAAAGATCTTAAATAACGAACTAAGAATATGCAGGTCATACAAGTATTTAAGCAGTTTTTTTTGTTTTGTTTTAAATGATTCCACAATGACACGGTGGTAATAATAACCAAGCCATAAGCATAGAATGGCAGATGATTTGACCTTTTGAAGATGATACCAAACCGGACAGTGCTTTTCTTGTCGACGCACTGTGGAGTATTTGTATGAAAAACCGCTCAAAATTATTTTATGATTTTTTTTGTAAATAAATCAATTGGAACACAACATATTATGAAAATTAATTGTTTATTCTTAAATATTACGAAGAATTTTAAAGAAAATGTGTTTAATCAGAATCTGAAGGTGAAAGGTCGTCTACTTCTTCTTTCCTCGTTATACGAACTTATGCGTAACGAGTTTCCCATTTTAACTGCATCGCTGCTGCTCCGCTTATGGGGTTGGCTAATGTCGCAGACCGCAGAACGCGTCTACATAATGCTCGGTCCTGGATCGCTTTGGTGGTAACCCCAGGCGTTGTTGCGCATTTGCCATCTGAGAAATCCAGGAATTCTTTTTCCGACCTCGTTTTCTTACAGTTGGAGTGACCGTAGTTGATATTGCCTTTTTAACCGGATTTTCCGCAGATCTTCTTTGAACGTGGCAATACCAACTTATTCTATTCGCCTCAAGCTGTTCGGTTACCGAATTCTTTATATGCAGACTTCCTCTTATACGCGTAGATCTAATGCAATCGCGTTTAGTGACTCCACTAGACATCCTTAACATTTTCATTTCCGCTGCCGTCATTTTGTTTTTAAACGGTTCGTACATTGTCCATTACTGTGAACCGTATAAAACAACAACCGTGGTGTAGAGTTTCCCCTTTAATTTAAGTGGAAATTTTCGGTCGCAAATGATTCCCGAATTTTCCCGCCATTTCATCCATCCCACACTCACTCTGTGGTTTACGTCGTCGTCACATTTCTCTTCCATGTTAACGATTGATTCTAAGTACTTAAAGATAGTGCTTTTCGGAAGAACTATTCCGTCTAACATTATATCCGGAACAGGTCGCAACGGATGCGCAAATGGGCACGTCAAATGCTCCGTCTTTAAACGACTTATTTTAAAGCCGTTTCTCTCTAGCGCATTTCTCCATGAATCTAAGGCGTTCTGTAAATCTTCGACGTTATCGCTAAGTATAACTGCGTCGTCAGCGAAGAGAATTGCCGTTACATTTGCTTCGCGCATGCAGTCTTTTAAAAGATAGTCGAATACTACGTTAAAGAGGAAAGGGCTAAGTACGCTTCCTTGATGCACTCCGACATTAACTGGAAATTCTCTCGTTAGTCCAGCAGAGCTTTAACCGCAGTTTTCACATTTCCGTAAATGTCTTGTATTATTCTAACATACGTTTCCGGTACGTTTTGAGACCTCAGCGCGGCCCATATGAGATCTCTAGGCACTCGATCGAATGCTTTCTCGAGGTCGATAAATACCATGTGTAAATCCTTAGACGAATCTCGGTGCTTTTCCATTATTATTCGTAGGCTTTGGATAGCGTCCACCGTCGATCTTCCTTCAACAAATCCACACTGGCTATTATCGAGCTTTATTATTTGCCGAAGACGTTCGTTTATGACTCTTTCGACGATTTTCATTGTGTGTGACATAAGCTTGATTGAACGGTAGTTGTTGCATTCTCGAGTGTCGCCTTTTCCTTTGTATAATGGAACCAAGAAGCTACTTCTCCATTGATTCGGCATAGGTTGTCCACATTTTAATTTATTTAAAAGTTTCGATAGCCAAACGCTGCCGATCCCCTCCATCTTCGACCAAAATTCTGGTGGAATGCTGACTGGTCCCGCCGCTTTCCCCCGCTTTCCCCCGCTTCATTTTTCCGATTGCTATACTTATTTCTTCGATTGAAAAGTCCGAAACTTCCTCCTCGAAAAGACCAGCTGTCGGCACGATATCACGTGGAAACTGTTTGTTAAGCAACTCCTTGCAGTATTCAAGCCACCGATCACAAATTTCCTTTTCATTCGTTAGTAAACGACCGTCTGCGTTTTTGATGTATTTCGGCGAGGTTATTTCCATTGAATTTTTTCTCCTCTGTGCAGCGAGCTTAAAAATATTTGGCATTTTAGTATTGTACGACGTTTGAACTTCTTGGATAGCTTGTCTTCTATCCGCCGATCGTGAGGATATTTGATCCAACTCCTGGTACAGGTTTTCCGCTTCTGCCGCTCGAGTTCGAGCCAGGACTTTCTTTGCGATCTTTTTAAGACGCTCGTATTCAAGAGCCAGTCGAGCTTTTTCGATATCGTCGCTCCGATCGCATTTTGTCCACGCTTGGAATGCACTCTTCTTGTTGGCCACAGCTCGTTTGGTTTCGTCATTCCACCACCATGTTTCTTTGCCGACGTGATGGTATTTCGATATAGTCGTCTACATGTTCTTCTTTTTCAATATCGTCCATACTTCTGTTGTTATCGTCTTTTAGAGGCATAGGCAGTTCGCTTGGGATCAAAAGAGTTCGTGCCTCCTGGGATTATGGTTTGGTTCTCTTGTATTGCCGTGCTCTAAGGCTGTTAAAGTACGGATCTGAGCTCAACAACAGTCTGTGTAAGACGTCTCTGTTACAAAAAACACGTGAACATTTTCGACTAAATTTCAATCTATATGCCTGAAGTATTTGTTTCGAGCCTTCGCTGCCTCCTCCGATAGGTGATCAATAGGCAAAATTGGATGGTTTATTAACTCTGCGCCATGTATCAACACTTTGTGTATAGTTGGTGACATGGGATGCCAGCCGTACTGATCTATATACAATTAAGCGGTATCGTTATCTGCATCAATTCTATATCTACTAGAAATCACTTCCAAGATAGTTTTGAAGCGAGTTATCAAATTAAGATTTACCCCAGTTACACGAGAAGAACACTCCGGGTCATTGAAAAACCTTCTGGACGTGTTGCCGTCATTGGTATTACCAAATCCCGCTTTGGGTACATCTACTAGGAGCCCCATGTACTCTTTGAATGCGGCTTGAATTTTCTCCTTTGTAGCTTTCACAATTGCTTTTTCTTCAACCGATCGTGCCTGCCACTTTTTTAAAGGTATTTTAAAGAAGCCATTCAAAAAAGCGAATCCGTACGTGAAGAAGTGAGAGTCCAGTGTGATCAAGCAATGCTTGCAGTTGTATTTCTGCACAGGTTCCAGTGACTGTGATAAATTCTTTATCAGGGTAAAATTCAGTTTTTGACTTTTTTATCAATGAGTAGATACTTCTGCTGGCACTTTGTATCACTTCCCACTGCTTCCTTATAAAGTCGCCTTCAACAAATATTGCCAATGCCTCTTGAAGTGTAAACTTTTTCACTGCAACTTGCTTCGCAGAAGAGAAAATCAGCTTACAAAGTTCCTTAGCATCGGTTGGCGAGTTAGTAACTTTTTTGATTATTTTTGACGCATTAGAATTTCCTAAAGTACGCCGACTTACGCTGGCTGCAAACGTCAACTCTTCGACTGATACTTGCGAAGGCCTTTCGCTTCTCGCCGCTTACTGCAGTCACTAAGCTATTCGAACCACTTTTCATTGGTTTTAAGGAATCTTTATAGCTCGCAGCAGCCCATTTTTTCTTGAAATCGCTTTTAAAATATTTCAAAGCATTGCTGACACAACTTTTATGTTCGATTGGACATTTTAAAATTTGGATATGATTTTCCTCCAACAACAAAAGTTTTCATCAACTTTGTTATCTCTAAAAATCTTTTAGCATATCGTATAAGTCCCTTCGGGTAAAACTCTTGACACTAACCGACGAATCTGCAAGGCAGACGTAGTAAAACGTTTTATTAAAATTAAACATTAAATTAGAGCTTCATGAACACCGTTCGCATACAACAAAATCATGCAGCCAAAAAATTCAAATTTTATATCTAAACATCGATTATACCTTGCGCTTCCATAATCAAATAATTTCCTTCCTTAATTTCCCAACCCCAATCAAAAACGAGTCACGAACAAAAGTGCAGATAACCAATAAATGCAGCTCCGACAATGGCTAGGTTCTGACTGATAATGTGGAGATGGTAATAGCGGTGCAACTTTTTTTGCATAATGCGTGATGGTTTTGGCATAGAAATACTCCACAGTGCGATGTTTGTATCGTAGTCAATCACGACCTTGTAGAGTTTTATATGATGAATGATGCTCTAAAAAACGGCCGTTAAAATCGAAAAAAAAATGTTGTGTGGTTATGTTCCAGAGCACTACTTATCGTGGAAACTTGGTCTACAGTCAACGAAGGCACTGTGGTGATATTTTTACAACAAACCCTGTTTTTTTTTTCTTAAGCCATTCATACCATGGGTAGGATATAACCGGTATAATCCGAGATGTGTTTTGGTGGTTTTTGCCACTTAACAAGGCAACTGAAGCTCAAGAATGGTCTTGAATAACTATATTTCCGAGACATTACAATTGAAAAATTTGAAGTACTGATAGCAAACTAGAAACAAAGATGAACGCATGCACTTGAACGTACGAATAAGACAAGAAGTCTTCAATCATATGTTTTCCCATCATCCTTTCTACAACATTTTTTAATTCACGTAGCAAAATGCGCACAAAAATAAAAGAACAGTTTTTCATTTCTCAGATAAAGTATGCACATAAACAAGCGAAGGATCCCATTAAAACCAGATAATAGGGGTAATTTATGCCCGCCAACTGTATATACGAGTATCCATGAAAAATTATTGTCTTCTGCTGCAAAATATTCTTGCGACAAAGCACCCAAACATCCACGAATGTGAATCCATCCAACCGTCTAACCAAATCGACCGACCAGCAGCAAACCATCCATCTGTTGGTCCTTTCAAATATTGTAAAATGGGAAAGCATAAATTTTATTACCAAACGTACAAATTCTCATATAGATACTCGTACTACTATGTATATGTGTGGATATGTATAAAATCCTTTCGCTTCGCTGAATGCATTCACCTCACCTCCTTACTTCCAATTTACCCTTTAGATATTGTTTCTACTCGTACACTGCTACTGCTCCACCGAGATTAACTCGTTGAAAACCATGATTATGGAGAATCTTTTGGGAAATCTACCAACGAAGGAGTCGAAAATATAGTATTTTATTTTTTCTATGCGAACTCTGGCGCAGCACATGAAAGACACCTGTTCCATCAGAATGATTTTTAAATTTTTTTTAAGAATCCTCCTCCTTCACCTTTTTAATCATCGCCCAACTTGAATACCTACGGTGCAAGAAAATTCTGCTGGTTTGACCCAATTTTTTCGGTCACCCTGTGCATTTAAAGAAATTTCTTTAAGTTTAAGCCAAACAGATAACAACGAAAGAAGGACTAACAAAAGGATTCTATCAAGAAGAAATGAATTGGAATTGTTTCTACAATAGTTAAGGGATAGAAGCAAAGCTTCGATATGTAAATATTTTAGTCCTGTCTGGGAGAGACGACGACATCTGTTACAACATCGCACTTCGATAGCAACATGGAAGGATGGGAGAGATTTTCGAATTTATTTAAATCATCCTCCTTCCCAATAGCATTTTATATTGGATTGAACAATGAAACAAAACAAAGAACTATCCCAAACACTGAAATTATACAACGACAACACCTCATTATTTTGCACACCAAAATAAATGCAAAAAAAAAGGGATATCCGAGCTTCACACTGGTTATTACGGAAAGAATGGAAGGAAAGGGATAAGCCAAGATGGGGCATCAACACGAATGTCCTTTACTCGTATAAATCCCTAAAGTAATGGAGGAAAATCCTTTTTCCTCTTGTTTTATATACGACGAGTATAATGTCATAGATACGGATACCATATACGAGTATCTAACATTTCTTGATTTTCTTTTTTTTGTTTTTGGTTTATTCTTTTCTCCTTCATCGTGTCGTATACCCAGAGGAGTGTGAAAACAAACAAATTGTAATGCATATGGAAAGGTCAATAGTGTCCACATAACAGGTCAAAAAGCAGAGAATAAACGTCACTTACATACACGCGCAGGCAGCACATGGGTTAAGAGTGTGTAGTAGGTTGTCATATGTCAAAACTTGACTTAATATTTTTGGCTTTTGTTGCATTAGGGATGGAGTAGATTTTAAAGGATATTGCTGTGGATTTGGAGATGGAGAACGAAGGACATTTGAAAGCCAAAGTTGAAATTCAGACATGAATTATGGACGGCAAAAGTTACACCGTAACGTCAAACTAAAGAGTTTTGAAAGAAGATACATACATCACCTTGCGATTTGCATATAAAAATGTTTGGATACATTTCTTTATTTTCAAGAAGAACCGAAAAGTTGAATAGTTGAAGTCCACAAGTTTACGGTTTAGGACCACTACTTTTGAGAAAACGTATTAATTTCGTAAAGGTTCAAAGAATGACGGCAGGTAACAAATCTGTTTATGTGAAAAGTAGAATGGAAGATGGCGAAGCATTCGTTCCTTGCTAAAACCAAAGATATTTCTGTGGTTTTTGTGGACAAACCACCACGAGTCAAGAATGGCAAGACATGTACAACGTGTGTACGAGGTCTAGTCCAAGCAAGACTATGACATCATCAAGTTATTTATTTATTTAAAGCCGGTACGTGAAAATGTATTTGAGAACTAGTATCTTGCGAAAGCACAGAAAATATTCATGCTTCAGTAAAGGGATACCATAGATGGAGTAAATGGCTATGCCAGGCCGATTCAATAGTAACCTAACACCTGGAAGGGAGCCCAGGATTTAGAAAAAAACTTCTCACGCGCGCTACTACTCGGCAGCCGAAGCCGGATTAGAAATAAAAACAATGCATTTCGGATATGGATTCGTGGTTAAACGAGAATGTAGGAATCAAGCTTGCGAATACTCGGACCAATCACTTTGTGTCGGAGCAAAAAATCATCACAATAAGCATGAATCTCACCATCCTGACCAACAAATCGGGCCGATACGGCCCCAAAATTTCTCAATCAGAATTAGAACAAAAATGTTCTTAAGGAAGACTGCGGTTTACGTGATGTGCCTTAAATAATTTTTGATTGAGATTAAATCTTTCTCGAACTGTGGAGCCATCTTAAAAACATATGCTAGGAGGCTGGTTGACTACGTTGGAACCTTGGTCTTTGAAAGTGGGTTTGTTCGAATAGTATGAGAATAATGAGAGAACCGTAGAGTATACAAATAAGAGTATACTAATAGAGTCTAACTTCCATAACATTTGTAAGACCAACCTAACTACAATTCGGCAAAGAATGTAGGTAAGCACATGTGACGAAATAAGATCACTGTTGCATAAGAGGATCAGATCTTCTCGCGAGCTTTAAGCCTTTTGAAGAAATAGAGATGCAATAAGTGAGGTTTGAAAATGTCACGAATGTCCAGCATCCGTCTGCAAAAAATAATGATAAAGGCATCAGTTTTTCAGAGTCTATATTCAGAATATCGCCAATTCGATATAGTTTGCCTGTACACAATAGTTGAAGCCATATTTCGGCTCACGTCCAACAAAGCTGCTGGATTCCGAGGTCTACAAAACAGACGTATGGACAATAACGTCATTTGAGACGAGTACGGTTTGGATTTGGATAAAGCATTTTTGTTTCCCTAGGTGTTGCTATTAATTCTGCTAAAGACTAAATAGGAAATTGAGAAGCAAAACTCCCTTACAAATAGCAGAAACATTGGCTTTGTCAAGAACGGTTGAGGCAAGTTTTGGTCGTTTTGAGAGAATAGTTCTTGCGACTACCTTCAGCTGTACAGAAAGTGAATAAAGGAAAGGTCAGACAGAGATTTGTCAAAATAAAACGAGCCCAATACGTTCGCATGTTCGCATCCGAAAGTAGGAGTATAGTGAGGATTACTATTCCAAGCCAGAACATTGCATTTGATCTGGACAAATAATAAACGGTGGTTCGACGTCTGAAGACATCTAAAGTTCGACCATTAGCCTGTAACGTGAAATATGCTATGCCCATAACTCTTGAATCAAACCTATCGGATTAGTCCAAATTTCATTTAAATGCTAAACAAACCGACACTCTTTACCAAAAGAGCTTTCTATGTTTTAAGAAAGCAGTACGCCATAGTAAATTTTGGTTTTACTACTAAAGCACCTCTGCTAGCAGGAGCTCTTGTTCGACATTCAAATTAAAGTTTAATCAACTCTATCTTAGCATAACCATGTAGCAACTTATGTATTTGAAAACAAACACCTACATGTGGTACATACGTTAACATTCCTCAGGTATAGTGATCCCCTTACAATTTAATCTCAGAATCCCTCTTAATTAAATCTCAAAATTTGCCAACGAAATCCTTCAACATTTCAAACTGTTGTAAGCACAATCTCAAAATCACAGATTGAAAGTTGGAATCCTTTAAGCTGTCGATTACAGTATTCTATTCCATCCTTACCATCTATTTTCCTCGAAATTCGTCTTTATCTCTTCTTCAGTCAACGAAGAAAAACAACCCAAATGCAAATTGGAATTTACAATCTCCTCGTTTCATTCAATCAGACTCTAGTGGGATAGTGCATCCTTTGCACACCGTGCATACGAATACGAGTATATCTCACGTTCGATAGAGGGAAACCCATAAATTTTCGCTTCCACATTTATTCTTTTTTCGAAGAAAGCCACCGCAAAGGAAAAACAAGAAGTATCAGCATTATTTCCATTTAAGTTTGATTCGACACTTTTATTGCTGAGGGTTTTCTAACTGCGCGTCGGGACAAGCATGTGAACCAAAGACAAATACTTTTTTTGGTCCGGAATAGAAAAAAGTCGATTCATTCTGTCTCACCCTGGTATCGCAACGTCCATCCCCACCCCATCTCCACCCCCATCTCATTCTCCATTCTTAATTCTCCATCGCTACCCCCATCTCGATTTTCCACTTCCATCGCCATCATTCACATCAGTCGTCTGCAGCGAACTGCGAAATAATAAGGAGAAATTCCTTTTCTACGTGACGGCGTGAATTCCTCTTTGTGAGATATCCTGTTGAAATAAAAGGAACAGAAAAATAGAAAAAAGGATATTCGCAATATGTAGCCCCAAATCCTGACTACATGAGAAAATTCCCTGCACAATCCCACATCTGTTGTTAGGAAGGCGGCCTCCATCCCTACAAATTTTTCCATTCGTTTTTTTTTTTTTTTTATTAATACATCATGGGGCAGCAAATATCATTCCAGGACAGCTCCAGACGAGGGTCCTTTTTTCTTTACTCCTACTCTTACAGTTGACTCCCTCCCCTCACTTAATGTGCCCATTTCATGTTGGTCGAAATAAAAGTCACCAGAAATGAGTCGTCTGGTCGAAGTAAGACCAACCAACCGACTGAAAGAATGATGTGTCTTCATCATCACAATCTACGGTATCGTTGTCCTTTTGTCTCGTTTATAGATATTCGGACTTGAGTTGAATACGAATATCAAAATGTTAGTTCATTTTGGTCGGTGATCAAAATTGTCTTTGAAGAAGCCCTTTTTTTATTATTATTTCCTTTGTTTTGGAAGCCACTACACTTACTCGGATTCGCCTATCCTTCTTTCGGATAATTTATGACTTGCAAACTTAAAAGGATTTTTCACACCATGCAGAAGTCACATATGCATGAAAGAGTACTATAAAGAGTACTCGTGTGAAGGTGTAGGTGAAGGTTAGAGGAATGTCAAAAGATTTCTGACGAATAGCGAGGCGGTTGAAATGAAAGGATTTTTATACGAATATTTTACACGCGGAGAGAGACGAGTAATAATTTGTCACCGAAGAAGGATATGTGTATTTTTTTATAGTACTTTGGACGGTGACACTTTTTTGACAAATTAATTCTTCCAGCGCTTATGTATGGATAGCGATGCATATGAGCGGTTTGTTGATGAAGATAAAAGTAGAAAATTGTTAGTTTTTTGTCATATGAGCATTCATAAGTCTGGTGGACGAGCTTTAATGCTTTTAGATGTGAGTTGATTTTTTTTGTCAGAATGGATTTCGGTAACAAATTGCAGAATTAAGGATATGACAGTCTTTTGAGGATTTAAATTCTTCTATCAGAATCCGTAAGGATTGAGAGCTCTTTTGCAAGCCGTGAATTGTGATAGATGCTCTTTCATTGCAATGGTTTTCATTTCCTTATAAAGACACTGGACACTGGACACTGCTGAACTGACAATGCTTTGTGATTTACGGGAAGAAATCCTGCCAAAATCGAAAAGGCAGATTCAGTGTATGGCAGAGTCAAACACATAAACTAACCCCTATATCTAGTAAAACCAACGGCTGGCATCTACACATTTGAAATGATTCCATCGAAACCTGAATGATGTTACTCTTATTTTTATGACGGACCCAATTAACTAGGTGGGGCGGAAAGTAACCTCCTTGGGAATGAAAAAAAAATTTTTTTTAAATGTGTTTCTATTCTATTCAATATAGTCCCCTTCTAGCTTGATACACTTATTCCAGCGATTTTCCAACGTCTTGATCCCATCCGAAAAGTAATTTTCCGGAAGATCTGCAAAATACTCCCTCGTGGCGTCGATAATTTCCTCGCGTGAGCTGAATTTTTTATTGATGAGCCATCTTTTGAGGTTTGGGAAGAGATAATAGTCCGAGGGAGCCAAATTGGGCGAATACGGTGGATGCGACAGCAATTGGAGCCGTAAGTCACTGATTTTAGCCGTGGTTGCGATGCTCTTATGCGCCGCCGTATTGTCTTGCAAAAACAAAATTTTTCGCTTCATGTGAGGCCATTTTGCAGCGATTTTGGCCTTCAATCGCTCCAATAATGTACAGTAATACTCGCTGTTGATGGTTTTTCCTTTTTCGAGGTTGTCCACGAAGAGTATGCCATGAAAATCCCAGAAAACCGACGCCATAACCTTTCCGACCCATTGAGCCTCCCTCGGCCGCTTCGGAGCACTCGTGCCGGCTTCAGTCCATTGCCGGGCACTCATTCTATTCTCTGGTGTGTAATAGTGGATCCAGGTTTCATCAACAGTTACCAATCGACGCCAAAAGTCCGCCCGATTCCGCATCAGCAAGTCCAAACACTCTTTCAAAGTGCTCCCGCGTTCGTGTTTTTGGTCAGGAGTGAGCATGCGCGGCACCCAGAGGCAGGATAACTTTTTCGTATGCAGAATATTGCCCAAAATATGGCGTGTGCGCCCAGTACTAATCTTTGTGGTATCTGCTAGCTCGCGCACCTTCACTTTCCGGTCAGTCAACACCATTTCATGTATTTTTTTTGACATTGTCCTCTGTAACCGCATCGGAGGGCCTGTCGCTGCGGACTTGATCGGTAGTGGAGTTGCGGCCACCACGAAACTCTCGAAACTAATATTTGACGGTGTAATCTGACCCAGCATTAGCCCCATAATTTCTATCCAACTTTTCTTTTGTTTCCTTCACCGTTTTGCCTCTCAAAAAATAATGTTTTCAGAGAGAACGAAAATCATTTTTGTCCATACTCAACATGATGCCAAACACGGCAACAACAATCAGCTGTCAAAACAAAACTAAAGACAGTATCGCACTGAAATTTGGCATATCTGCCTAAATATGAACGGACTTCAAGGCACCATAACCTTTTTTGCAGTAGCAGCGCGGTATTTTATCTTTTTCCCATAATTCGGCTGATATTCCAGTCATTTTACATCTATCATCTCCAAGGACAAAAATCTCATAATAGTCCGCAAAAAAGGCTTAAGATACTGAGTCGCACAAGCGAGGCGGCTTATTGACAGTCGGCCATGGACTTTTACAATGATTTCAGAAGAAGTAGGCCCTAATAACTCCTCCGATATCAAACAGCCAATTTTCTTACTACAATGGCTGCTGTTAAACACCTCTGGCTTTGCAGTTGACAAAACGTGGTGATTTCTTTTGTTAACAGAGCCATTAAAGTGAAATGTGCCTGGTCACTGAAGATGACTGATCAGTCGAGCTCAATCAGCGAAAGTTCTATCGAATGACGATAGTTACTTGTCTTTAAATATTGGGTAAATACGATCCAGCCAAGCCTTTTCGCAAAAGTCGCCATAACGACTTCTGCATCAATTGCTGTCTTGACCTACCGACCCGTGTACAGCCGGAATATTCTCTCCAGTTCTGGCGTTTCGCCTGCCTAAGATGGTTTTTAAGCGCTCTTGTATTTAATGTACCATACGAGTAATTGAATGTTAGAGAATCCCTATTGGAAAGAATGGTGTTCAACTAATAAAAACAAACATTGCAACGTTAAGAACCCATGAGAAATATATGATCGTCACCCAAAAATTTGTCATTCCATCTGCTGCAATGCTATGACATCTCTGATGATTCTTTGGTATCCATAAATTTTTAAAGCTCATGGTATTTCGTTTTACGTTACAGTCACTTGATTACTTTCGGACGTAAGCTCGCTCTACAGCTCTTCATGATGACTTTATGGCCACATATGGCAATAAACCAATTTTCATCTGTAGTAGAATTCACAAGGACATGCTATTGCTCATTCAGCAAATGATTGCATAGTGCAATGAGCATTCTCCTCGTGCTCCAGCCTCTGCTTCTGCTCCAGTAATACGACAATATTGTCTCTATATGACCACAGAAAACATGGATGCATCCTTTCGTCTTTTCGTTGTATTTTCTGTTCTCTTTGTGGTTTTTGTGGTGTTAGTCCGGGAAATTTAAAATAAAATTTTCGTCATCTCTATTCAGAAGCCAAGCATTTGATAATGTTGTTGTTACAAGACAAATAGAGAAAAACACCAGAAACAAGGACATGGCAAACGAAATAACTTCGTCACCTACATGGTAGAGAATTTCATGCAAATGAGTTGAGGTCGTTAGAAGTTACCACAACACAACACACAGGATGTGGAAAACTATATTACCATCCACAGAAACTATCCATATCATCAGTAAATGATGTTACTGTTTTTTTTTTTTTGTGGTTTTACATTTTTTAATGATACAGGAGGTGTCCGTGTCCCTCGTGCTTAATCATTTCAGTAGTTTTTTTGTATTTCTTGTTTTTAAGAAAAAAAATTCTTCAAGAGCAGTGTTTAATGATGAGCACGGAACTACTCGTAATAAAAAATAGGGAAAATGCATATGGACGTCGTTGTTAGTACCACTCTCCGCCCATTACATTCATTCAAATCCTCGCCCATTTCTAATTTTCCATTCATGATCCATTTCCCTTAGTCTTTTGCTTTGTCGTAATTGTATTTTTTGTTTCCGTTTGTATCCTTGGGTTGAATGGTTATTCCTTTCAATGCCGTTTACGGTTACTTGAATGCACTTTTCTGGAAAATTTCTCGTTAAAAATTGTTTTTGCTTGCTTGCCAAAGTGAAAGATAGCCATAATCGTCGCTGTGTGTTAAATGTGAAACTACTGATGTTGCGTGTAGTAAATGTGGAAAGTTTCAACTCGGATGGCGATTAGAGATATTTATTTTTTTCAATATTAAATATTTCATATACATTTGTTTTGTATCTATTTATTTATGTAAACTATGAAATAGTATCAAGGAGATCAGCACCTATTAAGAAGGCAACTAAAATTCGCTCCAAGCAGCCAAGGGCTTCGAAGAAAGTTAAATTTATCAGTAAGTTATAGATTTTAAAATATTTTTCAATCACAAGGAATTTTATTGGATTTTGATTTTTTGTTTATATTTTATTTTTATAATAAAAATATTTAAACAGTTTGTATTGTTTTTTTTTCACCAAATCATAATTTTTCACAGAATATTATAAATGTAAACAATTTAGTTATAGCTCGCGGTATGAAATTACATTTCGATTGTGTCCCACGATCGATTTACACCATTTTTCCTGGTGTCCGTAGAGGTGTCAGATCCTAAAAATGCTTTTCTTCTATCAGAATTTGATTTTTAAATTTTAGTCATCACAGTGCTGTATTTCTTATCAAAATGTGTCGGAAGTGTATCTTCGATCTATTCCCACAAGATCAGTTGTGTAGATATTAATAACAATTAAGTGAATTGCTTCTTGTTGCACAGTGTTTTTTTTTTTAAATGAGATGATCTTGTTAAAAAGATGGTTCATGGCGTCTAAAACCGCCTTCTCCAAGTCAATAACTTCCCCCACACTTGCGTTCTTTACTGCGCGAAAACGTGGAATGCATGGTTTCAAGCTCGAAAGAGTGCATGTGTTATGGAAAGAGTTGTGCAACGGAATGCGCGCATGCTCAGTACCGAGTGAATTGCGCGCCCTTCCCCATTTGAGTAGTACAATCTTTCACACGTGATTGAGCGCGGTGGTATGAGTGAAATCATCATGGATGTCCGACATTGGTCCCGCTGGCTCTAAAAAATTCTACCGCATGTTCCAGTAAAACTGTTGAACTGTTGTACTATCCAGCACGTTCAAGTTTCACGCGGTATTTCCCATTAGATACAAACTCCTGGAGTGTTCGCTCCAAGAACGCGTAACTTCGAGAGAGAAAGACTTTGTAACCAAATTTTGGTGCCACGTTTCTGGCGTGCGGTATTTCACTCGTTCTTTACCACACTCTGACGAGTACACTCCAATCATGAGGTAAAGCGCTTGCGTGCAAAGGTCGCTAATCAAGCAGTTCACCGCTAAGGTTTCACTAATCATTACCTGCAGCAATCATACAGTTTACTGATTATAAGTTGTAGGGATTCAGAGTCCACGATATCATCAACAAACAGTTGAGCTTTGATCAGCACTCCTGGGTATTTGACACGTGCAGGCAGAGTATCTACTATGTCGTCGATGTTTAAAGTAAGTTATGTTGAATTGCACCGGAAATCGACTGAAACCATGGTGACAACTCCTCGCCACTTCACATCGCTGGCTTATAATTCGCATGTATGTGTTGGATGACTTTTGAGCTCACTGAAACCTCGCTGGGAGCTTATGCACTCAACAATGCTCCTCAAAGTAAATGTATGGTTGTCTTGCCGCACTTTAATCATTGAAGTACATTTTAATAAAAAAGTTTAACTCCCAAACTCTGTTGGGAACCTGCAACCTCTTACTGTATTTTGTCACCACTTTTAAACGGTACAAACATTTCTGCAATTAATTTTTTAACACAACTTCGGTCATACGCCCTTCATGTCAACGTTTTCGACGACTTTTTCAAGCATTTGTGTCGGTATGTCTTCAATAAAACCAATAATGTTGGCTTTCAATGCGTTCATTGTTGCCGGTTTGTCAGGGCCGACTAGCGACTTTACATATCCCCAAAGAAAATGATCAAGACTTGTAAAATCACAAGATCTTGGTGGCTAATTTACTCGAATGCGTTCATCTAAATTTCACTTACATAAGTTGATTGTTTCGTCTGCTATATGAAACGTAGTGCCATCCTGCGGGAACTACATCTCTTCCTCATTCATGCTATGCAATTGGCTATCCATTAATCATGGGTCTATAGCTGTTTAGCTTCATTTTTGAAAAATTATAGTCCGATAACTCCATCAGCCCTCAAACCGAACCAAACTCTTTCGGTTGCTTTCGGGATGTAGCGGCTTTTTGATTTCACGTGGATTATCTTCGCTCCAAATGCGACAATTTTGTTTATTGACACACTCATCGATACAAAAATTAGCCTGATCGCTGAACACATTTTTTTCGTTAAAACAGTGAGTCCAATGCCAGTTGATTTTGGGCCCATTCACCAATATTTCGTCGCAAACGATGGTTTTTTGGCTTTGTGATTACACAAGTTGAATCTTGGTAACCTTAAAACCAAGATCATTGCTTTAAATGTTCCATAAAGTGGACGGACAAAGACCAAGCTGTTTTGAAAGACGTCGAATCAATAAATGTGAATCTTCTTCAATACACTCCTGAACAGATAAAATATTCTCTTCAGTACGCACTCTTCTTATGCATCTCGGTGCCACTGCATCTTTCAAAGAAACGTGTTACAGAGACAACTGAATAAAAATGACACTGACAGTTTGCAAACTGACAATTGATTTGACAGATATGAAAATCTGAGGTTAGAACTGAGTAAAAAAAAACATCTTTAGATATAATTTCAGGCAGGTCAGTTGAGTTGCTTTACCTATTTCACATTGTTGTCACAACATAGTCCGTCGTCTGCTTCAAATTTTCTGAAAAATCAGTTCGCTTGTCCGTGTAATGAACATTGGTTCCGATGCTGCAGAAAAAGGTTATTCTTAGTTTGGCCACGTTCACAAAGATACTCGTAACCATCGAATCCGATCGCTCAGTGAACTATGTTACACTCAAAGGCAAGGATTTTTATACCACATCTTGTAGCATTTTATAAATCTCGATCTATCGTCGGAATCAAAAAATAAATTTCTCCCCACACACGAAAAAGCTTATTCGTCCGACTAGGACTTACGTGTGTCCAATAAGGCGACTTAAATGCGTTTATAATTTCTTGAGTTATTAGGCAAATTAGAGCGAACAAAGTATTTCTAACGTCTGTTGCATTTCGCTGCATTTTTGGCGATGTCGAATATAATGTCAATCCGTAGATTCTCATCGACATGTACTCGTATTTTCGATGATATAAGTACATTTTATGGATTAGGATGGATGTTTAAATCTCGCTTTATCGACGTTTTTTTTTTAGATACATTATATTTCATTTGGTTGAAGGTTTTACATAAGTTATGCTGGCAGTATTGGATTTGAAAAGCTGCTGTTGCTGTTTTACACTAAAAGATCAAGGACTTGATTACTGTCGTCAGAAAAGGAATATATTTAATGAGAGAGGTAGCAGACAGAAGATCGTTGGTGAAACGAAGCTCTACGGCACACCAACGTGACTATCAGACTTAAAACTCGCAAATGCAACTTGAATTGAAGGTTCTGTAAGGTAGTGTCAAACCTCGTAGAATGCATATACAAATCTATTGCAAGTATCAGGTGGCAAACATATGTCTGACATAAAAAGAAATAATGCGGATACTAAGTTTAAATATGATATCGTCCAATTGCCATTTCATTTCCATTTAGTCGCACACACTTTTTCGTACTGCAGCTGGATGGCGTGAGTTTGCTTGCTAATATTTCCTTTCAGCTACGTGAAAGACCATGGGGTCTAACCTTGGAGATCGGTGGTCATCAGACATCTCCAAAGCGGCTCATCATTTGGAATAAAAGCAGTAAATTCATATAGTTTCCAGCGGTATGAGAACTTAATGTCCCATATTGTTGAAATCACGAGTGTTACGATATATTAGTAATCATGCGCCCATAAGTTTCGCTGTTCACATTTATTGCTTGTTCTTCTGGAAGTTTAAAAAAAAGGCACACCATACTCTAACGCTTCGGCTTTGGCCAATATTAAGTTGTTAATGTTTACGTCGCGAATTACGTTTTGATTCAGCCCACTACCGACAAATATGCCTTAATACTTGTTCATTCAAGTGAAATTGGGCATCGTTTCTGTTGAGGATGCAGCTTTTAAGAAAATTAAAGTCATGTTCCTCAAGTTCATTTAGCAATTGAATTGTCAGATACTTCATCGAACTTGTTAAAAGTTGAATTGTGCTTTCTAGAAGTCTGGGATAGTCTGGAGTTTTTACCATAGATCACGTTTTGATATAGTATTGCAACCAACATCACTACACTCGTGCAAAAATAGCAGGCGATGAGAGTAGAATAATGAAACTACTTCGTGCCAAGACAGTCTCTGATTCTAGTGATTTTAGAGTCTGGGTGAGGATCTTCCAGTTGGCCTCTATCCACAAGCGTAGACTTAGACAGAGAAGTGATTACTTCTTAGGCCGCAAACACTTCTTGCGTTCCCGCAACCAAGAATCATGTTCAACCAAAGTGCTGTCTCTTTGTGTAGGAATGAATTTAACAAACCTAAAACCAACTTTCAGGAAAGGTTCTGATAATACTCTGCCAGAAAGCCAATAGCGTTAGCGTCATTTTAACATACAGAATAACTGATCTAAATATTTCTGCAAAGTTACGATGGGTGGTTGTAAAACAAATGTCACATTCATTAAAAACAATAGCAACTCATCCACCTCTACTCGTACATTTGTTTGAATCATCCACAACCCCGCTAAAGGCAAAAGGCACACTCACTCATAATTCAACAAATTTGTCAAATTTGCTTTAAATGAAGCATCATCGGTTCAAATTAAATAATTCGGTCGTGGTATGAGGATTCGGATTCGGATTCGGATTCGGATTCGGATTTTAGATACAGATACGGCGTGTTTGAATAAGCACTAATTACCCAACAAATTCAACGCTCAAAATTATTCTATTTGTCCTAAACTAAATGGCACATCGTGACGGCTACGTGAACAGCATTCACTCGTATCGCACCAATTTCGACAATAAGTGGGTTAACTTTGATTATTTATTTATGGCGACACAAAACGACACTCACCCAAGAGAATATTTAAATTAGGCGTCAAATTTGAAAACAATTTGCCAATTTTCAATCGAAATATGGCATGACGTTAGTCAAATTCGAAATCGAATTTTAATTCTGTCACTTTGGTTGCACGAGAACCTCATGCGTGACACGTTCCGGATTTTTTTTATTTTTGTTTTTGTCTTAGGTGTGGCGGGTGTTACACACAAGTATATGTGAGTATACATCTACACATGTGTATATGGTATGTCGCTCGTCTACAAGAAACAATGAACCAAGGACGAACGTTAAAAGGATTGCAAAACGACAACAACGACGTCTCCTTGGCCATTCCCTATCCGGCAGAAGGTAATCATTTTCTATTGGTGAACAATTTTAATGTTCTACTACTTAGTATCCGCCTGTACATGGTTTAAGGATTACAACTTATGGTTCTGACGGCATTACAGCGAAGGACATTCGTGACTTGAAGCAATTTTAATGTATTTCACTATTTCGCAGGACGAGCACGGTGGAGTACGAGTAAGTACATAGATGAAAATGAAACGTCAGAAAATGATACCCCTAAAGCGATATAAAAATCATAAACACGAGCGAATAACAAATATCTAACGGAGGAATAACGATTTTTTTTTCGCCCCCGCCCCGACATTTTTTGGTTTTGGGCCATTTTGTATTGGAAGGTTCGTGACTTCTGTATCAGTGAAGCGGAGGTGATTGGTGCTGTAGTTGTTGCTGGTTTCCTTTTTCCGTTTTACTTATATATATATATTTTTTTTTTGACAATTTAAGTCCCATGGCGGCAGGATAAATGGCGCCTTGAGGCAACTCATCCTTTGTCCAAGGGAAAACATTTTATTCCACTCTGGCCGTTTCCAATGAATCAGAATTAGACTTCGAGTCGAAGTCACAGTCAAAAGGTTTCGAGTAGTCTGCATGTGAAGAGCAACAAAATTATTTGTTTTGGAGTTGGGTTAGGGTAGCGTTCAAGAGGGCGGTGTGCCATTGGCGTGAGGGTGGTGCATTCTTAGGCAACGAAATTATAATGAAAATCTAGTTTTCTGTTTAAATTTAAATTAAGTAGATGTAGAAGTTTATTATGCAATTCAAAGGTGTGACTTGGGAGCTTTTTTCTCGAACGAGAAGATTACTCTTATCGAGTCCTGCTTTAGGGAAGCAAGACCTAGGTATATTTCAAAACAAGTGAAAACCTGAAATAAAGATCCGGGATTGCTCTTTAAAAAGGACACTACTGCCCTGCCTACTAACAGGGATGATGCTTCTGTTTCCTTTCTACTTTCTGACGTCCGCATAAAGTAAGATTAGATGGATGCATACAGTTCTTTAACTATACGAGTACCACATACATATGAAAAGTGTAATTAAAAGCGTGAATGCTGTTAAAGAGACACATAGCAACATGTTACCCTTTCTCACCCCTTCTGGCACAAAAAGGACGGCTTTGTACAATCGTTCTCCGCTGTCATATTGGAGGGATTTTGCCGGGCTAGATAAGTTCTGCGTAGTTTGTCTCCACCTTCAATGTAGCTGACGCTGAGCCCCGCCAAATTATCAAGGCTTCTTCCATCAATGACGCGGGGGTAGAGCAACTAAAACATCATCAGACCTTTACGCCACTGATAGTTGCTGTAATTTGTCCAGTTACAAACTGCCGGTCATAGGTCTTGTTGAGTGGCAAGATCACCGGTAGTCCATACCATACACAGTACTGTGGGAGTTAGGAGCCCCCAGGACTTCGGTCCGGGTCTAACTTGTTGAGGTTAGTCCTTTGCTCGTGGCACGCAAGTACTACGTCGAATTTGCTAAAATTATGTTAGTTTTCTACAACTACTAGGTGGGGTGAAAAGTAACCTCCTTGGGAATGAAAAAACATTTTTTTTAAATGTTTTTCTATTCTATTCAATATAGTCCCCTTTTAGTTTGATACACTTATTCCAGCGAACGTCTCAATCCCGTCCGAAAAGTAATTTTCCGGAAGGTCTGCTAAATACTCCTCTGTGGCGTCGATGATTTCCTCGCGTGAGCTGAATATTTTATTGATGAGCCATCTTTTGAGGTTTGGGAAGAGATAATAGTCCGAGGGAGCCAAATCGGGCGAATACGGTGGATGCGACAGCAATTGGAGCCGTAAGTCATTGATTTTAGCGGTGGTTGCAATGCTCTTATGCGCCGGCGCATGGTCTTGCAAAAACAAAATTTTTTTTCGCTTCATGTGAGACCGTTTTGCAGGGATTTCAGCCTTCAATCGCTCCAATAATGCACAGTAAAACTCGCTGTTGGTAGTTTTTCCTTTTTCGAGATAGACCACGAAGAGTATGCCATGACAGTCCCAGAAAACCGACGCCATAACCTTTCCGACCCATTGAGCCTCCCTCGGCCGCTTCGGAGCACTCGTGCCGGCTTCAGTCCATTGCCGGGCACTCTTTCTATTCTCTGGTGTGTAATAGTGGATCTAGGTTTCATCAACAGTTACCAATCGACGCCAAAAGTCCGCCCGATTCCGCATCAGCAAGTCCAAACACTCTTTCAAAGTGCTCCCGCGTTCGTGTTTTTGGTCAGGAGTGAGCATGCACGGCACCCAGTGGCAGGATAACTTTTTCATATGCAGAATATTGCCCAAAATATGGCGTTTGCGCTCAGTACTAATCTTTGTGGTATCTGCGCACCTTCACTTTCCGGTCAACCAACACCATTTCACGTATTTTTTGACATTGTCCTCTGTAACCGCATCGGAAGACCCTCCGCACTGAAATTCGGCAAGTCTGCCTAAATATGAACGGACTTCAAGGCACCATAACCTTTTTTTGCAGTAGTGGCGCATTCTGGCGGTGAAGGGGATTACTTTTCACCCCACCTAGTAGGTAGTAATCCGCGTCGGATTAGTTCGCACTCAAGGGGTTATTTAGTTAGTAAAAGAAATAAAGGGAGGCAAAAAAAAGCTACAGCTATGTACCTTGATCTTAAACATTTGCAAGCTTCAAGGACTAGGAAGTAAAGGGCTCGACAGGGCATTTCATCCCCCTCAGTCGGGGTACAGGAATGATTCTCTTCAGTAAATCTGGAATAGAAGACTCTGCTGCCTTGCCTCAAAGCCCCTGAATTCGCCTCAGCTTCTGAATTTTATTATAGTCAATTCATTTAAATATGTGAGTCGTTTAATTGGTCATGAGCAATCAAGAATATTCTTATCAAGCCTCTGTCTTTATAAGAATCCCTAAGGCGCAAAAAAACAGATCAGTTCCCTCTTCTTATTCTCTGAAAACTTAAACCTGAAAGCACATCCTCCGGAGTCAACAATGTCTAATTGTTTCTGCCAGAATTTTTATTGAAATTCAATCCATTACCCTTCACTAAAAATCATCACTTAGGGCTATTATTTGTATTTAATTTTAAAGTTAAAAATAAAAAAAAACTATTACACTTTCTGAAGGACTTTTATAGTACAATCAACTAGTGCCTTGTTGTAGGTACTTAACGATTCAGAAGTTGATCCTATTTCTTCCCAAACCCATTACCCCTTACCTTCAATGTAGTCACAAGAAGTAGTACTATACAAATAAAAATCCATTAATCTTAAGCTCTTAGGCATAATCATCAAATCATCAGAAAAGTAAAAATACAGTTATCTCATCGTTCTTAAGTGCTTAAAGTTGTTGCTTTTATTTTTGTTTTGTTTTAGAGTCAAGCAACAAAACTTGAACAATAGCAAAAAGGTTATCTATGGTCCTTCGACAGGACAAGAACACAGAAAGAGTGAAGTGGGCAAGGCTACCGAAATGGAAGTGATAATTTGGAAAGGGGCTTGGAAGATGATAAAAATACTTTTCCAATAATCCATTCATTTTTGCTAAGCAGGATGCCTCTGCCCATACTTTTCCTAGATAAATCTCGTCAATTTCGCATCTTTTATCCCCCAGTTCTTCTTGTTTGGTTCCACTTTCTCCAACCCCCCTTCGAAATGCTTTATGTGCGCGAAATTAAATTTGTTTCCTAGTGATAGGGGAAGGCACGGGATAAAGGGGGATGAGCCTGCAATTGAATGTGGGGGAGTAAAGAGAAGGGAAAGTGTGGCTGGTGCCAACATCAGGAGCGAAACACTTTTCATTGACACCGCAGGAGTGTTGGACTGTTGGGCTGTTGGATGCTATAGAATCCTTTCAGCAATGCCCTACACGATGGGAAGGGAGCGTCGATCCAGCCATCCGAAAACAATAATGAATTTTCATTTGAAAATACAAATTGTTGTGCGAGCCCTTTCTTCTACTTCTTCTGGCTTTTTCGTCCTTTTTTTTTAGTTTTGCTATATCATAAGGCTCGTTTTTTTTTTTGTTAGTGCAACGGAAATATGTTTGTACGTTTGGCGATAATGGTTTTCCTTTAGGTTTAATATTCTGTTGCTGACGGTTTCGCGTTATGTTCATTCTGTATGCTTCTATTCGTATACTCGTACACCAGCTCGGGGCGATTAAATTAATGAATTTAATTTCGGAGAAGTAGACATGCTGGCAAACAGACAAGGACGACAACTAAGTGTTGTCCTCACTTCGAGCTGAAACTTAAAGTCACATAAAAGTTTGCTTTAAGAGGCAATCGTTACTGGCTAATAGATGCTTCAAGCCGAAGTCCTAAAACTATAATACCTGAGTTGTCAATCATTTAATCTTCCAAGGATAGGTCTATTACAAGGAGAACTGTTACAAAAGCTAGATAGGTCCTTACAAGTATGATTTTGTCTCTTCGATCAAAATGAGAACAAAAATATTCCATTGTCTAAAGGTGGCATAATAGTCCCAGGCTTTAGGTGTACACCTACATATGTGTAATCACTGTGTACCGCCTGCCATCATACGAGGGCGGGTCAATAAGTCCGTAACTTTTGGATTAAAACACAGATTTTTTGATAAAAAAATAATTTTATTTTTCAACGTAGTCTCCCTTGAGCTCTATACACTTTGTCCAACGCTTCTCCAATTTTTTTATCCCTTCCAAAAAAAATGATTTGTCGATGTCCTCAAAATAGGCCTTTGATTGCGAGATGACTTCATCATTGGAGTCAAATCTTTTTCCACCAAGCCATTTCTTCAGGTTTGGGAACAAGAAGTAGTCGCTCGGAGCCAAATCTGGAGAATAGGGTGGATGAGGGAGCAATTCATAGCCCAATTCATGGATTTTTGCCATGGCAACTGCACATGTGTGCACCCTTGCATTGTCTTGGTGGAAAATAACTTTTTTCTTGGCCAAATGGGGTCGTTTGTTTCTCAAATCGTCATTGAATCGGTCCAATAAGTTGGCATAATATTCCCTATTGATTGTTCTTCCCTTTTGAAGGTAGTCAATGTGGATTATCCCGCGTGCATCCCAAAAAACAGTCGCCATAATTTTATTGGCTGACAAACCCACCTTGGCCTTCTTTGGCGCCGATTCACCCTTAGAAACCCACTGTTTTGACTGTTGTTTGTTCTCTGGTGTGTTGTGATGGATCCATGTTTCGTCCACGGTTACAAAACGGCGCAAAAACTCCTCCATATTGCGATTAAACAACGCCAAACCTTCCTGTGAAGTTGTTACACGATTGCGTTTGTGGTCGACTGTGAGCAAACGCGGCACCCATCTTGCGGAAAGCTTTCTCATGCCCAAGTGATCATTCAAAATTGAAACCACTGAGCCATGCGAGATCCCTACGGCTTCCACAATCTCTCGCACTTTCAATCTTCGGTCGGCCAACACCATATCGTGAATTTTTTCGATTGTTTCGGGTGTAGAGACCTCAACTGGGCGTCCAGGACGTTCGGCATCTTCAGTGCTTGTACGGCCACAACGAAATTCAGTAAACCACTTTTTTACCATTGAAATCGATTGTGCAGAGTCCCCATAGTATTTATCAAGCTTAGCCTTGGTCTCGGTAATGGTTTTTTTTCGCAAGAAATAATGCTTAATAAGCACAGGAAATTCACTTTTTTCCATTTTCTCCTCAAATTAGTGAGTAGTCTGATAAAAATAGCTGTCAAACACAAACTAACTGACGCAGCAAGTTTAAATTTTGACAGGAGTCAACTGACAGATGCCTGTTGACAGAAGCAGTGTTGCTGTTTCAGTAAAGAGGTCAGAAATTCAACAAGTCACGGACTTATTGACCCGCCCTCGTATCAAGCTTTGATAAGTCTTGTCATTGATGGATTTGAAATTGCTTTTAGTTGTCTTGAATGGTTTAAAATTTACTGATTCAGAGAAAAAGTGTGATGACTCAAGGTTCAGTTGTAGGTCCTACACTTTTTTTATTCAATTACATTGGTTGTAAGGCGGCGTCCACTGCTTTGGTGTCATGGGCTCAATGCTTCACACTATAAATAGTTATAACTTCTACAGACGGGCATATACTAATTATTAGATCATGTCTTGCGACTTTTTACTCTAAGGCTCAACAGTCATAGTTATCGAAGAAAGAATGAGCTTTCAGTCCATTCTCCTAAGACAGATTATTTCCTTCCCGAGAAAGAGAAACCAGTTATGCAACCAAAACAAGTTCTTGGTTGTCATTTCGCAAAATGAAGTCGACTGTCTGGTAGGGTAAAGCAACTTTCGGGAAAACATGTACCTCGCCACCGATGAGGGTCTTTAGAAAAGAACAATATGGTTTGCCTATTCCGCCTACCTTTTTCTAAGGCGAACTGGTGAATCTTCTTTTGCTTAATATTTATATCATACTCGTAGGTTGCACTCTGAAAGCGTATTTCTCTTTAAGAGGAAGGATACTTCGTTACAACATTCGCTGGGATTTTAAATAGGTTAACCTTATGAACATGCCGTTAAGTGCAATGAGATCATAACTACCCGTTCCAAGAAATGGTTTGTATCACAATCTGACCCAGAAAATGATTGGCCCTTATTCCTGTTGTCACCTCACATGTCATATGACGTGAGTCGGTATTCTCGTTGTCACCCTGGGTGATATCTGTCGGTATATGTCAACAAAAATCGAGAGTCGTAGTCTCGTTCTCACTTACATCGTCACGAGGTGACAATTTTAGTCGGTAGGAAAACTTTAGTGAGAAGAAATATGGAGAACGCGAAAACGTAAGTAAAGCGGTTTTCTAATAGAAATTATATTACAGTTGCTCATTATTTTTAATTAATGAGTTAAGGAAACAAATAAAAAACAATTTGAACGCTTAGTTCTTATTATGGAGCAGAACGTGGATGTATAAATACATTGTACCCAGCATATCCAAGGGATTTGAATTGTCTCTTATTTTTCGCCTCCTTAATGTTAAATTTCGACTTCTCTATAAGATCTACAGATGACACTTTTTATTCAATTCGTCCCGTCAACTTTTAAAACTTCTAACGTCAAAAAAATCGATACTCGATTCAAGACTCACGTCACGCGAGAACGAGAATACCTAATGCGAAGTGAGTTGACATGACTGTGAGGTTTGCCACTGAAGTGAGGTGACAACCGGAATAAGGGCCATTGTAAGCGGATCTTTACCGATTGCTTCAATATCGATGTAGAATGAAGCCTCGGCTCCTCTCATATTGGGAACTTGTGTCTGCTTTCCAAAGAAAAATACAAAATCCGGATAGACATAAACCATATTGTGAAGAACCAATATAATTAGAAGTACCTAGGTTTGTAGCGATTCCCAAACAGCGCTTAAGGTTTTGCTGAAACATCTTAACACATTTAAGGTACTCGTAGTTCTCGGCTTTTCTGAACTTTTTCTTCTTTAGTCCGAGGTAAACCTGGGCCTCAACCAACAAACCCCTTCAGCTGACAAGGTTTTTCGCCAGCTCTTTCCATTGCTGATGCAGTCCAAGTTGATTGAGGTCAGGTCATTTCGCACCACCGTAGATTCGGCCGTCCTCTCCCACGTAGTCCCCAGGGCTCGGATTCGCTTTTCTGAACACTGAGTCTCATTTGGGTCGATGGTTTTCATGTAAGAATAATTACGAATGACACGATTTCTAGTTGAACAGAATGTTCACTGACATCGTAATGGGGCAGTTTGCTTTTGCTAAGCATAAGGAACACAATGTCCTGCGACGCTCCCTGTAAAGGTGATGGATTAGGTCACTATAGAGCACTATCTCTGTCCGATCTATACCCTCACAGTAGGAGGCTCATTGCGAAGACAGAGAAGGAGTATACAAGGAAAAGAATAGACCTGTTCCCTGTCTGAGTGCCTTGTTCCGACAGATGAAAAAGAAGATTGATATTCAGTAGCCTACTGTCTGGAAGAAACGTAGATCGTTCAAATCTGTTCGAAGTTAATATAACTTTTTGACTTTCTTTGTTTTTCTTTGGAAGCTTATCATAAACAGGTAAAGTGCAAGTTTTGACTTGGTCCTCTGCTTTAACCAGCGGCCTTCAGTTATCCAGACCAAATTGGCCTCGCCTACGGAGTTGTCACGCTTCAAAACGTTTGTGTTCTCTCGCACGTAATAGTCATTGCATCAGGATGTGTATTCCGAACAGCTCATTGCTAAAACTTTTCCTTGAAATTTCATTTATTCAATCGGGGTCGATAAACTCATGGCTCCGTATCTGGTTTTCTGGTAAATTTATTAAAGATTCTTTTTTAGTGGCTTCTTAGCCTTAAGAAACAGCGTTTGGCAAGTGAAAGAAATAAGAAGATCTCTACATAATAAGGCAAGTTGGAGTTTTGGGCGCGATAATATGAAATAAAAAAATAAAGAACTGTGTAGTTAGGGCAGTAGATGATCCCCCTTTTTGGGAAGTCACCACTAAAAATCTCTGGATGAGAATGTACCTACATACGGTAGTTCTTCCACGTAGGATCAATGACATGTTAATGAAAAGAGGAAGCGCATATTTATCCACGTTCTGTTACTTGCGATGGCGATGGCGCGATAGTTAGCTCATTTGCCTATCACGCAGACAGTCTGTTTTCGATTTCTGACTGGGTCACCAACAATTTTCCAAATCGCCATCACCCTTTCGGCGGACAATCGCAATCTCCCGAAAGTAAAATTGCCTACGAAAAAGCTTCTAAGGAGGGCCGTTCGGAATCGGCGATAAACCGTAGGCCCCGCTTAGATGTGACAAAAATGAGAACATGACTGCAATGAGTGTTAAGAAGCTAGGCCATGGCCCATACCGGGCTGCCAGCGCCAGTGTTTTTTTTTTTTTTTTTTTTTCACCTTCGTTGTTGCCTTCGGTAAGAGTTGAATTCGTGACTTACTCGTATGTAGCAACACTTTATTGTAACCAGACAGTCTAAATCAGCAAGTTAAGTAGGATAAACCTTCAATCTGAATCAGATCCTTTAAATCGTTTTCAGACACATTTTGCTTACCTCAGTAAATGTCACCAACAATCGGCAATCTAACAATATTGTCTTTCTACAGGCATTTAATCGCCAGTTTAACCGGAAACGAAATGGATATAAAAGAAATAAACTGCAACAAATCCTTGCGAAAGACCGTTTTCAACCTCTCCCGTAGGGCTGTTTCATCGAATAGCGTATTTAAAAATATCCCTGATCCCTCCCTAGATTGCCGTTCGTTTTACATTTAACGTTTCACTGACATGTTAACGACAGTTTTTCTCAGTTTTTAATCGTTCCCTGCACAATGTGGTGGGGGCCAGGGGGATTTGCATTATTATCCTGACAAAAATTACTTCACGTCGTAAATTCCGATTTATGTATGTCCTCCTTTTGCACCCTATTCACTAGATCGTACGTCCTACGTCGTATACTTGTGACTCTCTTTTTGCCCCCCTCAAACTCAAATTCCATATCATGTCGTGTGCTCATTTAATCCTTAAACGCTGTGTGCTATACTTTGAAACATTTTGTTCGTTCCTCTGTTGGTTCGTTTGGACATTTTATACAGTTTTAGCCCCAGGGGGAGTTGCAAAGGGAGATTTATTAGCTTCCCTGCACTGTTTTCAGACCGGATCTCTGGCCGACCAGCCTGGCAAAGAATAGCTTATTAATGTCCGTTTGACACGAAACCCATATTATCAGGCACAAAAGTGTTGTAAACGAGACCCAGTGCACATGGGCTGAAATTTAATGAAAAGGATTCTTTTGGCGCACCACTACTACTACTATCACCAGGGTATAGTAGTACGAGTACAAGCTCATTGCATGGCACAAGTTGGCTTATAAATATTGGGGAGACAGGATTAACACGTCGCTCTGATTTACTGTTACAATGAGCTGTCCATAATAAAAGAATGTAACCCCTCTCTGGCCACTGCTACACACTTCCCATATGTAGTAGAGTTGCCATCCCGGAATTACTTTAGAATTAAAAACTTTATGATGTAAGCGGAGGATAATGCATTGCCAGGAGCAAAGGGATTATGGCTTAGAATATTACTATGTGCTGCTGTTGCTGAAAAAAAAAAGAAGAAAAACAAAAAATAAAAATAAAATTGTTCCTTTGTTTCGGTATTCAGAGAGAGCTATTGTGTCATATCCACTCAGTCGGACATTGTCCTTGCCATCGTCGTTGTCCTCATCACTGACGCCAAAATCGTCCTTATGTGCAGCGAGCTGGAGCTCTGGAATGTGATAGTATCATTTAACGATGCATTGGTATATGCATATATATACGACTATGATGATGACGACCACTAGTACTCGTATACCATAAGGCATTTGTATGGCTGTCGCTCGTACGATTACATTAACACTGAACGATGTACGCGTTATACTGCACATAACGCGCATTGGCAGGAGGATAATAGATTATCCTTTAGAACCCGTCAGCATACGTACTACGCTATTGTGTTTCATGAATTGTTATATGCACAGTTTAGTGGTCGTATTGTCGTTTCAATTTGATTATGCCTCACTGAATGATCGCTAGACTAACGGGTGACTGAGTGGTAAAGAACTTGATAGCTGAAATAAATTTATGAATTCACCCAACTGAAAGGATTCGGTTTCATTCAATTGTGCTTTAAGTGAGCACCATCAATAAAATGCAAAGTGATAAACTTGCCCCAACACATACATTTGTCTGAGTGTCAGCTCGCATATAGAAGCCGCATATCCGTGGTGTGTTATCCTGATGCATATGGTCTGCCCCCATATCTTTGGAAAGTGAAAAACTTTTTATTTTGAAATTGCTCGTTTGTTTAAAGTGATAAAAATGTCACAGCTGTTAAAAGAAGGAACTTTTAGTTTACTTATGGATCTCGTACATGAACTACCATGGTTTGGCTGCCAACTGCGAGCTGGTTTTCTAGGTCTCTATATCAACTGCTCTGCGCCGTGGAAGACTTAGACCGTCCAACTCGTCTGCCTTCCTGGATAATCAAATTCCTTTGGATGCAGGTTTCAAATTAAATTTGGTCTTCGCGCCTTAAGATGTACCCAATACACTGAAATACTATACTCTGCCGTATTATACGAGTAATGTCTACATACTCCCGATCTGTTTTTATTGTATATGGAGCGGTGCGTTGAAGACCGAAGATTTCATTAGAAAGCGTCAGCTTGGTTCTCTGAACGTTCCGAAAGGCCGACATCGACTCGCACCAATATACGATCGCGGATGTCTCTAAGTCGGTAATAAGAGGAAAGACTGTGAGGAAATTTGTCGTCGAAATGCTGCAATCGTATGAAAGTATCCCTTAGTCCTGCTTGTCGTCCTGCGCAGCTGGCGTCTTATCCCAAAACCCAGTTATAAGCCATCAGAGATGGAGCCTATGATGTGGTTTGAGGGTTTCGATGTCCAGGGATGTCACAAGCAGAGCAGCACTGCAAATATTAAGTAGAGTGGCTCATGAACTCTACGAGCAAAAGAAGAAGTTGAGGAATTTGAGAGGTGTTCAGAAATTTTACGCGTAAATAAAATTAACCATGTTAGGTGAATAGAGTAGGGAAAGTTTTCAAGGATGAACAAGGAAACTTAGAAGATCATTCACAGTCAGTGCTGAGGATATGTAAAAACGATTTCTGCAGACCCTTAAACGGTAATGACGCTTGACCTGATCCGGACGATCATTAATACAACAAGGCTACAGGTACTGACTGCCAATCGAGCTCTTCAGGGTGGCCAAAGATGGCCAAACGCTACACTTACCTAGTCAACTTATTCGAAATCACTTCCACTTGCCTTCCTGCACGACTTAAGACGATGTGGCCACTCATCGATTGCGAGACACACTTCATGCATCGGGAAATTGTCGACTGCACGAGTTGAGTCGTTTTTGCTTTGTGAGCTGGAGCAAATCTTGCTGGAAAGTTCATGGCTTGTAGTTTGAATATTGATTGGTTGAGAGACTTCACAATGGGTTCCAAGACGGTCGATTGATATACTTTGGCCGATGTTTTCACTCCTTTCTCACAAAAATGGAGCTTGGTAACGCCATCATATCACACTCCCCACCATACCATTACAGACGTGGGACGGTGGAATCTTTGCACCCTCGGGATGAGTTGAGATGCTTCTCTGGATGACCGAGCATACACACGATTGTTCTGCTTATTGAACGATTCTTCTACGGTGAAGATCTTCGATCTTCGCTTGCGTTTTTCCTTCAATGCGGTCATGAGCAGGTGTCCAGTGTGTCGCTTGTACGCGCTGAGTCCTAAATCTTCTTTGATAATGCGAGACATGGATTTTTGCGAAATTTGCATTTCCCACGACAAGATTTTCTGTTTTCGCAGCGGTTTTCGGTCGATTCGTTTCTTCATGGCTTCGATCGCTTTCGGAGCTCTCACAGTGCGCGGGCGGCCGGATCTTTGACGGTCTCGTACTCCACCAGTATCCTCAAACAACTTCACAGCACGATACACAAAATTGCGAGTGATTCCAAGCGGTCGCAACGTCCTAAAGATATCACCTTTTTCCATGTTGCAAGTAGTCCAACTACAGTACGATTTTCAATGTCTCCCCATTCCATGATTGTAAGCAATTAATGTCAAAAACTTTTTACGTCACAATGAAGCATCAATATGAACTGTCAAATCGCAATCAATACGAAATGGATGCGTCCAGTGTTGCATTCGTAATGAGTGAGTTCAGTTGTATACCAATATTTATGACTTGACTAGGTACATACTGGTATATTTGTTGGTATAAGGCATGGTCCTAATGCTGTTAAAGTTGCTCTTATAGACCTATATTAGGACATCCAATGCAGATTTTGTCTTTCTGATCATGATGTCCTCAACAAAGTCAATTTTGCTGTCAGCCAAAACTAATTTTCTTGGACTGGTCGGGTCGAGTTGTTTCAGATAAGTGATGTCACCATTGCCGAGTTTGTTGATTTCCTCTCAGATAATGCTGCCTGTTTGCCAAACACTGTTTGGTAGATTGACAAACATTTACGAAAATGTTGGTTCCTTTCATGTAAAAACCGAAATCAATAATGACATTTCGGTGGGCTTACAACAGCCATTAAAAATGCGGAATAGTGGCACTCGGTATGAGTTCTAATCTTGTTTCTTCGATCACTCAAAATGTGAACTACTTTACATAATCTTGAATTGAAGGACTGGGTCGCCCCGAAGACAGATCTTCTAGAATTCACACCCTCATGCCTTATTCTAACAAAATGGCAGCCAATTCCCATCGGTTGGTGATTCCCTTGTTATAGTCAACTACTGTAGCACACCCAACCCCATAATATCCAAATTTTAAAGACAAAAATATTAAGTATTCGCCACGGTGGATCCGCATTGAAACCACATCTTCCATCCACAGTCTGTGTGTCACTTGCACCTTTTTACTTCATAAGAAATAATTTATTTCCGAATAACTTAATTAACATCCTTTGCCCAGAGGGGTTCTCGTCGTCCTTGCCCTTCCTTCCATGCTTATATTCCTGCCAACATTGTCGGTCCTTAATACGCTTCGAATTGAGTTGCTTTCGCAAGTTGTTGTTGACTTTTTATTTACTCTCTGTTCCCAAGGGAACCAGCTCAGCATCCGTTCCAGGTTTGAGCACGTTTTTTCCCTTATTCGCACTATGGTGTGGTTACGGATACGATACCAACACCACCACTACCACAGAGCTTAATCCTTTCTGTCACTGTTTATTGGCGAAACATTTCTCTATTGGAATTTAATTGCGCGCACTAGTTGTGGTGTAATGCGGTGTCCCGCCACCTGACGCTTTTCCTGTTCCGATTCTAATAAAAAGGATGATTTACGTAATAGTTATCGTTGCCATTACCGTTGTCGTCGTCCCTTTTTTTTCTATATCTTGTTATGAAACAAGGTACACAAAGGACACATACTCGTAAGTGTGCTCTTTCTCTCTATCT
This sequence comes from Volucella inflata, assembly GCA_928272305.1. Taxonomy (NCBI): domain Eukaryota; kingdom Metazoa; phylum Arthropoda; class Insecta; order Diptera; family Syrphidae; genus Volucella; species Volucella inflata. The sequence continues at coordinate 4,815,664 of OV743717.1, read as the reverse complement.
CAATTAAGATATCACTCTGTGTGTTCGTGTGTAAATAGGAGCTTTTATCCTCTCGGCTAAAAAAAAGGACTACAGCTTGCCGCAACCAGTTGGGTGACATGACATTTTCTTTCATACTCGTATCCCTATAAACACACACAATTACATGTTGTACCTGTATCAATGGGAGATGTAACTTGGACGGTACCTGGTGGCTTAGGTTATCCAGGACTTGTGAGCCAGTAGCCAACTTTATTTATAATTATGTCATTTGGAAATTGTTGTGAATAACCAAAGACTCTACATCACTCCATTGGGGTTCGTATAACTCATGTTTATCCTTGAAAACCAGGAGGCAGCAGGCAACACGTGTAGAGATTATAAAAAAAAGGAAACAACGCTAACCAGCTAAACCTACCCAACCCCACATGTGTGTGATGGATAAATAAGCTCTCTATTTAGAACGACAGTCTTATCCAAACAACCCGGCCAGCACAACATAATGAGGGAGCATAAAACATGGTACCAAGTCAAAGTACAAGTAGGATAGTAGTATACAATGGGGAGGAGGGTGGCTAATTTACGACACCAAATGACACATTCAAGTAACTCTACTCGTATATGACACAAATGGCAGGCAAACAAACAAAGCGCAACAACAAGCGAAACAAGAGGTGGGGTACAACACAAGTATTATACAAAAAAAAAAAAACAACAAAATCGTATAAAACAAGAAGCGTTAAACATAAACAAGGACGCGCAAAGAACGCTCTGTTTAAATAATTTGATTTCTTTGAATGCAAAGTACGGGAACACCATGCTACGATGGCTATATAGTTTCCATGATGAAAAGGATTTTAATTAGGTTAGAATGGAATTGTGTGTTTTTTTTTATTTTTTAATTTCACTCTCCTTTAGGATTTGGATTGAAGAGACGACAAATGCTTTTTCAAAATTCAAATGGAATTGGAAATGGTAAAGGGGTCGGTTGAATGTTTAAGTCGTCCTTGCAACAGCAAAGAGAGGTATTCAATTCGCTTTCAGTGGCAATTTCTGTACTAATTAGAAAAAAGAAAATGTTTTTGTGTGTTTGAATGAAACGAATCTTCAGGTCACTTAATTCTTAGGGGTTTGACAATTTTTTTCAGTATAACAATTAGGGTTAGGACTATGTTATAGATACAGGTACATCCTTCCACTACAATACAAAAGCTCGATTTAAGTAAGTTCTCGCTTGTTTGAAGAAATTTACTGTAATTGTTTCGATCTATTATCTTGTGTTTGCGAGAATGAGATCGTTTGATCTATTTTTGAAATGCCATAGGGTTCTCTGTTTACTACTGAACTTTTTCTATCGAAAGAAAACTGTATTAAGCACTTACATGCGAGCCTTAGTTTGCAGATGGTAGCTTATAGTCTCCTACAGAGAGGTTGTTCGGATGAGAACTTCTTATTAATCACGCCTTGCTCGAAGAGAATGAAATGGTTTTGAAAGTTAGTACAGTATTTTGTTGTGTCATAGGCGTTGATGTTGTGTGTCCCTATTTGTTGACAGCTTATGTATACTCGTACTTTGTTTTTCGTTCATTGACCGCTAAACCCATATTTTTGAAAGATTGTGTCTCAGAAGATGGATTGCGAGTTTCGTACAATAAAATTCTTTCAAGATCGATCTTAAAAATATGCATGACAACCCATACTGAAAGTCTCGGTTTTCGCATTACCAACCTTGACGGAGGAACATTGTGGATTTTTGCGACCTAAAACCACACTCATAAGGGCCTGTCACACGGTTTTGAAGGGGCCTACAATACGTCAGGTAGCGTGGGAATATGCAATGTGGATCAGCTCAGGGGATCCCCCTTCTTCGGATAAACAATGTTGCGCTTTTACATGTCGGGCTAACTTCCAGATCAGTCCAGATTTTGGAAATGAGTTTATGTCGATAAATGTTAGTAGGGCTACGTAGCCAAACAAAAAACTGGAGGAGAACTCCTCGTGTGCTCGGTGAGCAGGGAAAAAACAAAGATTCGTGCTAGGCACGAGGCGGAATAATGTTCGAGAGTTTATCAGAGAGTGAAATAAACATGACGCGGCTACAAAGCCCGAAATGAGGCCTGCAAAGATGAACAGGAATAACTTGTAGCAGTCGGCTCTAAAAAAAATGATAGACTACTTCTACAACATGTATAACTGCGAAAACGGTCAGAATGTCGAGGTCAGAGAGAAAGAACAAAGACAAAACACTTCATTTCGTGTAGTTTGACATCCTACGAGCTTGGATATGAAAGAAAGTTTTAGAAAAACCGGCGCGATGTTATCGTTTTTTAAGATAACCCTAGAGAATCGTGGAAGAGCCAATGGTCAACAAGACAAACACGATCATTTCTAACACCCCAAAATTAGTCGCGTATGCTGACTTTTTGAGTTTTTTCAGGCAGCACAGTATTGAGATGAAAACGAAATGATATTGCGTAAAAGGACTTACAGCGCCGACGAATTGTCCAGAGGATCAACATTGGAAGTTATGACTAAGAACTTCGTCTATCTTGGCTCTGTAGCTTCAATCAGCAACGACATCAGCGCAGAAATCAGAAGAAGAATTGCTCTGGCCGATCACTGTTGTCTGAGACTCAAGCGGAGTAACAGAGTTTTCTCCTGTAAAATAAAACTAGATTTCTGGCCCTGCTCTATGGCGGAGAAAGTAGCATTTAAACAGCGCCATCGGGCAAGTCAGGCGTCTACGAATCCAACTTTTTAAACGGCTGAGTCATGTTTAACGAATGAAAACCACAACTTTGGCCCAAATAATTTGGGTTCTAACCCAGAGCTAGAGCGCTGCAGAAGGCGACTTCACGAACATGGGAGTAGGGTTCCGCTGGAGAGCGGGCTAGCTGGAGACCGGCTTGACCTAAGGCGCCTCTTAAGAAGGTAAGATACTATATCCAGGACCTGCTTCTGAAGTAATTTTGAGGCTTTCCACTACATCTTTCTGGCCATGGCTTTGTTATCGAATGTTGAAACAATGTTACCCTGGTATGCATCGTCTAAACTTCGTGCATTTTACTGTCTAAAGAGTTTAGTGTTCTAGATATAGCTTCACTTAAGTAGATCCGGTTTTCAGGACCTGTTGGTTCCCATCGGAAAGGTATATATATATGCTTGAACTGCCGTAAGGAAAGCTTACTCTAATTTGAAAGATATCGATAAGTTTACATTAACCAACGAGTCTTTTATATATTAGCGACGAAATTTAGGAAACCTTTACTGAAAACTGCCAGAATGTAACTTTTTCTTAAAAAATTCGACAATATGTACCTATCCATATCCAAACACCTATCCAACTATCCACTAACTCCCTTGAACCCCGAACCCCTTCTGGTTGATAGAAATTATGAAAAGGATTAGTAAACGACGAAATCGCATAATTTCCCCAAAACTCAGGAGTGAGAGAAGGATTTGGATACATTTTCACGATAATTTTCGGTGTTCTCTGTGTATGAGTGTGAATAGCATGGGATATGGTGTATACGTACGAGTACTTAAGTACTGACGTGTATACTTGCGTGACCAGACACTCAGACTAGACACAAGTCTCCCACAGAGAACCACGTGAACTCCACCATTACCCTAGGTTCAGCAGTTAAAAATGTGTTTTTCATTCTACGCGGGCTGTACGAGTAGTTTTTACCCCTCTTACCATGGCGATGTGGTATGCTATCCGGAAGATCCCAAGTGGCGATAAAAGAGTAGAAAAGGAGAATCAACACTCATTACCACTGCTACTCATACCATGGGCGCTGTTGTTAAGATGAAGCATTGGAACATTGTGTGCCTGGTAGACGCCGACCGGCCTGTCGACATGGCCAACAACGCCAGTAACGGTGTCGATGGCTACAATGTCTTCTACCACTACCAGAACCTGGGTCCCGTCCCTTTGCCTACTGCCTATTCGGTAATAATTCTTGTTTTGCGAAGGTTTTTTTTTTGTTTTTGTTTTTTGAAACGAGACTATGTTCTTGTTGTTGTTGGTGTGGTTTGTTCTTTCTTCTTTTTTTCTACTTTTTTCGTGTTTATGGGATTTTCGCCGCCATGGCACCGAATTGTTTGCGCTTTCTTCTGCCAACTGAAGTTCGCTGGTAAATTGGTAAATCACTTTCAAGCTGTTTCAACATGGGTACACCACCCCAACACCCCACTCTGTTTTTCGTTAATATATGCAAGATCCCAAACATATCCCCTTACCATGGTTTGTTAGGCTGAAGCTATTTACTTGGGGCAATGCAATTTTGCAAACGATAACTTACGTAAGCGCGTTGCTGCTAGAAAAGTTTTCAGCCATTTTCTGCCGCATTAGCGAGGGTTTTGCTGCTTCTTGTCTTTTCATTCTCTTTGCACATTTTGCTTTGGTTCTTCCTTCCTGATTCTCAACGGGGAAACTAGCTAATAATGCGGTGAAACATACGAGCGCTCAGCATACAAACAGAAAGAAGAGCACCATGCACAGGGCAATGTTCCCTTAGTACGGCAATATTGGTTGGCGCACGGATAAATGCGGGATGTCGAAGGGAGTGGGAACACATTTGAGGCAACTTTGACAAGGAAGTAAGTATTCGTTGGTACGTTGGCATTTTTATTGATTGCAGTCGGGCTATCATCATAGAGAAAAGCCGAGGAACAACTTCCTGAAATGCTGGTCTCTAGTTTGGTAGGCCTCCTTTTTTTTCCCTCCTTGTGTTGCGTTGAATTTTGAGCGCGCCAAGAAATTTCTATTTTTAAACATAATTGTGTAGGTATTATCTACAAGGACAACTTGATTCTGTATCTCTGATAGGGAATTCTGACATTCAAAGGACTTTGATTCAAAAGTTTTGCTGAGGTGAAATGGTACTCTGTAATGACAGGATATCATTCTACTCTGTCTCCGTGAATAAGGATTCCACGTAATAAGTAGTTCTTAGGTCACTTTATAGATGAAACTCCTTGAAAGCACTATTTTCGATGGTACATAGAACAAGGATAGTCTTAGTGACCTCCTCCCGTCATGTCTACGACTTAGCTGCCCTACCGTCATTTGGTCTGAAATACCTATCGATTGAATGATTTCTGGAATAGAATCAACGATTCATTAGCAAAACCAATTGAAAGTCATTAGTTGCGAGAAAACTTTGTTTTTCACATCTGGTTCCGGGAATATTTATGATGATTTGAGGAAAGACATACAAGAATTATGGCATCCGGATTTCTAAGAATAAATATTAATGAGTTTACGCATTAACGGATACGAAAATCTTAATATAAGTAGCACGGGCTTGTCGGATACTTTCTATAAATTGTACGTTATCGTGGAAAGATTTTCTAAGCGATTTTGGGTCCCATTTGTGTTGATGGGCTTTTAAGAAAAAGATATAAAAGCGAACTCCACGAGCGATTACGAGCTGATCAGAAAATCACGCATCAGCCTCCTGAGGTGGATAGAAAGGTCGGTGGGGGAGGTTAGCCTTAGATGACGCGTAAAGTGGAGAGAGCTCGCTTTTATCATACAATGATCTCGTCAATAAAAGGAAGTTGTATGTTACGAAGATGTATTTTCTGCCTGAGTCACTTACTTACTTACCGAAGAATTTTTCTCTTAAAGCAACTAAGAGCACCCTCATCCATTTTTGATAATGTCCATGCCTCTGCGCCATAGAGCAGGACCCGGGACTATTAAAGTCTTATAAAGGGTAACTTTTTTTGTTCGAGTGAGGGCTCTGCTAGTCAATTCCCTTCTTAGCCCAAAGGGGTAGCGATTTGCAAGAGTTATTCTTCGTTTCATCTCAGCGCTGGTGTCATTTTCTGAATTTATAGCGAAGTCTAGGTAGACAGTGGCGATGACGATGGCGCGATAGTTAGCTCATTGGACCCTCACGCAGAGAGTCTAGGTTCGATTCCTGGCTGGATCACCAACAATTTTTCAAATTGCCATCTTCCTTTCGGTGGGCAATGGCAAACTCCCGAAAGTAAAATTGCCTATGAAAAAGCTTCGAAGGAGTGCCGTTCAGACTCGGCGATAAACTGTAGCCCCCGCTCAGATGTGACAAAAATGAGAACATGAGCAACACAAATGAGTGTAAAGAAGCTAGGCCATGGCCCATACCGGGCTACCAGCGCCACAGTGTTTTTGTTTGTTCAAGGTATACAGTCTTTAACTACCTCAAAGTATCTCAAGACGTTGGTGTTAGCTTTTTTTTTGTACTTGGTCCTTTCCTCGTTGACTGCTTAACCCATTTTCGCCCCTTCCATCTTAATACTCGCGATATTGGTGCCACTGATATCACGCTGCTTTCTCCCGATTATGTCAGTATCATCGGTGTATGCGAGTAATTGGATGGAGTTTTAAAAGATTGTGCCTCTTGTGTTTGCGCGTGAGTTTTGCACTATTCAGGTTGTTGATGAACAGAAAGGCGTCCACAATACAAGATAAGATATTGTATGCGATGTTAAGAAGACTGATGCCCCTGTGGTTGGCGCGTTTCAGAGGCCCACCTTACTTGAGGACCGAACAAACAATATAATTCATCGAGCATACTTTCGTCCGACCATATTCTACAGATAAGTTGGTGTATGGTCCTCACCAAGTCATCGCCTGCGGCTTTGAAGAGCTCAGCAGTTAGGCCGTCCGTTCTGGCAGTTTTGTTATGGCTATCTTCACTTCATCCAGGTCGGCTGAGCGAATTTATTGGTCTGCGTCGTCCAGGGTAAAAAGTACGTTTAGCCTGACAGCGGTATTTAATTCGTCATCGCCGTTATATAGTGTACAGAAATTTTCTTTCCAATTCCTCAGCATCGACTTTGACTTCGCTGGGATGCTCTCTTGTTCGTCTCTCCATGTTTTGTTTCGGGGCTTGTGTCCGTGCCATGTTTACTTGTTCCTTTCGGTAACACTTCCAAATCTCATTCCTGGAGTAGCATCTTTCAATTTCTTCGACCGCACGCTTCTCATGCTCCTTATTTTCCTCCTGAGAAGTCGGCGTTCGTCTCTCCTTGCCTAGCTGCATGTGCTTTCTGGCTCGTCATTAATCCAGGGGTCTCGTTGTGGTGGTCGAGTGAAACGCTGCACATCCAAAGCGGCTTTTTGGTCTGGGATGCTTGATGCTGGCGACAGTGAACCCCTTGATAAATTAAGAGAGTCTCGATCGGAAATAATCTAGCGGTCTCTTGTGATTATACCCGTCTGACGTCGAAATTCTTTATATCATTAGCTCGCCTTCGCGCTGTTCGGGATATCCGTAACCGTACCTTAGTTACAACAAGGTAATGCTCCAGGTCGATGTTGGCTTCTCGAAATGTTCGGACAACCCTAATGTCATAGCTAGAGCATTGCTCGTAGTTCTTGTTTAGAGCCTGAGTCAAGGGACCTAATGACCGCCTTTAGGTACTCCAATTGTCTATTTTACTTTTGCTTTGACATCATCTTATAAACGTCTTGCAAACGTATTCGCTTACTTTTCACTTAGTAATTCATAATTGACAGCCTTCCCGATTTGAAACGTCAGGAAGGTGATATATTCTTTATTGCTGCGCCGATCTTGTCCCCTTTGGCGTTTTGGAATTTTTTTTTAACCGATTTTCATTCAGCTGGTGTATTCTCCTGGAGTCTTGCAGGAATAAATCTACAGCGTATAGACTCTGAAGTCACAGATTAAAGTCATTTAAGTATTGTTCAAGTATAAGGCCAGCAAATCGAGGAACATAACTACTACAAAGATTACTTTTAGTTTAAATAGGTATAGATCTGCGAAATATTTAATTATTTGCACTTTTGCAGACAAAGAAACGTTTGGTGTCATCACCTATTATACTTCAAGATATCTTTGTGCGATTTAATCATCAGTTCTAGATACAATTTCTCCGCAATAAACGTCTTTCCATTCCAACAGCTTATCACTTCGCCTCCCTCGTTAGTTATTGCGTTTTGACTTACATCCCCACTCTCTTAGTAATTAACCAAACCCTCTCTCTATAAATGGGCTTAATAGCTTTATCTTTATCACGATTTATGTCAGACTATACAACCCCAGAACCAACAAGCATACAAATACACATGTTGCCGCTTGCCGCCTTCCTCTAGGAATGGTATCGGCAACCAACCCTTGGAGGGTAAGAAGCTTTAACCAACCCTCCAAAACCTCTAAGTCCACTTAATTATTCATGTCAACTGTATTAATTTTTCGTTGCCTATTACCCGTTCGCTAATTATAGACAATTAATCAAGACACATGCGTACTAATACCGTTATATATACAAATATATACTCGTATGTGCAAATGCAACCCCTTAATCCGAATAAACTACCCCTTTGGTGATTTTTACTGCATTGCTGCACATTCATTTAGCATACTGTTATCGAAAGTCGCAATACATGAACATGAAGAAAACGTAAACGCAAACGCAAACTCAACTCCTAACAACCAAAGTAAACCGGAAAAAGAAACAAAACCAAAGAGGACAAACTAAAAACGATGGAAAAAAGATCGATTTTACGAGTTCATACTTGCTACTTTATTGTTAGTCGTTACTCGTTATTCGTTAGTAGCTACTCGCTAATTGTATCAAATTTCATTGTGCAGAAAGGCGAATAGTAAAATCGAAAGAAAAGAGGGAAAAGTTGATACCCCACCCAAGGCTGAAAGCCGGCTTATTCCAGGGTATAAAGGGTGCCCCCCCCAATAATGGGCAGACGACAACTTGGCTGTGTCTCATGGAAATAAATTACTATCTAGTGCGACATTTTCCAAAGGAGGGAGGGTGCAAGAAATAAAACTACCATGAGTGACTCATGCAGGCTGAACGACACTGTGAGCTCTGTTTGGAGAAGGGGTTCCTTGTATTGGCTTTTGCTTTAATGTGGTCAACAAAGGGTGGTTGCTGTTGTATATTCATTTTGAATTTATTTTATTTTATTTTTTGTTTTATTTTACGGTATTCACTAGGGAATTGTTGATGTACATACCATATATGTACCTGCAAACGGCCGGCGAAAGGCTAGAATCCCGATAAACCAGAGAAATCTGCAAACCCCCAAAAGTGAGTGACCCTTTTTAAGGGAACGAATTTTTTTTTTCCTCTGAAATGTTGATCCTGACCATAATTTGGTGGCTGCCCTGGGGTGTTGTTTTTTGTTTTTTTTTTATTTGCTTATATCACAAGAACTCTTTGATATTTGTTGGAGTGAAAAATAAAAAGGTCAAAAGGTGCAAAAAAAAAAGTAGGAGTACTACTTGTGTATCCTCCTAAGGTTATCTTTAATTCGATGTATTTCCCTCAAGAGCCGGGTGGGTCAAAGTTTAATTAGACATTTGATCTATACACGTGTGCCTTTAGTATCAATAGAGTCTGACTTTGATCTTTTTTTCTTTCAAAATTGGTTATTTTCGGAGTCATACTATGCTCATATCCTGTGACTAAAACTTTAAGATGTAAATTTGAGATCTATACAAGCGTAGGACTGTTAAATACACGAACGTTCCACAAAAGTCTTAAAATCTTCATGTTTTACACTATAGGAGTCATAGAATTGGCCATCCTCCTGGTCCCTAAATCCGGTTCTTTCAAGGATCCTATGACAGTAAACTAGATTCGTATGCAGTTTTTCGAAAATATGTTTTAGACCCGAACCTCTTTTTTGGTCTCTTTTGTGCCTGCCCTTAAACTTTTCCAGAAATTACCATTTTATCGACTTTGTCCCTTCAGGGGGGCAGTTTTTCTTCTATGAATTGTTAGCACTAATGAATTTCTGCTTATCGGATTTTTATTCTGCAACTTGGTAAATAATAGGCCGAGTTTGGTCCAACAAAACTGATTTTAAAACAGAGAGGGAAAGCACAAGTGCACCAACCGAAAATGATTTGCGAGCTTAAACCCATTTCAAGTTATAAATGAAAAGAAGAAAGTTAGCCAAGTGACGCATTCAAAGTGATTTAAGAGCACTTTAGGCGAAGCTGGATGGCTGCCAAACACATAGTAAATGCCATAAAGTTTTTGTACTCTTATTTGCGAGTACGAGTATGTGTATTTTTTAAGAAATTAAAAAAGTAGTTAATGGTGTCCTTCAGACAAAATGAGCCATTTTATTGATTTATCATCGAAAAGACTGAAGCTCTTATGGTTTTCTGATGTCCTTGATTGACCCTAACATGATTCTGCGATTTTGGGTCTCCAAAACTTTTCGTTTGTACGAAATGCTCTAGAACTTCTGTCTACATGTTTATGTCTGAATGACAGAATGCTATCACCTTTATATGCATGAGACTTCGTGGCTGTTTTGAATTACTTAAAATGTAGCAGCGGAAAATGCATCAAGATCCAAGGATTTATCACTCTCCCAGAGTCAACCTTCCATTTAACCATTATGCGTTACAAATCGAGAGTACTTTAATGATAGAGTCTTCGCATTATCAGTACCCACATCCCGGAACTACATGAAGTTGTAGAAACTCACCAAGTCCTTGATTGCAGTTTGACTGTCGCTACAGAAGGATTTATAACATATATGTATACGTCTCGGGGATCCTTCACAATATATTGTAGTTCGTTGTTATAGGATTGCGTACATCTCCTCTTGCAAGTTTTTATAAAGAAAAATGACTTTTAAAACACTTAAGAACCTCCTCCTGGGTACTTCGAGCAATCGGTGACATCCGATTTTATTCTGCCTCAGACCAGCATTGCTATAGCAGAGGCTTTTGAAAGCCACATTGCAGTCAAAACAGACAAGTCTTTGTGTCTTTGAATTTGTATGATACAAGGCCCATTTCTCGCCGTTTAATCTTTGCACTCCCTGAAAGATAACACTTCTTCAAGTTTGTACTACCCAAAACCACATATAGGAGTATTCAGTTTTGTTGGGAAAACGGCTGGTGTTGCCCTTAAGCCCAAAAAATTAATTAGATCGATCAGCTTCTTCCTTTGAGTGAAAAGAATAGTCTCATTTTATAGAGGATTGCCGAAAAGCCCACCAATCATCACTTACATCTGGTCTGCCTGCGCTTTAAAGCAAATGGTCGCTAGGCTTTATTCAACTGAAAGTAAAGCCATAGACATCATCTAAATATGCCAGACCCTGGACTTTAGAACTGCTGGCGGCATTAAGTAGTGAGGCAACCAACACAAAAAAACAAAAAACACTGTAGCGCTGGCAGCCTGGTATGGGCCATAGCCTAGCTTCTTGAAAATCATTTGTGTTGCTCATGTTGGCATTTTTGTCACATCTGAGCGGGGTCTACGGTTTATCGCCGAGTCCGAACGGCAATCTTTAGGAGCTTTTTCGTAGACAATTTTACTTTCAGGAGTTTGCCATTGCCCGCCGAAAGAGTGATGGCGATTTGAAAAATTGTTGGTGATACAGCCAGGAATCGAACCCAGACTGTCTGCGTGATAGTCCAATGAGCTAATTATCGCGCCATCGCCATCGCGTCAACGAACATGCACTGTATTGGTGGAGTAGTTTGCATATAGTACATCTCACCGTTCTTATCAAAAAAGGTATGATTCGTCAGACGTACAAGGTTGCTTTGTGTCGAAAGCACCCTCAATGTCAATAAAACTGCCCATCGCGTTACCTTTCTTATTACCTATAAGTACACCCTCGACTCTGCCTGCTTTGTTGCATCTTAAGCAGCAATATCATCGCAAAGCAGTTTTGCGTACAAATGTCTCCGTGGTTCTCAAGATGATAGGTCTGAAACTCTTGGCAAGCGTTTTCACATCTCTTTCTACTTTTGTTATAAAAACTAAATTAATTGGTTCGGTACGCTAGTGCCAGGTAGAAGATTTTCTTTAGATTTGCAGGGAACAAATTTTTTATACCTCTTAAAGGACTTAGCAACGTATTTAAAACCGATGACAGGCACCACCTGCGGCGAGTTGTGTTAATCCACTGCCTTCATTTCAGTGCTTCCAATCTGACTGATGTGAAGGCCGCATAAGACACCATATATAGAGACGTACGAGGGCGGGTCAATAAATCCGTGACTTTTTGAATTTCTGACCTCTTTACTGAAACAGCAACATTGCTCCTGTCAACAGGCATCTGTCAGTTGACTCCTGTCAAAATTTAAACTTGCTGCGTCAGTTAGTTTGTGTTTGACAGCTATTTTTATCAGACTACTCACTAATTTGAGGAGAAAATGGAAAAAAGTGAATTTCGTGTGCTTATTAAGCATTATTTCTTGCGAAAAAAAACCATTACCGAGACCAAGGCTAAGCTTGATAAATACTAGGGGGACTCTGCACAATCGATTTCAATGGTAAAAAAGTGGTTTACTGAATTTCGTTGTGGCCGTACAAGCACTGAAGATGCCGAACGTACTGGACGCCCAGTTGAGGTCTCTACACCCGAAACAATCGAAAAAATTCACGATATGGTGTTGGCCGACCGAAGATTGAAAGTGCGAGAGATTGTGGAAGCCGTAGGGATCTCGCATGGCTCAGTGGTTTCAATTTTGAATGATCACTTGGGCATGAGAAAGCTTTCCGCAAGATGGGTGCCACGTTTGCTCACAGTCGACCACAAACGCAATCGTGTAACAACTTCACAGGAAGGTTTGGCGTTGTTTAATCGCAATATGGAGGAGTTTTTGCGCCGTTTTGTAACCGTGGACGAAACATGGATCCATCACAACAAACCAGAGAACAAACAACAGTCAAAACAGTGGGTTTCTAAGGGGGAATCGGCGCCAAAGAAGGCCAAGGTGGGTTTGTCAGCCAAAAAAGTTATGGCGACTGTTTTTTGGGATGCACGCGGGATAATCCACATTGACTACCTTCAAAAGGGAAGAACAATCAATGGGGAATATTATGCCAACTTATTGGACCGATTCAATGACGATTTGGAAAAAAAACGACCTCATTTGGCCAAGAAAAAAGTTCTTTTCCACCAAGACAATGCAAGGGTGTACACATGTGCAGTTGCCATGGCAAAAATCCATAAATTGGGCTATGAATTGCTCCCTCATCCACCCTATTCTCCAGATTTGGCTCCGAGCGACTACTTCTTGTTCCCAAACCTGAAGAAATGGCTTGGTGGAAAAAGATTTGACTCCAATGATGAAGTCATCTCGCAAACATAGGCCTATTTTGAGGACCTCGACAAATCATTTTTTTTGGAAGGGATAAAAAAATTGGAGAAGCGTTGGACAAAGTGTATAGAGCTCAAGGGAGACTACGTTGAAAAATAAAATTATTTTTTTATCAAAAAATCTGTGTTTTAATCCAAAAGTCACGGACTTATTGACCCGCCCTCGTACTAGTTTTAGCATTCCTCTCATACTTGTCAGATTGTCGAGAATGACAATGGAATCAAAAGACGTTTGGACAGAGTGGTGCAGTGTCATGTTACTTCATACTTCAAAATCATGCACTCAGCACATATGAGTGCTGACAGAAAGTTAACTCTCCCGTTTGAAGATTAAGCCTTCAATACGGAAAACCTGGTTTGAGTCAAACAAGTGGAAGAGGACCTCAGCTACCTTGGATTGCGTAACGGTGGCTAACTTTTTTCCATTTATGAGTTCTAGTATTCAATCGCCATAGATGACGGCCAATAACTTAAACAAGGAAGTCTACATGTCGTCAATTTTAAAATCAATGAATTTCATTTATTCTCCTGTTTAATTCCCTAACTAAAACAAATTTTAAATAAATAAAATAAATTGTTTTCTTAAACTATATTCTTGTACAATTTGTATTTAACAATTTTGTAAAAATTCCTAACGTTTTCTATTTTCTTTCCGTTTTCAGGTAAGTGTTCTTGTAGGACAGTGTTACCAAGTAAATAATTTGTTGCAATACATTTTATACTATGACGTAAGTACCAACGGATTACATAATTCAAATCGCCAAAGTAACTATTCCTCACATGTGCATTCTTACCTGGTTTTTACTACATTTCCACACATTCTTAGTTTTCTTTTTCGTCTAATTCGTGTGGGAAAATGTAATCTACATATATGAACGTACTACGAGTATTAATGTGGAAAAGTTTTAGAAGGAAAAATCGCATAATCACATTGATTGGTTAGGGGCTCTCGCCCAGTTTCTTTGAATCCATCCATTACCGCACATATGACTTGAAAAAATTTCCCCTGCATTTCGGTTGACTCTGCAATTTAACGTATCGTCTACCTCCTTTTAGAAGCATTCTCCAGCCCTTTTGTAGGTCGATGAATGAATCATGCGATGAATGCTATGCTTTCCCACATCCATCCACGGACACGGTACGACTATAGTCGAACCGTAGTATAGTGGTTCTGGTGATGATGATGATGATGTTGACGATGATTTGGGTTGGTTAGTCCTAAAGTGGTGACGTATTCGTTATTTTTTTTTCTCCTTAATGTTGGTGCATCATCCTGCGGTCGTCACGTAGGACACATGCTCGGATCCAACATCATAAAAAAAAAAAACCGAAACACATCATAGTCAGCAACAACAACAAAACCACACCGGCATCAAGGAGACTGCAGAAATCATTATAAAATTGAAAATCCATTTCGAGTGTCCTGTTTTTTTTTTGTTTTTATTGTTATTGAGCGACACAACGCCGGCAATACAGCTTCATTCTGGCATTCTACAGCTACTCAGTAGTCAGTCGGTTAAGGAACGAAGTCGAGTACATTTCGGGACCCAAATTCTGCAGTTTTTAATTCCACAACATACACTCACAGAGCGACAGATTATACTTTGAAGCTGTATCCTTTTGCATTGTGTGTGAAAGGAGGCAGAAAAGTCAATCGATTCCTGCAAAGTTGCCAACAATAGTTAAAAACAAAAATCCAACTGAAATCAAGAATTCTGGTCATAAAAATTATTCAATTCACTTGAGAAGTCGCAGTTCGGTTGAAAGGATTGCCGAGTCAACAAAGCTAATTCTACTTAAACGGATTTGGAAACTCTTGCAACTCGGAGCAAGCTATAGTTGATTTGGATTTCTTCAGCAATGGTTGCCGTAACTGCACGTGAGAGTTATTTTAAAAATTCTTTTATATATTTTAAATAAATTTGTTTAACTTCTGATGAAAATCTATGTGGTGGTAGTGATATTGATCTATTTGTGCAATTGGATTTTGCCTTAAGTCGCCTCTGTGAATCTAAAATTGTATTTTTGGTGTGAATTTTATTCTGAATAATTTTTAAGTCGAATTTTGCCATCTACGTGAATCGATTTGTGTTGAATTCCGATATTTCTATAGATGAAATGAAATTGAAATTTTTGAAAGGATAAAAAACAGCTGGAGTTTAATCTGTGGTCTATTTTAAAACATTTTTGTTTAAGAGACACTGCACTGCAGTGAACCTTATTGATTTTTCTTTAATTGGTTTAACGTGCTAGAGTTTGTGCATTTTTTCTTTATTGTGTCTAAAGGAAAGTTGGAAAGTTAAAGTAACTTCAACAAAAATAGTTCTAGTGTTTGCTGCAATCGATAACCTTCCTGCAAAACGACTGAAGTTAATGCCGTGAGAGTGTATTTTATAACATTCTTCTGTGATTCAAGGGGGTCGATTTTGTCTCCAGATTACATCAATTCATATTCGGAGAGTATAATGTGTTCAACTACAATAAAAAAAGAACAATCTTAGCACCAGACAAAAACCTTAGAATGCACTATGTAGGCCTTTGCCTTCATATTCCTTAAAATTGTTGTATTTTAGTTTTAACTGATTACATGGTCAGAAATATAGTAGAAAACTAGCTGACTAGCTAGCAACGTTGTTCTGCCTTATAAATTATTTCTAGTGAATATTTTGATTGTTAAATTAAAAATAACGAATTTATTGTAAGTGTGCTTAAATGTTTTAACGATCGATTACATTGAACGATTGTGATCGATTAAATAGAACAATCGTTTATCGATAAAATGACAACGTAAAGTTCCTCGAATGCTTCATTGTACATAGCGTCGCTGAATGTAATCGTTAGATCATTGCACCGTGTACGAATTCGATGCAATATGTCGTCGGTCATTTAATTTTTGTGTTTATCCCACAAAATTTTGGTGAAAAAAACGCGCTGGCCGTTTTCGAGATGGACGGCTTGGTCCCGTTCATGAATTGGGAAACCAAAGGTACGCCAGACAGATCATTGGAGCTCATGCACCGGCCAATATGGTAGCGCATTATTTCGTCGTCATTCAATCGAGGACCATCACTTCGGTGTTCTGAATTTGAAGCATAGCTATATCGATGCCTTTATTCACATATAGTATTTGCAAATGTATTCTATGAAAAAAAATAGCGGTATAAAATATACTTTACGACCTATTCTCATACCTACCAAATATACACACAAGATTTCATAAAAATCGGTCGAGCCGTTTCGGAGGAGTGCGACCACAAACACCATGAAACGAGATTTTTATATACATGATGATTGTTCAGATCTTCCTCGCCTTTGTATGGAGTACTCGTAGTTTTAAAAAATTTTTTTATATTAAAGATACACCTTACTCAAATAAAATTGACCGTATGTATATACAAATGTTCTTGTATCAAGACGAGTAAGTTACGGCAACTTTTTAGTACGTTGGCGATGTAAAAAGCCAAAGTGAAACTCGAGTAAATCATTGTCCTAATTGTCATGATTTTATGTCTGTATGCTTGCAATACTAAGCCGGACGTAGATTGTCAACTTTGCAGTTGTATAAAATATTAAACTGTTTTGTATGCACATATTTCTGCTGCAAAATTTTTTTTTTTTTTTTGGTGGGTAGGTGTGAAAATCTTCATAGACACTATGAACCCGTTCCTCATAGTAGTGTGAGATTCTTACTCGCTAAAAACACGCCTCCCTACTTATCGACTACTACTAAGTAACCTTATCAAGTAATTTCCGTTTCAAATAACGTTCGCGTGGGGCAGGTAGCTTTCCAGCAAAAGCACCTGTTAGTACCGCTATTATATGCGGATAGTTCTTATCGCGCCAGATCGAATGGTCTCATTCTTTGTAATCGACGCACTAAGTTTGTCTCGTCCAGAATTTGGAGTATTTTATTATTACAATGACCATGAAGACGAATATGGAGTTTGCGAGCAAAGTTCATTATTTCGTCCACGACGGTAACTATTCCTAAGTCTCTGTGGATATCACTGTTTCTGATATACCATGGGGCGTTCACGATTTTTCTTAGAACTTTGTTTTGATAGCCTTGGAGAATATTTCGGTTGCTTGGTTTAGTACAACCCCAACGTTGTATACCGTACGTCCAAACAGGTTTAAGCACTTGCTTATAGATGAGCAGTTTGTTATGTATGCTTAACTTGGAATGTCTTCCTAGTAGCCGGTACATTTGTCTGAATTTATTTCAAGTTCATCACGTTTCTTCTTAACATGCGGCTTCCATTTCAGTTTTACATCTAGTGTCATTCCTAGATACGTTGCTTCATTTGCATATGGTATTTGTACCGAGTTAATGAAAATGGGAAGGTTGTTTATTTTTCGGTAAGTATGAGTACATGAGTAGATTTGGTCTCATTGAGAACAATTCGCCATATCTTTGTCCATTCGTAGATTTTATCCAAAGCCGTTTGTAGCTTTCCAGTAGCTAACTCGACTGAAGTATCTGTAGCTAGTATCGCCGTGTCGTCCGCGAACGTGGCTACTATGGTACCTGATTCTTCCGGTATGTCTCGAGTATAGAGTAAAAACAATACCGGACCAAGCACACTTCCTTGCGGAACTCCAGCAGCGATCTCTTTAAATTCCGAGTATTCGGTGCCATGTTTAACACGAAAAATTCTGTTTTCCAGGTACGATTTCAGAATCGTATGCAGCTCTCTCGGAAGAACCTGACTTAGCTTAAAATTTAAGCTTTCATGCCATACCTTATCGAAGGCTTGAGACACGTCAAGAAACACGCTAGAACATATCTTTTTCCCCTCTAGGGCTTTCTCAATTTCATTCGTAATTCTAAAGACCTGGTCAATTCTGGAGTGCTTAGTTCTAAAACCGAATTGATGATCACGAATTAGACGCCTCTCTTCAATGATCGGTTGCAAGCGCTTCAATAGGAGTTTTTCAAATATTTTAGATATTATCGGCAGAAGCGATATCGGTCTGTAGGACTTTTTTTCATTTAGAGATTTGCCTGGTTTCGGGACCATTATAACTTCGGCAACTTTCCATTGGCTTGGAACGTTTAATAATCTTAGCGCGGCATTTATAAGTTGGAGCAGTTTGACAAGGGCTTTCTTTGGCAACTCCTTGAGAATTTGACCTGTTATCAAATCATAACCAGGGGCTTTGTTATTTTTCAATTTTTTAATTGCTTGGTTTAGTTCTCGTAGGGATACTGTTCTTATTCTAAAATTGTCCGGTGCCGTAGTTATATAATTAGAACCTCCTGTTAACGCCTGCCCATCAAAATGCTTAAACGTTTCTTCTAGGTGCTCGGCAAATAGATCCGCCTTCTCTTTATCTCCTTTTGCCCATTCGCCATTATTTTTTCTTATGGGAGGAAATTGCATTTGAGGCTTTTTGATTCCCTTCATGACTTTCCAGAGGGAGTAATTTGAACTTCTTTCGGCAGTCAGACCTTCGAGATATGTAGAGATATTCCGATTTTTGTAATCTCGTATTGCTTCCTTCAACTTGTTGCATAAGTGGTTTAAGTATGTTTTATGCTGGGGAGCACGGGATTGTTGCCATCTTTTGCGCACTCTCCTCTTTTCTCTCACCAGTTCTTCTATTTCTGGCGGATATTTTATTTCGTTACTTGCTTTCTCTTTTCTTTTTGGAGTTGGAGTGTTGTTCCAGGCAGCGTTCTGCAGGACTTTGATGAATCTGTCGACTTCGTCTTCTATTTCGTTTTGTGTTTTTAGCGACACGTTAAGAACAATATGTTCATTGCAGTAATTTCTAAAACCGTCCCAGTTAGTTTTGTTGTTAGTTAATCTAGGCGCCACTTCTTTCTTAATTAAGAGTATGCTTAGTGTCAAAATGACTGGTGAGTGATCTGAGGAGAGATCATAACTTTCCTCGATGTTTGTAGAAATGTTGGCTGCTCCCTTTGTGACAAAGAAGTCTACAAGATCAGGGGTCTTTGTTATATCCGAAGGCCAATATGTTGGTTTTCCTGTCGAGAAAAAGTCAACTTTACATTGCATTCCGGCTTCATAGAGTTGTCTGCCTTTCGTTCTGCAAAATTGACAGCAGAGAGAGAGTTACATCAATATCTGATAGCAAAAAGTTTCCATCTAAGAGCCTAATAGAAGTTATGTCCTTATATAGGTATGTTGCTATGTTGGTTACATACAAGGCTAAGTGGGAGCCATTGAGAGGTTTTAAGAAAATATGTCATGGAAGCTGCTTGTCAAAACATTCATGCCCGGAAAAAAGCCTACAAAATAAGGCAATCACAGCAAAGTCGCAGTCGTGTGTGAGGATTTAAAGAATGTTTTTAAGGGGCTTTAGACCTTTTTTGTAAAAAAAAACACTAACAGCTTGAATTTTTCATGTCATTATACGTATATACTCGTATATTGAACACGACGAACTCAGACATTTTAGGGATTTATCTTATTCGGGGTAGATATTGGCTTCCAAAGCCTGAATAGTTTGCTGTATATCAGCGTACTCGTGTGGTGTAAATTTCGAACCATTTCGTTTGCTGATTTAAATGTCCATTTTGCGATTTTGGTCGAATCGAGTGCTCATTTGGACCATGGTATTCGTCACATACTGTCCGGATATATTTTCGAAAAAAAATAATCACTGGTCATTATGCAGTAACGTTGTCCATTGGCTACTACGCAAACTGTGAAAAAAATAAGGTCCGATGATGTCAGTAGTGTGAAGGCACAAAACACTCTTAAGGATGTAATTGAGTCTCTGAAACCCATGAGTCGTCAATAAACAGAAATTTTAGAATAAACTACGGCTCGACTTCAAGATGAACGAAAGCAATCGTCCGTTGGAAGTCAAAATCTCGTGGCATCAGTACTTACACCACTACACTACACTTTTTGTAAAGACCGATTTAAAAAAATAAATTGGCAAGTTATTGAAGGCTTTATCGGTGTAAGTCTATCGTCATTATTTGTTAAACAATAGTAAATGAAAATTTCGAAGAATTATAAGAATTTCTAGCACTGATTGCAATACTATATTTATACCAAAATCCGACAACGTCTGTTTAGAAAATTTTAGTTAAGATCATTGATCTTTATAGAGCAGGGATCATTTAGATTTTACTCGTAATATATAGCCTAAGTGGCCAACTGTCTAGGGAATGCATGCATGGCAGGGCAATTACAGAAACAGTTGCCCTCGAAAACCTTTTTTTTCTTCTGCAGACTTTTGCGTATTTTCCAAAAGCACCGAGTCCCTAGTTCTAGTTCTAGTTTAGATGGGATATCTTATTTTATTATTCCGATGAGAAAAATTTAAATAACACTTAAACACACACTTTGTCGTAGAGCTTTTGTACGACGCAGTTCTCTGGTTCACCGTAGTGTCCTGAAACTCAAAATGTAATCTTATACTGCTTAGCCATCTCGTCGGGAGATGAGGGACAGTTTCCCGCGATCCTCGGGTTTGTTGTGCTTAAAGGTGACATTTACTTTTCAAATCAGTTTGTTGTCCAAGATGATACTTAGGTATCTGTCATTTCTCGAGAAACTCTGAGTAGTCACTAAGGTATGTTATGCATGCTATCCTGTGAAAAATCGATTATGTCAATTAGGTCATTCCTTTGCTTTTTACACTTCTATTAGCATACGTTTGGACATAATTTATCAGTAATGACTGTCTAGAAGAATTCTTTACCTATGTTTCTGCTCCGGTTTTTCTAAACATGACTTGCCACATTAAGCTCGGCCAATAGAAAAAACACATCCGTTTATAAAACGTGGCCCAAAATTAATCATCCTATCGGAAGATGTTATAATTTTTGCAAATGGCGTCGTACATCAATCATATTTGACATTTGTGAACTAGACAGCTGTAGAATACAAACAGACAGGCAATGGAGCGCTATACTCCGCTGTCAAGGCATCCTCAATCTAAACAACGAAGAGGACGATTTTGTGTAGAAAATCATCATAAGCTTACGTCAGTAAGCAAAATCTTCGTTTCTGGGGCATTGAAAATCCGCGTGTGATGCACGAAGAGCCATTACATCCACTCAAAGCCACTGTGTGGTGCAGCGTTCTAGACCGCCATCGGCAATATGCTCACTGTTACTAGCAAACGCTTTAGGGCCATCGTAAACGGCTTATTACTGCTGGAATTGGATGAGCGGGACTTGGTGAACATGTGGTTTCAACAAAACGGCGCAATCGCACACACAGCACGAGCCACAATAGATATTGTGATATTCCTTTTCGCGTAATCTCCCGTTTTGCGAGATTTGGCATGGCCAGCAAGATCAGCCCTTCAGGAGAATATTCGACAGGAATGCGAACAGTCATCACCGGAAATCTTGCGGAAAGTCGTGGAAAATGCGATAAAACGGGCACAAATGTGTATCAACACTGGAAAAAATTGTAGAGTTCCAACTGTAGATTTCCGTCACTCAGAATCATTTTTTTTATCTAGTAAAAACGTAATTCAGAAACAAAATTGGATGATTAATTTTGCGCCACCTTTTACATTCAGGAACTTGCATGATGTATTTTACAAAACGTTAGCTGTTGCTCAACTTGAATTTCTCCATACCCACGATTATCAGATTTCCGATAAAAACGTTTTTCTTAAAAGGAAATCTGTCAAATATAACAACATTAAGAAGCGTGGTGCTGAATACAAAAAATGGAAACCGTTTCGAATGCCCAAGTACGAGTACTGTGAGTACTCAGATTTAAATCAAATTTCCTTCAGTAGAAACAAATAATTAGATCCTATCAGTCTGTATTCCGGAAGACTGGTATTCTGGTCGAAATTTTGCAGTTTTAGAAGGTGTTCCACAAGGTTCCATTTTGGGTCCCTTGCATTTTACAATTTTTATTACCGATCTATGCTGTGCATTGGAGATCTTAGTAGACGTAAGCTTCATTTTATCCATGTTTTAAGATATGTTATGTCCCAAATCCTTTTGCTCATGTGTCGGTGTATACCAGAAATATTTTTTGTTGCTCACTTGACAGATATCTCGACTTCTGCATAAGTTTATAACTAACACAAAGTTTCCTCCGCTTTTAACTCGGAAAGTCAGGCCTCAGACCAAGAATCACGCTATTTTGGCAGGCTTTTCAGTTGGGGCTTAGTGCCATATATGAAAGTAAAAAATAGGTTAGCCCAATAGACTTAGATGTTTTCATGGTCTAAGATCAGTTCCGATTCCTTCTCAGTTAATCTTAACATTTTCCATTCCATCCCAGATTTTTTTCTTCACAATTAATTTAATCCTTTTTGCTCTCCTTTTCATCATTTACGAGTTGTTATCCTTATTTTGAAACGAAAAACTTTGATAGAACAACTTCCGCTCAATACGAATACTCGTAATAACTTTACACACGTTCCTTTAAATCACTTACAGGCAATTCCTTACGAAATTTCCTAAAGTCTTGCTCCAGAATGTCGTTTAAAAATTTAAATAAATTGCCAAAGACCGAAGAGAAGGGGTCCTTGCAGACTTGAAAATTGTTTTTAAAAACCATAAAATATCGACTTTTCCGTTTTTATCCTTTGATATCCCTTTGTATATCTTATTAGCAGACCATGTAGAGGCTAAAAATAAGTGTGTACACTCACTTGGTTGGTACTATGTATGTAGGACTTTGTATCATATCTACATGTCTGCTTGTATGTATGTATATTTGGCGCATTTATCTATTGGACTTGGTTCTTGGTCTGAGGTTGTTGTTATTTTTTTGGTAAATGCCACTCTAGGGGAAAGGAGACTATACTGCAGTGTAAGGACGTTTATGGATATTTCTAGAGACTTTTGTTGCTGTTCGAGTAGTTATACTGCAGATAAGTTATTTAAGTCCAAGCATAGGAACGTTGGAAGGAAGGGAGGCGTTTTTAAGGTAAAACTAGTTTGCTAGGATTCTCTTCCCTTATGTCTATGTTATGTGGTGGAAGGCTGTTACTCTCAATCGATTTCTGTTTTATTTTATTTATTTTGTTTTTCAATCTTTATTTGCGACCCAAAGTAATTTTATAATGCAGTGATTTTAAGTTTGCTTCAGCAGTGTAGGTATGACTATATTGAATATTGCTTCAAGGAGTTGTCAATTTGGTCTATGAAATTGATTCCTTAATTGGAGTTAGACAGCATTTTCCAGACTGAGTTTATGGTGAGATGAGAAAGCATTAATATGCATCCGACTGTATCTTCGGATGGTACAGCGATACGTTTGTCACCTTACAGTCTCGAACATATTGACCTTAAGACTTAAGCTCAAACCTTTGAGAAAGATGACACTTTTTTACAATGTAATGTATGCTTGATAGATTTGGAAGTCACAGATTTTCCATCGGAACTCCCATGGATCGATTAATGTATTGACCTTTAAGTAAAGCGCTGCTAGAAAGCAGTAATTAGATGCAACTGAAGGAACGTCGATAGTATTATTAAGTAGCTCGCCGTTGCTTAAAATCTCAAAGTACAGTCTGTTTGATAAGATCGTATATGGCAAAAATTAAAGAAAAAAAATATATATATAAAAATCAATTGTACTGGTTTATTTTGTTTATTTACTTGAATGCTTTTTAATTAATATGTTGTCCACTCTCCTCCATTATCAATAATTGCTTCGAGGCATGCTTTCTACTAATCTTATAGTATAATCTTGAGACAAAGATCTCCATAAAACTCGTATTTTTCGTGATAATTGTTTGACCGTCGAGATCTTCTTTCCTTATAGCTTTAGCTTCATGAATGCCCAAACATTTTCAATGGGATTTACATCCGGCGACTGTTATGGCCAATCTAAAACGTCGACGTCATTTTCTAGTTTCCACGCACTGCACAAACGACTGCGATGTTTCGGGTTATTATCTTCATGCAGTAACCAATTCTCATTCCTTCTTTTAAACCACCTTTGGGCAGATGGTAATAAAGTCTTCTTATTTTTACCATGTTGGGTGCGTTTAAGTTATTTGTAAACATGAACAAATTGCCAAATCCTTGTTTTGAGAAGCATCCCCAAACGTGCACCTTTGTCGGGTGTTTGACAGTCCGCTGGATTAATTTACTGGATTGTGTACACCAGGTATGAGTGATAGGAGATTATACCCAAAAAGAAGCTTCATCCGAAAAAATAACGTTGTTCCAATCTCTGTCCAAATTCTCCTTGGCCCAACTGAGTCGTTTTTCTACGTGTTTTTTTGACAGTAGTGGTTTCTTTATTGTGCTTCGAAATTTTACATTATTGGCTAGTAAACGTCTTCGTATCATATCACAACACACATTTAGTCCCCTTTTACGTATAATCCCTTGTCCTCCACGTAATTTTTTTATTCTAAGCATCTTAGCAGAAGTATTTTTTTATCTGCTATATGATCTTATCAAACGGACTGTACGTCTGACTAATGGCGAGAACATATTGTAGCAGTTCTCAAGCATTTTAGGCGATACTGATTTGGTGAGCCTCCCTCTGCTACATATACGCGTATTCGCATCTCCCCCTACCAATGTCGAAACAACGTCGGAAATATGAAAAAAAAAATAAGGCAGTTGACATCGACGGAATGCCATTAGTACTCTTCGAAGCTTCGCCCAGTACTGGAGGACGGCAATGATTGTTTACCCACCAAAATAGTGAAACATGACGGAAGACGACAACTAAAGAGAAATACGAGTATGCGTTGAAATCGAACAGACAGGCTTTGATGATTCTTCCCGGCATTGGCCTGAAAGATCGCTTGAAAATATATCATTTGTTTGAGGTAGGAATTGGGGATTTGACAAGATGCCACCTAGAGCATGTTCTCAAGTTTAACCAGTTCATAAAACACATTGTTTCATGTGAGTCCAAGCATTTTGGAATCAAACAGAGTCTGATATTGTACTGCTTAGCCATTTGTGTTCTACTGTCTATGTTTTTCCATTGCCTACCGTTTGCATTAAATTCAGGCTGAACCTAGCAGCGGCCTATTGAATAGGGGCCAGGTCTTCTGCTGCCTTAGAGCCATCTGTACATATCGAATTTGACTTAATGAGAAAATTGTCTCCATTCGTTTCTTTCTGGATGACGATCATGCCCTTTTCCGATTGCCGAGTTCCTCTCAGTCTGAGGGCAAGTTCGATTGCAATCTGCATGCCAAACAATCCAATATTTGCGAAATGAAATTTGAAAAACCGCCGTCGACGAAGTGCTTAACGAGTTTATGATACGTGAATTGCGTATGAGGACGTTGTGGAAAATTCTTTCGATATTAAACGATGCCAGCATTGTATACTCCTTGAAGGGCTGTAAGTGGAAGTGTAGTACAGTTTTGACCGATTTTTCGGGGGTTTTAGCATGAAAGATGTCCGACTGATAAGTCGAAGATTCCTCGGGAGGATATGGGAGGTTGTTTTAGCCTACTTAGGCACTGACAATTTCGTTTATGCGGATCAAACTTGAGTTCTATACATAAATCTATCAAAATTGTTTAATTGACTTAGAATTCTGCATTATGTTTGGTTCATTCTCGTAATCATTCAGTAAACTCAATAAATCATGTTCAACACTTGACATTTTTCTGAATTGCTTAAGTTCTAGTGCAGATTCATTTTTTTCAATAGCCTTACGGCACTCTAAATGACATATCTTAACAAAGTTCAATTTATCTTCCACCTAAATCAAACTATGATCTCCCACACTTTCTTTTATTTTTTATTTATCGCACTGCCACCAAGTAAACAGAACCTCCCAGACACAACCTCTGGCCATCTATTTATTTTCTCGAATCATACTTACAAGAGATAATTTCCTTCTCTCACACACTTTTCAGAAGAAGATACCTCCTAAAGCCTTAGGGTAGTCCGATCTTATAAGTGCTGACATTATTCATAAATTTCCGAACAAATATTTACCTCCTCCACCACACAGATTTGTGCCTTTCCTTGCCATCAAAACCAATTTACTTCTTCATTGCGAGTAAATAAAAATAAACAACCCAAAGGACACACTCCCCTTCGGGACACAAATTATATGTGAATACGTCAATATCCCTCGTCCTTTTTTCTAGTTTCCCCTTCCCATTACTGTCTACTAAAACAAACGAAAA
Source organism: Volucella inflata (assembly GCA_928272305.1). Lineage (NCBI taxonomy): Eukaryota > Metazoa > Arthropoda > Insecta > Diptera > Syrphidae > Volucella > Volucella inflata. Next base: position 4,789,488 of record OV743717.1, on the reverse strand, counting down.
ATAAAAAATAAAATAAAAAAACAAATCCAAAGGCCGGCGCGTTAAATTCTTCACTTAAATCCCTCTGGGGCTTGGAATCCAATGGTTACCATCCAGACGTGTCCCACAAACTGTAGCCTCCTCATATAATCAAATAGAAAATAACAAACCATCATCCCTTCGTCTGTAAAAAAAAATAGTAAGAAAACGAATACAAAATAAAAGGACATTCATGTCACCAGGAGTTTTTAATTCAATTTTTGTCAACAAAGAATGAAACGTCCCTCTTCTCTAGAGAACAGTCAGAGAGGCGTCATTTAAAAAAAAAAAAAAACTAAAAGACGACAAAGATACGACCAAAAAACGACTAGAAATGTTACAAAAACGACACAAAGAACTTCCAACCACCCCCCACACCCATAGATCTGGCGAAAATGTCATTTTATCCTTCTAATTAAGTGAATTATGAAGCTTTTGTGTTTATAACTACAAAAAGCTACGACAGAAAAACGAAGGACGAGACGACGTAGCTGACTCTACTTTAAGAGCATTTTTCCTTCCACACAATTGGTAAGAAGGGTTCTGCGATGAACTATCCTCTCAAACGAGCCATGGAGGGATCGTCTTTTCTTTTCTTTCTTTTTTTTGACAAAATGCAACCGAGAAGAAGTTGCTCCTATTGTGCAGGGCCGTATGAAGAAGGTCTGAAGAATGGTAGATAAAGAATGGAGGATGTTCTTTATCCTAGACAGGTAAATGGAAAAATTTTAGACATTTCTCACGGTAAAGATAAGGAAATTCTACTATTCGAGAATTTTAGTATTCTTATAGAGTGCCATCTGCGCGGTGGTGATATTTTTTGATTCTTTTGAATCCTTCCTTTGCACTAAATTGTAGAAGTTTCACAATCAGTGTTGCCATTCAAAGGAACTTTATTGAAGAGAAGCAGTTTCAGGATTCAGATACTCGTAGATTAGAGAGTAGATACGATTTACCTCTGGTCTTCAGGAGGTTGGAAATAGTCTGAATGTGTTTATCACAGCCATATTGCTTGATTTAGATTATCATCACTGAAGATGATATTATGAGAACACTGGAGCGGTTATTTTCACACGGAAAGTGTGATGAACTGTAGCAGAAGTACACGTTCATCTTCCGAGCAATCGCATTTAGTTTGCTGACGATTCCTAGTAGACAGAGATATAATCAAAGGACGTGATATATAGTAAATTTTATTGTGATCCTTGATGAGTAGTACTTAGGTCAATAACCAGCTCATTGTTCTCGCTAAATAAATGTCAATACTCTCAAAGCCCACGCTAATCTAGAACTCAACCCTACAATGTAATGTTTGGTGATGATATTGAAGACCTAAGAGATACCTAGAGTACCCCATTAGCTTGTTGAGTTTCTAAACTTTTCATGTCAAGACAACCGCCAAATATGGCAAACTGCCATTCGCTTTGATAATATTTTGGCCTTTGGAATGACTACCTGCTTACTTCGAGGACTTTTAAGGGATATGTTGCCTTGAGAAGATGAATCGGCATTTTCGATTTGCTGAAATTTATCATATTGATGCCCAGTCAACATCGCCATAAGCAGCCTACAGCCCAGACAAGAATTCGTGGATTCAGAACTCCGCCGAAGCCATATTCTCGAATTTACTTGGTTCAATAAGGCTTTAGACGCAGGTTAATGATGCAAATGTTTCACGCACCCTTCACCGGTTCTGCACAATTTAGTTCAGTATAGTGAAATCTAACATTGTTGTCCTCTAGAAATACACTGGTTTTATTGGTTTTTGAGTCAGCAGCAGACGACATTATTCTAAGACCAGAGACAAAAGACAGTAGCGCCCAAGGTCATAAAAGTTCTAGTACGTGTTGTACCAAAGACCACTTCTCTTTACTCGAAAGATGGCTTTGTGAGTACAGCCCATGACATGCATACTTAGGGGAGAAAGATTCAACAATGGTGTGCAACGAAAAACCCAATGCAGCCGAGACAGCCTGTTCGGTTTATTCCACCAGATAATCGACGCCAATTAAATTGGCTTTATAATAGCTGTGTTGATCCATAGGACCTTCCTTTTTAGTAAGCTCCATGTTTTGACGATAACTCATTTACACTCCCAAAAGGGCGACACCATCATAGAGGTTTTCTACGTTGAATATTTAGTTCAAAGAAATTTACTACCCAGAATGACCAGCCTGGCGATGTCTTTCAACACTAACTGAGTCAAATCAGTCAGCTTCCTCTTTCTTTTAAGGCGAATATCCTCAATTTTGAGAGTATTCAATAAAAGTTCACTAATAGTGGGCCAATCTTCGATCAAGGGCTCTATGCTACATCATGGTCGGAACTATTGAGAGCGGTAAGCGGTCAGTCAAACAACAGCAGTGAACGCACCTTACTGTGAAGAAAGGACGCTTGCCAGCAACCACTGTGCATCTTCAATTTACGCTATTAGATTTTGAAGCTCAGTCTGGCAGATTGTTCCCCGTTGGTAGGTATGTATATTCAATCTTATCGATCTCGAAACGAGTACGAGTAGATCTGAACTCCTGAGGCTTTTAGTACGTTACTCCGATGACTGTAATTTTTTTTTAAATATCGAACAGGTGTTGATTTTGAAGAGTTTAAAGAGCATTTCTAAGAGACTCGGCGTATTTTGGTGTACTGATTAAGGGATTTTATGTCATGTGATAAAAAGGTTTCGATCTTGTATGTATGGAGCAGTTTGGAGTGGAGAAGATAGTGTTTGTAGATGTTTTCCTGACACAATTAACCGGCAGTTATCTATTAGGGACTTTACCTTGCACTCAAAGTACTTTGCTTCCAAAGAAAGATTTTTGATCCACGTGACATCTATCCTTTCCTGAAGGTTGAACTTGTTTCTGTACTATAGGTAGAAGAGGTGTACTATAGCTCAAGGTTAGTCTCTAGGAGGAACTATGCCGTGCCTGTTCCTCTCTGCTTTAGAAATTGTTTTATCGGAGCTCATGAGTGGTACAGATTATTGGTACCCCGAAATGTCAACAATTGCAATTGCCGATATACATTACGCCAAGTTGACCTTCATTGTTTGCGCTGTAAAAGTCATAACCAGACACACTGACTCTGTCGTCAACCAGTCATAAATGTTCGATTAAAATTAGCACATGCACATCGTGCTGAACGCTTTGTGACTTTGATTTGTAAAATTCAGACTGATATCTGCAGTATAAGCGCTACGTTGCGTTTCTTTAAACATAGGCTCAAAAACCCTTCCAACTGGGTCCTGCCAAAGTCTAAGGATAATAACAAATCCTCTCTTCTGAATATTGATTTTTACTATTTAAGGAGGAAAGGTTTATTGTGCTACTTGATGGCAACTCTATCCACCATCAGTAGAACCCCTTTTCTGTGTAAAGAATGTTAAGTTCCTTCCAAATATTAACTTTCCCTGCAGAGGTTAATTGCAAAAGTTTTCATTAAAAAAAAAAAAAAAATAGAAGGAAAATGTGAAGAAGAAATAATTTCCCCTAGTTGAGCAACCGAAAGAGGAACTTCGTAATCTAGAGTTTCCTAATGAAGCACATCATACTCGTAGAGCACAGGAATAAGTAATAACGAAGTAGCGAATCCAACCAACAACAGCAGTTTCATCTTTCAGGTCCTAGTTTTCTGTAGATACGATTGGGAATTGTAGATTTTCATCTTACTATTACGAGCGAGCACACGCGCCTCGTCAACCCCTCACTTTCAATTAAAAACCAGCAGCAGAATTAATTATCATTTTCTTTCAATTATGTGCCATTTTCTTGGTGTGTAATTATAATATTGTGCAGTTTACGAGTATTGTGGGTGGAAGGCGTTTGCTTAAAGTAAAGGTGGAGACATGTACTTATATGTAGCTCAAGGATCTTCTTATGCAAAATAGGTTTACATTGCAATTTTCTTACCCATCCACACATACAGAGACACAAACTCAGGCATAAGCACATGTGTAATTTTGTAAGTGATGCTCCAGTTAAATGTTGACAATTGCAATTCTCCCTTTATTGTAAGTAACGAGTATGTGTGAAAGCACCCTCTTCTTAAGGAAGAAAAGTGGTGCTTCCTGTAATGTGACGATATGGAGACAACTTGACTTTTAAAATGATTAAATGTAGAATTTTGTAATTTATTTTCATTTTGGATTTAAGTGAAAGTTTTCCTTTTTCTTTGACTTTCTTTGCTTGCATGACTTGTGCGCGGTACTCTTAATGAGTGATAATACAGAGATCTACTTTGGAAGAAGCACTATCTAAAAATCTTTAAACAAATCCATTACGGATGACCTTGCCAACGAATCAGATTAAAAGATATGTTACAAGTAGTTGTATCTTCTGAGTGAATGAGGGCTGTATAGACGTTTTTACTTTGTCAGAAAATGAAACGATTTTAGAGTGTCTGAGCAATGAGAGATTCAGTTTTTTTTAAGGAAATCCTCTATTTAAATTTACGTCTAAAGAATAATGCTTACATCTAATTAAATTTTAACCTTTTACTTAATCAAGCTATGAACAAGCAACAATAATACAAATGGGGCCTTTCGGCATTAGATTTATGCTGCGACTGATCTCATCGAACACGTATACGAGGTGTGTTAAAATGTGAGCTTAATTGCATTGTTTGCATTACTTGCATCGATTATCTTTCGAAAGCACCGCTTCATATTAACAAGCCCGGCCTTTCATCACAACCCCCTTTGGTAAGATTTATCTAAGTTATATCTTAAAACGGAGGTTGCTCTGAAGACAATCAGAACTTGGGCAAACAGCTGTGGTCTCAATGTCAACCCTTCCAAAACAAAACTGTTTTTTTTTTTTACCAGAAAGTACAAGATACCTCAATTCAACGGAGTGGAACTGTCCCTCTCGGACAGCGCGAAGTATCTGGCTGTAATTCTGAACAAAAAACTGAATTGGAATCTTAACATAGCGGAAAGAATCAAAGAGGCATACGAGTATAATGCCGATAGGAAAAATGTGGGGCTTAAAACCTGCTATGGTACACGGCCTATGTACATATGGCGCGCTAATAAGAAAACGACTTACGAAAAATTAGCGACGGTTAAAAGAACGGCTTCCATAGTCATTACAGGTGCGCTCCGTACCACCTCTACGGCGCCATTGGACACCTTTCTTAACCTAACACCGCTTGATTTACAGATCAAAAAACTATCTGAGCTACTGCCACACAATCCAATTTTAACGGATGAAATTCCTTCCTTTGTCGACATCGACATTCCCTATGATATAATACGAGTACATCCGGAGAGAGATCAGGCCAAATGAAATTGCAATTTTGACAGATGGTTCGAAAACAGAGGAAGGAACAGGTTTTGGTATCTTCTTAGAAAACCCAGAAGTAAGAGTGTCTATAAGACTACCGGAAGCAAGCAGTGTCTTCCAATCAGAGATTCTGGCTGTCCTTATGAGGGCTGAGCTAATGCAGAAGGGATCGGTATCCGGAAGTGATATCGCTATATACATCGACAGTCAGGCTCCATTTAAGGCAATGGAATCGATCAACATCAACTTTTATATAGTCAGAGGCAGTCGCTCAATGTTCAAAGCATTATGCAGTCGGAACCTGTTAAGATTGTCCTGGATTCCAGGACACTGCGGTATAGGATAAAATGAACAAGCGGATGAGCTTGCAATAAAAAGAGGGCTACTCAAAAATAGTGAGGTTGCCAACATCAAACCACCCTTCACCATAGTAAGGGGCACTATCGAGGAAAAAACCATAATGACTGCTAACCTAAGGTGGTCGAGTTTTGAAGGACATACAGTATTCAAAACTCTATGGCCACTTCTTGATGGTAAAATAAAAGATCTAGGGAGCTAATGAAACTAAACAGAGATAAGCTTGGGGCAAAAAAAAAAGAAATCCTGCCAGGACACTGTCTCATGCAAAGAGACTTAAATTGTCAGACACGGATATTTGTAGATTTTGCGGTGATCTGCAAGCGGTTGGAGACATAAAACTTTTTTGAAAACCTAGAGGAACTAGACAGCATAAATATTTGCCTCTGGTGGGATAAGGCCAGATTGATGCATAGGGGAGCAGTCCTGTTCCTTCAATGAAATTGGACTGGCATGAATCTTAAAACTGAGTTAACCTATGACTGATTTTTTTTTTAATTTTTGAGATCTCACATACTGATTGTAGATGGCGCTATAGTTGGTGATAAACCATGATTCCTGGTCCCAAATGGGCTCCCTTACGTTGGAGTTGCTGATTTTAGAGTTCTATTTAATAAGAAGGCATTGAGTGTTCCTCATAGAGAGCATGTATTTACTTTAGTCTTGGTCAACAGCTTAAACCTTTATAGTAAGTCTTTTTAGATTTGAGTATTGCCCCTGATAGCTTCACTTTCTTTAATTGGGTAATCGGATATTTTGCTTATGTCATCATATCAGCTTGCGGTTTTGCATTCTTCATCGACCAAGATTTTTATTTCCTTTCAGCTTCACGGCCGAATTCCATAATGGAAGACTTTGCTCCTTTGGAAATTACTGCGTTTGCTTATCTTGAGCCAGACTACCATTAGACTACGGTGAAATACAAATATATGGATATCTATGTCCCTTTTTTTGGTCTTAATTTGGCTCGGTTCATCCCATCCTACTTTCCAGATGACTGTAATATCAACTTTATAGGTATCTACTGTTGCAATTAGTTATGCAACTACCCGCTGACTGTGAAGTGTTTCTACATTTCTATTGCTGGTTTGAAAATTAGTCTGTTCCTATCTGGTTAAGGCACCAATTGAATTAGTGGCGAACACCATTATTTCATCCGTTGGTGTGTTTGTGAAGCAACATCTCTTAGCCACATATAGTTTTGTAACTTGTTACTGTAATAAAAGATTATTCAAGTAACTTTTCTGAAAATATGTACATCACTCTTCCGTTGAAACTCTTCAAGCATATCACTGTGCCTACCCATTCCCAAAAATTAAAGAAGAATGAAAATCATTTTCAAAATGTCGTATTTGTCTGCCAAATTAATAAAAAACTCACGCACTTAATCACCTAATGCATTATTCCATCCAGAATGTACCGAAAACTCATTAAAAAGATTCCTTCCTATTGTGCTGCCATTCATTACACTTAACACCTCTAAACAATAGACCGCTCCAGAAGGAGTACCAGCACTTTTATTGTTCGCAGAAGTCCTCTACGTTCAAATCACAGAATTCTGACATGGATAAGGAGATGTTCACGCTCATCTTCGTATCCATTTGCTCAAGATCCCTTTTATAAATCTCGACACAAGTGTGCAAGGTGTCAAAACGGAAAAACCACCAATCATTCTCATAAATTATTCGTACGCACATTGTCATCTCCATTTGCATTATCAGCAGTATCACCATCACCATCACCATCACCACCAGCACCAGCATCAGCATCATCATACCCAGCGCCAGTTTTCTCCATAGTATGTCCTTAGATAATCCTTTCAATGATTATGAATACGTATCATACGTCTAAGTGCTTTATAACACTCCCAAAAAGTATTGTCGAATTGTCCTTCTTCTCCTGCTCCTGTTTCTCGTTTATTATTCAAATTCTCATTTTTAATGGAGAGCGCTTTTTAAACAGAGTCCTTCCCCACAACCTTACTTCTGTCTGCCTGTACCAATGAATTCTGTCATTAAAATAAATGTGTATGAGTGCGGTACAATTATTTCAATCACACATGAGTGGAAATGGAAGTGGAAGATGGTTAGGTACAAGCTATTCTACGCGTATAGAAAGGAATTAAGGATAAAGGATATCCTCCTGACGATGAAATAATTCGACAGCGATATGAAATTAATATCTCGACTTAGTACACATGGCATATGTAGATTTTAACAATTCATGGGGTATGATTAGACTGGATTTCCTTCCGCTATCATCATATCGTCCTTCGTCCTTCGTACTCTACCCTAGATGTCAGTATCGCTTCAGTTCACTTATTGCCTCAAACATTCATTTTAATTTTTCCCCCCCACTTTTATAATGGCTGCTGTGTGTTTTCGACACATACATGGACACAGGAAAATGATTTTACTACATGAAAGTGTGAGGCGGTCGGTGAATGTACCATGTCCTGTGAGAAATTAAATTGAAAGTTCTGTCAGTGAAAGAACGAACAAGGACAACGGATGGCAAGGACAATACATTTTAAACTTTTAGTCTGCCATTCCATTTCATTTCCACACATCATCAACGGAAGTTTTGTTTTGGAATGATAAAGAAAAAAAAAATGATAATGACTGTCATTTGGGTTGACCAGTGTCTGTAAGTTGAGATAACAATATGACACCAAATGTCAGATGATGTTTAGAACATATACGTCGTGTATGTAGAGAAGAAGTATAGCAGTGAACTACATGGGCATAGATTTGACAAAGTGGAGTTTTGAAAAGGATACAAAAGTCGCTGGTTATGTAAAAACTGTCATTCATTAGAGTTCAAAAAAAGACAAGGCCCAGTTGATCAACATTGTGGTACGTCTCTTTTTTTATTGAACTAAAACAGGAGGAAGCACAAAAAAGGCTCAACTCACCACAGTTTGGGAAAAATATCCAATGCCGTCAGCGAACTAAATAAAATACAGACCAGCATCACCTTTTGGACAAGCAGAAAAGAACAAAAAAAAAAATAAGCAGGGGTTGACAGCCAAAGCTGACTGCTACATTTGCGTCTCTAGTAATCACACAAAGGAAGATAACATTGTCTAAAGCAGCGATGTCTAGCTGTTACTGTGAATTGAACTAATTAACATACCAATTAAATGTTGAACAAACGATGCCAGCATACTATACGATAGTGCTCGCATATGCTTCATTGTAGAAATCTAAAGGCCAGTCTGTGCCAGTGAGCACAGATAACAAGTTCTGTTGGTAACCCAAGTGTTAAATTTAAAATCAAAGGTACTGATGGGTTGGTTCTCGTGTACTAGTGGTTGGTTGTACACTCATATCTGATATTTCATATCAAATACATATAATCCTAGAATGAGGAATGAGTAACTAATTGTGATAGCCTTTCGATAACAGTCCAAATAAAAAACTAATGCTGTTTATTCTTAAAATACGTTTATTTTGGCCTTAACTTCCATGCCATTGTTGCTGTAAATTTTACCGCAACAAACCCGAAAGTAAAACTAATCTATCCAGCTCAAAATTACCAAAAAACTTAAAAATTCCTTTATTTACGATAACTTTGTTTGGGGCCTTAGATTTAGGGATCGTTTGTGTCATAGTACGGTTTTAGGTCCTTACAATGCCGCGTTCTTTTCCGATCTCGTTTGCTAAGACACATGTCCACGGTGATACTCTATAAGGACCTATGAATATAGGAGGTAACTTGGCTGCATAGTAATCGCATCTACAATCTCATTCAGTAGGTACTGTGTGTCTCTACGTCGGATATTGTAGGCCTTCGCAGACTTCTCGGTTGCCACTTTAAGTTTGTCTCCTATATCTTACCTAAGTTCCCTAAATATTTCTCCTAACTCTCCTTTATCTAAGTCCCTATTCGTTTGATGATCACTAAAGTTTGGGGCCTCCCTACCCTGAGTGACCATATCCCAATCACAATGATTCTCGGAAACGAATGCTCTTAAGCTGGTTTTTATTATTTGGTTAATGCGCCCTGCAGGATTCGCTTGTGGGTGATAGTGAGCGATAAACCTAAGTTGGGACCCGTAGGCTTGGCATAGCGCAGCCAGTTCCTTACTCCTAAACTGGAGACCGTTGTCACAGACACAGGCTGAAGGAACAGTAAAAAGAAGGAACACATTATCCTCTAACTCCCTACACACCGCTTTTGCTATTGCAGACCTCAAGACGAAAAGTAAGGGGAATTTTGTGAAATAGTCAACGACCGTCAGTATACCCATTATACATATGACACCTATTCGATTTTGGGAGTGGGCCTACCAAGTCAACGGAAATCATCTGCCAAGGTTTTGAAATCCTCTCCGTCATAAGACCAGCCAGCTTCTCATTCACCGGCTTCACCTGTTGGCAAACTTTACAATTTTTAACATATCTCGTGATTTCACACCTCATTTTAGGCCAATAATACCTGCCCTAATACCCTAGCGTAAGTCTTCCTAACCCCCATATGTCCTGATAGCGGAGCTTCATTTTCGACCGCCCATAGCACAGCTAAATACTCCTTTTCAGCTGTCGAATAAATCCTCTCACATCTGCTCAGCGACCTGCTAAAGTAGCACACCACCTTCTCTCCTTCTTCGAAGTTTTGTGAAAGCACGGCTCCTATCCCGTCTTCCGAAGCATCCGTCTGACCCAAAAAAGGTCGCTCGAAATCCTGAGACGTCAATACGGGGGCAGTTACCAGACACTCTTTCGCTTTCCTAAAACTTTCTTCACAATCTTTTGTCCAAGGAAATCTACTACTCTTCTTTAACAAATCTGTTAAAGGCCTAACTAAATTAGCAAAATCTGGTACAAACCGTCTGTACCACGACACTGTCCCTATGAAACTCCTAACTTTCTTCACGTTTTTCGGTGCAAGAATCCTAACCATGCTTTCCACCTTTTCCGGATCTACATGAAATCCGTTTCTATCGACAACATATCCCAAGAATTTTAATGACGGCCTACAAAAGTTGCATTTTTCCCGTCCAATTTTCAACACTGCTCCACAACACAGCCGTTTAAAAACCTCTTCCAATATTTCAAGATGTTTTGCGAAAGAATTTGTAACGATGATGATATCGTCTAAATACACAAAGACTTGTGGCTCGGGATCGGCACCGAGAACGCTGTCGATGAATCTTTGCCAAGTCGCAAGTGCGTTGTGTAAGCCGAATGGCATCCGCTTGAATTGGAAAAGGCCTCTATTTGGCACCGTGAAGGCTGTGAGCGGGCGAGATCCCTCTTCAACCGGGATCTGCCAGTAGGCCGGCTTGATATTCAAAGTGGACAAGTATTTCGCGTCTCTGAGTTTGTCTAACGTTGTCAGTGGATAAGCATCCCTATCTGAGTATATTGAGATGTAGATCTATGATGTCAGATCAGGGATGCCTCATTCGGAAGAATGGTAAATTAGTCATGCGGCTCACACAATCAATCAAGTCACATATCTTAAATATAACATATTAAGTAAATTGTAGACCTCTAGCAGGATAGTCCAATACCTGTATCTTAAAAGCTGACTTAGTCATTGCCAAGTTTAGAATCTAGATGAAAGCTGGTGTTCATTAAAACTCAACGAGTTAATCTTTATTCTAATCCAATCCAAGTAATACTAAGTGATTAAATGGCCGATGAAACCTCTATGTCTCTCTTGGCATTACACTTCATTCTGTCATTAACTTTGCATTTCCTAGCGTCTCGAAAAAATCCAAAGCAAAATACAATACCTTTGAGGGGGTTTTGTAGAGTAGACCTTTTACTGGTGGTTTCACCTTAAAGTCTAGCTCCCATCCATCATCAAGTCCCATCTTATTTACTCGTATCTCCAATCCCACCGTCTTAAACTCTTCCCTGCTAAACAAAGAATTTAACGGATAAGAATTCAAATATAACAAGAACTCGACTTTGAACAAAATATATCCTTTTATCTTTCGATTTTTGCCAACTTTGTCATCATTATCACCAGTTCCTCACACCAGCCTAAGCGTAACACCCCATTGTTAGGCTAAAAATCTCCCCAAATCTTCCTTCATTATATATGGTATATGTATCCCCTTTGCTATCTAACAGACAAATGCAACATGTGTGTTTTTCCTTCTCTAAGTAATTGGACATAGAAGGTGGAATTGAATTATTTATACAGTGCGCTCCCTTAAATAGGGCGCACATGAGGCAAAAGACATTGCAACAGCGCCACCACCATCCATAATAATCCCCCGGAAAATGAGTCCATTTCCTTTGCATCACGTCTTCAATTTTCTGTACAAATGAATCGAACTGCTGTCAAGATAATATATCACATGGGGGAACAGCTATGCACGTTCTCTAAGTTCGAAAAAAGAAAACTTTACTTATCCTTCGAAGGCTGTTTTTTTTTTTTTTTTTTTTTTTGGTCTTTCTATTTTACGTTGTCTTCATAAAGTTGGATTGGAATGTAAATGAATTGAGAGAAGGAGGCGGGACGGTTTACCAGAGTTACGAGTATTAGGGTGCAAATGAATTTGTTAGCAAACAGGATAACATGTGTAGGACGTTGCAGAGGGAGTAGGTGTATGAATATGATAGTGAAGAAGATGATTTGTTTGAAGTACAAAAGCAAGGGTTTGATTTAAATCCGAAGTGGTTCAGTAGAGTCATTACGCGCGTGTTTACCCATTAATAAGCTAACAAAAGTCAACGAATTTTTAAGTGCTAAGGTTAGTGAATTGATATAGGGTTCAAAGACGAATGAACACAGTTTTGTTTTCTCTATTAAAACTAAAATGCATAGTACTTCGTAAGTCATTCAGAATAATGAGAATCAACAAGGAGGGACAATTGACTTATTTTAACTTTTTTACGTTGCCGCAACAATTAGATTGTTTCCAATAATTCAAGTGTTCGCATTTGAAGAAAAAACCCTTAGGAATAGATACTTTGTTAGACAAGCCAATCCATGCCGAATTGATGTACCGAAATCATTTGTGTAGCCAGTGTACAGCGCTGACAGTTAAGCGAAAGTTTAATTTACTTAGGTGACGCTTTAATCCAGAGTGAACTTCGCGTTTTGCTAACAGCTGTGTTTATTTTGTGAAACCTTGTGCTAATTGCTTCAATTGCTTGATTCTGCAAGATGCAGGGGCAGTTTCTTCTTGGAAAAATGCTGTAGTTTTCCTTTCAAATCTTCGGTGAAGGAATACAATAAGTTGGCATAATATTAGCAGTTGAATGCTTTTCGCTTTTAATGGATACCGTGTGCATCCAAAAAAAAAAACTGTCGCTATAACCATGTTATCTGACAGACACATATTAAACTTATTGGCTCTGATTCCCTCCGAAGTAACCCACTGTTTTTATTCCTGCTTAGTTTTCGGTACATTGCAATGAGTCCAAGTTTTGCCAACGGCTATAAACGCGTTGAAAAATCGTCCGGATCGCAATTGCATAGCCTTCTTTCAAACATGACTTTTTGGCCCATTATCACCAAAATTGCCGTGGTTGACTGCTTTTACTGGCTGTCACACGAAATCCAAACGATGCAATTCTCTCAAAACCTGACAGTAGTCTACCGATAGTTGGAAATTGAATTGAATTGCTCTGTTTCTTGTGTTCGATTAATGAACACAGCGTTTTGGAGAAGCACTGCTCATCAATTTAGACAGAAAAAAAGTGTTTATTTGGAGTCAATGTTCCATATCCAATATCCCCCAAAAATATAAACATACAAATTGAAGTCCACTTAAACATCTAAAGCTCCTTAAAGCATGTTTATATGCTGTATGCATAGTTAACATAATTTTCTCTTTGACTACACTTCAAAACACAAGTCATCTGACAACAGTTTGAAGTCCATTTACTATTTGCTTTTCCCCTAGCACTAAAATCTTTCAAAACCATCCAATTACGCTTGCTATTTGTGGCCATAAGCTGCCTCTGCTCTTCCACCTATTTGATTTGGTCTGGCAGTTCCTAAAAATGTCGGTCGTTTGTTAACGGATGCTTTACAAAATTTTGCAATTTCAATGTAAATGCCTGAAGGACGCGCGTTCCTTTCGCGTTCCTTGCGCGCCCATTAAACATGACTCCTCCAACATTATCTAGAAACATCTACACCAACGGTGAAAACAAATAGGTAACGCGCGTGCATCTTACTTAAACAGACGGCCGATGGTTTGCCAGGTTGATGGTTGCCCAAACAAAGCCTCCTACACACGAGGAATGACAGCAATTTTACGGCTTGCAAAACCCCCCTGGGAGTGGCAATTTTTCTTACCCAACCTGTAGTCCCAGCGCCTCGTCTATTCTGTGCAAAGTTTATTTATTCATGAGTTTCACCTTGATGCACGAAGCGTTGTATACTTTATTGCTGCACAGCAACAACAACCGTATCCAACACTTATGTGATGTGTATCCTGGGGGGTGGCAATGCATGAACGCTGGGGATGGAATTTTAAATGGAGAGCAAATAAAAACTGCAGAGCTGGTAACACGGGTAGAAATAAAACCAAACAAAGTGACAACATTTTAGATGGAGGAAGAGAGGACTGAATGTAGTGGACCACCACCATCATCAAAATTGAGTTTTGCGTGATGTTCCATCGCCTCATACTTTGACGATCCCGATGTGGGGGGAAAGGCTTTTATGTTCTTCGTTTTAGTGTCCACCTTTTATAGGCCATTCAATAGTCAGCCAGCCAAGGGGTGGAAAAATTTTCCGGGATGTGCTTTGTATCTCCTATCTGCTTCCGAAAGCACGATGGCACATCACAGATGCTGCCAAAAGACGACAACGTGTCGCATTGAGTAGTTTGATGAGCTGGAAAAAAACCGTACATCCTGAGGCAGTAATGGTAGAAATGTAGAACAGTAGAACGGTATTGCTATTCGTTTCAGTGGTCGATTGAACAAAATAAACTTCCATCGCCAAAGCTCTTGTATCAAATATCTCATGGGACGGTGGTACATAGGAGTAGTAGGTGTATCGCATGTTTTGGGGCATTTTTTCGTCAATCGAAATGAAGTGGAAAATTTCTCTGTATTTTGGTTCTTTCTCACCTCTCGAAGGACTTAGTTTTGTCTCTGTTATGATGATGGTGATGATGAAATGCATGCTGGAGTTGGAGAGATTACAAAAGACCATCTACCAGGCTGACTGTCGAAAGCCAATATCGAAGTAATCCATGATATTGATGACATTTTGATGGAGAGACGAGATACGTTTCCTTTCTTTGTTTTTTTTTTTCTTTTCATTTGGTTTATGGATTTTTATTGATAGTCATTGGGCTTTCCTCTGATCATAATTGACTTGTTTTGTTGTGCGCTAGTTAGTTGCTGGAGGAAGCAATCATTTGTCATTGTGATGAAAATGACAAGGCTTCCTGGAATTTCAGAAATGATCCCCTATCTCTATGAGATTTTGTTTGTGTGCGTGTTTTTTTTTTTGAGTAGTCAATTTGACTTGGACTTAGGTATAAATATTGTTGGAAGACGTGGGGGATTTTTGGCCAGTAAAGTAATTTGTTGATTGACTATGAAATCGATTTTTTGATCGAGTGCTCTCACTTTTAAATTCTCTAGACCAATGCCGTAGTAATAAGTCTGTACTTATGACCAACAAAGAAAGCTTTGTATGCCTTCAAATAAGAATAACCGTAGCACAACTTTTCGGGCCATCTGCTGATTTCATGTCTATAAGTTTTTGTTCGAATACCAACAGAAGACGTGTATAACGATTCCAAAAGGACGCTGCCCGAAAAACAACTTATCTTTAACTGAACCTGCGAACTGTGAACTTTAGTTTAATATATATCGACCAATTACCAATAATAGAATCCTAGACATTTGGACGTAACGAATATCAGCCCTCTGATGTGTCCTTCGTTTTAACTTATAAAACAAGAAAACTTGACGTTCATTTCATCATGGGCAAGACTATCTGGAAAGTCTTTTTGATTAAGTTCCAGGTTCAACTTTGTGTTCAACGCTCCCAAGTACTTAAGTATTTACTCATGTCAGATGAATGCAGATCGATGCCTGAGGAAACTCTTATGCAAAGCAGACTGGTAGATTACATGAGAAGGAATGAGTTTTAGAATATTTAAGACCCACGCCTTGTCGAAAACTCCCTTGTAGTTCCGAAAATTCGATAGACCAAGAACCTGTCTTTTTATATCAAATTCACTCTTGTTGGCAATTGTTTAAGCTACCAAACAATAAAGAATGGTAGAAATTAGTCATTGTCTCGGCTTATTTTCTCTATGATTCGGCATTACCACCACAACCGAAGGCGTAGCCAAACACATTCAAATGCTGTGATTCAAGGAAGGTGGGGCATATTTATCAAATGTTTTGGTGGGTATGCTCTGAATAATTTTTGGGGCTGTAGAAAATGCAACAAAAGAGACAATCATCTTTTGGACTTTATATCATCAATCGCGTTTGTCGACAATGATGGTTCTCAGCGAAATGACAAAACAAAGGGTAAATGAAGTTGTTTAGAACTTCACTATATGATGAATATTCACAAACATGCTTCATTGCTGCTTTGACTCGTACCAAACTCTAAAACAAACGGTCTTGGATTTCCTACCACACTTACGTCAGCTTTAAACGCATTGATCAACTTACTACATCGTGATGGTGTCACGAGAAATGAGGTCGATCAGTATTTGTCTTCCGTGGGTTGTTTTGCAGTTCCAATAATAGCAGTGTGAGCTATACTAAGTGGGGTGAAAAGTAACCTTCTTGGGAATGAAAAATTTTTTTTTTAAATTTTTTTTTTATTTTATTCAATATCGTCTCCTTTGAGCTTGATACAGTTATTCCAGCGATTTTCCAACTTCTTGATCCCGTCCGAAAAGTAATTTTCCGTAAGGACTGTAAAATAATCCTCCGTGGCGTCGATGATTTCCCCGCGTGAGCTGAATTTTTTATTGATGAGCCATCTTTTGAGGTTTGGGAAGAGATAATAGTCCGAGGGAGCCAAATCGGGCGAATACGGTGGATGCGACAGCAATTGGAGCCTTAAGTCATTGATTTTAGCCGTGGTTGCGATGCTCTTATGCGCCGGCGCATGGTCTTGCAAAAATAAAATTCTTTTTCGCTTCATGTGAGGCCGTTTCGCAGCGATTTCGGCCTTCAATCGCTCCAATAATGTACAGTAATACTCGCTGTTGATGGTTTTTCCGTTTTCGTGGAAGTCCACGAAGAGTATGCCATGACAATCCCGAAAAACCGACGCCATAACCTTTCCGACCCATTGAGCCTCCCTCGGCCGCTTCGGAGCACTCGGGCGGGCTTCAGTCCATTGCCGGGCACTCATTCTGTTCTCTGGTGTATAATAGTGGATCCAGGTTTCATCAACAGTTACCAATCAGCGCCAAAAGACCGCCCGGTTCCGCATCAGCAAGTCCAAACACTCTTTCAAAGTGCTTTCGCGTTCGTGTTTTTGGTCAGGAGTGAGCATGTGCGGCACCCAAAATATGGCGTGTGCGCCCAGTACTAATCTTTGTGGTATCTGCTAGCTCTCGCACCTTCACTTTCCGGTCAGTCAACACCATTTCATGGCCATTTTTTTGGCATTGTCCTCTGTAACCGCATCGGAGGGCCGTGGCTGCGGACTTGATCGGTAGTGGAGTTGCGGCCACCACGAAACTCGAAACCAATATTTGACGGTGTAATCTGACGGAGCATTAGCCCCATAATATTTTTCCAACTTTTCTTTTGTTTCCTTCACCGTTTTGCCTCTCAAAAAATAATGTTTTATGAGAGAACGAAAATCGTTTTTGTCCATACTCAACATGATGCCAAACACGTCAAAAACAATTAGCTCTCAAAACAAAACTAAGGACAATATCGCACTGAAATTTGGCAAGCCTGCGTAAATATGAACGGACTTCAAGGCACCATAACCTTTTTGCAGTAGCAGCGCATTCTGGCGGTCAAGGAGGTTACTTTTCACCCCACCTAGTAGGCCTCCTGCAATCACATTCAAACTTACGCAGTTGATATTGACAATCGTAGACGGGAATCCAGAGCCCTCTATCAATCATCTCGATAACCTTCATCTCGGATATATCCTATTGCAATTTTTTACAGAGATAAGTCTTCAAAAAGACTGAAAGCAGTGCCTTGTATGTCATCTGTATGCTTTCTACATAAAAATCCCATAAATCCAGCCACACAGGATTTCGTCTGCGACACTTCCTTGAGTTAAACCACAGACCTTTACATGAATATTTACCGCAAAATGTGGATGTCTCTAGCGATTTTTTGTCCTTTTTTTTGTCAATCTTTTTCATGATGTATCCCTATCCAAATAATCCAATTCAATTCGAGGTTAAGCGTATACCACTCACCACAGATATGTACAGATGTAACACCAATCCAAAACCGAATCAGTTTAAAGTATTTTCCTTCAAATAACAAAATCCCAGATTTGAAATCTTTTCAATTCCCCAAAAAGTAATCCTTTTAAATGTTCCAAGAAACACTCCACTTACGACTTGTTGAAAAAATTCCATCTCAAATGCGTATTTGGTTTTTCAGAGAGGACAAATTGCGTTAAAGGGTTACCACTTCCATTGATATTGCCAAACCATTAAATTGCCAAGGGAACGCCTTTAAAGTTATCCCTCAAGGACAAACGACAAAAACGATTCCTCTCACCACTACTATATTGCCAAGGATGAGTTTGCTCGATGATGAAAACGTTTCCCCCTTTCGGAAATAAAGATCAAACTACTCGTACAAATAAACGTTTTTCTTTTACTAATATGACCATGTTCGTCAAGAGTCTCATTATTATGACTTCAGTACACTTTGACTGACTTCCCAGCTGACACAGAAGAAGCAGTAGAGTCGAGTCAACTCCTTGGCATCATTCAATTTCCTTAAGTGGCTCTCAAATCCCTTTCATGTGAATACACCATTAAGACTGAGAGTAGTGTGTTATACCAACGTGTAATATAATTTCGCAAAAAGCCTTCATCTTCTCTTCCTTCGTCATCGTCTTCGAGTTGTAGCAACCAGCACTAGCGCTCCATCAGGAATCATATAGCAGTGTAACGCACCCCCCCATCATCAATAGTACATATAGTGCGGGTGCTAGTGCACACTAGTCGGGCGTTCCATAACCAAAAACCAATTTCAATTACTTTTAACGACATCCCTCACGATGAGCATTATGTTGCCCTAGTCGTGGAATATTCTCTTCCCTTAACCCAATCCTTATTCTCCACAAGACAGAATGGAATCCTTTCGCATGAAATATTCCCAGAAGTCATAGTCTTGATACTGGTGATGGTAGTAAAATGTGGAAACTGGTGTTAGAACTTCTAACTGATGCTGGTGATGACATTGCTGCGCCAAGAAGCATCTTCGAGAAGAAACCATTTTCTGCGAAAGTGTTCACTTGCGCGTTTAGCAATTAAAAGCACTTTCTACACAAGGACGAACCAAAATTGCGCAGCAATTTCATCTCAAGAGGATGGTTTTTTTTTTGTTTGTTTTTCCTTTCCTTTCCGTTTGTTTTTTAAGGGATTTTTTAAAAAGAAACATTTTCCCAAGAAAATCTGATTATGGAGAGAAGAGTTAAATGAGCAGGCGGAACAGCAATGTTACGTTGAAAGGTATGACTAAATGGTACATAGCTGGAGTGGCTATGTATATCCGTAGAGCCACTTTAGGGTGTTTTCTTATTTTTATATATTTTTTGCTTGTGGTGTAGGAATTCTAAAGGTGGCAATTATCGAAGGACCGATTGCGGAAGTGGTAAGGTGATTATGTTACGTTAATTACGGCGTGCGCAAAAGTTTTCGTTTATTCAATTTGGAAGGTGTGCATTCTCTAATGACAAATGTCGTTTGCCTGTTATTAACGTGGAGTGGTAATATGTTGTGTTGGATTCGGAGGAATTTAGAACTGAATCAGGAATTTAATTTCGCATAATAGTGTTCTGTGCTAGTTGTGTTGGGAGATAATGAGAAGAGCTCATCGTCGCTTCGATAGTGCAGGAATTTCTTAATAGCATCTCTTTAGACACGTTTCCAAGTCGTTGAGAATGGTTGGTTTCTTTCATTTTATCTTTAAGCGCATTCTGCTGCGCTATTAGCGAGTTGAAAGCGTATGAAGGACCTCGTAAGACTAGTTTTTAGTGGCAGTTTTTTTTACTTAAGTACATCAGAGGCGATTTGCATTGGCATTTCTATTTGAGGACCTTCTTTTCCGCATATCTAAGAAACCTTATTCGGTAAATTAAAGTGTCCAACAGTATGGGGTTATTTGAAATGGGAGTTAGGCCATGCTACATCGTTTTTAATCAGGTCTTCTTTTTTTATTTTGGATCATAGTAGTAGTCCCAATGTTTCAGTTTTCCTTTCCTTCTTGCTACCGATGATTAATCGTCCAACGTTCCAGTGAATAACTTTACCTAAACTGATTGAGCTTTATATTGTTTCAACTTTTCTGAAGTTTGGCATCATAACATAGCATTTAAATCGCCGTCTTCTCACTGGATTTATTGTTGAGTCTAGAAGATTCATACCCGTTAAAAATGAATCTTGTCTCCAGCAGAGGATTTTAATGGATCGGTAGCCAGTTAGGTTCATAAGATACAGTGCTTTAACGAAGACTATACGTCCTACACAACTTGTGCCACCAATTTTGTAAGACTGTCCCTATTGTGTTGGTGCTATGGGAGTAGTGCTGTAATAGTTTTCTTTAATAGATTAGAGAACAGGGAAACCTGTCCCATTCGTATAATGTATATATTTTCACTGTGCGTTGAGCTACTACATCTTTAATGTCGAACTTTCTTTTTGAGGCGGTTTAGCTATTCTTCTTCATTTTCATAGACTCGGGGCTAATGCACTTCTAGTGACTTTAAATCACATTACCTTGGTGTGACCAAAGTTCCTATCAATATATCATTTTACTGGAATTAAGTAATGAACAAATATTTCTGACATATGACCTCAGGGAACTGTATCCAAAAGAGCTTCAATTTTAGACCACTTCTTAGAGTATACATCTCACGGATAGTGCGCTAGATGTAGACTTCCGAAACTGGAATTGCCAGGTTGCAGGTTTATTTCTTGAAATAATGTTGTCATCGAGCACTTCCTTCAATAGTGACACGATGGTTTCGGCGGTAGTATGGCATGTGGAACCATCCTTTTGAAACCAAATGACCATGTTCGCTCACTTTTAGACACAAAAATCTCACTGGCCCTGTACCGGGCGCCATTGACTGTGACATTTCCATTTTGTTAATTTTTGAAGAAGTACGGCCCAATGATTTCGCCAGCAGCAAACAGTGAAAATTTTGCGGAGTGCTCCCTTTTCAATAATTTTTCTTATTAGCAAAGCCACTGAAACAGAAGTGAGTCTCATTATTGGGCAAAATTTCACTCTAAAAAGGTAGACCGTCTTCTAACTTCTACAAAATCGATGGCGACAGGATGAATTAGGGTTTTTTCAACAACACTGGCGTCAATGGAGCTGATATTTTTATCTGTAAACACTCTGCGCATTTTTCTTAATTACTTGGAGGCCAACAAAATTAATGAAAGGTGTTTTTTTTAACTGCGTGAAAAGTTTCGATGGTTGTTGTCTATGGTATGACAGCTGTCAATGTCAAACTGTGTTGACATTTCTGTTCAGTAAGGTTTGACAATTCATCATGAATCGTTTAACGCCAGAACGACGCTTCCAAATTGTGGGAATTTACTTTGAAAAAAATAAATCTGTTCGTGAAGTTCATAGAGCACTTGGTCAATTTTACGGTCAACATAATCGGCCTAGTGAGCAAGCGATTCGTGCAGTTATTGATCGTTTTCGCACTAATTTTACTCTTCTCGATTCAAAACTATCAACAAGACAAAGAAATATGCGTACCGAAAAGAATATTGCTGCTGTAGCGCGAAGTGTTGAAGAAGACGACAAAATGTCGATTTGTCGCCGTTCTCAACTTGTTGGCCTTTGTCGTTCTACTACGTGAAAAATATTTTGCTTCCATAAATTAATCAGCTAAACATAGGCGACATTTGATTCCAAGAAGTCGTCACAACTTGCCATACAGCGCGCTTAACCATCAATTTATTGCAAAATCAATTTGTGGTCAAATTTATTTCCAGAAGTTTTCTTGTTAACTGGCCCCCTCGTTCGTACGACTTAACGTCTCTCGATTACTTTTTATGGGGCTATGTTAAGTTATTGGCTTATGCCGACAAACCAGCAACTCTTGAAGCATTGGAAGCCAATATTCAAGCCACCATTGACGCCATACGGCCAGATTTATTTTAAAAATTAGTGAATAATTGGACTGCTCGAATGGACCATGTAACTCGTAGCTGCGGCGTAGCGGGCATATGCCGGAAATCATATTTAAATAAATAAATGAAATTATCTACCAGATTATAATAATAAAAAATTCATTCCAACAATATTTCTGTCTTGTATTATTATTTAAAGTTCTCAAGCTCTTAAAAAAACACCCTTTATAATGCGAAATTTGTTAAATTGAATACTGAATTTGTAATCATTGCTCGGGCGAGAGTCTTTGCACCGTGAACTGCAAAACCATGCTGAATAAAAAGATACTTGTCTCTAAAATAACATCTTGGATTGAAAGTTATTATTTTTGAAAGAAATAAAAACTCTTCAACTGTGAAAACCTCGGGCTTTTGTCCAAATAAAGCCGCCATTCTTTTGTCTCTTAAATTACTCCAACCCCACTACTTGTATTGTTTACAATTTTTCAAAATCCTTATAGTATCTGTGGCCATTTCAGATTTGCCTTCTTCAACAGTTCTTGTCACGCAAGATATAGCACTACCCCGCTGGGCACCACGATTGCAACGCACTCGGGTAATCCCAGAGCAAGCAGAAGTGCTTGTGTCAGAGCCCGACGGATTCCGGGGGCGGGCAAAATGAAGTTTCCACAATATTTTCATAAACTTTGGTTTACAAGTTGGAACGTCGGATTGATGACCTCAAAAAGTTTAGAACTGGAAGCGATTATGCGTCGCAGAACTCTACAAATCCTGTGCGTACAGGAAACGAAGTGGTGTAATACAGGAAATAAAGCGCGTTTTCTAGATTTAAAAACTAAGGCATTCAAGATGTTCTACCATGGAACGGTCAATGGACGAAACGGTGTTGGAATCGTTGTTGCAGCGGATCTTCTAAACAACATCGTTGGTATCTTGACAATAAGCGACCGCTTGATGAGTGTTAAACTCGTCATACACAATGAAACGTGGAACATTGTTAGCGCGTACGCTCCACAAAATGGATGCGACCAATCGGATAAAGATGAATTTTGGTCAGAGATTGGTAATTTGCTTAGAAATATACCTATCGATGAGATGCTCTTCGTAGGCGGAGATTTAAATGGCCACGTCAGAGAAACAAATGTTGATTATGAGGACTGCCACGGCGGTAAAGGCTTTGGAACCAGAAATTCAGCTGGCGAAGACATCCTTGTAGCGTGTAGGTCTTACGGCTTAACCGTCTTAAATACAATTTTTATTAAACATCAATGACATCTTATCACTTATAGTGCCACACGAGCTGTGGCCGACAAGAAGAGTGCATTCCAAGCGTGGACAAAATGCGATCGGAGCGATGATATCGAAAAGCTCGACTGGCTCTTGAATACGAGCGTCTTAAAAAGATCGCAATCGATCCTGGCTCGAACTCGAGCGGCAGCAGCGGAAAGTACCAGGAGCTGGAACAAATATCCTCACGATCGGCAGATAGAAGACGAGCTATATAAGAAGTTCAAACATACAATACTGAAGTGCCAAAGATCGCAAAGAAAGTCATGGCTCGAACTCGAGCGTCAGAAGCGGAAAACCTGTACCAGGGGTTGGAACAAATATCCTCACGATCGGCGGATAGAAGACAAGCTATCCAAGAAATTCAAACGTCGTACAGTACTAAAATGCCAAATATTTTTAAGCTCGCTGCACAGAGGAGAAAAAATTCAATGGAAATAACCTCGCCGAAATACATAAAAAACGCAGACGGTCGCTTATTAACAAATGAAAAGGAAATTTGTGACCGGTGGCCTGAATACTGCAAGGAGTTGCTTAACAAACAGTTTCCACGTGATATCGTGCCGACAGCTGGTCTATTCGAGGAGGAAGTTTCGGACTTTTCAATCGAAGAAATAAGTATAGCAATCGGAAAAATGAAGCGGGGGAAAGCGGCGGGACCAGACAGCATTCCATCAGAGTTTTGGTCGAAGATGGAGGGAATCGGCAGCGTTTGGCTATCGAAACTTTTAAATAAATTAAAATGTGGACAACCTATGCCGAATCAATGGAGAAGTAGCTTCTTGGTTCCATTATACAAAGGAAAAGGCGACACTCGAGAATGCAACAACTACCGTTCAATCAAGCTTATGTCACACACAATGAAAATCGTCGAAAGAGTCTTAAACGAACGTCTTCGGCAAATAATAAAGCTCGATAATAGCCAGTGTGGATTTGTTGAAGGAAGATCGACGGTGGACGCTATCCAAAGCCTACGAATAATAATGGAAAAGCACCGAGATTCGTCTAAAGATTTACACATGGTATTTATCGACCTCGAGAAAGCATTCGATCGAGTGCCTAGGGATCTCATATGGGCCGCGCTGAGGTCTCAAAACGTACCGGAAACGTATGTTAGAATAATACAAGACATGTACGGAAGCGTGAAAACTGCGGTTAAAAGCTCTGGTGGACTAACGAGAGAATTTCCAGTTAATGTCGGAGTGCATCAAGGAAGCGTACTTATCCCTTTCCTCTTTAACGTAGTATTCGACTATCTTTTAAAAGACTGCATGCGCGAAGCAAATGTAACGGCAATTCTCTTCGCTGACGACGCAGTTATACTTAGCGATAACGTCGAAGATTTACAGAACGCCTTAGATTCATGGAGAAATGCGCTAGAGAGAAACGGGTTTAAAATAAGTCGTTCAAAGACGGTGCATTTGACGTGCCCATTTGCGCATCCGTTGCGACCTGTTCCGGATATAATGTTAGACGGAATAGTTCTTCCGAAAAGCACTATATTTAAGTACTTAGGATCAATCGTTAACATGGAAGCGAAATGTGACGACGACGTAAACCACAGAGTGAGTGTGGGATGGATGAAATGGCGGGAAAATTCGGGAATCTTTTGCGACCGAAAATTTCAACTTAAATTAAAGGGGAAACTCTACACCACGGTTGTTGTTTTATACGGTTCACAGTGCTGGACAAGGTACGAAGCGTTTAAAAACAAAATGACGGCAGCGGAAATGAAAATGTTAAGGATGTCTAGTGGAGTCACTAAACGCGATTGTATTAGGTCTACGCGTATAAGAGGAAGTCTACATATAAAGAATTCGGTAACCGAACAGCTTGAGGCGAATAGAATAAGCTGGTATTGCCACGTTCAAAGAAGATCTGCGGAAAATCCGGTTAAAAAAACACTATCAAGGCGCAACAACACCTGGGGCCTACCACTGAAGCGATCCAGGACCGAGCATTATGTAGACGCGTTCTGCGGTCTGCGACATTAGCCAACCCCATAAGCGGAGCAGCAGCGATGCAGTAAAAATGGGAAACTCGTTACGCATAAGTTCGTATTACGAGGAAAGGGTTAATAAAAGGATAAGAAGAAGAACAGTTCTTGTCACGATATCCTGGGCCGCTTCAGAAGTGTTTATTTGATCCAATTTCATTCCCAAATCATTTTCGGGATTTTACAATGCTGCATGTATCCTTGGTTTGAATTGTCTAGTGCTGTTGAAGAAAGCTAAACAAATTGTATCTTCCTATTCAAATTTTCTGTTGGCATCGTTCGCGACACGACCGAAATTCAAAAATCCGTTGGACCGTAGACTCACATCCTTCTTCATATGCAAAACCTAATTTCTCATTTTTATTTCAAATACCAAAAACTCCATCACCACAGAAGCCAAATAAAATTAGCTTAATTGTCATGCATTGAATCTAGTAAGCTTTCGAAGAGAAAAGTTAAACGAAAATCCTTGAAGTTTGCCAGTGCCCCAAATGATTAATTCACCACAAGAGAGATCCATAATTTCGAAACAAATCATTAAAACCTGTCAACCTGTGTTTGAGTTCGTTTTCGAAACTTCCCTCAAATCGACATTTGCGTAGGTAGACAGACATATACCTATTCATAGGTAAATGTGAGACAAATTATATTACCAACAAAAAAACAAACAAAAACAAAAACACCTCCAAGGAATAGGAAAACTTTTTTGTTCATCAAAAACAGTCACTCATTCTAACAATTTACAGGAGCAAATTTTTCAGCATAAATTTCAAATTCAAAACGACGACCGTATAATGATGATGATGATGTCAAGGTAATCAAGTCGTCTTATCCACCTATAACCTTCTCATTCATTGTCTTCTGTGAGGCGTTATCATCTCACAGCCGCCACCTGTAACTTTGAAACTAAGATTAAGGATTCGAGAGTGGAACTGAGAAAAAAAAAACAAGAAATTTCGAAAAAAACATCCAAAAACGCGAGTTGAAAATTATTTTGTTCTTTTGTTTCTTTTTTCTTTTTCTTTTTAAGAGATTTGGGTGTAAGGCCAGTCGGCTTATTGCTGAATTTCAATTCCTGTCTCCTCTATGTGTGGGTGTGCATTCCACTGAACGAATCAGTAAGACTCCCTGGGGCTGTCATCGACTTAAGTTGGTTTTTATGTTCCCATACTCTCAGGCAACGACAATAAAATGACACACTGATGTTTACAAATGTTAAGCACGCACTTTGCTTCTCTAAGGCTCCCCCAAAGCTCCCCTCCGGATAGGGGGAGCGGGGGTGTAGTAGTGTGAATTACCCTCATTACCAGGACGAAGAGTAAGTAGCATTGTACGAATACCACATAGCCCCGAAGAACTTATGTGACGAGGGTAAAATGGCTCGCTGGTTTGTTGTCACAAATTCTCTTTCATATTCACGTGAATGAAAATTTATGAGGGCGCACACACAACTTTGAACACTTTGAACACTAACTCAGGCGGTAACATCAACGCACCGATACTCCGCATCCATCCCCTTAAAGCAGGGAAATGAAATTTGACGAGCTAAAGGTCGGTCTAAATTTGTATCCTTAAAGATGTCAGTTTTTCCTTTTTTATTTAATTTTTACAAAGGACCATGAGAAGATGCTCTTGTATGTGTTATAGAGAAAAACAAATAAAAAAACAACGAGTGGAAATCCTTATTTAGAATTCTTTGCCCGACCAACCTAGAGGGAGATCGGTTTTAAAGAAAAGTTCGCCTTTGACAAGGGGAAGAGGGTAGTTCAAAATTGTTGTTGTATTGTTTTTTCTCACTTTTTACTTGTTTTGGGGTTCATTAGGTCCTTCTATTTAATTAAGTTGCTTTTTTTTCGCTCTGTGTTTTGTCTGTTTTTGGTTTTGTTTACTTGTTTGAGTGGTGTTGCTGCCACGTTGTACAAAGGGATGTCCAAGGATATTGGTTTCCTTAATGAGGTAGAAAATACGAACGATGCTATATTTGCGCTATGTGACCCAAAATGGGCAGCAATGAAGGACGAAATCGCTGGTTGGCGCCTCTCTTGTTCGAAGAATTTAAATTTTTAATGAGAACGGTTGAAGATCGAGGGGGATTCTGAAATGGCAGGATGTTGATGGTTATTTTGGGAAATGAAACATCAACTGATTTAAGTGAGGTTTAAAAAGTTTTCAACTCTGACCATTAATGTGTAAAATTTGAGGTACAACTTGTTGGAAAAGAATGTAATAGTAATTGCTTCTATCAAGTGTATTAAGTTTTAATCGATTTTGATGGGATTTCGTTTGATGGAAATTATATTGTCTAGATTCTCCGTCAATCTAAACATCGATGGATCACATGATTTACCTTCAAATTTGTGCGGCTGGTAAATCTTGTTACGTGCGACATGCTTACTTATTTGAGCTTTGCTAACGTCTATAGATAAATCCAAACTATTAAGTTTGATGAATACATATGTATGCATGTAATCTCGTGTCATTGCATCAGAAACTTTTCCACAAGGCCAAAGTCGAAAATCAATCAGTGCCCAAAAGCCAAAATCATCGAAACTTAAATGCATATTCTACCCGGTCACATCACTTCTTTCTGAACAAAAAATGACTTGAGAGTGCCTGAAGACAGTTCGTTCTTGAGCCTGAAAACAGCAACAAAGCTTGTTCCACCGAACACAACAAACACACGATATATAAGATCATCGGTCTTCAAAGGATGCTCCTTGACAAACCCCTTGCCGACAGCTCTTATATGCCATCAGGGGGATCTTGAAAGTCCTCGAAGATAGATGTTCTGTCCAAAGATAACACCAAGATATTTACCTTTTTGCAGTAGATGAGTCAGACCAGATACATAGCTTCCCCTCTCTTTGAAGAGAACAGCCTAAGGGAATCGACTAAAAAGCCATTTCTAGTGCTACATGGTCGCAAAGCTAGATCCGATGGGAGGACAGCTACATGAATCTGAGTGTCTAGGCGTGGACGTTGAAGTTTATGAGAGATCTTCTCGCTACACTTGCCCTGAGAACATCGCAGAGCACTTTCGCTTTGACTGTCTCGGATACACATGAATCAGGATGCATGTACTAAGCTCTCGGGACTTTTTTGGACTGTGCAGTGCACTAGTTCTTTTTTTCTATACTAACCGCACGGAATTTTGCGTAGCTTTGAAATGTTCGCACACAGCGCAGACGAAGGAAGTAAGGGATAAAATAAGCAAAGATACCGATTGTTAAAGATACCTTTACTGTTTGAAGGTTTCTTCGATAAGTCATTACATCTGTCCGAAGTTTCTGTTTCTATGGAACTCACTAGGTTCAGTAGTAGGTAGTTTTTCTAATTTTTATGTTTCAGTAGCGGTCAAAGTTACCACTGGCATCCAGCTGTCAAAATATTAAGTAAGGTTTGCCATTTCAGCTTGCATCGTTTTACGCTTGCCGAACGTGCGGAAATTCCGGCTCAGTTGTAAATATGCAACGTGAATTTCTTCGTAAGATCGGTTATCTTCATGGCTTCAGTGTGTAGGCAATTCGTTGCACCGTGAAAAGTTTGGGCGTAAGTACGATCATTTACATCTTAAGCCACCAACCAGACGCCGAAGCAGATAGTATCGAAGAAGACCCAGAAATGTCGATTCGGCGCCATTCAGCTGAATTGGCCATCGCAGAGAGTTATCCCGACTTACGCCAGAATTGAAGCCGGAAGACCATAGACAACGCCGTGAGTTCGCTAATTGGGCGCTAGAAATGTTGGCTGGAGATCCGGATTTTGGCCAAATCGGACAAATCTTCTCGGACTAGGCTCATTGTTGACTCAGCGGCTATGTCAATAAGCAAAATTACCGTTATTGAAGCGAACATAATCCACAAGTGTTCGGCTAAGAATCAATCCATCCACAAAGATTGACTGTTTGGTGCGATTTATGGCATTGCGGCATCATTGCATATTATTTCTTTCGTAATAAGGATGAAGTGACCGTTACCGTCAATTGTCTCAGGTATAGAGCGATGTTAGCCGACTTTCTGGTCAGAGCGCCACAACATCAATATATCTGGGCTGTGGTTCTAACAAGACGACGCCACATACCATACAAGCGACGTAGCGCCCGAAGTTGGTCATCAAAAATTGGACCGACCGCTGGAAGTACTGCCAGCGAAGCCGTGGCGGCCATTTAAATAATGTGTTATCCAAGACAAAATGACATAAATTTAGCTTCAAAATAATGCCAGAGTCAATTTAATATCTCACACCGTTGTTATATCGTATTTAAATTTGTTTTCCTATCGTTTTTAACTGGTCACCCATTAGCGAAGTGTTTTTAAAGACTCTAATGATGAGTATTTCCTATATCCTATTTTCAGCCTTAGTGCGAACTACAATATTTTTTGGAAAACGTATTTTGGTATAATTCATTCGAAATGCCACCATGGGATATCCTTGCATTTCACTCCCAGCTTTACTAATAGAGCCCCCATCAGTTTTTATCTCAACGCGCACATCAAAATAAAGAAATTATCTCTCAAAAAATGCCCAATAAAACTAGGTAGGTACACTGTTATAAATTTGTATTCATTGACTATTTACATACCCTCTCACCGTAATGTAAACTCTGTTAAATTTTGTGAGCAAACTTTATCTCTAAATGCACTGTAAACAAGCAAAATCAACTTAAGCACACATATTCGTACGCCCAATCTACGCTTCGTCAATAAAATAAAAACCAACCAAATACATCCCGGCATTCGAAAACCCACATATTCAATCAATTCCGTTGAATATAAACGACAGAGGAGTCGACGGAAAAGTCAACTAGAACGGGGATCTCCGACCCCAATCGGCAATTTAGTTCCTTTTTGCTTATTTTTTTTTTGAAGTACGAGCACTCGTAACAACCCATAAATCGGCCAGATGAAAAAAAAAACCTTCAAAAATCCGGAAACCCGGCGTATAACAACGACAAACATTGTCGTCAACAAGGGTCCTGATGAGTTAATGGCTTTTTCAGAAGGGGGGTTGCCAAGCCAAACAAAATTCGACACTATTCGAGGGAATATTTTTGTTCCCTTTATTTTCAAAAATGTCATATATTCGAATATGTAACCAACAACAGTCGTTAATCACCGTTGCATAAACGACCAGAGGACGAAACTTTCTAGAAACTACTCGTACTCGTTCTCGTACAACTGTCATCCATTAGAAAAATCGCTTCAAATTGTACCGTCACTTTGGTAAGTGGTGCTTTTAAACTCTCAAAAACAATTTCAAACATTCACCCACGGGGGGAGACGGTACGAAGGCTTGAAAACGTATATTTTTTAATGGTTTTCGAAAATTATAGGGATTTTATCCATTACGAATAGTAGCCCGAATTTGAATTGTTTCTCTGTCTGGTGGAATTTCGGAGAATACTCATGGCTAGAGATCGTTGGAGAGTGTTTAATTTTGAGAAGGAAATTTAATTAGTTATACTTATAGTTGTAATACCGTTATATATATATTTTTTATTATCAAACTAATGCTTCTAATTTTGATAACAGAGAAATGATACTTTGACTTATAGAACAAAAATGCAATGGTCGATTGATAATGATTATTGGTATTGGATTTGGAATTGCAGTGATTATAATAATAGTCTTCAAAATAACGGTTTCCATAAACGAAAAGTTTTTCAACTTCGTAATTGAGTTTCTGATTTTCAATTGTTTAGTTTTCGAAGCATGAAAAATTCAACCTCGTAGTAGTTTTCCGGGCTTAATTGTGAAAACCGGAAAGGGAGGAAAGGAGAATTAGGTATTTCAATCCTTAGTAATCGTAATTGACCAAAATGGAACAGAAAGTTCTTGATTACTAGAACTTGGAGAGGAGATTGCATTTGTGGATAGTTGATTGTAACATAGTGTCGTGGTTTGTTAAATTGAAATAGACTAAGATTTACTTCGGATTAGGGTGTAAAAACTCATAGTAACTAGTGAGAAGATAAAGAATTTAAGTTTTAATGGAAAGTGGTGGATAGAATTCCTTTTTATCAGAAAAAAGCTTGGTACTTCGTTTGAATAATTTTTGAAAAATTGATCCAGATTAATGAGTTTTGGGAGTAGAGCTTGCGAAAAGGACCCGGAAGTACCTGAACTTCTCGCATATTTCAATGGGACTTGATCGAACTGCAGAATAAAAATAAGACCACTATAACCTGTGACTTATTGACCACATACTGAGTGCACAAAGAACCAATTTCACTCTAAGCAGATTTGCAGTCTCAAAAAAATATAATTTATGATCTGTAGCGTCTAAATTGCATTCACATTATCGTGTACGATTAATTGCCGTTTGATGAACATTTCTTAGATACTATGACCTCTCTTCGACTGTTCTGTTTCGATTTTCGTAAGCGGAAACAAGCTTTCAAGAAGATATGTCGCTGTTACTGTATACCCCCACAATGCAAAGAACTATCTGCTTGGAGTGTGCATAAGTGGAGAAATTGTAAGCCTCCTTCTCCTTGTTATGAATATAATGTGCAACAATCTCAAAGGCTGTTCAGAAAAATGTGATCGTGACTAATACATACACGAGAGTTTGAATGATCTTGCAGTGACACCAAAACTCTTGTTGCTGCAGCAATCTCCCAAACGAATACAATCCTGATGCAAAAGAACCAAACTAGTTTTGCCCTCTGCTCTTCACAAACAAACAAATTTTCCTTCAAAAGGGGGTTGGCCCTTTTCCGAAAACTCAGGCCCATGTTTTTGCCGGATGTTCTGATTACCTATTTGTCCTTCACCGGTCAGTCTTACAAAGGCACCATGTTAGGTCTTTTTGTCTGAAAAAAATTCAGTATAAGTTGAAAAATGTTCAAATGTTTTTTTTGGTAAATTTTAGGAGTGATATGTGATGCGCCAGTAAAAAAGTAATATTGCTTGGCCTTCAACAAATGTGTTTTCAAGACCAGAGTCTTCTGTTATTCTATTTTTGAAAGTTATTCTGATCATCTTAGTTGTATAAAAGCGGGGTCTCAAACTATAAAGGTTCTTAAACCTAAAACACCGTTGTCTTTCATAGTTGACGATCACAGGCAGTCTTTTTTCAAACCTTCTAGACTAAGATTAAGATATTTAAAACCGAAGTTCGGTCTTATCTCTTTGTGGGGTAGATTTCGTATAGGCCATTGGTCCCGAATTTTAATATTTCAAAACTTCCCTTTAACTTTCGGTATTGGAATCTTCGTTTTTTCAAGCTGAAAGAGTGCAATGTATGTATGTAAGTGTTTTGATTGTAGACTCGATGTTGGCTTTAGGTACGCCTTACCTTAATTACTTCGCTCGAATATTTTTGGTCGCGACTATTTTCTTAGTTGGCCACATGTATTTATTTGGTCTTTCCTTCGTTAACAAAGATGACTCCTTGCGTCTGTTCCTCATTATTCATACAACGGGTGGGTGTCAATGTTATCTACGTACATACATACGAGTATATGGTCGTATACGTCTTGATGTTCTACCTACCGATGCGGAAACCACGAGAAATCCGCCATCAAAAGATCACAAGTTTTCAATTTTCATATTTATCAAGTTTACCTATTTTCTGACTATGAATGCTGCTATTTGCGGCCTTACAGTGGTAACGTTCGACTTGAAACTCGATGGTCCTTCATGCCGATAATTGTACTATGTTCACGAAATTCCCTTGACAGGGTTATGTGCAATCATAAGGAAAATTTAAAAGTATCAGGTGATCACTGTAGTAGATATGAGAGTTTAATCATATGCTCACTTACACTTTTTGCCAAGTCAAGACACGCAACACCTAAGCCTTAACATCTGATCGTGTTCTTGCATTCACGGCTCTCAAACCTGCCTTGCAAAAGTCCTTAGATGGATGGTTTCAAACTATTTCGACAAAACTACAACGAATTAAGGATTTTGCCAGTATCCCTTTCTCTGATATGTGAATATTGTCTGAGTCAGAAAGGTGTATAGTCAGGAAAATTAAATCGATACTGATTTTCATTTAATGAATCCAAAATGCTGACTATGTAAACATGTAAGGTTAAACAGGAGGGAATTAAACCAGAGTCTGCATGCCCACGAATATAAATTTTACGACACAAAGAGTTAACAACATTCCGCGAGGAGCTATAAAATATATTTATGTAGATACAATAATGCAGCTTCTACTGGGTTGGCGGGAGGTATTCCGTCGTCAAAGTGCATCTCAGTCAGCTGGTCGTAACCAATCGACCCATAAATGAAAAATTAAAAAAAAACAAATAAATAATTATGCCCTCAAGCTTTTTACGACGTGTGAAATTAAAAAAAAGAAACCAACCAGCAATTAATCTTTGGTGGTTTCCCACTTAAAAAAAACCAAATCTCATTACGCTAAAATGAATTTAAAAATAAAAACAAATTACTCAGTCTGTTGGAAACAGCAGTCGAATTTCTGGAGAAGAATCATCGTCCGTTGGACGAAGCGATAGCGACGAAATCTGGTCGGATGGAAACTCTTCAATGAGAATCATCTGCATATAATGCATTACATTACAATCCACATGAATTCATTAACAATTCCAATCGGAACAGAGAACGAAAAAAAATCCCATAAAACTCTGCCGTATTCAACGGACCATAAAGCTGGCGGCCAGTAATAAAATAAAGCCTTACGCAGAGCTCCCCTTAAGAGAATTGCCACTTTGTACTTCTGCAGCTCCATAAACAGACAGCATTTGCATTGTTCCAGACACCGGAACGAAAGAAGAAAGTCTTCACTATGCCAGTCGAGGAGTCACATTTCCACACCCTTTTCTCGACATCAGACAGCGCAAACTAGAACTTAGAAATGACGACGCGTGGACAACTTATTTACATATTACCACTATGTGCATCAACATGCACCAGTGGATACGAGGAATTCATCCATTTTGACATAGTATCTCATCGTATGTACTTATCTGCCAGTGGAATGTCACTGCTTACCTTCTTCTGGTGCATATCACTCAATAGCTAGATGATGATGATAGATTCTAAACTCAAATATCGTGTTTCAAAAATTTCCTCTTCGATGGCATGCGACACATCGTTGAGTTGAATGGAATTAGATCTCATCTTATAGACCAGGTCATGATGATGGTGGTTGAATGAAATTCCTTGTCTCACCGGAACAGAGATGAAAATTAATTCCATTCCCTGTTGTGGATTCAAAATTAATTGGCCGTTATGACCTGCACTATACCGTTGTGGCAGTAGTGCACCACTTTAGTTTGTATGCCTCAGAGGTATACTATATATAACATTCGTATGCGTTGTTAGTTATGGAAAAGTTTGCCTAGTTTTCCGCCCTAAAAATGAGTTCGTGCTTGAAATTTTGAAACCAAAACAGAAGTAGACTTTTGAGAGAAAACTAAAGTAACATTATCGCGACATGTTGTTCCTTGCCTCGTTCTTCTCGTATATGGAGAGAAAACAATTTTGATTAAGAACCCTGGACGAGTACGTGTCCCACCTAATTGCCAGGAAGTGCAGTATAACATTGATTGCAGCAAAACGTGACTTATATTTTGACTTTATGGAACAAGTTCGTTGGACCGCACAATATTCTACTCATATGTTTGAGATGGGTTTAAAATGTAAGTTTGCTCGAAAGTAATTAGGAATAAAAGGGTGCAGGTACTGTTGTTTTGTATAATAAAGACTACGCTTGACGTTGTAACATGTGGAAACTATGTAGTAAAAGTTTTATTAACAAATTAGTTCAACTTGTAGCCCCCTATGAGTTTGTTTATTTGTGGCTTGTGTTGGTACCGATGTGTAAAATCATGTAACAACTTTATTTCTGGCAAATTCAAACTATGGTGCAGCATTTTAAATTTGACTGTTTTCTTCCAAAACATTATTTTACTTGTGACTCTGAAAACAAACAAAACTGTGTCCAAAGTATAGAGTTTTCAGCAAGAGGGTTTGCTTCGAGTTATGACTACCATCTGTTCTATTTTTCTGTGTTTTCAATTCTATCTCTAATTGCCTTTTTTGTTCTTAATTAGTATGATTATCAGATTGCCCCTCAATCATCAACTCCCTTCTATTTTGTCTGCAGCCTGACCCACTTCATTCTCAACGACACACTTCTAATAGCAACCTTTAGTCACTGCTCTATAACAACAAAACATAGAGGAACAGCTCCTTCACTATGGAACTTAGTCCTCAATTAGTTGCTTTTTTATTAAGAGTATGTAGGATGATATGTAGTAGCTTTCGCGGATGATGTTACAGTATATGTTGCCTGCAAACACAACCATTCTTCAGGAAGGCGTTAATGATACTCTTAGTCTAGTCAAAACGGAGCTGGTCCTCTTCACAAGGAAAATGAAGATGGTTTGCGTCATTCTACCCAAGTTTGCAACACAGTCGGGTGACCAATTCTTACTTTCGATATGTTCGTTTGTTGGGCTGCACTGGAAAGACAGACTAAGATCAGGCTATTAGAAATAAACCAACAAATTACCGCATAAGTGTCATCGATGATTTAAGAACCTCTAGATTTCAGTTAACCCTTTCTATGCTAAGAGACACTTAGAATAGAAAAAAGGTCTTCCAAGCAGAAGCCTCAGCTTTTCTTAAGCCAGCTGGCTTAGCTTGAATCCAATTCTCGCGTTGAATGTATATTCCTATATCAGATTCCTCACTTGGAACACCATAGCTTCAGGCCTCACTCAGTTCCAGAACACTCAGACGACCCAGGGAACTCCGTCTCTAATGAACTGACCCGAATCGGATCTCTAAAAACAAATAGTAAGCAACTTGACTGTTTCAAGCTATCAAACCAATCGAAAGACTTTCAAACGCCCTATTAAGCGAGCGATGGGTAGACTCAAAGACCCCACTGTGGGACACGCAGACTAACAATACTTGATCCCAAGCGATAAGAGAGCTGATGAACTAAGAACAAGAGCCATACTCAGGAGACACTGTGTCACTGTGACCTCAAAATGATTTCCAGAGGAACTGCATGGACGAATAAAAAAACAAATCTGTCCCACACTTCCTTTGCATTTGCCCTATCAATCATAAAAATACAATCACTAGGCAGTTACCACTTTTGATTTATCCAGAAATATTGTTGAATAGCTAGGACATTGCCCTTCCTCGTATAAACACCTAAACGAGGACCACTTTAACTATACCTATCCTTACCTTACTTGGAAGTCATTTTTTTTTAACTGCATTAGGTCTTCAATTCAATAAAATTCGTATACAAGCACTGCTGGTTCACGAGAAACATATTCATCCTCATCTCTCTTTCAAGACCCGCGCTAAGTGTTGGAGAATTCTCAATTAACATGAGCTCCCATTATTTCGCTTCGAAAGTTACATCTACAGTATTTAACTTCTATATCTTGCCTCTAGACTTAGCTTATGCTATGAAGTATAATCAACTGGGCCTGCGCAGACCCGGTCTGACTTAGAAAACTGCAAAGCAACGTGTGATGCCAAAATTTTTGATTCCCTATCTCCAATTTTGGACCAGCTATGATGGAGCTAATTCTTCTAGTCGTGCGTAATACGAGGGCGGGTCAATAAGTCCGTGACTTTTGGATTAAAACACAGATTTTTTGATAAAAAAATAATTTTATTTTTTAACGTAGTCTCCCTTGAGCTCTATACACTTTGTCCAACGCTTCTCCAATTTTTTTATCCCTTCCAAAAAAATGATTTGTCGAGGTCCTCAAAATAGGCCTTTGTTTGCGAGATGACTTCATCATTGGAGTCAAATCTTTTTCCACCAAGCCATTTCTTCAGGTTTGGGAACAAGAAGTAGTCGCTCGGAGCCAAATCTGGAGAATAGGGTGGATGAGGGAGCAATTCATAGCCCAATTCATGGATTTTTGCCATGGCAACTGCACATACGTTTGTGGTCGACTGTGAGCAAACGCGGCACCCATCTTGCGGAAAGATTTCTCATGCCCAAGTGATCATTCAAAATTGAAACCACTGAGCCATGCGAGATCCCTACGGCTTCCACAATCTCTCGCACTTTCAATCTTCAGTCGGCCAACACCATATCGTGAATTTTTTCGGGTGTAGAGACCTCAACTGGGCGTCCAGGACGTTCGGCATCTTCAGTGCTTGTACGGCCACAACGAAATTCAGTAAACCACTTTTTTACCATTGAAATCGATGGTGCAGAGTCCCCATAGTATTTATCAAGCTTAGCCTTGGTCTCGGTAATGGTTTTTTTTCGCAAGAAATAATGCTTAATAAGCACACGAAATTTACTTCTTTCCATTTTCTCCTCAAATTAGTGAGTAGTCTGATAAAAATAGCTGTCAAACACAAACTAACTGACGCAGCAAGTTTAAATTTTGACAGGAGTCAACTGACAGATGCCTGTTGACAGGAGCAATGTTGCTGTTTCAGTAAAGAGGTCAGAAATTCAAAAAGTCACGGACTTATTGACCAGCCCTCGTATAATATCATATGTCTGTGACCTTTTGTGATAGGTCTAAAATTTATCTACAACTGGTAATTTTTAGTGCCAGAAAAAAATCTTTCCATAACTAAATATATCACTTAATAGATAATTTTTCAAAAAAAAAATTTTCTTTTCTTTGTAGCTACTGAAATTCGTTGCCAGGAGAAATCCAAAGGTGGTTTAAGCTATGAAGTTATCCTTGCAGAGCCAGCACCAAATGTAGTACTGCCAAAACGTCCGATAACACCAGGCAAGAATGTCTCAGTTGAGGATATCGAAAAGAAGCTCAAAGAAGCCGAGGAAAGACGCATTGTAAGTTATTAATCCATCTCAAATCTAACACAAACTTTAACAATTTCAATATTTGTAGTCTTTGGAAGCCAAGAAAATGGCAGAGATCTCAAATAAATTGGCCAAAATCGAAGAGGCCACTCGCAAGAAGGACGAGCTTAACAATGAATTTATCACTCAAACCAAAGAGCAGCTTGAGTCCAAGATGGAACAACACGTTGAGAAGCGTGAGGCGATCATTAGCGATTTAAAGGAGAAGTTGAAGGTTTTAACTATCTTTTAGTTTTGTTTGATGTAAAAATTCACAAATCTCGATTGAATTTTTTTTATAGATTCATTCTCAAGAAATCGAAAAGACCCGCACTACACTTGAACAACAGAAATTCATTGAAAAGGTCGCCATTGAGGAGAAGCTCAAAACTGCCCAATCGCTTCGCGATGAGAACATTAAGAAGATGCTCGAACGTCTAAAGGAGCACGTAAGTACCGTACCCCTTTTCACAACCAACAACAAAAAGTACTATACATACTCGTAATTCCAAATTCGTTGCTCATTTGTAGATAAAAAAGTAAAAAATAAAAAACAAAAAATATGCATCCCGCCATTTCATTTTTTTTTGTAAATTAAATTTCAATTTTGAAAACAGAAAATATAAAAAACTGTTTGCAATTCTCGATTTAAGTTTGTTGTCTAATTTCGATTTCTAAGTTTTCCATTTTATTATTGTACAGACGAAAGATAGATTTTAATTCATCTTATTGCTTGTACTCGCATACCACTCATCATTTTTGATTTTTGACCAAAAAAAACCGTAAAAACCAAAAAAGGAAAATGAACACACTCCTAGTTTTGTTTGTTTTGATTTTGGTTGTGTTTTTCTTTTTTAATTTATCGCTTTTTCAATTAACTCGGAATGGATGACAAACAAAAATATGAAATTGAAAATACAAAAAATCCAAAAAAAAAAAGAAACAACTCCTCAATAAGATTCCCCCCCTCTGTCACTGTTAACAAAATTACAAATTACAATTACCTTGTAACTACTACTACTACAACAACTCACACATTTATAGAACACTGTCAAAATTGCCGAAATCAAAAGTCAAATCGATCAATTGGAATCGCAGAAGATTGAGGAGAAGGCCAGAATTATTGAAAATAAATTATACACTGCGGAACAGAATCGCGAGAAGGAGATCCAAAAGAAAATCGAGACTGTTCGAAAACTTGTAGGTTCATTTTAATTTCTACAAACAACAAACAAATTTTATTTTTAGTTTTTAATTATTTTTATTTTATTTATACTTTTGTTTTAACAAAAAAATTAATCATCATCACTTCATTGTTATATTTTTTTTTGTCATTTTTTCTCTCTTAAACTTTAAAAGTTTGGTAATGCTTAGCGGTTTCTTTTGAAAATCGTTTTTTTCAGTTGCTGCAATATACAAAATTTAGCGAGATTTATCTTATAAAAAAAATATTTCTGTAAAATATCATAACTATGCGTATGGGGATGCACTTTCAATTTAATTACAAATTTGCTGATTTTATTTTGATTTAATTTTTTTTTCAGGCGGAGTTCGGTAAGAGTGATTTTTAAAAAGAGGCACGAGGTTTGGATCACCTTACAATACAAAAAAAATGTATAGCAATCTTTTAGGAATAGATGTGGAGCTGATCTTGTAAAATTGAACAAGTTGACGAGGTTGTTACTACAGCTGATTTCGATAAGTCGGAGACTATTAGTTTTCTGCTTAATAACTTGAAAAGCAACCCTGCAAAACTTGGTCTCTGTGTGACAGTCTTATAAAGGCGAAAACTAGATTTTGACAAAAATGGAAAAAATTTAATTTTACGGGTGGCCGTGGTGTAGTGGTACTAGCCATCGCTTCTCACTCGGAGGGTCAAGGTTCAATCCTACTCATGACAAGTTTTTCATTTGTGTAATTGGGAACTCAGACAGAAAAATCTGCGTGTGAAGGCATAACACTGGCATGTTGGTTTGGCTGTTGTAGAGTTTCAAGCACAAAAAACAACCGTTAAAATTTATAACCTGAATAATTGCGAGTGAAGAAAAACTCTTCGTCCTATTCGGACTCCCACCCCTGGAGAGTCAATGTCGAAACCAAATATCCTTGAGTTTCAAACCACTACATCACAACAATGCTTTCCTTTCTCCTCCTTCTATATTTCCGCCCGCGCCCAGGCAACAGTAAAAGGGTATCATAACCCCCTTGAGGCGCGCGTAAATTATTAAAAAAAGAGCATTTGGTGTTGTTCAATCACAATCCTGGCGAGTCGCGGCGCTGTTTCATGAGAGACTAAGTAACAGTCTAAGCACTGGTCAAATTGGTTCCGAAGAAAACTATGTGGACTCAGTTAGCCAGTACGGAATAATCCACAGCGACTACCTTTGAAAAAGAAATGCAATCAGCGGCGAATAATTATCAACTTATTGGAACACTTCAACATCGATTTAATGGAAAAAAAACAGCGTTTGTACACTTTTTTGTCATGGCAACATTCTATGAATTTGGCTACGAATTTCCTTTCATCTGGCACATCCTCCGAATTAAGCCCCAAGTGACCACTTCTTATTTCTAAACCAGAAGCGGTAGCTTGGCGGAAGGAGATTTGGCTGCATTGACGAAATCATCACGAAAACGAAATTTCAAGTTATATCCCGAAACTGCCTTTAATTCCAAAGCTCTTCAAGAGCCATATATATGACTCAAAGTTGCTTTCATTGCAAACCTTAACATATAACCAACACGGATATTTAAAGGGAACACATTCACATCCAAAAAACCTGACGCAATTCGTATCAAATACTCTGTGCATTCTAAAATATGTCAAACAAGTTGATGTAATCACTACCGATTAGTGCAAAGCCTTCGATACAATTTCGCAGGCTGTTGACCTTCAATCTTATTTAATTATGTTTGTTACTTTTTACATTTAAAAAGAAGGTACTGTATTCTCTTAAGGTCCAAATAAAAGCCTCTTTCCACGTAGCCCAAGCCAATGAATGAATGTCGAAAAATGACAATCACTCACAACCTACTCTGTTGATAACGAATTTATTCCTTCATTGCGCGATGTAGATGTTATCTGCGACAGTGAATTGAACTTCTATATTCACACATATATAGCAGCATAAGGAAAGCCAACTCTGCTCTCGATTTCGTTCAGCGCTGGTTTAAGGAATTTTTCAATACAATCCATACTTTCCCCAACATAACCTTTGTTTGGCATTGCAATTGTGGTCGTACAATCTATTAGGCAAGGGCTTATCCATTTCGAGTTACAAGGTCTACCTTGAACTGACTGTTTAAACCTTCCACTTCATCTTGATTAATTAAAGTAGAACCCTTACAACAGGTCATGATTATACCCTTTGTTCATCAACCTTGAATTGGTAACGTTGATCCTCCTTCTATATCGCAGCTCATCTGTTTGGACGAAACCTTAGATTAGTTCCTCTTTTCCGTATCAATCCTCACCGAACGAATTTTAGACCCATGTCGAGAGTGCTTAATATCATTAAATCCTTTTCTTAATCGTTGAAATATTTTACGCGTAAAATTATATCTAGTACTTCATACTCGTATCTTTCCAACTTATCTGCATTGCTTTGCGCTGCTAGGTGGTTAGCGAAGCCATAATACTACTCCACAAGTCGCTCCTAAGCCCAAGACTTCGCTGATGTTGTTGCTTTGTTCGAATTTCAGCTGGAAATTTTTTGTTTAGTTTTTCCAATATCGGTTTCTAAATGCGGGGACATCCGCGACAGCGCGTACTTATAAGGTCACGTTTTGATACTCTCTCCATGTAAGCCATGGGGCTTACAAAAATTGCGTTCGACTGTCTAGAACTCTCTCGTATATTTGTAGAGGAAATAATTTTTACTGACCGACGTTGCAATTTCTTGTGTCACTGCTTTTGTATAGTAAAACAGAAAAACTTTTACTCCAAGGTTTAAGCATGCATAAGCCTCTCATCATTAAACTAGATAATATCGCTCTTTAAATCTAAGATTTCCGATTGTAGCTGATTGATGCTGATTTTATAGCCTCAGCTCCGTAAACCGGTCCCCTTTTCATGCATCACAGCTAAGTGAATAATTCTATGCCCAAATTCTTAGCTAAGTACCGCGTTAAAATACTTCCACCATTAATGAAAAAAGAAGAGGACCTAAGTGACTTCCTTGTGGAACACCAGACAAAAGTTTAACAATGGAACTTCGTTATTTATTTATTTATTTTTATTTGATTTCGTTTTTGTATCGGGCTTACATTACATATATGGCTTGAAGGATATGCTATCGACTTATTGAAGTCAAAGTTCGATGAATTTTTCGTGTAAAATTTGGTCCAGTTCATCCACTCATGCTGTCGGTGGATACTTAATTGTTGTCATTTTTTATAACTTTTGGTATTGATCATATTTCAACACAAAATAAAAATGTCATCATCATCACACTCTGTAAAAAAAAAACTTATACAATGAAAAACCCTTTTGTTTGGCTGTCAGTCCTATCGGAAACCTTGTGCCTCTTAGATAAATTTGTAAAATTCATTAAAATAAAGTCGTTCTCGGCATTTTTTTTTTATTTTTTTAAATAAAAAAACCAAATAGTGCATTTCCATCTTTTATATAGATTTTTGCACTCATAAATGAAATACTAAATGAAAAAATGTTTTCCTATATTTTGATAATCATCTTTAAGTGAAAATCCACTGAAATATATTTGTTTAAAAACTCTTTTTATTTTTATTCTTCCCCACTTTAACAGGAACGCCGCGCTGAGATTGTTCGTCAAAATAAAGCAGCTGCCGATGCTGCCGCTGTAGCAACATCCTCCGGCTAGAAGCATTAATCCATTTTCTCGAAATAAAAATCATTAAAGTCAGCTCTTTAATGATTAAATATAATTAAAATTAAATATATATATTATTATTATTAAAAAAAAAAAAAAAAAAACAAAACAAAAAAAAACATTATCACTAAAAATAGTACTACAACAAGAAACTGCAAAAGAAAAACAAGCAAACTCTCCATGAGTCTCTCAATAGTTGCAACACTATATAAAAACAAAAAAGAAAATATTTTTTAAACAAAACAAAACAGAAAACTTATATTGAATAATTTTAATGATTTAAGTTAACAATCTACGTGTCATGTTTGCGATTGATCTATTTTATTGATTTCATTTTGTTTATTTTTATTTATTTTTAATTTTTATAATTTTGCCTTAAACTAACTTTGTTTTAAGATTCGCCTTTCAAATGGGGCAATCTAATTTTATTATTATTTTTAGTTAAAAAAAAAAAAAACAATATGATATGCTTTTTTGTACGATTTTTTTATAGATTCTAAATAAATACTTAATACTTATATATAACAATAAATATGCATTTTTTTTAAAGCCCTCTTTTTATATTGTGTTTATTTTAGTTTCTTCTCTTTTGTTTGGTTTTTTGTTTTTGTCTGTTTTTTTTTTATAAAAGTCTTTCGTATGCGCTTTAGTTTTGAAAACTCATATTAAGTCATTTTTAAAAAAAACCTAACAACTAAGCAAATTTTTAAATAAATCAAATAGTAGAAAATAAGTGAAAAAGTAAAACAAGAAAACCGTAAAGCAGAAAACATAAAATATAAACAACATTTTTCTCTTAATAAAAAAAAGTAATAATAAGATTTAAAAAAAAAAATAAAAATAAAAAGCAAACACCAAGTATTACAAGAAAATTTCCAGTTTATATGGATGGCTCTTAGAAAAAATGAAAAGAAAAAAAAAAACGAAAAGATATTTAAACACAAGTCCACTTTCTCTTTCTAGCATATGAAATCACTCTTATGGTATATTGAAGTTTCCTTTTTAAGATTCTACAACACCCTGTTGTTTATTTGGTCATAAATATCAAAATTGTTTCCTTGCAATTATCGTTATGTTTCCGATTTCTGTTTCATTGATTTTAGTTGGAATTGATATATATTCATTCTGAGTTATTTTATATAAACAGGGTGCTACAAATGTCACAGACGACAGAGAACAATATTCCATTTGATTTGTATTATTTTTTATTTTTAATCTGCTCAACGTAGATGGGTCTTTTGAATTGCCATTCAGTATGAGAAGCGGAAATGCTGTTAACATAGGCACAGTGTGATAGATATTGTGCGTTTGGTTATTTCTGTTTCAAACCTTAAAACATCAAAGACATCATACATATATCTGAAAAAAGTTTGCGAACAGATTCTGAAACCGGCATCAAGCCATTCATTGAAAATGAGACTAGAAGAGCTAC
This sequence comes from Volucella inflata, assembly GCA_928272305.1. NCBI lineage: Eukaryota > Metazoa > Arthropoda > Insecta > Diptera > Syrphidae > Volucella > Volucella inflata. Next base: position 4,745,219 of record OV743717.1, on the reverse strand, counting down.
TCACAGCGCTGCTACCTAACTTATTAGAATTATCTTCTTTTTGTTTTTTTCTAACAAAGCAGGTCTTTCTGTACGTTTCAAGAGGTTACCAGTTAATTAGTCAAGTTATTCCTCAGCTCGTAAATAATTCTTATAAGCTCATCGAGGTGAATCCTCATGTATACGTTTCCAAACATTATCAAGTGCTGCATATGCATGTAACCTTTTTTTAAAACCAAAGGTAATTCATGCCTAATGCCCGATTTCACCAAGCGATTAGGAATTATATTCACCAATTTTTTGGAATCAAAAATGAGACACTCCCGATTCACTTTTCATTTTTGATTTGAACAGACAACTAACTGGCTTGCCAGTGCTTTTTCATCTTGTTGAAATCGGGCATACCAACTTATTATTTATAAATATGGTCCATAAAAGGACTTGGACGGGTCTTAATATATTATTTTTCTTTGATATTTATTACTATTATAATCTTCACGAAATTCTGATCTTTATTATAACAAATTCAAATATATCTAACCATATGTTACTCTCTATTTAATCTATGTATTGTTCGAATAAAAAAAATTAATAAAAAATCAAAAAAAAAAAGTAAATTTAGAAAACATTCAAAGATTACAAGTAAATTATTCGTATGCTTCTAAGCTTGTTAGTTTTGGTTCCATCTTTAAATAAAGTGGATGTAGTTGCGCATAGTTTTTTAGGCTCTACCTCTCCTTAACATTTAAGTCTTGCTCTAAAATATACGAAAGAGTATAAAATTGTTAGAATAGCTGATTTCGACTTCAGATACCCTAATCTAATAAAATATAAAGGAAGTTATTAACAACGATATCATAAGATACTACGAGACTTACACCTGTTAACCTCTATTTGAAATTCTGTCAGCAATATAAGAGGATATTACTTTAAAATACTAATTTAAGCGACTTTTGAGCTGTCCTTTCGTCCTACTGTCATCATGGATATGATATGATATGGTTGCTTAATTTACTATTTTCTATAGTAAATCGATTATTTTTTCGATGAGGTTTCGAATAAAGGTTGGTCAGTGTTTACTTATTTTAAGTGTTAGTCTTGGTTTCCACTTTAAAAGTGTCTTTATATTATAATCAATACTCAAAACGAAAATAAAATAAAGAATTATATCAACTTTAGTAAACACTTTATAAACATAATAATGCTTAATCCCAATACTTGTGCACCAAAATTATTCTAAAAGTCAAAGTTTAACTTAAATTAAAAAAAAAAACTAAGTATTGCATAGAATATTTAATTAGTGGCTCAGAACTTCTGTATTAAAAAGTGGTTCTGACTTTTACGAGCGAGGTTTTTCATCGACCAAAAGGAATAACTCGATTTTTTTTTTCTTTTTTCCAAAAGTTTTTGAAATTTAGTTTTCCTTTCAGTTGGAATCGGCTCGAAAATCACAATAAAACAAAAAATACTAATTATTTGAATTTGTCGTAAATATATTTTATTACACTCAAGAGAACTCAGCATTTAAAGTGAAATTGAATATTACAAAAGAGATTAGCCGTCAAAGTTTTGTACGATATTCATTCACTTCAACTGAGACTTTTGGTGTGATAAAGCTGTTTACGGCGATTCAAATTAAAAAAAAAAAAAAAAAACTGAAAATTATGAAATAAAATTTGGTATACCTCAGGGTTGCAGTTTTACCCCTATTCTCTTTCTTATAATTCAAAAAATGTCTTCGTACTGATTGTATTTTTCCTGTAAGAAAATAAAGTAATCATTTTTAGTGTTCTAATGAGTGGAACATGATTTAGTTTGAGGCAGGTAGTCTAGGTTAAGACCTCTTGTTGAAATACTGATGCTGCATCTTGAGAGGTTTCGTTTTCTACTACCACAGCAGTTCTAAGTTCAATAGAGTTTTGATGACACAATCTTTAAAGAATAAAGTATAAAGTAAAGAATTCTCAAAAACCTGAGTCTTTGAAAGGTTTTGAGTAGAAATAAAAAAGCGAGTAGTAGCGTTCACAACGTCTATTGCAACAGTAAATGCTTCATCTATTCTGGAACTATTGGCAAGCTTCCATCATCTATTTGCCAGTATCTATGGTGTCCAATGATTCAAACAAGTATCCTGGAAACCTATCTAAAAAAAGCAGATATTCATTCCTATTTTTGGTATAAGTTCATGTTGTGCTATCTTAATTTTTTTTTTTCCATGTTTTTAGTTATTTTCCTGCTACTCAAACTCAAAAAAAATATATTTCAATCCCTTTTAACTATTCCTAAAAACAGAAACAAAATACAATTTACTTTTTTGTCAAAGAAAAATATAAAACATATAAACCGTGTTCGCCCCTTTCACTTAAAAACACACAAAATAAAAATAAAGAAGCAAAACGTTGAAACCAAAATTTCTTCTTAATTCTCAAAACAAAAAAACAAAAAAATTCTTAACACAACAATTAATAAAAAAAAAAAAAAACAACAATTTTACTAGCCTCTACTTAATCCATTTTATTTGACATACGATTAAATCTAAATTTAAAAAAAAAGCGTAGAAGTTTTCTTCAAAAAAAATTAACAAAAATTAAAACAAAATAAATAGAAAACAATATTTTTTCAGAACATGTAGTATGGAAAATTAATATAATGTAAATTAAAAAAAGAATTAAATAGTTAAGAATAATTAAATGAATATAAAAAATAAAAGAAAATCAACCTTAGCATAATTTAAAAAGGAAAGTTATCGACTTTTCACCTTTTGTTTTGTCAAAAAGAAAATTAAGTTTCACATTTAAACAAAAAAAAAAAAAATATATATATACCGCTTAAAACATTATATACATACATGACAACAAAGTCAAAGCCCATTTTCTATTCCTAACAATTGAAAAGTGAAAGAAAAACTCCCCAAAAAAAGGAAATAATAATGCAAATTGATAATAAATTTTAAAAAAAAAATATATATAAAAAAATTGAAGCTGTGTATTTTATATTTATAATTATATATAAACAAAACAAAGACAAACAAGTGTGGATAAGTATTTAATCGAAAGGATATTTGTAGAAATCTTTTCTTTTTTTTTTATTCGACTTATCCAATAGAAAAGAAATTGGTATTCGTACTTGGGAAGGTAAAGGTTTTTATTTTTAAACAATTTAATCAAATAAAAAGAAATTGTCTAATTTAGGTAGGTACACGAATGAAAAATTTCAGACTCAATTCCACGATTTGTTTACTGGTTTTTTCTTTAAACAAATTTTGTCTTTTTCTTGTTTTTTTTTTTTTTGTTTAAATACATTGCATACCCATATTAAATGTATTTAATTAAAACAGATCTGCAACAACACAACAAGAAATATATTAAATTATTAAACAATATATTTATCTGGGAAAAAGTATATATAAACGTATTTAACAAAATATAAACAACAAAACAAAAAAAAACTATAAAAATACAAATTATAACACAAATTATGTATCTTGCTTGCCTGGTTGATATGTGCGCGCTGGTATGTTCTTTTACGGTAAAGAAAATAATAAAAACAAATATATACTAAGAAAACCAAAACTTAACAACACTCAAAAATTCAAAAACAAGAAAAAAAAAACAATGATTTCTTAAGAAAACTTATATTATTTACAAAAAATAAAAACCAACACACAACCGACAACATTTGAGAAATAATTGATTAAATGTTATTTCCTTTGATTTAGTTGCAAAATAAAAACAAAAAAAAAAAACAATAAAAACATCTTAAGAAATATTGCCATCGAGAATGGGATAAAAATGAGAAATTAATTATAAACACACACAAATATAAAGATGGGAAATATAATAAATTTAAAAAATAAATGAAAAACCAACAAAATGAAATGATAAATATATTCAAACAAATTTGTAATTAATAAATAATTTTGTTGTTTTATTTCTTAGTTGGAGGTTTGTCTGGATTTGAATAAAAATAGGAAAGGGTTCTGGTTTACAGCTTACCAAACTTTGAGTTACTTAAGTTACGTCTCCAAATGACATAATAGGGTGTAATTTCGCAGCTCTTCTCATTTCTCTTAAGAGGGTTGAAATTGTTTGGGACATCAATGATGTATCGAAAAGTGGCCTCATTGCATACGGGAACTCCTCTTCTAAAAGCTTTACTTCATAAAGGAAAGTTCGACGACGAACATTGCACTTCGTAACAAAGCCGACTTATAATATGTAAAAAAAAACGTAGCTCTCTGAAAAATACCGCTTCAGACAGACTGTTTTTGACAGCTCACGCGTGATTCATGACATTTGTCAAAGTTATGTATGATGAGTTAGCATTGTAATTTCATGATGTAAAGACTTCCGAACAACGCTTACAAATTATTGAATTTGAAAATGGTGTTTCACGCACTTACATCCTTTTATGGACGTCACAATCGATCTACCGATAAAGCAATTCAAGCCATAGTGACCAAATTCCGCACGAATTATACGCTTTTGGACATCAAGCCACCTACCCGTACGCATAGAGGGCGTACAGAGGAAAATATTGTTGTTGTATCCGGTAGTGTTAATGAAGAACGTGATTTGTCCTTTTGTCGCCGTTCGCAGAAATTGGGATCGTGTCACTTGACTACGTGGAAGATTTTACGCAAGGATCTTGGTCTAAAACCTTACAAAATACAACTCATGGAAGAACAGTCTTAGAAAAAGCTTGAAGAGGATCCACTTTTTCTTATTGAAAGATTATCTTTAGTAAGGAAGCTCATTTCTGGTTGAATGGGTATGTTAATAAACGAAACTGCTATGAGTATATTTGCACGAGTTAATTCCGATTGACATGTGGCTCCAGCAAGACGGCGCTACACGCTACTGCACGCGAATCGATGGACTGATTGAGAAATGAGTTCGGTAAGAAATTTTTTGGATCGATGAATTGGCCGGCTATATCGTTCGGGGGAAGACAACATCACACCTATTACTAGCGAGATATCAGCCCATATGCTGGAAATGTGGCTCAAAATGGCATGCATTTATCAGCTCAAATAAATTATATACTTTTGCAATTAAAAACCAAAGTCTTTAAAAAATCACCCATTATTAAAATTGCAAAGGCGATTTTCTAGTTAAATCATTTGGAACCACTACCAACATATAATACAGTGTTTTTGTGTCGCTACAGTTCGGGGTGAACCTGGGCCTCAACTAACAAACTTCTCCAGTAAATCTGGTCTAGAGGTAATTGCTTCCAGTTGCGGACTCCCAGTCAGGAGGTGCAGAGGTCCTCTTCTATTTGTAAGTTCCATCTAAGGTAGGATATACCTCTACTTCGTTGTCCTTCCACGTTAGAGTTGAAGACTCTGCGCGCAGGAGCGTTGGAGTTTATTCGCTTCCTACTAGATTGATGTTTCCGTACAGTTCGCACTGTTTGTCTTTGAATTTTCTCCGCCAAATATTTTTCGAATGATTTTTCTCTCGAAACGACTGAGGATATCTGCATCCGCTTGCTATGCTCAGCGCGCGTCGTAGAGAGGACTTTGATGATTAAGGTCTTATATGGAGTTGCCTTAGTTTTACGGATAAGGGCCTTATGTCTGAATTGCCTTCTTAGTCCAAAGAAACAGCAATTGGCAAAAGTGAATCTTCGTTTTAATTTTGCTGAGGTATTGTTGACAGTGTGGGATGGATGAATTGGCGGGAAAATTCGGGAATTTTTTGCGACCGAAAATTTCCACTTAAATTAAAGGGGAAACTCTACACCACGGTTGTTAGACCAGCTCTTATGTACGGCTCTCAATGCTGGACAATGTACGAAGCGTTTAAGAACAAAATAACGGCAGCGGAAATGAAAATGTTAAGGATGTCTAGTGGAGTCACTAAACGCGATTGCATTAGATCTACGCGTATAAGAGGGGGTCTACATATAAAGAATTCGGTAACCGAACAGCTTGAGGCGAATAGAATAATCTGGTATTGCCACGTTCAAAGAAGATCTGCGGAAAATCCGGTTAAAAAGGCACTATCAACTACGGCCACTCCAACTGTAAGAAAACGAGGTCGGAAAAAGAATTCCTGGATTTCTCAGATGGCAAATGCGTAACAACGCCTGGGGCTAACCACTGAAGCGATCCAGGGCCGAGCATTATGTAGACGCGTTCTGCGGTCTGCGACATTAGCCAACCCCATAAGCGGAGCAGAAGCGATGCAGTAAAAGTGGAAAACTCGTTACGCATAAGTTCGTATAACGAGAAAAGGGTTAATAAAAGGATAAGAAGAAGAAGATTGTTGACGAAATTTTTGGCAGAGCCAAGGTAGATAAATTGCCTTACTACTTGGAACTTATAGCTATCCACCGTAACGTTTGTTGACAGCATATAAGGGGTACTAACTTTGGTGTACAACAAAACACTTGAAATGTTCTTAAAAAGCCATTTATTGTGTTCAATGGAGAGAATACAATCTGCATTTAATTCGACAATGTTTTCGATTAATTTTTCATGATCGAAATACCAATAATGCGTCGACTTTTGTTGGTTTGTCAGCGTACACCAGCGACTTTACATATTCCCAAAGAAAATAATCAAGAGGCGTCAAATTCTAGGAGCTTGAAGGTCATTTAACATATTTGCATCTTTCAAGGAAAGTGACACTGACAGTTGACAGTCTGAAAATAAATCTGACAGATATTAATTTCTAAAGTCCTCTAAACCCATTTTGACAGCAACTTTTTCAATACGAGCGAACGCACTGGTGTGGTACCCCGCTATATTCATCCAATTATGTCGATACTATAGGTGTCCGCTAATAGTTGCACAGACTTTTGAAAGGTTGTGCCACCGAAAGAAGTCACATGACGGTGCGTTACCTTGGCTGAATCCTTTTTTTACATCAAAGGTCTTGGTTGAGTCGTTGCCCACTTTGAAGATTCTCAATCGTCGTTCTGCATGGACGACTGAGCTTGGCAGGGATTCCAAAACTATACATTGCCCCGTATAACTCGTTCCTATAAATGCTATCATATTCGGCGCTAAAATCAATATAAAGATTGTGGATATCAATTTGGGCTTCTAGAGTTTTTTCCAGGATCTGCTGGAGTATGCAGATTTGGTCGATTTTACTTTGAAACCAATCAAATTGTTGACAAAGGCGGTTAGGCGTTCATGTAATATGGCAGATAAGTGTTTCTCCTTTTTTGTAGATAGGGTAGAGGATGTTGAGATTTCCTTTATCAGGCATACAATCTTCTGACCAGATCTAAGAAATGAGTTGGTGTACTATCGAAAATGTAGTGTGACTTATAATGTCGTTTTCAAACAAATGACTTTCACAGCATGTGTTTATGAACATTTTGCAAAAGCATTTTGATGCAGATGACGTTTTTGAAAACGACCATACTATTCATTGAGTTTGGCTTGTGACTGCCACAAACAAATCATGATTTGTCCAATAAAGAATGTTGACCATTGTTTGTCAAACACAGCGTATTTTTGTCGAATATTTTACTGCGATTTTCTTCAATATTTTTGTAATTTGCGTTAGTACACGATCACTATTTGCACATCACTATAATTAGCACCAAACAAGAGTAAAAAAGATAGACAAACGCTAAATATATCCTTCAGGCACTGCCATACAAGATTTTTACAGAATTGCAAAATTTCGAATATTTTGTGAAATTTAACATAATAAAATTCTTCACTATACTGATATCATCATCTCGTAAATAAAAGACATTTTTGTGTTTATTTCAAGTGCAAAAATTATGTAAAATTCTATTTGTTTGATTCGAAAATATAAACCAAAGGCAAAACTGTAGTAGATTTAGTAACCGAACCCATTGTGAATGGACCACCAAGCTGACATTTCACATTTTGACAAGTAACAAATTAAACCAGACTCTTTCGCCCAACCATCACCCGGCGTTTTCTGCGATTGCTTTCCGATTTCATCATATTTATAACTAGGTGTGTGTAAATAAATAGCATTTACATTTCACAAGTTGCAATAAACACAAGTGCTTACAAGTTTACAAGTGCATACGCCAAAATGGTCGTCCGCACGTACAACGAGGAACTGAAGTACCTGGAGAAGATATCCGACTGCTGCTGGCGCATAAAAAAGGGATTCCAACCGAACATGAAGGTCGAAGGATGCTTCTATGTGAACGCCCGGCTGGAAAAACTTATGTTGGAGGAGTTGAGGAACTCCTGTCGTCCGGGAGCTGTGGGTGGATTTTTGCCTGGTGTCAAACAAATCGCAAATGTTGCTGCTCTACCCGGCATTGTTGGAAGATCGATTGGTTTGCCGGACATACACTCAGGTTATGGATTTGCAATTGGTAATATGGCAGCATTTGATGTGGATGATCCGATGAGTATTGTGTCGCCGGGTGGAGTCGGATTCGACATCAACTGTGGAGTGAGGTTGCTTCGCACGAATTTATATGAAGACGATGTGCAGCCGTTGAAGGAACAATTGGCACAATCGTTGTTCGATCATATTCCAGTAGGTGTCGGCTCGAAGGGTATCATTCCAATGAATGCAAAGGATTTGGAGGAAGCTCTGGAAATGGGAATGGATTGGTCACTTAGGGAGGGTTACGTTTGGGCCGAGGACAAGGAGCATTGTGAGGAATATGGTCGTATGTTAAACGCTGATCCTTCTAAGGTTAGTATGCGTGCGAAGAAGCGTGGATTACCACAATTGGGCACACTCGGTGCTGGAAATCATTATGCCGAGATTCAGGTGGTGGAGGAGATCTATGACAAATGGAGTGCCAGCAAGATGGGTATCGAGGAGCCCGGACAGGTGGGTTTTTTCTAAAATCTTACATCAGCTTCCGTTACTAATTGCTACTTGTTATGAAATAGATTTGTGTAATGATTCACTCGGGTAGTCGAGGCTTTGGCCATCAAGTCGCTACCGATGCACTCGTCCAAATGGAAAAGGCAATGAAGCGCGATAACATCGAAACAAATGACAGACAATTGGCTTGTGCACGAATTAACAGCGTTGAGGGGCAGGATTATCTCAAGGCGATGGCAGCTGCTGCAAATTTTGCATGGGTCAACCGTAGTTCGATGACTTTCCTCACCCGGCAGGCATTTGCGAAGATGTTCAAGACAACACCCGATGACTTGGATATGCATGTGATCTACGATGTGTCGCATAATATTGCCAAAATTGAGAATCACATGGTCGATGGAAAGGAGAAAAAGCTCTTGGTGCATAGGAAGGTGAGTTTTTTTTTCGTTTTGTAAGTGTCAATGGTTGCGGGGGTAGGAATCGCGTATCGTCGATTTTTTATGAGGAAAAGCAGGGCGTGCAGGACCTTGTCTATTTGGACAATGTATCACTAATGGACGTTCAGTTTGAATCTTTCGAGGTTTATTCGTTTCGGGAGGCCCGATCGGTTGCGGACAAATCGTCGAAGCTCGCATCAAGATGCAACGGTTGAGGGACAACAGAAGCTTTGAATTAGGATTAAGAAGACTGCTTCCAAGGATCGTTCAAGAAATACTCAGCGAAATTTGGCAAATCTTCGCCACTAATCAGTTTGGAGAAATCATTCTATTTGAAGGCTCTGTGTGGTGGCTCTTTCGCAGCTCTGCCCCTGGTTTTTAATTCTTGATTCTTACGATTGCTTGAAAGATTAGGCGACAGTCGGTTGGTAAAGGCTTTGGCGTAATTTTACGATAATATTTGTCCAAAGTCAACCTATTCTTATAGAAGTGCCTTACCTAGATCGGAGTTGTAAGAATGTGGTTTATTGCCAGAAATCTCGACAGTCTTTCGTCCTATCGGTGCAGGCTATAATTTCCAACAGTATTTTCCCCGGGGACTTAGGTGGTGTAGCTCACAGAATCTGCCTTTGGCATTGTTGTTTTTCTCTGTAGGGGAATGCGAGTAATCTTTACATGGTTTGCTGTGAGTCACGTGCATCTTTTGCATCGATGTGATCGCCTTATTTTGTGGCGGTTGTGAGAGGAATTTTCTTCGCATGCCGGACCCTGCTTTCGATCCATTCACGGTACTTGTATTCTTATCAGGAGCTGCGCTTTCAAGGCAATCTTTCGTAAACTTGCAACTTGCACTGGAGTCGTTGACTCTGTACGTCGATTGCTTTAGATTCGCATCTTATGGACATCAGTGGTATATGGCCCATTGGCACAGCAATACTCGAAGGAATTGAAAGTCGACATTCCTTGTGCTTAAACGCGGCTTCTATTACAGTTTATTCGTTAGGAAAACTTTGTTTCAGTATTTCGAGAGGAGATGTGCCTCTGTTAGGCAGGGTTCAAAGAAGACTTCTCACAGCTCGAACCTGTACTGAGTCTGCCTGTTGTAAGATTCTTGTAAGCAAGACTGCAGTTATTAGAAGTCTCGAGGTTCAATCTCGGCAGGAAATACTGCTGACTCCTTTTTGCCGTCTTAAAGTCTCAATTTTCCAATATTTAGCCAGCTCTCGTAGTTATTCCTTACACTCCAGCTCCACCTTGTAGTGGAACCGGGAGGATCGCCTAAACAAATATAAAAGCGTTTTTGTGGGGAGTTATCTGAAAGCCTTCTTAAAGTCGTTAAACAGAGGATCTTTGGTGTTTCGGTGCCGAGAGTGTCTAGGTAAAATTTATACCTGTGTGTCATCGAGAATTGAACATAAATGTTCCTAATCCGAATGAATCGACGTGGTCCATGGTGTCCACAATCCGTCAGGTCTTCCTTTGTTGTAAGCTCATCATATCCTCTGTTTAAGACTGCTCATTTGTGTACGTCCTCTTCGTGGCGCCGCTCGGAATAGGTCATCAGGAATGCCGCCGAGACCCACCCTTTTGTTTTGTCTTGAGCACTTGCTTGTTGTTCTTTTTCAGTTTCACTAAGCGCACCACTTCATGATTCGAAAGGCTGTGTAACGAGGACTGTAACGAAGTATTCTCTCCATCTGCTGATGTGATCTTCATTCGAAATCAGAAAGTTACTGGCGAAATTTTTTTTTGATAATGTCCATGCTTCTGCGCCATAGAGCCGGACTGGGATTATAAAGGTCTGATGCAGGGTAACTTTTGTTGTTCGAGAGAGGGCTTTGCCAGTCAATTGCCTTCTTAGCCCAAAGAAACAGCGGTTGGCAAGAGTTATTCTTCTTTTGATCTCAGCGCTGGTATCGTTGTCTGTATTTATAGCGGAACGCTTCAAAGTTATATCTGTCGACGGTGAGGTTCAAATTCTAAGTTGTCATCCATGTTCCTCTGCATTGTGGAGTTGATTGCTTCTGCTTCTAAGGTAATATAGTCTAATTGATTGCGCAATTACGGACTCCTCAACATGTCGGTAATGAAGTGATCGAGTTCTTTTTCGATGTCAGTTTAAGATAGTTCGTGCTGCTGCAGTTATTCCTACTCCGGGCATCCAAGTGCTCTCAGCTGGCCTACTTTAGCAGAAGATGACGAAGAGTTTCTTGCTACTGAGTGGTATTCACCAGCATCCCACTCAATCAACTGCCACTCTTGATCCGCTTCTCAAGAAATCTGTAGAGAAATCGAATAGAGCACGTCTGATGCATAAAAGAGCGACAGAGGTTTAGATAAACATGTGTTTGTTGTGACGAGCAGTCGCGGACAGCCTATCTTCTGAACGAATTCGGAAATGAAAGCCCGCCGATGTTAAAAAGAAGATCGTACATACTTTTATCCCTCCAAATTTACCTAGTAACATATTTCTCTTTAAGGGATCCACACGTGCCTTCCCACCACATCATCCCCTCATTCCAGTCGACTATCAGTTAACCGGCCAGCCGGTTCTTGTCGGTGGAACAATGGGTACATGCAGCTATGTTCTCACTGGAACTGAAAAGGGCATGTTGGAGACATACGGTAGCACCTGCCATGGAGCGGTAAGTCCTAAGAATTTCTCCAAAAATAATTCTGACAATATTCCTTTCCTAGGGTCGCGCTCTGTCTCGTGCCAAATCTCGACGTAATCTCGATTACAAGCAAGTTCTGGAGAAACTCGACCAAATGGGCATTGCTATTCGGGTTGCCTCACCGAAGCTCGTCATGGAAGAAGCTCCCGAATCCTATAAAGACGTCACCGATGTAGTTGACACATGTCACGCAGCTGGAATCAGTAAAAAGTGCATCAAACTAAGGCCAATTGCCGTGATCAAGGGATAACGATTCACAACACAAAACACAACTGCACCGACACACATGTCTTTTTTCTACGTAAGTCCTAAATTATAAAGTAAATAAAACAAGTCATAAAGAATAACAGTTATGTGGTGGTTTTAATGTCCCGACTAACGGGGGAAACGTACAAAAACTTAACACAAACGAATGAACGCAAAACTAGAGAGCTAGACACAGGGTCTGTGGGTTAATACATACGTGAGGGATGGTGGCACAAATTTGCACACGAAAGTCGGTGAAAAATTTGTTCTTACTCCTGCGGTTTCTTTGCTGACCAGTGGAGATAATTCGGTTGTGTTGCAGCCTCGTACTCCTGCACCAGACAATCTACTACGTCTCTGGAGTCGTCGAGCTCGGAGAGATCATCCTTGAAGATGTCTTCACGCTTGAATTGGTCCAAGAAAGCGCCGCGCTTCTTTAATTTGTCATATTGGCTAAGGGCACGTTCAAACAGAGAACAAATGCTTGTGTGGTTGGCCAGCATTAGACCTGACACTCGGTGACTGCTCTGCACGTAGGGGCTGCTGCGGGAGAGGGCTACTTGGATGCTGGTGGGTCCCCAAGGTATGAATTGGGCAAGTTTACGCTCACGGATGCGTTGGAGAGATTTGTGGACCTGAGTTGGGTCTACTTCGCCCTGGGAATTCAAACAAACAAACACACAAAAGTAAAATTATGTTGACAGAGGATAAACAGGGGAAAGAACCTGGATAATGTTGAGGATTGATATGTAGCAATGGTGATTGGTCTTGTCGGGTCCGGTGGACACCATCATGTTCTTCGGCTGCAAGAGGCGACGCATTACGTCCAGAACTGTGGTCTTCCTAACGTTTACCGTTTGCTGCAATGAAAGGAAATCAGTTTTGATGAGATTTTGAAGTTCTGTGGCACTTACGTCATTATCTGTGGTCAGCGGGGTGTATCCGGTCATCAAGAAGTGCAATTGTGGTGTCGGTATCAACGGTGCTGTCAGGCCAATGAGATTGTTATTCATATACGAGGGGTAACGCAATGTTGTGGTGCTCACCGACATTATAGTCGACACCAGAGTATTGATCTGCGTAAAGCTTGGATTCGGAATATGTAACCGATCAGTGGCGATGCGGTTTAGAGCTGTGTTATCTAGCACCACAACACAATCAGCACAACTAGTTAAACGACGAAGAGTCAGCATCGAGTTGTATGGCTGCACAACGACGTCACTAATCTCATCCTGATTCGGAAACACACTGTACGTCTGTATCAACTTCTTTGGGAACCGATCTGACAGTCGTTCCATGATGTACGATCCCATTCCTGAGCCTGTACCACCAGCAATCGAGTGGCAAAGGACAAATCCTTCTAAACTATCACTCCCATCGGCCTCACGATCAATGATATCGAAGATTTCCTCCTGAAGTTTCTCGCCTTGACTGTAGCCCGAGGCCCAATTATTACCAGCACCACCGCCATGCTTTGACAAATACACATTCTCCGGATTATACAACTGAAAAATGAGACAAAATCACACCACCTGTGGATAGAGAAGATAAATTGCAGACCAACCTTTGCATAGGGGGAGCTCATAATCGTGTGAATAACCCTTGGCTCGAGATCTAGCAGTACGGCACGGGGTATATAGTGATCATCGTCAGCCTAAATACATAAATACACTTTATCTGTGCAATTTTGTGCAGAAAACAAGTCAGAAACAAACCTGGTAGAAGAAAACATCTTTCCGGTCCAGCCCATCTGTGGCAAAATCTTCCAACACACCATTCGGCGATATCCCATGCTCCAGACACAATCGCTTCCAGAACTCAAAACCAACTGCAATTAATGAGATTTTATTTAAGAAACCAAGAAAATTAAGCAGGAATCCTCGGGAGAATTGATTTATCCGAGAAGGTGATGTCAAAACAGCCAAACCTACTCTGATTGCCGCACTGGCCTAGTTGGAGGGTGATTATCTCACTTGGCATTGTCACAAAACTTTAAAAACTAAACAAACAGTTAAAATATATTTTTCGTGAATTAAAATTCGTGTCAAATTCTGTGATTTTCGTGTGTTTTGTGAAATTCTTTTTCAAATACAACGGGCGCGACATTTGTGTATTGACATTTTGGCAAAACACAAACGTCAATTGTAGATGCTGTCATGGCCGAGTTATTTGCATGGTTCTCTTCCACATAAGGTGAAAATGATGTTCAAATAGAAAGAAAGGCAACAAAATTAGAGAAAGTAGATTTTCTGATATCAAAATTTTTTATAACTTAAAAATAAAGAAACCAATCAACAATTTTACAGGAGAATTTCATGCTATTTCTGAGACAGTTTTATGTGCCTCCACCATAAATTTGGGAATTTCTTTTCATATCCAAGAGCGCCATCTATCGGTTAAAACGATCAGATATGCTGTCATAAAATCACGTATTCTACCTCTGTAAAGCTAGAGAGAAAAAAAATTATTTTCCGCAAGGATTTACGAGAAAAATTGGATTTTTCCCTCAATAAACCATATATATCCAGATAATTCATGTGATTTTATTTTTGCAAAAGTCTTAAATTTAATTTTCCTTAGAAAATCTGTGAGAATTTACAGTAAATCAAAAAGAAACACGATTATCGTTTCAGTCTACCGCCAAACATCAAAATCACTTTTGACCTGCCACAGGCGGAGAAGGAAACAACGATTGCCAAACAAAAACAAAATTATCCACAAAATCAAGTTGGAATCAGTTGCGCTGATTAGAAAAGAGCGTCTGTGTTTAGTATGTCTCAACTAAAGGAAGACGACGAGGAGGAACCAGCTTGTGTGTTTGTTATCTCTGATAGTGATGATGGCAACCCGTTTGACAACGGATTCGCTGGGTTTCCGAGCGCAAAAAAGAAGTATCCATCGGTTGGAGAGTTACCGAGAGATCAGCCATCGGCACCGAAAAAGCTAAAGTTTGATGGAAGTGGAGCGGACGCCACTGGAGAGATAACCATCGACATTGATTCAATATCCGAATTGTCGGAGATACCAAGGAGAACGCGAACAAAAGTCTCCAGTGATACGTCGAGTAAATTTCCAGTGTCATCACCATCGGATTGTCTGCCGATTGTGGGGCAGAGGAAAAAGTACGTTAAGAACACTCTGCCGGCGGGAGCATTTGAACGGATGCTTGCGGATATCACTCAGCGTAACCCATTGATGACATATCGGGAGAAGCTGGACCAATGGAATTGTAGCAGCGACTTGAGTGATGTAGAAGATGTCAATAACTTTGACGATCAGTTTACGCAACGTGAGCTGAAGTACAAAAAAATCACGTCGGGGAAGCGGACTACCGAGAAGGTAGTCCCTTGTCCGAACTACAACTATCAGCACTTTCGCACAGTGATTTTAGAAAGTTTGAAAGGTAGTCCCATCTCGTACAGCCCATCTCGGACCTCACAGAGACGTCAAAACAATCAAATCAATGTGGATCAACCTTCATGCTCCAAAGAGTCAGATGTGCCATCAATTACAGTAAAGAACGCAACTACATCAAAATTGGAGCCAAGTAAAGTGATTCACTACGAAAAAGTTATTTGCCCGAGTAGCGAGAGTAGCATAACGAAAGCCTCGCCGTCAATTCACCTCCACTGGACCGATGAGGAGTCGGTTTTTAGGTTCAATCGTCTAAATCCCGAAATTGATAAGTTCTCCAGGCTGATTAAGATGCGGATTGACTATAAAAAGCAAATAAACCTAAAGGCAAAGATGAATGAAGTATTCAAGACACCTTCAGTGCCTCAAAAGTACAACGTTGAATCCTTAGAGCAGCGCAATACCGAAGGGAACGCAGCAGAGGAAAATTCAAATGAAGTGCCGTCAATTACGGAAAGGCGAATCGAAACACGACGTAGTACAAGTGGCAGGAGTGGTAGCGACAGCAGGCGAAGTACAGAGAAAAAGAGTTTGGACCCGCTTAGTAAAGAGAAGATCTCAGAAGTGAACTCCTTTCAACAAGATGAATTCTGCACGTACTTGGGCCTTGGCATGAACGGAAAGGTGTACAGTCCCACTCCAACGGATAACAAGAGGCGATCTCTGCGGGTAAAACGCTTGCAACAGCAAATGGAAACCGAAAAGAAACGGAAAGAGATGAAGGAACATGAAACAAGTAAAGATTCGACGGATATGGATAAACAGGAAGTCGAAGTGACGGCAAAGAAAAAAGAAAACGAAGTCACAACAACTTTCAATGATCCCAGGTGAGTAAAACGCAATTTTTCGATTCGAAGAGGTGTTAATAAATTTTATCTTACAGGAGCTCACTCTCGTCGCCGATTAGTGTAAAACTTCCTCAGCGTTCAAAGGTTGAAAGCAAAAAATCATCCCCACGTACCCATCCCTTAACTCCATCCACAGCGGATGTATCCAAAAAGGAGCCAGAGATCAAAATCCTCTTACAGATCTGCAGTAGCCCAACACCAACAACAGCACGGCATACTCCGTCGACAGCACGACAAACTCCGTCATCTGCAACAACACCGAACTCAGCCGCCTCACCGATTCGTCGTATTCGACTAAGTCGTGCGACATCGAATGGCACCTCAACGTGCCCACGATCCTCACAAAGCGATGATTCCCCCAGCAAAGTGACACCGCGACAACGACGTTTACACCATCATGCCCGCCGCATCAACCATAGGAGTGACCTAAGCGAGTCGCAGCTTAGTGATTTGCAACAGCATGAAATTTCATCCCGGCAAAATGGTCGTACATCAGAAGTGCCATCGTCTGAGGGTAGAAAAGACGAAACCACATCGACGCCGATTCCAGTGGAGCAATCGGGAGGGGAAAGTTTGCATAAGAAATTCCAACGTTACCTCGAGGAGAGCCGAAAAACCAAACCCAGTATTTTTATTGTGGATGCAATTGAGAGTATTGGGTCCAGAGCAGAGGCGCAAAAATCACATGATAACCTAAACAACAGCATTCTCACTGAACCACCGCCGAAGAATGTGCCTCTCAAAGTGAAACAATGGCCAAAGAAACGGAAGATCATACGCCGTTTACTGCGAAGAAATGGATGCATAGGCGGCACTTTGAATCAGCGAATTTTACGCAATCAGAAGGTGGTGCGTCCGCTGAGGATTAAACCCTCCAAACATAAAAAGATGAAAACGATACATAGAAAAGTGAAAGACGAAAGTACACCTGCTGATGTAAGTGTGGAAGATATAAATATGCCGATGGCAAAAGAGGAAGCACACGATGAAAAAGAGACTGTTGAATTCGAAGATGAAAATGTAATTGAAAGCGTGGACAACATAGAAACCATGGAAATCGTGGATCCAATTCACGTAGAGGACCACATTCAACAACCTCCATCACCAGAAGAACCAAAAATCGAGGACGCTCAAACCCAAACAGAACCATGTACACCTCCGCTGCCGATAACCTTTCTAACAACACCTTCTAGTCGCATGGCGAACCCATTGTCGTCAGAGAACGGACGCGTTTTATATATCTTCTATGAGTTGGACATTCTCACCGTTGTTCAGGATATGGTGGTGACCTTTTGGAAGACTTCTCGCCTGATTCAAGTTCTGAGTAAGTCCACTTGTGAGTGGGTATTCCTTGGAGAGTGCATGAGACTGTGTTTTGGTAAGTTCTAATACAAGGTTGCCTCTCCAACTGTATTAATCAACTCATTCTCTCTAATTTAGATGAAGAAATTCAAGCACCTTATAAGAATCGCATCTGTGTGCATAACTCCATACCAATTTATATGGAGATGCGCGCCAAGGAACTATCGAAAATCCGCAGAGACTGCAATGCCATTTCGGTGTACATCAATGTGTACTACTATCACGATGAGGATCTGGTTGCCAAGTCACATTCGATACAATTGGACACAGTGGCGAGGTAGGTTCTATTTTACCTTTAACAGACGATACTTTGTAGTTGTTGAGAAGGAGTTGTAACGATCGGGACTCATTCGACTACAGAACAAGCAAGATCGTTTTGAGTTGAACGAGAAGTAGTCGTAGGTATCAACAAATTGCCCTATTCGAACAGTTAAGATCGTTTTGAGCTGCAAAGAAGTCGTCAGTCGTATCGATCGGGCACCGAGCACTCGAGATCTTTGCTCCAGCGAGTGTGGTGATTATCGCCTCAATCGGGTGTAGAGTAGTCAACACCATTTTGTGCTGAACGATCTGCCTCTTTTTAGTCATAGCCAAAGACCTATTGCTAATCAAATGTAAATAGAGCGGAAGAGGTCGTTTTGAGCTAAACGATCTTTTACAACTGGTGGCAAAGATCAGACGAAATTTCTCTCTTGACAGTCGTAGCGATTGAAAAATTATCTCAAGCAGCAAATAGCTAAAGGATCTTTCATTAGAAATGGTGCCAAGGATCACAATTTAGACAATCTTAACCGTCGTAGAGATTAGGCAACTGCCTCGCTCTGGTACAGAGCTATCGAGGTCATTTTAAGTTGAAACAATTCTCATAGGTGCTCGATCTTCTAACTAATCGATGATCGTGTGATCTGAAGTTGAAGAATGGAATTATAACGACCACATCGCCGTAGTGATCTTTGTGGGGCGTCAAAGACTAATAAATTATTTGTAGAGCAGTCTTCGTCTTATTTCTAATTTTGTCAGCCCAATTTGAATAGCACCTCTTTCTTACAGCCTTCCGCAGCATGTCATCTTCACTACGATAAGCCACTCTCGATATTTTGTTATGTGCTGGTCTCAGGAAACAATTCTTGGTAAGTCACGTTCTGGACTGTGCAAGTACTCACTAACTCCGCACCTGGATACCTTGGCCAGCATACGAGAATTCAAGAGCATGCGCCACGAAATTCGCTATCTGGAGTGCACCACTGGTAAGTATACTATTTGGTCTACCCTCACTCATGTCTACATTTACTCATGGAATTGCTTTTACTAGATGACAATTTGGTTGGCTTCGGCGACACACAAGTGACTATTTGGGATCACCGGAGCGGTGACATCCTTATGAACTATGATCTCGATATAAAACTCGGCACTAATGTGGGCTCTATATATTACTCATCACTCGACGTTGGGGTAAGTTTCGTTGTCATTTACCACATTCAATTCTAATTGTTTCCTTTCTTACTCAAACAGCAAGACAACACAGTGCTTATTTTTCAGAAGACATCCTTGAATGAATTGAACGTAATCGCAATCAACATCTCGCACAGTTCACCGTCGTGCCGGTCTGTATGTAAGCATTCACTCCCCGCCGACTTTGAGGACATCCATTTGTCAATGCGAACGGATGACTATGTGATACTTACCAACGCCAATCACCAAGAACTCTGGATCGATTGTTCCGATCCCATGTACATGATGCAAATTAAAACTCCCGAGGGACAGCGACGATTCTATTCACGTTACAAATCGAGTGTCATCGACATCGGTGCCACACACCTGGCGCTAGAGAGTTTCAGTAATTTTGGATTCAAAATGATCAATGCAAGTGTAAAGTGAAAAAGAGAAAATCATTTCTTCAATTACTTTTGTGTTCCCTAGCCTTCTATGAACCTAACTTCGTTTCGATTCAATCGAAAGTGTTTTCTTTTAGGTGTAAACGTAAATAAAAATTTCTCTTACAATAGCTAACACGAACCTGGAGCAGATTATATAGCGGAAGTACATATATAATATAATAGGTTACAAATAGAGATGAATTATTAATTATAATTAACTACTAGTAATGTCAGAGACATTTGATTATATAAATAAGTTTGGCAGTGTTTTCTTTGTTGTAAGTTTTGTGTTTGGTTATTTGTTTGTTCGCAAGAGATGGGGCGATAAAAGTCACAACCTTGACTCTCATACAAATACATATTATGTTGATCCTTAGCTTAGTCTATTTAAGGAGTCCGAGGAGTGGAATGCCAAGAAAGTGTTAAACTTCAACGTGTCTACGAGCCTCTGAATTCGCCAATTTGTAACCTTGAACATGCATCGCATTGCCAGCCCTTAGGAAGGCATTTGACTTAATGCAGCTAGAGTCGAGTTTTCTACATGTCAGCGAAAGTCTTCATAAAATCAGCCTAACATGTGCCCATGCCTCCCAGACTACAGATCAGTGTTATCAACGAGTTCTTGAAGAAAACAAAATCTTTCAGCAGTGTTTTCAGAAAGCATAACCTCCACAATACTATTTTCTAAAATGTATGCAGGACATTACACTTAGGCGAGGCACTCCTAAAGATCCTTTCAGAGCCTTTGCATATAGGGTATCTTTAATTTCAAGGGATTCAAGTACTGTAGCAGCTGTGCTAAAACCAAAAAATGATAAAAGGAGGGGAGAGTTAAAAAGTTAGAACAAGCGTTGACTTTTCAGAAAAAGAAGGCCGGTGAAGTACAGAAATAGAATAGTGATATCCAGGATCGAAATTCGAAAGTTTAATCAATGAATAAGCTGTCTAGGCTTGGGGATTAAGCAAAGTTAGATGAACAAGGAAACATACTAATTAAATCGTAGTTGGTACTGAGGATGTGGAAATATCATTTCTACAATGTATGTCTGTGTTTTTTTGGGTTTTTCTTGTAATGGCTCAGAAATTCAGAGTGGACACAGCAAATAATCACTTTTCTGCGTACGTCCACGTCTGTATATACAGACCAGCTGTTTTGGCACTAAGTGAAACACAGGTAGACCCCCGCCCACACCTCTTAGATCACTCTGATCTGAAGCTACCTTGCTACGAACTAGTGCCATTATTCTTCCCTCACTGCGGACTCGCCACCTATGTTCGTAGTGATGTAGCTTACCAAACTCCACCGAAATGTAGTCCTTGTTCAATTTCATGTGGTTTAAATTCCATCTCCGTAAGCAAATTATCCAATTACTTCATTTACAGAAGCCCCAAAATAGACAACAATTCGACCTTTAACGAGTTTGATGCGCTGTCTGACTCCATACAAAGAATTGTATCCCTGTATCCTCATACTGATACACCCGTTGTTACGGGCGATTTCAATATACACAATTCTGGTTGGCTTCGACATTCTGGACAGACAACACCCGAAGGACGGTGTGTTGAGTTCTTCCCTGCGGAAAACAACTTGACCCAGCTTGTAAATGAGCCCACGCGAATCCCAGACGTTGATAGTTCACTGTTGATGCACTCTCACCTCTACGCTCGTCGGACCACTGTATCATATCCGCTAAATTCTCGTACATTGACCACACAGTCAGAGAAAAAATTCCTAAAAGAACAGTATGGCAATACGAGAAAGCCAATTGGAGCGGACTTCACACCTTTTTTAGGAAATTTAACTGGTCGTTATGTTTCCTCGATAACGATGTGGATGCCCCTACTGATATGACCACAGACACTATTCTCTTTGGAATGAGATCCTTCATCCCTCACTGGATAAAGAGTATCAGAACAAAGGAAAAGGCGTGGTACGACTTGATCTGTAAAGAGGCTATAAGGTTGAGAGAATTGTTTTCTCGGTCCTATAAGACCAACCCGAAAGAGGAAAACCGGAAAAAATTTAAACGATCCATGAATTTCTTCAACGCCTCCCATAAGCGTGTGAAATTTCTATACGACCAAAAACGGAGGCAGAAAATACTACAATGTCCCAAAGGTAGTAAAACTTTTTGGTCGTTCGTCAAAAACATTAGAAATTCTGCTTCATCCTCCATCCCAACGCTCATTTACAATGACATTCCAGCTATTAGCTCTTTGGACAAGGCCAATCTGCTTGCTGCACACTTTGCAGCCAGCTCAACGCTTCCGGATTGTGCTTTGTCTCCGCCTGCACTTGAGTTCGTCGAATCTTCAATGGGACGAATCCACTTTCGCATTCGTACAGTAGCAAGAGTACTCAAAGATCCAGATGGTTTATCTCGCCTTCTTCTGAAGAGGTGTTCTTCTACGCTAGCAAAACCACTGCGTAACCTTTTCCATCTATCCTATTCTTTAGGACTCTTTCCGAGCAGATAGAAAACAACATTTGTTCAGTCCGCCCCTAAAAAAGGCGAATCTTCTCTCTTCTCTTACAGACCCATTGCACTTACGTCCCTTCTTCACAAGGTCATGGAAACGCTGTTAAAACGTCAGCTCATGAAATATCTCGAAACACGAAAACTTCTAAATGACCGGCAGTACGGTTTTCGTAGCAATATGTCCACTGGTGATTTGATGGCATGTCTCACCGAAAAGTTGGACCAAAGTCAACATCAGTCCGGCGAAAGTAAGATAGTTGCACTTGATATTTCTAAGGCATTTGACAGAGTTTGGCATCAGGCTCTTTTGTCGAAAATGCGTGCATTTGGGATCGATGACTCTCTTCTTCAATGGATTAGAAATTACCTTTCGGAACCTTAAATTCAAGTTGTCTTGGATGGTTTCAAGTCTGATATCCACACAATAAATGCTGGTGTGCCCCAGGGCTCCGTTCTGCCTCCGACACTCTTTTTAATCTTCATAAATGATCTCTTGTCTGCTACCTCTAATCCAATTTACTCATTTGCAGACGACAGTACTCTCTGCTTTACATATTCGTTCCCGGACTCACGTCCCTGCTCTTCGGCTGTAGAACGGAAACGGTACCGTATGTTAAGTTCATTAAATTCCGATTTTTCTGACCAGGCGACATCTAGCCATACAGTTCGAGGAGTTCAATATTACCTTTTTCCACGCCACGTCCACGCTTTTGGGGCATAGAGCAGGACTGGGATGTACTTACTGACTGCGACTGTGTTGCTTAATTGACCTGTTTATCTCTTCTTACTTGTTGAACTATCTAATGATTTTCTTTTTCAACTTCTATGATACTCTTACGGCCTTTTTTGGCCGTACAATGCAAGAGACGCATGCGTTTTCTTTACAGTAGAGGTTTTGTGTATTATTTTAAACATGCTTCTATAAACACTTTGAAATCTTAATGTCGCCTATACAGGCTGTTCTGACCTCTTGAGGAATTGGATCAAGTCCGGTTCATACGCAGCCCATAAGTGAAACTCCAAGTTGAGCAAAACAGCCTCTCAACTTCAAAAACAGTCAATGGTTTGGTTTTGGCCCTTCTAGGAAAGACTGATTAGTTCCGTCGGTAGTTAGGGCGTCACCAAAGACGTCTTCGATCAAGCTAAAATGGAAAAATGGCTCAATCAAGTCGTTTCAATGTAACTAACAAAACAAAAACAAAAAAACACTGTGGCGCTGACAGCCCGGTATGGGCCATGGCCTAGCTTCTTGAAACTCATTTGTGTTGCTCATGTTGTCATTTTAATCACATCTAAGCGGGGCCTACGGTTTATCGCCGAGTCCGAACGGCACTTCTAAGAAGATTTTCGTAGGCAATATTTACTTTCGGGAGTTTGCCATTGCCAGGAGTCGAACCCAGACTGTCTGCGAGTTAGTCCAATGAGCTAACTATTGCGCCATCGCCATCGCCTTTCAATGTAACTGTCTTCTAAGCTATTTGGCACAAGAAAGTACAGGTGTATAAAGGGTCCGATAATCTGTCCGATACTGTCCTATACTTCATTTGAGCGAAGAATTCCATCCTCCACTAGAGTTCGAGAATCGAAATGTTATTTTGCGCCTCGACCCAAAGGTTGCATACAAATTGAACGAATCTGATCTGATCTGCAATCTACAGTTCCAAGTATATGGAACCCGTGCCGTATCTCTTTTTAACACCCGCTGTGTAACAATAAAGCAGCTCAAGGTACTAGTCCTCTACGACGGTTGGTGAAATTTCGAATGAAAAGTATGCTAGTACCGGTGGAAAGCTCGCTTATCAACTCAAGATGTCCTATACTTGACCTCATGATCCGAGAGTTCTCGGAGCTCATTTGTAATCAGCCCGTCGTTATGATGATACAGCTTATGTTGATCATTAGTCGCCGGGATTGATGAGGCAAACATTCGGGCAGATCCGTGTGCTTATGCATATGCACGACCTTTACAATTTACGTTTTACTCTCCTTAGCGCAGGTTAAAAGTTTTTCATTTCCAATGCGTTGTTGCTCCCCTGCTCTTATTGTCAAGTATCTACGGTGACTCAGTCCCTCATATAGTATCGAAATAAGCGAGGCCCTGGTGTGCACTAATGTCCAAATGTGCGTCTGACAATTAATTTCTTTTAAGTCTTCTCTCGAACATAGCCATTCTTGATGTATACTAGTTTACAATCTATCGACAGTACTGTTCGGGGAACAGTTGCTTTGATGTTAAAGGCACGCCGCGCCGTAACGCTGAAGTAACCAAGTCTCTTAACAATGCCTCATCGTTTTTGTTGACCCTTGTCAATAAAACTTCGACCTTATGGACTCCAAAGTTTTTTCTGTAAAGTACCAATCAACTGAGGTTTTGTATGCATCAACTTGTCTCATGCGTCAAGCGGAAATCGCACGAGTTAACGCTTCTAGCTGATTAAAAATCTTTGAATGTCGATTTTCTCCCAATAGTCCAGCTGTCGTTTGATATGCAAACGTGGTCATCAACGAATCTTCCTGTTTTCTAGCCATTGCTTCGTACTAATGAGGTTTTAACGTACGCGGTTTAACAATCGCGCAGTGGGCTCACCGTTTAACCTTTACAGTTTGCGATTTCGAGGAAAACCCCTACACTTTCTGGCCCTTTTGATAGACGATCACCTGTTGAAGGACGTTGTTTCAACGAGGATTTTGCTTTGTTGGGTCTCTAAATCGCAAGTCAAATTCCTCGATTACTCATTCAGGTTTTCTCACAGAGACGAAAGCTGTTTCTTTGAAACCATATGCAACGACGTGAAGTATTTATTTTTAAGATTTTCTCAATGACCTTCGAAATATTTAGAAATTCATTTGCAAATCGTATTTGCGCCATCTCTTCGTCAAACTAAGGTGGTTTGTGCATGAGATAAATTAGTTGTCTGTATCACTGTGACCGGGCCTTGAACCAAACGGAATTTGTGTCTGTTTCTCCGTTAGTACTTTTATTTTGCCGATAAACCAATTTTGTATATTTACGTCCAAATTCTGCTAAGATGCCGAGTGAAATCATTACCCTACAACTAGGACAATGTGGCAACCAAAGTGAGTACCATTTGCTGCCCCAAACGTAGTCCATTCTATCAAATTCCTTCCTGCAGTTGGGTTTGAGTTTTGGAAGCGCCTTTGCTTAGAGCATGGCATATCTCCAAACGGAGTGCTGGAGGACTTTGCCAGTGATGGATTGGATAGAAAAGATGTCTTTTTCTACCAAGCAGATGACAATCACTACATCCCAAGGGCTGTGTTGTTGGACTTGGAGCCCAGAGTCATTCATAACATCATGAGCTCGCCTTATGCCAAGGTGAATGCTGGTTTTCACTTCCAAATCGATCAATACCGTAGAGTTGTATGTTCTTTTGCAGCTCTACAATCCAGAGAATGTATTTGTATCGAAGCATGGTGGAGGTGCTGGAAATAACTGGGCATCAGGCTACAGCCAAGGTGAAAAACTTCAAGAGGAAGTCTTTGACATAATTGATCGCGAAGCGGAAGGCAGTGATAGTTTAGAAGGATTCGTTCTATGTCATTCGATAGCCGGTGGAACTGGCTCCGGAATGGGTTCATACATCATGGAACGTTTGTCAGATCGATTTCCAAAGAAACTGTTGCAAACTTATAGTGTTTTCCCAAATCAGGATGAGATTAGCGATGTAGTTGTGCAACCGTACAACTCGATGCTGACATTGAAGCGTTTGACTAAGTGCGCCGATTGTGTGGTTATTTTAGACAACACGGCATTGAACAGAATTGCAACTGATCGGCTGCATATTGAGAATCCTAGCTTTGGACAGATTAACACACTGGTCTCGACTATAATGTCAGTGAGTACGACTACTCTGCGGTATCCGTCGTATATGCACAACAACTTGATTGGATTAACGGCTCCGTTAATTCCAACGCCTCATTTGCACTTCTTGATGACCGGGTACACCCCGCTGGCGACTGAGAATGATGTGAGTTCCTTTGAATTGCACTTGTGGAAGCTATGTAACTCTGATTATTTGTTTTTCCTCCAGCAAAGCAGTAACATCCGCAAGACTACGGTGTTGGATGTGATGCGGCGTTTGCTGCAGCCAAAGAATATGATGGTATCTATGGGTCCGGACAAGACAAATCACCATTGCTACATCTCTATCTTAAACATTATTCAGGTAAGTGGCAGTGCAAGTGTAAGAAGTCAGCCTTTTGCTGATGTACCCTTGCTCAGTAAACAATGTTTGCTTTGTTGTTCGAAACAATGTTATTGATAAGGATTGGCTATTGGGCAAGTCAATGAGTATTTATTGCTTTCTCATCAGAATTACTGGATGCTGCTCTTAGTTGAATTGTTTTTGGCGTTTGTCGTCGTTTATTGTCTGAAAATTTTGTTGCATTTCCAGGGCGAAGTCGATCCCACCCAGGTGCACAAGTCACTCCAACGCATTCGTGAACGGAAACTTGCTCAATTCATACCATGGGGACCAGCCGGCATACAGGTTGCACTCTCACGTAGTAGCCCATACGTACAAAGCAGTCACAAGGTATCCGGTTTAATGATGGCCAATCACACTGGAATCAGTTCACTCTTTAATCGTGCCCTCAACCAGTATGACAAGCTTAAAAAACGTGGTGCCTTCTTGGATCAATTTAAACGTGAATCCATGTTCAAGGATGACTTGGAAGAATTAGATCTATCACGCGATATCGTCAATCACTTGGCCCAGGAATACGAAGCAGCCACCCAGCCGAACTACTTGAATTTCTCTTAGACTCAATAATCTGTTAAATAAATTGCTAATGTGTCTATTCGAAATGCGGAATCAAGGAAAAAGTGTTTCTCTTTTGTTCTTTTGCTATGTTGTTGCCTACTTTGAATTGAATTCAAAACAAAGCACAATTGAGACTTCCAATTACAGCTTCACCGGACGCGTAGGTGTATTCTTTCTAAATCGAGATCATTTCATTACCACGCCATCAGAGATCAATGGCTCGATTACACACCACCCGTTGCTTATAGTTGTAGTTCTTCGTTGTTGCTCTATTCTTTCTTGTGGCAAACAATGTCACCTCCAATGCCGGAATGTGCTACAATCTTGCATGGGCGGATGGATGGTGGACGGTGGACTGTGGATGACTTGATTCAATCGGGATTAAGTACATATATGCTCCCTCTTGAGCCACTCTCTCTCTTTGATCACGAATAGAATGCCCCTAAAGTAACGAGTATGTGTATTGATTTGTGAACTGTTGGTGGTTTGGTCTGCGCCAAAAAAATTGCAAAAAGTGATAGGCGTTCCCGTTCTGTCCATCTGGTTGGACAGTGGTTCGAATTAATCGATGGCAGGAACCTATGTACGTATGTTTGTTTGCTGGTAAGTTGGCAGCAGTATGCGCAATACCTGCATGTACTTTCAGTTTTCTTGTAAACTTCTTAACGCGAACGCGTTTTGTGCGCGCGTCAATAAATCGGTGACTTGTAATTAATAAACCTTGTTAAGTAGGTTTGTTGTGATTTTTATTATCTAGTCGGTGGTTGTTTAACGGTTTTTATTTTATTTATTTTTTATTTGCTCTTTTAGTTCATTTCCGTGGCGATAACAGGTGTGGGTTTCATTTAACAAGCAGTCGGGTTGAGTGGTTTTAATCAAAAGAACCGAACGATACACTTGTAGAAGTAGATAGTGGTCGTTACTTATGATTAATTACGAATTCGTTGTAAGAGTCCTGAATCTCAGTCAAGATTATCTTGTCTTGGGTGGTCAGAACGTAAACGGTGAGTTTTGTACACAAATTTGTTAAATTTGATAGATTTGTCATGTCTTTTAGGGAGCCCATTCTGTTAGTCGTGAACTTGTTTGGTTAAGATATGCCATCTTCCAGATGGCCACTATGCAGGTGCCTGGACTTTTACTGACAAAACTTGACCTCTGAGCCTCATGGAAACGCATCTTGGCAGAACTATATACCTACAATAGATTTCAATATACAAATTAAGGGCTTGTCTGTCAATGCTCTTCCTGTTGCCAGATTGTTAGGTAATGGGCTGTCTACCGAGATTGTGTGCATCCCACCACGAAATGGGAGACTTTTAAGCGTGGTTGACTGTTTGGAAAGGCATGTCTCAGTTGCTGAAGTTTGTAGGGTCCAAGTTTCTCGCTGCTCATTGCTGTTACAGTTTCTGCTTTATACATTTCATTTAAGGTATCTGCTTGATACTGTCTACTAGTGGGTTTGACCGTTTTACAGGCCATTATATTCTGCAACACCTTTTTAGCGAAGTCAAGCATCTGCTTACATCCTCTTATTTGCATGATTTCATAAAAATTGTTTAGGCCGTTTGCTGCTTTTTAAATCACATTTTTCGAGGTCCGTCGTTGATGGTTAAAGACAGTGTCAAAGTATAATATTTAAAATTTTTGCAATTTGACATGATGCCTCTTTTTACTTTTTTTTTAAAATAAAACGCAAACCATCAGAGATATTTCAAAAACTTTATTAGCGGCTTGAAGTACAATCAAAACATTTATGAATGGAACTCGACTTCGTTCATATGGCCACCGCGGGTACGTTTCCAGCGGTCGATTCATTGGACCCAATTTTCAACGACTCGGCCACACATTTCGGTCGAAACGGGGCCGCTATTTCGCGTTCAATGTTGGCTCTGAGCTCTTTCAATGTCATCGGCTTGTTGGCATAAACCAATGACTTAACGTAGCCACACAGAAAATAGTCAAGCGGCTTTAAATCACACGAACGAGCCGGCCAATCGACTGGCCCATTTCTTGAGATAACACGCCCACCATACTTACTCTTCAATAAATCGTAGGTAACGTGTGCTGTGTGGCTTGTGGTATCATCCTGTTGAAACCACTTGTCGTCCAAGACTATATCTTCCAATTTGGGCCAAAAATAATCGGTGATCATGGCGTGATAACGTTGACCGTTCACAGTAACGGTACATGCAAACCGCACCAAACAGTTATTTTTCGTGGATGAAGTGGTGATTCATGGAGCACATGTGGATTTTAACCCGACCAATAACGCATATTTTGCTTATTGACGAACCCATTGAGCCAAAAATGAGCTTCGTCACTGAAGTGATTTTGCGAAGAAATTCACCATCTTGGCGCATCTTCTCCAGAACCCAATCGGGGAACGTACGTCGCTTTAAATGATCCATCGCCTTAATTCTTGAGTCAGCTTGATCTTGTACGGATGTAAACCAAGATCCTTTTGATTCTCCCACTAGTTAGGTATTCAATTGTCTTTCATAACTTTATAAATCAAAATCGCATGTACTTTGGAAAGCATGCCATTCGGCTTGACTGCATGACTGCGTGCAACCACCACAAACCTAGTTGAATTCATGTCTTCTGCTATTAAAAAAAAAACACTGTGGCGCTGCCAGCCCGGTACGGGCCATGGCCTAGCTTCTTGACACTCATTTGTGTTGCTCATCTTGTCATTTTTGTCACATCTGAGCGGGGCTTACGGTTTATCGCTGAATCCGAAGGTCACTCCTTAGAAGCTTTTTCGTAGGCAATTTTACTTTCGGGGGTTTGCCATTGCCCGCCGAAAGGGTGATGGCGATTTGAAAAATTGTTGGTGACCCAGCCAGGAATCGAACCCAGACTGTCTGCGTGTCCAATGAGCTAACTATCGCGCCATCGCCTTCGCCATCGCCGTCTTCTGCTATTAGGAAATGGAAAAGAAATGGATGTTATCGCAATCGATTTCACTAAAGGTTTTGATAAGATTTCTCATCAACAAGCAGATATTGCAGTGTTCGGCTTAGATCGACTTTTTCAGTTCCTTTTCTGGTCTCCTCTGGGGTTCCACAAGGCAGCCATATTGGTCCTCTTCTCTTCATTTTTATATAAACGATCTCGTTGGGATCATACGATGACGACACAATTTTTTTAAAAGCTATTTGTTCTCCTGAAAGCTCCGTCCATCTTCAATTTGATGCTTGAAAAACTGCCTAGAACTTAATGTCGCCAAATGCCAATCTATAATCTTTTCACGTAAACCCAACCCGTCTCCTCCCCTATTTTACTTTCTCTATGGTCAACCTTTTCCAAGGTCTGAAAGACCTTGGCATATAACTCGAACTCAAACCCGTAAGTAACCAGATCTCTTCTTATTACCATGCCTCCTAAAGCGAATTCAACGTTGATTCTTCCGTTTTGCTCTCCGTGGTCTGCCTCGAAATGACCCTTTAATCATATGTCATTATTAGGACCGCATCAAACTTATCAGATTAAGATATAAATTATGACGTGTTTCATAGATTCCACCCAGTTCCGCAATGATCCGCGCTAATTGAGTTTACTCTACGGTTTTCCACGGTTCCGATTTCCTGTTTACGGTTTCGTACGAATACACTGTGAAGTATTCCCTTTCCTTAAATCTCTTGGTAGCAGCGTATATAATTTAATATTTAGAGACAGAACTTGCCATACTCGCAAAAATCGAAAGGGAATTAAGGGTTATTGCAAAACAACAGAATATTTTAGTTTGCCCACTCATTGCGTCACAATTCTTTCGATATATCACTTTGTTCAGTTCAAAATCATGAGGACCTCTTTATAAGTACTACTCTGCTAAGCCTTAATGTGGCTAATTTGCATAGTAAAATCATCTTCGTCGAATTATATGCTTCTAAAAGAGAAATTTCTAAAAGTATCAGAAGTGGAACGCGGCCCTATCTTTAAAAAAAAAGTTCATTTCCATACGAAGAACCTGAAACATTTGTGACAACACGTGTGTCTAATTGTCGGTGGACGAATTTTACAACACTTCTTTAGTGTTCTGGTACCGATACCGGCGTATGAGCATATAATATTTAGGACGTGACTATCACTGCGCATCATCGAACTGAGCTTCATTGTCCATGGAATCATTATTCCTCTCACGTAATCATATTTACTTAAACAGGGACATTCATCTCGAGTTTTTATGGAATATAGTTTTGATTTTTATGGTACCACACGGTCCGGCAGAGTTCTTTTCATCTGCAATTTGATGGATGACGTTCCAGTTGGATGACTTACAATGGCAAACGCCAACAAATTACCTGCGGTTGTAAATGATACGTCATGTAGTTAATGGAACATGGTTCATGAGTCTTTTCCTTTTGTGTTTAAAATGATAATGCTAGAGATACTTCTATACACTATGCATACGGGTACGGATATACTCGTAAATATGGTCAATAACACTTTGGTTCGGTGGTTATTGTTTTAGAACACGTTCCAGTTAACGGTTTTTGGTAAATATGTACAGATGTGTGTCTGTGATGACAGCGAAATTAGCTCAGATATCTATCTGCTGTATGACGTCTCTTAGGTTTGCGACTGAAGTCATATTTTTACGGCACCGAGACGCTTATGGGCAAACACTGTGACCTATTAAAAATCTTGTATGACAGCGGTGCTATAAAGTTAAGAAGTCCCATCGTTGGTATCTACTTTGGTATCGCCTGCTTCATGTTCTTAACAAGTTCAATTGAAGCACATGCTTTGCAAATTTAAGAGAAAATACATTCAAAAGGCTTACAGTTTGCCACATTACTGCTACTTTAAAGTCCTTTGAAATATTCTGGAAAGATCTGGTCAACATGCTGTAATAGAGCTGTTTTGGGATAATCTACGCGCCTATGTTTAATGTTAAAACGCCACCTTTGTGAAGAAATTGATTTCAAATAAGCTTGGAACTACTTTTGACTATCCATAACGAAATTTTTTTTTGCACATGAAATGTTCAGACCTTGAACAGGTCCCGTATAGCCGAACATTTCCATTTCACCATCCAGGAATTTGGGTGGAGTGAGTCTGATAAAACTTAGCATTTGAGCTAATGAATGAACAATTTGCATAAGGCTCTAAATTAATTATGAATATCAATTTCTAAGAATATCCTGAGTTGGCAGTGTAAGGCCACTGCGTCTTTAGGTGTTACAAACCTGCTGCCACTTTGAAGCGAAGCAATAACAAGTTGATTTTGCCGTCATAAAATAGCATTCCGAAAGCAGCTTTACCGTTTCAAAATGTTTGCAAACATAAAGCTTGTTTGCGCTGTCGTCAGCTAAGACGAAGAAGTATTTGAATATCTTCCACCAGCTTATAAGTCCGCAGTTGCAATGACAATATTTGAATGATTTAGGTTATGAATTGCTTCCTCATTCAGCATACTCTTCAGATTGAATATATTCCTGTTTTGCTGCAGTACAGGAAGTCAATGGAAATTCGAAGATTGCTAGTTAAGTTTTGAGATAGACAAGTAAAAGTAAATTTTTAAAACCGAAAATGGCTTTATTGTTTTTCAAAATATTCTCCATGAAGGTCAATATTGTTTTGCATGCGTTTGAACCAATTTTCGAAGCACTTTTTCCACTCCGATTGTGGTATCTCCAAAACATGTGATTTCGACGTCGAAAAAAGGTGACCTCGCCTGTTTTTTTTGATCTGCGATAAGAAGAAATCATTGGATGCCAAATAGGGACTGTATACGGATGATCCATCAATTCGATGTTTTGAATGCTCAAAAATTTCCCCTAGTTTCTTCGAACAATTCTGGCAAATAAATGGTACTAATATACTATTCAGAATTGACCACTCTACGTTGTTCTAATGGCACGTTGGCGACATGTTCAATTACTCAGCAAAAACAGGCGACCATTTGCTTTGAAGTGCTTCGCGCGTTGAATGGCTCTTCTAGAAAAACCCATACAGTCGATTGCTGTTTAGTTTCGGGTTCATATGCATAGATTCATGATACGTAGTCTGAGGATTTTTTTTCAACATTTTTGGAACTAATGGACACAAGCCTTTCATATGTCACATGATGATCTTGCAACATGCAAGTGCGACCACGATTGAATTCGGAAAACCAGCGAAACAAGGTGACTCGAGATGGAGCTTCATTATCAAAAGTCAAAGCGAGTATCGGCACACTGTTGTTGGTTTAATCTACGTCATAAAAAAGTCATAAAAAATCATCGCGCAAAATTGTTCACGATTTAATTTGTTGACCAAGATGAATGTTTCAGGTACACAACACAAATTGCACTCGTGTGTCAAAAGATTCTGAGTACGATCATCATTAAAAATGTCAAACTTTACGATGACAATGTCAGATTTGACATATTCAGACTGGTGTTGCCGCATCCGCAAATTAAGTTGCAATTTCGGATGATGGGGGTGATCGATGGTTTTTTTACGTGTCGGACAGAAAACTTGTAATCGTCGGTTCATCGTTAAGGTTCCACATTCTTGATTGTTCCCTTTCTATCAGATAAGATTTGTTTAATCTTGTGACAGATCCGTTGATAAAAATGTGTCGTCAAACATAAGGCGCTTACTGCTGTCATTTTAGTTCTTGAGATTAAGTACATTTGTTTAAGTAGAGTGTTGTTACTGCAGAATTTAATCATTAAATCTCCGATCACAGCTGTTAATATTCGATCATACCACAATCCAATCTTTAATATACTAATAAATAGTAACCCAATAAGTAACCCAAGTTTAACCTGGGCCTTAATTGTGTGAATCGCAAAACTGTTGCTATTACTTTAGTGTCCTCAAAAATAACAAAGCTAAACTTTGCTGGCTGCAAGTTCTTAGAGGCAATGAGGACAAAAAAGGGGCTGATAATGATTAAGAAGATGCATTTGATTTTCGAACTTCCCCTAAAGATCTTTATAAAAGGAACATTACTTTCGCAATTGAGTGGCGATTTTGAATCGAAGTTGAGAGAAAATATATTATGTAATTGTTCAGCTCTCTGAGGAGACGTATCTATCCAGGAAATCAATGGTACTTCTACAAGGTGCCGCAAAATTAATCATCCTATCGCAAGATGTTATAATTTTTGTAAATGTCGTCGTACGCCAATCATATTTGACATTTGTGAACTAGACAGCGGCAGTTTACAAATAGACAAGCAATGGAGCGTTATACTCCGCAAGAGCGTGAAATAATTGTGTGCTGACTTTTTTTTACCAATAATAATCGGTCGGTGGTGTTAGCGCAGCGTGAATTTCGACGTCGATTTTCTAATCGTGTGGCGCCAACTGGGCGCTAAGCTACTCGACTCGAACAGACTGGAACCACAGGAGGTCATGGAGAATATCGCAGCTGTGGCTGCCGATGTCGCTGAAATGAAGAAACATTAACCAGACGATGGTCCACGCAACTGACCATCACCAGACGGACCCTACAGCGAATTTTAGTCAAAGACTTACACATGTTCCCGTACAAAGTGCAAACAGTGCATCAGTTAATGCCTCCTGACCGTCAGTC
Organism: Volucella inflata; assembly: GCA_928272305.1. Lineage (NCBI taxonomy): Eukaryota > Metazoa > Arthropoda > Insecta > Diptera > Syrphidae > Volucella > Volucella inflata. The sequence goes on along the minus strand of OV743717.1, from coordinate 4,710,792 downwards.
GCGTTTGAATTACTGTCAAGCCATCCTCAATCTCACCAACGAGTCGCATTTCCACTTAAGCGGTTACGTCAAGAAGCAAAATATTCGTTTTTAGGGCACTGAAAATCCGCGTGTGATGCAAAGCCACTGTGTGGTGCGGCGTTCACGCAGAAAGATTGATTGGGCCGTATTTTTTTAAGGACGCCATCGGCAATAGGGTCACTGTTACTGGCGAACGCTACAGGGCCATGATAAACGATTTCTTGCGTCGCGGGCTTATGGCAACAAACCTCAGACAATCGCAGTCCTTAAGGAGAATATTCGACAGGAATGCGAGCAGTTATCACCGGAAATCTTGCGGAAAGTCATGGACAATGCGAAAAAACGGGCACAAATGTGTGCCATCACTGGCGGCAGTACTACATAAAATTGCTACCTTTACATCAAATACTCGTATTCCACTATATTTGGGCTATTTGGTCTTATTGCCAGGCACAAGTAAAGTAAATGAATTTTGTTTTATTTTATGCAGTAGTATAATAAACCAACAGGCAATAGGGAGAGCAGAGTGGTTTTCCAACTGGCAATGAATGCAAAATTTGGAAATGATGTCTCTAAAAGTGTTCTTTGTGTTTACTATAAGCAAGGAATGAGTTTTAACTGACGGAAATTGGTTATAGAAAATATCCTACAAATAACTGAGTACCTGTCACTATTTTCCAGCGGATCTCTGTACCAGATTGCGAATTTACTCTCGTAAATTCACACCAACATGTTACATTTAATAAATCAGACAACCACCTCCTCACCAGATGCAGACGATTTACCTTCACCTTTTTTAAGCTTAATTTAGCAAGCTACAGCAGCAGTTGCTCTGAAATCAAGTAAACAGGCAGCCAGACCATCAGCCAGTAAGGCAGTGAACCATTCAGGCATTCAGGCGTTCAGGCACTTGGCGTCATTTATTTAATGGACTTTCGCACATACGAACCTTTAAAACATGGAACAATATATTCAAACACATACAGGTACAAGTATTTGCATAAATCATTCGAAACTCCGACCTACACTCCGACTGAAGCTCCAAGTAAAGACTCATTCATTGGCGAATTAAAAGCACACAGTGAAGAAATTTTTCGCTGTCGCCCAAATAAATTGTCTCCAAAGGCGTTCTCGTTTGCGATCGCTGCTAACTTTTATGACTTTATCACGAAATCAAGGTCAAGGTGAGTTGCATTCGCTTGACTTGGAATTGAAATCGGAGTTGGAATTGGCTAAAGTTGAACAAAGAGAAAACGACTTACCAAGCTAACCACCCGTTTGTTCCAAATTACCTGCACTCGAAATGAAAGGGCAGTAAATACGACTACGACTACTACTACTGCTATTGCTGTTGCTGCTGCTGTTGAATGCAATCAGTCCCTGACTCACGTGACCCAGAGTCATAAGTTAAATTTATTACTTTCAATTCGCTGACTGGATACGAAATCGCAGATTCAGAGAGCGCGCCGAATGAAACGACGCCCTATAATTACACCATTCGCGGATGTTGACATCTCGTGCTTGAGGTCTTTGTCGTATTTTCTTCCCCTCAATATACTCGTACATAATTGTGCAGATTGCAGGAAAATAATAAAAGACAAAGTTGACATCGTCAGAGAGAAGAGAAACGACCCCACCCGGCGGCGGCGGCGGTGGCAACTGGAGTACCTAATGTCGACTACAATGACAATAATAATAAACCAACTTTCGAGGTGAAGTAATTGTGTCTAAGGTGCCGTGCCAAGCCAATAAGTCATAACCCAAGATCACCGGCAAAAACGGAGCAAAACGAAAAGAGGATAATAATTCGCTGCTGCCACTGCCACTGCAGTTGCACCAAATGCTGCTTGACGCTGCAATTTAAAATCGCGCTATTCAAGTCTCGTTTTTTTATTTTTTATTTTTTTTCATAAAATTTGCAACGCGCAATTGTTATGTTATGTTATGTTATGTGTTACGGATATCCATGGCATAAAAAACGAAACGACGAACCGAAAAATTCAACGAAACATCAGAGTCAGAGGCAGAGTCAGAGTTAGGTATTCGTATCTACTATAAGCCGACCGACGAGACAAGACGAAAGCAAGACAACTTTTCGTGATCAGATCATATGATGGCTTTGTGCTTTGTTCATTGTGCATTTACTGTTTGGTATTTAATGTTTAGTGCAAGCTTCGGCGCTGTCACTTTGCCGCAAGACACTGCTCGCGACGTGAATTATTAGATCTCCATAGCAACATGAACGTGTTGCTGTTGCAGTGGCACACTTATAACATGGAAGCGGTACAGAAAAGCCAGCCTTGTCTGATTTTTAGAGCTGTTGTTGAATTTTGACGCGTGCTATGCATGTTTTCTGGAATTTCGAGAAGATAGAGACTTCAGAGGCAGTACCGTACACAGAGGTGCTTTTTCGGCATGAATATGAAGTGCCAATCATTTAAAATAGGGGAAATGCCAATCAATAAATAACTAATGATCGTCAAGGACGGCTGAATAGTTGAAAAGATAGATAGACGGATTAATAGCTGAAGTGGATTGCAAGGGATTTTTATGTGAAAAAGTTTCCTAGTTCGCACGTCAGATCTTTTGATTTGCATAGACAAAGATTCTTACGAAAAGTAATTCTGGCAAAATTAATGATGCAATTGGAATTCTAATTACCAGCTGAGTTGTTGGTTTATTGTTGATTAATTTCGTATCTTTCAGATATAATGGCCAGATGTTTTCTTTGAGTTTGGGCAGGGCGATTGAGAGGCAAATGGATTTTTGTGTGTTGACTTATAAATATCTGATTGCTCAAAGAATTTGTTACTAATTTCCAAAACACTTTGTTGTCACTTTGAAAAATTAGTCGGAGTTTGAAAAAAGCTACAGCAGTTTAATTAGTGTCGTGACCTCTTTATCCGCACAAGATGGTTAAAAGGAACAAATACTTTATAACTAACTGTCCCAGGATTTGGAAATTATTCGCCGATTTTCCACTTGGAGCCATTGTTAACCCAGCTGACACACAGCTTTTTTCTGGCGTTGCTTGGTAGCTTCTTCAACATTTGTAGGTTGGTGAAAAATCTTCTGGAAAGAAAGTTCAGGCCAAAACATAGAAGGTGCATCCTTCTACCAGGATGAGGTACTTGTCAAATATAAAGTTGATATGACTGCACTGTAAAAAATGCGATGGACGGGATAAATCTAGTCAAGAAGAGCATCATGTGTTATTTACTAGGGCTGTCATGGTGTGGATCGATTTTATGTTGAATCTAAGATAGTCAAGAAATTGCGTCAGCTTGTCACCGTTCGCATTTGTGTGGAGGACTTACGTCGTACTCATCTTACCTTCTCAGCATCTTCTGATGGTAGGAAGGATCAGCCTGCATTACCAATCTTCGGACGATGAAAAAAAGCTGATCTAGTGATTCCTTCATCTAAAGTACAAATATGTCGTTCGGCCATTCGGTACCCTTTCAGTGCCATGGACTACACTTGATCAGAGATGATTAATTTTAATTCGGATCACTACCTTATTGCAGCAAAGCGCAGAACCTAGTTTAAACTTAACTACAAACAGCTGCACCCGACTTTATCTACAGATTGCACATATGATGCCGAAAAGATGGTTAGTTTCCAATGTAGCATAAGGGAGCATATTGAAGAAACTGCCTTTTAACGAAATCTATAAAAGAGCCAAGCAAAGAAAAATATTGATAGTTTTAGACTCAAGAAGGTGAGAACCAATAAATCCACTGAGGGTACAAGTAAGTTCCGAGTGCTAAGATTTCTGAGTATCGCACATACTTACTTACTTACTTTAAGTGGCACTACAGTCCGGGATAGACCTGGTCCTCAGTCAACAAGCGTCTCAAGCCAGTTCGATCCCTGGCTAGCTGCCTCCAGTTTTGCACGCTAATTTGGCTGAGGTCCTCTTCCACTTGCGTGCGCCACCTGAGTCTGCTGCACTGTCCCTCGGGAGCAGATTCGAAGACTTTTTTTCGGACCGGAGCATTGGTGTCCATACCCTCATCCATTTTTGACAATGTCCAAGCCTCTGCGCCATAGAGCAGGACCGGGATTATGAAGGGTGACTTTTGTTGTCCGAGAGAGGGCTTTGCTACTCAATTGCCTTCTTAGCCCAATGAAACAGCGGTTGACAAGAGTTATTCTTCGTTGGATCTTAACGTTGGTGTCGTTGTCTGTACTTATATCGGAGCTTATGTAGACAAAGTCCTTAACTACCTCAAAATTATATCTGTTGAGGGTGACATTCTGCCCGAGACATCGGTGTTGGTTGTCCTTTTTGCTTGACAGCTTATACTTGGTCTTGCCCTCATTGACCGCTAAACCCATTTTCGTCGCTTCCGTCTCAATGCTCGCGAAAGCGCCACTGACATCACGCTGCTTTCTCACGATTATGTCAATATCGTCGGCGTATGCGAGTAGTTGGACGGACTTTGGAAAGATAGTGCCTCTTGTGTTTGCTCGTGAGTTTTGCACTATTCTTTCAAGTGCGATGTTGAAAAAAAAAAAATAAAAACGTACTAGTATTTTAAGTGCTATGTTAAAAATTGGGGCACATCACCAGTAAACTCAGTGCGGCCGTAGAACTGGTTAGTTCACCACTGACCAGTTATTTAAAACCAAAGCCAGGAGGGGATCAGAAAAAAACAGTTTGACACTCACCATCTATTCTTTGACTACCAAGCTGTATTCTTGAGCGTTGTGAGATTCTGAAGTACACTTTCTATGTGGTCAAGGATTTAGTCTGTCTGACGCCAACAAGAAGATTACTCCCTTTTGATATAGACCATGCTTCATCGCCATGGACCAGGACTTTAGTGATAAAGGACAAGCAATTGCTCTTACCTTCATTTTCGCTTGGCGAGTATCCAGCTGGAAAGTAAGCATTCTCTGTCAAATAAAAAAATTCGTAGTGGTGATCGCGTGAAACTCAGGTTTTTAGATTTCACCCAACCGCCACCGCGAAATTCGTGGTTTTACAATGAATGCCGGCTGGAATTATACAGAGTTGCAATGGGTTACCAGAGTAGCTCGTCAGTTCTACGAGCAAAAAAAAAAACAAAAACAAAGAAAGAAGAAGGAAAGGTTCCCCTGAAGAAAGACGTTCGTAAATTTACAAACAAGTACGAACGGAAGAAAGAACGACTAAAGCTTAGAAGAGACTTAGTAGATGAACTCTTTCCGTAGATTACGGAATGATAAAGATTTGTTGTCAAGCAAAACAAAGCAAAGTTTCACCCGAATTCGAAGGGGGGATAGCCATATCCAAATTCAAGTCTAACGAGGATACCTACCTAGTTGTGCAAGGTAGTAGGAGGTGATTTTGTGAAGAGCATGCCACATAAGTGGAACTCAGCCTTGTATGCCCGGTCATTAAAAAAGAGGACTCTCAAGTCTTAACTCTTGAGGCATGTCAATAAATAAATCAGAAGAACTTAGTGCATACCCACGTGGACTTAGTTAAAAGGTCGAAATTTTTTCAGAAATGAAATTCAAAACAACTTTAAACATTAGGGTTGAGTGGAGGTACATGTTGTTGGAGGTGGAGTAACCAACAATTTATGATTTTATGAATATGATCGTGTATCAACACAATCGGAGAACTTATATTAGCACCTGCACCACTCTTACCCCTTCCGTGTTACAGTCACGTACAATAAAAGGGCTAAACAACTTCTATCCAAAGATTGTAAATTTAATATCCTAAGAGGAATGAACTTCAATTTCATTTGTCTGAACGGCTGTCAAATAACATAACAATACCCTGACCTTCAGTCGCTAAATCAGCAAAAGTTCATTCACTGTCGCTGTTGTAATCCCAAAAATTATGCAGCACGCACGTTTTGTGTTGCTCAGACTTAATGGACCGGAAAGTGTGAATACCACTGAAACCCAACTACATGCTGGGAGAGAACAATCAAATTTTCAAGAGTCATTGCACTACCAGACCAAAACAAAACTTCCTCCTGGGAACAGGTTCAAATAGACTTGTACAACACAACAATATGAGTTCGTTTCACATGTTCCATCTGTCATAACATGTCATTAAGCATTGCGCACCAAAGTCAAGTCACAACTAACATCGACACTAGCTGCGTCTTTCACTGACTCGGTCCCTGACTGGCATCGGCATTAATGTCTTCCTGGTAAAAATAAAATTGAAAATTGGGAAGCCCGACTGTGGCAAAGTGTTAAATGCCGGATATGCTCTACCGCCGCGTGGTTAGAAAAAGCACTTGTCGTTGTTTGAAGCCTTGAACACCGCTGTAGACACACACTCAAAGAACATCGAGATAACGAAGAACCAAAGAACAACAGCATAAGCAAAAAAAAAAAGTCTCTTTTCTCTAGAAAAAGTGTCAACAATCAACGTGAAGGTCACTCCGGCATTAAGATTTAATAACTTTTCATGATTCCATGACTATTACTGCTCGTATGACTATGACTTCGATACGATGACGATCGCCTTTTATTGCTCAGCAGCCGGTGCGTGTTGGACGATTAATTAAATTGTGATTCGATGTTGTGTAAAGGTGAAAACTGTCAGACGTTAGCATCGGCTTGAACATCAATACCAGCCTCAACTTCTACCTTGGAGTTCTTACGCGACCACACAATAGTCCAAGTGCTTCCCATTGTTGGGATGAGAGTGTTTTTTTCTGTTCTGTATTACTGCTGAATGAAATTAATTGTTCTTTACACAGCGCGGAAAAACATGCAAAAACTATGAAACATGATTTTTCATTTTCATTTCCATCATCATACTAGGAGGTTTGATCGTTGCGATCGTGAGAACACGCATTCGAATTCATATGGGCAGACGTAGAACCACCACCAAGCAAGTGCTTCCTCAAAAAAATAAAAGTCAACAACTCAGTTCTCTTGTTCGATGTTAATTAACTGACAGCAACTGAGGTGCGAATCATTTTTCATTTACAAATGGTGCATCCAGATTTGGCAAATTTTAAAGGGTAGGGCATAGCAGTACGAGTATGTCGTCTACCTGTGAGGTTACCCATCAAATTGATGACAGCGGGCGATCAATTTATGTCTTCTTCAAATAGAGGGCTATTAATATTTTTTGGCATATTGATGGAAAAAGTTCTTTTCCGGGAATTCTCTTGGACATAGACCGCTTCAGGGCTTTAGGTTGTACACAAATGGAGAACTTTGTTTTCCAATTGGATTCGGACGTTGTACTTTTCGGTTCCTTATTTGGATGACATGGTTTAGTTTTTAGCGTTTGGTATTTTCCTATTTTGGCAATCGTAGATTGTGTGCCTAGAGTGGATCCATTATTCATGTATTTGAACATAGCCTCGGGGTAGCAATACTTTTATTGATTTAATATTTGTATCTGTTGTTATACTCATTCATATGTGTGTCAGCAACGTTTTTAGTCTTATTTGCCTTCACCGTAAATAGAGGGTTTGTATATGGTGCCATTAGAAGAAAGAGCAGTACAAAAATTGATTGCTTTTCGAACCACCACATTGTCGTATTAAATTCAGAGGTCTATGAGAATATAAAGAATATAAAGGCGTTGCGAAGCATTTGCATACGTAGTGTTTGACGCAGATTTAAGTCATGAGAGCCCCTTATCTGAGTCCTTTGTGACAAGCTAGTCAACGATCGCATGTCCCTCTAGTGATTTAAAATGACACAAGATTCAGTGCGTTCGACTGCATTCAAAGAAATTCAGGATCGTGGTTGAGGGTTAGTCGAGACTTTAAGCCCTTCCTGACTGTCAGAGCACTTGTAGATACTTCGTCTACCCCTGATTCTTCCTTTCAATGTAGGCAATCCAAGAACAAGTGGCGTCTTAGTTCGTATTTAGGCAAGCATCAGTGCAGGATAATTGATGGGTCTTTGAGCCGCTGGAAGAATTAGACTTCATTCCTTTTCTTTTCGGGTTCTTTTAAAAAAATCTGTCTAATTCTCTTTTAATAGAATCAGATCAGCTCAACTTGCCTGTCTTATCTATTTCAACTGACTCATAAAAAGTGACCTATTAGCAGGACGGAGAAGGAAAGACTGCGCCAGAAAGGGGGTGGAATCACCAGGAACCAAGTTAAGTATTGTGCAAGTAATAGTGGAGTGTAGTTGGAATTCGTTTGTTTATTAAAAAGTGAGACTCCGGTGAGAATAGGCAAGACACGCGACCCGTTAATTAGTTTTTTTTTTTATACGTTCGGGATTTTTAAAATAGCGGGTCACTCTATCGACGAGTGTACTGCTACGTAAATTTTAATAAATCGTCGAGCTCAAACGGGAGCTTTTATAACTTTGTGGAAAACCCCCACTTTTCTTTTTTTTTCGAGAATTTTTTTCTTTTTTTTCATTTAAGGTTTCGTGATTTTCCCCAAAAATTACGTGGCGTTCAACTTCGTTTTTTTTTTGATTTTGTTGTCCAGTTTTACTGCCATTAAAGCGCTACCTGGAAGCTAAACGAACCCACATTTGGAATCGGTAGTGAAAACTACAAGTTATTTTTGATTCTTGGCAACGGTTGACAGTTGCCGGGAATTAATCATAACAATTGGAGCCCAACGTGGCATTAGGCCTATCTCACAAGATGATCCCCTTCCCCACTATCGTATTAGCAGGTTGTATAAATCTTTTCGTAGAAGAAGCCGCCGAAATCGGCGAATACCATAGACTTTGAAATTGTGATAAACAAATGAAACATAGAGAAAGTATCATTTCCTGAATGGGAATCATTTGACTTGAAATGAATTTTGAAATCAAATCAAACTGTCAGAGATTGGCTTAAGTGACTCAACGTCAAATAAAGAGAACACCTTTATGTTCATCTATAAACCTGAATACCATTGACGGTAATTTGCCATGGCACTTTTAAAAGATAAATTCCATTTAATCGTGGTCTGGTCACCCCTATCCGTAAAGGTGTACAGAGAAATCTAAAACAAATCCAGGCAAAAATTTTAGAAAAATATTTCCATTCCCATGGCGTTCATAAAAATTTCACCACTCATAATGGTAAGATGATTGACAATTGCGTATCAAGCGTACCCTCGGTATTTTTTTCATTTTCCATGTGCAAAGTAAAATATTTTCTATTTTACCATTTTTGGAATAAAACGACATCAATTCAACTTGTAACAGCACCAACAGTAATCCAAAGAAGAGAGACATATTATCTTCCTCAGTAGGCACACCAGTCCACAGACAACTGTCAACATTCCAACACTTGTCCACTGACGTTCGTGTCGTTGTTGTGGCCCATTAACGTCATGTTGCTCTGCGCTTATTCGCTGTTGTATAATCTATGCATTGGCCATTTTGAAGTAATTTTCTGTCACCCTGAGCTTTTAATCTGTCACATTTCGATTTTCATCGTTTCCCCTTTTTTATTTACAATATCTGTCAATTTGAGAAGTGACTTGACGAGTTCGGTTGTTGGTCGTTATTTGTGGTTGGCCTAAGAGGTGACAATATTATGACAACTACGATGGCCAGCAGCATCACGTTATCCTCTTCGCTAATTTGTGTGTAATTATGGTGGAAACACATTTTGCACCATAATTAGTCAATGCGAATAGAGTGTCACAATGTAACATCCGAACTCATGGAAGAATACAAAACAGGTAGCAAAGGAGGTAATCGTGTCCAGTTGGTTTTTGTTGTGATGATTTATGAAAAGCTGGCCCAGAGCACGTCTATGTTTGGCATTTTATTTCATTTATCTTCTTCTGGTTTCCATTGCAACGTTGGGGAGAAGCTTAGTGGTTCAGTTTCAGGTTCAGGTTTACAAGAGAAGCGAGAAAAGAAATGCTTTTAGCTTCCTAATTAGATGTGGACTTCTTGTGATAGGTTTCACGCAACTGTTGAGAGTTGTTCTTCAGATTTGAGTTTCTCTTTTCTCTGTTTTTACTTTTCACACATGATATTTATCTCAGTTGCTACTTTGTATTGATTGGCGTTGACTGTTAAAAAAGGCCTATGCAAGGATGATTAAAATTCAGTGACTTCCAAATGATGTACTGCGCTGTAAACTGCTGACTTTTCAGAGGTTTTTGCGGCAAACCTCTAAAATGGTATTGAACGAAAAGAGTGGATAGTTGAATGGTCTACTTGGGCTAATGGAAAGTATCTCAATACATCACAATCCACATGCAGTGTGTCTAACAATACCCAATATTCAAAAATTTTAGCTGATATGTCCACCCACTTCAATGACGATTAAAAGGTGCGAAGTCTGATAAATAAGATGGTTCTTCAAGCAAATGAAGATCTTTGATTTCTATTGGATTCAAGGTGCAAAGCTTCCACAATAGCTATTACGAACTCATTCTACGTGCTTGCACACAAAGTGGGTCGAAAAAAAAGAGACAGATATCAATGCTCGTTGGTTTTGAATGTTTGCCGGTTGTAATGAGTGGTGAATAAGTGAAATATACTGGTTTGAACAACAAACACGTACATATTTCAGAGTACGTTCGAAGATCGGCTAAAGAATACACTGATATGCATTCACAGTGAGAAAAGTGTTAAAGTTGTAAGTTTTAAGGAGCGGGATGATACTGGCAATTGAGTACGGCTGATAAAAATGGCGATAGCACAATGAGGTTAGGAAGTATATTGTCGACGGTTTAGTATATCAGTTGAATCTAGTTTTTCTATACATTTCATCGCAAAATTTTGAATGCTGTGTAGTAGCTGTGAAGAGATTTAAGGACCATCTTGTAAGTTGGGTGCAATGTTTTCCATTTAAAATCGGATTAAGGTGCTGAGTCTTGAAATGAATAGGGTAATTGCGGGAGAGATGCCGCGCTTTTTTAAAAACCTATGTAATATTTTTATAAAAGTTAAACAAATTTTAATTTTCATAAAAACTTAAAGATGGATTTATTTTCTACCATTAGAAATAAATTAAATATGGAAACAAAAAAATTTTCATAACTATTAATAGAAAAATAAATTTTGCTAGGTGTGCCATCCTCCCAACATGTGTGGGAGAGATGCCGCATGTTAATTTAATTTAATTTTAATGTCTTTATATGTTTTTTCGTCACGGTGCAATCTGTACAAAGGGACGATTCTGTTTTTTTGTAGCATGTGCAGTTTTCATGTTACCATTTGCTATATTTCGCGCATTGGATCCAATCTTCCCGTTTTTAGGTCGAAAAATAATTTTCCCAACATTCGGCACAAACATTAGGATTCTCAGCCGGCTCAATCTTTCTTTTTAAAGCCTTTTTTCCGGCCTGGGTTTTCGGAGACTTGTCGTTCTTCTTTTTTTCAATTGAACAGGGTGATGTTAAGTCCTCTGCTTTCTGCCCTCGTCTTGAAAAAATCAGGTTTGGAATTTTTGGTAGTGGAAACATTTCTTCAAGGAGTTTTGTGGGCGTAGGCTTGAAACATGATGAGTTGTGCGCATCACTTACAGAGTGATTACAGGTTTGCGATGTATTGCTGGTTCTTCGAATAACTAGTTCCAAGTTCGAGATATTGCTGGTGGTTTGCACTGGTTTGTCCCATTCAGGGCATAAAGTCATCGTTTCTGAAGAAAGAGCTGCTGATTGGTGAACTTCAACTGCAGCCGAGTCTGATATGCTGAAGAAGTGATCTGGAATAGCTTGCAGATTAGGGGGGGTAAATTCCTGAGGCCCTGAATCTTGAAGTTCCATTTCCAATGGATGCTGCTTTCTCCCATGCATCATCTCAACATGCGGCATCTTATCAAAAAAAAGTGCGGCATATATCCCTATAGTGAGGGAGAAATGCCGCACCATACTTCATAACTAACAAAAAACGAAAACAAACAAAAAAAATCACTCCATCCAGTTCTTTTAACACTAATTAACGGCAAAAAATACTTACACTTGAGAAAACAGTCGATAACCTGTTTCTAGATCGACAAATAGCAACATTCTGAAAAATTTCGATAGCTTAAAGGGATGCGAAAAACAAAATAAGGGAAACAAATCCACGATATGTGTCGTATGTAAATAGTTTTTTTTCGTATGTTTTCGTTTGAATACCTAACGGACTAAAAGCAAAACAAATTTTTTTCCGCGGATGACTAGATGTATGAGTTTGGTTGGGTGCGGCATCTATCCCGACGCGGCTTCGCTCCCGCAATCACCCTATGAAAAGCAGAGGGTACAATATACTTAATTAGAAGTAGCAGTCAAATTACTATTATTTAGAATAAACATAGACTGAGCCATTGGACAAACTTGCACTTGTTTTGTGTATTTGTGAATATCAGTCTTTAAATTGTCCAATACATCTTGAATTGACAGTTCCTAAGGGTAAGTTTTACAAGTTCGGGTTATAACAACTCTCTTCTGAGCCATATTATTGTCGATTTTGTTTTTCACAATTTCATTGGGACTGAGAGGAGTACTGTATTCTCGAACTACCTTGAAAGAGATGAGAAAGCTAAGCAAGCTTCACAAAATGACAATTAACTATACTATCGCCGTACCGGTCCTGTACACATCCGTGAAGACCCGACTACGTTTTTTTCCTGATTCAATTTCTTACGACAACAATTCTTGAGCACATGTTAAATTGATTTCTTACTTTCGCAGCATCGGATGTTTTCGTGTCATAAACATGCCATAAGACTAGAACAAAAGACCGTCCGGTGCTCAATTTCATCAACAATTGTGTCTAAGAAAAAAACGGCTTTGGGAGTGCAGCCTTTTTCATAAATATCAAGGTGAATGAGATCCTACTGCTTTTATAAAATTATCTATCACTGGGCGAGATGCCTGATTCACAATGCCGCGAGAAATCGAGGCGAAAGCGATAACGAGTATAGCGCGAGCTGTCAAATGATTTCCAAACAAAGGAAACGTATGAAATAAAACACAATGGCGCGAGACTCGTCGCCATAGAAAGTCGAGTAAAGTAGAGTAAAAGAGGTTAAAATTATTGCGAGTTTTGTTGGTTTTGGCGGACCAAAAAAGAGAGAGAAAAAGGAAAAGGAGAAAGGCTGTTGAAAGAAGGATATAGGAACAGGAGTAGCAGTACGAAAAAACATCAAGGACGGTGCCAGAAAAGGGCAGAGAACCGTCAAAAGCTAAATATAGTGAGATAAGTGCAGTGTAGTGTAAACATCGTTTTGTTTTGAGGTGAACATAAGACTCCGGTAGGTCATGCGTGCGAGAAATCTCGAGATTAGACGAGACACGCGACACGAGACACGAAGACCAAAGATTCCAAAGTTATTTTTGATTCTAGGCAACTTTGACAGTTGATTGAATGATTTAAGCGGGAACAAATGACAGCGTTTCTCGCATCGCTCTCTCGCGGCATTGTGAATCAGGTAAGAAAGTGCTCCGCGTCGACTTAGAAAATCATTAATCTGCGTCAGTGAAAGGTAAAAGTAGGTTTTTAATTTACGTGGAGGGGAAACCGCGTCGAAAATGGGTTAAGCGGTCAACGAGGGCAAGACCCTCCCCCTGCTGTAAAGCAGAAAGGACACTCAACACCGACATCTCGGACAGACGTTAGACACCTAAATTAAGTAAGTAAGTAAGTAATATTTGCATATGCCTTAGCCTAGACGTGTTAATCAAAGAGTCGACAAACGTGTACTATTGTTAAAAACATGCTCTGCTCTGGTCAACTATCGAATAATCTTAAGAGGAAGTGGCCTTATACTTTGAATGAATAATTAACATATGGTTCGTGGAAACCTTTTCCAGATTTTACTGACAGCTTATCCACCAAAATTTCTGTGTCTTATGCTTATTTCAAGAGTTTTTAGTGCATTATCCAATTAAATTCTTTTGAAATAACCAAAATACTTCGAAAGAACTCGCCATACTCGTAGATTATTTGATGACTAATGAGGTTACCATTTCTTATTGTTACTCATGGCATGAATGTTCGTCATAGAAATCAAAGTTTCGCTACAAATGAGGCCATTTACCCTATCCCATCGTGAATCACTTATAAGAAGACTGGGAATGTTCTTTTATTATATTTCACCTAGCGATGAAATTCAAAACAAACAAAACAAGTATTCTTACTCACAGTACACCAGTTTCATGTTAACAACCAAATCAAACAGTACTTCTCTCCACCGATCACGATCTAGTAATTCTCTACATCTTTATCTTCGCAGCAATTTGTTTGCATTTCTCTTCAAAGTAGCTCTCCACATTTTGTTGATTAAAATATCCACCGAAACCTAACAATTACCCTCGTCTAAAGGCTGGTACTGACCATTTTAGAAGCCACACACTCCAATGGTCAGTTTAAATAAATTTAGCGTTTTTGCATACCATCTGTGAGTATGTACTATCCGTATATTCATGTCTATTATACGCTGGAATCCCAACTCCCTCTTGCTCAGAGGAAAACCTTTCCAACACTATAAACTCACGATTCATTTTACTGTTCGCAGTGGAAAAGTTTTCATTTGAATTTTCCTCTCAAGCAACCGGTGAAGTGGTTCCGCTAACAAGAGACGACGGAAATCTTGTACGCAAAACCCCTCAATTAGTGTCTACAAGTGATGGCTAACAATTGCGAGTTACTGCCATGGATAGTAGATGCAGCAACACCAGCAGCACCAATGTGCGTGCATTCAAATCTTCAAAGGTAATGACATGTAATTAACGGTAACCGACCTGTTCTTTTTAACGCCAAATTATTCAGGAAGTGCGTTTCTCAATACATTATTCAACTCTGTGATGTGACCTAATTTTTTTTTTGTTTTATGTTTTGTCGAAACACCCATCACCGTTACCCTTTTCGTTGTGAACAGAGATGACTAAGGTCGTTTCTTGTTGACAGCAGCTGACAGCGGTGACAGTTGACAGTTGACAGTTGACTTTTACTTTCTTTTCAAGTGTGTGGCATACGAGCAGTATTATGCTGCCATTGGATGTGTTAATCAATTGAAATTCAAAGAAATTCTTTGATTCCCAGCAATGAAAGTGATTCTGCTGGTTGATTACGAAGTTAAATTATGCAAACATTAATGATGGCTTTTGTGTTTGGATATGTCAGTTTGGGAATTTACGACGTAGTGAATATTTGTATTCTAATGGCAACGCAGTAGCTAAATGCTATTTTGTCACTGCTCTGTTGCCTGAGGAATGTTTTACTGTGGCGCATTTAATGACATTTTAATCGTCGAAAACAGTTTTGATTGTTCTTTGGATTGGCTTTTATGGACTAAAACGATTAACAGTGAATTACTAATTGTGCTTTATAAACAGCTAATTGTTTGATTTAAGTATGTTAACCTGCTGATGCTAGACTGAATGCCATCGGTTGATTCGTAAGAGTCATAATAATTCACCATAATTCACTGAATTTCGGTCCGCTACCAAATAGTAGATGACATTTTCAAGGTAGCTGACAGAGTCTAATGCTATAATTATGGCTACACATCAATCTTGTTTACGGAGGACAACACTCCATAACAACCCATAACAGTTAACATCATCATCAACATGACAATGGATTCAGACTTTTAGTAGCGAGCATGCGGTTCTCACATCTTAGCATCTATAAAGGAACTTTGATATTCTCGGAACAATCAGCTTCCTACCAGATTGGTCATATTGCCGATTAATGTCACACATTCAGAGGCGCTTTGAAACGTACAGTCAAGCCCTGCTTCAAAGAATAAGAGGAGCTCATGAGTTCTACGAGCAGAGAAGGATTGAAGAAGGACAGGAGAAGGGCACAGAATATAGTGGGATATTACTGCAGGAATGGGGTTCGAGAATTTTATCAGAGAATAAAATGAACATGTCTGCGTTCCACATTCAGAATGAACGCTGGTAAAGATAAACATTGACCACTAGTAGAAATAACGCAGTTTATACTGAGAATATCGATCGAGCAATACCGCTATCAGGCAAAATGAATCATTCACCGTGGACAAAGACGACAGAGAACTTCGTCCTCCTGTACTACTCGTAGATAAAGTTAAAGAACCAATACTGATGACCAATGCTTAAGAACAATTAAGCTGCCCGCGCAGACTGCCTACTAATTTGTGATTATTTCAAGGGCAGAAGTTGAGAATACGTTCCAGCTTTTCTGTAAGATATCGTTTGTCCAAAACACAAGAAGAGAGACAATTTTAAGTGCACAATGATGAAGAATTCTAGCTGAAAAATCAATGTTGGTAATGGATTAACTGCAAGTTAAAGACGAAACGCAGTATTTACCATTTTTTTGAGGTGGAAATGGCGAAAGTCAGTGTGACAGAAGGTAAACCAAATACATGCTATTATCAGAAAGGGACGCACACCCAAAATGTTATCATAGTTACAAGAAGCAATGACATCGTCATGTTGAACGAATGGATACCACAGGTTCGGACTAAAACGTCTTCGATTTTAAGTTCGAACCATGGTGTAGCAGAGGATGACTGCATCTAAGTTGGTATACTCTCGTTAAAGAGGAATTTGGTTAAGTAAGAATGCGGCATTGATTTAATCAGTAGTGCCGTCCACCTGAAGTATGTTGCTGTTTCCGGGATATCTGCCAAGAATTGCCCGGGTCTTGCAGATACTCGTATGTAGTTGTGCGTTGAACGTCGAGAAAATTCTTCTATTGCGAACACACAGTGGGCGGAACTGGTTTACTAAGACACCTACGGAAATCTATACAAAACCCCCATCATCGCTGTTCTGTTTTGGGACGCAGAAGTATGGATATTATCACATGCAGATGAAGATTTTCTTAGCCATTTGGATCGCAATATTCATTGAACAATTGATGGTCCCGTCTTCCTTGACGGCTTTTGGAGGGAAAAATAAAACAGCGATTTTAACGAATAATATAATTTGTATAAATTGTCTGCCAAGTATCCTAGCGTTTCACTTAAAAATCTGAAAGGCTGTATCTTCGCATATTTAAACGGCCTGGCAATAGTAACCAAACTTACATAGGTTTTAGTAAAATATCTTCAAAGCATAACAGAGTTCATTTTTTATTTCTTGTGAGTTTTTGTAAGACACATGCATACATATACGATAGTAACTTTTAGTGACCTCATCGTTACATCACGCTTCCTTAAGCTGATGTCACACAATACTCCTATAACTGCCCAAAATTAATGTTCTCTCAGATTACTGCACCCATATAAAATGTTGAGCGATCCACTAGCAACAATTTCTAGATTTTTAAATGCACACAGCTAACGTATTAACCAGGTCTAAAATTTAGTTGTTTGCATGGCCATAACTTTCCACTTACGTCGTCGTCGTAAACGCTTCCGGCATATACGTTAGATAGAGATAAATATTTTCTACAAACAGCCAAACAATTGCAATTAAAAGTTAAATTACCAATTACTTTTTGAAATCAATCAGGGAATTTTTATCAAATTTCAATTGACCAAAACACGAGCCTTACTAAAACAAAAGAGTTGACTAGCGAACATCACATAGCAACATCACATTGATTAATCTCATTTCTAATTGCCTATTCTGTGGACTCATTCGAAGTAATTACACTAGAGACTAAAAATCTCCTACGCAGTATCAACTATAACATTTAATTATTTGGCAATAAATTCATATAAATCATAAAAATCGAACCCCGAACAAGGTTCTTTTGGATTGTTGTGTTTTTTCTCTCTTTTTTTTAACATTCGCATAACACCCGAAATGTTAAGTTTAGTCTTTTGAAAGGACCACTTGTCGGTAACAAAAACAAACAAATTGATTGAGAGCTCTACGCTGATTGATGATCTGAAGCATTAAAATCAAATCATTTTTAGTGGAGTAGGGTGTAGTGTTAGACTAGCAAAGAAGAACCATTATTCACCAAACAAATCGACCAAGTGGCTGCCTGTTAGCCTTAAGAGATAGAACAGAGTGAGAAAAAATAAGAAAACAAAAAAACTCCAAACGAAACAGGCACACTTGGTAGTGCCGTCGCGGATATAACGTAAAATACAGGCTGGTACATTAGAAAAGAAAACGATAAAAAGTTATATCTGTTTTATATGTCAATTACCTTGTCCTGGCCATATTTGGATTACACATAGAAACTTAAGTTTGTGTCGACTTGTTTTACCCACAGCAACAGTATGACTATGGCGACTTTGTCAGAAAACGTGCCATACATAGGAACACGTAATGATTTAAAGCAGCACGCAGCAGCTTTAGTAAGCTCTCCACATTAAAATAAGAAATAATCGTTGCTGTAGTCGTAAATGAAAATTGTTAAATAAATTTAACGCTTTTCTAGTTACTGGAGAAGATGTGACTTTATTTGTTTTCGAAGGAAGGGATGGATTTTACTACTTAACAGGAAGACTCTCTATTTGCATTTGGTTCTTAAAAAAGTATAATTGTTGTGTGAAATTCAGTGGGGGGTTCACAATGAAAAAGGGGTAATCATGGATTCTGCCACGTCTGTCTGAGTAATTGGTCACTTTAAGGCTTAACATCTCACTGATGTGGGCTAATCAGGTCGTTGCTCTGAGACCTTGTACATGATGCTAAGGACAATCATACCGGAGTCGAAGCATTTAGCATATAGTTTGGTTCCTTGTAAAATGGAAAAACGATGCTAAAATGCTATCCGCTGAATGAGTTGGTATATGCCCTCCACCAAGTAATCCTCTGCTGTCCTTAAAAAAATACCTCTCCAGGTAGACCTTTCTGGATGCCTAGTTGTACTGTAGTTTGCTATCTGTTCTTCCTTTTCGTTGGGTGAATGGAAATCTTGGCTTTCATCGTTCAAATTGAGTGGCTTGTTTAGTCTGATCTCTTTAGGATCAGGTTTCTGTTCAGAGGCTTGACACGTTATTTCCTTATTTTGGTTAAATTTTCGGCAATTTTTTTGAGCGTTCGCTTCTTGTGCCATTTCTGTTTTTTCTGGAGAAGATTACCTGTTTTTTTATTTGCACACAAGAGTTGCTTTCGCTCTCGTAAATGAGTTTGGTTGCCACATGTTATGGCCGAAAACATTGTATTTTCTTAGTTTTTTTTGTGTAAATATCCGTAGGAATACCTTGACTGTTTCTATCTAGCATTTCGAGTACTTAAGTACTAGCTGCTAGAGACGTTAGGATATTTTCTAAAGCAAACCAGAGCTCTGCAACGCGTTGATCCCAACTCGATCAATTAGGTTGTTGTATGTGTTATGATCAGTTGATAGCACTGTTGCTAGCTAGCTAGCTAAGAGTATTCCACTCTGTAGCAAAGCAATTAAACTTAGAACTACCAAATATGTCCTTATATCCTATTTCGGGGAGAACTCCTCAATATTTCTTGCTAGCATATGCAATTTACAGCTTTATTATTTTTTGCGTCGGGCATTCGGACAAAGAACTGGTCTATTGTATTCCTTGTGTGTTCCTATTAACCAGCTTCCTCTTTCTCGTAAAGATAACCAATTTAGATAGTTTGAAGAAGATTATCTGAAACCCAATTTCCAGTGCATCAATCGTCAATCACAGGCCGAACATATATTTTAGAACTATTGAGAACGTCAAGTCGATCTACATATTAAAAAAGTGGAGACAGGCAGTCGACTTGTGGGCAACCCATGACTACCACAGCCATTACATATTGGCTGAAGTCAGCCACAGTCCCACAATCTTGGGATTTTGTGTACCCTTAAAATGTTTGCATATAGCGCGGGCGAAGGAAATATAAGGAGGGAGAAAGGAGAGGTACCGATGTACGTTGGTCTTAAATTTCTGAATATTGTAATGGCTAGGAAATAAAGAGCTCAGCAGGGCAGTTGGAGGTTTGAAGGGACGGAATGTTACTGTCAATTTCAAAGGAGCATTGGAGGTAAAAATACCGATAGAACAGGGTGAGACAGGAGATATTACGTCGGTGGTCGAGGGTGTCAATCGACTGGGTAATATAAGCATCACCTATAAGCTTTCTCGCATGGTTTTGAATTCTAGCTAGTAGGCGCAAATAAGTCTTGGGAACATTGTACACCAGTTTTGGGCGGATGAAAGCCTTGTTTATTGAAACCAGATCAGGAGGGGTGAACAATTTCTTACATCGCTTAAGGAAACCTAGACATTTCGCTGCATTTCTAGCGACTTCGAAAATGTGGTCATTCCAACGTAGGTTGTCATTGACAGACATACCGAGAATGGAAAGGTTTTCGGTTTCAACGATGCAAGTGTAATTCATGGATAATGGCTGGGTATTTGAATTTCGCCTTAGCGACAGCAGACATCATTGTGTTTTGGAAGCATTAAATTCCACTCTGTTGATAATTCCCCAATTGGTTATGCTGTTAATATCGGAATTTAATGACCTGAACATACGCTGCCGTTAGCGTTCTGAAGCCGAAGAGCAGGGCCGTGACAGCAGACATGAGATCATTGATAAAAATTAAAAAGAGTGTTGGAGACAGAACAGAGCCCTGGAGAACATCAGCATTTATTTTGTGAATATCAGATTTCAAACCATCCAACTTGAATTGAACGTTCCGAAAGGTAATTTCTAATCCATTAAAGAAGAGAGTCATCAATCGCAATTGCGATTGACTCTGTCAAATGCCTTAGAAATATCAAGTGCAACAACGCCAGATTGATGTATTCTTTGGTTCCACTTTTCAGTGAGACATGCCATCAAATCACCAGTGGACCTGTTGCTATGAAAACTGTACTGTCGGTCTTTAAGAAGTTTTCGTGTTTCGAGATATTTCATGAGCTGACGGTTTATCAGAGTTTCCATGACCTTGGAAAGATGGGACCTAAATGCAATAGGTCTGTAAGAGGAGAGAAAGAAGAAGTTTCGCCTTTCTTAGGGACGGGCTGGACAAATGCTGTCACATTCACCAGAATTGCTTTCATTCAAAAAACTCGTGATTCATCTATGCCGTGCTGTCAGTCCGAGTTATACATGCCCTCAATGTTGATGAAATATTTAGAGCTAATTCATAACGGACGAGTGCCTCTTCAATTCCGCACCCAAGATCAAGAAGTACAATCTAGCAGGGTCTTCCTTGTTGGTAGGCATGTTGCATCTTAAACAAAGGATGCATTCGCAAAGCTGCTCTGTACACATGGAGATCAATCATGCTCTCTATACTCTTCAACGTGAAGGGGGTCAGATTTTCGGCAGCCAGTCCCGGGTAATCAGTATAGATTTTCTTCAGAGTTACCAACATCTGGTTAACATCTTATATGCCATCCATGATAGACCATTAATTGAGGCAATAGCGTGTTTGATGGCCTCATCCGTTATCACTACCGATGACAGATTTTAGCTACAGCGGTTTGTGTTACTCACACTGTAGCTTTGTTAACAGTAGATGGTTGTGATCCGGTCCAGGAAGCGAGTCCCCAGCGTAAGACGAAGAGTCTCCGCATTCCACTCAGATTTTACAAAAAATGCCTCGTTGTGACTCGTTAGTGGTTTACTACTTTCCTCATTTAAACGCCGCTTTCGTTCCATCATGGAATGGGCGATTTGCATGAGTGTTTCCTAGCTGGACATATCAGCTCAAAGCATTCGATTAAGATAGCGTTTAGGTTCTCTACATCTTTCTCTAGCGTTTGCTTTGTTCTGATTTTAGGAGAATCATTTACAGACTTTCGATCTTTGACTTAAAGCGTGTCAATTGGTTTACATTCTTCTCGTAGTAACAACAGATGGGCACTACTTCTGTTTCATGTAGAGGTCTCCGAAGAATATTAGTAGAAAAATTAAGTCGACAGTAATTAAGTGACTGTAAGCTTGCATCAAGCCAATAGAATTTTACATGGAATACCTACAGAGACAGATCATGATAATTAAAAGATCAGCAGACATCCGCGCCAGAAGGCGCACTTATTTTCCATGTACCCAAAAATATGACATATATGGTAATTTTTCTTTAGATATCTTCATCAGACATCTGCATTTGGCGCTATAACTACGCCAACGACGAAATATTTTGACTTGCACGAAAAGGTTAACACAACAACGGAACCATGCGAGCGTAGTTGCACCTCTTTTTGAACACCATAACGCTGTTCAAAGGTCTGACTGTATAAAAGAAAAAAAATAATAAAAATCGAAAACCGATACAAGACTCAGCACTTAATTTACCATAAACATGTCCATAAGATTGGAATCGCACAATTAATGAAGATGAAACCTTTAATTGGTTGGCAAATGATTCTCTCGAAACGACCAATGCAATAAATTATATAATTTGATTGTGTTTCCTATAGAGAGGCAAAACTTTGTTGCATAAGACCATAATACTGTCAACAGAGGGTTTCTTCGAATTTATCTAATTAATTTACAGATAAAATCGAAATCCTAATACAATCCATGCGACTCCCCCACTTTGGAGGTATCTTTGCAAAAGATCGTATCTTCGTCTGACTGTCTTCTTTTACGGCTCCCCATGCAGCATTTACAACTTTGATATCAAATGCTATTTTATAGTTCGTCAAACAGCAGACTTTAGATACATTAATCACCTGAACAGACTTATACGACGCAGACATACTCGTAAGGCACTCCTGAAGTCACTAATAGGCGGCAAAGTCAATGTACTCATGAAATTAATTACAATCGAAACCAAAAGGAAAACCAAAAAACTAAAATCGAAAGCCGAAGAGGAGGTAGGAAAACTGAACGAGCTGTCAAAGATGTGCGTACGTGTATCAACCCTGTCAACGGATGGCCAAATGATGTAAATGACAAGCGAATAAAAATTGCTAATCTTTCACATACATGGGTGGCCGTAAATTGTATTTTAATGTCGTTGTCAGTAATTCTGCCATAATTCAACAGGAAGACTGATTTAAAGTTGTTCGCCTATCAATCGAATCGATTCAAGTTGTGAGTGAATACGTTAAGTTGCAAAATGTTAAGCGAAAAACGAAAGAGTTGAGATAACAACTTGTTTTTGCACCACACAATATTGACATATAGATTGAGAACGCGAAGGTGGATTTTAATTTATTGAGAAACTGAAATTAAGAGAAAAATATCACCGTTATATTTACTGGATTAGTCCAAATAGAATAATGGATTAAGATCCAAACCGATGACGTCTTTTAAGTGAGTTTTTGCAAATAAATAGGCAGAGTCGGGTCATTGGGTTGATGAAGCGGTTTATGGGCATGGTCCTTATCTGGAGACTTCATTTAACAGATGGTGACAAAGATTTAAATTATTTGCATATACAAGGTGGGTTTTCCTTTTTTTTTTTTTTTAGCAACAAACACTTGGATTGAAGGTTGTAGTAGAGAGGATTTTGGTAAGTCTGTGACCAACAACTCTTCTCAACAACAAGCTGTGCACAAGTGTCTTATACTACAGCTTACTGCTTTGCTTAGTATCGCAAAGTACCTCTGCATATTTTTTATTTATATTTTTTCCTATTATCACTCCACTTGGGAGCATAGGGCTTCCACTTCCCATTTCCATCTCACTCGGTTGGTTGCAGTTATCTTTACACTGTTCGAAGTGAGGTTGAGTTTTCCTAGTTCCAGGAGTATCAATCGTCTCCAGGTGTTCGCGGGCCGGCCTCTGGCTCTTTTGTCTTGAGGGTTCCACTCTAACGCCATTCTGGTAATGCTGTCGGCTTTTTTCCTGATGGTATGTCAGATCCATTTCCGTTAACGTCTCTTAATCTGTATCGCAATTAGTTACTCTCTTGTCATTTCCAACAGACCCACGTTCCTGATGATGTTTGGCCAGAATATTCGACATATGGTACGGAGACATTTTTTGATGAATACCTGAAGTTTTTGTATGATGTTGTTGGAAATCAACCAGATTTCGCTGCCATATATTAGTACTGACTTGACACATGAGTTGAATATTCTGAGCTTCGTGTTCCTGGAAATCTGGGAACTTCTCCATATAGGTCGTAATTGGCCGAATGCTGCTCTTGCTTTTCGAAGCCTGTTATCAACATCTGCTTCTGAGCCGCTGTCTGTTGTTACTATACTACCTAGATAGCAGAAGCTATCTTCATATTCGACGGGGTTTCCTTCGATGATAATGTCTCCTCTGTTGCTGGTGTTGATCCTCATGGCTTTAGTCTTCTGGATATTTATCTCCAATCCGGCGCATCGTGCTAATCTTGCGAGGTGTTCGAATTTAGCTTGGATGTCACTGAGCTTATGTGATAAAAGACAAATATCGTCTGCATAGTCTAAGTCCTCGCGTTGTCGTGTGAGACTCCAAGTTATTCCACATCTCTGCGTGCAGATTTATCTTCTAGTTTCATCCAGTACAATTGTGAACAGTTGATTTGAGAGTGGGCATCCTTGCTTTAATCCTCTTTTTGTAGTGAAAGAATCACTGATGATTCCATTAGGTCAGCTCATCTGTATATATGCTATAATATGCGGCCTTGTCTACGTTAAAGGGTTGAGTATCTATCTGGATTTCTTGATTTTGGTCCAGCACTTCATGCCGTGGGCATAATTGATTATTTGTTTTAGTTTAACCGGGCATGAAGGTGCCTTGAAAGCAGCAATCCGATTGTTAAAATCTGATGGAATTTAATGAAGTAAGGAGACTGATGCCCTTAAAGCCGGGTCAGTTTAGGGAGACCCATTTCTTCTGGACAAGGCAAACGAAGCTGAGGTCCCATTTATCAAGCATACTTCCTGCCTTTTTGCCTCATTTTGGATTAATGGTCTGAAATCTCAATTTTGTTCGCCTGGTTGAATCATTCTTTCTGAGCAGGGAGGTTGTCCCTATTGTAGATGACTCTGTTGAAGTATTTTCCGATATTCTCAGCCTGAGCCCTAATTAAATGAGCTAAAGAGCTAGATGGACATAGAATTTAACTATACCCTGCTAGGTGTTGCACCCTAATCACCGTGGGAGTGGATCTATCACACAAGTCATTCTCTCATCTCTCACGCCTTTCAAGGACGTAGAAAATCCTAAGGTATCGGGAATTTTTCGGGGAATTCATTGCCATTTCAGAAGCTTGACAAACGTGAAATCAGGTCGCTTGTGAGAAGAACATATTGGCTGTCGATCTGTCGAAAATGTGAGTATTAAGTAAGTCTAAAGTTCGCAATATTCGTTCATCCACCCTCTCCCTCAATCCACCACAAACGAGTCTTCAAACGACTCATTCTCACGTCAATCATTATCCCTAGAACTCACTTCTCAGGGAGTGTCACTGACCTCAATCACTCTTCAACCTTCCAACTCAATTCTGTCTGGGTCATAAAAAATCTAAAACGTACCTCCAAAAAGATCACTCATTGTCTACCGCCGCCGCCGCCATTGCCGCAGCCGTCACTTGAATTGAGGACACTTTGTATAATAAATTGCATTCGATTAAATTCTGGCTGAATCATCACCTCACCTCATCAACAAATCGCTCAGCCCACACTAGTAGTTTCAGAACCAAACCAAGAAAAAAAAACAACTCTTTTAGGCAAAGCAAAACTCCACTTGAGGTTCGAGGTTCTCCTTCAATTATTTCAAATCAAAATCAGTGATGGCAGCTTTGATAGGTGGCAGCGTGGCGGAGGCAGCAATTGACATACCCACCGATATTCCATTCTAATTCATCATGCGCCACCAGAGAATAATTACCATTTACCCCAAGTCACATTCATGTCCAATAATTCCTCGCCAATTACCGCAACGTCATAGCCGAGTTTGCTGAAAGCCTAATCACCAGAGCAGAGTTCTTGTTAAAGATTTCGAGTGCTGCCGGGTGGCTTGGCTGCTTGACTTGTGTCATTTGTCGGTCGAGTAGTCTTATGCAATCGTTATCTCTCTAATGGCCAACTGACAAAAGCCACTGCTGAGTTGATTGTTGGCTGTTTGGCCACTTATGCAATTGAAACCGCAATAAAATGTCGAAAAAGAAGACGACGAAAGCGACAACGACAATGGCAACGACAACGACGAAAAGGAAGGAGAAGTCGTAATGTTGTAAAAAGGTAAAAAGTGACTGCAAAAGGGAGGTCACAACTCGCAACTGTCAATTGACGGGAAGGGTCAAAGCCATTGGCAACATAGCACACCACTACGACTGGACTTGGTATGTTTAGTTTAATGAGTCGAGTGGTCGTAGTTGGTTGTATAGATTGTTGGAATTGGAATTGGAGCCAGAGTCGTAGATTACCTGGCTCTTGAGTTGGTTTTGTCAGTTTTAAACGATGGTTTGCCCTTAAGTTACGATTTAAGTTACTAACCAATCCATTCAAAGTGAAGGGGATGTGAAGAGATCACGCAAACATGATTGATCCCATCGAGAGTTGTAGAAGTTCTCTGATCAAGGTTTCCATTGGATATGAGTTAAAAGAATATATCCGACGATGAATTGACCTCGATCTGGATTAATTGTGGTGATTAGCTGTAGGTATCGGATGGTAAACTTATAGTTAATTCTTGAAGAACGTAAATAAACGTAGCTCTGCTTTAGGGCTGATGTCGGTTTGTACGTGTTGGTCTCAAAAAGAGGCTACTTAGAGTTGGAATCGGTATTCTGAAGTGGGATCAAGGCTAATTACTATCTTCTGTGTTGTCTTGGCATTTTGGAGTTACAATTTAAGAGAGGCGAATGATTGCGGGAGCTCTAGGCCTTAAAAAAATTTAGACACTTGCTAAAAAGCAGCATGTAAACAGACTCCTTTTTATTTATTTTTCTATTAATCTTTGTCAATGCCAGTATCCATCACATGAACGCTAGTAACAGCAACTAATTACAAGCATTATTCGGACACTCACACAGGCTTTTCATAACTATCATGGAAAGCGCCACAGGAAGTAGTATCACTTATGCCTAATACATTTAGTGTAGAATTGCGATATCAGTAAGCAGTCTATACTGCTAGTCGAGACAAACAAAAAAGTTGCTGACATCTTAGAAACCTTGGGAAGCATTCGTTTACTCTGCTGACATACTGGAGAGTTATGCCTTCTGTAGTTAGCCCATCGACTGCCTTCAAAGTAGCCTATAGTTTCAGATACACACACTTCTCTATCTTCGAGGAAAAAGCATCTAACAACCAAGCCATCCTAGATCGGCCTTAGAAATGGCCATGAGGACCCGTCTGCATTTATTTTCGAGGTCGGACTCGGCTCGAAATCATTCCTGGGCTCAGAGATATTCGATTTCGTATTTTCGGAAAAGCAGGAGTTCTGGTGTCAGACTGAAGTCAAAAGCCGGTTATCAAATCTTTAGGAAAGAGCCAGGCATATAAGTAAGAGCCTCCATTTATTTAAGACAGACCGTGGTTTAAGATACAACCAGTAGTAGTGACATATTTCGAAAAAGCTTGTTCCACCAGACGCATCGACGCAGCCGGAATGTTACCCAAGCCTTAAGCTTCTTTGGAAGAACCGATAGTAATGCATTGAAGTGCAAGTTGGAGCAGTCAGCTTTCTTGTTTTCGTTTTGAGAACAACCTCAGTTTTGATGTTATCACGTCTAGAGCTGCCTGTGCAGTGATCAACCATACTGCACTACAGTAGTGCGAACAAGATACCGTATTTCGTGCAACCTCTACCCTCGCAATGATATATAGGCCGCAGTCAGTTGCTTTATCAGTGTCCTATTCATTGGCATTGCTCTTATCCACAAAACGTTGTCGATTGATGAGCGGGTACTCCTTTAATTCAACTTACGAATAGAATGCTAAGGTTCCATTCAACTGGTATGGCCGCAAAGAGCTGATGGGTTCTTGGGATTGAAGGTTTCGAACTCTCAAGTCTTTTATAGAACAATAATTCCTCAGCTGTTTGGCATAAGGTATCGGGTTTTCCAATAGGGACTTGACAACTTTGAATTTTATTTGTGAATGCACTCTCTCACTAATCATCAAACTGTCACTGTCAATTTATTCAGTAAACTCAACATTTTCATCATGGTAAAGTACACTAACGAGCAATGTCTGCAAATTATAAAAATTTTCTACCGAAATTCGGAGTCGGCGACTACAACTTTAAGAGCGTTAATTCCAATTTTCGGTCGTAATTCTCGCCCTAGTAGACAGGCAATAACAAGTTTAGTGCAACAATTTGAGTCTGCATATTTGCTGTGTGATGTTGCCGTATCAGTGAGACAACGGGTTGGTCGAAGTGTCGAAAATATCGCTGCCGTTCAGGCGCCAGTAGCAAACGATCCAAATCAGTCAATTCCACGGCGTTCTCAAGAATTGGGCATCGCTCAGGCCACATTATCGAGTTATCGCGCTATGATCACCGATTATTTTTGCGTGGCCGAGTCGTTGAAAATTGGATCCAACGAATCGACCGCTGCAAACGTGCCGCGGTGGCCATATGAACGAAGTCGAGTTTCATTCATAAATGTTTTGATTGTACTTCAAGCCGATGATAAAGTTTTTGAAATATCTCAAATGGTTTGCGTTTTACTTAAAAAAAGAAAGTTGTCAATTGCACTTAAACGTAGCACTTAGTCTGCCAATGTTGTTAATATTACTGGGGCTTCATTCCATGCCTAGTACCGACAATATTTTGTCTCTTTCGTGTAGTATGGATGGCCATACGTCGTTTCGCAATCATATATTTCTTGATTTTATTGCCTGGGAGTTAACTCGATAGGCAACCCCTAATGTGAAGGACCAGGCTCTTTGTGACGCGATGTGACATCAGTTTTCAGTATTCCCGTGCGAGGCTATGAGTTTCTTTCGATTTGAATTCTTCCACCACAGTCTTTATTTCAGAGACCCCACCAGCTGGTTCTGGAACGCCTTTCAGATCTGGGCATTGAACATGTAAAAGAAGTCCTAAAAAGGATCACCTGGTCAAGGGGATGAATTCAGACAACACGGTTGAGTTTTTCCGATGTTCGATTATGCAACGTTGGTCGATTGTTGGCACTTCTAACTTACACACGCAGTTTCTAAGGACCACCATGAGGAGAAAGTACATGATGCAAACTTGCCATGTATTAGAGTGTCCGTGGTCACCTGAGCCTCTACTATTACCTAATTTAATTTACAAAGTTTCCTGGTAAATTAGTCTTCATTTCACCTTATATTTTCAAAGTTTTGAATTGTTCGTACTATTCTACACCGTTTTCCAACTCCAAATACTATTTAACTTAACGATAGAACCAAGAGATCAGGCAAAAGTGCTGGCTCAAGGCCACACCAGTCATGTCCAAGCACACGCGGGAATCTAAAAAATTAATGCGAAACGCACTTAAAATTCTGTTGCCAATAAATAGGCAAAAAAGTTAAATCGTATCTGTAACTTCAATCAGAGCACGTCAAAGTCTTCCGACCAGTTTCAACTAACAAATTTTTTAACTAAACCACACGCAATACCCCTCCCTCTCAGTGGAATGTTTGACCACAATTTAAACTTTTCTAAGGCGAGTAATTAAAAAAAGAATTAACATAATCCATCCATCTTTCGACATCCCGGAGAGCATTGCTAATTCAACCATTCAAGATCAATTTGATTTTTTTTTTTTTTTCTTGAGATCAAAACAAAGTGACAGATGAAAAGGCAATCTACCACTCTAGTCGATTTAATTGACAAGTTGTTGAGTTGATTCTCTGCTGGTGGTGTTAGGGGGATAGGAGCAATTTCGAAATTTCAAACCCCTAAAGATCCAAGTGATCTCATCGTTAGAGTAGTTGTCGTTTGTTTGGTGAGGACTGTGCTGAATAATGCTAAACAGACAGACGAATGAGAACGAGTAAAAAAAAGTATCTAAAGTTGAAGGCCTCTTTAGGATGCAATGACCATGCAAAGAGGTGTGTCATTCTTCAAGTGAAACAAGTCAAGTGCTCGTCGATCATTGAATCGGGAAGTGTCGGGTGTTTTACTGTTGCTTCGAGGTGAATATTTACACAGAAATCCTTATTGTTGGTGAAGTAGGTGACTTTTGTTCGAATATGTTTGCTTTTGTTACCTTTGTTTGCAGATTCAGTTGAGAGATTAATTCTTGTTACTTTGACAGAACCGGCTTATGTCAATGACTACTAACGTAAGACGTTCAAAAAAGAATTTGGCGAGTTCAAGCGGACAAAAAGAATCTACAGAGTCTTCAAGGTCTGAGATTGAATTCCAGTATCCTCTAATTTACAAATGTCATCCTGAAGTGGATTGTGGCAAGGATTTGGCTTTAATTTATACACTACTCAATAGAGTCCACTAACCAGAAGTGGCAGGAGATTGTATTGAGCTCGGGTTTCAAGAGAAGTTGGAGAGAGCTCAAATACATTGTCAAAGCCTTATAGTTCAGGAGTCGTAGAGTGCTGAAAACTATTCATGGCGAGAATCACTATCCTTTCTCGCTCTGATAGAAAAATGTAGGTCTTTCTATTTATGGAAAAAAAAAATAGGACGAACGATACAAGACTAGATCAATCCGAGTTGAGGGAGAATAGGCTTTAACTCAAAAAGTGTAACCTTTGTAGGAGTTTAATCCTCACAACTCTGATTCGCAATGTAGTGCCTATTCGTGCTAAAGTTGAAAGGAATTTCGAGCCATATGTCGATGTTGTGGTCCAGCTATTACGAGGATATTGAAGAATATCAATAAAAGGCACATTACTTAGGGAAAATAGTATGTAATTTACGACATCGAGTCAGTTTGGAAAATGGATTGTTGAGTTTTGAAGGAAACTCGACTTCGGATAAACATAACATCACCAGGCGCTTTGCAAAATGCTGGTTATGGTCATTTGAATGACGAAAAGCGGCAAACTCCAATAGGTACATCATAGTTTGATCCACGGTTCAATTCTGTGAAACTACTGCGACATATTGGGAGCTCAGGTTGTTTCTTGAAATTTCGGCATCAGGCTGTAGTTTTGTAATAGAATTTGTTTGGACACAATTCCCGGCACAGCACCTGCCATTACAGTGAGGTATCACGTTTTCGTCAAACCATAATCCTTCCTTTCCTTTAAGTGGCGCTAGAGTCCGGGGTGCACCTGGGCCACAGTCAACAAGCTTCTCCAGCCAGCTTGATCCCTGGCTAGCTGCTTCCAGTTTCGCATGCTAAGTTGGCTGAGATCCCCTTTCACTTGCGTGCGCCACCTTCCTCTCCCGCGCTGTCCCTCGGGAGCGGATTCAAACACTTTTCGGACCGGAGCATTGGTGTCCATGCGCTCTACATGACCCAGCCATCTCAGTCTTTGGATCTTCACTCTTCTGGCTAGGTCCATGTCGCTATACAGTCCATACAGTTCATCGTTGTATCTCCTCCTCCACTCACCGTCAATGCAGACGGGACCAAAGATCGCCCGAAGAATTTTTCTCTCGAAGCAACCAACACACCCTCATCCATTTTTGATAATGTCCATGCCTCTGCGCCATAGAGCAGGACCGGGATTATTAAGGTCTTAT
Organism: Volucella inflata; assembly: GCA_928272305.1. Classification (NCBI taxonomy): domain Eukaryota; kingdom Metazoa; phylum Arthropoda; class Insecta; order Diptera; family Syrphidae; genus Volucella; species Volucella inflata. Next base: position 4,679,518 of record OV743717.1, on the reverse strand, counting down.
AAAGGGTGACTTTTGTTGTCCGAGAGAGGGCTTTGCTACTCAATTGCCTTCTTCGCCCAATGAGACAGCGGTTGGCAAGAGTTATTCTTCGCTTGATCTCAGCGCTGGTGTCGTTATCTGTATTTATAGCAGAGCCTAGGTAGACAAAGTCCTTAACTACCTCAAAGTTATATCTGTCGAAGGTGACGTTCTGTCCGAGACGTCAGTGTTGGTTGTCCTTTTTTCTTGACAGCATATAATTGGTCTTGCCCTCATTGACCGCTAAACCCATTTTCGCCGCTTTCGTCTCAATACTCGCGAAAGCGCCGCTGACATCACGCTGCTTTCTCCCGATTATGTCAATATGTCGGCGTATGCGAGTAGTTGGACGGACTGTTGAAAGATAGCGCCTCTTGTGTTTGCTCGTGAGTTTTGCACTATTCTTTCAAGTACGATGTTGAAGAAATCGCATGACAGCACATCGCCTTGTCTTGATCCTTTCTGGACATCAAAGGTCTCGGTGAGATCTTAACTGACCTTGATGGAGCAGCGTGCATTCTCCACCGTCATCCTGCACAGACGGACGAGTTTTTTTTTTGCCGAAATTAGACATTGCTCTATATAGCTCGTCTCTATAAATGCAGTCATACGCGGCCTTAAAGTCGATGAATAGGTGGTGTGTATCGATCTGAAGCTCATGGGTCTTCTCCAAGATCTGCCGTAGTGTGAATAGTTGATCGATAGTGGACTTTACGGGCATTCTTTCGTCCGACCATATTTTACAAATGAGTTTGGGTATGCTCCTTACCAAGTCATCGCCTGCCGCTTTGAAGAGCTCGGCAGTCGGATGGCCAGAGCGAAAGGCCTGCTCCAGCAGCTTTTTTAGACTTAAGCTTCGATATAGCTACTTTCACTTCATCCAGGTCGGGTGGACGGTATTGTTGGTCATCATTGTCCAGGCTGAAAGGTTGATTCTGCTTGACAGCGGTATTTGGTCCGTCATCGCCGTTATACAGTCTGCAGAAATGGTCTTTCCAAATCCTCAGCATCGACTGCGATTCTACTATAATGTTCCCTTGTTCATCTCAACAGGCTTCGGTTTCGGGTTTGTTTTCGTGGCATGTTATTTTTACCTTTTGATAAAACTTCCGAACCTCATTCTTCGAGTAGCATCTCTCGATTTCTCAAGCCACTGTTCGCCTCTTCTCTTCCGCTCATAGAACTCGTAAGCAGCTCTGGTCCTTCTAAGCAGCGCCGCTTTATATGAATTTTGCTTAGCTGCATGTGCTTGCCGGCATTCATCATCGAACCAGGGGTTTCGTTGTAATGGACGAGTGATACCCAGCACATCAGAAGCGGCATGGTCAATGGTCTTCGATGCTTGATGCTGGCTTCATTGGACTTCTTAAGAGATTAAGGGACACTCGATCGGAAAAGGAATTGGCGATCTCTTGCGATTGTAGCCGTCTGACGTCGAATTTTCTCACAGCATTAGTTTGTCTTGGCATAGTTTGGGATATCCGCAACCGTACCTTGGCTACAACAAGGTAATGGTCCGAGTCGATGTTGGCTCCTCGGAACGTACGGACATCCATAATGCTGGAGGAGTGTCTTGCGTCGATCGCAATGTGATCGATCTGGTTGACTGTTGGCTGATCAGGAGTTCTCCAAGTCCCCTTGTGTATGTCGAGATGTGGGAACCGCGTGCTAGCAACGACAATGTTTCGCCCCACCGCAAAGTCGATAAGCCTGAATCCATTATCGGAGGTGGTGTTGTGCAGGCTATATTTTCCGATTGTTCCACCAAAAATACCCTCTCTTCCTAGCTTTCCATTTAAATCACCGAGGACAATTTTAACGTCATAGCTAGGGCAGTGCTCGTAGGTCTTGTTAAGGAGCTTATAGAAGGCATCCTTGGTGTCGTCATATTTATCCTCTTTGGGGGCATGCGCGCATATAAGGCTAATGTTGGCGAATTTAGGCTTGATGCGGATTGCTTAGAGGCGCTCACTCAAATGCCGGAAGCTCAGGACTTCTTGACTTAGTCTGCCTCCGACAACAAATCCGCATCCACATAAGCGTTGCTTTTGCTGTCGATAGCAATTGCCGTAATAGATGTCGCAGTTTTTCATTTTCTTTTTGTTCGGCCCATAATATCCCTATTTGAATTCGTAGTTCGCTACGAAAGACCACCAATAAGATTGATTACATTGCATACAACTGAATGTGCATCTCTAGACCTCTAAATGTCCGAGAATGCTGGGCGGCACGATTACGATGGCCAGCTAATGGGCATAGATGTCAATAACACAGCCTGAATATACTGCGGGTTCATTTTACTGATATAGGACCTTATTTGAGGTGACAAACGCTTTGTAAATATGTTCTTTACAAACTCTATGTATATAACTAGAAGCAGCTAGAGATTCAGCTGGTTGGAGATACATGCTGATTGCGTGAGAACAATACCACCCTGGTCTGTGGGATTTCAATTCCCTTTTTTTTTAACACCAGAGCTGCAAAGGAAATCGAAGCTGGTGTCAAACTACATTTGATGGAGTCAAATCTACAATAAACGAATTTTTGAGAATCGTACAATGAGCAGTAGCAAGGAAACTCATAGCAATAGACTGCTTCATAGTCCACATCAATTGGCAATACCACTTTGGTGGTTGAACTTTGTTCACTCTTAGTAGGAAGAGATCAATTCTTACTATAACGAGCACTCAAAGCAATCGACCTTTCTGACCCCACTGTATTCTTTCGCCTTCAACTTCCTTGAATACCACATTACGAGAGAAACAATTCCACACCATCAATGATTAACCAAATATTTGCCATCCGTTCTCACATCAAACGGCTGCTTCTGTATATAGTACTTCAGATTTCAGACAGAGTATTGTTTATTTAATTACCTAGCTACTGTGTTGCCAAACTGAGTACCAGCTACCACTTAAACATTCCGCAAGTCAACAAAATCATGTATGTGGGTGGTGTACTCGAAACAACTCGGTTTTAATTAAATTATTGACTCAACCATGCCACATTGCTCTTAACCTATCATCAACTCGAAAGGTGGCACTTCTTCAATATCTTCATTTGCGTTTCGTTTCACATTCAGAAACAATGCAACTTGCAACAGTTGAATTTGGACTTAAAATCGTGTGCTCTTAGCACCTTTAGGTCTAGCGCTGCTCGAAAAATATGCAAATTTCTGTTTGTGCCGTCAATTAAACTGAAAACTTGAATTCGAATTAGAGATACGCAAATATAGGTACAAAGACGGCAAAGGCACTGGCAACGAGAACGACAAATTTGTGGGTTGTTTGTCGAAAAGACTCTCAAAACGTGGGTTTGTCGTGCTTTCTGTGTGAGTCTGTCGCTGCAGACTCATTACCCGAAACAACACCTCCTCGAATTGTTTTTTTTTACAGTCGTTTTAGTACCTATGTAGTGGGGTAGAGACGACAAAGGGGAAGTTACATATTATTGCAATCCAGTCTGTTCCAACAACGCGGCCGACGCTTGAAAGGTGTTAAACACGTATTTGCCATCGAATTACTCGTAATCCATCATTCCAAGCATTCAAACATTCACCATCTTCGGCGTGGCAAATGACGGAGTTGACAAGAGTCTTGTGGCCATTTTTGGTAGGGCCACACCACCATCTGAGACATTTTGACGACGCGAGCCACCATTTAAGGGAACAACAAGATGATGCCATTGCTATCCCGGTGGTGGTTTTTTTTTGTAAGTTGCAAATTCTAGAGAAAAAGATTGGTGGGATCGGGACTGGTGTTGTCCCCTAGAAAGTGTTAAATTTACCCATTAATCCCCCTTTTCATTCCAGCCAGTGCGCATTGAATGAGATTATTGTTTGTGATTAGAGGTGAGGCGGCGAATTTGTGTGGTCGGATGTACTGAAGCAGTGTATCAGTGCCCCCAAATCCCTATGCAAATCGGATTGCTCGTGATATTATGGCCAAACAACATGGCACAATTGACACATAAATCTTGTTGTTACGAGTAGTTGGTGTTGTTTTTGTTTCTGTTGTTGTGATGGCATGCAATTGTTCGGGCTCGTTATTTCGTAGGGTGGTTATGCAATTGGGTACGGGGTTGTGGTTGTCTTATGCAGTTTACTGGGCGGTTCGTTTCCGGACTGGTTACATGAATGTGAGGAAGCAGTAGTCAAATGGGAGTAGTGGTGGTAACAGTTGGATGGTGTTAAGTACTGGTAAAAGGAATGGCTTAAATCGAACATATATTAGGTGAAAGGTATTATAAAAGATATACAGTGAGGTGGCCTTATGGCAACCTGGAGCTTGCGTTGAAGACGATCAGCACCTGGGCAGGCAGCTGTGGTCTCAATGTCAATCCCTCCAAAACGGAACTGGTTCTCTTTACCAGAAAGTACAAGATACCGCAATTCACACTGCCAAAACTCGGTGGAATGAAGCTGTCCCTTTCGGATAGTGCGAAGTACCTTGGCGTGATTCTGGATCAGAAACTGAATTGGAATCTCAACGTAGCGGAAAGAATTAAAAATGCATATAATGCTCTTTTCATATGTAAAAGAACTGTGGGGAAAATTTGGGGCCTTAAACCTGCTATGGTGTACTGGCTATATACGGTAGTGGTGAGACCCATACTGACATATGGCGCACTAGCATGGTGGAAAGCAACAACTAAGAAAACGACTTACGGAAAATTAGCGGCGGCTCAGAGAACGGCTACCATAGCCATTACTAGAGCGCTCCGTCCTACACCTGACACCGCTTGATTTACAGATAAAAAAACTTGCTGGCAACAGTGCGATTCGACTCACTAATCCGGGTCTTTTCAAAAACAGTAGCTTCGGACACGGCACAATCCTGGGAGAGCTACTACCAGGCAATACTGGAACAGATGAAATCCCTTCCTTAATCGATTTCGGCATTCCGCAGTGTCTTCCAATCAGAGGTTCTAGCTGTCCTCAGGGCGGCTGAGCTGATGTAGATGAGATCGGTATCCGGCAAAGATATCGCTATCTACACCGACAGCCAGGCTGCTCTTAAGGCAATGGAGTTAAACAACGTTAACTCTGACACAGTCAGGGGCTGTCGCACAATGCTCAGAGCATTATGCATTCAGAACAGGATGAGACTGTGCTGGGTGCCAGGGCACTGCAGTATAGAGGGAAATGAACAAGCAGACGAGCTTGCAAGAAGAGGAGGGCTGCTCGACAATAGTGAGGTTGCGAATGTCAAACCACCCCTCTGCACAGTAAGGGGCACTATCGAGGAAAAAATCATAAAGCCCGCCAGCATAAGGTGGCTGAACCTGGAAGGACATAGGGTATCAGAGGCTCTATGGCCACTTCTCGACGGTAACAGATCTAGGAAGCTTATTAAGCTAAATAGGGATAAGCTTAGGATGCTAATAGGAATACTAACAGGACACTGTCAACTGCTGAAGCACGCAAAGAGGTTAAAACTAACAAATACGGACACTTGTAGATTCTGCGGGGATCTACAAGCGGTTGAGGATATAACACACATTTTATGTGAATGTGAGGCAATATCGCGCAGCCGAAGGAAATTCTTGGGAAAATATTTCTTTGAAAACTAAGAGGAAATTAACGGTACAGACTTCAAAGGCCTTCTTGGCTTCTGTAGAGAAATTGTGTACTTTAACAGGGAAACAGTTTAGGTTTTCTGCTTTTTGGAGTTGGTTTTAACCCACAGGGGATCGCGATGGGCCCATTCAGGTGCCTAGTGTCTGTGTCTTGTGGCACACCCTATTTTACCTAACCTAACCTAAGGTGGTCTCTATAAGATCAAAAGCCTATCTTGATCCAAGTTTATGGTGTGCTAACGCATGTACTCTCCAGTTGCTGTATTTCATCAGATGTGCTTTCTTGGGCAGCCTCACAATCAATCACCTCCTCCAATGTGTCCTGTTTTTCTTAAGAGCCCATTTCGCATACGTTATTGCAGCGTCCCTCTGGTGTAGATGCAATCAAGTGTATTCCAAGCTGGGCTAGGCTCACCTAAGTTTGAGTAAAAATGCTTCAAAATGTTTCTGTTATCTGGCAAGCTGTTTGAGCAGCAGACTTGCATCTGTAACCCTAAGCGGGTTCCTTTAAGCTTGATGGCTAATGCTTTGATATAGTAACACTAGTCTTGTTTTGCACAATGTCGCACATTTTCTCTTCATACGAAAATCGACTTCTAGTACTAGACACTTTGTTGCAGTAATCGCTGCAATCTGTTTTATGAGTTTTATACGCTCATCGATCCATTTCTAGGTATTTGCTATCGGCCATGTGCTTTAGATCTGACTTCAACAGGGAATGGCGTTTTCTACAGCATCCCGATGAGCATCTATGCTCTCAGGAGTTGCTGATTGTTTCAGCATTTTTGGCAAAGTGGTCACTTATCTGTTAGCGCATTGAAGAAACCTAGACCATTACAATGCTGCCTTTTTATCTTTGATTGTTGTTAAGAGATGTAGTAGGAATACGTAGTCCATTTCTGTTGCAACGCCAGGCCCATATTTGTAACTTATGTTTCTAATGCAACTCCTGCTGTATTCGTCTTTTCCAATGTTAAGGCCCGTCTAGATGTCCAAATTAAACATGATAAAACCACAGAATTCAGTGTAAAAACCTTGAAAATAGTTGAAATAGGAAACTGTTTTCTTAGATTCGAAATCAGCAAGACAAATACTGCAGGAGTTATCTAAGTTAGGTAGATCTTTTAGAGATTCTTGGTCTCATGAGCGAAACTTACTTCCAAGATTACCAGAGCAGAAAAAGTTCACAACAAATTCTTGCAACTGAAACTAATTGAGCTTATATCCCAGTAGTTAGTATCTGTCATCAATTAATGCGATGGATGAGCTTATGAAATATGCTGTTGCGTTCTTTAAGTCGCCTCGCACCGATGGCGTAGATGAACTTTATCGATGTCGAGATCATTGGTACTATAGGCATGTTATTGCTGAAACTTTGCTTAAGTACTCTATTCCGATAAAACAATGATAGTTTCATTGGATCTTTAAAAGGTATTTGATAGTGTTTTGCCAAAGGATTCACTAGCAGAAACATGTCCATCTGAAATCAATTATTCTATTTTTCAATGGACTTTTCGAAAGGTTCATTTGAAGTTGTTATTAACTTTTATTTCATGGTATCGTGCCCACAGTCTACAATGATCACTCTGACGGATACCCCATTGATTCATCATTCAGTTGTATCTTCTAGATAAAAATTAAAGTAGATAAAAGCAAAATCGATCCCTAAACTTAAGGCTTTTTTCTCCAGATATTTGTCGGTGATGCGTGCCACGTATCAATTACGAGATCTTATCTTCTGTATATATTTACATCAGTAATCGAACAGTATATGAGAAATTCCAATGGGTAACAACTTACAACATCATGTTCGGTGGCAATAAAACCGTCTGACCCATCGCTTGCAGCTTAAGTAGTTAAAAAAACTATTCTTGTACTACTGTTTAGGAATGTGTTAATTGTCGGTATTAACAGCAATTCATAAATCTCAATTAACTACGCATCTGATTAAGAATCAATAAAGGAACAATCGAACACTCTCGGCAATTAAATCAACATAACGCGGAATCTAAAAAGCACGTGCTGCAGCACTGTCTAGCATTCGATTTACTTTTGATTTCTCTTGGTGTTCTACTGTTATTAGTGTCCAGATACTCATAACAAAATCATAAGATACAAAACCGTGTTGAAATCGAAATAGACATTGTACCAGTGTGTGTTGAAAGTGTCACCCACGTTTATGCCCTCCGGCCATTGAACGAATATAAGTAAGTACAACTGCGGGTATGTAACTCTATACCGGTTACAAATGATATGTAACCCCACACGTTTCTACTTTTTCTCTAAACCTCTGTTCATTTAAAACGACAAAAAAAAAATCAAATCAACTTCAAGGTCTAATGAGAGAATATTGGGTAATTTCGATCGAAACCACATGGTTAATTGAAAATCACAAATGACTACGAATACGATTACAAATATTAGTAATGGTATGAATGCGAGTACAAATCTCCATCTCAGTTCCAATTTCAATTTCAATCACTTGTCATTTTAACACCTCGTTGTTTCTACTTACAATCAATTCTCCACTAAATCAGCGTTGAAGTATAAAATTGGCAATTTTTTTTTAAAGACTCTTTGATCAAGTAGAACATTCGACCATTTGACCCGTCGACGGGTGCCGAGTTAAAATCAATTTTTATTTCTTAAGTGGGTGACCGATCCGTTAAGAACACATGACTGACTGGTCATCAAATGTACTATAATACTCGTATGTTTAGTTAAAAACTAACAAACCCCACGCCTAATGACGTCTCCATAAAAATCCGAAAAAAATTAGCCAATAACTGAGTGATTATGTTAAACAAAAGAGTTGAGGCACGAACTCGATTTTAAGAATTTCTCGAATTAGTGCCATAAATTTGAAATAACAAAGTTAATCCCGCCTACGGATGCTGTAGAATTAATGGGAGTGACACAAAATATTAGTGGACTCAAACAGAGGCATCAATCACATCGTAATCACCAGGGATCAGATGTTCTACGGTTTCTTGCCGAAATAAGATTCTGACAGAGGGGTTCGTTTCGCAATCAATCATTTCTACAAGATTAGGCGCCTTATATTGGGAGACGCGCAACTAGATGTAGAGATGAAAATGATTTTAGGATTCTTCGAAATGCCAACAAAAGATTTGACTATGGGTCGTTAGGATCCAAATTTTACAGACAAACTGCTACACAGCATTCGATTTTTGTTTTCTGGAGAAAAAGATTCAGACTGCAGCAGAATATCACTGCTTTTTAAGATTTATCTCAATGAAAATGAGATTCTGATTACCATTGGAAAGCATACTCGTATATATCGTGTGAATAGAATATCTGAAGTTTCTATTGACGTTTTTTAGATAGCAATGACGGGTAAATGGGAAGTTCCCATAGGTCTCTCAGTATCGAGAAGAAGCCTCTGCATGCAGACAAATATTTTCCAGGAAAGCTGTGTTATTCCACTTTCTTTGGTGTTATTTGATAAAGCCCTCGGAGTCTGCAAGGAAAATTTGACGAATGACGAACACTTGCCTTATGAGTAAAGCGAGTAAAAGTTTGAAATTGAAAGAAGGAAAAGACTTACTTGAGGTCATCGTTCATGCTTTCTGGAAAAGCATTTTATGCAGGATAAGGTAAAAAATTTTTGAGTATGTAAAGCAGGATGATGAGATGGTGGTAAGTACTCTTCATCAACCGGAAAGCGAATAAGGGTTCATCGTATGTCCACTATTTACATTTAAAGCACGCAATCAGGTGAAAGACTAAGTGGTTTGCGTAGAGTGTCTCTGCCGATGAATTTTTCATCTCGTCTTCAGTGGTTAGTCGGACGCCTAAGAGAATCACCGAATCACTTGTACCTTAACAGTTGATCAACGCCTTGATGTGTTCATGGATAGCTCTGTTAATCCATCTGATCTATGCATTTGAAGAATGCAGATGAAATGCATGACGTGAATTTACCACCTAAGTTGGAAGTGGTGTGCGTCATGTCTACTACTGGGAGAACTTCTAGCTATCTCGTAAAGTGGTCCACGGCGATTAGATCGACTCGGTAACTGCTTACAAGGCATACAAAGTTCATGAGTGCCGATGTCGACCAATACCTCGCCAGAAATAAGGTGTTGGACAATGTTAACGCACGGTTCGTCAATGGCGGCTTTAAAGAACAACTTCCTTTCATCTTGTCCATCTTTCAGTTGAATGTGGGTTAGCATTGTCGTTTAGGGGGCAATTTTTTGTAAAAATATTCAAGTGATTCAGCAACGCAGTCAACTTGTAAAGAGCCACACATTCGGCTACGTCTTAAGGTTTACGATGTTCTGCTTGAGCCACAAGATGGTGCAAGTCTCCCAACACTTTGATTGTTAACTTGGTCCACAAAAACAGTGTTGTGCGTGTTTCTGCAAATAAGCTGCTGTAATACAACCCTCAAGCTGCTTGTTGGTTAAAGAAAATCTTTTCTGCCGCGTGGATTAGATGGGTAAACTAGCATTTAAGCAACAAAGTTTTACATTCTACATCACTGTATCGTCGAGTTAGGTTTTTTTTCGAATTCTTTTATCGTGATGGTCATGGTCTATACTAAGGGAGAGAGGGGTTCAATGAGTCTTTTGTAACCTGCATCATCTTATATTACAGTGTGACTCTGTGTGCAGTTGGTAGCAGCGAGAAAGTTTCCTTAACTTACCGCCAAATGAACATACTTGTAAACATCAAAATAATGAAACAGCTGACAGGGTTGCCTGGAGATCTAAAAAAAACCTACGCAACGCTAGGGCAGTGGTATGTCGTAAGGAGACAATAACAATACAGGGGATAACGTGATGTTGAACAGTTCTAAGATGTAGAACACTTGGGGTGTAACAGAGATTATAAAATGGATGCAGTTTCAGCAGCATAATTAAGTGCCAGGCCTGCAGGATAGTCCACGAGACCTGTGGAATATGTCTGCGAGCATTATTTTATTTCTGTAGTCAATAGTAAAATTGATTATGAAAATGAAAAAAACATGCTTAGATCCAATAATCACAATAGACACCGTCTCTCTAAAACCCTATTTCTTGATACTGGCGTATGTTACTTTCAACATTTTAGCATGTTGTTACGAAGAATTACGTAGTCCACCAGATTGTAGCTGCCCCTTCCTGACCTTGTATCCTCAGATCCAAGGCGACTGGATGACTGGCCGTAGACCTAAGGGCTTTAGGCGAAGAATACTGGAGTCTGTTTGAGACTGTTCTTGGAAGCTCATCGCCTTGTACATGCAGTTTTTATCAAAAATGACACGTACGCACTATCGCATTAGTTATAACATATATAGGATTGAAGAATTATTTTCTAGAAAAAGTCTAGCAAGAACTTTAGCACTAACAATGATTTATTGTCACCTGCAATCATCAACTGGGTCATTCCCACACACTGTCTGCATAGTTCGAATTAGGAATCATCGTAAGACAGTAAGTAGGCAAACGCAAACATCGGTAACATAAATGATACCAATTCCATTTGCTCTCACCTTGAATCTGACGAACTTTTGTCGCTCTAAAGACATTGTCTGCAGCATTTAACTTATTCTGTTGATTGATGGAAGCCAAGCCGTAAAATGCGTAAGGTGAAGCCAACCTAATGGCATGTTTACATATTCAAAAACAACGAAAATTGCTGCTGTGGGACTTAATTAGTTGAGTTAGCTTCGAAAGACATTTTCACGTACTTACCAGTGGGTAGATGTTTAAGCGTAATTAACCCATTAAGCTACGCAGTAATTTTTCAATGTAAGAAATTGTTTTGCATTTTGGTTGGCTGCCATACATTTTTATTAATTTTTTCTTTATAGAGAGCTTAGTGCAATGAATGGTTAATGTTTAGATGTCACTTTTAAAATAATATCGAAATTAATGTCTAACTGCGGTAATGTGTTTGTGTAAATGCATTGGGCATCCTAAGTATGTCCATGGCCGATTGGTTTAGCCAGGACTATTTCCAATTTGTATGCAAACTTGGTACCTTTTTTCCTCGGATCGACTGAATTATTTAATCTTGTTTACAACGTTTGTACTTGTATCTGCTCCTAAGAGAGCTGCTAATCGGTCTTAGAAAGCCAACTGGACGGGGAAAGCAGAAACAAGTTCAAGCGACTCAGGACTGACTGAATCGCCTTAAACATAAATCAACTTGTCCAGATGGTATAACACCTATAACCTATGGAAACCTAGACTTTTCTGAGTATTTTCGGCGACATTATTTCAACGCATGCACTGTTATTTTATTTCCCTTTAAGGACAACATTCAATACAGATGATTGTTTTGGAAATATTAACATTTTATGATTATACAGTAAGCCGGTATGCCTCAGGGTTCTGTCTTAGAAACCCTCCTTAATCTTAGAAACCCTCCTTAATCTTTTCTTTATGATCTCTTGTCTGCTTCTTCTGATTCAATATATTGCTTTGCTGACGACAGCACTCTCTGCTTTTATTATTCATTCCCTGACTCACGTCTTGTGTCATCGGCTAGAAAGGGTGACCAGATAGCAATTATAGTTTTCCCAATTGTTATGCCTCAGCAGCTGTCAAAGTTACCAATGACATCCAGCTGTCAACATATTCAATAAGGTTTGCCATTTCATCATGCATCGTTTTACGCTTGCCGACGTGGATTTCGTCGTGAGCTCGGTCGTCATCATGGCTTCAGTTTGAAGGCAATTAGTAGCACCGTGAAAAAGTTTGAGCATGAGTACACTCTTTCAGATCTTAAGCTACCAATCAGATAGAGATAGGAAAACGTAACCGCCGCCGTAGCGGCCAATATTGTAGAAGACCCAGAAATGTCGCCAGAGAGTCAATCTGGCTTACTTTGCGATTGGATTTGGGCCTACATCCGTATAAAATTAGGATGACGCAAGAATTGAAGCCGGACGACTATAGACAGTGCCGAGAGTTCGCTAATTGGGCGCTGGAAAATTTGACCGGAGATCTGGATTTTGGCCAAAAACTCATCCTCTCGGACGAGGCCCATTTTTGGCTCAGCGGCTATGTCAACAAGCAAAGTTGTCATTATTGGTGGGCGAACAGAATCCATATATGTTCGGTCAAGCATCAATGCATCCACAAAGATTGTCTGTTTAGTGCGATTTATGGCATTGCAGCATCATCGGACCTTATTTCTTTCAAAATGAGGAAGGAGACACCATTACGGTCAATGGCCTCAGGTTTATAGCGATTTCAACTGACTTTCTGTGGTCAGAGGTCGACCACATTAATATAGTATATCCGAACTATGGTTCCAACAAGATGTTGCTACATGTCATAGAAGCGACGCAACTCTCGCTTGGCTACTGGGCCGTCTCACAGCGAGCGTTCATCAATTGGCCGCTGCGATCATGCGATTTGACTCGATTATTTTCTAACAAGCAAACTACTATGGACGTCCTTTAGGCCAACATCTGATAAGTCGGAGCAACGCCGCAGATATTAGACAGAGTCATCGAAAATTGGACCAATTGCTTGAGGCATTGCCAGAGAAGCAGTCGGTCACTTGAATGATGTGCTATTCCACACATAGTGGCATGAACGTAGCTTCAAAACAAAGGCACACCATTGTTGTTTTATTCACACTTATCTCCTATAGTTCTTATCTGGAAACCCTGTAGAACGGGAACAGCAGCGTATGTTAAGCTCATTGAATTTCGATTGCATACGCATCGTAGGAACCGACAAATTTTCCATTCTCCTGTGCTCCACCCATTAAGAGCAGGATTCCGCCTCCTTCAAACCTTCAATCCTCAAATCCCACTTAAACCTAGTCGAAACTGCTATACCAGACACGTTAAGATGCCTAACGTTGAGCTTCTTGTTTTATTTTTTCATTGGATACTCAATCCCTGAATCGAGTGATGATTAGAGACTCAATTTTGATCCAAAATATTGAAGGCATGCCTATTACGGACCAGCTTATACCAGATTTGGTCCACATTTCGGCCATTTAGAGGTTACTTAATTGCTAAGTGAATTAATTTTGTTGAAAGACATTTAGAAAGATACTCGTATGTTTGAAGCAGTCGAACTACTCGTATTAGCGAATGATTAGACCGTTAAAACTGAATCATACTGCCGATCCTATTAGCGGCTACTTAGTTGCGGAGATGCTATCCGAGAAAAATGTGGGTAAGAAGTTTCAAGCTTCAGACATTCGATCGAACGTCTGATTCCAATTCGCCATTACAAATCTAATATACACAATGTTCCGACCACGCCGCTAAGATTGTCCTTGTTGGTTGGAACTCGCACTTTGGAAAAGGGAGTATATTTGGCGGTACAATCAAACGACATAGTCTTCCCGACAGTAGCTTCGAATATGGGCTCAGGCTTATCGCCTTGAGAACGAGGTGGAATGTCATCACAGAAAGCATACATTTCGCATTCCTTAACGCTTGCAAACCGATCCGGCAGTCACCTGTTGAAAAAGTATCATTTAAATTGTTCGCATTGCTATTAATTAAGACACGGCTCTTTTATTCTAGATGCCCAACAATTTTAAGGAGTCAACACGGATTCAGACCTTTGCCCTGTTGTTGCCACGAAGAAGATTACTCCAAAGAAGTTTGTTGTCGATTAACACTGTCAGCAGGAGCATGGAATGAAACAAGAGTCGAACAAGGCCCATCAGCTAAAAAAACAATAGTACGTAAGGCTCACCCATAGCTATAGAGAGGTACGAAGGTTGTCCAAAAAGTTTCCGACCGACATTTTTTCTCAAATTTTTTTTTATTTTTCTACATAGTCTCCTTGTAACTCTACACACTTCTCTCAGCGATGCTCTCATCTCTCTAACCCGTCCAAATAGTATTTGGCGTTTTTCTCTGCAAAATAATTGTTCACGAAGGTGATTGCCTCCTCATTTGACGAAAATCTCTGTCCTCCCAGCGCAGTTTTTAGATGAGGGAACAAAAAGCCGTTTTTCCGCAATTTCTGCCTTCAGCTTGGCAAGTAATGATGCATAGTATGCTCCTGAAATGGTTTTCCCTTTTTGAAGATAATTGATTAAGATAACACCTTTACTTTCCCAAAAAACAGTCGCCATAACTTTCCCAGCCGGAAAAAACCGTTTTTGCTTTTTTTGAAGCCGGCTAGCCCTTTGCAGTCCACTGTTTTGACTGAATTTTTGTTTCGGGCGTATAATGGTGTACCCATGTTTCATCTACAGTAATTAATCGGCGCCAAAACTCGGATTTATAGCGCCTAAACTGCGCCAACAGAGCGTTGGAAATGTTCATTCGAACACGTTGCTGGTCTAACGTAAGCAAATGTGGCGCCCAACGCGCGGACAGCTTTCTTAGACCTAAATCTTGATTTAATATGTAACAAACACGTTCTTTGGACATTTTCGTAACCTCTACTATCTCTCTCACTTTAATTCGGCGGTCGTCTAACACCATTTGGTGAACAACTTTTGCAATATTATCGTCAGTGGTTGTAGTTTTTGGACGTCCCGAACGTTCATCATCTCTCAAGCCCTTATGGCCACGTTCATTCAGCTGCCCAAAATTTTACTGTGGTAAATGATGGTGCAGAGTCCCCATACACAGAGGCCAACTCATTTCTGATTTGCGTAGCCGTATTGCCTTTCAAAAGCTTGAAAAATGGAATTGGTGATCAGGAGGTTCGTAGGGTGGCCAGGCTTTGCTCATTTTTTTTTGAAACAGAATCTAAGAATAGCATTAGTAGATTTCCTTATTCTCTAGCCTAGCTTGTAACAGAAATGGAATCGTTCGATGGTGGTTGATGCCGATGGCGTATGAGAAGGTCGTCATAAGTCGTGAGACACATAGCTGCATAAATAACCAAATGTTAGAATCAACCAAAATCAAAATAGACTGAAGTGCAATTAGATTGGTCGACAGTGGCTTTGGGGATAGTATCTGACCATGTAAATGCCTTGGAATGGCTTAGCTTTTTAACAGAATAGAAGAATTTACCAAGCAGTTTTCTGTTGTATTGAAACTCTAATTCTAACATCACCATCCTCATCGTGTGATTTGACTTCATGTCTTTTCTTTCTTTGAGATTATGAAATGGGACGTGTCTCAGCCATCTAATGCGATCACAATAAATTTACTCATTTCTGAGTCGACTATGTTAAGAACAATCAATTGTGGAGCACTCATAAATCACAGTGTCCACAAGGAACTCACAAGATCTTCAACAACGTGTACATACCATTGGTTACCTCATGTTCACCATAAAAGTACACAAATCCAGAGTTTTTTTTCTTTCTTTTGAGATCAAGCCTTTATAGGTTCATCATCAAGTCAAAGTTAATTTTGTTCCGTGATGAGCATTACGATATTGAATACGGCTGAGTGCTTTTAAGCGGATTAATGAGATGATTTTCCTTCAAATAGAATTGCCCATTGCCCAAGTCGTGATAGTTTTTTTTTTAATTTAATTTTTTTTTGTTAAATAATAAATCATATGTGTATCTATGACTGATGGGGGCAGGGCAGGTGTCAGTATGAAATTGAAGTCTCAATGACCTAATGGAAAAGAGCAAAAAAAAAAGTAAAAAATTAATAAAAAATCGTTCCACGTGTGAAGGTGCGGTTTAAAAAATTTGGTAGAGCTCATTTGTGGAGAACAAGGTTAATGGTTGGTAGACTGTTTGATAGAGATTGTTTTCTTAATCAAGCAGTTGCTAAGAACATTTGAATGGAGTCTGGAATGAAACTATGAATTGATTTGTAAATAATCTTTAAATTGAGAAACACGATTACAAATCAATTGAATGAAACTGTGGAGGATGGTGAATATTTCATTATTAATTAATTCACAGGGGAAGGACCTTTGTCTCTGGCTTATCAAATTTAAAAGTCGATGCCCTCAGTTCAAATGAATTACCTAAGGTTAAAATGGTCTAAGAAATTTGTATATATGTCTGTTTATGCATAATATTAAAAACGCGCATTTCGGACTACAAAAACTTCAGCCTAGGAGCCATAGCTTCTAAATTCGTAAAGAGTTCTACCATACAACAAACAAGTGATTAAAGTAGGTACTGACTACATATTGTTTGTGCTTCGTGATGGCCACCGGATACTTGTACTGTTCAAGTCGATAACAGAAGACTGACTGGATTAATTATGCTAAATCGCCAACATTTAGTATGCCAATCAGAATTTAGATATCAGATCTCTAGTGTGTTTTGCATAAGCTCCTGGCTACGTGAGTCAGAATACGTCAGATCATGGCTCTTCGTCATTTGAAACGCGTGTTGAAGGCTCAGGTTTCATCCTTAGTATGAGTCGAATCATCTTACCCAAATCATCTTAGCGTCACTTCACTTATTACGGCTCATTTCGGTTCAAAACCAACTAGGTACTAAGTTTTAACAATATCCATCGTAATGCTCACATTTGGGGGACTACCTCTAACGAATTAGGCCCGGTTTGAAGTCGGTGGCCCCTGAATCCCACGGTACTGTGTTTTATGTCCTGATGTGGACTACCGGCGGTCATGTCTCTAAACAGGACTTATGACCCGGCAGCTTTTACCTGGTCAAATCATAGCAATCTTCAGTGGCGTTAGACTCTGAGAGCGTCTACTATAACACAAGTATTTGCTCTGCCTCATTCATACTTAGACTATGTTATTGGAGTACTGAACCAAAGATAGTGGCAGGTGAATTCTTTAGTCACGGAGAGCTCTTATATTCGCTAGAGTTGGCTACTAGCTCTAAAACGACCTACCTCCTTCCAGTTTATATGTTTGCCCGATCCAAAGAAATGCAAAGACGTCCTAAACTGCGCCAACTATATAGGCACCATAGCAGTGAATGGCTGAGTTCATTTATCAATGATCTTACTAGTCCTACTTTTGCTGTTTCAAGCCTTGTTGTTTCACAATCGAATAACAATAACCACACTCACTCACTTCTTATATATTTTATGCCCAAGACAGTTTCTGTAAAAATAACGTAGCTCGAAAGATTGAAAGGATGGAAAGCACCCAAACTTAGAAATCGTTCATAACAAAAGGGAAATAATTTTTTTGGCCATTTTAAGCCCAACATTTTCTAGCGATCGCTTTAAATGGGGTTTGCAGGTAGCGCATATATCAGACAACTATGGAAGCTGTGAAAAATATTCTAATTAGCCGCCTGATATGGTGAACAGATAAGGGCAGAAAGATAACAACGTTTTCGCCCAGAAGGTCGTCGATTAAATGAGGGACAAACTATCTAGGTCAGAAGATGACCGAAAAAACCAACAAGACATCCTTAAGGAAGTAAAGAAGGTCCAACATGGGTTTTGAGACAGCTTTTGCGAAAGAGTTATCAGCAAAACTGAATCGTTTAGACAATGACAAGTTGTAAGGACCCGGATGATGTTGAATTTACTCCAATAAAAAATTCTTTTGATATTCTTATGAACACGCACCTATATTCAAACCTATTTTGGAAAAAAAGGTACAGACTTACAGATTGAACCGTTTTTAACCTTATATGGCCCCATGATCCCTTCCTACACAACTTTAGGATGCTTTCAAGAATGTGGAATTAGGAATATTCTCTTCTTGTACATCGAAATAAAGAGGCTCTAGATTCCCTCCTCTCGTGTAAAAGGCCAGATGTGACTTCTTTAACCCTTAGTCCTAAAGTCTGCACGACCGTGCTATATGACCACAGTGAAAAGATTGATTGGCATCACCCTTATAGTAAGTACCTAACGATTGTCTGATTGAGCATAGAACCTCTAGAAGTCATATTTCCTTAATTTGCTAGCTATAGACGGATTTGGGAAATTCTAGCCCAGCGTCAAATTTTGCAATATGCAAATCTTAGATAACCATAACTTCGAGACTAGTAAGGGACTTCCATATCATAAGATGGCTAAGCAACACAAAATCACACACTATTCGATTATTAAAGACTCCGATGTCCCAATGATTTACGTAGCTAATCAACCGTCCAGACTCGAATCCGACAAACAACATACCTTAAAGAGTTATAGAGATAACTATGAGTCATTTACACTAATATGGCCTTTAATCGACCCCAAACCATTCAGGGAGCTGATCAAACCCAAGGAAATCTAACAATCAAAACTACGATACACAGTGTCATTAAAAGACAGGCGCAGTGATTGAGTGTTTCTCAGAAAGATTTCTGCAGTAGCTAAGGAAACTGTGGCATAGTTTCATTGTGGCTGTCTCAGCACTCATCAGGCATTAGAAAGCAATTCCTAAGCACTTCTGAGATCTGAAATATTTCTACTCTGTGAAGAGTACCGATCTTGACGAATTTATTGAGAAATCTAGTTGGTTCTGGGATTACAACCGGCCTAAGTGTACATAAAAGAGAATTATCCTAAATTAACCTGACGCCTTAGGTAGGGTAAGTAGCTAGAGGTAAGTAGTTAGAGGCCTCAGTTCCTCAGTTAGAGTCGGGAACTACCGGTAATTATTCAAAGACCACGCTCACTGGTGAGGCTCTTTGGTGTAAGTAAGTGAGCCAACTATCACTATGATTGTTTGCCTCAACTGAATAAAATGTCAGCCCCTTACATTTTACGTCGAACTATCAGAGGGAAACTCAATTCTTATCGAGGTTCGCTTTACATAATCAACATTTTTGAAGGTGTAGCTAGTGAGGAATCGCTTTAAAAAAATTTGAATAAGGATTAGAGTTCATCTTTGAGATATTTTGTATTTTCCAGCTCATGTCCCTGGCATCCAAAAATAGATGCTTATATAGTTATGCAATAAGATTCCATGACATAACACCATAATTAAGTTTCAACTCGTGTCATCCCATTATGGACATGTTAACATTCTTCAAAAAATGTCAACTTGCGGATCTTCTTCCTTCCATCATATTAGCTCCTGCTGGGCTATTCACTACAACTCTATTCTTTCTCTTTTTAGATATTCAATTTATATACTAAACCATGTATGGTTGCCTAGTCACATTAATTAAGAAAAACAAACGAAAACAAACATTCAAATTAATTAAATGAAATAAATTATTTGCCAGCACTTTAGACGAAGGTTGCTCATACGCCTCCACAAATTCAAGTCTCATTTGCCAATGATTACCTACATAGAATATACAATTTCATATTTCTGTCTGGCTAACTTAAAAAACTCTGCTTAATATCTATATTTATTTGAATTTAATTGAAAGTAGCTGCCCGAGAACAAGTGATAATTAAAGTCGTCCAAAACAAAAGAGTTGACATGCAAACTTGATATACAAGAAATCGCCTTCAGTCTAGATTTCTGATTTTCTTATCAATCTATCAAAGTCTGTGTATTGGATACGATCCACAAGATCCACATTTGTTTTATGTCTCTCTTGTAGATTCTCTTAAACCTGGTTCGAGTTCGGTTGGGGTTTGAGTTGATTTTTTTGTTCATATTTATCGTGAGTAGTGGAACTTGCCTAATTGCAACTTCTTTCCGTCCATTGACTTCAAACCAACAGACTCAGACTGGCAATAACAGTACCAGACCAGCTAAACCCACTGATGCACATCGATAGCTGAGAAAGAATACAGATGAAAACAGATGCGAGGAGAGGAATGAAATAAGAGAGAACGACAACACAAAAGAGCGAAATCTTTTATATATTCGAAATTCACTTTAACATCGGTTTTAGTATCGCGTTGGCGGGTAGCACAAACGGTTTGCTATTTCAGTTACCTGCAGAACTGAACAAAGTCTTATTTTTATCTCTCAAAACGAATAAAGATTTTTCTAAAAATCTTCAAAAAAATAATTAACTTAAGAAGAAGTATCTTTAAGAACAAAACGAAGAGAAAAGTAGTTAGCTACTTTTTCAAAGAAACAACAAGAAAAAAGTCTCCAAAGTTTAGCCCGTTTTCATGGATTATTATACTCAAGAGTGGAGTGTGTATTAAAAAAAACCCTCCTCCTATGCGTTTGATTGTGTGTTGTATTATTTTATAACGAGAAGAACGAGTCTTTAACGAAAAAAACACTGTGATGTCAGCTTGTAGTCAGTCTTGATTTGTTTCGCGGTGAATTTGGTTCAATATAAAAAAATACTTTGGAGCGCTTACCTACCTAGTTTACCACAGTTGAGTTGTAAAAACAAAAAAAATAAAAAATAATTTTTTTCTGTCTGTAGTTCTTAAACACCGTCTGTGCTACCTTAAAACATATGTGAATATTTTCGTGTGTAATAAAGTGAAAAATTTACAAGAAATCGATAAAAGTTGCATGTGTAACAGAGTTTGTGTTGAAAAATTTGTATCTAGAAGCCTTTTTGAGAATAAGTCATCGGTAAATTGGAAAAAAAAGAAAGGGAAACGGTTTTGAAATTAAAAGTGAAGTCCCTTAGGTAAAAATAGAGAAAAAAAATTCAAGTCAATGTGAAAGAGAGTTTGTTAAACTTTAAGGATATCTATCAGAGTGGGTATTGAGTTACCACCTACATTGGATGTTTTTTCTGTTTGTTCACATTCGTTTGAGAACATCAGTGTTTTTTGTTGGTGCTGACAGGAAAGCAATTTTTTTAAATTTTTTTTTCGGACTGCATCACATGTCATCTTCAACTTTAACTTCAACTTCAACTTCAACTTTATCTTTATTTGAATCCACCTACGGCATTAGTCGCATTTCGTACAACGACAACGGATTTAATAGGTAGGTGTTCTTTTGCTTTAGCCATTTCCTTTCATTGCCAACAATGCCATTTGGAGTTTTTTTTTTCTGGTTTTTTTTTTGTCTTTGGTCTCGGCTGGTAGTTGGTAGTGAGTCTGACTTCTTGAATGAACGAATTTTTGATTTCATTTCATTTCGCCTTGAAGTTGGTTGCCCCTTCTGTATAATTTTAGTTTTATTTTTATTACGAGTATTTCATTGCTTCTTCCTTTCGGCCTTTCGGCCTTTTTGGTAATTTTTTTTGTTTTTTTGTTTGTGGTCTTCTGCGTCTGCTGAATGGTAAACTGCTTTGATGAGGATGATAATGAAAAGGAGTGTGGTCAATGCCACCGGAAAATTGTATTTAAGATAATTTTTTGTTTAATTTGTCTTGTATTTCTCGATCGAAAATGAATCATTTCGAAAATTTCGAGTAAACAATTTTTGTTTTTTTATCTTTTGATTTCGAATTGCTCGAATAAATAATTGATTGAGCATTGTGGAAGGTGGATGGTGGCAGAAAGCGAGTATATCTGGTCGGCCTTCTTTGTGGTCTCATATAGGTGAACTGTTTTTATTGTTTTTTTTTTTAAGTTGAATTGTCTCTATTGTCTGTCTGTGTGGTGTTTCCATTGTGTTCCGATTTTGGATGTGAGGGGGCTATCAATTGAATTTTTCTTCGAAAATTCAAACTTAAATGGTGGAGAGGTGGTTATCGTTTTTTTGTTTTTTTTTTATCGATTACTGGTTGAGACTATTGGCTGAGAGAGCTGAAACCCACATTAAGATGCGTTGCGTTGTTTGCATAATTTTAAGGTTAATGGTGAAGTTTTGATGTTTGTTTTTGTATGATTTGTCATAGCAGAAGACAAGTTACTTGAATTGGTGCATGATCCGGGAGTACACTTCTTGCTTCAATAAGTTGTATCTCTATCATGTCTTAAAGACTATTCCTGTGCGATGGATATCTGAAAACTTCCACGGATAGGTGTGGGTAAACTTGTTTCTAGATAGCCTCTTATTGTCCAATAAAATGTGTTTTTGTTTTGTATGCCACAAAAGCACATAAATTAGTTATCTTCGATTTGACAGCCGTTGTATGTAATGATCTAGTGATTTTGCATGAGAAATGAATGCGCTAGATGCAGCTGCTAAACAAAGCATTTATACAGCTTCTGTTTGCCTTGAGAATGAATCCGAGAAAATTGAGCGTACTAGCGTTGCTTGGATTAAAGAAAATTTAGCTTCCTTCATACGTGTATACTACAAATATTGACGGGTGCAGCAGAGCGACTGCAGAGGTTGTTCTGAGTACACGACTGTCTTCAAGCACTCTCTACATACAAATAATACACTTAATGAGGTTTCTCACTTGTACGGTTCATGGGCCTAGGATTCTGAATAGTTGATCAGGCACTGATGTGAATATCCAGGGCAAAACCGTCTAACAGGACTAAGACGATAATACTTCTACAAATCCAGATTTTCTATTTATTTGGATGTTCCAATTAATCAGCATGCTTTCGATATAATTGTGAGTCAATGAATTCTCCATCAGAGTAGTTGCGGCGGAAACCATTACTTTGTGGCAATACCAGTCTCAAGGTGTAAAGGGGTAGAATTCAATAAGCAGTGCAAACATTGGACGAGACTCTGTGCCTACTCAGTTTGATTTTAATCAAGGGTCAACTTGAAAACCTAGCTAACAAGCTAGCTAATTGAGTGGTTTGGAACAGTTTTTGACCCTTTAGATCGTATAGTTCTTATAAATAGTAATTTGCTCGCGACTTATTGCAGTTGTCGATGTAGATGACAATTTTGATGCACGAAGTCTAGCCTATCCAGCCCAATCAAGTGTTGAAAATACTTTCTGATAATCCCAGTGTTATAATAGCTGAAGCTTTATGATATTTCAGGAGGAAACGGGTGTGTTGAAGTACGGGACAATTCGCGTCTAATGAATACTGTCTAGGCTCTGTTCTTGTCGATAATATTATAGTAAGTTGTGTTTGAGATTTTGAACTAATGCCATAAATTAAGTCATTATTGATCTTGCGATGCATATTCAGTTCAGGAAACTCGCTAAACTCTCTCGGCTGTACTCAAATTCTCCTTTTCGATGGTCTATTATACAAACACATCGTAAATACATGACTGCAGTACGTGGTACTCGGATACTTTTGCAAAAGAGGCTTTTTAGCTCCTCTTCATGTTTTCGTATTTAAGATAAGCTGTCTATCTAAACTGAATCCCAAGTACACAAGGTACACAGTGGCTTAACTCTTCTTCGGTTTTCCCAACTATTCTCAATTTTCGTTTTGGACACTATGGTCTGAGGTAAAGAGGTATATCTTATCTCACTTAACCATATCGGACTTAACCATAGCCTTGGTATTCCCGAAGATATTCATTTAATAAATGTCGCATGTTTCGATATATCTGCATTTCAAAAGCGTTTATTCTATAGATAGTATCCGGCTCTAATGAGTTGAGTTCAATTCGCAGGACATACTCGTACACTGAGAAATATAAAAACTAGTTTCTGACATTCCCATTCATTTAATATATTTACTTCTGACAAAAGTAGCCTTGAATTACTATGTCCGTAGCTTAGCAAATGGGTTATGACAAAGCTGCCTATTTATTTAGCACGTTGAGAGAGAGAGAGAGAGTTTCTAAATCTGTGAGGCTGTTGGAAGTTCAATTTCAAGACTATGCTATGTCGTTTCTTACCAAAATTTCCATTTTATTTACAACATTCGACCATTGGTGCTGCTGAAATGTTTTGCTATTATAAAATTAGTTAGGGTTCAAGTCAGGATGGTACATTGAGAGACATTAATAAAGGGTTTTCCAATAAGGACTTGACAACTTTTTTTCCCAAATAAAACGCAATCTATTTGAGATATTTCAGAAACTTTATTGTCGGCTTGAAGTATAATCAAACAATTTATGAATGACATTATTAATGAAACGGTTGCTATTTCGCGTTCAATGTTGGCTCTGAGCTCTTCCAACGTCGTCAGCTTGTTGGCATTAACCAATGACTTAACGTAGCCCCACAGAAAATAGTCAAGCGGCGTTAAATTGCACTAACGAGGCGGCCAATCGACTGGCCCATTTCTTGAGATAACACGCTCACCATACTTACTCTTCAATAAACCGATTGCAACGTGTATTGTGTGGCTGTGTACGTCGCTTCAAATGGTCCATCGGTTTCAATTCTTGAGTCAGCTTGATCTTGTATGGATGTAAACCAAGATCCTTACGCAAAATACGCCATAATGTGGCCCTAGCGATGCCCAATTCTTGAGAACGCCGTGGAATTGACTGATTTGGATCGTTTGCTAAGGACGCCTGAAAGGCAGCGATATTTTCGACACTTCGACCAACCCGTTATCTCACTGACACGGCAACATCACTCAGCGAATATGCAGACTCAAATTTTTGCACTAAACTTGTTATTGCCTGTCTACTAGGGCGAGAATTACGACCGAAAATCGGAATTAACGCTCTTAAAGTTGTAGTCACCGACTCCGAATTTCGGTAGAAAATTTTTATAATTTGGAGACGTTGCTCTTTCGTGTACTTTACCATGATGAAAATGCTGAGCTTACTGAATAAATTGACAGTGACAGTTTGATGATTAGTGAAAGAGTCCGTCCAAAAATTAAATTCAAAGTCAAGTCCCTATTGCAAAACCCGATATAAAATTGTGACGTAATCAAACTTTCAACAAGAAATGACAAAACACTATAAATTAAAAGACTCTGCCTTTGACAAAGTTATTTACTGTCATTCAAAGTCTGCAAAGAACTATCATTCCCTCTCGTCAGTGTAGAGAATAGGCAGAAGCTTGAGGTATGTAAGGGTTTTCGTATTTGAGTATGATCGATGCTAACGTTGCATTCTGAAGCGTTCCATTTACAACACTATCGACTATAAATGACTCCCAAATTTAGTATAGAATTTCCTTGTTGCGATATGAGTTTTCCGTTTTACACGAAAGTTTTCCGGTATCGACAATTTGGGATGGTTGTGTGCGAGTATATGGAACAGGTTTGCATTCTTTTGTTGTTTTCTAGATAGTGTTACTGCTATTCCTTCCAATGAGAATTAAATCATTTGCAACAATTTAAAATTTGTTCTACTGCGTATATATATGTTACATACATTGAATTCATGGGCCTCTGTAAAAAGAATTCTTGTATCATGGTCGTAGTTTTTTTTATGTTTGCAATGATTTTGGCACAATTAACTTGATAGTCTTGTCAAAAGGCCGATGTTTGATGATCCTTCTCCGAGCAGTGGGCACAGCATTTTGTCATATACAACTTTCTGTTAGGGCCGACTGTCGTGGCATATCGCAAATTCTTTTTCCTTTGTTGCCAGGATCACCCTGAACGATTCAATTTGAAGAGTGGATTTTGATTATTCTGCAAGTATACTCGAAGTTCAGTATTTTTCTGCAAGTATTGGGCTCCAATCTTATTCGGTGGCTCAACCACAGATATCACTAATTTTGCCCACCACTCCATTACTTGCTAGATTAAATCAAATTCCCAGGAAAGTTTTATAAACCGTTTCTCGATTGTATACGGAAAGTATCCTGCTTCCAAAGTGGATATTGATGCACAATATTAAATACTTCCCATAATTGGGTGTCCATAGATCAGCTTACAAGTTTTCCTGCAGATCTAGTATAGCTACTGTCCTATTTACCATAATTATCTTCATATGGTGTCTGAGGCTTGTTGACAAAGAGTCAAAAAACGCGGATTTTCGGTGCCCCAGAATATGGAAATGGCCCTCGTCGCTCATAATGACTTCTAATGAAAAGTTGTCTCCCTCGTGGTTGAGATTCAATATGCCTTGAGCGTAGATTACATGCGCTTGGCGGTCAACAGATAACAACTGAAGCTCTGTCCGCACTTTTTAAGGGAACATCTCACAGTGTTTCACCAAAATTGTCTGCAAAGACTTCTGATTGATGCTCAATTACGTGGCACGTCGTCTGGTTGATGTCTTCTGCGACATCTTCAACAACAGCTGCGATATTCTCAGTAGAATGACTGTTTCGGGACTGGCCAGAGCTAGCAGCATCTCGTGTTGTCCCACACTCTTCTAGACGAGCGGCTATACGTCGTAGTGTTTGTCGAGTTGGTGTCGGATGACCGGGAACCACCGACGAATTATTCCACTAAAAATTGTAACAATTATTCTGCGTTCCTTAGGAGTATGTATAGCGATTCTATCTCTGTTTACTTCACAAATGTCAAAGTAGAATTGACATTTGCCGCCATTTGCAAAAATTATAGCATCTTTCGATAGGGTGATGCCCTTGTAGTAGCATCTGGCGGTCGTCTTCTACTGAAAATTTTCACAATGCTTGCTTTGACTTAAAATTGAATTGAGAGGCGAAGCCGTCTTTACCATCATCTATATCTTCACTAGTCTGTGTCCGTAACTTTTGAATAAAAATCGGCGTCGAATAAATCTGCTGGAAAATCATTTGTTTCTAACACAACTTGTGAAAAATTACGATTGGATGGGATTTGCCTACGGTAAAGAGTTTGCGTTAGCTGATGTTGCTTACGCTCAGACAAGTATGTAGTTGGAAAAATACTCCAGGCCAATGTTCACCGAAGTTCAACAAAAGAGCTGGATATTGAGTTCTTTTCGTAAAGCAAATATGCTATTCACACCGTCTACTGCTTTGTATGCTTTTAGTAGTGGAAACTGTTTCTGAAATCAGATTGCACTTGTTTAATAAAACAGCTTAACCTAGATGAACAACGAAATCAGTTACCTAAATCATTGACTGAATGTAGCCATAAACTTAAATGTAGTCTCCAGTCCATAATTAAAACTCAACAACCCCTGCGTGCCATGTAATTAATTTCAACTTAACAGTAATCCACACTTCCTTCCAATTTTGTAACCTTACTCCTCTTTATAGTCTTAATTAACAAAAAATAAATACCTCGCCATTTAAATCAACAAATTCTACTGTCAATAAACTATTCATTTTGAACGGAAACTTCTTGATTATAAATTGTATCTACACAACAATAAATATGTTCCCAAACTAAGCGTCTATTAAAAAATCAAATGACAATTCCAAGCAACCATGCGCTCACTAAACTGAGATCATCATCGTCAGGTCTAAGCTCTGAACATACGAGTATAGGCGAACCAATCGTCATTAGAGAGTTCCACTGTTATTCAATAACCCCTTTCTTCCCGCCGCTGGCTAGTATTATTGGTATAGTATCTGTAGACAACAGATTAACGATGATTCTCAGTTCGTTCGAACAACAATGAAATTGTTCGTTGTAAAGTCTGACATTTTGTCTAGTAATTTGTCTGTTAGTTTTAGTGTTAATCTGTTTGTTTTGTTTGTTTATTGTTAATCAGTTAACCATGAACTTGAGAATCAAGAGAGATCAGTAAATATTCAACTATTCGGAGAATGTAATCATCGATGGCGCTAACAGATGGAGAGAGGTCGTAGTTCGTAGAAAGTTAGTCTCTGAGATGCGAGTACTTCAAACAACTTGAACATCTGTTGACATTGAGTTTAGTCTAGTTCATACTTCAATTCAGCACACGACTGAGT
Organism: Volucella inflata; assembly: GCA_928272305.1. Lineage (NCBI taxonomy): Eukaryota > Metazoa > Arthropoda > Insecta > Diptera > Syrphidae > Volucella > Volucella inflata. The sequence goes on along the minus strand of OV743717.1, from coordinate 4,651,660 downwards.
AGCCTCTACTGGTCTATTGGAAAGGAGTGTCTGTGTAATCTGGTTGGCTGTAACACAACCATATATGGTAAACCCAGACTGGATCATAGATAATACCTATTCATGGTTCTGTTAGGCAGGGGAGAATGTGTCTCGATTTGGTCTTGTGATGATAATTAATTAAGTACAACAGTCACGTGTTGGGGTGCTTGTCTGCATTTTTCTTACCCTCTCCCCTTGGAGTACGTTCCAAAAACGGTCAACACACGTTTAGTTGGACCATTACGCAAAACCAAGACAAGGTTGATCATGGTTATAATTGTTAAAGCAGGCGTGAAACACCTATAAAAACAATTTCTACTGTCCACCTCGGTACAATGTGCTGAAGAAGATTTTGTTAACAGAAAAAACAACCAAATGGGGTGTGTGTGTTACATACAATTAGTCCCGGACAGTGTGTTGTTGTTTTTATTTCAATTTTGTTCGGTTGTTTCGGGGTACTACTTTGCATACGCCGGTTGGATAGATGTCATAAGAATATACGTTTTTATTTAAATTTACCTGTCTACTCATTGGCTATTATTGCATTCTTGTACTTATCGATTATGAGTGACAAATATATAAAAACAAAATAAAATCGAGAAGCTTTAAATTTCAGTTCGCTGCTCAACTCTTTTGTTTTGTCTTGCACTTGAGCTGCCCTACAGCTAAGCTTTGCTCTTGTTTTTTGTTTTTTGTGGTCTTATTTTTGTCTCTTTAGCTTGAAAGTAGAGAAAAGTGAAAGGTTGGCGTTTCGAATTTCATATCATGTCACCGTGTAAAGCAAAATAATGTTCTGCATGAGTTCAGGTGTCAGCTGGTGTTGTCACACCTCTGTAAGCACTTAAACAGTCACCAATCCATTAGCACTTTCGCTTTCTGTTCCTTCCTTTTGTCTCGAGGAAATGTTTTTGTTTTGTTTCAGCTAAAAAAATGAAGGGTTATATGATATTGTTCGTTGGGGCAAGATAAAAAGGTGGTGCAATGTCGATAGTGTATCCTCGACAATGACTGAAACTTCTGTGGAAGATTTGTGTGTTGGAAAATATCTACTTCTTTGTGAAAACAGAATAAAACCTAATTGAAAACTCAAGCAAAACGGATTGAATTAGTCGTGGAATATGGTCAAGAGTTAATTGCAAGACTACAAATACGAATCCCCTTCAACTTAGGTGTGGCTTACTTCAAAAACCCAAACCCAGAGTCTGTGTATACAAAGAGTAAGTAATTAATACATTGATATGCTATAAATAGTAAGACACGATTAACATTCCAACAATTAAGGCATACAAGGTGGAAATACTCGTACATGCCATTGCAATTTTTCCTGGCAATTTCTGCACCTTGGATTGTGATAATCGAATTTATTACGGTGGTCTAACATCAACAAGTTAATCACAGAATGGTCTTTAAAAAAAACATTGACGGACATATGACAGGGATCTGACAGCCTTTCCAATAGGTGACCTTACGTTGCTCTGTCTTTTATGACAGCTGAAAGAAAGAGGCAATTAAGTCATATCAGAGTCATGCAATTGCAGGTTGTTTGGTTTTTGATACAATGCAAGGCTAAATCCTAATCCTAGTAAGCCCCTACTTGAAAAGCAGTCGTCGAAGAAGGAAATAAAACAAAATTGCGTTGTTTAAAAAGTTTAGGCATTTACCGAGTCATCTAATTGTACTATTTATTACATTTAGCAGTCACCTAAGTTGGATTTGGGCGTGAAGTTAACCAATTGACCAGCTAAGAACTCCACAAGCCTATGCAGTTCCTGCTAAAACATATTTATATAAGGATGCAGATTTACCAGTGGAGCCAGACTTTGACAAGGTATCTAGAATTTTCGAGATACGTATGAACCAACGTCTAATGGTAATAGGTATCAAATCTAAACTCAATCCTACGTGCTTTAGTACGACACTGTTTATAGACATTTATAACGCAAAGCTGGTGCATTTATTTTGTTAGAAATAAGCATCAACCGACACCTTTTTCGAAACACTACTCAGGATAATAAACTTCTACTTGTAGACTCTCAGTAAGTGATCTGTTAAAACAGTGTTCTACTCAAAATATTCCTAAGGTATGATGGATATCCGAGCGTTCTAAAAACTTAACATTAACATGGATCATTCGTATATTCCAAGTATTTTAAGAACAAAAAAGGACTATCAGTGGCTTAATATCAGAAGATTACAATCCCGGAGCCATTTGTTACTCAATCTCTCAAGCCATAGTATGCCTCCAACATCAACCATTGAAGATTTGTGGCTGTGCGGTCAAAAAGCCATCAAACTTTTGATATGCTGAGTTTCCATTAGCCACCAAAACGAAAACTCCTGCATAGAAGATACACAGCGGTCTCCGAGAAATCGGATGAATATCGGCTTCCTAAAAGCAGCTGAAAAAGCATGAATTACCAACACCGTTAAAATGTTTGCACAGAGCGCGGATGACGAAAAGTTTAGGGGGAAAGATAGAGAGGAACCGATGTAGGTTGGTTTTGAATGCTTGCAGGTTATAATGACTAAAAAATAAGGAACTCGGATGGGCATATCAGAAGCGAATTGTTCGGCATAGGAAAGAATCACGATGTTTCAGATTTCACTTTTATGACAGCATACAGCATGGTGTTTTGGAAACAGTAAATTCAATTCCGATGTAATTCTTCAATTGGTTATGTAGTTAATAATGGAATGTAATGAGCTCTTTTCTACAACCGAAGGGACGGAACGTGAGTCTGGGAACGGATATGAAAAACAAAGAGTTCTATCGTTAGCAAAAAAATGTATTGAATTAGAAGAAGCTGACAAGAGATCATTAATGAAGATAACAAAGAGTTTCGGAGAGAGAACAGAGCCTTGCGGTACACCAGCACTTATTTTGTGAATATCAGACTTAAACCCATCTAAGACAATTTGAATTGATGATTCCGAAAGGTCATTTCTAACCAATTAAAGAAAAGAGTTATCGATCCCAAATAAACCCATAAGTCCTCAAAAGAAGGACTGATGAAAGGGCATAGACAATGACTCTGCATGTGTGTAAAAACATCTCTTGATAAGATGGAGAGATACACCATCTGGACGAGCGGACGTGTACACATTTAGATCTTTGAGTACTCTTGTTACTACACGAAAGTAGATTTATTCAATGGTAGATTAGACGCTCTCAAATATAAGCTGAGACAAAGTACAATCTGGAAGCGTTGAGCTGGCTGCAAGCAGATTGGCTCTGTTCAAAGAGCTGACAGCTGGAATGTCATTATGAGCGTTGAGATGGAGGATGAGGCAGAATTTCTTATATTTTTGACGAACGGCCAAAAATGTTTACTGCCTTCGGGGCATTGAAGTATTTTATGCTTCGGATTTAGGTAGTATTGAAATTTCACAAACTTAAGGAATACGTTGCAATCATTCCTGGCTCGTTTCACCTTTTTTCGGTATTCGTTTGTCGGGTTGGTCTTTAGAATCGAAAAAACATTTCTCTATCAGTAAGTAGGGACGAAACATCCTCAGCGAAAAATATTATTTTAAGTTAATCTTCCCAGATCCCTCTAAATATCAGAACAATGAAGGTTACCTTGAGTTCAATCAAAGAAAGATCCTTACTATTCTTCATTTCATTGACTTAAGAAGGCAACTGAGTAGAAAAATCTGCATAGACTTGTTCAAGAATGGTTGAGACTGCACTAGGATGTATGTATTGTCAGATAAACTATTTTGGAAATCTTCTGTATATATTGACTGTGAATAGACCAATCACTCAACCCAGATATCTGAACAGAAGCTCACACAAGTACTCCTCAAAAGCGCATTAAAATTCGAAAAAAGTCTACACGACATTGGGCTAACGATGCTTTGGTTTTATTATCCCCCATACCTTAGACGTTTGTACTCTCTTGAGAATTCTATTTTTGCAGTAGTAAGGAGGAGGCCTCAAGCTTCTTTAAGCTTTAATTTTTTGTCCAATAACCTTTCTTCATTAAAGTCAAAGGACTTCTTGAGATGTTTTGGAAGCCTCGTCAAGTCCTTCTTTCCCTACGTAGTGCTTAATAATTTAGAAAAGTCTTATCATCTTGAGAAAAGCTGGTCAAAACAACCTGAAGCAAATTGGGTACTCCTCTATAGGAGTTCTAAGTAAGTATGTAGTCTATGCTGTTGAATTTAAACTAGATTAAGGGTCTGATGATTCAATGTGCAAAGCATGATGTTGATTTCCAGTTAATTCGAATAATTGCAAATCATTTTGCTTGTTCAGACTCGAACACCAGATCAATGAAGATCACTGCCCTATATGAGAAGCCTTCATGAAGATGGTAGGAAACTATGAGTGCTTTTGAGACAACATTTTACTGGGAAATGGAACCAACAAGTCGTCGTATTTGTCTGCCTCGCTACACTAGCATCTTCCGTATTTTTTTTGCAGGGTCGCAGGCATTCTCCGCCTTCTTGGAATGTTTCTGGACACTCGTCCGTAGTGCTTTGAGTAGTCCTCAAAACGTGCGGAGGGGCACAATATTAAAACTGTATCTGGCGTCGAACATAAGGTTATTCAGGGTTCTTTAAACAGGCGACTGTCATATGCTTTTATGACATTTCATACTGCCGCGAAGTCGATTAGCGTGAGTCCATTGTGAGGCTCGTATCTATCAGCTTTGGCACAAAAAATGCTATCTTTGATGGCACTAAAATCACATCAGAAAATCGAATTGTCTTGCTTAGGACATCCTTTTCATCTGTGGGAGCTTGAGTGCATGCCAGTTTGATGTTGGCAAATTTAGTAGCCAGCGATTGTAATCAGAAGACCGAGTCTCAAAACTATTCGGCTCTGATGACAGAGCTTAATCTCAATAACTCTTTTTCTACTCTCTAAAGCGGTCCGATTATTTTGTAAGAAACAAATCTATTACTAACTTAGGTCAATTACGGCATGATCATTTGCCGTAATTGCCGTTTGTCATTTGGCTAGAGCTGTTGAAAAATCTTAAATTAGGTTCTGTTCCTCTGTCCAAATTGCAATTTCCCTTAAACATGCTTATACTCATACACTGAAGTACACAGTGTAGTAATGTTGGGTAAATTCGTGCGTTCATTTAGTGTTTGACTTACTGTAGTCAGACACAGGATATTGCAGAGTGATCGTGTCTATCCTAGGAAACTGCTCCCTTCTATTTTTACCTGGGCAACAGACTGGAGTCAAATTGTCATCCACAATTGTTTATTTACTTCAGAAATGACATTCATATTATCAATTACCTTCTAAGTTCACAGCGAATTCCAATGGTTTAAAGAGGCACTTTCTGCTGATTCAAATATCAGCACTATCTCATTGAATCAACCTTAACCAGTGTAACCCACTGGCTAACCATCAGCACCCCAGTAAAAAACTTAAACTGATTTACTGTCTTGTCAGTGTAAAACATAAAAACCCACAACCGCCCCCATCACTAACCCCCACAATCTCGTACATTGCATAATCGCACTTACAAATAATTTAATTGTTTTTTATTTCTTTTTTAATTGTGATCTTCTTAATTATACACAAAGTAAGAGAGCCTTAACACCCAATATCGTTGAGATACAAGTCGACAAAATAAAACAAAAAACAAAAATAATACACCGCCCAGTCGAGGTCTATTTAAGTGTCGTGTAACACCTCATTCGAAATACAAAAGTCTGTAATCGCAGTTAAAAAAAAAACTATAAATCACTTGCAAATTGAAACTATAATTGCAGCACTAACCTTGGTGCAATTAACCACAACCGTCCAATACAACTTAAAGTAGAACACCGTCATGCCATAGATACTCGTAGATACGCACACACAGCAGTACACCACGCAAAGATACTATACTCGTACTCAAACAATAGTTTAAGTCAATATTGGAACGTGTTTCACTGCAAAACATAATTATATATGTACGAGTATATGCGATACAAACGTCACCCTCAAAAGCGGAAAAAACTATAATTCCTCAAAATAAAACTAGTCAGCTCCAATTCGCATAATCAGATGCAAATACAGGTATTAACAATTTAAATGTGAAATATACTGACGTCCAGATATTGAGATTAAGATACAATATCTCTCTGAGCTCAGCCACGAAATGCCGTAATTAACCTTAAACTTATGGTATACTCGTACATAGTAGTTGTTCGACTCGTGTATGACGGTAATAATTATTATTATTCATGGCAAACAGTTTAAACATTTTTGTACGGATACTATCTGATCGATACTGATATTGGGCGATCGAAAACAGTGAAAACTGATTGATTGGGCGGCCTGGCGATGACTTAAGGAAGTGAGCGGACTGGTTTATCGTGTCCGGCTTGCGGCTACGCAATTAGTTTGGCTTTCGAGTTCTGAAAATTATTCTTCCGCGTCCAGCAGTCTGTGGAAGGATTCAAAAGTGAGTGTTCTTGTGGGTTATACTGACCACTGTAGCACAATCTGATTGAGATTTCTAAGGCGTCTCAGAGGATTTTCACATGCACTTAAGTTATAGGTTGGGTGATTCGTTTTTGTTTTTTTGGTTAAGTGGCAATGACCTACGCATACGTTCCCATGGTAGCGAATCTCATGGAACTTGATAGTCACTTGTCAGTAATTTCGTAAAGCGGTTGTGACATGCGCTGTCACTATTTATTAAAATTAATTGGACATTGCACTAGTTACTTAGCTGGGAGACAAGATACGAACTATTTATTTTGAATTTTTTCCATGACATGTTAGGTATTAAACCGAACATATAAAAAATTAAAGTGGATAGGCTTGCTTCTTAGATGACGCTGCCATTTGGAGTGAGCCTCGGCTTCAAACTATCAAACTTCCAGGCAAGCTAGCTCCAAGTTTTACGGCAATTTATGCGGTGTCTTCATACATTGCATCGGGTTTCTAGGCTGCAGGCAAAAAATATAGATTTTATGCCGATCTAATGGTGGTAACTTGTTTGTACGTCTGATGCCCGGTTGGCTGTTCCTCCAGCTATGTTAGACAATAATGGACAATTTTGTCTTAATCCTTCTTAGAATTGGTGCAGTATCTTACCTTGATGGAATGGCCAGCATTCCCCCGTTTTATAGGAATACCAAAACAAGCCAAGATTCTAAATACTTCAAGCTCGCCTCTAAAGATATTTTCATAGACAATTCTGAAGTCGATGAAGTGTAGTGGTGAGTATCTATTTGAAGTTTTTTGGATTCTCCTTCATTATTTGGCGGAGTGTAAAATATGAAGTATGGAGACCCAACCAAGTTGTTGATGTAAGCTTCTAGTCTTTGCTGAGAAAAACGACCGTTTCCAGCTGACTCAGATTAGCTTATCTCCTTTGATATGGATGTGATAAGCGTTACTGAGGCATATACGCATCTGTCCCAGCAAAAAAAATGAGTTTGTGTATGGTCTTAACCAGATCATCTCGTCGTAAGTTTTAAGAAACCCAGAATACCGATGGTAAACCCTTTATCAATCGCAATGCGATCATTTTTATTTGGAAACTATCATGCCTTCTTTTTCAGTGAGACGTTGGTGTATGGCCATCCAAACGTTGATTTAACAACTTTATATTGAAGCCCTAGAAATAAGAAGAAGTAATGAGCTGGAACATAGTGTCTTTAACTTGTGGGTGTCATCAATTTAGCTAGTACAGGGCTAACATGCTGGATCTCTGTACAGCAAGCATCTTGCTCCATTTCAACTTTTTGGTGCAATCCTTCGATTTGTTCGTAAGCGGAGATTGGTTCCATGATGACGTGACATTTTCATTGAATAAGAACGCCTGAAGCCACATTTTTTTACTTTCCGTGCTATGATATTACAACAGCTTGATCCATAAATAAAAAAACTTGTTAGGTTTTGTAAGTTCTAATTCAAGAATAAGAGCTTGAATTTTGTGGAGTTCTGTGATAATCACCTTTAGTTCGTCAAACTGATTTCTCCGAACTAAGATTATTTTTAAGTTTTTCAAGTAGAAAGATACTCCGGGTCGAAGTAGTTTTCGTTCCCTCAGTCTAACAAATTGTAGTCCATGTCAAGAGCTCAATATCGCTGCATATCCCACACAATTCGTTGTTATATCTCCAAACTTCATTTACGCAGAAGGGTATGGAAATCAATCAAATAACTCACCTGTCGATAGTTGCTAATTGTCAGAGAGTAGGTACATTTAATCAACATGCCTGAGAATAGGTATTAGAACGGTTCAAATCGCCAAGCAGAGAGTCAACCGAAATGTATCATTGAAGGGAAGATAGGATTTCTCCATGCGGTCAGCCTTTAACCCACAGTCAATATCCCAGGTTCTCAACCACTCTTTTAATAGTCTTCAGCAGGAAAAATAGCAAACTAATGGATCTGAAGCTCTTGTGGAATAAGTACTTATCATTTCAGATTTTCGGTTTGAAAGTCACATTGAGCGTCCATTAGAGGTTTGGTATGTGGGCCATGCTGACAATAAAAATTCTCTTGAGAGTCCGCAGCAGTCTATTACCTTTTACACAAATGGTGAACATCTGAATTCCAATTTTCGGTCGTAATTCTCGCCCTAGTAGACAGGCAATAACAAGTTTAGTGCACAAATTTGAGTCTACATATTCGTTGTGTGATGTTGCCGTGTCAGTGAAACAACGGGTTGGTCGAAGTGTCGAAAATATCGCTGTCGTTCAGTCGTCCGTAGCAAACGATCCAAATCAGTCAATTCCACGGCGTTCTCAAGAATTGGGCATCGCTCAGACCACATTATGGCGTATTTTGCGTAAGGATCTTGGCTTACACCCATACAAGATCAAGCTGACTCAAGAATTGAAGCCGATAGACCATGTGAAGCGACGTACATTCTCCGATTGGGCTCTGGAGAAGGTGCGCCAATATGGTGAATTTCATCGCAAAATCATCTTCAGTGACGAAGCCGCCTCGTTCGTGCGATCTGTGGGGCTACGTTAAGTCATTGGTTTATGCCAACAAGCCGACGACGTTGGAAGAGCTCAGAGCCAACATTGAACGCGAAATATCGGCTGTTTTGTTAGCCGAAATGTGTAGCCAAGTCGTTGAAAATTGGGTCCAACGAATCGACCGCTGCAAACGTGCCCGCGGTGGCCATATGAACGAAGTCGAGTTCCATTCATAAATGTTTTGATTGTACTTCAAGTCGCTAATAAAGTTTTTGAAATATCTCTGATGGTTTGCGTTTTATTTTAAAAAAAAAGTATTCAAATCCTTATTGGAAAACCCTGTATATGTAAGTTTGAATTGCATGGAGGCTTCAAAAATTGTTTCGCTAAGACAATGAACAGTGCACTTGAGTTAAACATTTCACTCTGAAGATTCCATTTCATCTTTGTTTGCATCCATATTTACTGATAATTAGCTTCCTTTGTCGATCTCTAAAATTTTTGCACTCTCTCTTGTTTAGACTGTTGTCATTGGCAGCATTTTCAATTCATGGTATCAAAAACGAGGAACAAATTCTTTGTAGAATAAATACTTTTCGCATGTTTTCTAGCTACCTTTTCTCTCACCTGAATTGTTAGCTGTTTCTTGGTATTGTTGAAAGTAGTCGAAAATTGCGGTTTCAAATAATAGATCAATTTTAGTTGGTGTGACTCGGAATGACTCTGACCAAACATTTGTCGCTTTGATCGAACATAACATACTGGACCTTCCCGCAATTGAACGCTGAAGTCCTTAGAATCTAAATATCTATCAAAATCTGCATAAACACCCAAAATTTACAGTGATGGTAAGGCCTTGGAGAAGCTAACAAGAACATCTGCAGTATAACCTTGGTACATTGGGTTGCATTAAGTTTTTATAATACCAGTAGTTTAACGTCGAGTAAGGACGTTTTGAAAAGTTAGTTTTTCCCCTATTCTGTTCATGCATCATCCACAATCTCATCTAGAACTTACGATCCTTCGTTCTTTATCAATTTGTCTTATTGGAAATTTATTTATTTATTTATCGAAAATAACTTACAAAATAAATTTATAAATTACTTAAAATAGAAGGCATCAGGGCAACGAGACCATGGATGCCGTTGGAAAGTAATTACATATTTAGGGAAGGTTTGCAATGGGGAAAAGGTGTTTCATTTAAGTAAAAATTAGTTCAGATTTTTTTTTTATTGACGAGTATTATGGTGTGTTGTGGCTTCTTTGACCTGCTGCAAGGATCTTATGTCGGACGGATCAAATATTTCGGCTTTGGGTAAACGTCTGTTTTCTGCAGAAATGGATTCGGGGCTTGAGACTTGGCGAGAAACCGGATATTCCGCAAGGATATGCCAAACGGATAAGGCCTCTTTACAATATATATTTCCATGCCAGAGCAATGTTGACGTTGTTGTATAAAACGCTCCGAATGTAGTTAAGGGTTGGACAGTTATTATTGGCACTTTTGATTCCCGTCAAGATATTTAGCTTATCTGTGAGGATAAGTGTCTTTACATTCCTGGATAGAGCTAAAGAAAGCGCTTTTATCAGTGCCACCATTTCAGCTAGATAGCTACCAGCTGCATCTGGAAGGATGCCTTGGGAAAGAGTGTTGTCTTCATTTGTATCCAAAAGTTCAATCACTGCATAGGAGGTATTGTTATCTTTAAAAGTTTTTAGGTTTCTGTAGCCATCCGGAAGCATTGGTTAATGGCTATATCGATATTCTCCAAGTTTTTCTTAGAGGTCCACATGTATTGTGTGAGCCCGTGCTGTAGGGTGCCTTCCACCAAAGATTTAGTTATTACCAAAGCTGTTTCAATGTGTGGGCCTTTGCGTCGAGAACATATCACTTTTAAGTCGTTGTTCCGCTTCTTTAGCAGATTGATGGGGTTAATTGAAGAGCAACATTTATGTTTTCTACAAACATGTAGAGCTTCAATTTTGGAAGATGGGACGATTGCATCGGTTTTTTGAGTCCAGGCATGTATAAGATTATCTGCGGATCTTAGTATGTCATTCGTTACTGCTGGAGGTCCAGAGGCAACTAAAAAAAATATTGTCTGCGTAAACACCAACGAAGTCCAAGTTGTTTTTTGGTTGTGAAGATTCGGCAATGAGTTCATCAATTTAAGCATTATATAGGTAAACCGATAAAGGAGACCCTTGGTTAAAAAAAAAACATTCCAAAAATTCGATTGCTTACACCATGACTTGCATTTCAGTTTCTCTAGCTTAAAGAGGTTGATATTGTGTTCAAGAAGAGTCAGCTTATACTCAGTAAGTCTCGTTCCCACGGCCTTAAAATAATAACTTAGAAAAACAAAAACCCTCAAAGTAAGTAAACATTTTCAGACCGTACTTGTATCATGTTTTTCTTTGATTGTATCTCTTCGGCAGTTGTAATGGTACCTTCAGAAGCCGTATACTTCAAGTAACATCTCTGACAATTAAGTTTGCACTTCACCTTGAACAGTTTTTTTTTTCCATTTCAGTAAACAAACCCTTAATCTCTTTCAAGTTCAGATACAGTCTTAGTAAAGATTCTTGATCTTCAACCATTTGAGGATGTTTAATCGGATTTTATTGGCTTTAGTTTCGACATGTGACAACGTTCAATTAATTCTACATAAACAATAAACAGAAACAAAGGAAAACAATAGACAACAACAGACACCATTGATTAACTAGTCCGAATATGGTCAACGGAAATGAGTTGCTAATTATTTAAATTAACACAAATGACATAGCGAAGAGTTTAGAGCAGAAAATCCGCTTACATACGCAAGTGGGAAAATTGCTCATAAATCAGCACCCACGTGTTGTGAGATAGATGAAGTCATTTCAAATGCTTGAAAAAGTACTCGTGAGGTTGGTGAGGGAAAGTCCCGGAAGTTGAAATTGCCAAGAAAACCACTGATTTGTAATGGCTCTCTATAAAGTGCAATTTACATCGCCTGATTAACCTCAAGTATCCTCTAAACTCTGTCAGTGTAAATCCTCTTAAAATGAACCCAGTATATGGGCCATTTCTGTCAACAGCGAATGATGGTACTTTACAACTTCAAAACCGGCCCAGCAAATTCTCCTCTCGAGTTTCTACTCAATTAGTCTGGCCACTCGAAGCTAGTTGCACTTTAGTTGATAATTTTACGAGTCTTCCATGGAAATATACTGAAAGGGCCATCCATTGAAGTGACAAGAACACCGCGCGCTTTAACAAGTTTAACGCACCACATCGGCCGAGGTGATTTGAATATTTAATTGCACCTCAGCCATTCGATTAAAATGGTAATAATGTAAAATTGAATCTAAATTACCCGACAAGTGATAACGCAAGGTCTACACGTTCGTTGGGAATTTTTTTTTTCAACCATTCATACTCGTACAAGTGTATAGTATTGGTAAGACGAGCATGACATATCAACTGTAAAGTATCAGCTGATGATGTTGAGAAATTGTAATTCACGGGGCAGACCAACAGATACATTCTTTTTTATTTTGGCTGACAAATCGGAATTTATATTTAACTTCAATTCGTGCTGTGACTGACCGATTTCAGCTCAATTTTGACCTGAGTCAACTGATAAAGAGAATGGAAATGGGGGGAGGATTTGTGATTCGTTTCGGAGTAGGGTAGTGAATCAGAGAATATCCTTGAACTGACAAATCATGTAAGGTCTTATGTTACATAAGACAAGTGATGAATGGTATCATTCGAAGGTTTTTAGATATTTATTCTGAGAGAGAATTTGCCGCGAAGAATCCAGTTGTACAGTCGTATACGAGTACAGAAAGGTAATCTCCTTTAGGTACAATTTCAATACCGGTTTCCATGCTGCCCTTTATCACGTTTTTCACGCAACTATCAGCACGATTCCCTTGAAGAAATCCGATTTACATGACCGTCAGACTCAAAGTTACAGATAGCAGATATGAATACACTACGAATGTACTCTTATATATAGGTAGACCTGAACAAGATCTGAGAAGTAAGCTTCTTTAGCCGGCCTGTACTTTAATCAATCTTTGCTTCTGCTTCTTCTTTCACGAAAACATACGATCCATGCCATTGAGTATCTACTCGTATCTCTACAACACATTCGTGTATCTTTTTTTGTTTGTTTATGAAGTCTTCTTTATCTCAAACCATTCATCAAGCCTAAAGAGGCATGTATTACATGTAAACGAAAATAATTACTTTTGCCTCTGATTGACTTTGACCATCACGGTCTGAATAATTTGCATCGTGCAAACACTATTGAAGGTACTTGTACATGTACCTATACCACCGACAAGACAAGTGTAAAATATTTCTCAGATACTCGTGCATAGAGAACCGTAAATAGATTTCAACAGGCTGTTGTGTTTGAAATGAGGAAACAGAAATTTGAAAGAGAACCCAATGCGGGTGCTGCGGGTTATGACTGAAATTAATGGCGCTACTCGAATGGCTTGTTTTTGTCTGTAATTATATGCGTGTGCATCGATTTTGAGCTTAGAGTCGTGTCGGACGTTAGACGTTAGGTAAATATTTGGATATCGCTTTTGGCTATTATTGGAGATGCCTCAGTAAGCACAATTGACATAAACGAAAATAGCTTCAATGTCGAAAAAGATGAACATGTTTGATTTGCAAATAATTGCAGAATTTTTGAAAGAAGATTATGGAAATATTTCTCACATCGATGCTTATTAGTTAGTGCTTAGGATGACGCCTAGATGCATCAAATAAAGTTTAAGGTTACTTGCAAAAGCCGGACTCCTAAGTCTAAACAGAACTCAATATCTTATCATTGCCTACAGACTGCTCACAGCCATACTTAGATTAATATGAAAAGATGAAAACCGAGCTGGGGCAACGATTAGTATAAGGCCTCGTAGAAGTAGCATCTTCCAACAGGTGCTGGTTCTTTAAATAACGAGAATGAGCCTCTGCAGCCGAACATCTTGCAGCTCTGCTAATAAGCCCTACTTCACGCCTCCCCGAGACGCCAACGGGGAATCTCACTAGAAATTGCGAAGTGAAGGGGACAAATGGCGAGTTTCCTGCGCCACAAATTAGGATAAGTGTCGGAAAAGCAAAACAAGACCTTATCCGGGCTACTCAGACATATTTGGAGCTCAGGCCGGTAAAGATTTCCAGGACTTAGTCAGGGTCTTGGAAAAGAGATTGTGGTGGATGTCCGATTCTCAAGAAAGGAGACCCTCTGAACTGCGCCAACTACAGAGGCATCAGTCTCCTTAACATCGCATATAAGATCTTATCCGCGATATTGTGTGAACGCCTGAAGCCGTTCGTCAACAACCTGATAGGTCCATATCAGTGTGGGCTCAGGCCAGGAAAGTCCACCATCGACCAGATATTCACACTACGGCAGATCTTGGAGAAGACCCATGAGCTTCAGATCGATACACACTACCTATTCATCGACTTCAAGGCCGGGTATGACAGCATCTATAGAGACGAGCTATACAGAGCAATGTCTAGTTTTGGCATCCCTTCCAAACTCGTCCGTCTGTGCAGGATGACGATGGAGAATGCACGCTGCTCCATCAAGGTCGGTAAAGATCTTACCGAGACCTTTGATGTCCAGAAAGGATTTAGACAAGGCGATGCGCTGTCATGCGATTTTTTCAACATCGTACTTGAAAGAATAATGCAAAACTCAGGAACAAACACAAGAGGCACTATCTTTCAAAAGTCTGTCCAACTACTCGCATACGCCGACGATATTGACATAATCGGGATAAAGCAGCGTAATGTCAGTGGCGCTTTCGCGAGTATTGAGACGGAAGCGGTGAAAATGGGTTAAGCGGTCAATGAGGGCAAGACCAAGTATATGCTGTCAAGCAAAAGGGACAACCAACACCGACGTCTTGGGAAGAACGTCACCCTCTACAGATATAACTTTGAGGTAGTTAAGGACTTTGTCTACCTAGGTTCTGCTATAAATACAGACAATGACACCAGCGCTGAGATCAAGCGAAGAATAACTCTTGCCAACCGCTGTTTCTTTGGGTTAAGAAGGCAGATCCAAAGACTGAGATGGCTGGGTCATGTAGAGCGCATGGACACCAATGCTCAGGTTCGAAAAGTCTTCGAATCCGCTCCCGAGGGACAGCGCAGTAGAGGAAGGCCAAGCCTCAGGTGGCGCACGCAAGTGGAAGGGGACCTCAGCCAACTAAGCTAGCCAGGGATCGAGCTGGCTGGAGAAGCTTGTTGACTGAGGCCCAGGTCCACCCCGGACAATAGCGCAACCTATAGTAAAAGTAGGTGAGACCAAAAAGTGATCTGGATCGCAATGAACATACTCGTATTTACTTAAGAGCAATAAACCTAAAGGAGCGGTCTGGCTTTCAGCCAAAATATTCAATTTGGCGAGTATTAATGGGTGCATAAGTGGACTTCGGAGAAAAGAATATAACAGTGATCTGTATGGCCTAAGCAGTGATATTTACCTTGCTAAAAGGACTTAAATTCATCGACTTCGATCATTGGGAAGTATAAGGTAAATGAACACCAACAGGCTTCGGGTATCTTCTATTTCACAGCTGAGACTTAACGCTGTAAATCAAGAAAGTTTTTAATTTAGGCCCAGGTCAATTTCCGACTTCATTCCTACCCAACATTGAGTCAAGGTAAATCCCGTCGAGAGTACAGGAAGTCATCATTCTTACTAATTTAGTGTTAAATAGCATCAGTATTCGATTTTTCAACATGACTAAATAATTGTGAAAATGTAAAAGAACTTGTGTTAACACAATCTAAGCCTTTGTTTAAAACTTGAATGATAGTAAGGTCAATTAGTTGAACAAATCTTCAAGTCGCAACAACTATCTTAAATGTGCGCAAGTCCAATGAGTGCTCACCAAGTTCCCTCAGAAGTTAGCGTCATTCTTGCCGCATTACTTCTATTCATATGCCATTGAAATGTATTAACAATGGGAGTTCAAAAAACACGATGCTCATTAGTTCATTAATTAGGTATACTAGATAATGCCACTGCATTAACTGGGGTACAACTTACTGAGCTAAATCGTGTGTTCTGGAAAACAGAAACTGTCAGAAGGAAACCTATCATGAATTTGCTTTACATAGTGTTTAAGGTATGGCCGCAATATCCTTCATAAGAGGCAAGGCGTCGTATCCAGAATATTTCCTTTTTTCTGTGATGTAAAAAACAAGTGAAATGGAAGTGTGAGTGTGTTGATTTTAGAGGACTAAAGATGCATTTAAAAGTCTCTTTTACAATGATGTTCAATAGATTCCAGAGTCGATGAACTATTTGGATATGAAATTCTTCTCATGATACCAATCAACAGTAGTTCCACGAATAATACAATATTTCCAAATAAGTTGTTTACGCAATTTGCTTATCAAAAAACTAGCTTTGTCTGAGTGAAAAACCATCAAAAATAGCCAAAATCAAGAGATTTCTCTGATTCGGGGTTCCTTCTTATTGATTCTCATACTTTTATGTCAATCTTTTACGCTTGAGAATATCATCAAAAATCAAATAACTAAAAAAACAAGAATTGATAGTTGAAAATATGAAAATGCTATTCTAAAGTGATTCTCGTCAAGGTGCTCTTTAACCAAGTCAAGGTTTTTATCTCTGTTTTCGCCAACAACAATCTTAAGTCACAAAGCAAAGCAACTCTATTAATTCTTGAATAATTAATAAAAATGACTCATGCTAGTGGTTTTTCTCGTCCAATTCGTATCTGCATATGCATACGGGTGAATGTCGAATTCATAAGAGCAAACATTTAAGTATTTTGTTCCGTGCGACTGACTGTCTCTTCATGGTCACTAGTAGTAGTTTGAACTTCCCGAAGGCGATAAATATTTTTATGATCCTCATTATCTTGTGCCATAATGGCTAATCAATTTTTTATATATTTTTTTAATTCTAATTTCTCGATTTGATATTTAATTTAATTTTTTTATTTATTTTATTTTTCAGGTAAGCAACTATATTTTTCTTTCAAAAATAGATCAAAGACCCGTTCGGCAGTCTCGTTATCGATTGGTTAAATGGCATCGGATTAGGTGAGAATCTAGTAGAGTAGGAAACCGGCACACTGCCAACTTGGCAAGTATCTTATATTCGTACATGTCTCACTATTTTCTAGCGTGTAAATTTGAGTTAACACATTTGTAGACACCTTCGATAGTTTTTCTCTTCTTTTTTTTTTTCTAATATCTAAACGCGCCTTGATTTCCGTATTAAGGTGAGCATGAGCAACAAGTAGAAAAAAAAAGAAAATGAAAACCAAGCTTAAAACTTCCATTAAATTGCAAACGAACTGTTATAACATAAATTTAAACGTATTACGACATTTTGCAGTTATTTTATGTAGGAAGGGTGGGTTGTGCACCTAATCAGCGGATAGTGAATGTTTGACTTGGGTCTGGTGTATAGGAAAAGGAAGTTGTTTCGCAATTTTTGTCTTCAAGAGTGGTGGTCATTTAATGTATACAAACAACGCAAGTGCAGTTTTTTTGCTTTGAAGGAGGACAAATATAACATATGATGAGTCTATTTCTTCTTTTTGTTTAACTAGTTTTACTTTCTTTCTAAATGAGCATGAGATTAAAGATTCCGTCTGCAATCTTGAGTCAGGAAGTCCTTTTGCTGTTCCACTGTAGTTTGTTTGCCTGATTTGGCAATAAATTTCCATATGTTACTGTGACAAATTCCATATATTGTACGAAAAATTTCATATTGCGCGTATTTAAATTTAATTTAAAGGTGCCTACTTCAAAACTATTTAGTTTTTCAAACTTTCACATTCGGCATTCTTCCTTATTAAATAGACCTTTGACTGATCACTTTAAGTAGTAATTGAGTTTAAAGGAAATGGCTGTCAAAAAGCTTAAGGCCTCGGTTTTTGTACAAACTATAAGGAAACAATCAGCACTTGAATTTGTTCCCGTATTCTTTGAGTTACTTTAGGTGTCTCTACAATCTGAAGTCTGCTGGATCCTAAACCAACAACATAGCACGATCTTGCGTTATTTTCATCCAGTTGGTAATAAGGTTTCGACTTAGCGCCCATCTACATACTCCGGTTTGAATTCGAAGTCACACCGGACCGAAGGGGTGTGAAGGAATGTCACCTTATACATCGCTTTTTAGTTGTATCTAATTAGGACTTATTGCTGATTTGCCTTCTTAGTCCAACAAAAAAACAGCGCTCATCACGAGTGCTCCTTCAATTGATCTCAACAGTTGTGTTGTTGTTTGAATTTAAAGAAGAGTGCATGAAGACCTCAAGCCATAGTTTCCAGTTTTACTGTTCAAGCTGATGGTATTAGATGTTTTTTCTGGCTGACCCTTGTTAACCACTAAACTGCAGAGGTAATCCTTTTAACTTTCTAGCACTAAATTTGACGCTACTACTACGTACCAATTATTATGTTTACCATTTCTGGTAATTTTCATTTCTGCCGAGGCACGTCTCTGCGAACGTCTCTCTATTTCTAAAGAAGCCGTTTTAATTATCCTTCACCTTTCCTTATATAGTTGACGAACAGCTCTCGTCCATGTTCGTCCACAGTCATCTTACATGCCTATTTTTTTCTATGAATGCGCTTTTCTGCAGACAGTGGTCAAATCAGGGACTTATTTGTGATAGTCGGATTTGGTCTGATCCTGATGTGATCTCACTGATTGCTTGTTGACAGATTTTTACAGTCTGTTGTGATTGTCGCCACTGTACGTCAGATCTCTTCAGAGTGCTCCTTCAGTGTTCTGGCTTCAGAGATATTGGCAAATATACATTCACTTTCGGGAGAAGTTAGCTCCTTAAAGCTGTCAGATTACTAGAGTAAAACATTGCATCGACCGCGCATGTTATTGAGTCGTGTGACTGTCATGTAAACGTTTGATACTTCGCGCTACCGAGAAGCCGATAGCCCTGCGTCAATTTTCATTAGTTATGGGAATTTGAAGTATGTCCCTCCATATCTAGAACTGTTTGTTGCGTCATAAAATACTGTATTTTACTGAGCAAAGCAGTTAGTGTTGTCTAAAATCGTTAGATACCGAAACAACCTCAAATGACCTGAACTCCAAACATGCCGAAATAGCTAAAATTAGGTTATCGTTTGATCTACTTCTATCGTCTCTTCTGATTTCATCAAATGAGTTCTTCGCCAAAAGATTCATTTTGTACTTTGCCCGGATCATGAGTATTTACTGAAGTTAACCAAGCTGTTTTATTGCAGGTATTCTGTAGTATTTGCAAAGTCCAACTAAGGACGTTGCAGAATGTTGGAGATGATTATCCTTAGCGACTCTTTTCCCCTGTCTCAACCTTCATTATTATGAAATACCAAACCGAGTGAATTCGAAGAAACAACGGAACTAAACAGGCTGAATGACGTGGCTTTGTTTGATGGATAGTCAACTAACTCTTTTTCTTCGAAATCATAAGCTTCACTTCAAGTTTTATCTCAAAGAATAACTGACAGTGACATGCCAGCAGATTGCCTTGCATTCTTAATTGCACTTCTTCACACAGAAATTCTTCAGAAATACTGCTCCATCAAAATCCATCATCAATTACTGTCCACACGTCACTCAAAAGAGACTCAAGCTCAAATCCAAAAAAAAAAAAAAAACTGCAATCTGAAGAAGTGCACATAAAATATTGTACGAGTACTTCACCTTATTTTCTTCTTCTGATTGGTATCTAAAACCCAAAAAAGAAGAACGCAATAAAAACTTGTTCTAACGGTACAATCAATCCACAGGCAATACATAACTCCTTTTTGTTTTTGTTTTAAAAGTCATACAAGTATCTGAAGTCGATTTGCACTCATTACGCGACTCATACTTGTAAAATTGTTTTCGTTATTCTCTTTGTCCAAATTCTTGGTCGTTTGTTTCTTCGTTTTTTTTTTTGAAAAGGTGGCGAAACTCATTAAATTTATTGCTTCAATGACTTTTGACTGGTAACGATGACTCTTAACGACAAAAATTTGGGTTAAAGATGCTCCTACAATGATCGACAACAAGCTATCTCATCATTTATCTTTCAGTATGTGTAAATACTTTTAACCTAAATTCTTAAGAGAACCCGGAGGAAGAGAAAATATTTATCCCATTTCATTGCATTTCCGTCCGTAAAGGTCATAACTTGCTAGTTGTCTTGATTTAACACAGACTCCATCCCTCTTTGCTTGATGTGTCTTGTGAGAATTATGACTTCCCTTAAAGCCGATAATGGCTTTGCGATAGATTTTCCAAAGCCAACACAGTCCCAATAAATCAAATAGATTTCCCTTAGATAGGCAAACGTAGAGCCCCATCTGTTGCCTGTGCTAGAAATTCTTCTTGATTCCTTTGAGTCTCCTTGGGGCATTCTGTTGATCTACCTACAGATACTCGTACATGTGGGTACATCCGGGAGAGATATACTCGTATGTATAAGCAAACGAGTATCTTAAGTTTAAGGGTCTTAACTTTACTCCGATAGAGTGTGTATTTGAAAGATTCAAATCGATTTTTCGCATCAAAGAGGAGCAGTTAAGTTGCTGCAAAACGAAAGAGTTGAGTAGCAAACTTGTTGTTTGATTTTTATTGATTCAACTTTTTGATTGAAGGTCAACAGACTGGTAGCGGTTATTTAATTAGTAGTCTTATAAAAATCACGAAGAAAAATAAAACTCGAATCTTGATTAGTGCACTTTCACAGAACTTTGTTTTGAAATTAAAAATAAAACATCTGAATAGAGATAATTAAGTAACCAGTTTCCGATTGCTTCGAGAATCTGATTCTCGATCTCGATTTTTTGAAAGGAGGTTCGGTATCCCCTCCCACCTTTTGTATATTCAATTAGCAACAACACGTTGACTTTTAATTTCATCAGAAACAAATCAGATTCATATTGGAAATTGGAAATCCCTTACACCTCACAGGATGACGCATAAGCCACTTCGAGTCCAAATCCGCCCGTCTACCACCGCCTACGACAAGAAAAGACTTTCTCATCGAAAGATATATTTATCATGAATTTCATTGGAATCAACTAGTTCGACTGTATCACTTGGGTAGGTTTTGCTCGTTTTTTTTTAAGAGCATTACTGATGGCGTATGTAGGAGATGTCATTAAATCAAGCGACTTGCGCGACCGCACAACTACCAACGATAAACATGAATTTCTGTATGTCATTTCACCGTTGTTTGGTAAATTATATCTTTACTGTATCTGAACGTTTGTAACAGTACTTAATTGGTGTCATATGGTTAATCATTGTAGTTGGCTGAAACTTTTCACTTAACGCTGATTTTGGTATTGTTGGAGGCGTAATTTTTAATGTATTGTCTGCCATGTCACAACTAGTGATGGATTTCTTTTGAAAGAAATACATATGTACAAGCATGTTTTTGTACGTTATGGTGAAATGGATAAAAAAGTACGACACGTAGGCGATTGTGTGTTAGGTCTTCCGGATGGAGAAAATTGGCGAAAAAAAGGTACAGCGAGTGATTTGCGGTGTATTGTGTAAAATTGAGCACAGGAATTTGACATTAAGACTTTAGTTGATTACGTGTTTTATGCATATGTTTTCCGCCATATTCGTCAATATACTCGTATCTTTAGTATTGAGAGGAGAAAGCCTTACCTCTCAGGTATAGGACTATTCAGTCGGTTCATCTTGAATGTAATGTGTTTGGTGGTAAATCAAGTGGGATTATCATTCATTCAAGTAAATGCAGAGTCTTTCGATTTTTCTGCGAGGTAGAGAAATTTTGTGAAAACACGAAGAGGACAATAGGCTTGGTGATCTTATTTGGGCTGTTTTGTATAAGCATTTGTTTTTGTGTTAATAGCGGCTAGGCTATGACAAAGCTGGATCTGATATGATAAGCTTGGTTTTAGATTTTCACAAAAGCTGCATGGCCCAGGAGAAGGAATAGTTTACCCTTCAACTCATCTGTACACGCTCAGCTTTATTATAGAAAAGGGGACTCCATGCTGAAATTAAATCTTGCTTATCGAAATCTTGGAAAACCAAATTTTTAATGGAAATCCTAACCATTATAGCACCCATCTCTGAGAATATTTTGGGACTCCCTTCATTCAGGAGATGTCAACCAATGTCTTTGATTGACAGGGCTTACTTTAAATTTTACAACAAGTCGTAGTTTAGAGGGCCGTGTATCGAGCTTAAGGTTAAATTTCCCACTCATGCTGATACATAATGTCAACCATAAGGCTTACGATATGAAGAATATGCATTGTCATGCAAAATCAGTTCAAAATCGTGTCTAATTTCTGTACAAAGATGGCTGCTGTCAGACTCCATCAGCTACAAGGTGAGTCATAATGTATGACCCTATCGGAAAGTGTCATCGTTTTTATAAACTGCGTCGAATGTCAAATCGGTTTTGACATTTGTAAATCAAACAGAATTAGAATTTATGTGAATAAGCAATGCAATGCTGCAGTCCTTGAATACGAAGAATAGTCATCACGACGTTTTTATGAAAAGTTCGTCAGTGATTTTGGCGGAATGTGCATTTCGTCCTCGCTTGCTTGCGAGTCTAACCGAACGGCTTTTAAAGACGGGAAGAACACGAGACCGAGCAAAGCTTTGAAATGCCTCACATCTCTCGTTCGGCCGAGAATATCGTTGCCGTAGATGTCGTAAGGCCTACGTCGACTTCGAACAAACAGAGTGCCACGCAGTTGGCCATCTCTGCGCCGGGTATGGATGAAGGACTTGAAGGTATTTCCTTACAAAATGCAGGCAGTCTATCAGGTTGCGAATGTTGACCATGAATCGCGTCTAACTTACGCTCGCGCTTCCCCGAATCGCAACAACGAAGTGGATGATTTTTCGTCCAAACTGATCGTGAATGATGAGGCCCATTTCCAAACGAAATTTGCGTTTCTGGTGAATTGGAAATCCACAAGTTAGGCACGAAGAGTCATTTGATTCAATCAAAGTCGTTGCATAATGTGCTGTTTACTCTGGCGAAGTCATTGGACTTTTTTTTTTTAAGAACGGCACTGGCGAAACGATCGGTGTGGATGATGAGTGTTGCAGAATTATGACCAATGAATATTCCACTCCATAATTGGATGAATTGGGATTGGAGGATATATGGCCCCAGTAGGACGGTACAATACCGCTTTCTGCACTAGCTTCAAGCGACATTGCCAGACAGACTTTTCTTGGCATCGCATTTTGGCAATCTCCACTTGCCAGCAAGATCACCCGATTCAATCGCAATCGTAATGCAAAAAGTAATCACAACGACAGGAGGCCCTTGAGTGATATCATTTTCAAAACATGATGGTTTTATTCTATTCCAAAGATACTCATATAATATACTCTTACAATGAGTAGAGTGAACTCACAGAAATGATTGGGTAAAATGGCATCAGCATTTATAATCATTTAATTTAAAAAGTCAAGATGCCTCCACCACGAATTCCTTCAATTGGCGTCACCTCAATTAACACCTGTGACCATCACAGCTCTATTATGACCAGAGACAATAGCATTAGTCACAGTTAACATTTGTCTAGACAAGTATTTAATTTTCTTTGTTTATCCCTGCATTTTTCATTCAAACTATCACTTGTCATAATTTTATTCATCTTTGACACTTCATGGTCTGGAAAGAAAAACGCGAACCTTCCTATTATAGAAATAGTTAGTACCTCTGTAAGTATCAATTATTTTTTATTACCACAACAAGCTAAGTTAACTCATAATTTTAAATTGAACACGAAAATCACCGTTGCATCTGTGTAATCGTAAGCAATTTTCTACTTTAACAACGAACAACAGCAAACACCAATTGACACCATTGACTCTGACAATTATAAATTCATAATTGCATATCCTTCAAACAGGCAAATCCTATAAATTACTCATTCGGGGCATTTTTAAGTTGCGATCTTTCCTCAATTTTATTTACCACATTCACCACGAGTCGTTCACCAGCAGTTGACTGTCAGTCGGTCTAGTGAAAATCGCGTTTGCTCACTTCATATTGTGCAGTCAGATGACGATGAAAATTGCATACCAGATCTGGGTACTATGTAGTGGTATTATAAATACGTGGTAGTCACGTTTTACGTTCTATTTACTTGTCCGGTCTCAACACAGACACTTCTCTCATGTCTCATGGAAACATGAGCGAAAAAAATAATTCACAAAAAAGAAGGGGGAATTTCCTTTTATAGAAACAAATCACAGTTATGTTCGTTACTTGCTAACAGTTCTTGTTCTTCACCTATCGTGACACCTCCATTCTAGCAAGCTGCTGTTAGAACATAACAAACCCTGCTCTGTCCCCAATGTATTGACTTGACAATTGACAGCGCACGCTTGTCGTTTCCTTATTAAATATTCACAGTTACGAGCAGTGCATGTAGAGATAACATAAAAAAGCAAATAACACCCCATATGGATAGAGTGAGAAATTGGAGAGTATATAAAGTCGTCTTCTGATTTAACCAAAAACGGAATGTAGAATGTCAGTGAGTGTTTGCTGAAATAAATTAAGATAATCTACCTTTTTAGATAGCATGTCATGAGTATATGAAAATACCATAAGTGTCTATATAAGTAAATTGAGCCGATTTATTGTAATTTTAAAAGGCATATCTTGAACAATAGTGTTGAAATTAATCGAAAAATTCGCACAGGCTACTTAAAGTGTTTGTATGCTACAGACGTAATAGTCAGGCGGATCATAGCTACGGGCACTTTGATCGCTTAAGTAGATCAGAAAGTATCTGCTCCCAGTGGAAATATTGAAGAAAATTTAAACCATACCCTGCGAAATGTATAAGAATTCGAAGATTGCAGAACAAAAATTCTTAAGTGATTCGTGGAGGCTCCTGAGCTTATCATACTCGATAGGACTGATTAGCTTGGTTAAGTTCATCTATATGATGTGGGAGAAGATGCATAACCAGTCCTTACCGAATTTAGAAAAAGCAATCAGCATATTCGCACATCAAATTTGTCGAAAAATGTCCGAATGAATGCGTATGGTGTTTTCGTTGTGTAGATATTTTAAAAAACGGCAACGAAATTCATACAGCCAAGTTTATGATTGGGAATAAATTAGCTGCCAAAACCAATTCGAATATTCCAACATCTGCAACAGTCATGGGATTCTAAAGCTTCCTGACGGGAGACTGGGATCTTCGATATTGCATGCATAGACTCAGCATTATTCAAGAATGTGGCCTAGATGGATGAAGGGCGAAAAAACTACAGAACACACTATTGGTGAATACCTGACTCTATGCACTACCTGAATTTACCATTCAAACAAACCGCGCTTGAGATATTGTCAAAAGGTTTTGTTTTTTAGGTTGGTATCTCTGTCATCTGGTGCTCAAATATCTGTTTGAGTGCCATTTATCGGGAATTTTCGCGTGATAGCTTATGTTGTGTTGCGCGAATTTCGCAATGTCAAATTTACTTGAGCAAAGAGTTTGCACGAATGGTTGTGTTTGTAACTATCATGTGCGGAAGTGTTGAAAATTTTTACGGTAGCCTATGGGACTCGACAATGTTGAGAACACAAGCATACGAGTTGTACAAAGAGTTTAAAGTGGGCCGTAATGTGGTTTATGATTTGCCACGTTCCGGTCGTCCATCCATCAGAATGACTGACGAAATATCAAAAATGTTGAGAAAATTGTCCTCGCAGATCGTCGTGCAAGCATCAGTGAAATAGCACCCGATCTACGTGTCTCGTTCGAATCGGTGCATAGCGTTATGCACGATGTTTTGGGCATGAGAAGAGTTCAAGCGCGGCTTGTGCCGAGAATGCATGTTTTTTTTGCAAAAACAGCATCGCATTGATGTCGCTTAAGAAATGTTTTCTTTGGTCCAAAATGTCATCGATTGCATCATTACTGGTGACAAGACATGGGTCTATGAATATAACATCGAAACTAACCAACAAACACGGATTGGAGTGGTTTTGTTGTTTCTTGTTTCTTTGATTGCCGTGGTGTGGTGTGGTCTACTCCGAATTTCTTCCCTCAGACCAGACAGTAAATAAGGAATATTACCTAAGCGTATTAAAGCATTTGATAAAAAATATTCGTCGTAATAGGTCAGAATTCTGGAGAAACAACTCGTGGTTACTTTGATCAAAAACTCCTTCTGACTTTTTTCTAATCTCGGAAAGCAATGAGGCGATAAAAGTCGAAGAAGCAAGACTCATTTTGGTTCATAAGACTAAGTTATAGTCATAGAGTCTTAAGAATTGTTTTATTCAAACAAGAACCTTTCCTATTCCATATTAGCAGAAATTGCAATACCTTGTCACTTTCGTTATGTCATTTTCCTCATAAACCATCAATTCGTCAGTCCTACCTCAAATATCAAAATCACAATTAAAAATACAATTCACGGCATGGCGCTCTCCAAATATAAGTTATTTTATCCAACGAGTACGCTTGCATTTCCATATCCAGCTGAACGACCCACAACGGCGCCAATCGTCAACATGAATATTTAATCAGCCGTACTCACCAGTCAGACATATTCGCATTACTGCCTCCCCCGATCAGAGTCAATTCCGCTCCCGCATCTAATTACAAAAGGTGCCTCCAAAGACATCAACTAATTTGAAGTCAATCCGAGTAAAGGGACATTAAATCACTTGGACAGACCAGAGGGTGGACAGAGCACGAAACAAGAATTCCTACTTAGCACTATGTTTGTGACTGGTCGTGCGCTGTTCTCCACGGGATTCTCCAAACATGGACAACACCAATGGAGACAGAAAAAAAAAAATAAAAAAATATATATATATATGTATATAGTCCTAGTACATGCATATGTATATAATGGTATCCAACTTCCACTTCCAATCGAACGCCAATAGAACACGACAAGGATATTTTTCTTCACTTAACCATAAACAGAATCGACTTGAGCCAAGTTTATTGGAGGGGTTCATAAACAAGAAACAAGGCAGCTGTAGCTGTAGCTCTAGCCTCTAGGGACATGCATCGATGCAGCAAGTATTTTATTTATGGCCAAAGTGTCAGTTCTAATCAAATTCAAGGATCTTATTCCAGACCAGAGCACCAGTGCACCTAGAAAACACCACTCCACAACTTGGGAACTCAATGTGTACTTATTCTAAATTGGATTTCTAGACTCGGCACAGTCTAAGATCTAGTGTTCCTACATGTATTCGACTCGTATTCATACTCGTACTCCTAGCATGGCAGGGAGTACTTCTCGTACAAACCCATGCGGAACATTTAATAAAAAAAAAAAAAATAAAGAAAAAAAAAATTCCCAAGAAATATTGTATCTGTTGGAGGAAGGAATTTGCTGCTGGAAATCTTAACACTTGGATCTTTCCCTGTTTTGTAAAAAAACGGAAAGGAGTCCCGTCGCATGCCATTCTATTATGGTCAGCAACACGAACACCATTCCAGAGAAGGAGTTGAACCAACAACACAATACAAAAAATAAATCCGACAAGAAAACGTATCTAAACACAATGCAGTCGCATTTGTTGTCAGTCTATCTCTCTGTTTATGGAAAACTACTGCACCGCTAACCCCACTGTATCCCTTCTTAGTGATGCATTTATGCAAACTCATGGATGGAGTGCAGGAAAATTTATTTTTTTCAACAACGAACCAGCTGACAGGTTTTGTGCTGTTCTTAGGAAGTCAACAAAAAAAGAACGCGAAAAGGGCTCCCAACAAACGGTAGCTAAAGATGGTATGAGTAGGGAATATGGAATCGGAAAAGTTGTACCTGCGCAGATGGAAGAGGCTGACAAAGTGGTTTTAAGGGAAAGTAGTAGCTAAAGGACAAAGGAAAATTGCTACAAGGTTTCGTTAAATGGAGACGGTGAACTAGGCAAATAATCCGATTTGGATTTTTTTACAAAGCCTTTTTGTTTAGAAAAAACAAGTAAAAATAGAAGGAAACCTATGAACAACGCAGACACTCGACGCTTCGATTGTGAGGAGCTCTATAGTCACATAACATCATAATGAATTAGTGGCTTTCCGTTGTTTTAACTCAGTCGACAATCCTATTTCTCAAAGGTAATTACAAAAATTGACAATGAAATTCGAAATTTGAATTCGTTTTTAGATTAATCAAAAACCTGTGAATTTCTCCTATTTTTTTGTAACCAAATCTCCAAACAGTAACACAGCATTAATAGGAAACTAAACTTTCTCTCTCTCTTTCCCCGTACTCTTATTGTTTGCCATGACAATCGAATAAGTTCAAGTTGTGCAAATGTTGCACTCTAAGTCTGTCTGTGGTCTTTGTACCATGTCTAACGTCTTCCAATTGTAGATCTTTCCCTCTCCAAACTAATTGCTCGATTCAAAAGCAGATTATAAAAATACAAAAAAAAAACAACAACAACAACACCAACTTTAACTTTAAGGTCGTGCAGTAGTTTTAAGTTGTTTTTTTTTTTTTTACTACTCAGGTGAAGTCAAGGAGGGTAGAAAGGTGGAAGAATTATGATTATTGCAGAGGGAGCACAGGTAATAGTAGCAGAAAAAATGAGAATAAAAAATAAAACGATGAAAAGTGATTGAAAGTTATTGCAGAAGCCATGAAATTGCGCTTTAATGACGCAAACTCAAAGAGATGAAGAGATGAAGAGATGAAGAGATGAAGAGATGAAAAATGAAGAAAAAAGGGAAATTAGAGAAAATAAAAGTAGTTAATCGAAAGCAAATAGATGGTAGACAGTTTAAATGAATAACTGGCCACAGTTCAAAAGATTTTGATTTGTGTAGGGAGAAGTTCGCTGTTCAACTCTTTTGTTTTGACTTGTTTGTTTACCTGGGATAAGTTTTTGTTTATGAAGGCTTATGAGATTTGTTCTTGTAGGTAGTAACTGTTTTTGAGTTTGGAAAAAATGAGAATGAAATTTTTTTATTCATTGAACGGGTGATTGATGGATATTACTGGGTTTTAGGGGGAATAGGGACACATGTTTGTATTGTCTACCGAGGGCTTATCTTACAAAAGATCGTGTTGTCTCTTCACTTGGTAGCTGTTTTTCTTTTCATTCTAAGATCTAAGATCCCCTCGATGCCGGGTGTGCAGCTTTCATTTTCACTCACTGAGTTTTCAGAAACTGCAATTATGCGTTGGATATTGTTATCGACATTGGAGTAGCCTTTATGCAAAAAAAGCTAAATGTCTGCATGTGATCAAAAATTGACAACCAATTTCTTTGAACTGTCGGCTCTCTGGAAATATATAATTCTCTGACAATACTGCTTCCTTCAGGTTTCAAAGAAAACGTTGCTTCAGTTGACTGACATATTTTTCATGAAGGGCTAATTCCATTTGAAATGTCCAAGTCCTTGATGTTCATATCATGTGCAGCTGTCTCAGGGCTGTCTTATGTTTTGAAAGAGTCCGTCTTTGTTATGACTTGCACTGGAGTTTCGTTTACCTTGCATCCACGGTGATATTACCGGGACTCCATTTACATAAGGTGAGAAAATGAAGTAGACCTTAAGGTACAGGGACCGCCTACGACTAGAATCTGACCCCGAACAGGAGTTAAGTCCGATCTTTGTTAATAGCTACAGACCCGATATAGCTTTTACCATTCGTTAGCCAAGACAACTTTGGTTTTTTAGGCGAATATATGCCCATTCCTGATGGTTAAAAAAGTGGTAGGAATTTCAACTTCTCTGACCAAGCAGTACTCAATCCCCATGATAGGCAGTGTACGTATTTGGACGATTGAATTTCACTGAGTCTGCATTGAGAAAATTTTCGACTTTGGTTAGAGTTTCTATTGAAGTTGGTCTTCCTTTTAGTATGTGACATGAATCTTTAATAAACAAGTAGACAAAATGGATATCTTTTCCCAAAAGCAAAGACTGCAAACTGCTTACTTGTGTCTCAGTTCAGCACTTCGGTCCTGCAACCAAAGAGTCACTTGTGTTTTAACTTTGAATGGAGGCTTGCACTTGCATTAGACTACACGTCCATCACCCATTTGTTGTTTTCGCCACTCCTCCTCTTATCACAATTTTTACTCAGATGTGGTAGTAGCCTCTTGGCTACTTCTTTGATAAGCTGTTGAGGAGGGTGACTCTTTACGGAAGAATTTCATACGCATTCACATATTAAAGGCTCTAGCTTCTTTTGATGTGGCAACTTACAAGTTTTTAGATTTCTATTTTCTCGAAATGAGCGCCGATCAGAAAATGACCCAAGTTTACATTATCATGCCTTCCATCGATCAACATATGATTGGAGAACTCCTGATCAATCAACAGTCAACCAGATTGATCACACTGCGATCGACGCAAGACACTCCTCCAGTATTATGGATGTCCGTACGTTCTGGGGAGCCAACATCGACTCGGACCATTTCCTTGTTGTAGCCAAGGTACGGTTGCGGATATCTCAAACTACGCCAAGACAAGCTAATGCTGTGAGGAAATTCGACGTCAGACGGCTACAATCGCAAGATATCGCCAAATTCTTTTCCATCGAAGACCAGTGGCAACACTGCCAGAAAGCCATCAGTGATGCCATTACTGGTGTGCTGGGTTTCACTCGAACACCACCACGAAACACCTGGTTCGATGATGAATGCCGGCAAGCACATGCAGCTAAGCAAGATGCATATAAAGCGGCACTGTAGAGATGAACAAGGGAACATCGTGGTCGAATCGCTGTCGATGCTGAGGATTTGGAAAGACAATTTCTGCAGACTGTATAACGGCGATGACGGACCAAATACCGCTGTAAGGCAGAATCAACCTTTCAACTTGGACGATGATGACCAACAATTCCGTCCACCCGACCTGGGTGAAGTGAAGATAGCTATATCGAAGCTTAAGTCTAACAAAGCTGCTGGAGCAGGCCTTCCGCTCTGGCCATCCGACTGCCGAGCTCTTCAAAGCGGCTGGCGATGACTTGGTAAGAAGCATACACTAACTCATTTGTAAAATATGGTCGGACGAAAGAATGCCCGGAAGGTCCACTATCGATCAACTATTCACACTACGGCAGATCTTGGAGAAGACCCATGAGCTTCAGATCGATACACACAACCTATTCATCGACTTTAAGGCCGCGTATGACAGCATCTATAGAGACGAGCTATACAGAGGAATGTCTGGTTCTGGCATCCCTGCCAAACTCGTCCGTCTGTGCAGGATGACGATGGAGAATGCACGCTGCTCCATCAAGGTCGGTAAAGATCTCACCGAGATCTTTGATGTCCAGAAAAGATTTAAACAAGGCTGTCATGCGATTTTTTCAACATCGTACTTGAAAGAATAGTGCAAAACTCACGAGCAAACACTAGAGGCACTATCTTTCAAAAGTCCGTCCAACTACTCGCATACCCCGAAGATATTGACATAATCGGGTGAAAGCAGCGTGATGTCAGTGGCGCTTTCGCGAGTATTGAGTCGGAAGCGGCGAAAATGTGCTTAGCGGTCAATGAGGGCAAGACCAAGTATATGCTGTCAAGCAAAAAGGACAACCAACACCGACGTCTTGGACAGAACGTCACCCTCTACAGATATAACTTTGAGGTAGTTAAGGACTTTGTCGTCCTAGGCTCTGCTATAAATCCAGACAACGACACCAGCGCTGAGATCAAGCGAAGAATAACTCTTGCCAACCGCTGTTTCTTTGGGCTAAGAAGGTAATTGAGTAGCAAAGACCTCTCCCGGACAACAAAAGTCACCCTTTATAAGACCTTAATAATCCCGGTCCTGCTCTATGGCGCAGAGGCATGGATATTATCAAAAATGAATGAGGGTTTTCTTGGTTGCTTCGGGAGAAAAATTGTTCGGCTGATCTTTGGTCCCGTCTGCATTGACGGTGAGTGGAACATGAGATGCAGCAATGAACTCTGCGGACTGTACAGCGACATGGACCTTACCAGAAGAGTGGGGATCTAAAGACTGAGATGGCTGGGTCATGTCGAGCGTATGGACACCAATGCTCCGGTCCGAAAAGTCTTCGAATCCGCTCCCGAGGGACAGCGCAATAGAGGAAGGGCAAGCCACAGGTGGCGCACGCAAGTGGAAGAGGACCTCAGCCAACTTAGCGTGCGAAACTGCAGGCAGCTAGCCAGGGATCGAGCTGGCTGGAGAAGCTTGTTGACTGAGGCCCAGGTCCGACCCGGACTGTAGCGCCACTTAAAGTAAGTAAAGTGAGTTTGCAGGTGGCTTAAAGATGTCCATGTCGGTAAAAGCATGACTTTGTGGTCTACTTGTGGTGTTTATCATTGTGTTTTTTGCGGCTATCGTTGGAAAGATATTTTCTTTCCCGATTTCACTGAAAGTATGGCCGACTACGATATCGTAATGTGGGCCGTAATGTGTGATAAGTTCTGGAACTTGATCGGTCGAGACATGTGCATGTGTTTGACTTATTTTATAGGATTTCGCCTTATACTTATTACATGAAGAAATATGCTTATGAATTTAGACATCATGATAATCGATCAAATTCCAACGAAGACGGTCCAGACTTTTTCGTGACCGAAGGGCAAAGGATTCAAGTAGATCGATGTCAAATTGGCTGTAATTGTAAAACAATTGTAGCGTTATTGGCAGCTTTTTCATGTTAGACGTTTTAGTTCTTCTGATGGTTATGAACACCTCAGTAATCTTCTTGACAAGTCATAGGTAAGGCAGTCAGCTGGTCTGTAATAACACTAAAAGACTTGTTATTCGTGAACTATGGTCTGTATATCTCTATAGTGACGTCGTTAGTGAGGATAGAAATATCGATCCTTCTTTATGTATCACGTCTTTTAAGCATCTTCATTTGATTTTATCTTTGGCAGTTTCGCTCATTTTGTTGCTCACTTTATTGAACATACCTAGGTGCCCTCACGAAGAAGAATCTTTCAGGAGTTTGGTTATTTTAGTACGAACATCTCCATTCTCCGCAGCAGCATCCAATCGGGCTCTTTATTTCACATAAATATGAGTAGAGTTCTTATGTATCGTTAAAATGATATGTCGCAGAAAGTTAAGTTGTTGTGAAAGTACCTGTTTCTCTCCTCAATGTGAGTAAACCTGGTTTCATACTTTTTATCTAAAAACTATCTTAGTTGTCCTAGACCATAAAATCACTCACAGCATATTCGGGTTGGTACAGCAAAAATATTGACGACTGCTTCAAAAAAACATATTTTACTTTCTAAAAACCTTTTCAAGTCAATGCTCTGACATCGATTTAATTCTATACTCTAGTGTTGGCTGGCAATTATTTCCTCTGGTGAGGTCAAGTTCGGTTTGGAATATCCGAAGTACAGATGCTTTCCTGTACCAGAGTAAGAAGATATAACCGCACTCCATTAGTTCTTTCTCCATGTGCCACACGAATACCCCGCAGCCACAT
Source organism: Volucella inflata (assembly GCA_928272305.1). Taxonomy (NCBI): domain Eukaryota; kingdom Metazoa; phylum Arthropoda; class Insecta; order Diptera; family Syrphidae; genus Volucella; species Volucella inflata. The sequence goes on along the minus strand of OV743717.1, from coordinate 4,618,313 downwards.
CAATTTGTTAACTTCTACCACCCACTCAAGCCCACATTTTACACCGCCTTCAAGAGTCTTTCAATGAACATATAACCGATTCTCATTGCCCATACCACAATAGGATGAAGTGAAAAGCACACGATTTCCCAAAAACGGAAAGAAAAGAAAAGAAACGGGTCTTACACCCCCATAAATGGTTCCATCACCGTCGCCGAAAGCACCATAGATAATGACGATAGGAAGTAGGTATTCGTATTCGTATTCATATTCGTACTCGTACTCCCATTTGATGCAATGGAGCACAGACTTTCCACTTAAAGGCCAGGCGCACAAAATGCCGTTAATGGCTAATGGGATCTTTTATAAGCAAACACACACCATGCTGGGCATCATCACCTCCATCACCTTGATCACAGCATCAGCAACACTTAACCGCTGGGTGTTGTCTTCACTAGAGCCAAGGTGTACCACCATGAATTACCACCATTAGACCATTAGACCACTAATTTTCAACATCATCATCATCATTTCGGTGGTCAGATGTTGTTGTTGTTGTACATTTTATTTTATTTTGTATTTTTTTTGATGCTGCAATAGCTTCTCTGTTTCTCCTCTCTCATCATTCCTGCCCTCTGTATGCCTGGGTTTAACCACAATTGCTTCAATTGCTTTCTTTTTGCAATTTGGACCACATGGTCGGATGGTCGTTTAGAGGTAAAGACGTGCCACTACGCGACAGTGACTACGACGACGTGGTCATTTCGGAAAGATTAACCCAGTTTGGAGTTTTTTTTTTTTTGCTCTGAATGGTTGCCAAAAGGACGGGAGATGATCGAATGGAGGAACTTCGAGTCCAAGTGTGTAATTATTTTTTTTATGAAATTGAGGTTAGGAAACCAATTTTTTTTTGCCATTGTTGCTCTGTGCAATTAACAATTAGTTAAATACTATTTGTTGTTGTTTTGTTTCTTTTTTCTTCGGTGCAAATATAATAGTTACGACCAGTGAGGGGAAAGGCAAGTGGGAAAGTGAATGGTGAAGTGAACTTAAGCAATTTGCAGATCATTAGGAGGCTGATTGTTTGGCTCCGCGGTAGTTATTTATATATTGAAATGTAATTAGTTACGGGTGAGATTTGAGAGTTTTTGAATTTCCAACATGGAATTGGAGATTGGTGTTTGTGTGTTTGGAAATTGAAATTTCGAATTTCTGAATTTGTCTTAGGTTTGGGTTGTTTTTTTGTTGGCCAATTAGTCGGGTTGGTGGCGATTGCAATAGCTCACATTTGGGCATCAAGATTTGCCTATCTGTTGGATAATTTTGCAGGTGATCTTCTGTTTTAGATAGTCTCCGATGAGCATAAAACATTAACCTACGAGTTTGTAGACTCACTTACATAATCGATCGAATCTATCTATCTAACTTAGACGATTGCAGTGATTGTAAGAAAAATTTCACATCACTTTCTTGTACTATCTAGTGCCGTAATCAGCAGATAAGAAGTCATCTTTTGGCCCTTAAGTCTGTAAAAGTTCCAGGGAATGACATCGATTTTTGTTCGGTTGCTGTTAAGTGTAGGCACCCTCAACCTTCATTTTTTTTTTCTACAATTTTCTTTCTGTTTCTAATCTTTAAAATTAACTTGGCTCATTCATGGTCGTTTGTAACTGCAAGAACAGAGCACTCGTACCAGGAAGTAGTCCATTAAACTCCTTGTAAATTCCTTTTAATTGAATCTCTCAGTATTTCAAAAACAAAAACTATAAGAAGATGCCTACAGAGCCAGCTCCCACCAGTGGTTTCGTTATTTACAGAGCAAGCGTCGTGCCTAATAAAAGTAATGTCCCGTCATTCGCCTCATTCCCAACATAGGGAAAGTCGATTTTGTATTTTTCCTTTAGATGAAAATACAGAGTCAGAAGAAAGTCGGCGCGCAAGGTGGCCAAAGAGTAGTGGGACCAAGCTTTTTTTTTAATGGAAGTTGCCTTTAAAAATGCAACCCATGATTAGAATATCTGAGGTCGTTGGCTGCCAGAGCCGAATCATGACGGTACAAACATCAACACGTTGCATTCTTCCCAATATTTCAATATCGCCAGCGAGTGCGAGTGGCCCACATTTTCCTACATTTTTTAAAGAAATATGTTAAATAAGTCCAATGTAATATTTTCCGAAAGTTTCCGATCCCTCAAGACAGCATCGTTCTGTACACTTCTTTTCGGTTGCATAAGGTTTCCAGAACTATTTGTCAAACCAAGGGTTTCGTTATAATGGCCAGCATATTAGAGGCACCATCTGTAATGACTCCTTCTTGGATTAAATGACACTGGAATGGTAAAAGCTTCGGGGATTCCGTTTGATTGAAGCCAGCATGAAACATACCATGGAAGATAGGATTCTCCCAAATACCTTCAAAATGAATTTTCGACACAGTGGGGTCGCTATGCTAGAGATTGTCCTGGCGCTCAGCAGACCATCTAGTCCTGAGCAATTAAATCTGGGAGCCAAACTGCTTAGATTGAAGCAGGGTGTCTGTAAGTGACTGAATATTAAATTCGCTGGCTCTTTAAAATTGGCTTTTGTGAATAATGTTGAATCTAAGCAGACAGGTTTGTTTTTTTGAAAAACACTAAGTTGTCGTTTAAAAAACAATTAAGTCAACTCCAAGCTGTGAATGAAGCATGAACAATGAAGGACAATAAAGGATTGGTGAAAAAATCACATTAGGCGGCTACAACTTTGAGATAGAAGGGTACTTTATCTACCTCGGCTCTGTTATTAACACCGACGAAGACAACACCATGAAAATCATGCGAGAAATCACCCTTACCTATCACCAAGTTTAGAAATAATTCAGTAGTAAGGCTCCCTCTCGAGCATAAAACACTGACTATTCCAGTCCTTCTTTACAGCGCAGAAGCTTGAACAATAACAAGAGTGGATACAAATCCTCTTGGGTGCTTTGAGAAAAAGTTGACAGAATCCAACGGAATGCTGACCTCGTCAGAAAAGGTTGAATAACCCGATTTGAAAAGATATGTGACCTTAAGCGTCGCCGATCGAAAAGTTTTCGACTTCACTTTGGAGGAATAGCACACTAGAGTAGGACCTCAGGTGGTGCAGACAAATGGAAGGGAACTTTACCAACTTTGTGTATCCAACATGAAACATCGTTAGCTGGATAGGCATTCTAACTGGGGCCCTTTTTCACATCAGACTGTAGCCCTATCTAAGTAATTAAGAAGGTATCTCGAAGCCGTTGGTCAAAGACCGCATTAACACAGGAGAATTAGATTCGATCAGGTCTGTAACGCCATATAAATAGGTACGAAGCTGTAAAACTCCAACCAGCTTAAAGAGCTAATATAAACTAACAACATTGTTGTCAGAAAAATAAAATCAAATTAAATGATCAAATGCGATAAGATCTCTATACGGCAAAGCACTACCAGTTCCTTGTGAGTTCTATAGCTTCTTTCACTAATTAATCAGAAACTTTTTGATAGTAAATGGAAATGCTAACAAGCTTGGCGATTTACATACTCGTGCATAAAGAGTTTGTTGACTTCTAACCGCCTTAAGCTCAGTTAAAGATTGATTTTCATTTTTTTTTTTTTGCAAAACACCTACATGTGTTTATAATTTTACTGGGAGACCCTCAGGGTTCCTACCTTAGTCCTACACTGATTCCATCTTCTATAAATCTACGCATCTGTATCTTTTTTCTCCAATTTTTTTAGAAAGAAACTATAATTAATCGAAAATGATTGCTGCGATCACATAAAAACGAAATGCGAATCGTAATAATTAACTGTTAAGATGAACGTGAACGAATATTACGTGTTTGCGTTGCTAAATTTAAAATTAAAAAAAAAACTGAAAATCTAAAAAAAAAATCCCCACATTCTCGTGTTCGAATCGCATTTCAAGATTTCTCATTTCGCATTTGGAGGTCAAGATCAATTTCAATAATTTGCTTGATCGCTTTGAACGTTTTGTGTTTCTGTATTTTTGTTGTGTGTGTAGTGTTGTTGTTGTTGATTTTTGTACTCTTCCCTTTTGCGAATTATTGTAATATTTGAAAATGCCGTAATGTATGGTACGTAAAATTACCACTGACTATCAGTATGTATTATGGAGATGACCGTCGGTCGGTAGTAGTGCATTTACCACCTAAAAGATGCGATACACAGATATGAATTCAAATTAAATGATTGAACAACAATGGTGGCTACCTGTAATTTATAACCGCGTCTATTTTGTTGCTATTGTGGACTTGGTGGGCATGTGCGCCAACATGAACAATAGGCCAACAGAAGCGCGTCCAAGCCATGCAAAACCTTATCGCATACGTTGCATCTAACAACGAATAAAACAATAACCACCAACCGACAACCGACAACCGACAATCGGCAATCGACAATCGACAACCGGCAACCGGCAACCGGCAGTGGCTAGAGTTGAGGATAGAGCTGAGGCTAGAGCTTCTAAGCATTTTCTCAAAAATGTACCTCATATTCGTATCTCTAGACCAGAACCTCCAGCGTATCCGTATGAGCGTGGATTTTTCTTTTTTTTACATAAAATTTTATTATTTTCGATAAAAATCTACAAAAAGTGGAGGAATAGCTATGGGTTGCTTTCGACTTGGTTAGCCCCACACTGTTGATTTATTTATTTTTTATTTTTATTTTTGTGGGCTTTAGACTCAGTGTACTTGTAAGGTTGTGCCGATATGCACCATTGAGATAATTGGTTAGATCGCAGTGATCATGATGATGGTGATGGTTGTGGAATTGTTGGTTTGCGGAGTTAATCGTACATTGTTGGTAATGTGGTATCACGTGGATGGTTTTTTGGTAGCAGCCACTGATTGTTGGAATCATATTTCAGCCACAATGACCATTGGGTTGAATTATAAGTGTTTATGGTTGAAATCAGTTGTTTAATTGAGATGATAGCAGAAGTTATGCCAAACACCGCCAAGCAGTTTTTGCTGTTCAAATTTGGTTTGATTGGTGATAGCATAATGGGTTATGACTACCTTGTTTCTCTGCAAATTTTTCTCCGCCGATTTTGGTTTATGTTTTGAACCATTATTGGTAGATATACAATAAGGAGTAGGCTACACAATTATCCAACCAAAGAGCTAGTAAATCTTCTTACATATGTGATTTATGCCACAAAAAGCTGTGTGAGTCCTTTAAGACCATAAGGCATTGCTATTTTCGTTGATTTTTTAAGCCTACTTCAGTTTCTTTCAACTTATCGTAAGTGTCTACTTTTTATCCTTTACTTCCTTATAACTAATTAGAGCTATGTAGGTGTTCATTGTCCAAAAAGTTTTCAAAATCATGGAGACGACACATTTTTTTCCCCCCTTCATATACCACCTTGATCAAAACCACCGTGCGGCGCTCCCATTGTTCTGTTTTTTTTTGTTAAGTTGGTACATCTGTTGTTGATATTCCCCACTAAATCTTAGCGTCATAGCTTGACATTTGCAAAAGTTACGTAGCCAAGAGTACATCTATCTCTGTGCGTGATGGCGATTTTTTACAATTTACAACAACAGACTTGTATTAAATTTTGCGTAAAAAACGGATTTAATGGTGCGCGAACGTTGGAAATGTTGGAAAAGTGTTTCGGCAACGATTCTCTAAAGAAAACGGTCATTTACCAGTGGCACGAGCGGTTCAAAGGTGGTCGTGAGGTAATCGAAGATGATGAACGCAGTGGCAGACTGTCAACATCGAAAACCGACGAAAACATTGCTGAAGTAAAAGAAATGTTGGTCAATAACCGCAAATTAACCATCAGAGTGATAGCGAAGGACTTGAACATTACCTATCGATCCGTCCAAGACATTTTGGTTTATGATTTGGGTTTCCGTCGTGTAGCAGCAAAGTTCGTGCCAAAAGACCTCAACTTCATGCAAAAAAGAGACCGTGTTGACGTCGCAAAAGAGATGATTTTTGAGGCTGAATCCGATCCCACATTTATCAAAAGGATCATTACTGGAGACGAGACATGGGCTTATGAGTACGACACGCAATCCAGATATCAGGCAAGTGAATGGCGTTCACCAAATGAGCCGAGACTAAAAAAACCACGTCGTTTTCAATCAAAAAAGAAGGCAATGCTCACGGTTTTTATGGATTACAACGGTTTAGTGCATCATGAATTCTTGCCAGAAGGCCAGACAGTAAACAAAAAGTATTATGTGGGCGTTATGAGACGTTTGCATGAAGCAATTCGCCGAAAGAGACCAGAATTGTGGGCAGAAGACTCGTGGATTTTGAGCCATGATAATGCACCGTGCACCGTTGAACGTGGCAATACCAGCTTATTAAATTCACTTCAAGCTGTTCGGTTACCGAATTCTTTATATGTAGACTCCCTCTTATCCGCGTAGATCTAATGCAATCGCGTTTAGTGACTCCAATAGACTTCCTTAACATTTTCATTTCCGCTGCCGTCATTTTGTTCTTAAGCGCTTCGTACATTGTCCAACACTGTGAACTGTATATAAGAGCTGGTCTTACAACCGTGGTGTAGAATTTCCCCTTCAATTTAAGTGTAAATTTTCGGTCGCAAAAGATTCCCGAATTTTCCCGCCATTTCATCCACCCCACTCTGTGGTTTACGTCGTCGTCACATTTCGCTTTCATGTTAACGATTGATCCTAAGTACTTAAAGATACTGCTTTTCAGAAGAACTATTCCGTCTAACATTGTATCTGGAACAGGTTGCAACAGATGCGCAAATGGGCACGTCAAATGCTCCGTCTTTGAATGAATTATTTAAAACTTGTTTCTTTTTAGCGCATTTTTCCATGAATCTAAGGCGTTCTGTAAATCTTCGACGTTATCGTTTACTATAACTGCGTCGTCAGTGAAGAGAATTGGCGTTGCATTTGCTTCGCACATGCAGTCTTTTAAAAGATAGTCGAATACTACGTTAAAGAGGAAAGGCCTAAGGAAGCTTCCTTGGTGCACTCCGACATTAACTGGAAATTCTCTCGTTAGTCCAGCAGAGAACGTAGACGTTCGTTTAAGACTCTTTCGACGATTTTCATTGTATGTGACATAAGCTTGATTGAACGGTGGTTGTTGCATTCTCGAGTGTGCCTTTTCCTTTGTATAATGGGACCAAGAAGCTTCTTCTCATAACAGCATAACTCTCGTTATATTGCATCGAAGCCAAATCCACTTTTTCGTCGGTCATGTACAAGACATTTTTTTTTTTTTTATTTATCCAGAATCTTTTCAGAAAATTTACAAAATTTGATAGTAATTTTACTGCGGTTTCTATTGTGTGACTGAAGAACTTCATCCTTGAGATACGGGTGCAACCTTGTCAAATTCTGAAGGGAAAAGGAAGCAAGGAACCATCCAGTCCGACAATCTATCGGATATTGTTTGAACCGAAATCCACTTGTAATTGAAAAACTATTGTTCAATTTCACATCAAAGTACTACAGCTAAAGTACTAATTATTTATATTAGGTGTTTTTTTCACGGTCCTGGGATACCCTTCTTCTTCAACTGACTATACTTAAGACCTTCGTTCGCGAAACACTTTTTACAGAACTCCATCGTTGTGCTGTCCGTAAACTGTTGCCACTGATTTTGTAAAAGACATCAGTGGCGGTATCCTTAGGCTTGCATACTTAAGACAATAGTATTTTCGATTACAATATCGGCTTCCCTGGCTGTTTCGAATGTACGAAATTTAAAATTGTTAGCTAACAACAGTAAAGTGTAGTATGCTGCCTACCAAATATGACCCATCCCATACGATTTGATTTCTTAGCCAGCGTACACCTATATACTACACTGATTCGAGCGCAGTAATAGAAAATTTTTTGATTGAAAGTCTGCAAGAATCGAAGTCCTGATGTCCATTTGTCGTAAGAGAAGATAATAATCGGCCGGTGAGCAACACTGTTTGAGCCTTGTAACTCTGCTCTCGAGACTAGCCGTCAATATTTGATCGAAACTTGGCTTCTGCTATACGAAGCAATACCATGCAGCTCATACACGGTGTTGATGGTTGAAGAAGAACACCAAAGTGATCCGTACTCAATCACTCGCAAGTTGAATGAATTTGTTTTCGGAAAATATTATTCTCGTGAGTTACGAATGCTCTCCACATTTCAGAATCAGTTTGTTGTCCATATTTTGTGATATGTCCTCCAAGGAGAAAAGCAAAGTATCAGCTTCTAGTGTTTAAATGTCCAACTCCATCCACGTTTATCATATAATCTTGGCTCATGAGGGTTTGTCATTTATCTTTCTTGGTTCACAATCTCTTTAAAACAGAGGGTCAACCTGGTAGTGGCGTCAAGGTCTAACTAATAAACTGGTAATAGTGTCCTAAACGTATCTCAAATGGTCAAGTAGTCATGTTAAATACAAGCATCGAAGTTTCAAAATGTCTGGCATAATTCCTCTACCCCTCAGCTTGGTGAATGTCTAACAATTCTGGTTAACTTACAGAATAAGAAAAAGAAATACGTGAACAGTTATTTCTTTATACTTTTTTGCTAAAAAGACGAGAAAGTTCGAAATCAGCGATAGATCACCTTAGATACGGTTAGAAATGATCTGAAAGTTTCCACTGTTTCATCTCTTTCAATGGTTAACCGCAATTGAATTCAAACCATTCAATAAAAAGTTTAATGAACTATTAGCTAACCCAGCGATTCTATCAGCAACTAATGACTCAGCTCCCGAATTCAAACTGTTGCCACTGGCGCTACCCAAACAACAAATTGCCCATCAGCAAATCAATTTGTTATACTACCTCCGATGATGACCTACTTAACCATCAACAATCATTCCACATTCCATTGCTAACTTCTAACAAAACGGTCCACATTAATCAAAGTCACTTCAACTACCACCTCCAAAACCACTGTCGCCGTAAAGCGATATCTCGAATAAATAGGAAAAAAAATCTCACGCATGATTGAGCTTCAATTGACACCTTTCCAGATCTGATACAATGAAGGCAAACCAAGACTTGTAAACACAGAGAGAAAAAAAAAGAAAAAAAAGAAAAGAAAAAAAAGAAAAGAAATTCAAACTAATTAATCAAGTTCAGTTTCAGATACATACTTGTATATCACTAGGTGTAGTAATATACTCGTAGTATGTGTTTCTGCACAAAAAAAAAAGAACAAAATTCCAATTTCAAGATTCAAGAACCAAGAACATTCTATATACATACGCATAAAACGGTTTCCGCATTCCAGTGTTAGAAGGAGTTAAGCACTGAAGACGTATCTCTTGAGCACAGGTACGTTAAGAGTACAAGTATGACTGCGGATTGTCATAACTTAGTGCACGCATGACAGCCTACAAACAAGACAAGCAACATAAAACCAACTAAACCGCAAAAATGAGAGCACTTCCTAGATACAACCATAAATAGTGTCCCTCCGCTGCCACCCTCTTCTCTAATTATAGAGTTAAGATGTATCTAACTACTTACTATTCGTATGTACATACATATTCTTGTCCCACTTGTCTTTCTTAAGTTTTGTCGTAGCCTTAAGTAACCCCTTTAAGATGCACCTAGTCAGATACCGGCTAGAAGATTAATTACCCGTCTTAGATGCCATCTGGAGAATAATTACCCACAAGACCATGCGAATATACTACACACACATACGAATCTGAACACTCTCTTCTTCTAATTAAATTTCCCAGCAGAGCGGGTACTTATCTTTGGCCTCCTGGATAGTTGACTTACAGACAAACTGTTACTCGGTCGTTCTTACGTTTACTTCTCATAGATCTGCGATTCTTTTACAACGACCCAATAATCAATTCATTATATCATCATCAATAATTCATCAATTCCATGATTTAATTAATTTCATTTCGTCTTGTCTTCTGAGTTTGTGTGTTTTTTTTCTTTTTGTATCTTCTTGCAGAGCTTCTTCTCTAGAGTGCGTGTACCTAAAGATCCAGTCAAACCGGGCCAACAACACCACCAATAAGAACTGTAGTTGATCGTCTTCTTGCCATCGATACCATCGATCCTATTACAGATGCGCAAGACATAAAGTAGAGCGAGCTCAAGTTAAATGCTAGATACTTTAGACTTCAGACCTCCTCAGCTAAAAAACGATAGCATGTGATAGCATGTGAATATTGTGAACAGTAGCAACAAATTATTATTGAATCGTACGATATAATAATAATAAAAAAAAAAAATCACATTATCCCGATACATACACAGCCATACAAATATAGATATATACGATACTAAGTGTAGATACTTTGAAACTGAAACTAGAAGAAATGGAAGTTGCGATACCTGGCAGTAATAATGGTGGTTCACCATTTCAACGTGAAGTACGAGAATGGCAGAGAATCGATCCAAATACGGGAGCCCTTCTAACTGGCCGCTTGGAAGCTGATCGATGGATAAATGGATCACTTAATAGCTACGGCAAGGTAAGTGCAAAAACAGCTTTAAGACCTTACTTTACCATTGCTAGTTCAGAACGTATTCATCCATCTATACTCGTATATGTACATGTTCTCGTACACCGTACGAGTATGTATTTACAAGTACTCGTATAGATGCAATGCTATTGCAATTCGGGTTGACTAGATAATTTATGGTTTATTGTTATTACGAGTGGGAGGAGGGCAGAAACAGACTGATACACCAAGATAGAAGGGGGGTTAAAGGTTCTACCGACCAAGATAAATGATAAATGATTCAGAGGGAATACGATTGAAGTGGAGACTGACTTCCAGTAGCTGCAGTTAAATGTTGACCAGGGCACAATTTTAATTGGTGACATTTTGAAATGTCTTGGGCCAATTAATTGTGACGGTATCCTTGAAATTAATGTTTATGGCTATGTCAACTGATATTTAGAGAGATGAATGTGAGACTTTGAGAGATACTTTGGTTCGAAGGGTATTTGCAGTGTTACTTGGGACCTAATTCATTAAAATACCTCGTCTAGAGATTATTGCTTGTTTAATGGAGGAAATTGGAAGTTTTGAGATGTTACGGTTTCGGAAATAACTTAAATTTTATTTCAAAATGTGAAGGTGGTAGCATTTTTGTTAAAAGGTGAACATGGGACACAATTAAAAATAGATCTGCCTGAGCTGCTACAGATGCAGTTTGAAATCCTTTCATTCACAAAGAATGTAGTTAGCACTATCATGTTTTAGGAAATTGTCCCACTTTTTCAAGGAGCTTCAAAGTTTTGTCTTAAGCACGATAGCCTTTCCCTCTGGTCCGCTGAAAGTAAATTTATGTTAAAGCGAGCAATGAACACATATTCTCCTGACAGAAATTGATTGGGCTCTGTAATATTCTGAGACTGTACGTCCACGATTAGTAGGATAAGGGCTACTGTAACCGATGGCAGGTTAATCTCATTTTAAGATTTTTCTATTATAGATGCTATAACGAGGAACTTTTTTTCATTTTTATAGTACCCACTTACCGAAGTAGATGGCGCTACTGTAATAAATGAGCCTAAAGCTCATCACGCAGACTGCTAAAGCCATGTCAACCACTGCCCGGCTACTTCCAGTTGCTCTTCTACCGAAGTTACGGTTTTCGTCCGCCAAGTCAATTTTATGGCATTGATGCCAAGATTCCAGTGTCTCTGTTCGTTACTGAATCTGGACTCAACGTCAATGCAAAAAGGGACAGATCTCAACGACGAGAGTTTTTCGCATCCACACGCATCTAAAGTCTGTGTTTTAACACGATAGATTAGGGCTGGGTCGATCAGAGTAATGTGTTGGATTCTCTTGATGAGTCGTGAGAAATCTTTGTCTTATAACTATTTTTTTAGTTGAAGTTAGGGCAAGTCAAGTCTGATCCTCGTCTGTCACCACCTTATCTTATCTTATCTCTGATGTCTTGGACTATTTACTTCTACGCGAGTAGTTGCACAGTCTTTGGAAGAATTGTGTCTCTGGTAATGACGTTTGAGTTCGGCACAATTATTTCAAAAATGAAGATGGAACTATTTCTTTCAGCACTTCGCCCCGTCTGAAGGCCTAAGTGAATTCTTAAACAATATTACTAAAGCGGCTTGCATTCGCCATTATCATTTTGCACAGTCAAACGAGTTTGACAGGAGCACCAAAAATAGATGTTACTATACTAACTTAGATGGCTCTTCAGTTCGGGGTGAACTTGGGCCTCAGCTAACAAACCTTTTCAGTTAGCCCGTTTTTAGTTAACTGCCCCCGGCTGCGCAATCCATGTCGGTCTCCCTCTACTGCGTTGTCTTTCCGGGTTTGATTTGAGGACTCCGCGGGCCGGAGAATTGGTGTCCATTCGCTCTATATCTCAAAGCCATGTCAGGGCACCCATGCGCTGTTTTCTTACTAGGTCGATGTTGTTGCAAAGCTCGTATTCTGTTAAAGGCGAAATATTGAGTGTCGTCGCCGTAATACAATCAGCAAAAAATTGTTTCCATATTTTCAGTATTGACTAAGTCCACTAGAAGGTTTCCTTCTTCAGCTCTACTGGTTTCTGTATGGGTTTTGCACGCCTAGAAGTGCTCGATGTGAAGAAGCCGTATCTGATAGTTATGTCTCTCGAAGAAAGAATTCTTCGTCAGATACCAGATAAATGGAGAAGCAGGAGCGTCTTCAAATATCGGCTCTGCAAGATGCAAAAGAGAAAGATCATACAGATCTAGCGATCACAGGTGCCAACAAAGTTGTTGTGGCAGTGAAACGTATCCAAAATTAAGAAGACTCATTTAGTATTTCCGTTTCAGCAGATTGGAACATGTTACAAGAAGATTTCAAGTTGGAGATACTCACTTACTCTAGTGTTTGCCCTACTTGGAAACATAACAGTCGTCAAAAAGTCACAAGGAGAGAGAAAAAACTACACTCAATTGACTGGAGATCCTTTTAAAGGCAACTATCCGTCATTGTGCCTCAGTGATCCCGATCCTGGTTACTGGCTTAATGTTATCACTTGACATCTTGGGCTTGCACGATTAGATCCTCAAGGAAGCTTTCTTTATAGGAACCTGAAACTACTGCAGTTTTTGCAATTAGTTTTGGTTTTTATTACAAAATTGCTGATCGACAATGATACCTGGTCTCCTCTTTCTCCCAAATGCTTCAGAATACAGCTTCTCACTGTTTCTCAAAGAAAGACATCCACTTTAGAATCATAATCGAAAGCCATGACTTTTTCTCAGTTCACTTGAACTCTCAAATATCTCTTCTTTCAAAGGTAACACTTAAGTGTTTTTTTCGATTGTCCTATCCATCATCCATCTCAGGACAAAAACAAAAGAACCCCGCACCACTAACTCTTCTGAAATTGATCTCCACTTCTCAAGTACCTATACTCTGCCCTGAGACCACCTTCGATAGAAAACTTAACCTACACTTTGCCCCCTAAAGCGATCTTAACACGTCATTTTCTTCAGTTCATTTCAGTTTCTCAATCGCTAGAACAAATTCAAAAAGAGATTAAAAAAAGGAAATTTAAGATATAAGGCACAGCAGCTACCTAATTGTGAGGGTTGTAGAACCGCAGACCGCGTTAAGACATCTCCACCTATGCAAAGCCATCTCTGTCTGACTCTGCTTCACATCTCCGATCTCACATATCCGTAACCGACAACTGAACCGTGTGTGTGATATAATTACACATTTTGCGCGCGTTGTAACAAAAGATACAAAAACAAAGTGTTAAATGACCGACTGGCAGGCGCGACTCTATCCCATCTAGACACGTATATCTAGTGATAGTCTGTCTCCGCTTTAGGATAAAAAAAAAAACATTTAAACCCACATGAAGATCACTTTTAAGAACAAAAACGAAGACCGCGCAAGGCCATCAACCTAAATGTGGTTGAGATGCGGTGGAGGAGGTAGATGTACATGGTGATGATGATGACGACGATGACGCGGTGGTATGAATGACAACATCACATGCACACAACGCCGCTGAAAATAGTTCAGCATGCGATTCCAACACTTGAAATTGGTGCTAGTGCTGGTAAAGAGCTGAATTCTAGCATGTCGCTGTAGGCTGCTGGCTGCTGGCTGTTTGCCTGTCGCCCGTTTAGTAATTATAAACAACAGTCAACCTGAGTCACAGAACTCACAACTTAGAGCTCAGAGCGTTGTTGGTCTAAAACTTAAGCCTGCGTCTGCGCCTGAGCAGAGCAGTTTTAATTAAGTTTAATCACGAGTTCACCTAAGCATGTACGCGCGGTTTCATACGCGTTAAAGAGAGTTTTTTTTTTCTTAATTTTTTTACGTTAACAAAGACATTGTTCGCACTTTTCTGCGCATTGTTGTTGGTTTTGTTGTTGGATGTGATGTTATTGTTAGGGTTGCGTGTTTAGATTGACGAGGAGTGATGTTAGTTCATCTTGTTAGGTAGCTGTCTCTTGCGTACCTTTATTCTTCGTAAAAAAAGGGTAATTGGTGTTGATTACATCAAGGGGTAGAGATGAGGAATTGAACAATTTTGCAAGTGTTTTTACAGAATTACAATTGCGTTGCGTGGTGATGGGGCGTTGAAATGCATTGCAAGAGTACGTTCTTTGGGAATTCTCGTTTTTGAATTTTTTTTTAAAAGGGTGTGTATGAAGAGCCGCAGCTGTCACATTAAGCCTTCCAACTTTACTTATTTTGAATTCTCACACACAGCAAGAACAGTGCATTCGGACGAAAACATCGCAACTCTTGGATGTTGAAGAGAACCCCTATTTATCGATACGTCGTCGCTCGCAGCAACTTGGCATTTGTTTATCTAATATCTGGAAAAAACTGTATACAAATTTAAGCGTCAAACCTTTCAAGATCCAAACGGCGCAGGAGCTAAGGCCGCGTGGCTATTTATTGCGTCAGGTGTTCGGTGATTGATTGGGCTTTAAATTAACTGGGAATTAACTACGTTCTTACCGTCAACTTTTCTTCCCTGATGAAGCTCATTCCTGGTTCAATGTACGTAGCCGTAGAATTACCATGTTTGGAGCAAAGACACTCCTCAAGAAGTTTATTGGTTGCCATTGCACCTAGAAAGATATAGCCGTCTTGATAAATGACAATAAATCGATCGGTAGATGATCTTTTTTGTTGATCACTTTTATGTCAACCAAGCAACTTTGATACAAACGCTTGAACGTTCTTTGAGATATTTGGAAAGCCATCAGAGATCTGCCACTTGGTTGATAGAGTAATCTTTACTCTTTTATCACTATATGCAAAGAAAAATGAAATAGTGCACAGAATTTCAAATAGCACAACTCCATCAGCCACACTTTGCGAGTGCATCAATCTTCAAGATTTAATCTTAAGCACACAGCAACAACTTCAAGTCCGCTCTCAATGTTTATTTAATTCTCTAGCTACTGTATAAACGGTGTTATGCATTAAAAATAATAATGCAAATTCTTTTTTTGTTTTACTTGAGTGTAAAAGAAAAAAAATATTTAAATACGGTATGAACACGCCGCGTGACAAATGTAGTACACCAAGCGAAAATCTCACGAGTTCGTTACTCAACTCTTTTGTTTTGGCAGAGACTTTTTTTTCTACAATACTTTAGCGCCTCAGGAATCAAATAATATTGACCCAAATTCCATGCAATAAAATTGGCAAAAAATTACGATTAACTAACGTCACAAATGAAGTATGTTGCAACACTGTGTCTTCGTATTATTCGTCTTCGTCAGTGTTTTGTTTTTTTTTTGCCTTTCTTAAATGGAACTCCTCAAATCAATACGATGCGGTAGATGGATGGTAATGATGAACGATTTAATTGTATCCGCGTCGCTCTACTTTCAGTTTGATAGGCGCGACGG
Source organism: Volucella inflata (assembly GCA_928272305.1). NCBI lineage: Eukaryota > Metazoa > Arthropoda > Insecta > Diptera > Syrphidae > Volucella > Volucella inflata. The sequence goes on along the minus strand of OV743717.1, from coordinate 4,602,490 downwards.
AGTGAAAATGCCACCCGTTGTCGTTGGTTTTCTTTTCTGTTGAAATAAATTTCTTTATCCGTCAATGGGATACTGTTAGTAACGCACAAGACTTAAAGGGAGAATACAAATTCAATCCTTCACTAATGATCGAATACCGGGTGCAGGATCAATTGATCGTTTGATCGTGATGATGACATAAACGATTGATCAATAAATTATTGATTTCTGTGTTCGCCTTTGGTGATTTTCATTTGTGATGGGCCTACTTTTTGTGGCTGAAGATGGTGGGAAAAAAATTGGAATAACCAAGACTGGAGCTGTGACTGACAATTGATTTAATGGAGGTGGGACGACAAGACTGTGTTTTCTCAGCTGGAGCACTGGGTGCGGAAAGCGCTTGTGATCGATGGAACGATAGAGCTAAGTAGGATAGGTAATGATTTTTTGCAGAAATGTGGTGTTGAAAAAATGCTTGTGGTGAAAAGAAATATAAGATTTGGTAAATGTAGTTCCAATGAGAAGGAAAAGTTAATTTTGAATTGTCTTTCACTCCAGGAAGGTGCGCTATGTGTCTAATGTTACACGTGTTTGTGGGATGTGCAAAAAATACTGATGACGGCGTCTTGTCATAAGGATCAATCGATCGTTTCGAAGTCGTGTAAAACATCGGAACCTGCTTGTTGTGCACATTGCCGATGAGGTTTCCTTTTTACAACTTAACACTTGCTAGTCTTCTACGTACCTCGTGATGCTCAAAATCAAACTCCTTTAATTGGATTATATGCATAATGAAACAGGAAGAGTATAAAGTGGTCGATTTTTACGGTAAGAAAGTTTGTAATGCCTCTCAACCACAAAAATTGTCACATCACGGTGAAGCGCTCCAATATTGATCAACAAGGAACAAAGACTTACATATGTATTTCAATGACAGGTACAGACTCAGTAAATATCTAGAAATGGAACAGCTATCAACTGCAGCAGTACGAGTAAATGAAAGCAAGTATAACATATTTTGTTAAGTGGACTAGACACAGATCCAAGAAGCTGCGAATTCTTGCATTTTTACAAAATCATGGATGACAGGAAAACCTCTGAGAACTGTCATACTTGTACCAGTTGAAGTTAGATCATCTTTGCCTTTAGGTTGGCACTTTAAAAATCTAAGATCGCTAGGTTTGCGCTGTGCGATTTCACTTCAGACTGCACCGATGGCAACATTTTTAAATATGCACTAAGTCGATAAACGACGTTTCGTAATACGTTCCCAGCTTGACCAAATGAATGCATTTTCACTCATGTCCAGAGCTACTTTAAAAGGTGACAGCTTCAGATCTTCTGATAATTCCATTACAGTTAGGAACATATTATAAATAATCTGCTCAAGCAAGTCAGGGAAGCAATGAGACAAAGCATCTTTTGGATTCTTCCTTCCTTTAGACAATGGCACTAGCTATTAACAACTTCCAAAACTTTCCATCAGTATCACGAGTCTGAGATGTTCTTTTATTATTTTGTCATATCGATCTTAGTTCTGCACTATGGAGGCGGTAACATCTCTAGGAAACATGCAAACTTCATCAAGCTCTTACGACTACTGGGTCCCTAGATTGTTTGATTCCGATAACCTGTAGAGTTCGTTTTACATCACTGCCTGTCTAAACTAGAGTCTGCTTCTGATGCCTTTGCTCAAAAAACCTAAGAAATTGTCATCTTGGAGCCGAAAGGATCAAAGAGAAGAAGATATCTGTTACCACTTTGTCCGATCTCGGATGAGACTAATGATGCAACCAGCTGTAGTTCTGGTACCTACAAATTGGATGTCGGAGAAAAATCCACCTCTAAGAAAACCAAGGAATCCAAAAAGTAGGAATATTGTTTGTCATAAAAAAATAGTGTTCATCTCTGACCCTTAGAATTAAAAACTCTGATTATGACAAAGATTTGAATGATCAATGCTCAACGCTGCATGTCTATTAACGGCGTAAGAATACTTTAAAGCCTTTCGAGACGCCGAAGTTGAAGACTACTTTCTGCTATATTCAAAGCCAATCAACTTAAGAACAGAGGCTAAGACGTCCGGAAAACAAAGTCGATTCTTACATAACTGTGTGCCTATACAAATCTTTATTATCATAGAGGTTATCAGCTCTAGTTACGTGTCACACCCTAATCTGTAAGTTGGAGGGAATAATTTCCGCTTATTGCTCCCATACAAAAGGGACGATATTCCCAATATTTAGCGATAGTACATCGATCCTTGAAACTCTAATATTCCTACTGCCTTTTTTTAAAAAAAATTCCGTTTTTAATATTTAACGCCGTATAATACAAACATGCATGTATCTTGAATGATTGCGAGGGAATGACATAAGTTTGATTCTACGCCAGGTTACGTGCTACTTTCCATATCAGTTTTGGTGATGGGCTATTAATTACTCCTATAGCTCAGTTTACATAGATCGTACCGGAGGTACATATCCAGCTTTGCTGCAGAAAGTTTAAAGCTGCTACTGGCAACTACAATAAGTACAATAAACGACACGAAAAGTGCTAACAATTTCCTATTGTATTCATGGCACTGCTTCATCTATAGATCAATACATTTCTCCCGATGCTAACTCACAACATTTATAGCACTTATTCTTTTCCTGTATTTCTGCCTTGTCTTAATAGCTCTGATCCAATTTTATTCTACAATCTCTCCAATCTCGTCTTCAATTAGTTAACCTCTCACACTCCCACATCTTTATTGACAACGTCAATTTGTTCCATCAATCGCTGTACATCCATCACAAGAGGTAATCAACTTTTTTTTTGCAATCATGAAACGATTTGTTGTCCACTTAACACCAACAACGGTCTCTGGTAATTATCGCCAAATAAATAAAATTTTTGTTCCTTACACATCGTTGTCTGTCTCCATTTTAATGGCAAAGGGGTGTAGTATACACACCATACACGCACTTTGCAACACCTCAACTCCGACTATGTTTTTTCCATCCTTACCGAGCTACCCCCACAGTAAGAGTAGATCTGTGCAATTACTTCCACCAACAATCTAGTAAGACGACAATGACAACGATAGATGATTACAATCTGCAATACAAGTTTGCCAGTATTCTTGCTTGCCCCTCCTCGAATCGGATGCTATAATTGCTAAACACTCAACTCAAGATCTTTTGATAAATTAAGGCTGAGCTTCCTATTCGTTTGAAATGGAATGGATTTTCTCTTAATAAACTCTGAAGTGAAGTGAAGATGAAGTGATTGCTGGATAAATTGGCACTGCAACTGGGAGAAAGACTAGAGTCTACTCCTATCTATCAACTGCGACCGACGATGAATTGCATTCAATTAGTGTTTCCTGTGAAAAGCTGGTCGGACTGTTTGTTTGGGAGGTTCACATATGTTCACATATGAAGAAAGATTAATGGAAACAGGATGTACACATGTGTGGATGTACAGAGGAACAAGAGCTATTCTTAAGTTGATTGGTGATAATGGCGACTTAAACGTTACTGGAAGTTATAGTTAAGGATCATAATCGTATGTCTTTAGGTACGATGACAGGTATTGTAGACAATGCAGACTTAACTTCTCAGTTATACATTATTTTTATGGGTACACTACTTGAGAGAAAAATAAATAAAATATAATTTACAAAAAATCCTTCTTGTTGATTCTCATAACATTGAATGACTTGCATTTGGTCCAAAAATAGAGTTTATGTAATATGCAGGTAAGAGGTAAGTTTTGTAAGACACCACAACTGAGTCGAGGGTTCGATGAGACGCTCTCCGGAAGTGCTTCCATCGTGAACCCAGTTAATTCTTAAACGTCGTCACATTAGCATATTTTCAACATCATAAATTAATTTAATTATCTCCTTTTTCGAAATCACACGGTGAACACTATCATCAGGGATATTATTCACAATTCTTTGTTATAATTAAAAATTGACACTCCAACCGTGACCCATGGTGTGGATCCCTTCCCAGAAGACCCATAAATAACCCTGAAACCCATGTACCAGAACCAAAACCAAAAACCAAAAACCAAAACCAGATACCCAATGTATTTCGATTCCTCGAATTGGAGCATACTCTGGTTAATTTGGTCCAAAAACATAAAAAAAAAAATAATATAAAGTATACATTTCAAGGTCCAGACAGGGAGGCTTGTGGCCCCCTGATACAGAAGGGAGTCCGCAAGTCAACTTCCAATCGAACAGCGGCAGCTGCTTAATCCACACTTGACGCTTATAAATCTTTAGAATTCTCTTCGGTACTGTGATTGTATCTACATTGTGTATCTGAGAGTCGACAGAAACAGCTGCCGCTGTGGTGGCTGGTTTTAGTGTACTCTTGCTGATGTCGTTCAGATGGATATTCCATTTCAAAAAAAACAAACAAAAATCTCTCGAGGCCAAATCAATTTTGCGCATTCGTTTTGCCAAAAACAAAAAACAAAAACAGAAGAAAAGAAAAAGACAAATGCAGGGTGTGCCAATTTTAATTCGTAAGCAAGATGTGGATTTACGTCGGAGAGTTTTGGTTAGTTTAACCACAAAACAAGGTCCTGTGGTGGTTTCCTTAACCCAAGACCTGACTCTCTAAGCTTACTCATACATTCCATCACCATGTCTTTGCGCTTCTGATTTATCAAATTCAATCTTGTGGTTCAGTTCTAGATATCATTTCAACCATCTCGTTTGGATTTTGTTACTTAATTTTTTTTTTTTTTTTTTTTTTTTTTTTTTGTGGCGCAAAAATCTTTTACGACAACGAACTTCCTAATGTCTTTGGTTGATGATGCTGTCATTTTTGGGATATGTACCCATCTGATTAAGATGAATTAAGGAATATACTTTGAATATTTATGAGGAGAAGACAATTTCGGGTATTAATTCCCTCGAACTACAAGTTCCTGCGCAAAGACTTATAATATTTATGTGGGAATATGCAAATTAAAAAACCTAAAGTTGATGTTAGATTTGTATATATGGGAACTTGTCGTGACCCATCTGGATATCCAAATTAGGATTGTGAGATCAATAAAATTTAATAATGATGGAGTTTCATTAAATCATGTTTGAAAAGTGTCATGAACTTGGCCGATGATTAATTATGGATACTTCTTGGAATCACAAAGTATTAAGCAACTGTTAGAGATCTGTGAATTTGGTGGTTCGGCGTTTTATATTTAAATCCATGTGCCTCAATCATTAGAGAAATAGTAATTACCAAACAGTACCCATTTAACAGCAACTCTTATCGAAACTTTTTCTACAAACATTGATACATTGATCGCATATCCGAAAGAAATTGGTAGCAACAAGGCTATGTTATGTAAAGTTTTGTATTAAAAACGGGTTAGAGTGGTAGTGGCAGAAGTTTCACAAAATGTGTCTTGGAAATCAAGTATTTTTGGTTTCACGTGGCGAACATGGACACACAGTGTATACCTGTTCTAATTAGAACTGCTTTCCACTTACTTCCAAAAAGTTTCCGAACTTGCAAGTATCATCCTCGATTCCATATAGCCATTTGCCTTGCACTCACTTTAATGATTTGGATGCGGAAGTGGTTGTAGTGCAGACACAACAGTCGTAGCTGGTTCTGACCTATTTGCCAAGGCCACAGCTGCTCAGAATTTACGAGTACATCCCCTGTAAAAGGGTTTTTCCAAGCTGAAGTCTAAAAATGACGTTAACACTGATTTAAAATCAGATCTCTGACAAGACAAGCCCAAAGCAGAGTGTGTATTACAATATATAAGCAACTTTGCGGTGGTAAAAAAAGGTACAATAGCAACCACACACTTTTCACATTCACAAATTCCCAAAGGCACTTAATGGTCTTGTTCAAAAAGATTGTGAGCAATGCATAACACAACTCTAGCATAATATCGGAAAGAAGCATAATAAACAGTAACTATTTTGCGTAACTATCAAAAATGTTAATCAAAGCATTCTTGGTCTTAAGCGCGTGCCTAGGATGCAGCCCTCCATAAAGACGAAAGCACGAAATGCTTGATCAGCGCTGAATTCGTCGGTAAACGAACTTGAGAACTTTACAAGACAGAAATATTGTTGGAATCAATTTTTTATTATTATTATCTGGTTGATGATGTTGTCATTTATTTTTTAAATATGATTTCCGACATATGCCCACCGCGGCATTTCCATTCGATCGATCAGTCCAATTTTTCACTACTTTTTCCAATAAATCTGGCCGTATGTCGTCAATATTGACTTCCAATGCTTCAAGAGTTACTGATTTGTCGGCATAAGCCAATGGCTTAACATAGCCCCATAAAAAGTAATCGAGAGGCGTTAAGTCGCACGAAGGAGAGAGCCAGTTAACAGAACCACTTCTGGAAATAAAGTTGACACCAAATTGATTTTGCAACAAATTGATGGTTAAGCGCGTTGTTTGGTTGGTTGCGCCGTCTTGTTGGAACCAAATATCGTCGATGTTTAGCTGATTAATTTTTGAAGACAAAAAAGAAGAGTTAAGAACGGCGACGAATCAACACTCCGGCGTCTTTTTCAACACTTCGCGCTACAGCAGCAATATTCTCTTCGGTACGCATATTTCTTTATCTTGTTGATAGTAAAATAAGTACGAAAACGATTAATAACTGCACGAATTGCTTGCTCACTAGGCCGATTATGTTGACCGTAAAATTGACGAAGTGCTCTATGAACTTCACGAACAGATTCATTTTTTTCAAAGTAAATTTCCACAATTTCGAAGCGTTGTTCTGGCGTTAAACGATTCATGATGAATTGTCAAACCTGAAAAGAAATGTCAGCATAGTTTGACATTAACAGCTGTCAAACCATAGACAACAACCATCGAAACTTCTCATGCAGCTAAAGAAAACACCTTTTACATATTTTCTAGCTTAGATTCTGACCAAAGTCAGACTGTCAGAAAAGACAGAAAAGATTTCTGGAAATCAATAATAATAAAAGATCAGGTTGGGATGATGAAGTAAACAAATCATTGAGTAGCTTTGTTCAGTGAGAAAAAACTAGAACAGAACAGCTCAAATTTGTGAAAAACGTCAAACCAAATGAGAACAGAAAAGTACAACCCATATGAGAGTTGTCAACAGTTAATCCATTTGTAATTTCAAATTTCACTTGATTTAGCAAATAACATCCAACAAATAATACAATTTGAAATCACAGCTGATTTTGACACTTTTCTACCTCGAGAGTAGGTGTAAGATTTTCTGTTCCGAACAGATTGGAACAACCTCACTGAACAAAGCTAATTTAAATAATGATATTGACTTCCTTTTCCTTCCCTCGATCGAAAGAAAGCGCGGCCAGCGCTTTGTAAGGGAACTAACAGAGCTGTCTTACAAACAATTTGTTCGAGGGCATGAGCTAAATCATTTGAATATTTAAGACAGTTAATCCATCGAATCCAGCAACTCTATTAGATTTAAGCTTGGAAATTGCTGTACCGACTTCATCTTGCTCAGGTAGATGGAAATGGTGTCTGTCTTCGTACAGATTTAACAGTTCATTCTGCCGGATGATGGGGTGCTTTTCGTCATTATCGTTTAACACTCAAGAAAAATAATTTTTACAGAATCTTCACACCTGGGCCAACTTGCTTCTCCATGCTTGCAAATTTCCATTCGAGTTTTGCGGCTCGAACTAAAAAACAGTTTCAGCTCCTTATTCGTTCACTCTTTTTAAGCCATTTGTATCTTACTGGAGTCTTCTTCGCAGTTAGCCAGGTATGGAACAAGGAATAACTTACATTGCACATCATGGCATACTTACGGCGGCTCTCACAGCAGGCAAAGAAAGAAGTGAAGATAGTTCAACTCGTGTATGCTCCACTGCCTTATTCCCTTACTGAAACTATAGATTTAACACTTTCTATCAGAGTGCTTCATACAAAACATATGCTGATTGCTTGTAACAAGGGACTAATGATAAACCAAACACAAGAGTACTTAGATCAATCACTCACCTACTATCCTCCAACCACCACCAAACGGATTATACACTGAAACTACTCAGTACTTTTCAATGCATAGTTATGTAAACCTTCCCACGGCAAAATCATGTCACGTTCTTCTTCACCACATGGAACGCAACGATTTCCCACGACCTAAACTGTCTCAAGGAACCTTTATGTTCTTTTTTTAATTTACTTAAACCTCTTTTCCCATTTTCAATCGATGCACATACACGAAGCATGTTTATTTTACATGGTTGAAACAACGTGAGGAACGGAATAGTTAAACAAAGTGCACACACTTTAGTTATGACAAGAAGCACTCTGGTGGCTAAACTTACGAGAAATTTGCATAAATTCTCGGCAAACAAAAATATAGTCCCACTTCTAGGAAGGTAACCTGTATGGAAAAGATTTTCTGGTAACACCAGTAGCTTCGGAGGCTCTGTTAAGATTTCCCATGGGTTCGCGTTACAAAACACCAAACTAAAACAAAAAATCCCTCACGGTTCCTAGAGCTCCCAAGGCCAAGGTGCTGACACCATCTTGATAATCCAAACCTCCGTAGTCCGACTATGGTTTGGATCACAAAAACACCAGCCAAGAAACTACCATTAATTCCATTATTAAAACGATGATCATCAGTAACTGAAGTTCCAACAGCAGAAGCACTAATACCACATCACCATCAGCATCAGCATCAGCATCAGGAGCTCTACCATCACCATCATTCTCATCATCATCGTCTTCATCGTTAAAGTCGTCGTCATCATCGTCGTCATCATCATCGTCATCCTTGGCATCGACGTCCTCATCGTCTTCATGGTCTTCATGGCTTTCGTGGTCCTCATAGATTTCTGCTGCATCGTCATATACCAATAATCTATTGGAATACTCGTTGAAGCTAGAGAAACTAGTACTACATACCGATCCTTGCCAACCAACCAACCGAGCGTCCAAGCCAAAAATCGATGTCGTTAACAAAATGCATCCAGATTAGAAGCGTATTCAATGGATGTGAGATTTCAGTCAAAAGGTTAAGGACTCCCTTTTACAGAGGAAGGAATATGAAAAAGAATCTTTTCAAATCTTGCCTTCCCCTTTGTTATCTTCATTTTCATACACACCATGCACAGCACCTACTAAGCACAGCACATACTAAACAAAACTCCACTTAGCTACTCCATTGCACATACCACTGGATCTCAGTTCCACAGCTATAGTTTCAGTCACACATCAGGTTCTTTTCGCATGAGCGAGGGTGAAACGCATAAGACGAAGATCGTGACAGTAGTAATATTTTTTCGTACTAAAACCTCTTTAGCCAGAGAAGCCACCTTCTACCTTGGGTCTTCCCCCGTTGACTGTTTCTTTGTTTTTTTTTTTCGTTTTTTTTTGTTTATACTTTGATTGCAATGCCAGCGGGTATCATGCAATCTTCAAGTACGCTCTTTAAGTCGTGGATGCGAATAAGCCGTAATGCATGCCAGATATATAGATAGATAGATAGATAAATAGCTATTCTCGTAGATGTAGACAAAAAATGCTATTGAAAAATGCAAAACACTTCTTGTATAACGATCTGTCTACGAATAAATTTTCGAGGCCTTAAGTCCTTCTACTTCTTCTTCAGTTCATCGTCATCATTGTAGTCATCTTCCAATGACTTTGAGAGACCCTCTCTAAAATGACTTTGGCTTAAACTTAAACTTGACTTTGGTATGCTAGTGTTTACAATCATCATTATCATCATCCCGACTCATGATGCATTTGATGGCGACTGACTGACTGTAGTTAGAAAAACAGTGGGACCGAGATTATTTTGGCTATATGTATGTATCTTTTCTTGTGATTTTCCCATAAATAGGTCTTTTTGATCAGCGATCACAACACGTTCGACCTCTGCAGAAGGAACTTTAACTCAGAAGCATTGCTTTTGTGAGCCTTATTCGGTACAAAGTGTTTGGTGATCGGTACTGAGTGATCTGTAATCCGTAAGCAGAGATCGGTGATCACCATACGACTGCAGAAGAAAGAACTTGAACTTAAAATCCCTGCTTGTGTGACCCTCATTCGTTAGTAAGTGATTAGTGATCGGTACTGAGTGATCATTACTGGCTGATCAGCGATCATTGAGCGACTGCAGGCTTGTGTAGTCCTTGTGCGTTAAAAGGTGATCAGCGATTGATATTGAGTGATCGATGATCAGTACTAATTGCCGAAGTATCGAAGAAGAAGTATTCGAAGTCACTGGTGCTTCAACTAGTGATCTCGACCTACTTGTGACAGAGATCGAGGATTTTTTTACTCCATCAAAAGGAACTTAAACATGGACGTACTAATTGAATGATCCATATTCAGTGCTCGTCCGATTGATGCGTCAACTTTGATCGGTATCGGATTCCTATTGCTGGGTGATCAGTGGATGATCAAAAATGATCAAAGATGGGTATTCTAAGAAGAAACAAACACCGAAGATGCGAATGTATACGTAAACAGAAGGGACTTCTTGTTTGTTGGTATTACTCAGATCAACCTTGAAACCTTTAGAGTCATTTACGTTTTGGTTAAAAGATACAAATCTTTCTGGTGTTGCTTTCCAAAAATTTGGGGTCTTTACCATGTAATTGTCCACAACTTGTTCTTCTGGGAAATTTACAAAATTATTTTACTCTTACTCAATGTCAAAGACCCCACTGTATGGCCATCATGTAATTCCCTCATCTACCTTGGTATCACCATTGCCACTACCATCATCATCATCATCATCATCCAAAGTCAATTGTCTATTTATGTCTATCCGCCTGTCCTGTCCATTGTTACATCTCTCTACGATCTCATAGTCGTTTTGTTTCGTTTCTCATCTTCTATCACTGTGACTATGTTTTCGTATAGCACTCTATCAAGTGGGACTATTTCACTATTCGACTTTTCAACCAGTGGTAACCACAAGATCCAGGCCCAGACCTAGGCCATAACGTCTTGAGCAGGTTAAAATAAATGGAAAGAGATTTGAAATTCAATGGTGCAATTACTTGTTCCTCTTCTTCGTTGACTTGGCTGGTTATAGTCGCAATTGTATTCGTACCCGTAGTCGTTCACCATCTCTTATGCGCGTTTTCCAGATGGTTTAACACAGTCAGCCTGTAGTCATCGCCCCAGACTCCAATTGGCGACCATGACATTGGCTGTGGACTGACTGCTTCACCGAAGCATATGGTATTGTGTTGTATGATATTCGTACTTTAGACTAGAGGATACGAAAATACATTTTACGAGCCATCAATCAATTGGTCCAAAGCTCTTAAGATCTCTTTAGAGCCCATAACTGAGCTAGATATCGGCATGGGATGCTTTGATGCTTTAAAGCGTGTCAATGTGTCATTTTGTTTTTTTTTGTTTTTTTTCTGATTTGTTCCTTTCGATGGTAATAGCTGCGACCCTTGAATTGATTGTTTTCAATTCCCTAAGAGATTTCAAAAAAGCGGCTTAGCCCTTTGATCACAAAAACCAAGAATATTCGGACCTTCAAACTAGAGCTATGATACAAATTCTGAAGGAGGATGTTTTCTCTACGAGTACCGAGTATTTATTCCGCTCATGTTTCATGTGACAGCTTCGGCAAAAGATCACGAAAGGCACAACATCAACTGATTCTTCTAGTTTTGTGAAACTTGACACAAGGATTTGGATCGCTTTATACATACGAGTGCAAATACGAAATCAGCCAAAAAAGGGAAAAGAAAGTTGATTCGATAAAACTCGTTTCAGTGATCTTGGATGATGCTCTATAGTTGGGCTTTGATGTTTGCGGCATGGTATTGCCTTTGGATTCAGATGCGGACGCAAAAACAGAACAAAACAAATTATATATTTGTCTTCTCTTCATTTTTGGGAAGCCAATTCGCTGAAAGGAATTCTAAATGGTTGTCCGTGATTTGTCTGGGAATGTTTGGATTTGCTTTCTAATTTTTTCGTATGAATTTTACGATAGAGAAATTTAACATAAAAGGATCCCAGGACTTGAAATGGTTTCTGAGAAAATAACTAAGAAGTGACATGTGATTCAGATTGTGAAGTGAAGAGGAGTAGGTTTTAATGCTTAACTTAACATCACATATGTTCTTTCATGACTCATGCCGAGACTCTGTCTGTCACTGTTTGATGGATATCACTTAATAAATTGATTCTTTCTGTATTCCATTGGAATGTGCCAGTTGTTTCGTAAACTCCTCTTCGAATGTTCTACGCCATGAAAGCTTTGATTGACTTGCTTTATATTTGAACTGGCAACTCCGTCTTCGAAATATCATGGCTACATAGGTTCTTATTTTTTGATTCTCTGCTCAGAAAAGCAAAATTTGTTTCGAAGACAATGGTAAGAAAACTTTAGCACGTTTCTTCTAATATTCAAAAGTCAACGTCAAGTCATAAATACTGGTACCCAACTGAACTCACTCATTACGAATGCAACACTGAGCGCATCCATTTCGTATTGATTGCGACTTGACAGTTGATATTTATACTTCATTGTGACGTAAAAAGTTTTTGACATTAATTGCTTACAATCATGGAATGGGGCGACATCGAAAATCGTATTGTTGTAGTTGGCCTACTTAAATGCAACATGGAAATCGCTTGGAATCACTCGCAATTTTGTGGAGTACGAGACCGTCAAAGATCCGGCCGCCCGCGCACTGTGAGAACTCCGAAAGCGATCAAATCCGTGAAGAGACGAATCGACCGAAAACCGCTGCGAAAACAGAAAATCTTGTTGCGGGAAATGCAAATTTCGCAAAAATCCATGTCTCGCGTTATCAAAGAAGATTTAGGACTCAGCGCGTACAAGCGATACATTGGACACATGCTCACGGCACATGATACATGAAGGAAAAACGCAAGCGAAGATCGAAAGCGTTAATCAGTCGGTACGCGAAGAACGCTCACAGACAAATTCTGTTTACTGACGAGAAAATCTTCACCGTAGAAGAATCGTTCAATAAGTAGAACTATCGTGTGTATGCTCGGTCATCCAGAGAAGCTTCCCAACTCATCCCGAGGGTTCAAAGAGGCCACCATCCCGAGTCGGTAATGGTATGGTGGGGAGTGTGCTACGATGGCGTTACCAAGCTCCATTTTTGCGAGAAAGAAGTGAAAACATCGGCCAAAGTATATCAATCGACCGTCTTGGAACCCATTGTGAAGTCTCTCAACCAATCAATATTCAAACTACAAGCCATGAACTTTCCAGCAAGACTTTGCTCCAGCTCACAGAGCAAAAACGACTCAACTGTGACTCAAAAACAACGTTCCCGACTTTATATCAACGGATGATTGGCCAGCTGGTAGTCCAGACCTCAACCCGTTAAATTACAAGTTTTGGTCCGTATTAGAGGGCATGGCTTGCTCTACTCGACACTCAAATATTGAGTCGTTGAAGCGAGCCCTTGTCCGTGCAGTGGACAATTCCTCATGCATGAAATGCGTCTCGCAATCGATAAGTGGCCACATCATCTTAAGTCGTGCTGGAAGGCAAATGGAAGGCATTTCGAATAAGTTGTTCTAAGATTTGTAGCTATTGAATAACCCAGTTGGCGCTGATTTTTCTGTGTACCAGTATTTATGACTTGGCTAGGTGTAACTACAGATAGTTTCTTTCCAATTTTCCAAGTTCTTCAAAGTTTTTGAAGTCGCCCAGGATAGCTAGGAAATAAGATCATAACCAATGATAAATCATAAGTATATGGCCGTGTTCCCGAATCAAAAGAATAGATTTCACAGGGAAAACTTCCAGTCAGAACAAAGTAAAATCCGTGTTACCTGGTTCCTTCGATTTTGAAATATTGTAGTTATGCACCGTGAATATGCTCTTAGAATTCGGAACAGTCAACCTCAAGTGACCGATCAGCAATCCAGAGCTAAACGTTGGTTTTGAAAGCCCTTAACATCTTTTTGTGGTCAACAGGCAGAAGTTTTGGATCGGACTCAATAAAATTCCAATTCCTTCGATGCTCTATCGATATCTAAGGACTGCCAATTGTCTCCCTCATAAGTAGTCCAGCATCAAGATGCTCTGGTATGATTTCCAGCTCTATGAAGAAAGCTGTCGAAGACCAACTTAAATCTATGAATAACATTATCGAATGGAGATGTTAAGGTCCTACGATTCAATAACGATCCATAAGGTATTGATGTGAAGGTTACAGTTCGCAAACTCTCTCAAGCCTATCTGAAAATAGTTTCTCTTCTCCATTCCTAGTTTAATAAATTGTTGTTACAACTGACTTTAGGAGATCTTCTGATATGTTTGGGTTTGAAGAGAAAATTCCGAAAATGCTCTGCACTAGAACTTCAGTGAAATACACGTGACTATGTCGGTGGAATTCCTTTTTCTTAATTCTATTCATTATCTTCTTTCCAAGGAGCTGATCGATAGGAATTACACGGCGTCTTGGATGACAAATCTTTAATGATCAGATTTGTCCAATCTGTCAGCATTGACCTACTTTCCGTCTGTCACGAATCTTATTTTTGCATTACACATTATAGCATGAGTTTCGGATTCTAATTCTACTCCTCTATGATCAACATACCAAGTGCATGGCAGAGAAAGAAATCTATCCCAAGCGGATCTTTTTGTCCCATTTACCTAATACAATTACAAAAAAAAACAAACAGAACTATAATTATTTTACTTGGAAAAAAAAAACTAACTTCTTGAGACAATGGAAATGACTGCTATAGAGGACGCCAATTATTCTGCCACATAAATTCTATTCACAGACATCGGTCGGTTATTTCATGTATGAGAATATTAACACCATTGCTCATGCTGAAATTCAGTCTCCATACCAATTTCGTTGAGCACTGAGCACGTCTAGATTGAATGAGTAACATGGTGTTTTCCATGTCCCCATTTACCATGTCGAACAATTACCCCAACAGCCAAAGCAACAGCCACTAGGCAGTCAGCTCCCTTTTGCAACAATATGAAGTACGAGTATCGATTTAGGCTACAGCCGGACAATGCAAGATTACCGGACAATGGTCGGTCTTCTTGATCAAGCTGATGGTGACTCAGCTATCTCGGTGAATGGTCACTAAAAAGTAACAATCTTTTGTGTGATAGAATAAATAGAATAAATTGCAAACTTGATTTCAACAAGACTGAATGAATTTGTTTTCTCTCATTCCAGGTGGTCGATTCACAGAACGTCTCACAGCCGAACGGCACTCAGCACAGCCAGCGAAAACAGTTGGAGGTATTGCAGGCTCGAACATCCTCTGGCTCTATGCAGGTGATACGAGCACACACTGTACAAACGACATCTTCCCGATGGACATCATCGTCGTCGGCGTCATCATCGAACTCATCGAGTCCTCTAATGTCCACCCTAAGTGGTGGCGCCAACCATAGTACAGGTGGTTACCTTAACTCCAACCATCCACAGAGATTCCACGCAAATCTAAGTCTAACAAATGAGTCTGCTGATAATGGACCAGCAGCGGATGAGGATCATTTGACAAGTAATTTCCATCTAAATCACCATCCCAAGCAACAGCAACAGCAACAGCAACAGCCCCAGCAGCATCATTTGTTTAGTACAACGCCAAGCTTGAAATTGAGCAATCTAATGGTAAGTAAGCGTAAGATACTCGTACAAGATACAAAACGCATAATAAACTCAATACGGGTACCTGGTTGGGGGTAATAGATCGACAAATGATGATGATAGTTTTGTGTTGCGCGTTTGATCCAAGGGGATGTTACGTAACAGTTTGGGGGTTGGGTAGACAACCTGAACAACTTGGACAACCATCGTCCATTGACTTTTGTGTAATTGTGATTCAGTTAATTGTGCTCGCAGAAGTTTGCCAGCAGCAATGAAATACACGAAAATACACGATTTACATGGCCGGTAGCTTAAAGTTGATTTAGTAAGTGGAAATTTGTGAAGGGAAATTGCTTCTGAAGGTGTTGAGATTAAAGTAATATTATGCAATGACTCATTAGTTCACGTCTTTACCATAAGATGCCACTTGAACTGTCATTGTCATCATCATTAAGTAATGATGCAAATTTTTAGTCTAATGTATTTAACTGTCTTTTTGCTTAGAAAAACGTACTTTCTGGTCATGCGAAATTGTGTAGCTGTGCATCATTGTATATGGATAGAGGATTTGATTGATTTTTCGATCAAGTTTCCCTTCTTCTGTCGAGAAGTCCGATTTCGCCAACATCGAAAGTAGAGGAAAAGTGGCGTCACTGCTTAGGAGCAATTAAAGGCTCTGATTTATTAGGTTTCAAGACGTCGTAATAAAAGCAACTTCCGGTCCATTTATGAATGTAAATTGGCAAATCTGGAGAAGAAATGGATGTACAGAGCGGCCCTGTAAAGACCCAAAACAAATTTGCAGCTACATGGACGAACACAGTCTATATTTTCATCCCTTCGATAAAGATGAAATTAGAACATAAATGGAATTTCAGCATTGATTGTCTGATTATCCAATAAAGATGGGAGCACCCTTGAACTGTGCCAAGACTGCTCAATATCGTTTAAAGATACCTTTCTGCCATAGTAGTGAACGTCTGAGACCTTTCGTAAACAGCCTGTCCCTACTTGTGTGTCCCACCTAAGATCAAAACTCTTTTGTTATACCAAACGTTTAAGGTAACTTTCCTTGGTCTGCTTTCCTTTGTTAAAGTACCCCATTATCCAAAGATTTATCATAATAGATGAAAAAGATTTTGTAATATTGCACAACCGAGCTTAAGGTCCTAACAGCGTTTGTTGATTTGGCATGGAATGCCCTTACCTCGATGTAGTAAATATACGAGATCATTCAGAGCTTCGTGTACGAGGTTGTCGGATAGTTTTATGAGTTCTTTTTGAATTCCTGATAGAGTCTATCACTTTCTGAAGTACACTCAAAAACGTTAATCTTACGAGAATCACGTATAATACTCCTATTCCTAAAAACTTCCCGGAATTTATTCAGAAAATTAAAAATACAAGTTTATTCATCGAAATCTATATTGTCCACTTCAAAGTAATCCCCATCGACTGCAACTCACTTATGCCAGCGCTTGATCCAATCCTCGAAACATTTTCATTCCTCTCGGTTGCTGAAACGCGTTTCCCGTAGAAGTTTTTTAACTCGATTGAACAGAAAGAAGTCACAGGGAGCCAAATCAGATGAATTCGGTGACTGTTGGATGGTATTTGTTGCATTTTTCGTCAAAAAATTACGAATAATGATGGCACTGTGCGACGATGCGTTATCATGGTGCAAAATCCACGAGTTTTCTGCCCACAATTCTGATCTCTTTCGGTGAATTGCTTCACGCAAACGTCTCATAACGCCCAAAAATACTCTTTGTTTACTGTCTGGCCTTCTGGCAAGAATTCATGATGCACTACACCGTTGTAATCCATGAAAACCGTGAGCATTGCCTTCTTTTTTGACTGAAAACGACGTGGTTTTTTTGATCTCGGCTCATTTCGTGAACGCCATTCACTTGCCTGATGTCTGGATTGCGTGTCGTACTCATAAGCCCATGTCTCGTCTCCAGTAATGATCCTTTTGATGAATGTGGGATGGGATTCAGCCTCGCAAATCATCTCTTTTGCGACTTCAACACGGCCTCTTTTTTGCATAAAATTGGGGTCTTTTGGCACCAACTTTGCTGCTACACGACGGAAACCCAAATCATTAACCAAAATGTCTTGGACGGATCCATAGGCAATGTTCAAGTCCTCCGCTATCTCTCTGATGGTTGATTTGCGGTTATTGACCAGCATTTCTTTTACTTCATCAATGTTTTCGTCAGTTTTCGATGTCGATGTTCTGCCACTGCGTTCATCATCTTCGATTAACTCACGACCACCTTTGAACCGCTCGTGCCACTGGTAAACGACCATTTTCTTTAGAGAATCGTTGCGGAAACACTTTTCCAACATTTCCAACGTTCGCGCATCATTAAATCCGTTTTTTACGCAAAATTTAATACAAGTTTGTTGTTGTTAATTGTAAAAAATCGCCATCACGCACAGAGAGAGATGTACTCTTGGCAACGTAACTTTTGCAAATGTCAAGCTATGATGCTAAGTTTTAGAGAGAATATCAACAACAGATGTACCAACTTAACAAACAAAAAACAGAACTCAAATCGGAATAATGGGAGCGCCACACGATGTTAGCGATGATATCTTGCAACTCTTAAGCATCAGAGTTAACCTCTAAGGCTATATTTTACCAGAATGTCTTACTTTAATTACTCCTTAGTCAAGGATTAAGGTTACCAACGACATTTTTTTTTACTAGATCCCAAAAATATGGGAAGCCGAGCAGATTTCAGAAGCAATCGGTATCTTTTCAGTTATAAAGCAAAGGTCAAATCGGAGCTAGCCTCAAACACCATTCTCTTGAGTAAATGTGCCCTTATCTTTGCGGTCAGCTATTTCATTAGTGCAGTGACGTTACGAAGACAGTCTTCCACCACAGTCAGTCCATTTTGTACCTCAATTGTGTATATTGTTTTACCAAATTCTTAACAACAGACTGTTGAATGTTGATCCTCAGGATGTACTTATGTTGGTGGGCCACTAACTCAAAGTTGTGAAACCAATAACTGATATTGGCACTAGGGTCAAGTGAACAGAGTTTGTTTAACCTGGTTCATGCAAGTCAATAAGCCTTGTTAGTGCAGGCCATCTTAAATCGAATAGCCCATCGTCGTCCTTACAATGTTCGGGAAGCATCATGTCCACTCTATTATCTTGATCTTTGCGACGTTACCGGGAGCTTTCTTGTTTGTCTAAACTGGTACTTGTAATGTGCTCTGTGCCCTTGAGACTTATAAGCCTCAAATGATCAAGAATGATTATGATTATAGAGCCACAGGTGCTTGTTTGTAAAGGCACCTTTCATCTTTTTTAACTAACCAACATTTCCCGGCAAATGCTGCTACCAGGACTATGATTCATAAACGACCACTTCTACTTCACTTTGAAATAATAGACCTTGCCTCAAAGAAGCGTTGAGATGCTTTATGTTTTCTAAGTATATTAGAGAAAGAAGTGCACCTAAAGCGACATCAGCCAATAGCCTTAGTCCTCAGTGAAAATGTGCCAATGTAATCGTTGCCGTGGAAGTATCAATTTTATTTTTAAGAAGGTGCGACTAGTATCCTTCTAACTATCTTCCTTTTATTCTGTTCTATCGGATTTGCTGAATTTGTACTTAGCAAATGTACAATTTACTTCTTCTAGCTAACACATCAAAACTTCGTTTAGGGTTCTATGTAATTTCCACTTTCTCCCAGATCAGTAAACCTTTCTGCTTACTTAGTATCTTTCATTAACTCCTTCTTCTTGTCTTTACAGAAGAGCACTCCCAGTGTTATAAATGGCACAAGTGGTAGCCCAAACAAAGCCATCCTACACAAGCCGCATGATATTTCTGCAACAACATCACAACGACAACAGCGCCATCGTCAACTTTTCACATCCTCCCCAAGAGAACAACAACAAAAGATCGAATCTACAACTGCAATGACGTCAGCACTCCTGCAGCAAACTTCATCCTCATCATCGTTGTCATCGACATCGACTACTGCAGCGATACCTAGCTACAGTCGCAAGCCTACTACCACCAGCTCGGGATTGTTTCATTACGACAGCAGTCGATATGATCTGCCCACGACAGAGACCTATGTAGGTGGTATCGGCAGTGGCAGCGGTAAAATCATCGACATCTGCAGTCGCGATATTGATGATGTTGGCGATGACGATGACGACAACCATGATGATAGAGTAAACCCATCAGCAGCAGGTCGACAGCAACCAACAACGACATGGTGAGTTGTCAAAATTGTGTGTCTCTAGCTCCAGTAGTGACTGTGGGTTTTCTTTTTATTTTTGCCAGGCAATCGGCACTTCAGCGCGGGCGTTCCATTTCGACAGACGATTTGACATCGAATGGAAATACAATGAAACATGCAGATGGTAATGGTGGTGGTGATGGTGAAGACGATGATGATGACGAACCTGCTGAATGGCGACGTGTAAGTAAAATTCGTCGCTCATTTCAGTTTCCATCGACAACAGCACCGGAATCATCGAAAGCGATTACTTCAACACTGAGTCGATCTCGTCCTTTAGATCTACCCGAACGATCAGTAAATGTATCGAAAATACGAGCAGAACTAGAGAATGGTCGAAGATTGAGTACTGCCATGAGGAATAACCACGTGGACTTGATTGCCTTAGACAATATTTTGAATGGAGGTAGTGCAAGTGGAAGTGGTACAGCTTCACCCTTGACAACAAAGAAAAAGACAGCTTCATTTTTAACTGCAGAATCGTTGAAGGAAATCCGTGGCAAGTTAAAGAAGTTAAGTGACGAATCTCTGTATAAGGACGACTTTGTGACCAAAAAAGAAGACCATCGGGAAGATATGCCAGAAAAAGATACATCCAATCCAGGATCAGTCTTTCAATATACACCCCGATCGAATGGAAACGTTGGTCATACCACAAACAGCTTGGAATCAAGAAGTGTTAAATATAAGGACACCTCATCAGCAGAGTGGCACATTCGTCGAAAGTCTTATGGATTTGAAAAGATGTCACCTCCTGACGATAAGAGCATGTTTCGGTTCGAAAATTCAACTGACAGTGGTTTGGGCAGGTCCAGTGATTTGGGTAATTGGTCCCCTACCACCGATTCAACAAGCTCTGCTGCAAGAGCAACAGTTATTACCTTTGGAGACCAAGCAAAGGTTTTAAACTCTGACAATAAAGTTCGTCCAATGGTTCAGCGTCGTTTACGAACTCGCACACAACCACTTTCTGAAGCTGAATCGGCTGAAATGAAACGTCACTCCATTGCAGTCGACGAAAGTCAATATGTTCGTGATAATCTAAGGAAGACCTCTGCTGTTCATCTAAATGGTTTTTACTCCAAGGATTCCTCTCCCCAGAACTCCGGGTTCAGTGATGATAACTCACGTCGTCAAAAACGTGTAGAATTTTGTAAAACAGAAGTACACTTTGCTGCCGAATCGGGTCGTGTCAATATTGTTGAAACTGATGGAAAGCCACCACCATCGAATAATTTCCGTAGAAGAAGACGAAGCAGCAGCAGTAGCAGCACTAGTAGCACTAGTGTTTCCAGCACCAGTAGTAACTCATCTCTGGAGACTAATAAAACTGGTCTTCCAGTCATTCACTTTGGTGATGAGCGTAAAGCGATTTTTGATGAAACTTTTGATGGCGAGGATGACCTTGTCGATGACAAATCATCGATGAGTAATGTTACTGTATCGATTCCGATAAATTTGGAAAGAAATGTTGACGCCGAAAGTCGAGATGGTGATGAACACCAAGATGAGATTTCAATTCGTGGAATTTTGAAGAATAAACCGATCAAACCGAAGCCATACCATTTGGGAGAGAACATCGAGAACACTGACGCATTGTGGGGCATTCAATTAAAACCGATTACAAGGAGAAGTCTAAGTGGTGAACGGGACCAGAGTGAGGAAGGTAAGTGATTTGTTTTTAAAGTTTGCATGCATGCTAACTTAGTTAGATTAGCCCGAAGTTACTTGTACAAAGTTCTCATTTCTCTATCTATTATTCAAACATCAAAGGTTCAACTTAACGTATTCAGTGTAGCTTTACAGCTTGGGTGAAAAAGTAAAACTAGCCAATCTTTAGCTATAAAATCATAATAAATCTTTCTTATTTGCTTAATTTGCTTTGGGTGACGCTAGAATGCAAGCGAATCCACTCCAAAGTATCTCCTTTTTTTTAAAGAAAATTAAAATTCCATTAATTGGACATACTTTGATTGAACCACATTTTGCAGAAGAATTGTTGCACTTGAGCTCCTTGTCAAAAGCACTCCCACTGCTTTTAATAGTCCGATCAGAAGCTCGTCTTCTTCGGAAGTCCCATGACTCTTTAGTTTGAATAACCTTAAATAAACCTTTTCTTGTGTAGATAAACAAAAATTCATCAGCTAATCGTCTTAGTTGGTAAATGGTTTAATCTACCTTTCCTTTCCTTTTTCCTTATCGTTGTAGACTTCAGTTAATGCTCTCTATTCCTGGAATGAATCTTCTTTTGATACAATATCCGAATTCAGTTTCCACTCTACTCGTCGTCTTCATTTGTTGCAATTTGAATATTTGATGCCACAATTCTTCAGCCCTTATATGTCGTCATCGCACTTACACGGTAGTGATATCCATTTGGCTGCTTAGCCTCATACTAATTGATCGGCTTCCACCTGCTGAATATTGGGGCATAAAGCTACAGTTGGATCAGGGGATACTCCACCGTCACTATCAATATTTCGATATTTTAGCCAGAAAGACGTAGAATCATTAGACGACTTGAGTTCCATACATATTGAAGAAGCTCAAATAAATGGTTTACCATCTTTTCTTGATCGGGTTCGAGTACTTAGCCGCACCACAATTAGCATGTTGAAAAAGGACGAATACCCACTCGATGTTATATTTGGTTGCTTTCTTATTCTTCAAATGAGATTTAGATAACATATATCAGGGATATGATCATTAGAAATAAGATCGTTGTTTAGTCAATATTAAGATTGTTTTGTAACATTCTTCTACTGAATTTGGCACCCTTGAAAGATGCAAAAATTTCCTCTCAAGGCAATTGCATTTTCAGTTACAATCTCATCAAGCTCGATGAGATCGGATCGATCTTCTTTAAGATACACCGCTATAACCTCTCCCAAGTTCTTAAGAACCCATCTTCTAACCGAAATCCCTTGATCTGTTTTCAGACTTCAAAGAAGCCACAGTTTCCAAGTCAGTAGCCGAACGTGTTCGAATTGTCGAAGAACGTAAGGACGGCTCTGGATATTCGACCAAAATCAACCTGAGCCTTTCCAATTCACCTTACGAGTGGACCGATACAGGTAAGCCTTATGCTTTACAACAAAACGTGTGCGCCTAATGTAGTCCATAGTCTATGTAGACGTATATAATCGTTTGAGCTTCTAGAAATGCCTGTTTTCTAGATTCTCATTTTATTTACCTTTTGATTTATGTATTTATTTTGGCACAATCTTATTTGTAGTTTGTATAGTTTGAGAATTTTACTTCGTTTTTATCCTACTTATGGGATGATCTACGTCCTTTTAATTTTTTATTATTTTTTTTTTTTTACTTCACAACAATTAAAACAATTTTTATTCCTTACAACTAATGCATGACTGCTGATGTACTAAGAACCTTAACACCAATAACCCCACTGACATGTACTAAACTCTTCCCTTAGCTTCTTGGCTCTAAACTAATCGGCAAGAATTTTAAATTTTAAAAAATTCAATAACAAAACTTGCACACAAAATTTTCTCAAAAAAATTGTCTTTGCACTTTTGTTTACATAAAAAAAAAAAAAAAAAAAATCAAAACCAAAAAATCGAAAAACACACACCAATCCCAAAAATTGCAGGTGCCCCAAGATCATACTATGATGATCAATTGGAAAATGATTTCTATGGAGTTGGACTGTCTCCCCTAAGCAAAGTATCACCAGCAATAGCTGAAGAAGGTCTCAAGTCAACACCACTTATAATCAAAACTTTACGGTCAGCTAATCAATTTGATGAAGCAATGCGAAGACTAAGTATCTCATCGAATACCTCAAGTGGAGCCGAGACTGCAACAGCTTCAGTTACCACTAAACATGTGTCAAGTCTGAGCCATATCACCAAGGCCACCAGTACAAGTTCCTCATCGTTCAATTCATCAGCGATAAATCGTGACCCCTTCAAGGTCAACTCTGAAGTTAAAAAATCTACAAGTTACAGTTCCTCATCCAGCCATGAAACGTCATCCTATCAGAATCATATGAGACCAATAGCCGCTCCAAGACTTAAAGTAGTTGGTTCTGCGACGAATTCCATAAGCCATCAACTGTCCCAACTACGAAGGATGTACGATTATGCTGGTCTTGACAGTGATGACAGTGCTAGAGCTGATGAGGAAGTTAAAGGATATTTTGGTGGTGCTGACTTGGATGATGATGAAGATGATGACCATAGTCAGAGTGGTGGCTTTGAGGCAAGTGAATTGTCAGGCAGTTGGAGTCGAATGAAGGCGAAAAGGACTGTGTTGAAAATTCAAACTGCCAACAAGGTTCATCAAGGTAAGATTTAGAGATTGATGCTTTTACTTGGAAGGAGTAGATCATCCCTAGGGTAAGGATGGGCTAGTATAAATTTATAATTTAAGATGAGGTCTAGCTTTAGTCACAATCTATTCACTTTTATGCACATGATAGACTTATTCAATGCTTTGAAGCTTTTTATTCTCATTTTTAATGAACTTTGCTAAATTTTAATCAATAATCCACCGCTTCAATAAAAGCAAAGGCTTAATCTTCACTATGAACGTCACTGCACCAATAGTGCTTCCTATACATATATAGAAAATAGTATTTTTTTAATACATGATACTCGTACTCATGTAAAAAATTGAACCCCAATCAAACCTCGTCGAGTTCTGCCTCCATTTTTCCCAAAGGAACCAACTTAATCAGGAGGTAAAAAGTGTATATATAACTTCTTGTAAATTACCCAAAAGTCTATCGGGCCCTCCCAAAAAATACCCAGAAACCAAAAAACTTCTGGATTACATTCTCCAGAGTAAACAACAATGTAACAAGCGCCATTGAAGAGACTTTCTTAGAGATTATGACCTTCCTTTTAAGACGTAAGCCTTTACACCTAACCCAACCAAATATCTAACCCCTACTTCTTCAACTTAATCCCTTGCACTTTTAAGTTATAAATCCCTGTGAACCAAAACCACCCCAAGTTTTATTTTCACCCTTAAATTCTCGTACAGAAGTTCCAAAATCAAACATAATGAACATCGAACTACATTCTCCAATGGCAACAGCAATCAAGAAACCCGAATCTATTCGAATGCAACCACCTGTAGCTAAGCCACGAACTATCCATGCAGGTTTGTAAACTCATAATATATGTGTACGTTCCTACAATACAATTTAATTCATATTCATATTTCAGTTAAACAAAGCACAATCCACAAGCAAGTCGATGCGCAACAAAACCATCAATCCCAAACGAAATCGGTAAAATCTGCATCATCGACTAAAGAAGCATCGGACAATTTGAAAATCGTCAAAGAAGCTCGTGGAGCTCGAAAACTACGCGAACATGAACTTTCCTACTTCGGTGTCAAAGTGACTTCAGCCGATATTACAGATGCACGTACAACAGTCACGACATCAAAGCCAAAACTTACCACAAACCCGAAACGATCTTTGCCAAGTCGAAAATTAACAACCCCATCGGCGAAGGAAGAAGAAACTTCGAGTAAATGGAGCTTGCCAAGTGATAAGCCAGATCTTTTACGTCACAGTCCAATTTTAGTGGAACCTCAAATTGTAACAAAAACCGCTGTTGTAGCGCCATCTATTGCGGCACAATCGAATCGTAGTAAAAGTCCACTTGATAGTTCCGACGATCAAGCTGATGGGATATATGAAAACCTGAAGAAACCATCAGGGCCCTATTGTAGACAAAAAGATTTGGCACGGGATGAAATGATCCTTAGTGAGATGACACGTTCCGCTAATCAAACACTAAAGGTATAATCTGTGGATGTCTTAGAAACAACACCGAATGGGTTTAAATTTTTCTTTTATTTTTCTAGGCTGTTTCTGATGAAGCCGCCCGAAAAGATTTGCGTCGTCGTTCCATCTCACGACAACCACCAAAACCGCTCGAGACAATTGATGAGAAATTCACAAAACCAATCAGCAAAGCTACAACTAGATCCAAGTTAAATGCACACCGTATTGTACGCGAATGCACAAGTCGTGCATCATCAGCATCGTCTGGTGACAGTTTACCTGGTACACCCACTCGTCAAAGATCACGCTCAAGATCACGAGATAACGTCGATTATGTCAATATTAAACCGAAATCAAGTAGTCGTACAATAAAACACCGATCAAGCAGTCGAGAATCACAGAAATCTGCAACCAGTTCAATCGAGGACACCGCGCACAAAGTCGAAGTGATTCGAAAATCAAAACGATCCTCAACGAAAGACGAACCAGTTTTAGTTCGACACCAGCACAATCAACAGCAGCGATCGTTCCGAAGCAGTACCGAAAGTCACGATCGGCATAAGGTCACCCCACGATCATCAACCAGAGATCGTGTCGAGAGTCATGACCAACAACCGAGTCGTTCACATCGGAGCTCCCAAGCAACTACCAAATCAGATACGGAACATAAACGCAGCTCTCACAGCTCCACCGTGGACTCAAAGAGTAGCACTAAAGCGATTCGCAGTCGTCCAGAGAACGAAAAGTCTAGTAAATCCTTACAAGA
Source organism: Volucella inflata (assembly GCA_928272305.1). Taxonomy (NCBI): domain Eukaryota; kingdom Metazoa; phylum Arthropoda; class Insecta; order Diptera; family Syrphidae; genus Volucella; species Volucella inflata. The sequence goes on along the minus strand of OV743717.1, from coordinate 4,576,103 downwards.
CCGAGTGTCAAGATCGAAGGGTTAGTAAGACATGAAACATAGTCCTTTGTGTATCCATATTTCTAATTGTATCTTTGACTACTTTCAGCTCATTCTAGCCATTCCCAATCGGACCACCATCACCAGAGTAAACCACATCGTTCCACGGGCAGTAAATCCGCCACAATGTCATCGTCTGGCATGAATTCCGATATTCTGATGTACGTATTAGAACAACCTCTAGTAACGCGTATTATACCACCGCCGCGTAAAAAACGTTTAAAAGTTCAAACCCAAGCCAAGAAAGAGAAGAAACTATCTCTAACCAATTCGACATCGTCGTTTACCTTCCTACCGGCTAAGTATTATACACCCGCGAAACGCAACTCAGACGCTAGTAACATTTACGATAACTATCTATTGTACGCGACGCCCAGTGCTATCAAATCATCGTCGGAGAAGCATTATTCCGAGGAAGGTTCCGAACTACAAATGTCACGTCCGTCATTAGCACGTAGAGTACATCGTGTAACGAATCCATTTGCAATTTGTGCATGTTCATAGCCAGAGGAATATACACAGGCAGACACTGTGAAAACTAAAAACAAAAAAAAAAGCAAAAAAAAAAATGGAGCACTCTAACCCGGCCTAAATGCACACATGCACGCACAAAACACTAAAAACACACTACCACCACCACCACCACCACTATTCTACTACTCTACTGCTCTACACTTCTCTGCTTTACTTTGTAAAAAAAAAAAAAACAAAAAAAAAATCAATCAAAAAAGATACATCTTTTCGAATCTTTTTTTAGATGAAACGATCGAAAACAAAACAAAAAAAAAACCAAAGAAACGCAAATTTCTGTTCCACATTTTCCATTTTCGAAAAGACGTGACCTAGAAAACAGGTCTTCTCCACATTAAAGCATCCATCCTCCCACCGCGTGATATGGAGAACATTTTTTTACTTTCCCTCCCGTAAGGATCACTCATTTAATTTTACTTATTTTTTTGTTGCTTCTATTTTTTTTTTAAAAAAAAAAAAGCAAATACATCTAACCGGGGGCTTGATCACGAAGTGTGCTGGGACTTGAGACTAACGTGGATTAACTGGAACTTGATTGAGTTGATTTTTTAGATAGAATTAACGACTTTTTCTTCTCACTTCTTCACCTCTTCTCTGTTCTTTGGACTAATTTTCAAAAAAAAAAAAAAAACTATTAATCCACTGCTTGTAGTTAGTTATCAGATTTGGTTTTGACTGATCGAATTTAGTAGAGCTTATTTCTATCTGAACCGCTGACATAGTGACGGAAATGTTCTCTCCTTAATCTACCCAAACTAGAAAAAATTTCAGACACTCCTTTTCCTTACATGTGTTTGTTTTTCCGTGTGCCTTTCAATACTGCTTTCCAGAAATGCATAAGTCATTCACTAATATAGGCCCAAGGACCCACTCTTGTGGAATGTGTTTCTTTATAAATCGTTTGGTTTGAAAAAAACACGACGCAGCTACTTCATTTTACGGGGGGCACGCCAGATTGTGTTTGCTTTCATTACCCGATGTCCTCCACTAACTCCTTCAAAATAAAAGTCATGTCAAATTGGGTCAGCGTAGTCTTGTCTGGTCTTATTCTTAATTTCCATATTATCTGCAGAATACAGGTTTATATTCATAAAATTCTAAGTGTCTCGATTTTTTTCTTATTTTTGGAATATCAGTGCACTCTTGTATCCAAGGTTAGTCCAGGGTATTGAAAACTAATTCCGGCCTTATATCATTTATTATAGCAACCGCTTAGCTTATCATATCATACTTTTGAATATCATACACATGCTGTGAACGTGCTTAATTCTGCGTACTTTTAAATGCAAATATTCTTAACAATTTAGGAACCCTGCACTTTCGCGTTATAGTTTTCATACATTCTAGACCCATGCTTTTCAAAACCTCACATTTTTACTTCTTAGAACAGTTTTTTTTTTTTAATACTGACATATCAGAAGAACTGAAGGGTTGTGGTTCTTATTGTTGACATTGGTTTGCTTTCTATTTTATTTAATTTTTTTCAGTATTTTCCAGACGTTCTACAAAAATGTCTGACTTTTTTTATTGTAGGTGGTGAAATAGTCCGAAGTAGCTCTGGTCCTCATCTAACAGCTCTTCCAATTTAAGACGTTTTTGCACTAAATATTGGTGAACGCCACGTTGGTTTTTTCCTTCTGAACGCGCAACTTAGGCGAGTTCTTCTTTTACCCCAATGGTTCCCCAGGTATGACACTTTCGACCGGGACTGTATCTTTTACTCGCTCAACATGACATAGACATCATAGCCAATGAGTTCCGGTCCTTTTGTCGAGGTCAATATCGCTATTAGGAGCGAAATTAACTCGGGAACAGAATTTCGTGGCTATATGTCTTAAGCACGACTTTCCTTGGCTTCATTGGCTGTTTTTGACAAAGTGCATCTTGCCGATCTAATTTTAGATCATTCTTTCAAGAATATGAGTTCTGTCTAATCAACAACGTGCAAAATGTTAACTTCCAAGGCCTTAATATTTTGGGGTTTGTCAGCATTCACCAATGACTATGTAAGAATTGCGTCCTCAATGAGTCAAAGAGTTCTGTCCGCATTTCTGAAAAATGAAGGTCAAATTATTTCACCACCATGCTCACACCAAATAGCGTACTTTTCTAGGTCTTTTGAATCTCTTCTGAATTTGGCTCCCTCTAGAAATAGCAAATCTACCTGTTCACAAAGTCACCGTGCCAAAAGTAAACCTCGTCACTAACCACGATGGTTTGATTTAAGTAAGAGCCGACTCCAGCTGTTCATTGCCTCGTAAAGGCTGACATCTTTCACAAAATTTCCCACAAAATTGTCAGATACAATTTCACTCACACCTTACTCGCCGTTCGTGAGGGTAACTTATTTCTGAGATGTATTCTATGCCAAACAAAGGGTTATTCCTCGCTTAATCTCTATGGTCATTTGGTTGGTGCTAGTTTTCCTTCCCTATCAAGCACTTAATCGTTCTTTTACTGGCATGTCAAAGTCGTCAGCGGCAGTTGCCGAAACTTATGAAACTTTGTATCCTTTCAAGTTTGAATGCGTTTCATCTTGTTGAAATCCTTATTTTGGCCTCAAATGATGCCACCAATCAGTACCGACTCTTATGTACCAACGGAGGTTCTCAATGGCCACCCTCTTCAGGTATTGAGCTTGGGAAGGATGTCAAAATTTGGTGACACGTGGCTGACATAGTCTGAAAATCATTAAACAGATGACGAGTATCAATTTGAAGTTCAAGAGTTTTTTCAAGATCTTCCGCTCGGTAAATATCTGATCGATAGCGGATCTATCTGGCCTTGTAGATTAATATTTAAACGCAATGTCGAGTGAACCCTTTTCCTATTGTTGTCCCGATATAGGGGGTTGTCCTTCTTGAGGACATCATTGTACAGCCTTTAGATGTTTTCTTGCTGTCGTCATAAAATGATGGTCGACTGTGGAAATATCATAACTTAAATCTCCAACATTTTCGACTCCAACTGTAATTCTCCTATTATCCCTGTGTCCTTTATAAGTTCTTTTCATGGTTTGGTAGCACTTATCCATGGCCTCAACGATGGCGATGTTGCGAAAGTTAACTCATTGGACTATCACGCAGAGAGTCTGGGTTCGATTCCTGGCTGGGGACCAACAATTTTTCAAATCGCCATCACCCTTTCGGCGGGCAATGGCAAACTCCCGAAAGTAAAAATTGCCTACGAAAAAGCTTCTAAGGAGTGCCGTTCGGACTCGGCGATAGGCGGCAAGGCCCCGCTCAGATGTGACTAAAATGACAACATGAGCAGCACAAATGCGTGTCAAGAAGCTAGGCCATGGCCCATACCGGGCTGCCAGCGCCACAGTGTTTCTTTTTTTTTTTTTTATCCATGGCCTCATATGAGCGCTTCTCAGTACCATTTCCGTTTGCTTATACAGTATATAGTCGATGTAACGCCGGCTTGCACATTTCTTGTTTCATTGCATGCGCTTGTGAACTATCTTCATCAAATTGTTGGTGTTGTATGTTTTGGTGAAATGTAGTCTATCAGCTCTGATTTCATTCATATCCGCGTCTGATTGTCCGATACTTCTGATTGTTTAGAGTTTCATGCAATTCATCCAAATTTCACTCATGCGGGATAAGGGCGGGACGCCTAAAAGAAATAGACATTTAAAAAAGCTTCAAGTTATATCTTATATATTATAAGATCTTCTTATATTGCAAAATATTTATATTACTAAACCAGCGCCAGAGATCCTCACAGAAGGAAAAATATCAAAAAAAAACCCTGACTTGTGCAATCAGCAGGAAAACTTGATTCATCTACTTTCATCAGCATTTGTGAATCTCCTTACTTAGAATTCTAACTTTCTGTTACTATTGGTTTATTCATACTGCGCATTTTCATGTAGAGCTTTCTAACCCTCTTACAAGAGGAATTATTGGGTAACTTCCTGACCTAGTGGAATCACAATAAAAAGAAATATTGTGACATGAATCCCCTACAAGATAGCACAGACCGCAGTTACTCGTATATGGGTCACATGTTTTTATTTTAAGGTCCTTGCTCTGCTTTTACTTAGCAATAAATTTACGCTTTCAAAACAAAAGAAAATGAAACTTCGATTGACATTCCTCCTTTGCTTCTATGGTGCAAATGAGCAACTTAGCCAGAAAATAATTCGAGTTCTTAAGAACCAATCTATGGTTCAACCTTAAGAGCAATGTTATCCTTCTCCTAAATGATATCGTGCCATGGATGTAACTAACTTGACGATATGAAACAGACTATAACTTGATTCCTTTCTTCGCTGTAACTCATAAATCTCCATATGAGAACTGTTCATTTGCAAGGGCCCCCGTATATCATGTAAAAACTTCTTTCCAAAAAAACAAGATGAAAACTTACTGAAGGAAGTTGGTCCACATTAAAGGTAATTCCTTCAGTTAGCTAATAACTTTTCTAACGATGTCCTATATGAGTTATTTTATACAATGCCATTTTAAACTGTCTTTTGTGTAAAAAAATATTCCCCGACATGAGTTTATACATACTCGTACTTATGTTAGAACAAGAGGCTTCTGTCCGCCAATCGTTTGACGTTTTATTTCCTGCGAAATTGGCTTATTTTATTTTAAATTGAATTGCTATACTCGTATTTATGTGTCCTTTATGTTAGGCGCTTTTGCATCCCTGTGCTGTTGCTTGCTTTCCCTAGATCTCTTCTATATTTGAAATAACATTGATTGATTCATCACCCTGCGCTTTTTCATGTTCACATACTCAGCAACTCAAATTGGCTGCTTTCTACATATCATGACCAAATATTTATTTTTGCTGAAGCTGTGTTTCTATAGAGATTTCTGTACCACGATTAATTTAGGTAACCTTTTTGGTTCAAAAATCAGAGTGGCTCATTCTCACAAGACTTTGGTCCTTGTATATCCATAACGCAACACATCCATGACGCCAGGCCTTGTACCCTGTAAGTCTGATGTCATTAAAATGCATAGAAAGATTACACAGTGAGAAATCAGCAGTAGTTTCAGTTACTCAAGTGATAGATACTACACATCGTTGTCATTAAGACTCAGCTTCAACGCTGAGATTACAGAGTGCTGATTTAATAGAATAAATTGCCAGATCATGATAAACCCTTTCACCAATTTTTAAACCACCTCAACTCAAGGATGCAACAAAAATGGTGATATATGCAGTATACAAGAGCCTTGGTTTCTTTACGAGAGCAGTGAACTAAAATCGAATTCATTTAAGTAGCAAGAACATGCTTGACATAAAGGACTGGAACTTGGCTTCACAGGGCTGTTTATATCCGAATTATGAACATAGAACTAGTTTTTACTATACCAGCTTATCTTGGTATTTTTGCCCTTGCTATAAGATTCGCTACACATGCGATGTTTAGTCGTAAAACCATGGTTAACATGCAAAGAACTATTTTGATATTAATGTTCCGTATTCAGCCCAAGATTTGGAAGCTTTTATTGGATTATTTCTTTGCTTGCCTAAGCCTTTTATTTTTATTTGGTTTCTGACTAAGTTCTGTGTATATTGACCATATCAGCAAAATTTACTTTGTCCATGTGTTGAGTGTTCTGAGGGAGATTGCAACTAGTTATTTCGGTTGGCAAGAATTTACCTGTTCCAACTAAAATATATAACATCGATTGCATATTCAATGGCTTGGACCGCATATTTTTGAAAATCATAGAAAGGACTAGGCGCATAAAACAAGATGGTGAAGATTTCCTGCGCAGCACATCTGAAGCCAGTTACTTAAGACTAACGAAACACATTTTCGCTGTTTATTGGCAGATTTATTATGTTATCCTCTCTTTACTTTTTACAAAGCTTTAACATAGTTGACCGCTTTTTTGAGTTCGAAAATAGGAGACTTTAAGTGACTCCTGTGCCCACCGTCACAGCCATCAAAATTTCATTGTTACAATAATATTCATAAATTACACGTTTTCGGATAAAAGAGGTTGAATTCCAAAATTGTAAGTCCTTTAGAGTATTGTGGCTAATTTTCCTGTCTTATGAATCAAGATAAATTTCAATTCTCGTTAGACCATGGTGTCATGGTGGCTATGGCTGTCGAACTATAATTGGAAGCATCAGTGGTTTTCCAGGGACAGAATGTATGTTATCTATACGAGTAGCTGTTATATTTTGACTCCGGTATGACATTCTCTCGAACTGCCTAACATCCGAAGTTGATTGATGCTTCAGTTTCTTCTTTAAACATGAGCTTTGTTAGTGTCATGACATCTATAAGTATTGGTTGACAATTAACAGCCAATTACTTCAATTTTTCCCTTGCAAGAACTAAACGTGTTATCCCTTGCCATTCAGTCCATCTTTATGATCAATTTCACAATTCCTACCCAATTTCTGCATCATCACATGTGAGCTGCCTCTAAAGTGCGACCATTCGTAAATCAATTATGAACAGCAACCATCCTGATTCACCTTCGGCTATCTGCCTGAGCTAAGCAGTCTCACTCAACATAAGACCCAACGCCATCGTTGTTCGACGTGATTTCTGAATGATCAACGATTTCAGTAGTTGAATGTCAAATAATCTCCGAGTTATGACAACCCGGATGGTAGGTAGGGTTCGTCTAATGAATCGCTAACTTCTTTTCGAGGGTCAAACTCGTAGTTGTAAGGCTCATTTAGCGCATCTTAAAATTGCCTACATCCTCATTGGCATTTTGCCAAGATTTTCTTAAAAAGGCTCTGTCATAATTTGCTTATGGAAATTGCTTATATATTTGATCCTACATGTTCCACTTAAATAAAGGTTCCACAAGGTATGTTAGCCGCAAACGCCACAGCATTCGTATTTCACTCATCTCATGCTGGCTATATCTAGGACATAATGAGGTAAAATGGAAAATCATAACACATCACATTCCAAACATTAAAAAAAAAAAAAAATCCATCAATCCAATTATTAACTCACCAACTAGCACATCACAGTTAAAATATTGTTTTTCGTTTTTAAGTTTTTTTTTTTACTTTCTTTAACTGGCTATGAACATGCTCTCTTGGTTGGAATCTTCCACCTCACCATGGACTTTAACTTATTAATTAAAAAAAAAAACAAAAAAAGAAAAACAGCTGAAACCGAAATCAAAATCAAAAACAAAAAAACCAAAACAAACTCTTAATTTTACTTTAACTTTTAATCATTAATTTTCATTCTGACTTTGTACTTTACTAGTAGATTTACCAAATCTTTGTAGCATCGGTTGTAGTCTTCTTAAGAATCTAGATTTATCTTACTCTATTTCGAGCTAAACTAACTATATTTTTTTATTATCTGAATATTATTTACAGTCACAGTAAAAATGCCAACCACCCAACAACCGCTCATTCATCATCATCATCATCATCCAGGACAGTAGCTAAACGTTGCAACAAGGACCAGAAATAAACGAAAACACCATCCTCCCCGATGTATTTTTTCTTTCAACACAATCAACTAAATGTCGAATGTTTAATATTTAAAAAAATAATAAAAAAAAAACTGCCACTTAGAGTGAAGAATATTACGATTTTAAGATTTTAAGAAAAAATAATTACGCAACGATTAAAACTAAATAATAAACGACTAATTTTTGTTTAAAATACCACGAATAGGACGTATGTGATTAAGATTTTAATTCTTTTGTTTATTTTTATTTAGACTCAAGGATTAACAGAAAAAAATTGTTTTTAAAAAAAAAAATCCACGTTATGTAGCTGTAAATGTATTTGTTCTATTTTTTATTATATTTTTGCCAACAATTTAAACAAAAATTTAAGAAATTGACTTTTTCTTTTAATTAGATTAATGATATTTAGATTTTAGGGAACACGATTAATCCTATATATTTGTGACTTAAATAAATGAGTAAAAATATTAACATGCTAACATTAAGAGAAACAATTAAATATTATAATTTCTCTGCTGAATTGTCTACGAAGAAAAAACAACATTAAAATTAACAACAAATGATACTCATAATTTTTAGTATTTTACGAATTTTATTGTATACTCCTTCGAATAAATTAATAAAACAATTGAAAATTTAAAGTGGTTGGTCTCGTTTAAATTAATTCTTCAATTGAAGTCCTTAAAGATACTCGTAACAAGGCAAGGTTGTTCAGTAATTTCGTGGAAACAAATACCTGCAATACCAACTGGTTTCGGATGCTGATTATGGTCTGTATGTGGTAGCAGGGGTGTATAAGAGTTTCTTGCATGACATGTTTGACCACTTATTTGTCTTATCAGCCGAAGAATTAAGTAAGGTTGCTTGGTTACTTAACTTAAAAACCAACAAAGAGACTTACAAATCTAGGAATCAAAGAAACGGTGGAGGAGATGGAATTTGAGACGAAGAAGTTAGAATTGTCCTTTCTGAATATATAGGACATTGGTGTGTTGAAGCCATAAGAAGTGCGATAAGTTATAATAATATATAGAAAAGACGAGAACAAATTACAAGAGTTAGTTCGGGTAAGAAAATAGAACGCTATCTAATGTGAGGTCTTCCTTTACTGCGTTGCCCACCTGATTAGAGTCGAAGACCGCCGGCAGAGGCATTGGTGTTTATTCGCCCTATATGCACAGTTTTCTGACGAGATCGGTGTCACTGCATAGGTGGTACAGTCCGTCGATGAATCGTCTCCTCCAAGCACGTCCACTCAACCGGAAGCGAATATCTTAGCGAGCAACCAAGTTCTCTCTGTTTTTTGGATGAAAATGCAACTTTATTGTGAAAAAATTGTTACAAATGAATCATTCAAAAGGCATATTGCCCATCGCTAGTTTCAACTTTTTCCCATCTTTCTGGCAGAGTTCAAATACTAAGTGAATTCAAAAACGTCAAAAAAAATACGCATAAGTTGCGCAACACTGCAAAGTATGCGCAGTTTTCACACTGCTGCTGCTTGGTTGCCGATGCAATACACAACCGCTAAATATTTCTTTGCAACAGACAAATTATTACTGCGCAGCTGCTTAGTTTTGACTTTCACTTGCTTTACACTGCAAAAACAAACTCTTGACTTGAGCAGAAATGCCAAAATGTTGCATTTTTGAACTCGCTGCTTAACTACTACCGCAGCGCTGCCCCATTACTGCAATTTTTAATTGAGCCATTGCTACGGTAAAAGTGTTCATCTTTTGAGGCTATCCACCAATCAAGTCATTGTTATATTGTCTTCATATGGCGGAATTTCTGATCAGCCAGACCATGTGCCATCGAACGGAACCAGTTATAATCGGACGGCTCAATATCTGGGTAATATGACAGGTATCGTAGGACTTCCAGGTAGGTTTTAACAGGTTCGGCAACGTGAGCCGAGTGTGGTCATGCTGTAAAATCACTGCTTCGTACCTCTGCTCGTATTGTGGCCAAATTTCGCGCAGTGCTCGTCTCAATCGCGTCAATCGAAGTCGATACCGTTCCCCAATGATGGTTTCGTTGGGTTTCAACAGTTTAGAATATATAACACCGACCTGGTCCCACCAAATCACAGCATAACTTTTGCAGCGTGAATATTCGGCTGGGCCGACGACGTAGAACATGACCAGGCAGTCCCCATGAGCTTCTTCTCATTGGGTTGCTGTAATTGTTCATCACCTGTCACGATTCAATGAACCGTTTTTTTTTGGCGCTAGAGCAGTTGTTCACAGGCAAAAAACGACCCTCAACGTCCCTTGGCTTCAAATCAAAAGGAATCCAAGTTAATTGTTTTTGAATCATTCCCAACGCAAGCAATCGGTTGTAAATGGCTTGGCGGATAGTTCGTAAAGCTGAAGCAAGCTCTTCTTGCGTTTGGCACGGATCCTCAGCGAGCGATGCCTCCAACAACAACATCTTCGACGGATTCTGACCTTCCTTTAAGCGGATGGTCATCAACATCGAAATCACCGTCTTTGAAATGACAGAACCAATCACGGCACATTATTTCACTTAGAGCAGCATCCCCATGAACTTGTTGGAGCTCCCGATGGGCTTCAGCCGCCATTTTCTTCGAATAAAAGAAGAAGATCAACACTTTCCGCAAATGACGATTATTTGGCACAGACATTTTCACACAACCAAAAGTACCATGTGTCTAAGCTTGGTTCATGATGTTTTGGATATGTCAAAATCAACCAGCACTTACTGCTGGAGCCATCTATTGATAAATCTAATATACCTTATCTTATATGTATCTTTCTGTTTCGGTAGCAACTGAACATAAAAAGAAGACAGCTACACAATCAAGAGTCAACAACAGGTCTATGTTAAAGTAACTGATACCGAAAATGCATGTCCATTTTGATGGGGATTGCAAGTTGAATGACTTTTTCTCGATCTCCCCGGCATATTTGACTTCTATGGCTGAGTCCAGATCCATACTCATCGTCTTCCGCATATGACGTAATCTTATGAGACGAGTTATACGAGCAAAATCACATTTTTCCGTACCTGACAAACTGGTCAGCTTGTAGAGGATGCCGATTGAGAACGCTCGTGGCTTCCTTAAGTTATGAAGCAATCTCACCAAAACGTTTGTTGGAAAAAAAAAAGGTTTTTTAACATCATACTTGTAAAAATGAACTCAAATCCGATGCTAAAAAGATTCCTGTGCTCAACTTCTCCTTTTGAAAAGATGTCGTTATTCTTTCTGTATTTATGTCAGCTTCGTTTTGTGTGACTGCTAGGCTCGATTTACAACCATTGGACACAGGACGGGTGTGCCACTCTTTAATGACACTTTAGAGAGATGTCAAGAAGACCATTTCTTAAGAAAAACTTAAAGGAGCAGGTAAAACGCTATGCCGACTAGAAATTTTCACTAATTTCAGATTATTGGGTGCAATCTATATAATTTCGGTTTTATTCACGTAAATTGTCAGGTATTAAAAGGCCGGTCCTCTCCGCCTTGAGCTTGTGCGATAAGTCAAGAGACGGATTAATGTCCAAAGGATCCAGTGAACCCCACATTGACGTTAGCACTGTAGGGGATTTTTTACGTAATGCGTCAATGTTTTAGACTGAGAAAGGGAAATGTTGGTGAAATGGGTTCTATACTAGTGAACCTACGAGCAACCGATTATAAAAAGCAACAAAATCTATAAGACCCTTTACTTAAAAGAAATTTACGAAGAACTTTATTACTATGCGCTATGAAGCTAAGAAGCCTCCCATTGCCGTCACCAGCATGTCGGGTACTGTTGCGCCTAAATAGTAACAATCTTATTTGCTCGCAAAGTAGTACGGGTTGGGCAAATTCATCGCAAAAGCTCTACTTTCTCTGACTTCAAGATTGAGATAAATTAGGCAAATTGGAAGCTTATTTACTTAATTTAAATATCGGCCAGAATAGAATAAAGTGAACGAAGTTCATGATGGTGCGCCGCAAGGTTCGGTCTTAGGGTACCTACTGTTAAATATTATTTCTGATGAAATTTTTTGGCTACAGGTTAAGTATCTCGTCAAATCCGCCCAATGATCGGTGTTCGAATAATACTGGAGCGCAGCCAAACAAACTTCTCTCTGGCTCAGTTTTTTATGGTTTTTTTACACTCCACACTGTCCATATTGTGAAACTGTCCCGTGCTTTTAGTTGTCTACGAATTGTAACCGTGCGGATAGCCTTACGGAACCGATTTGCAGAGCAGCCTATCCCCGATAATATTGTTGCATACACGCTTTTAGCACAGAAACAGAGTCTGTGCTGGAATAAAAGAACAAGGGAAATAAAAGAAAACTAAAATAAATGTCGAAAGGGCCAAGGAAGTGAACAATGCTAACAACAAGAAGGAATATCTAACATCGATAAACAGGAAAAAACATCACGGAATAGGCAGCTATAATAAATTTGAGGAAGTAAGCGATTTTGTCTAGCTTGGCTCCGCTATTTACGAGTATCAAGAAGTGTGCACCAAATGCCTAAGAATAGCTCAGAAACGAAGATTAGATTTACAAAGATTTTCAATTTTCTCTCGGATACATGCTGAAAGCTTTGCCAAGTAAAAGAATACCTCAATGCTCATTTGGAGGCAGATGGTTAAAGACCATCTTAACTTGAGAGTTTTATTAAGTGCGGATAGGTTCATAGAGTCTGAAGTGCCATCTTTGTATGTAAGTAAGAAAGTAGAGTGTGTGAATATGTTATGTTCCTCTTATCCGAAATGCACAGATAAATCAGACAGATAAGCTTATATGAGTAGGAAGGGGAATCCTGGAACAGAGTGAATGCCATTCAAAATAGATTAATTGCATTTGAGTGATTTCTTTTTCGGCGTAATAAGTATAATCTTATCATATTATGTTTAAGATTAAACAACTTAAAGAGGTGTTGATTCCTTTATAATGAAAATTTCTTATATTTATGGTTCAGATAACGAAAACGTCTTTATATTTCTGAAGCTGCTCAAATCGATACTGTCCTCGTAAATAGACGCAATGCAATTGCACCTGCATTCAAAAAGTTTTAAATAAATTCTGAGTAATAACAATTTTATTACAACGATTATTTTCGAATATCAAAATATCAATTTGCGTACTAAAATTCTGAGGGAGTGCTTTCGAGGCATACTCAATCCGATAACATGAAGACGAAATGATTCAGTTCATAACATATGCTCCACCTGAGCCTATAAATTTTATCAAAAATTTTAATCTATTTGTAAGTAAAAATAACCACAATCTCGTTTCAGATAAAAGTGTCACATGTGTAAATAGATTCGAATTTTACAAACAAAGTATGTACGAGTACTTACTTCATATTTTCATACCTTCTCGAAAATGAATTACAGCTTTTAAGTCACATTGACAATTGACACCACTAGAAATGAACTTTGTCTTGTGACGATGACTAGCTAACAATTTGTTTGATGAATGGATTTGCCATCTAAAGTTAGTTTTTTGTCTAAAATTATCGATAGCTATCGTTATCGTTATCGATTAAAGTCGCACAATGAGTCATTATCTCTTTGTTTTTTTGAAATGATTTTGAATGTCTAATCAAACAAAGGTTTTTATGTTAGTACTGCCAATTGTAGGGTACTTAACATAGTTAAAACTTGTGACAGAAAAGTGAGTAATCAATTTTATATATTTATAAACCGTAACATGTTTGGGTTTGCCACTGCCAATAGTATCTAAGAGAGATGAAAAATTCAGACCACGTTAGCCGAAAATTTCTTTGATTAGCTGCGTATTTCCCTGGAATATCGGTGCACGCCAGTTCTATCATAGAGCTCTGTTATCCATTGGTAGATAAGTTGATTAGCAGATTAAAAAAAAATTGTGGTTGGTATACTATTGATTAGAAAAGCGCTATCACTTCATAAGCCAGGTGGTCATTATTGGGGATTATTATTATTCTTCATAAATTAATTTTGGGGACCTGTATGACGATTGATAGCGAAAGAGCGGTTCTACAATTTGAATTGTGTCAGCAATGCAGCAATCGAATAGGCAAACGAAATGCTTGCCTTGTCTACCAGTTGTAGTCCCCGGTAAATGTATAAGTAAGCCCTTTCAAGAGAAATGTTCTTCGTTGCCGTTTGGACTGACGGGCTTTAGGAGAAAACATTCAACGGCAACCTACACAAGCTGTACAGCAAAATTAAAACTACGAGGGCGGGTCAATAAGTCCGTGACTTTTGGATTAAAACACAGATTTTTTGATAAAAAAATAATTTTATTTTTCAACGTAGTCTCCCTTGAGCTCTATACACTTTGTCCAACGCTTCTCCAATTTTTTTATCCCTTCCAAAAAAAATGATTTGTCGAGGTCCTCAAAATAGGCCTTTGTTTGCGAGATGACTTCATCATTGGAGTCAAATCTTTTTCCACCAAGCCATTTCTTCAGGTTTGGGAACAAGAAGTAGTCGCTCGGAGCCAAATCTGGAGAATAGGGTGGATGAGGGAGCAATTCATAGCCCAATTCATGGATTTTTGCCATGGCAACTGCACATGTGTTTGTGGTCGACTGTGAGCAAACGCGGCACCCATCTTGCGGAAAGTTTTCTCATGCCCAAGAGATCATTCAAAATTGAAACCACTGAGCCATGCGAGATCCCTACGGCTTCCACAATCTCTCGCACTTTCAATCTTCGGTCGGCCAACACCATATCGTGAATTTTTTCGATTGTTTCGGGTGTAGAGACCTCAACTGGGCGTCCAGGACGTTCGGCATCTTCAGTGCTTGTACGGCCACAACGAAATTCAGTAAACCACTATTTTACCATTGAAATCGATGGTGCAGAGTCCCCATAGTATTTATCAAGCTTAGCCTTGGTCTCGGTAATGGTTTTTTTTCGCAAGAAATAATGCTTAATAAGCACACGAAATTCACTTTTTTCCATTTTCTCCTCAAATTAGTGAGTAGTCTGATAAAAATAGCTGTCAAACACAAACTAACTGACGCAGCAAGTTTAAATTTTGACAGGAGTCAACTGACAGATGCCTGTTGACAGGAGCAGTGTTGCTGTTTCAGTAAAGAGGTCAGAAATTCAAAAAGTCACGGACTTATTGACCCGCCCTCGTACTAATCAGTCGTCTGCGATGGCTACAACATGTAGATCGAATTGACACCAATGCTTGCGACCGAAAATTTCAACTTAAACTAAAGGGGAAACTCTACACCACGGTTGTTAGACCAGCTCTTATATACGGTTTACAGTGCTGGACAATGTACGAAGCGTTTAAAAACAAAATGACGGCAGCGGAAATGAAAATGTTAAGGATATCTAGTGGAGTCACTAAACGCGATTGCATTAGATCTACGCGTATAAGAGGAAGTCTACATATAAAGAATTCGGTAACCGAACAGCTTGAGGCGAATAGAATAAGTTCGTATTGCCACGTTCAAAGAAGATCTGCGGAAAATCCGGTTAAAAAGGCACTATCAACTACGGTCACTCCAACTGTAAGAAAACGAGGTCGGAAAAAGAATTCCTGGATTTCTCAGATGGCAAATGCGCAACAACGCCTGGGGCTTACCACTGAAGCGATCCAGGACCGAGCATTATGTAGACGCGTTCTGCGGTCTGCGACATTACCCAACCCCATAAGCGGAGCAGCAGCGATGCAGTAAAAATGGGAAACTCGTTACGCATAAGTTCGTATAACGAGGAAAGGGTTAATAAAAGGATAATAAGAAGAAGCTTTTGGCCGACCCTTCGAATCTATCCGGGTTAGAGATAACCTCACCTTAGGTGAGGTAGAAGCGAATATAAACCAACCTGGAATGCGGAACTGTAAGCAATAAGCTACTCGTATAGACCGAACTCATTGAACAGAGTTGTTAATTGAGGCTCCAGATTGACCCCGAACTGTGGAGCCACCTGCATATCATAAAATACCAACAGTTCCGATAAAAATGAGAAAGTGGAAAACTATCGACAGAATGAATTCGAATGCTGCTTATTTTCAGTCACTATACGCCACTTACAAGTTGCAAACAATTATATCAATTGTTTGTGTTCCCTAAAACTTTGTAAGAAATTCTTCGTTTTATCTTATTTGCCCTCATCATCTAAGGAACTTACTTTACTTACTTTACTACAGGCCGTATTAGACCAGGCCCTCTCCAACTATCGCTATATTTACAAGCTACCTTCAGTTGCGCACACGAAGTTGGCTGAAGTCCCCTTCCACATGTGTACGTCACATAAAATGAGCTCATACTCCACTGGATTGTACCGATCTCTGTCGAAAACTGTCCAGCTGGGACGGTGGTATCCATGTGCTCAAAGCCGGGCCATCCAAACGGATAACAAAATAAGTAGCCGTTCACTATTAAATCTCTTCTAATTGTCTATCCGTTGCTGAAGAATCGGAGATGTCCAATGTCGTATCTTTGCTTGAACTTGGCATCTACTCATATACAACTTTAAGAGTGCCTCGTGTGGTGTATTGAGATATAATCAATTTGGTTCACTGCATTGAGAGGTAACCACCAGGATTGTTTGTGAATATCTCAATGCCAGTTATGATGATGTTATAAAAAGAAAAAATGTACCAAAATCTTAATAAAATAAATTCTTATGCAACGATGCCTGAGTACTGATAAATATAACGATACTCAATTTGTTGCTAGGTTGAATGGAAACCCACTTATTAATATTACCACCACGTAATATGGAAATTCCTCTGTGCTATCGGTTATCAAAAGTTATAGGAATGATAGATAATACTTTTAGTGGTTGTCTTATTATGGGAATATAATGGATATTATGGTGAACAACTCGAAAGAGTCATACTATAAAGAAACACGTCAAATACAAAATTCTTTTCAGCCAAAACTGAGCCTCAACAAAATCATTCACATACGCTTCAACATAAGCTTTTTATCTTTGTCTAGCAAATGAAACTATAATAATGCTATTCCGTCATCCTGTCTAGCTTCAAGCTATTTCGGTCCACTCTAGTCCAATGTATAGAATAGACGTTGTCATTTGGATCTTGACCCTCCTGAAGGGTAAGCAAACATTTGCCATCCAACGACATAGCATTACAACAGATATCACAGCTCAATGAGCTTCTCATGCTCTTTCTTCCTGTAAAGCACAAACTTGTTTTAACTTCAACTGATAACAACATTAACTATGATAGGAAAGCTTTCAATTGTATTTATTTACAACCGCAAAGGTGAGACATATCTTTCTCTGATAGGCTAAAGTACGAGTATCTTACAAAATAAAAAGTTTTTCCCATCGATAATAAGTATTTCACTGAATAAGGTCAGTAGTCGTATGTATTTCACAATTGGAAGTCGATAGCTTTCCACCTGTGTATCCGTAGTACGAAAATCTAGAACAGTATCAGATACTCTGTTTCTGAAGGCTTTTGGTTTTTGTTTTTTTTTTCTTTTAGTATTGACAGCGCTTCAGTGGGGAACGGATTAACTTTTACTTTCAACGGCAGTTAGTGTTAAAGATATTTTTTTTTCTTTTCAAACTGTGGTGAGTTTAAAATAAAATGAATAGATAAAATGTTTATGAGAAGCAGTTTTTTCAACGAGTATACTCCTAACTATGATATTTGTAAAGCTGTCTAGTGTTCTTGTAAAAAGTTTTTGTTCGCCGACGTGGATTTATTTTAGTTTTGTTTTTTTCCTTTCGATATTTAAAAGATTTTTCGAATTTTTTATCTGAAGCGAAGATCCACTTATTTTTATACTCTACTCAGATAAGATAAAACAATAGAGTGTTGTGCTATTTACTTTTTATTTAATTAGTCATTTTCATCGACAGATTACGCTGACTAGGTGAAATAGATAAAAAAAAAAAAACTAACGCCCGGGATACATAACATAAAAGCATATACCCGCATAAGTATGTGTGTTTATAGTAAATAAAAGAAATTTTGAAGGTTATACAAATCGTTATAGTTTTCAAGAAATGTGCCAGTTTAGTTAGATAAACTGCTTATTACTATAATCATTAACTTATTGCGATTTTCTGATTTAAAGACAATTTATTACAGTATTTTGTCAAGTTTTGTTATCATTTAATGCATCGCTCTTATCAATGAATGTCAAATTGAAAATGCCCAACGGAGATAAAACACAGAAGTGAATACATATTTTCGGAATACGTGATCGATCAGAAATTTCATTTGAGGTCTTCTTGTGAAAAATTTGTGTTTTGAAACTTGCCACTTGAGTTTTTCTTTTAGTCTCTATACAAGATCGATCAAATGAAAATCATGAAATCGATCTAGCAATTTTCTTTCAGTTACTTGGCGTATCTTTTGTACAAACAATGATGTTTTTCTTAGAGCATTCTTATCTTATCCACAGCACTAGTATTCTATTTAAATATTTGTGCCAATTTGGCAATATTTTCGCAATGTACCGAGCACGTTTTTTTTTTTGGTAAGAGATGGCATAGCTTTAAGGCAATTAAGCTATCTAGATTGATGTATCACTAAAGTACATATAAACACTATAAGGAATTTGCACTAAATTTTAAAAAACCATAGAACTGTGATTACAGACAGTGGCATCACAGTGCCCAATTTTACGTAGTTTTTCTGTTAAATTGGGCAGTAAGTCGATTCTCTATAATCCAATCGAGTAATGCTTCGTTCTCGTTTTGTTTGGAAAACCCGATTCAAATTTGGTGATTGGTGATGCAGCTTTCCCCACGAAATACTGCAGGGAATTCCTCAAAATAATCATTTGTTGATAGTGATATGAGTTCTAATGAAATGAGGTATTGTGAGATGGGAAATCGAATAACGTGTATTTTAAATACTTTGTACTAACCAGAGAGTTTGTCATTCATTAACGTAAAGAAATATAATTTTGTGTTTTTACATAAAATTGTAGTTAAACGAATTTACATAACATCAGTGCAATGCCACAGTGACGCATCTACACATTGTGAGGGTAGTTAATAGAGATTAGTTAATATATTCATTTTGTATATTGCTTACAATAACTATTGGCTTTTACAGATGTTCAAAAAAATGAAATGCAAATCAAAAATTTGTTGAGAAATATTCTGGTGTTATAATGTATGAAAAAGCCTTGTTTGAAGCTTGTTCCCGGTACTATAGAGCACAATTTAGAAATCAAAAAATTCGTGCTCACTATGTATTCTTTAGAGATGACATGGTAATGGGGAGAGGTTTGGTCCCTCACAAAAAGCCAGACGTAGTCGAAATGAAAATATATTCACTGGGTCTCTTTGAAATACTCTAAATTTCTTTGGAGAAATTGTGTAGTTGAGCTTTTCCAATAGGAGTTTGATGGGTGTGATGTCGACGGAATGATCCGACCACGAATCATTTCTAGCACATGAGCAATAGTTTCGTCCCATGTGTGGTACGAATTAACATAGGCCACATTTATACACTTAAGTTCAGGCAATAAACATTTCATTTACTTAGATATATATATCAGTTTAGGTTTCTGCTTGCAAGCATGGTTAAGGCAGAATTTGCAGTGTGCTGGTCTACTCTAAATTGTTGAAAAATTCTGCTTAAAGTACTAAGCACCCTTGAGCAAATTCCTCAAGACGAAGGCCTACTTCTTCTACTACGTCCTGTAGAATATATCAGTTTCTTCCAATTGCATCTTCATATTTCATTCTAGATTTTGAAATTAATTAATTGAAATGTATCCAGTTTAAAGAAAAGAATAGTAATTATCAAGGCTATTGCGATCAAACGTGGACAGAGCAATACTAGACTTAATGTTAAAGCTTTCAAATTGACGCTACCGGCTTATGCATATCCTAAGTAGCGAAAGTGGGTCAATTTAGGCGTTTCTTGCTTATCTCTACAAACCCTTGTTCAGGTCTTGTTAGAATGACACGATCTTGTTTCTTTTGGGAAGACTTCCGAATATTCTTCAACGATCGCGCACCTCGCTTGCTCTTTCTGTTCCTATGTTCTTCCACGGGTAGCTTTCGTTTTTCGGGTACTCTCATTAGATGTAGATGTTAATGCGCATCGGACTCATCTTAGGTGTTAAAGTTACTGCTTTTGATTTCCCAATCGGGTTTCAATATTACTTGGGGAACCTTTCCCTCGAAGGGTGTCAGACATCCACAAAATATATCATACGGTTCTGAGTCGTCGGCCAGTAAGTCGTCAGGTTCAGATGCCTTATTGGATTTCAGGTACGATACTGTCATCCTTACTTATTGACCCGGTGGACGGAAGTTTTGGGTACCATGTTCTAAATTAAATTTTTCTTCTTGCGAGGGGATATTTTGCCGGTGTACAATCTGCAGATGAAGGTTTTCGTACTTCTTGGTTTCCTTCTCCATTTCTACGGGCTTCTGCCTTGACCTATTCCTTATACTTATTGGCAACAATTCTATATGTTATTTTTGAAATACAACCCCTAAATATCCTCGCCCTTCTCGGCTCTTTGACCGTATTTTTCCTTTTCTGGAGAGGCCGATATCCTTCGCTGCTGCGCCGGTTTCTTCTTGAAAATAACAGATTTCTTGGTGATGGTCCCAAGAAACTCAGGACATCAGTTGCGCCGTCTCTAATGGTACGTTGGCACCAAATTTATTGCTCTGCGTTACTTGATGCTGGCGACATAAGAGTTGTTCAGAGAGTTACGCGAAGATTCTGGCGGTCTCATGCGAATACAGATTTTCTGCGTTTTACCTACTTAAGGTTGTTCTTCTTTGCTAAGACGCTTAAGAAATCCGTATTGGCACCTTGACTGTACCACGGTGGTGTTCCAAATCAATGATGGTTAGCGCAATGTTCCCTTGTTTATATTGAGGTGAGTAAGTGGTATGCCGTACTGTTTAACAGTCTGCAAAAATAAACTTTCCAGATATACAGCACGACTCTCAATCTAGCAAGTAGGTTCAGAAAATCGAGCGCATTTCAATAGCATTTCATGACTTTAAAGTAATTTCGAGTAAAGAGTCTTAAAATCACTGCGCACGATCTTAGAAATAATTAAAAGGTTGGTGACATTTGACAATAAAGCTGATTAATTAGATTGCCTCCAATATATCATAATTTATGGACATTCCGGCGCAATTACCTAGACCAGTTAAAAAATCAAATATAGATAGGTACTATGGGACTTTTCAATCAATCACTACTAAAAGAAAATGCCGTTTAATTTTAAATTCATTAACACAAGCTACCTGCTCATACTTCCTTAATTTTCAAAGTTCGTAATGCTGAACTTCGTGTCAACAAAAATCAATAAAATAGTGAAACCTATTATTTTAGACACGCCAAGTTTTAATTTTGTATATATTTTTCCTGTGGCATATAAGCCCGTCGACACCAACTGCTAATACATTCCATGAGACATTCGTAAAATCCTATCCGAAGCAAACTACCTATATAACATAGTCTGGAATCAATATTAAAAGTTTCTGCACAAACATTTTCTATAGCTTTTGGGCAATAAATTATACTTATCGAAACCACGTAGTTGAAATTCGAAATGTACAGAAAAAATACGATGAAAGGTCTATATCATTTCACAATTAATTCTATGAAATCTTATCACCGATAGCTTGTTATCAGTTAGCCTTTTCTTATCACATTGAAATAGCCACCTGTTTGTTGTTGTTTTTGGACCTCCTGAAAAAGGTTTTGTGCTTTGTTTTAACTTTTTTTTATTTGATATCAAAAAAGTTGTGATTAAATCGCATTTACCGATTAGCCTGCAATTGAGGTAGACTATAGAAAATTAAGACCTAAATCAAGAGAGTTTGTTAAAAAAATTGAAATAATTTTATTTTTATTCGACAGATACTTAACAAAAACAAAAGGCCATAAGGTACAAAGATGTCGTTGTTAACTGGAAGCGCTAACTGCGTCAAATACACTTTGTTTGCATTTAATTTGGTGTTTTTGGTAAGTGTCAAAAGACTTATTTTATGAATGTCAATATGTGTGACAGGGGATTATATCTATTTTTGAAAAGAAAAGCATTTGTGTATTTATAACTTTCGGGGATATTAACGAATTAAACAATCAAAACTAAAAATAATTCACATATGTATGCCACGATGTCATAGTTATTTTTAATTGTGTATATCTGTTAACAGGGCATTTGATAGACAGTTAGTAAATACCTTTGAACGACAGACTAGCACGCACATGGAAGTTTAATTTTGTAGGAGACCTGTAAAAGACCAGGTGCAGTGTGCACGATTACGATACATAATTCATTTTGGGTACTCATTACCCAAAACAATGTGGCAAGAGTACCCTTGATGCATTTGACTCTTTATTTATTCACATTAACTGTACCGACTTCATAGTAATATTGGGTGATTTTTATCTACCTAAATTGAAATGGATTCAGGCATTATGTTTTTTTCATCAATTATGGCGTTTCCGATTCCAAGACTGCGGATAATTGCATTGTTTCATCGAGCAATCATTTTCTCTCTAATTTAGATCATAACCAACCTGTATTTGCAACCTTTTCTTATGTCAAAACGCTCTCAAAACTCTATCCTTTTAGCACGCCTATACCTTTAATTATCACGGACCAGAAAACGAGAATTTTAAGAACGTATGAAGCAGAAATAATCTCAGCACTTGATCTGGAATAACCCATTTTCAAATTCTTTTCACATTTTTTCTTACAATATTTTACATATATGAGTACAAGAACTCTATGTTGATAATGACCGAAGATGGCAGGAAGTCAAGTTTTCCTTCTCAAACAAAAGCCTCTTAGCTATCAATGTAATTTCATCATGTACAATAACACAGTGCCTTATTTAAAGAAATGTACTGCACACAGAGGCGCATATAACCAGCGTACCCCAAGGAAGCCATCTCGGTTCTCTACTACTCGTATTTATCCACGTAAATTTCGTCTGGATGAACGATGCTTAACTATAAAATAAACTCGAAATAGCCAGTTAACTTTATTTTCGACCTATTTTTGCAATAGGTTTCTGTTTCCGTAGTTATTGAATAATATTGATTTATATCTTATCTGTGGCAATGAACTGAACTGAACTTTCCACATAGATAACATAATAAGGAAAACCACTTGCACCTTTGCTTTCACCAAGCGCTGACCGCAGGAATTTTCCAAGCCATATTTTAATAAATTCCTTTATAATCGCATAAGATTTGTTCGAAATTTTTTTAATGTCTGCCATGTCTAGTCACCCTATTAGACCTTTGGGAGTTAAGTGGTCTTCCTGGGACTGAAAAATTCCACCTTCTACCCTATCTCGATCCCCTGCAACTGATAAGCTTTTAATCCTTTATAATTATTCATAAAGTCTAAAAATAATCAAAATGTCTGGTCTGGGGCTAACAAGCCTAACGATGGGAAACTGAAAATTCATTTAACCAACATCTTTTAGAGATGCTCTCTCGAGAATTAAAACGGAAACTGTCAAAATGTGCTTACCGGCAAATAAGGGAAAAAACCGAGTTTACTCATATGTTGTCAAAAGAATGGACATACAAATTTGACGAATTAGACAGGACTTGGCTTAATCTACTTTCACCTCTAGAGAAATAAAACGAAGGCTAGCTCTTGCAGCCTGCTGTTTCTTTGCGCTAATAAGGCACTATCCTGACGAACTAAGGAGGTTCTATATAAGACCTTGATCATCTTAGTTCTACCTTATAGCTTTTGAATAAAATAGAGCACATACTACAGAATTGGACGAGTTCGACAGGAATGCGTACCTGTATACAACATGTGGTTATTGATCTGCCGTAGATTGAATAATTGGTCGATAGTAGACTTGGCAGGACTACATGAAACCGCACTGGTATAGATTTTCCAGGTTGCTTTAAGTATTCAGATTATATGAAAGCAACAAACTTTAATGCGTTATTTAAGGTACCAGGGAGTCGCCTCTTTTCGTTTTGCTCCGATTTGTTGCACTTGAGTTTAAATTGCTATACTAAGGTAATTTTGTTTTGCTAAATCGATTGAATAGTGTATCTACCCGACAGCGATATTTTTTCTTGCTTTTTAGCATTTTATAAAAGTTTTTCTTCAAAAAAAAAAAATTATCACCAATTGTGTCTTTGTTACTATGTTCGCATGTTGGTCTTTGCAGACTTCGCTTCGGCTTTGTTTCCTTAACAAGTTCCTTTTTATATTTTTGGCAAAATTTCCGAACCAAGTACGCCTTCATTGTAAATTTTGTAGATGTCATGTGATTTCTTGCCACTTTAAATACTGAGCTTGGAAATTTATTCAGTCCTGCTAAAGACATCACTTTATGCACTTCATTTTGGTCGGGTGGGCGAAAATCTTTGCTTTTGTCGTGCAAACTGAATAATCTTGTGTGCTTGCCATTAGACTTCTGATTTTCGCCGTCGTTTAATGATCTGTCAAACGTTTTCCCATATCATTTACGTATGACGATTGTGTTTTCCTATTTTGAACTTCAAATACGAGTAATATAAATAGATTTGAACTTCATCTTCAACTTGAACTTCATTGCTCAAGAAATGAGAAATGCCTAGCGAATACCTTGCAAATATATTAAAAACTTATAAAATCAATGCTTGGGATGTATTATATTTACCAAGAAGTGATAATTTGTTTTTCCTCCTTGTTGATTCTCACGTTTTAAAGAAGCTTTTTGGTTTTAAAATATGTATTTTCATTTGGATTTTTGTTTTCAGATCACCGGTATCATTCTAATAGCAGTTGGTGTGGGTGTTGCCGCCGTCTTTAATGAATACGAAATATTTTTGGTATCAAATTTCTTCTCAATACCAACATTCCTCATAGTCATTGGCTCATTTATCTTTGTTATATCTTTCGTTGGATGTTGGGGAGCTTTAAAGGAACAATACTGCTTGATTTTGATCTTTTCGGTTTTACTTGGAATTATTTTCATCTTGGAATTGGCAGCCGGTATTTCAGGTTATGTACTTAAAAATGATGCCGAAAACCTTATTGAACAAAGCCTAGAGGATACGATTGTTAATTATAATAAGGAAGGTTACGAGGGTACTACGTCTTTGTGGGATTTCGTTCAAAGAGAGGTATGTTTTTAACAATTTACATAGAATATACTGAATCAACGATTTTTACTCTTAGTTTGAATGCTGTGGAGTTAAAACCTACTCAGATTGGCTTCCAGTAACCAACAACAGCCTTTTGCCACTTTCATGCTGTACAATTCCAAATGGTGCCGTTGATCCATTCTCCTGCACAACATTTGAAACTGACAAAAATCGTTATAAAGACGGTTGCCTGACCGATTTCGCTAACTTTATAAGTGCGCATGCTGTAAGTCTAGGTGCAGCAGGTGTTGTCATTGCAGTTCTTCAGGTAAGAAAATAGTACTCGTTCTTACGTTCATGTATTCTTAAAAATTACTAATTTCTTTTTTATTCAAATACTTTCTTTTAGTTCTTTGGAGTGATATTTGCATGCTATATAGCGCGAGAGGTTAAAATTCGAAATGGAATCACCGGTTTTATGTAAACAAAAGATGTAACAACTAAGGAGTTAAGTACTTTTTTATGTGATTTGCCATTTATAGTAAAATGAGAATGATAAGACAATTTTTTGTAGTGAAAATAAAATGGTTGACACCAAAAAGATATGAGATATTGTTATTTTATTTATTTACTTAAGGTATCATATATATTTTGTTTTTTGTTTAATTAATTTTTTATTTAAATGGCGCTATAGTCCACGGTGGGCTATAAGGTTAGAAACCGGCGAATGTAAACTGAGCAACTTCTTTCTGTAGTGATTTACTGTCATAGACCGAAATCAGCGACCCCAAAGGGTTGGTGTCCACTTGCTTGACATATCTTTGGCATTTTTGGTGTCTGATAAGCTCTGCTTTTAAATCGCTTGTTTCAATGCAATTATTTCCATATTTCTGTAACATTAATAAGGACAGTAAAGATAAGGTTCTAATTACACCTTTGTTTTCTTAGGCCAACAAATCAAGGATTAACAGGTGTGACTCCTCATTTGAGGCATTTCCTTGTAAAAAAAAAAAACAAATGTTGTGTGAAGCGTCGGGCAATGAGGCTTGCTAATGTCCCCATGCCTGCTAATTAATTTATTCGGAAAAATTGCCATTTAATTCTCAATCGAGACTCTAATGGCATGCGAAAGGGCACCATCTAGGTGCGAGAAATAGCTCCAGTTGCGGCAACTTATCCTTTTAGCTTAAGTATTTCTCCCTGCTTAACACACAAGAGACACTAATCACTTGGACAGAAATCACACATCATGCACTTTGGTTTTTGAACAATGCAAACGTCTTCGATAGCATTCTCTAGAGTTGTTGAGATACCAATAACTTATACTCCGTTCATCCAAAAAGACACTAAATAGTATGTTGAGTTGGTTTCTCGCAAAATATAATTACTTTCGTTAAGACCCTGTAAAGACTTGTATCTTGTATGCGAGGAAAGTTGGTTTTAAAAATAACTTGCACTATTTACACTACTTTTTTTTTTTAATCCAATTATATACCAATTTAGGTATACAGATTCCTTACAGTTTTGTCTCTAATCTAAGACAGATGTTTTGACAGCGCTGGTGATGGTAGTGGTCTTGGAGGAATTCCGTTGACAATTGTTCAGTTTTGTCTAGGCCCTTGTAGCCACCACGAAATCAGTTGCGTGCTCGGCTCATTAAATGATATCGGGCAAAAAGCTTAAAGTGCAGGAGCCGCTCTTCAAACAAGTGCTTTTTTAAGCAACAATTCGTGGTAATTTGTCTTCCAAGACTACGATCTATGGTGCTTTGTATAAGTCAAGAGGTTTTTACAAGCGATACAGACTCCCACAAAACATAATCGACGAGCGTTGGATCTCAAAATCTAGGTATGTAATTTACAAGTCCGAATTTTAAAGTGGCTTTAAAATTTTCATTTCAATGGAATCGCATATCGTCAATATCGATGCTATGTATTATATTTTCCCTACCGGTCACCATTATCATACTTGAGCTCCCGCCTCACTTCAAATCCCGCAATTTTTTTTTGTCTCACCATTAAGAACATACAACTCCAGCGAAACTTTATTCAATCCGACTTTCATGCCCGCTGCCTTAGTGCCAGTGTCTACAGACATTTATTTGGCTGAAACTCGCTTCGAACTGAGAACTGATCACAAGCTTTAAGCTCATCTCGAAACGATAGCTTAACCAATTCTAGAAATTGTCGAAAATAATACAACTTATGGAAGCAATCTTCAAAATTATATCTTCAAAATGACAATCAAATCAGATTGTTGATGAAGAGTTTTAGATGTTAACATGATGTAGAAGATACTACGTACGCAGTGTTAAGTAAAATTATACTTCTATCGCTACTCCAGTTAAGGAGGTCTCCCCTCTGTGGAATGGGTAAGCCATGTTAAGATTCCAATCATCAAGGCTTATTATTATGTTTATTAAATATTTCGACAGCATTTATAGTAGACTTAACATCATCTATAAGTAATAAATGCGATATGGTATATGTATGTGGAAGTTTAAAATAGACAAACATTACTATGCTTTATATTTTAATTTATCAGAGTATCACCAAAATTGTTTGCGTTATAGAGCCTTCTGACGCTTAAGGGGAGGGCATTCCACAGGCGAATGGCATGCACAAAAAACTGGTGTTGCGAGACCTGGTATGTAACACGGGGCAGAATCAAGCTTAAGGAGCGATGTAATTGTGAAAAGCGTAATTTTTCATATAAAAATTGAGGCTGTTTGGTGGTTAAGATCTTGGGTAAATACTTGACTACACAAAAGTCTTGATAATTGTCTACTGAGCAACCAGGAATATTTTTACAGTAGGCGGAAACATGATCAAAACGCTTAAGTCCATAAACGTAACGAGTAACATTGTTGAATGCAACCTGGAGACTACGATTAATAAGTGCCCCGTTGCAACAAGAAGCTTCTCACCTACAGCCCGTTTGATAAGATCGTATACGGCAAAACTCGTTTATGAAAACCGGTTTGGAAGTGGCATTTGCATTGGCAGATAAAAAAATACTTCTGCTTAGATGCTTTGAATAAAAAAATTTAAAGAGTGTTCAATTATTGTCAGAGACGGAAGTATTTTAAAATAAGTGTCGCGTTTGCATCACGTTATGAAGCAGTATTCTTGTGCACGCAAAAACACCGAAAATGTCATACGGAGCAGCTGCTAAATACATGAAAAAGTCAAAAGCATTTGTTAGCAAGTGGGTGCACTGTTATTCCCAAGTTAAAAATGTGGATGATTTGCCGGATCGTGGGTCTACGCCAAAATCAACAAAAAATCAGGACAAAATGATTCTACGCGTGTTTGAAAAAAATCCTCTTCTATCGTTACGTGGAGGACAAGGGATTTTACGTAAAAGGGGTCTAAATGTGTGTTGTGATACGATAGGAAGACGTTTACTAGCCAATAATGCAAAATTTCGAAGCACAATAAAGAAACCACTACTGTCAAAAAAACACTTAGAAAAACGACTAAGTTGGGCCAAGCAGAATTTGGGCAGAGATTGGAACAACGTTATTTTTTCGGATGAAGCTTCTTTTTGGGCACGGTCTCCTATCACTCATACCTGGTGTACACAATCCAATAAATTAATATGGCGGACCGTCAAACACCCGGCAAAGGTGCACGTTTGGGGATGCTTCTCAAAACAAGGATTTGGCAATTTGTTCATGTTTACATGAGAATGGGTTACTGCAAGAAGATAATGACCCGAAACATCGCAGTCGTTTGTGCAGTGCTTGCAAACAAGAAAATGACGTCGATGTTTTAGATTGGCCATCACAGTCGCCGGATGCAAATCCCATTGAAAATGTTTGGGTATTTATGAAGCTAAAGCTCCAAGGAAAGAAGATCTCGACGGTCAAACAATTATCACGAAAAATACGAGTTTTATGGAGATCTTTGTTTCAAGATTATGCTATAAGATTAGTAGAAAGCATGCCTCGAAGACTCCAAGCAATTATTGATAATGGAGGAGAGTGGACAACATATTAATTGAAAAGCATTTAAGTAAATAAACGAAATAAACCAGTACAATTTATTTTTTTTTATTATTATAAGCTCTTCTTTAATTTTTGTCGTGTACGATGTTATCAAACAGACTGTATAAGATATTAGTGGAACAAGTAGCGTCTTTGCCAACATTAGTCTAATGTTTAGTGGCGTATAGCTCCGCGACAGGGAAAGATTTCTGAGGCATTCATAAATTTTCCCGATTACCGTTCAAATATGATCATCGCAATGCAAAGTTGTATTGAACCAAAAGCCTAAGTTATTTACTTTGTCGACAAAATCTAATTGCGAATCCCCAAGAGGTGTTCAGATTATTTCTGCTTATGACTAGGCATTTGGTTTTATTTGGATTAACCAATAGGAAATTTTCTTCAGACCAGGTGAGAACTTTTCTCAAATCTTAATTGTGTTTATAGGCTGCATCCTCAACCAAACCAGGGGACAATACCAACATACAGCTATACATCATCTGTGTACATGTGCACCTATGAATTTCGAATGTGTTGGAATGTCGTTTATAAAGATTGTGAAGAGTAGTGGACCCAAAATAGATCCTTGGGGGACACCTGCTGAAGTTGCAGCAAAAGTAGATTGGCAGTTGTTTAAGATAACAGCCTGCTTGCGACCCGAGAGGTAAGGACGAATAAGGTTTGCCGCGGAAGAAGAGAATCCAAAAGACGTGCAAAGTTTATTAACGAGAAGTCTGTGATAAACTGAATAAACAGAAAAGTGAAATGGTCATTATCACTCGCTACCCGTATATCATCCGCTAACTTAAGTAATGCTAAAGTGCAGCTGTGGTATTGCCTAAACCCAGATTGATACGGACAGAGCAGGTTGTTACGTTGCAGGTGAGCTGACATTTGAAAGTGAATAGACTTTTCCAAGACTTTTGACAAGTACAGAAGGATTGCAATAGGTCGGTCCTCTGTAGGCGAGTTACTGGTTGCATTCTTTTTAAGCACTAGGACTATTTTTGCGGCTTTCCAAGATACTGGAAACGATGGTGTCATCACTATAGTGTTGAAAATGTGTGTTAGCGCTGGAAGAAATTTTTATAAAATGGGGATGGATTCCATCAAAACCAGCAGCTTTTGATTTTATTTTAAGAATGACCCTTACAACATCAGTTTGTTGAATTCTACTAAATTCAAATGAACCCTGTTGTGGTGATATAGTTAGAGTACTAGCACTTGGGGTCGATGGTCATTTTAACAAACTCACTTTTTAACTGGTTTGGATTAATGTTATCAATCATAGAGTTTAATTTAGAAGTAATACCAAATTGGCGCAGATTCTTCCATAGGGTTTTTTTTGGGAAGTTGATAATTTGAATGACCGCTAAAGAAACGGCGCTTTGCCTACTTGATTTGCGCACAAACTAGGTTTCTCAAAATCTTGAAAAATTCAAAAAATTCCGGAAGTCGAAAAGACTGCGATTCGTTCATTTTTAACGGAGCATGCAGGTCAAACAGCTGAGTAACCAGACCCTGAAAATTATCTACTTGAACGTCAGGAGAAACCTCTGAGAATATTGGTTGCCAGTTAACTCCCTGTAAGTCACATTCAAGCAAATCCGGTTTAAGATTCCTTAAGCCTCTAAAAGACTGCCTAAATTGTTGTTTACTGATTCCAAAGAAAAATGAAGCAAAAACTAGGTCATGCTTCGAGAATGCGGAAGCAGAGACTTGGAAGTAGAAACTATTTTCACTATTGCTTGCAAAAAATACATCAAGAAGGGTACTGCACGAAAATTACCCTTTATAAGACCTCCTGGCCTGGACATACGAGTATGTATGTTATTGTTTTCATTATGAGTTGAACGCAAGTGGCACAGGATAGAAAGAAACTGATCACACCTATGTATAAACCACTCAGTTTTCGAAATTGGATGTAACAAAAATGCCGAGTTATTCGGTTATTACACAGTCTATCTGGTATAGGCTTGAGCCTAGGATCATTCCAAAACTCCACTGAGTAAAGTATATGTCGGTGGGACTAAATCGGTTGAGAGAGGTGAGTTGACAGCATCTAAAGAGATTACAGAGACTCTTAGCAAGTACATGTAAAACATGTTTATCGCTGATTCAGTCTAAAGGCTACTAAATCACCAATGTCTCACACTAAAAAACCTTGACTAACGTATATAAATGAATGAGTAACCGTATGGCTATAATGCACATTCTGCAAGTATACGAGTATATGTATTTGCCAGAGAAGAAAAATACAAAAATTAATTGAAAACAACAAAACAACAATTCTTTATCAACTTATCGCCTTATCAGCGACAGATAAGCCTCTACCTGCGTTTTCAACTCATCACATATGAAAAATCAAATAACAAAAAGCTTCTCGAAACCAAAAAGTACTCATAGTACTTAACTTTTTAGTGAAAAAGTATACTAAAGCTAAAATTTGTGGCTCAGTTTTCATACATAAATAACTGAAGACAGAGGCTACGCCAGCCGTCAGTTAAATTAAGATAAAGTTTTTTTTCATTGTGGACAGATTTTAAAAAAAAATATTGTTAGTGTTTTGTTAGAACAACATATCCCTGAATTCGATTATAATAGCTACTTCCTTAGGTTACGAAGGAGATACGTACCACGAACGAATATGACGACTATTACTGATGCGTACAGATTGAACTCGGGCATGAAATGTGCCAAGTACATGCTCCTGATCATCAGCTTTATGTTTGGGGTAAGTTCTTAAAATTTATTTTTAATTCCTTGTCGCTATTTTTATTTTGGAAAAATATTGTCATTTTTATATTCCATTCGTTCTTTCCCGTACTTTCAAGTCTGGCTCTTCTTCAGACATACGAACATGAGTCTCTCTTTTATGGTTTATCAGTGTTCACGTTCTTATCAGCATTGTTTCGTGATAAGAAATATGACTGTGGTATAGTCACCTAAATAACTTACACCAATACTAAGAAAAGCTGACAAAGTATAATCATTTGAAAAAAATGTCTCGTTATTTGTATTTCATTTTTATGAGTAATAATTTCGAAAGGGTGGAGAAATTCAGGAATGGGTGCGGTTATACTTTGTTCAGGACAATGAAGAAGCTATTGATCTGTGGGCCCAGTTGAATTTAGCTTCAAGTGGCAAAAACCTAAGCAATCTCCCCGGTATAACACCCAATTTCTTTACAAAAGCCAAGAAGGCCTTTGAAATCCGTGCCGTCTATTTCCTCTAAGTTTTCAGAGTAATATTTTCGTAAGAACTTTCTTCGGCTACGCGATATTGCCTCACATTCACATAGTATGTGTATTATGTCATCAAGCGCTTGTAGATCGCCGCAGAATCTAAAAATGTGCGTATTTGTCATTTTGAGTCACTTTGCGTGTTTCGGCAGAAGACAGTGTCCTTTCAGGAGTCCTATTAATGTCCTAAGCTTATCCCTGTTCAGTTTAATTAGCTTCCTAGATCTTTTCCCATCGAGAAGTGGCCATAGATCATCGGATACCCTGTGTCCTTCCAGTTTCGACCGGATTATGTTGGTGTTTATGGTCTTTTTCCCGATTCTGTTGGTGTGGTTTGGTGTGCATAGGGGTGGTTTGATGTTAGCAACCTCACTATTGTCGAGTAGCAAGCTCGTCCACTTGTTTATTTCCCTCTATACCGCAGTGTCCTGGCACCCTGCACAGTCTCACTCGGTTCTGAATGCACAATGCCTTGAGCATTGTGCGGCAGCCCTCTCTCTACATCGATCGATGTAGATAGCGATAACTCTTTCGGATACCGATCTCATTTTCAACAGCTAAGCCGCACTGAGGACAGACAGAACATCTGATTGGAAGACACTATTAGTGTCGTCCGGTAGCCTTATGGACACTCTTAGTTCTGTGTCTTTCGAGAATATACCGGAACCTGTTCTTCCTCTATTTTCGAGCCATCTGTGAAAATTACAGTTTCATTTGGCCTGATTATCGTATTGTCTTGCCAGTCCTCCCTCTCCGGATATATTAGTATATCATACAATATGTCGAATTCGATCAAGGAGGGCATTTCATCCGTTAAAATTGGATTTTCTAGCAGTAGCTCAGCTAGCATCATGCCGTGTCCGGAGCTACTGCTCTTAAAGTGACCCAGATTAGTGAGTCGAATCGCACTGTAGCCAGCAAGCTTTTTTATCTGTAAGTCAAGCGGTGCTAAGTGCAGGAAGGTGTCCAATGCTGCCGTAGAGGTGATACGGAGCGCACCTATAATGCCTATGGAAACCGGTTTAAAAACCGCCTCTAATTTTCCGTAGATCGTTTTCTTATTTGTTGCTTTCCACCATGCTAGTGCGCTATATGTAAGTATGGGTCACCACCACCGTATATAGCCAATACATCATAGCAGGTTTTAGGCCCCAAATTTTTACTACAGTTCTTTTGCATATAAAAAGAGCTTTGTATGCCTGTTTGTCACCACAAAAGTGGGTAATTTCCCCCTGTTACAAATAATGAGTTGGACAGTAAAATAAAATCGTACAATCACTCACCTCTTGTGTTGATGTCACAGCTTCCCCGTTGTGTATGATGGGCGTTCGCATCACAGGCCAACACCAGCATCCGAAATTTCTGCCTTGCCAGCCCTTTAGTTTCTCTGAGATGGCTAGCTGAGAGTCATAGGGTAGATAGGCCGAGGTCAGACACAGTGGCTTGCCTTTATTTCTTTTTTGATAAGGATGCAAATCCTGATGTTACCTTCTGCCCTGAAAGGGTCAAGGACTAAGTGAATGCGCCAAACCCAATTTTGTATGCCTTTTTTTTGCAAGATACCGCCGATATTCTAACAATTTCACTTCGAATCGTCTGAAATTTTAATCTTGTTGACATAGACCAGGAACTTAATATAGCTCCAAAAAAGAAAATCTAAATCGTGCGGGGCAGGCTAATTTCAAGGGTTATTTCCAGTTGTAAGACGATTACCGAATTTCGTCTTCAATAAGTCGATTGTAGCAAGTACTACCTGAAAACACATATTCAATTACTAGTTACATAGACTTTGTACCTCAAGTATTGACTTGCAGGTTTCGGGCAATTTCCTCAACTATGATATTGTAATGACCCAACATCTTCTTAGCGTTCTCCATCACCATTCTGCACAATCTGACGAGTTTGGCAGGGATACAAATTCTCAGCATGGTTCTGTATAACTCGTGTGTGAAGAGGCTCCTTACAACAAAACAGCAGATTAGATCATAAGGCGATGTAAATGAGGGCTCTATCAATGGCGTCATCAAGTGGAACTTCTAAGTGCTGAAGTTCATTCTTCAAGCAAGCTTTCTGCCAACCAAATTTGTAAATGAGTTTGTTCCTGCTCTTTACAAAGTCATCTCTCTCTGCCTTTATTAGCTCGACAGATAGGCCGCGCATCAGAAGCCTTGTTTTTCTGAAGCTTACATGTTGTTATCTCGCTTCATTTTTGTGGGTCAAAATGTTCTTTTGACTTTGCCCATCCAAGTTAAAGGTTTTTTCTACCTGACTGCGAAATTTGGGTTTTTCTCACCGTTGGGCATGTTGCATAAATGGTTCTTCGATTCCATCAGTACCGATTGTGACTCCACAACTTGAAACGTTCTTGTTACCTGAACATGAAACTTCCAAAGTTGTTCCTGTTGCACACTTCAAATGTGTCTTTTTCTTCCGGAGAAGGATGTTGTTTTTCCTTGCTCTTCTGCCCGTAGGGTGTATGGGCCCTTCGCTGCAGTGTTGCTTCATAAGCGAGTTATTTCCGATATGTGCTTGTCCGCATTTTTCAATAAAACATAGGTTTTGTGGTTCCGACGTTCGTGATGACTGCTTGGCATCGATGCCACTGATATTACAACACAGAACTAAAAAAGTCACCGGGTATACTATTTTGTTCACTTTCGAAGTATTAGATCATCCGAGATCTATGCTAGATCCTGAATTAGGGCTGGAGCTCTGGTGCGCGCAGAGCAGCGTCTTTTTGACTCTTTAAATGTCATACATATGTACAATGTTCCAGAATAACACAGTGATCAAAAACTTTGGATATACACAGCAGTCTTTCTTTTGATTAAATTATTCAGTACTGGAAACAAGCATTTGATCGTGGCCTAACTCTATCGTTTTGCAGTATCCTACTCCTCGAAACACATTCAATTCAAATGAACAGCTGGAATAAAAAGGCAAATGGTAAGATTGACGAATGTCCAAGTCTTTTTAGAACTCGGGTCATTGATTTTAGCGGTTCTACCAATTTCCGCTTTAGAGGATAACGCATTTGTATGCTGACCTGATCTTTGTCTTCAGCTTTCCATTGAATTATGTAACTTAGCCTTTGCGGTATTTTGAAATATTAGGTTTTGTCGACAACTTTGGCAAGAAACAGGCTTAGAATGGTTTAAATATATATTCAGACAATTTGCAAGTACAATCAGAGAGAAGAATGGACTTTGCTTACTTTCCTCTAAAGCATTATGCCCCGCTGCATCTGCTTTTTTGTCGCTTTAATAGAACCACGTTTAAGAAGGACTAAGTTCATTTTGGTTAGATTAACTTTAAAAACAAAAAGATGGATTTAAGGGATAAGCGAGTGGACTAGAAAATATTTGCAGATACTTCTGTGGAAGCTCCGACGCTTTTTCTTATTGTAACTTATCACTTAGAACGATATCTAACAAGAAAGGCAATACAAAGGAGTCCAAAAGTCTAACAAATGGATTTCTATGCATCCAATAGAATTCATTCAATTCATTCCCTTATGGGGCGATGTGACATTCTATAGAAGTAGGGGCGTAACTTCCCCTGGGCACAACAAAATTTGAAATATGATAGGATCCAAGCACAGTGCTCCAAGGTGTTAACATGATAGAAAAGAGTATTTGGGAGAAGATGCTACGAAGTTGAATGAAGTGATCAGTATTACCTATTATACCTTCTAGATACAATGGTTAACTACCTTCAATAGCGCACTTCGAATATAAGTCTTCTTTCATTGGGATCCACACATAAGGCAAGGTTTTCAATTATTTGGTTGGAGTTGGTCCAGGATAAAGTCGAAAACATTTCAGTCCTAAAAGTTGGTGTCCATTCTAAAAAATCATTAGTACGTCACATGCACTTTTCTAACCAGATCGAAGTGTTAGAGTTTGATTTAGTGACGGAAATTATTCCCCATTTTAACAGATTTCTGACTAAGACTAAGATGTGAAGTCCTTCCTAGCCCCTAGTTATATCTTTTTATCATTTCAGATTACTTCCATTCTGTTGATCATGGTGGGCAGTACCATTCAAACGATCTTTGGTGACTTCCGACAGTTCATCGATGATTATTTCCTATCTCCGCCAGCCCTTCTGATTGCCACCGGTTTTATTATGTTCTTCGTTGCCGGTCTTGGAGCATTTGGTGCTATCAAAGAAAGTGTCTTACTTATCAATTTGGTAAGTTTTTAGTTTATTTTACTCCTACTCTGTTCTTATTGTTGAATACCTTCCAGTATGGGGTAGCGCTCTTCCTTATTTTTATTTTAGAAGTTTCAGCAGCTATTGCAGCCTTTGTACTTCAAGGTGACGTACGTGAAATGCTTGTGCGAACTATGAACGAATCGCTCTATCAATATGATGAGAACGACTACCTTAAGGCTGGTGTTGATTTTATGCAATCTGGGGTAAGTTCAGCGTCAACTATTGAAAGTGGCAAAATAATGAAATTTATATTTTTTATTTTTTAGTTGGAATGTTGCGGCATTAACAGCCCCTCAGATTGGAAATTGATTCTTGAAGAGAACCAAAATAATACGGAATCTTTGGATATCTATGTGCCGCCATCATGTTGTGGAGAATATAATATGGATAGCGAATGCATCTACAAGTTTGAATCTGGTTGCTTGAATCGCATGGACTTTATCATTTCTCAAAGTGCCATGTTGATAGCGACAGGAGCTACCACTGTTGCTTTTGTTCAGGTTTGAAAAAGCCACCAACACTCAACTAAAGATGGAAAAGTAATGTATTTGTGTTTCATCGTAGATCCTTGGAGTTCTCTGTGCCTTTATGCTGGCCAAGACACTACGTCGCAACAAATCCATTCGTGAAGCTAGACGTTGGCAGCTGCAACAGACTTTGGGCGTTCTTATCGCTGGAGCTAAGGAAATTTCGTTGCCACCATCTGGTTACCAACAATTGGAGAAGAATGACAAGTTCTTAGAGGAGTATACTGCTACCAGTCCAAGTGTAAATTAAAATCCTGAGGGATACATTTTTTTGTTTATTTGAATATACCACAAAACATATTTTGTAATAAACACAGTAAAACCGAAACGTTTTTGTTTTTGTGGGAGAAAAGAACTGATTCGGTTTTGCTTTCAAGCTTTTGGTTGGAAGTGGCAAGGGGATAAAACAAGGTTTTAAGCACAACTTGAGTGTAACTTCATTATCTTCGGAATTGCATATTTTTCCATTTTAAAAATTTTGGTAGAAAGACAACAGCGCCAAGTTCTGAATCGGTGTTGAAACCATCCGATAGCGGCCGCTTGCATTCATATCCTGGTTTAAGTGCTGGGCAATTGCTGGCCACAGCGAAATCCAGCCGATATCCTTTTGTCACAGCAAAAGGTGTTCTGCTCTTATTGTATTAGACGAAATGTCCATAAGACCAGAGCGCCAATCATGCGTGCTTTACCAAAAATCTTACTGGCGCTACAGTCTGGGATGAACCTGGCTCGATCACTTTTCTCTAAACGGAAGAAGTAACATAATCATTATAGGTAGAAAAATTCATCCGTTGGTCCAGAGCAGACTCAGAGAAGTTAAGCAAGGCTCGTATGCAGCGCTCTGTTGCATCGATACCGTCCTTTAAAGTTTTGTAAGTCTTGTGACGTAAATTTGTGCAAGCTTGCACAATCAGACAACTGACGCCTAAATACTTAACTCCGTTCCAAAAACGATGGTAACACGCATAAGTATCGTAAAGAGATGTGCACCTTTTCGAAAACCCCCTCAATGTATTATAGATGGAAATATCCTGCACGTATTACTTCTTATCGGTGTACCTTCATTCTGCCTACCTAATTGTTAAACGCACTCTTGCTAAATATTCCGGCCAATTAAAGCAGTACGATTAAATCGTCTTTTGAGCATGAAGTTTCAGCCGATTGTGGCATTGTACACGTCAAGGTCTTACTTGTCGTGCATCTGTTACACACAGTCGCAGTGAGAACACTCTGGCGAAGCAGATGATCTCTTTGTTTGCACATGGAGTTTCACTAAAATGTTGACGCCATCTGCTAAGGTGAATACTTTCATTCCTCCAAATAAAGTGGCAAAGCGTACAAAATACTCAAAATTCTGTATGTCGTACGCCAATGGTTTTTGGCTATCATCGTTCAAATTAACATGTGAACGTTCCCACCTTAAGAGGCCAAAATCTAACCTTCGCAAAGAGCAGCCTTCTGCCCAGCATCCCCTTAATATACCATATTTCTCTACTTTACAGCTCGAGATAAGAATTGTAGATTCTAAAACAAATCTAGAATGTATGTATCTACCAAAAGCCCACAGAGCCCGCTGACGCAAACGACAGCGATTAGAGTGATGTTGATAACCTTGAGCATTACCTAACAATGATGACTTGGTTAATCAATCTAAATTTTTCCGTTTAGTCTTATTGAGATTAAATCGTGTGAAGATGTCCAAACTCTGGGGCGGATGCTTTCAAAATGAAATCAATTCGGTTTTAACAGAACTAAACTGCAGTTTACCGATTGATAAACGTCTCTTTGCCGATGACATTGATGGAAGTAAAGCGTACGCAGAGGCTCTTTGCAAAGCAGGAGTTCTAACAAGATCCGAATGTGATGCGATTGTTAAAGGTCTAGAACTTGTACGCTACGATTGGGTGGAAGGACTCATTGAGTACCAAGAAAGTGATGAAGATGTCCACACGGTTAATGAACGCCGACTGACAGAACTCATTGGTGATGTTGCACAAAAAATGCACACCGGACGCAGCAGGAACGATCAGGTGGTGACGGATATGAAACTGTGGATGAGAAAGGCTATCCGTGAGACTTTGGGCAGCCTAAGAAGAGTCATTGAAGCAGGAATAACGCTTGCAAAGCAGAACCATGGAGTTTTAATGCCAGGATACACACATTTGCAAAGAGCTCAGCCAGTTCAATTTGCTCATTGGATTTTAAGTCATGCATTTGCATTGAGGGAGGACTGCTTGAGACTACTGGAGTTAAGGGAACGTAATAATGTATTACCGTTAGGAAGCGGTGCAATAGCTGGAAATCCACTGAACATTGATCGTGTTTTTCTCCAGAAGAAATTGGGATTTAGTGGGGTAACTCAAAACAGCATGCATGCTGTCGGAGATCGCGATTTTGTGGGTGAGTAAAGAGTTCATCTTACTCGGCTGGTCTTTACTATTTCTCCAATTTCAGTGGACTTCATCTATTCGGCATCGCTGGCAGGACTACATTTGTCACGTTTAGCAGAGGATCTCATTCTTTACGCAACTAGA
The DNA here is from genome assembly GCA_928272305.1 of Volucella inflata. Taxonomy (NCBI): domain Eukaryota; kingdom Metazoa; phylum Arthropoda; class Insecta; order Diptera; family Syrphidae; genus Volucella; species Volucella inflata. The sequence continues at coordinate 4,536,587 of OV743717.1, read as the reverse complement.
GAGTTTAATTTTGTGCGAATTTCCGATGAGTTCTGTACAGGCAGCAGTTTGATGCCACAAAAACGTAATCCAGATAGTTTGGAGTTGGTACGTGGTATATCTGGAGAACTCTTCAGCTGTTTAACAGGGATACTGGTCACAATAAAAGGAACACCCTCCACGTATAACAAGGATCTGCAATTTGACAAAAAATACTGTTTCACAGCATTTGATCAACTGGAGAAAGCGTTGATAGTTTCTGAAGGAGTTTTACTCTCTTTGAAGGTGAACATTGACCGTGTAGAGTCCTGTCTTAGTCCGGATATGTTAGCCACTGATTGGGTAGGCGATTTTGATAACTAAATAAATTGTTACTACTAAAAAAAATTTCTTTGCAGGCCTACTACCTAGTAAAAAAGGGAATACCATTCCGAAAGGCACACAATTTGATTGGAAGAGTAGTGTCATTGGCTGAAGAAAGAGGTCTAGAACTAACAGAAGTGACTCTTGAAGATTTACAATCCATTTGCCCACAGTTCGATGTGGACATTGTCGATGTTGCAAGTTGTCATCGCATTGCTGAGACGTATAATGTTATTGGAGGAACCAGCTCTACATCAATCCAAAATCAGTTGAATGTTTTGCGTAAATTAGCTGACAAAATAAAAGCAATCGAATAAAGTTGCCACCTAAGAGGGTTATCTTTTCTAAACCGTGTTTTTCATTTATACATTCCGTTTGTGACAATTTTACGATTTTTAAAGTCGTCTTTCCCTTTGACTGGGTGCGGATTGAACGAGCTTTTAGGCATTTCTTATTTTTTATCGTTTTCAAGTTGAAGGCTTTTAGCCCAAGTCTTCTTCGTCAGCATCTATAGCACAGTTGATGTTATAAGGTTCCGTCTTTATCTGTCGATTTCGATTCCACGGAGGATGTCATTGCATAGAGGAGGTCGTTGTCTCTTATTTTCGTAGGTCTTCATGAGTGAATAACTCGGAAATCCACTACAAGATTGTAAGCGCCGTGTACGATTATTCACTAGTAACTCCTCCGCCGAGTAGCCCATTTCGACATTCTGACCAGATGCCACAGAGATTCTAAATGATCTACGCTCAGGCTCAGTGCCACTTTTGACTTCGTTTAGAGCAATTCTTCTACTGATACGTCGGTGCTAGAGAAGTTGCAAATGTTCGAACATCATAACCTGTATGACATTTTGTATAGTATGGAAACTGTTCAGAAATCTGGCAAAGGATGTTAAGTACAGATATTCACAAGAGGGGTTGTGTTGTCCTGCTAGGTCCAAAATTGGCTAGCGATTACCGTAAGCCATTAAGTGAACAGTGGAAGGAAGCATCTGTGGTCTAACAAACTAAAAGTACTACGCTGTCAGGCTTCGTGTTGAGTTTGGACCCTTGCAACCGAATTGGCTATAATTATGAACTAAGATGGCGCAATTTCAACATAAAAAAGAAAGAAGCTCCCTGTAAATTAGCGTAAAAAGCTCCATAGACCGAGTTGTGAGAAACTGTCCCTTCTAAATTCTGCAAGTAGTGTTAAAGACGACAATTCTTCGATTGATTTTCAGTCCCGTGTGCATTGACGGTGAGAGGAGGTGGAGATACAATGACAAATTGTACGGACTGTACAGATACATCGACCTAGCCAGAAGAGTGAAGATCCAACGACTGAGATGGCTGGGTCATGTAGAGCGGAGGGACACCAACACCAACGCCGAAAACCTTTCGAATCCGTACCCGAGGGACAACGCAGTAGAGGAAGACACTGAGACTCAGGTGGCGCACACAAGTGAAAGGGGACCTCAGCCAACTTAGCTAACGAAACTAAAGGCAGCTGGCAAAAGATCAAGCTAGCTGGAGACGCTTGTTGACTGAGTCCCATGTCCATCCCCAACTGTAGCGCCAACTAAAGTAGGCAATTAGTATAAAAGAAGCAACTGCACTTCATTACGTCATGCCGTATTTCCTTTAGTTTAAAATACAAAGAACAAAATGTGCACTATTGAAATATATTTTCACTTTCAACTACACAACACGCAAATGTACTTCAAAACAAATTAGTCTAAGCAGGGACCAACTCCCCTTTGAAGTGTTCATGGGGAACCAAACAGCTTACACAATTCTACTGACAATCGATATAGTGGCAATCCCATTACTGTGTAGAAATCGCCATCAATCTTTTCAATCATAGCTCCACCCATTCCACTAATTCCATACGATCCAGCTTTGTCCCTACAATAAAGACGAATCCCGTCAAAACAGCTCCGGAAATGACTTCGTAGAAATACTTACAATGGCTCTCCACTATCAACATAAGCCTGAATTTGTTCCTTTGTCAATTTTCCAAAGTAAACCTTGGCAGCTTGAGTGAATTTCACAACGCCTCCCGCATGTTTCAAAACCACGCCAGTGTGCGGCACATTGCAATTACCTGCAAGTCTAGCATTTACTGGGATATGTACCAACAACTTTTGAAAACCATATGACACAAACCTGGTAAGCATCCTTACTGCATCATCAGCATCTTTGGGCTTTCCGTAGATCTCATTATCTAAGGTAACCATTGTATCAGCAGCTATAACCAACAAATCGGAATCCGGCGATTCAGCTTTTATCCGATTGTAAACCTCTTCGGCTTTACCCTGTGCAGTTAGTTCAAGAAATTCTGAAAATTCCTTATAATCCGATGGATTCAGGTTTTCCTCAAACGTGGAGGGACACAGTTCCACATTGAGACCCTGCAAACGATCCCATGGGAGTGAGTGAAGATGACATCGTGAAAACTACACAGAAACTCACGATATACTTGACAAGTTCCTGCCGTCTTGGAGAACCACTGGCTAGAATTATGCGTTTATTGGCTATTAAATGTTTTATTGGAGCTAGCATGTTGTGACGACTTGTAATTGAGGGTTAATTTCACGTAAAAGGCAAGAGTTTAATAATATAAATCACATTTTCCCGAATGTTGTTATTGGCTGACAGTTGTATTTATTTATTTTTGTCCAAATCATTTTTTTATAAAATGGCAGCATTCAGTAAAAATTATTATTTGAAGGTTGAGCAGAGAATCCAAAATAGTACAGAAACCGTCCTGACAGTTTTTGTGGACCATAACTAAGGTCAAATAATTGATTAGAATGGCTAAACACTTTTTAAAAATCTGTTTTCACCAGAAACAGCTTCTCTGATGGGTCCTGGACAACATATCCATTGGTGTTCTATGTTTTTGCTAGGATTTTAAGGGAGCTCAGAAGAAAAGCAGTTGAAAAAAACTTTAACGATCTCTTTCGACTGCACCGTTTTAACTGCAAACGTTAGTGATTTAGTTTGGCTCCATTGTTCCATTGATATCTGCATTCGTACTCTAGGTGGCAAAAAGGTAGCGATTCGAGTCGATGTTGACTCCTCGGCAGTTTGGTTGACGGTTTATTGAACAAAGGCTATCCAAGTCCTTTAATGGATGTTAAGATGCGGAAACCGTGCGTAGTCGATTAGAAATTTTGACATCTGAATCATTAGACGGATTTCTTGTCAAATCTTGCGTTAAAATCTTCCAGCACAATCTTTGTGTTTTAACTAAGACACTGAGTATATGATCGGCGTTGGAGGTCAACGGAATGTTTTGATGTTGTCATCTGTATTCTTTGTTTCCAAACAAAAAATCGAAGGACAAAGGGTGCGGCTAAGCTGTCCGAAACCAGTAACCTCGCTAAGACTATAAGAGCCGGCGTTCGATCAGTCTGGTTACTACCAGCAGTATATAAGGGGGTGTGCATAACGCGCCTCAAACTGACTAGAGTCCTGGATCTGACAATTGAGTCGTATATGATATTTCCTCACAAGTGCCCAATTTTGCGCAACTTCCATTACAATAATCATTACCACACCTAGATGTCAGTGCAAGCGGCAACGATAAATCAGCCCTCTGTCAGTTAAATGACATTTCATCGCCTGAACCACTTCACTTGACTTGTCATCAAAAAAACAGACCAACTTAAAAAAAAAGTCTACATTTCTGCAAACTTGCATCCAGAAAACAAGAAGTCAACGCGAAACAAGAAACCTCTCGGATTCGGTTATTTGTAGAAATAATTCTGCTCGCTTGCTTTTTTCAGTTGATCTTGCAATTCATTTAACATAAATCACAAATGTCCAATCCGTCGGGTAGTGCACGAATAAATTGAAAAAAGAATGAAATTGGACACGAGTCCCCATATCCATAGTCGTAGTCTCGGATTTAAGTAGGATTCTCGTTTTCTCTCGCGGATCTTGTGTTTATTTCTTTCGTTTTTTTCCCTTATTTTTCTTTTTGGTTTTATTGAGTTTCCTTTCGCGCAGTGTTTTCATTTCATTTAGTTCAAAATAGTTGCAAGTTTCTTTGGTTTTTTTTTTCTTCGTTTCACTTGCTTTTTGCTCTCATTTTGGTGGTGTGTGTCGTGTCGAAGTTTCGCAGGCAGCTATACTATATACCAGCGCGACACGGAACAAAAGAGTAAAAATAAGAAAATATAAATAGAAAAGAGAAAATTTGTGAAAAAGAATAGGAAAAATGGGCCAAACAAATGAACTGCTCTTGGGGGTGCTGCTGGTTTGCATCTTTAGCATGACAGTGATCCTATGCGATTCAATACCAACACAAAACATGTCGAAGAAGGAACGCGATGAACTCAAGTAGAGTCTATGTCAATCATATATTAAAAGTCCCTTGTTTATGTTTTGTGTGTTTCTTTTGTTTTTCTAGAGAGGAGGCTAGAGAGATGTTTTATCATGCGTATTACGCATACATGGAGAACGCCTATCCCGCCGATGAATTGATGCCGTTGTCGTGCAAAGGCCGCTTCCGAGGTGTGACACCATCTCGCGGTGATATGGACGACATATTGGGCAAGTAAGTATTGTCAGCTGCCGCTGCCGTAGGCATTGATGGGTAATTAACAGGTTGAGCGCATCGTATCGCAATACACATTGACGGCCTTGACCCTGGGTTAGAAATGCAAGTCATATGAGTAGCATGAAGGCTACACCTGTTTCAAAGTTGAATTTTCGCTTTGGTAGGTGATAATTTGCGAGGTCACCTAGTTGCTGGAATATTAATTGAATGTTTACGGTGCTATTGAACCGTGAAAGTTTTTAGTTTTAAATTGCCATCAGATTGTGTGTTTGTGCGATTGTACATAACGTCTGTCTGTACGTTATTGTGCCAGTGAAACTTGAAAACTTTGAAACTTTTTGCGCAAGTTTTATGGTTTTTATTAAGAATGCGAAGCCCTTCATGGATTGAAAGTGCTGGGAGTTGCGTAAACGTGTCAATCCGTTGTTGGAAGTTATTTTTTCTATTCAATATGGAGATGGATTTGTGGGAAAACAACTTTTGTTATCTCCAGCGATGTGGAATCGTTATCGGCTGCTTGAGAGTATTTTTCAGACGCTTGCTGTTGTTTTTAGAAATTATTTGAAGTGAAAATACGTGAAATTGTTCTATTTTTTTTTTATCACAGAGATTGCGTGTTGGCATTAATTGGAATAGGGTTTCCTGTTGCTCTAAATTGTAAACAACTTTTGGTAGTTTTAGGTGACATGAATGAGAGGAGTTTGGTTCGCCGGGGCTATCTTCGGAAAGCAATTGAGCATGTGAAGGTTTCACATTACCCAGCCGGTCGTAGAGTTAAAACTCACGCCAGATGTGCTCGCATTCGTGTTTGTTTTTTTTACGATTTAGTGGGCTTTTCTTTTAAACAATTATTCCGGTGGAGTTTGCTTGGATTAAGGGGAAGATACTTGCGTGCATTTGATTGATTTGCGGCTTCTACACGTGAATCTGATTTTCACGCAAAACTGCAATGATATGCGTGATCAGAGGGAGGATAATTTTATATTGTACGGCGCCATTTTGATTAATTACACATGATCTGACTGTTGCAGCGTTTCCCCCTTGGAGAGCAGTCTGTTAGTGCTCTCTGAATACAAGAGGATATTCTATGAAAGCAAAAGTATTTACAGAGATCAGAGATGTTTCATTCGTTTTTGATGAACTAACTTTAACTATCTGTTCCTCAGTCCATCACTGTTTCCAGGTCATCGCTGACTGATCGTGCCTTCTGCTTCGATACTGTGTTCGTTGAAGTCAAAGACTATTTATTGGTTTTCATCATTCGAACGCGGTCTATTCATCTTTGTTCGTCGTTGATCCTCACCCGACCATTCAGTTCTAGTTATTCGGTTCCGTATTACACTCCCAAGTAGATAGAAGTCCACGCAGATGCCACCTTCTTCGTCCTCACTCCCTTTTACGGTGTTGCAAACAGAGACTCTTTATTGATATCTATGAAGCCACTATCTAACGCACTGCAATTATTGTAAACCTTGTCGAACAACCAAGTATTCCTCAACGTAGTTGACTTTCTCCAAGTGGGCACTTCAAATAGTTTAAGATGTTCTCTTTCTAGTACCTATTACTTATTGCGATGGCTTTTTTTCGTTACCGTCTAGGTTGGGATCGAAAATTGAAATCTTTTCGTCCCAGTTCCTTTCAATTCTCAGGCTCCCTTAAAGAGTTTCTGCTTGGGACACTACAGGGCACATGCTCTCTAAAATCACGGACACGCCGTTTTCAGTTTTCTAGTCCAAGTGCCCTTGCATCCGTGATAGCTTTGCCTTTAAAACGAAGATGCTCTTTGGAAGAACATTATTGTCATTTTGTGCGATATGATCGAGTCAGAGTATCCGACGTGTTTTGAATTTCAGGAATGCATTTACACCTTGATGCAGATCACAAAGTTCCCAACTGTATCTTTGTGGTGTTGAAGTTAAAATTGCATAACTCGTCTAAAACTTAAGCAACTTTACGCACCTGAAAGCGTCGAAATTCTTAGATTCACCATATGATTTGAACTGCACCTGCACCATATATCTAAGATTTTTCTCAGGTGGTCCCTTTTGTTCTCACCCAATTTCCAACGTCATTGCTCTGAAGCAATCAATTTAGAAAAAAAACATCATAAAACTGATACGGCTTATCAGGTTTAAAACTCCTTATCAGAAGCATTGGCGAGTGTCTATCGGTTTTCGCAAGTTTTTTCAGTCTACGTGGTATCACGGCTTAGTCTCTCCAATCATTGTATTGGTTCCTTATCACTAGAGTTGTTAAGGTGAAAAATGATTATTCGTTCTTTGTTTTAGGTAAAAAAAAAACTGCATAGAATTAGACGTGGTTGCTAAAGCTTTTGTATAGTTAACACTTGAGTAGATGCCAAGTTGGCCATATCTTATTCCATTCTGCCTTGATTGCTGCACGATGTTTGCCGATGTGCCATACCACTTCAAGTAGGAAATTAACTTGCATTCGAGTGGTTGGAGAAAAATGCAAATCTATTGCACGTGTTTGGCTTTAAAGATAGGCCAATCGAAAGGGGCTGATCGTTTTGCAATCGTTATAACGATTTGAGCTCATAGCAACATTTCTGTTTCGGTTCATGCGGTAGGCAGTCTATCTTAAATCCTAATGAACGAAGAGGTGATCCTTTTACTCCATAAGATACCACTCGCAAAGATAGAAAACAGCATTTGTCCAACAGATCACTAGCACACTGATTAATCGTTAGCTTATGAAGAAAAACGAAAACTTCTTTATGACCTAGCAAAAAGTACAACCGGCACTAACAGAGGAAGCTCTTCGCGACATCATTATCGCTCTTATAGTTAATGTAGAAGGATTTTATGTTACTGGAAAGTCTTTGTTGCTGCTAGGGATGAGGGAATTATTCACTTCGTTTCCGAGATCCTGTCGTAAGTTCAGGTCCAGGAACACTCTCCGCTGTAACTTCATTGTGACTTGGGACCCAAACAAGACCTTAGTCTCAGCACAGCCAGTTTAGAGAAGTCTTAAATTCTCGAACTAGTTTGAAAGATAAGATTCTAGCCGGAAAGTGCTCAGGGAAAGTAAGCCTCGGACTTGCGCAACAAGAAAGTGTCATTGCGCAAGACAGAAAAGTCATCGAAAGTTCAGTGCGAGTTGTTTTGTACCTTCGTACCTATCCTAAACCATGACATGAATATTAATGGGAGTTAGATGCCCTATCGCGTTTAGAGTAGGAGGAAACTTTTTCCACCCTATAACCGACCGACGCGTAGCGTATAGATTCACGGGAGCATCTTTAGTGATAAGCCACAAAGCTTGGAGGAGAGAAGAGCGTTTTAATACCGAAATTTGTTATCTAGAATGACAACAATATACTTAACTTTATTGAAATCGTGATTCTATTAGGCACTAGATGAGAATTCATTAAAATCCCATATCTTAGGTACCAATCGTCTGCTCTAAAACACAGGCGGTCCTAGTTGTGATCCATTCTAACGGACAGTACAACTATTACTGAACATGTTTTATGGGAGTTAGGCGCGTTTAACAGCGCAATCTCGAAGGATCTTCCACGTTGGTAGGCATGGCGCATTCTTTAAGCAGTTTTGCGCTCATACAGTTTGAACTATGTCCTTCTTCTATTTGGCGCTGTCCGAGATTGATGAAAAGGGGTTTAGCCCAGAGAGCTAAGTCGATAATTGGGGCTACTACTACCCAACTGTTTCTCTTTCTTGTCGCCGCTGGAAGGGTCAAGCTTTTAGCACTTGAACCTGCGACAGAACTTTCTTTACGCCATCTTCTTCTCTTCAACTAACTCTTGGACAGTCACGCTTCAGAACGTGTCACTTCCGGAGTCCATATGACTTTGTCCATTTTGATAAACTGATGACTAAGCAGCCTAAGCTTCTGCAGTACTCTCCATCGACCCAATCTGGAAACAATCGTAGGAAAAGCTGCGAAAGCCATGGGAGCCGAAAAATCTACTAACTCCTGGTTCAGTGCCTAAATCGACGAGTTTTGTTTTCAGTATCTTGATTGGAGTCTCCAGAGTTTTGAAGGACGGGGCGGGGTGGATTCTCACTATTGCAAAAGCCACCGGAGTCTTGTCCTTCATAGTTTCTAAGAATTTAGCTAGTCAAGACATGCTTGGTAGTTAACAAGTTAGAGGTCTCTCGTGGGTTCTTTTTAGTTAGTAAACTTTAAATGACTCCTGGACATTTACGTTCGCAATACAGATAATGCACGCCGGTCACAGGGAGCCGTAGGCTGAACATTTGAAGCAAAAAACAATGAAGAACGTAGGCATACGCACGAAACCTTTCGCTTAACATTTTTTTTATTTAAAGAAACTACTCTAAAATTTCGCACTAACCAATTGTTTTCTCTTTTCTTCGTTTAGTTTCTCCATGACCCTCGTAGACACACTGGACACTCTTGTTATTCTCGGGGATTTTGCTGAGTTTGAAAGTGCCGTCAAAATGGTCATCAAAGACGTGCAATTCGACAGCGACATCATAGTGTCCGTATTCGAAACAAACATACGTATGGTGGGTGGTTTGCTTTCAGCACACATACTCACAGAATACATTCAAAAGAATTTAAAAATTATGCCTTGGTACAAGGGCGAATTACTGGAAATGGCCAGAGATTTGGGATATCGCCTTTTGCCAGCCTTCAATACGTCCACAGGCATCCCACATGCGAGGGTAAACCTACGAACCGGAATGAAGGATGAGCATCTGAAAAAATCACGTGAAACCTGCACAGCATGTGCGGGGACAATTCTATTAGAATTTGCTGCCCTCTCTCGTTTAACGGGAGAACCAATCTTCGAAGCTAGAGCACACGCTGCCATGGATGCACTGTGGAAACTCCGACACAGAGGGTCCGATTTGATGGGAACCGTTCTAAATGTCCACTCAGGCGATTGGATTCGACGAGATTCCGGTGTTGGAGCTGGAATTGATTCTTATTACGAATACCTATTCAAATCATATGTCCTGCTTGGAGATGACAAATACTTGGCCAGATTCAATCGTCATTACAATGCTGTAATGAAATACGTCAGTGAAGGTCCAATGCTGTTGGACGTACTAATGCATCGACCGCATGCGAAATCGAGAAATTTTATGGATTCACTGTTGGCTTTTTGGCCGGGACTGCAAGTACTATCGGGTGATCTAAAACCAGCCGTACAGACACACGAAATGTTATATCAAGTTATGCAAATGCACACATTTATTCCGGAAGCATTCACTGTAGACTTCCAGATACACTGGGGACAACATCACTTACGTCCAGAGTTCATTGAATCCACATACTTCTTATATAAAGCAACTAACGATCATCATTACCTGCAGGTGGGGAAGAAAGCATTGAAAACTCTGCAAAAACATGCGAAAGTCGCCTGTGGGTATGCTGCAGTGAATGATGTGCGAACAGGAAAACACGAAGATCGCATGGACTCATATGTATTGTCGGAGACATTCAAGTATTTATATCTTTTGTTCTCCGATCCATCAGATATTATAATTAACCTTGATGAATTTGTTTTCACAACTGAGGCACATTTGTTGCCGCTATCAATTGCACAGCTGGGTAACAGCACATTCAGTAAGTAGTACTCGTGTTTTAAATAAGTGTTGTGAGCAAAAAAGGGGTATCTTGTGTTTAATTGATGTTGGGCTTGTTTTTTGATAAGTGCTTGTTGAATGTTGGTTGCTCTGTTTATTTTATTTTTTTTCGGAGTAATCAAACAATTTGCTGGGGTGCCATTAATTAGTGTTCAAGTGGCAAAGAAAATAATTGCCCTATTACCTCTATTAGTCCAATCAATTTACATCAACATTTTTGCCTGCATTATTTTTGGTTTCCTGTTTTTATCTAAGCGGTTAACGAATTGATTTGCATGTTGATACAGCAGTTACTTTAGATCTGTGATGTAAATCACAGATTTGCTTGGATATTCCCAACAACAGACTTAACAATTATAATAAGATCTGTGCCCTTTACACCACTTACTTCAGCTTAGTAAAGTAAAGTAGACATGTGCAGGTTTTGTTCTGAATCATTTCTGGCGAAGACTAAAAAATAGTCTCCATACATCACACTCCTTACAGAATATGTATTTGAGAAAGATACTGTCTTAGAGTCCGTTTAAGTACCTCAGCATCGTTTTTCTGACCTCTACAGGTTCTTCGTGGAACTCTTGAGGATCTGGTGATTCATCGCGTGCCGATTAAACTGGCACTTAAGTGGCTGAAATGAAAGCGAGTCGTCCATTTCACGGTAGCTGAAGTCATCACTGAAGGTTTTTTGGTTATTTTTTTTTACAACACAGTTAAGTCGTGTGGTTAAGGTAATTCTGCAGTCCAGTGTAGACCCGGTCATCGACAAACAGGTCTCTGAATCTCCCCGAACATGCCCTGCTCTATTTATGCTTGCTGGTTGGTTCCAACTTTACCGTATGGATTGAAAATTTTTCTGGAAGCGTTGGTTTTTATTCGGTCAACATATCATTGCTGTCTCATCTTCATCTTCGTAGTCCAATATGCTGTTAAAAGTGTATTTGTCCTGGCAATATTTGGTTTTTCCGTTCCCATCTGTTCATGCTGACACTTTACAAGCGTAGCAGTGCGTTACTCGTGCCTGAACCAATTTAGCTGTATTTCTTAGGTCTGCTTGACGATAGTCTTGCAATTCTACTCATTAATATAGTGTCGGTGACTTCAAATCAACTTACGTGTTCCATATCATTATATCGTTGTTAACTAACAGTAACGAGTATCTTATCCCAGCAATCTGCTCTGTTACTGGACCGCTTATGCGGTTGGATGTGTTTGCGAACCGTGTAACTATTCTACAGGGTTTTCTATTTAGTTAATATCGTTAATCAGCACCCTTATCTTATTATTAAGATTTGGCTAAAGGGCTCTCATGTTGTTGCTTGTAATAGTGTTATTATTGCCCAGAAGTAGACAAGTCTTGCAAGACATTCAAAAGCAGCAGAATTGTATACTGCAATCTTAACTTCGAATTCTCCTGCTAGTCCCATGTATTCACTTTCCTTCTTTTGTGTTTTATTTTTACGGGTACAATTTGCCGTCTCCATTTCGTGCGCGGCAGTCGAGGAAATAATACTGCGCGCAAATTCTACATGTTCAAGTATTTTCTCCATATATTGCAAATTTTGTTGCTCCGAAGGAAGGTTTCCTTTCTATTTCGCGAATTGCTTCTGTTTCAAGTCTTATTCATGAAAATATTAGCTCGTATTCCCGAGCTTCGAAGTTGCACGCCTTCTACTGGTTCTCGCCTACTTGTAGGCTATAAACCAACGTCTTATGATTCCTGGTGCAGTGCCTCTACAAGACGCACTTCACTGGTTTCGTTGTTTTGCGCTGTACATGTGAAAGGCTTGCCGTTTGTTCTTTACCACCATTTTCGTCTCATGGTTCCACCATGATGTTTTTTTTATCACTTGGTCGATACATCGAGCAGGGTTTTTCTACTACCCATACAGTTTTCTTAAACATTTTTTCATATACTTCGATTACAAATGGATGAAACGATAAAGTAATCCATTATCTGATTGGTCATTGTTTCAGAATTATTCCGAATTTCGTGTTCAATTATCAATCTTATTGCCATTAGTCGGTCGCTGTTAAGACGGTAGCAATATATTTGTGCAATTTCGGTTCCGATTTCAAGAAGCGAGCTCCGTTTCCAACATTTTCCCACTTGGTTTCTTGATTTTATATTGTGCTGATTATTCGTAGCGTAAAAGATTTTCTTTTTCCCATCACTATGCCACTCTTACGATCATCGTTCCAGCTTGCGATACGTGGTTGTGTTGTTGTGGTGTAAAAGCACTTTTTTCTTTGTCAATTTCTTATTATTTTTTTTTTTAAAGGACATTGGGACAGGGCACTGTCCATCAAGTGGACCTTATAAAGCAACCTATTCACCCCGGGACCGCTTTTGCTTTACTTCAGGGTGATAGCTTTGCTTGTTCTCTACTCTGCCGTCTGTCGTACATCGCCCTTCCTCGCTTGAGCTTAGGAGTTCCAGTACATGTTTTTATCCTGTTTGTAATCCTTTAAGATATATCCTTGGGGTCTTCCATGAGGGTGTGCTCTGGCTTTCTTATCTCTTCTTGGTTTTCAGCAAGGTTTCGATAAAGGATAATACTCGATTCCAGCTATATTCACTTGAGATCATCTTCGATATAATATTTTCGGGGGAGATATAACTTATCTCCGATTCTAGGTGCTGTCTTCCGCAGTCTATCTGCTGTACGTAAAGAAGTAAAGAAGGTGTGAAAAGCGTTGTCTTCGAGTGAGTTGCCGTATTGGCATTTCGCATTGTCTACTCTCCGCATCCTATGTAGGTATGCGTTTTAGTATCCATGCCCGGTTAGGAACTGCGTGGTGTAATAATATATGTCGCCGTGTTTTCGCTCTGTCCATTCATTCAGCAATGTCTCTGATTAGCCTGGTGCTCCATCTACCTCTTGTTTCAGAGTTCCATCTTAGTTGCCATAGATGTTTGGAAACTTTTTATTAGATCGGTCCAATAACACATTGCAATACTGCCCTGTGATCGTGATTTCTTTTAACAAAACTTCCATGAGTGTTATTCGTTTTGAATTCTTAAAATCGTAGCATAGACCTTTTCGTTCGATAAACCGTCTTTGTCTTCTTCGAATCAGAATTTTAAAATTCTATGTTTTGAGTGTGGCTTGTATAGTTGTAATATATCAAAGTGGCAACAACGTCGACAACTAGACGCAGAATGTCCTGCGTCAAACGCTGCTTCAATGTTGACAACTTGCTGTCCGATGTGAGTAGAGTACATTCGATTGGAACTTCTACATGATGTTGTAGACTCATTTCTCTGTGGAGCGAACTGAATTTTAATTCAGTCCCATATCTATCTATGAGAGGCCCCTCTTAAAGGGGCTTATGGGATTGGGATCCACAATGGAGTTATGGAGGAATGAAGTTCTATTTGTTCTAGGCCACGACCATTTAAATTGGTCGCGCATTCATCTGCAGTTACTTGTTGGTTTTTCCAGGTCCAAAACACTGGTTTCTCTCGTTTCGAGGCGTTTGACTTCCCAATGTTTTTTTTTTCAAGTACTCGCGCGATTTATAACTCTTTTGTGTCAACTGGCAACTTCACAATGGTCCTTCTTCTCCATTATAAAGTCATCTGAGTCTTGGAGACTTCAACAATTGGGTTCACATTTACTGTTGCAAGATGCCATTTAATCCGGGTTATTATCATGTTGATTTCACTCTAGATGCATCCCTGTTATCACAGTGGTCCTCAGTGATCTTCGTGCACGAATTTTTGTGTAAAAAGTTTCATATCTTCTTATCGTTACTGTAATGGTTGTCAGCTGCCTGGTTATTCCTTCGCCTACATCTTAGCAACGCTTTTGGTTTTCTTTTAACAACGGTTGGCGTTTCTAATAGCATATACGAATATTTGTTTGACTGTTTGTGTTAGTTTTTCTTTACAAAATTGTTCCGTATAAAATGTAACTTTTTTTTCTAGGTTTCCGTCAGACAGACGAACACAACGTGTTGGATTTTATGCGCTCTTGCCCAAGCTCGACAAAATTATTTCCCGAAAAAGTTCGAAAACCATTGCGAAATTTTATAACAGGTTCCTGTCCACGTACACCTTCCAACAAGCGGCTGAGAGCGTTAGATTTTCAAGCGACTAATGCTGATCATTTGCGAGCTGTTTATGATATGGGTATTAATATGGTTTCATTAGGCGATGGAAAAGTGCGACTCTTCCACAGTTTCTACAATGTAATTCGAACTTGCAAACCTGCAACCTGCAGTTGTGTAAAGTAATTTTCTTTTTTTATATTTCTATTTGTAGGCAAAGAGTCCAGAGGACGGAGAAATGGGCTTATTGTTTATGCAAGAAATGCTTGAACTAACAAAAATGCAAAGCCTCAACCAACTAGCACAGTTACAGGTAAGTACCATTTCTTATTAAAGTTTCTCTATAAAAATGAACATTGCATTTCATTTAAAGGCTGTTGCATTCAAAGTCGATGGTAGTGAGGATTGGACAGCTCTTATGGCTGGGCCAAGTCACTTTTCACCTGAACTAGTCGCTGAAGAATTTGTAGAAGCTGAAATCCTCGTAGCGAGCCCATTCCGGGGATGTACCGATCTTAACGACACCGATAATATACGAGGGAAAATCCTAATTGCCGAACGTGGTGACTGTACGTTCGTCGATAAAGCACGCCGAGCACAAAAAGCTGGTGCTAAAGCTGTTATAGTCTGTGATAATGTTCCTGGATCTTCCGGTGAAACACAACCAATGTTTGCAATGTCTGGCGATGGTAATAACGATGTCACCATTCCAGTGGTATTTATGTTCTCATTAGAATACAAAACCCTTGCTATTGCAATCGCCAAAAATCCACGACTCAAAATCCGCATAATGCAGATGCTTGAGTATAAGCGTCAACTGCAAAAGCAGCAAAACGCCAAAACAAAAGACCTGTAGCCATAGTAGACGAATAACGAGTACATGTGACACATCATTCACAAGACAAATGCTTGAATGATGCATTCGAGGAGTTTAAGTAACACTATTAGTCTATATATACATAAGAGAATCACCGTTATATTTTCTTAATGTCGTGCATTTTGATTTCATTTTGTTATGATTTTTTTTTCTTTCTTTTTTTTCGTTTACTTATTAGTCCCCCCCTCCCCTATAAAAAAGAAACTGTAAAAATGATAACACTTAACACAATTGTAGTTGATAATGCGAGAATGAAAGATGGAGATGAATTTTTTGTAAATATTTCAAAAAAAAAAAAACAAGAAACTTGTGGTTTTATTTTTTAGGGCAAATATAAGATTTACAGCAACATATTACTATTCCAAGGACTTAGAAGTTGGTATATCCAGGATACTCATCGTCCTGAAAGAGACAGGCTTTGGTCCACTGCCATACAATTTATTTATTTATTTTTCTGTTTCATCGCGAGAATCGCAGCAATCGTAATCTTATCAGTGGTGATTACGGTGTATCAGAAATTCTAGTCGGTTCCAGCAGACTTGACTTGGCAATCTTGAGTACGGGGAGACAGCATCACTACAATGACTTGTCAGAAATCAGAAGAAGGAAGGAAATCGCATGAATTCGGACTGAATCATCGGCGATGCTAACAGTCGGCGTGACAGATCTCTTTTATAAGCCACTTAAGCTTACTTGGAGCTGAGTCCAACAAGGATTTTTCGGATCAAGATGCTAAAATGGAGATGGTGGAGGGTGAAATCTGAATGGGGCAGCTGTCAGCTTATATCCCCAGATTTGGTTGCTGGCTCTGGAGTAACTACCCACTTTTACACGCCTACGAAGAGCATCTCATCGATAGGTATATTTCTAAGCAAATTACCGAACTCTGACCAAAATGTATCTTTTTCCGATTGGTCGCATCTCTAACAATGTTCCACGTTTCATTGTGTATGACGAGTTTAACACTCATCAAGCGGTTTAGAAGATCCGCTGCAACAACGATTCCAACACCGTTCCATGGTAGAACATCTTAAATGCCTTAGTTTTTAAATCCAGAAAACGCGCTTTATTTCCTGTATTACACCACTTCGTTTCCTGTACGCACAGGATTTGTAGAGTTCTGCGACGCATAATCGCTTCCAGTTCTAAACTTTTTGAGGTCATCGATCCGACGTTCCAACTTGCAAACCGAAGTTTATGATAATATTTTGGAAACTTCATTTTGCCCGCCCCCGGAATCCGTCGGGCTCTGACACAAGCACTTCTGCTTGCTCTGGGATCACCCGAGTGCGTTGCAATCGTGGTGCCCAGCGGGGTAGTGCTATTAATTGCGATCATTTCCATGAAGTGTATCTAAGGTTTGAGTGGTTTGACACTTGTATGCTCATTTCGAATTGATTGACTGTTCTTTTACCCCACCGGTAGTCTCCAGACGTGGGAACCCACTGATTGCATACAAACTTGTGGGGAAAGTTTTAAGGTGTTAAAGTGTCACAGGCTCATTTTTGGTGTCATAGTTGCCTGTATATGATTGGTGTCCCATTTAGTCGCCTCTTACGACAAGCTGGGACGCACTGCGGCACTATTCTTTATCCGATGCCGCACGGTGATTCATATGTTGTTGGTCTGGACAGCACATTATGCAGCTACTTTCAGAACACTCCAAAGTGCAGTGTCGTCTTGTGAAAGATGTGACTTTCATAGTTACTGACAATGAGGGATGAGGGAAATTTATACAATGGGTGTTTAATAAGGACCCCTGTCGCCTGTCGTTAGCAAAGACTAACTTGACAGAGGCAAACCGCTCAAACGAGCCGGGAATGACTGCAACGCCTTTCTTAAATGTGTAAGATTTCAATACGACCAAAAACTGTAAAATTTGTTGGTCGGTTGTGGAAAATATTAAAAATTCTGCCTCATCCTCCATCCTAACGATCATTTATAATGACATTCCAGCTGTCAGCTCTTTGGACAAAGTCAATCAGTTTACTGCATACTTTGCGGCTAACTCAACGCATCCAGTTTGTGCCATGTCTCCGCCTACACCTGAGCACGTCGAAACTTCAATGGAACAAATCCATTTTTGCACTCATGTGGTAGCAAGAGTACTCTTTCCGAGCAGGTGGAAAACAGCATTTGTCCAGTCCGTTCCTAAAAAAGGCGAGTCTTCTTCTATCGTCAGCTCATAAAATATTTTCAAACACGAAAACTTCTTAATGACGGGCAGTACGGTTTTCGTAACAACGGGTCCACTAGTGATTTGATGGCATCTCTCACTGAAAAGTGGAAACAAAGTTTATATCAATCCTGGCGAAAGCAAGACAATTGCACTTTATATTTCTAAGGCATTTGACAGAGTTTGGCATCAAGCTCTTTTGTCGAAAATGCGTGCATTTGGGGTCGACGACTTTCTTCTTCAATGGATTAGAAATTATCTTTCGGAATGATCAATTCAAGTTGTCTTGTATGGTTTCAAGTTTGTTATTCACTAAATAAATGCCGGTGTGCCCCAGGGCTCTGGTCTGTCTCCGACACTCTCTAATTTGTATCAATGATCTCTTATCTGCTTCTTCTAATCCTTCACCGACGATAGTACTCTCTGCTTTTCATATTCGTTCCCGGACTCACATACCTGATCTTCCGCTGTAGAACGAGAATGGCAGCGTATGTTAAGCTCATTAAATTCCGATATAAACAGCATAATCCATTTGGGTACTATCAACAGAGTGGAATGCTTCCAAAACACAATGCTGTCCGCTGTCGCTAAAGCGAAATTCAAATACCCAGCCATTATCCATGAATGAATTGTTGTTATCGCTGCTTTGCACAACTTATGCTCCAGTAACGGCCAAAATGAAGTACCAATTCTGTGTGCAGAGTTTGAAGAAGCAATAATTGACAACTTCAAACATAACAGAGGAAGAGGAAGCGTAAATTGTAAAAATGGTTAACGACTGATTTTGTTAAATAAATATTTGAGGATGTTGGTAACAACAACCGCTGAAACTTGATTTATTAGTTCACTTCTCACTTTAACTTACAATGTACTAATACCATACTGTCATTCAAACTTCTTTATAAATATTAAAACATAATCAAATAATTGGTCGTTTAAAAGACAAAAATTAATCAATTTAGCTGATGAAAACAGCTAAAAACTAAAATTCATTTTACACACAGTATTACTGCGCCGTGCTTAAGCTACTATCCTTCTGCTTCTTTAAAATTTGCATCTCGATTTCGTGTTTTTCTTTCATGTGCTCAATTTCCAGTCTTAATTTTTGCATTTGCATCTCACTTACTTCTTTTTGGGAAATAATGAGGCTTATTTCAGATTGAACTTTAACCAATTTGGCAGCAACTAAATCGGCCCATCTGTCTTCAGTTGTGTTTTGCCGTATGAGAACCGGGTGGGGTGGGCTTTTTAACTTATTTGGGGTATACTGGCCCCAATTAGGCAACTCTTCCGTCTCATCTGCAAATCATTGTGGACTGGTTTACAAATGCGGCATAAGCTGACGGAGAATACAAACCTTTATCCATTTCAGAAGAGTCGTTGGAGTCTCTATGGAATATTTTAAACTTTTCCTCGTTGTTCTCATCAGATGCGTCGTCATCCCACATCGTCTGAGATTCCGATTCCGATTGTTTCTCCTCCTGGCATATCCTTAACACGGCGTTATCTATTTGGTTAACAGACGGCAAAGCTGACATCTTTGGTTCTTCTCCAGTACAAGATATGTTGCGCTTTCTTTTTATCCTTGCCACCTTTTTTAAATTATTGTATTTTGTTCGAATGTTATCCCTCGTTCTAAAAGTTCCACATTTACTATTTATTTCTTTAGCAATAGCAGCCCATACCCTTGCCTTTGCTTTGGACGTTGTCCGATCGGTTCGCTTGCATTCTACAATGTTTATGTGTTTTTGGACATTTTCTAGGAGAAACTTTATTTCTTCAACTGAAAACTTTGAAGTTCTCTTCGACATTTTGTAGGTAAAGTAAATATAAACAAGACAACAAATTCAAAACGAAGAAAAGAACAACAAATGTCTTAAGCGATAGATTTCGATAGAATTTTGACAGCTGAATCGATTAATCATATTAAAAGAGCAGTGATGCCAAGTTAAAACAAAATACCGAAAAACTGCTTGATAAGTTAGCTTTAGATTAATTTTAATCCAGAGCTAGTTAGCTGTGTTTTAAATTAGAATTTATTCAGCACTCAAAAACTGTTTTTTTTTTTTTTGAAAAGATATATACCAAAACCTCTACCAGTGTGGCAAATTCCGATGCCTTGAAACATGCTGTGTCTTGTTCGAGAATTAACAATATTATAACGGAGTTCATCTATTTTAGGAAAGTTACTTTAAACATTAATCTGTCAAACCAATTGTGAGATTGCAAACTTTCAGTTTTATTTTTATTAGTCAACTAATATGCATCAACAACGTTGACAAATTTTAGAAATTTTGTTCTGTGCACCAAACTTATAGAGCACCATACTATTCCCGGCATAATTGACTAAGGCCGCTTTTTGCCATATTGTTCACCGCTTCCGCACAGCATTTTCCTTGGAAGATACATAAACATCAATACGTATACTGAGAAGAATGTTGAAAAAGAGTTTTCAGGAGAATGGTAAAGAAGATCCAAATTTATCCATTTTTATTATTCCTCGTCCGTCCAATTTATGGAATATTTTAGACAGAAATCTTGGTTTGAAGGCTAACAAGATACAGCCCGTTAGGGATTTAAGGCCGAATGGCTATAGTTTGCGTCAAAATTTCGGTGAATCGTACCATAATCAACTGGTATTGGATCCGTTATTTTGTCGAAAAATTGTGCTAACCAAAGTGGGTATGTTAATAAGCCAAAAAAAGAAAAATCCACTTGAGATTATCGAAACATCGTTATACATACACCGTAAAATGCGTAGTTTAGTGAGGTCTTTGAGCTAGTATTCAGCTTATTAGCGTATTTTTTCGTGCCAAACAGAAAACGAAACAATCAACTTATTAAAGGAAATATTTGATTAACCCATAGTTTGTGATTAGACGCCTTTTGATTAATATCTTTGGGGATACGTAGTCACTAGCACACGCTGACAAACTAACAACAATCGGTGCATTTTTCGTGTTAATGAAATCTTTATCTCTCAAAAAACATTGATCAGATTTAGCTTTGGTGGGCATATGCCCGAATTTGTGGTTAAAAGTTAATTGCGAAACGTATTTTCCTGATTGAACACAAATAAATGTCTATTTAATAAAATACTACTATTAACTTACTTACTTTAGGCGGTGCTACTGTTCGGGGTGAACCTGGATCTCAGTCAATCTGCTCTACAAGACCCAGTCATCTCAGTGGTTGGATCTTTAGCCTTCTGGTTAGGTCGATGTCTGTACAGTTCGTCGTTGTATATACCTCAGAGTTATACCTGTCAAGGGTGACGTTCTGTCCGAAATGTCTGTGTTGAGTGTTCGTTTTGCTTAAAGGAATTCATATTTTTGGTCTTGCCATCATCGACCGCTAAGCCCATTTTTACTGCTTCCATCTCGATACTTACAAAGGCATCACTGACATCAAGCTACTTTATTCCAATTATGTCAATATGGTTGGCGTATGTGAGTAATTGGACGGACTTTTGAAAGATTGTGCCTTTTGTGTTTGCTCGTGAGTTTTGCACTATTCTTTCAAGTTTGATGTTAAAAACATCGCATGACAGCGCATCGCCTTGTTTCGGTTAAATCTTTACCGATCTTGATGGAGCAGCGTGCATTCTCCTTTGGTCGATGGTAGACTTTCCTGTCCTGAAGCTACACTGATGTGGACCTATTAGGTTGTTGACGAACGGCTTCAATAGTTCGCACAGTACGGCAGATAAGATTTTGTATGAAATGTTAGCTCAAAGGGTCTCCTCTCTTAAGGGTAGAACAGACAATGTTGAGGTTCAATTCATCAGGCATACTTTCGCCCAACCATATTTAAGAGATGAGTTGGTGTATGCACCTTATCAAGTCATCGCCCGCCATTTGATGATGTCAGCAGTCAGACCATCCGCTCCAGCAGCTTTGTTGGACTTTAGCTTAGATATTGTTATCTTCGCCTCAATCAGGTCGGGTGAACGGAATTGTTGGTCTACATCGTCCAGGTTGAAATACTCATTCTACGTGACAGCGGTATTTTTGATACCTCGAGGATGAGGGGTCGATTAGACAAAAGTCAATCACCCGTTCTGGGATGTGAGTGCTACCCTTGGTCCATTAAGGGCTCTCCCGGCACTATCTTTTTTCCATGACCCTGACTAAGTCTCGGTCTGAGCCCCAAATATGTTGGAGTAGCTCGTATAAGATCTCATTGTTCCGGGATTTTTTCCAACGTTGATTCCATTTGGGGAATTTAGTCGCTGTCTGCTGGTAAGCACTTGCGCTTATAAGTGTAGTAAGTTCAGTCCGGATGGACATTGACCAGTACCCCACGGTTACCACGTGGAGATCTTTTAAGCACAATTGATGTATAGAAAATAGTTGCAACACTGGATAGCGCCAGGTTAATATTTCACCCTTTATAACATGCAAATGCTACTTTACTAGGCTTAGTTACTTACTGAGTTTTGCTAGGTAAAACAGTAGAACAATGCTTGAATTAACTTGAAAGGAACACCCCATCGTCGAAACTGTGGCGCTGGCAGCCCGGTATTGGCCATGGCCTAGCTTCCTGCCACTCATTTGCGTTGCTTATGTTGTCATTTTTGTCACATCTCAGCGGGGCCTATGGTTTATCGCCAAATACGAACGGAACTCTCCTTAGAAGCTTTTTCGTAGGCAATTTCACTTGCGGGAGTTTGCTATTACCCGTCGAAAGGGTGATAGAGATTTGAAAATTGTTGGTGACCAAGTCCAATGAGCTGACTATTGCGCCAACGCCATCGCCATTGCCTTATTTAGTCCTCAATTGATAGTTTTAGTTTTGAGATACTTGATTTGAAATCACTGCAATAAAAAATAGCCGGTTGGTTTTTATTTTTTCATAATTAAACTTTATTAACATAATTTTCAATATCATTTATTTTTTATTCGTCAATGTGACGAAATTTTGTCTGTCAATAACGTATATCGACAACAGACTTTTATAGGTTTTTTTTTGTTTCCATCATTTTTGTTTTTTAATAATAATAATAATAATAATAATAATATTATTATTCATTCACTATTAAATAAATTGTTTGTTTTAAATCTCTTTGCACATTTTCTATCTTTTTCACATTTTATATCGTTTCAATTATCAACGCCATTCATAATGATTTTCTTAATATTTTATTTTTTTTTTGTTGTTATTATAATAATTTTATTTTAATCATAACGATCTTATTTAGTGATTTATTGGATTCTTTTTTTTATTTTTTGCAATTTTTGCAACTATCATTATTTAATAGGTAATTGATTTGCCTTATGGTAGATATTTAATGTAAATCCTATCTTAAAACCTTAGATTAATCTTACTCCTCATTTGCATTGATGCATTTTGCCTTATGTTTCTTGTTTTATTTTTTATTTATTTATTTTTTGTTTTCTATTTGAAAATAATTTTATTTGGAATATTCTTCCTTGTCTTGGTTTTTTTTTTTTTTATATATATGTATATATATTTTTGTTTTTTGTTTTGAGTTTTGAGTTTTGAATAACTTAGGCGTGTGTGTTTTTTTTTCTATAATAGTATCTTTAAAAGATGTCACATTGTTAAATAATAATATTATAATAAAAATCAACAAAATCAACATCAAACGAATTTCTCGATGTTGCTTGAGTGTTTTACAAGTAATTTTAAAATATTTCTTTTCTATTCATTTCATTTATCATTTTGTTTTACTTTAAATTTAATTTAAATTCGTATTAGTCTGCCTCCGGATGGCATATCGGATTTAGGATTTTTATTTTATTTTATGATTAAATATATATTTGCTGTTGGTTTTCTTTTCTTTAAATGAAAACAATTAAAATGAATTGAAATAAGTTTAAACTTAGGACAAAAAGTCAGTGATGTTCGTTATGAAATGCAATATGCATTTTTTTTTTATTCTAAATGTCGAGTTCAAAAGGAAAAGATTTCTGAGATTTGATCTTGAGTTTTTGTTTTTAATTGTTGTTTTTGTTTTTTTTTTATAAAAGTACAAATTATTACGTATATACCGACAAAAAAAGTGCTTAGATAGAGGAAGATTTGAGATTTAATTGGCAGCGATTAATTGTGTTAGTTTTTTTTTTTAAAAAGGATGTTGAAATGGTGATTTTTTTGGAAACAGAGGGGAGAAGTAGTTTGATTGATTATGGTTGAATTACGGAGTTGATATTATTCCTATAATTTCAAAATTAAATTGACTACCGCACTTAGAGTCCTTAGAGGGAATGCTGTAACAAATTCAAGACGAGGATTGAGGATTCTGGTGGACATGCGTATACCTTTTTGATGGACTTTCAAGAAGGTTTTTATTTACAAACCTGTTTAATTCCTTGTATTGAAAAGTTGGATTTAAATTTAATAACTTCTGGCGATCAACTCTTAAGGATTGACGTTTCGTCAGCGATTTATAATCATTTACCATAAGTCATGTAAGTATATTCCTACACCAACTGAAGCCACAAATTTAACAAGATAGCAATTTATATAACAAGCCCATATTTAGACGACCCGTCGAACTTCCCGTCATGTGGGCATCCCAAAAGCATATACAAAGTGACTAGATACTTTAATTAGCATTGAAAAGAATTTCTTAACGAAGCTCAACAACACGAAAGAATGGAGCGATGAATCCACTTTCTATGGACTGAGCAACCACTCAATAAAGTGGTATGCAGACGGCTCGTGAACTGACGAGGGAACTGGTGCAGGAGTGTTTGGGCCAAGAACGAAGCACCATGAATCCATGGGCAAAACTACCAGCATCTTTCAAGTAGAAGTATGCGCCATAGAAAGATGCATTCGAATCAATGTCGAAAAGAATTACAGAAACTTTAACATAGCAATAATTTCAGATAGTCAAGTAGCTATCAAAGCACTGGACTCCTTTGTCATTAAATCCAAACTTGCATGCGAATGCCTACAAAGTCTCAACAAATTGGGCAAGAAAAACAGAGTGTTTGTCTGCTAAATACCAGGCCCAGTGGGCGTCACTGGTAATGAGGCGACAGACTCTCTAGCGAGAAAAAGGGCAGCAGAACCATTCATAGGACCGGAACCACTCTGTGGGATAGGGGAACACACCCTACCCTAAAACCTTTCGGGCTCTCCCAGGTCTGAGACAGGCCAAAAAAACTCTTAGGAGATTACAATCTCAAAAGATCTAAAGCATATATCAGTCTTAGCAAAAATAACCTACGCATCCTAACTGGTTTCCTAACGGGGCATTGCAAACTCAGGGAACACCTAAGGAAAATAGGGATATCAGATGAAGTTCTCTGCAGATTCTGCAATGATTCCCCAGAAACTCCAGCACATATACTGGAATCTTGCGGGGCACTGACCCAAAAAAGGTTTACATATCTGGGAAAACACTAAATTCAAGGAAAGGATTTACCAACCACGGATCTACTGCTAATTCTCAGATTCATAAAAGAAACTGGTCTGGATGAGGTACTCCGAGTAGGTTTTCCTTGCCAAGGTCAAACCCAAAGCATAAACACTCTAACATAATTCCTGGTGAATTAAGCTGTGAGGGGGCTCTGGGTGGCACAATAGACCACAAGGTCGCAATTCCCTACACCCTATATATTATTATTATTATTATTACTTTAATGATCACCGTGTAGAGAAACCCGGTAGAATTCAGCTCTGAAAACCACCCAAAAGAGTTGATGAATAAAATCAGTAGTTGTACAAATATGCGTACATCTGAGCACTTGAACCTTGGAAACAGACCAGTCACAATACAGACATTTCGTCGAAATTCCCCTAGATGGAGTCAATGGGGACTACATACTATAAGTCGATTCTATGCTATCCTCATTCATGAAGGCAAGATGATTTGAGGTGGAGGAACGTCTGATTAATCAAAAAATTCTACGAGTTTCTCGACCAAACATTTGACCAATGTTCCTTGAGCATGACTTAAAGTTTTAAGCTCTATCGAATTCTTTCTCAAGTCAAAAACCTCAGCACCCAGGAATGCATATATGGTAGTACTTTACACGTTACCACGATTCAAGAATGGTAATTTGAAATTTTCTTTGTTATTCCCGGTCACTTGATAACATGTGCGGTAGTTTATGCATGGGCTAACCATCATACAATTTCCACAATTCATTGATTAAAATTGATTGACGTTGCAAGCGGTGCAAAATCTAGCTTAGGTACTCTAGATGCCTAACAAATTGAAGTAGTCAACAGTTGCATGGACCACTACCTAGTAGTAATGCCGGTAATCTGGGCGACTGAATCTTGAGAAAACATGGTGAAAACCCTTAAACGTCTGTAAAAATCAGACATCTGCATCACTAGGCTGATCGAATCATCTTATCATAACGAGAAGTTCTTCGCTGTCTTCTTTCCTATTAAGGGTGAAAGATTGAAGACTACATCATATGCTGAGTCTGACTCGACTACAATCTCATACTACTTTCTCGGCGCTAGGTTACTCTCACGGTAAACTATAAAGTTATAAGGTTCGGTTAGATGTCTAACAGAGAATATTTAGACGCATCATCAGTAAAGCGCACAAACCATCTTACTCTGCGGCATATCTATGCTTTAGCCTACTTTCTTTTCAACACAATTTGCTCTCCGGAGTGCATTCTCAAGCAAACAAGCACAAAACTGCGAATACGTTATATAGAAGTTGGTTCGATGAATTAGCCAATCACTACTTTCTTGGGTATGGAAGCAATCGCGTAGTAAGGCCCTTCAATGGCATTGTATATTTGTATATGACCCTTATCATATCTGCCCTGTTCTGCGATGTAAAACCGTTGTTCTGGGCTTTAGGCAAACAAAATATATGTGTATTCGGAAATGACCAGGACATGTGGAAAATGGCCTTCAATAACCCTGTTTTGGTATCCTTTTTTATTACTTAATTTTGTTACCCAGACATTTCAAAGGTACACAAATCGCTAGCCAAGAAAAGGAGTCATTGAGTGCAGACTTGAGGATGACGCAATAAATAAAAAGGGCGTGTATGCTCGTAGTTTTAGGTGACCTCAAACAATTGGACGAACGAAACCGCTTAAAGCTGGTTACGAATGGAGCTAGCTCGGGTGGTCAAATGATTGGGTTTTGAATAAAAATTTACTAAATAAGTAGGACGAAATTGAATCAGAGCTCATTGACGGCACAAGTTATCAATGTGGTATCTCATTCATTGTTCCCATTGTGTGGATTGGGAAAAAGTCATTTCTAATCCATCGAGAGAAGATATGACATCTCACAGTATAATCGTAAATCATGGATAATTTAAGGGGAGAATCACATAAAACATGATATGAAGTAAAAAAAAAGTGTTGGACACACAGCAGAGCCCTAAAGGGAAGGCAGCATTTTCTATGTTAGTACGATCGGAAATGTACAATCTTTGCTGCTGCCTTAGAGAAGGGATTTGTGGACAAAACACTAAAGACACGGATGCTAAACTCTGTCCAATACCTTTTTAAATATAAATTGCTTTCGTCAGATTTATGTATACAAGATTAGGGGAAACACGCGACGAAATCATTAATGCTCGTAATTTTGTAGGTACTGTTGGTCACTAAGAAGTTTCCATGTCTCATGATATTTCATAAACATACGATTTAACAGCTTCTCCACGCTTTTGAAAAGTCCTTTCTTTCAAAAGATATACGAGTATGTGATTTAAATTCCAACCAACTGGATTCATGCTATTTTTCTCTATTTAAAAGATGCTTTAATAGTTACCATAAAAATGGAACTTTCCTTATGGAGTAATAATTTTGTATGTTAATATGTTAAGGCGTTTGGGTACTCTAAAGCCAGCTTGATTGAATTCATCATCCAGAACACCAGCTTGCCTTAATAAATACTAAAAGTCTGGACGGGAACGAATCAATAATATTTATGTAGATACTGTTTAAAAAACTTAATGAAAAGTCTTTCATTAAAATTATATTTTTGCTGATGGTGTAGCTTCAGACGGATGATCAGGATGATCTCGTATGTGATAGTTCAACTTACGCTTAAAGTGGACTATAGGAGTGAATTCCAGAGTGCTGAAAGCATAGGTATTTCGTCATTGTAATGATATGGACGCAAATATGCTCTTTTGAAGAATAATGTTGAGTTCATCTATCAAACTTAACTCAATGAGTACGAGTATATAATAATCTATTATTTGAAATTCGATTATTCGTTAATTCAAAGAACCTGAGGGGCAGTGTTATTAAGTATTTTTTGTTCAGCTGTTGTAACTGGTGAGCAATAGGCCCAATGCCAACTACTGAGAATTCAACAGGTATGTCACCATTTTTTAAAAAAAAAACCAACTTAAA
This sequence comes from Volucella inflata, assembly GCA_928272305.1. NCBI lineage: Eukaryota > Metazoa > Arthropoda > Insecta > Diptera > Syrphidae > Volucella > Volucella inflata. The sequence continues at coordinate 4,508,675 of OV743717.1, read as the reverse complement.
TTATCGCCACCAAATTAACATATGTTTTGCCACTTAAGAGTAAGATTTTGGTTTTAGTTTTTCTTTTGTTTTGCTAAGAGTAAAATGTCTAAATGCCTAGAAAGTCGAAAAAGTCTTATACATGAGAAAAAATGTGTTTTTTTTTTGGTTTTTCCTTATAAAAAAATGATTTGCCTTAGATTATTATTTTGTTTTTTGTTTTTTTGTTTTTGTCCTCAATGTTTTTTTTTGTTCATTAAGAATAGCGATATAGCCAAAGAATGTCTTTAGGTTGTTTTTTTTTTTGAATGTCTTATACATAAAAATAAAAAAAAGATTAAAACTAATAATCAGATAGTCATAGTTAAGCCTTGAAAATAATTTGTCACATTGTTTTTTTTAATTGTTTAAACTGTGCGTTTAGTTTGTCAGTTTTATTGGAATTTAATTTAAGAAAAAAAAAAAAAAAAAAATATGCAAACAAAACAATTTTGTAATAAAAATATTTAATAAATAGTTTGTGTTTTTTTTATTTTTATTTGGCGTATATTTTAAACATATACGATTAATTTTGAAAACAAAATATTTATCATATCCATCTACATATAGATGATTTAAGTGTTTTTCTTTGTTTTTTCTTTTTGGTTTTGTTTAAAATTTAATTTAATTTATCATATTTAGCTTATTTTGTTTTAGTATTTAAAATTAGGGGAAAACAAATTGTTTTTATTTTTTATTTTTCTTTTAGTATGTAGATTTAGTTAATCTAGTTTTAATCTTTGTTTTCACATTCCTTGGTTTTTGAATAATAGAATTTCGAAGGAAACTTAAGAACAAAACAGAAGATAGAATTTTTTCAAAAAAAAAAAAAAAAACAAATTGATTGCTTACAATGGTCTTGTTAGTTTTTACCTATGTGTGTATATATAATATATTTATAAGATTTAGTTGTTGTTTTCTCAATTAATTTAATTAATTTACCTGTTACTTGTAATTCTTATAATTTGTTTTGTTTCTTAGTTATTTGCTATTTTCTTTCTATAATATTTGTATAAAGTATTTTATTTTTATTTGTTTGTTTTTGAAAAATTCAAGATGATGACCATGATGAAATGCGTGAGTGGGGGGGGGGGGGGTGGAGAGTTTAATATTTTAAAAAAAAGTAATATGTAACAAAAATATGTTTGTCATTAATCTATTCAAGTCCGGCCTTTTGTCTAGCATGCGGTTCTATGTATGACATCATTTCTATCTTTTTCTTCTATTTTTTGTTTGTTTTGTTTTTTTTTTTTACAATAAATACATATATACTTGTTTCGTCTTTCCTTTTTTGGTTTGTTAATATATATTTTGTTTTTTTTTGTTTTTTGTTTTTTGGTTTTTTTTATTTGTTTTATGTGTTTCATAGGAACAATCTCTGTCTTTATAAAATCTGTCCTAAATAAAAAAATAAATAATATATATATATTTATTTTTTATTTATTTTTAATATTAATCTTCTATTTTTCTTTGTTCTTACTTAAATTTAAAAATTCATGGATGAAGGTCCAGTGAATTTTTATTTCTTCTTTTAACTATTTTGTGTTTTTTTTTTTTAGTTTTTATAAATTATTATTTATACTTCGTATTCATATATAAATTACGGCAGTTTTACTTATTTTTTTAATTTTTTTAAATTTGCTTTAAAGTTTTATCTACAATTTTTGATGATTTGTATTTTAGTTTATTTTTCTTTCAATTTCTTCCTTAGTTTTGTGGTAATTTAGTGTTATTGTAGGTTTCTCTTTATATGAATGGGTGTATCTTTTGTTTGTTTGTGGTTTTTAGCTTATAATATTATTTAACAACGCTATATTTTTGTTTGGTTTTTTCAATTGAAATTATTACTACTAAATAAATTTTATACTTATTTTATTGCACTATGATGTGAGGAGCTGACAGCAGTACGGTTACCGTTGCAATAATTGTAAAAAGTGTAAAAACAATTAAACAAAATCTGGAAAGAAAGATGGAATTATTGGAATTATTAAGAGCAAATTCAAATCTTGAAAAAAATAAAATAATCAAAAACCCGGCACACATTCATACATTCACTGATGAATAGAAACTTATCCGAAAAATCTGCTTCATGGAAGTTAACACTACCTCACCGGGCATTTTTACTGCACAGTAGGGCAGAAATCTTGAAGTCAATATAAGAACTCGACAGATTTTTGTTTATTGTATGCTTTCTTTTGAAGAAAGATGAGTTAGAGTTTTAGTTATAAAGTAAATACAGTAGAACGAACTATCACATCTTAACCGAGCACCTGTAGCCTGATGTGAGCGAGGAAATTTTCAGAGATAGTGCTAGACCGTATCATCATTGCTTGCAAAGCAAATTTCGTAGGATGATGTGTCACTTATACCCAGCATATTTAAGTGCCCCGTCACGACACCAGTAAGTAGACTGTAGTCTTTTTCACTGAGGGAAAGCCGGAAAAGCACTGATATTTTTAAGACATCAAGAAGCATTAGTTTGGTCTACCGAAGAGTTGGAGGGTGATGCCACCTGCACCTATCCTCATATGATCTCTAACTAGTAACGAAGGTCTAAACCAAGGAGGCAGGTGGACCCTACGTACATATGTGTTTGGGTCCTGAAAAACTCTCTTCTAAGCCTTGTCTAGCTAGTTCATTGGCTGTAGGCGTTGAGTTAAATCTTGCATTCTCGAACTTGCCTGTCGCTACGGGTGAAAATGCTTCGCTGCATCCACCATCCATATCGGAATTGTGTATATAACATATATGTATATCCGCTTGGAAGACAGACACACGTTTTTTTTTTTAAACCATGATTAAAGTATAACGTTGTCGCCTGGTCCTAAATCGACTTTGAAACCATTCGTTAAGACTCACTACATTTCTTTCTGGTTCAGATCATGGCCGAATCTGTTACTTGGCATAGAGAAGGTTGGTTTCGTGCAGCAGACGGCAAGCCGATAAAACTAGTATCAAAAAACAGTTGGCGCGTAAGTTCATTAAAGCTCCAGTTCTGTTGCACCAAAGATTTCGATGGTGATGCCTTAATACACTATCTACGTCAAATCGGTCAGCTTCTTCCTTGTCGTAAAGGAGCAGCCTCAATTTTGAGATGATTAAGTGAAACTCTAGTTTTAGTGCACCAATTGTCGATTGTCGATTGCTTGTTTGTAGTGAAAAACTCTTCGAAATACAAATTAGCTGAAATCGAGTAACATGAGTTCATGGAAAGGAAGTGGTAAAATGTGCTTATTTGAACTTGTAATCAGAGTGCTTAAAATTTATTTTAAATTTTGTCGTCTTTTATCGTATGCATTTCTATTTCTGTAGACAGTTAGACTTATTAAGTCAAAGATTGGGGGTTATGCGCGGCGTTTAATCGAAAAACCGCTGTTTGTGACATTAATCTAGTCAGAAAACTGCGCAATGGTCACATTGATACATAGCGAATGGACACCAAATATCCGACCCGCGGAATCAACGACTAGAACAGAGACACAACGCAGCACAAGGTGTAGCACACAGGTAGAAGGGTATCCCAATTGACTTGGAGTGAGCGACTAGATGCAATTAGCCAAGGACTGGGCCAACTTAAAACAACTTTGAATTTAAAACCCAGGTTCGTTCCGATTTGTACACCACCTAAGACAGTAAATATATCATACTAAAGTGTTTTAATATCAAATTCACGATAGCAAAAGTACGGCTTAGCATATAAGATCTGCAACTTGGCCGATAGCTATACTATATGTATTCCAACACTCAGATTTCAGAATCAACTAAGTATGTAAGTAGAAAAATTGTCTTAATTCAATCATTTAAAATTGTTTTGTACAGTTAGCTTCTTTAAAATAGAATAGTCATATGGTTATGTAAAATGAATTTTGTTTGTGGGTACTTTTGTAATAAACGGTGCCTATGCCATATGTGGAACTGCATTCTTCATTTTTGTTTTTAACCAACATTTTTACTTCTATCTGCTCGAAATTAAAAAAAAGAATTATTTAAAACATTATCTAACTTAAAACTCGTAAAAAAATCAATAACTGCTAACATCTACTACAATCTTACCAACCACGCCTGAATGCAGCCATTACACAACCAACCATTCATCTTCCCATTTGCGATAAGCTGACATTTTCTTTTCACTCGCTGTCCTGCGCGTTGTGCCATACCCAATTTTCTGACACTTGCTTCATCACAATTTCTTTTAAAGTACATAATTTTTTTCCTCAGTCGCAAACAAGAAAACTCTACATCCGTGAGGTGTGCGTCAAATTTATCGAAAACCCTGCCTACCACTGCAAAGTAACTGCATTCCTCCAATAGCCTTCACCAAAGTTTAATGAAAAAAATCGGTTTCGTCCACCAGCAAGCGTTGTGTTGTGAATCGTCGCCTCTGTTCCTTCTCCGACATGACGGAAATTGTCGAACAAATTCCAGAATACACCACGGAGTATTTGAAGTGCTTCCTCTGCGATCGGATATTCGCAGACGGCGACGAACCGTGGCACATGTTCGAGAAAAGGGTACGTACTTTGTAGGCCGTAAAAATTGCTTGGAATATGTTCCTCATATGAATTGATTTTTCAGCTCCTTGAGAATGGTCAAACGGATTGCCAGTTGTCGGTGGTTCTATCATCAGCATTAGGGAAGGTACTTGAACAGGATAGCGTACACTCAAAGGTGAGAAACAATTCAGACATTTCACCAGAGCAAGAAGTTTTTATAATCTCTCACCTTCCCACAGCTGCTTTGTGATGAATGCAACTCGGTGGTGCTAGAATACGAGAGTATAGAGAAGCGATTTTATCAGTTTCGTTTGAAAATTTTAACAGACTACAACAACACGGCCAAATTAAATGGACTCGACCCAGTTTTGTTTGAGATTGGGGACGTGGAGGACACACAGATTCATCAGGAGCCAATCGAAGAAACCGAAAGCATAGTAAACGTAGAGGAGATCAAAACCGAAATGAGCACGGTAGAGGAGAGAATTGTTGGGCAGATCTCCAACTTGGAACACCAGGAAATGGGTGGTTATGTGGTAGAAGAGGTACCAGAAGCGGAGCAATATAGCGAGAACGTTATGCAGGTGTTTAACCCGGAGACAGGCAACGTAATTGACACTACAGTGCAGGAGGAGATAGATGCGAGTAGTGCGTATGAGCGGAATATCCAGGTCATGGCTGAGGGTAAGTTATACAGAAGTAATTTCGCAGAAACAAATTTGACGTCTTACTACATGCATTCTAGAAATAACTTACGAGCAAATCATTGAGCAGAATTCGGTCATAAGTTACGATAATAGCGCTGATGCTGGCGATTCAGCAATTGAATACAATAGCAGCAATGAAGGTAAATTCACATTATTCACAATCGGCTCCGAATCCTCTAGAAACTATTCCTTTCCTGTTGCAGAACAAATTTCAGACGACATCCCAACCACCAAACAAAAACGCTCAGGTCGTTCAATTAAGCGAGATGCTGAGGCTATTGGCTTCGACATTATCGACAACATGTACATATGCATGTTGTGCCCAGAAAAACCCGAGTACGAGCCAATGTTCTTCTCCAATCATCTAAAAAACATTCACAACATCAAGTTTTACATCTGCGACATTTGTTACAAGGGTTTCCGCAAGCGAAATGAGATCAACGATCACATGGACGAGGCCCATGACGGTGGAGCAGAATTTCAGTGTGAAACCTGCCTGAGAGTGTTCATTAACCATCGTCAATTTCGTATACATAAGCGTCTCCACTACAGCTCAGCTAAGCAACACGAATGCTCAGAATGCCACAAGAAGTACAGTTCAAAGAATCTACTCGACGAGCATATGAACATGCACACAGGCCGACGGCCCTACAAATGCATATCATGTGGTAAGGATTTCGCCTCGAAATATACCCTGCAGGCTCATTTGAAAATTCATACAAAGCGACCACGACCATTCAGCTGCGATGAATGCGACAAGTCATTCTTAAACCAACAGAATCTGGTGCAGCACAAGAAACTGCACTCGGGCTTGAAATCGTTTGTCTGTGAGATTTGCCAGAAGGCCTTTGGCACGCAGCACAACTTGGACGTGCACAAAATAGTTCACTCGGGTAATAAACCGTTCATCTGTCGTACGTGCGGTAAGGGCTTTGCACGTCGTGCCGAAATAAGGGACCACGAGCGAACGCACACTGGGGAGAGACCATTCAAATGTGATTTGTGTCCAATGGCTTTTGCCCAGAGATCGAATCTCATGACGCACAAGAAGGCCACCCACTTGAATGACAAGAAACACAAGTGCGAGCTATGTGACCGGTCGTTTAAGAGACGACGATTGTTAGAGTACCACACCCAGTCTGCGCATACAGGAGAACGTCCACACAAGTGCGACGTCTGCAGCGCAACGTTTGTGTATCCGGAGCACTTCAAGAAGCATATGCGAATCCATAGTGGAGTTAAACCGTATGCGTGCGAAGTTTGTGGCAAACATTTTAACAGCAGAGATAACCGCAACGCTCACCGATTCATTCATAGTGAGAAAAAGCCATACGAGTGCTTGGAGTGCGGAATGGGATTTATGCGGAAACCGTTATTGCTAGCACATATGAAGCACACTAAACATGTGAACGATACAATTATTGTGAATCAACCACAAATAAGCCACAAGGAGGTGAAAGAAATCGAAAAAGACCTGACCGACGAGGAGTTAGAGTTAAATACTCGAACTATGACAGAATGTGGTGTTTCAGGATCCGCATACGATGAGGTTGTCACTTCGGATACAATTCTAGTCGAAGATGGAGATGGCCAATACATCAAAGATGAGGATGGAGAGGTTAAATATTTGCAATTCACTCAGATGGACAAAGATGGGCAGGCGACGTTTACATGGGTACATATCGGAGATGAAGACAAGGAAGATGACTAAAATTGGAAACGTTTAAAGGTTTGCGCAATAACGAGACTGATAACTTTTAAGGGCTTGCTGTGGTGTAATCGAAATGAGGCAGATAAACAGTGCTAAAGGGCTGAACTCAGCCGTAATTGAAAGATAACAAAGCGACGTCGAAGCCCGTTTGTAGCTGAGCGAAAAATCTGTTATCCCTTGGAAATTTGGATATGGTTTCGGGTTAAGAAACTTATCTGCTTGCAGTTTTAATTCACACAAGAACGGTCTAGTCTATTCCAACTGAGGTAAGCGCACACGAGTTGGAATAAACTAGGTTGCGTCAACAAGCCAAATTTGTAAATAGAGCTTAGCAAATATTGTTCGTGTAGATTAAGGCTTTCTTTTTGTAATAAAATAAATTTCCCAGACTTGAAAGCGTGTGTTTTTCATTTTTCCTCCTAGGTTTCCTTTTTTGTTAAATGCGGTGCTTCCGTGTTGCTGATTGGTTCTGCTGAATGGAAGGGACAGACATAACAAACAGTTCTACTTACAATTTTTATTCGAATGTCAGCATTTGGAGAATGACATCTTACTTACGCACTCGTATGTCAACCCGTTCGATGATACTGACAGACTGTGTTTAAGCACTGAGCGGAGTCAACTTGGCGATGGGTAGAGCTGGAACCACCCATACGCACCAATTGTGTTTATTTTAGCTAAGAACCGGTTCGTTCAGTTGGGTCTGAAATGCCAAACTTATGTACATGTGGGGGGTCTATGCGTGTAGGTCCCAGACTGAACCAACCAGGAAAAGCCATGGCAGCGTAGAGCAAGATGTCGTGTCGGAAGGTGAACCAATTTGAACGCAAAGATGGAGGGAAACTTTTGAAATGGAGTACAGAAAACACATTTGCTGCGGGGCGGAATATCACTATAGCTGGCGCAAGATTTTCTCAATGCAATACTGCAACATTAGAAGGGTGATTTTTTTGCTGTTTGGTTTTTCAATGTTTTAGTTCTGATAACTCATACACGATTCGTAACATATATCAAGCAAACATGCTCAGTTAGCATTGCCATTTCATCATGGAAAGAGTTACACTCGAACAACGCTTACGAATTATTGAATTTTACTATCAAAATTGCTTGAATAGGTATGTTAATAAACAAAACTGCCGTATTTAGTTCGATGAGCAACCGCAAGCAATAAAAGAGCTGCCAATGAATCCGGAAAAACGCACTGTTTGGTGAGGTTTATGATCCGTCGGAATCAAAATCGGAAAATTCAAACAATATCGTGAGAACAACGTTACCGTCAATGCCACCTGTTACACCTAGTTTAATCTCGAACTTTTTTCTGCCCAAAATGCACGAGCTTAACATGGTCGCATGTGGTTGAATCAAGATGGCGCTAGAAGGCACACAGCACGCGAATCGATGGACCAATTGAGAAATGAGTTTGTTGAGCAATTTATCTCTCTTTTTCGACCAGTGAATTGGCCATCTAAATCATACGATTTGAAGTGTTTAGACTATTTTGTATGGGGATACGTCAAATCACTTGTCTATGCCGATACGCGAGCGCCAATTACAGCCTTGAAAGGCATCATTATACGTGTTATTAGCGAGATCCCAGCCAATGTGCTCAAAAAAGTGACATCGGCTTCTCCATAGAAAATACGTCAATGGGAAACTGCCCGATTAGTCTCTTTTAATTCTGCGGCTGTTCCATTTAGATTTAAACAGGACGCTTGATGACGAAAAATGTTCTAGGCAAGGCAACGCACTGTCATTTGACTTCTATAACATCAAACTTCAAAAATTATACGGAAGTCATTAGCCAGAACCGTGCGCACGTTTTTCCAAAGGCCTGCGCAGCTACTAGCGTATTTCGAGGTTATTGACATAATTATTAGAACTTAGCGGGATGACGGAAGCTCCAAAAATGGGTTAAGCGCTATAGCTTTGAGGTAGTAAGGGACCTTGTCTACCTTGCCTCTGCTATTAATTTTGCCACGACACCTCACGACACCAGTTGTAATGAAAAGAGAAATCTCCCAATCACTGTTTTCTTGTGCTAAGAATGCAATTGTGGGCCTAAGTCATACTTAAAGGCGGCCTTTGTAGGACGATCTATACGAGCTGTACGGCGACATCAATCCAGTCAAAGAACTGCACATCAGAGATAGTTAGGACATACTAGGTGGGGTAAAAAGTAACCTCCTTAACCGCCAGAATGCGCTGCTACTGCAAAAAAGGTTATGATGCCTTGAAGTCCGTTCATATTTAGGCAGACATGCCAAATTTCAGTGCGATACTGTATTTAGTTTTGTTTTGACAGCTGATTGTTATTGACGTGTTTGGCATCATGATGAGTATGGGCAAAAACGATTTTCGGTCTCTCATAAAACATTATGGCAAAACGGCGAAGGAAACAAAAGAAAAGTTGGATAAATATTATGGGGCTAATGCTCAAATATTGGTTTCGAGAGTTTCGTTGTGGCCGCAACTCCACTACCGATCAAGTCCGCAGCGGCCCTCCGATGCGGTTACAGAGGACGATGTCAAAAAAATACATGAAATAGTGTTGGCTGACCGGAAAGTCAAGATGCGCGAGCTAGCAGATACCACAAAGATTATTACTGAGCGCACACGCCTTATTTTGGGCAATATTCTGTATATGAAAAAGTTATCCTGCCGCTGGGTGCCGTGCATGCTCACTCCTGACCAAAAACACGAACGCAAGAGCACTTCGAAAGAGTGTTTGGGCTTGCTGATGCGGAGTTGGGTGGACTTTTGGCGTCGATTGGTAACTGTTGATGAAACCTGGATCTACTATTACACTGAAGCCGGCACGAGTGCTCCGAAGCGGCCGAGGGAGGCTTAATGGGTCGGAAAGGTTATGGCGTCGGTTTTCTGGGATTGTCATGGCATACTCTTCGTGGACTCCCTCGAAAAAGGAAAAACCATCAATAGCGAGTATTACTGTGCATTATTGGAGCGATTGAAGGCCGAAATCGCTGCAAAACCGCCTCACATGAAGCGAAAACAAATTTTGTTTTTGCAAGACAATGCGCCGGCGCATAAGAGCATCGCAACCACGGCTAAAACCATTGACTTACGGCTCCAATTGCTGTCGCATCCACCGTATTCGCCCGATTTGGCTCCCTCGGACTATTATCTCTTCCCAAACAACAAAATTCAGGTCACGCGAGGAAATCATAGACGCCACGGAAGAGTATTTTGCGCGCAAAACATATTATAGGCGTAGTTGAGCGAAGTCAAGGTGTTGTTAAGTAAACGTGCCTGCTTCACCAACAACATTCGGAAGTTTTACTATATAAAAGAATAGAAAAGAACATGTCAAGCCAACAGGACCCGATTATAATCGAGCAACGAAATTTGATAAAAGAGTCCCAGTTTGCGCTGAGGCCATTGAAAAAACGCGTCAGATTCCGCTGTCATGTAGAATGAACCTTGGAAATTAAATGTCATCATGTAGAGAACTAGGTATTTAAGTAAAAGCCGCAAAATAAACGAAAAGAAGATGGTTGCATGCGAATAACGCAAGAGATGGTCGCAATTTAATTGTGCAGCATGGTTGCTAAGCAAGACTAAATGAAACATCGTCAGTCAATTTCCGTACGCAGTGACTAGCTACATTGGCAGCTTGTTTGATTCGTTAAACGTTAATCGTATTCGTTCGATCCATGGCTTAAGTCGGCCTCTCTTAATTTACATCTGTGGACAGATGTTTAGACGATGAAACAAGAAAGGCACCTCGTTAACAGATCTGGCTTGTTAGCTGAGCTCCAGCTTTTATCAAGAATGGCGACAGTGAAATATGTTTATTTTTGGGGCTACGTTGAAGAAATTTGCAGAGTTCCTGTCGGAGAACACTACCAATTTGATTTTTAAATTAATGATTCTACTGTCAAATGCTTTTTGCCAAAGTTTTTTCGTCTGGTCCTAAAACACCATTTTGTCTTGACGAGTGGCCGCAAGCACTACTCCTAAGACTAGTGTCGATTGTAATGCGCTGACACTCAGATTGAGTATGGTGTATGCCAAAGAGAATTAAGATGAATTCGCATGTTTGGATCGAAATCAATGTCGTGTGGAATAAGCAGCTGTACTGGACGTAATCCTTTGATGTTGCGCCAACCCTCTACTAACTTCGAGTTCGACCTAATTGTAGTCTAAATAGAAAACATCATTCCTCTCAAACTGGCGCCCGTTTACCTGTAATGTTCAAGTTGGTTCCAACAATAAAAAATTCGTAGACACATTCGTTTTTCTGGACAGTAGTTGACAATTATGGGTAGGAAGGTCTTTGATGGTGTCGATCGTGAAGGAAGATTAAAACAACTTACTCTTTAGTGGACGAGAGTCACAATAACTGGTGCTACTAGTCGTAAACGTAATTTTCTCAAGAATTATTTGCTTAGTTAAGAACTTAAAGTTCCTAAGCCAGACGATTGATATTGTTAAGTTAAAGGTTGAATACCTGCACCTCCAAGGACTACGGTTAATTATTCAATCATCGATGACTAATCAATAAGGTTAAAATCAACGTTATGGATAGGTCAACAAATCGTTTACCATGTTAACTCGGCTAGGATAGACTGTCTTTCAAAAGAAAATGGATCTAGTCATCCAGTCATGGTACACATTAAAAATTAGAAATTTTCGCTAAGCAAAAAGTTTTTCTGAATCGTCGACAATAACTACAGCGCGTTATCAGTGAATTTGGGTCCCAAATACTCGAAAAAGTGGCCCAAGATTGCATCGAAGAAATGCTTTCCGTCAAAAAAGCTGGGTAAGCGATATGTCTAAAGTAGTGGTCAAAACATAATTTTTCAATATACGAGTAGATAAAGATATTTTAATCAAAATACGTTAAACAAATTAAATGATGTTCTGAAGGTATACCTTGTTTAGTGTTTGAAAACATCTTATTATTAATAGATACACAAAATAAAAGCTTAATCGGTTCGTCTCTTATTTAGTAACATACACTTCGTAAGACTACTTCAACTAGGTAAGCAACAACCCCCTCAATTCAATTGTCAATTAATCAACTGATTAAGGAATTAAAAACATATCAACTTCCCTTGCCACAAAACAATCAAATAAACTACTTATTTAATTGGATTGGCATTTCAGTTCTTTGTTTTTCTATATAAGAGAAGAGAAATCAAATTCTCAAAATCAAGCCTGCAATTATCACATGGGAAATTATCTAAACCAGCTTACATAATAAATTCCATGAAACACACTTCAGTGCCTTCAAGTTATAATATACATTTGATAAGAGATATTATTCAATCTCAGTAATATTATCTTTTATCCAACTGTATCGATTATCTCTTTAAGTAATTTGCAATTTATCCCCAAGCAAAATGTAAGTAGTCAAAGTAAATGTCCTCCCGTATCGAGGTCGTCACCTAACATCGTTTCTTAATTAAACGACTATCAGGAGCTGAGCCATCCAACCATCTACCACCCATCAAATCAAAAGGGGTTGGCAAAAAAGGTAGCTCATTTATAAGGAACATCATCATTAGACATACGAACATGAAGATGTATTTTGTACACGGTTCAATCCCCAACCCTATTGTCTATCTAAGTTGTGCATTATTAAGTGTTACTATCTCCCCAATGAAGACTTCAGATTAGGTAATGAACTTTATGAATAATTCTCAAGTCTCATGACATACTTTCACTTAGACAATGCAAACAATCATTTTCCAAGGATACAAACAAAGTTCACGGCGACGTTTCTTCAACTGATATTAAATCTTAACGCCTTTGTTGAAAGTATCTATACAGATGTTGTATACATGGTCGTTAAGTTAAAAAATATATTGATTCGGGACTTACCTATCCACAACCATTGCAGCGAATTTCCAATCGCTTATTAATTCAGCTTCATCGTCTGCTTTCCTCATTCGCGCCGTAATAAATTGCAATTCTTTAAGAATTAAATGCAAATCCTTGTGGTTGCATCCTATAGAATTGTGGTGTTCTTCCACCGTCGTCGGCCGGCCAAAGCTTCTATATATACAAAAATTAAAAAAAAAAAAACAAAATCGTTAATTGAATTTGACGACCATAATTGATTTTCGTAAATACTTACGCCGATGATCCTATTGCTGTTTGAGAACCGGAGATTGTATGTCGAAAATCGTCATCGATATCCAATACATTGGCCAGCAGGGATTTCGAAGAACGTTCTTTCAATTCTAATTCTTTCATTCTATTGCTTAGCAATATTGTTTTTCTAGTTATTTTCCTGCCGGGACGACCCATTCGTAGAATCCATGGCAGCCATTGCAGGAAAACGGATTTTATCTAAACAAATATTATATAAGAATTTTTGAAATAAATTAAAATAGTATAGTGTACGATAAAATAGATCTGAAGAGGATTCAGATCTAAAAGGGATATAAAGCCAGCAGATAATTCAGAGTAGAACAGCAGGGAGCAATCTCTTTTTAAAGAAAACAGCAGTATTTTGGAAAGTATAGTTTTTTATGATGAGATGCCGCAACGTTCTAAGGTAAGCCCCCTCTTTGAGAGATTTTACAAAATAAGAGTACCATGTAACAGTTATGGCTATGTAAACAACCATCATCACCGAACCAAAATCTAGGGTAAACAGAGAAAAAATTTGAAAAATTCAATTGAATCCCTGATTCATTAGTTCAAGAGCGACAGTTTTATTGTGCTGCGAAAAAATCTAAACCACGTTAAGAGGGTTATTAGTGACTTAGTTGAGAAAAGTAATGATCTTTAACGTACATTTATGAAACATAGCCTACTGATGTTCTAGCTCTAAATACCACAACGAAATTTCTGGTTTGGTGAGGAGCACTGACAACGGCATGCAGCGAAACAGGTGCCGTTCGAGACGTCTGCAGAAAAGAACGATATTCATAAACACCTTTCAATCCATCTTCCAATCAAGAATTGGATTCTTTGCCACACATTTTGACTCCATAAAAAAAAAAAACACTGTGTCGCTGGCAGCCCGGTATGGGCCATAGCCCAGCTTCTTGACACTCATTTGTGTTGCTCATGTTGTCATTTTTGCCACATCTGAGCGGGGCCTACGGTTTATCGCCGAGTCCGAACGGCACTCCTTAGAAGCTTTTTCGTAGGCAATTTTATTTCCGGGGGTTTGCCATTGCCCGCCGAAATTGTGATGGCGATTTGAACTATTGGTGGTGACTCAGCCAGAAATCGAACCCAGACTGTCTGCGTGATAATCCAATGAGCTCGATAGTTAGCCATCGCCATCGCCATAGTAAAAGGAATATTCGTAAGGCTATTACAAAGGAAGTATAGGGTTAGTAGACTGTTTTCTACAAGTACCTATAGAACGCGTTACATTTGTTGATTCTTGTTTTTGTCAATTTGTGATTTTTCTTCTTTTGACAATAAACATACTCGTATCAATGCCTGTTAGTAGCTACAATTTCAATTTTAAAACGGAGTTCAAAAACGAAAATTTTCGAAATTTTAAAATTGTTTATTTCCATTAAGTCAAGAACGCTGCTGAAGCTTAAAATGTAAAGCTTATGGCGTTGATTGTTTAGGAGTTAGAAATAGTAGCAGGCGACCAATGATATGAATTACAAGAGAGTCACTGAACAGAACGAATCAATAATTGCGTCAGGCATCTCAAACTCAATGAGATTGAACTCTTTTGAAATTTATTATCACTGGTGATGAACAATAGGTTGTCTGTAACCACATCAATTGAAAACGATGATAACTTAAGCACGATGAACCAGCCAAAACCACATCAAAGGATGAACTGCAACATATTGGGATTATATAATATGTCGTGTGTTTCAAGCTGCACAAACCAAACGTTCAGTTCAGATGTTTATTGTCAACATCTAAATAAAACTGAAGAAGGCAATCAAAAAATAAGACCAACATTGGCAGATCGTAGGGGATTTGTGTTCTACTATGACAACGCTAGATACCACACATCTTTGGAAACTCGCGAAAAATTATCGAATCTTAGCTTCATAGCGATGTATCATCAACCATACATCGCCAAATTTGCACCAGTTGGTCAAAAGTTTGCAAAACTCTTTGAATTGTTAAACATTTACCAATGACTTGACTTCGAACTTGGTTCAATTTTTTCTAATAAGGGCCAAAACATTCATGAATATTCCAGAAAAATATCCGAGGGTCAACGAACAAAATAAAATACATGTAATTGAGTTTATTCTTTGTATAAAAAAGAGATCTTTGTCCACACTTAAAATATGAAATGAACAATTTAATTCCTCTGATGGTGGAGTTAGCAACTTCATTCGAAAGGTAGAAAACCTACTTCCCTAACCACAACTCTAACCAATCGGTAAAAAAGATCTTTTAGGTCAATGTGGCTTCATGATTCGTTTGAATAAAGATTAATGGCTGGAGGCTGATACCCCAAGCGACTCCATATACCGCTGAAATGAACTAGGACATGAATATACGATTAAATTATCTGATAAGGACTTACATTAACTGAGCGATTAATTATGATACTACGAGTAATATTTTTATGTAATATGCTGAGATGCTTTGCGGGAAGGAACTACTTACTTACGCCAGGGTAGATTGAAATCACATAAAATTGTTAAAAATAAAAGTATCTTGGACCTAAAAAGCACTAACTCGAAAGTGCAATATTAATGGATTTTAGAGGGGCTTACAATTAATGACAAGCAAGACAAATGAATATTCTTGTTGTTCAAAACCGTTTTTGCCAAACTAACCCCAGAAGAAAACATCTTGTGAGTTGCCAGATTTGTGAAGAACATATATCGGGTTTTCCAATAGGGACTTGACAACTTTGAATTTAATTTGTGAACGCACTCTTTCACTAATCAACAAACAGTCAATGTCAATTTATTCAGTAAACTCAACATTTTATAAAAATTTTCTACCGAAATTCGGAGCCGGTGATTGCAACTTTAAGAGCGTTAATTCCAATTTTCGGTCGTAATTCTCGCCCTAGTAGACAGGCAATAACAAGTTTAGTGCAAAAATTTGAGTCTACATATTCGTTGTGTGTGATGTTGCCGTGTCAGTGAAACAACAGGTTGGTCGAAGTGTCGAAAATATCGCTGCCGTTCAGGCGTCCGTAGCAAACGATCCAAATCAGTCAATTCCACGGCGTTTTCAAGAATTGGGCGTCGCTCAGACCACATTATGGCGTATATTTGGCCTGAAACGAAAGACATGGACTTGGACGACATGTGGTTTCAACAGGATGATGCCACAAGCCACACAGCACACGTTACAATCGATTTATTGAAGAGTAAGTATGGTGAGCGATGGCGCGATAGTTAGCTCATTGGACTACCACGCAGACAGTCTGGGTTCGATTCCTGGCTGGGTCACCAACAATTTTTCAAATCGCCATCACCCTTTCGGCGGGCAATGGCAAACTCCCGAAAGTAAAATTGCCTACGAAAAAGCTTCTAAGGAGTGCCGTTACGACTCGGCGATAAACCGTAGGCCCCGCTCAGATGTGGCAAAAATGACAACATGAGCACCACAAATAAGTGTTAAGAAGCTAGGCCGTGGCCCATACCGGGCTGCCAGCGCCGCGGTGTGTTTTTTTTAAAGTATGACGAGCGTATTATCTCAGGAACTGGGCCAGTCGATTGGCCGCCTCGTTCGTGCGATTTAACGCCGCTTGACTTTTGGCAACGTTAAGTCATTGGTTTATGCCAACAAGCCGACAACGTTGGAAGAGCTCAGAGCCAACATTGAACGCGAAATAGCGGCCGTTTCGGCCGAAATGTTTGGCCGAGTTGTTGAAAATTGGGTCTAACGAATCGACCGCTGCAAACATGCCCGCGATGGCCATATGAACGAAGTCGGGTTCCATTCATAAATGTTTTGATTATACTTCAAGCCGATAATAAAGTTTTTGAAATATCTCAAATGGTTTGCATTTTATTAAAAAAAAAAATTGTCAAGTCCTTTTTGGAAAACCCTATAGTATATTTCCATCAGACTAGTGCGACTTAAGTAACGTGATGGGTGCAGGCGGAGTGACCGTTTTTAGTAGGCAATGGGATCTTTGACCGTCGCCCCTCAGAATATAGATATTGCATGATACGAGTATGATATTAATCATATTGTAGAAAGGCTTTTACATTGACTTCACAAAGTCTCTCAACAATGACCAGTTTGTATGAACCGTATGAATATATCAATTCGAATAAGCATGCAAAAAAGCCGAAAATCTAGAAGCTTAAGCCTGAATGAAAATATTTATTATTTGCAACTTAAAATCTAGTTTTTCTTTTTAATGGCAATATCGTCTAAATGTGATTGATTGACTCGGGAACATTGGCTTCAACTTCTCCAACAAGACCCTAAAGGTGTGTGGAGATGCACCGTATTTCTGGAATTGAATTATATTATTCTCGGGATGTAGATGCAGTTGAGACAACAAAAACGTATCGATCATTTAGCAATAAATAGCCATGGCTCAACATTGAGGTGCTGCATCATAATGCTACAAAATATCTGGGCATTTTCATTATTGATCTGTAGAAAAAGCCCATTTGTATGCATATTCACATTTGGATGAGTTTTCTTATATGTCATATGAAATTGCAGCGTACAAACAATTAATAGCCTATAAGTGGGGCAATTAAATTTAGAGGTAAATAGAGCTAGGAAATCGCTTTATATTTAAATTGCTTTTTCATTTACAGATCTAAAATTAAAGAAAGCTCTAGTAATAGAACCAATGTTGCAACACAACTGCAACGTTTAAAGTTCATATGAACTTAAACTTTTATGTACCTTATTGAATGGGAAGGTTCATTTAAGAACAAAAAACATGCGTAATTTTAAAACTAACTCTTTAGTCACGTTTCAGGCATTTCCAAAGAATTCCAAAAAAACTTTTTCAGTAATAAAGTAGAGCGAAAGTATACGAGTACGTTAATTTGTAATTGCAAATCACAGACAATTCAAAGGCTACACACAGTGTTTCTAGCTGAACTATTGCCAACTCTTGCCATAGTCATTATCCATTTGATATTCACATAAACTAAAACCCCTAAAAGTAAGGACGGGAAATTAAGGGTAATGGAAAAGTTTTTGATGCCCTTATTTTCCCAAAGTACGGATACACAAAACCTTTCCGTTTACGAGTATGAATACCTACGAAGTCGTTTAAATGATTAGAGCAACCGAAAGAACTTAATCGTCAGTTGTAAAGAAAAACATATACGAGTATATTCATGCGATATGCGACACATTGACGCATAACACATTTACAAAAACATTTTATACCATAAAACTTTTAAAAAACACCAATACAGATGGATATGCTGTAAAGAATTAAAAGAAAATAACTTACCCACGGTGGCATTTCGTGAATATCCGCAGTGCGATGATGATAGTTAAGTACCACGACTGTAAGCACCACAGATGACGCCACCATGAACATGATGCAATTAAAGTATGTACCTATTCGTTGTTAGTATGCAGACAAAAGAATACATTAGTACCTGTATGTCAAGCTAGACAATCAAAAGATTATGTTTATCAAATGTATTTTCATTTTTTTTTTCTTTTACTGAATTTTACAAAATATAATAATAACATTTGTTTTAATTTTTTTTTGTGTTTTTTGTTAATAACATTTAATTAGCCAATTTGATATATATTTTTTTTTAATAAAAGCAGTTGATAAAGATAGACGATAGACTAATTCCTAATCATACAAGCATGCGAGTTAATTTATTTTTTCGTATAAGAAAAATCAAAAATTTTAAATTAAAACTTTATTTCAAAATAAAGAAAAAACAAAATTAAAATAAAAATGAAATGAAATATGAAGAACATGCAAATGCGTTTTTAGTTTTAAAAAAAATATTTTTTATATCAATTTGATTCACTAAATGGACAAGCTGTTAGCTACTACCGGCTACTACAATGTTAACAACGCTAAAATGTCATGCAAAACGATTGATGAACGCTCGCAGCACTGGCACAAAATGTTTATTTACTTTGAATTATTTCGTTTTGTTTTTTTTTTCATTGAAGGTCTATTATTATTTTCTTTAATATTTTTTATTTTTCTTTGAGTGATTTTCGCATTTGTATTCTAATGAAACAGAGATATACAGAAAGAGTGATATTAAAAAGAAAACAAATTCAGAAAAAGGATAAGAAAAAGATGATAAAGTGTTTTTTTTTCTTGATTAATAATAAGCAATTATATAATATATTTTTTTTAGGTGAAATAAAACTTTATTTTCGCCGAATTTATCGATTTGGTTTTATATTATTTTGTGTGAAGGTTTTTTTCGTTTTTAATTCATGGAGTTTAAATGGAGTATTTGTATATATATTTTTTTCTAGAAAGCGTAAGTTTTGGGAAAATTTTGAAGCAAAAACTTGTGGAAATAATCAACTGCATCTTATACACCTACCAATATTGGTGATATAAATCATTATTTATAGCCTTTTACACTTAACTTTCCTTGAAAGTGTGCAAATTTCAGTTCAACTCCTTCATTGGTACTTCTGCATCATAGACAGTTTTTCGTTCAGTTAAAATGTGCTTCTAGCACCCGTTATTTTGTCATTTGTGGAAGTAAAAAAGTGTCTAAATAACTGTTTTCAAATTTGATTACTAGCCCTATAAATTAAAATAACATTTTACATGTTCAAACATAATGTGTTCATCATTCTATTCGTTGAGAATCACAAAGAAGGAACGTGTTTTGATAAGATTTCAGTTCATTTTGCCATTTTCTACTCTTTTCTACTAAAGTTAACCTTATACTAGATTTAGGGAGTAAATTGAAGAAAAATTCTCTTCAATCTTTTTATAACATGTTCGTGCTTACACTTTGCTGCGTCGGCAGCTATTTATTTTTGCGACGAAATAAGGAGAAAACTTTGCTTGTAATTTTCGATTACTGACCAACGGAAAAAGCCTTATAAATATATTTTTCTGCGAAATCATGTTATCGAAGTTTGGAATTGTTGACTTATTAGTTTTATTATTATTGAATTATTATTTTCGACGCGTCAAAGTTATATACTCGTATTGTAGAATGCCACGATCAGTGTGAGTTGAATCTGACTGAGTATCGGCCTGCAAAATCACATCAAAGGAACTTCAGTCCATAAATTACAAGCAATATGTTAACCAAACGATTCTAGAAATGTCGCAAGAGTTCCTAAGAAACAAAGCGAGACGTCCATATTGGTCAGACTAATATTCCTCCAGTTTTTTTCTATTATAAATCTAACATAATATACACATAAACCTTGAGAGACAGATTCAAACGTTCTGTTAGTGAAAAATTGAATGGCTCCTTGGACACAGGTTTTGCAACAGAAAGCTTTGTGTGACAAGATCCGAGGATCAAGAACGAAATATCTTAGAATAAAATACGTGGACGGAGAAAAAAGTGGAAAAGTGGATGAAGAAAAAACTTGTCTAAACGATCTATCTAAATTTATTATATTAGCTTATCTAAAGGTTAAGGCAACGAAAAATCGAAAAGAAGGCTTGGCACAAAATGTATTTTAACAGAACGGAACAAAATAAGCATGGAAGTGCCATCGTATTGACATCTTAATTTCTACAGGAAATCGTATCAAAATCGGTGTATATCCGCACAGGTAGGAAATTGTCCTTGCAAAAGGAAAATACTGTTAAGCGATTTATATTATCTTTTGTATGAAACATTAAGTTAATCCTTGTCATCTTTGGGTATTGAAATGGGAACATCCGGAATTAAAACTGTGAATACGAAGACTTCAATGTTAAGCAAGACGGACTGTAGCGATGGACGCCAAATTACCATCCATGCTGGATTGACGTAAAACAATGGGATTTTGTGTATCCTTAAAATGTTTGGACACTACGCCGGTAAAGGAAAGTTAAGGAAAAAAGAAAGGGAAATATCAATTTACATTAGCTTTGAATGTTTGCAGGTTGTAATGACTAAGAAATAAAGAGCTCGGGATGGCATTCACGATATATCAATTTACGCCCGAAAGTGGGCTTAAGGTAGATTGATAAGAATTCATAGAAAGACGGGTTTTACGGTTAAAGGTTAAAATTCAGTGGAAAATTCGTGATGAAAATAGGTAGGACAGCAGACAACTTGTCGATGTTTGAGGTTTTTTATTGACTGGGTGATATTACTCGTAGAATCAGTTATAAATCGTATCTTATTGTTTTGAATTATATCTAGAAGGTACAGGTAGATTTTGGGAGCAGCAAACCAGATTTGGGAATTGTATTACAATTTTAATGCCGTATATAGTACATAAGTTAAGGAGGAGGAAGTGCAATACTTCTTACATCGCTTGAGGACACCTAGAGACTTTACAGCATTTCTGTCAACATCAAATACGTGGTTATCACAACCTAAGTTGTCATTGACACACATACAGAGAATTGCATTTTTTCCGTTTCAACAATGCATGTAAACCATTTAGATAATTAATTAAATTCTATTCCATTTGCAATACTGTTTACATCGAAACTTATTGATTTAAGCATACGCTGCCGCATACGTACTACTGCCGAATAGCAGGGACGTGGTTCGGGAACGAATATGAGAAGCAGAGAGTACTGACATCAGCGAAGGAATATACTGATTTAGAAGTAACAGACAAGATATACAGAACGAAGCCCTGAGGCACGCCATCATTTATTTTGTCAATATCGGACTTAAAAGTGATCTCAGTCAGGGCAGTATTTTGCTGATAGAACTTTTCAAGAAGGTATCACAAAAAATTCAATGACAACCACAATTAGTCATAAAAGTGGACTGTTACAATTAAAACAAGAAAATAGGCTATCCTTCGGCGTCAATTTTCTGTATTTGGAACGAATTTGAAGAATAATGCAAGAGAAGTGCAAAACTCTGCTAAACACTGCGTCCACATAAAAAATAAGTGTGATAAAATAAAAAAAAGTGGCGTAGTGAGAAAAGACAAGCGTCTCAAGTGTTAACTAATGCGAAACATACCAGGAAACATATATTCCAAACCTATACGTAAGAAAGAAGTGCAATGTCAGAGCAGATTCAGTTGCCAAAATACAATACGTTAGATTTGAAGTCGATTTGACGAAGGAAAATTAGTGTGCCAAAGAGAAGCAAATAGACTGAATCAAATGCCATCAGAAGGATTGCGATTTTGTGTTATGAAATGATAAGAACCGATTAGATGTCTAAACATTGAAGAGAAACTCTTCTTGTTACAAGATATAGAGGCAAAAGCAACACAAGAAGTTGCAGCCACTTACGATAGATTTAACCTATATCTCATACTATTAAATTCTACAAGATACTCGTAGTTACAGGCACTCGACAATGAAATACTCGTATTATTAATGTCCATAACTTTGTGAGAGGCAGCTCAATATATGAACAGATTTTAAGATAAAATTGGACTACACCCAGCATTGTACACAGGCTTGGTTTTTAAATTTGGAACTAAGCCAACCCCACAAGCATCTTAAGAGCAAGTGGGTGCGAGTGATAAGGGTTACATATTAAAATATGATACAGGAAATGATTTTGAAATCGGTTTACGAATGGTCTTTATTCTCATTTAAAAACTCTTCAACCTGAATTCTTTTAAATCAGAAACTTCGTGACAGATCTGATGTATGTACATTAATTTTAATGCAAGTCAAAAACTAATGAAAAGTCAGAGTTAAGTTGATTATTTCCACAGGAAAATTAGCAAAATTTATAATAACGTTTAAATTTATATTATACCACCCATAATTTCGTTCCCCATTAACCTCTTTAATAAATCCAATATTTTTCTTCTACATTAATTTCATCTTTAGTTTGTTTTTTTGTTCTTTAATTAATGTGAAAAATTGTGATTGGCAAAATATAGTTAAAAGAAGAAAATAGTTGACAGGAACAAATTGATTTTAAAATTAAAATTAAACTCAAATTGAAGTTGAAAGTTATATTACTTTGAAGTGAAGTTATTTATTTTTATTAGGAAACAGAAAGAAATAATAAAATAAAAAGAAAAGAAAGAAAAAAATTGAAAAGGAACTCAAAATCAAAAAAAAAAAATTTACATTTACCAATACATTGAGAAGAGGCACATCCATATATCCAAAACTGGGAAGGCATTCAACATAACACATTCCAATATTAAGAAAGACGTATTTTCTGTTTAAATTTTTATGATAGGTATTTAGTATTAGTTTGTTTACATTCATGTTTGTTTATTTAGTAAGTAGTATTAGTTAGTATAATTTATTAATTAGATACATGATATTTTGTTTATTGTTTTTTTTAAAGAGGTTTAAGTTAAGATGTTTTTTTTTATATATATTTTATTTTAGGATTTGGTTTTGTTTTTGTATTTAAGCTCTTCATTATTTAATAAGAAAAAAAGTTATTTAAACTAATTAGGATTTAAAATTATCTAATTGATTTAAAGTTTGGATTTTATTTATATGGGTTTTGTTTTTAATAATAGAAAGATAAAATTAAAAAGGATGAGTGTTTGGTATTATTTTATTGTTTCTTTTTAAACAAATGGAATTTAACATTTATAACATACATGGCATACTCTACACAAATACACACGCAATTAAAAATCAAATAGGTACAAAATAAAATTGATTTGTTTTGTTAAATAAAAATTAATATACAAATTGAAAATAAAACAAATACGATAAACTAAGGTTCAATGAAATTAAATACTTTTTTTTGTTAGCGAATTGTTGTGATGAGAAAGAGTTTAAGTGCAGCGTATTGAAAAATATTGAAGTTCAAGTTTATTTCCTTAACAATCAAACTATTTTTTTTAAAATAATTTAAATTCATTAAACGAGCATTTTCGATTAATGGTCAAAAAGTAGAAAGTTCGAGTTCGAAATCCATAGAATGTAGACGTCGTTGAGAATAAAACTTGGTTAGAACAACAGTCATCAAAAAAGAAGCCTTACGACATAATGGAACCCTAGGGCAAACCAATACTTATTGTTTTCAAAACAACGAATCCAATATTAAGTTTAGTGATGATATATAAAGATAGAAAAGTCTCGAAAGTGAATAAGGCATTAAATGAAACTATTTGCTGACAAAACTGGTGTCTCATAAAAGTAGTGCTTTAAAAAACAAAATCAAATATTATTTCGAAGGAATGTAAATTGTGACTGTTATGTAATAGCGAGGAATAGGCTATTAAGTTGCATTTTCCAAGTAGGTAAGTGAGATGACTTGACTCGAATGAGAACTCTGACAATCATTGATATTGCTGCCGAATAATCTGCACGACATCGGTTGTACATTTTTGAACTTTTGTGGTTTTTTGTGGCTACAATATTTTATCGAAATGTACTTCATTTGAGGGAACGTTGTCGTAAGCCTTCGCTTTCAAATGGCCTTAAAGAGATAGTTTACAAGGTTTAAAATCGCATTATCTACTCGTACGTAGCAAAATTTGCCCGCAAAAAAGTAATGCGAAATTGTGTTATCAACTGTTAAAACGTATTCAGCAGAGAAAGTTTTGAGTCGAACGAACGAAAATCAGATGTTTGATGTCTGGTGTTCAACTCTTAAAATGAGGTAAAGTCACCAGGTTCGATGCGTTTATTGAATGTTTAATAAAAATCAGTCTTAAAAGTACTCGTATGTTCTTTTCCATATCTAAACGTTGCTGTTATTGCAGAAAATGCAAGCCTTTTGGGACCAGCGTTAGATCAAATGCCTTGAACGGATCTATCGATGTCTATGGTCTGCCAGAACGGTCGTCATTGGTAATGTCGTCCTGAACACTTCTAATGCCAATCAAAAAATACCATTTTCTTTAGAAAACCGTGGAGAAAAAAAAAATTAATTTACATATCGCAGCGCTGTTCACAAATGGCATGGTCTCAGGGACTAAAGTTCGGTTGGAGTATTGACGACAGTTTT
Source organism: Volucella inflata (assembly GCA_928272305.1). Taxonomy (NCBI): domain Eukaryota; kingdom Metazoa; phylum Arthropoda; class Insecta; order Diptera; family Syrphidae; genus Volucella; species Volucella inflata. The sequence continues at coordinate 4,483,819 of OV743717.1, read as the reverse complement.
ACCAACATAACAAGAAAATAAAAAAAATGCTATACGTTGGCTATTCCCGAAACAAGGTTGTATACCGGCTACACAAATTTGTGAAGTACCCAATTCATGAAATCGTCGTGAAATCAATTAACCTGAAATTTTAGCCTTTGAAATTATTTCGCTCTACAGAAACGAAATTCACACTTATTCCTGAGCGACGGGCATATTTTCACTTTCCACATCAATAACTTATTTAAATAATTGAGTTTTGAAACGAATCTGTTATAGCAAATGCAGGAGGAGTAGGAGCTTCACCTCAAACTATTAAGCTTCGAACTGTTAAAGCGAAGTTTTCACCACTTTTGTAGTAAATTAAAAGAGTATAAATGTGTTGACGAAACGAAAAAATAGTTGCCTCTTATTCGAAAAACCTGTATCTCAAAATATTTAATGAATATTTAGATGTCTTAATAAATGAAATATTGTACTACATGTTTAACAGTGAGCACGACCTATCAAAAAGAAGTCCTGGACATTCAATTGTCCTCCATGGAAGCACTTGAGTGAATGAGTGGATGTGCAAAGCCCAATTTTCTTTGGCATTTTGGTAAATTTTAGCCGATATTTTATGATTCTTACGCTGAATGTTAGCTTGCTAGTAGTCTGTTAGGGTTAGGGGCATAGACTAGTAGCTGTGACACTTCAGCAAAACGGAGCGGTCTTATTTTAGCCTTAGAAATATTGTACATATTTCAATTTAGTATGCTATCCACTAGCCACTTTATTTAGAATGCATACTAGGATTTTAGTAAAGACGGGTCAAAAAAAAAGACGATTGGACTTGGTTAGAAAGTCACATCAAGCTCTCTGATTTAGTACATAGATCCTGATTAAAAACCTATTATACATTAAAGTAGATTTCAAAACATTTTTCAATATCACATAGAGAAATGCAACTTGAACTTCAATTTTAAAATAATAAATCGGCTACTTTAATTCTTTCTCACCATTTAAAGTAGCTTTAAAGGTGATTTCGTTAGAAGAAAGATTATTCTTTAAAATATTTACAGTAATTTATTTATTCTGAAATTCGTGAAATTTTAAGCAAAGTAAGAGATACAATTTTCGGTGAAAATTTCTCTTTAAAATATGATTAAATTTTTTCTTCTGTTGTATGTGTACGTGACTTATTTCTAACGAAACACGTGCCATAAATGAAATAAAAAAAAAAATGATTTATATATAATGTATACGAGTATTTAAGGGTGAAGATTTTATGAGTGAAGGGTAGTAAGGGGTTTACTTTATATTCTTTTTAACTGATTGTATGTACATACAAATTAAATAAGAATTAACGTTTTCTTTTTGCTAAAAAAAAATTAACACATTAACGATTGATTCAGTTTTTTATTATTTAAATTAGTTTGGTTTTCTAGTTTTTTGTTTTTTTTTTGGTTTTTGTTTCAGTTGAAAAGGTTTAAGTTTAATTTTTATAAAAAATGATTAATTTTTAGACATTTCTTGTATTTAATTGAATTAGTTTCTTTGGTTATATATGATAAAAATTTATTTATAAGTCGCTTTTGATACTTGGAAAGAAGAGGAATTTTTTTTTTCAGTTGGTTTTAACATTTTATTTTTATAAATTTATATAAGCAAATAGGGTGAGGTTTTAAATTATAATTGGATTAGTATAGTAATCTTTTTATTTTTAATATCAAATTATGTACGTAGGTATTTACTTCATATCTACATAAATGGTGGTTAGAGAACAAAATAAAAATGTATTAGATATTTTCGTAATGAAAAGAATATAGTGTATATAACAACGCTAACAAAGCTTCAACGAAAGATATTGTTTGCTAACGAATATGATATGTGTAGAGAATCAAATAGCAATGAAAAATAAATTTAAGAAGCTTTCACAGGGGCAGAATTCTTTAATTCTTCTTTTTTTTAATTAGATTTTTTTTTTAAATTTTTTATTATTAGAATACAACTTGTTGTTATTTTCTTTCTTTTTGATAGAAACGTCGTGTTGCAAAGCTGCTTTTCTTCGTTAAGCCGTTGATTTATTTTATATTTTTATTTTGAGGATTTAAAAAAAAAACTAGTTTTAGTATTTGTAACTAGTGCAGCAGAACTACTTATTTTAAGTAATTATTATACTTTTTTTTGAAGTACAACGTATCTACGCTACTTTGAAGCGATATTATGAGGCTTAAAAAAAATTTACAGAAAAGAGGAAATAATTAAAATTAAAGTATAAATATAAGTGAAATGTTAGAAAAAATAATAATTGAGAAACGAAAAGCTATACATTGAGGTTTTCTTACCCACCTAAATGGAAGTCATTTATATATACAAAAAGAGATGTTTTTTTTATTAATTTGAAAGTAGAAAGTACGAATTAGTGCAATGTTTTCTTTTTAATTAAAATGTCATTTTGTTATTAATTTATTTGAAAGCGATTAAATATTTTAGTTCAACGTTCTGCCGAACCTAACATATTGAGACAGTGTCCTAAATATCTTCTGTAATATAAAGTTCCGACAAATTGAAATTCTTAACGAGAGAACATTAGACCTTATAGTAGACTATATAGACTTGTACCCTAATAGCACATGGTTTATGTTGACTTAGTTTTAATTTTCTTTTAATTATAATTAAATTTGATGCTGGAATTAGATCTGAAGGACTAAGAAATATGAATTTGTACATAGTGGCGCTGCAAAGGAGGATCAGAGCCTACGAATACCGACTTCGCAGACAGAAATAGAGAGCAAAAAGCGTGAGATGTAGGAAAGTATGAGATGTACCGATGTTTAAAAAAAAAAGTCATCAATAATTCTGTCTACTAAAGCTTCGCAGTTACTTTAAATAATTAGACTACTTTAGGGATTATTCAAAGACAAGGTTTGTCAATTGCTGCTTTTTTGAATTCAATACTTAATCGCGGGCGGAGACATTCAAATAAGCGTTAAAAAAACAATTATCGTCTCAGTCATACTCTATGCTTGATTGTTACAAAACAAAGTGATTCGATTGCCGTGTCTGTATTAACAGTTTAACCTCGAACTGTACAAGCTATTTGGTCCCACCAATAAAATAAAAAAGAAGCAACAAGGTTAAAGCAGCTTCTCACCGAGCTAATAGAACCAGCAGGTAAGACCTTGGTCCGTAACATTACCAACGTTCTGGCAAAATTTCATCGAAAGATGTTTGTTATATCCACAAGAAGGGAAATTTTCTAATTCTTCCTACAATACGAGTATTTAGTAAACATTTGCAAATTATAGTTAGCCAACGATCCAGTCCATGGGACAGTAAGAGTGATCTCAGTAACCGCTCCTAATTTGAATAAAACATTTATGCCCGTTTTGTGGGTCCTGGGCTACAATAAGGAATAAGAACTTTCATCGGGGAGGGTAAAGATATCTCTGTAAATATACCGATATTAGACTGGTCATCAAAATATGTCTGCATCGGATGAGGAACCCGCATAGATATCCTTTCAGAGTAAAGGCACAGTAGAGTAAAAAAGCACGATGGGTAGCCGAGTTTAACTTTTCATTCAAAACTGGATAATCATGAAGGTATAGAGGTTGATGAGTTAAGTCTCTGGACTATAGATTTATAAAAATTAAAACTAAAATATATCAAAACAAAACAGATGGCCTTACAATCAGTGAGAAGTTGAAAATATGCGATACAATTGAGAACTTATGCAGGCTTATAGTATTAACACTATTGTAACGTGTTGCCACTTCTTATTGTCATATACATTGAATAAAATGAATGAACAGGTGTGAAGGATAATCATTACCTGAACAATAGAGGCAGTGAGATGTAGTGGATCTAGACACACAGTTCAACGCGATTTTTTTAATTCTTTAATGTTTTTTCTGTTTATATATTAGCTTGACTTAAACCCTTCTTTCTTGTAGAGGAGACATGGCCATGTATTTATTTAAAATTATTTACTACATTTAGATTCTACACTTAAAGTGAAAATAAACACATTTTACCTTCAAAAAATATGGATGAAACTTAGAAATCTTTTTAGTACATCACTCAAAATGTAAATTGGTCTAATGTTAATGGTATAAGGAGGGTTTTCTTAGTTACGAAAGGACATACAAATTGTTAAAGCTGCGTTGAAGCTATAAATGATCCATAGCATACGAGTGTGGTTGAAATTAACGAGCGAGTAAAAGACAGTCGACAGCGGAACAAAATTGGACTTCAAATTCTGGCGACCATTACAAATTTCTGGAAACAAAGTCGGCCGTTGAGGGAAAGAATGACCAGGCATTCAGAAGTTAAAGTTTAAAATCCTTCGACTTTTAATGCTGTGCATAAATTTTGACTTAAGAAAAGCATAGATATATTCGAAAGGCATTTCATTACATTAAAATATAATGAGACCAAGAACAATGATGGTATAGTATATCGAGTTATTGTTTTCTGGACGAAAATGTCAGCGACGCATATACAAATGTTATGGACATCAGCAAAGCATCGAAATTACTTTGCATATTCGCGCAAGCACTTGTGTTGGGAAAAACAGGTGAAATAAAGATAGGCACGGACATAATTGCCATAGAATTTTAAAATAAATATATATGTGCTATTAGAGTACATTTTATGACCTCATAAACTACCTAACCAAAACAGGAGAAATTAAAAAAAAAAACACGAATAAAAAAAGAACTTAAATAAGACCACAAGAAGGTATTCAAAAATTTAACAGAGTCTACAGCAAATGGCCTAATACATGTTATTTACAATGCAATTAGATTATACGGGTTTGCATTCAAAAAAGTTCCACTAAATAAAAAAAAAAAAATAATTATATTAGTAATTGATACATCATTTTAAATTGTACTATTTTTAATTGAACTTTCCCATTGTCAGAAACATGTTATATCGTTTGATTACTTCCAATTCACAATTTTTTTAAAAACCAGAAAAATAAACATGTTGGATTAACATGGTAAAAGTTCATCTTACGAATTTATTTTGAAAAAAAAAAAAACAATATTCAAAGTTATACAAGGAAAAAAATTAAATTATAAAATGAAAAAGAACAGATTTTGTTCTTTTAGTTGTAGAGTTTGTATTTTTTTTTTTGAGATTCGTTCATTATATCATGCGCAAGACCTACGAATGGAAAACTGCAAATTATTATCTAAAGATTTGTTTGTATAGGTTCTTTAATTTTTTTTTTGTTTGTTTCATGTCTTGGTCATATGATACAAGTAGTAGTTTCGCACACTCTTTTTTATAAATTTTTTGTTAAATGAATCTCATCTTGTTTAACCACAACACCTTTATTTAAATATTTTTTTTTTTAAATACTAGCATAATGCAGATAGGGCTAAGAATTGTTTTGTTTTTGGTTTTGTTTAGTCTTCTCATCGAATTAGTATTTTTTGTTTGGTTTTTTTTTTCTATTTGAAAATAGAGAGCGATCTAAAAGAGAAATAAGTCGTTTTTTTTTTTGGTTGAATAAAAAAGTTTACTTTAAGTTTAAGTTTAACTTTAGAATTAAATATTTTTTTTTGTGTGTAAAAGAATTGATATAATTTTGTTGTTGTTTTGGTTTGAATTTAATACCTAACAATGGTACAGCTTCACTCGTCTTGGTGATAACATTACCAACCAATAATGAAAAAACTGTTTGCGACAGAAGTATTGTAACACCTGTGAATTAGAATTTTAACAGGTACGACATTAGGATTGAACTATACAACAATTTAATAGGTTTATCCCACTGTGTTTTTTTTTTTACAAGTTAACAAGTCTAAAAGAAGGTGGATATCCTTTCGAAGTTGGTAGATATTTCAAATGGACAAGAGAATGAGAACGAGAACAAGAATCAGAACCCCTAAGATTTTACTTTTTTTAACTAAACGAAAAAAACATTTATAACAAAAATGAAAAGTTATAACAAAAATATTCAAGAAATTGTAAAAAAACTTTTCACATTTTGGTTAATAATATTTCTTGATGTCAAAAGAACCATTTGTTTAAGAAAAAGAATTAGAAGTAATCGCACGATTGTTTGGAGGTTTTGATTTATTTGTTTTTCTTTTCATTATTTAAAACATTAACTTGCAATAACGTTATTGAGTAGATTTATTCCTAAAACAGAGGAAAAGTATCAAATACGAAAATCACTAAATTTAAATCTCAAAAACAAAGAACTTCCGACTGCGGGAATATATTAATAAAAATTAAATTAAAGAAAAATATATATCTATGCAATAATAAGAGAAGAAATAAAAATGTATAAAATCAAATTAAAGTAAGGTGCAAACATTTAGAATTAACACAGGTTATTACGATTACGGTTACATGTATGTCTTTTTTTTTATTTGTTGATTTCCACAAATATAATGAAGGGGACAATTTTACAAGCCCTCTTCGCTTTGGTTAGTTAAGGTTTTGCTAACTAATTTTTACACAAAAAAGTTTATTTACGATTAATGTTTTTTTTTTTTTTTATTTAACATATACGAATACGATATACGCACTATATAATTAAATTTGTGTAAAACATTTTAACGAACATCAAGTAGTAGTAATAATGGATGCTCCTTAGACCCATTCAAAATGAAATGATATTTTAGTGGAAAGTCTTGATTCAGGAAAGTGTTAAATCTATTTTGTTATTAATAATTGTAATTGTATATAATGTATTTTTCTTTTTTAATCGTACGATTACATAAGCTTTAGTTTTAGTTTGCTGAGGTTCTGATCAAAAAATATCATTCCAAAATGGGCCAAAGTACATAGGACAGGAATACCAAAGAAAATCAATAAAATATACAAACTCAAATCTTGTAAGAAAATTATAATATATAAAAAAAAAATAAGAAAAATAATAATAATAGCGACATGATAGCAAAAGTGAATAGGAATTTGTAAAAAACAAAATAAGATTAAAAATCAACTGGTGATAATACACTTAGAAGAAAAATTAAAAAGCGATTTCTCTTGGCATTAGAATTATTTTCGAAATTAGTTAAATTTATTTTTTTCTTTTTGAGTCTTTTTGTTTTTTTTTTTGGAAGTTACAATTTAAGACGCAATAAATACTTTTATTTGAATTCCAATTTATTTTGTTTAAATAAGTGAAAAAATCCGCAACTGAGAGTTAAAAAACTTAGACAATACGTCATTTATTCGAATAAGAAAAAAGGTCAAAAAACACAAAACAGGACAGCGTTATTAATATGTGTTTGGTTTTTGCTTAACAACAAATATTTATGTAAATATATATAATTTTTCCAACACTGCAACTTTGAGCGAAAACAATAGATTTAAGAAACAACAAAAAGGAACAATTATTACTTTGTTTTTATTTTTCTTAAATAACAAAAATAAAACTATGATATATTCAAGTAAGAGAGTACTCGTAGCAACCCATAAGGGAACAGAAAATAAGAGGACGATTTATATTAATAGAAAAAGGAAAGGAACAAAAAAAAACGGAATACCAAATGAAGAAAACATCCTTGACATACACATATATTATATATAGATATTTTAAGATATATAATAATCATATATAAAGTTATTAAACATAAAAATATTGAAATCACTTATAAGTTTTGTGTTGTAGTATTTTGTTTTTTTTTTTGTAAGTTTTGTTTGTTTAGAATTTGATTTTTTTTTTGTTTGAAAATTGCATTATATGCAATCACTACCTAACAAGGGGATTGCATCAGATACTTGGGGCAATGTCTCAGCTACAAGGTTGAGAAACACTGTGAGCGATAGAAGAATTGTAACTCCTGAAACAAAAATAAAATACCAAGAAAAATGTCACAAAAATATTTTCGGTTTGTTATCTTTAGAAGAAGAATTTTGTTTTTGTTTTAAATAGATTTTGTTTTGGTTTGTAACCCTAGTTTTTTTTTCTTTATTTTTTTCTTAAATGTTTAAAACAAAATTGTTATTAAATTTGTGCATTTCGATTTTGTGAAAATTTCCTATTCCCATAATTTTAGCATTTCGATGATAGATAGTTTTATGTTGTAATATTACCCTTGCTTTGAGATGCAACGCCTTATTTTTTTCTGTTTTTATAAACGTATGCTTATCATAAGACCTACTTCTAAATTTGAGTCTAATTTTACTATTTTTTTCCCTCATTTTTTCTTTGTATAAGAAAATTATGGGAAATAATTTAAAAGCAAAATGAGAAGAAACCATATATATAAAAAAAATGTGCCTCTTAGAATTTAAAAGTTCATCAACAAGGTACTCTGTCTTTGTATCCCTCTTTTTAATTTAATCTGCCAATAACTGCGAAGTTAAAGTGGTTTTTGGTTTTATTTGCACTAAATTGGCTCACAGTTGCAGAAGATTGAAGAACTTAGAACGAGCTCATTGATGGCTAGTATGCGAGTGCAAACATTCCCAATAAGTTTTTTCACATCGGATGGGGAGTAAACAGTGAAGTTGAAATAGTCGGATACTTCTTTGATCCATATAATGTTCTTTATAACTAAACATGGCTAAATAATACAGAAAAGGAAGTCGTTGTCCATACAATTAGACCATACTTGACAAACATAGTGGGTCTCAATCCTGGTTGAGAAAGAATGAAGGGTAGCATTTAAGTCAATATCCTGATCTCCACAAGCACAGCTGTGTATACTTTGGTTCTTGACTTTAATTCAAACTCATTTCGTTAATAGGAATTCTTCAGGATAGAGAGAGTCAAATTTCACGCCAGATTCCTATTCTGTTCTAGTATCTATACTTTAAATTCCTTCGGCCAAGCCCATGTGACCCTTCGATATTATGAAGGGATGTCGAAATAGACAGAATGACAAACGAGTTTCTAGAGAACCAACTAGAGCACTCAGGTCGCCTAAGTTTATCTCTGACAATTTCTTTATACTAACTGCTCCTACAGTTTGAGAGTTGTAACATTGGAGTAGCTACCGTAGTACCTTAAAGAAAACTTCATATTTAGAATAGTCTTGAGTATTGATGTTCTAACTGTTGACGACCCAATTGAGAGAAAAAGTGTCATCAATCTTTGGCTAATAGGTCATATGATGTCACACGAAATAATACTTGGCATGGTAGCGCGCTGGGTGGAGGACGATCTTCGTTAATACGCTATAAAAAAACAAGGCGTGTACGCGTTTCTAAGTGTTAGAATAACTGAAATCTCCGTTCATATTTTGTACGAAGGCTTTCTTTTTTGAATCTAGAAATAATCGATGATTGGTTTGCTAAATAGGATGTGTCGTCAAAAGAAGACTTAACCAAGTGAGCGTTAGCTATGGTAGCGAGGTGTTCCTAGGGTATTATTCCCATGATATAAGGCATAATATGGGCTTGTTCTATGAATAATGTGAGCAATGTACTATGCAGTAGGTTAGGATAATGCAAGATGATGAAAAACCAAGAGAATGAAACTTCATCCTTGCTAGCAAGCTTTTTAACACCTCATCATCCAAATTGAGCAGTTTACTGGTTAAGAAACAATCAACAAAATTCATTGCATTTCACTTTCGACATTTACCTAATTGTAGCCACGGAAAAACTATTCCTTCTTCCGACTTAATTGGTTTGGCAATAAAACCAGTGGAAATATTTTCGCCAAGCTATCAAAGAAGCAACGTAAAAAGTGCTCAGTACAATATAACCGGTGGTTTGATGAAGAATCCCAATAAGTAGGAAAGCAAAGCAAGAAGGGTACAAGAGCGATACTGCAAGGTGGTCGGAAACCTGTGGTTATTATTTAAATTTGAAGTAATATTAAGAAAAACATCGAATTTAGCTAAAGAAAAAGGAAGAACCAGAAAAGTGTTCGATTTAGGAACAGGAAAAGAAACATCACGCAGGCGGAAAGACAGTATCACCAAAGAACTGAACAATGATCATTATCCTAGATATGATCTGGTCAAATCCTTAGATGGCTTTTGCTCGTTTTAATCGTTTTAATTGAGGGACAACCAGGGAGAAATAGGAAGTACTTCCTTTCTGGTTTCGACCGTCAATGAGTTGTTTTAAAACTAATTACGTGGTGACGACTAGTAACTCCTCAATTAGGATAAATGGATGCAAAAACAACAGGCTGCAGAATAGGGCCGCATTTTTGTACAACAATCAGAAGCAGCCCCTTACAGTGTTTTTAGACAAGCAGAAATGGTTTGCAGATCTAAGTCCTGTTTAAATGAATGGAAGTAGGGAATAAAATAGCTAGAGAACTCGAAAGATTGAAGGAAATAAGCAAATTACAAAATTAATTTAGTCGAAAATTGAAAGAAATGTCTTCGAATAATTTTTCATCAGCTAATTACATGTGCTAACACAAGCTTCGTTTGCATTTTGATGAATTTGATGGTTTTCTAAGGATTCGAAATAATATCTTCCCCACGAAATGTTTGTAGTATGCATCCGAGTAAATCTTCTGAGGATGTTTACCCATGCATCTGTTTTAAATCAACTCGCCGCGAATTCTCACAAACCTAGGGACACATTTCAACAGCTCTAATTGAAAAACATGAAATATTGCTCACTTAATCTTTTTCCCTACGACAAGGCTTCTACCACTGTCAATGTCTTTCAATTTTGCAAGGCACAATAAACTGAAATAGAAAAGAAAAAAACACATCCCACATCCCACTCAAGAAAAAGAAAAAGAAAAGAAAAATGAAAAAATAGGAAAAAAAAAATTATTTCGCAACCTTCTCGCAGAAGCGTGAACTTTGTGAAATTTGTAAGGAAAATCCCTGAGATTTGAGGCTACTTTCAGTGTCATTCAAATGCTTTGAGTTGACAATAAAGATACATTAAGAAAATTAAATTAATTTAATAAGAAATATCCGTTATTTTGTCATTTTCCTCTCTAAGGCACAGAAAGCCTACATTAAAAATTATGGTCACTCTATTCTATCCTGGTTTCCTCTGATACTTAGCTATAATTTACAATTACGAGTACAAGTAGATATTCTTCTATAGTATTCCGCGGACACGGTTACGGTTACGAAGACTACGATTTTTGAAATTGCTCCAAATGGATAATAAATTGTAAGTGATACCATCATCGATTAAATTTTCTCGTTTGTTTTTTTTTTCACTCAATGAATATGGAGTTGCAACTCATCTATCTTATTGTCTACAGTAAAATTCAATTTTCATTATTAGAATTTTTTTCTGTAATTTTATTTTATGATTACATTTTTTTGATAGAAAGTAAACGAAAGAAATTGGTTAGTGCATGTGCAAGCAGTGTAAATATTGTGCTTGCATGGAAAATTGTTTTCAGTGATGTTGTTGGCAACAGAAATGCAAAACGTGTTATTATTTTTACTTATTTTTTTTTTTATCGATAGTTAGAATGGTTTTGAAAGCAACCATGTTTAAAGCGAAAACGTGTGTTTTCAGTTTTCAGTTTTTGTTTTTTTTTTGGCTTGAATTTCGATTAAACTTTTGCACTGTGTGTAGTTTACTTGAAAATATTAATTTATTGCAAAATAGGTGCAGAGAGATTAACTTATTACAATAATTGGATCGATATTTAATACTTTTTGTACTTACTGTTGTCGGAATAATCTTTTTGAAATTAATTTGCGCAAAAATGTTTAAATATGATATGTATGCTAATTTTAATTTTAAAATAAAGTTGGTTTTCAAATAACTTACTCTATGCGAGTAAAACCAAAATGAAATAACTTATTGGAAATCAAACTTTTTTATACAAGTAACACGAAACTATCTTCCGTCTTTATAATATCCCTAATGTGGCGGTTAGAGTCAAAGAGTTTTAGATTCCGAAAAAAGACCCAGCAGAGACCACCGATTAAAAAGCCAAAGCATCCTGATTAGAGGACGAGCTTCTTAATAGTATACAGCTGACTGTCACAGTTTATATTATTACATTTGGTGGTACACGCAATAGCTGACAGGGGATGCTTTAATCAACATTACAATTGCTTTATACCTGATTTTTTAATTGTTGCTTGTTCTTCGACACATTTGATACAGTAGACTAGAATGATGGAAAGAGTACCGAAAAGACTAAGATTGTTACCCCAAGCTCCATCTAAATAGACAGGTGGTTCGTTACAATTCAGCTTTAAGGCTTGCCCCGGGGACCCGAAAAGGTCATACAACCTGCAGAAAAATTACCATCTATGAAGCACTCAGCGACCATGGAAAGAGAAACTGATTGGTAGAAGTGATACCCACTGGAAGTGAATTAACTCTCGATACTGAAATTCATGCTTTTCTTCAGGCTAGAACAGGGACTTCAGGGCAAGAGTTGCACCCCTTATTCTGTCGATTTTTGTGTGCTCGAATGGAGCCGACGGAATTAGAGGAAGCTGTCAAATCTATTGACGAAAACTGCATATGACCTCCGAAATAAAGTGAAAATCAGCAAAATTCGGATGTGCCAAAAATGGTTGTTGCCACGTTGAGAACTATTTTAGTGTTAGTTTTCTACGGTTTTTGGCAAGTTGCCTTATGCCCAAATAATTTGCTATTTATTTGTTTGTTTTGTCACGAGAGCTTGTGTTTTTTGCCGAATTTCGTGTTATTTTTAAACTAGATACAAACGGAGAAAGTTTAGGTACAACCACCACTACCAAGGACGGGAGGCAAACTCACGGAAAACTGTGATTCCGGAAGATGGGTACAGCAGCAAAGTAGCAACTTGAGAGGCAAGCATCTCCGGGATTTGATACCATCTTTTAACTTGATTTGAAAGTTTCTTAGGGCAATAACTAATCGGCTCAACACTGATAAAATTAGTGGATAGAACCGAACTATCGATGTAACTATCAGACTAATTGGAACCGATTCATATCCGGCTCCTATCACTGAAAGTGTAAGGTGTTATATCCCTCGTCTTAGCTGTCGCAGCTGTGATGAAGAATGGGGGACATTAAAAATGACAAATATCTAGTTATACTGCAAGAGGGTTTAGAATAACTGTGGATAACTTAGAAGAGATTTTTACTGGTAGTATGACACGAGCATAGGTATACATATTCCGAAACCCCGGTAATCAGTAAAAGTAGCCTTTATATCAAAAGGCTTGCAATATCTGCGTCGAGTATAGGAGTATATTATATGCTACAAGGACAGTAGACCAGGAATAAAATCACTTACCTAGATAGTGGCGAGACACTGCTGTGTATCTTTGAAAGAGAAGATAAGCAGCAAAACTAAGACTCTTGGTTCCAAGAGATTCAGACTTCGCATAGAATTGATGAATTGACCGAACTTGGATTTTTAGAAACAAATATTGTAGTTAGCAGCTTGAAAACGTTAAGCCACCAATGATTTGCTCTAAAATATGACATGCTTTGAAGTACAGGGGCTCTGTCAAATCATCATTAGAAAATCGCGTTTTACAGTCAAAGTCATATAGTCGGTAGTAGATACCAGATACAGTTGAAACAATACAGAAAAAGAATGGAGTTAGGGAATACGAACCCATGGTGCAGTAAAAACTCTTTTAATGATTAAAGCGCTGAAAATGCCTTAAATAAGCAAACTGGCTCCAAACCAGAAGATCCTTGTCTAGAATGGATACATCATACTAGCTCTTGAAGATAATCGCAGATTTCTTCAGTAGGAGTTGGGTAAAGCATAATACTGATAATGATGCTAAATATTACAGCGTTTTCACACCAATCCCTGCAAGATTCGTTTAAGAGCATAGGTACTATGTAGTTCAGTGATTCTCACGAAAAAGTGAAAGTGATAAGATTCAATGATTACGTGGCAGTGTTTATCGTAACCAAATTCAAGGATGAGACTTGGCGACTACAAGATTAAGGCTGTACCTATAAACAGCCAAGAGGCTGTGTTGCATGTAAACTTTCGAAGTGTTAATCAAACAATCTGATCAAAGGTGTTCCTAAAATATATTACTTCGGAGTCCCGGAGCCCGCTTCACTTCAAACCCGAAGCTTTGAAAAAGACATCACTGATGTTGCGTCAGCGTTCAATTCAATAAAATAGTTTAAAAGAAAGCTTTCTGCAGAGTTTGCAAAATCAAAATAAAGTACTTGCTGGAATGATCCCTGTCGACCTCGTTGCGAATGAGAGGCTGAGCCGTGTAAGGGGGCATACAAATACTAGTGCTATGTAGTAATAAACAGATATGTAGCACCGTAAAAGCAGGTGACCTCATAAGCTTCTTTTCGTCATTGAATCATAATGATGAGGGCAAGAAGGAACTGCATTTTACAACTATTCTTTTCAAATATTGTTGATATGGGAAATATACTCGTATCTACATTTGAAGATTTGCTCAAAACAAGTGGCACCTGAATCTGGAATTTTCAAACGATTAGAAGTATGTTAAGAGTGCGGTGTTCCTTGGAAAACTGGAAAACTGAGAACAGTCCTAGAGAATATAATTGCTATCCAGGCCCACAGAGTAGTAGGCAGTTTTAAGTTTGGAGAGTACAGAGGTGAGGCTTGATACGAGGATATAAGGACCAGAAAAATATTAACACGAACCTCGCATGCCAGAAGCTATGAAGATTTTACATCTAAAGCTAAGGGGCAAAGCTAAGAAAAACAAATCACTTCAAAACCCTTTTTATTGCCAGTCATAAGTGGATTCATCGAAGCAACTGTGAGACATCTAGACATAATTGCATCATGCTCGAACCTAGACGATCAGGATCAAGACTCTGTTTGATTGCACGATGAGCAAAGGCTTCTGAGATGGAAAGCAAGAGTAATCTGCGGTGTACTTCATTGATAAATATTCCATTGTCATGCATTAGAATGGAATATCTAATATTTGTTATGACAGACCTCTTTGGATCCAGAACTAATTGAGATTAAGCCATCCCACACTCTCCCAGTGGCATTACGATGGATTTAAAATTGCACTAAATGCGCCTCAGCTGCACCTTGCTTGTGGTTTGGAGTGCAACAGGAAGTTTTAAGAAGGTGGTGGACGAAGATGGGTTTGACATGCCGTATATGTTTCCTTAAAACCACATGTCCTGATGTCAGAAAGAGATAGTTTTCGGAAAACTAGGATGCATTCAACAAAGGAATTTACTTCATTTGGTTTTCGCAAGAACGTGAGTTCTTGGGTATAGTTCAATAAATGATACTGTGCAAATACGACTTTGTTCAAAATAGTTATTTAACACCGATAATATTCATATCTTATATAATTTATTTGGATACAATTTTTGGGCTAAGGTAAGCCGTGAGTTAACTCCATAATATTGTGAAGTTTAGAGTGCTAAATATTAAAATAAATATAATCCCTACAACTGAAAGATAAAGAATCGTTTTCTTTGTATATCAAACAAAAAAAAAAAAAAAGAGAAAAGAAACACTATCAAAAGCGCAGATTAGACACAACCCTAACTAAATATTTATAAACGTTACACTTCCTAAATTAAATAAAATATTGAAACGTCTTTGGAAATGTCTGTTGTTTTATAAGTAAGTACAAGGCAGAATAGACAGATAACCTAATGAGGAAACTTGTGCATATTGAAGGCATTCTTTAATAGCTTTACTAGATTCACCAGCAGATGCTTAAGAATCAATCTCTATTCTATAAAATAAATTATCTGTTATTAAGAAATATTCAAGTATATAAAAATAAATATAATAAATCTATCAATGCAAGCTATAATTATAATTAAAAAAAATTAAACTATAAGAAAAAATCATGCATTTCTTGGTTATATCTGGTTGCCGTAAACAGTGATTTTATATAGTATTTAGGTATATACAAAATATCCCTCTCATTCTCATAAAACAGCTTACAACACAATCCCAATTCGAAGTGAAATTACACTTTTTTGTTTTTGGTTTTGGTTTAAAAAAAAAAAAAAAAAATAATCAAAAGTAGGTTATATATTATAATATAATTGTAAATGTTTTAAAGTTATGTAAACATCCCTAAGTCGAAGAGTGTTAAAAATTGCTCTAAACTTTTTGTCTCACTGTAGTAGTTGTAGGTAGGTTTCCTCAAATATACCAAGTATCAAATGACATTAGTCCTGAAAATAATATTTCTCATTTTTTTGTGGTTTTTGGGTATTTTTTTTTTTTAAACTAATACACACCATCGATATATTTATATTATTCAAAAAAAAGGACACTTATATATAAATATGAAAAACATCGGAAAAAAAAATTGTTTAAACATCAAAAACACATACATATAGAGATGTACGAGTATCTGTGGCCACTGATGAGTTTTGATGGTTGGTAAACGAATTTCGGACACTCGAATGCAGATTGTTTTTTTTTTTTTTATTTTGTAATTTTTATAAATATATATACGAGTAGATATATATATATATATGAGTATATTTACACTTGAAAATGTAGCGTCGATTACGATTACGATAACGATTACGAATATACGATATTTATGTGGATTTTTGAAATGATAGAAATCAAAAAATCAACAAAATAATATTTATAATGAATGAACAAATACAAGATATAAATTAAATTTAATAGAAAATAAATAAAAACACAAAATAACACAATTGTTATTCGTTCTTCACTATGAAACAAACATATCCTTCTTTATATTGATTTTGTTTTTATATTGTTTGTATATATGTAAATTGGAAATATACTCGCATAAAGCACCCATTTAAAATTAAATTATGTATATAGACATATGGAATTATGTAGCACGAAAAATTAAATCTAAAAAAAAAGACAAATCAAAAATACACTGCTTTGAACCTTCATTTAAAAAAAACTCCAAAACAAAAAATAAGGATTTATATTTTTCCAAAAAAGAAAAGAAAACGGAAAATAAAAATCATAACATTTATAAATAGAAATATCTCTAAGACGATTCGTTCGTTCGCATACATTTTTGGCAATCCGAAACAGAAATAAAAAATGTTATTTTGTTTTCTTATGTAACATAACACTTTACATGGAACCAATTCATAAAAAAAAAAAAATCAAAAACAAATTTCATCGCGGTCTATTAACAAAAAAAATTTACAAGTAAATTTAAAAAAAATATAAATAATAATAAATTTCTTTTCATTTTTTCAGAAGAGTAATCAATTTTTCATATAACTCAACGTTGAAACTACAGGACACACAAAACCGCAACGGACTTATATGAAAAATTAGTGAATTTTTTTTATTAAATAATTGTTTTAATGAAAATTTCTATTTTGAATCTTTTTTTCTTATAAAATAGGAGGCGAAAAGATTTATCTATACATATATATATTTTTTTTTGTTTTGTAATTGAATGCAGATACATTGAATGTGTTTTGTTTGATTTTTTTTTTTCGATTTCATTAGCGAGTTAATTGTAATGTAATTTTTTTTTGTTTTAGAAATTTTCCTTTTTTGTGATCTTGTACCTATAAGAGGAACAGCATCCGACGTTGTCGGCATTGATTCGGCAACGAGATTAAGGAAAACTGTTAATGATAGAAGTATTGTAACGCCTGGAAAAAAAAATTCGAAAAAAAGAAATAGAAAAAATTTGAACACATGTTTATATCCTTTTTTTCTTCTGTTTGGTTGTTTTTTTTTTTCTATTTAAAAATTATAAAACGAAAACTAAGCAAACTAAGGACAAAGTTAAAATATAATTTAAATAAATAGAATTTTTTTTTAAATTTAAAATAATATAGCAGGTAGTCATTTTTTTGTCCGAAATTGTTAGTTTACCCAGTTTTTTTTTTCAATTTGTATTTCCATCTGCAGTCGTTTTTATTTAATCAAAGTCTAAAAGAGTAAGACTGGTTTGAATTGAAATATATTAGGACTATTCAATTGGGTGTTGGGACTATTAAAAAAAAAAAAAAAAGCTAACACAAATACAATAATGGCTGATGTGTAACAAATCTGTATACAAATTCCAACTAGCTAGCGAAAATGTTTCGAATCTGTAAAAATCTGTTCTAACGTTAGAATACTAAAAAATACGAGTATAAACTGAAAGATGTGACCCACATAAAGTGATCGTTGGGAAAAGAGATCAGTACTCTTTGGAAAAAATTAAATTTAAGATTTTTAACTTCAAGCCGTTCAATTCGTAAGATGAAGTCTGTATGTGTTCGGGTTTCCACGTCTGCAAACTACCGATGGGGGGAAACAACAATCGGATATACATTCATACTCGTACAATCACAGATGCCAGCATTACCTGGGTAAAAGGATAATAGTATAAAAGCAGAAGATTATGGAAGTTGAAGATATAGATATAGGGGAGCAATGATTTTGGGCCGAATGAAAATATTTGTGTAAGAGTTCGATAGTTTTCATCAGCGAGCGATATGATTCTCTCAACAAATTAATTAAGTACTCGTATCACAAGCAATTTTAAAATTTTGAACAAATTTTTAAATTTTCAAACTATGAGCATAAGAGAAGAGAAGAGATAAGACATGGTGCAAGCAGAAATCCGGCTGGATCGTACAACAAATTCTGTAGATGTGGCAAACTCGAACGTCAAAAGACAACTGCTTTAGATGACTTCAAAGGGCTGGGTTTTGTATCAGAACTAATCGTACTACACGAATCAAGCGAAATTAAAAAATGGACCGAATTTCGAAACGTGCTAAAATCTCGTTTACTAAAAAGGAGACGTTTTTGAATCGCCTAATTACTGAAAATGAAAAGTTTAAAGTTTATGCAAATATTGGCGGATAAAACGGATGTGCTTCTTAATTAACATCAGAAACCAGATGTGCATCAGAAGTAAGTCATGCTGTAATTTTGGTTGGCCGCAATTGTGTAGTCCTGTATCACGGACAACCCATAAATATGAGATTACTTATTTGGATTTTGGAATTGTATCCCAACCACCATATTTAAGTCATATTGCCCCATTGGAGTGTCCAAATGGCTGTTGGAACGGTTGTTTCGAGTCAAATGTGAGACTAATTTTTCCAACGAATTGAAAAACGGCTTAAACCAGCACCTACCATCACTAGCATGAAGTACAATTATGTAGACTGCCATGGACGCAGAAGGAAGACATAGTTAACTCATGCAAATCATACAGTCTGACTACTCGTATACTGATTACGCTATTTATTAAGCGAGCAAAAGCTTTAATACTGTGGCAATTTACAAGACTTCAAGAAGGAATGAAAGAAGTACAAGCCGCGCAGTTTTGTCAGAAATCAAATGTCAGAGTAGTGGACAAAACTCTGATCGGTATTTTAGAAAGCAAGCTTGTATGGAAACTTGGTAGTAAAAACATGGGCCGAAAAGAAGAGCTTTTCAATAGGGGACAGAGTACAGACGAGACAATGAAATCTAGAGCGAAAGCATAATGGCCGATGAATTTATACTAAATCATTTTAAAATAATTTTTAGTGATAACGAATTAGAACTAGAGAACGGCGACAAAGGTGAAAGTTGTACTTGGAAAATCATCATGAATTCAGACTCGATATATTTTTGTCTCAAAAGACAACTGAGTGTAGTACTGCCTTAAAAATATTCAAACCAGTTCCAGAAACGACATCAAGAAAGTCTTAACGTTGATAATGGCGCCAACTCTGAATATCGAAATAACTTGTGGTTTAAAATCAATAAATTAATTTTAATACCAAGACAAAAATCCTTAATCCAACCCTAGCATGTAAGGAGAAAAATTTTAAATTTGAATATTGAAAGTAGAAACTAAACACTTCTGGATCTTCACATAGAATAGCAGTGGATTTGAGACTAATATTATCTACAAAAATACTATACAACACAACATGTTTGCTTAATATAGTTAGTGTGTTTCACTCAAACCAATCATTTGTTATCGGCTCTTAACTAATAAACTAACGTTTAATGGTTCAGGACAAAGCATAAAATTCTCGTTTAATTAAAATTGAAAATCAATTCAATTTACTATTAGATTTTCCCAGATTTCACTGAGCATAGATATAACATATCAGAGCAAAAACAAAGTCCAAATCAATCATGTAGAAATACGGATTCCTGTTAAAACATTTGTTTTAAATATACATAAAATGAAACCAATTAATTGAAAGTCAATTCCATGAAAAGAACAAACCAACAAAAAATAAACGAGTAGTAAAACAAAATCAAAGTCCATGAGTAAGCTTAAACGTGCCACTTAAAATAGGCAAACTCGATTATGCCTCGCATTTAATCCAACATATTCCAAAACTCCAGTTGAACCTTTACAGAAAGTTACAACAATCAGCCAATAATATGAATTCACAAGATTTCAATATTAAAAAAAGGGGATTTTCAAAAATGTGTATATGTGTATTTCAAACTTAATTCCATCGGCCTTCATATCTATCTATAAACGAATATCATTTTGTATCCCTTTCAGTTGCATTGTATTTTCCGCACACCCAATAAAAAATAATTTAAAAAAAAACCAACAGTTTTACGTAACAACAGATTTCAGTGAATCCTTTTCATTTTTGTTGAGCACCGAACTGTGTAATTAAAAAACATTTACCATATATCCTCTCACAGATATCCACATTTTTTTCTACAAACTTTTCGGTAATCCCTGAAAATCTAATCTAAATCAAATTTTATAAATATTTTTATGTTGTCTGTTATATTTTTGTAACATTAAAAAGATTATATTTTTATTTAAAAATGGAAATATATATTTAAATGAATTTGTTAAGTACATACCTAAAGTTAGTTTCTCTCCGGAATCGGGTGGAAGAGTGAATCCTAATAAAGCCATCGATGATATTAATACGCATGGTACGATTAAATTGAAAAAGTAATAAAGTGTTCGACGTCGAATTTGTATTGTAAATGTAACATCAACATAAGGTTCTGGGCAGCATGCATAGACGATAGTGTTCTTCTTCCCCGGCATGGCTAGATGTTGTTAAATTTAAAATTGGTTTTTTGTTTTTTTTTTTTTAACATGAATAAATTTTATTAGAAATTGTTTTTTTTTTAAGTATTAAACAAAGTCTTAAATATAAAGAAAATTGTTTTTTTTTTCTACACAAAAGTATATATAGTACAATTGTAAATTAAAAAAAAAATCACATTCTCCAATAATGCTACAACAAAAAACTGATTTATTTTTGTAATGCTGTTTTACATTCGCAAAATGAAGAGAAACAAATAGAAAGAAAACTTTAATTTGAAAATAAAATTTTTAATAAGAAACAACTATATACATAGATAAAGATTTGTTTGTAGAAGAAATTCTTACTAACCAAGCAAATACCACTCGCCATTTGTTATGAAATCGGAAAGATCCCCTCCATCTTCGGAATTCAAAACCAAATCCAACTGTTTGTAATAATATGATTAAGTTTTTTTTTTCGGTGCAATAAGCCAAAAAATTGTTTTTCGTTTTTTTGTTAAAAGGTTTTTCATTAAATATTTTTAAAGAAAAAAATTTAAGTTTAAAAGTAAAATTAACATAGAGTTACACTACATAAAGGTACACAGAAGAAGAGATTATTTTATTTGGATTTTTTTTTGAAACATAAAAAATATATTCTTTTAAAGAGGAAACATTAAAATAAGAATTAATAAATAAAAATGTCGAGATACATAAAAATACACAGTTTACATCCAACACAAAAAAAAGATTTATTCTTTATTTCTATGATTTTCTTTTTTTTTTCTGGAGATTAAGTAATAAAATTGATTTTAAAAATTAAACAAAATGAAAACATTTTTTTTTTTTTAAATAATAAGAGTCTTTACTGACGACAGCTTCTTTCCTTTGGCTTAACCATGCAAAATAGTCTGAAACTGGTTCAAACCACATTTTCTCACATGATTCCAATTAGGGATGGTTCAGTTGATATCTTTTTTTATTTATTTAAGTAAGCAAATTTGGTGTTTGAAATTAAATGGTTTCGTAGGAAAGTGTTGGAGAATGTAAGAGGATGTAAAGAGATATTCTCTTTATTTAGTTGCAAATTCAAAACATTCTGCATGTTAACATACACCTGTGGTTTATAGCCCAGAATATGGTAAATATTTAAAAAGTTTTTTTATGATAAAATTGCCACATCAATTTTTCAAGAAAGAAAATCCTAGACCAAGTCAAATAGAAGATTTACAAGTTTAAATATAAACAGCTATCAAAAAATTAAATAAACATGATGCAACATTGCTTTGTAGGTAGTCTGTTGATTTTTGGTATGGACTAAGTGACTATTCTGTATCTAAATATGTTTTATCCGAATATAACTACATATTCGGATATGAAATTTGAAAAAATTATTGATTGAATATTTTTCAGTGAATTTTTTCTTATTTGGAATAAGTCGATTTTAAATGTCAATAAAGTTTTCATTTTAAGAGACAGCATAGGATCCAGATTGTTTAGAATATGTCTATAATACTTCAATACTTCAGAATTCATAATACGGATAAGTGAAGGAGATTATCTTTGTCTACTTCATTCATTATTATTAAACCTCTCCTCAGCTATTTGTCATAAAAAATAAATCAACTGCTTTGGCTATCACTGTAGCAAACCTTAAGAGTGGATACCTTTGGACTTCTACTCAAATTTGAAGAAAATCTTGTTACTCGTATATAACAAAATGTCAGCACCAATAAAAGCTTGTTTTGTAGTAGGGTATGTAAAATTGGGCATTGGGTGGGGAGATTTAATTACTTCAAAAGTAGACTCTTGTGAATAATATCAAATTCAATTGAACTGAATTTTTGTTAGAAGCTTAAATAGAGTTGAGATTAATTTTTGATAAATATTCGAAACAGAAAGTGCAGAAGTTGACTGTTAGGCTGTTGACTGTTTTCTATTCGAAAAGCCTAATCTAATTGCTGTGCCGTTCATCGAAAAAAAGGAAAAAATGTAGTTCGTCATTTTAAAGCTTCTGCAAGAACAATATCGAATTAGAAAAAAAGGAGATATAGAGTTTTAAAAATCCTTTATCAAGACATTTTTCCAAAAAAGTTGCTCCAAACAAGCATATAATATTAGTTGTCACAGTCCATAATATATGTTGATTATTTACCATAAAACGTTTAAAATCCGTGGTGTGTTATATAAAATTAAATGCCGACAAAAGAAAAAATTTAAATACAGAATATCGAATACAGAATACGCATTGTATTTCAGTCTTTATGGAAATCCTACGAATTTAAAAAATCCATCCATTGGCATTAATTCGCTTTATTGAACTCGATAAATTTTTTACAGAAATCATTTAATCTATTTGCAAAAAAAAGAATAAAGAACACAGCTAACGAAGCGCATTTAATTTCCAACACCTTCCTCTTTTTAATATACGACTATATGAAAATCTATAATTTTTTTTAAATAAAAAAAAAATAAAGAAAAGAGTAAAACAAAAAAAATATAATTCGCACCCTTTAAACCACAAGCAAAATGTTCATCTTTTGTTGTATTGACACAATATATTCTTAAATACGTACATATAATGCATCTGCATATAGAGGTAGTAAGGTTTGTAAGTAAAATGAACATTTTGATTGAGGTCGGTTGATTGTGGAGCTTGATTTATAAATAATCTGGTTTTGCAATTCTCAAAAACGCAGTGAGTTGTTGTCGATGTTAATATTATTTTTTTGTTTTTCTTTTTTTTTTTTAACTTGTATCTTCTTTTTTTCAGGGAAATTCAATTTAATATTTTTAGTGAATAAACAATTTGATGAACAATGTAAAATATGTTGAAGAGGAATTAGTGAAAGTATATAATAGAAATGCTATTGATGATGATATGAATTAAGTTTTAAAGCGATTATAAGTAAATTAAATAAATAAAAGGATAAACCTTAATGCGATTCATTTATTTTTAGCTCGTCGAGTATGTGAGGGGAAAAAGAAATCACAAAAGTGAAAAATGTTGCAAGATAAACTTAGCAATCAAGTACTGTAAGCTTATACTTATCATACATTTGAAGTATAAAATATTAATAGCAACACTAGGAATCATTTTCATCTTTAAATAGATAATTTTTTATATCACTGTAAGCAAAATATTGATTGCTTCACAACAAGATCAACTTTTTGTAAAATGTTCCTTCTTGTTGATTCTCATTCATTAGTGTCACAATTATACTCTCGAAAAAATCGAAATCGATTTAAAATTACTTCTGTAACGAGTTCATGAGACTACGATTATATAAAGCAGCAACGCTGAAATCTGTATAAAAAAACAGAATAGCATTCATGGGACACAGGGGTGGTAAGACTCTACCACTATGGATTATGAAATAACTATTCGCAGCACGCGCAGTGTATCCAGCCTACGCACATACTCGTAGTTTTCTTTTTCTTTTCCTTATAATTTTCGGCAAATTAAGTAAATAAAGCAAACAAGTGTTAATAAAACGAAACTTAAAATTTCAAAACAAAAAAGAAATAAACTTTAATACCCTTATGTTCATTAGCACAACGTTGTTTAGTGGAACATCGTTTTGCTTTTATTGTTCACACACATTAACTTCTTAGATTGTGCTTTAATGTTTCTTTTAATTATTTGTTATTGTTTTTGTTTTTATATTTTATTGCTGTTGGTTTAGTTGGTGTTTTTTTTTTTTCATACCTGATTTCCATCGTAAGTCCAACTACCGAATTTCATTTCGCAGTGTTGGTCATCAAATGGGAACCACGTGATGTCTATCTTGCATGTGCTCTTGAAGATACCAGGGGGCACGTACAGACAACTGCCGTTATGTTTGACCACAATGTTGGTGTGATACGTGCCATCGAATCCCTCATCCGCACTAATAAATATTACGATACATACATAATACAAATACACAATAACATTGTATATTATAATTCCCTACTTTAAAAAAAAAAATACTAATCGCGAATAAGCCAATTTTTTTTCGATTTGAATCCTTTTCACTATCCTTTTTTTATCTATCTTCTTGAATCATTATTTTCCTTTTTTTTAATATCTACACACATAAATAAATAAGTATAGATTTATTTCTATAAAGAAGTATTGATCGATGAGATAGCAATAATTAGTGAAGCAAATTTGCAAATTCAGAAAAGGGATATTGGAATAACAAAAGTCTTAGAATGCTAACGAAAATTCTTAAAAGCAAAAATACGAACATAGAAATTTGTAAATTTGTAAATTTGTAAATGGAAAAGTGGAAGGAACAGCACCAGTTGTTATTTGGTTGGTTGGCATAATTCGTAGCTTGGGGATGTGTTGTTTTCATTTCGTAAATGGAATTTTTCTTCGTTTCAGTTCTTATTCAGTCATTAGTTTTATTTCTTTCAATTTGTAGAAAACTTTAGTCAAAAGGTATTGACCCAAAGAGAGGGTTTTGAAATTTTTTTTTACAAAGGAAAACAAAAACAAAAGCAGTGTGACACAAACTTAGGCACAACCCCAAAAAAAAGGAAAGAAGTCTGGCAGTAAAATCCAACGGTCGCCATACACAATTAAAAATGAATCTAAAAAATATTTGGCAAGAGAAGAAAAAATATTTTCATGAAAACAACCTTTTAGCTGGTGGTGGTGTAACCAAGAAGCTTGAAATTGGTGTGCGCCACTTACATACAATTTGCAATCGAAGTACATGTTCTACATCAAAATGATATGAATCTCTTTTGGTTATCAAGCATATGTGGAACGGCTCCTATGAGGTCAATCAATTTCTTAAATTATGAATTAGGAGATACCTTCTTCATAGAGTAAGGCTATCGGGAGTAGAAACGCCTTAACCATACGACAGTTTTTGGATAACTGGGTGATATTTTACAATGGTTTATTATAATCTGCCAACGCTTTTTATGACAAATTTGGAATTGAAAAATCTATAAGAACAGGCATGAGAGATTTGCCCTCTTGTGATCAAAGGGTATAGGAAAAAACTATTTTCCGCAGAACGAAAAGAAAACAACATTCTTCGGAAAAAGTCATAATTGTTGTTGTAGGACAGTATTAGGCGGAACAATAACAGGGAAACCGTTTCGACAACCGATCAACTAGTGCAGACACCTATGCCGTCCAGAAAGGAAGACCTATGGGATCTAGGAAACCTGGTGAATAATACAGAAATTAGCCAAGTTCTTAGCCTCCTCGAAACTATTTAACGCCATAAAAGGAAGACTAAACATCTTTCGCAGGGAACTTGATATAAACGAGTTATCTACATAGTACTACCGAAAAATGATAGCTACTCAGGATATCAAGGAAGAAAACAATACGAAAAACATAGGCTTCAGCGAAAAAAAATGCATTGGATGTGCTTCGATACTAAAAATGTATGGATATCCTGCTGGCAAGGGAAGTAATTCACGTATAAAAATTTGTAGAAGGAGTTACGAAAGGAACTTCAACTAGTTCAAGTCATGATTACGGAAAGTTTACTTTGGAAAGGGACTTAATAGCAGTAAAGACTAGGCAAAGACTTCTATCAATGGAAGCAGTTTCCATGTAACCTCACATCGAAGAAACGCTAAAAATTTATTTTCATACGAGTTATGCCCAGAAATGGCATGGAAAGAACTACCATCGTTTACGAAGCCGAAGGAATTCTTGCCAACTACGGAAGCATGACATCTTTTTTACCATATTGTGTGAAATTTTTCCTGATTTATACCTAATGCAATTTAAAGCCAGAAAACCCAATAACATTTTTGGTCAGTTCCTAATTGAAACTTTGTATTCGAAATCCAAATCAAAACTCATTTGTTGTTGTTCGTTTTGACAACGTTCTAGAAACATGCTGAGATACCCCCAGGAATAACTAAAATTTATTTTGCAGGGAAGAGAAACAGTGTGAAAGATATATTGTTAACAGAAAATGCCACTATCATAAAGGCTGAATTCAGTAAGAAATTTTACAAATATAAAGCCTGCCAAAATTTAAGATTAAGAGAAATGACCTGCCTATTCTGGATAATAATATAATATTTATAAACTCCTGCTAAATTGCATCCTGCATCCATGATTAGGGAAAGTCAGCAAGTCTCAAAATTGTTGGAAAGTATACTAGTGAACAAGTTTGTAAATCGGCATGATGTACTCTTGTTAAACATGGCGTTGTTATACCAGTCTTAAAACATCTATTTGCATTTTAAAATGTTTCTTTTGTTTCTAAAGAAATAACTTTTCGCACCTTCCCGAAGCCTCCAACTATCTCAATCGCAATCAAAACAACCAAATCCTTAAGGCTTATCCTCTCTCTATCTTTCCTTTACTGCTCACTTAAATTTGCAAATTCATCAGTTCTCAGCTTACTTCTGTACAGAGTAACAAAAATTGATTTTAATATCCTTCTGCGGTAAAATTGCAACTCTCTTTAGGACTCACGTGGTCTGCATAAAACAAAGAAATGATAAATCCTGGATTAGGAATGAAACATATTATCCTTTTAACTCCGCAAACATTTAATTCTCCTACTTGTGTTCTCGTTTTTGTACTGCGATTTTGCTCAACAAAATAAAAGTAAAATAAAACTGGTCGTAAATGCAATGCAAGTATTCCGGGATTGTATTCCAGGATTGTCAAGGGAGGACAAAGAAATAACACACAAACTCCACTGAATAGTGTGTTGCTCTAAAATTTATAACAGTAATCTCATTAAGTATTAAAATCTCGCCCAACAAACCACACCTGAGCCAAGAGGTAATTTTCAATTTAAAACGATGCAACAGAAAGGCAAACAAATTTAAAGTGTTCTTGTTGTTGATACTCTTTCTGCATCCTTATTATAGAAATGTTATGCGCCTACAATAAGGCATTAGATAAGACATCTTTCTCCTAACAAAGATTTTTTAAGCATTTACAAAATAGTTTTTCTTTGGCTCTGGTGAAGGATAATCATAGTGTGCAAGTTAGAAAACTTACCTAACCCTAGTATCCGAAGGAAGCTATTCTCATTCTTATCCTACAAAAAATGAATTCAAAACAATACTCGTGACATTTATATATACTCGTAGTTAATGCTTAAATCTACTGGATAAAAGAAAAACAAATACAAAGAAGGAAGAGTACTCAAATCTAGGCAATGTATTGTACATGCAAATTATATTATCCTATTTGTTTACTGCTCAACTTAAACTCTTTGCACATGTTCGCATATCCCTTGATAGAAACAGTCAAAGTACTCCTCAATTATTTTATTTTTATTTAAGAAGTTCACCTTCTAAATATAATCTTCAAACGCTAAAAGTTTTTTTTACATTGGCAAGACTGCATGTTAAATAAAAATGGTAATACTAAAGCTAATTATGTTTCAAGCCTTCTTGTAGAGATGCAAAATAGAGTAAATGAAAACATATCCGAAATCCAGCGATGTCTTCTACATGGATTACTACATTGAGTATTGAATTTTTAATTAACGTATTGTCTTAAGAGGTGAATAGGTCAGACTTTCTGACACAGAATTATCACGGCTGACATTGCCAAATAAATATGCTTATATCCTTAATGCAAGAATAAAGTTTAAAGTAAATAAAAGGAATAAGCTGACTAAGTGCGTGTCATCCTGGATAGAAAACTTGTATGAACTAAAAATGTTATTTACTTCAAAGCGTCTTATGTTTTTGGCAAGATCCGGTGCTTGCATCGAGAAATGTTCATCGAATCTACATGGCTGTGATAAGACCAATTTTGTCCGTTCCTCCAACCTATGCTTAGATCCTTGCTGAATTCATTTGAGACTTCCAAGATAATTCGAAAATGTAACTCTTCAATGAACACCTGTCTAAGTCACAGGTCACAATGGGATCAAGGAAAGCGAAATAGCCAATAAACTTGCCGGGTAAGGTTCCGATGAGAGTTTTTCAGGCGATATT
This sequence comes from Volucella inflata, assembly GCA_928272305.1. NCBI lineage: Eukaryota > Metazoa > Arthropoda > Insecta > Diptera > Syrphidae > Volucella > Volucella inflata. The sequence goes on along the minus strand of OV743717.1, from coordinate 4,455,102 downwards.
GATAAAAAGCAGCTTGAGTTGATAACTACCAAGATTGTCACAGCTTAAAACTTGTAGGGAAACATACAATAACGTAGTCGATAAACAGATCTGAACAGATTTTATTCTTAAATGTGGAATAGAAGATCAACTATATCAGTGTCACTTGATCGAGACAAGAAAAACTATTTTAGAACAGGTAAGACATTTTCAATTGATCCTCAAAGGTTGGGTTAGGGTTGGGAAATCATGCGACAGATGATTGACCTTTTTAGTTAAAAGAAATGGAAGGTAATTTTTGGAGAAACCTTAAAGTTATGAAAGGGATAACTAAAAAGAGGGCTGACAAGTTATACTTAAACTAAAAAGCGATCTGAATTAGTTGTTTGTAGAATAATGTGGTCTACCTTTGTAGAAACAACTAAATTTGTTCAAGAAATTATAATTTGTATCCTAGTTGACTTTGAATCCTTCTGAAAATCATTTAACTTTGAATACATTTCGTGAGGTATAAAATGGTACCTAAACTCCTCTCTGCATAGTGTCCTTCGAAAACTGGTCATCGAAATAAAAGACAAAGACAAGACAAAAAAAAAACAAAACAGGGAGTCGGATATTGAGTAGAGAAAACAGATAACTAAATTAGCCAGTTTGTGACTATGGCATCTTCAATTAGCATTATATCCACCCAAAAGCAAATATACGAATCAGGCTGTGTCTGTGACTTTATATGTATCTCTACTGAGTAGGATTCCCCAATCGAATGATGGCATTTCGTTCGCTTATCTTATTTTCTTCGACTTTTTTTACTTAGGCTTTTATTTGAGGAAGAAAAACGTGCCAAACATATTAACACACCCAAATGCAATAAAAAACCAATTTTCAATTTCTCAATTGGAAAATGTATCCTTAACCTCTATAGATAGATACTGTAGATGTAAGGGACGAAATTGTGTATTTGTGTACAAGTATTTACAGAGCCTATCTGAACCCTTGGGAACCATTCAAATAAACATCTCAAGGATACTAAATAAAACTATTCTTTGCTAACTTAAATTCTCAAAAGGATAGTGAGACAGTGAAGGCCAGGCCAACCGCAAATCTGCCACCTTGTGGTCCTGACCCATCTAAATCGGCCTCGAAAACTTTCTTTTTAGAAAGGCAAGAACGACTTTGTTGAGTAAAGGTTACCTACCACTGCGTTGTGTATTGTAGGTTTTGTTGTAGGTTTAGTTCAACTATGTTGTGCACAATCTAAGTAAAACTTATTCCTTTGAGAAATGTTTGCTACTTTGAGTATATTCCCCTTCGTGCCCAAGTGGGCTGAGGAGCACAGGAATTAAGTAAAAAACAAGTACCCTACTCTAGCCTATCGGTAGGATGGAAGTGGCTTAGCTTAGCTTGGCAGCAACCAACGGCTGTGGCAATGGCAATGGTAATGGTGATGGTGGCAGTGGTTATTTTGAAAACAACGACTGAATGAATGAATTAAAAGCGCGTTGTGGTAGGTTGCTGCGGTTCTTTGTAATAAAAGTTGTTGCTGTTGCAGTTTTTTTTCTTTTCAGATTTACTCTTTTTTTAGTTCTTGTATTTTTTGTGATCAAATTAAAAGGCTTTTAGATTAATTGGACGGGACAGGAAGACAGTCAGATTCAGTTTACACACTCTTTAGAGAGGTAACGCTTTTTGCGAGTTGTTCTCGTTTTTGGATTTTGTTTTCGTAATGAGTGGTGCAGTCGTTATAGTCGCCTTTTTTTCCCTACCCTTCTCCTGGACGTGTGTAGTCTTAATTGTATACTCGTACTGCAGACTATGCGATGTAGGTTGTGCACTTTGAACGTGGTTGCATATTAAAAGTGAACATGATGGCTTTGTAAAGCTGTTTCCATGTTCTGACTCTCATATTGAAGTAGTTGGCTGTTTCTGTAATTCTTTTTCTCTGTTTCCTTCTTCTTTTTTTTTTAAGTTATGTGATACATTGACCTCGAGGGGGTGGACAAGAAGGTGAACACTGTGCTTGAAGGTTTCGTTGAAACGCTTGGTCATGTGGAAAATATAAATACATGCACAACATTTTGGTAATGAAAATATTTAATATATTAAAGGAATTGTCATTGGCTGAATGATTCTACATGGCAGGTCTTCCCGCTGACTGAGCAAAGGCTTTGTAGATTTAAAGTAACATAGAGCTTTGGCGTTAAAATTATATTTTCTTTATGAATTTTAAAAGTCTAAGCAAAAAATCCTGCTCGTCTGTGTTAAATATAAAAACCAGCGAAGCATTACAGGGATGAATGCGAAATTCACATGAAAATTTGGAAGACAAATTTTTGAATAAATTCACTTACTCTGAGAAGAATACAAAAGTATTTCACAACTCAAGAAAACTTTGGGCAATGCTTTCTGTAAGTAGAGTCCTTCACTAGAGCCATTCGATTTATATGGTCGTTTAAGCATCCTTTTTTATTTAAACTCCATAAAACTCCCACTCCCAGTCAAAGTCAAAAATAGGAAATATTCTACACAGACATAGTTTGGTTAAGAAACCAATAAGTATTGGCCAGGGAAAATAACTTTTATTATTGGTTTCAACGTACGGAAGATAATTTATCGTACTCTCGACTGGGAGGATCCAGCTCAGCCTATCAAACCTGGATCCATCGTGTTAATATTATATGACAGATTTATACCAATTCTTGAACAGTGTAAGATGTGGATTAAACTGTCAACACCAATTGTAGTGACGAGCAATTTTGAATATTTCCAAAAAGCTTCTCTAAAATTTGTTTTGTTGCAAACAAAGATAAGACTAGGGGAACATACACTTGAATTTTTTAATTTTATGCTGCCGACACTGTCCAAAATTTCATGGGATGTACAATATGGCATTCATGGATCTCACAACATCACCATCAGAGAAAATAATGAAAGAAATTTTCTTGTACTCGAACTTTACTTTAACAAAAAGTCTTGGGATTAACGAGTTTATCATCCGCCCTTCTAAATGCACCTAAAAGACACTAATGTCAGTAACGAGTGCACTTTGGTAGGTACAATATAGGTATACAACAAAAAATTCTTTTGTTAATATCATCTATTGTCAATTTCAAGACGATGGCAACAATCTAATTTTTGTCCGTCCTCAGATCTAAGCTACCACGTGTATAAGATTCAGATGGTGCGAGCATTTAAGTGACAATACCACTGGTTGTTATGGGAGTTTGCTAATTGGGCTCTTGATCCTGAAGAAATTCATAAGACTCAATTATAGCGACAAAAGTGCATTTGCTTGGGGTGGTCTTCATTCATTCTGTTGGCATTGGTGGTCTTATTTTTTTTCACAAATGAGGCCGGACCCCGTTTATTAAATAGAATAATCCTTTTTAAAAAATCTAAATACGAGTAATCTAAAAATCGAATATAATTGCAATTTTTATAACTTTCCTTAAGAACTGGTAATTACTTAATTAAAACGAATTACTAGGCGGGGTGAAAAGTAACCTCCTTGACCGCCAGAATGCACTGCTACTGCAAAAAAGGTTATAGTGCCTTGAAGTCCGTTCATACTCGTATTTAGGCAGACATGCCAAATTTCAGTGCGATACTGTCTTTAGTTTTGTTTTGACAGCTGATTGTTGTTGACGTGTTTGGCATCATGTTGAGTATGGACAAAAACGATTTTCGTTCTCTCATAAACGGAATAAAGGAAACAAATGAAAAGTTGGATAAATATTATTGGGCTAATGCTCCGTTGGATTACACCGTCAAATATTGGTTTCGAGAGTTTCGTGGTGGCCGCAACTCCACTACCGATCAAGTCCGCAGTGGCAGGCCCTCCGATGCGGTTACAGAGGACGATTTCAAAAAAATACATGAAATGGTGTTGGATGACGGGAAAGTGAAGGTGCGCCAGCTAGCAGATACCACAAAAATTAGTACTGAGCGCCCACGCCATATTTTGGACAATATTCTGCACATGAAAAAGTTATCCTGCCCCTGGGTGCCGCGCATCCTCACTCCTGACTAAAACCACGAATGCGAGAGCACTTCGAAAGAGTGTTTGGACTTGCTGATGCGGAATCGGGCGGACTTTTGGCGTCGATTGGTAACTGTTGATGAAACCTGGATCTACTATTACACTGAAGCCGGCACGAGTGCTCCGAAGCGGCCGAGGGAGGCTGAATGGGTCGGAAAGGTTATGGCATCGGTTTTCTGGTTTTGTCATGGCATACTCTTCGTGGACTACCTCGAAAAAGGAGAAACCATCAACAGCGAGTATTACTGTGCATAATTGGAGCGATTGAAGGCCGAAATCGCTGCAAAACGGCCTCACATGAAGCGAAAAAAAAATTGTTTTTGCAAGGCAATGCGCCGACGCATAAGAGCATCGCAACCACGGCTAAAATTAATGACTTACGGCTCCAATTGCTGTCGCATCCACCGTATTCACCCGATTTGGCTCCCTCGGACTCTCTTCCCAAACCTTAAAAGATGGCTCATCAATAAAAAATTCAGCTCACACGAGGAAATCATCGACGCCACGGAGGAGTATTTTGCAGAGCTTCCGGAAAATTACTTTTCGGACGGAATCAAGAAGTTGGAAAATCGCTGCAATCAAGCTAATAAGACGATAGTTCCTTGTTAGGAATTTAAAGACTGATCTGGGTAAAGTCCAAAAAAACTCTAAGAAATTGTGTATGAAATTGTACGCCGGAGAAGGTTTTTGTGGATTTAGATACTGTGGGCCTAAAGAGAACACTTTTATTCCTCAAAATGTAACGGAACGATAGAATCCACGAGAAAAGGGGAATAGACATTAGAAGCCATTTGAGTTTAGGGCAATTGGGCTAATTTTGAGTACGTTAAAGCGAAAAAATGTGGGAACTGTGCTCTTAGAAACCAGGATTATATCTAAAAAATAGAAATAGGTTTAGTAAAAAAGAAACGACGAAACATCTAGTGAAATGAGTAAAATTAATCTCAGCTTTTTAACTTCCCTAATTCCTTTCACTCTGTCCAAACCCACTTCCCTTCTCCTTATAAATTGTTAAAAATTTTGCAAAAATTTAAAATTCAAGAATTCACACAACTCTTCATAAAACAAAATTGCTTCAATAATTATCAATACTTCTTAAACTTTATAGATCACTTGTGCAATTATTTAGAAAAAAAAAACTGTTTATTATAAACACTCAAGAGCCTTACCATTTTCTCTTTCTTTCTTATTTTTAGATTTATTTTTTTTTTTTGAAACAAAATCTAAACTAACAACAGCCGTTGTTGTCGACTAATTTACCAAAAGGGTGTAACAATATTAAAATTATTATGGTGATTAATTAAACATTATTAATATGGAACCATGTAAAAACACAATAGTACAAGAAAACACAAAAAGCAGATATTCAATATATAATATGTATATCGTTACGGTAACAAAAAAAACGAAAAAAAAAATTCAAATAAAGTGAAACTCATAAAACAAATTAGCTATATCAGCAATTGCAACAGTAATTGGCTTTAGTAATATTCTTTTAAAATTATTTAAGGCGTTTTAAATTTATCTTTAAGCTGATTAACTTTTTGATTTGAAATTGTTTTTTTTTTTTTTTTTTTAGGTTTTAAAAGCGGCTTGTTTAATGTTCCCTAATATTTAATATCTTTAATCTAACGATTTTGTTGTTTTGATGTTCGTTTTTAAAGTTAAATAACTATTTAAAGCGTTTAATTCTGGCAAGTTCTCTTGATTAATTTTATTTTAAATTCTATGTGATTTTGCTTTTTGATTGTTTTACTTTTAAATTGGAAACCTTAAATTAAGGGAATTCGACTTTGGTACTTTAGTTATCGTTTAACTTAAATTCTCTTTTGTTTATTATTATTTTTTTTGATTTTATTAAAATTTAAATTAATTTATTTTAATTTAATTTCTTATTTATTGAGGGATTTGATTTACGTGCAATACAATAATTTATTTTCACAAATAAATTATAGTACCGACTGTTTAACGAGATATTACACCAGCATATTGTTTTTCTTCTCTAAAATCGGTTTTCGATTTTGTTTTTTTTCTGTTTTCTATTCTGTTTTAAAGTTTTTTTGTTCTTTGGGTTTTTTTTTTGTGAAAAAATGTGAATGATTAGTTCACATAATTGAAATTGAATGAAAACAAATCTCGTATAATATCTGGTTAAACAAATTTGTTTAAAGTTAAACTTTAAATTAATTCATTTGTTTTATATTATTTAATTTAATTACTTATTTGAAATTAATTTTAAAGTTTAGATCATCTAATTTTAATTTAAATGATTTTATTTTTAAGTTAAAGCATTTTGTTTGGTTTGTTTTATTTTAGATATTTTTGTGAGGCCCACATCAACGGCAAGCTGACAATGTACTTTCCCACTGACTAGACGACAGGCGTGTAAACTACTCTTATTGTAAATAAACAAATATAAATATATAAATTATATATATATTTCTTTTTGTTTTCTTTTGTCTCTTTTTTGAAAAAGAAAAACAAAACAAATGGCGAAAATAAAAAAATTGAAAATTTCTCTTTTTTTTTTAAACATGTAAATTGAAAGCAATGTACAAAAATAAATTCGTGATGAAAGGTTTTATTATAATTCATTTTTTCTTTGAAAATAAATTACGAGTACTTACTATAACACAGCAGAAACAGAAATGAAAACGGAAAGGAAAATAAAAAAATAATGTCGAAACGGTAAGGAACGGAAAAACAGTGTCTTTTACACAATAGCGAGTGGAAAATGCAAAAAAACTTTGTCAACTATGTAAATTATCATACTTGGAAAACTGTTCTAAGAAAAGCAAGAAAATAGCGAAAAATTCTGTGGTGACTAGTTGTAGTATGCAATTGTTTTACAATTTACATGATTTAATTACGCAATTTATTATCTTCAAAAGCTGTAAATAAGGAAATGATAAAATTTATAAAAACTAAAATAAAAAAGCAACTTTTTAATTTTCTGACTGCAATAAACTGAAATTAAGCACAAAATCCCAAAGCAATTTTTTCCTTTTCATTTGAAAATATTATGGCTATTCTTTCACTTTTCAATTTCAAAGGGAGAATTTCTGTATAAAAATATATCATTTCGTTATTTGTCATTTTGTTTTTCTACCACTGTAGCCCAATGACGTGCTACGCTTATGCAGACGACCTGCTCCTTATCCTGGAGGGTCCGTCCAGGGCTCTTACGGAACAAGTAGGAGAAAGAGCTCTTTCAATAGTCTCTGCATGGGGAGAAAGCGTTGGCGTCAAGGTCTCAACGGAGAAGACTGTTTCAATGTTGCTGAAGGGCAAATTGAAAACGAGACGTCGGAAGCCTTTGATCCACATGAATGCCGTTAGCATTAAGTGTGTGGCTGAGGTCAAGTACTTGGGCATAACGGTGGGTGAGCGCATGAAATTCATGCCTCATTTCAAGCAAATGCGGAAACGCATGTTGTGTGCTGTAGGCCAGGTGAGGCGCATTCTGCGATCTGACTGGGGGCTGAACAGGCGTTCCGTTCGTGTCATATACGACGGTCTTCTAGTTGCCTGTGCAACTTATGGAGCGTCGGTGTGGTACGATGCGGTAGCGAATGATGATTGCTGCCGTCAGATTTTGGCGTGCCAAAGAGTGGCATTGATTGGTTGCCTACCTGTGTGCCGTACTGTCTCCACAGAGGCAATGCAGGTCTTGTTGGGAGTGCCACCTCTCGATCTGGAGGCGATACGTCGTGGTATTGCCTTCAAGATCAGAAAAGGTCTCCCGCTAAATGAGCAAGATTGGGTCTCCCAGAGGGAAGTGGAAGGCCTATCCCGGAGGGAGCGTAAAGCCTTGCTTAACGCATGCGTGATATCTAGATGGCAATCTAGATGGGACGCTAGCGATAATGGCAGGGTCACTTACAGCTTTCTTAGGGATGTGCTGACCATGCAGAGGTTTCCTGAACGGAACTTTAACCTCAGCCTGGGCTTTTTGTTGACCGGGCATGGCTCCCTTAATGCATTTTTGCATAAAAGGGGGCTTAGCGGCTCGGCAAATTGCTCATGTGGAGCTTCCCATGAAGACTGGCTGCACGTTCTTTGCGAGTGCCCAAATTATTCGGAGGTTAGGGACTTGCATGCTATGGGCATCACCTTCAATGGTGAGACCTATGATGTCAGTGGAATTCTAACTGACACCGTATGGTTCGAAAGAACCTGTAGCTTTGCAAGGGAAGTATTTCTCAGAAGACGCAGTAGAGAGCTAGCGGGTTGATTGAGTAGGATAATTGAGGTAAAGGCTGCCAGTCCTGGGCGGTGAGGTGCCCAACTGGAAGTGACCGCAAGGTTGCGAAGCTCGGCCGGAAGCTATATTCTGGTACCACGGGAGGTCAGGGGCCCCTGGAACTATTGTTTCCAGCCTGACCTAGGAGTTGGCCCCCTTGTGGGAGTATCGTGGTGGCTGTGGTTTACACCCAAAGTCGCGGGGAGAGTAGAACAAATGGTGCTTGGACATCTCATGGTTGAGCGTAAGTCGTAGCCTGCTACGACATGTGCTCATCTGTTTGATTGCTACGGAATCATTGGTCTATTCGATGTGGAGTTGCACTGCAACCGGATGCCATGATCCACAGAATGGCTGAGGTGTTAGATAGGCCTCGACCCTTCACCAAAGGAGAAGTTCGTGCCTTACACATGACTTCAAATCTGGTACTGGTGGTGGTATCTTTATCACCCGAAGGGCGCTGATCAACGCTTTGTTTTAATATCTTGTGCGAAGACGCACCGTAGGCTTAAGCCTTCCCGGCAGGCACCTACGTTAAACACATATGACATCTGTAGCCCAATGACGATGCAAGTATTTTTTTTTTGTCATTGCAATTTCGGCACACTGATAGTTATACTATCAATTTTATTTTGATGGTATGAAGGAATAGCTTGAGAAAAAATTGAAATTCAGCAACATGCGTAACTTAGCTATGAAAATGTAACACTTGGACTTCCGCAGACATTATTATAATACTAAGTTCACGTGAAATTTAAAATATAAAACCCGCAAGACCTAACCGAATCCTATGCTTTGGTCCTTTCAAATTCCGATCCAGCGATGACACCTTTTGAGGCACATCGAAATATTCAGAGCTCAGGTCATATAAGGATTTTTTAGGTACCTGCCTCTTCAACATGTGATTTGTGTTATCGGATTAATCGCCGGACTATCCTAAAGCCTATATGTTGTGAAGCAACAAACAGCGTAGGGTGAAGTTATTGGTCGACAGTAATTTTTGACTCTGAAGTTGTTCGAAAATGAAATTACAAGCAGATGCGACCATATTGTTTTAGATTTTAATTAAAATGCATAGAGTCCTTGGCGCGCATATCTCAGTCGTTTTCTGTCAGTGGAGGCGACAACTCGTCGAATTGCCATAGAACTAACTCAATGAAATGTTGGTCCCTTCTTCGTGATTCTCATAACTGTGCCAGTTTAAATGCATTCATTAACTTGTTACCAGTTGAACAGTTGCATGTCTTGAAGCTTCAATAAAAATAAAAGCAAAATAAAATCAAAATCAAAATCCAAAGCGCCTTACAACTTATTTGTTACCACAGAATTCTTTATTGTTTATTCTACCTTACCTTGGATATTTTTTTTTTTATTAATATATTTCCAGTGTAAAACATTATCTAACTAATTTGTTTGGTTAAAAATTGTATACATATTAATATTATTCGGTTGTAAAGATTTAATTTATTTTTTGTTAAAAATTTTACTAGACCGTAACTTAAAGATCCTAAGTGATTTTTTTTTATCTCTTCATTGGCTTATTGTTGATGTGTGGCGCTGGGTCACACAATCGCGCATAGAGACACACACATAGAGATGCACAGAAATAAAGGAAAACTGTAAACAGAAGTACTTACCTATTGTACATAAGGACATCTGGTTTCCACAGTTTATTCGGTGTTATTCGAAGATCTCTAACATTACCGAATTCTGAATCATTCCACCGTAGATTATAGTCATTCCACTCCTATACAAATAATATAAGATACCACAAAAAAATAAACAGAAAGAAAACACAAATTAATTAATTAGACAATTGTAACTGTCATTCGGTTTTTCAGATTTGGTAAAAATGTTGTGATATTCCGAAAATTGTGTGAAACAAAAGTAATAACACGCAAAATGTACAATACACAAACTAGAGAGCAAGTTTTACAAGTGTTTCAGTGGATGGCATGCTTTAAAGGTATAGAAATGTTTATATCTATGTACAAATAAATAAATGTATAACTAATTTACAGGGTGATACTTTTAATTTAATTGCGAATACATGACAACGAATATATACATATAAAAGCAGTTAAATGAAATTTAAATGCGATAACGAATAAAATTAGGAGTAGCAGTACTAAGTACATATAGTACGAATGCGAATACAAGTGCAACAGATGCGATAATTGAACTTAAATTCTTTAGAACTAAAACATTGAGTTTGTAAGCACAACTTGGATTACAAAACGATGTAAGTTTTAATTGCATTTTGAACATCACACCCAGAAAGCTAGCGAAATGTAAGTATAATACTATCATGTACACTGAAGCTGAAGATAAATCGTAATTACATTCATACAATCGATTAATTCGATAACAATACACAGAGCAAACACGAGGACAGCACATCAGCAAATTACGAATACAATCAGCGCGTTGGTACGTTTACGGATACGGACTGGAGTGGAGAGGCGTTTATCGGATTTGTAAGGAGTTTCTAGGATTCGGAACGGATTCAAGTTTGGCTTGTTCAGTAATTGTATTTTTTTTTTTTTGTTTTACAATTTTAAGGGCAAAAAAACATTTAGTTTGCTTACGAGAATTTAATTTGATTATTTTTATTTTAAAATGTGTTAGGAAGTTAGGGATAAGAGTGTACGTGTGTGAAAGGGCAGGGGCAATGATTTTTTTTTTTAAGTTGAAATTGACTGCAGATGATCTCTTTTGAATTGCAGAATCAAAAATATACGCAACTGGCAATCGGAATTTGATGGACCAATGATATTGGCTGTCGAGTAAATGCCTCTTCTTTTACAGAGAAAAAAACTTTATTAAACTTTAATTCGAGGCAGGTACTTTTCGCAATGGCAATTGTGTCTTCACTTTTGTGAAGACTGCACTTCTGGGCAATAGAGTTCCTGTAGAATTTTGAATTAATCCATCTACGATTTTCTGCGGATGTGGTTTTGTTGAAGTATCTGGCATTTGACGTCGAAGTAAATCGAATCTGTCAAGACGACCGAATTGAAATGACATATTCCTTGCATCAAAGTCATCATTTCGAAAGAAACAGCCGGAGAAAGGAAATAACAAAAGGAAATTTGACCACATGACAAGTATTAAGTAAGCTATGGCTGCAAGAAGCCTACGAGTATGTCAACCAACCGAGAAATGTTATGATTCCACTTTTGACTTTCTGAAAAAATCAACAACCAAAAAAGGATCCAAGTACATCTGGAAGCTTAATCGAAATCCCTTTTGCATATGCCATTAAGAGGTAGAAAGACAACAAGATTGTTAGTTTAGGAGTACGACTTCCGGAGAAGCTAACATTAAATCATCAAAAGAATGTGAAACGTCAAGCACATCCTTAATGGATAATGTGTAAGCTATCAATGTTATGGGAATGCCAACCGTATGTCTTGCAGGACGGCAAGTAGTTAGCCTAAAACATACGATATTCGACAATTCCATCCAGGTTTTGGATATTCCTTACATCAACCTCAGACGTACTTAACGTGCCCTTGGATAAAGTGCGAAGTCTGTTGTAGTACAAACAAGGTGTTACTTATGTTTCAAATTTTGTTATCAATTAATGCAACAACGAAACTGATCAAATAGGAGTACGGGCATGAGAAATGTTGGCAGATACTCTTATCAACAAGCATTGAAACCATTTAAAATAAATATATTTGGAATAGCCGTCGTAGTGCAAAGAAAAGTATTTCGAGAACAAGTTTTAAGGTAGAAGCATCATTATAGACTTGTTTTGCTATCAAACCACTAGAGCAAAATCACGAGTATAATAAAAGAAGTTCCATCACTGATTTACCATTCACTGAGAGAGCAAGGAGAGATTGATTTCAGTAAGTCGCAGTGACCAATACAAAGCGGAACAATGCTTTGTTGGGCATTTAAAGCGATAGAGACCAGTAGAAAAAACGCATACCAAACACACAAGGCCTGAAAAATTGAAAAAATTAATAATTTTTGTAGACTCTTATTCGTTTCTGTGTCAATAGTCATTTGGTAGTACGTAAATGTCTCCACATAGCGTGAATAAATTATAAATTAATACATAGCACAGGCTGAAGTTGAGGTTTAGTTTGGCCAAAAAATTAACAAATATACACATATGTTAAATGGCCTTCCATAAACGACATTCTATTAATTAAAGAGTTTGCCGTCTAGTTAATTTATTTATGCCCCGATCCGTAACAATACCTGCGATAAGGTAAAATAGCTTCCGTCGTCAAAAACGACCCCAACCTAGGCTCAGTATTCGTCTTTGTAATAATATATGCTACTATAACACAAATTAGAAATTCGTCTAAGTTGTTATGCCAAATACTGTTACAGTCTCTTCAACAACTTTATGTGAGACCTCTATTATCAGGCTGTGAAGTACTGTAATCCTGTTAGCACATCATCAAATTTAGCGACCCAGATGCCGATTAACGTCGATAAGCACAGGTGAAAACAGCAACAAAAGCGCCATTACCATTTCAACAGACAGGTCTGTTCTTCTGAGAGGGCTAAAATGGATTCTCACCAAATCGGTATAAGCCTTTAATCCTCTAACTTAAATGTGCTGGAAAAACCCACACCAAGTGAATTCTGCAAAAAGTTCATATTTCTCTCTATTGCATCAAAAATATGTCACTGCACTTCCACATCTGACAGTTATTCCCCCTTAAACTAACATGTTGTAAATAAAAACTAAAAACGATAACAACGATTATACAAAGACGATCAATCACTTTAAACTTCCACAAGAAATACACTTCTCTTCTTGCTGAACAAAAAAATCAAAAACTTTCTTATTTTCCTTCATTTTATGAATTGGCAAACTTTTCTTGCATCAGCGCCAGTGAAATTTAATACAATCTTTTTTTAGATTCATCCCCTAACTAAAAACGAAGTGCGGTAATGCAGTTTCGCGAACACATTCAAACTTTATCCTTAAAAAAAATTTCATTTGCATGGGTTATGTTTGGGTTGGTGATGAAAAATTAAGGTTGCTTCCTCAACATAATTTTTTTATGATGTCATAAAAAAAATTCAGAGATTCTCTGGATTCTTAGATTTCTTTGAAAGAAAAAACGAAATGCATTAGGAGAAAAATATTTAACTGACTTAACTACAAAGAGTAGGAGGAAAGCAGTAGGAAAATTGCGCAACTTGACATTGATAATTTTTAATATATTTTCCTTCTTGTTAATTCTCATCGTTTTATACTCCGTTGAGTGTAATTGATTTTATTTATATACCTGTGAAACTATTTGTGAGTTGTTGTCAGATAGAGATAAAGTATTTTATTCAAACATCAGCGTCAATATTGGGTTGCACTTATATAAAAGAAAGTCAATATCTTATTATGAATTTCAAGGTCTTGCCGACATCGGATGGTAAGTGGTTTAGCAGCAATCCAACAATATGATTTGATTTAGCACTTCGGTTGTTAAACATACTCTCTTATGGATAAATAGAGTTGCTGCTGAATGACCTACAGGAAAGATAGAATTCTAAAAAAATGGAAAAGTCTCAAAGATGAGCATTTGCATGCCATCTGGGCGTACTAATAACCTCTAGGAGCTATAAAACTTGACTCAACACATGGCTTTATAAGGACTTGACTGCGAATTTTTCAATAAAACAAACGCCAATCCTTATGACGACGAGTAATCCTATTCCAACTAAGACTGTAAGTTCTTAAGAGTGGACAGAATAGAGTGGAATCAACATGATTTCCTTTAAACGGAACCGCTCTCAATATGTATCAATATACGAGTATATCGCGGATATATGATAGCCCCATACAAGAACCAGAGTTTTTGAAAGATTTGTACATCCACCGCTCGATAAGCTGCTGAATGATTGGCGATGAATACTGTATCTCAAGATGGTATCACTATGAAGGTATTAGCGCACAGATAGTTTTTATAATATCACGGAGTTTCAATTCAGAAGACAAACCCGAAGAATTAGTAAGATGAAGCTCTTCCAATTTTTGGTCAATTTGATAAAGGAATTAAAACTTCACATGAATTCAGCTTGGTCTTTTTAGTGAAATCTGTATTTTAGAGTATACAATCGACTTCCTACGCACAAACGAAAGATCTTTCAAAGCTCGCAAACCATTAGGCGAACAATATTGTAGGAAGGTACACACTCACATACTAAAAGCCTATCTTTTCTATGACTATCTTTCTATGATCTTTGATCACGACATAAGTGATGCCTGAACGAAAAATCTTCGTATCTATCCGATTGCAATGATAATAATGAGACTATTTTGGCCGGAGACATTCAATTCAGAAAATATTCTCTCGTGATTGAACATTGGATGAAGTTTGGTACCAGAATACAGAGTTATTTACAAAAGAAGGGAGCGGTATTTCAGGGTTTCCTTCAAAAAGAATTTGAATGCAGTAATATTTCCTTACGAGGGTATTTTATGACTCTTAAATATAATATAGAAAAATGACGAAAAGAGAGCAAATACCGAACCAATTGAAGGAACCTTTCCGTTCCACTCTATAAAGGCAAGAGCAACACGAGAAACTGTAACCACTGCTAATGGGTAGAGCTAATGGCACGTAAAATTTCTAAATAGTCGACAGTGTATTTGTGGAAGTCAATGCATTCTTGTAGGGGCAAGTCGACATACCAATGATTAGCAGCGTATGGAAGGGAGATCATAAGCGAAAGTGAAGAACAGTATGATTAATGACATCAATTTAAAACAACAGCTGAGCAAATCGTCCAAATCGTTTAGAAATTCAATTGCTTTGCTTAAATGAGTAAAAATTCTCTTTTACATGTCCATTTGACAATGTACGAACAGTATATAGGAAAAACGACAATGGGCGTGTTGTTGGGTGTACATTTAGAAACTCGATTTAAAACAATGCACATTCGATTAAAGCCTCATATTAAGAAACCCATGGTGAAAATGATTCGGACAAAGCGTCATCAGAAAAACTTTTTCAAGAGAAAATTGTGATTCAAATGTCAGCCGAGATTCGCAAAAGAACCCAAAATGAAGAAAACATTAGGTTTTAACATGGACATCATGTATTGACATACATATTTCAAAAATCAATACAAGAAGAAGTTGCTGTGATATTAATGCAGGTAATGCTTACAAATTATTTCAGCAACAACAAGTTGAATGCAAAATATGAGAATTTACACTGGAGAGTAACGAATTTGTACAAAATTTCCCCAGAGAACGAGACATAATTGAAAGCCCGTCAAATTTAATAAAACTAATTTGGCACGTGGACTTAAAACAAAACCTGTCATGAGTGTAGCACAACCACCCTTACCATTATTTTGAAAATCAAATTTATTCACCTCATCCACCCACAATTATTCGTAAAAAAAATTAAAAAAAAAACTACAAGAGAAAAACGGCTTCATCTGAATGACATTCAATTTAATGCAAAACGTCAAGAGTTGAATATAATTCATTTCACTGAAAGGCATAGCTTCAAAAAGTGTTTTTCAAACGAATTAAATGTAGACGAAAAATCCAAACACCTTGTTGAATAAATCATAAAGGATCCAAAACCAAAGCACCATTCGAAAATGAAGAACGCTCGTAATACAGCACCCCCGCCGTCTCATATTTCAAGTGCATTTACATTTCCCAAACCTAAAATCGTGTTTTAATATTTATTCAAATGTCACTTAAACAAATGTTTACGCATGTATGTACTCGTACATTTCTCCAAGGACCCATAAAACATTTGTACAACCTGCTTCTGACTGTCCAATGTCCAATGGCTCTTTTCTGCAGTTAATTCAATTCCAACCAAAATGCTGGCTAACTGGGATGTGGAAGCGGATATGAATGTGGATATGGAGGGATTTATTTTATGGCCGAGGAACAGGGTCTCTTTCAAAGGTATTTCGTGTTTATCTTTGTGGAAGGAGGGCGTGTATTCATTTTTTTAAAGATTTCTTTTTTAAGCACTCAAAGCATTATTTAATCGCGTTCTCTATATTTAAATAAGCATTTAACTTTTTTGTTTTAAATTAAGTTTAAGTAAAAATATAGTTTTTAGATTTTAAACAAAATTTAGCACACACGGCCAAAAAAAAATCTCAAGTGTTTTGTCGGAAACTTTGGAAACATTATTTTTTTTTTTGTTTTACTGTCCCGTAGATACATTTTAAATTTTAACAAAGCCCGATAGAGAGAGAAAAAGAAGTAGTAGAAGAAGAAAATAAAGAAGTTTTTTTATAAGTAGTTTGTAGTTGCAGTTGCAGAACTGAAGTATATTTCGAAGTATGATAGATATCGTGCTTAGAACTTTTTTATTATTTTTGTTTTCTTTTTTTTGTACCGAAACAAAACTACAATTTTCTGTCAAACTCAATAGGAATACGAAAAGGTCAACTGAATAGATAGTAGATATGTATTATTTATAATTTTAATCTCAACTGAATTCAGCTACAAGAAAGTTGCAAATAAAAAAAAAGAACATGATTCTCTCTCAACGCTAGCTACAATCTATAAACGTTCTTATAGTCTTTACTTTCAATTAAATATATTTTATATATAATATGATGCGTGAAAAGATTTAATAGATACGGATAGATACAAGATTCTTTATTTTGAACGAATGTGTTGTATTTGATTTTTAATTATTTTATGTTCACGATTCAATCAAAAAATTAATGTATTATATAAAAAGAGATAAAGTATCTTTGAAAAAAAAAATATATGTAAGAATGCAGAAAGAAAATTCAAGTGAAAGTATAGATACTCTTACTCTTAAAATTGATATTATTGATTAATTTTTATTTATTTCATTTTAAATAAATGCCGTGTGTGTAAATGTGATTAATATATGTTTTTGTTTTTTTTTTTTTTTTTAATTTAAGAAAATTCTTTTTTTTTTTTTTGTTTTGTTTTTGAGTTCGATTATATGGTTTTTAGTTTTGCATCGTCTTATTTAAAACTTACCAAAGAAAGCCAAAGATTGGTTATAAGAAGTTGATTCTTCTCGTCCTACAACATAATCATGACAAAAAAATATAAAAAAAAAAGAAAAACAGAGCAATAACAAATATCAACAACGAGAAACATCATTTTTTTGTTTTTGTTTAATTTTTTTTGTTTTATTTAATTTATTTGATTTTTATTTATGTTTGATTTGCTATTTTTTCTTTTTTGTTTTGGTTTATTTTAAGAGTTATGGTTTTCTTAAATTCTTTCTAGTTACTTAGGCAGGTTTTTGTTTTTTGTCAAAGCGATTTTTAAGAAGCTTTTATTATGGAACAGCATTTAGTTTGTGCGGAAACGCTTTAAATGATCAATTTCATGTCAATGGGATGTCTAAGGTGTTTTACTTGATTTTGAATTTCAGAAAACCGAGTTTTTGGGCTAAATGGTATCTGTACCTAACTACACCAGTATTAAGGAGAATGAAATGAGCTTAGGTGATGGGAATATTCATTCCTCCCTTATACCCCGAATAGTTCTTAACTTCTCCTCCTACCTTGGTAAGTGCACCATCGATATGCTTCTTCTTCTAGGGTCATTTCAGCTAATTTCTCGTACCCTGACTACACATTCCGAAAAGAAATATATGACAATATAAGAAAGCCAATTCGGGTGGATTCGATAGGTTCTTTGTGAAATGTAAATACCTTATCTCAATGCTCGTTTAAGTGACATTACAGCTATCAGCTCTTTAGAAAAACCCAAACTGTCACTTCTAATTTAGTATACTACTTTCTGCATTTCATATTCTTTCCAAGACTCATGTCATGTCCCTACCATTCAGTTAAAGAACTGAAACAGCAGTATATGTTAAGCTCATTAGATTCCAATAACTGGACAACCATCAGCCAAGTGGAATTATATCCAGCCAAAATCACAATACTGTCTACCTATACTATCTCGTGAAACGTGTAATAAATTGGAATAAATGTTTTTCCTGTGGATGCATGCTTAATATGGGCTAAAGAACACGTCCCAACGATGGTCTCTTTATTGAAACAGAAAGAAAAAATTGATCACATTGCCATAAATGCGCCAATACTCCTAATAGTCAAGGAACAACCGAAGATATCAGTGGTAGAAAGAACAACGTCAGGCAAATATTGTGAAGAAAATTTCCATTGTGTTTCAATCGCAAGTAAGAGAGTTTTTACTGACCGCTGCTAAATTCCACAAGACGACTATGCTTTCTAGTTATTGTTCAATGGTGAGTCCGATCCGTTGCTTTGTTCAGTGCAACTTATAATGACAAGATCTACGATGAAGACTGCTGTTGATAGGTCCCAGCTTTAAGACAAACACTTACAAAGCAAATGTAATGCAGCGTAAGATCGAGGCTATTGAAAGATAAATTTGCAGAAAGCTTGCGCATATCACTGTATTAAACCAAAGACAATTCGATCTTTTACGTGCTGACTTGAAAAATGTTTTAGTCAAAACCCAGGTTCGTTTCAAGCTGTGGCTATCTTCAAATGTTAGGTACTTGAGGTTACAACATTTTACTAAAGGGCAAAAACAATACATTGCTCAAGCATATCGTGAAAAAGCAATTACAGTTGCATTTTCATTAATGACACCCTATCAGAGGAAGAGCTAGAGATGCTCCCTTCCCTTTAATTCCCCATGGATAAAGTGCCACAGTTTAAAAACCTCAACTTTATTCTCAAATTAATCTCTTCCTCTATAACCTTGCTGCTGATAAAAACACATCCAACCTCTGGAAAAGACATTATTCCCTGATATAGGTAGAATGTCTCATAAAAAGAGTAGGGTTTGTGTGAAAAATGGCTACCGGACAACCATTGTAACTTCAAAATATGTATTAAAAGGTGTCACACGTACACGTTCTTGTACGTATGACGAACTTCAATTTGCCTATGGGCTATCATCAAAAATGATGAATTCCTTTGACCTTCTTAAAGGTGCTTATCCTGATGATATGTTTCAATTTAAATCCACCCCAAGGGAATCCTTTTTTTCTTTCCCTCTGTCACTTCTTCCTTTATTTTGGGGGCATTTTCCTTCTGTCAGTGCCCATAAAACTTGACTGCATTGTAGGCATCTTAATGATAACGCACTCGTTCATTCGTTTGTTGTTGTGCCATTCAAAATACCCTTTCTTTATAAAAGAAAAAGTAAACGTCCTTTTGGGGTCGTTTCACCATTTTGGGCAAAGAATATATGATACCCGAGTATAATGGATTACACATAACCTTCGGTATAACAAAATGACGCGCACGGACACCAACAAAATGAAACAAACACTGAACCAGAAAATATCGAACATCGAAGACTAATCGCATTAAGTGCGAACTTCATCGATTTATTGCTTCATGTTACAAATTGATTTCTTTTCCCTTCCAACAAAAAGCATCAGCTTTATGATAGCCATTCATTCTTCTTCTCGACGCGGCATCGATACAAATGATGTGCGTACTCATTATACTTGGATATATCTAATCCCGACTGAGGCGATTGATTAATGTCCATTAATATGTTTAAACTTGCGCATTAAAATCTCATTTGTAGCTCATTGATCGTTTACAAGTATGAAGGTCCTGATTGTAGAAGTACTGCACCGCACTCTGAAACGAAGACGCCATGGATACACGACCAAGCTTAACGAAGCTGAGGATATCGACACAAAACGACGTCTACAAATCTCTACGATAAGTGGAAAAGTTGATGGTAAAAGTCCTGTCAAGGATAATGCTTTCGCTCCTGCTCCAGCTCGATTTCCTTTGCCAGTTACAATTTCAACAGAAGGCAGCCCTAAAACGAAATCGAACCATTTGAGTTAGACTACGGGCAAGGGTAATGGTAAGGGTTCTAGTAACACATGCACACAAGGGCAATATGTCATAACCATAAATTCACGATTAAAAATGCATTTAGATACTTTTACGAGGACAAATATGTGTATGTGTCGAAGAAAATGTATTTTCACCTTATAATTCGGAAACAAGCTCGTAAATGCTTCAGCGATAGCAAAGCGATGACAACCATGATGACGACAGACGACAGTTGACAGTCGACCATAAAGGTTGTTTCAAGTACCATGCTGTTGTCTGTTGTTGTCTGCGCTCACACGGTTTCAACCGTGTGATTCCTCCGATTCACCATTATTCTCATGTAATTTTGTTAAGGGAAGGTTTCTTTGGAACAGCATCCTGGGCACTTTACGAATACTTTACCCTCCATGCCCACCATCAACATCATCATCATCATCATCATCATCATCATAATCATCGACGTTTTCGTTTTCGTGTAATAAATGACAGGCAATGGCAGGCGGGCGATGGCAAACCCGAATGCGATGGAGTTCAAGGACTTCCCTCTTTGAAGTTTAACACGCAATAGGGATGGATTTTCATTTTTCTGTTATTTTTTTTCGTCGATTTAATGCTCCACCACAGGAACTAAGCGGAAAAACTCTCCTTCGCTCTCAGCATCATAAAAAATAATTAAAATGCAATTAAAAAGAGATCTAACTTTTCTGAGGCGTTTTGTGGAGTTTTTTTTTTGTTGGGGATTTGGGGGTTTTCGGAGAGATCTAAGCGATGTTAACGGTGATGCGCAGCATGGAATTTCGGTTGACAAAACATCATCTTGTTTTGAGTGGCGGAGTTTTTGGCTTGGGCAAAGGCAAGACGTAATTGCGTGATGGATGAAGATTATGGAGAAACTTTTGTTGTTTGGTTTTAGGGGCGGCGGATGCAGAACTAACGAAGTTATTTTTGAATTAACGATATTTGTGCTGACGCAAGCTTGAGTGAGTTTATGGATTTCAAAGGAGTTAGTTGACATTATAAGCGCTCCAAGATGTTACTTATAGTGTCTTTGAGCTCATGGTTCTCGGGTTTGGTGGTATGCTATTCAGGGGTTTTCATTCTGATTTTCAGTGATTGTAGTCAATGGTTTTGTTGAAAATGATTTTCCAGATGTCAGACGAAAGTGTTTCGGGGAAATATTGTATTTTAAGAGAGAAACCCTGCACAAAGCATACAATACAGTTTTCCATGAACTCGCTGAACAATTAACATGAATTTCATCAGAAATGCTTGTTATATACAAAAAAAAGCTAAGTTTGATTCTGTACAGTAAATAGGAACTATCAAAATACTGAATTTTCATAGAACAATAGAAGTGGCCGGGTTGGGGTGAAACCCAGAAATACCAAGAAACAAACAGATTCAGTCGAAATACATTGAACATGAGCGGAGATGCCTACTAACGGGGAACAACTATATTTAGAATAAATGGGAAGCGTACCTTAACGTATTATTAAACAAAGAACTGTCAACCCTGTACCATTCCGTCTGCTGTCCCGAAAGAAGAGAAAACGGTAAGTTTTAAGGAATGTGAAGACTTAAGAAATGTAGAAAGAATAAATAGGCTTCGAAACGACTTGTTTCCCTTTTCAAGATGATACTGTTAAAATAAGCAAATACGTGTCAACTTAGCAGACAACTCTTAATTATTATTATTAATATTATAATTTATTACCATTTAAATCAATTTACATGCTAATTAGAGAGCATTAGCTGCGAGAGCTTTCGGCTCAAAACTCTTAATACTTGGATAAAGACGCTAGAAGACAACGATTTGCGAATAAGGCAAACTAAGACCGATCGGCCTTATCGCATATCCAATTCTGACAATATGTAAAAGAAGTCCATAGCCGTAGGATTAAAAATTTAAATATTATCGTCAAACTTAGATTTAGATTTAATTTAATGAATTTTGTGAGAGCCAATCGTTCTTCCAGTGTTTTCAATATCACAATGCTAAGTCATGTATACGCAAAATAAAGGAGAAATGAAAGCGACACAAATAAGAAGGTTTTGAATGCCAGCGGCTGTGATAAAACCTTATCTAGTGGGACAAACCTACTCATCTCAACTCCTTTTCTATTTTAAACGAAGATCTTCAGAAAATCTAGCTCAAAAAGCAACAGAAACTCCAGTTTCAGAGTTGTTTCGTAAAAATAGCTCAAAGAAACGTAATTGAATCATTCAAATGGAAAAACATAATTTACCTCATAGGATCAATGGAGGCCGGAAGAATGATTTTTAGCTTCGAAAATATACATCTCTTCAACCCGCGGTGTAGCAAATACTTGAAAGTAATGTGTTTTAGATGTAATTATGTTCAAGCCCTTCCACTGCCGGCGCTCCCAGGAGCTTAGAGCAATTCACATTTTTAAACTTCAAAGAAATTTACTGATAACATACCGTGGTCTCCTTAATCTTTCTCTAGAACAAACAAAAAACAAACACTGTTGCGCTGGCAGCCCGGTATGGGCCATAGCCTCGCTTCTTGACACTCATTTGTGTTGCTCATGTTGTTATTTTTGTCACATCGGAGCGGGGCTTACGGTTTATCGCCGAGTCCGAACGGCATCCCTTAGAAGCTTTTTCGTAGGAAATTTATTCTTTCGCGAGTTTGCCATTGCCCGCCGAAAGGGTGATGGCGATTTGAAAAATTGCTGGTGACCCAGCCAGGAATCGAACCCAGAGTCTCTGCGTGATAGTCAAATGAGCTACCACGCCCACGCCATCGCCACCTTTCCCTAGAACACGGATATTTAAATGCATGCTGGTCATCTTGATTACTTCTTTAAATATCAATACTTTGGACCACAATGTGTAAATTATCGATGATGAAATAAGTTTTCCGAAGCAAGTGGAATCTTAAAAACACCAACCGCATACGTAGGTACATGCATGTGTTTAGTTTCATTTGAATCAATAAGCCACTGTGCAATGGTTTCTTCAATTAATCCAAAATCGGATTCTTCTTTTTGATTCTCATTAGATAATACACCTACTTTTCATTTGGCTTTGGCTTAAGCCTCTTGTAAACTTTCTTTGTACTCGTATCTTACAACTCGAACATCTTTTCGAATTCAGCCTCAATTAAGTTAAAACTTTCACACACTCTCTTAGTGTGGAAAACTTTCTATTCTCACAACAATAGGAAAATTTCAAATTACATAATTACTACAAATACGATGGATAACTATATAGTAGTCCTCATGTCAAAGGCACAAATTAACTAGAAGCCTCTTATATTTCGTTTCTAATCGAATTGCCAACAAGTTTTCGGATTTTCCTTGAAAACATTTCTTCCACATCAAGTAGAAAAAAAAACTCTCCATCAGAAAACTCCCTACAAAAGCCAATTTTCTTAACTTTTCCCAAACATTACCACAACGAAATTGATCATTTTCTTTTTCTTTAAATGTTTCTGTAGTTTATTTGTATCTTTTATCCCCATTCATGACCCCATTAGATGGGTGATTTTTGTTTTTTCTTTTTTAATTTTTTTTTAAGTTTAATTTTCACCTTTTTCGGTTTTAGTTTCAACATTTCTGCGTTCAAGTTTTGTTTTTCTTTTGCATTTATTTTGTCAAAACACAAAATTCTCTTTTAAATATAACAAAAAACAAATAAAACTAAAACTGAATAAAATTAAGTGGCATGCAAATATCCCGTATGACATGTACCCAGCAATATTGGCGACACACACAAAATTTATAATATCTATAAATATTTGATATATTAATTAATGATGCAGGCAAATTGTGAAAAATCGTTTTATTTTTTTGACAGTGGGATCACAGAAAAACAATTATGTTTTCACTTTAGTAACATACACAAAGAATAGATTTTTTGTTTTTTTATTTATTCATACGATAACAGTGTGTACTTTTTTCAAAATAAAATTTAGGAAAAAAATATGGTAACAACAAGTAAAATAGCTTTTTCTCCTTCGCAAGCTTAGCTAAATTTATTTATTTTTTTTTTCTTATTTTTAGTTTGTTTATAATTTAGTCAGAATCCTTATTTAGTACGTTGATTTTAAGAAAAATAAAAATTAACTTAACGACAACATAAAAGTACTCGTATCGGGTGGGGGAATGATTTACAAGAAATATGAGTCCGAAAATTATATTCAAAGCCTTCCTTACTATCGCAAAGGGATTATTAATACCAGAAAAATCAGCACTAATATAGGCACATCTATACATCATTTCCTTTTAAATATTTAAATCATTACGATACTAAAATCAATGCTTCTTTCTTTAAATATATGGAAAAGGATGGTCTGGGACAAAAAGACCCTTAAAGCGCGAGTTTCGTACAGAGGCTTTGATTAAGCGAAAGACAGAAGAGTCGGCCGTATTATGATTTGGATTTATTCACAAATTGCGAATTCACTTCCCAGAAAAGTGTGTTTAAGGATTCATTAGTTAGCGATGGTGATAAAGGGGACACAGATTTTAGTAAAAGTATTTGATGTCGAGTTAAGCCAGTATCCGGACAAAATAAAGAGAGAACAACTCTAGAAATTAAAACACCGAAATGTTTACGCATCAAAAAACCACTGATATTCTCACAGACGATGGACAGAAAATTGGTCCTGTGAATTAGAGCAACTGTAAACTTCTTGCAAATTTAATGTGAACAAGTGAGAGAACGCTGAACAAATAGGTATAATAGAGACAAAGTATACATTTTAAGTTCTGGTATTCATACTTATTCCTTATTAAGTAACAGAAATTAAAAAGTTACACTTGTCAATCGCTGTTTCTTTGGCCTTAAAGCCAGCTGAGTAACAAGGTGGAAAGTGGAGTCTATGTAAGAATGTATATATCCAAGTACTACTCTATTTTGAAGAAGTATGGATATTTACAAATGCGGATGAAAATATTTTAAGACGCTTCGAACAAAGAGCTTACGACCGTTTTTGCTTGGACGGTCTCTGTAAAAAAAACATTTTACAGCAAACTCTACGAGCTGTAGCAGACTCTACGAGTAGTAGGATCAAATGTAGCCGAAAAATATGTATCTTTTACGCTATAATATGGCTAAAATATCTACAGAAAATTGACTTTAAATAGTACTTGATTATAATCAAAAATCTCAATTAACTTGTACTGCGCAGTTAAGGGTAGTTACCCATATGTACATACCTTTAAGATCACTTTCCAATACTTTTTTGAGTACATCATCTGAAATTCCAGATTTCACATGTCGAACGTAAGTCTCCAAGTCGTCTGAAGTCAGTCTTATTGGCATAGACCAGAATTCTAAGTAACCCTTGAATTGCAAGACGGCCTATTAACAGGAACAGAATATAGTTCTTCCGTGAATACGGTTTTATACTGACGTATAGTCGCACGGAATCGACTGGTATCGGTTTTGACCTACTGATCCCCGTACATCCGCAATATTTGTTTTTACTTTGGCGTTTCACTATCGCACTGGCACGGCAGCTTTATTGAGCAAATAAATCAATTCGAATTTATTCAACGAACGATCATTTGTCGCTTATCGGGACGAGTATATTACGTTACGTTACTGAAGCGCTGTTGATGTTAAAATGGTGAAAAAGTAAGCCATAACTAAATGGGATACAATCTTAAACACAGACATGATATCGGCCAAATGACGGAATGCGTGAGTTAAATAAAGAGAATATTTTTGAATGAATTTCTTGTAATACGAATCGACACTTTGAAACTCCTAACTATCACATTTTAAAAGTAGGTAGATCTGTCGGAATTTCTCAAAAGATGAACTTCAATTCTAATTTAAATAACGAGACCTTATAGAACCTTCAAAGCACTACTGAAACAACTGTGTACAAAAGAATAAGAAGAAAGTAATCTTGCTTCGAACTTTAGACTGTCAATTATCCTTAACAAATAAAATTAAAATTAAAGTGTAAACTAAATTAATTAAGAAAAAACTTATAAAGAAGTATTAAACTAAACAAATTTAGTTTATGTAGCAAAATCGGCCAATTTCACTCATTTGTGAAACAATTTAAATTCCCATATACCTTCGCCGGACATCGATACATTGATACAACTAAAACAACATATTTTAACTACAACGAAGATACATTTCTATACAGAAAAGGTATATACGAATAATTTACCA
Source organism: Volucella inflata (assembly GCA_928272305.1). Classification (NCBI taxonomy): domain Eukaryota; kingdom Metazoa; phylum Arthropoda; class Insecta; order Diptera; family Syrphidae; genus Volucella; species Volucella inflata. The sequence continues at coordinate 4,428,886 of OV743717.1, read as the reverse complement.
TTTAAAACAAAAAATATTTATAAAACAAAAATAAAACAAAATTTAACAACAAAAACTTATAAACAAAAAAATAAATACAACGTATTTTTGTTTTTAGCATTTCGCTATTTAATTTAGAATGTTTGCATTTAGATTTGTAATGACAAACAAAGTTAAAGGTTTTAGGTTGTTATCTTTTTTTTTGTTTTTTTTTTTTTAAATAAAGAATATATCGCAGATAAAAAAGCGACAAATTTTTCACAAATACGAATACGAGTATATACGAGTGTAGTAAGAGTAGGTACGAGTATGTAGTAGTAATAGCTTATGACAACAAGAGTCGCTCTTCGGATTCGGGTACATGTCACTTACCAAATTTAACCACGCGTTTGTGGTAAGAATCTGATTCTTTTCGTCCTAAAAAAAATACACAATGTTAACGAGACGTTAAAATTCAGTTGGTAGATTGTTTCTCTCAATGTTTTTGTTTTTTTTATTTTGTTTTTGTTGTTGTTATGAAGACAGTTATGTTTTGATTCAATTATTCAGATATATACTTTTTTTTCTGTTATAGAATTTATTTTTTTCTCTTTTTTTTTTTTTCTTATAAATAATATGGCAAAATATATATATTTTTTTTCTCATTTCTCTTTTTTGTTTTAGTTTGCTTAAGAGGTCCTATTCAAAAGTCTTGTTAGTTATTTCAAAAAAAGGTTATATTGATAAGATTGATATAAAAAAAGGGTTTGTTGATAGAGGGGAGGATAGAACTTACCACGTCAATTATTTGTTGCAGGGTTAAACCGAATTTTACCTCAAGTGGTTCTGATTCATTTGCTACAGGTCGTTCTAAAGTATTATAGTTAGATAGTAGGTGATTTAATAAGCGTTTTTCGTGTGGGCCTTGGCAGCTTTCTGAAATTAAAGAAAAACAAAACACAAAATTAGTAGGGATGGGAAAAGCGGTTAAAAATAATAATGAAGTAATTATAGAGCATCATGTAGCAACTAACTAACTTGAAACTAAAATGAGGCTTATTAGACATAAGGTCGAGCGCCTTATATATAAAGTCTCAGGCGATGCACAACAAAGTTGTATTTTAAAAGGATTTTCCTAAAGTTTCTTAACTCACGCAGACCAGTTTTTGACACCGCACACAAGTCGGTAAGCCAAGGGCTAGTCATTTCTCGAACGTGCGTGTGGTGTTTGCAAAAAAAATCGGCAATCCCAAGAGCCGACGAACTGTCATTAATTGATGGAAGAAGATCCGAATATTCACCGAAAAGTCATCCTCAGCGGCGAGTGGTTAAGCAGTTTTTTCGCTGATGTTTAAACAGGCATTATACGAGTAATCGACTGTCAGTTCGTGTTAACCAACATTCAATTTGTTTAATAGATTTTAATTGAAATGTTTTTGAGGATATGTGGTTTCAAAGGGAAGCTGCCGTTAGCGACGCAGAGCGTGCCATAATCTACTTATTTACACAAAGTTGAGTAATCGTCCTATCGCCCGTAATTGTCCCGTTTAGACTGTTTTATTTGTAGTTTGCACTATGTGTCTGGTCTATGTCAACATACCAAAACAATACCAGCGCATCAACTAATGCGGTTCCGTAAAGAACATCTGAATGAAATTATATTTTAAAGGTAATGGAATGTACATATTATATTTCAATCCAAAACTAGGTTATCACAGATGATAATGTAAACACTCGAGCTAATATAAATATTCCTATAAGAGGAGATGGAGAACAATATAATGACTGCATATCGTTCGAACATCGCCACAATGACGGGTAAACGCTTCGAATTAGAAAATATACTCGTAATACGGAGATGGCACCATATTGGCAACTGAATTCCAACATGGATCGTAGGCGTATCAGTGAGCGATTTATGGCGAAATAAAATTATAACGTCTTAAGCTTAAAAAGATTTCTCAAGTTTAATATAAAGAAAGCAAAATGGTTTTGAAAATAGTAGTCATACAAACTCACGGTTTTTACCAGGCAAAAGCATTAAAAAATTATCGTTACAGTGATGGCCACAATTAAACATCCATTTTGGCAAATCAGTCCCACGAAATCGAGAGGAACCAGCGAAAACCGCCATCAGTCAAGAAATATATTGGCACAACATTATTTAAGAAAGGAATCAGTTCTGGACAAGAATTATTTCACAAAACCGTAAACCAGGAAGAAGAACTGTGCATGCAAGTTCGATGAGCTGTATAAGCGTATTGCAAAAACTCTAACTGGTTTTATATTTTTTAATAGCCCAATTCTATAAACACAAACACCTATAATGTGAGATGAAAATTGCATTAAAAAAATAGCTGAAATATATTGGACATGACCACAAACATTTTCTAAAGGAATAATTTTATGCATTATTTAAGGCATAGGAAGCACCCTTTGAATTAAAAGCGAAGAAACGCCAGACCTTACGGACAACGATTTAGTGAAGAATTTAAATTTTCTTTCAATGAAAAGGACTCATAACTGCTAATTTTAGACAATCGACAGTAAAATTAAGCTCCAATTAAAAATAATGGCCTCTGTGGGTAGGTCAACATGCAACGCCTAAATATTGTCTTCGTCTGCCTTGGAGAGTCGTAATACTCAGTATATGAATAAAAACTCAGAAAAACTGCTAGCAGAATTGTGTCGATGAAACCTTTCTGCACATACTAGTTTTGTTAATGGTTTTTGGCAGAGCTTTTGCCATCGATTGTGACAACATCTATAATGCAAGCGCACCAGGGATGTTTCATTGTATTCTCCTATTGATGCCAAAATAGACATTACTCGTCGCTATAGATGATTTCATATGACGCCTTGAAATAGACATCGGTGGATTTCTTGAGTTTTATACTATATATGTTTGCTCAATTTTCAATGCATACTGCCAAAAATACACTGTTAGGGGTGATCACAAAGAAGGCAAATGGGCTCAGGCGTTCACAAAATAATATCTTATGGATCAAGCAAATAATCCTTATTCATTTATCAAGTATATTTTCCTCCGACCAAACTCCGACCGCTTTGGCTTGAATAGCTTATCAGGAAGTACAGCAGCATTATGAGGCTTTAGTAAAGATATTGCTTTCTACATGCCAGTGGAATTTGAAGGAGTTTTTCCATATCTCCTGCACAGTTCTTCGATCGTTTGCTTTTCAAGTTTTTTTTTACGCTAGTAGTTTTGATGCCTGCGTTTGCCTAGCATCGATATCCTTAATCTTCTCTTACTCACGGCAGATGTAAAGCCATTGGGGTTAAGTAAGGCGATACGCGATTGGCAAATTATCTGCCAATTTGTTGCAATTGCAGCAGTTCAATGTTAAATCTCTTCCCATTGTTTTCCCGTTGCAGTTGCATCTGAGATATCTAAATATGTGCCAGCAACTTAATAATTATTCGAATCTACGGCTGCACTTAAAAAAAAATAAAAAGAGAAAAACACTGTGGCGCTGGCAGCCCGGTATGGGCCATGGCCTAGCTCCTTGACACTCATTTGTGTTGCTCATGTTGTCATTTTTGTCACATTTGAGCGGGGCCTACGGTTTATCGTCGAATCCGAACGCCACTCCTTAGAAGCTTTTTCATAGGCAATTTAACTTTCAGGAATTTGCCATTGCCCGCCGAAAGGGTGATGACGATTCGAAAAATTGTTGGCGATGCCGGGGATCGAACCACAGACCCCTGCGTGATAGTCAAATGAGCTAACCATCTCGCCATCGCCACTACGGCTGTACTAAGTCTCGTCCATTTCTGAATTTTCGATGTACAAATCCGAAACTTGCTGTCTTTCATTCATTTTGCAGGATCATCAAAAATAAATTTATCATTACCCTATGCAGGGTTCTGAGATGACTGAAGAACGAAAGTTCGCAGTTTTACGTCCTTCTGAGTTTCAGTCATTTCTGACAGATCATTGTAGTGCTATTATTTTTTCTCTTCAATACAGCTTAGGGAGTTAAAATCGGTTGGATAAAACCAGTACAATTGGCGTGTAATCATAGTTTCAGCATAGTGCATCGCAGTGCATGCAATTTTAAGCCGCTATACGCCTAGTCAAACCGTTCAATACCTAGGGATTGTGCTACGCACTAAGCATGGTCAGTTTTAATCATCCCCGTATGGCTGATATTAAGCAAAAGAAATAATCCTCCATAGAGACACGGTGAGCTAATATTGAGTTCATTATGATTCACTTCAGATCCACCTAAATTGATGATTATCTCGTAATAATCTGGTAGACACGAGCCTTCTTTATTAGTCTATAAATATAAAATTGAGAACAAAGCTATTTTCATAAGGAGCATCCGTCGAAGATTACGAGTCATATTGAGACGTCTTCTGAAGTCAAAAGTCTTCACATTCGTCAAAATCCTGACTTTAATTCGTACATTTCAAAAAACATTTACAAAACAATAAGACTTTGTAAAGAAATACTAGTACGAGTACATATAACTAATTACTGTCATTTTATAATAAAAGAATCTATTTAGAAAGTTCATTAACAGTGTGTTTGCCTTAAAGACAATTCTTTAAAAATAGAAAAGAAATCTCATTAAATGACTGAATTGATAATCTCATATTATGCTTTGTGAGTACGGATATTTTATACAGATACTTCCACTGCATTCTACTATAAACATGGTCTCAACAGATTTTTGTTGTTCCACTCAAATGCGAAGACAGTTTCTTTCAGCCACTTTTGTTAAATTTATTGTTCTTTCGCTTACAAATAACAAACAATACCTCAAAAAGAACCGCAAAGAACCAATTTCGCGCCACAATACTCGTACTCGTTCTCATATACCTATACCAATTGCAGAACGTTCTGCTCCTCCTTTTCCACTTCTCGTCAGCATTGTAATTGATGAACATACACCGAAAAACACTATTAAGAATGCACACTTGTTATCTGCGACTGAAAGGCTGAAGAGATGAATGAAAAATCTTTAGCGCACCCACAACTTGGTACAATTGGAGTACATACTTGAATATGGCTACACCAAATGAAAAAAAAAAATTAAAAAAAAGAGGAAAAACATCCTTTAAATGCCTCCATCCATTAGAATGTTTAGTGGCTCTTTATTATTCAAGAATAAATGTAGGCCGCATGTCTGAATCAGAGCTGTTTTTCTTCCGTCATACTACGGACTACATACTCGTAACATAGAGAGACACCCTGTATACTCGTACGGTACGAGTAGATGTGCAGATACTCGTATTTGTAACACATTCCGACTAGTAGGTGGTTGCTGGTAGGTGGTAGATGGTAGATGGTAGTTGATGATGCTTGATATCTTCTAGCTGCTGCTGCTTGGTGGAAATATCAAAAAGTAGAAGAAGAAATATAATCGGAAATAATTGCGGAAGTTGCCACAAAAGATGTCACAAGAAATTAAACTTGAAAGCGTGCAAGCACTTTAGCTGCCAACAGATTGTCACCACAAGCATTATACTCGTTCTCATACAGGGTGCGGCAATAGCTACAGCAATGCGAGTAGTAGTTGTAATATCATATCATATCCCTCCTGCTACGAATATGCTGCCTAGGTACTGGATAGTGAAGCTGAGGTGCTGATGCTGATGCTGAAGCTGAAGCTGAATCAGAATCTGTAGCTGATGCTGACGGTGATAGTGATGGTGTTGGTGATGGTGATGATGATGCTGATACCCAAACAAAAGAATGAGTTGTATGTTGTCAAAAGAGATACGAGTTGGACTATCCAATCCTACACACATGTACCGGTACGAACATGAGACATGGGTTCATCAGGGATGTTAAGTTGTATCTCAACTGCCTAGCCTGGGGATGTAATAACTTTATTCGCCACTTGCCGTCGCAATACACCCCTTGCCACTACACTTTATTTATTTATTTATTATTTTTCTTCACTTTTTCATATTTTTTTCACAGCTGCTGTGTTTTGTTCGAAATACATATTATGTATTTGTGAGTATGGCTAAAAGATAAATATGAAAGGGAGTAGAGCAAATGTCTTTGTATCTATGCCTATATCTATAACTCGTAAGAGTTCTAGTCGGATATTTAACGTACGCGTTAGGAATAAATTCCCCAGCACACACGTTCGGTAATATTTAATGAAGTTAGTTAAAGTAGAGCCATGGCATGGGTCTCTTCGTATCTTAGTATATTTTTATCTTTGTATCCGGACACCCAAACCCTGTATGTGATTGCAAAAGGGAAGGGTTGAGATTTATTTCGAAAAGCCACGTACAGCAATGGAATATGCGAAAATGAAACGGCCTATTAGGAGGTAAATGTTACAATTATTCAGATTAGATTTTCCCTAATTGCATTCGAAATGTGGCATGGTATGGTTTGGTATGTGGTGCGGTGTTGTACGACACAGTCTGGCTAGATGATGTTGGGTGTTGGTTGGATTCCCTAAAAAGCTTTCACCATCATCGCGGTTGTCAGCACCTTTTAAATGTATTTTATTAACGGGTTTCATCATTATGCTTACCCGCAGTCAACAGAAAGATAGATAGATAGAGTGAAAAAGAAAGAAAATTGCATAAATTGGATGATATAATGCGCGTTGGGAATTCTAAATGATTTGTAATTATCCAACTCGAAGGACCAAAATTGTAGTTGAGTTGAAAATTTATTGCTTCTTCTGGGTTAGCATAAGATGTCAGTGGGTATACGAGTGTGTATGTAAGGTTTATGGAGGATGGCAACATTACGAAGATGTTGGGTTGTACTTTTCTTGATTAATATGGCACTGATTGAACAAGCAATAAGGAATGATTCAGCTTTCCTTAGCATTCTTCTACCTTCTTTTCTTTGTGCTTTTGTTTAATTTATGTTCACGTTCTGGCATGAGTAGCACTTAATTTTGGAAATGTGCTTTTGTTTCTAAATGTACGATGTACGAGAATGTAGTTAATCATTATTCTACTGGTGTTATTGATTACAGAAGGTGTTGCTATAATCGAAAACTATTGTAGTATGAATGGGTCTTGAAAGAATTCGGTCAGCATTTTTGTGAGAATATGTTAGAAGGGTGGAAAAGCAAATGAACTGAAGAAACCAGGGCAAAGAGCTGTCGAACCATGAATATTGGGCGATGCCTTCAAAGGTTCCTTACAGTCAAATGGTCACGAGTACTGAAGAAACCCGTAAGAGTTCCTTGTCTCATATAATAATTTAAAAGTAATGCTCCTTCCACCAGCATCTTGACTTAAAAAGAATTTATTCGTTTAAAATGAAGCTCATGGTCGTTCTGATCGCTAAGTGATTCTTGCAGAGATGTCTGCACATTAGAAGTTTGTTATGCTAAAACAAGTAGGTCAAGTAAATATATACAAGCCCCATTCTTGTGTAGTCCAATTTTTTCATCGGGAAAGCTCTAAGTTAACGAATTTAATGTAGCGAGAATATCAAACAGTTAAATAGGAAAGGGGGTTTCCTTGGGAGTACTGTCGGAAAGTTAAACCTACAAGGCACCACTTCTGGAAGTGCTTCAGCCTAGTTTACTCTGCGGTATCGCAAAATACATGCATTTTAAGTATCCCTTTCCACCATTTCAATAGAGAAGCGAAGGGTAAACTGCCGTTTAATCAGATTTATCACAATGTAATGCAATCCTCCATTTATTGCCGAATATTATGAGGAGCGTGCATAGATTCAGACCAGTGTTTTGTTATAACCAGAGTACAGGATTGTTGGTGCTCTCAGGCATGTTAATATCGAACAGCTACTAAGACAGGATATCCCATGAGCTCGTTGAGTGTCTATAAATCTTTTTGAAGATGTCCTATGCTGCCAGCATTAGGTAGTACAATGCAGTGCTGAGTCTGCCTCCCGAAATGAAACCAATATTCAAAACCAACAAAACTAAAGTCCGCCGAAACAAAAGAATAATGTAGTTAGATCCCAGTCGATCCTCGGGAAACATTTTCTGCAGGTTGTGTAACAATGGCGATAATCAAAACAACCCTGCCAGGTAGAATACACTATCCACTTTTGCCTTTAATGACCAATAAATCCATTCATCCGGTCTTGATAGATTTGGCATACCTCCCGCTGACATGTGCAAACTAGCGAGAAATGACTTGATGAGGAGTTCACTCCAACTCATATAGAAATCGTCAATTGAGGTATCCCCTATAATAAGAACATGCATTACTTGCTGAAACTATGTCAACAACTTGATTGTTTAATACAACTGTAGCCCTAAATTTTTGTTCTTAGATGTGGCTTTAGGAACGGTACTATTAATCTTGCATTCAAAGGAGATAAAACAAGGCACACACGTGCAAAAGGAAATTCAACATAGAAATTCTGAACAGAACGTCACTGCGTGCAGGTTTAACTCTAAGAAGGGGCGGATTGATTTAGATAACAACACAGCGCTTATACCAGGCAAAGTATAACACTAACCAATCGCATTTTTTTCTCTGCAAAGTAATAGGACACCCCACCTCCAGAACAACTTACATCTGACAGAGTATAAGATAGAAATGAAATGTAAAAAAATTAAAGGGACGTACATAGAAGAGTAGAGAGAACTATAAGAACTATGAAGTAGGGCACTCCGACTCGGAAAATCTAATAAAGAAAACCTCTGTGACTCGAGGAAATTGGTTACGAATAAACTTGTGGCCATTGTCTAGATCCACCCAAGACTGTAGAGCCATCCAAGGTAAAGTGGGGTAAAGATGCAATTTTTAATCCATTTAGGGAAAATACTCCACTTAAACTTCTCTGGTTTCATTACGAAATTAAAGTTACAAGCGATTTACAAGGATTTTCCTAGTTGATTTTCCTTGGACTAACAAAAAGGAAAGTCTTCAACTAATTTCAAATTCGAAGTATCTTCATATACTGTCAAAATCGGTTATAACGACCTTCAAGGGACCGACAAATTTTGTCGTTATAAGCGATAGGTCACTGTAACCGATATCAAGGTCTTTATTTGTTCTCCAGCTTCCAATCTCTTCAACCGTAAATATTTTTCATTTCTGACTCAATTTCCAAAACAACTTTATGCGAACAAAAGAAAAATAAACTTCTACGACCACTCGTCAAAAAAAAAAAAATTGCACTAAGGAATTATCCAAACTATTGTTGAACTCAAAACCAATAACAAACGCGAAGAAATAAAAATAACATCCGAAATTCTATGTACACAGATACATCGCATCTACAGATTATCAGTTTACCGTTTTAGAAAACAATTCAGTCGCACAACAGCTGCGTCTATGTTAATCGTTGTAACCAATATTTTATTTCATAAAAGGGAAAAATCGGTTGTTGTAAGAGATGTCGTTATAAACGATTTGTTATTCAATGGGATTTTAATGGAACTCAGCCGGGACCTAAGAATTTGGTCGTTATAATCGATACGTCGTTATAACCGATGTCGTTGCAAGCGATTTTGACTGTAGTCTGAAGTGAATTCTTATGATTGAACTTTACAGCTAGCATTCTTCGTATTCGAATATTTCCTACTCATCACAAATTTAAGCTGAATCAGAAAGTCATTTTTTGGCTGTCATTCGTTCTAGTATAATCTGGGATACACAAATCGCTTTGGTCGGGTGGTCTATAATTGGTGGTGTACCTTAACGTCTCTTTGAATACAAAGCATCTTTCGGTCGCTTTCAATTAATCTAAACTAATTTACATGCTTCTACAGTTGCTTTTATTTGGTATACAGCTCAACACCATAAATCTTCATAAAAGCATTCGGTCACTCTACGATGTGAGAATCACGAAGAAGGAACTATTTTTTAAAGAAAAATTATTTAACCAAAAATCAAATGGACTTACTTTCAGGGTTGACGGAAGAATAAAAAATTTCAAGGGGATTATGAAAACGGTGTCTGCATTCAAATTAATTTATCCCTTAGGGAAACAATTTTCCAAAAAATATACCCTAAAACACAGAGTACATAATAAGGTGTTTCACAGGTTTTGTTATAAGAAGAAGTTCTTCCACTCACACCCTACTATGTACCATCATCACCTTGAACTCCTCACTCTATGGCCTTTATCCAACTCCAGTTATAACTGACGAGCATCAGACTGCAAATGCAAATACACATCTTGTTCGGATTATAATTTCTATTAGCACAGTGCAATTACATGCCTGTTTGGAAATGATTAAAAAAAAAAACATTTCGCTACCTCCGAAGCTAAGTGGTTTGTAAATACATACATACATCCGTTTTGAAAATTCTTTTCTCGGCTCTCATACTCTCCTACTTAGCAGCTTAATTTCGTATTTTTCTGCGTAAGTAAAATAGCATGGCGCAAAAAGTCGTGCAACAATTTCCTTCTCAACCATAGCCCCTGGGATTTGAAGTCGTTAAATTCAGATTTAACTACAGATACAAATACAGATTCAGATCTGAATTCAGATTCGTTTTTGTCGACATCTATTTGCTTTGGCTCGTTTTAGTGAAAATTAAATAACGCGCTTGGAGAGAGAGTGAGCTATTATGCCAACACTTGGAAATGTATGAGTGTATGGCAGAGAACGACACCAATTCTTTTTTAATTATTTTTATTTTCAACATTTTTGTCAACGCTCTTTCGCTTAGAGACAGGATTTTTAAATGTAATATAATTTTTGGTGGAAGAGTAAGACGCTCAGCCTTGTTCTACACACTTGAGTTGTGTTGACGAAGTAAATAATTTTCCAAACAAATCTAGGTCGGCGCAAATATTACACTACAATTCCACGGCGCTCGTTTTTAATGTCAGTCTGCTGGCTAGGATGAGGAACATATTAAGCAACTAAGAGTGTTTAAATCGTAGTGCTATGAATATGTTTTACTAATTATTCTTTTGAATGTGATAGTCAAGGCAAATGACTTTAAACAAAATTAAAAATACAAGAAATCTTAGTTGTTGTGTTAAGAAATGATGAAGGTTAATGAGGCCGAACTCCTCAAGCCATTAATGAACAGACCTAAACTTTCTTATAGTGTTTATTTATTGTTTGTATAATTATTAGAATTATAAAGAAACTGTTGTGTCCAATTAGCAATATGGAACACTATCAGTCGTTCCGATGAGCAACAACGATAAACAATGAAATACAATTCTCCTGTTAAAATGTATATTTGAACTAACTCTAGTGATGTCATTTCATTTATTTCTATATTTATAATACAAATTGCCCTTTTGAGTTTCTCAAATGTTGCTTGTCGTTTAAATACATACAAATGTGACGAGCGTTTTATACATGATGATCGTTCTGGCTACTTCAGCAAAAGGACCTTTGAAATATTTAAGAATTACCTTCGAATTGTCAATGTGGAAAATTTTGTACTTATTGATGCAATACAATTTACTCGATACAGAGAATAATGGGATCACTTTGGAATGCTTAGGTGCAATTTTCAACCCTCTTTTATCAGCTTATTGACCCTCTTATCATGATCATTACCACTTTGACCGGGAGTGATATTGACATGATGAGTAAATTCTTCTACGAATAGGGAGTACAATTTCGAGCTAAAAAAAATTTCACAGCAACATTAGCATGTGCTATCTCAAAAAAAAAAGCGGCGTAAGGTTTTCTATGTATGGGAGCAGTACAAAAACATTATGATAGCTCACGTATAAAATGAAAATTTAAAAATATATTCTAATTTTGCCATAATTGGAGCTGAATCCTGGGTGTGATCAATTAAGACTACCTTCAATCCAGATTAGATGCAAAAACCAGCAAAAAGGGAGATTTGCCAACAGAAATTGACCAAATTTACGGAATGTAGATAGAGTGCTTTGACAGGTTACTAAATAAAAAGTCGTTTGAAGAAAATATCAAATTTTCCGGGATGTAAAGTCAGCAAAGTATGAGAAGTAAGACTAAGTCCCATACCTATCGATGTAAAGATGGACAAATGGGAAATCTTGGGTTGAAACTTTTACCAAAGCCAGTTGTCAAATGTCGAAGGACGAAGGCGTATACTTTGAAGACTATAGGATCTTGCAAATAAAGTGCTTTAAGCTAACAGATTTTTAAAAGTGCTAGCAAGGTTGTATAAAAGTGTAAAAAAATGAACAAAAGTAGTATATTTGTATTAAGATTTCTCAAATATATGGCAAACTCATAGCTGTATCGGAATCGAGAAAACGGTCTATCAAGCTCAAAATGTTGCTTCCAAGAACAACAAAAAATAAAAAGTCTAAAAAATATAAACAAACAAAAAATTACCTAACAAGACCACCAGAAATATTCGGCCTACTTAAAGCGTATAAAAGTACTCTACCGCAGCTGATAGAAGCAACAATGGCAAAAAACGTCGCAACTGAACTGAAAAAATCCTTGGTTCAATAAACCAGATTGACTTAACATGACACAGGAAAACAAGTTGCAAGATATAGTCAAAAACACTGAGAAAATCCTAAGCATCTCGCAACAAGAAGACGAAATCAAGAAGCGAAGATATTAAAAAATAGGAACAAGGAAAGCCCACCATCACTCAAGTGTTCACATCAGATCGGTTTTCGTTGACAATTTGACGACCATTGCTTTGGTTTACAGTTCCGAAGTCGATTATTGTTTCCACTTTGAAGGTTCCTCGTGTTATTACCGCACAACAAGATCCCCAAGTTTGCGTTGTTGTTTTTAGGAATACAAGCTAGTAAAATCTGGTGCCTGTATTCTACTTCGATATCTGCTCTCCGCATGAATCTGATATAGCAAAGATATTTTATGAACCGTCGCATATGCGAAAGTTGTTTTAAAAATTAACAAAGCGTTCCCTATCGTTTTGGCGTGTACATTCATTAGCCTTCCTTTGAAGCTGGCCGTCCGATTCGATCAGTGGTTAGTCTCCATAACAAAGCATTTTCTCGTGCGTAAGCCTTAACGCGGACTTAGCATCATCTAGTTTTAGTCAACTTTAAGATTTTTTCCCTTATTCGGCTTCAACTGTTTCTTATTTAATAAAGCCTGACATACCTACTCGGCTTTAGACTACGAATTGCTGAGTCAAAGCCAAGTGGCACTAACCCTTGATCTGATTTCACTTTCATCGCTTTACAATTTACCTAGTCAAGTCATAAATACTGGGGCACAACTGAACTCACTCATTATGAGTGCAACAATGGGCGCATCCATTTCGTATTGATTGCGATTTGACAGTTGATATTTATGCTTCATTGTGACGTAAAAATCATGGAATGGGGCAACATCAAAAATCGTATTATTGTAGTTGGCCTAGTTAAATGCAACATGGAAAAAGGCGATATCTTAAGGATGTTGCGACCGCTTGGAATCACTCGCAATTTTGTATATCGTGCCGTGAAGTTGTTTGAGGATACTGGTGGAATACGAGACCGTCAAAGATCCGGCCGTCCGCGCACTGTGAGAACTCCGAAAGCGATCAAAGCCGTGAAGAAACGAATCGACCGAAAACCGCTGAGAAAACAGAAAATCTTGTCGCGGGAAATGCAAATTTCCATGTCTCGCATTATCGAAGAGAATTTAGGACTCAGCGCGTACAAGCGACACACTGGAAACCTTCTCACGGCCGCATTAATGGAAAAAAAGGAAAAACGCAAGCGAAGATAGAAAGCGTTACTCAGCCGGTACGCGAAGAACGCTCACACACAAATTCTGTTTATTGACGAGAAAGTCTTCACCGTAGAAGAATCGTTCAATAAGCAGAACGATCGTGTTTTTGCTCGCTCAACCAGAGATGCATCCCAACTCATCCCGTGGGTTCAAAGAGGCCACCATCCCGCGTCTGTAATGGTATGGTGGGCAGTGTGCTACGATGGCGTTACCAAGCTCCATTTTTGCGGGAAAGCAGTGAAACATCGGCCAAAGTATATCAATCGACCGTCTTGAAACCCATTGTCAAGTCTATCAACCAATCAATATTCAACAACAAGCCATGGACTTTCCAGCAAGACTCTGCTCGAGCTAACAAAGCAAAAACGACTCAGCTGTGGCTCAAAAACAACGTTCCGGACTTCATATCAACGGATGATTGGCCAGCTGGAAGTCCAGACCTCAACCCATTGGATTATAAGTTTTGGTCCGTATTAGAGGGTATGGCTTGCTCTACTCGGCACTAAAATATTGAGTCGTTGAACCGAGCCCTTGTCCATGCAGTGGACAATTTTCCCATGCATGAAGTGCGTCTCGCAATCGATAAGTGGCCACTTCGTCTTAGGTCGTGCTGGAAGGCAAATGGAAGTCATTTCGAAAAAGTTGTTCTAAGATTTGTAGCCATTGAATTACTGACTTCAAGTGACGCTTATTAGCAATGCTCTAAGATCAAACAAACGGTAGATGCTCTTTTTCGTTTTTTTCACGAGCCGACACCCATCAACTGATTCTACTTCTACGAGACCTTTTCTATCCCAAACAACAGTAGGTTCCAACGAAAGATTTCCAGTATATTTGATTTTATGTAGTTAGGCGCTAATGGCTATAATATGTAGAGCAGTTAGATGCCCCAAAAAACCTTAAACAATTTTGCGAGTATGGATTTAACTTTACACAGCAGAGATTTAGCTGAAATGATTGAAGAAAAAATTTTGTTTTTAAGACCTGAAGATGCAAAAACAAAGGCACTGGATACAAGCATACTCCCCTTCAAATTCAAATTCGAAATACAAAAGGTTAATGCCTACTTTATTGCCCACAATCGTACCAAAAACATATTTGAAGGACACAAAAGAACACCGTTTGACTGCCCTATTCACACACAATCAAATCGTTTCTGCTAAATTCCTTCATTATACGACCATTCAAAGCATTCATGTCTTCTTATGCAGAATTGTTCAACTTAATTAACCAAACAAACACGACACGTGAAGAGGAGAGATTCCATTGGAATAGAGCTGCCTAAAGAGCAATGTACACATTACCTTTTGTGTGCACTATTTCAAGCACGTATACCTGAAAGTACGTCCTGAAAAAAAACAAAAACCATTTCCCCATTTTGATTTCTTCTTTGTGTGTGTGTGTTTTTATTCGTTTTCTCTCTTTAATTACCTAGAGTGGGAGCACCCGTTTTGACGGCCAGACAAGGCTGTCGGTCAGGGATAATGTGTACAGGAAACGCACTATTACCTTGCCCCCAAACCGGATGTTCATTGAAACATGAGAACCAAACCAACCCGACCACCCACAACAAAAAACCTTAACCACGACCGTTCTATAGATATATACGAGTAGATGCAAACATTCGACCAAAAGAATATGTATGAATATGATCGAATGAATGGCAATGGCAATAGCCGAAGCAAGGACTCTCTTCTTCGCAGGCATTGAGGCTAAACGTGTTTGGGCATTTTTAATGACATCGTCCTTTCAACAGTTTGCATATGATTTTCAGTTCTTTTGAATGTATGCGTTAGCGTTGTGTTGGCAAGCAACGAACGCCACGTGATGCATCAGTTTGCAGCTCTCAAATCAGGTGGGGTTCGGCCGATTTAATTTTTTTCCCTCATATGCAACTTTTCAAGGCACGACTTCTAAAGCAAGAATCATCTCAAAGTCGAGTAGGAGTCAAGAGGATGCTCCAAGTTTCCTTTCAAGTGCAGATGATGGAGTAATGTCAAGGATAACTCAAGACTGCACATAAGTGCACACTGAGCCTTGCACACGTAATACAGCAAAAGAAAATATACATACGAGTATATACATTAAAATAAAAGACAGACAGGCGTTAAGGGTGCGCCAGCACTTAAACACACCACACATTCCCTGGCCGTAATGACGATGATAATGATGATGCTGATATTGATGATGATAACCTGGTTACACTGATCTAGATCTATTGACAAGGTGACGAAGTAATCAAAGATTCAGGGACCTATCATGAATTCTGGGGAATATTTCATGGCATAAATCAATGCCGCTTCGACTTTTAAATTCAGGTCAGCCTATCCGTAAGTATACGTATACGAGTTTTCAACCAGGCCCCCTGCACACGGGTACAGTGTAGGCTGCAGAGTGTGATGTTGAGTATCTGTGGATTGTGGTATGGCACTCTGACATGTTAATGCTTTGCTTACAAATTCAACTCGCTTCTCATTAAACTTTCATCCAATTGGACGCAGTTAAAAAAAAATGAAAATAAAAAAATTCACCATACTCGTAAGCAGGGAGCAACGCAAATTTTTTGACTTCTTTTTTTTGTAGAACTTTGTTGGGGTTTTCAGAAGCGTCAGAGAAAGGTTGCTACCCTATGTGTCACGTCTACGAAAAGCACTCACTGGAACATATGCAAATTCACGGGCTGAAATCTTTTGCACTAGGATGATAAAAGTTGATTTTATGAAACGACCTTAGAGTGGGTTTGAAGGTGGAAACCCCACCATACCAAATCAACCTATTATATATATGTAGGTATATTCGTACCTAGAGTTTGATGCCGTTTTTATGTGTCGCTTTTATAATTATTGGCTACATAAGCTCCATAATGAATGAGCTAACAAGGACGATGGGAAGACTCACTTATTTACTTATTAATGCTGTCAGACATTGGATGCTTCGCCTGCCTTGCCATCAGTACATACTTGCCATAGTTGAAAAGAAGGGTCGGACGTTTTGAACATAAACAAACTCCGAAGGAACAAGCACGCACACACAACTCGATTTTTATGTGAAGATAATGACTGTCGAGGCTCAAACGTGTCATGTTGCTTTGATGTAGTGCCAGCACCAGGAAGATGACTATAACCTCTTCATTGCTCCCCTAGTGTTCTCTCCAACCCACAATCCTTCCTCATTCCCGGTATGACTGTACTTGTACTCGTATCTTGTTGTCGCGAGAACAAGTTAAATGGATTTTGGAATTAGAAATAACTTGTGGTATTTGTATTTGTCTGATTTATTGCTTTCGACTGTTGGAAATTTTCGGGTAGCTTTATGAATTCTCCTTTGTCTTAATGCTTTGTCACACACCCTCTATTGATTAAAATGAAATTCATGTATTCCATTCAATACTCATCACTTGAAACGTTCCCTCTTATTTCGATTCATTTCATTTTGAATGAAAGTTATTTGAAAACGTAGGCTATTTGCCCTGACCGATGGCTGCAGGACTTTGCTTGCATACAAATGACCTGTGTGGGCAATATTGCGAATGCTTAAATTAAAGACAGGACAATCACGATAGAATGAATTCAGTGAATGGTTTCGAATAAATCTTTGATTCTGAGTCCATAATACCAGTGTGCTTATAGCAACAGAATATACATACAAATATCAAAATACTCATACGGGTATTATTGCTTTTGTTGTCCAAACTAATTTACTTCTTTGTAATGAGAAACTCATTTTGATTAAGGGCGATCAACTTTCTACTGAATTATTTATGGACGTTTTAAGGGATACTTTGAAGTTTATGTACTTCGCACTTCGACGTCTTTGTATGTTGCTTGCTAAGTTTTACTCATTTATTGTTTGGTCCTTGTTAGAAGATTTGCAATTTCTCAGCTGTTTCAATCACTTTCAATTATTTTTGATATTATTCTGATTATAGTAGATTTTTTGTGTGCCATGATGTCTCAGAGGTGATACAGTTCTCTGATTTAAATAACTAAGTCCTGATGTGACTTCTATCTCGAGATTTGAAGGTTGTTCATCAGTGGCTAGAGATCGAGCCACGCATACGAGAAGAAAACGATATCAGAACTACAATCTCAGAGGGAGAAGATACGCTAAAAATTTTTTGGTAGACTGTTTATCAAACAAAAGTGGCAGTGCAGCGATGGACATCAAACATAGTTAGTTCACCATCTATGCTGGAATACCACATAAAGTAATTTTTGCCATACCATTAGCGTAGCGACTTTGGTGAATGCTTTAACATAATTAATGAAACGTGTGGGTGAAGCAATGAGACGAAAATGGTCATCAAAAAATTAAGCGTTCCCAGAGTGGGAACGATCTGTAAGAAGGCGAGAAGCAATAGATGAATTACAATGTCAGGTCATGGACAAACGAGCTTATATTTCTAAAATTACAAAACAACGCAGAAAAAATAAATTTGGATGAGATTAAATCGCTAAAATATATTAAAGACAAGCGGGGAAGCCTCTAAAGCGGATGAAGGAAGGAGTAATTCAACGCGTGTAAGTAATATTCCACCGGCTGTCAGGCACAAAGAGGAAACAGAAAATTTTACGAAAGCTGAATTCAGTGAAAATGAATATACTGAGGGCGTATAGGAGGTCAGGGAGTAAGAGCTGTCTTGTTCCACGTATAAATGTAAATTTTTTTTCGGTTTTAGGTGGCGCTACAGTCTGGGGTGGACCTGGGCCTCAATCAGTGAGCTCGATATTTTGCCAGCTGTCTCCAGTTTCGCATGCTTAGTTGGCAGAGGTCCACTTCCACTTGCGTACAACACCCGATTTTCGGTCTTCCTCTACCGCGCTGTCCCTTAGGAGTGGATTCGAAGACTTTTCGGACCGGAGCATTGGTATTCATCCGCTCTACATGACCCAGCCATCTCAGTCGTTGCATCTGAACTCTGCTGGCTGGTCGATGTTGCTGTACAGTCCATACAGTTCCTCGTTGTATCTTCGCCTCCACTCACCGTCACTCAGACGGGAACGCAAATCAGTCGAAGAATGAGAGCAGCTAAGACCACACTCATCCATTTTGTTTGTTGCAGGACTGAATTATTGAGGTCTTATATAGGACCAGTTTTGTTTTTCGAGAGAGGGCCTTGCTAGTCAATTGCCTTCTTACCTCAAAGAAGCAGCGATTGGCAAGAGTTATTCTTCGTTTAATGTCAGCGCTGCTTTCGTTGTCTGAATTCATAGCGAAGCCTAGGTAGACAAAGTCCTTAACTACCTCAAGATCTACGTCTACTACGTCGGTGTTCAGTGTCCGCTTCCGTCTCAATACTTGCAAAGGCGCCACTGACATCACGCTGCTTTCTTCCAATTATGTCAATATCATCGGCGTATGCGAGTAAATGGACGGACTTTTGAAAGATTGTGCCTCTTGAGTTTGCGCGTGAGTTTTGCACTATTCCTTCAAGCATGATGTTGAAGAAATCGGTTGACGGCGCATCGCCTTGTCTAAATCATTTGTTGACATCACAGGTCTCGATAAGATCTTTACCGACCTTGATGGAGCAGGGTGTATTCTCCAGCGTCATCGTGCACAGACGGACGAGTTTGGCAGGGATGCCAAAACAATGCTCTGTATAGCTCGTCTCTCATGGGTTTTCTCCAAGATCCGCCGTAGTATGAATATTTGGTCGATGGTGAACTTTCCTTGCCCGAAACCACACTGATATGGACCTATCAGGTTGTTGACGAACGGCTTCAGGTTTTCAAACAATACGGCAGATTGTGTCTCCTATCTTGAGGATCCATTCATCGGGCATACTTTCGTCTGATCATATTTTAGAAACGAGTTGGTGTATGCTACTTATCAGGTCATCGCCTACCGCTTTGAAGAGCCGTCTGCTTCAGCAGCTTTGTTGGAGATCAGCTTAGATATTGCTATCTATCTTCACTTGATCCAGGTCGGGTGTATGGAATTGTTGGTCTTTATCGTCTAGGAAGAAAGGTTCATTCTCCCTGACAGCGGTATTTTCCCTAAATCATCTTTCCAAATCGTCAGCATCGACTGCGACTCTACTACGATGTTCCCCTGTTCGTCTCTACTGGCCTCGGTTCGGGGCTTGTTTCCGTGGCATGTTATTTTTACCTTTTAGTAAAACTTCCGAACCTCATTCCTGGAGTAGCATCTCTCGATTTCCTTGACCTTGCACTCCTCATGCTCTTTTTTCTTTCTTTTGAGAAGCCAGTGTTCGTCTTTCCTTTTTTGCTCATAGAGCTCGTGAGCAGCTCTAGTCCTCGTATGCAGCGGCGCTTTGTATGCATCTTGCTCAGCTGCATATGCTTGCCAACATTCGTCTCTAAACCAGGGGTTGGTCGAGTGAAACCCAGTACATCAGTAGCGGCGTCTCTGATGGCTTTTTGGAGGTGTTCCCACTGGTCTTTGATGCTTGATGCTTGCGGCAAGGGACCTCTTAGGAGATTAAGAGAGACTCGATTGGAAAAGGATTCGGTGATCTCTTGCGATTGCAGCCGTCTGACGTCGAAATTCCTCACAGTATTAGCTTGTCTTGGCGTTGTTCAGGATATCCGCATCGGTACCTTGGCTACAACAAGGTAATGGCCCAAGTCGATGTTGGCTCCTTGGAACGTGCAAATGCAAATACGTCAAGAGAAAGGGCAACAGCTACCGATCGTTGATCTCTACTGCACATATTGTTATTTGTAATAACATCATAAGGCTCCGAATGATATGCATAACGTCTTCATCGATTTGAGGAAATCGTTCAACAATGCTTTCAGATATCGTATAAGGACGCCGCTTAGCTCTCCAAATGTACAGAGACTGGAACAGCCTCTCTTTTCATTGGAGAAAGCGTATTTGTTTACCGAAACAAGTGTTTTTTTTTTTTTTTTTTAATCAGACTTCAATAAATGTTCTGCATTTTGCCTAGTACAGTACAGCACTATTGTTCGCATAATATAGTACAGAACAGTAAGAGGCATATAGATCTTATATACCGATTGGCCTCTGAAAAGTCTTCACATACAGCGCTGGTCAAATGCCATGTACGTCAGTTATATTTCTGCTGGTTTTTTTTTGCATAAGTCCAGCTTTGCTTTACCTCCAGCTATTTTTAGACTACGCCATTGAAAAGGCATAGCAGTCGGGTTTTTCACAGTCACATGGGATCGCAAGAAATGAGTTCATTAGTGAACTTAAAAGTTTAAAAGAGAGTTTCTCAGGACTCTAGCCTAAATAGCGTTGGTTCTTGGTAAGGCCCTTTATTGACAGAACTCTTCTCAATGTCTATAAAAGATCATCGACTTTTCTGCGGTCTCGTTCGAGCTACTTCGCCTTTCCCAGCTTTCTCCGACGGCATTCCCCATCAATACGAACAGGATAGAAAATCACACTCAGCATCTTTCTCTAGGGACGGCCAAGAACTTCTTCATCCACTTTAGACAACATCAAGCCTCTGCGCTATAAAACCGGACAGGGATGATAAGGAACTTAATATATTCATATAAAGTCAGCTTAGTCTTAAGAGAAATGGCTTAGCTGAAAACAGATCGTGGCTCTTTTATTAAAAAAGTCACATGAGTGGGGCTCGTCTTGTTTAAAACGAAACAGGCCATTTCGAGTGCCTTTGGGTTCATTTAGGCATGGAGTCCGACATCTTCATCATACAATTTTGTATCATTTCGCCATGGGATTGGTTCTCACATTTCGATAAACTTAAAATTGAGTGTTTTTCTGTGACAGGAGTTGTTCAATATATTGAGAATCGAAAAGAAGGCCTTTATTTTATAAATGGCAAACTGAAGTATTAGGACTGTCGCAACGTTATAAAATATAGAGTTGGCATAGAAAATGAAACTTATTGGGTAACTTGTAGTAAGTACTTAATTTTTTGTTGTAATAAAAAAAAAAACTTTAAAAAACGAATGGCGCCATCTATAATACTTACTCAAAAGGGATTTGAGTTTCTTGAAATTATTTTATGACTTCTTTCACTTTATCACTTTTAACTGCCAGTTAATTCTCGAAACTATTATTTCCAACATTCACATAATTCTCTACGTTCTCTATTAATGGCTCCTTCAGAAAGCTCTCAGAGTCGTAGAAGAGTATCACATTTTACACGAAATTGAATGCAAATAAGAGAGTTATTGCCATTTTAAAGTATGTACTTCTATTTATCCCACCCTAGAGATCGAACGGATATGAATACACCATTCAATGGTATTTTGGAAATGGATCCGCTTTTTAAGTAAAACGTTAAATCCCCTGGCTCCTTATGAAAGTACGAGTACTATATATGTAAAAACAAGGACATGCTCGAAATTAAAAAGGAAAACTTCGTTTCCTTGACTGCCTGGGCACGTTAATAGGACGCCATTAAGGTATTTTTAATGTTTGCAAATGCCAACATTTGTGAACCCCGGAGCGGTGCTGTTTTATTTCTCTCTTTTTTAGCTTTTTGTTATTTGCATTCCACAAATCCAACTTGGAATTGGAAATAATAATTT
Organism: Volucella inflata; assembly: GCA_928272305.1. Lineage (NCBI taxonomy): Eukaryota > Metazoa > Arthropoda > Insecta > Diptera > Syrphidae > Volucella > Volucella inflata. The sequence goes on along the minus strand of OV743717.1, from coordinate 4,406,832 downwards.
TAAACACAATTCCCGCAGGCACTTTGAGTATTTATTACTTTAGCTAGTCAGTGGGCTATGGAGGAAAGACAGGTTAGATACTATAGGTAATATAAAAATAATTTTAAAATCAACTTGACAGACTCCTAGATCGAATCTTTATTATCGGTCGGGGCTATTATTATTGACACTTGTTTTGTTGTTATTTTGGGAGAATATTGTTTAAATATATTTATAGTGTAACAGTAGAGGGGCTATAACAAAGGCCAAGTCAACTTAAAAACGTCACCAGAATTGTTAAACTTTTGTGTCTAGAGTTCATGTGTCACAATGGAAAAAAAACATGACTCGGTTTGTGCGTCTTTTGAAAATATGAGGTCAGGTTGCTCTTATTTTCAGGAAATTCCCAGTTCAAACAGACTATAATTGTGGCCGTAGATATTGTTTTTATCTTTGCACGTTGTCGTCTGTCTGTAGGTATGTTGGTTTGGTAGGACTGTGAAAGTGTGAACTTTTGCGTTATGCCTTTGAAAAAAAAAAACACCAACAAGGAAAATAAAAATAACGAAAGAGCAAAAAATGGAACTATGCCCTAAAGCATGTCGGTGATGACAATCTCAGTCGGAGAGAAAGACCAAGTGGTCGTAGTGGAATTCCTTTTTTTTTTTTTGTAATTTTTTTCTCTTAGAAGTATTACACTGAAATAGCAGCACTGAGTTTGTGGTAACATCATCATCATCCGGGCCACTATATCGCAATTGAAAGACCTCAACTGTACACAATATAGCTTCGGGTTAAGTAGAAGCTTGGCAACGAATGAAGTGCCAGAAACATAAGCGGGTCGTCACCACAGAGTCAACATCCGTTCGTAAACTTGCTTGAAAGTGCTCGTGTACAAACACAGGGCTTACATTTCTAGACAATCAGTCGACAGTCGACAACATAATTTGAGGATTCTTGTGTATGAGTACGAGCTGTGTAGATGCACAGAATGCAAGATGCAGGATGCTGGACAAAGAAATAAAAAAATTAAGAAAATGAAGCAGGGAAACCAGAGCAAAATGACACTTGCACTATAGTGATGTACTCAAATGCTATTGCTACCATGAACATCTACTACACGTAGATATGGCTGAAATAGTGTAGATATGAGTATATTGTCGTAGTGGTCTGTTTTGCAAGATGCCATGTGTTAAGTCCTTTGTACTTCTGAATTATTTGTCAATTAGGGATGTATGGCGTTTGTGAGGGCATGTGCCCCAAGTACAGGTAAAACATACAAGATGCATTAAAACAGCATAAATCCACTGCTGAGTAAGTGTACATCTATACATCTCTTTCAAGTAACTTTAAGCAATTTCAACTCTTGTCGAAACTCTTTGAAAAGTCGGTTCTTGTTTGTTTTATGTTGCTAGACCTTATCGTCATGGTGTTGTTGTCTGAAGTACAATTTAGTATATTTGTTTGGATCAAGCAGAGCACTGCACTCCCCATATATGTATATGAGTTTCTTCTGCCAGTTTTGGTCACACTGGGATATTACCACCCTGCTTGAAGAACTGAGGAGAAATGTGGGCAGAAACACTTCAGGTGTGCTTAATGGTTTCGAAATTGCTGGTGATAAAGTGAATCGAATTAGATGTAAGATTTGTTTAATTGATTTGTCTGGTGCAATCAAGCGAGGTGTAACAGTTCATCATAGTGGGTACGAGTATACCTAGACAGGTGGCAATACTCTCTGGCTCATACTCTACAATTAACTTTATCTCCAGTACTTAGTTGATCGTTCAATATTATTGGGGGCTTAGGTCTGTTAAAAAGGCACTAAAACTATAGTTGATGGTTTTTCAACCACATAGAGCACCGAAGCACATAGAGTTGAGTTAAGTTTTCATATGCAATGTTCAAAGCATTAAATTCATCCCCAACTCTATTTGAAAACTAGATATCAATGCCTCCTCCTGCAGCTTAACTTCATTCCAGAGAAACCGCACTCTCGTTTCTCCTATGAAAAATAGTCCTCACAGAACTGCTTACCAAATTATAGGATGGTGTAGTAGCTTACGCAGACGATTGAACACAACAAAAAAAAAATCGTCTATCTAGGCTAAATGGCACCTCCCTGTGTATTTCGATGAGTGTCAAGTACTCAGGACTCAGCCTTGACAGCAAACTATGATGGAAAGGAAGTTCTGGGCGCTTAGATATTAAAGTCCTGAAACCCTCTTACCGTCTAAGAGGACTGTAAGCTCAACTAAACAACCCAAAGTCATTTGGTGGTTTGAAATCGAAGAACGGACTACATCTACCTGTTGGAACCGGGGGTGTTAAGAAGCACTCAAATGGCGACTCTTCAAGTCCTACTCCATTGCTTTTTTTTCAACACACAGATTGCAATTAACTTTGTCATTAGGTTGGGCAAAGCACAGTAAAATGATTTGCATTAAAGCCTATCCAATAGAACGGCGTTCTATTCAATTGATTTCAACATTGGCTTCCTCACCTGCTTCCACAAAGGAGCGAACGGAAACCACTCGAAATCATTCTCAGTAAATCTATTTCACAAGTCGTCTGTGAAACAACCATACTTGTCAGTGATCTTTTCTGAAGACCTCTATACACGTATGCTTCAGTCTACAGACATACTGCACCGTCGGGCTGCTGCTTGGTTCAACCTGAGTCCAAAATCAGAGTGAGATGTTGCAATATGCTCACACAGTCAGGCAACTATCAGATCCCCAACTTTGGAAATTATAGGGGGTTAGAGTCTAACACGTATACTTCCACGAGTTGGCTTATAGGCACAAGAACATTTTGGGACACGCGGATATCTTAGGGAACTGCGCCGCTAAGGAATAAGGCGGACTTACATTCCTAGAAACAAATAGTAGCTTGATAGCAAAAAAAAACTACCCCAAACAAGTGATACAATTTTTAATCCATGAAAACTGTGAGCATTACCTACTTTTTTGACTGAAAACGACATGGTTTTTTTGGTCTTGGCTCATTTGGTGAACGTCATTCACTTGCCTGATGTCTGAATTGCGTTTCGTACTCATAAACCCACGTCTCGTCTTCAGTAATAATCCTTTTGAAGAATGTGGGATCGAATTCAGCCTCGCAAATCATCTCTTTTGCGAAGTCAACAGAAATTGAGGGGTTTTGGCACCAACTTTACTGCTATAAGACGGAAACCCAAATCATTAACCAAAATGTCTTGGACGGATCCATAGGCAATGTTCAAGTCCTCCGCTATCTCTCTGATGGTTAATTTGCGGTTATTGACCAACATTTCTTTAACTTCATCAATGTTTTCGTCGGTTTTCGATGTCGATGATCTGCCACTGCGTTCATCATCTTCGATTGACTGAACCGCTTGTGCCACTGATAAACGACTATTTTCTTTAGAGGATCGTTGCCGAAATACTTTTCCAACATTTCCGACGTTCGCGCACCATTAAATTCGTTTTTTACGCAAAATTTAATACAAGTTCGTAGTTGTAAATTGTAAAAAATCGCCAAACACACAGAGATAGATGTACTCTTGGCTACGTAACTTTTGCAATTGTCAAACAATGACGCTAAGATTTCGAGGAAATATTAACAATAGATGTACCAATTTAACAAAAAAAAAACAGAACCCAAATCGGAATAATGGGAGCGCCACACGGTGGTTATTCCGGGAACTTTTTGATCAAGGTGGTATGTAGAACATATTCTAAAGACACTCATCATCTTGGGACGAGACCCAAGTGTGTTGATTGAAAAATTCAAAAACGGTAGTAGGAAGCAATATTCATAGGAAAACCGGGGGCATGTTGGTATTACATTAGTTTCGCCGAAGCCGGATCCATCATGCCAGTGCTGACTACGAACGTCTTCAACATCGCAACAATTATTTCTTATGCTAAGGAAAGTAGTTAAATGGAGTGCAGGACTATTAGAAATAGTTTATGTATGATAGAGAAGTACAAGCAGTATCTTTTCCACGTATTTATGTCAACATTTTCCAAGACGACATCCTCCTCCAACGCTTATGCAACAGATTTTCTGGAAATAGTTTTTTTTTTTTCATTTTTCTTTTCTAGTATTTGGCGAAAATCCCCTCCCTGTCCAGGTATCATTGTCTATAAATAAGAAACTAATGCTCTCTACCGTAGTCCAAGTGCTGCTACAAGACATTCTTTCTTTAATTACGTAGATTACTTGTGTATTCAAATGGAGTCAGTCTTGAAGATTTATTGTTCTTTAGATCCCTTTAAACATCTAAAGGCAAGTGAGACATTTTATCACCATAACGACGTCTTGGAAAATCCCCATCTTACATTCTAAAATCTATGCATATTGAGACACTTTACAATTTTATTTCATACTTCGAAACAAATAGATCTCTAAACCTGTCCTATAAGAACAGGATTTTCGAAAATACCCTTTGACTTACGAAAGTCATTGCAGCTATTGCCTGTCACTTAATGCATAAATTCAAATCTCATCTTAACTGCATCCTGTGGTACTCGTAATTCAACTTCCCATCTCTGCTAAGTTGAACTTCGAGTACTCTTTCGTCATAAGGACTTCCACTTTAATTTCAGTTTGAAAATTCAAATACTTCCTGCAATGTTATTTCTTAAATCCTTATGAGACTATGTATTGTAAACAAAAACAGAGTAAACATTTTGATAGGTGTACTCGAATTCGTATCTATGCAAAAATGAGAAAGTAATGTATTCGGAATTCCTAATGTTTCCCTTTGATGACTTTAAATGGTTATGCTAATAGATCTCGTATTTTCACTTTTCACTTTGGCATTGTACGGCTCTTAAACATCTCAACAATCATTAAAATGGATGAATGAATGAATAATTGAGAAAAGCCAAAACGGTATGAAATTTATTTGAATTTTAAGTGAAGATTTTTCCTTTTCCATAAGTTTACGACAGAACTGGTACTTAAAACAATCTATAGAAAAAAATAAAGCTAAATAATAACATAAATTTATTCTTTAATATGGAATAATTGGAAACAACCAACACTTCTTTTGTGTTTTCAAAGAACCATAAAAACGGGAAGCAAGATAATTTCAAAGTTGATTGACAGCCACCGGACTTTGTGAGAATCAACAAGAAGGAACCTTTTTTCTAATTCCCTTGAATTGTCACCTGCATATTTGTATATATTTCTTCAAGCAACCTATGCATTTTCTTTAATAAATTATGGCAGCGCTGGGGGCATAAAATCAGAGATCAGAGAAGGATCAATCAACTTATTGAAACAAAAGATAAGTTAGCCATTGAAGTTAGAATTGGCTAAACTACTATTGCAAGCGATTTTTCTTGAAATGTTGAGGACCAAAAATTGATTGCCAGATGCAAAAAACATTGCATAAACCAGAGATCAAAGATATCAAGTCAATCATGAAAGAAAAATGCACAAAATAACCGATGAATGTGATATTATTCGAAGGAGGAATCTCTACTTAGTTCACAAGCAGTCCATCGTGGACTGGTGATTGAGAAACAGCCACATAGAGATTTGTGTAAATCTTTATCGGTTTCACAAAGCCAAAGATGATATCAACGTTAGCTCTTTTCATCGGTTTTTTTTTTTTTTTTTTTTTGGTGGGTAGGTGTGAAAATCTTCATAGACACTATGAACCCGTTGCCCATAATAATGTGAGATTCTTACTCACTAAAAACACGCCTCCCTTCTTAACGACTACAATTAAGTTACCTTATCAAGTAGATTCCGATTCAAATAACGTTCACGTGGGGCAGGTAGCTTTCCAGCAAAAGCACCTGCTAGTACCGCTATTATATGCGGATAGTCCTTATCGCGCCAGATCGAATGGTCTCGTTCTTTGTAATCGACGCACTAAGTTTGTCTCGTCCAGAATTTGGAGTATTTTATTATTACAATGATCATAAAAACGAATACGGGGCTTGCGAGCAAAGTTCATTATTTCGTCCTCGACTGTAACTATTCCTAAGTCTCTGTGCATATCACTGTTACTGATATACCATGGGGCGTTCACGATTTGTCCTAGAACTTTGTTTTGATAGGTTTGGAGAATATTTCGGTTGCTTGGTTTAGTACAACCCCAGAGTTGTATACTGTACGTCCAAACAGGTCTAAGCACTTGCTTATAAATGAGCAGTTTGTTATGTATGCTTAACTTGGAATGCCTTCCTAGTAGCCAATACATTTATCTGAATTTATTTTCAACTTCATCACGTTTCTTCTTAACATGCGGCTTCTATTTCAGTTTTACATCTAATGTCATTCCTAGATACTTTGCTTCATTTGCATATGGTATTTGTACCGAGTTAATGAAAATGGGAAGGTTTTTTATTTTTCGGTAAGTAAAATTAACATGAGTAGATTTGGTCTCGTTGAGAACTATTCGCCATATCTTTGTCCACTCGTAGATTATATCCAAAGCCGTTTGTAAGTTTCTGATAGCTAACTCGACTGAAGTATCTGTAGCTAGTATCGCCGTGTCGTCCGCGAACGTGGCTACTATGCTACCTGATTCTTCCGGTAGGTCTCGAGTATAGACTAAAAATAATACCGGCCAAGTTCACTTCCTTGCGGAACTCCAGCAGCGATCGCTTTAAATTCCGAGTATTCGGTGCCATGTTTAACACGAAAAATTATGTTTTCCAGGTACGATTTTAGAATCGTATGCACTCTCTCGGAAGAACCTGACATAGCTTAAAACTAAAGCCTTTGTGCCACACCTTATCGAAGACTTCAGACACGTCAAGAAACACGTTAGAACATATCTTTTCCCCCTCTAAGGGTTTCTCAATTCTATTCGTAATTCTATAAAACTGGTCAATTGTTGAGTGCTTAGTTCTAAAACCAAATTGATGTTCAGGAACTAGACGTCTCTCTTCGATGATCAATTGCAATCGCTTCAATAGGAGTTTTTCAAATATTTTAGATTTTATCGGCAGAAGCGATATCGGTCTGTATGACTTTTTATCATTTAGAGATTTGCCTGATTTCGGGACCATTATAACTTCGGCAACTTTCCATTGGCTTGGAACGTTTAATTATCTTAGCGCGGCATTTATAAGTTGGAGCAGTTTGATCAGGGCTTTCTTTGGCAACACCTTGAGAACTTGACCAGTTATTAAATCATAACCAGGGGCTTTGTTATTTTTCAATTTATTAATTGCTCGGTTAAGTTCTCGTAGTAAAACTCTTTTTATTCTAAAATTGTCCGGTGCCGTAATTATATAACTAGAACCTCCTGTTAACGCCTGTCCATCAAACGGTTTAAACGTTTCGTCTAGGTGCTCGGCAAATACAATAGATCCGCCTTCTCTTTATCTCTTTTTGCCCATTCGCCATTATATTTTTTTATGGAAGGAAATTGCATTTGAGGCTTTTTGATTCCTTTTATGGCTTTCTAGAGGGAGTATTTTGAACTTCTTTCGGCAATCAGACCTTCGAGATATGTAGAGTCTTTTCGATTTTTATAATCTCGTATTGCTTCTTTCAATTTGTTGCATAAGTGGTTCATGCATGTTTAATGCTAGGGAGCACGGGATTGTTGCCATCTTTTGCGCGCTCTCCTCTTTTCTCTCACCAGTTCTTTTATTTCCTGCGGATATTTTATTTCACAACTTTCTTTCTCATTTCTCCTAGTTGGAGTGTTGTTCCAGGCAGCGTTCTGCAGGACTGTGATGAATCTGTCGACTTCGTCGTCTTCTATTTCGTTTTTTGTTTTTAGCGACACGTTTAGGACAATATGTTCATTGCAGTAGTTTCTAAAACCATCCCAGTTAGTTTTGTTGTTTGTTAATATAGGCGCCACTTCTTTCTTAATTAAGAGTATGCTTAGTGTCAAAATGACTGGTGAGTGATCTGAGGAGGGATCATAACTTTCCTCGATGTTTGTAGAAATTTTGGCTGCTCCCTTTGTGACAAAGAAGTCTACAAGATCGGGGGTCTTTGTTATATCCGAAGGCCAATATGTTGGTTTTCCTGTCGAGAAAAAGTCAACTCCACATTGCATACCGGCTTCATAGAGTTGTCTGCCTTTCGTTGTATTACATCTTGAGCCCCAGAAGGTATGTTTCGAATGAAAGTCACCACCAATTATAAAATTCTGTCCGAGTGAATCAAAGATACCTTAAAAGTCATTCTTTTCTAGCTTGCATCGCGGAGGACAATAAATGGATGCGATGTTGTAGTGCAGGTGGTTATGATTCACGCGAACTGGGTGATTCTTTTATTGGTACCCTTTCCAGTGAAAACCGCACTAATTTTTATAAAATCCGGACAGAAGTCTATTTAGTTAATAGTACACTACAATCGAAACACTGAATTTAAAAGTAATACTTGCTATCATCCCAAATCCGGGTCGATGACGCGGAAGCATAATCTCTTATTGGATTCGGATGCGATTAATACCCTTGTCTTTCTGGACTCCGTTTCACTGGATTCCGCTTGCATCAGACTTAAATGATAATACCATAAACGAAATCAGCCAATCCAATTTTTTATAGGATTGAGAGACAACTCAAAGATAGCATATCATTTCTTCGACTTGAAGAAACCGTTGAACAAAGTTTCCAGAGATCTTCTTTCGATGGCGCTAAGTTCTCAGAATGTACGTAAAGAAAATGATGTGCAAACGTTCAAAACGAGAGTTTAAAGCAAAAACGGAATTAACCAGAAAAAAGTTTAAGTTCAAAACAGTGTTAGGTCTTACAAAGTGTAAAATTTAAACCGGATCTGTAAGCATTGCATAAGGCCTGGCATTGGGTCTTAAACAATGCTGTTAAGAAAACACCATAAGTAATATCCACTCCCATTTACAACTAATTTACAGGGCTACAATTAGGGAAACAACAAACTTGCTACAATAAATAACAATTAAACTATTAATTCAAAATTAAGAAGGAAACATCCCCCATCCAGTGACATTGAGTAGGGCCACTATCCGAAAAAATTTCAAAGTTGACTTAAGAAGACAAATGGAAAGCAAGCGAGCCCATGAGTAAACCATCTTAGTTTCCACAGTGGGGAGAAAACAAACTTCAACTTTTCACTACAAAACGTAATAGTATCTTTGATGATGCTCTACAACTCTCTTCTGTTTAAGAAAGTCTTCAAACAAAAAAATAAATGAGGAAAAGAAAAGATGCTCAGGCCATCTCGACTTTCTATGGAAAATTAATTATTTAAAGTCACTTGTAGAATGTACAGCACTTAGGAGCGATCAAATACTCCATTCGTGCTTCATACCCACCCGCTTGCCACTCTCTTGACACTATCGTCACTCTGTAGATAACAGTCATCGAGGCATAGTCGTCTTCGTCATTGGTCGTCATCCCAGTTCGGATTCAGTCCTCAGTATACTCAGTCAAACAAAATGAACGCGACTACAACGAGCACCAATGAGTACGAATATGTGTGTGCTTGCTCGACAATGTAACGAAAACTGGAAGATGGAAAATTTCATTTCGCCTTTGAAACTGACAAAAACTAATTACAGAAAAACAACACTGGCAATTTATAAATTTTTAAAAAGTCCTCCCTCACCGTGGGGCACTAAGTCCCACTTGCCCATTTCATTTTCCCGTTCGCACTGTGCGATGGAGGTTGAGATGAGGTGGTTTCGTCCTACAGTCTTAAACCCAATTCACTACAATCTATACACTGCTAAACTGTATACCGTGGCATAGTGTACGAGTACTTGTACCTCATACTAACAGTGCTACGTACGGTGAAGGTGTACAGTGCACGCCCTTGTGCCCTTGCCATTTGAAGTGTGTACACTGTGTGCATGAATTACATTCCCCATTTTTCAAGTAGCAGCAGCATCGCATTAAAATATGTCAAGGTTCTCTCCTTTCCCATTCACCCTCTAACCAGATGAGAGGGTCGAAAGTATTATGTCGAAGAATTTCATTCTTGAACTTTAGAAAGCAGAAACGTTTTCTGGTTCTCCTTTTTGGTGTTATCCCATTCTTCTTCGGTTGTTATTTGCGATTTTCCAGTGCTTTCATTAGCAATCCAGTGGAGGACGAATGAAGTAAACCGAAAAGCGAAAAAATAAGGTTAACAAATGAACGATATTTGTACCATACACCCACGAAGCGAATACAACCCACCCTTCATTCGTTCTTACGAGTATACGAGTACGAGAACTCGTGCTCCAATAATATTGTATTCGTATACATGGTTGTATGTTTGTATGGTGGCTGCGAAGCTTTCTCCCGAATTTACGAATTCAAGAAGAGCAACAGTAGGTAGAACAAGGCAATACAGATACCCAAAAGCGAACAATCACAGGAATAACAACAACACAAACCCAAGTTGAGTTATCCTTGCTGTTTTTTTGTTTCATTTTCTTCTTCGCAGGCTAGACTACTGTCATATGACTGTCATGCGCTGCTCTGCGCAGTATCTTATGTCAAAAATGTATCTCAATCCTGCCGCCACCATAGATAAAAAGGACTCACGAAACAACTTATTACGAGTATACACGAGCGCATATCTTATTTTGTATCTTACTGATATACAGACATCCTGAAAGATATTCGACTTATATTTATAAAAGATACAAGTTGGGTTACTGACAGATGCTGAGATTTATCATTGACAGATGTTTCACTTGGAATTCTTGAGTGATAAAAAAAATGAAGAAAAAAAAACATGAGTGAGCACTCTCAAAGGACCTATGCTGAAGCTAAAACTGGAGCTGAAGTTGAAGCACAGTGGCCTTTCCTTAGCCCAAAGTGCTCAAGGATGGCACATGAATTTTCGTTAGAAATTTAATATTTTCCGCAGGTCCTGGATGGTGGAAGAAATTTTGTAGTAACTGTGGACATGAAATTATGTAGACAGGGCACCTGGGGTTTTTCCTTTTTTATTTTTTTTCTTTGTTGTTTGAGGGATCCCTACACCACACACACCACATGGCGCAGGATCGTAGAATCTCTGTGGGAAAAATGCTAAATTGAAAATGTACTTTACATTTCATTGTCATTCGGTGACTAATGGCATGTAGAAGGGAAATTGTCGTTTGGAGAGGTTAGGTTGTTGGATGAATATCAATGTCTTTAGCCAAAACCATCGAATGAAGAATATACGAGTAAAAGGCGAATTCTCGTGCTAGTTGTTCTTGTTGTGTTATTGCTTGAATAGTTACGAACGGAACAGATGTCGCCTGCTGTTAGTAGTCAGGCCAGTGATAGCAGACAAAGTGGAAATATTTATCACCGAAATGGCTGAAATTCAAGGCTATTTGCCTGATTATTGTATATTTGGAAATTTGGTAGAGAATTTGTCAGTTGAGATTTGAATGGCGACATTTGAGACATCTGTGCAGAGAGGACGTCTTCAAAAGAGGGAAAATTTGAAGTTTCGTCACAAGGACTCCTGGGGGTTTTGGGACTCTTTTAAAATGCAATACATGTCCACATACCCAACTAATAATCCACGACACATAAAAGTCAAATTCAGAACTGAAGGATTCACGGAACGAAAAAATTTACTCAATGGAATTAACAGAAGCTACCTTAGCTTAGACAGCCCAGGCCCAGCAGAGTTCCTTAGACATATACATATGTCGGTACGGAGCTCAGGTCTATAATAATTCCGCAGGTGTCAAGGTCCACAGGTGGAAATCGTGAAAGGCAAACTTTTGAAGCAGTACCAACATACAAACATTTCAAACTGGCAACAAATACTAAATTTAGTATTATTCACTGTTTCCAGATCAATGGGGAATCTAACGGTTTGGCTTCGAAAAAAATACACCGGCAGAAATATAAGGATGAAATGACCTTATAAGTAGGAACTTAAGAAACACAGGAGTTGATCCTGCCTTAACGAACCTGAAAACCTGTATGCTGCAGAACAGGAACATCAATGCAGCACTCGGTAACACCGTATTGAGGGTCAGTATCTCAAGGAGGTGCGATACCACCTCTTCTGTGGACCGATAACGAAATACTTCTACATAAATATACGAGTATGTATAAAGGGAAAAGCCACTGATTACGCGGATGATGTGGTTTTATGGCCAGCGGCAAGTTGCTCCAGTGAAACTCTAAACTATGCCCTTAGAGCCTTCGGAGAATAGATTAAGCTCTGTGAGCTGGAAATATACGAGGTAGATCGGAAAGGATCCTCTAATAATAAATAAAATTCTCTTGAGAAGCAGAGATAAACTCCGCTCCGCTTGTTGAATTACTGTCAGACCATAATCCTATAAGGGAACACGCAATAAAGTTGCGGTTTAATCATGACGACCTCTGAAGAAGCTGTGGAAAAACAGTCTCACGGGAGGTAAACTCCACTTTCTGTATCACTATCTCGAAAAAGAACTTAAGAACGTAACTACTTCCAGGATCTCTTAGTGCTGTCTTAAGCTTCACTTCCATCTCTTTTCAGATTCGCGGACGCCCCAAGATGAATCAGATCCACTCAAAGATCAAACGGCAAACAACGTAAGACGAAAATCAAAAACCAAAACTAGGAACCGCAATCTTATTCTCATCCTGTCGTTATACCCAGCCTGGGCGTCACAATGCGTCCACACTGATCTAAGTGTGATGAGGTATAGAATGGCATCGGCTTCATATATTTTTAAAAGACCTCACCAACCGGCTTACCTTACCTTATTTCTAAAGAAGCATTTCCCCTGTAGTTCATATTGGCGTTTCTCTGCTTATTCTGTGATATTTTCGAGAATCCGATCCGACTTGTACTAAATTTCTTTAGATATGCAATCAAATACACTTGTAAAACGGGAGAGCTATCTGCGTGATGCCTGGCGTTACTGGAGCGAATGCAGAAACATTTAAAAAGTACTGTTGATACCGTACAAGTAGGCTTCCGCTTTGAATTATCCTGCGTCTCAATACTGAATAGCGATATATACCGTGTTGCTTATCAACATGTAATAACGAACTTAACGGACTCTTGTACGTCAATTTTCATCTAAAGAGAAAAGTGGCAGGAAATATAAATAGAAAAGCAGAAACTGTGGCATATGCAAAAAAAAACAAAAACAATGTGGCGCTGGCAGCCCGGTATGGGCCATGGCCTAGCTTCTTGACACTCATTTGTGTTGCTCATGTTTTCATTTTTGCCACATCTGAGCGGGGCTTGTTATCGCCGAGTCCGAACGGCACTCCTTAGAAGCCTTTTCGTAGGAAATTTTACTTTCGGGCGTTTGCCATTGCCCGCCGAAGGGGTGATGGCGATTTGAAAAATTGTTTGGTGACCCAGCCAGGAATCGAACCCAGACTTTCTGCGTGATAGTCCAATGAGCTAACTATCGCGCCATCGCCATCGGCATATACAATTAACACAAAAAACAAAGGCATGACAATGCAGCAACGAAAGTTGCCATGGATCGGCAACACATTTCGAAAAGGCTTGATGCGGTCCATAAGACTAAATTTATTCTTTGGCATGAACTGCTGGAAGGTTACCAGAAAGATGGACTGAGATTGGGGTAATTTCAATAAAATATACTTCGTTGCATAATGTTTTACCCCGTCCTTGATCCTAAAAACTTGGTATGCCACTTTTAAAGTTACGTGCTCAGCAGAAGCTGAAAGTGAAGTGTATCGAAAGCAGAGCCGTTCATCGGATGGAGTCATAAAAGCAGTTACAACCAAGTTCTTCGATAATGCAACTTATTTCCTCGTTTCTTTATAAACTTGCTGAAAGGATTTGAAAATAAGCTGCCCTAAGACTTGATTCAGGTAACTGAACTGTTGGCTGCATCCTCAGATGACATTAAGGTTTGGATTCCAACAAGCGAAAATGTTATTTGAAGATGATTCAAAGGGGGTTGTCAATAAGAATTCGCAAAGAAAAGTATGCTTCCTAGGCGACGACAAAACACAGAGTATCACACTTTTGTAGAGGCCTTGTTAACTGTTGAAGTTAAATCTATAGGCTTCAAAAAAATGTCGGCATCTTACGAGTACCATCATGAAGAGAACTAATTTCAAAAACAAATGCTGATAAGTCTGCGACCTACTCGTACATTATTTCGAATAAGCTTTGATTGCAAGCAGTCCAACAACTAAAATACATGGTCATTGACACCGGTCTTGCAGCCAGAAGGATTTAATTTTTTTTTCTGGTTGGACATCAAAAACAAAAAAAAAACAATGAAAAGGTTCCAAGTCAAAACAATTAAGTCCATGCTCAAACGAATTGAAATCCCAGAGTACAAAAGCAATAACAATGAGAACACAGATAAAGGCCACCCAAACCAATTAGCCATCCCTCCAATAAAGGCATGAATCCATATGAATATGTCGTATGTACGAGTATATCCCGAACGCCCACTATATTCAATAAAGAGAAAAGCAAAAACTCTTTCCTTTCAACGAAAATCAAAACGAGTACGCCAGACTGCCCCAGAAATATCCCCTAAGTATCTAATATCAGTTCACTCAACGAGCGCTATAAAGCAATTACAGCTCATTCAATGATGGGAATGTTCTTAATGATTAATACTCGTACAAAGGTAAGTAGAAATGCGATCCTTGTATGATTTATGATTTAATGAGGTAAACCCTCGAACTTTTACGAGGAGAAAGTTAAGATCCTTGTTGGTACAATCGTTAGAAGTAGACTTATCAATATGTCCATATGCAAATAGACGAAAACTCATTGAGTTCACAGTCACAAAACGATAAATTTTTTATTAAAACACACCCGGAACACACAACTGGGATCCTAAAAAAAACCCAAGAGCCAGTATTTTAGCAGTAAAAATTACAAAAAAGAGTTCGTCAAATTCAGGAGCAAAGCCAACATCAAACCATGCCTTGTTCTGGATGTTCAGGTGAGAAGCTGTACTCTGGTAGAAAGCCCCGACTGAGAGCTGCACTCAAATTGCCTTTAGTCAAAAAGTTGAAGGCTGACTAAAGCACAGATAATCACGACGAGTACTGTAATGGCATCAGTCGTGAACCAAAGTCATAACTTATAGTAACCAGCAATTGGTTGATTTAAACACAAAAATTATGAAGATGAAGGTCAAATTACATTAGTCCAATTAAGAAGTAGATCTCTGCCAGAATCAAAGAGGCTACAATCGTTTTAGAAACTGTACCCTCCGACTGCCAATTTGAAATTTGTCAAAAGCCGAAGCATCATGCTCCGTCTGCAGTAGTTTACATAGGGGTGCGTGAGTCGCTGAACAAAAAAGGGTCCGAGGTTTCCTATTGCTTCGAAAAGTGAAACAACTGACAAACAAAAAGGAGAACAGTATGTTCAATGGTTAATGATTATGACGCGGATGCTGCAAAGTAACCTCTTAATTTCCGGGGAGACGTAGAGAAGACACCAGTTTAATTCAGAAGCCAGAGTATTGAAATAAGTATGTTATCTTATGTTCGGATGAACTGGGTAGTGTCAGAAAGGCAGTCATTGCAAATTCAACTACAACATGACATCAATTGCCTTCCAACAATTCGATACTCAAGACGCGATCTAACATAAACTAGGGACATACGCTTATGCCACTACGAAGAGAACCACTAATATGGTCTATTAAAGATCTGTAAAAACAGTGATAAAGTCGAAGAAAATCACAAGGTTGCATTATCACACCACGTTACTTCCATTCCAATGATATGCCCACACATTTCTGCCAAAGAAATATGAAAACAAAAATCTCTTTCTGGTTCTCCTTGGTTTGCCAACCGTCAATCGATGGTCCCTTGTCAAATCTGGGGAAAACACCACCATGCAGTTCAACAAACCAGAAAGTAATTCGCCTGAAAATTTTCATCCTGGAAACTTTGATTACACATTTCGGTTGAGGCTTCACTTTCTGTGTGACATTTTATTCGCATTTTATCACCATCAAGCTCCAGTTGTGGTGGTTCTGGTTTGATTTTGCATCCCTCCATCAGATTGACAATTTTTTAATGGTTTAACTCTTAACATGAAGCTGACGTAAGCACTTTGCTGCTCCACCTATCTCATATGGCTTTCATACCTACACCAAGCGAGGTATGTTATCTTTATCGAATTGAATCGTAAAATCAAAATCAAGTCCACATTACACATTACACATTGACAGTGCCTATAAATTTGGATTTGTTTCTTCTTTTTTTTGTGACAGTGCAAAAAACCATCAAAATAACCGAAGTGAACTGAACACTTCGAACACTTCATTGTCCTTCAGAATGGAGCATTTCGACGCGACACGGAAGGTACTGTGTGTGTGAAGGAATGAGTACACAAGCGTGGATGGAAAAGTATGTATAGGATACAACAACTTACCAAAAACGACAACCAGCAACCCAGGCACAAACAGCGTGAAAATCGATAAAAAAAAAAAACGATATCAACAACCTCATAGAGCACAGTTCTGTGCTGTATGTGTCGCTCATGCTTGAACCAAAACGTCGACATGGACCAGAATGAAAGGACGTCGACGACACAATTTTTCCGACATAATATTCGAAAGAGCCAGTCAGAATGGGAGTAACACCAATAGCTATGGCAGTTGGGCACCTACATACGAGTATCTAGCACATAGCACCTAACACCAAGCAACACCAACGAGCAGTGTTATCGACATTGGAAAACGTGAAGAGTTTTGTAAATTTATTTCACAGCCCCCGTAAGTTATGCCCTGTTGAATGTATGTACGAGTACGTCCTGATTATTTTGAAGGGTAGAGTATAGGAGCTGGGCATTGCAGCAACGAATGATGGAAAATGGGAGATATGTGCTCGATGCTGGGTGTTATTGAAAGAGAGTGATGTACATCATATCACAACAGATGAATAGAATTCCTTCTGTGTCTCTACTGTTGGTTGTTGTTTGCATCGTGCTCGCTTTCCTTAAATTTTAGTCAGAGCCAACAAGGATCAGGATATTGAAAAATACAAGTTAACCCCGCACTCCATCATCAGATGGATGCCACCGACAACAGTAGTAAAAGAGAAGATAATGGTGCCAACCATTGTGTTATTTAAAGGGAGGTTTTTTTTTTTTTTTTCATATTTTTATGTTTATAGTCATCCAAAAGGTGGTGATTGTAAGAGTAAAGGGTTGCGAACGAAGTCTATAAGCCATAAGCTCCAAACGACCCAGCAGGATCGTGGGTAAATATCGATGCAATAAAGGTACACCATACTTGTACACTACCGGCGGTGGTACATACAACATATCTTCTTTCCTTTACGATTGAACACACAAAACTTTAACAAGAAAGGACTGCTCTTGCTACTGCTACACCTCCATGTGTGCGAATACATATGGGATCTAAAAAAAAATTAAGAGCCGAATAAAGGATATACATAGAAGTCTGGTCTTGTGAAGGTATGAAGGTACCTTACAGCCTTGAGGCTAAACGAATACGGGTACGACTACGAGGGAGTTCAAATATATGTGCACATTTAAATGAAAGTTCGTGCAAATATTAGCGAATTGATTCAGAACGCAAAGGAAGAGAACAAGAGGGTATAGTTACAGACCAATGGCAGAGTAGAATGTGTGCTCTGCTGTGCACTGGTATTTGCAATAAAATGGGATTAGATCGGATATTGAGATGGAAATTTTAGGTCTGGTGCATTGCGGCACGTAGAATGCACTAATAGAGGTAGCAACCTCGCAAAGAAAAACACCATCGAAAAGGATGAATGTAAAAACAAAAAACACAACCCTAAACGAAGAGGACACATTCAGATTGATTGCCAATAAGATGTGGATTCGATTCCTTATTTTCATTTTTGGTTTTTTTTATTTAAATTAAGGGATGGAGTTCAATATTTATGCGGTAAGGGGTTACATGAAATTTGATGGGGCTGCTTCTTTTGTAAATAATATATGAAAGGCGATCGAAAGGAATTGAATATTGAGGCATATACTCACACGGGATTGTCTGTATCTAATCTTTTACAGAACTCTGAAAAAGGGTTTGTAGGACAGACGATAAAGTCGGATTTCATGGAGACGGAGCAAACAAATTGATAGGAACATGGAGTTTGGGAGCATTTCAAAATTAAGGTTGAATTTTCTTAATAAGGCTGAGTTTACAAAGCATTCACACTAAAAGGGTATGTATTTGTGTAAGTACGGGCATTAGATAAAGTGGAGTGTTAAACGGCTCAAAAACACAGAACTAAAAATTGCCTGCAAACAGAATTGAGAAGAATAAAAATAAATTGAAAATTTTCTCATGAGCAGTTTGAAGCTCTCTTACAATGCATTTTAAACAGGTATTGAAAAACTTCGTCTTCAAATTTTCTTTCACAGCTTAGAACCACAGATTTCTAACTTCTTGATCCCAACAATCTTCTAATTCGACCTAAAGGCACCGAAATGCATTGGCAACCATAAATCGCTAGAGTCTGCAATGTAGTCAAGTAAAATTAAGCCATCTACGCCTGATACATAGACAGGAAATCATAGAATGAAATCAGAATTTGGAATGCTTTCAGTTAAACCTGACACTCTCGAGCTAATTTGAAAGTATTTGTAAGAGGGTTCAGCTGGACTTAAGACTCGGGGATATTTTGTAGTTCATGAATTTCGTTGCCACAAAAATTGCATATATCGCGGTTAAGAAGACAGAAGAAGTTTTTTTTAAGGTGAATCGAAATATATTCTTCTAAGCAACAAGCCCAATGTCTTGCCGACAATTCCTTTATACTGCCAAAAAGCTGACAGCGCCTTAGAGGCTTCAACTTAATACTTCTGAGGCAAAAAAGTTTGTGATATCTACCCAAACACTTAGCTTCGTTAGAGAATTGGATAGTAAATCAGTAAGACCTCCTTTCTTCCTCCTTCTCGCAAAGGAAATAACCTCTGTTTTAAAAGGATTAACTGAAATCTCATTTCTAGTACACAAATCGTGTATCATCATTGCCTTACATTTGACCACAATCTGCCCGAGTTATACATGCCGTGGAAATCTAAAACACCTTGATGGTACTAGATTTTGAAGTGCTATTTCTCAGGATCTTCCGCGTTGGTAAGCATGTTAGACATAAGAAGCATTCATAAAACAGTTTCGCACAAATGAAGCTCCGCCATTCCATATATGCTCTTCAACATGAAGGAATTCAGACTTACATATACCTAGTAGGGACAAAAATACTGTTACACACATTTTCCTTCATAACTTTAAAACAACCGAATGCACCATACGGCAGACGGCATACCATCTCCTCCAACACCGTCCATAGCTTGTAGTCTAGTGGATTCAAATCGGGACTGGCAGATGGCCAGTCTTGAGTCCCTATAAAATTCGGAATATTGTTTTGAAGCCATAGTTGGGTAGTTTTTGCCTTATGCGCAGGCGCAGAGTCTTGCTGAAAGGTCCACTGTTGGTTCTGAAAAAGAGTGCTATCAAGTGGAGCAACAACCTGTTCCAAAACGGTTTCTTGGTACACTTTAGCCGATGTTTTTACACCCTTTTCACAAAAATTATGGCCTGTTACCCCCTCGTAGGATACGCCCCACCAAACCATGACTGCCGATGGATGATGACCTTTTTCAACTCGTGGAATCAGTTGTGGAGCCTCACTAGATGACTGGGCATAAATCCTATCATTCTGCTTATTGAATTTTTCCTGTCATTTAATGCACCAATAAACGAACATTCGGCTGATCCCGAGCGGTTTGAGAATTTTAAAAATATCACTTTTTTCCACTTTACATTTATGTAAAGCTGCTACAGCAATACGGTTTTCTTTATCCGTCCACTCCATGCCGAAACAAACAAAAAACTGAAATTTTTGTAACAGATGGGAAACATAGCGGTACATATTTCAATTTGAAATGTCAACATTTGGGTGCGTCCAGTTCTTGTTATGGTAATGGATGCGTTTTGTACTGTAAAAATATTTATGTCCCTACTAGGTATAATAGATCTGAAGAAGATATCTTCAGTCAATTCGTCACCACAACCGATGAGAGATATCAGTTACGACATGTTAACCTATATAGCTCAGCAGCAGCTACGTTTATAAGAGCTTATTCCGAGCTGGTTCTAATAAGCTAATCTGCAAAGTGAGCCTCGAGCATGAGACTGATAACCGGAATAAAGGTATGCACGTTAGTTTTCAAACTAGACATGTCATATCGGTGAGGGTATTGTTCAGGTTCTGAACTACTTCCCGTAGCCTTTGTTTTGCCCTGAGTTTATGAAGAGCACTGTCAAAATTAGCAATTTTTTTTTTTTAAATCCTGGCCAACTGATTTTCCGCGTATTCTTTCCCTTTTTCAAGATTGAAACCTTGCATTTGGTCCTGATTTCAATATTTCCATTATCTGGCATAGTAGGTACTTTTCAACCGGTGATCTTTTTAGCATACCTGGTAGATACCCTTAAGTCGATTAATAGCTACCTTACTCTCTTATCAAAGTTGGCTGTGAACCAACAATGTGGGATAATTCAGAAGATGATTTCTTTATTCCGAGCACTAAAGTCGCAGCATATGACAAGCCCTATTTTTCTACAAACAGCGAAATAAATGAGTATAGCTACCGCCTTAAACGGTGGCGTTTATACCGAATCATAGAGAACATATGTAAGTTAAAGCAATGACAGATTTATACCATTCTCCGCTTGTTCCTTAGCTTTTGTCTAAAACAACTAAATCTTGGTTGCAAAATAGCCCAAACTCCGCACATAAAGAGAAGTTCTCACTATTTCCGATAACTCGTCATAGTTGTATGAAACACTTTAAACATCCTAAACCACAGATGCCTTTACCTAACACTTATGTTTCCTGTATAAATGTTCTTTGATTGTATGTCCCGCAGTTCACTTCTTTTTATACTAGGTACGTCGAACGACAAGAATTTTTCGAATACCTACCCCCTTTTGGCGTGAGCGCCTGTCAAGTACTCACATTTGTTGACTTTTATAACAAACTAATTCCTCCTCCTTAAAAAACCTCATCAAAACCACTTAAGATCAATCATCTGCTTCAATTCGGATCTGTGATATTTAGTTTACAATCGTCTCAAGTCCTCTTTGATTTACATAATAAAACCATCATCATAGCCAAGAACAAGAAGAAACCTTCTCCGACAGACTTTTCACTCGTCAGATGTTCTCGCACACGAACACCAAACTTCCAAATCGATAAACCAATTAACTCAACAGTTGTCCCATTAAAGATGGGTGGGTATATTCAAAACTCATATCTTTCACTACATTTCTCCAATTTCATCAATTTTCTAAATAATAAGCAAAACTCTCGTTTTCTTTTTCAATTAAAATACCTGTATGCGCGCTGTCATTTTCAGAATACTTCAAAACCGTCATCTGTCCACTCAGAAACACGTAAAGATAAAACTGTAAGAATAACCATCGCAGATTTACGAGTATATAATATAATTTATTACCCAAACAAGGAATAAATTAAGTCTGGCAATGCTCTTTTATAATTTCAGCAAACAAACGAACTGAAACAAAAAACCAAAAAAAAATAAAAAAAAAAATAAAAAATAGGAGAAAAACTGAAAATTCCAATTGACAGTCGGTCTTTACCGTCATCACCCAACGTTACTGATGGTAATGATGATGGTCTTCCCCCATTTTCCATTCCCATGGCCAGGTTCAGTTCAGCATTGTGAAAATCGTGAGCGAAACGTGAATGCTCGAACAAACGCTACACCAACAAAATTTCGATTGCCAAAATGAACAACAAAAACAAAAAGGACACGAAATAGAAGAAAAAAGCAAGAAGAAAACAAAATGGAAGAAAATATCGGGAATATCCTCTCAATTTTGATTATTGCGTGAGTGTGTGTTTCCATGCTATTACTGTATGTATGCCAAGTTAATGCTGGAATGATTGGAAGATCCAGAATTTCCAGTATTATATAGAGCAGGGCCTTCACTTTCAATCTGTAGATATAGTAACAGGCAAGGTACCAGTACATAACCTATACGTTCGATGTTACTCTTGGGGAAACATTCCCCACCACGTTCCTCAATAAACAAAAGAGAGAGAGGAAAACGCGCACATTCACCATGCAAGCCATGCGCAGCCATATCCTTGAAATGGTGTTAATTAACACATTTATAGGTTACATCCGAAAGGACCACGTACAAACCATACACCACCACCACCACCATCACTATCAAATTATCAGTAAACAGGACCACCAACCAAGAAGAATAACTTCGAAAATCCCATCCCCATCCATAAACTTTGCCACGGCAAAGGCAAGAAGCCACGGCTACAATAGGGCGATATGCATTAAGCCTCAGACTTTTCTGCTGTTAAGAGTTTTCGCCATGAATATTTCACACCATCCAAAAGTGAAGACGAAAGCGCTTACACGTTAACGGTAATGAAGAAAATTTCAACTCTCATGCTCGTCAAAGTCGCATGCCATCGAGGTGTTAAGTCCCCCATAAGCCATGCAATTAATGTTGACTAAGGAATGGAGGGCAAGTACGAGTATAAGGAGTACGATACGAATACCTATACCACTTTGCTTCACTTGTTTAATTCCATCTCTTTCTTTCTTTGTTATTGTCTTGCTTTCTCATACACATTCCCACGTCTTACTGCCCTATATATAGGACAAGGCAACACACAATGGAAAAATGTCATCCTAGGTCATCGTCGTAGTTGACATGACACAATGACAGCAAGGAAAGGGGAAATTATTCACCAACCATACTGACAGCTGTAGAAGTTTATATTTAACTTTTTTGTCCATTTACATTCTTCTTTTCTTTCCCCCTCTAGCATTTACCACACCCACGTTTACAACTCATGTTGTATCCCGAAAATTTGATTCGTGTGGTTTTTGTCCAATTCGATAATCTGTTGATAAATTCATGAAACTCTTCTGTCAAAGCACTGTTGGTGGCATTTCAATTGACAGCTATTGGAGCAGTAAAATCCCAGATGAAACAGTGATTGCAAAAGTGTGACTTTTAGCCCCATGGGTACATTCAGTGACGACTGCATTTTACATTGAAGTGGTAAAGTTGTGTCAACTGTTTTATGGACCTTGCCCCAGCGTAGTGAGTGGTCGGGTCGGAACGCACACCATGGCGGGTGATTAGGAATGAACCTTCGAATCGTCAACCATCGCAATAGTGACATTTTAACGAAACAAAAGGGGCTTAATCAATAAATTTGCTGACGCTGAGCGCTTTTTATGGATTGCAATGGAGAACTAATGGAGAGATTTTCAATTTTACAGTAGCCAAAGACGACAAGCCATTCAAAATGAATGGATTTAGAAAACTGCTTTTCAATTGAGAGCTTAGTTGGCAGTCGATTTGGGTTCGATTGGATTTGGCTTCAGAGCAGCGGGTCACGATTTACACACAAATGGTTAAAACGGAAGAATCATTGAATTACCATCAGGCTGGCATTTTGATTCGATACTTTTTTTTGTAATCAAAAAAGTGTGATATACGAGTAACAAAGTATTAAGGAGAGTGGAAAACTCCTGGACGATGGATACAATTTCCGTACGCGTTCAAGTAAAAGACACTTACATGGGGGAACTGAGTTGTTTGCGTGCAGTGTACTTTAAGAAAAAATTGTATGGCGAATGGAAAATTCGTTTAACTGCATCTCGTAAATGCCTAGTGGATATACGGCTGGTTAGCCATCAGAGTCAGAAACATCCATCTATTTACCCATCGCATATGAAAGCATTTATTTCCAAATTCAACAATAGCCTTCACATCCGTCTTTTGCTTGGAATTACGATGCTATTAAAATTAACCAACCTGAGTCGTTGACATCATACAGGTTCAACTCCTTGAAAATGTCAGTTCGAAGAAAAAGCCAATAAAAGTGATATTTAAACCTTATATATAGACTCTTTCGAATTGATTTGCTGATAAACATAAGCTTTCAGGGCTATTTTTTTAATGCGTCCTTTTTCGGAAATCGTGAAGACAAGTTAAATGGGCAGAGCAAAAACGCCAATTTCAACATTCACGTACTCTCAACTCGCAGGCACTGTAATACGGTCTTTTGTAAACTTACAAGTTCTTCATACACCCGCAATTCAAAAACCACCATCGTGAAGACTTTGAAATATCGGAAGTGAAAGGCAATTTAGATAAGTACCATTCTGAATAGCCATCCAAAATGTGACTTGCATTCAAATTATTGACTGAAGCCCCATCCCAATTGCGTGCGCCACTTGAGTCTCGGTCTTCCTCTCCCACGCTGTCCATCCGGGGGTATTCGAAGATTTTCGGACCGAAACATTGGTGTCCATCCGTTCTACATGACTTAGCCATCTCAGTGGTTGGATCTTCACCCTTCAGCCAAGAGCACCCGCATCCTTTTTTGATAATGTGCTTGCCTCTGCGCCATACAGCAGGTCTGGGATTTTTAAGGTGGGCGAACCCTAAGCAAACAAAGTCCTTAACTATCTCAAAGTTACACCTGCCGAAGGTGGCGTTCTCTCCGAAACGTCGGTGTTGAGTGTCCTTTTTTGTTTGCCAGCATTTACTTGGTCTTGCCCTCGTTGACCGCCAAACTCATTTTCGCCGCCTCGATCTAAATACTTGCAAAGGCGCCAATGACATCATGCTGCTTTCTTCCGATTAAGTCAATATCATCGGCGTATGCGAGTAATAGGACCTTTTGTGTTTGCTCGTGAATTTTTCACTATTCTTTCAAGCATGATGTTAAAGAAATCGGTTGACGGCGCATTGCCTTGTCTAAATCCTTTGTTGACATCAAAGGTCTCGGTAAGGTCTTTACCGACCTTGATGGAGCAGCGTGCGGTGTCCATCGTCATCCTGCACAGACGAACGATTTTGGCAGGGATGCCAAAAAAGGCATTGCTACATAAAGCTCGTCTTTATAGATGCTGTCATACGCGGCCTTAAAATCGATAAATAGGCGGTGTGTGTCCATCTAAATTTCATGGGTTGTCCCTTATATCTGCCGTTGTGCGGATATTTGGTCGATGATGGACTTTCCTGGCTTGAAGCCATTACATTTCATAGCAAACAAATTAATTGAACCTTATCGCTGTAACTTTGGAACTGGTAAGTCCAGATCTTACTGGAGATTTCCCGAGTTGAGATGAAGAATATGTAGATTGTGATGTGATTATTCGCCTTTCCACACAATGCTCATGCAGAATTAGTAATCAACTTCCTTAAGCATCTGGAACAAAGTAAGATTCTAAATTATATGACTTCTATAGCTCCTCTCCGACAGTATCTCTTATGAGATTATCATGTTGCTCGAGTTCATCAAGGATTATAACATTTTCGCTACCAAACAATGTGCAATTAGAGGAAGATTTATTAGATTTCTGAAGAAACTGGATCCAGTAGTTGGCGATGGCAAACGACATTTATAGTGTCATCTAAGGGCGAAAAGTCCTTACGATATGAACAACAAATTGCTGTAGACATCAACACTATAAATATTAGAAAGGGGTTTGCATATTTTCTAATATCAATTCTTATCATCGGCATCGGCCTTGAGATTCATTTAAAAATAAATGCTGCGAAAGGTGTTTCTTCTCTCTCATCTTCCATCTTCACGTCTTATTTGGGAGTTTCAAAAGGAAAGTTCTTTAAAAGATCAACGGTCTGGCCTGTGTAAGAGGCGAATATCTTATTAGATGAATTCACAGGCTGTACGAGATCCAACCCGATATTGAGATAGTTACGCATTATAAAACCCAGCAGCTTGTTCAGGTTTAGCAAATGGACGATATGTATTTAAGAAGCTCGCAAAAGTACAAATTTATTTTCGTTGCAAGAACCAAGACAAAGATCACCCAAACGCTATGCCGTCGAGGGGGCGAAAAGGTGAATGGCGCAAAATTTTGGGAGCTCTCAAAAACGATCGTCGGTTTTTGTAAGAATATTTAGAGGTCTGAGTTAATTGTTGGACATGTGCAGGTTCCTACTTAACTTCAAGAGCTCTTCTAGCAGGGTAAATTGTGGTTGTATTTAAACAATTTGTTGATGCAGATGCGCCCTAATAAAGCTCACAATTACTATAGGCAACAGATACAGACGTGTTACGTATCATAGGTCCTACAACTGATAGGTCTTATATTGTATGATTATAAAATAAGAGGTGAGGCATCGATATTACAAGGTTGCATACTATGTACAATGGTTTTATTTTTGACATCAAAGTTGCAAAATTATTTTGGCTGTATTTTCACACTTGAGCACACCTTATGTGCAACAACAGCGAACCTGAATAAGTGAAGAAACATTTTTTGTTGGGCGACACAAGAATGAATATTAAAAGAAAGTATCTACATGTTGTAGTTTTAGTAGCAGAGTATACTAGAATAACACTCAGGATATCGATGCTAATAACGTGCTAATTGGACTGCGTTTTCTCCCCTAGATGACTTCGCTAAATGTTCAGAAACCCACTTATCAGATGTTGCTCAACAAAAGAAAAAAGAAGCAAGATTGCGATTTGCTGGTTGAAAATAGAAATCCCCAGTCACACGACCTGGACAGAGTAAAAATCCAGTCAGTGACCGTCTAGAACCAACCATGGACGATTAAATCAACATCAAATAGTGAAAACCGTATCCTATTTTGTATAGACATAAATGTACATATGAAATGAATTTGTATATCCACACTTAATCAAACTCAACATTAAAAGAAAAATCCCCTCAATGAAATTATTCCGTAGGTATTGAAATACGCACGCCTTTACTCTCCGGTTTTGAAGTATACACATGGGTACATATATACGTGTATGTTCAAATGGACCCGACGAAAATTATTTCCCTCGGAAAAAGACTGTAAGCTGCGCAACAATCCCTTTCAACACTTCCCCCTCAATTATTAGATTTTTCATTGAAATACTCACACATTACGAGCCATACACACAAATTTATGTATATCTCAGTCAAAGAGAGCAAAGAAGCTTTTTTTCATCAAGCCAAAGCTTTTAACATTTCACCTGTTCCCATCGTTCAATGAATAAAATAATCAGCTAACAGCCAGGAGGTAAAGAGGGGAACACTGTTGATGTTGATGATGATAATGGTTGGCAGATAAATAGCTACAACCAACCAATGTGACTAGCCACCGCCACCTTCAACAGTCTCACTTCGAAAGGTAAATATCCTTTTGGTCCTGTCAAGACTTTCTGCCATGGGAGGTGATTCTTTGTTTCGCAAATAAACGGCAGTAGTACCATCGGCAATACGGGTAAGTCCTACTGATTCTGATAATCATATCAGTGATGATGATGATGATCAACATCATGACGGAGATGACATGACGTGGATATCTTTTATCCTTCTGTTGTAGCTGTTGGCGCTCCACAAAATACTTACAACCTAAAGAAACCCAAATGACTCTCTCAATTTGAGTTGTCAAAACCTTCGTCATTGTCTACTTTCCCATTGCGGCTGGATTTATTCTCCCGTGTCCCACGTCAGTGCACCCAAGTCCATGGACATGTGTGTAGCAATCCTTATAAAGAAGAGCATCACTTTTAATGGGATTTATGAAAAGTAGGCAGCCTTCTCGGCTCCTAACGAACACGGCCAGAGCTGAAAAGACACCCCTGCTGCACCCCATACTACAATTCCAATAGCATCAACACCACCACTATCAGCAGCAACAGGATAATACGGCAGGATTGTGAAAAACAAAAAAAAAACAAGTGGCAACAACGTGATTGCTCTCGTTGCTGCTCTTGGTGCTGATGTTGCCCTTGTTTACTTGCAAAGAATCAGGATCAACAGCAGGAGTATGAGAAGAAGTGGAAGAAAAAGTTGTTGCAGCAGTTGCATTGATGCAGTTTTTTCTTTCTTCTTTTTTGTTATATTTTTTTTTTTTTCTTTAACCAGAAGCATGTTTTATAAATACTACTCATGCTGCAACCCACATTAGTGTCCCGCAAATGAAAGGAAGTGATGTTGTGCCAGCAATGGGGATGCTGTATCTAGTGCTGCTCCACAGGATAAAGTGGAGATACGTGTTGCGCTCCCCAAATGATGAGCATGAGCATATAATATTTAAAGATGATGGTGCGACGGGCCTGATGAAAAGGAAACGAAGTATCCTTGTGCTCGTACGAGTATATTGCGTGTGCTCTTTTCGTGGACATGTTCCTTCTGTTTTCTATATTTTTTTTTTTATTTTTTTTTTCCATTTTCTGTTTTCTATTTTCTGTTTTTAATTTTTTTATTTCTTTCATTGAGAAAACGGGGGAAAATTGCGCAAAATGTGATTTTGACATCTTGAATGCGGAAGCACTTGAATGCTCCCACTGTGCCAATTTTATGGAGAGAGATATTGTGTCCATAAATGTTTTCGGCTCTATACGTAAGTGGAACGCTTTAGGCGTCGTCATCATCATGGTAGTCATCTACATCATCGTCAGCATATTCGGCCCGGATACGAGTGTTCTAATTTTCCTTAAGTACGTTAATGGGATAAAGTTTTTGAATTGTTAACGGAAGTCCTTTGGCTTTAAAATGTGAGAATTATACTCGAGGGCATTTTGAATTTATTTTTTCTTACTCCTATGGTGACTTCAAAGGTGCACTGAAAGGCTTTAAAATGCCTAAGGTAAATATTTAAGTCGTAAAGTTCATCTGAAAGGGTTTAAAGGTGGTGGAACGCTATTAAACGTTTTTTTCTTTTTGTTTGCATGAAGGATGCAATTTTGAGGTGTTGTTTGAAGAAAAGAAACACATTCTGTAGGCTTTGTGGAAAGATATTTCTAGCGAACCATACAAAACCGAGCCGACGATTTGGAAAACGTTTAGTGACTTTGAAAGCTCAAGTGTTGTAGTTGACATTTAGAAAGGGTATCATGAAAACAAAGAAAAGGTACACATAAGTAGGCAATGTGACATTACAAAACAACAGTTACTCAATGGTGTTTTCCGTACTAAAAGTGACAAATTATGCCACTTGTAAGAGCGTTAAACCGATTGAATGTACAGCACTAGTTTACCCATGAAAGCTCAAGTTTAATTCTCGACATTGGCCCTTTTTTTGGTTTCATCTTCTCTCTCTTATTTCTTTATCACCATTTCCATTGAAAATATATTGTGCAGGAGTAGATATACCAATTAAAGCACTTTTAGGAATTTATTCAAACAACCAAACCCGCCCAAATAACCGAAGACTTTGTTGCCTATCAGTATAAAGAAATTGCACTCAAGCGCAAACGAACAATATATAGTTTCCCGAGAAATTTGACGTCAAAAACGGAATACCGCAAGGAGACATACTTTTACCCCTGTTACTTTCCATTACATTTGCGAAAGTGGGAATTAATCGAACACAGACTAGTCCGTAAAAAGACAACCACCGCAATAATATGCCCTGGAATGATGTACAAATCACCAAGTAGACAAGTAAGAGATCGCTCTAAGCAAACATGACGTAGAAAAGTTAAAGCACAATGTACTCGGCTCTATGCTAGCTTAAAGCTGTTGAAGCCGACAATAAGGCTATTAACGATCAATCAAAGCGGGGTCAGAACTAACCAGATTGCAACGAAAACTAAAGACGAAACACATATAAAGGGTCTTTCACTAAGCGCTTCCTATATTTAAATTTAAATAAAACAAAGTGTGTATGAAATATTACCGACATTTTCCATTTGTTTGAAAGGCCTATTGATGCCTTTATGAAATACAACATCGTTCAAATATCTATAGCGGCTTTTCTGGGTGGCGCGCATTAGATATGTCCGATTTTCCACGACTCTGGCGCATAAATCAGGCTGAATTTGACCAATGGCAAGGGTTATTTTGCCATTGAGGGCCGCTGTGGTTGGTGGCTTATTCGCATAGAACTGCGACTTTAGAAAACCCCAAAAGAAATGGGGTCAAATCGCATGATCTCTGTGGCATGTTCACACCACCTCAACGTGAGATGACCATGCCCTCGAATCGCCCGTGCTGAATTTCCAATGTGGCGTGAGCTGTGTGGCACGTAGCACCATCCTGTTCAAGCCACATGTCTTTGATGTCCATATCATCCAATTCAGGCCAAAATAAGTTGGTTATCGTCGACCTATAGCGCTCGCCGTTGATGGTGATGGCATGGCTAATGTCATTCTCAAAGAAATATGGACCGATGTCGACGTCAGCCCCAAATCAATACCAAAGACTGACTTTTTCCGGAAGCATTGGACGCTTTTAGATCTCATATAAATTGGTATCATCCCAAATTCGACAATTTTGTTTGTTCACGTATCCATTCATGAAGAAATGGGCCTCATCGCTGAAGATGATTTTTCAATTCAATCATAGTTAGGGTTGTTTCCAACTGCTCCAGAGCCCATTCAGTGAACACAAGTGGTTGTCTATGATCGTTTACCTTCAGCCCCTGGATCAGTTGAATTCTGTACCGGTGCCGGCCTAAGTCACGACGCAAAATTCCCCAAGTTGTGGTCTGCGAACGGCCGCGAAATCGACTATCTCGGATTCTCCTGCACACTCTCACGGACAGCGGCGGTGTTTTCGGCAGATCTTGCGTTTCGTCAACGTACGGGTGTTGGTTTATCGTTAACTGAACCAGTGGACTAAAATTTATACACCACACTGCGAATAGTCCTCTCGGTAGGACGAATATGACTACCGTAAAATACGCGAAGCGCGCGAAACGTTGCCCGAACAGAACACACATTTTGATAAAACAATTTAATTTTTTGCAAGTGCTGTTGAACACTATATCCATCCATGGCAAAATAGACTGAATAAATAACAATCAATCTGACAGATGTAGCTTCAACAATATGGCCGCTTTCCACTGTCAAAGTTCGGAAGTCACTATTGAAAGACCCTTTATAACATATGTCAAAATCATTTTCGTATGTGTATATAACTATACGACATTGATTTAATGGAAAAACACGGCAAACTGTCAATGGAACGTTTGCGGCTATTGAAAAATAGGCGCAAGGATGTGTTTAGCGGTGCAATGAAGTAAATAGAAAGTATATCCTGTCAACAAAGAGAAACACACGAGGCCTAGGACAAAAAAAACTCACTATTGATAGCCAAAACTTTGAGGCATTCAGGGACTTTATTTATCTCGGCTCCGCTTTCAACTTCGATGGTCTAAGAAGCCAATTGAGTAGTAAAGCGCTCTCTCGAACAACCGAAAAGACATTGTACAAGTCATTGATCATCCCATACAAGCTCTACGTCGCAGAACGTAAACACTGACAAAAGCGTTTGAAAATGTCCTCCGGTGCTTCCGGAACCGAACGAGTAATTTTTGGTTGCTTTTCCATGCCGGGGTCTTCAGATATATGCCATAAGTGTCAACTGGTGATCGGTATATGATGCACATGATGCTTATTCATTTCTGACATTTATGAAAAAAAGATTCGTCACCATTCATATTATGAATATTTCAGATGGCCACCGTAAGCCCAAAGGTCTCTGATTAAATATAAATATTTACCATATTTTCTTCCTGTCTTCATTTCCTTCATCGTTTTCATTTCACATGGCTTCTTCTTACGCGAATTAATTAATTAGCTTTTTCTGTCCGGAGAAGTAAAACTCATCACTTCCTCTTTGCCAGATGTCATCGCTCAACGCTTGACTGCATAGTCCGGCTCTCACTTAATTTCGAATTAATTAAACAATTTTCCATTGCGAGCGCCTCCTTGCGGTAAGTATTATATTTAAAATAAATTTAATTATTACACCCAACAAAAGTCCAACTTAATGCAATCACTTATGCACGGCATAGCTCCACGTCACTGAGGCATATTGAGCATATTAAGTGTGTAAAATGTAACTATCTACCAATGTGAAGAGGAAAAGGACGAGTTTAACATTGATCCCTACAAATATTCATATATAAGCACGAGTAAATGTCTATAGTCAAAGGAAAGAACTTACATCAGCGAAATAACTGAAACAACAACAAGATCAATATTATTTAATAAATTAATATCTACGGTTGATTTCCTGCAGCACCCCCTAGCGCTTATCTGCGAGCATTAATAAATTACGTGTACATTTTAAGTGATGTCCTGATTCCAATCAACGAAATCAATTATTTACAGAACCTCCCTATATCTCCCCTATACATGCAGATGAATGTAGAAAATATTTCTGTTGACTTACTGCCATAAGTTGTTGTCGTGTGGTTTAGGTTTCAAAAAGGACGAGATACGATTAATTAGTTATTCAGGATCAGAAATTATTTGCGCTTCTACCACACATAAACACACCTCTTTTGTCATCTATAATTACTAGGAGTAATGCTGGTGACACTGGCAGTGGATAGCACTTTGGGGACCATAAATTGCAAGCGTTCTCATATAGAGTACAATATGTGGGACCACTTTCCTGAAAAGGACACGGAAGTCTTTCACAAACAAAGCACGGTAATGTAAAATACTTTGCAAACACATAATGATAAAATTGGATCCATCCATTGGGAAAGGATCAAATAATTCCAAACGGAGGGTAAGTTTCTTTTGGCCAGTAACTTGAAGTATCCTAAAAAAAGAAATAGCTGTTCGCTATATCTACATCTTGAGTTCTAATATTTTTACAAATCCTCTTTCACACTACAAAGAGTAACAGGAAAATTCTCTAGAGGCATATATGGGAGTACAAAATACATCACATTATCTTAGTGAGAAGTACTGCACATTGACTTAGGGATGATAGAAAAAAAAACCTTCTCGTGCCTCAGAGAAGATAATGATTTACATAAAAACCTGAATCTACCAATTGCCTCGAATAAGATTGGATTAACTTTTGACAACCTTACAAAATGAAATGAGTACTCGTTCCAAAATGTTTGGATCTGAAAATTCGGACCTTAGGTAAGCATCCAAACAATTATTGCAGGTACTAGACTGCTTTTAAGTAAGGCTGAATACGGTAGGTGATATACAAAACAAAAGCAGTGCCTATTTGGATGCAGATTTGTTGTAACCAGCACACTAAAACAAGAAGCCTTATTTTATAATGATCTGAATCATGGAATAATCAGCCTGATATATAGTACACTCACCTCTTTTTTTTTATTTTTGGCGCGCGCACAAGGGATTTTGTGTGCCCATAAAATGTTTGCGCATAGCGCGGATGAAGGAAATTTAGGTAGGGAGTGCGTTGGTTTTGAATGTCTGCATCTTGTAATGCCTTGGAAATAAATAGGAAAAAGTTGTTCTTCGGCTTAGGATAGAATCACGACATTTCAGGGTACGTCGGAAAGTGGTTTTGATGATGGTACTGATGAGCATTCATTGCCTGAGGGGTATTATGGTTGGAGGTTTGAAGGGGCGGAATGCTGATGACAATTTCTGAGGTGCACTGGTCGTAAAAATAGCGATAGAACAAGATGAGACAGGAGACATTACGTCGTCGGTCGAGGGTGTCAATCGACCTCCATACTTACAAAATATTCACTTTTATGCACCGTTCGTTAGCTAATGACAATATCCGCACAAGCACGCTGTTTCAAGAAATACTGTGGGGAGATGTATCGTTGATAAATATATGATACAATGTACGGAAGCCTTGAAAAAAGATAAAAGTAACTTCTTAAGGCAACAAGGCCCAAATGATGCTAGAGATAAACAAGAAGACATACAACTAAAGTCACAATTGGTACTAAAGATATGGAAAAACTGCTTCTGCGAATTTTAATCGGCAAAGAAAACTCAAACTCAAAAAACCAGGCAGAATGGCATATTCATTTTGGACGATGACCAGAGATCCATCCAGATGACAAAATAACGTGTGAATAGCTTAAAAACAACAAGGCTGCTGGGATGGTTGGCCTACTTTTTGATTTGAAAGATTTAGTCGATAGAAAGCATTGCTGAATAAGGGCATCTTAGGATACCTTCTTAACTGCACTTATCAAAGAGTCATCAGTCGAAACCATGTATTAACGATCTAATTGCGCCCTATCAATGAAGCTTTAGACACGGCAAGTCAACAATCGACCAAAAATCAACACTTCAACAGACCATGCTAATCGCTGTTTCTTCAGCCTAAGAGAGCAAATGTGTAATACATCTTGTGAAAAAGTATTGTACTTATGGGACCCTCGTCATTCCAGTACTGTTTTTTGGTAAAAAAGCATTGTTGGGTGATTTTCGGTCCCGTTTGCATTGACAGGTTTCAAAGGGAAGATTTAATGACAAGTTGTAATGTAAAGCGAATAAACACCAAGCCTCCAGCTCGTATAGTCCTCAATTCCAACTATCAGGTCATATAAAAAGTCTCCGCGGTTTTTGGTACATTTTTGAAAAAAAAATTTCTTTGGGTAGGCTGCTCGTTTAAGATGATTCCAAACTGTCATACGGTTGATGTTTAGTGCCTCCGCTATCTCTAGACAGCTTTCATGCCGGTCTTGCTTCATCAGTTGAAAATTTCATCGACTTTTTCAGTGACAGGCCGACCAGTGCGAGGTGCATCTTTTACATCGAAATTTCCGGAATGGAATCGAACAAACCACTCCTGGGTCTGGCGTTCACTCACAGCATTCTCACAACTGCACAACATTTTTCGACATGTTTTTGCAGCGTTTTTCTCTTTTTTATAATAAAACAGGATCACATAGCGTATTTCTTTAGATATTTCACTCATATTCAAATCAGTATAACTTTTAACACGAGCAACGAATTACACAGCTGTCTTTACAAAAAATGTAGCCTGAAATGACCCCTTTCAAACACGTGCTCGTTTGAGACAATCAGATTAGTGTTTTCAGATAAATGGACACCAACACCATCTAGTGACAAAAAACCGCGGAGACTCTTAGCAAGGGAAAACATCCAGGGGTCTGGCAAAATATTAAAGTTGAAAATATTTTATTGGTGCAAGACTTGAGCGAGTTAGAAAATGATTATCAGTTCAAGTATTTCCTTAAGTATGTCAAAGGAAAATAAAAAAAATTGGAAAGCTAAATTAGTATATATAGTATGCTAAAATGCCTCAGATTAAATCTTCGTTCATCCCGAGAACAGCTATGAAAATTTCAATGAAATAGAAAAAAAATAAGACAAATAGTAGATGCTACCACATAATGCTTCTAGGAAACCTACAACAAATGTCCTAACTTCGCTCAAATTCAACGTAATTTTATCTTTGGCAGCAGATGACTGGATTCAAAGCCAAAGACCACCACATCAAGTCTGCAAATGGTTTTGGGATAATTGACTTTTTCTGCAGGCTATATTATCAATGTTTTCTCTTTTCAATGTTCATAAAGGCACATGGCGGTCACCTAACCATTAAACAGGCAACCGAATTGATCATATTGTTATGCACGCAAAGCACTTCTTCAGTATAACCTATGGTATGCCTTCATATTCTCGGAGGCAAATGTATGTTCGGACTACTTGCTACTCGTACTTGCTGCGAGAAAACTTAACTTTAAATGGCTGCAATCGCAACAAATTGTCAGAAACCTTGCTAACCATGTATTCCTTAACCGTACGTCAACACCCTTACGACCTCATTTAAGTGCTTCAAGAAAACCAACAGAAAAGAAAATCCTCTTAGAGATCAGCCACTTTCCTGATTTTCTTCGGTAGGAAGAACTGCAGACTGCTTACTGGCGTCGGACGAAAAAAAAGTGTTAAAAGGGTGGAAAGGCAGCTTCAAATGGGAATCGGTAACTCGGCAAGAGTGATTTAGTCAGACCTGTCGAAACAGCTAAGTTTGTCCTTAAACAAATACTTAAAATAGATATTTGCATTAAACTTCAGATAAAGAAAGAAAGAAAGCGATCCGTTAAATCGCTGGGTAAGAGAGGCAGGGGACCCAGTTGTGACCGTTTACAAAAGTTACAAAAAATATAAATGTATATTCATTAAGCAAGAATAATAATTTTTAAAAAAAAGTATAAAACAGATTAAAAAGAGAAAAAAAGATTGACTCACCTTTAATTATCACAAGAAAGATGAACAGAGCGAACAGGAGAGTATCCATGTCACTGGTTGTTTGTATTCCGAAGCGTGCTGAAGCGCCTCTTCCGTTCTATCTCGAATAAGTATTATTGCAATGTGTCTCTTGCAACCAGAGCAGCGCAGGAACAAGAACAATTCCTACCTATGTCTTGGCCCGAACGAACGAATAAATTCCTTCGTCCAAACACAGATGAGGATGTTATGTCCCCCGAAGCCTTGGTCGTCGATTGGTGACGAAGTTCATGCGTCTCCTGGAATTTTGACTTGATTTTGATTATTCTATTAGTTACTCTCCCTCTTTTTTCTTTTTTAATTCAATTGTTTTTTGTATTTGCCTCACGTTTGGTGATTATAAATTTCGTTTTGAGATTGCTGATATCTCAGCCAGTGTTTCCAGGATTTTCTTCTTCGTAAAGAACTCTCTTCTAGATATTGTCGCACATAAGCTCTAGTTCAATTACTGATTTGAGATTTTTGAATTTTTGAATTTTTTTTTTTTTTGGTTTGGGAATAATTTTTGAGCTAACTTAACACTAAAGCACACTTAACGCACACACGCACAATTTAAAGAAAAAACACTACAACAACGTTTTAAAGATAATTCAGCTAATATCTCATATTTTCAATTTCATTTTTCTTTTTGTTAAATCCCTATTTTCTCTGTTTTCTTTTTGAATCACATGTGATGGCGAGTGTATGTGACGTACAAGAGAAATCAGTACTCGTTCTTCTTAGTTGGTGCGAAAAATCAACAAAAAACTCGAGAGAATTAAATGAAAAGTTAAAAGTTCTCAACTCTGGGCACACGTAAAAAGTAATTGGTATTCGAGTCAGTTAATATCAATCGGTTTTGCTGGATTTTTTTTTAACGGTATTTGTTTTTATGTTTTGTTTTTTTGGTTTGTTTTAGTTGCAAATTGTTCGCTATAACATCATCATTGAGACTATGAATGGATTTCACTTAAAAGCCAAGTCTAGAACGAATGGACGATAGAGAAAAGAGAGAAAATAAAAATAAAAATAAAAAAAAACTGTTGTTAAAAAAAGTTAATTGTTTTTCGATTTTTACATATATAGGTATTGTATTTGTAGTAAAATGGTAAAAGGATACGGACATGGATGTACACCATCGCTTGTGTTTAGATACTAAATAGGAATATATGATTGAATTTTGTTGAGAGACTAAAAGGTTTTTGTTTCGAGTGTCAGAAAAGGCAATTCACTAAAACCGATACAAAACGGTAAATTGAAATTGTTATTCTCCCTGAAGTCGGGATAGAAGTGGAGAATGGAAGCTGTCATTGAAATTGCTCAAAACCAATGACAAAACGAAGCGTTTAGCTACCCTGGGATAAAAAAATGTATCCAAAAAGCCATATAAAATATGTTGACGTTAATAATAAGTACATCAGCAGAAAGAGTGCCAATTTCCAATACTTTACAAGACTTGAGGCCAAATTTAAAGAGTGCAAGTGAATAGATGGTCTCAGAGACGGGACACTACACTTCCACAGACAAAAAAAGTTCTCTAACGCATTACTTAAGATAGAATTAGCAAAAAGGAACATTTACTCGACTGTAGTTCACGTAAGAAGTATAACCAAAGTCGATTTGAAGCTAAAGCGTGACTTTTTCCTGATTTTAGGCAGCATCTTCTTTAATCAGTCGATTTATTTGTGACCATAATTAAACAGGATAATAGGAGTGATGGAAACTGACTTGTATGACCACTTTCGAACAATGTCAACTAGAGTACAACTAGAGTACAAATAATCGGAGTATCCTACCAAGAACATTATATTCGTTAATGAATTACTTACAAGGAGAACGAAGTGTATAGATAAAGCAATCGCCAGGCCTTGTCAGTAAATTGCAAAGCCAAAATAATTGCGTAAATTTTTCCAAAATTATTGAAAACTATTTAAACTTTTGATATCAAATGGCCATTAAAACGGATATGTTACATACTGCACGTTCATAAAGCAAACCGCTGAACAGCAAATGATGAATATGTTGAAGGGCCTTAATGTAAAAAAAAGTGTCCAGGAATTGATAATGCGAAATCGATTAAATTGAAACCTAACGCAACTTCTTAAGCCCCAACCTTACAACTGATAATCAACACATAGGCGTGGGACCTACTGTACTTAAGATGTCACTCCTACGCCCAATTTTTAAAATTGAGTATGAAAATTTTAGACCCATTGCTATTTTCCTATGAGTCGCTTAAACTGCTTTTTAAATAAAATCAATATAGTGGACAAAAATCAGTACTACCGCTTGGACCACTTGCTTATACAAAGACCATCATCTTCACGTAATGTTCATGGACTTCAGTATGGCTTTTGACAGACTTGATCGTGACAGATTTATTCAATCATTAAGCAGGATCGGTGAAAGGATAGCCTTTAAAAATTGGCTAAAGAGTTATTTATTTAGAAAAGCAACAACAATAAAATAGCTGAACAGTATAAGTTGCGTTCCACAAGGTTCCATATTAGGTCATTTGCTGTTTATACATCTCCGTATCTTCAACCGATATGTAGTTCTTGCACATGCGGAGGATTTGTAGTTACCACTAAGGAGATATTATTGATGCATATTCGCAATCTATCCCAATCAAAAGCTGCTATTATCATAATATTTAATTCCAAAACCAAGTATTACTTCTAGTAGACTCATGATCAGATTTATGAGACTTTTTTTTATCGTGACTCCCAAACACTTTCAAGAAGTCATATGCTCCCTCCATCAAGCCTAGAAGCCCAATGTCTTCATTGTCTATAGACAATTACTGTCTGCGCATCCGATATACTAGGTGGAGTGAAAAATAACCTCCTTGACTGCTAGAATGCGCTGCTATTGCAAAAAAGGTTATGGTGCCTTAAAGTCTGATTGTTGTTGACGTGTTTGTCATCATGTTGAGTATGGACAAAAACGATTTTCGTTCTCTCATAAACGGCGAAAGAAACAAAATAAAAGTTGGATAAATATTATGGGGCTAATGCTCTGTCAGATTACACCGTCAAATATTGGTTTCGAGAGTTTCATGGTGGCCGCAACTCCACTGCCGATCAAGTCCGCAGCGGCCCTCCGATGCGGTTACAGAGGACAATGCCAAAAAAAAACATGAAATGGTGTTGGCTCACCGGAAAGTGAAGGAGCGCGAGCTAGCAGATTCCACAAAGATAAGTACTGAGCACACACTCCATATTTTTTTTGGGCAATATTCTGCATATGAAAAAGTTGTCCAGCGCATGCTCACTCCTGACCAAAAACACGAACGCGAGGGCACTTCGAAAG
The DNA here is from genome assembly GCA_928272305.1 of Volucella inflata. Taxonomy (NCBI): domain Eukaryota; kingdom Metazoa; phylum Arthropoda; class Insecta; order Diptera; family Syrphidae; genus Volucella; species Volucella inflata. The sequence continues at coordinate 4,367,674 of OV743717.1, read as the reverse complement.
AGTGTTTGGACTTGCTGATGCGGAATCAGGCGGACTTTTGGCGTCGATTAGTAACTGTTGATAAAACCTGGATCCACTATTACACACCAGAGAACAGAATGAGTGCCCGCCAATGGACTGAAGCCGGCACGAGTACTCCGAAGCGGCCGAGGGGGGCTCAATGGGTCGGAAAGGTTATGGCATCGGTTTTCTGGGATTGTCATGGCATACTCTTCGTGCACTACCTCGAAAAAGGAAAAACCATCATCGCTGTATTACTGTGCATTATTGGAGCGATTGAAGGCCGAAATTGCTGCAAAATGGCCTCACATGAAGCGAAAAAAAATGTGGTGCTTTGCAAAACAATGCGCCGGTACATAAGAGCATCACAACCACGGCTAAAATCAATGACTTACGGCTCCGTGTTGATGTCGCATCCACCGTATTCGCCCGATTTGGCTCCCTCGGACTATTATCTCTTCCCAAACCTCAAAAGATGGCTCATCAATAAAAAATTCAGCTTACGCGAGGAAATCATCGATGCCACGGAGGAGTATTTTGCAGACCTTCCGGATAATTACTTTTCGGACGGGATCAAGAAGTTGGAAGATCGCTGGAATAAGTGTATCAAGCTAAAAGGGGACTTTATTGAATAACAAAAATTTTTTTCATTCCCAAGGAGGTTACTTTTCACCCCACCAAGTAGTAAGATTTATCCAGCTTAACGAAGAGTGCTAGCGGGCTCATAGGAACAAAAGAATCATTGTCGGTACTGCAAATTAGGAAGCAACACTTCTAAAGACTGTTTAAAGACGAGTACGACCAGAATTCTGTTTAGAGGTTTTAGCGACGAACTTCTTACTAAATTATGAAGAACAGTGGGGACTGAGTTGATAAAGAGTATTCATTAACTTCTTTGTTGAATATGATCGGATAAAATTATGCTGGGAGAGTGGATCAGCATCTTTTACTCAATCCTGCAGAAAGGAGATGCTCTACAGAATACCAAATTATTGAAGAATTGATCTCTTTAACAAAGCATACAAGATTGTATTTACCATTTTGAATGCCTGCAGTCCTGATGCATACTGATATCAGTTTGAGTATAAGTCTGGCAACTTCGTCATCGCCCAGATATTCAGCCTAATGCAGATATTAAAAATTCCAGAAATTTCAAATCCCTACCCTCCATTGTATTTAAGTAAAATCATTTTAAAAAATACAATGAATTGTACAAGGAGATAGAGTTGTGTCAAGTTTTGTACTCCCGATGACAACACATCCCGCTTGGGTTTGTACAAATGCTAACATTTTCTGACAGCATTGACGATATAAGAAATCATGGAACCATCATTGGGGCGATTGTGATTATTGAAGTAGAAGTGGCAGAAATGAGCTAAGTGCTAAATGAGGATAGAACAAAGTATATACTGCGCACAAGAAAGAGCACCTTACCTCAGCGGCTCGAACAGCAAAGAAAACTACGTCCATCATAACTTTGATGTCATAAAAGCTTTTGTCTATCTGAGGACCACTGTAATATATATAAAAATAATGATCGCTCCTATTGTTCTCCGTTTCTCTATGCTAAAAAGGCAACTAAAAAATAAGTGCCTCTCATAAACAGAGTTCCAGATCCACTATGTGACGTAAAAGCGTAAACTTTATAAAAGACTGTGGAAAATATCATTGTTGCTTAGAAGGAAAAGTTATTTTAGTTATTTTCAGTCTCAACTGCACTGGCGGAATTCAGGGACTTCGGGACATTACACGGAACTGTATGGTATATACCGCGACCTGGTATAGCCTAGAGGCTACAATAGAACATATTGAATGAATGAACACACTGGAAATTATCATTTGGTCTAAGGAACAACTGATAAACCGGGTCTCCAATAAATTTCACACAAAAAAAAATGAATGAAATTGCAAAGAACAAGATAAAAGGCAAGTAATAAAAAGTACCAGAAAATAGCTAGAATGAATTGAACAATTTCGGGTTGCTCAAATTGATATCAGATGGCAGTACTTAGAAGGACTTAAATGACGGTGCAAAGGTTTTGTAACACTTAAAAATAACCTTACAAAACTACGTGCATCATACTAAAAATTCCCTTTTCTAAACATAACCAAATTCAATCATAGACTTTACGATCCATTTACAGTTTTCCGAAAATACCTATCCCAAATCCATCAACAGTCAATGCCTCGCCAAAGAAACACCAACAATAAGATATCGTTGTCAATAACAACCTCTAATATCCAATACGTGTAAGAGCGCATTCCCAAAAACAACTAAATCAAACCGACAATCTAACCAAAACAAAAAAAAACTTCCAAATAACCTACGCCCAGGACCAAGTAATAAAATCATGCAATTGCTCCTGATAGATACTACTCGTAAACTTTTGCCCATATTTTTGATGATCCATTGCTCTCAAAAAATAGAAAAAAAAAAACTAAGAAAGATATACGACAACAAGTACTTTAGCAATTTTTATAGATATTATAATTCACAGCTGCTTCAATCAACTTGGCCTAACGATAAAAAATCCCTATAATCCCAACTAAACACATGTGGCTTACATTTAACTGAACTTAAATTTCGCCAGCATCTGTTTATGACTCAAATAAAAAAGGACTAAAATCAAATTCAACCAAATCGTCGTGAATAGTATGCCATACCCTATGCCATACTACAATATACCGCTATCGTCTGCAGTAAAAGTACAAAATAAAATAAAAATAAAAATAAAAATAAAAAACCATATAACTACGTTTTTGTTGAAAACTGAACCTGAACCCCGAACAGCATCCCTGCACTGCGCAAATACCTAAAAGCGATGGTGTACGGGTTTTATTATTATTATTATATAGTATATTGTATATTTCATATTTGTATCAATTTTTTTGAAAACATATTATTTTCAATGCTTTTGCCTTTTACTATTCAAAGAGAAAATCGCTCTTTTTGTCCTTTTTTCGAGAGTTTTTTTTTTATATTTATGCACCTAATGGGGCTAGCATTTACCCCCCACCCTATTTCTATAAATTGGTCGACCGATCATCATTGTGTGAAGAAATTTCTGCTCCACTAAAGCTGCAATTTCATACAAAGATTTATACTCTCCCGTATATTCTTTTGGAAAAAAAATAAACCTCGACCTCCTCATCATCCCTGTGAGTTGGTTGGTTCTCTATTGAAATATGACCTTTTTGGTGTGCGGATGCGATAAAAAAAAGTGCAAAAAAACGGAGATGTTTTAAAAGACAAACCATCCGCCCCAATCAATATGTCGCTTTCGAAGATGCATTTAATAACATAAAAAATAAAAAATTCAAAAAAAAAAAAAAACAGACACAAAAGGGGACGAAATTTTTCACGATGGTGACGGCGACAACGTTCTAGAATATTACGAAAATATTCTGGAACGATAAGACCAGCAACGGTTATAAGGTAAGGAATTTGTATTTGAGTTTGTATGTTATGCTTGGCAAGGTTTCATTACAAGGTATCTCAAGGCATTCTATCAAAATGTATCTAGGTTTCCAGCCGGTCTGACGGGGATCAAATTAATTTTAATTACATGTGCTGCGGTTGGAGAGATAGCACCAAATGCTGGTTTATTGTTAAGTAAATTTTGAAAATTTCATGAATTAAATTTTCCTATTGTCGCCCCCTTGCCTAGCCTGGCAATACCATATACAAGCATGCACGTCATAGTGTCATAGATACAGCACGGAAAGGACGTCATGTAAAATAATGTATGGGTGGCTTTTCAATTTCGCTTTTTGTTGTTTTCTTCTTTTTTTTCTCATTTTTTTGTTCTTGGTTTCTCGTTTTTAGTGCCTTTTTGTGAAGCATCCGGGAACATCATTCAAAAAGGTGAACCTTTTTCCACGTGGATAGCTTTACGATAAAACTCTCCTTTTGTGTTAAATTGAATTTTTGATTCTCATTAGTGTTTGATTAAAAAGAAATAGAACACACAATCTAGAACTAAGAACAAGAGAGTAAACTTCATCTTTCTAATTTGTTAGACAAGGATGGTGCCGGAAAATTTTTGTACAGACATAAATCACGTTAATTTTTGGCAACGTTTTTAAAAGACCTACCCATTCGAATGATGGCTGCTAGGATGGAAAAAGAAATCAAATCTTCTTATAGCTGGATGAGTACCTGCGCTCTCACACAGTTTTGGATAGTATACTCGTATTAGCAAACATGGACTACAAAAAGCTACTCCTAAAGAACACGGAATAATTGTTACGATTTTTGCGCTGGTGTTGGTGCAGCGTGAATTTCGATCGACGACGTTACGCCGCTCCCCTAAAAAAGTATAAAAGTATAAAGAATGCTGCCAGGTCTAGCCGGCCCCTGAGCAGCCGTTCTGCTGAGAATATCGCGGCTTTTGTTGAAGATGTCACAGAAGACCCCGGAATATCGACCAGATGACGTGCAACGCAATTGGGCATCAATCGCCAGTTTTTACAGAGAATTTTGGTGAACGATAGTAAGATGTTCCCTTACAAAGAGCAGACGGTGCATGTTGACCGCTAAGCACATGTAACCTACGTTCAAGCCATCCTGAATCTCAACCACAAGGGAGAGAACTTTTCGTCGAAAACCATCGTGAACTACGCGGCCCATCTCTATCTCTGTGGATATTTGAATAAGCAAAATTATCGCCTCCGTGACACCGAAAATCCGAGTAAGACCCTTGAAGAGCCATTAAATCCGTTCAAAGTTACTGCACTGTGTGCTGTTTACCTTCGACGCGTCATTTGGCCTTATTTTTGTGGAAACTCCGCGGGCCGAATGACTAATCTGGGCGGCCAGCGCTACAGAGCCATCCTAAATTGGCTCAATTGGAACTTGGAACTGAACTGATTTAACAGTTCCATATTTCTTTTTGTGAGGTATTTTGAAGTCAGAAGTATATGTAAACAAGCCTTAGACTCTCGAATCCCCTAAAAAGAATATCTGGCAAGAATGATCGAAAATGCCATAAATTGGGCCCGAACGGTCATCAATTCCGGCGGCCACTGAGCCAATATCATCTTCTCGACTTAATGGAAAAAAATTAGGACACCAAATAAATATAATCCAAAAGCAGTACCATTTATAAAAGGTATTACAGCCAAACAACATTGGGTGACAAATTTTAGCCTACCTTGTGTGGCAGCTTCAACTCTATAAATAGCAAATATCAGTCTTCTCTCTTAATTTCATAAAACAATAATGTAAATGGGAAGTTATTTCGACAATCAATTATAGACAGAACAGAGAGGAGTTATAAGGAGTATTGAACAGACTTTCAGATACAATGAAAGAGCTTGTATCAACAGAACATTTCCACTCTGTTTAGAGACTGTCTGCCAAGTTCCTACAAGAGAAATTCGTCATTACTTGATGAGAACAAGCCCTCGGACCGTTACCCACTGGAGGTGACCAAAATGATCACTGTCACTATTCAAGCATACCAAACTTACAGCCACATCATCTTTAGATAACTACTTTAACATCCGTTGGTTAAATTTTTGATGAAAATCCCCTTAAACGCGAATTAGAGAATGATTGAACCATATGCAACTAAATCAAATACGAGTACATTGCACTGGACAGGACAGGTCGTATGGATTGTCTTGAATTATACGAGTATAATACGAATAAACTGATATTCCCATATACCTAGGCACAAACAGAGTATTGGATTTTCGATAATCCAGTTCACACCGCTGAAGAAAAGATTTGCCACATTTGTTCGTTTCGCAAAGTACTTCGACATTAGCTTTATGTGTGACAAGAAAGATTGATGTGACAAAGGATAATTTCCACACAATTCTCAAGAAAGTATACCACAATCGCTGTATGCGATGAGAAAAGGAGTCACCCCCTTTAGCTCTAACTCTCACCCTCTATGACCTATTCTCTGACAGCGAAACGAGGCTGATCGACTTTCTCGCATAAAGAAGAATGATAGTGATACAAAGTTGCAACATCTCAATACAAATGTATTTTGCAACACACAAAGCCACCACACGCAAACTTATCATCGGGAGAACGAGGAATGCGCTGTCAGTTTGCTGGATAATAGGATGATCGGAAGTGTCAACATCAATCAGGATATTAACTTACGGAACCCAATACAGACCTCCTCTTACAGACCCAGGAGACTCTTTTGTCGAAAATGCAAAATTCAAATACATCGTTGAAACTGAAAAACTTTCCACTCTCGGTATGTGTGTCAATGACAACTTACGTTGAAATGACCACATATTCGAAGTCACCAAAAATACTGCGAAATGATTAGGTTTCCTTAAGCGATGTAAGAAATATTTCACCCCCTCTGATCTGGCTTCTTGATACTTTCCTAAGCCGAACAACTCGCTCGTGGAATGCCCTGCCGAGCTCTTCATTTCCTAGCAACCTTCAAACATTCAAAACCAACGTACATCGGTACCTCTCTTTCCTCCCTCCCTAAATTTCCTTGGCCCGCGCTATGTGCAACAATTTAAGGGTACATAATTATATAAAAAAAAAAATTTCCTAGAAAGAAAGATTTAGTAAATTAAGAAAAACATTCACAATACACTAAATTCACGAAAAAGCAAATAGACACCAACAATTTCGAGCTTTAGTAAATTATAAAGCTGAAGAGATCAATTGTATAATATGTCACTACGTCGTAAATCTGTATCACGACAAGGTTCATCTGAGGTTCAAGATGACCCCGACTAATGCCAACAGCGCAGTTAGAGTCAGTTATCATCTTTCCATCAATTTCAAGCAAGACTAAATGACTTCCTAACCTTCGAAATCTCTGACTTGATGATAATAAAAATAATTCATGCTGCAGATATCATTTCCGGTTATCACGTTTTTGCTTCTTGATATTAACACCAAAACACGGGCAAACAGAGCTATCAAAGAAAGCTTTTACGAGCTCCTGGAAAGAACATATGAATGGTATAAAAATGATCGCACAGCTTTCTGAATTCTAGAATCCACTAGGGCTGATGGTGGTCTCCTGATCAAAATTGGTCGATGGTTTTGATACTAACCCACAAGAACATGTGAAACTGGCTGTATCTAATGTAAATCACTTTATTTGATTAATGAATTCTTACAAAAAAGAATTTTTATCTATAACTGCTTAACATCAATATAGTCGTGTCAAACGAGCCAAAAAAGTGGCTAAGATCTACAAGAAACTGTTAAGCAGATTTCCGAGAAATATTATGTATGCATAGGTATGTATTTTTCATTTCAGATTAAAACACATCAGGACACAAAACGGAATCAAATTGCTTTGACATTATGAATATCTATTACTGCGATGGCCGGAAACCCTTGTCCTAATTGTTCGACAATATCCAATTCCATATTTAAAAATGTATCTTTCTTCAAAAAGGAAAAGAATGCAGAAAAAGAAAAATCACTACAATCTAGCCGTTGCAATCCATGTATCTCCTTCAATTTAACTTTGAAATCCCAAAGCCCAAAGAATGCAAAAAAAAAAACACATCCAACGAATACATAAATCATTCAATCTCAAACTACATTCGACGAGGCTTTAACAGTTAAATCTAGATATCTCGTAAAATTTTAATTAACTCCAGTTGTGGTGCCTTGGAAAAAGCCCAACAACCACCATAAATACGACTATATGTCTGGGCATATGCAAATGTCGCCTTCCAACTATTCCATTTCAAAGATGCAGTATCGTTAAAGTAAAAATAGTATGGAGATGGAGAGAAAGAAAAGGGACAAATCCCCGAACCCGTCAGCTCATTCCATTTATTCGAACTTCTCCTGATCAAACTAACAGATACCCAGTTAAAAATAAAACGAAAGGCAAAACAACGCAGGCCAAGACAAGGCAGGAGCAGCTTTATTATATATATATAAAAAAAAAAAAAACAAGTAAGCCCTCGAAAGCAATAACCTCCCGCAACAAAGAACTAGAAATACTTATCTCTCCATACACATGCAACAGAAAACTAGTAGAAGAAGAAGAAGAAGAAGAAGAACCAAAGCACCAGCAGCAGTGGTAGAAGCAGTACCAGTGGTAGCCTTAGTAGCACACAAATCGTTTTCCAAGCTCAACCGATTGGTTTTTTTTTTCTTTCATCGTATTCCTCCATCTCCATCGTACTGCCCTAAATACAGGGGATACGTAGGTATTCCAAAATGATTTTACTCTTGCTTCCCTTACTGTTCCTGGCTCTAGCTCGAATCCTGAGGTTGCTTTTGCTATTGCTTTGTTTTGCCACTGCTTCTGCTAAGAAACTTCTATCACATCCCTTATGCAGAAAAACAATCTGGAATGAAAAACGGAAAGAAAATAAAGAAAAAAAGAAATCCGCGTCCTTTCTCTGATTTCGATGTATCCATGTCCACCTCATAACGTGGTACACAACATAAAGCTACAACAGACTTTTAAGCCACCCCAAAACAGACATACACACAAACACACACAAAGAGATCTACTGACACATGGAAAGTAATAAAGAATCGACCACCGACCATGTCCTTGCCCATATAATATCCAAAAAAGGGGCAACACTTAGCCAACTACGAGAGTCGTTCTCTTTTCCTTCTTTCTAATTGTTTCTCTCACTCTCTACTCACTACATGGAAGGACTTTTTTCTCTTTGAGAGAGCAACGCATTGAAAATACTATGCCAATGGATAGACACTGGAAATAGGGACTTAAGGGAGCTACAACAACAGAAAATTACAACAAAATGAAAATTAAAAAAAAAAAACACACAAACGACAACAACAACATAAACACACACAACAAGTCCTCGATGAAGAGTAGATAATGGAAGGTGGATGGGTACTTGGGAGCCTGGATGCTTAAATACTTGGATGTTACGATGCTCGGATGCTAGGATGCCTGGGTTGGGTGGTTGGTTAGTTATCAGGATGGTTAAGGGTGCTCGATCAAGGTGCCTATCGGGAGGTTTATCAAGGTAATATAAAAAATAGAAAGGGAAACGGCAAACGGCATATCGAATGAAACCAGAGAATAAAGAAAAATAGAAAAGAATAAAAGCACATCACAGGACACATACTTTAACTTTAACTATGCAAAAAATGTAAACAAATGAAGGACCATCGGTTTTTGTTTTAAACGGAACGCTTAGTTAAGTTCTTGTTCTTGCATCTACATACATACATTTGTATTTACATGTGGTGCTTGCTCTGCGACTGGGATATTTACAAATCTATGAATGGATATAAGGATGGTCTTCGGATTGGGAATACGGATAGTTCCATTTGTTTAGATTCAGTTTTTTTTTTTTTTTTTTTTGTCTTTTAGTTTAACTGGTAGACCTGCCATTGGAATTGCTATTGCAATGGCAAGTAGTTTAGTCAAAGTGATTTCTTTTGTTCGTATTTATTGCATGCTTCTTGTGAGTGGTTGTTGGTTTGTACAGTGGTTGGGAGATTTATTCGTACTTGTTACGACGGATTTTTATCATAAATTAAGGATACACAACTCATTATTTTCTTAAGAAAAGAAAAAAAAAAGAAAAACAGGAAACTTTTGTTTCTCTTTTTCGTGTTTTGCTTTTTTTGTTTTCAATGCGCAGCAGAGAAAATGGATATAGATACGGATACGGATACCTGCTTACGGATATTACATGAAAAGAGCATGGGTTTTGGATTTAATTTATTTTGGTAAGATATCCTCGTACTAGTAGCTTCTCACATAGTCGTTCGTATTTTATTCCTCCACTCATATCTTCTGAAGTTACGTTCACTTAAATTGTCATGACCAAAGGGCGTATCCCGATTTTGTTTACCATATCTCATTCTACTGAAGGATCTTCTGATTTTTTAATAGAAGTTTCAATTTCATTTCAATTACAAGACATTCTGATATAGGTACTAAGCGATCTAAAGTTATAGAACTGACGGACGATGGAAAGGACAATATAGTGTAATACGATCTCAATAGATATCAAAAAAAGGGAAAGATCTAGTTCGTACTTTGTCACGTGGTCTATCGTTACATGAAGATCGGTATGGGCACTGTCATCAAAATGGGACATGTGCCTTTTTTCAGCACCGAATCCGACCAAGCTCAAAATTCTTACTGGAGTTAGTCATTAGAATATACATTATTTTAGTTTTATTTACTTTAACAAAGGTTTCGGACATCAACTTTATGCAGTCATAAAGTGCGAATAATTGTAAACATGCTAAGGATTCACAAAGGAAAAAGTCTTCTCTGCCAAGGGCAAGCAGAAAGGTTGCTGACTTCGAAGAGACGTCCATTTCCCCACAATCTAGGAATTCATTCAACTTGCTGTAATTTAAAAGGTGTTTCGATGGTTGTTGTCTATGGTTTGACAGCTGTCAATGTCAAACTGTTCAGGAAGGTTTGGCAATTCATCATGAATCGTTTAAGGCCAGAAAACGCTTCCAAATTGTGGAAACTTACTTTGAAAAAAATAAATCTGCTCCTGAAGTTCATAGAGCACTTCGTCAATTTTACGGTCAACATAATCGGCCTAGTGAGCATCCAATTCGTGCAGTTATTAATCGTTTTCACACTAATTTTACTCTTCTCGATTCAAAACCATCAACAAGACAAAGAAATGTCCGTAACAAAGAGAATATTGTTGTGTTGAAGAAGACGCCGTACTCAAATTGTTGGCTTTTGTCCTTCGACAAAAATTAATCAGCTAAACATCGACGACATTTGGTTCGTACTAGATGACGTTTCTTGCCAAACAGCGCGCTTAACCATAAATTGATTACAAAATCAATTTGGTGTCAACTTTATTTCCAGAAGTAGTCCTGTTAACTGGCCCCCTCGTTCGTGAGATTTAACGCCTTACTTTTTATGAGGCTATGTTAAGCTATTGCTTTATGCCGACAAACCAGCAACTCTTGAAGCATTGGAAGCCAATATTCAAGCCACCATTGAGGCCATACGACCAGATTTATTGGGAAAAGTAGTGAAAAATTGGACTAATCGAATGGACCATGTAACTCGTAGCAGCAGCGGGTATATGCCAAAAGTCATATTTAAAAAATAAATGCCATAAAATTATCTACCAGATTATAATAGTAAAAAAAACATTCCAATAATATTTCTGTCTTGTATTATTATTTAAAGTTTTCACGCTCTTTACACTCGTTTAAAAAGACCTTACTACCAATGAAAGTCAAAATAGAAACGGCGAGTCCAGGTCCTCATAACTCCTAGAAAATTCATCTATGTTTCTATGAGTCTTCTCTTGTCAGCTGAAACTAATGTATTCACTTTGCCTATAGATCGCTGCATTGTCTTTTAACCCAAGATATTGATTGTACTCGTAGTAGGGGCAACAAAACTGGCGACTAAAAAGTCAAAGGCTGCCAAAAGATCATCAAGGCTACCATCAATACAAAATCAAAGCATAACGCCAAATTGTGCCGGTCATGACAATAAAGTATGGTGGGATGTCCAGATAATATCTGGACTCCGAATAGTCAAATCAAAACCTAGTTACAATTATCTCATAACTCACAGACCATATTCGACTCATATCGGAATCAAGGGACGACGACCTCTGTAAGGGCTGTAAGGTCTATCCCCTTCATGCCATTCTGCAGTTTAATAATCTGCTACATTAAGTTTTAGGAGGGGAATACTTCCTTGATCTCACAGAGATAGAAGGTATGCTAATGTTATCCTTTATTATTCGCCTTTTCTGATTCGCGGATCCAACATGATGGCAAAGACCGAAGCTAAGACCAAATATGAATCAACTCAATATGTTATACGGAACCTTGTACTATTCGGCAGATTGGCCTTTGTTCTTCCACTATGTGGGGAAATTTACGAATGATTCTTACCACATTGTTAATTCAGATCTTCTGACACACATTCACTAACTTTTTACGCACATAATACTCGCAAAAGATACATTTGCTCTAGAAATAAAATCCTCAAATCAACGACGAAAATTAACGAAATGAGCTCTTGAGCAAATCGACCCACATTTTTTATTTGGAAAAACTTTTTGGTGGTGAGGCTCACTTTGACTCATAGCTGGAGCTACGCAAATCCAGAAGAATCTCATGAGAATCATCTTCACCCACAAAATTCAGAAGCATGGTACGATTTTCACTCTCTGGAGCACTCTGGAACCCTCGCTATAATTAAAACCCAACGTCGCTGGAATATGATCAATTATTTTTTCTCCAAAATAATGACGGACATTGATCACGACAATATGTGGTTCCAGCGTGACAACACTTGCCCATGAAACAATTGACTTATTAAGGATTCAATGCAGCGACTACATGGGGAGTTTTCCAGGAATGATAAAAAATATTCGCTGAAATGCAAAGCTGTGATTTGTAATACCAAGTAATTCAGACATCTATGAAGGCGAATGGACTATCAGAAGTAGCCCAACATTCACCCAGATCGTCTTCAATCTTTTCCTAGAACGATGGAAATCAATGGGGTTTGTGGACCACTGCTGATTAGGATCTCTATAGTGATTAGCGAACGGATGGCTCTTGAACTGGGATCAGCGACTAGACTGTAATTCATATGGTTGCAATAACTTAAAAACGTTTAGCGGAAAAAGATGTACACATACCGATGTACATTAGTTTTGAATATTTGCAAAGATATTATGACTTAGAAATAAAGAGCCCAAAAGGGCATTTCAAAAGTGAGTTCTACGGTTTAGAAAGAAGCACAGTATTTCAGAGCAAGGCCGAAAATGGGCTTTTTCTTCAAAGATAAGCATTTATACTGCCAATTTGGGAGGGACGCTAGTGAAAAAAGTAGCGATAGAACAAGGGTTAATCAAAACACTTTATTCGGGTGTTCGTTGATGGCAATTAACCATTCAACATTGTCATAAACATTGTTTATATCAATCGGTTTTAAATTCCAACTGCAAGCACAGAGTATTAGGAATATTTTACCGCATGTACTCCAATTTTAGACGAACAAATTTCTTGTATAGTGGAGTAAGACCACAGAAAGAATAGTAGTTTTTGGCGAAGTCAAATATGCGGTCACTCTACGAATCCATCCTGTAAATAACACGCACACCACAAGTGAAAAGTTTTTAGTTTGTGACGATGCAAGTGCCTTTTCTGGATAATTGCTTTTTAAATCTTGCTTTAACAATAGCAGACAGAATTGTGGTTTCATAGCATACATTTCCAGTCTGTAAGATGTTCCCAAATTTGCGGTTTATATAGAAATTAAATGAGCTTCAAATATAATACTTTGTCGTTCTCATTCTTCATCTAAAGTCAAGAAACAATTACGAAATGCTGAGAGTATTAACGTCAGTAAAGTAGTATTCTGAATTAAAAGTGGCAGACAATGGATCATTTAAACTAAATAAATAAAGAATGTCGGTAACAGAATGGAGCCCTGGGGTATTCACAACGAATAAGAACATGATGGAAAATTCTATTAAATGTTTTTGAAATACAATATATATTTGGTCAAACTATAGGTACAACCCATTCATTAGACTAGTGTAGGTTTTAATTCCACGTTTTTGGTTAGAAATGCCATTAAATCACCGGTGGACCTTCTTCTAAGAAAACCGTATTGCCGGTCATTGAGAGCTAAATGTTTATTAGCATTTCCAGAGGAGAAAATCCGCCTTTAATATGAACAAATTCAGTTTTCGTTTTACTCGTTATGTCTTTCTATAATACGTGGAAAAGCTTATGAAGTGATTTTACCAACATGAAGGAATACTCCTTTACAAGAAGAAAATATCGGGTTTTCCAATAGGGACTTGACAACTTTGAATTTAATTTGTGAACGCGCTCTTTCACTAATCATCAAACTGTCAATGTCAATTTATTCAGTAAACTCAACATTTTCATTATGCTAAAGTACACGAACGAGCAACGTCTGCAAATTATAAAAATTTTCTACCGAAATTCGGAGTCGGTGGCTTCAACTTTGAAAGCGTTAATTCCAATTTTCGGTCGTAATTCTCGCCCTAGTAGACAGGCAATAACAAGTTTAGTGCAAAAATTTGAGTCTACATATTCGTTGTGTGATGTTTTCGTGTCAGTGAACAACAAGTTGGTCAAAGTGTCGAAAATATCGCTGCCGTTCAGACGTCCGTAGCAAACGATCCAAATCAGTCAATTCCACGGCGTACTCGAGAATTGGACATCGCTCAGATCACAATATGACGTATTTTGCATAAGGATCTTGGTTTACACCAGTACAAGATCAAGCTGACTCAAGAAGCCGATGGACCATTTGAAGCGACGTACGTTCTCCGATTGGGTTCTGGAGAATATGCGCCAATATGGTGAGTTTCATCGCAAAATCATCTTCAGTCGATTGGCCGCCCCGTTCGTGCGATTTAACGCCGCTTGACCATTTGCTGTAGGGCTACGTTAAGTCATTGGTTAATGTCAACAAGCCGACGACGTTGGAAGAGCTCAGAGCCAACATTGAACGCGAAATAGCGGCCGTTTCGGCTGAAATGTGTGACCGAGTCGTTGAAAATTGGGTCCAACGAATCGACCGCTCCAATCGTGCCCGCGGTGGCCATATAAACGAAGACGAGTTCCATTCGTAAATGTTTTGATTGTACTTTAAGCCGATAATAAAGTTTTTGAAATATTTTAAATGGTTTGCGTTTTATTTTAAAAAAAAGTTGTCAAGTCCTAATTGGAAAACTCTATATACTCGTATGCCACCTCACCTAACGAATTTTTACATAATATAATAAAATTTGTGTAAGTTGCACAACAAGCAGATTAAGCTTATCCATAGAGCTGACCGAGGAAATATCATTTGGATATAAGAGTGGTTTCGGAGAATGAGGCGGAGTTCATAACCAACCACTAAAAACTTTAACAACAATAGGTGTAGGACTCTGTAGAGTTTTTGACTCAAACTTAAGAAACTTACACTGAAGGCTATCAGTTGTTAGCTCTTTTTCTAGTTTGTTACTCTGCACTCAATGGGGAATAAAGGGCAATTTTCTTGAGATCAAAGCAGAAGCGGTATCAACCATATTACTATCGAAACATAATGATCACCTAAAATTCCTTAAGAGGCTATTAAGTCTGATGCAATTGCCAAACGTTTGATTTAGAATTTTTTTACCTCACTTACAAGCTTATATGATGTAATGGTCCGTTGAGCTTAGAGAGAACAGCGCAACGATGGTCTTATGAAACTATCAACGTCGGGCTTTCGTGTTAGCTGAGTTGAGTATGCTTCCGCAGATAAAATCTGAATCCAATGTTCTTTGGATTTTGTCAGTCAAAGCCATTCAAAAATAATGCAGCTGTAATCGTCCGAAATATTGTTCTCGATATGGGGACACTAAAAACTCTGTATAAAGACTTACACTCGTGCTATTCATTTTAGGGCTGCTGTAAATAATACTTGATAATTTGCTGACTAAGATTGAATTTGAATTCTGTTTTGGCACAGAGATTAGATTTCGATTGGGTTTGGTAAGCTGCAGTCCATTTATTGTCATGGAGTTTGGAATGTCAGTAGACTTTCTTTTGAAAATATTAAAAAATAGAAAGATTTACTGCTGTCCTTAATGTCATTTTTAATATTTTAAACGTAAATCTTGTATAAAAATTAGCTAGAAGTGTTGAATCACGAAATCACTCCATTTTCCAAACCAAGAAGAAGCTCCTCTTTTAAATCATTTACATCACTCACATTTTGTAAGTTAGAACATTGACAACAGACTCTCATATGCATGTAATAAATCATATGAGAAAAAATATGAGATTTCCACTTAAATTCAATAAAAGTGGGTGAATCCGAATAGCAACGGGTGGAATGCAAATTAATAGGTGCACACAATACAGATATATTAATGCAGCATGTGCTGACATCATAATTATGTCAAGGACACCATGACAAGTTTACATGTGAAAAGAAAAAGTAACACACTTTTCCAAATTGTGCGTTTACCTCAAAAAAACACTTTCACACCTTTCAAAACGACTATTCAATAATTCCACAAAACACAGAGTTGTCTATCCTTGAAAAAGGTACTTTTTAACTCAAGATACAAGAATCCTTGACATTTTTTTCTTTTTTTAATTAAATAACAGAAATTTTGAAGAAGAGAAAATATGTTGAAAAATTTCCCCAACCACTGCACAAGTACAATTTAAAAACAAAAAAACAACAAACATTTAAAAAAAATAGTAAAAATTATTAGTTTTTAGTTTAAGTTAGTTAAATTAGTTAAAAAGATTGTTTATACCGTTATATGTTTGAGGTAACATTTTCCATTTGATGTAAAATGATGATCATTTAATGTGCATTTGTTTGCCATAGCTTTTTTTTGTGATTTTTGTTTAATTTTTGTTTTTAATTCTCGTTGAAATTTGGATTTGTTTTCTTTTTTTTTTTTTGTTAAGTTTAACGAATTTTTATTTGATTATATGAATTTTCTAACTACTTATTAGAACCCAGTAATGTATGTTTATGAATTTTTATTTTTATTATTTTTTTAATTTATTTACAAACAAACATAAATGATGAATATTTAAATGAATTAAAGGAGTACGATTTGATTTATTGGAAAAGGAGAACAAATTAAGCAACAAAATTTTAATTAAGGATAAAAATGAAATTTATTTATATTAATCATTTTGTTTAACAAGAAAAGGAAATAATTGAAATAAGACACTTTTGTTTTATAGACAAAAAACAGAGAGAGAGAAAAACGTGCAATTTGTATGGGAAAACATATGAATAAATATTTTGGTGGAAAGGACTTAAAGTTTAAATTAAAAATTTTAAAATAAAATTCTATTTAACTGAGTTGGTAGTTTGTTTCTTATTCTTTTGTTTTTTTTCTTTTGGTTAATTAGTTTGTTTTGATTTATAATTTTTTCTTCTTTGTATTTAGCATTTTGTTTATTTGTTTTTAGATTTTTGTTTTGGTTTCGGTTTGGGTTTTTGTATTTTTTTATTTTAATTTATTTTCTTTACGATGTGTGAATTATATTGAATTTGTTAAGGTTTTTTTGTTTGCTATTTCTTTTGTTTTAGGTTAACATTTTGTACACTTTTTATTTGTTTGCATTTTAAGTTCGTTTGCCTTTGATTTATTTAGATTTTTAGTTTTCTTTAATTTATTTTCTTTTTTTTTTCTTTGAATTTGTGTGTGTTTTGATTAGATTGAATTTTTTTTTATTTAAATTTAGAGTTGCAGCAAGCTGTTGTTTAAGTATAAAATAATTTAAAATAAATATGTGTGATCAAAAAGTAATCAAAGAGCAACAAATTTAAATCCTTCTGTTGAATAAAATCGATTTCGTTCAGTTTTTTTTTTCTGTATATATCTGTGAGAGATATACAAAAGTGTCTACATGCATATGTGTCTATCTATATACACAGTGATGGGCTTATCATAAAACTTTTTTTTATATTTTTTTTTTCCTTTCTCCTTTCTAATTTTGAATTGGATTTGTCTCTTTATTATAGAGAGTTAATTTGATTACAGAAAAAGAAAACATCATAAAAAACACAACAAATTCTTGTATTATATGAGAGGAGAGGAAGCCATGAGATACATATGTGTGTATACAATTGGGGTACGAAAAAATGAATATAAAAAATATATATTTTCTTGTCTATTGTTTTCGTTCTCGACGAGTGAAATCTACTTCGAAATGTACATATGAAAGAGATACGAGTATATGTATACACATTTAGTACAAAGACCAAAAAATAAATGAATAAAACTCTTCTAAAATGCTAGATGAAATGTAAAATATCTTCCTTTTAGCATGTTCTCCGATAAATCTGATCAAAAGAAAATTATTCTCCCTTTAACTCTGACACTTAAATTCGCAAGCACCTTCAAAGATACACTTTTTTTCAATCGGAAACTCCATTCGATATCAACAATTTCTTTGGATCCACTTCATACCCATCACTTTCAATATTATTCAATTATTCAACAAAAAAATATCGAGAGGATAAATTATAAAAATTAACTCAATATGTTTTTGAGACTATAAGGGCTTTTTAAAAACTCTCCACCGCTTTCAATTGTTTCAATTGTAAGGCAGAAAAAAAATTATGAGATACACTTTTTCTCCTTGAATGATGGTGGTGTATCCTGTTTTTGTCAAGTTCTTAAGCTGAATGTTTAACTGACTTTTGTTTGAATTTTCTCTTCCTTTTGCCAAATTAAACACACTTTATACAATAAAATACAAATAAAAACGAAAATTATTTAATTACTTTCTTAAATATTCGCGCAACCAGACTAAGACTTAGATTTTAAATTAAAACATAGGATGGGGGTAAAAGATGACTTAGTTGTAACTTTTGAAGTTCGCACAAGGGTAATCTATTTCCATTTAACGATTCTTATTTTTGCACAAAATCTATCTTTTTCACATGGGGGCTAAGGGCTAAGATTTTAAATTTGCCTGTAGAGTGTCCGTTTTCCAAATATATTAATATGCGGATGTTTTTTTCTTGTTTTAAGTTTTTTTTTTATTAAATAAAATAAATATGTTGTGTGTGTAATTTGAAAAAAACTCCGAACGACTCCGCGAACAAACGTTATGTGTGTCCTTTCTCTGTGTACCCTTGCAACTTATTGAGCAAAAATTTATTTCTGACAGCTTTTTGGCCGTGGACCATCGCCAGCAGTGCGAATGGAAGAATATCTCTTTTCCTTTCGATTGTATCCTCCAACTGGTGCTTGCTTGCTTTCTTGGTGGATGGCTGTTGCTACTGCTGCTGCTGCTGCTGCTTCTGCCTATACTTTCGTTAACTGTATGTGTACGATTTTTTTGGATGGAAAATGTGAGTATCTACGGAGCGAGGAAACGTACGAAAGCTTGCGCACGAACTTCCTTTTTTGAATGGAAATCAACTAAAGCAAAAGCAACAGCAAGAGCGCCCAACCCCCACCCCATTGATATTGTATCCTATCCACCCGAATGTACTCCATCTATCCATCTCCAACCTTCTATCCATCCATCCATCTACCGTTAGTGGTACTACAGATACTTAGTTATGAACTTTTTCACTCTCCCTCTCTCTCTCTCTCTCGCTCTTTCCTTATTTCTCTTCTGTATTCTCTCCTCATCCCTATTATCATAATTGCGTATACTGTGTAGATATATTCAGTGTTTTGTGTAATGACCAGTGCTGTCGCTGGCGTATCTCAAAAACGTATTAAAAAATAAGACAAATCCTGTTTGTTATTTGATATTGTCCATAAGGGACAACAGAAAGTGAACAAATATTGCATAGAAGCAAATACAACATCAAACAGGAAATAGGCTACGAGTAGTTTACCAAAAACCTTGACGATTTTGCTTATTATTTCTTTTCGAACAGATTTGATCACACTCCTATCATTATCATAGATAACATACCAGTAGTGACTTATATTTGCAGCTCTATAGGAACGTTAGCCGGATACCTGTAGCTGCGAATACCCCCAAATTTTAAAAAAGAAAGAAAAGGCGATACGGATGTACTCGTACTTTGGTTTTGAGACTCACAGAGAGCCCTAAGCGATGGGATAGATAAGAAAGTTTAGGCACTAATTGTGCTAGAACACTTTTTTAAAAAAGGGGGACCAGCAGATTTGTGCGTATTGGGGACTTGTTGGAAAGAATGTTTCACACGTGGAGGTGAAGATATGACACAATTTTCAAGCTTTTCGGGTAGCCATTGCCCAAGTTGTAGTGAATTGACTTTCAAATCGGAAAAGTCTGAATTTTTTATGCTAAAAAGGACCAACCAACATTTTCTATAACCTGTGGCAATTTTTATGTCACCTTGCTCAAGTTAAGAGCATTAAATAGGGGAAGATATCAAGTAAACCTCAGCAGGGGGATGACTATTGGAAGAATTTACGTAACTAAATAATTCGATCAGGCAGATTCCTTGTATAAACTACTCGAAGTTCATAGAGCTTAGAATTGATATTAATTTCGAATCTTCACAGTCAAACTGTTTGGGGAATGAAGTAGATTAACGTCAGCTGGGTACCAAAAGGGTTAATTAACAGGTCAATCAAAAACACAGTGTTATGAGGCAACCTCGAATGACAGCGGATATGGTATTAACTAATCTGCAAAACGGCAAAAGGACAATAACGTTTGGATCTGCACATAGAATGTTCAAACATAAAAAGTAACCTCACCATCGTTAGTCCGATCTTCTAAAAAGGATACAATAGAGGCATCAATTACCTTGGATTTCGTACATGATTTTGTCTGCCATTTCATGTGAATGCCTGAAACCAGTCGTCAACTAACTGCTTGGTATCTATCAGTCCAATTAACTTAATATTTACACTACGGCAGGTCCGAAAGAAATTGCAAGAGGACGAAGTGACTTCTTTGATGTAAAACTTGAGAAAAAGTTCAAGAAACTAGTAAACCAACACCACAAATACATTTTTCCAAAACCTTGTGCCACTACTTCCATACGTTGATAAAATAACCTTCTTCGGCAGAACCTAGCATACTGAAGGCATGTTAGATGCAAGAGTAAGAGTAAGTATATTTTGTCCTTTAATCCAAGCCCCTTAATTGACGATACAATCTCCTGCGACTCCATTTTGACCCCGGACTCATGCAAATCTTTCATAATTAAGCCTTTCGAGTTTAAGGCTTGATATCTAGAGCTAGTTTGTGAGTGCCTAAGGGGACAACAAAATCTTAAAAAAAAAGAGAACGAGCCCTAAAAAAAGCGACCATAATTTTCAATGTTCCCATTTATCGCTTGTTCTTCGCAATTGTTAAATAATGAGTGCGATGGTTCTGCTCGTAGAGAAGGCGCACAAAACACAAGCTCCTGGGCAATGTTAAGGCCGCTGGTATTGAAGTCGTGGATATTGTTTTCGAGGCATCCCGTAGTGACACTTTTTCGTACCCGTTAAGGTGGAGCTAAACCTTGCCGTCCAAAAAAATGCAAAAACTGAGATTCTTGAATTTTTCGACAAACTACATTTAACCTCTCGCATATTTTCGGTTGTCCCAGATCTTTTGCTTGGCCCAAACACAACCCTCACTGTCGATGACGAGAACCCCTCCAGCGGTGTTTATAACTTTTCAATATATTCACGGATATCCTATAAGTATATAAATTATCTCTATTTGGGTACAAAAGGTATCTTTGTATCAAATTGTTAGTAACAGATACGAGTAGATAAATAATATCTTTGAAATGAAATTATCACAACGACAACACTGATAGTGAGCCCTTGTGTCCTGCCTATTGCTGCCTTCGGCCTTCTTTGCCCCTCTCTGTCTGTATATGAATATGTACAAGTATTCAAGAGAGTATGATAGATGCCAAGGATGTTAAAGATTCGGAAAGTAAAGTTAGAGGAACTTTGGCGTTTCTTCTTCTTCTTCCGTTCGACATTGAAAAAAAGGAAAAACCAAAAACAGAAACGAAAACGAGCAAGCAAAGCTCTCCACACTCCAAATTGAATTTTGTATTGTGTTTTGTTCTGTTCTGATGCTGGTGCTGGTGCTGGTGCTGGTGCTGGGGTTGGGGTTGGTTTTAGAGCTGGAGCTAGTGATGGTACTGGAGCTGTTGTTGGTGTTGCTGATTCGTGATGATTCTACTTCTGCTGGTACTGGCGGTGGTGCTGGTGCTGGTGGTGCTCTATATACTTGACGAAAGTTTAGCACACACAGAGAATAGGGGGTGGGGGGTGGTGGTTGGTGAGGTATCTGATGGATCTGCTGTAGTCTATGGGCTATGCCTCGTGGGTGGATACCTTGGAAAGTATTCGTTTACTCCTATTCATTCGGTTTTTCTTTTTTAACTTTTTTACTTTCCACACACTAGTAGTTACAGCTTGCAGATGGTGGAAGTATATCTTTTTTAAATTTGTGTTTTTCTCACGTTCCATGTGCGCCATGTGTGTGTGGGAATATTTAGTCCTTTACGAGTATAGTAAGTCTTAGGGTTGATGCTTGGTGATATATTTTTTTTCTGCATTTTTCAGTGCTTTTTATGTCGTTGTTGTTTTTTTCGTTTTATTCTTCCGCTGATATGTAAATAATAATTTCACTTTAATACTTGAGAAGAATGTCCTTTCTTGTTGGTAATGAGTGTTGAAAGGCATAACATTCATTATTGCTAATGACACAAAGTGTATACACACACCAGTGCAGGCATAAAAATGAGAGAGAACAATCATAACGAGCGAGAAAGAGAATATTCGTACGTGTAAAGGATCCGTACTGATTGAATAAATCGAACTTAAATTGATTGTGGGTTGAGGCAAAGTTTGACCGAGTAGGTGAGTGGGCGAGAAAGTTGAAGGTGACAAGGCGACAGAGCAATAGAGCGACTTCTTTGATAGAGTACCGAATATTAGTTTGCGGTAGGATTTCCGTTCCGGAATGTTAGCCCCCGAGCAACAGGAAATTTTGTCAGGACAAAAGCGAACACCAACAAATCCTTTGCTGTGTAACAAAAAAAAACAACACACAAACGATAATAAAAAAAAGAACCACAACACAAAATGAAGTAGTTTCAGTTGTCTTCTGAGGATGGTTCAAATGTACGTGCTTTCGGTAATATACCTTCATATATATTGGTAGTTGATCTGAGTTGGCCGGATACCATACACAAGCTGTGTTGTGCGGCAATAAATTGAAAAAAAAAAAATCCTGTAAGGGTGGTAGGCATTTTTAAACTACAAAACTCATCAATGAGGAAAAATAATAAAACAAAAATGAAAACAACTCGAAGGACGACGACAACGTATAATTGCGTCGAGACAAGTTTAAAATGAAAAAAAAAAACAAGTATACGTCTAGTTGGACAGACAAAGCAGAGTTTTTTTTTGTAGGATTGTTGATATCTGCCCGCCAATTGATATCGATTGGAGAATTCATTGAGAATTCTGTAAAATTTGCAAAGCATGGTTATTGGTTTTAAAAAAGAAAATAAGTTAAATGTCATTTCACAGGCATTCTATTAAAATCATTGTATACCACTTGACGAGATTTGCTTATTTTGTACAGCAAACACTTATAGATAAGTAAACTATGATGAACAAGTGTAAATTGAAATTTAATAAGGCAAAGCTAAAAACAATCTTACAAACCACCTTTTGTTTTAAATAAATAAATTTAAATTTCCAGTCGAGATAGTTTTCGGGGTCAAAGGCAGTGTTCACATTCGCAGATTCGAGGTTAGTTTAATTTTAAAGAAGTAAACCTTATTATTGTCTGTTTCACTGTCTGGATTACCGCGAAACAATTTAAGGGACCTCGACCTTGACTATGGACCCAACTTCTGTCCTAAAGTGACTTTAAAGTTTACATTTTACTGAAACCCAACCAACCTCTACCTCAAAACAGCGAGAATTTCGTGCAATTTATGTGCGATGTTATTCTATCGGGCATACCATTAGAACTAGACTAAGAACTAGGCCATTGTACTTCGTTTATGTACTTGATAGGTTAACGTCTTAGACACTAACTTAATAAGCTACTTGTTAATACTGTTTGAATAAAAACATAAGAGAGACATTTACAAAGAAAATGGTTTGTGGTGGCATCAGCACTTTTAAAACAAGCGCCTCCAGAGGTGATTTGACTTATAACCAGATCACTTATGTAAGTGCTAAACTACAATAGATCATGGCTTAACTAGATCAAAATGCCGAGAAAAAGCAAATCACCCAATTACTTTTAAGACAGTCAGTGCTTACAATCTACCGCTGTACTCACAAGGGACAAAACTGTCAATGGTAGCAGTTGGTCCCAACGGAGCCTCAAGTCCTAAGACATTCTCATCTAAGTCTTGTCCATGAAATTCATAAAGACTTGGGACCCAGACAAGATTTATTGAATTTGGCTTTCCAACTTCTTTTGAAGAAGCTTGCATTCTAGAACTATTGATGGAGTTCAACCACGCCTAAAACCAAGGCCTTCTGTCAAAAGTTTAACGAGTTTAACTGGCGGAACTAGCGGAACATGCTAGATCTAGTCTGTCGCAATCGGTGAAGACTTGAGAACTGCAAATTCCTTGTTCGGATTCCGAACGAAGCCAGTGATCGGTACAGGAAAATTCGACTTCATGTTACCGCAGCAGGATTTCGTCTCCAGAACTCCTTAACTGGGAATCGAAAAAAACCTACATTTGCTGAGAACTTACACGTACGGTACACAGATGGATCTAAAACAAATGAAAGAGTTGTAGCCGGGGTGTACGGTCCTCGCACCAAAACATCCATACACGCTAGTATGGATATAAGTTGCACCGTATTTCGGTTATAAATTCACGCAATGGAGCTCTGCTTCCAGGAGAATCTAAACAGAAATTTAGTAGAAAAATAAAAACATTTACATTCTCTCTGATAGCAAAGTAGCCCTACTTGTAATTAATGCCTTTAAAATAAAATCAAAACTGGTCTGAGATTGCCTTCAACTCCTATTACTTCTGGCCACAACAAATAAAAATAAAGTCCACCTGGTTTGGGTGCCAGGGTATAGTGGATACGAAAGCAATGAAATAGGAGACAAACTAGCCAGAAAAAGGATCAATTCATGATGCCAAGGCCATTCTATGGGCTATCAACAAAAACTATAAAAGGATACGTTAAAACTTGGCTAGAGGAAAATAAGCCACATTTCTGAAGTGAAATCGAAGAAAACAGACAAGCCAAAAACTTTATGCCAACCAGTTGCCACAAAAATAACGAAACAACTACAACGCAGATTATATAACGAGGACGTGAAAACAGTAGGACACATATCATCAGCATTACCTAGGTAACCTAAAGACTTAGCCGGTTCGTCAACAAACTCTAGCATCATAGATGAGCTTCAAATGGAGGACATCACAAAAAGCCGTACCAATCTAATCTAATCTCCCGCAGCAACTGGAGTCACGGTGTCATTGCATAAGATGGCATATCCCATGGCCTAGTTTGCGAGCCGGTAAAATTTGCTTCGGATACTTGTTCAGAACATATGTAAATATGATAACTTCCTCCGCATAAAAATGCAAATTTGATTTTATGAATATTTATCACGCAATGACAATGTTTTTGAAAGGATCAAAACAAACAAATACCGCCAGAATGCGCTGCTACTGCAAAAAAGGTTATGGTGCCTTGAAGTCCGTTCATATTTAGGCAGACATGCCAAATTTCAGTGCAATACTGTCTTTAGTTTTGTTTTCACAGCTGATTGTTGTTGACGTGTTTGGCATCATGTTGAGTATGGACAAAAACGATTTTCGTTCTCTCATAAAGCATTATTTTTTGAGAGGCAAAACGGCGAAGGAAACAAAAGAAAAGTTGGATAAATATTATTGGGCTAATGCTCCGTCAGATTACACCTGCAGCGGCAGGCCCTCCGATGCGGTTACAGAGGACAATGCCAAAAAAATACATGAAATGGTGTTGACTGACCGGAAAGTGAAGGTGCGCGAGCTAGCAGATACCACAAAGATTAGTACTGAGTGCACACGCCGTATTTTGGGCAATATTCTGCATATGAAAAAGTTATCCTGCCGCTGGATGCCGCGCATGCTCACTCCTGACCGAAAACACGAACGCGAGAGCACTTCTAAAGAGTGTTTGGACTTGCTGATGCGGAATCGGTCGGACCTTTGGTAAGTATTGATGAAACCTGGATCCACTATTACACACCAGAGAATAGAATGAGTGCCCGCCAATGGACTGAAGCCAGCACGGGTGCTCCGAAGCGGCCGAGGGAGGCTCAATGGGTCGGAAAGGTTATGGCGTCGGTTTTCTGGGATTGTCATGGCATACTCTTCGTGGAGTACGTCGAAAAAGGAAAAACAATCAACAGCGAGTATTATTGTGCATAATTGGAGCGACTGAAGGCCGAAGACAATGCGCCGGCGCATAAGAGCATCGTAACCACGGCTAAAATCAATGACTTACGGCTCCAATTGCTGTCGCATCCACCGTGTTCGCCCAATTTGGCTCACTCGGACTATTATCTCTTCCCAAACCTCAAATTATGGCTCATCAATAAAAAGTTTAGCTCACGCGAGGAAATCATCGACGCCACGGAGGAGTATTTTGCAGACCTTCCGGAAAATTGCTTTTCGGCGGGATCAAGAAGTTGGAAAATCGCTGGAATAAGTGTATCAAGATAAAAGGGGACAATATAGAATAGAATAAAGAAACATTTAAAAAAAAAAATTTTAATTCCCATTCCCATCTCAAACTTATATGGCCGATAAATGCTTTGATGTTGATATAGATATAAATGATCTGGCAAAATATAAGCTATTCGAGATCTCAGCGTATAAAGTAACGACAAAGTTCCAACTAATACTGGCGGAATTTTGATGTCTATAACCCCAAGCGAAAACAAAAACCTTATTTTCTGCAATCCACGAGTATGCTGCAACCGAAAAACATGCTGCAACCTACGGACACGTACAGATTTGTTATCTCAATACATTGCGATCTCAATACAAGTCTTTACTTGATCTTACGAGTGGCTCCAGACTATCGGTAATGGACTCATTTGCCACACGCTTTTCAGCTAAAGACCCTCCAAGGCTTCTTGACGTAGTTATACAATAGTTTCAGAAAGATCAATATTTTTGATTTTAGACCAGTTATCTTAAGCTCATTTAGCTTCTTCGGCATCATTTAAAAACTTTTCAAGAATGTTAATAAAGCGGAAGTGGAATTTGATCCTGAGAGATACTCGTATTTACTGCCCAAGATAATGTACGAAGTCCACCAAGCTCAAAGCTACATAAATTAACTTAAACATAAATTTTTTGTCATCCATGTAAATACACCTTTGCTAGAACTATTGTACAATTGGGCAATTGGCATTGAAATGAAAGAATTGGCACGTAATGATCTTACCACATTTATAAAAAGTCTCCGAGAAGACTCTGGCTAGCCAAATTGGAAGCTTTATCAGCAACACAGTCTGTACACCTATTGTAGAGGGGGTTTCCAACTAATCATAGCTGTTCTACATCTAAGGTCAAAATTCTCGACGACATAATGGTTATTTTTAGGCTTTACCGACAATGCCTAGTCGTGACAACATGGTACGCCGCTTGGTGTAAAATAGCTAACGACAGCGCGAAGCACTATCTCTGCGATTGTATCTAGTCAGGTGAGTTTTAGTACTGCAGCTCCTTTATCAGTGAAACATTGACTTATGTTTCAATGAAAGACTAAGAAATTCCAGTAAATCCTGAACCAGTTAGTAGAGAAAATTATTGATTGAGTTGTCTATGATTATTGCTCCAGCCGTAGATCTACTTTGCTCAAAAGAGCCGCTATGATACTTTCGAGAGGGTGTGCAATGGTTTAAAACAAAAACTGCGTTGCACCCATTTCGGGGTCAATAAACTTAAGATAGCTCCCTTGAAACAAGTCTCATGTGCCAATAACCAATCTAAAGTGTTTCCACTATGCTTTTATTATGACAATCAAATGGTATCGGAATATAGAAAGAAAACTAACTCTGCTGCGGTTCCTAATGGTTACACACATACTTCTCTACGACAGGCTAAGTGCATCTAAACGTGCTACACAACAATCTTACCTAATCTAGGCAAAGATTGGCTAGTGCTTGGCAGAGTGTTCACCATCCACATATTCGTATGCAACGTGAGTTTTTTTTTCAACCTAGAATACTAATTTACAGACTGTTATCACGAAAGGGTTCAATGAAAAGGTGCTCTTTTAGAATTAAATGGAAAAATCCTTTTTTCTCTTTCGTTCGAAGTAATATAAACCAACGCTGACTACATGAAAACATATATTTTCCGTGTATAAGTACAATAATACCAACTTAATCCGATCTCTTTATGAATCACCAGATACTACCCACGTAGTGGATCTAACTAAGCAAGAACGGATATAAATAAAAGAAACAAAAATCCAAATATCAGTGGAGTTTTGTTGAGATACTATATGGTATGTCCATTGTGGATGAAGGTCATGAAAGTAAAAATAAAATTCCTCAACTGGATTTGCTTTTGGTTTTCGAATAACGATTTGCGAGTACTTCAATCAAAAAGATACTTTCGGATTTATGTATCAGATCCAATGAAAAAGAATTCACTTTTAATTGAATGAATATTCAATTTGTAATTGTATGGACAACATATGGCTACAAATTGTGACATAAAAAGTGTCTCATGTCCGAAATAGAAACGAAACTATTTCCGTCTTACTTCCGGTCCTGTTGGTTCGTATTTTGAAGTAGAATAATGTATCGATGTGGAAATTTAGAAATCGAATTTATGGTATTCAATTTAGAGTCAAGAATTTAAATTAGGTCACCGATTTTGATTATTTGAAATTAAATTTCCAGTGCCACCCTGGTGGTGTCACGAGCAACAGTTAAGTGTCCTCATTGTATGTATTTTGGCTGCATATTGAAGGGTATTGAGTAGCAAATATAAACTGATTAGTTCGACTACGATAGCGATGATGGATTTCATCGTATTATTAAAATTCAATTTGACATGGGCCCATCAGCAATATACGAGTATGTATGTAAAGTAGGTATTATACACAGTGGCATGAATCTTCTTTTAGGTGCACAATTAAACACATTTATGCGAAAATGAATGTATGTAAGAATTCGTTACAGCGTTACAATTTAAATTGATTCCTGCTGCCTTGTTCTATAAATGACAGCGCATTAAGTCCTTAAATAAAAGTGTGTTCTGTGAGATTAGGTTATGTTAGGTGCAGCTACGTCATGTCAGCCCTTTTGGGCCATGGGTCATAAAAAGGGTTCAGTCCTATAGGTTTTGCTTTATTGGTGGAATTGAAAACGCAACCAAAGCCCTCGGATAATCGCGGATATTCTGTAGTGGATACATGCAATCATACTCGTAATAAGGCTGTCGGAAGATTGGCTGAAGCTGTTTGGCGGCAGATATAACATAGGAGGGCTCCTGCCACGACAACAAAAGTAATGCTTATTTGAATGCCGGCATAGGGAAGATTTCTAACGTTTTTAACATACTTTGTGTCCAAAAACTGGTCGGAATTTTTTTATAAATCAAAAAATCTTTATTTATTTTTCCAAATCAATTTCGTCTCCTTTAAAATAGTCCCATTCCTATTATATCGGATACCACTGCTTTATCCAGTCCTCGAAGCATGCCAAAAAGTCTTCCTTTGGTATAGCCTTCAGAGCGCGCACCGATTCACGTTGAATGTCTTCAATCGGAAATTGGAAATTGCCAGAAATCACACGGAGCCAAATCAGGTGAAAATTGCTGAACGATATTGGTTGCATTTTTGGCGAGAAAGTCACGAAGAATCAGTGCAGTGTTTGATTGCGCATTATTGTGGTGTAAAGACCAAGAGTTGTCTTTCCATAAATCTGGCCTCCTTTTAAGAATAGCTTCACGCAAACGACGCTTAACACTCAAATAGTATTCCTTGTTGACAGTTTGCCCAGGCGGAATGAATTCATAATGCACTACACCACGAAAATCGAAGAAAACAATCTTTTCGGTCTTGCCTCACCTTTGGCACGATATTCACTCGATTGGTCTGTTGTTTCGGGGTCGTAAGCGTAGATCCAAGTCTCATCTCCCGTAATAATGTGTTTATAAACCGCCTGATAGTCAGAGAGTACTGTTTCACACACATCAACACGACTTTATTTTTCAAGAAAATTCAGCATTTTTGGTATCAATCGAGACTTGACACGTTTGAGGCCCAAAACATCTTTCAAAATGGTACTCGTATTAATTGATCCTTTTGATTCGCCAATTTCATTAGCAATGTCTCTTATAGTTAATCGACGGTTGCAAGCACTAATTCTTTTACTTTTTGGATGTGAGCATCGTCAGTTGAGGTCGATGGTCGACCAGGGCGCTCTTCGTCTTCAACGCGTTCTCTGCCTTCTTTGAACAATTAATACCAATCATATGTTGTTGAATTTGGTATAGCTCGGTCCCGGTAAGCCTTCTTCAACGTTGTCAATGTTTCTGCAGCATTTATTCCATTCAGGAAACAAAATTTGATCGCACTTCTTTGTTGAATAATTTCAGACATTGTAAAAATCGCCAAATTCACTTTTTGTGTCGCACAAAAACAAGCGTAACTCAAACACTAATGAATATTTTGACATATAATTTGGCATGGAAGTCAGTAACAGTTGTACCAACTTAAAAAAAAACATATTGAGCGAAAATATTTACCCGCGTAATTTAAATCGAAAAATTCAGACTAGTTTTTGGACACAATTATAACAGTTTCAGGAACTGAAAAAATTCAGATCAGTGGAAATGAAAACCATGTTATGAGTTGCAAGGTTCTTAAATTGTATGACGTCTAATGTTTCAGAAGAGCAACGGAAATGAGTAAAGCGTGCCTGACAGAGACGTTATCCGAAATTCTTTCCCAAGCTGATGAGTCGAAACATCAACCAACCTTTCTAATCTGTTATTAAGTAAGCCCAGATGCGAAACTAAGAATAATCAGAATCACAAAATTAGCTACCATGGCCACAATATTGAAACGTGCATCAAATGTAAATGTTGAGAGGCAAGTGTATGGAAAGCGTATAGCAGTAGCCGTTCTAATCCCCCAAACCACTTACTCACACTTGTTCGCAATCGATTTTCGACATAACATATGTAATTCAGTTGACTTCATTTTCAATCGAAAGAAAATTATCTATTACTTTTCTGGAGGGAGATCTCAACATGCAGCAAGAGGAAATTTAAAAATTCCAAATATTAACGAAAGAAAATTACAAATTATCTTCAAAAAATAGTCGAGGAACGTGTGATCTGCAAAATTTTCTGGCGCTTTGTTTGGCGATCGCTGCCGTCGAAACAAATACTCTCTTCAGGGATTTTCCCTGTTGTTGTGGAGTCTAAAATATCCGTAGACATGCCTTAACATTTGTTGTGGTCCGTGTTTATATTGGCCGCTCGAAAAGTTCAGATATCTACAATTACAATCATCAATCGATTATGACTAACCTTTATATTGAAGTTAGAAACGTTGTGCTAACTTTTGGGATATTCCGTCATCTCTATCGGCCATCTGCCGAAAAATTTGGGTCTTATTCTACCCAGACCGCCTTTTCAAAATTAACCTAAAGACTACAAAGAGTAGAAAAATTTATTTCTGATTTTATTTAATGAATCATTAAAATATGTATAACGCGTATAATTACACCTAGTGTTATATATTTCTCCCAAGAATCTGCCTTGCTACTGCGCAGAGGTTGTGAGGTTGGTTAAATACGCCACTCTATTTTGGATTACCTTTTTAGTTTGGTCAAGCATTTCTTGATTTCTTCACCATTGCGTGATCTAGTTATATTTTTGTTGGCTATTGTTCTAATGACCAAATTTTCCGGCGACATTCGCCGAACAAGGTACAGCAAGCTGATCTTTTTAGTCTTATGTGTGTTTACTATGGAGAGTTCCGCGGATGAGCGAACGTCCTATGTTCCTTTTCATCACCGCCATTTCCCTGTTATTTAACGACGGAGCCTAAATATTTAATTTTTTTTCACACTTTGTGGCAATGACTTCTTCTTAAAATATGCCAGCAGTTAAGCTTGATGAATCGCAAAATCAGCAATCAAGATAAGGTCGTCGTCCGACTGATTTGCAATGCGTTATTTTTCTGCATATTTCTCTGAATGTCTAATTATTTAAAACGTGCACAATTTATTTCCACCAGGTCAGGAGTTGCTGGAATTTTTAGTATCCTGTTTGCCCTTATACAGTGGAACCAGGAAGCTCTCACTCCACTAGTCAGGTATATCTTCGCCTCTCATCATTATACTGAATAAAATCGCAAGTCATTCCGAAACGAGATTAGTGATTGTCGCCACACTTCATTGACAGTAAAACCTACAAACATTAAGAACGTTAACACAAATATCTATTATATAATATGAGACATTTTTTACACATAAAAAAAAAGAACAATAGAGAGGTCTTGTCACAATGATGGCTTTATTTCGTTTGTCGGAACACAGCAGTTGTTTAATACAAAAAGTGGCTTACATAACATTACATAATACATCGAAATTATAACATAAATCAATTTGAACAGTATGGCTGAAAAAGTAACCAACAACAAGTTTGCTGATAACACATTCTCTTGCAATAAGTACTTCAATAATTAGGTGCTTTAAGTAACAGCACCCACCATATCAATACATGTAACTTCAGATCTGCTTTCCACAGTGTCTTCATCGCACTCACAGCAAGCATCGCAAAATATTGCGCCTTACTTATGCATACCTCACTTCGGTGTTTGAGAAAACGTTAGAATCCTTTAAACACGCTTACTACTGAATATTCGAAGTGGTGAGAGGGTTCAGCTAGGATAGTTTGCTGGCACCTTCAATTCTTCATAATTGGTAAAATCTTCGCTTGAAAGAAAAGTGGAAGAGTACCGCTATATATATTTTTTTTTATAATTAGCGCGCGCTCAAGGGGTTATTAGCACCTTTAAAGCTCAAGCAAATAAGGGAGGATAGAAAGAGAGGTGCCGATGTACGTTGGTTTTAAATGTTTGGAGATTATAATGACCATAAGCGAGTTGTTAGGTTTAGGAAAGAATCGCGATATTTCAGGGTACTTCCGAAAGTGGGCTTGAAAGTGTACTGATGAGCATTCATTGCGAGACGGGTGTTACGTGTTGGAGGTTTGAAGGGGCGGAAAACTAACTGCAATTTCTGCTAAGCACTGGTGGTAACGATAGAACAGGGTGAGACAGGAGACATTACGTCTCTGGTCGAGGGTGTCAATCGACTGTGAAGTATTGACATCACCTTTAAGTTTTATCGCGGGATTTTGAATCCTATATAGCAAGTGCAAAGAAGTCTTAGGGGCATCTGACCAAATCTGAGCATTGTACTATAATTTCGGGTGGATGAAAGCCTTATATATTAAAGCCAGATCAAAGGGGGCGAAATGCTTCTTGCACTGCTTCAGGAAACTTAGACATTTTGCAGCATTTTTAGCGACATTTTTGTGACTTCTTAGTTTCGCAGTCACAAAAATTTCTAGTGGCAGACCGCGTATGCATAAGTTAAAATACCGTGGGCACGCAAGGACACAAAAACTCCGGTCCGTGTTCTACCAGAGTATTTATTTATAAGATGGCAGAGGGTCCAATGAAGGGAGAATCCTGAACTGTAGGATGGCAGAAGACGCATTCGCAAAATATTTCTGCTCACATAAAGAAAGTCAGACTAATCTTTTCTGATTTTCGACATATGTACAAAATCAGTTACCGAGTTTGGATGATGGAAATATGCATATTCTGCTCCATATACCCCAGCTATGACTTATCAGGGCCACTAATAAAAACTGTAGACTACTCTGTTGCGCTAAAACAAAATTTGAAAAAGTCTTTAGAATTTCGAAACCTACTCCCGAATTCATTGTATTTCTACAAGGTGATAGTCGACTTAAGGATACGCAAGGCAATGTGCAGTTCTACGATAACTTTCCTAAACAATTCCAAACGCGTTCTGCATTTGGGCAAATGCAAAAACCTCTCGAACTTTGGTTTCACAAAACAGATTGACTCAAGTCTTCTAATGGTAAATGCCACTGATGATTGATTTACTTCGATGTTCTAATAGCCTTTTAGATGATACAGTTATGTGCACTATCAAATTAAATGCTCTTCATTTCGATCTATGTTTTATGTACAAAAGTATATTTGTTTCGAGTAAACAATTACATTCAACCAAAATACTTACATGTTATGATAATAAAAACTAATCACAATACAACTTGATAAAAAATAATATAACAAAACATGTCAATTGATTTAAAAACATGAATAAATAACGTGTATTCTATCCTCTTCTAGTTTGTCTTTTGTATCTGACCTGAAAAAAAGGAAGAAAACACAGTACGGATTGAGTTTTTTCGTCTTTCTTTTTTAAAACAGGTACTTTAATTGAACTATTAAATTTTCCTATTACATTGAATTGAAAAAAAGAACAAAAAACGATATCTTACACTTTGGCTATCTCAACAAATCGTTCTTGTTGATACTGATCCTCATATCCGCGCAAATACTTTAGTTTACCTTCATACTGATTATTAATGATTGTGTGAACAATAGGAGGATGAGAACTGCCTAATTCCATCCACAGTTTACCACCTGGCAACAAATGATCACGAGCTACATCGCACACTCTTCTAGCTACACTAAGACCATCTTGGCCCCCCAGTAACGCATTCGCATTTTCATATCTTTAAGAGAAGAGCAAATGCATATACACTTTCGTTTTCTTATTTCCTTTTGTTCTAACTTACACTTTAACCTCCGGCTGTAGAAGAGGGAATTCAATATTCTTCACGTAAGGGGGATTAGAGATCACATAATCAAATTTAGAATTTTTTAATTCTTCAGGTACAAGTGCTTCTTCGGTCGTAGTGTGATGGTACACCTTAAACCGGTCGTCTAAATTTAATAACTTGGCATTTTCCATGGCAAGTTTGGATGCGATTCCACTACGTTCCAAGGCAACGCTGGTAGCATTCTTCATTCGATGAAGAATTGCTAAAGACATTGCTCCGCAACCACAACCAATTTCGAGCAGAGTGAACGGCTTCTCGGAATCAATTTTTTCGAGTACCAATCGAACGAACTCTTCAGTTTCTGGTCGTGGAATGAAGACAGTCGGTTGCATTTTCAAAGTCAAGTCCATGAAATCCCATTCGCCTAAAATGTACTGCAGTGGCATCCGAGCTATGCGACATTCGACTAATCTCTCGAACTCTTTGTATTCACCCTCTGACATGTTGACGTCTTCATAGTTTTTGACAGAGCTCTGCAAAATTAAAAATATTTTATTCAAAAGCAAACAATAAAGAAATTAAAGAGAAAGTTAAACTGAATGTGATGATATGAAAGCGACTGAGACTGTCGTTGCAAGGCCATCTCGCCGGAAAACCAAACTTTTTTTAGTTTTCGTTTAATTTTTCAACAAAAACAAATTAAAATTTCCCACCTCCTTTCTCCCCCGAAAACATAATTTATTTTTTTATGTAAAACTGAAAAATTACTTACGAAATTCTTTTTAGTTACATGAGCAACGATGCACTTGAGGTTAAAATCGATGTCCCCAACACCAGCCTCATGAAGTTTCGTCTTCCAAATTTCCAAATTGTCTCGGATGCCGACCAATTTTGCAGTGGAAAAATTTCGCACACTCCTTAGAGTCTGAAAGTTTAATAATTTGAACATTTTTTTGAAAGTGTTTGCCGAAATAAATCAAAATAAGAGAAGACTTTGAAGAAGTCCAAGAAGACGCCTCCCAGACTGCGAATGACAACACAAATCAGCTGAGCGAAAATGTCAAAAACGAGCACTTGCTGCAGCGATTTCTGTTTAATGTACAACAACAAAAGTCACAGTGAGGCACGAGATTATT
The DNA here is from genome assembly GCA_928272305.1 of Volucella inflata. NCBI lineage: Eukaryota > Metazoa > Arthropoda > Insecta > Diptera > Syrphidae > Volucella > Volucella inflata. Next base: position 4,332,276 of record OV743717.1, on the reverse strand, counting down.
TTTGCTAATATTTTTATGAAAACTTTACAATATTTCTGTAATAGTATCCAAACTAATAGTTTTCCTAATTGGCATTCTAACGTAGAAATGTACATTGCATACCTGCATCGGGCATGACAAACCCAACAAATTTATGAATACTCTACATTCTGCTGGAGAAGAATCATTTAGTGATTAAGTCTTATTAATACAATGTGAGCAATAAAGCTACCGTTAACATTGAAATTTTCAATAATAAAATCCATTCGAAAGCGTTCGATATTGCCTGAGGACAACTCAGTGCTACTGCTGATCGCATTGCACCAGGAACCAATTACACTTATGTAGCGGTCGTTCGTTTAAAATGATATAGTTTCTTCAATTTCTAGTAGAGGAAGCTGGGGAGTTTCAATTTACTATCAGTTCCTAGCCTGGTAAGGATGTGGCTCCACCACCATCGCACTACGCACGTAACTAACCTTGAGCCTTAACTAATTGAGGAGCCGTTTAATAACAACTTTATATTGTGTATTGGACCGGATTCAACAAACGATTTTCATTACATTTACTTGATTGGGTTGAATCAATTTGAAAAAAAAAAACACTTTACAAACCCCCCAAAAAACATCACTTCAAATCGCATGCATTCGGTCCAATTAACAAAATAAAGTTGTTGTTCAACGGCTCCTCAGTTAACTAAGGCTCGAGGTTAGTCATGTGCGTAGTGCGATGGTGGTGGAACCACATGTTCCGACAATGTTGGTAAATTTCGTCATGAAAATGGCGTTGGACAAAAGAGATGCGTATTGAAGGGCCACACTACAATAAGTTATCGACCAAAGAGCTACCTTCAAAAGAAACACCTATCGAAATGTTACCGATTAAGTAACGAGGTTGTCAATAGATATAAATATCTACTTATAATGGATAGATACTTTCTAAGCTTCACTAGGATACTCGTATAATGAAAATCCTAACCAAACCTAAAGTTAAGAAAAGGTGTAGGAAACTCAAACAAATCACACCAGGCAGCGGGTTACAAAATACTATCTGTTAAGCAAATATTTCAAATGATAGTAGCACTTGAACGCTTTAACGGCACCGGTTTCCGTAATACAACTAATCGTTGAGTTGTGGGTACATATTCTTGAAACCTTCAACAAAAGGCCACTGAAACACTGTTTTCCAACTATACTCAATCAGATGCCGCCGAATAGGTTGACGTTGACGTATTCCACGGAAATGACAATCCCATAGAATCCGTCGCATACATACGTTGACAGAATACAGCCGATGACGTTTTGTTATTTCTGAAAGTGTTTTCTTTTCTAGCTATGACAATTTCTCCTTATTCTCTCAATGCAAATATGTACTTACTTTCAATTTGTGAATGCTTGAACCTAAGTATGTGAATGTATGGTTTTCAGTGTGTTAATGTGTTAATTTGAACAACTGATTGAAAACGTTGAAAGTAAACCAACTTTATCCGTCCATTCCATTACATCCGTTGCTTATGGACCAACTTCCAGCTGGCTGATGAATAAACCGACGGTCTTAATGATAAGTAAGCATCTTTGCGAGTATACACAGAGATCTTTTACAAAATTTCCAAAATGTGGGCAATCAAAGGCTTTTAGCGGACTCAGTTACGCGATTATGAAGACCAAAAATCACGTAATCTTCTATTCATATCATATGTGAATATGCGAATTGAATAGAAAATTAGGTTGCTTGTCAATGGAAAACAATTCTGAATTCTAAATAAATCCCTTAAATTTCTCTCCCACAAAATACGTTTTTAAGAATAACTTATAAATATATTTTTTTGCGGATCAGGCAGCACTATATTAGCGAACGTCATTTGATTCAACATGTTGATAGACTCAATCCAAACGAAACAAGTCATTTTGTCAGTCAAGCAACAAATGCTGCCCGCACACTTGTCACTTCTCTGAATTTACTGACGTTTCGCCAGCAACTACCAGCTGTTATCTGCGAAAAAATTGGCTTGCTCGGTTTTCTGTCTGCCTGGTGCGCCACATCGATTTTTGAACCGAAAGTTGGCAGACATTTTTTGCTCGACGGAGTGAGTTTATATGTAAAAAATTCCGTGGCAGTTATGTTCGTTCGATGTGTCAAATGTGTTCGTAGGTCAGTTGGTTGAAACAATTATGTCGATACTGCTACAATTTTTACTAAGTATGATAGACAGGGATTTTTAGGATAGCTTTTCTGTTATTTGTCCGCAATGCTGCAATATTCTGAAAATTATTATTTTCCTTGCCATTTTGTGTCTCGAAATTAAAATAGGTCGACAGTTGGCGAAGTTTTTGTGTCGTCCTTGGTCGATAACGGATTTTATGGATGGGTACCTATTCGGAGTGTAAAGTAGAAGGCTATACCACCCAAAGTGTCCCATCTTGGGCAATGAAATCTGTATAACTTGTTCATAAATTGTTTTGAAAGACTCTGTCGCGAAAATAATTGTACTCCAGGCTGCGGAAAAGATTATGGAAATGTGTTGAGGAAAGATCAAGAGACTGCAGTGAATGGGGATGAATTTAAAATAACTACTGGAGCAATTTTTCACCATTACATGTGAAGTATAGTGGCTAACATTTTCATACAATACGATTGGATCATTCCTATTGACCAACACAAGCTGCTTTCCAGCCAAATTTGTATGCACATTGCCGATTTTCCTACAACACTTAACGGAGATATCGTTTGTCCTGGTCAGGGAAATGAAAAATGTTTTGGTACTTTCGATGTCCATCAGACTGTGTCCATCATTATTTTAGGGTGAGGTTTAAACACTATTGTTTTAGTTTTTCGTCTACATCTAACCACTCAAAGCATTATGCATTCAGAACCGGGTGAGACTGTGCTGGGTGCCAGGACACTGCGGTATAGAGGGAAATGAGCAAGCGGACGAGCCAGCAAGAAGAGGAGGACTACTCGACAATAGTTAGGTTGCTAATATCAAACCACCCCTCAGAACAGTAAGGGGCACTCTCGAGCTAATTAAACTGAACAGGGTTAAGCTTAGGGCATAAATGGGAATCCTGACAGGACACTGTCTCTTGCTAAAACACTCAAAATGACAGATACGGACATTTGTAAATTCGGCGATGATCTGCAAGCAGTTGAGGACATAACACACGTACTGTGTAAATGTGGGGCAATATCGCGTAGCCGAATGAAATTCTTAGGAAAATACTTTTCTGAGAACTAAGAGGAAGTAGACGGCATGGATATCAAAGGCCTTCTTGGCTTTTGTAAATAAATTGGGTGTTTTACCAGGGAGATTGTTTAGGTACCGTTTTTGTTCCAGAAAAACAAGAATGGAAGTGAAGCTACTCAATAAAGTGTATGCTGAGAGGGCGAGTTACCATCGTATTTAGGACGGACAAGTCCTAAATCTGACGACTCGTAACTAATTGGATTACATACTACGTGGGGTGAAAATTAACCTCCTTGACCGCCAGAATGCGCTGCTACTGCAAAAAAGGTTATGGTTCCTTGAAGTCCGTTCATATTTAGGCAGACATGCCAAATTTCAGTGCGATGCTGTCCTTAGTTTTGTTTTGACAGCTGATTGTTGTTGACGTGTTTGGCATCATGTTGAGTATGGACAAAAACGATTTTAGTTCTCTCATAAAACATTATTTTTGAGAGGCAAAACGGCGAGGGAAGCAAAAGAAAAGTTGGATAAACATTATGGGGCTAATGCTCCGTCAGATTACACCGTCAAATATTGGTTTCGAGAGCTCCGTGGCGGCCGCAACTCCACTACCGATCAAGTCCGCAGCGGCAGGACCTCCGATGCGGTTACAGAGGACAATGCCAAAAAATACATGAAATTGTGTTGGCTCACCGGAAAGTGAAGGTGCTCGAGCTAGCAGATACCACAAAGATTAGTACTGAGTGCACACGCCATATTTTGGGCAATTTTCTGCATATGAAAAAGTTATCCTGCCACTGGATGCCGCGCATGCTCACTCCTGACCAAAAACACGAACGCGAGAGCACTTCTAAAGTGTTTGGACTTGCTGATGCGGAATCGGGCGGACCTTTGGCGTCGATTGGTAACTATTGATGAAACCTGGACCCACTATTACACACCAGAGAACAGAATGAGTGCCCGCCAATGGACTGAAGCCGGCACGAGTACTCCGAAGCGGCCGAGGGAGGTTCAATGGGTCGGAAAGGTTATGGCGTCGGTTTTCTGGGATTGTCATGGCATACTCTTCGTGGAGTACCTCGAAAAAGGAAAAACAATCAACAACGAGTATTATTGTGCATAATTGGAGCGACTGAAGGCCGAAGACAATGCGCCGGCGCATAAGCACATCGCAACCACGGCTAAAATCAATGACTTAAGGCTCCAATTGTTGTCGCATCCAACGTATTCGCCCGATTTGCCTTCTTCGGACTATTATCTCTTCCCAAACCTCAAAATATGGCTCATCGACGCCACGGAGGAGTATTTTGCAGACCTTCCGGAAAACTACTTTTCAGACGGGATCAAGAAGTTGGAAAATCGCTGGAATAATTATATCAAGCTACGAGGGCAGGTCAATAAGTCCGTGACTTTTGGATTAAAACACAGATTTTTTGATAAAAAAATAATTTTATTTTTCAACGTAGTCTCCCTTGAGCTCTATACACTTTGTCCAACGCTTCTCCAATTTTTTTATCCCTTCCAAAAAAAATGATTTGTCGAGGTCCTCAAAATAGGCCTTTGTTTGCGAGATGACTTCATCATTGGAGTCAAATCTTTTTCCACCAAGCCATTTCTTCAGGTTTGGAAACAAGAAGTAGTCGCTCGGAGCCAAATCTGGAGAATAGGGTGGATGAGGGAGCAATTCATAGCCCAATTCATGGATTTTTGCCATGGCAACTGCACATGTGTGCACCCTTGCATTGTCTTGGTGGAAAAGAACTTTTTTCTTGGCCAAATGAGGTCGTTTTTTTTTCAAATCGTCATTGAATCGGTCCAATAAGTTGGCATAATATTCCCCATTGATAGTTCTTCCCTTTTGTAGGTAGTCAATGTGGATTATCCCGCGTGCATCCCAAAAAACAGTCGCCATAACTTTGGCTGACAAACCCACCTTGGCCTTCTTTGGCGCCGATTCACCCTTAGAAACCCACTGTTTTGACTGTTGTTTGTTCTCTGGTGTGTTGTGATGGATCCATGTTTCGTCCACGGTTACAAAACGGCGCAAAAATTCCTCCATATTGCGATTAAACAACGCCAAACCTTCCTGTGAAGTTGTTACACGATTGCGTTTGTGGTCGACTGTGAGCAAACGCGGCACCCATCTTGCGGAAAGCTTTCTCATGCCCAAGTGATCATTCAAAATTGAAACCACTGAGCCATGCGAGATCCCTACGGCTTCCACAATCTCTCGCACTTTCAATCTTCGGTCGGCCAACACCATATCGTGAATTTTTTCGATTGTTTCGGGTGTAGAGACCTCAACTGGGCGTCCCGGACAACGAAATTCAGTAAACCACTTTTTTACCATTGAAATCGATGGTGCAGAGTCCCCATAGTATTTATCAAGCTTAGCCTTGGTCTCGGTAATGGTTTTTTTTCGCAAGAAATAATGCTTAATAAGCACACGAAATTCACTTTTTTCCATTTGCTCCTCAAATTAGTGAGTAGTCCGATAAAAATAGCTGTCAAACACAAACTAACTGACGCAGCAAGTTTAAATTTTGACAGGAGTCAACTGACAGATGCCTGTTGACAGGAGCAGTGTTGCTGTTTCAGTAAAGAGGTCAGAAATTCAAAAAGTCACGGACTTATTGACCCGCCCTCGTATTTAAATTTAAAAAAAAAAATTTTTTCATTCCCAAGGAGGTTACTTTTCACCCCACCTAGTACTTACTATTTGTTCCACTAACTTGCAGTATATACAAAATTCACATTCATTTAAAATATAAATTTTTATTTAGGTAATTTGTGTTTTTTTTTCTTGTTGTTTTCTCTTTTTTTCAAATATTTACACAAAAATCATTGCAAACAAAATAATAAAAAAAATTAAAAAAAATAAGAACTTTTGTATATTACTTTGTTTTCTTTCATATTATTTTTGTTTCCATTGGATTTCTCTCATTCCAAAGTTATCATATGATGATCTATTTACAGACTTACATATTTACCTACTTATAATTGTAGAGTTGACTTAAATACAATTTTATATTTTTATACATAGATATAACTTAAAACACCTTTTAGGTTGCTGTTACTGTTACTGTTACTATTGTTGTTTGTTGCTCGACTGATTTTTAGTATGTCCTTCGTTTGCATATCTGTCTCTGTCAATTTTATTTATTTATTTTTTTATTTGATTTTTGAATTTAATTGCACCCAAAAGTGGGTTCGATTAGACGTAATTATTTATTTATGTATGTTTTGTATAAATGGAGTAACGTTTGTTTATTTGTTTATAGCGAATACAAAAGGAAATCGTAATTGTAAAACGTTCTTAAATAGTTTTAGTGGTGTGTTTAACGCTATATAACCTATGCTCCAGTAATAGGTGTTTTTTTTTTTTTAAATTTTCTTTTCATGATAAAGAAATGCTGCTTTTTATACAATACAAACTAAGGGGGAGGGAAAAAATAGAAAGGATATAAATACAAGTAAATAATAACAATCAAAGGATGAGATTTCCAAAGAATCAAAAAAAAAGGGAAAAAAGGAGAAGGGAACTACATTCATCAAATCGAATGAAATCAAGCATACGTTTGAGTTTATATTTAAAGAATAAATTTGTTTTTAAAAAAAAGGAAAAAACAAAATAATTATAATTAAAATATTAACACTAGACAGACGTCATTAAAAGCTAATACTTTTAATTAATTTCTTTGTAAGTGGATCTTTTCTTTATATAAATAATGATAGTTTAGTTTTTTTGTTCATTTTTTTTCGTTTTTTGTTTTGTTTTTTACTCCTAATGATTTACTCAGACTACCTTCGAAACACATTCGCCTCCAGTTATATGAATTAGGTTCATAAGCTGAAAGCTTGATTGTTTGTTTCATTTTTAATTAGCTTTTTACATGATTTGATTTTGCTTTTTGCTTTTGTTTTTATGTATAAATATCTGCTCTTTTTGGGGGGACAAACAACAGAGCGTATGTTGATGAAAAGAGGAGGGTTGGTCTCTTAACTTTAGAACTAAAAATAAGATTTACTTGTAATTTTTAAATTAAATAATGCAATTCCAATTTGGAATTAATTTTCTCTGTGTTAACACAAAAATTATTAAGTAGTTACTATGCAAATGGTATGCGCTTATTAGTTTGTTTCTTGTTTTTTTTTTTTTTTTTTTTTGTTAATAATGAGAACGATGACAACGATATTTGCATTTAGGTGAGGTGCGATTATGTGGGCGGTGGACGTCTGTCGTATTCGCCACCGCCACGTCGATAATCAGGCGGGTAATCCATGCGGCTGTCTCGAGGCCAATCGTTTGTCGGCGGATATCGGCTTTCTCGGTAAGCATGTGGAGGCGGAGCACCTGGAGGAATACCACCATTTGGCATGTAGTAATTTGGTGACATATAATGACCAGCATAATTCATTGGCGGAGGCGGATGTGGTGGTGCATATCTAAAAATATAAATCAAAAATACGAATTTTATTTATGTTTATCTCAATTTGAACATGATGTTAGCTCAATCCTTAATCCATCTAAATTTCTCTTAAACAGTTAGATATAATGAATATTGATAGATCAGGACTGACGGCTGAATTTTTCAGCAGCTACACAATGACAGATCTTTTAATCGAAGCCCCACCAGAAATATAATAAAATGCGTGGATATTGAGTACACCCAAGCAAATCACTGCCATTTAAGCCATTTAAAATAACGACGATACATACAATCGTCATTCCACTGAATAAGGAACTGAGCAGCGACAGCAGCGCTTACCCGTCTACATGAACACGAATTGCAGACCATTAGAAAACACCAGCGCTAGACAAGGGAGTATATCCCACTTGTGCCACCGTATCGATCAATATTTCCTTGCTAGATAGCAATCGTTCCACATCAAGTTAGACTCAGAATCAAAGGAAGCATTTTCGCTCAACAATTTCGTTTTTTGTTAAAATGAGTCAGAATCTATTCAATTGTGTGTTGAAAAATCAAACCAAGCCGGCCCCGTGAATTTTTAAGGAAATGGAAAAAAGTGAATCCCATAATCAAACATGTAAACCGCGCATCATCACTTTAAAAAAAAAAAAAAAAATGCTATCATATCATAGCATATAACTCACCTTCGTTTTTCGGGTCTTCGATCTCGATCTCTATCCCGATCTCGATGATCTCTGTGATAACTATGCGAATGAGCACTTCGACCACCATAACCATCATAACGATCGCCAGGCCTTCGTAAATCAGCTGGGCCATACCTGTTTAAAAAATAAAATAAAAAGTAAGAATCTGCTAGACGTAGGAGAGAGAACAAGAAAATCTTTACCGATCTCTATGACTCCATCGATCTGCCTCCACAAAAGGGGAATTCGTTCGACCATCTGGGTATCCACCAGGCATTCGCTGATTTTGAGCCGGATGTGTACGATTATTTGCCGCCGAAGGTGATGTTATTGAATTTCTTCTATCACGACTGGGTGTATCGGGGTTATTCGTAGAATTAAAGTAATCGTCACGCTTCTTTCGCTCGTCTTTTTCACGATTTCTAAAAAAAATAAATAAAGTATGGGTTTCACATTAGAATCAATAAACACTAGACAATCTTTTGAACTCACCTCGCCTCATTGTTAGCCCGTTTGAAGGACTTGTTGTCACCCTCACTATCATCACGTTTTCGTTTTGATGGAGAGTCCGATGGATTTAGGGTCGGCACCCCTGCGGCTGCTGCTGCGGCTGCCGCAGCCAGACGTTTTTTCTCCTTCGCACTTCCGTCGACAGGTTTTTTTGCCGCACCTAGATCCTTATCTTTGTCTTTCTTTTTTCTCTTGTTTGCCCCCTTGGTACCCTTTGTCGTGACAGTTCCATTCTCCTGCTCCTTTGATGAACCACTTGAAGATTTCTTCTTTTTACCATCCTCCTCGGATAATTTCAAGGCATGTTTATACAATTTGAACAATTTCTTCGCATCAAATTCTGTGAACTTCGACACAAAATACCACAAATTGCTTCGCCACTCCTTGACTTTATCGGGATCGTTGTACTCATTCAGGCACACATCTATCTGTCTACCGATGCTTAGAAGACACTCTCGAGTGTGATTCACTTGCTCTTGATTTGATAATGAAGAATCTGGACGATCCAGCGCTTTTAACGCCTTCTTCACGGGTCTCATTTTCTCTTTGCATTCGTTGAAAATGTTTGGATCCAAGTCACCCAGAACTTCGAGTGCACGCGGTTCATTGTTTGCCGTGAAATGCATTGGTTTATTCTCGGAATCTTTCTTTTTGGATTTCTTTTGCTCTTTGTTGGCACGCTTCGATTTGCCTTTCTTTGGAGCATCCTCTGATGTGGTGACTGTTGCTTTTCCAGATGCAGGATCTGTTGAATCAGCTGCCAAAGCCTCAGTGGAATCTTTTGCTTTTTGTTTCTTTTCGGAATCCGTAGCGCTCTGCGATACATCGTCACCAGCATTCGATTCAGAATTCGATTTTTTAACTTCCACTTTCGCCTCCTTTGGTTTTCTTGTTCGTTTTTGTCGTTGGACACCTTTTTTCAGTTCTACATTTTTTTTAATGATTTTAAGCAGGTATTCGGCTCTAGACTGTAAATGCTTTGCTTGAGGCTTCTTTGTGTCGTTCGGAAGAATTTTCTCTGTGAGGTTTAAAGATGGATCCATTTTCATTGCTTCCCACGAACCGATGCCATATTGGTAAATGCCGCACAAAAGTTTCGAATCTTCTTCTATACCCCAATCTACGTCGAAAGTCGCAGGTCTTGTGTGTACTTCCAACTGCCACGTTAAGCGTTCTTGTGCTGCCGAAGGAATTATTTCATTCAACGGCTTTAACTCCTCTTCACAGGAAAGTAAGGTTTTTGCATTGAAAGAAACTCCACCAAATTTGACAGAATATGTCGCTCGACTTTTTCTCTTCGACACTTCTTCCGCATTTCCGGCCACTGTTGCAGCAGCTGCTGCTGCTGCTGCTGCCGCAGCGGCTTTTGGAACGTCTTCCTTGTGATCTTCAATGAATTGAACACATCGATCGTGCAACATTTGCCCAATTCGCCTCAGTTCGGGTAACGGCTTCTCCTGCAATTCAGCATCACACGCGATTGCCTCCAATCTATTTAGTGGCCCGGGGAATTTCTTATAACTTTTTATAAAACGACGCAGCTCCGCATCAGTGAAGCCTTGAATTTTCTCCTTAACCGGCGGACGACCCCTCTTCTTTGGTCGGTCGTCACCACTTGCATCGCTCGCATCATCTGACTCAGCAGAATCATCCTTTTTGCTGTTCTTTCGCTGGCGTGGTGTGTCTGCGGCATTTTGGTTTGCTGTTTTTCGTCTCGGTGGCAAGTAGAGATCTTCCATTTCTTTGTTTTTCTCCTCATTCTCAATCACCTTCCTATAGTCCATGGGGATAATATCATCCCAGTCTTTTGTGTCTTCGTTGTTTGCATCTGCATTGGCATCAATGGACGACGGCTCAGCCTCTTCTTCGAACGCCGCAATACTGGCAACCTTAAATGCAGACAACAGATCATCACCTGGCATTTCAGGATCTTCGTTGCGTGTTTCAGCGCGGCGTAAAATTTCATCAATATCACAAACTAAATCGTCATCGTTCTCTTGTTCATCTTTGAACAATTCTTCAGCACCGAATTTTAAAATTGCCGATAAATCGTCTTTGTTAAATGGTGTGGTATTCGAAGAACTATTCTTTTCCAGGACCGTTCTACCTGTCGTATCCATCCGCTGGATAACTAAGTGATCCAAGACCATTTTCTGTTTCGCTCTCTCGACGATATTTTCTTCGACAGATCGCGCCGTGACCAGTCGATAAATATTCACTTGATTTTTCTGACCTATTCGATGAGCTCTCGCTTGAGCTTGCAGATCGTTTTGCGGATTCCAATCAGAATCGAAAATAATCACAGTATCAGCGGTTGCTAAGTTAATTCCCAAACCTCCGGCTCTGGTCGACAGGAGGAAACAAAAGTCTTGACTATTCTCAGCGTTAAAGTGATCCAGCGCTTGGCGCCTCATTTCACCTTTTATACTGCCGTCTAGACGTTGAAATGGAAAGTGCCTCTTCTGCAGATAGTCGGCTAAAATGTCCAGCATCCGAACCATTTGTGAGAAGATCAGCACTCTGTGACCGGTCTCTTTCAGTCTACAGAGCAGTTTATCTAATAAAACAAGTTTACCAGAACCCTTCAAAAGAGTTTGGAGTGCCTCATCTTGCTTCATTCCCGCTAACTCAAATTCCGATGGTCGTATAAGAGCCGCATGATTGCAACATTTCTTCAGCTCGATCACAATGTTAAGAAAAGTACTTGTAGAGCCTTTGATACCCTTACGTAGTGCATTGAAGTTTTTCGTAAGAATCCACTTGTAGTATTGCTTCTGAACAGAAGTCATCTCCACACGTAGAATTTGTTCTACTTTTGCAGGCAAACTCTTCTCTACATCCTTTTTTACCCTCCTCAGTATGAAAGGCTCTAGCTGTTGATGTAATTTGGTATAGCCTTTGTCTGCTGCATTGCCATGTTCTATTTCAAAATTGTCCCAGGTATCGAACTTTTGTGGCATGATAAAGTGTAGCAACGCCCATAGTTCTTTTAGAGAATTCTGTAATGGGGTGCCTGTGATCAACAGACGGTGGTTCGTATCGAATTCTTTGAGGCTCTTATACAGTAGTGAATCGTCATTCTTCAAACGATGCGCCTCATCAACCAACAGTGCTGCCCACTGAAGGCTTCCCAAAAATGCTTTGTCTTTCAGGACGATCTCATATGTTGTAAGAATGGTATTGAATTTCAGCCTTTTCGAACCATCAAATGACCACTCGTACTGTCGGATCATTTCTCTCGACTTGACATCTCCCAAATATGTTACCACATTCATATCTGGCGCCCAAAGGATAAATTCTCGCTGCCATGCTGTCATTGTACTAAGCGGAACTACACACAAAAATGGTCCATACAAATGGTAGGCTTTGAATAATGAGTAAAGGAAACAAATCGTCTGAATGGTTTTTCCCAGACCCATTTCATCGGCTAGAATAACAGAATTTTCTTTGCACCACGAGTGTATTAGCCAATTTAAACCATCCATTTGATAATCACGAAGTGCCAAACCCTCTGCCAGATAATCCGGTTGTATCTTCATCTTAGAGAACTTAGGTCGACTTTTCAGCACTTTGCAATGTCGCGACGGCGAACATTTTGATAATTCACGGTCCATGAACTCTTTCGCATATTGCTCCCATTTTTTCATTACAAGACTAGAATCTTCCCATGTGGCTTCGGCGTAAGGCAGTGATTGCCATTTACAGAGGTATTCGCGGGATCCATCCGGTTTTTCGTTCTTAGCGATTATCCTATCGATGTTGTTGTAACTTTTGAGGAGATCATTTTGCAATTCTAGCTGACATTCAAAGTAATCAATGTCCTCGGGGCCGGCATGCTTACGATAATAGTCGATTTCTTGTTCGCGTTTAATAAAATTATCCAGCTTCTTCATGCCCTTGACTTTCTGCTCCTGCAGAGTACTCTCCGATTCCCAAGTATTGTGAATGTATGACCAGCCTTTCCATTTAATTAGGTATTGCACTTCGGTGTTTTCGGTGTCATCTTCGTTGACACCCTCATTGGGATCACCGTTCTCTTCGATTGCATATACTGTTGTTTGATTACCTGTGATGCCTTTTTTGCCTGTTCTTTTCGCAACAATCCTTTCGATAGTCTCACATTTCTCCTCCTCCACATCGCCATCGACACCTGCGTTAGTGTCTTCGCCATAATCCACCTCGACGAGGTCTTCCGAATCGGTTTTCTCATCTTCACTAGCTTCTTTGTAACTAACGGCAGCTGCTGCCCTTCGCGTACCAAATCTGAAAATGAAAATAACAACAAATTTAAACCAGAGAAGGAGAAAATCTTAAATTTGTACGAAGATTTGAATGGCATTTCAGTTGCTAACATACCAAGTCAAACTAATTTCAATCAATTTAGAGCTCACAATCTGTGAGTAGGAAACAAAAAAAAAAACAATTCAGCTAGGAAGCCATACATCGCTGACAACAGTGTGGTAGTGAGAAAAATACCAGTTAGCAAAAGTCCAGACAAATGACAAATTACTATGCCATTCATTGCCAAAAGCCAGTGTCTCTTCTAGCGAAATTCAGTGGTGAAAAAAAGTTTCTAACGACTTTAATCTCTTTCGAAAGAAAGAAATTTCAGTAGCATGTTCCAGATCAATTTTTTATGCTATACATGGTCGTATATGCAGCACATGTCGTTAACCTCGATAATGAAATAAACTACAATCGTTTGACAAGCAAGTTTTATTTCCCTTCGATAGTTATGAATCATTCCATAAAAGACAACAGATTGTTGGTACTTTTTAATATTCATATGTACGAATGATAACCACAGAAGAAAACAACAAGTCAAGTCAAGTATGTATTCAAACTTCAACTTAAATTGACATACATACATGAGAGTATGTATGTACGTACTACACAGTGTTGTGCTTTAAGCAATTGATTGACTTAAATCGAAGATCTGAATCAATTTAGGAACCAAGGTTTTCGTTGAATACAATTTTTACAAAGATTACAATTACAGTGCATCTCGTTCATATTCAAATATTTAGAGTTAAAATGGTGTGATTACTTGGTTTATGGTATATGCAAAAGTGTGAATCTCATTTAAAAATCTACAACTATGCTTGAGAGTTTGTTAAACTTGTACACAGCAACAAGTTTACTCCAAACAATATCAGGCGGCATCTTTCATCTAGAAACTAAATGGTGTGAGCTTGGTTATTGAACATTCATCAGACCGTTCCTGTCAACAAGTTTGTTTTGTGATAAAGTTAGAAAATGTCTCGTCAATGGAACGCCCACTTAGAATGCGATGAAGTGTGGTTTACAACTTACTGATAAATGATTAAATGCTTCTTTTTCATATGCTAACAAGAAGATAGGACCACTAGTTCATTTTCCAAATGTTATTTGTAATTATTTAGCATAATGAGCACTGCACCCAGTAATAATTTGGTAATTTACTCGCCAGGTAAGTAGCCTTAGCGTAATAATGCTTGTGGACATGTTTTGCTCTGAAAGTTTTATCGCTGATTCGCCTGCTTTTAAGAAAGATCTCTCTTCACTTTGTGCTAACTTAGCATGTGAAACTGGAGGCAACTAGCAAAATATCAAGCTAGCTGGGGACACTTGTTGACTGAGGCCCAGGTCCACCACGGACAGTAGCGCCATGGACTAAACCAAGCAATTTCTAGTTCAACGGATGCTTTGACGATTAAAATGGAGGTGGAAGCACACTTTTCCTTCTACTGGAATCCCTTATCGAAGTCCATAACGAAATAGTTATCTTAACCTTTAACTTGGGACATGACAAAAAAAAAAATAACACTATGAGGGATATGACGTCTCACAGGCTGCTACTATCAAAGTTAGTTTTTGTTATAAAACTTGGTTTGGATGTTTCAAAATTGTGTCGATATTTAATCATTGACACGTCTGCTTTAGCACCAAAACAAAAGCTACTAAGACGCGGGGTCGCAGCAAGCGGGGGTAGTAGCCCATTCTAAGAATTTGCAAAATTTAGAGCATTAGATAATAAGATATTGTAAATTTCTTTTAACTAACTTTGGGTTCCCTGAATTTACTGTTGAAAACAATGTAAAATGAAACAAAGATAAAAAATTCCGGACTTGCATGTGAAATCATAGAATACTTCATAGTCGGCTAGACCCCGAAGAATCTGCAGAGGTCATGGAGCGCTGTCAAACACACGAAAACAGATTATATTTGGTAAAAGATATGTAATCTCTACTTTTAACATCAAAGTAATAGCTCTCTATTTTGATGTTCTGTTGGCCGATTGTGGGAAGCAAATAATTGATTTTTCCCTCTAAAATCTAACCCCACTTTTGCCACTTACGTATCAGTACTTAAATCTTCTTTGAGATATCTCAATGATAGTAATCCCGTCAGCTTATGCAGTTAGTTTTTGTTATCTTTAGAGTATCGCACAATTTTCTCAAATATAATGCTAAAATCTATCCTTACATAACATGACGAGTTTGACATAGCTTTATGTATCACGTCCCTATAGATGCTTGTATATATTCGAGTTTGAAATCGACAAAGATGTTGTGAATGTAGATCTGAACTTGAATTTTCTCTAAAATCTGTCGGAGTGTGAAGATTTGGTCAATTGTGTAATTATCGGGCTTTAATTCGCACTCATAGTCATGCCCACTTTCCGCTGACCAAACTTTGAAAATAGGGTGATCTACCTACCAAATCATTTATTACTGCCCAAATTCTGATAGCTTAGCAGGAGAACCGTCGAACACAGTAGAGTTATTATACTCGTACTTGGTCTGTTGTATGGAAAACTTTGATTTCATTGTCCGAGTTAAATGTTGTGTTCTGTTTAATATTAGAGTTTGGATAATTGCGTTTAACAGTCAAGATAAGTGGGTTTCCCATATCCTTCACACCGGCTCTTCACTCTATTAATAATTGCCTTTTTCAACTATGCAGGCTCCTGTTCAGATCTTGTTTCAAACGTAGTTTGAAAAGAGCAGAACCTTTCCAACTCATCGAACTCTCATAGGCCGTTTTTGAAAACGTCATCTGTCTTAAACGCAAGCTGCGAAGTCAAACTGCATTTGGAGCATGTCCAAATACGCAGTATTTCCAGGGCAGATGTTGATAAACGTAATATCGGCTGCGAAAAACCAAACAGAAATTAGTGCTCGCGATAACATGAATTCAAAAACGAATGAATCACATTACTCAGAGGAATCTCGTGAGCAGTAAGCACGTACATAAAATCGGTTATCTTAACTAAACATTATTTTTAAATAACTCCATCACATAATCCTGAGTCGAGTCGATGGAACCATAGACGCTTATAAAAACAAAACTGCAATGTTAATGTGAATATATTCTGAGTAAGATTTACTAACACAATTTTCTCAATAACTTTTGTTAGGGGCTCTATTTTGCTTTAGTTGAAAATGTCAAATGCGTTTGCAAGAAGAAAATCATGCAGATGATAAAGATCCGCGATAGTAAAAAACGTTTGCAATTCGACGATCGCAACCCTTAATTAAGATGATCAAGTGACGTTCTCGAAAACAGCCATACTCTTGTCTTTTCTTCTTCGAAGAAGAAGCCTCTTCTGTACTTACTTGTAGTTTTGTAACTTCAAAGACTGTGTGGTTGGATGACTAAAACCAAGCACATTTGTCGTGGCTGAGGGAGGTAAGCATTAATTGTAAATACTTTTTCAATTTTTCTTTGCTGCCAGTTAGCTCATGTCTTGCAGACTTAATTCAAATCTTAAATAATAATGTTAAACGTCATTAAAATATCAGATACCCCTAACTTAGGAAAAACCCACTTTTATCGTCATCACAATTTCGATACGTTTTTCTGAGAGAAACACACTCATAAAGCATTGTACACACAAAGTATTTTCAACGTTGGGAATCCACTGAATCATCTTGATTTTATCAAAAACGATTTGGAAATTATGTAGACTTTGCATTTTGTGAAGATTTCTTTGAGACAACCAGGGTGTTAGTGATCGGTAAGCTGCTGCGTCAATCAAGATTATCAAGTTTTCAGTTAAACATATCTCTTATCTACTTTGACGACATTCCCTCTGCTAATTCAAAAGCTAACTTTCTTGATATTCTGTTTATTTAGTGTACATATAATTGTGTTAATTCGAGGCACATGATTTTTTGTGCATGACTTTAATCAAATCGTCATGTTGATAATCATTTTTCAAGATCTGTAAACGTAATCTTTTATAACGTCCATGAAAATGAATGACGTCTGGAAACAAAAACAATTTTCAGTTTTTCTCCTTTGTTCAGAGTTTGGTTAATTTTTATTTTTATGTCGCCAAACAGAAAGTTTCAATTTGGTTACTTACACAAACAAATCAAATATCAATCAAGAGAGGTATGTATATGTAAATGTGTGCATATGCGTAGGTACTTCTTACAGATAACAATAATTGTTGAAACTTTTGGTGGCGATTTTGAGCTGCACCCAACTGTAGGAGCACGACGGACGAATAACACCAGCAATCAATTTTTTTTCTCGCTTTCAATGATGCTTACATAATGTTGGATGATGGCTTACGGTTAAGATTCTAACGATATATTGGTCAAAAACAAATTTTTTGGTAAGCCTTTGGAATCTAACCTTTAGGTGATATTGTATACATATTCAAACTAAACAATTGCCGTCTGCTGGTGCCAACAAATTGAACGGTATCCAAGTATAATATTTTATATATATGGGTATTGCATTGGCAGACAGACAAATTTTATCACAGCCCCTCACTATTTGAAAAATTCGTATTAAATCGATTCCGTTCTGGAAAAATATGCGCTTTTAACCTGGTGCTAACGAAACTTTCCAATTCGAATTTCCAACTCTACAACGATTAAAGACAAATGTCTGACTATTGGCGTTGTTTCTATGACTTGGTGTTCCACAAGGGTATGTTTTTGAACCGATTTCTCAATAAGTATTTACAAATTCTTGGTTTAATAAACTTAAGTAATTTATTGAAGTTGCTGGTGACACAGACTGTTCGTTATGTAAATTCTCTTCTAAATCGTCAGCTGGTATTAAACACGTCTTTGAATAGACATTGGTTGTAAGAGTATTGCACCCGGGAGGCAGAAATGTAATAAGAAACGATTAATGAGATTGGTTTGAAAAATCGTTAATTTAAATCTTATTCCTCTCCTCTGAACTGAACACCGAAAGTATGACTTTATATTTTGATTTTTAGTGGCTTGCAATTGTATGGCGAAAGGATAGTAATGGCAGAAATTGTTTGTGCAATATGAATTTGACCTCAGACCTGCTCAATATTTTTCCATCTTCAATAAAGCTTCATGGTAAATTGGCGTTAGCTCTTGGGTCAATTTTATACGAACGTATGGCCAATTTGTTTATTTTTTTTGTAAAATATAGATGCTTATCTAAGAACGGGGCGAAATTGATCGATTGCGGTCTTAACTTGCCGACTCGAGCATAGCCGCAATTTTCAATTATTGGGATTTGCTGCCTCACTGGCACGACAACATATGAAGAGAATTTTGTTCGCTAACGCTTAGCTGTCCACAAACAAAGTGGTCAAAATTTGATTAAATGCACGTAAAGTACACGGTAAAATTCGATAAATGAAAATGATTTGTTTATGCGTATACATCTCCATAATTAATTGGTAGATAACATATTTTTACAGCAACCTTTTTTTTATAATTTGCGCGCCCCTAGAGAGGTTATGATACCCTTATTCTGTTGCCATGGCGAGGGCGGAAAGATAGAAGGAGGAGAAAGGAAAGCATTGTTGTAATGTAGTGATTTGAAACTCAGGTATATTTGGTTTCGATATTGACTCTCCAGGGGTGGAAGTCCGAATAGGACGAAGAGTTTTTTCTTCAGACGGAATGATTCAGGTTATCAATTTAACGGTTGTTTTTTTTTGTGATTGAAACTCTACAAGAGCCAAATCTACATGTCAGTGTTATGCCTTCACACGCAGGATTTTTCTGACTGAGTTCCAATTACACAAATGAAAAACTTGTCATGAGTAGGATTCGAACCTTAACCCTCCGAGTGAGAAGCGATGGCTAGTACCACTACACCAAGGCCAACTCATATTTAAATCTTAGTGAGAAATGATACAATTTACCCGTCTCATAACTGTAGATTTCATTGTCTTTTATACCCTTCACCATATACACTTTATAGTAATTGGTGTTTTCTGAAGTAGAGACCTCATGGTGTTTTAAAGACGTTTAACATATTTGAATCTTTTTTTTAAGCTCGAAAATTTTGATTCAAGATATAATATGTAATAATCTTTGAATAAAGTTCACGTCGAATAAGTTTTTTTAAAAGCTAACAGGCTGACCATTGAAAAACGTAATTAAATGCTTGATCGTGTTTTCAAGTAAATTGACCTTTACATCGAATGATCTCATAGGCCAATTTACAAAACAAAGTTGCGAAATCATTTGAATATTTTTTTTTTCGGTTGACAGGAGGATTACCTGCAACTTTTTATGACACTGTCCCAGGTTCAGGAACTTTAAGAAATCATTACATCCACGACCTTTCAGAACTGCGTTCCACTTACATCTCTTTTCAAGTTTGCGACTGCAACAATATGGCGCTGAGATAAACCAAAACTTGGAACAACAATTTAACCTCCATCCCCTTCCGATTCCTCCAGTCAGGCATCACAATGGATTTACACAGACCTAAGTGTGATCCGTCTGCAAACCTCACCTTATCTAAGACGACTTTTCGGTAAGAATGAGTCCAGATGACTTCCAATTAGTCTAGTGCCCAATTAGCGGACGAACAACGAATTATTGACTCGTCATGCAACTCCTGGATTATCGCCGGATGAAGGTGAAGATCATACAGTAAATCCTCTGATTAATTGAAGAGCAGAGGACAAGTTTTTGAATGTTGGCATATTCGGGTCTTTGATAACATTGTTAAATGGATGGTTATGGATGAATATTATCCAGTTGGATATACGTGGATGTTAGTTTACACATTATGCATACGCTACGAGCAGAACCTGAATTTTGGAAATAAATTCCCATGCCACGCAAGCGCTTCAAAGGCGTGCCCCTTTTCAAAATATTTTTGGTACAAGTGCCATAGATATCTGCCAGAGTTGCTGAGTTGCGCAGTTTTAATTTTCGAAAGTTGTATCACTCTTAAAATAAAAGACTTGTTTAACACGTTAACCTCCTTAATACTCAAGCATTTGGCCCACAAAATTCCATCCGGCATTAATACGAGTCCGTACTTTTACTATTCACTATTTATCTTCCAAACAGGCCACTTTCAGTTCATAAAAACCAAGAAATCTATTCAATTTCACGTTAAAAATCCTGCAGGTACTAAAATTGATGAATGATAGTTGTCCCGTCCTAGATATCTCTGTACTAAATATCTGCTTTAAAAATTTAAG
The DNA here is from genome assembly GCA_928272305.1 of Volucella inflata. Taxonomy (NCBI): domain Eukaryota; kingdom Metazoa; phylum Arthropoda; class Insecta; order Diptera; family Syrphidae; genus Volucella; species Volucella inflata. The sequence continues at coordinate 4,312,056 of OV743717.1, read as the reverse complement.
CCTCCTGAAAGTTTTGTATCTAAATAGAGATTTTGAAGTTCAAGTTCAAGTGGCGTATGGGTTCCATTACTTAGCATACTGGCGAAACTGACTCTGGTTCGAGTCCCAGAAAGGCAACACAAAACAAAAAACTCCAATAATTTCTAAATTTTCATTGTCAAGTAATTAAAAGTTGGGACTCTTGATTCGAATTTTTGTATGGTTTACATGTCAAGCGATGTTCAGAAATTTACGTATTAAATCCCCATCACCCATGTCAAAAGCCGGCTTAAAACCACCATCACACTTTGTAAAGAATATTCAGATGGAACTTTGCGTAAAAATATCACAACTTAAATAGAAACGGTTTAGTCTGAAAATTTAAATAAATTATATCAGCTAAGCTTAGCAAGCACTGTACTTACCTTGGGCCAAAATCAAATGTTTAAGCCTTAAACCTTGAAATTTTGACCAAACAAACTGGTTATGCCGTAAGTTAGTGACGAATTCGGTTTTCAAAAGATTGGCTTCAAATGTTCGAGTTTACAAGGCATACTTGGTCAGCTAGAGTTATTGATCAGTGGAATGTACACGGTTCAAGTCAAAAGTTTTGAAACACAAAACAAAAACACTTTTGAGGTCAACTTATTTGTAAATTTAAGAGACAAGGGTGACTCCCTTTACTTTAGAACAACCATTATTAGTATGAAAATATAAATTTAAAAGGATATTCAACTGCTCACTGATCGTCATAATTTTAAAAGTTCAAATAAAGCCAAAACTTACAAACTTACCTGGTAAATTTGACAATTTTATAAAAAAAAGCGAAGAGAAATGCAAGAAATTCACACTAAAACCATAAAGGGGTGAAAAGAAGGACACAAAGTCTTACCTTTTACTGTCATCCTCGCTGTCATCTGTCGAATAATGGGACTTCTTTGACTTTTGCTTCTTATTGTTGGTATTTCTCTTGCCGGAACTGTGATCACTGTCATCTTCACTGTCACTGCTCTCGGATTCCCAACTAAAACGCGAAAGAGAAACAAAAACAAATAACACAAACTGCACAAAACACCTTCCCCAAGGATAATCCATTACTTTTGTTTTTTCTTTTTGACTTTCTTCTGAACACCAGCGGTAGCCAAAGGTTTCCTTGCGGTTCTAGTTGGCTTCTTTGGCCGATAGTCCTCTTCTTCCTCCTAAAACAAAGAAAAAAAAGAACCAACAAATCGTATTGAAAAGGCTTGAAACACCTTTAAGATTGAGTCTTACACTGCTTGACTGTGCTGACGAGGACTTTTCTGACTTTTCGGAATCAGACGACTCATTGACAGCATCATTGCCACGTGTATTCTGATTTTCACCGGCATTCTCATCATCGTCATCGCTCTCCTTGTCATCTTCATCGTCTTCTTCGTCATCGTCATCATCAGTGTCATTGGAATGCGATGTATCCTTATCACCGTTTACCGCTGTATTCTCCTCTTCAGAATCTTCATCGTCATCGTCTTCATCCTCGGAGAATCCATTAGTTTTGGTATCATCTTGTTGTGTCTGCACAATGTGGTGATTATGTTGTGCGTTCTGTGTCTGTGCGGGATCAACGCTATCATTTGCATTTTCATCAGCCGGCACGCAATCACTTTGCGGCAACGGTGAGGTTCTTCTTCGTGAACTCCGTGAATGATCACTTGACCCTCCCGAACTTGAGGACGAACTATCAGAATCACTATTGAAGAGAACAAAACGTCGGGTATAATAATATGACCATAATAATACCGGTGACACCGGTCCGAATCAACAAAATCAACAAAATCAACAAATTCTGTGGAAAAATGGACAGAAATTACCCACCTCTCTGATCCGGAAGAGCTGCTACTGCCCGACAAGTTGTTATTTTCGCGGGTATCATCATTTTCCTCCGATCCAACGCTATTGAAGGATTCATCGTTTTCCTTGAAATAAACAAAAACACCAAACACCAATGAAACAAACATTCTAGGACTGTTTTCTAGGGTAAAATTCGAACAAAACCCAGCACAAGTTGGAGAATTCCAAGCGAAACTTGTACCAAGAAACACTGATTACGCAATCAAAAAACCAATCCGAAACTGCACAAAACCGTCGAAAAGGACCTCGTTTTGGCGGGAATCAACTAGAAAAGCTCATTTATTGTTAGATTTCAAGTTAAAATTACGAAAAAGGGTCCCCAATGGATTTTCAAAAATCTCACATCTCCGGACAGAGAAAATCCTCCAGATTGTAAATCCATCGAAAAAACAATGAAACAATCAAGGATAATTGTTATTTTAGTTGAATTTATAGAAATACTCTTTAAATCAGCCGTAGATGAAGACATTTGTTAAGACGTAAAATACCCGAATCTAAACCACACCCAGAAAATTTCTTCAACATTAATTCATTCAGAAAAACATGCAGATTAAGAAAAGAATAGTTTTATTCAATTTAAGCCAGTTTAAGATGGTTTTTCACAATAAAATCTCTTACCTGGCTCATGATATAATTGAAGAAAATCAATTTTCTCTGTCGCAGACATTAAACATTCAGAAAAAATCCAATTATTCTTATAAAACACAATTTTCTTTAAAATTTCCACTTTATTTCGATAATTTTTATGCACTTTATCGTCTTTTATTTTGAAAAAATTCCAATTTCTCCAACAAAGCAAATTTTTCAATGGCCTTTTCGACTTTTATCTACGACGCCATTTTGTCATACGAGTGGCAATTTTTTTTTTTCTTTTCTTTTTTTTCTCAAAGCTACGCTGAGTTGCTGCTGTACTACTACACGGGCTACGCACACATAAGTATCAGAGTCGGTGAGAGCGAATTACACACACACACTAAAACAGGGGAAGAGGGAAATTTCTTTTTTTTTTCTCGTTTGCTTCTTTCTGCTTTTTGATTGAACGAAAATTCAATTTTGATTTCTTTTATTTTGAGAAAAGTGTTTCGATGGATTTTTTGATACAGTTGGTTAGAGTTGTTTTGGATGCACTTTGCGGCAAGTGGTATGGTGTTGTTTTTCTTTTAGTATTTAGTGTTGAATTTTGGTTTGGCAGAAGTTGGCTTTACACATCCACTGATATCGACTTGCACGGCCATTTTGAAAAAAATATTTCGGACAAGGAAAATTCTTTCGAAATACCGTCGTTAGAGTGAGCGAGATGCACAATTTGTGGGTTATTTTCGAAGAGGAAGATTGATGTGTGTACAGTTCAGTGGAAGTCTATTTGGTTGACTATTGTGAATGGATGACGGGTACAAATGGATTTGTTGCAAAGTTGAAATAGAAATTATTTCGGCTCTGCATGATAGAGGCAGTAGTTTAACTCGAAATTAAATTGAAGCATTACAGAAAAAAAACAACCACAAAGAAGAAAAATTCGAAAAGTCTGAGAAAAGACTATCCTCTTCCCAGCATGACGATCGTTTTAACGGTAATTTGTAAGTTACGGTCGAAGAGTCGGGTTTTTAAAAAGTAGAAAATTACTATAAAGCCAAACCTGACCTTCGAACTTTGGGCTTGCGTATCTGAGTTCGTACATAGAAGAGCACTTACAATTGTGCAGCGTAAAAAAAAAGTCCACAAATTATCAATGCGCTTGTTCTAAAAATTCGAACTGAACAAATACAAGTTGCTTACGTCAGACAAAATTACGCCGCAGTATAGTACCTTGATAAAGTTTTAATTATGTTTATGTGTCCGATGACGACATTCAAACGACGGCGAAGAAATTGCTTAAAAACCCAACACTTCGTTTTACCTTACAATTTATCTCTACGCTGTATACGAGTATATGCAACTTTAATCGAATGCTCATTTCCGAATAAAATTAAATAAAAAATAAACGAGGTAAAGTCTTAACATACACATCGAAAGTTAGACGCGTGCATGTACGCTAAACGTGAAACTTTAATGCGCAGTAGAAACTTGGTCAATAAATAAATCTCGAATTCTTCAAAAGTTTTACTTTTGATTCTGGAAACAAAGAATTGGCTACTTTGTGGAAGTCTTCGAACTGCGTCTGATCTCCAATAAATAACTAAGTAAGCTTAAGGGCTTATAACTGTGCCATCAGGGATCATCTCACCGCTAAAGTTAAAAAAAAATAAATTATCTAAGTTCATTGAAATGTTGAGCAAACTTCACTTTCACCAACAACAGCAGGAACCATTACGATCGGAGGAAACCTCAGAGCAAATCGTTATCGCAATCAAACCTTAAATTTAAGCGTATGGAAGTGTTTGATAAAATCCGTAAAGTGCCTTATGAAATACCCCACCAAAACCTTTAGATCTAAGGCATCTCTTTCTTTCTTGTCCAATTTTTCTTCGGCCACGCTGCTTGTAAACGGCTTAAGTACACTAGTGAACGCGAGCCAATTATAAGAAAACAAAAAAAAAAACCAACAGGTCCAAGCCGGGGTTAAGAAAGAAAGAAGGCATTTGCTGTGGAAAACCATCAATCAACGCCATTTTGTTGTATGTTGATTTTGACTGCGCAAATGCAACTGAACACTCGGACTAGGCAAAGGAATTTCTCAGATGGGGTCTCGACATCTAGTCAGGTTCCTCGAAATGGAGATGATCAAAAATAAGTTTAAACCTAACCAATGGCAGCGCCGAAAGAGCCGTGGGTCACTGGCACTACCCCGTAAGGATGGGCGTTAGGCATAATAACAAGTTTGATATCGTCCGATGAAAATAGACGACATTCGCAATGTTTCAGTACAAAGTAAAGATTCTTCTTGATGATTATACGGCCTAGCTGGTAAAAGGAATCACCTTTGGCGGCACACATACACAACATTATTCTTGAAATTGGAATGACTAATTGATTTCACGGCGAAAGTCAAAGTAATCTTAGCCAGCACACGCTTCCCACACCTTCACAAAGATCCCGGAAGTTGCTGTTCAAAAAACCGTCAACCAGATTTATCACATTGCGATCGAGGCAAGACATATCGGCAGTATTCTGGATGTTTGAAGTTTCCGAGGATGGCACAATTTCGTCGACTCGACGATAGGGCATCCAAGCTAAATGCCAACAAGGACAGAAGTGAATGGCCAAATGGTTGGATACAGCCAATAAAATTTACCCGACCCTCAAAATGAGCGACGCTTGAAATGGCTCCAAAATGAGGTATCTCTCAGTTTAACATCGCGAACAAGATTGTCCCTTCCACGTGAAGGCTTTATCAACAATCCGATAGCCCCTTATCCGTGCGATATATCATCAACCAGATGTATATACACCTTACAACAGTTTATAGAAAAAAAGTCAGGAATTTGAAATCGTTTAATTTTAAGACCGCATATGATAACGTTTCTAAAAACTACAGAGAGCCTTGTCAACCTTTTTTTATCCATGCAAAACTAGTCCAACTGTGTAGAATAATTATAGGTAGCGCCTGCCGCTTGATAAAATTCTGTCACATAACACGATTTCATGTGATCTAGTCTGTGGAGCTGCTAGCTCCGACGAAGAAATCAGTGAGCTTTCGGTGAAGCATTGGCAACCGAAATGGGCGAAAATGGTTTTATTGCTACAAAGTATAAGCTATCGACGTGAGAGGACACCTAACACAAACAATTAGGAAAGCACACCCTTTATAAATGGCTTGACTCCAGTGTAAAAACAAGCTACGACTCAACCATAGAATTCAAGATCAATCGAAGGATAACTCCGCAAATCGCTGTTTGTTTGTACTAAACAGGTAGCTGGAAATAAGTCCCTCTCACATTCTGAATAAGACCTTTATAGTCGTCCTAGTCTTGCTTTATTACGCGAAATCATGAACTTTATGTAGAGGGGATGAAAATAATCAAAGATTCTTCGAGTGGTTTTGAGTATGGTCTTCATAACCTGAATTTGAAAAAGATATAACAAAGAACGCTGTCGGCTATTCAACGTTACGAACCGAATTATCAACAACTGTACTTTAAATCATTTCTATTTTACTTCATCTATACCTCCTACAGGTACTGTACAAAAGCTTCCGAAGACATGCAACGTAGAAGTTCAAACAAGCAAGCTAATATTTTCACGAAAAAAAAAGTTGCAATAGATTTAATTGCAGATTTAAACGAGTAGGGGTATTGCAAAATCGAAAGAAAATTTTACAACGAAGTACAAGATGTTTTAAGAGAAGACGAAGTAAGCTTAGCAGTTAAAAAAAATAGGCCAAGCTCGGTCGAACCCGATCACAAGGCTTTCGAAACATACATGAAAACTAAAAATCTTGGACCAAAGTCTTGATTCTCTTTAATAAATTTTCGAAACGAAACGATAAAGCTTATGTTCTGAGTTATTCAAATTTTCAAGAGAGTAGGGCAAGTCTAAGAGAAGCATTTTGCAGGTATTGGAGACCGATTGGGGACATTTTCATATGACAGTCGTGCACACAACTTCTGCACATCTAGAGTAAAATAAAAACGGCATCGATGGAGATGGAAATGCAACAGATGTCAACGTTTTCATTAAATATTGCAAGTACGCTTACAGAAAAGCTTTTAATGGTAAGAAACCAATAGTGAAAGAACTCTACGAGTATGCTGAGTGCACCAACTGATTTTGCCACAAACAAAGATCATTGTAAGAGAAACCCGTTCGAAAGACCCTTGAAGTTCACATTTTAGCCGATGTTTCAAGAAGAGGCCGAGAGAAAAAATATTGGATCAACGTAAGTGCGAATAAAACAGCAAATTATGCGCCTCCTAAAGTGATGTAATAAAGAGAACAGCCGACATTTAATTTCAAGCCTCGTTTTTGGAGCACCCAGACTTAACGGTACAAATCGCCGAGTATTAAGCACGATAACTTCAGCCTGTTTGATTTATAAGCCTCTGAATGTTGTTTTATGCTCTAAAGCTCTCTTATTAGTCATGGCAAACGACACGTGATTATCAGCACAATTAAACCAGTATAATAATAGAAAGAATCACCGCACTTTTATTTCAAATACAAAAGAGCTTTGACGAGTTTGAAAAGAAACGGAAAATAGAAATAAAACCTTTTGTCTGAGTTTTTTTTTGTACCAAAATGAATACTCTACCGAACTACATAGTCAATACTCTACCTACTGCCAAACGAAATATCAACCGATCATTGATTGGTTCAATTAATTTCAAATTATGCAATGAAATATTACTTTTTTTTAAGTTGATTATGTCTGAGTTAACGGTTTAATAATCGGTTTCTATACCAAACAATAACACATATGCTTTGGAAAATATTCAGAGATCTAAACATAATTGGTCGATCAACCCATCGAAATGAATGAAAAATATTTGAATGGCAACACATGACTTTTATTTCCGTTTTGAAGAAAGTTTGAAAAACCAACAATCAAGCAAATCAACTCACATTATTTTGTTTATCAACAAAGTTACTCCATGTCACTTAAAATGATTTAAACAAAAACACATCCCAAAACTACAAAACACCACTGTATATTCGAAAATTCCCCCATGCACACTCTCATTTAAAATACCAATTCACGATAGAATTTCACAAGGTCTGACATCTCTTTGTTGTGACAGTTCACATTTTAAACACAAACTTGAATTTTTGCCGAATGATGTTTATCTGTGAAATTCTCTCAAAATAATGGTAATCTCCAAACAAAATTAATTCGTGTAACAAAAAATTGTTCTTTCCACTTTCCAGCGACGTAGCTTGGCACCAAGCCAAACATCGGCAAAAGGTGGAAACAGTACATTTGTGACGCCTTTCCTGAACAAACGACAAAGAAACTGCAAAAATGTAGAGAACGTTGAAAGACCTCCGCAAATACCACAGTCTCAGTATGAAGAGGCCATTGCAAAGATATTGTCACGACCTTTCAAAGTACCAATTGCTGATTATGTTCCAGACTATAACAGCAATCGATGTTTAGGGATACGACGAACGACCATTCGACGAGCCCTGTATGATCCGTTTGCGTGCAATGCTTTGGTACTTTATGAACCACCACAGTACACTGAACATGAACGTTTAACCATGGACACCAGTAAGATCCTAGTTCATGTGGTCGTTGACCCTCTACTGAGTAATATTTTACGCCCCCATCAGCGTGAGGGGGTCAAATTTATGTATGACTGTGTTGTGGGCAATAAGGGAGACTTTAATGGATGCATTATGGCTGATGAAATGGGGTAAGTTAAGCGCTCTTCAAATCGATCAAGTTTTTAAGAAATTGCTTTTTACTTTTAGATTGGGAAAGACACTTCAATGCGTGACTTTAGTTTGGACACTGTTACGACAGAGTCCCGACTGCAAGCCTACAATCTCGAAAGCAGTTATCGTATCGCCTAGTTCGTTGGTAAAAAACTGGGAAAAAGAATTTGCAAAGTGGTTACATGGAAGACTACATTGTCTGGCTATTGACAGTGGATCAAAGGAGGAGACGACAAAGAGTCTTGAGCAATATATCACGAATACCACTCAGCGGTGTGGCACACCAGTCCTCTTGATCAGTTATGAGACATTTCGTCTCTATTCTCATATTCTAAACCGATCTGAAGTGGGAATAGTAATATGTGACGAAGGGCATCGCTTAAAGAACAGTGAAAACCAAACGTACCAAGCACTTATGGGTCTCAGGACTAAACGACGCGTTCTTCTCTCCGGCACACCTATCCAGAACGACTTGACCGAATATTTCAGTCTGATCAACTTTGTCAATCCGAATATGCTCGGCACGGCCAATGAATTCAAAAGACTCTATGAGAATCCGATTCTGCGCGGCCAAAACTCGGACTCATCTGATGCGGAAAGAGAACGAGCTTTGGCAAAGACACAGCAGTTGATTGGTATTGTCAATCAGTGCATCATCCGACGGACAAATCAAATTCTAACCAAATATCTGCCGGTTAAATTTGAAATGGTTATCTGCTCCAAGCTGACAGCTGTGCAAATGGAGTTGTACACCAACTTTTTGAAGTCTGATAAGATTCGTAGGAGCTTGGCAGGTAAGAAAGTAAAAACTATCGTTCACAGATGTGAATGTTAAGAATTTTGGTTTTTACTTAGGTAACTCGGATGAAAAAGAGGGCTCAACATTGACGGCTTTGGCAGACATCACCACGTTGAAAAAACTATGCAATCATCCAGACTTGATCTATGAAAAGCTAATTGCACGAGAGAATGGCTTTGAGAATTCACAGAACGTACTACCAAGCAACTACAATCCCAAGTGAGTATGATTAGACTGTAAGTTTTGTTTTTAACAAGAAAAAAAACGTATTGGCTTCGTAATTCGCAGTCTTGTGGGATGCAAATGATTACTTACTGAAGATATTTCTTCATTCTGGCTTTCATTTCCAACAATATAACCTGGTAGATGTGAATTTATCTACGCAGTAGAGGGCTTTCTGGTTTGATGTCGCCCCACTTGCAAAGAAAATAGAAAAAAATCGATGCTTTGCACTCTATATGTATACGTGCTGCCTACTAGGCAATTTGTACAACTCGTGCCTGCCTACGTGACTTTCTGTGTAATTTTCTTTTGCAGGCGAGAGTATCGAATAGTCAAAATCGTGCAAGCCTTGTAGGTGCCATTAGTTTGGAAACCCAACAGAGACTTTTCCGCTGTTTAAACAATGGAAATCAAGATAAGAAAATTTAATTTTCATTCTCTTCAGCGGACGACGCCCCTTACAGCAGTCCATCTTATGACTCACAAAGGGCGTGGGTCATGTGAAATGTGTTAATTCTGAATTTCTGTTGCCTCTACAGCCTTTACAAGAATAATTCTCCTCAGTTTTTGAACATTTAGGAGAACAAGTACCAACCTAAAGTAAGAAAATAATAATTTAAGCCTTTTTCAAGAGAATTTGCATTCCTCCATTTGCTTTTTTCTTTGTGAAAAAAAATTCTACCACCCAAGGTCAAGTAGAACTTTGTGGAGATATCGAAAACTACGCATCAAAAATTTGCAAAAAATTAAAGCCAATTTGCTGATAATCATCTTTCAGTGGGGAAAAATATAATTAATTTCCAGAAAATTCCAGATGTTTGTACCTTAACCAAAAATAACGATAAGAATTCCTACGACTTACCTGGAATTTTTTTTTTTTTTTGCTGCCTTAAAACACTTTGAACAATTTTACAACTATCCACAACCGAAATTAAATTGAAAAGAGCTGATTTTTATCGAATGAGTAGGCAAAGTGATTGCGTAAATATCAAACCAAAGCATGTACTCTGCGAAAAAAGTTTTCCAATTTCAAGTTGTGTCTAGCGAATTGACGTTTGTGCTCGTTTTGACGTTTTTGTTTACAAAATGACATCACTTCAAAAATGCAATGCATTGGCGTTGTGCTTTTATTCGATTGGCGCATTTGCAGGGATGGAAAATGTCCAGATTTAGATGGATTTCATGCTGAAACATCAAATAAAAATATCATATATGCATATTTTTTTTGTTGGTTGTAATCTTGATACTGTGTAGTGTGTATCTGGTTTGTATGTTATTTCAAAAGTGATTTGGGGTAGATGACTGCTGTTTGCAGTCGCCAGGAAACACGTTGGATACAATTTATTACTGAAATACTGTTTGAATACATTTTACCTAGTCTGGACTTCATTTGCTGCATAAAGGGGGGCTCTTGTGGGATAAACTTCGTATTCCTATTAAAACACGTAGCTCTTGAAGATGTAACTCAATTCATTCATAATGGTTCAAGGTGGTCATCAGTAGTTTGTTAGATGTTTCCGAAAAGTTTTTGCAGTTTTTGTTGAAAAAAAAAAAATTTATTTGAAGTTCAATTATTCACCAGCTGTTTTGCATGGTGTTGGGGTTGGCTGAATAAGTTGTCAGAATTTTTGCAAGATAAAAACAATTAGGAAAGCTGGTATTCTGCGCTGTAGTAAGTACTGATTTTAGTCTGATGAACCAAAGTATTCAAAGGACTCGGTCCAAGGTAAAAGAACAAAAATTTCATTGTATTAGTGGTAGCGTCGTGGTGGTTGTGGTTTATTAATAAAGTCACATCGGTGTTGAACCGATGTAGAGTTGCAAAAGGTACTTGGTGCCGTGGCCATAAGATCGGCAAGAGGTTTTAGGTCGGCCCCAACTCATACCAAGTGTATTCTAAGCATTCACCTTTCTATCTTTCATAAAAAGATGAGTTAGAGCATCAGTAATTAGATCACTACATCACTAGCTCCCGTCACATCAGCGCCAAGTTCCAGCAACCTGATGCGAGCGTAGGCTAGACACTGACAGCAAAAGTCCTTCGATGTATCGTCATCAATACTAGCCTGTTACGATGCCAGTAAGAAGTTTATCGATTTTCCTAGTGAGGGGCAGCAGGAAAAAAGCTAGTCTCTAAGAGATCGAGAAGCATGAAAGTATTCGTTTGGTCTGCCAGTAATTTGAAGAGTCATGTCATCTGCAGTTATGCTGAGTTATATTAATCGAGGACACAGGTAAACTTAAGCAGGAAATCTTAACGCAGGTACGGTCGGTTCCGAAAAATTCTACTCTTAGCCTTTCTTGGGAAGTTCATCGGGGATTTGATTTGGCCGTAATGTGGGATCCAAAAAAGATTTAGTGAATTTAGCCTGCCGACAGCCTTCAAGATCTTGTATTTTCGGACTAAGTTGGAGGTTATGAGAGGGCATAATATGTTAGCTGCAAAGAAGTTTGTTATCCAGGGTGACTGTGAAATAACTAGCTTCGTTGGGGAAACGAATGGTGACGCCTTTAAGCACAAGATGAGAGTGCGCAGTCAGCTTCATTCTTCTCGTAAAGAGGACGATCTCAGTATTGAGAGGATTGCTTGAAATCCCATTTGTAGTACCGTCTTGCAGGCTTGCTTTTATCCACAAGATTAGTGATTCATGTACTGCATTTTTTCTGGCCAAGATACATGTGATACCATACCTTCCAGCATGCCAACAAACCAACATATCTAAGAGAATGCAAAAAAAAATTAAGCTTAGTCAGTGAAAATAATTTTGGTCCCGTCCATATATATGAAACGCTGACTTCACTCTAGTCTTCGGTTAACAAAAGCTTGGGCGCAATGGATTTGTCATAAGAGTCCATTTTGCGAAAAATTTTGCAAATACTGATGATAGAAACTAGAGACCCTTCCGCTTGGTTCTTCCGAAGCTTGCCTTAAAAATTGTTCGAGGAATGTTAAGCACTTTGTTTTCAACGGGTTCCGGAATGGTCTTTGTTTTTTGCCTTAAAACTCGTCGACTAAGATATATTGCTTCAGCCACATTGGATGGTTTTGGTCGCCGTTTTATAATAAGTACCAATGCCGTATGTAAGCAACGCATGTAGATGCTCATCCTTGAAGGACGTTAACATTGCGCTTCTCATGATTAGGGGTCGTCATGAGGGTCATCATCTACATGAACTTATAAGAATTCACCAACTTTGATGGACCTTCCAAAGCTACAAGTGTCTGCAGATATTCATAACCTTATTGTCGTCTTATTTTTGGAAAACGGTTGACCATTTGAAGGTTTTGGTGTTCATTTAGTGTTTGGTTAGCATATAAAGTATATTTAAGAATTAAGGCTCTTGCAAATGTCGTTAGGAATTCAAAACAAATATTTCTTTTTCGTTCTCAAGGGAAATCAACCCAGAATTGAGTGGAAAATTTATGTTGCTGGACTTTATGTTAGCATCAATCAAAGCAAACACAGACGACAAAGTGGTACTCATATCAAACTACACACAAACGTTGGATCTATTCGAACGGCTGTCAAGGAAAAGGTATTTTTACAAATATACACTTGCACATAGTCTACTTAAATTTCATATAGAAAATATACTTATGTTCGCTTGGATGGCACAATGACAATCAAGAAACGATCCAAAGTCGTCGATCTGTTTAATGATCCAACATCGGATTGTTTCATTTTCATGCTGAGCTCTAAAGCTGGCGGTTGCGGATTGAATTTAATCGGTGCGAATCGTTTGTTTATGTTTGATCCTGATTGGAATCCAGCAAATGATGAACAAGCAATGGCACGTGTATGGCGTGATGGACAGAAGAAGCCCTGTTTTATTTATCGGTTAGTGGCGGTAAGTATTTGAATACAAATGAGTGAGTATGAAAAACATGGCATAAAATTATGTATTTTACTTTGAAGACTGGGTCAATTGAAGAAAAAATCCTTCAGCGGCAAACGCATAAGAAGTCGCTCTCCAGTACGATTATCGATAACAATGAAAGTTCAGAGAAACACTTCTCTCGCGATGATTTGAAAGATCTATTCCGTTTCGAGAACGATACAGTTTCCGATACACACAACAAGTAAGATATCAATTCGTTTCATTTTACCTTGTATAATCATTTTGTTTGTGTCCTTTCAGATTTAAGTGCAAACGTTGTATAAACAATATTCAAATAAATCCACCTGCAGAAGATACTGATTGCACATCTCATTTATCGCAGTGGTATCATTGTTCCAATAATAAAGGATTGCCGGACAGTATATTGGCCCAAGCATGGTCAACGAGCAAGTGTGTTTCATTTGTCTTCCATCATAGATCACAGGGGGAAGCAAGACCAGCTGCGGTTGCGGCGGATAAAGAAGATGAAGAGAAAAAGCCACGACGCAGAAGGAATGATTCTGAAGACGAGGATTATTCTAAATCAGATGATGATAGTGATTATGAGATGTAAATAGTTATTTTTGTATAGAAAATCATAAAATTAAAGTGTCTACATTTATTTTGCCGTTATTTGCATTGCATTAAATATATAAACCTAATTTCTGCATCTGAAATCGCTCTAATAGGAACTGATCTTCACACGATGTTAAGAAGACCATAAACCTGATATTTATTATTTCTGAGTTGCGCAAACGGTACTGCCAATTATCGACCCTGTTTTTACCTAACCGAATTTTGAATATTAACTTATGCAATGACAGAAATGTTACTTGAAATAACTCGGCTGTTAGACCTTAAACTCCAGCATTCCTTGAAATTTTTGAATTCGGAGCATACCTCATATCGGTCCATCGGCAAAGCAATGTTTGCCTTTCGGAAAGAAAGGACATCAAAATGTTGAAGTCATGAGCTACGTTACTCACCATCCATCCATCTACCATGTAATCTTTCAAATAACGGATAATTCTTTTAAAGATGCGTCGTGTCAACATTATCGGCCTACCGAACACACAATTATATACCATCGAAAAATTTGAAAGCCAATCTTCATTATTTTATAACACGCTGCCATATCTAGCACGTAAAATTCAATTCGTGCAAGACCTGAAGCCGGCCAGCTGAATCGTCTCCGTCTGAGCCGTTGTAAGAGCCCAAGTCCAAAGCTTCAAGAAGTTGATCACAGTGGATCACTGTCTAAGAGTTTGATTATATCTACACAAATCAACGGTGTGGTTTATGGGCTGGTGAAATTTACGTTCCAAATTTCTTCAAAATTGCGGCCGGCCGGAATGTGTTTCCTGAATTGAAGAATTGCCACTAGAGTCCGACCGAAGGTGAATTTTTTGGACGAAGCCGAACTTCGAATTCTTCATCACCTTTTGACGAAGCCGAATCCGAATGTTCGGCCGGACTCTACTTGCCACACTATGAAACCATGACTTTATGGCGAGAATGATTCGATGTATAGTTAATTTCACGCATTGGAGCGGTGAATTTTTCGCCTAAATCATGTCACATCACACCTTTAGATAGTTTCCTTTGAAGCTACGAAAACCTTTAGTTTACGTGGATATACTGATAAAAAAATTTAAGGCAAAAACTACGCGTGAAACGTGTCATCGAAAATTGGAACACCAAGAAAGATGCTGAATCACCCGTTATTAAGGTTATGAGGACACATTTTAGCTATGGTAGTGGTTCGTTCTGTAACAAATTCGTAACAGCCGATCACAAAGTAATAATGCGAAATAAAAAAAAAAGGAAAGCAAATAAATGGGAAAAGATTTTGGGTTTAAGAGAGAACCCACCCCTACTTAAGCAAAAATTCCCCTTTATAAATTGTTACAAAATCTCGCGGGAACAGACCTAATGTTACCTAGTTCTATGCTTGCACCAAGTTGCAGAGACTAGATCTGTTCAATGAGAAAAGAGCAGAACAGAACAGAACAAATTTATGAAAATGTCAGATCAAGTAAAAAAAGAAAAGTTCAGTCATATGATAGCCGTCAAAAGTTGCAGAAAATCCTGTTCCAATATGTTCATTGAATACAAAGCAGGCCAGCTTCGGCCAGAAATTTTTCTCGTTGAACACTAAAATTTGGACCTTTCTGTTCTGATCTACTTGGAACAACCCATTGAACCGAGTTTCTTTTTTTTTTGCTAAAAACCTTCTTTTCTTCAAAAATTCACTAAGTTATCCACCCTCGTAAATATCGGGTTCACATTTGTCGTTTGTGGTAACAAAAGGAAAAAAAAAATGAAACCATATTTGTTCCTAAACAGTTTATCAGGAAGTCATCGCTCGCCACACTATACCCGGATAACCCTGCTTGAGAATGATGGGCGATAGGTACCTACTATTATGTTTAACAAAAGGCAATTTAAAACAATAGTCAGAAAATTTGAAGTTTAAGTTGGAGTGTACCAAGGTTGTATACAAAGTCCGTTACGTTTAATATCATGAAAGAAACCGCAAGGACTCAATGATGATTACCCTATTATAACGATTCGCAAAAACAAACGGAAGAAATTTTTTGGTCAAAGGAATCAGGACGAATTTCAAAACTTTTGTTAAGAGAGCGAATCGTATGTGTTTAAAGCGAAAGAAGAAATAAAAGAGAGCTGTCAAAAAGAGTAGTGTACTCAAAAGTCACCGTGAAATAAATAGCACGCGCCTCACAGAAAAGAAAATTAAGAGAGAAATGTCAAAAATAGTCACGACTCAAAAATCACCGTGTAATACCGGACATAAAGTCGTTATAGTCTTGCGAGATTTTTCGACATAGGGAGCAGAGGAAATAGAAATATTATGAATGTTTACAGGTGTGAAGAAATGGATCACAAGGCAAACACATAGCTGGTTTGCGTTAACGGACCTTAGACGAAAAGATTGTACAACGACATTGATCGTGTCAGGAATCTGCGCATCAGTCGAGTCTAACTCGGAAGACCCAAGCAGCAGATGAAGTTCTCATGTGGTTCTCAAAGTGGACCTAAACTGACTTAGAAGTGCGGGTTGGAGTCTAAAGACTGTGTGCTGGAGAGGCTTGTTAGCTGGAGCTAGAGATCTGCGTGAATGCCAAAAAAGTTACCCATAAGACACCCATAGAAATTAACGAACCATACTCATTTAATTCACACACAGTGATTCCTCACTCTATGAGTGAAGAGCATTATGAATGCATATGAGTATGGATGCAACGAGGTCTCATAACTCACAGGATTCATAAAATCCATGGTTCACACTCATCATAACACACTTCCCATAGCATTCTTTATGTTGGGTATGTGTGAAGGCTGTACCGAATAATGACGGTACAAATGAAACATGCAATAAGGGTGGAAAACGCATTCGAATCATTCGAGTTACTCGAGTTATTGGGCAGACGGTTTTGGGATTCTGTTGTGCGTTTTGGGTTTTTGTTTTCAATTAACAGGTTTGTGTAAATTTTCGTAAATTTTTGCACAAGCATTCATGCATATTCAACCCTTGTGAGTAGTGTGGATGTGAGTTGGCACCACCTAAGTAAGTATTTTATGATATAATGTTGTCCTTGAACAAATTCCTCAGTTAGTCAAAAGTTGAACTCTCAGAACCACATATCGTCTAAATGAATGTTGTTCAATGACTGATCATGGTCCGCTGCTAAAGATGGTCACCGAGTTTACCGTTTAAAAAACAAGAACTGATTAACTGGTCGAGAGCTTAATCCATGAACTTTTACGCGAGCCATTGCCCCTTGACTTTAGTCTCTGCTTCAGGTGTAGGTCGAAATCTTTTCAAAAAAAAGTCCAAACAGTAATAATCCACGCCGAATTGATAATTCCGGCTCTACGTCACACTGTCATTCACAATAGTGTGGTTGGTCTTCCTCATGACGAGTGTGTGCGGTAAGAAATTTATCAAAACATGACGCCCAAATTATGACCAAAAAAAACTCGTTTAACGTTTCATACCTCTTGCAAATGAAAGACCAGTTTTCAAAATAAGTTGGAATAATACACAAGCATTCTTCAAGATGAAACGTCAAACAATGCTAAACATATACATCAAAGAACTACCAAACATACAGCACGGTTTGAAAGTTACACACATTAGAAGACCCAGCAAACAAAATAAGAAACAACACCCTTTATGTTGTAGAAATATGTAGCTGCGCACGAACATAAGATTAGCAATCTTCTGATTTAGTTCAAAACTAAATTGAAGATAACAAAACTGATCTAATCAAAACCACCATTCATATTCAAGATGACAAGTTCAAATTACATTCTAAAGACCTATCGTGCCTCATCAACTATGTATGTACAGAGATAGAATGGGATGCAAATAAAAGACCTATTTACGTCTGATCCCTTTCATTTTTATTCTCTACCAGCATTGCCATTTCATATTCCTGAACAATTGAATAAATCTGCGTTTTTGCTAGGCTCAAGTAATAAGGTGATAAACTCTTCAAGGTTGGCGCTATTCCAGCTAAAAATGCATCAACCGGATGCCTATCTCCCGTCCTCATTTCTGTTTCTATTTTATCTACCATACATCTCATTAATTTTGCCATTTCCGAATGTTGATCTTTACTAATTTCCTCCGTGTAAGGTGTGGTATCTTCTGTTTGTGATTGAAAGTACTTTTCCTCATCTGTCTCCGAGTGGCTGATGGTATCGAAAGTTTCACTTTCTTCTGTTGTATCGAAATCAATTTCAGCTTTGAATTGACTCGGACTAACATTGCCCTTTTTTCTGTTTTCTAAAGTGCATCCAAGAAAATCCAATCGAGATGAGTACTTGTATCTTCTCATTTTCGTGCGTCCCAATTCACTTTTCTCTGCAATTCTTTTCAGATTCTTTTTATAGTTATCACGTATGTTGCTCCATCGTTTCTTACAAATGAATGCTAACAAAAAAGAAAGTCAAAATACCAACTGAATGACTCATGCAAAAAATGGTTTATCATACTTACGACTTTGTTTAAGCTCTGCACCAATTAACTTCCACATCTTCTCTCTATACGGTAAGTCTGCATATTTGCAATGTTCAGTATTGTAAATGGCATTGTTTTCACGTACTAATTCAATGAGTTTTTCATCGTCGATACGCAAGGGAGTTCTTCTTCTGGATGGCTGCGAAAAGCCTGCTATTTTTAAGTTGTCTTGCATAATTCACAATATAGACAAAACAGTGGCCTTATCAAGTGGAATGCATGCAGTAAACACGTATTCAATGACTACGGTGCCGTGACGACAGTCGTGTCGGTGACAGTACGGAATCGGAACCGTCTTGATAGATGAATGCCTTCAGGGAGGGACGGCAAAAATTATTTTAAATACAAACTAAGTAGATAGATAAATTTTAATTCAGTTTTTAGAAATACAAATTTGAGCTTTCATTTGAGTATGAATGCCTTGATTTGGCAGCTCGTAATTTTATTTACTTTAAGCAACGATACAATTTAGTTCTTTTCTCTATGACGTGGTCTTTCTAACTGGGACGATTTTTAATTTGTATCACATCGTTATTTGGGCCTTGTGATTGTTAATTGTTTTTTTTTGCATTTCACAATTTCCTCTGTATCTTCTTCAAATTTTCGCCGGAACTTTTCTTAAGTTGACAAGTCATAGGAATTCAATGAGTCGATGTAACGTACGACATTTGTAAATAAAACGGTTATACGGCAACAACACAAACCACACGGATTTTGACGGTTGTGGTTTTTAAAAATATGCGGACTTTAACAGAAAGTTTATGCGAATTCGCTTTTAAATATATTACATTTCGATACAGTCGCTGACATTTGAAACATCGCTGTATGTTTGTTTGACTCTGCAGACGATATCTTTATCACAATACCTTTGATCACTGACAGTTGCGATGTTTAAATCTAAATCGGCATAATATCAGAAACGTAGTAGCGTACCTTACAGGACACCACGGTTTAAGATATCACATTGCTGACTGTCCGGAGTGCCGACTCTGTCGACTCGAAGACGAAGAAATAGCTGAACACGGAATCAGACGGAATAGCTTCTTCAGAGAACAACTCGAAATCTCTGAACACAGGGATTCCCCTGAGTTCATTCGGAAGGTAGAAACCCTAGCCTAAAATCAATTCTGACAAATCAGCACAAGAGATGTTCTTAGGTCGAAGTGCTTCTCTGTCGCTAAAGCGAGTCACAAATTCAAAAAAAAAAAAAAAAAACTACTGCCTCGGGGTTGGGTTTGTAGAATCGAGAATACGACAATGAGTCACGATTGTTTCGTTATTCAGAAATTATTTATTACTATCTTAAGAGTTGTCATGGTGATAACGCTGCGATCAAAAAGAAGATTTAAAGTCATTCTGTACTTATCAATGTGGCGTTTCAGTAGGAAAGACGCGACTTTGAAAAGCAAAACTTCAAATTTATTAGTTATTTTCGGTCATCTTTTATATTTGCGAGTTCCGCATTGTTTTCGCTTCACTCAAGTGGTGCCGGAATCTTGCTCTCGTCGGTAAATATTTCATTAAGGAAATTGTTTATTTAATTACCCACATAGTACCCTGTGCATGGTCTGGACGGCACTCCAAATATCTCCCGGAATGTTTCATTGCACCCATTTGTTTAAACAGCCTCTGCATGATCTAACGCTGTCATTTCATGGCAGTCCTTAGCTTAGGGATTCGATGACTGATTGCTCATAGAAACTGATTTTTGCAAAAAAGAAACCGACGAATGCCCAGGAACATTGACGTGAAGTATAAACCATTTGCCCGTGCGGTAAAATTACAGACGTTTCCCCGTACCGTACCCGTTTAAAAAGTCGATTAGATTCATCTCAGGCAACATTTTAACCGGTTAGAGAAATCATTTTCATCAGTTATGGAAATTGCCGTGGATGCCATCCAAATGCTTTGCGTAGGCCCAAGCACTGATCATTATATTCAATTTTGGACACCAGAAAAGTTTATATTTACGAGTAATTGCAGCTGTTTTTTTCCATTGCAAAAAGCTGAGCGACAAACAAACCCTTGCATTTCAAGTTAAAAGTGATCAGTAGGTAAAAAAAGAACATGTTTCCATCGGCTGATTAGTAAAGTGATATATAAAATTGAATTATTTTTGTATAAGCTTTAAACATAGATGGAATGCCATGTTAACCTTCGGCAAGACGTTTTTCTTCTTCAAATAAGATCTCCCTTTCATCGATTTTTAAAGAAATAAAATGCCTTATTGCGGTTTCACTTCGTATATTTAGAATTTTGTTTATGTTTTGTTTGTTTTTGTTTTTTGGTTAAGAAAATATGATTATTCGTTTAAGCCGCTTCAATGTTTTCTTATTTGTTATTTGGATAATACATTCACAGGATTTAAATCTAAATATCATCATACAAATACTTGCAAACCTACATCATCTATGCACATTTACAGTCGGTTTATTTGTTAAAAACAACAACCGAATTAATTAACTTATAATAATAAAACAAAAATGAACTGCTTTCATTGTAACGAAAAACTACTACACGGTCTGTATCTCATTCCAAACATTGCTCTTTTCTGGTGGCTTCTGCAGAGGTAGTGTAAGTGTAACAAATTGACATTCGGCGATGAATTTCTGTAAACCTTGGTAGTATCTAAAATTGAAAATTTATTTGAAAAAAAAATACAGACAAAGTATCAATTGACTTACCCATCCACCACCCAAGTGTCGTTGTGTGAACCTCCGATGAATTCTAAAATTCGTTTCTTTTCACTGCTACATTGTGTGTATAGTGCTCGCATCATACGTGGTGGGACTAAATTGTCGGCGAGACCCGATAGAAATAGAAACGGTGATGTGCATTTGCGAATTTTCGTCAAAGAATAAAACTGCAAGATAATTATTTTCGTTTTGTTATGTGACTAATTAATTTGTTGATCAATATATTGCAAGAATGAGGGGGCGATGGTTGGGAAGCTATCTAATTTCTTATACCTTATATCTGATTTGTTACAGAGCAATGAATTTCGTAGTCTGTTGTAGATTCTACAACTTGGGATAGAAATTGAACTGTTCCCACTCAAAAATAGAAATGAGATTTCTGAAAACTCGACAGTCCTAAGAATCGCTAGTTCATGCAAAAGCTACGTATTAACTAAAACACGCAATACAACCTTGCAGTTCAAGGGTTGTGATTAAATGTTACAATGGAGTTTCTGTTTGAAAACAAAAAAATTTATACTTTGTACCAACACTTACATTGGAAGACTTCTTGCTTGGCTTTAAAAGATGCTTAGTCTGGTTGTGTAAATCGAACAAAGCGCTTGGACCTGCGTAAGAAAGGCTTTTTTTTGTACCAACTAGATCCAGATAAGGCTTAATACGGAAGTTGTGATCGGCGGTCAGTTCAGTGATCAACAAATTCGAATTATTTCGCAACTTTCAAAGTCTAAGTCATTTGTGGAATTTTCTTGATCTAAACAGGATGTCAATATAGAATGGGTGAAGGAGGGTTTTTTTCTACCGAAGCAACAGCAACGCTAATTTCTCCACAGTATGCCGCTGGAACTATGCTATAAGTTGTCTTTCAGAGCACTAGCTCAGAAAATGTACTTAGGCTGACTGATTTTGGGAATATATATAATAGCTAGCACGCGTTTCCCACACCCCAACATCCTTGAATGGACCTTGTAGGCAAAAAAAAAACACTGGCGCTGTCAGCCCTTTATGGGCCATGGCCTAGCTTCTTGACACTGATTTGTGTTGCTCATGTTGTCATTTTTGTCACATCTGAGCGGGGCCTACGGTTTATCGCCAAATCCGAACGGCACTCCTTAGAAGCTTTTTCGTATGAAATTTTACTTTCGGGAGTTTGCCGTTGCCCGCCGATAAGGTGCTGACGATTCGAGTACCTTGTAGACATTTGATAAAAGAAAACCCTCAACCAGATTAACTCAAGACATTCCTCTGATATTCTGAATGTTCGATCGGCTAACATCAACTCAGACCACTGCCTTATTGTGGCAAAGGCGTGAATATATCGAATGCCATAATACCAAAGATGTATAGTTTTCTAAGTGGGGTGAAAAGTAGCCTCCTTGACCGCCAGAATGCGCTGCGACTGCAAAAAAGGTTATGGTTCCTTGAAGTCCGTTCAAATTTAGGCAGACATGCCAAATTTCAGTGCGATACTGTCTTTAGTTTTGTTTTCACAGCTGATTGTCGTTGACGTGTTTGGCATCATGTTGAGTATGGACAAAAACGATTTTCGTTTTCTCATAAAACATTATTTTTTGAGAGGCAAAACGGCGAAGGAAGCAAGATAAAAGTTAGATAAATATTATAGGGTTAATGTTCCGTCAGATTAAACCGGTTTCGAGAGTTTCGTGGTGGCCGCAACTCCACTACCGATCAAGTCAGAGAACAATGTCAAAAAAATACATGAAATGGTGTTGGCTCACCGGAAGGTGAAGGTGCGCGAGCTAGCAGATACCACAAAGATTAGTACTGAGCGCACACGCCATATTTTTTTTGGGCAATATTCTGCATATGAAAAAGTTGTCCAGCGCATGACAGCACTTCGAAAGAGTGTTTGGACTTGCTGATACGGAATCGGGCGGACTTTTGGCGTCGATTGATAACTGTTGATGAAACCTGGATCCGCTATTACACACCAGAGAGCAGAATGAGTGGCCGGCAATGAACTGAAGCCGACACGAGTGCTCCGAAGCGGCCGAGGGAAGCTCAATGGATCGGAAAGGTTATGGCGTCGGTTTTCTGGGATTGTCATGGCATACTCTTCGTGGACTACATCGAAAAAGGAAAAACCATCAACAGCGAGTATTACTGTGCATAATTGGAGCGATTGAAGGCCGAAATCGCTGCAAAACGGCCTCACATGAAGCGAAAAAAATTTTTGTTTTTGCAAGACAATGCGCCTGCGCATAAGAGCATCGCAACCACGGCTAAAATCAATGACTTACGGCTCCAATCGCTGTCGCATCCACCGTTTTCGCCCGATTTGGCTCCCTCGGACTATTATCTCTTCCTAAACCTCAAAAGATGGCTCATCAATAAAAAATTCAGCTCACGCAAGAAAATCATCGACGCCACGGAGGAGTATTTTGCAGACCTTCCGAAAAATTACTTTTCGGACGGGATCAAGAAGTTTTAAAATCTCCGGAACAAGTGTATCAGGCTAAAAGGGGACTATATTAAATAAAATAAAAAAAAAACATTTAAAAAAAAAATTGTTTTCACCCCACCTAGTATATTATGTCGAATGACAAACGCAAAAGACTTCCGAGTCTTTAAAAAATCCTATCATCATCAAGCATCAAGCACAGAAAACCAATGATATGAGAAATATTGCCGGCAAGCACGTGCATCAAAAGAAGAAGCTTAAAGGGGGACGCAGCACAAAGGGAACATCAGATTCTCAGAGAGCAAAAGAAAGATGCAGAGGATCACTCGATCAACTTCAGGTGTCACTGAGGGAATAATGTTTAGAAATTCTACCAAAATTTAAAAAGGCATTTCCAAGATACATACCAAAGAGGAGCATGCGGAAATAAGGATGAGAATGTTATCAGTACTGAGATTTTTGAAGGATTAGTTTTTTAGACTGTTAATAGCGAAGACGACCACTCAGCGTAGGCGATAATCGACAAAGACATCCTCCACCCGACCAAGAAGTGATCTAAATAGCGACATCTAACATAAAGACGAACAAAGCTACATAAGCAGACGATGCAGCCGGGCTGCGATGTATATCCAACGAACGACGCAACTAATAAATAAGCTTCTCTCACGAACAATGAAGAAAGTATTGTTTAAGAGCCTTACCATTTCAGTCATAGTGTATGCTGCAGAAATCTGAATTTTTTTGTAAAACCAACGAATTACCCTTGTTTACTTCGAGTGGATATTGGTTCCCATCTGCATTACACTGGAATTTCGAGAAGACCAACAGCAAACAGCTATATATACCATCACTGACCGAGTCACAATGACTCGAATTAATCTGCTTCGGTGGCTAATATCATTTATCCAAACAAACATCGTTGACTGCATTTTGGAGAGACCACACTCTAAGCGAAGATATTTAGATGTCGTTCGATTTGCTTCCCAAAAAATCATTGGACATTTTATTATTATATTAAAACAGTCATCCCTCGACTCCATTTTTGTAAGCACCATCCTTTAATAAACTGTTTTACAAAAAGTATACGTCACCAAGCAAAAGAATAACGACCTAACCTTATCAGAGACAAAATAAAACCCCCAAAAACCAAACATGGTAATCTCTCGAATCAACCAAGATAATGAGCACAATAAAGATAACAAAACAAACACAAAATTACAAGTTGAACAAATTTACCTTATTTTTGTAAAATATGTTGGGAATATACCGTACATATGGGTGGACTAATTCAATAGCCATTTCAGGTATGCTCGTAAAAGTATTCTCGACAATGGCACACATTATCTTGCCAGCGTAATTTGCATCAGAAGCCACATCAATTGCCACAGCACCCCCAAGCGATCTGCCAAACAACACAATCTGATTGTGATCCAAATCATGACGTGTAAACAAATAGTCTACGGCAGCTCTTCCATCTATCGATAAACCCTTTTCTGAAGGTGCACCAGTAGACAATCCATATCCTCGATATTCCACCATAAGTATATTGCAGTGTAAATTATAAAAAATTCCCCAAACATTCTGCATCCGGTGTCCCATATTTCCAGCGTTACCATGGAAATATACAAATGTCGGCACAATTTTGCTTTTATCCATCTGCTGACTGACCCAAAAAGCGTGCAACGTTACCTTATCCGGTGTATGTATACTCACTGTTTCATGTGGTAGATTATGCATAGTCGGAATTGGGATATAAACGCGTGAATTAGCTGGCAAGTCTGGGTGATACAGTAGTACATCTTGAACATAATATAGAATACCTAAAAACAAAACAAATTCAATTTAGAAATAAAATCATTTCACCTGTCCTAGTATAACCATACCAATAGCAAGACAACTGAACAATCCTAAGGTTAGAAAACCACCGTAAAAGAAATAAAATACAAAACAAACGATAAAGGCACCACCAGAAGCGGCCCAAATACTACGTGGAGGTACAATCGGTAAGCCCTTGACTACATTGTAGTCAGTTTTATGGGTCATTTTTTCTGAAACCAATGTGTACTTTGTACAAATTCAATATTGCTTTCCGTGACTGCTTCTCTCCGTGATTGCCATTTAAGAATTATTAGCCTTGGAGTATTGGAGATTTTCTTCGTCTTTTGATTGAATAATTTTTTATTGATCGTAGCCGGTTGAGAGTGTGCGGACGATGTCTTACTCCAAATTCAATTAAAAACAAAGCAATCGCATACAATTAGGCACAATGGGATAGCTTAAATCTTCGAAGAAACAAAAATCAACCCGTCTTGACTTGGAAATGATAAATTTTAGGCGAACATGATATTCGTATTTGTGAAAATTTTCTGTGAGATAAATGAAGTTTTATTTACGTTTTTTTTGGTTTCTTGCATTTTGACGTTTATTCGATGGCTAGAAATGTCATTTGTGTCGGTGTGAGTTGAAGTCCCATTGCACAGCGGCTACCTAGGTGGGTAGACGACTCACAAACAATGGGATGTTACACTGAGAAAAAGTTTTTTTTTCCTAATTGAATCTGGAACTGCTGTCGAAAACGGACTTTAAAAGTCTCTGCCTAAAACAAAGTTGTCCTGAATCTCGTTTATCATAGTTGTATAACTGCAGTAGCAACATTTCTGGCATTTGCAATCGATTGGTATTTTATTAGGAGATTCGGTTAGATATCGACTGAAACGCTATCGACCGTTTGACCGAGACAATCTTGTCGTAGTATCTTAGCATTTTCTGCTTCATCTACACATTAGGACAGCTTAAATAATTCACTGTTGCCTCACCAAGTGAAAGTACCAAGGGTTGATCTTCATCAGGAGACATAACATAAAAAGTATGCAATGTGGTGTAGTGATAAAAGAAATGAGCATTTAGTGTTGCCAACGTGTCGAGCCTTTTTTTTTATCGATTGATGATGGTTTTGAAAAAAAGCTATAGCTGTTTCTGCAGTGAGGTACGTCTGAATGTTGGTACTATCATTGGTCTTCAGGTTTTCAAAACTAATGCTGAAGCTTTCACTTCATTTCATTGCCAACGATTCCGGGCAGTGAGAACTGATTATCTCTTTGTAAACATGAATGAGATCGTGATATTTGAAAAAAGTCAGTAACTTCTGGTAGGGCTATCTAAAGCCTTCATTAATGCAGTAGCAAAGTCCAATCTTTATCTCCGAGAAGTCTCTTTATTTAAATATTCGGAGTCTGATTCATGTCTGCCTAAACTGCCAATAAGTGGAGAAATAATTTAAGTCAAAATCGTACGGATCCGTTAAAATTACCAGATATCCGGAGCAGAAAAATTATAATAAAACATCAAACGATTTATTTGTTTTTTTTTTTTACTTCAAAATTTATACACTTGAAGTTCCCAGTGCTAACAATAAATACGTTGTAATAAGTGATTTTTCACTTCGCATATCCTCGATAATGTTCAAGTGATCGTATTTAGGAAGAACTGCATAGCACGTTGATCCACCTAGTGATTCCAATTTTTTGGAAAATCGTTCAGACTGTCTTCTAAACGTAAGACTATCGTGCTCAGCTACAAGAACATGCATATGAATATCTCTACAAGATTTTGGAAGATTATATAAAACAGGCGATAGTCGTTTAGCCGACTCTTCATCCAAATAAAGAATGTTTTCCGGGTTTGCAGCTTCAGTATTTCTCAATTCACGAAGGTCATAAATTCCCGAAATGAGAAATATATCCTTAATAAGTCCAGCATTTGGAAGATTTAAACATTCTGCTTGCAGGAAAGTAGCAATCAAATGTGCACCAGCTGAATGACCGCACAGTGAGATTTTTCTAAAAAAAAGAAAAATTAAAATATTATAAGACTTGATAATGATTGCCTAAACACCGGAAAATGTGGTAGTTGGTGGAATGAAACTTCATATTGCAACCTTGGAGTGTTAACTAGGCTACACAGGGTCTTGCATTATCAAGAAGTACGATGCGACAATGTCTAATTACCAGTAAAGGCTGAGTTTGGCACAATTTTCTACGCACGGCCTGACTCTGCTGTGATTGTTCAGCAGAGTATCGAAAAATACACAACTGCCTCACTCGTCAACTATACCTTTTAGATGTGAAGTTGCCTTGGAAGTCCGCTGGGAGGTTCGTTTGTAGAAAAATGTTATAAATTTTAAGCTTGAATCTCGATAATAATTGCTTGTTCCGTAAGTAGTTGAACTTTTTTCGCTAAATAGAAATCACCACCACCTTCGTATTCAATTTATTGTTTTAAATTTTTACGAACTTTTTCAGGATGCCCCTGGAGAAAACTCGCTGCTCCGTAAGGGTAAGTAAAGATTTAACCGAGAACTTTGATGTCAAAAATGCTTCCCAGTAGGCGATCTATAAAACTATGATTCGATTTCTTTAAATCGCAAGCCAACGCAAGACGCACAATCTTTGAAAAGCCTGCTATTGTTGATGAGTAAGACATTGTCTGCGGAACATATCGAGTTGTTTGTCACAGTAAACAGGTATAACTTCGTGATTTTCACAAACTTTGTTTAACGGGGATAGTACCTAAGAGGTCCTTTAAAAATACTTTCCCCGCCAAGCTCTGTTTTGGGTTAAGAACCCAATTGAGTAGCAGGGCCCGATCTCTAACAACCTTAGTGCCGCATTTATCATAGCGGTTTTTTTTACCAAGTATTTTATCAATAAAGGATGAGATGAAGCATTGTTTTTTGAAAGAAAATAAATTAAAATCCACGTATACGCTACTGAACTTTGCGCCCAGAAGAAAATATAGTGGCCAAAGGCCCGCCGCCGCTGTCCAACAATTTAATCCCTGCTCGTTACTTGAAATATTTTGCTAAAAGATCTAAGCCTATACCCATATTAGATGCGAAACAAATCCATCAACTGCCGTCCGGAATCAGGCTATTAATAATAATTTCTAATACTTACGATGCATTTGTGCTAGCACCATACTCCAACAACACTTTAAGAAACTTTTTCATTTGTTGAACTAGTTCCTCTAGAGTTACACTGGGACAAAGATTGTAATCGGCCACAACAACTCGATAGCCTTGCTCAACCAAGGGCACCACACAAATTCCAGATACACTTTTGTCTAATTCTACCCAGTATCCACCATGAACATAAACAAAAATCGGTGTATCTACGTGAAAAGAAATATAAAATTACTATCACAAAAAGCTATGTACACCATTCACACTTAATTCTTCCTCTTTAAAGTAAATATCCATAGATTCTCGTTCACTTTCACCGTAGGGTACATCAAGACGGGTTTTATAAAGCCGCTTCACACGTTCTGTTTCTATTTAAGAAAATGAATAAAAATCATCATAATATATTGTAGGCACAGATACGGTTCAATGCAGTAACAAGTCACCCTCTTTGTGTATCTCCACAAATCTATCTATTATCGCTTCTGGATCATTATCACTTGCGCGGTTACTGCTTCTTGAAGGTGAATACTCTTTCTCAATATCTATTTCTGCTCTCATATTGCGATGATCTTTCATCCGCAGATAAATCGAGACTACCAACAAATGAAATTATCAATTATGGAATAAGCGACCTGGAGTTTGAGTTTGATATGTAGAAACTATAGGCACTAGTACGAGTATGTTGGGATAGGAAATTTAGTTTGAATGGCTGGATAGTATTAAACAATTTTTGCCAGAACAGATAATAAACAATTTGCTAGTGTTGAGATGTTGTTACCTTTAATTTCGTTGATAGTGGGAAATAAACGTGGATGAGTGGTACTATCGGAGCGCAAATGTGACCTCATGAATTGAACTTATGTAGATAAGAAGTTATCAACAAAAAAAAAAATGGAAAGAGTACCCCCAGTTTGTAGTCATTTTTTAGTCTTTTCAATCAGAGCACTTAGTTCTAGTTTGTCAATCTAATACAATCGCTAAAGGGTGCTGCCGTCTCTTTGTTGGTTGTAACTTATATCATAACTTTTGAACAACATTTAGTGATTGGTGATTTCTTCTCATTGCGTGCATAGTACGATACAGGTTTTTCACTTTTCGGTGTCCCAATATCATCACTGTTTTTTATCTAACCCACGACTATCACGGTAGCGTATATAGGTAACATATGGCTTGATAGGGTAACTTTCACCTAATCTCTGCTAAGATAAGGAACCGCTTCTTCTTTGTTAATTTTTTGTTCAGCGGTTCGCGGTTCTTCGTGAAGTGAAGAGAATACTCTTTAATAATAAAATAATTTTTACTTTTATCACCCTCAACTGAATATGTAGTTGAATTGAGTTGGTGTACGTTCTCTTCCACGAGTAAGCTTTCCGGGCAGAAGCGTAGTTTTACTAAAGCTTGGATATTACTACATTAACTTAATTTTAATCCGGTGGAGCGAAACCTCAGATTTCATCGCCCGAATTTAATGGATTCGGCCTAAAAGCAGAGTTAAGGGCATTCTTGTCATTAAAAAAATCATCAGAAGTTATTTTTAATTTTTTTTGACCGACTGTGAGCTTTGTACTAAATTTCTTTGCTCATCTCTACAGGATTAGTTTCGGGTCTTGTTGGCCCTCTTTTTGTCTTTACTAGGTGGGGTGAAAAGTAACCTCCTTGGGAATGAAAAAATAATTTTGGCCTGATACACTTATTCCGGCGATTTTCCAACTTCTTGATCCCGTCCGAAAAGTAATTTTTCGGAAGGTCTGCAAAATACTCCTCCGTGGCGTCGATGATTTTCTCGCGTGAGCTGAATTTTTTATTGTTGAGCCATCTTGCTGTTGAGGTTTGGGAAGATATAATAGTCCGTGGGAGCCAAATCGGGCGAATACGGTGGATGCGACAACAATTGGAACCGTAAGTCATTGATTGTAGCCGTGGTTGCGATGCTCTGATGCGCCAGTGCATTGTCTTGCAAAAACAAAATTTGTTTTCGCTTCACGTGAGGCCGTTTTGCAGCGATTTCGCGCACCTTCACTTTCCGGTCAGCCAACATCATTTCATGTATTTTTTTGACATTGTCCTCTGTAACCGCATCGGAGGGCCTG
The DNA here is from genome assembly GCA_928272305.1 of Volucella inflata. Taxonomy (NCBI): domain Eukaryota; kingdom Metazoa; phylum Arthropoda; class Insecta; order Diptera; family Syrphidae; genus Volucella; species Volucella inflata. The sequence goes on along the minus strand of OV743717.1, from coordinate 4,281,760 downwards.
CCGCTGCGGACTTGATCGGTAGTGGAGTTGCGGCCGCCACGGAACTCTCGAAACCAATATTTGACGGTGTAATCTGACGGAGCATTAGCCTCATAATATTTATCCAACTTTTCTTTTGTTTCCTTCGCCGTTTTGCCTCTCAAAAAATAATGTTTTATGAGAGAACGAAAATCGTTTTTGTCCATACTCAACATGATGCCAAACACGTCATCAACAATCAGTTGTCAAAACAAAACTAAAGACAGTATCGCACTGAAAATTGTTATGTCTGCCTAAATTTGAACAGACTTCATTCGCATTCTGGTGGTCAAGGAGGTTACTCTTCACCCCACCTAGTAAAAAGAACTTTCAAATATTTCTTATAATAGAACTTCGAACGTATTAACTTCTCCATTTTTTCGATGCCTCGCTCGTCATGGGTTTTCTTCTTTTATGATTCCGAGACGCAAGAACCTCATTTGTTCTGATGTCTTCATTTCGTGGCCATGGTCGGGTAAAAACATCAGTAGCAACAATGCCACCGATCTTTTGAGTTATACGCGATAGGTAAAAGATCTGGCGGTGTCGTACCTTGTAGCCATTTAAAGTTAAGCTCCTCACAGTATCTCCCCGTTGTGTCGTTTTGGGATGTCGGTACCGGTACGGAAGCTAACAAGTGGTTCGATTCGAATACACATTGGCCGCTTGGGATAATGGGAAATTTTTAATTTTGGAAAAGTACTCAATGTTGATCCGATCATGATAAATTTTGGCTCCTTGGAATATTTTATGATCAGGAAACCGCCATGTTTTCTTGTGAATATCGAGGTTAGAAAATCCTGTGTCAGCTGTGCAGATATTTCGCCCTGAAACAAGGCATTTAACAGACGTGGTGTCGTTGGCTTGGCTATGCTTTCCGAATTTAAAACCAAATATATCCTCTTTTTCTTATTTTGTGTTAAATAGATAGAACAATTCAAAACCCATGCGTATGACATTACTCAGAACTTTTGTTAAAGCTCGTAAAAACGTTTTTCGGTAGCAGTGTCCGTTTTTTCTGTGGCGTTATGAGCCCATATCAGCAAGGTGTACGAAATAGGATTTAGTGCGGATTGTTACGATGCGCTCGATCACGTACTGCTTACGACAAACATCCACGCAAAGACACCCTGTTTCTGCTATCTGCAGCAGTCAACGCACTATATGTACATACGAGTATGTCACAATTTTCAACCCATTTTACTGAACTTTCTTAACGCGTAAGTATCTGCCTTAAAGCAGTTTGGAAATTGTATGTTTGGCATGGTTGGCAAAGATGCCGGCTATAAACTGCGAAAATAAAGGTTACTGTGTCAGAGTATGCAATCAATTAATTATTTATCCATTTTCGTTTGGGTTCGTGATCAAATCAAAATTACAGCTCACAGAAGGGTGAGAATATATAAAAGCGCTGCCTTTGGATGACACCATGAGCTACTTAGACAAATTTTAAACCAAAACCTGAAACTTTTATGGCAATCATGGAAAAACTCCAAACAAAAAAAAATCTCACAACAACCACTTGTGTGGAAGGACTCCTCCAACACAATCATACAAATAAAAGATGTAAAACTTATTTAAAAAATAAAAAATAAATCATTTATTCTCTATCTAATTGTGTATCCACATAGCAGATATCCACTATTTCCGTTCATATTAACTTCCGGATGAGTCCGATTCGGCAGAATCTGGTACATTCGCAACCAATTCGATGTCAAGTGTAAATTGGTCACTTCAGTAGTTGATTTCAGCTCCACATACAAGTCCATCAGAACTTCTTTGCATTGACTAAAGATAACAAGTGGCCGGGAAGGCTTCACGAATGGTAACAACGCTTTGGTAATGTTTAAGGGATGCTCCTTAACTGCAATTACCAGAGAATCGAATTTCTCCCTCATCAACTCACACGCCTGTTTGTTTTCAATTTGCCATTTTTGCAGTGGCTTTGCGCCAGATGTTTGTGCAATCTCCGCAGGCGGATCATCTAATCTTGGTTTTTTACTTGGATTTTCTTCAGTCGGTGTTTTGACCAGCCCTTCTAATACTTCTTCCTGTTCGACTGGTGATCCTTGGTAGAATTCTCGCAGAACAGAATAAATATTAACTGAAACACAGCGTTTGGTCTGTTCTTCAGGCATGTTTAGGGCTAGGATAGCTTGTTTTTGTGGAACATTGCCTGGATGCATGTGCACAAGATTCCCTTCAGTGTTGGCACCGATTGCATTGAGAAATGTCGCTGGTAGAAGTCCATTTGTACCGGATTCATAGAGAAGATAATTGCCAAAGGCACTCACCCCCGAGTAAGAAATCATTTGCGAAAGCGTGTCGATACGAATGCCCATGATTTTCTCGGCATCCTGGCGATAGTAGATTTCCGTTAGCAGCCTAATTGATGGTTGTCGGATTTGAACGAATTCGAAATATTTCTTTTCCTTCTTCTTGAGGTACTTCTCTTGTGAGTACTCAGTTTTTGAATTGAATGTTTTCGAGTTCTCTACAATTTTCTCGATGATCTTTGACGATTCATTGCATTCCTCCCGAAGTTTGGATATGTCCTCAGAACGCAAGTTTTGCGATTCTCCATCGTCAATGATGTTTCTGTTGTCCACACCACTCTCAGATACAGCTACAACTTCACAGATGTTTCGCATTTCACTCTCGGAGCAGAGTTGCAGAATGCAGGTTCGTTGACGTCCTTTACATTCTTTTGGAACCATCTTAAAGGTGGAGTAGTAAGAGTGTCCATCGATGGCACGAAGTTCTAGATTGTCTTTGCCAAGCATTGCTGTGGAATCGAGATTCCCGAACTTATGGAGTTTTGTGTATTTTTGTCGCTGCAAGATCACATAGTCACCGACTTTTATTTTTGAGGGATTTTCAAGCATTTTTTCAGTAAAATTTGTATTTGTTTGTTAAGGCGTGCAATTATTTAAACAACGTAGTCAAAAATTTTCAGCGGTCCGGTCAGACGTCAGAGAATGCGAAGAATGCGAAAACGAAGGAAAAAACAAAAAACGAGCACGTGAAGCAGACGTCAAATGAAAGGTATGTTTGTCTCTACATAAAACTTGAAACGATTGTACGTTGTTTTGGTAGCTTTTAAACTTGGGGTTTACATTGTAAAGACTGACAAATCCAGTGTGTTTGATACCTTAAATATTTGGACTAATTATTACTGTTCAAGAGTCAATTGTCTGATCATGGATCATACTTTAATCGGTGGACCTTTCGTGTTTTTTTTTTTTTTTAATCAGATATATGCAAGTACAGAAGCGATAAATATGAGTTAAGCGGTCAACAAATGAAACAAAAGGTAAATGTTGTTGACTTAGGACCTGGTTTACCCCGATTTAGTGCACAGTTCCCGAGATTGGTGTGAAATCGTCGGTTTGTTCTGGTACGACGGCCATGATTTCAATTCTTTTCACTGTTAACTTGTTTTAACGGCTTGAATTTCTATATCCATCTTCATGTCAATTAGGAAAACTTTTTACTTTTCAAATAGTTCTAATGAAAATTTCACAATTCGATATCTCCGAGTTATTGACAACCTTTTAAATCAACCTTCTCCGAAATGATCGATTGGTTACATTTTAAAAGAAATCGAAGTTTTTTGAAAACGTCGAACTCCTTTTGAGTAAATCCACTATTACTGGTACAAAGTTATCGCGACACTATGGTCACATTGTCACAAGGTTCCTGTTTTATAAAACCGACAGAGCTAGAACATCACTCAATTTGACAACTCAAAATTAGCAGACTATTTTTTGTTTACCTACGTTTATCGACGAATTTCAGAAATATTTCATTAATTTCTTAATAAAACCATGGCCAAACATCATCCAGATTTAATTTTCTGTAGAAAACAACCAGGAGTTGGTGAGTTACATTGCCTTAGCCTCCTGCACAATATAACCAATTTGTATCTTTCATCTGCAGCTATTGGACGACTTTGCGAGAAATGTGATGGAAAATGCGTGATTTGCGACTCCTATGTCCGACCGTGTACGTTAGTGCGGATTTGTGACGAATGCAACTATGGTTCATACCAAGGACGTTGTGTTATTTGCGGCGGACCAGGCGTTTCTGATGCTTACTACTGCAAGGAGTGTACAATACAGGAGAAGGATGTGAGTGAGCCTTCAGGTAGAAAGTTTGTTTCGTTTTGGCTTAAATGATTTATTTTCCAGCGTGATGGATGTCCAAAGATTGTCAATTTGGGTAGCTCGAAGACTGATCTGTTTTATGAGAGAAAAAAGTATGGATTCAAACAAAGGTTGGTCATGAAAAGGAAAGAGTACTCGTCTCAGAAACTCATTTAAATATCACTTCTTCTCTTTGCAGCTATTAACCTCATGATCTGGTATGGAAAAGTCTCCTGTCTTGTTTAAGTTGTTAGATATAAGAGTCACTGTAACTTTTTCATTTGATAAATAATAACTTAAGTATAAGGTCAAGAGTGGAACGTTCTTATTTTAATTAGACAACGCCACTGACGGGTTGGTCTATGCCCAGAACAGGCTTTTAGTTAATTTTAAATGTTAGCCAATCGTCCCTAGTAATAGACTCCATGGTGATAAAAGCTCTTACCTGCTTGTATATACCACGTAAGGTGAGATTTTACTCTACTGTTTTATCTCATTGGTGTTGATTCGGAGGTTCGTCGGATCAAATTGATACCCGTTCACTCTATGCGTTCTATTCTAACCACAACGAAGCCGTTGTTTTTGAATCCTTGTGGCCCGGTTGGTGTCGGTGTATAGATAGAACAGTTCAATGATGACTGCGGCTTAAATCAGCGTCAACCACATGGAATATTTTTGCTGTCTCCCTATACCATAGAGTAGGGGTGGAAACCCCAAATCGGTTTCACTCGCGGATGTCAGCGCTACACTGATTTAAGGAAAATAATATGGAAGTACGGCATCATCGAATTGGACTTAAATGAATGCATTACCTCGCCGCGTATTCTTGCACAGCGAAATAGAAATAATCCCGAGTAGAAATACTCGTGTGAAAGGTCGTAGAATACCGGGGGTGACAATTTTGTTAAATTACTTACTTACTTTAGGTGGCGCTACAGTCCGGGGTGGACTTGGGCCTCAGTTAACAAGCGTCTTCACGGTGTTTTGCTAGCTGCCTCCAGTTTCGCATGCTTAGTTGGCTGAGGTCCCCTTCTTGGTCTTGAGTCTTGGTCTTCCTTTACTGCGCTGTCCCTTGGGGACGGGTTCGAAGACTTTTTGGTCTGGAGCGTTGTTGTCCATCCGCTCTATATGACCCAGCTATCTCAGTCGTTGGATCTTCACTCTTCTGGCTAGGTAGATGTCGCTGTGCAGTCCATACAGTTCGTCGTTGTAACGCCTCCTCCACGCACCGTCAATGCGGACAAGACCGAAAATCACTCAAAGAATATTCCTCTCAAAGCAGCCAAGAGCACCCTTATCCATTTTGTACAATGGCCATGAATCTGCGCTACTGGGATTATTAAGGTCTTATTCTTCGTTTGATCTCAGCGCTGCTGTCGCGGAGCAAGTCCTTAACCACCTCAAAGTCATGTCCGTCGAAGGCGACGTTCTGTCCGAGACGTCGGTGTTGTTGTCTAAATCCTTGTTGACATCAAAAGTTTCGGACGAGTTTGACCGAGATGCACCTGACGCGAAGAAACTGTGAAGCCTTACGTTGAACGGTTGAACTTGCAACAAACAACCAAAACTGGTTGTCGATTACATACCCCTTTCGCCAACGCCTTAACAATCGCATTGGCGCTGATCTGTTGAATTAATGCCAAGAAACCATGATAAAATACGCCACTGCGCTTCAACAACTAGTCAATGAAATCGTGCTGAAAGAAGAGGAAGGCTGCTCATGAACTTTATGAACAAATGAACATGACATAAACTTCTCTCGAAAACTAAGGAAAAATATGAAAAGCGCATGATCGAGCAAATGAGGTCATGAACAATGTTCGGATCCGCACCAAACCGCATAGGGACAAGCAAGAAAACTTAATAGTAGAGTCTATGCTGAGGATATGGAAAAACAATTTTGTAGGCGGACTGTTCAGCCGACTCAAAATTAAGTAATGTTAGCAATAATTAAACTTGAGAAGGTATAAAAAGGCTGGCGGACCAGTGGCCTTACTTGCCAATTTATATAAGGGAGCTGGATATGACCTCGCAGAAAGCATACACCAACTCATTTCCAAGACTTAGTTGGAGGAAAGTTTGTCTGATGAATAGAGTTTTAGAAGTATCAGCGTCCTTCATAACAAGATCCTGTCTGTGGAATTATGTGATCACCTAAAACCATTTGTCGAGCATCTCATTGGGCCATAACACATCGTTTTTAGGCCTTCATAGAAGGTTGGAATCTTTTGTAATTTTTAGACCAAAAAAATGCACGCAGATCCTTATGAATTCTAAACGAACACGTTTACTCTATTCGAAAAAATGAACTGAAAAAAGAAAAGCAAGAACGTGCTTTAAAAAAGGACAACAATAGCTGCGAATTTTTACAGCCAGTAAAGATGCGTAAAGGCGTGCCCATAGAATAAATTTCAACACTCCTTCTAATTCTATATTCACCAGTCCAAGAGAAGCAACTTTGCCGAGATTTCAGAAAAGGGCTTAGAATGGCGGCATAATTTTCCAAATGTCTGTGCCACTACTTACACACGAAGATATTGTTGGAAAGATGCATTCGACGCATTGAAACGTTAGGAGTTTTGTCATTGATGTTATACCCTTATAATCTCAGTCCTGCCATATGGGGTATGTAGACGTACAAACGTCACCGAAGGCGAATATCATAAGTCACTTTGTGCGTAAGATTCTTCGAATGATATGTGACGGTTTTTGCATTAACGGGCTTAGGAGAAGGAGGCATAGCTGTGGACTCTATGAATTGTTCAGACCTTGACCTGTTTACGAAAGCTCGCATCAAACTCCTGATCTGATTGGACCTAAACATCCCGCGCAACGAAAATACACTTTATTGCTTTGGTATGAAGTTGACAGTGCGCGCATTCCTCTATCTTAAGTGAAACGATGTCGAATGGGGTACAATTGAGTGGAGAAACTAAGGCAGTTTTCATTGTCTTGTAAAAGCTGAATGACATACCATATGCCTCGAAATAGCGCAATAAATTGGATTCAATGGGAGTTCTGCAAGAAGATTCCCTAACAAATATTATCAGGATTATACTCTGATGACAGAAATTGGCACAGAGCTGAAGAGGTGTATCACTGGTCGGCAATAACCGGGAAAGATGAGGCCTAGCATGAGAAGCGGATTTATTACCGCATCGAAGGGAGTTGGAATCTGACACCTGTGAAGCTACTAGTGTCAGAGCTCATAGAATAAGAGGTGGGCTTGCTAGACAAAAGGCCATTGCGTACCAGCAAAATGAAGAAAACGTGCCATAGCCTTTCTATGAAAGGGCCACACTGGAGTGTTCAAAATTTCTATTCTGAGATGTGACCTGGTTTAACCCAATCTGAGCAGGTGGGAAACAGACCGTGTTTCGTAGAATAGGCAAAGGCTACAGCGAAGCTCCTTATTTAAGGAGTGGGGTTGCATCAATGCAATTGGAGTTGAGTCCTTAAATATGCCGGAGGTGACAGTCAATCCAATGCGACAGAAAGAAATCGTATTGAAGGGTGTTGTACCAACATTTTTTTTTCATGTTTCTTAATGCTCTAAAAGTCTTCTGATTTTACATGTTAAAGTTCCCCCCACAGTTAAAATATTCGAAAGAAGAATAAGAAACAGAATCCCAGTCCCATCGAAAAAGTCACTGCAATAAGGCCAAAAACCATCCCGGATCTCAAGCGCGTCATTGAAAAATTGTAGTTTAATGCAATTTTTGACGAAAAACTTGGTAATCTGTATGTTTGCAAGCAAATAGGTGTTAGGGCGAAAAGTGCTGATATGAAGTACTAAAAAAAGTTTGATCCGCCTACAAAGGATTTAGAGAGAAAAACCGAGGCCACGAAATATCAGTAAAAATCTATTTTTTGCCGCTAATGATGACGAGACTAATATTTTGGAAGCTCAGATATTTATGAGGATCGTCATCGGAAAAAGCTTACCAAGCTTCATTCAATCGATTACTTATTTGCTGACATTCTTCTGAATTCACTTCTGTTAAAACTGGTTCCCTAGGTTGATCGCAAACAAGAAACTACATACACCCAACTAGCAGCCACCACTCACAATTAAGCACTAAAGACTAAATGACAAATAAAATCAAATTACCAGCACGTATGCAATCATCAACTTTTCGCAATCACCTTTAGGTGATAGTTGGAATTAATGAATTGGTCTACCTACTCTCCGTTTGTTTATTTTATGACACATTTTATAGACAACAATAAAATGCGCCGCCACACCCTACATCTATTCCACTAGCAATTGCGTATCGTATCGTGTCGTCGCAACCCTCAGAAGTCCGAAATTTGTCGGAAATTCTCCCCGTAATAAAATGCGCCAATTAATTAACCAACCGCTGCAGTCTTTTCCTTGCCACATTCATCTCATTCACATCCTAGTCATGCAATAAATATTTCTATTGAAAAACATATCAGCTCTGATAAGGAATTCATTTCCAGATTCGGAATTCTTGTAAAAAAAAAAAAAAAAAAATCGATGATAGCACACAACTATCAGCCATCGTTGCGCGTGCGATTTAAGGTGCTAAACATCGATTAATTCGACTGGCGATAGTTTTGGCCTACGTGATCACGTATTTATGACGTCGTATGGACGTCCCAATGGATTCTCTAAAGCAAAACCAGAAACCGTCTACAAAATACAACTCACAACACGAAACACACAGGCAAAATGGTTAACAGTTATTGTTTCATTTTAATTCCTCGCACTAAAATTGAAGCAATTTTCCACAGCTTGAATGATTCGCATCTGTTTGATGTTTCATTTTTGGTTGTTATCAACATTCTTAGTGTTGTATTTTAAGTTAATGTAATTCAAACAAAATTTAAATAAGATAAACTAGGAAAGTTGTTGTTCTGGTTGTTGTTGTAGTGTAACTGTTGTGTTCGTTTCTTCTTTTCTTCTTGGGAGGCGATGTGTGTTATTATGCTTATTTATAAGGACTACAGCATTTATACAGGTGCTTTCTCGATCAATTTGAACCAGTGACCGCATTCACAGCGTTTTGGTGAGCCCTTTTGTAGCCACATCCATTGGACATAGGTTTGATCTTCGTTACCTGGTGAATAAATAGACAAGAGAACCCAACAGAGTTCTATAAAATCAAACTGATTTATTTGGGATGATAACATTCAGACTTACAGATACATCCAACCATACGTGCATCAAAGGCAGATGGAATTAGATTTGGTGCATCTTTGCTGCCAACACCACGTTTGAAGACTTTTAAATCGAAGGGGTCATCGTTGCCGGCAGCCTTTGCCAAAAGTTCACGCTTTTCAATACCAGTAGCGTGCTCCAATGGATCGTTCATCACTGTGGGAGAAGAGAACAAACAGAGAATTCTATTTTTGAGTTTATTGTCTTATTTAATACAAAGAAAAAATTATAGAAACTTGGTTACATAAACAACAAAGCGTCGATCAATGATGAATGGGACAGTGATGATATTGGGAACGTTCTTTTCACATTTTTTCCCAGATTTCATTGTAAATGTTACGAAATCTTGAGCAAACTCCATGGAAGGTTTACCTTTGCAAAGCTAACATAACCCACACACTCTGTGATTATCGTGTAAGGGGTTAACTTTTCGCCTTTATCTGGGTTACATAACATAGACTTTTTGATGAATGACCATGTACATGGCGTATTGAAAACGTCTTCATTGAAAAATTAAAAGTCGTTTGGACAATTTTATATCAAAAACCACGAGATTACGTAACGACTGTCGTTTGGTCAGTACATTTAAAAGCGAGCGAGAAATGTCAGACGCGCTAAACCTCGTTTTTTTTTCTCTAGTTGTTCGTCTCGGGGTTTTCATCTGTGAGGGGTTAAATTTTTTTTTTCATTTTTTCTTGGAGATTACAACTTACTTCTGCATAATCGAACTGGAGTGTAGGTGACATTTTGACGAACTGCTGCACGGACGCCAATACGACCACAAAGCGATGCCATTTTAATTGTAGAAATTTCGTGATAAAATTAAGAATTTTCGCGTATTGACAAGACGATAACTATTTCACACTCAAAGGTTGAAGAAAATTCTTCAGTGCTATCGACCAGAAGTTGACAGTCGTTTGGGGTGAAGTTAGTGACAGTTGGTGGTGTGCAAAGGCGTTGGTGTCAGAGGTGATTTATAGGTGGAGCTAGCTTAGTTTGATAGCGCACTATGTAATGATTGGAAAAATCGAAGAATTTAAAAATGCTATCACATATTGAATAAGATCATTGAGCTATGAATTCGACTTTAATGAAACTGATGTTTTGTATTTGAATGATAACGGAGTGATGATGATTTTTCTTTCGGGTTTTGCCGCGAATCTCTACCTAATTACTCTCTTGTTCTACAGTACAGCGTAGATCTCTGGTTCAATCAATAGGTCACTCCTGTAAGCGCGGTTTATGGACATTTCACAAAGGTTTAATGGTGTTTAGACTTACTTGTGACTTCAACACAAATCTGCCTTTCGCCATTGACATCTTACTGTGTTGATATTGGTTCTATTGCCAGCGTATGTAAGAAGCTGCACAGACTTTCCAAACATAAAACCTCTGTTGTTCGCTTCCAAGTTCCGTTTCGTTTTCTTAAGCTTAATAGATACACTTTGTATCACTTTGATCTCGGTAAAATTGCCTAGGAATTTTCAAACTTTGTCCCTAGAGGTGCTGTCATATGAGGTATTAAAAATGATGAAGAAGTGTTCAATATTGATCTCAAATCCTTGGATAACATCTTTCGTAATGTGTATATTTGGCTTTGATAGTTGCCAATCTGCAGGAAAAAGTCAAGCATTTCCAGGCGTGACGTCCTGCTTTCTGATTTTGATGCCACTGCTCGTAGATTCATCAAGTATCTTATTGAAAAATTGTTCGGTTTCTTCACAATACAGCGTTGCAAGTAATGAAAATGCTTTTACTACAACCTCCCAGAGAATTTCCTTCTCAACCGTAGCGTCCTACATATTCTAGATAAGCCTCAGGCAAACTTATATAACTACATCTTCACACAGGCTTAACTAAATGCGATAGTAAATCCGGGTTCATAAGCCGACCCAAACTCGAGGATATCACATTAGGTCTAATAAGCCGGCGAATATGAGAGTATTAGGTGTACTTCAGAACAATTTAATTCACCACACTAAAACACCATTTTTAAGCATAATATTGCACCTATGTTACACCCTGTAATAACTTCTATTCACTTTAATCTAACGCATACTAGGTGGCACCCAAATCATTAAGAACACAGACTTTTTCACATTCAGACTTACGTTACGTGAAAATTTCGTTACCTGGGAAACTAACAATTTGTAAACAAAAATATTTTGCAAACCATTTCTACCTCCGGCTAATTTATTAAATAAAGAAGATTAAATTGAATTAAATATGTCAAAAGGAATCGTTAGCTTTGATATATCCAAGAATGAACGATTTCAACTATCGGACAACTACAAGATGTTACACCGTAAGATTAAAATGAACTGGAAAGTTGAACAGTGAGTCTAATAACCTATTCGTGAAGTTTTTTCTATTTGATTTTCAAACGAAATAATTCCTGTTTTAGAAATGAGGGAGAACTGAGCAAGGAGAAATTATCAAGAATAAATATTTTCGTCTTACCCGGTCCCCAGGATAAGTTTACAGAAGACGAATTCATTGTGCTGAAGGTGGGTTAGTTTATGGGGAAATGTCTTAATTTTCTTCAATTGTTTAATGCATTACAGGAGTTTGTCGAAAACGGTGGCAAGGTAATCGTGCTTTTAGGTGAAGGTGGCGAGAATGATTTTAACACAAATGTGAACTTTTTCCTTGAGGACTACGGAATGTATATCAATAGCGGTGAGTTGTCTTCTGTTGTACTCGTATCTTAATGGTAACAATCTTAACACAAATTGGCTATTAATGCCGAGCGACATACTTCCAAAATTAATGGACGGAGAGTTTTAGGAATGTAAAAGTAAAACCCCATGCGACCAGGACACATCGTCTCGACGATCCATCAGAAAACCGACGCCTAGGACAGGCCTTATCATAGCTTTGTAGATCTATTCTAATCTAATCCTCTATGACAAGCCTCATGTCTTTCACGCAGCCAAAAGGAAGGCAGCGTGTTAGAGGCTTTCGATGTAGCATGTTTAGTCTAAAGAAGTTTTTATTCAGGAAGAAACGTAAATATTAAGCTTCGTTGGAGAATTGGATTGTTGTGTCTTTAGATGATCCAATCCAGTCAACCTCCTCCTTCTGAGGGAATGACTGAAAGACCATTTCTAGTGAACAAATCGTTAATCATGCCTATGGCTGTCGGCTAACTCATCTGCATTTGCTTTAGCTTGGGGAGTGTGTTGTCAGGTTTTATCCATTTTTGGTATAAAGGCTACTCTAATTGTTTCGGCGAGGTTCCAGTATGTACACATGCCAACGCTGGGTTAGCAGTGAAGATACAAGGTGGCGCAAAATTAATCATCCAATTTTGTTTTTGAATTACTTTTTTACTAAATAAGAAAAAAGATTTTGAGTGATGGAAATCTTTATTTGGGCCTTTACAATTTTTTCTGTTAAGTGGTTTATCGCATATTTTATGGATTTCTGCAAGAAAGTGATAACTGTTCGCATTCCTATTGTATATTCTCTTGTTAGCATAAGCCCGCGAGTTCAAGTAGCCCCAAAGAAAAAAGTCTGGGATGGTCAAATCGGGCGATCTTGCTGGCCATGCCAAATCGCCAAAACCGGAAAATACGCGACCAGGAAACGCTTCTTTCACAACACAATATCCATTGTGGCTCGTGCTGTGTGTGCAGCTGCTCCGTCTTGTCGAAGCCACATGCTCACCAGGCCCCGCTCATCCAATTCCGGCAGTAAGAAGTCGTTTATTATGGCCCTGTAGCGTTCGCCAGTAACAGTGACCGTATTGCCGGTGGCGCCCCCAAAAAAATACGGCCCAATCACTCCTTCCGCGTGAACGCCGCATCACACAAAGCCAAAGTGAATTTAATGGCTCTTTGTGCATCACACGCGGATTTTTGCTTATTGACGTAACAGCTTAAGTGGAAATACGCCTCGTCGCTCATGATGATTTTCGACACAAAATCGTCCTCTTCGTTGTTGAGATTGAGGACGGCTGGATGGCACTCCATTGCTTGTCTGTTTGTATTCTGCAGCTGTCTAGATCACAAATGTCAAATATGATTGACGTACGACGCCATTGGCAAAAATTATAACATCTTCCGATAGGATGATTAATTTTGCGCCATCTTGTACATCCAGAGTTACCAACAGCTGGTCTGTAGCCTCTTTTACAAGGACTCGATATATGCTATGCGTGCGATTCAACTTGAAATCATCATCCAACAATTGATAAGAAATATTAGCTCCGGGATTATGTGTTATTCAACTCAATTGCAGCTTGGTTAATAGGCGAGTCTCAAACATAAGAGATAGAGTCTGCTTTTGAGGACTTTGATTAACCTAATAAAAGATAACTTGATGTGTTAAGTATTCGACATATTTTTGATATATTTCTTATAAAACACATAACGTGAAGCAAAGCCGAAAACGTATCAAAGTATTATGCATACTGAAGAAATTGTTGACGCTGTAAACGAAAATGCAACAGAATATTCTCGATCCGGCGACGATCGCAACAGTTTGGTCTTTACAATTGAATCTTGAGCAGGCTGAAGCCGAGACTTATTTTTTTTATGAAAAAATCATGCTCAGTGACGAGATGACGCTATTTTTGACGTGAATTGGCCACTGAAATAGTGCACTAGATCACTCCTTGTGGGGCCCTTAGTTAGGTCTTTACTGTCTGCCGATAACTATTCAGGTAGGGCCCCAAGTACTTGCAAGAGTGGCTTTAGATTGGATGGACAAGCTAGGTATACTTACTTACTCACTTACTTACTTAGATGGGGTGGACCTAGTCCTCGACTAACAAGCCTCCCAAGTTTCCGCGTTCTTTAGGTAAGTGCTCTTACTCTAATCTACTGCGTTGTCTCGTCTGGTAAGATTGGAAGACTCTGTAGGCTGAAACATTGTGGTTTATTGGCTCTAGGCGTCCTAGCTGTACAGATTCGTAGAATTTTCTCCTTCAAAGCCCGTCAACGCAAATGGGCCGGATATTTTTCAAATAATTTTTCTCTCGAAATAACTGAGGATATCTTTATTCTCATTCGATAAAGTTCATTCCTTTCCTCCATAAACCAGGATGGTGAAGATCGAGGTCTTGTATAGAGTCTCCTTAGTTTTTTTTTAACTCATGACCAATACCGGTTTCATATAACAGCATAGTTTGTTATAGCGTTGAACATGTCGAATTGTCTGCCCTGAAACTACGATTTGCGGACAGCATTGATTTTCTGTTACTATTTAGAGAAAATCGCTGCAGAATCGCATCGAATACTTGTCGCAGCTTACAGTGAGCATGCTCTTGATAAATCATTCATACATAAAGAAAACCGAAAAAATTGAAGACAGCGAGTTGCAAAGATTATTGGATGAGGATGACACCCAAGTGGAACAACAAATCGCGGTTCTATTAAATGTGACACGAGAAGTCGTCTCTATATGTTTGAAAGCCATGGGTCTAGAAGATGAGAAAATAGGTCCTACGTGAACTGAATGAAAGACAGCTGGTAAACCGAAAACCCACTTTCAAAATGCTGCTCTCCAGTTATAAAAAAAAGTCATTTCTCTATCGAATTGTGGATATACTTTAAATTCCCGGGTAACTCCAGACGAACCACCGACATCGACTACAAAGCCAAATCCCTGTGGGGGCAGAAAATGCTCTGTGTAGGGTGGAACTAGAAGGGCTTCGATGCATTATGAGCTCCTAAAACCTCGGGAAACCATTATAATAGACTCGGCTCCGTTCGATTACTACTTTTTTGAATCGATTAGACATGTCCTTGTTGAGCAGCGCTTTATTTCTTACAAAGAAGGCTCGATAACTGGTTTGCCTCAAAGAAGCAATAGCTTTTTTTGACGTGGCATCCACATTTTGTCAGACAGGTGGAAAAAATGAAATTCTCGTTGAATCTAGACTTCACATGGGAGCATGTACAATGTTGCCAAAATCCTCTAAACGGGATCACAAAGTTCCATGGTAACCCAACTTGAGTTACCGAGTTATCCACCGATTCTAAACACTTAACGCCCCTCAGATTTTGTTCAAATTAAATAAATGTGCTGTCTCGCTGAAAAGCGAAATAGGTGTCTGCAGTAAGGCATGCTATTGTTAAAGCCATTTTCGATTTGATGGCAAACAACTAGCCCTTTCAATAAGTTAAATAGCAAAATCCTCGATGTCAAAATGAGCCAAGATACAAATGAATTTGAATTACCTCCAAACACCTTTTCCATTCCACAACCTAATCCAATGTTTAAATTTTAGACACTGTTGTCCGCCCGCATTATTATAAAAACTTCCACCCCAAGGAGTGCATCATCGGCGGTGGTGTCGTCTGCGAATCAATGTGGCGACACCTTCTCAAACAGGACATTGAAATCGTTGAATATGACTTTACAGATGAAAAACATCGTGTTCACTTTCAATACCCATTTGGAGCTACACTTAACGTCACCGATCCAGCCAATATCCTTATGACAACTGGTCCTGTCGTTTACCCGTTTAATCGACCTCTAGTCGGATACTACTGCAACGAACGAAATGGAAAAATTCTTGCTATCGGCTCTGGATACATCTGGCATGATAAGTATCTGACAGATAAAACTAATGACGCCATTCTGGAGTATTTTCTCAATCTCCTATCGAATGACGAAATGCGATTTACACATTTGGATTTTAACGACGTTGAGGTGAGTTAATCCTTTCCTTTATCGTTTGTATCCACTTATGTTTAATACATGTTACCACTACTTAATAATAAATGTCGTTTTAGATAAATGACACTAAAGTGTTTACGGATATCTCATTTCTGGCTGACTTGCCTAGACCATGTCTAGTGGACTCAATTGGATCGGAGACACCGTCTGATTTTCGACAAATGTTTGACATGACACTATTTTCGCTAAGCAATCGCCTGTTGAAGGATGTCATAGATACGTATCGGCAATTAAATGTAAAATACGAACCGCTTAAGATAATTAAACCACAGTTTGAGATATCATTACCACCGTTGCAGCTTGCGGTAAGTACGCATACACTCAGGAACGTTTCTATGAATATTGTGCGAGTTGAATTTCCACCTCCTTCACCTAACCCAAGTCTCTCTGTTTGTTTGTAGGCTTTCCCACCGATTTTCAGTGAACCACCGGCGCCACCACTGGAGCTATACAATCTTGACGAGGTATTTAGTTCATCACGGTCACAACTGACACAGATGACTGGCAAGTGCTTGTCATCGATACAAGCGAAAGATCCCCGTAAACCCATCAATGTTAAGGAGTTGGAGAATTATATTAGGGAATGTGGCAGGATAACTGGAGTGAGTCCCAGTGATGGGCAGGAAATGCCAGCTAAGGAGATCCTTAATATAATTGCTGTTAGTATTTGTAGCTTTAAACCATATATAGATGAGTGATAGATGTACAAATAAACGTATGACGGTGTCGGTTAGATACATTTTGCAATACTCACTTAGATCAGAGCACCAACGCGTGATTGCGACGTGAACTGTTTTGTCTAGTGCATTCTGTTGGATTTTCTCTTCATAGAAATTTACAACTAATGCAAAGGCTGAAAATAGGAAAAAACTGGAACATGCAATCGGATCGAGTTGCAAACGACAGACGACAGGCAACACTGTCGCTATTAATTGTTTTCATTGGTAATTTAAAAAAAAAAAATTGTTTTAAGGTTTTATTGTGTTTGTTGAAATTTGAGAATAGTTTTATTTTTTACATCGTTCTGAGAGCTTACTAATGGTCGACGACAGCAAGTTTGACGTTGACGACGAGCTTGGTTAGTTGCGAGTACTTGCATTGTTATTCCAAAGAGATACCCTGGAGATAAGGACTTCCGCCCATCGTTAAGGTATCTGTATGTAATATGTGCACCTGATTGGTAGAGTTGAATGGGAAAGGAAACAACATGCCAACGACTATGATAGACTGACGACAGTTTATATCCTGACACCTTGTCGGAAGTTCCAGAAAATTGCTTGCTATTGAGGTTGTGATTATTTGTCAATAAGAGTATGGGTATGTGATATTTTGACAAAAATAAAATTCAAATCAATATCTCCATTTCAAATTAATGAAAGGAATAAATTAATAAATGCCATGGAGGTGCACCTTTCTTAAATCCTAGATCCCGAGCCATGTGAGCTCGAGTCAATATTCCGTCTTTACGAATATAACTCACGATTATGTGAGCTTTGAGAGCTATCTGACTGTATATGAATCCAAAAGTCAATAGCTGACTATATTTTTACGTTTCCGAGATTTTGAAAGTCAGAGACACCGTCACAAATGCCACTTTTGGAGTGCCAAGCTTCATAAGTACTACAACCAAAGAGGGTCTGTGATTTTTCTACGAGGGTTGCCTAAAAAGTTTCCGACCGAACAATGATACAGGACATTTTTTCTAAAAATTTTTTTAAATTTTTTTGTAACTCTACACACTTCTCCCAGCGATGCTCCCATCACTCTAACAAAATAATAGCAAAATAATTTTTCACGAAGGTGATTGCCTCCTCATTTGACGGGGGTAGATCTGGTGAATAAGGTGGATGGTCAAGCAGATTTTCGCCATGGCAATTGCTGAGGTGTGAGACGGCGCGTTGTCTTGGTGACAGAGGATTTTCTTTTACTGCAAATGTGGCCGTTTTTCCGCAATTTCTGCCTTCAGCTTGGCAAGTAATGATGCGTAGTATGCTCCTGTAATGGTTTTTCCTTTTGGAAGATAATCGATTAAGATTAGTCGCCGCTATTTTGAGCCGACTCGCCTTTTGCAGTCCACTGTTTTGACTGTAGATTAATCGGCGCAAAAACTCGGATTTATTACGCCTAAACTGCGCCAAGAGAGCGGTGGAAATGTTCATTCGAACACGTTTTTGGTCTAACGTAAGCAAACGCGGCACCCAATGCACGGACAGCTTATTCATGCCTAAATCTTGATTTTATATGTAAGAAACACGTTCTTTGGACATTTTCATAACCTCTACTATCTCTCTCACTTTAATTTGGCGGTGGTCTAACACCATTTGGTGAACTTTAGCAATGTTATCGTCAATGGTTGCAGTTTTTGGACGTCCCGAACGTTCATCATCACTGTGGTAAATGATGGTACAGAGTCCCCATACACAGAGTCCAACTCATTTTTGATTTGCGTAGGCGTATTGCCTTTCAAAAACAAGAATTTAATAACAGCTTGATACTCAATTTTTTCCATTTTCACAAAAAACACTCACATCAACTCACTCAAACGACTGTCAACTAAAAACTGCGCGTCCAAAATAACGGATACTTCGGTAAATAACTGTCAAAAGATGCACAACTATCATTCACTAGCTTTTAGTGATGAGTGCCGCTATCTTTACGTTGCGGTCGGAAACTTTTCAGACAACTCTCGTACTTTGACATTTGTAAAGTAATCATTTGCTAAACTCCTAAAGAATGCGGAGATGTTACGATCTTTTTGCGGAGTAATTCGTCGTTAATTTGGCGCAGATTTCCCGGTTGTCCGACACAAACTGAGCAAACACTAAGACGTAGGGTCTGGACAGCCCCGGAGCACCCGTTGTG
Source organism: Volucella inflata (assembly GCA_928272305.1). NCBI lineage: Eukaryota > Metazoa > Arthropoda > Insecta > Diptera > Syrphidae > Volucella > Volucella inflata. Next base: position 4,262,863 of record OV743717.1, on the reverse strand, counting down.
TGGTTCGCAGCTGTGGTTAAAGATGCCGCAGGGGACCTCGGAGTATCGAGCAGACGACGTACGCGACGAAAATACGCGTATAACCCACGAAGAGCCATTGCACCCGCTTTAAGATACTGCATGGTGTGGTGTTTACGCTGGAGGAGTCATAAGGCTAGTGCCACAGAGGCATGCTTAACGACTTTCTCCGTTCTCAATTGGATTGATTTGGACTGGAGAATATGTGGTTTCAACAGAATGGAGCAACGGCGTATACTACACGAGCTACAACCGAAACTCTGAGGGCTATATTTCTGGGTAGCCTAATCTCTCGTTTTGGCGATTTGTACTGTCCGGCAAGATCGCCTGATTTCGTGACGTTTTTTGAAGCTACCAGTTTATATCAATAAGCTTCAGACTCTTGAAGAGAATATCCTTCAAGCATCCCAGGAACTAACCCCTGAAGCTCTGGCATGACTGATGAAAAATGCTATACTCGGGCCCGAATGGTCATCAATTCTGGCGGCGGCCACTTAGCCAATATCGTTTCCCCGACTTAATGGAAGCAAATTTAAGACATCAGATAAGCATAATCCAAAAGGAGAACCGAAGTCGTTCATTCATAAAAAAATTGTAGGGAATATCAGCGAACTTTTGATGTAAAAGGGGGACATCTCGGAAGTTTGAAAGATTCATGTCCAATTCTCAAGCTAACGCTATAGATACAATATTTCCGCGCCGATCGATGTTCGAGTTTGATGGAAGAGGACGTCTGGCTAATTAGAATAATATCTCTACTTCAAGATGCTGACAAGCACAACATGTATTATAGAAAGAAGAGTGGTAACGTAATAGTTTTATTTATGGCAATGATTATCAACATTCCTGTTTCGGAAAATGAACTTATCAACGTTGATGAGGATCGCTATCAATCTCGTCCAGTTGACCTAAAGAAGATCGAAACTCAAAATCAGCGGGGTCAAGCATTATTAAACCAAAGGCATTTCTATTCCAACTTTCGTATTTGTAAACCTTCTGAACTATCATTCTCTCATTTGACTGATTTAGAATTTGTCAGTTACCAGTCAAAGACAACATTCTCTCACATCTATTCCAGTGTAGAACTTGTCACATATTCGTATAACATTTATCTATTTCTCAACAAAACAAAAGAAGTTATTGATGCACTCTCTACTATTGTAGAATTCATCTTAATCTGTAAGCACTATTGTTTTGAAAAGTAGTAAATGCCCTTAGGTGACAACCATAATCAAAACAAACCATGAATCCCTGTGGCTATGATGCCCAACTGTGATTAAGACATAGTTTTTCTTTTCTTGGGACTAACCTCCTGCTGTGATCTGAAGCATTACTATGCAGTCCAGAAGGTATCTATATGCCATCGATTTTATTTATGATTTCTGGTTACTGTCTCGAGCAGAAGCTTGCACCGAAAACTGTTTTTACATCGTGGCATATGGAAATATCGTTGGCGTGATTGGAATTTCAATTTGGAGACTGACAAATGATGGCTCATTGAGAGTCACAGATTTTATGCTTTATCCTAAAAAAAAATAATAACTCACAAAGTTAGGGACATCACACTCAAAAGTCTGCCGTCTTCCTTGAATAAAGGATTGTATCTCATGTAAATGAGAAAGAAAGGAACCGTGAGAACAAATCCGAGTACTAATTTAGATAGACACTTCTGTTGCTATTCCCCATGGATTAATCTATTTCATGAGGGAACTCGTTCATTTTAGGCACTCTTTCACACTTCCACAACACTTTTCACATCGTTACCACTTCACAACAAATCAAGTCAATCACTGTGAGACTTTGCATACGGCCTTCACGAAAATCCAATTAATCATTCTCAAATCGATACTTTCCGATTCTTCAAATTGGCACCGACCCTCGGTTACCATGAATATCAAACATGCAGTCCATGGTAATTAATTAGGATTCATCTTCTCCTTGGTGTCTAAGAAAACACGGAACTCACTAATAGCTACTTGTCGAGCATACATAAATCTATAAAAGATGCACAACCGAACCGAAAACAATGCGGAAGACCCCTTAAAACTATCAAGAAAACAGTGTATAGTATCTAAAGACGCTCTTTAATTGTATCTTGGGGATGAAAAACAAAATAAATAAGCACGGTTGGTGTCCCCAGGGTAAGAGGAGGTTTTTTGTGTTTTCCTAGTGGCCAGACGCGACATATTCGTATTCGTAAGACATTTTGTTCGTTTACTTTATTTTTATTTTCTTTCTTATTTTATCGGTTAGTCCCGGAAGTATTTGTAGGATACTGATGCATAGTCTTTGACTAATTCATCCCAGCGGAGGCTAATTGATCTGGTTCAAGTCGTTACTTTTTTATTTAATTTTAGTTAGATATTGAATTACCTGAAGCTGATGATGAGGTTGACATTGAATTTTCGATAATGTAATGAAATTCATCTGCTTACAGCCATCACAACTGAGAAAAAAAAGAAGAATATTGTCATGTGTTATTTTGTTTGGAGATAATAAGTAAAACTAAAACTATTTTCAGAAGCAGTAAAAGATGTCGTAAACAAAATTGGAGGGCTCCAGAAGCACCTACGCCAAACATTACCTAGGGCATGATAGAGTGCTGGAATGGATCGGTTTATGCTATTTGTATTTGGGGAGGTTATAGGTGCAAACTGTGTAAATCTGGACATTCAAAAAATATAGAAACACAGAGAACTATTCTGAGTATATAACAAAAATTCCCGAAAGGGCAAAATATGTCCGTTTATGGATACTTAATGGATAGAGATTATATTCTCTCCACTTACCAGCACTCAGGAGACGAACTTTAACAAAAGGTCAAAAGGGTAAATGCACTAGTTCCTTGAGAAATAAATTGTGAAGTATCTGAATGGGGTTTCTAGGTTAAATTCGCCAAGGGGACTCCCAAAAAGAAAATCTGCATTCAACGTCTCGATAAGGCGATCAAAAATAGGTTGGCATTTCTTCAATGCCTAGACGATTGTGCTGGTAATCGAGAATACTGAATAGTTCCGAGAGTATTGCTCCATCCCAGGCTGCTTATCAAGAGTTGATCAGAAGGCATGCTGTTTTTACTGCTACTGATTCAAAGCCCCATAATTGCCTTTCAGTTGATCCTCTCCAAACTGAGGTTGTTCTCTTTACGGGAAGGAGGTATCATTTAGTATTTCAAGGCGCCACGTGTAATTATTTCAGTGTCACCTAAAGTAAAAAACTTCTTTGGACATATTCAATGAAATGTCGAACATCTACAAGGTGCCGTCGGAATTGTGGCAGTGAATCGGCAGGACACGCAAAGACCAATCATATTCACATCATATCGGTTGGTGGAACAATCTTTTACGAAAGTACGTCGCTGGTATTCTTACCAAACTTCAAAGAACGGTCTGTGTTCGTTGCTTAGGGCATGCATGGCTCTGCTCTAGGGGCACTTGATGTTTATATCATGAGCTGCACTCTCGAAACTATCTTCTGTTCAACAAATGGAGCTTTGATGCTTGAAGTACAATCAAAACATTTATGAATGGAATTCGACTACGTTCATATAGCCACTGCGGGCACGTTTGCAGCGGTCGATTCGTTGGACCCAATTTTCAACAACTCGGCCACACATTTCGGCCGAAAGGGCCGCTATTTCGCGTTAAATGTTGGCTCTGAGCTCTTCCAACGTTGTCGGCTTGTTGACATAAACCAATGACTTAACGTAGCCCCACAGCAAATGGTCAAGCGGCGTTAAATCGCACGAAAAAGACGGCCAATCGACTGGAAGATGATTTTGCAATGAAATTCAACATCTTGGCGCATCTTCTCCAGAACCCAATCGGAGAACGTACGTTGCTTCAAATGGTCCATCGGCTTCAATTCTTGAGTCAGCTTGATCTTGTATGGGTGTAAGCCAAGATCCTTGCGCAAAATACGCCATAATGTGGTCTGAGCGATGCCCAGTTCTTGAGAACGCCGTGGAATTGACTGATTTGGAACGTTTGCTACGGACGCCTGAACGGCAGCGATAATTTTGACACTTCGACCAACCTGTTTCTAACTGACACGGCAACATCACACAACGAATATGTAGACTCAAATTTTTGCACTAAACTTATTATTGCCTGTCTACTAGGACGAGAATTACGGCCGAAAATTGGAATTAACGCTCTTAAAGTTGCAGCATTTTTCGTCAAAAAATTACGAATAATGATGGCTCTGTGCGACGGTGCGTTATCATGGTGAAAAATCCACGAGTTTTCTGCCCACAATTCTGGTATCTTTCGACGAATTGCTTCACGCAAACGTCTCATAACACCCAAATAATACTCTTTGTTTACTGTCTGTAGACGTACTCTTGGCTACGTAGCTTTTGCAAATGTCAAGCTATGATGCTAAGATTTAGAGGGAATATCAACAACTAACTTAACAAAAAAAAAAACAGAACTCAAATCGGAAAAATGGGAGCGCCACACGGTGGTTATTCCGGGAACTATTTGATCAAGGTGGTATGCTAGATTATCAGGTCAGTTAAAAAAAAAATAAAACACTGTGGCGCTGGTAGCCCGGTATGGGCCATGGCCTAGCTTCTTGACACTCATTTGTGTTGCTCATATTTTCATTTTTCTCACATTTGAGCGGGGCCTACGGTTTATCGCCGTGTCCGAACGGCACTCCTTAGAAGCTTTTTCGTAGGCAAGTTTTTACTTTCGAGAGTTTGCCATTGCATTGATTTGGAAAATTGTTGGTGACCCAGCCAGGAATCGAACCCAGACTCTCTTCGTGATAGTCCAATGAACTAACTATCGCGCCATCGCCATCGCGATTATCAGTCTAAAATTATATTCAGATCAGTAAATGTATCAGTTAAAGAAGATAAAGTGTTACGACCAAAAGCTCTTAAAGACGAACGACAGGTATGATAGGTTGCATAAACTCCTGTCAATTGCGATACTTGTTGTCTCATGGGCATGATTTAATACAGCAAAATCCGAACTGTGTGAAAATAGTTTAAGGCTACACTAAATAGCTTGTGCGTGCGCCAATATGGTTCAGTTCAGTTTAAAGATCTCACGACAACACCGGTATATAGCTCCGCCTGGTTCCTTCGATGCAAGAAGGATAAAGGGACATTCATGAGTAAGGTACTGAAACAATCAGAAGGTAGCCACACAGTAACTTCTTCTTATCCTTTTATTAACCCTTTCCTCGTTATACGAACTTATGCGTAACGAGTTTCCCATTTTTACTGCATCGCTGCTGCTCCGCTTATGGGGTTGGCTAATGTCGCAGACCGCACAACGCGTCTACATAATGCTCGGTCCTGGATTGCTTCAGTGGTTAGCCTCAGGCGTTGTTGGGCATTTGCCATCTGAGAAATCCAGGAATTCTTTTTCCGACCTCGTTTTCTTACAGTTGGAGTGACCGTAGTTGATAGTGCCTTTTTAACCGGATTTTCCGCAGATCTTCTTTGAACGTGGCAATACCAACTTATTCTATTCGCCTCAAGCTGTTCGGTTACCGAATTCTTTATATGTAGACTTCCTCTTATACGCGTAGATCTAATACAATCGCGTTTAGTGACTCCACTAGACATCCTTAACATTTTCATTTCCGCTGCCGTCATTCTGTTTTTAAACGCTTCGTACATTGTCCAGCACTGTGAACCGTATATAAGAGCTGGTCTAACAACCGTAGTGTAGAGTTTCCCCTTTAATAGAAGTGGAAATTTTCGGTCGCAAAAGATTCCCGAATTTTCCCGCCATTGCATCCATCCCACACTCACTCTGTGGTTTACGTCGTCGTCACATTTCGCTTCCATGTTAACGATTGATCCTAAGTACTTAAAGATAGTGCTTTTCGGAAGAACTATTCCGTTTAACATTATATCCGGAACAGGTCGCAACGGATGCGCAAATGGGCACGTCAAATGCTCCGTCTTTGAACGACTTATTTTAAACCCGTTTCTCTCTAGCGCATTTCTCCATGAATCTAAGGCGTTCTGTAAATCTTCGACGTTATCGTTAAGTATAACTGCGTCGTCAGCGAAGAGGATTGGCGTTACATTTGCTTCGCGCATGCAGTCTTTTAAAAGATAGTCGAATACTACGTTAAAGAGGAGAGGGCTAAGTACGCTTCCTTGATGCACTCCGACATTAACTGGAAATTCTCTCGTTAGTCCAGCAGAGCTTTTAACCGCAGTTTTCACGTTTCCGTACATGTCTTGATTTATTCTAACATACGTTTCCGGAACGTTTTGAGACCTCAGCGCGGCCCATATGAGATCCCTAGGCACTCGATCGAATGCTCTCTCGAGGTCGATAAATACCATGTGTAAATCCTTAGACGAGTCGCGGTGCTTTTCCATTATTATTCGTAAGCTTTGGATAGCGTCCACCGTCGCCACACAGTAACATTCAAAATTATTGGCGCAGAGAGTTAGTCATGGCTCTAGCATTTCAATAATTCTGTATTGGTTTCGGATAAGCATCAGATCACACGTAGGATAGAATATTCTGGTTTGGTACTTAATCGTACATCGGAGTACTTAGTTGTGACCATTATTTGGATAAAGGACGCAGAAAGTTTTCACAACTACTACAAATCAAAAACCATTCTTCAATGAGTGCCTGCATAATCAGGACTTCCTGCCCAACTATCTCTAAAGAACAATCTTACCAGAAGACAGGTAAGAACCCTAAAAATATCATTTTCAAACGATGGATGTTTCGGCCACTTCGAAAAGGTGACATTTCTATTGATAGAAATAAAGTACATTGAAAACCGCTTTTCTAGTCGACGAAGAATCGCGGCAACCCAGAAAGATTTCGAGGGATCTATGAAACAAGACATGAGCCAAACCCAATTTTAATAACTCGATCATAACATATGAAAATAAGCAATATAACAATTCGATATAAGGGCCGCTGTCCGGAATTTTTTTGAATATTGGCATCACATAGCCTCACGCCACAAGTGTGGACTTATGATAATTTTCAAAAACAGTCCCCGACATCCACCTCAGCCCATCGTTTATCCGCCAATAACAGTTCATCTTAAGTGAACATTTAACTGTCATGGTAATTTATCTTTTAGATATTAATGTGCGCATGATGTCCGTCTTTCCAGCCAAAGACAAATTTGTTCGTATTCAAGAAGAAAAGATTTCAAATCATGGAAATTAACGCATCTCCCTAGATGAACACCTCAGATAATAATATGTTTATTCCACCTGTGACCAAAGGAAACCCAACAAACACACCAATAAAGGTGCCACTACAGCGGACACAACATGACAAATAAAATGATTTAAACGAGTATCCCCACTCGACTTGGACAAGCGACGACCAATTCGACAACGAAGAAGAGCATCCTTAATGACATTCCTAACATTTCTCTACTTGTCCATTTCCAGATGCGAACACAGAATCACAGAGAGACAGAATAAAAATAGCGTCCAACTATCGCGGTAACTATTGTGCAGATATAAATGTCCAAGTAGTCGATTGTGGCCTGGTCATCTAAGTGTTCTGTGGTAGTGTCATGCACAACCGCACGATAATTTGTTTTGGGTGACAAAATATCTGCGATTTAACATGGCAAACGATTAAACGCGGACAGACACGATTTGGGTACGCCTGTCTTGACCACTATTCCACTCGACCACTCGACCACTCGACCACTCGACCACTGTTCCCTGTTCCTGGACTGGACACAGCTCCGAACTCTGTGTTAAATGTTCAGATTACCAAAGCAGCCACCAGCGCAGAGCAGTTAGGTTATTTCTGTGACTCGAATTGTGATTGTGACTGTGACTGTAACTACAGCGACGGTGACTACTCCGAGATAGCTCGGTTGGGTGAATTTTTGGTTGCAAAGTTGGACCACATCAGTATCACTACCTATGTGAGTGTGTGTGTGTATGTATTATACAGTGAATGCTGAAGAGATAAGGATCGTGTTCAACAAGGTGTATTACTTGCGTATATCTCTAAGATATTTATTGATTCTCGATAATTTGTTGACTACCTCAATGGGTGGACAATACTACTTAAAGGCACGAGATAGATATTAATGATGGTATTTGATGTTGGTCGTTTATCGAATGACTTCCAGTTTGTGCTGTGGTTAAGAGATACAGATACAGGTACTCGCACAGCTATTGGGGGTGAATTATTTTTAAATCGTTTCTCGATTAATTTGAGGATAATTTTTGCACAAATTGAATGCGCGGCTTAATTGAAATTAATTGCAATTTTAATTGTAGACTCCGAGTTGTAATCATGTAAGGAAGTGTAAGTGGCATTTGGAAGGGAGATCACCTGTGCATCTGTCAAAGACAGTCAAACTCTAAAAAGTCCACAAATTTGTTTTCAGATACCGGAAATGACTTGGATAAATTCTATGTTACAATCAAGGTACGAATGCACAGAGAACGCACTTTGACGACGAAAGATTGCAACTGCAAGAAACTTTTAAAAAAAATTGTGATCGCATCTCCATTTGCGCTTTGACAGGTTCTATGATGACAAGTCATAGGTTTCATCTGACAGAGACAACAAAACTTTTGATCTCCGAAGACAAACGGCAACCACAAGAAAAGAGTAAGTTATCAATGCGGAACTGCAATAGAGGGCAAAAACTGCTCAAGAGTTTCTTCATTCGGTTTCTCCGGACAAAGAAACAGTGATTGGCAAGTTTTGATTTCGTTGGGACATCATTATCAGAGTAAGTGGCGAAGTGTAGGTAAACGAAATCACAAACCATAGCTCTCTGCGCTCTGCCAATAATATGAATGGTGTTTGAGGGTGCCGCTTGGGTTTGCTTTGTAATGCATGATGTTTAACCCTTTATCTTGGTAATATTGAGCTTTTTGGAGCTGCAAGCTTTCATCACCTTCATTTATGAAATGTATGCATAGTGAAGATATGGCTCTGTATAACTAGCCTATTGGCTTTGACAGTTTAAAGGTAAAAAAAACCCAATTAGCGCTTATTGTGGCATTTTGCTCTGAAGCCTCGTAACCCCAGTCGTAGGCGAGTCTTATTGCTGTTTTCATATTCATGGATAACTTGTTAATACCGTCCAGCAGAGTAGCAGAGGCTAATAGCATTAGCCCTCCGATCAGTTTGTTAGATAACTTTTCAGGGTCATTGAAGAGGTGCTAAATGAAGGTGACATATCTAGTCCTCCCTAGATTGGAGCACTTGCAGATAAAGTTCATCTCTGCTGCTAGGACATAATTTGTTAAAGAGTAAACTTACGGTAGTTGCATGATTCCCTTAAGGCCAGTGGTCTGTTGTTATGAATATACATCTTTCTATGTTTTCACATGAACTGCATAGTATGCTGTTGTACTTACCTTTTTTAATAATCTGTGCTTGCTCAAGGAATTTTGAATACACTTAAAATGTTGGTACATTTTGGGCTGAAGTTTTCTCGATATGGCGCAGTTTGTTAGTCTGTGGCAGGCTTGGTTGTTGTTTCCCTTAAGTATTCCTTGGGAAATGTTGACTGTTTCTAATAGTGATTCGTCAAGGGCTGATCTACATCTGCTCTGCAGCTTCTATAGCGTCTAACTGACCTTTATGGATACTGTTATTGAGATCCTAATGCACCTATAAGTCATAGGTGGAAAATATTCGTTTTACCAAGGTTAAGAAAAGGCGTGCTAGTCTTTTCGAAAGTGCTTACCCGTGGGAAGCCACCAAACGATTTCTGAAACGGACATCAAAAAAGACCAGAAACAAGGGACGTCAATATGGACTGAAAAAACACCTACCAACCCAAATACCAGGAGCACCCACCTGACGTCAGTTACTACAATATAAAGAAGTCGCACCAGCACAGTCCCTATTCTTTTACTATCTGTGTAGTACTCACGGCCGCCAAGTCTCCCTATTATTCCCGCAAAACAACTTAATAAATTAATAAAATAATCGAAAAGAAAATCAATTACCATATTAAATTGTTCCTAAAAGTGTCCTTGAAATATTTTAACAAAAAATAAAAGGAATAAATAAATAACTGAATTAATACGAGTAAGTATCCTTTCATTTTGTGAGCCGTGATCGTATCTTGTGCTACAAAAAACAAAGGAAAATCGTAAAAAAGCAATAAAAAGTCACAAAAATTTTGCAAATCAATTAACTGATCCTGACGTCATAACCAGCAGATTTCAAAAGTGAGAGAGTGAATTTTATTTATTATCCCCCAATTTATTAGCATATGTATATTTCGCGGTAATAAAATTTGCTTTATATCTTTTGCTCTTAAGCAAATTTATCTATGAATTTCTGTTCTTTTTTTGTTGCTTAGATAAAATAATTTGAATAGGAAGTCAAGTTATTTTCATTTGTTTAATTCCACCAGCCTACATACTCATACATCCAATTCTATTTTGACATTTGTGAAGTATGTGACACACTATGATGTTAAGCGACCCGCCTAGAAGAGTATGGGACAACACGAGATGCAGGGCCCGGAGTAGCCATTCTGCTGTAGTTGAAGTTGTCGTAGAATACCCCGGAGTATCGACAAGACGAGGTGCCACGCAATTGGGCATCAATTGGCAGCTGTTAGCTGTTGACCGTCAGGCCCTTGTAACCTACGCTCAAGTCATCCTGTATTTAGATCACAAGGAAGACAACTTTGCATTGGAAATCATCATGAGCGACGAGACCCATTTTCATCTCTGTGGATATGGGTATAAGCAGAATAATTGCTTGTGGGGGACCGAAAATCTGCGTTTAAGCCCCGAAGAGCTGTCTAAAATGGAAGCGTTATCGGGCCTTAAATTTTCGAAAACTAGGCGGATTATTGTGGACGGCGAGCGTTAAGGAGCCATGTTAAATGACATTCTCCTTCTTCATTTGAATTATTTGGACGGGAGCTTGTGGATCTAACAGGATGGAGCAACGCAACATACTGCACGAGCTACAACCGAAATTCTGACGGCTGCATTTCCGGGTCGCCTAATCTCTCGTTGTGGAATTTGCACTGGCCGACAAGATCGCCTGATTTAACCGTTCCAGACTTCTTTTGGATGTCCATTCAGGTTTCCTAGGTACTTTAAAAATCAAGCGATGCTGATCACCGCGCTAGATCGAGCAGCTTAGTCCTTTTCAGACGGCGCAATAAATTTATCTCGTCGAGGATCTGTTGAGCAGAAATATTCGTATGTCCTTGTAGTCGGGTTTTGTGTTTTCGCGAAAACATTTTAATGCCGTTCTGAACGTTTTCGACTCCCAGGTCTCTGTGGATATCATCGTTTCGGTGCATTAACAAACCCTTGGAATGTCTGTAAGACTTTAACGTTACTAGTTTTGATACAACTCCAAAGCTGTATAGCATATGCCCAGACCGGCGTTATCACTTGCTTTTATAGCAGCAATTTGTTTTCTAGGCTAAGCTTGGAATACTTTCCCAGAAGCCAGTACATGTCTCTCAAGCTCTTCTTAAAATTGTCTTAAAATTGGAATATTCGTTTCCTTCTCTGACACGGAAGAGCCGGTCATCTAGGTATGAACTTAAAATGTGAAACAATTGCTCGGGAAGGACTTATCGAAGTTTATATTTCAGGCCCTCATGCCATACCTTATCAAAGGAATAGACTAGCTTACACTCCATTCTTCGTTCAATTACGTCGGTTATTCAATGCACTTGGTTGACAGTAGAATGTTGGCTTCTAAAGCCAAATTGATGATCGGACAGGAGGTGATTTGTGTCAATAATCGGTTCAAGCCGATTAAGTAAAATTCGCTCGAAGACTTTCGATATAATCGGGAGGAGCGTTATTGGTCTGTATGACTTGACTTCAGACAGCGGTTTACCAGGTTTCGGAACCGTTATAACTTCGGCAACTTTCCACTGATGCGGTACATGCTCTAGTCTTATGGTTTCATTTATAAGATAGAGCATCTTTAGCAAACCTTTTTTCGGTAGCGTTCTAAGTGTCTCTCCCGTAATTAAGTCATATCCGGAGGTTTTATTGGCCTTAAGCGTGTTTATAACTTGTCCAAGGTTCGTTGTCACGTCTACCGTACTGACATTCTATGGAGGTACTTCCCCGTCGAATGGTTTGAACGTTTCTGCGAGATGGTCGGCGAAAACTTTAGCTTTTTTTTATCTTCTCTCGCCCAGTCATCCTAGTTTCTTCTTATTGGCCCCAGGTGTATTTGGGGCTTTCGAAGACTTTTAACGGCTCTTCATAGGAAGTAGTTGGTACCTTTTGTCGCTGTGAGGCTTTCTAGCTAGTTATTAATACCTTGGTTATTGAAGTCCTTGATCAATTTTTTCAACAAGTTGCAGACCCTATTAAAAGACGTTTTATCTTGTCGAGCCACTTTTTCCGCGCTCTTCGTTTCTTCTTATCATTTCCCTGATTTCTGGCGGGTATCTTGTGACGATACTGACAACTCTGTTCGATTCGCGTCGAATGTTATTCCAGGCCGCCTGCTGTATGACTTCAACAAAACATTCAACTACTTTTTCAAGTTGATACGACCTTCTAAGCGGACTTTTAACTCAGTATTTTCGACAACTTCTATTCGGAAATCTTCGCAGTGAGTTATTTTTGTTGAATAATCTGGGTGGTCTTTGTTTTTTAACCAAGGATTCGTACAATGAAAGGATAATGGGAGAATGATCGGAGGAGAGATAGAAGCTTTCTTCAACTTTGACGTAACTAAAGTTTAATCCTATTCCGATAAAGAAGTCTATCAGATCGGGAGTTTTAGCGACATCCGAGGCCCAATACGTTGGTCTGCCTGTTGAGTAAAATTGCCAGCCACATTCCATGCCACCCCTGTAGAGAGCTTTGCCTTTTTGTGAGATACACTGGAAAAAAAATTAAAGACATCAAATAAACATAATCCAAAAGCAGAACCAAAGTCGTTCATTCATAAAAAATTGCAGCTAAAGAACACTGGGTGATTACTTTTGCGCCATTTTAGAGTTAGTGAAACGGTTTAAGGATATGAGAGCTCCCTTTGTCCTTTAAAAGTTCACTAGAATTAGTCGCCTTGCCAAATCCAGACCGGCTTGACTAGACCATCACCAGAACAATTATGCTTGCAACCAAGCAAAAGTGGCTAAAATGGGTTTTATAAGTCTGTGAGGTAGTACGTATGTAACTTTAGTCAACTCCTGTATTTTGGACTTAGAAGGAAATTAAACAGACCCTTAGACGAATATATTCAAAAAGGTGGCACTTATATCTTATTTTTCTCAACTGTTCCAACTACGTATTCACGAAAACATATGGAGAGTGTCTGGCAAAAGAAAACCATTCATCTTTCTACCCTCACTCGATGGCCTACAACCACACCCACTTCAAAGTTAATTTCATCAAAAACACATTAACTTCTGGACAAACACAACAACAGGATGGTTCGTCCTCATTCCTCATTCACAATTAAAACATCGCACTGACTATAAACCTCGTCCTCTGGCTTTTGTTTCATTTGCCCTAATGGACCGTTCCTCGGGATGGAAAAACAAAAACATCCAAAAAGGTTTCAACCGCAAACAAACCTGGGAAACCCGCCTTGTGATGTCTCATACTGCGACTGGCTGATGACAATAATGATCCTTTCTCCTTTACATTTGAATATTTATTTTGTCGAAAGTTAAACAAATATTTGGTAGGGCTGCCACTGCGCCAGCTGAGATTTTTCCAATTCCCACTTTTCTCTTTGTCAACATAAATAGTTGGAGTAGCGAAGTGAGTTAAAGAGGCCACAATACTTCCGGTGTAGGACATTCCAAGTACGAGTATACTATAAAATGGAGTTGGATTTATACAAACACAAAACACTGAAACAAGGTTTCGTTCATTAAAAGGCTTCTGGTTTCTGTTGACATATCAGGAGCTGTAGTGACCAGAATGGAGACCAGCTCAGGAGTATGAGTAGTTAGTACCGGCCTTTGGTGACCTGTTTTGTTGAATTCAATGGAAAAAGGATAAAATTCTCTTGATTTTAGTTTTCAATTGAGTGAACATTGTCCTTTCCGTTATATTCACATCACTTGCCATGACAAAGCAGGCATGAAAGCAAAGAAAATGAAAAATGAAAACAAGGAACTTTGTCTATCGTCTGGGAATTATTGGGAATCACAAAGGAGAAGGACAAAATTTACTCAAGGTAACTTCCTCGTTTCAAATTTCATCGACATACTGCTGCTTGGGTTTATTAAATGTGCTGAAACGCACGTAAAGAGGAGCAAGTGTAACGAGCTAATACGTTGAATAGTCAAGATGGCACAATATTTTGTCTCCAGAGAGATGCACTTTCACTTACTCAACCATATGGTGTAATATTTAAAAAATGTAGAAACGAAATACAAATTATTTTGAAGCTGTTGCGAACGAAATTCGCATGAAGGAAATGCATCTTGTTGCAGGAAGGATTATAACCAGTATGTATGGACACAACATATGATGTGTAATTGAGGTTACGTCGGTTGTACAAGACTTGTGTATGTTTGTCAAGAAAGAAGATATGGTTCAGAGGGCTGTTGGATATCTCCATTTTAAAATTCAAGACAAAATTTTGTGGTTTCTTGATCAATCAACCCAAAGAAATCTGGTGATCGTTCCCAAACAGATCCTTAACTTTGGTCTTCAAAAAGTAATATCCATTCCTTGTGTTTCTTGTTTCTTGAATTTGTTCTCATCCCGTGAGTTGGATCAGAGTACCATCGGGACCACCCCCATGATCATCCTTTTCCTAGCTGGTTGTGGAACCAAAACTTCAGCATCCTGACGATACTAATGACAGGGACTAACAGCAAACGGGAAAGGCTGCTAAACCTCAGCATTGGCGACGTTATAAGTGTTTGCTCGACCAAGTCAGATTGAAAGGAAGAGAAACCCTTCCCGACGGCAATATCATACGGGGCAGCTGAAATAGGACTCCCTGGGTAAAAAAAACGAAAAGGTCTTTGGAAATAAATAAATCGCTTACGATTAATGGTGGCTTGTTGAGTAATTTTTGAAAATGTGTGGCCTTACCATCTTCAGGGATATTGGCATCAGAACTCGGCAGTCATCGCCGCTGTTGACCATGTAGTAAGGTGAGGGTCTATGACTGAAAAATATCCTTCGGAAACCCAAGATTAAGTTCAACTATAATCCTTGTTCAACCCTTCTAATTCTGAGATAATTGTTAAGATCTTGGAAAATGAAAACTTCGAATTTCTGATAAGCAATAGGTGGCTTTCTTCTAATCTCCGGCGTTAATCAGATCAATATGCATGGCAGAGGAAAAGACGGGTAATTTACCTGTCCTTGACCGCGAAATCCAATTCCCTATTCTTTCAAGGTATCTTGTCCATGCACGCGATGGCACAGCCTCGGAGATTAGTGCGAATCTTCAAAACTAGCCCCACACTGAAATATACCTATATTCCTTTGACTTGGATAGCAGCTAAGGTAGTATTAATGCCCAGAATTTGCAGAGTTGTATAGGGCTATAAGCCGTATTCCACGTTAAAGTTAATATACATAGGAGAGATATTATCCGGAGCATAACTTCACAACTTACTATGTGCCTACCAGAAAGGCTCATTTATAAGCACGACACACGCCGAGATCGAAAGGGCGTTTGACTCTAAAAGCATACCTCCCTGCACATTGGCGTTGTTTTTTTTTAACCCAGATCGATACAAATTTTGTCTCCCATACAAAAATCTCTCCAAAATTTGTGCGAGTTATACGATGATTGAGAAAAAAAATCAACTTTCATTTCAAACTGTACCCAATGTATCTGTCAATATTTGTCTCACCAAATACTGGGTCGGTACATTTTTCGAAGCTACCATATAGTCAAAATTTATAAGAAGGCTTTATTACCATCTGCCTAAAGGTGATTTAAAAGAAGGAATGAGAATTGGTTACTGCAAGAAGATAATGACCTGAAACATCGCAGTCGTTTGTGCAGTGCGTGGAAACAAGAAAATGACGTCGATGTTTTAGATTGGCCATCACAGTCGCCGGATGCAAATCCCATTGAAAATGTTTGGGCATTCATGAAGCTAAAGCTCCAAGGAAAGGATTATGCTATAAGATTAGTAGAAAGCATGCCTCGAGGACTCTAAGCAATTGTTGATAATGGAGGAGAGTGGACAACATATTAATTGAAAAGCATTCAAGTAAATAAACAAAATACACCAGTACAATTGATTTATTTTATTATTATAAGTTTTTCTTTAATTTTTGTCATGTACGATGTTATCAAACAGACTGTATTTCAATAATTATAAATATTTCATAGCGTACATTAAGAACATTTTCTTTTATAGTACTCAGAACATACTATATCCAAGCATAGAAACATAACTCGTAGCATAAAATCCAGCAATTAAAAGTGTCAGAATGTAGCAAAAATCAGATACAAAAAAGAGAGATAGTTTGTAGAGAATACACAGGGAATTGATGAAAATGAAAGATATAGAAGTTAGAATTGAAGAACAAAGTGTAGAAGGATTGCATTTTTAACGTTTATATCTGTCAAACCAAGTGTCAGATTGCAAACTGTCAGTGTCATTTTTATTTATTGCAATTTTATCGCTATCAAATTAAATTTTAGAAAATTGATTTCATATTGATGGTTCTGTGCACCAAACATGTAGAGCACTTGCACCAAATTATAGCCGACGTGATGGAGCATCTGAGACCGCTATTCGCTGTCATAGGCCGTTTTCGCACATTTTTTTAAAAGATGCTGTAACAACGATACGCATAAGAAACCATGGATACGCATATAATCTTGGAAACGGCACCCAACACTTATTTGCTGGTCTACATCGAGTCCAAGACTCTTCCTGTGAATAAAAGTTTAAGCCACAGCAATAGTGATGCTTCCGTAGGAGACTTATCTTTTTTAAGTGAGACCCGGACTAAAGTCCTGAGGGAATCAATTCCCAAAGTACCTAGTTTTAAGACCTGCTGAGGACTACCTTCCGTCCTCCCACCCCAAAGGACGTTATGATTTGTCGTATTATAACTGGTCTAATTGTGGCAGACTTCAGTGGCTTTAATCCAAAAGCCTTTACGACAAGACCATTATTGTTCTGTGCAATGAACTCAAATGTTGACTTAAGTGACTGGTAACTGACAGCCACATGGAAAATTCTCAATAGAAAATGATAGCTTATGAGAGCTTATTGTTAAACACGTTATCGAAGCTAAGAGATTAGACCAAGTACAAAAGCGAAGTCGGAAAAGATGTTGTATCCAACAAATAGAATCGAATCGCGATCGTGACAAGTAGTAAGGCGGATATGTTAAATTCAATTCAATTGATCAGCAGCTAGGTCAGTAATTTTTGATAGATTAACCACTATCAAGCTACGTCTGTGGCTTTGTCAAGTCATTGTTAGGAATATGTTAAAGGCGTCTTTTGGTGAAAATCTTCTTAGAAACTAAGTCCAGAGACAAGGACAAGGACAGTATATGTATCTTATGGTATATTCTGAAGACGTATTAATTAGGGACTTAGTGTTTTAGGAAAACGGAAATCTAGAACACACACTCTCTGTAATGGCAGTTTCCTCTAACTCCATAATTCTCCACTAATAGCCAATAATCCTAGAACAATGCATAAAATTGGAACCAAAACAGAGAAGAAACAAAAAATACGACCAACCAAGCCCGTAATCATGGCATCTCAATCTAGCTTTACTACCACAACATGCCAGAACCTAGGCGACCAATTTTCTTGGAAATCTGTCCACCCCATAACACACATCATAAAATATAATTAAATTACCTAACCATAACAATAATTCTATTTCTCACAATAAAAGGTCAATGAAAATCCGCATCTATAAGTATGCTGCTCCTCTAGACAGAGAGCTACAACCATGACTATACGAGTAGTCATAGCTCCAGCCAGCCTCCAACTGGACAAAGAGCAACGAGCCAAACGACAACCGAATAAGGGACTCAAAAACGTTACAATCAATTAACAAGGCAAAGATTTAACGATATAACCAAAAGGCCATTATATCGCACCATGAGTTCACATTTATTACGGTGACAATTTGGGACGACGACGAAGAGAATTTCCAGCAAGAGCTGTACATCTTGGTTCACCTGGTGGTGGTGGTGGTGGTGGCGACAACGACTATGCCAACGAAGTTGTCCAGCAACAACAACCAACATCACCAGCAATGGTAGGAGAATGAGCCAAACACAAACAGAAGAGTGATAATACGAGCAATAATAATAATCACTTTACGTTTGTTGTTTCACAATAAAAGATCCAATAAAAGGCCAAATAAAAAAAGTCAGGTCAGGTTGGAGAGCGGAATGGGTATTGGAATTGGAATTGGGATTTGGATTGGGACAAACGACAAGGTGAATCTGGCAACAAGACATTATCACCATACAACACATGTACAAATACTTCCATATGCCACAAAACGAGAGACTGTCTTGGCTAGAGTCATAAGGCGCGACCAGATGAAGAGTTTTGTTTTCTTTTGTTTTTTTTTTCTTATTCTTTAGACTAAAGCGCGTGAAGTCTATCCACTGGGTGATTCCGTCGCGCGCTTATCTTATCGCAGTGAGATCTTAAACGCCTTAGGTGGAATGCCACCTCAGAGAGTTTTGAATAGACAGTGGTAGTGGATTCTCACCTTGGATTGACGGGTTTGACAATTCCTTGGCTGTAGGGACAAAAAAAAAATTAGTGGAATTTGCCAGGATGACATGAATGTCCATTCGATCAAATGATCCCTTCCATATTTCCTCCCAGTTATTTGTCATGGAACGCTCACACCTGTCCTCACATTTACGCCCCATATCCAATTAATTTCAAATCAATTCATTTATTGTCCGATTATAAACTTCAGCCTCCATGAAATGTATTCGTATGCATCCCAGATTCCAGAATTCCTTTTTCACTTTGATTTATGACCAAGTAAGCGCCATATGAATGGCCATGACGATGGCTCAACAAAAGATACACTACCAACTGAGTAGAACCAAAGCAGAAGCAACAAAACCAACACGAATGACAAAACAAAGCAAACAAAATAAAATAAACGTGAAGCTAAAGATAAATCCACATAAATAAAATAAAGACCCCAAACAGCAACTCAGAAACAGAAACGAAGAATCTTTCGAAAAGATTTAGGGTCTGAGATTTCCATCTTCGTATTCTTCTCTCCGACATTTATGGATTTTTTTTTTCATACTCGTAGCGCGTTCGTCGTCGGGATTGGGATTAGTATCGGAGGCTCGGGATTAGAATCGACTAGGGATTGAAGAGAATCGGGACAACTGACCACCTTCTTCGATGCACTTGGATAGCTTGTTGGTACTTACTTGTACTCTTTGGAGCGATTGGTGGTGGAGAAGGTGGTCGGTTGGAAATTATTTTCAATTTACATTTATTTCGTCGATTGTGATGTTTATAGGGTACGGCCGAATTGTGTGGCCGTAAGAGTGTTTGATAACATTTTAGGTTAAGTAACATTCCGTAAAGCCTGTCACATACAAATATGTGTAAGTGTCAGTCCGAGGAGTGGTCTTTGGTTAAACGTTTCCGGTTGAGTGGTGATATTTGTGTTGATGCTGATCAAATAATTTTGAAAGCACAAAATCTTACATCAACTTCGTTGGTGAAATACGAGTACTACGATGGGTCAACCACTAGACTCAAACAACTAACTTCAGAAGGCCTTCTGTAAGCTAGGACAAAGTGTTATTTATTAACAAACTTAGATGGCGTTACTGTCCGCAGTGGACTATAACCAATAAATCTAACGGTCTTTGGCCAGCTGTTTTTCTTCTTTAAGCCAGACCACTTCTCGTGAATTTTGGCATCCAGCTAGTCAAGAAGGTTGGAGTAATATTCGTCTTCAGTTGTTCTGATTTTTTAAGGTAACCAATTAACAGGATCCCTTTCGCACCCCAAAACACCCTGGCCATGACCTTTCCAGCAGATGCGATCGACTTCGCTTTTTTTTGGTGCTGAACCACCAGCTTCCACCTACTGCTTCGTCTGCTGTTTCGTTTTTGGCATGTAGTGCTGGAGCCATGTCTCACCCATGGTGAAAAATCGTAAAAAAATAAAACACATCGGATCCCTATTTAATGGGTTCAAAGATTGCTATCTCACTCACCTTCACTCGCTTAGCGTCCAACACGATGTCATGAACTTTTTCGATAATTTCCGGTGTGGTTGCGGTCCATGTCTATGGAAGGAGCAGAGTCCCCGTAGACTTTTGTCAACTTTTGATGAATATCCTTAGGGGCCAACCCATCCAAAATGAAGAATTTTGTGACTGCGTTATATTCAAAATTATCCTTTTTAACGAAACACAACCAAGAAGACTACTCCACAAATATTTGTTTAAGCAAACTACTTGAGAGAATGAGTTGAAACTTGTCAGACGATCTAATGACATATAGTATGCACCCAAGCAGGTAAAATAATATTTTGCTGATTGGAACGCCATCTCTGCGTTGGGGCAAGAACTATCAACCTTGTCCTCTTAGTTTCACAGTTTTAGCAATGCATAGTACACAGTTCCTTTTATTGCTTCTGCGAACTGTTTGAATCGAGGGTTCATTGAGTAAAGGCTGAACTATAATAGAAGATGGTTGCGGACGACCACTTCCGTAACTGTGCGAACACATGCAATTTGTATTAACGATAATAGCTTTTCGCTTCGATTCGTTCAGTTTTCGTTCACTTTTGCTCACTTGGGAAAAAGCGATATCATTCGCTCTTTCTCTTTCTTCTGTTCTTTCATACAAAAATTTGACATTTCACTTCAACAGCTGTGTACATTTAAATTTGTTAAGTTCAAAAGCAATGAAATTTCGTTTTATTTGTTTGTAAGGTAAGTGCGTTTGCAAATTGCTTCCATTCACAAAAGCCACTTGAGTAATTGACAGTACTGAAGAAAACTTATCGTAGAATTTTGACATTAGCTTCCGATAGCTTCCGACTATTATAGTCAGCCATAATGCTTGCGATTCTCCATCTTCGAATTTTTTCTCTAGTCTCTGGTCTTCGAAATGAACAAACTAATGTTCACAAATTTTTTGAGTTGAAGAATATTCAGCATAAACTTCCAATAACTGTTAGCAGCGGTTTTCCTTGAAGAAGAAAATAATATTTATTGTTGGACTAATGTCATGTAGCATTAGATTTCTATGCAATCTATTCATAACACAACGAATTCAGATGGGCACGACAAGTTACACGATAAGTTTGTGTAACTAGACATTACGCACGGTTTTCAATCCTATCTAGAAGGGGCAAAGAAGTCTTTGGGGCACTTGACCAGATGTGAAAATTGTACTCCAATTTTGGACGAATGAAAGCCTTATATAATGAAGCCAGATCAGAGGGGCTTGAAATATTTCTTACATGGCTTAAGGAAACCTAGACATTTCGGAGCATTTTTGACGACTTCGAATATGTGGTCATTCCAACGTAAGTTGTCATGGACACACCTACCGAGAATGGAAAGTTTTTCGGTTTCAACAATACACGTGCCATTCATGGATAATGGCTGGGTATTTGATTTTCACTTTAGCGACAGCAGACAGCATTTCGTCTTGGAAGCATTAAACTCTGTTGATAGTTTCCCAACTGTTTATGCTGTTAATATCGGAATTGAATGAGGTTATTATACGCTGCCGTTCCCGTTCAACAGCCGAAGAGTAGAGACGCGAGTCCGGGAACGAATATGAAAAACAGAGAGTACTCTCACCAGCAAAGGAATATACAGGATTAAAAGTAGCAGACAAGAGATCATTGATGAAGATAAGAAAGAGTATCGTAGACAGAACGGAGCTCTACGGCACACCAGCATTTATTTTGTGAATATCAGACTTGAAACCATCCAAGAAAACTTCAATTGAACGTTCCGAAAGGTTATTTATAATCCATTGAAAAAGAGAGTCGTCGATCCTAAATGTAAACTCTCTCAAATGCTTTAGAAATATCTATTGCAACTATCCTGCCTTACACAAATTGATGTAAACTTTGGTTCCACTTCCCAGTGAGACATGAAATCAAATTACCAATGGACCTGTTGCTACGAAAACCGTACTGCCGGGCATTGAGAAGTTCTGTCTACTGTGTCTTCTTTTATGTGCGAGTAGCCCATCAATTGTTGGAGTTAAATTCTTCTTCTTCTGTAGGTCGATTTCACCGGTTGCCAGGGCTCATTAGTACTTTTTCGGCTTAATCTTTTGGTTTAAATATTGCAAGTAATCATTTGCCACGAAGGTATTCTTATAAGAATTTTCCAAAAATCCCTTTCCATGTCCTCGACGAATATCCCATAGGGTGCATCATAATTATTTCGACTCAACATTCTTCTGTTTATATGATAGTTTCCCCTTGAATTCACATCCATCCTCGATTACCCAGCTCTGTTTTGATGGTAAAAGCGGGAATACAGGGGAGAAAATCTCTAAAGATCTTCTTAGGCTCAGAAGTGGTAATTGAGTGAAAATCCTAACTGACACATTTTATTGGCATCGTGATTATCTACGATATTTGTCACAGAGTGTCTGTGGATTTGAATTTTTATGGTTGTGTCATTGGGGATAGTAAATCCATTTTTGATCGTAGATACTCGTACTTCTCTTCTCTTCTTGCTTTGTTTGTCTGTTTCTTTTCAATTTCTTCTTCGTTTTAATTTTCGACTTGTGTCACTGTCTGACATTGATTTGGTTTATTGGTAATGTTGTTTTAATGTAATTGTTTTACGGGTGGTCGAGGATGGTTGTACGATTGGACAGATATTTGAAACTGTCGTGACATTCTCGCGCTAAGAAATGTTGTTAACATGATTAATATCGATCGATAAGTTTGACGCGTCGAGGTGGAGTTGGTTTATTATATTTTCTTATTTTTAAACGTTATAGAGGCTTATAACTTTCAACTTGGCATTAATTATCAAGGAAATGCATATTTTATTTTTACTATTAGGAAGATACTTTCTACTATTGTAGGTAGATATTGTTTACATTGGTTCTCTAGGATATGTTGATTATGAAGACTGCCACGGCGGTAAAGGCTTTGGAACCAGAAATTCAGCTGGCGAAGATATCCTTGGATATCCGTGGACAAAATGCGATCGGAGCGACGATATCGAAAAAGCTCCACTGGCTCTTGAATACGATCGTCTTAAAAAGATCGCAAAGAAAGTCCTGGCTCGAACTTGAGCGGTAGCAGCGGAAAACCTGTACCAGGAGTTGGAACAAATATCCCCACGATCGGCAGATAGAGGACAAGCTATACAAGAAGTTCAAACGTCGTACAATACTAAAATGCCAAATATTTTTAAGCTCGCTGCACAGAGGCAAAAAAAAAATCGATGGAAATAACCCCGCCGAAATACAATACATAAAAAATGTAGACGGTCGCTTATTAACAAATGAAAAGGAAATTTGTGACCGGTGGCTTGAATACTGCAAGGAGTTGCTTAACAAATAGTTTCCACGTGATATCGTGCCGACAGCTGGTCTATTCGAGGAGGAAGTTTCGGACTTTTCAATCGGAAAAATGAAGCGGGGGAAAACGGCGGGACCAGATAGCATTCCATCAGAGTTTTGGTCGGAGATGGAGGGAATCGGCAGCGAATGGCTATCGAAACTTTTAAATAAATTAAATTGTGGACAACATATGCCGAATCAATGGAGAAGTAGCTTCTTGGTTTCAGTATACAAAGGAAAGGGCGACACTCGGGAATGCAACAACTACCGTTCAATCAAGCTTATGTCACACACAATGAAAATCGTCGAAAGAGTCTGAAACGAACGTCTTCGACAAATAATAAAACTCGATAATAGCCAGTGTGGATTTGTTGAAGGAAGATCGACGGTGGACGCTATCCAAAGCCTACGAATAATAATGGAAAAGCACCGCGACTCGTCTAAGGATTTACACATGGTATTTATCGACCTCGAGAAAGCATTCGATCGAGTGCCTAGGGATCTCATATGGGCCGCGCTGAGGTCTCAAAACGTACCGGAAACTTATGTTAAAAGCTCTGCTGGACTAACGAGAGAATTTCCAGTTATTGTCGGAGTGCACCAAGGAAGCGTCCTTAGCCCTTTCCTCTTTAACGTAGTATTCGACTATCTTTTAAAAGACTGCATGCGCGAAGCAAATGTAACGCCAATTCTCTTCGCTGACGACGCAGTTATACTTAGCGATAACGTCGAAGATTTACAGAACGCCTTAGATTCATGGAAAAATGCGCTAGAGAGAAACGGGTTTAAAATAAGTCGTTCAAAGACGGAGCATTTGACGTGCCCATTTGCGCATCCGTTGCGACCTGTTCCGGATATAATGATAGACGGAATAGTTCTTCCGAAAAGCACTATCTTTAAGTACTTGGGGAAACTCTGCACCACGGTTGTTAGACCTGCTCTTATATACGGTTCACAGTGCTGGACAATGTACGAAGCGTTTAAAAACAAAATGACGGCAGCGGAAATGGATGTCTTGTGGAGTCACTAAACGCGATTGCATTAGATCTACGCGTATAAGAGGAAGTCTACATATAAAGAATTCGGTAACCGAACAGCTTGAGGCGAATAGAATAAACTGGTATTGCTACGTTCAAAGAAGATCTGCGGAAAATCCGGCTAAAAAGGCACTATCAACTACGGTCACTCCAACTGTGAGAAAACGAGGTCGGAAAAAGAATTCCTGGATTTCTCAGATGGCAAATGCGCAACAACGCCTGGGGCTAATCACTGAAGCGATCCAGGACCGAGCATTATGTAGACGCGTTCTGCGGTCTGCGACATTAGCCAACCCCATAAGTGGAGCAACAGCGATGCAGTAAAAATGGGAAACTCGTTACGCACAAGTTCGTATAACGAGGACAGGGTTAATAAAAGGATAAGGAGAAGGTTCTCTAGGATAATACAACCTTAATATTGATCCCGAATGCTAATGATACTTTTAGAAAAGATAAGATGTATTTTTTTCGAAAACAAAAGACCAAATATCGCTCGACTAACATTTAGCATTTGTAGAATCTCAAAGTAATGAGCGTGGTAAGTCGTCGCTATTTTCTATTGAGTTCATACTTCTTGTTGCCGATGATGACGTCCTGAACTCCTGAATAAACTTCTTACAACTCGTATTAAGTCAAATTTTCCGCCTCGTAGAACAATATTAGACAGCCGGACCGAACGGCTATCTACCGAGCTATTTGAGGCAGCTAGATATAAATTAATGGAAATCATTCTAAAGTATGACTCACGGATGGATTATCAAGACCAGTCACCTTACTTTTGCTTACAAGACCTTCTCCACTTGGGAAAATTTGCCATTGAACTGATTCGATCGTATCAGAGCGGCGTCTCAGGCCGAATAAGTACAATGCTGACTGAATATTCAAACTACTGCAGATTTTGGAGAAACCCGAGTAAGTTCAGATCGAACATTTGTTGCTTGGTGAAGATCGAAATGAAAACCCACCGAGTCGTTTGATGTCAAAGAGGGTTTAAACAGGGTAATGAGTTGTGATCTGTCTTCTTCAACCTCATACTTGAGAAAATTGTGCGAAACAAGCAAGACAAAGTTCTAGGTGAACAATTTTCTAAAACCATTGATGACATTGATGTCAATGGCAGATGTCGATGATCACCACTAACAATAGAAACGAAGTGGTCCTAAGGGAAACAGAAGTCTTAAACGATTCCAAGCAGAATTCAGATAGAAGAAGCCTTAATATGAGAAATTTGCTTAGGTAATACGTTGTTGAGTTGTTGTAGTACTCTTTATTCAAACTCATGGAGCCCATAGTATACCTTCTGTGTGTAATTTAAATTTTCAATCATCTTCAATTACTTACCGTTGCATTCTGCAATTACCTTTCGGATGATACTCGTACAACATTAGATTATTACCTGCTTACTGCAGTTAAAAGTGCATGCAAAGAGACGATGATATAGTGATATGTATGTAAAACCCCTGAGCATCACCAAATTCCACGACATGTGATCTGGTTTCTAAGACCGTCTACAAACGGTTCAATCTACGTTTTTAGCCACCGATTCATATCGAATTTCTAACTTGTACGGGAGGTACGACTTTTACTTGAACATCTTTCAAAGTTTCTATCTTTTTGATTGAGCCAGCATGCAGTAATGCTTTGATAAACCACAAAAGTATATACACACAACGAGATACAATCAAAGGCTGGGAAGCTAAACCAAGTAAATAGAAAAAAAAAACGATGAAGTGACAGTTGATGGCATTCTATGATTGTATTTCGATATTTAACCGTCAATATAGTAGAAGGGAGTTACATGAATACGACTGCGAATGAGTTTACGGATGCGAATCACCGTACCGAAGAAGTAGACAATTTTGAATGGAGCAATGTTTTTCTTCTATTGTAACCACAACAACGGCACCATCAATGAGCTACTTATTCAAGCTGTGTTGCATCTGCATTGAGAGTTGACTCCAGCTTCAGGCTCTAGCTGCCATTCAAATGAAAAATTTTGCATTTTAGAATTTCAGGTTGACACGCTTGCTGAATCTGCGGTTTTTAGATCACAAACGGTAATTCAAGATTTGTGAGATGACATTCGCGCGACTGATGATCTCTACGTGTGAGTACCTATGCCTGAAAAGATGGTTTAAGATGCATATAGATGTTTGGGCGAACTAAGCGAATGAAAGAAGCATTCGTGTGGATGCAATATAGGCAAAAGATGCAAAGTAGGTGAAGATAAAACCTCATAGACAGAAACGGAAGCAAACAGTTTAAGAATTAGAGAATTGAATCGTATAACAAAGTGTTTAAAATATGTCACTTGGTCCAGTAAAGGTACATTGCCAGACTAGAATGCAATTTGATAAGACAAGGTGGAGCTCTTTATGTAAACACATATAATACACTGGAGGTGGCATAACGGTTGTCAGTTATTGGATAAAGTAGGCTCTAAGATATCTTCTTCTTCGATGACGAATACTGACAGGCATATTGAGAAAAAGAAAGAAGCATATACAGGATAGAAGAAAGGAAGAACAAATTGAAAAATATTCCGAAACTCACAAGTCAACTCCAGAGACAAAACCTTTTAAAAGTCTGTTCATGTATACGCAAACGCAGGTGAAATTGCATATCATCGTAGGTAGCTACAACTTTAAGGTAGTAAAGAACTTTATCTACCTCGGCTCCGCTATTAACTCCGATGATGACACCCCAGCGGTAATCATGCAAAGAATTAATCTTTCTAATCCCTTCTTCTTTGGTCTTAGAAGGCAATTGAGCAGTAAAAGCCTTTTTATAGCAACCAAGGAGGCTTTGTACAGGACCCTGGTCATACTCCTTTAAAGCGCAGAAGCTCGGACACTGACGAAAAACAGATAAATCGAACTCTTCCCGAGAAGTTGTGTTTGTAAATTTCTGTTACAGAAGTTACAATAGAGAATTGTGTGGACTATATGCAGATGCCAAATTCTGTAAAGAAGTTCTAGTTGGGGAAGTATATTCCTGACTGTATCGCCACCTAAGCCTGCTGTAGTTCTAGAATTTCTAGAATCTTTCGTGCGTCTGAAGTTTTTGTTACTTTTGTAATGTCGTTTGCCTTCATAAGGCTGTCAGCTTAAAGTTAATCCGAGTGATTATGTAAATTTGATTGTGAAGAAGTGATATTCTCTAAATGTGCTAAGTCCGATGGGTTTTTCTCAATATATGCTCCCTACCTTTTCTGGGTTTATGAGAGTTGCTATCAACGGCTTATTTTATGTTTAGAAAAGCGCAGATACAGATTGCTTTTATCTGTGGAGCTTCTTCTATTCATCTACTCAACTGCTGTAAATGGTATTCCTGCCGTTTTTTGCGATTGAATTTGAATCCTTCCATAGTAAAAACGAATGCACTTTCCAACATAGTTACATTTATAACATTTTGTTTACGGATGCTAAACCGTCAAAAGACATTCTCTTTGAGGTCCAGGCGGGGTCTAAGTCATTGGCATTGGATTATACACGCAAATAAAACAACCAATACACAAAAGCACAATTATCTGTTGGCTAATACGAATGTTGTCAGTGTCGCCAAATTTTTTACAAAACCTAAACTCTAAACCACCTTTCCACACACAATTTTCTAGCAATCAACATAAATACAACCAACTGTCAGGGAAAAAATTGAAAACTATCAACTCCGACAGGACCTTACATTCATTGAATTTACTCAAGAACTTTGTAAATAGGCTACGTAGGTATCAATATGTATGAAGGAGTCCCCCTTGGAAGCACTTCAACCCCAACTAAACGCAAATATTTGAACAGCCATTTTGGAATCCTCTGGCCAAATCCAACTCCCCCATCTTCAGAAAACACGACAATATCCTTGAATGTATGCATACTGATGTTTTGTTTTGTGGGTGGATTCGCAGCCTTACATTGGTTTTGTTTGCCCACTACAAAAGGACCATTTCAAACATGCGCAGTCAACCAAGGAAACACCCTCTTTCTGTCTCACCCCAATACAATGAGTGATATTTTGAGTTTCACTGTTCATTGAAATCGAACTTTCAAATTGATTTAAACTCAAATCCGATTTCCGATTGAGTGGAGCGTCCATCCGGAAATGTCTTTCATTCATAAAACTCGAACCAGAGATGAATTGGAGGTGCAGTTCCCTTCCTTGACAACCGTATGGTTAATCAGACTATAACTGACCAGAACCAACGCCAGAGTAAGGGTAAAGCACTTGCATAAGGTTATTATGAAGTTTATTGACGAACTTAAGAATGCTGTTCACCTTGTCCGGAGTGGCGATTTGCTTTGGCACAACTCTACCTGTTGGTGGAGGAAGCTGGACCCATTGCAACATGGTGCAGTCAATTCACTTTGATTTCAGCCGGACAAACAAGAGAGAAGAAAAGAAAAAACTTAGACTGACAGGGATTTACAACAAAGAAGGAAAAAACTTGACCATGCACCGTGCCCAGATTGGACGGCTGCCCGATTTATGAATCGATCGATGTCACTAACTGAAGATGACGGATTTTTGTCTCATTTGGTTAAGATATTTACAGACCACCTATGTGGCTAAGCTACTTAATATTTTGTTGCAAGTGAAGGAGTGGTCCAGCTTACATAGCGGTTAGTTGAAAGCCTTGCATTTTAAAATTCTTTTACTTTGGTTACATAAGTGTTAGAGACGTCTCCGTTCGAATTTAAAAGCCCTACAGTGGCGGTGAAGGGTCATATAACGAGTCATAACAAACAGCTCAGTGCTCTCGATAAGACAATGTATTTAGGCTTCGAAATTCGATTTCATCTTCTACAAGATACTTGGTAGTTAGATAAATAAACTTTCAAAACAAGAGGAAATACATCAGTTTTCATGAAATGATCCAGGTTCGGACCCATGTGTAGCTAATCGACAGCAGATTGGTGTACCCAGATCTGTCTCTATGCAGATGCTGGGTTTAGGTCTTCCCAAGATCTAGACTAAAGAGACATGTACTTCGTGAATATGGAAATAGATTCAAAGCCAGAGTGTAAGGCCGGTGAATGACAAACCAGCTGGTTTGTTGGTGGAGAGGATAGGGTTTTCAAATCCCTGGGAGATGATCTGCGTGGACTTGGTTGGTCCACTCCTAAAGTCGAGTATGGGTTTTATCTATATTCTCACTGTGGTTTATTATTTCACCGAATTCCCCCTGTTGTTTCCCCTTAGGTCTGCTACTGCTTCCTCAGTTTGTAGGGAACTCGAGGACAGCGTTTTTCTTTTGTTCGGCGTTCCGCGTAGGATTGTCTGTGACAACTGCCCTCAGTTCCGAAGCAGGGAACCGAAAAATCTCTGCGGCTAGTAAGGATCGAGTCTGAACTTTACCGCGCATTACCACCAGCAGCTGAGCGGATAAACCAGATTATAAGGTCCACCCTTAGAGCCTATGTGTCGGAGAACCATAGGGCTTGGGACTCTCAGTTGGCGAAGGTTGCCTGTTGCATCCACACCTCCCAACACGACGTTTTAGGTGTCTGCCCTTACTACGCGAACTTTGGACGAGACATGGTTACGAAGATCAAGAGTAGGGAACCAGCTCGGCCATAAGAAGGCGTGAGCTTAGGAGATAGAGAATTAGGCTTAGAAGATAGGGAAATGGGGTTAATAGATAGGGAATTGGGTTGTCTGTCGAGTGACTGCTCGGGTCCATATTGCACCCTCGGACCCTGGACACTTTTGAGGGCCAATTTGTGGGAGCTCCACTACTGACTTACAAGTAGAGAGGAAAATTTTCTCTACAATGCATCAAAAGGGGTTTTGTTGGGGGTGGTGGTGGTGGTGTAAGTCTCCTTGCAGACAAGAAAATAGGGGTGACGATCGTGGAGAATTGTGGGTTTTCTTCACAATTTTCTTTTTTTTCAATTAGGGGGGGTGTTTGGTGGTCTTACAATTTAAAGTTGTTGAACAAACAATGTAATTACTTATGGTGGGCTCTCGGCCATTGCTGGTGGTATCGGCATCTCGGGCTCTATCTGGGGTACCTAGATGGTAATCTCTGGAGCGGTGGGCAGAGCGAGGGAACTGGATCCAAAGGAGATGTCTTCTACGAGTCCCTTAACATTTCATACTTTGATTTGGTGGTTCTCGCGTACACAAGGACACACTTTGGCCAGTTATTTTAATTCCATGTGAGAGCACGTAATCTCTTTTTCTGATGAGCATTTTTAACGGTTTTTATATCTATTCTTTAAGATTCGCTCAGATCGCTCAGGGTTTAATATGGAATTTGTACATACATATATTCTCGGAAAGTTTATATGAGTCTTCCTGTGCTTTTCCAATTTTTCCTTACTTAGTTAGGTGAGGGAACAATTAAAGGTTAACCTAGGACTTAATTTGAAACGCTCTCTAGTTAGCCCTGTCTTAGCTTACTGCCTACAGTGGTGCTCTTCAATTCTGTTTAGGTCCCCATCTACTGTCTGCGTCACCTAAGGTGGGGTCTTCATATTCTGCGCAGGCCCTTCGAATAACATTGAAGGACTCTGGGGTTTGGAACATTGGTGTCCAACGCCCTACATGTTCTAACAATCTCAGGCGACAGATGTATACATTTCTGGTTTTGTCGCTGTCGCTGTACAGCTTGTCGTTGAACCTTCTTCTTCAAGGCCTGCAAACGCAAACGAGATCGAATGTTTTACGGAGAATTTTTCTATAGAAATGACTGACAATATCAAACGCTCACGCGCCATAAAGGAGGATTGGGAAGGTCAATAAAGGTACTATAAAGAGCCTATTTAGTTCCTATAGATATATCTTTACTACTCAATCACCTTTAGTTTTCTCCATCGTCATTCTGCTTAGACGGACAAGTGTTTCATGAATCTCGAAACTAGATATGGCTCTATAAATCTTGTCATATGCGCATTTTCGATTAACAGATGGGCGGAATCGATTAGTGGTCGAGTTTTTTGTCAAGTATCTGCTGAATCTGAAAATAAAAATTTGGTCGAATGTGGACATTCTTGGACTGAAATCACATTAACCAGGGCCAATCAGATTGTTGGTGAAGAGTTTTAGACGTTCAAACAATTTGGCTGATAAGATCTTTTATGCAATGCTGAGGAGAACTAAACTACTACACATGGTTGACGGAGTTGAGATTCCATTCACTCCATTCATCACTTTTCTGACCAGATCTGAGAAATAAGTTCCGATGCATGCTGGAAAAGATGTGTAACACATTTATCTAAGTGGTCAAGGCGCACGGAAATCTTCTCAAAGTGGAGATAGGGACAAAAATGATTTCTAGACTTAATGACAGAAGTTTTGTCTAAGCCCACAATGAAAAAAAAAGCCGTTCTCGTTTTTCCCATTCCCGTTGTCTCTTTATGAAGAGGTTTTCTACATTTTAGATTCAAGTACAAGCTGTGGCTTGGGAAAAAAGGTAAGTTCATCGGCTACTTTGCCACGAGATCAAATTACTAGTTGTGCAATGACAAACTTCTGCAAATAAAATCGTTTGCCTATGGAAAGGTACTCGTATGTGACTCTACCACCTTTCGGGTTCGCCAATAATTCGTCAGGTCTTCGGTCTGTACACGGGATAAGAAGACGAACAACATAGTGCAAGGGAAAAAGAGGTCCACAGAATACTGTCATCAATAAATATACGTAGAACGCATGAATGCTGAAGCTTTGAAGGAGTTGAACAAGAACAGGAATCTCGTCAAAAAGCAAGGCAAGCCATACAAATAATTTTGGTACCAGACTCCTTGACCAAACAAATCTCACATATGTTGGGTCGTGTCTTTAACATGACTGGTAAGTTCTTGGTCTCCTCTCCTATCAAGAGACTGAATTGCGCTTAATCCATGAAGTCAATGCCCCTTGACCTTAATCACGGCTGTGCTGTTCGAGTACTTGACCCCTTGCTATACCAATCTGTGAAGGACTTCAATCGATAAGCACTTTGTGGCTTATTAGACTCTGAGTATTCATCAAAACTTATCTGTTGCATTGTCACCTTTCATTATGTGATCGAGGAGACAAACAACTCAATTCACCCCTTCACTAACTCCATGTGACATGTGTATTCATGGAAAACTTATGTCTCTTAGTTAACATAACGGTTAATATTCACAGTTTCATTCAAAAGACTTGTACAAGATTTCAGCAAAAGCTGTCTTCTTTTTTTTTTTCTTCAATTTCTGTCCACTTCTTCAGAGTAATTCGTGCGGTTGACTAAACTCAAATCAGCAACCTAACATAGATTTTTCTTGGTATCAATTCGGGTTCATCCCCAAAAACGATGACTGGCGAGACATTGCCCACAACATTCATAATTCGTAGGCATAACAACATTAAAATTGCCATACCAACCACAGACACAGCCGTAGACTTATGACCAGCACAGGCATGGAGACATCCTTGGACGATGGGACAAAGTGATGATCATAAAAAAAGAAACATCCAAGCATGCATCCTTGTTGGAACAGTCACTGATTTTTGTGGCTAATTTAGCAATTTTTTCAACGGACCATGTTGTCTGGTCAGACAAAAAAAAAAGAAAAGAAAAAACAACAGAGACAATGTCGCGACATTTGGTTATGTTGTTTCTCTTCGAGTTTGCAGGAAGTAAGGTACAAAATTTTTGCAGAACTGAATTGCTGACAGGGAAGGCAAAAATCTGGTGACCAAGAAAATATTGGCAGTATTTCAGCTTGATTGATTCGGTTGATGTTTAGTTAATTTGACTTGGTGAGGAGATCAATCAGCTGAAAATATGCACATTTAAATTTCTTCGTTGCTTATAAATTGCAAGGTCAACTTGAAGTTACAGGAAAGTCGAAGGGTCTTGTATAGGTCTTAAGTCTACAGAGAAGACATTTTTATAAACGAAAAATCTTCTTCCCTCACTAGGTACGCTATGAACAGTCGAGCGAATACTCGAATCACTGATATAAGCATACTCACGTATTTAGGGATCTGAGGATGGCTCAGATTTTTACAATTTTTAGAGCCTTTCAACTTAACTAAACATTGAAAGAATCTTCGGAGTGAGAATTGTATGCGTAGCTCCTCAATAAATTCAATTGAAATGATTTTTTTGAGATGAAAAGAGGAAAACTCAAGGTATCGCAATGTCGATGACTCTTGACACTCCAGCAAAAACAATTGAATTTCTGTTCTAGTCCCATTTCGGCAGACAAAAACGGGAATGCTTCGAGCGACAACGAATCGATAAATTGGAGCTCTCTCCAACACAAGTTTCCATGATGTTTTCTGCCGAACGCTCATCTCTCGTTCTTATTGGTATGTGAGTATCCGAGAGTGGAATGGATGACAAGTTTTTTTAAGTATTCGATATACAGCTCGTTCAGATAGACGCAGATGCCACGAAAATACTTTATAAGATCACTACCCATTTCGGCACCAAAAACCTGCAACCTTCTGCGTTCTTCTTCTGTAATTACAGGCCAGTCAGCTTCAAAAATCCTTTTTACAGAGGGACAGCGGCAAAGTATCTGATCATTCAGGGATATCGGAAAATTATGTGTTTTAGACAGAAATTTCTCTAAAGAAGAGTGAAATCTAATGCTGTAGTCTTCCAAAAAGAAAACAGAGCGGCATCGGTTCCGTAAAGTCCCGACTGTATTGTTCTCTTGACTCAAATTCTTGCCGAAACCGTTCGTGATAAACAGAGAAATTTGTTGTCAGACTTTTCAGCAACAGGAGTTCTGATGTCATGGTGCCACGTGTTAAAGAAAAGAGTCTAAAAACAGCCACAAAATTCCATTACGTGTTGTAACCACCACAGTGTAGCCCATAACATCAATATCAATATCAGCGTACCAACAGCAGAGTCTGACTAACTAGGGAAAGCCCTTTTACATCCGAGACAGTCCGTTGCTTTGAGTCTAGATAAAGCAGAGTTTCGTGAGATGTTTGATCCATAGGACATATTGTAATTTTACTTATAAGATACTAGTACCCACGCTGATGTTATGCATTCTTCGTAGTTGAAAGGCCCCTGATTTTCGTAAGGCTCCGTAAGATTTTCAGGACACTGCATGCTTAGTCTAAGGAAGTTTA
Organism: Volucella inflata; assembly: GCA_928272305.1. Taxonomy (NCBI): domain Eukaryota; kingdom Metazoa; phylum Arthropoda; class Insecta; order Diptera; family Syrphidae; genus Volucella; species Volucella inflata. The sequence goes on along the minus strand of OV743717.1, from coordinate 4,228,294 downwards.
CTTTTTATCCACCATTTTGCTGACTTAGCAAACACTTCAAGAATTTAAGATCACAGGAATTCATGGTGCAAAATCGCATTATTTTTAAAGAGTTTACTGTGAAGGCACAAAGGCTCAAACACAAACATTCTCTGCCTGAAGAAAGTAGCTTACATAGTTGAGGCGTTTATGCACTCGATATTGTTGCCAGTCTTTCCAGCAAACAGCGCCATAATGACACTATTATTGCTTCCATCTTTTTGAAAGTTCCGCTTTGTTTTGACTCCGACACTCAAATCGTGTCTATTGAAGGCTTTACTGTACAATTTTTGATTTGCTTGTCGTTGCATTAACTAAATGCAGTACGGGTTGTATCTGACCATAGTGCATCAAAAGCGGGTATGCCAATAACTTTCTTTCTCATGTTTCCATTTGAGACGGAAACTCCAACGAGACGGTTAATACCAAAAGAGGTTAGCAGGTGTCAGTTAGTGTGACTTTCATGAACCTGAAAGTCTTTACCGCCTTTGCCTTAGAAATTTTGCTTTCAGCACTTGGGAATTCGTCATTACCTTCAGCCCTCTACGTCTCCTTGTCTTTTTCAATTGCCCCTTCCATGGAGTTGTTGGGCTTTCCAAGGCTCTTTTCAGATTTTTAAATTCAAGACCCTTCCCATCGCGATAAAGCATTAAGGGATTAGAATCAGACGATCTGTTTAGTTGGGCCCTTAGTTATGAATCACTCTACGTTATAAATTGTTCTAATTCTCAAAGGATCTGCACCTAATGGTTTCTTGATTCTAAACACCAAAAAGTTGAAAGTCACTGCAATAGTTTGAGTAAAATTCGCTTCAAGATTTCCTATCACTAAAATCACTAATTATTAAATACAAAAAATTGTATTTCGACCAAATGTTTTTTTTTTAAACAACCCCATTCTCCCCACTCCCACCCCATAACCACATTCAGTTTAGCTTCAATGCGCAGATCTAAATTGAGAAATTCACACTGAATACTGCCAACGGTTTGCCGTACTCCAGCACTCACTTTGTTGAATGAAATCTCACTCAATACGAACACCTCTACGTTTAACCGATTGTATTTTACTCGCTTTTTCATCCATAAAATAAAAGTGCTTCCCCTCGAGTGTGCCATAGATACACGCAATACAATCACAAGCTGCCGCTTTGGCAAAAAAAAACTTCAACGCCCTGAATTTTGAAGAAAAAAAAAACAAAAAGTACAAAAAAAGGCAGGACACAATCAGAAGATCATTGTCATTCAAAGCCCAAGTCTCTTTCGACTAGTTGACGACAACCAGTCAGTCACTCAATTGTGCACAAACATACGCCTGTAGACCGAAGCCACAAGACTCTAGTCTTTACGCCAGCCACCTTATTCGTATGCGACGTATTTTTAATCGAGATATACGAGTTGCTCGTACTCGTTGTCAGACTCATATTCGAATGAGATCTCATATTCGCCCAATTGACGACAACCGCTTCCGATAATTCAGCGAGTGACCACAGTATTGACTTGTGTTACCCGCACTATTACAGTCTTCAGCTTGACAGACTGTAACTGCAGCTCATATGCAATCGCCACCCCAGATAGTTTCCGTTGCTCTTGTGCTCAATACTCGTATAGTTTCGCGTTAGTTCCGCTGTTGCAAAGTTCTGTCTGTCTGTTTGCCATTTGAGTGATTAATTCATCCCCGAGGACTATACGAATACGCATCCAGCGACGGTTTAATCGCTGTGCATGTCGACAGTATTAGCAGAATTAATCAAAAAACCGCGCAGTGTGAAATGTAAAAATTAAAACAAAAAAAATTTTTTTTTAAATGACACACTTGCTGCTTTGAACGAACGCGGAATTAATTGATTACACGCCGACTTGGCTGACAAATTAAGTGCTGCATTTCAGAGTGCGGATCGTTTTTCAAAAATAAAAAATCGCCCAGAACGGAACAAAGCAACGCTTCGAGTGTAAATGTCAATGTGGGTCATTAGTTTGACGTAACCCAGTCGTGTGCGTTTGTTTCGGAAGTGCAATTACGTAATGTGAAACGCAAATAGTTCAACGTAAATGAAAATTTTTTAAATTTTATTAAAACGCTTTGCCGACGGAAAAACTTAATTTTGAAGGATACACCTAATATTATACTTGCACATAGATGGTACTCACATGAATAGAAAAATGTCGGAGAGTGATTTTATCAAAAATGTGTTAATGGAGTGATTTTTTAAAACCAGTTAAAAGTGATTCAAAATCGGTTTTAAATGATTGTTTTTGAAAATAGTAACAAAGAATAGAAAATCGATTCTAATTGTGTACTAGCAAATAGTTTTGGAAAAATAGTTAAAGTGCTCAGAGAGTGCATGTTGGCGGTGGAATATGTTGTATAATGTACCCTGCTACAATAACTTTTCAACGCTGGATTACTACAAGGTTTGTTTCACACAAAACACAAAACTTAGATATGAAAATTGTCGACGTTTACTGGTAACTGTCATTAAATGTAGTAAATTCTTGGATAGACTGAAGTTCGTAGATCGATTTTTTAATTTATCACAGTTTCAAAGGTGTCTCTTTTTATAAAGTGTACGAAAATAATTTGTTGTGTAGTGTTGATATTTTATAGCCTTAAGGTCACATAAAGACATTAAGTTCTTCAAAAAAGCATGAGTATCCCAAAATGTCAAGTACCTATATTTTAGTTAGAATTTCTAGGACCAACATTTGAGTGTTTAGTGATGAAAATCAGTTGAAAAAACATCAAAATATCACTATTTGACGATCAAGAACAGTGACCAGTACAGAGTCAAACAATAAGTTTCAGAAACTCATATTTTTCCCGCCGTCCATGATAGCTTTATTTTATTCCGTAAGTACTCGTATGGTCCTAGGCATATGGAGGCCGCCCTTTCAACTTTTGACCACAGGTGGTTCATTACGCGAAATAATGCGTTCATCGAACGTTTCTGTCAATAAATTATTTATTGAACATGTGATGGCATTTTTTTTATAAAATTTTTCAAATTTCGTGTACGCTGTGCCAAATTAATTGCGTTGAATTGGGAAACGAAAATGTTAGTAATCATGCTTCATAACACAATCGATTGATAGAACGGTCTAGGCGACATCATTTTTAAATAATTATTGACCAAAGATTCCAGAACGCAATCTCAACTGTGGCTTTATGATTGACTTCATTTGTGGACATTTTGCTCATCGATGTCGCCATTCAACCAAAAATTAACCTCATCACTGAAAAAAATTGTGTATTGAAAAGTAACGAGGTAAACTGTGTTCAAGCGGCTTCAATTTTTCCACGGCCTAGGTCTTGTCAGCTCGTTTTATGTTTTCATGACTTAGCTGCGCGCGACAACGGATCGATTCATTTGGGTTCGCTGTAGTACTATGCTCCTCAGAAGCAACCAATTCTTCAATGTGCACTGTGCGACGTTGCTGCGGGTGCGTATTATCAATAAGAACATCATATCAATTAGAACATATATTTCAATTTTGTTGCTTATGTGGAATAAAAATTTCACAATTTGTAAAATGACGAAGCAAACAACTGAGCATACATCATCTGTCACCAACTATCAAACTGTCGGTGCAAAATTGTTGCCAGCCCCTCATGTCTATTTTGTTGATCAGTTAAAATATCAGCTTAAAGAGGTAGGCTTGGAAGTAGTACCACGTCATTCTACCTCAGAAGTACTTGTATTTAAAGGCTTACGATCATTGTGAAAAAGAAGTGGTACAGCTGGTTGTTGAATTCAATCAGAAAGATTTTGACTTTGTATCCTTTTCTCCATTCGCTTACTGGGCTGAAATTTCCTGAGAAAATTATTTGTCTTCTTTTGCTTTTCCTACACAGACGCGAAGTTCTCCAAGAGCGGACAATTAAATGCTTTCAATAAAATGACCATGCTTCGCAAGTTAAAACTTCGACAGAATGACGGACCGGAGTTTCGAACTAGGAATCGGGTTTCGGCGACGAAAAACCTATCTATACTCGTTTGAGTTAAAAAACCAAATAGCAAAACTTCGACAACATTGTCTGATGCTTAAAATTGTAAAGGAAAGTGTTTTAGTACGAAACGTAAAAAAATTGGAACTTCGAAGATCTTAAGCGTTTTAAAAATCGGCGACCGATTAATGCCCATTGAAGAATGTCCATAAAATATTTGCTTAATTATGAAAATAGGTAGTAAAAAAGCAATAAATATGTTGACTCGAATTCAATGGACTATTAAATAGAATATCAAGTGAGAACATGCTTTTCTTCGGTGGGGACTTAAACAAGCACGTCGGCAAATAAGATATAAACGAATATGTTACAAAGACATTCACAGTCTAAACAGCTTCAGAACAAGTTACTCAGCTAGATAAAATACTCATGCAAATTATGAGTACAGAGTCTTACCTTTATTACTTACTTCATTGGGCTTCAGAAGTAGCTCTTTTCATTTGTCTTAGACTTTTGATAATTGCTTCCAGTTGCACACACACAGTTGACCGAGGTCTCCTATCACTTGAACGCACCACCTAAACCTATTATGGATTAGAAGACATTTCTGGCCAGAGCAGGTGGCTCTCATTCACTCAAAATATCCTCGACATCAAAACTATTGAATTTGCTTAAAGCAATCAAGGATATTTGTGTTGATTTTAGATACGGTCCATGTTTCAGTCATAAATAATAGGACTAGGGCGATAGACGCCTTACAAAGTGATTTCTAAGCAGCAACCAAGGTAGAAAAGTTGCTACAACCTCAAGATTGTATAATAGTTAACCAATGTGGCATGGTTTGTGGGTTTTTGTGTATTGAGGATCTAGTGGCATCCTAACTATCCATATTGGCCTATAAGTTTCGCATAATTCTTTCCAACGTCGACTTGTCGAAATTGTTTTGTTTTTTTAGGTCAAATGCCCTGTTATGTTTTCCTACAGTGGAAACAAAAACTTAACTAACGATCTTTAGTTGAGAAATACAATTGTTATCCACCCTTTTTATTCATTCATTCCTTCTTCTATTAGATGATTAGTTCTGCTTGGCAGGGAAATGCTGATCATCGTCGCCTTTAAAAACTTTAAAGGATAAATTCTTAATCTATAGCATCTACTCTGACTCAACTATTAAGTTTTTATCCTTATCTTCGCATGCCTCTGTTTGATAAAACTTTCTTCGTTCTTTGGAGTGGGGGCTTGTACGTCCCTTGTTTCGGTGGATGCACTTGTCAGCACTCTGTATCGAATCAGGCGTTTCATCGTAGTGGTTGAAACCTGTTACATAGGATGCAGCGTCATTAAAGACTTGCTGACAGTGTCAACTAGCACGGGACTTCTCGAAAAGTTTTCGAAAACTCTATCAAAAGAGGCTTTAGGAGCTTCTTGAGATATCAAAATTTAGTAATTTTAGAGGGGTGGCGTTTAACTTGGGTGAATTGATGCAGTCTATCCTCATTGGCCAAATTTACGCTTAACTCATGGGTATGAATGTGTATCCAAGAAGAGAGTATGCCTAAGATCGACACATTAAGAGTGACGTCCCCTGCGCAAGCTTCCACACCATATGCCACTTAGTTGTAACAGCGCACTCGAAACTAAATGTTATAGATGAGTAGCTATTGTTAGCATTTTCGATTCATTTAACATATGTCGAGAATAAAGTGGATTAAGCTGTAGTCAGAGCGAAACCTGTCCACTTCGTGAAGAGAGTTGAGTCAGATCAAATAAATTCGAGGTGTTTTTGACAGATAAGACCTAAATATCTTTGCCAAATTGTAACTGACAGAGACTGCGATACTATGAGAAAGGCATATACATACTTCGTTTAACGTAGTATTGCCATCGACTTCTAAAGATTGATGTCAAGAATTGTTTGTTTTTCGGTTTATCGGTGTGTCATCCGGATTTAAAATCAAATTTCTGAGGTAGTAATACTAATTGTAGTTATAATGGCACTGCCTAATATACACACTTATATGTTTTATATATCAACTAGTTAGTCACGTTCAAATTCAAAGCCATGCAGTTTTGTTTATTTATTTAGTCAAAATTTTCTAAAATGAAACATAATATTCTTCCCTCAGTTCTAACTAAAGTACAATTGGAGATGTCTAATAAATTCGCTTGGTGACTAATTAAAATGCATGAATAATCGTCCCATTTGTATTTATTCGTATAGTGATGGTGTTTATCCATGGATATTGACATTAATTCAGTTCCTTTGAGCTATGGCAAATTCTTTCCTTTTTAAAATAATAATCTTGAATTGTATCATCAATTTAAAGAATATTGTCCGGGTGAATTTGAATGACATAGTTCCATCGTAATTGATTTATTTTTCTTCTTCGTTGAGGTATGTAACACGTGTGAAGTACAATTTTTCCCACATTTCTGCATCAATTTTGCGCCTGATTTGATTTTGTCTTAAACACTGATTACTAATACATATTAATGAGGCTTATATTTCTGTAAACGACTTTGGACAGTCCTTGGTATTTGGCAAAGTCAGGAAAGTTATTACAAAAATGGCGAAAAAGGCATCAAGGTAACCTATTAGCTCTATACTTTGAATGGTGCGAACATAGAAAAGCAGATCAACACAAAAAGGATTAAAAATCAGCCGGTCTGTGTGCCATCTATATGGTTCCTTTCCTAATAACAATAATGTTTTACAAAAGACGGAAAACCTCCACTTATACTATTGACTCAAAAAAATTCGAGAATTGGAAGATATTGGTCGCTTTGAGCCACTTGCACTCACTGAGTACTTCTTTCTCCTTCCAAACGATTTCAGCCGAGGACCTTGGCAGTTTCAAAGGCTGATGGCTTTTGCTAAAGTTTAGAGTGACATCAACACCCAATCACTTCAAAATCAACATTTATCGCTCATCTGCATATTCGTTAAAAATGTGAGAATGGGTTTGTTCACCGACTACTATTTATGAGGGTTTGGACTCTTAACTCGGCAAACACCAATACACAATTAATTTCTTTAGCGTAATGGCAAATCTCGGAAAATAAAATCTACTGCCTTTGGAATGTTGATCATTCTGCTGTTGTTCGGAGTCGGCAAAAAATCGTAGGTCCATGTGAATTTTTGTAAAGCATGTAGGAATGCAATTTGCCATATGTGGTGTAAGCTGAGATGCACAGAGAGTTTGTTGTATGTGTTACGGATATATTTCATCATCTAAGTGGCTATCATCGCAGCATAGACCGACACGATAATAAACTTAGTCTCACTTTACAGGAGCTGAAGACCACGCATCATTTACTGCCTGCGACAAAAGACAACACTTCTGGCTAATTTCTTCTTTGGTATTCTTGAATACCTGTTCGATAAGTCCTAACTAATATTCAGCCGACTCCTTGATTTTGTGAGAAGCTCCAAATGTTTCGATTGATTACTTACGAGAGTTTCAGATGTTCCTTATCTTCTAGTCTTTTAGGCCCTTCTGGCTTTAGTGAACCCACTCCGGCTAATCTAACATAACCTGACCTAATTTTTAGACCGGAATTTTCTACTATTGCACATATCGAAGAATATTCGTAGCCGTCCTGTCTGTGAACTAAGGTATTTCTTAGATGTCTTCTTGGCCTTTGCATCAGAGATTCTTCTCCTAATTCACACAGTGGTGTGTCGTTGTGTGAATTTACAGGGAAGCACAGATGGGCAAATTCGTTTACCACCTCTAAGTTAAAGTTAGCCGTTGAATCAATTTGAAACTCATGCTAAGGGCGTAAGTTCCACCCTAGAAATTAGTCGAGCGCAACCTTAGACTTCATGCTGATCTTAGGATTACAGCATCCAGTACTTTTTGCAACTCTATTGAGACCAACTCGAAAACTCTTCGTACGTTGCAGATTTAAACCACAGCCACCTTATCTTTTTAAGTCAGGCCCGGCTTAAACTTTGTCATTAATGGGCGAAGGTTTGATAATTGAGTGGCCGCCTTTACCTTGAAAACAGCATGGTATTAGATGTTGAAAATTCCGGTCCTCCACAATACAAGACCCAATACAGATGTGTTTTGTCTCAACCGCAATGTTATCAGTCGCAATGTCGATTGGCCTGAGTCCATTTTCGGAGCTAAGGTGCGGTAAGCCATGTTTTCCAATCATAGTGCTCTTTTTCCCGATTTCGGCACCTAAATTACCAAGGAAGATCTGTTGATCGCCCTTGGGTAATTGCTCATACTTCTGGCTGACGAAGTCGTGAAACCAATCAATGGCGAAGTCATCTGTGACTTTACGTTGGAATATCGATACGAATTGTAATCAGGCTGAAGGGTTACCCTTTCCTGCCATCCTCTGATGACAAGTCCATTTCCAAATAAGTTATACGTCCTGGATGTCAGAGATATCATATAATGAACAAAACTACTAACTCGGCTTAGAAGATGACGAAATAACAGAATACATACTATGATGCTGTTGGATAAATAGCCATTTGAGGAGGTGTTTGGTTTCTAAGGTACTTTGATCCCTAAGAACTTAACCAAGGACTTGTTACTGCCCAAACTTATAAGGAAAGTTGGTGAATTCCCACCTAATGCAAACCTTAAGTTGTGTTGCAGCATAGCCACAGCTTTTGTGAATCTGTGAAAAATAACCCCATAGCTGAAGTTTTCTTCATTTTCTTTAAATTTTTCCCACAAACTAATTGATAAGAATCTTTAGAAACCTGCACAATTTCTATGGTCCCATCTGGAATGCACAATCGTGCATAAGGTGTATCTTTAAAGACTTCACCATCGACTTTGCACAACCGGATTATGTACTGTAATCCACTATAAAATATTTTGTTGGAACTACGCTCGTGACTGCTTGAAGAACCAATGAGATTCCCACCAAAAGGTGTTTTAGCTTACAAGAATGGAATCAGTATCTTACACACATATATACGAGTACGTAGAGAACGTACCTATATAATGGAGCACAATGGAAGACAGAACCCTCTTCAACAACAATAGATACTTATTTCTATCTTTGAAAAGATATTTACTCGTAAAAAAAAAGGGTCCTCAGCTTCGCACTCAAGTCATGGTGCTATTGTGAATGATCATAAAGCGAGTGTATCTAAAGAAGTACTTTATCTTCTCGTCAATGAGGTAGGTGGCTGCTATTTAGGCTGGTGGCAGTGATGGCACTCTTAGGCTAAATGGCTGTTGACTGTTGAAGAATGTTTGTATTAGAAGGCAATGAAAAACTCGTCAGCGTCATAATGAACATCATAATCGTAATCTAGATCGAAGGCTTATGATAGAAGATTATAAGATACTTGTGAAGTATTTAACGTGTGATTGGTAGGAACAAAGAGAGAAGAACACGCGATAAGTGTGTACTTGGATTTGTATGATTGATTGCAGTCGAATGACCATCCAACTTATTGTTAACGTAGCAGTGAGTATCACGAGGTATTTGAACAAAATAAATGGAGAAGTACGATAATCTTAAACTATCTACGTTCGATTAAACAGTCCTCATGCAGGGGCCAAGGGCAGCTAACAAGATAGCTTTTGTAAGGTAAAAACCTTACAATGCTATTCAGAAGCATTCAAATCCAGAGTGCTGACGAGGAATGTCCAATTGAGCGTTTGTCCTACGATTGGGAGACTAAGGACATCGGCTTACGTAATATGGCCCATTTTGTTTAAATGGAAAAAAGCCAGCATCATCAGGATGGCCTCGGTGATTTTATTCCGATGGAATCCTTTCCTTTTACATTTGCAGGTTTTTCTCATCAATACTGCGTAAAGTTCAATGTTCATTATCACCAAAAATCGTTATGGTCCCTTGTACCACATCCTTGTGGTACTCCGCACTGACTCCTCTTTATTGCCTTTTATTCCCTTTCTAGTTCGGAAAGATTTATCTTCCCACAGAGAGAGGGCGTTCACCTTTAGACCAGAGTAAAGCACTTTGCTAGTTAGCACCAAAACAATTCCACACTATCTGATCCAGGACAGATCATCTACAGGGAAAAAAAAACAGCCAACGGTCCTGGCAGGATGAATTCAATAATTGGCTACATTGACCAATTTCTTGGTATAACAACGTACAAAGGGGCTGCAAGCCTTATGAAGATTGATAAAAGTAAGTAATCCTCAGATTGTCATCAGATTATCCTTTTTGGACTGTAAAAATGCATGCTACTTCAATCTTTGATTGAAAGTTTAGATACCACGAATGCCTCTAGACTTCACTCACCATTTTTGACATGTTTCAAAGAGAAAACGACTTCCTATGGCTTCATGATTGTTGGCGTCTGTCGACTTTGAAATATTCAAACAAACGAATATAAGCGACAAAAAAAGACAAAACCAGCTCATCCGCAAATATGATTTCCTGCCACATTATGCATACTCCAACAGTTCAGCTGGTTTAATACAGTATCTACAACGGCTAGTTGAAAGCAAGTGTGCACCGTGCCGATCCACTACAGTAAGCTCAAAGCCAGTGCACAGGAATTTTCTTAGAACGAGCGTCGCAAGGTGGAATTGAAATTCTTTCAGAAGAAAATGAACAAAAGACAAAGAAGAACAATCGATTAGCCGATGTGTGCTCGAAAATGGAAACAAAAAAAAATTAGTAGCTTCTAAACACTACTAAGACTTCTTAACATGACTTTGAGATCCACGGTCCCTACAAGGGGATTTGTCCAGCTTTTCATTGGGGTACTGGTAGAAAACCTTTGAATTTGGATGGACTTAATGGTGGTCCCATGTGAGAAGTAGAAACCTGAAGTAGAATTTGATTTATTCTTTGAGTGGATTTTTGAGTGATATTACTATTGCTGTCTTATGGTTCAGTGAATACAAAAAAACAACTATTACCATCCCATCAGCATTATTCAGTGCGCTCCTTATCAAAATTGCAATCGATTTCGACATTTACTCGTACCCATTTCAAAAGCAAACATAGATAATCATCACTTGTCATTCGACACCGTTTTCATTCAGGAAAAATGTCATCAAGGTTTCACTCTCCCTATATTTATTTATTTTTTTTTGTTGGAAATTGAAAATTTCGTCCTAATCACATAATCACCAGACGATTTCCTTCGATCACGACACAAATTAGGTCAACTCTAAGATGATTTCTCTCTTCCTTTTCGATACCTGAAGGAATTATAGGTAAATACACCCATCTTGGGACACGATTGTCAGGAAAAGCCTGTTAGGAATTCGGGAGTCCCAAGTGAACTCAAAAAAAAAATGAGGATGCTCTTTTATGAGGAATTGAAAGGAATTTCTTCGATGTCACAGATAGATAAACGTCTAATGATGGGGTGGTCTTTTATGAAGGCACACTCAGAGAGACTTATCTAAAACTGGACGCAAATCCCGGCTTGACTCTTTCTTATAAGCGGATGTTAGAGTGGCATACTTTTCTAATTTTTCTTTTTCTTAAATGGCTTTAGATTTTTTTCGTTTTTTCCTTTTTAAAAATATATTTCTTTTTTTTTTCATTTGAATCCCTACCTTCACTGTATCCTTACAAAATATCTCAGTGTTTATAGAAAAAGAAACAAATAAACAATTTTTCTGTTTTGGACTGGAAGCGTTGAAATATCCGGATTAAGACAGAGGCTTGAGGGTGTTCATTTGGGCGAACAAAGACCTAATCCTTAAAAAGGACTAAGAACCTGTGGAAAGAATCACGAAAGAAAGAAAAAAAAGTCGACAAAATTTATCGCATACTTGAGTCATTCCTAAATTTTCTGTGTAGCGTAGTTAAGCTGAGATTTGTTTATATATTTTTAAATGCATCCGTATAGGTACAAGCGCGACTTTTCGCGTTCTAATCCGATGTTTAGAGACATTTTTGTCGGGTATTTGGTAGGCTTACGACAATGCTCACGAGCAAGGACATACTTAAGCTGTTTAAAGAGATTTAGATCCTTCTGTTACATAAGAAAAGTAGCTTAAGTGGTTCAAAGAATTCTAGTTAAGGTAGCAACGATATGTGGACTAGACTGATTTAGAATACTGGTTATACAATGTCACTAAGTGCACACATTTTTATTCTGTATGTTTTGGGTATCATACTTAGTGTCATCTAGGAGATTGGATATTTTTATTCACGATCCATATGTTTCTGTCTTCAATAGAAGAAAGAAATCGAGAAATTGAATTGAATCCTGTTCTGTACAATAAAACAACATATACTCGTACTTGGAACGTGCTTAATCACATTTAGGCTCGACCATTGCATGAAAAGACTTTTAGTTACAATTTCTAACAACAGGAGTAGAGCAGGAGCAGAAAAAAAATTTTTTAACAGAGAAAGCCAGATTTCATCTCAGACAGAAAATGAAATTACATCGCGAGCATTTTTGTGGGATTTAATGATTTTCGAGTTACTCGTAGATGAACTTAAAAACAGTGTATTGATCAATTCGCTTCGACATTTAGTAATAAAGCACCATTCCTCCATCCCGGGTCTCCGCGTTTCGCTGGCTTTCCAAATTAAATCGTGATTGTCGTCTGCTGCAGGGCATATCGTGAAGGCCTTCTTACATCGGTTATTGTGTCAGAAAACATCGGTGCGGTGTGGATAAGATAATACTTAGTCAAGTCATAAATACTGGTACACAACTGAACTCACACATTACGAATGCAACACTGGACGCATTTATTTCGTATTGATTGCGATTTGACAGTTGATATTAATGCTTCATTGTGACGTTAAAAGTTTTTGACATTAATTGCTTACAACCATGGAATGGAGCGACATCGCAAATCGTATTGTTGTAGTTGGCCTACTTAAATGCAACATGGAAAAAGGCGATATCTTTAGGACGTTGCGACCGCGATCAAAGCGGTCAAAGCCATGAAGAAACGAATCGACCGAAAACCGCTGCGAAAACAGAAAATCTTGTCGCGCATTATCAAAGAAGATTTAGGACTCAGCGACACACTGGACACCTGCTCATGGCCGCATTGAAGGAAAAACCCGGAAAAAGTATTGTATGTCAATTGACCGCCTTGGAACCCATTGTGAAGTCTCTCAACCAATCAATATTCAACAACAAGCCATGGACTTTTCAGCAAGACTCTGCTCCAGCTCACAAAGCAAAAACGACTCAAAAACAACGTTTCGGACTTCATATCAACGGATGATTGGCCAGCTGGTAGTCCAGATCTCAACCCGTTGGATTGTAAGTTTTGGTCCGTATTAGAGGGCATGGCTTGATCGACTCGACACTCAAATATGGAGTCGTTGAAGCGAGCTCTTGTCCGTGCAGTGGACAATTTCCCCACCATGAAGTGCGTCTCGCAATCGATAAGTGGCCACATCGTCTTAGGTCGTGCTGGATGGTCAATGGAAGTCATTTGGAATAAGTTGTTCTAAGATTTGTAGCCATTGAACAACCCAATAAAAACAAAAAAAAAATTGTTTAAATATTAATTCGTTTTCATTTGGCGGTGATTTTTCTGTGTACCAGTATTTATGACTTGACTAGGTAATGTGACTTATCGTGAAATTTATGCATGCTTGTGTATTAGTTTCACTTGTTAACATTTAATATTGCACTCACGTTTTGTCATTAAAACAATTTGTTTGCGTCGAATATAACATAACAGTCGCTAAGTCGGTTCTCGTCCGTTTGCAGGATGATGATGGAGTATGCACACTGCTCCATCAAGATCGGTAAAGAACTCACTGAGACGTTTGATGTCAAAAACAAAAAAAAAATACTTAGACAAGGCGATGCGATGTCATGCGATTTCTTGAACATCATACTTGAAAGAAGCAAGAACATTATCAAAAATGAATGAGGATGCTCTTGGTTGCTTTGGGAAGAAAATTCTCGAGTAATCTTCGGTCAGGTCTACATTGACTGTGGATGGAGGAGGAGATACAATGACGAACTGTACGGACTGTACAGCGACATCGACTTAGCCAAAAGAGTGAAGGTCCAACAACTGAAATGAATGGGTCATGTAGAGCGGATGGACACCAACGCTCGGGTCCGAAAATCTCCGAATCCCCACCCGATTGACAGCGCAGTAGAGGAAGACCGTGACTCATGCAACGCACACAAGTCGAAGTGGCGCACACAAGTCGCACTTAGGATGCGAAACTGGAGGCAGCTAGCAACAGATCGATCTAGCCAGAGACGCTTGTTGACTCAAGCCCAGGTCCACCCCGGACTGAAGCGCCACCTAAAGAAAGTAAGTAAGTTAGTCGATTGGTTAAAATATTTAGTACTCAAATTCGAAATTAAACAGCAGTCGACTGTATGGGGCTTTCAAGGCTAGCCAAATCCAAAGTCGTTTGCGCACGAAGTACTTCGAGGCAAATGGTCGTCTGTATCTTCAGAAAAAGGGACATGTCACAACCATGTCATAAGAACAACGTAGATTTGCCAATTCGGAATAGTACACCATCACTTGTTTACCAAAAGTGTTTGGAAAAATAAGTGAAAGTAACCACCGAACACGAAACTTCTCCACCGCGAGTTGCGAGTTCTCAAAGAAGTGATTGCTTTGAGCACTAAAAACACCGAATTGATGGGTCATCCGCCCCGATTTGACTACCATTCCGAACAAATTCCGAACATTAAAGAATTGCAAGGTATACGTTTTTCAAGGCCTTAAGAAGCGGTTGATGCGTTTAAAAGGCGTGTTTTAGAGTTACGCCGTTCGGAGTGCCAAAAATGTATCGAAAGTTGGCTACACCGCATGCAAAGGGGTATTGATCTTCTTGGAGGGTATTTTCAAAAAAATAATAACAGCCATTTTTTGCTCCTGTTGCATCAGGACATTTATTCAATTATATAGCTTGAAACATCGCCTGAAGGTACTCCTAGAGCAGCCCAATCTAAGAATTGATAACTAATTTCAGCTTATGACGGTTTGGGTCTGTCACAATTTAGAATAAGATCGACCTGCATAAGAGATAAGAATTTAAACATTCAAATATTTATTTTTTAAAAAGACTGTTACACTCTTCAATACTGTTCAACCTTATTTAACTGAAATAACTGCCCCGCATGGCTTGACAGAAAGTCATCTTGTCAACCCGATTCCTCAATACATTTTCAATGGTTTCGACCTGTATTTCACGAGTAGCTTGACCAAAATTATTCTTCAGGGCTTAAATCGTATCCAGATTGTTTGCATAGCATCGATCGCCTTAAATCGCGGCTCCGTAATTACAGGATTTTTGAACTTAGTGTGCAATAAATCGATTGTTGGAGGGCTTGTGTGGCAAGTAGTCCTATCTTGGTGTAACAATTGTTCGCCCAAGTCTAAATCCTCAATTTGTGGTCACAAAAAATTTTTTAAACAAAATTATCGTCAATTTCGAGCTGCCCTATAGTCCAAACAAAGAAGCGATGAATGTGTCTATAGGGGACATTGTAGGTAAATAATCTAAGGTCTTTATGTGAAATTCTTCTCAGGCTACTCTGACTGATTTTATGTTGCCGCGATCTTTGGCGCGTAGAGGTGTTCTAGTGTAGGCGAACATTTTCGGCAACAGCTGCAGTATTTTCCGTTGAGCGCACAAAATGAACACGAAAATATGATCTGTTATCAATTAGCAAACCAGTTTCACGAGCTTTCCTCACAAACTTGCGTGCCCCAGTAGGTATATCATTTCGACCGAAAATTTAAAACAAACTTAGCAACGTTGTTTAAGCGTAAATCCACTTCGTACCACGAAGAACTTAAAATCTTTCAAAGCTTTCAGTGTCATCACTTTTTATGTTCAGGAGGATCGCAGGTCTACAAAACACTGGCGAAAAGGCTTAGGCAATTATCAGTGCTCACCTATAAGCCCCCAATTTCTATCATTTAAAAGCCTCATCCTTATGACAAGTATTATACTTCTTAAGAGCTAAACATCAATATTAAAGTACTTAGTTGGTTGTCCTTAAAGCAATACATAGCTGCCACCTAAAATGGGTCCTAAGCGCATAAGGCTGGAGAGCTCTGATCTCCTAGGTTTGATATTCGTTTTTAAGTATTCAAAATTAACCTGTTTTTGTTGCACCTAAAAAAAAATGCTCACTCTGGTTGTATTTCTAGATTTTCACCCACAACACAACGATCCAATTCGTTCTAATGATTCTAAATTAAAAAAAAATCTTCTTTTAAATTGCACCCAGTGATGTCCTTAAAAACTGCTTCAAGAGAACCATTAGATCGGAATTTAATTTTCCCTGTAAACTGGCTTTTCTTCGTTCTCATTCTGATGATGTTTTGAAACAGAACTAAATAAAAAGAGTTACCTCTCGTTTTGAACTTTATCTGTTAAAAGCAATTTCTCGAATAGGACGACATTTGTTTTTCCTTTGGTTTTTTTTTTTTTTTGTTTTTTGTCAAGAAATACTAATGAGTTTAGGTATCTGCTTACAACTCAAACAATACTCCATCCTCGTGCAACACGTACCCATGCCAACTGACTAATTGAATTGAAAATGTACTTTTGCTCCTTTGCCAACGTAGTACTTCCCTTTTCATATATTTATTTACGCTACTCTTCTGATTCCAATAGTCTTGGCACCCTCGCAAAACAATTTCAGGACGCACTCAGTACCTTAGCATCCATAAATGTTGAGATGCTACCAAGGTAACTGCTTTTGATTGGATGCCTTACTGTGTGAAATGTGAGATGCTTCCTGGCAAAATAGCAAACAACACTGACAGCCCTTAGCAATGTACACTACACAGGTTATAGCTTACAGCTAAGAGTACAAGTATGAGTACGAGTAGAAGTACAAGTACGAATACGAGGACTTTGTACAATTCTATTGTATATGCCAACAAGGATTATAGAACAATTTCAACTCTCAGGTATGTATCTGTAGAAGACCTCTCGACTCACATTGCGTCATTATGGATTTCAGTGAATAATTAACAACTTTAGCGGCTGTTGATTCTGTTTCTATTTCGCCAGAGGAATCTACTTCATTAGACAACCCGCAGAACCCGCAACCAGCTCAACTCTGTTTCATCGACTTCATCAATTAATTATTTGAATTGTGGAAAGAATAGGCCTGCATTCCGTCTCTGGAAAAGAGCTGTCAATCAAAAAGAAGTAGTTGTGGAAGATCTCTGACCCAGAAAAGCTAAGAACTTCATCGGTCTGGGCCACTCGGATCACACATAATTGTAAACCCCTGTCAAGCGAGTAAACATTGAAATGCCATTAGGATGATCCTCAACTGTCCTTCTGACAGATTTGCAAAAGATGAATTCTGGCATACAGTAGCCCAAAGAGGAGGTATCCGTACGAACTGGCTTTCGGTCGGCTGAATATCGGTCTACATGGTTGGTGATTTTGTTTTTAAAAAAAATTGAGTGCCTAATCTCTAAGAAGGATACTCTTCGAGTTGAAGCAACAAAAAAATATAAAAATAAAAAATTAACAAAGACAAAGTCAAGGATATGTTCAGTCGCATGCAGGCACATTATTATGTTGCAACGAAACGAGCAACTGCCAGTCGATTGCGCATTTTGTTGGGTTTTTTTGTAATTTTTTTCAGTTGATGCAGTACGTGGGCGGTCTGGAAAATTGTGTAATGAATTGAGGGACACAAAGCCCTTAATCCTCGGATTATAATTGTGGTTTTCATAACAATGAACTTGAACAACTGCAACCAGCATATGTTTGGTACGCTGCTGGTCGGTGCGTTAGAACAAAGGTAACATACCACAGAGAAAGGGCGCATTTAACATATTGCACAGAAACCAGTTGCATAAATTTTTACTTCTACGAGTTCTGGCTAACTGGTTTGGTTAAGGAGTACTATTTAGGAGTAAGAAGGATGCATTTATCGCCACCTTCAACAACTAAGTAAAGTGGAAACATAGGAAGGCAGGTGCAATAGATTGAGAATAAGTGACTCAAAAACAAAGCCATTCCTTAACAAAATTGGTTAATTCAAAGAACCTGCATCTTTTTTAAGTGGCGCTACAGTCCGGGGTGGACCTGGGCCTCATCCAACATGCGTCTCCAGCCAGCTTGATCCCTAGCTAGCTGCCTCCAGGTTCACATGCTAAGTTGGCTGAGGTCCCCTTCCACTTGCGTGCGCCACCTGAGTCTTGGCCTTCCTCTACTGCGCTGTCCCTCGGGTTCGTATTCGGAGACTTTTCGGACTAGAGCAATGGTGTCCATACGCTCTACATGACCTAGCCATCTCAGTCTTTGGATCTTCACTCTTCTGTTTAGGTCGCTGTACAGTCCGTAGAGTTCATGGTTGTATCTAATTCTCCATTCACCGTCTCGAAGCAACCAAGAACACCCTCATCCATTTGTTCATGCCTCTTCATCATAGAGAAGGACCGGGAATTTAAGGTCTTATAAAGGTGACGTTCTGCCCGATATGTCGGTGTTGGTGGTCCTTTTTGCTTGACAGCATATACTTGGTCTTGCCTTCGTTGATCGATAAACCCATTTTCGGCGCTTCCGTCTCAATACTCGCGAAAGCGCCACTGACATCACGCTGATTTCTCCCGATTCTGTCAATATCGTCGGCGTATGCAAGTAGTTGGACGGACTTTTGAAAGATAGTGCCTCTTGGGTTTGCTCGTAAGTTTTGCACTATTTTTTCAAGTATGATGTTAAAGAAATCGCATCGCCTTGTCTAAATCCTTTCAGGACATCAAAGGTCTCGGTGAGATCTTTACCGACCTTGATGGAGCAGCGTGCATTCTCCATCGTCATCCTACACAGACGCACGAGTTTGGCAGGGATGCCGAAACTAGACATTGCAAGGTATAGCTCGTCTCTATAGATGCTGTCATACGCGGCCTTAAAATCGATGAATAGGTGGTGTGTATCGATCTGAAGCTCATGGGTCTTCTCCAAGATCGGCCGTAGTGTGAATATTTGGTCGATGGTGGATTTTCCTGGCCTGAAGCCACACTGATATGGACCTATCAGGTTGTTGACGAACGGCTTCAGGCGTTCACACAATACGGCAGATAAGATCTTATATGCGATGTTAAGGAGACTGATGCCTCTGTAGTTGGCGCAGTTCAGAGGGTTTCCTTTCTTGAGAATCGGACAAACAATGCTGAGATTCCATTCACCGGGAATACTTTCGTCCGACCATATTTTACAGATGAGTTGGTGTATGCTCCTTACCAGATCATATGACTGCCGCTTTGAAGAGCTCAGCAGTCAGGCCGTCCGCTCCAGCAGCTTTGTTGGACTTAAGTTTCGATAAAGCTATCTTCACTTCATCCAGGTCGGGTGGACGGAATTTTTGGTCATCATCGTCCAGGTTGAAAGGTTGATTCTGCCTCACAGCGGTATTTGATTCATCATCGCCGTTATAGAAGCTGCAGAAATGGTCAGCCTCCTCAGCATCGACCAGGGGTTTCGTTGTGGTGGACGAGTGAAACCCAGCACATCAGAGGCAGCATCTCTGATGGCGTTTTGGCAGTGTTTCCAATGGTCTTCGATGCTTGATGCTGGCGGTATTGGACCTCTTAAAAGATTAAGAGACACTCGATCGGAAAAGGATCTCTTGTGATTGTAGCCGTCTGACGCCGAATTTCCTCACAGTATTAGCTTGTCTTTGCGTTGTTCGGGATATCCGCAACGTTACCTTGGCTATAACAGGGTAATGGTCCATGTCGATGTTGACTCCTCGGAACGTACGGACATCCATAATACTGGAGGAGTGTCTTACGTCGATAGCAATGTGATCAATTTGGCTGACTGTTGATTGATCAGGAGTTCTCCAAGTCCCCTCCTTCTATCGACTCATTTTATGCAGTGACAACATGACAGTATAATCTCCTGCCAAGAATAACAACGATGACGCCTTGTCTTAAAAATGCTGTAATCGGTCCTTTACCAATAATGGTACACTTTGTTCTGGTGCTTAATCAATTTCAGTCAGAGTCAAGTATAGAAGCCTCTTAAATCTCGGTAGTTACAAAATTTCTGTATATGGCCTGCAATTCATGCCATCGGTTTGGGTACTGGCAACCAGTAATCGACTCGAAAATTGGGTCAAGAGATTTTTTTTTAGATTGAAGCGTATAACCGTCGGTTTCGCTTTTCAGCCCTTTCGTCATATTTGAATATTCAATTGAATTCGATAGACTTAACCACTAATATGTCTCTCTTACTATGGCTCCCTTAGAACCGCAATTTGAACTTCATTATTTGTCAAAAAAATCATTCAAAATCACAACCACTTTTCCTCTTCCTCATCCTATACAACCCACTGAATTTATTTACCTCAAAATAGTGCAACTGCCAGCGAAATGAGCAACAACCACATAGTGTTCAGGAATATATGGTATTTCATCCCAGCATGGGTTGCTCCTATAGGCTAAAATGGAAGGAAAACATTTTCGAGGGTTAGAAAAAAAGTGCAACCAACAATCACTTTCGGGACTTGGCAGCAAATGCTTGGTTATCTATTGTTGATGCCTTTCTACCCCAGGCCTTTTTTTTCCTTTCGTTAATTCACCAGAAAGGTAAGGACATTCTTTAAAAACAACAATAGAGCAGCAATACTTCTAGTGTACTTGTACCTATATAACTACCAACACTGCTTAATTCTTGTGATCATGACGACGACCAGGTTACTGCTGCTTCTGCAGCTACTGCCTCTGCTGATGATGATGATGGCGGGGAATACACATTTTGTGGTCTCAAATTACAGAAAATCGTCCTCCTTTTGCCATGCTATCGAGCAACAACAACAAACACCACATAGCTTTGGCAATATGAATTAAAACAGCAGCTAAGTGCTATATCTCTGGGCATGACATGGCATGGTAACCATCGAGTTATGTATTCATATAATCGTATCTAAGGAGTATTAAATCCCGTCCCGATCGTTACCAGGACAACAATGAGAATCCAACGAATAAAAGATTTTGATTTGTGTACCGCGGATGTTGCATGTGCCTGTGTCTGATGCAGCTATGTATGTACATTTCATATCTATCTATCCCTTGTTGGGGTTTTGTTAGATATTAAAGAACGCTACCGGAATTGAGATTTGTTTCGCTGGTGGCATCCCATTTATGCATGCTGAATGGTGATGATGGTTAGTAATCAATGAAAAGAGGAAGATAATGATGTTCGAGTTTTTCTTTCACAGCTCTTACGAGTATTGTTTTTCTTCGTGAAGATAATGATTCGTGGAATTTTCTGAAAGAAAATGCGGAACGACTTATAGAATAGATAGAATTGATTTGTGAGCATGCGAAGTGGCGAAATGTATTCAAAATATGCAAAGGCCTATAGAATATACATTTTGCCATGGTCCTTCCTTCTACTTTTTGTAAGAAGCGATAAAGGTCTCATAGGATCTCGAAATATACCCGAGACACATGTAAAGGGTTTTCGAATAAGGACTTGACAACAAACCATTTGAGATATTTCAAAAGCTTTATTATCGACTTGAAGTAAAATCAAAACATTTATGAATGGAACTCGACTAATCATTCATATGGCCACCGTGGGCACGTTTGCAGAGGTCGATTCGTTGGACCCAATTTTCAACGACTCGGCCACACATTTCGGCCGAAACGGCCACTATTTTACGTTCAATGTTGGCTCTGGGCTCTTCCAACGTCGTCGGCTTGTTGGCATAAACCAATGACTTAACGTAGCCACACAGAAAATAGTCAAGGGGCGGTAAATCGCACGAACGAGGCGGCCAATCGACTGGCCCATTTCTTGATATAACACGCTCACCATACTTACTCTTCAATAAATCGATTGTAACATGTGCTGTGTGGCACCATCCCGTTGAAACCACATGTCGTCCTAGTCCATATCTTTCAATTCGGGCCAAAAATAATCGGTGATCATGGCGCGATAACGCTGACCATTCACAGTAACGTGACGATCGTTATCGTCGACGAAAAAACATGGCCCAATAACGCCCCCGGCATGCAAACCGCACCAAACCAATAACCATAACCAATAACGCATATTTTGCTTACTGACGAACCCATTGAGCCAAAAATGAGCTTCGTCACTGAAGATGATTTTGCGATGAAATTCAACATCTTGGCGCATCTTCTCCAGAACCCAATCGGAGAACGTACGTGGCTTCAAACGGTCCATCGGCTTCAATTCTTGAGTCAGCTTGATCTTGTATGGGTGTAAACCAAGATCCTTACGCAAAATACGCCAAAATGTGGTCTGAGCGATGCCCAATTCTTGAGAACGTTGTGGAATTGACTGATTTGGATCATTTGCTACGGACGCCTGAACGACAGCGATATTTTCGACACTTCGACCAACCCGTTGTCTCACTGACACGGCAATATCACACAACGAATATGTAGACTCAAATTTTTGCACTACACTTGTTATTGCCTGCCTATTAGGGCAAGAATTACGACCGAAAATAATTGGAATTATCGCTCTTAAAGTTGCAGTCACCTACTCCGAATTTCGGTATTGTTGGTTAGTGTACTTTATCATGATGAAAATGTTGAGTTTACTGAATAAATTGACAGTGACAGTTTGAAGATTATTTAAAGAGTGCGTTCACAAATTAAATTCAAAGTTGTCAAGTCCCTATTGGAAAACCCGATATAAGCAACCACTTTACAGACCGCCATGCACCATTAAATAGTAGGAAAAAGGTGCTAAAATATAATCTGTAAGGAATCAGGCCTATTACTACTGATAACCGCCATCGTCGTGTTTCTAAACACTGCACATATATTTAGAAGGAGTCTGCGTGCCAAAGTTGGAAAAATTAAAATATTTAAGCTCTGCTCTGCACCTAGGAAATTACGATGATGTTGTCATTCAAGACTCTGCAGGTTTTGAGGTTTGTGCAATGGTTGGGATAAAAAAAAACTGCTACTTACTGGAAGCAATCTCTTGCCTTTAATTCGCATTGGAACCCTTGTTAACATTACTTCAGGGTTGAGCTACCGCTTGGATTCTTAGAAACTTGCAATAGAACCGAGTAAAGTCGTCTCTACTTTGGTTGTTAATGTTGGGAGCGGAGCCTTGCTAGAGCAAGTGAACTAATCTAAGAAAGCGAGTTTCGCAAACCCACTCACAGCCAGCTCCCCCCGTTTCTTTTCCTTTTGTCGGTTTACCATGCGTCCTCGCAACATAATGTCCCACGGATGATGTTTTAGGACTTGACAACTAGGCTCAGCTGGCGCCCTTACAGCTGTCGCTATTGATGGCCCCTTATGAAATCAAGGGAGGAATCCTTGCCGGAGTCCTCCACCGCAGCAATCTCAATTCTGCTGAAACCACGCCAACTTTCTAAACAAGCCTATTGCTATTTTGTTTGGCTTCCAGGAACGGACATTACTTTGCTGCTGCAAAGGCAGTGGAGTAAGGGTTGTACAAAATTCGTCAAAAACCACTTCATTTCAGGCATTTCGCGCCCGGGGGTCCAGAGATCGTAGCTCAGCGCCGACTACTTTTTTACCGCTTTTCTCTCCGTCCCTCCGTTTTGTCGGTAAATTTTTTTCGGTTGAATAGGGTTCTAATAATTGGTGTAATCAGGACGTCTTGTCGTATAGTTAGTTTTCCGTGCCTTCTTTTCGAACCCTAGAACCACGGCAATGGCTTTCACGAAGCCCATAGTTCAGGTAGTTAGGGAGGTAGTTAGGGAGGTAGTTAGGGACGTAGTTAGGGAGTTCACATACCTCGGAGTAAACATGAACTCCACGAATGACACCCTAGAGGAGATCCAGCGAAGAATTACCCTAGGAACCGTTGCTACTTCGGCTTGACCAAACTCCTAACTCGAAGGACGAAATGTGTGCTCCATAAAACCCTTATCCTGCCAGTTCTGCTTTATGGCGCCGAGTGCTGGGCGATAAACAAGAAGGGAGAGCTGATACTGGGTTCCTTCGAAAGAAAAATACTTCGGCGGATATTTTGCGAGGAGAGCGAATGGAGGAGAAGATACAACCGCAAATTCTATGAGCTGTACCAAGATGTGGATGTAGTCGAAAAGCCAAAACACATCGACTACATGGGCTCGGCCACGTCGAGCGAATGCACAATAATGCTCCAGCTAAGAGGATCTTCGAATCCCAGCCCCCAGGTTCGAGAAGACAAGGAAGACTGAACCTTCGTTTCAAAGACCAAGCCATCGCGGATGCCAGAGCGCTTGGTCTAGATACCTGGAAGCAGCGTGCTCGGGATCGTAAAGGATGGAAGGCTGCAGTGTCTCAGGCAAAGACTCTACAAGGGTCGGGAGCCCGTTAAATATATATATAAATATAAAAAAAATACTGATTATCGGAAAAATTTCTGCGCTCTGTTTTCCGGGCTCGGAGCATCTCTTTTAAGATAGAGGCTTAAGGTTTAACGATAGGACCAACAGAAAAATAATTGAATCGTTCAAATGCAAATACATCAGCAAGCTCTTGGTCCCATTAACATGGATATGCAAAATTGAGCAGACTGAAGAATGATTCTAGGGCTCGCGAATGTAGACAATCAGGCAGTGCACAAACAATGCAGATACATAAAAGAAGCAATATATTTAAAATGCTTTTTTTATTAATCGGTTGTGCAAACCTTCCCGAACTAGACATTGCAAGCTTTAATTTGTTTTGCATTTATGAAGGTAGTTTGTTCGATGGCCCATTATATGCTAACTGAGAAAGTGGTTGACATTCTAACCTTTTGCTTTCAAATGTCCAGTCTACGATGTTTGCCCTTGGCTACACTTTCATACTCAGCTAGGGCTTTGATCATTTCAAATGTCTAAAATTCAAAGATACTAATGCCTACAGTATTCACTCGTTGTTTTGTTAATGTCAGTAGATCTTTCAATGATAAAGTACTCTACAAAAATGAGAAACTAATAACAATGCGTCCCTTAAAATTCGTTGTAGTTCTTTATGACATAACATCCTATTGTTCAGACGCTTTAACGATCGTCTAAAGTTACAGTACGAGTGTACTACTTTTTATCAGCCTATTTAAAGCATTTAAATAATTATTATGATATCACCACTTAAAGTCTTAATGTCAACATTGAAATTTAATCGCATTCGTTGGCAATTTAAACAATTTTTTTTGGCAAGGACTTTAATTTCAATTACATAGGAAGTTTCACTTAAATTTCACTCACTTTTTGTCGAAAGGCCTGTTTTCACTCAAATTTCTACTCAGAGTGTGTGGCTTCGGCTGTGTGTGAGGTGATTGTTAAGGCCTGTTTTTCTATACGTGAGTAAATATAACGTTTAGCTCATTCTACGCATACACAGATAAAATAAGAGATACAACTGGATTTTCCACTTTTTTGTTTGAGCGCCACTAACCAGGCTGAATGTACAATAGTATGGCGCGTAAATACAAAGGGGGAAGCGGTGGGCTGGCATGATATCTGATCCGCCCATTTCTCTCTCAGTATATCAAATGGGAAGTTTTTTCTGTATATTCCCTTGTTTTCATTGTAAGGAATAGAATAATTGCAAGGATAATCGATGACATGAAGTCATAGCAATGGATTTGTAATGTTTCTTAGTTGGGAGTATCTTTATCTTCGTCATTATGATTTTGAAATCAATTCTTGTGGCGAATATACCTACGGATTCATTAACGAATACGTACGTACATTTTGGGTTATATTTCTGAAAATTGAAAACAATTTGCATTGTCTGTGATTTTGTCAACGCATAGCCCAAGACTTAAGCGATCACAATTGTAAAAGCTTAATGCCAGAGTTAAATGCATACAATTCTTGAAGATACTATCTTGGACATATTTCAGCTGCGTTTAGTGCTACATTTGAATGACCGTTTACAAAATCAAGTCCTTAATTTATATATGAAAGTCGGTTGCGTTGACACTTTGTGCTTAAAGATAATATGAAACACTTTTCCAAAAAAAAATCCTTCTTCGTGATTCTCACTGAATTAAGAGACGTATGAATAGAATACATTTCTGAAACGCTTTTGAGATTTGTCCCACTTGAACCTTGTCAAACATGTTATGCCTGTAAATAAATCATTGGAGTTAAAAATATTCAGTTCTTGTACGATTAAAACAACAAGTTTTATCGCCTTAGGTCAGGTTTTAAATATTTTTATTGTATGAAGAGCCGTCACGTGGTGACTAAGACGATACGTTTCGGTATAATCGAGGCGGTCTTTCAATAGAAGATCATGCATGACATTAAGAAGGGACGCGCTTAAGTACCGCATTTATGTGTATTAACCAGTGCCACTGTTACTACTGTCCTGCCCCGATAAGTAGTTTTGTATTATTCGAATCGAGCCCGATATCCTCGTGCCTTACCAAATTCTTTCACTTTTATGTTTTGTAGTGATGAGCTTGAATATACCTACATATGAGATCAGTTGAAGAATAATTCTTGCTGATAGCTGCTTCTTTGGACTAAGAATTCAATTGACTAGCAAAGCCTTCTCTCCTTCTTGGTGTCGTCATCTTTCTCCTCTGTGGGGCTTGCGCTCATATAAGGCTAAAATTGGCGAGTTTAGCCTTGATGCGGATTGCTACGAGGCGTTAGCTCACATGCCGGAAGCTGAGGACTCTTTGTCTTAGTGTGCCTCCGACAGAGGCGGATTTCTGCATCCAAATAAGAGCTGCTTTTGCCGTCGATAGGAATTGCCGTAGTAGATATCGCAGTTTTTCATCTTCTTTTTGTCCGGCCCATCCCATCGCATTTCTTGAATGGCGGTTATGTCTGCTTTGCAGCAGTCTAGGGCCTCCGCTAGTTGCTTGGCTACACGTGGGGTATTAAGGGATCTTAAATCGTTTGTCTTTAAATACTTTGCGTGGGTTGTCAACAGTAAACCCGTCCATTTCCGAGGCTTGTTGATGCTTCGTAACTTATGTTTTTTTTTAAATGGCCGGGCAGTTACCCCGGTGGCACAACCCCAAACCTGGAGGATCAGTCGGTTAGACCGAAGTAACCCAGTAACCCGTTCCGGGAAGTGAGCGCTGCCGTTGGCCCATATAGTGCTCGTCCGCCAACATCTCTTTTCCAAAACCTTGACTAAGTCCTGGAAATCCCTACCGGCCTGAGCTCCAAATATGTCGGAGTAGCCCGGATAAGGCCTTGTTTTGTTTTTCCGACACTAATCTTAATTTATGGCGCAGGAAACTCGCCATTTGCCCCCTTCACTTTGCAATCTCTAGTGAGATTCCCAGATGGCACCACGGGGAGGCGTGAAGTAGGGCTTATTAGCAGAGCTGTAAGATGTTCGGCTGCAGAGGCTTATTCTCGTTATTTAAAGAACCAGCACCTGTCGGAAGATGCTACTTCTACGAGGCCTTATACTAATCGTTGCCCACTATGTCAATTCGGTTACAATCATATTGTCTTTATGTTGTGCTTATCGCATCAATCCGCAGCCAGGAATTCCTCGTCGGGGTTACTTTCTATCTTCAATTGTTTATAAGCACCTTCTGCGTTAGGAGTTAATTTTTATTTAAGTGGCAGTTCCGCTAAACTCCCAAATCTTTAGCCTTTGATCATGTTCAATTGAGATATTTATTGAAGGGGTCAATCTGTTTCTATGGTACTTGGTCTAAGCTGGGTTCAACTTCTTAGGCGTTGAAATTTCCGGATACAAATCAACTGCTGACGATTTTTCTCGTATATTGGCATTGGCTACAATTTAGGTCAGCTGCTGTTGGTTTTCAGATGCATTAGCACTCGTTTTGACGCTATTGAACGGTGGCAGCATATCATGTGCTTCGCCCTGGCTTTCGAATTCTCTCTTTCTTTTCAGTACATAGCGCTTAACCATATGGCAATGCATCGTTTAGCAATGACCTTTCTTGCTACGTCTGATTAGTGAATTGCTTGTCTCTTGCTTTGTAAGGTTTTCATATTGGTAAGACGTTTTAGCTTTATCTAAGTATTGCAGATTGAAGTCCGTCTCTGATAGAGTATTTCCAAATTCGGAAAAGGTTTGTTCTCTTATTTATCTCTCACACTTTTACTTTTCTTTTTGAGGCCTGTTAGTGGAATTGTAAGTTGATTTATTGGTTCTATCCTATGAATGCTACAAAGAAGGTAGCTCCTATCATTGTATATCCTTTCTTAAAAGTTCTTGGCAAGGTCCTATTGCAAACTTCTCGGTGTTTTGCTGATGGGAAGAAGATCGGTATCTACTTCAGAAACGGCGTTTCTTACGTCTTGGATTTTGTTCATTAACAGAATAATATTATAGATCTAGTAGTAAGAAGAATGTTGATAAGCGCTTACGGCCAAGGAGAAGATGCCTTGAAAGTGCAAACTATACGGTTTCTCCAGGCAAAAAAATAGAGACTAAAGAAGTTTTCAATACGAAAATGAAAAGGTTATTCCAGACAGACATATAATATGAAAATTTAAGTGAGTGAGCTTAACCATTAGTTATTCTCAATATTGTAAAAAGTACTAATTCCTCGTTGAACGAAATCAGTGAACACAATTCCACGGCTATCTCGTGAATTTGTCTTTGGGCAACTTTCACAGACAAGAAGACATAATTGCTTTCTTCTTTTGATTGTGAAAAAAAAAACCAAAAACGGTTTCGAACTTACAACCATCCGCAGATGTAACGAAAGTCTTTAATCAGAGAAAGGGTTAACCTTTAATCAATTCAATTCAACTCATTATTTTAAATCATGCACGACATCTGCTTGGTTAACCCTTTTCACTTTCAATTTCTTTAAGAAATTCTTCAAAATTTTTCCTAATTAATATAAGATTCTCACATTCGTCCTGCGCAACGTCAACCCTTTTCTTTGAAGTAAAAAAACGAAACAAAAAAAATCTAAAAAAGTCAGAAAATATTCTCAAAGTAAAGGTCATTGCAATTTGCCAATAGTTCATCCGTTTACCCTCGACCTTTGACAATCATAGTTACATTCGCAACCCTTAACTGCAAATTTTTATAGTGCTACTTGCACCACAACAAACCAACCCAGCCCAACAGAAGACTTAAACTTGCAACCGTCATTTCTGGGAAAGGGAGAGACACACTAATCTATATGGCTTCGCCCAGAAGCAAATGCAGTACTCGAAAGTATCGCATTACAACTACGCGGTGCAATTTTTCATCGGTTTACCGTGCAAAACTCATACAAAATTAATGAAATCTCTTCTCGATTTGAAATTTTCCCCCCGAAAAAAAAAATAATAATAATGAAAAAAAAGTGAAATGAACAACTGATGTCTGCTTGCGGATTCTGTGTCCCACGGCTGCATTCGTAGTTTGTCTAGTTTATCTTCAGCCTCGACACATTTAGGTGAACGATTCGTCAATGAGGAGAAAAAGATAAATTCTGTTCGATTTTTGAAATTCGATCCGGCCTACAGATTGATTTGTTGTGTGCACAGAGAGAGTACCTTAAATGGCACTGGTACGTACGACCAACCAACCGACATGATGTTGAGGTGCTACTGATTGATGCTGTTAGCTGGTGCATGAGCGATTGTACTCGTATCTTCTCACAATTGCGCTGAGATGAACTTTTTCATCATCATCGTCATGTGCACTGCAGCAGCACAAAACACAATTGTACGCAGAGATAGGTAGCTGCGAAGTACTCGTATCTAAAAGGAACTTAATACATTTTCGAGATATCGATTACACATTTTGAACTAGATTCAATGGATGTTTTGAAACTTTCAGGGTTGCACTCAATAATTTCACTCTTTCTTCAATGCAATAGGGATAGATATGAGCATGACTATATATCTAAGTGTACTCGCTTAGGGAGGAGTATCTATTACTGTCTTTTATGGTAGAGACTACTTTGGGTATAGGTGGAAATAAAAAGGAATCTCGTTAATTAACAATGTTTTGTTTTTTGATCCTTTTCTGGTATTAGGTTAGAACATTTAAACATCTGTGGTCTAGACCCACATATTTGAGTGTGCTCCCTCTATGAAATAGATTAAATCCTGCCACCTGTTACGATTACTTTATGGAGTATCAACGTTTTGCATCATAAACAAACGACAACTTAAATTTGAGATTTTCTTAAAAAAAAAAACGAAGACCAAATCCAAAAATTTATAAAATCAAGTGGAGGGGTTACATTTTAACCCTTTTTTGATCGAACTGTCTTTGTTACTAAGAAAACTTAAGACAGTGATAGCTGAAAGGAGTTGAATGCTTCTCGTTACTGAAGAAAGGGTTACTTTCAAAAATAATTCTGCACTTTTTATAGTGCCATTCGTAGGGTTCTTGCCTCATTGATTTTAAGAAACATATAGAAAGTAACACGGCGTGAGAATCTCCTTGTAGGTCAACTTATCCGCAGTAACTTATTGGCTCTGGCGTTTCGAAGCCTTTGCTGTCTAGTGGACAATCCAAAACAATTAAGCCAATAATTCAGTGTCCTAATGCAATAGCTGATTCCTTAATTGGCCTCTAGTATCGGCTTTTTAGGAGCACTGTTGCCTAAAGATTTCTAATGCGCAAACTAGGAAACGAAAAGATGTCACTTCTGGAAATCAGCTAGTATGCCTGAGTGATAATCAGCAACACTCCTCTCGCCACCATCGATTAAAACTAGAAATTGTTTTGTTTTTCGTTTTTCGTATAGCGTATTGGTGTAGCATCTGGAGTTAGAAATTCAAAAGAAGCTCTAAACAAGAATGCAGGCCGTTCTAATATAGGTTTTGGTGTGGGTCCTGAGAAGGTCTCTTTTGAGCCATATCTTACAATTTCAATTTCCAATACCAGAAACCGCTTCAGTGAATCCAGTCTACCTTTATAGCTTCGAAATAAAAGTAGAGTACAGCAAGGCTTGGCTATAGCTTCATCCACGAGGTCTTGACAATTTAGTTGATAGCCATTACAGTTGGGTATTGCTTCGCTTAGAACACAATCGCTAAGTTCCTTTTGGCTAGGTTAGGTTTAAGTGGCTGTTGAAAAACTAACCCACTTGGGCCTATTGGCCCATTGTGATGCCACGTGGATCTGTGATCCTCCTACTCCAGAAACCATTTGGAACTCTTAATAAAGCGTAGGAGAGTTTTAATGTCTTTGTTGTTTAAGTCACTTAAGTCCTTGTGGCCCCTAAGTGGAGATTTCTTCTTTGGACATGTACAGAGGAGATGAGGGATTTTTTCCTATTCCTCCTCATCCATGCAGCATCTGCAAAAGTCGTTAGTAAACATGCCAAGCGTTCTTGCATTCAGCAATCCATGGTTCTTGGATTAGAATGATGTCATCTGTGCCCTTGGATAGACGCAGAATAAGTAATTTGGAGAAATCGTATCGTCATTGCTGTAACCCTCCAGAGAAACCCTTACCACGGTGCTGCATGAGTCCATCGATTCTGAAGGCGGGCCCAAAAGCTCATCTTCCAAGTCTGATCGTGAAGGAACTCTGTTTGTTTCGTCATCGGTATCCATCTCCGACGTAAAACTAAAGTCGCCCCGGACTGATTAAGTCATCGCTATCCAACTAAGGGAAGGATATCGTTGCTTCAATGTCTGAGGCTAAGTTTGTATTTTCTGTTAAAGGAGGAGCCGGTTGCTTATCAGCATCATTAACGCGTATCTGTAAGGGCTCCTTATTTCTAGTTTCGCGACCGTCCAGTCATGAGTTGGAAGGGTCGGGTTGCTGAGCCTAATGAACTCCAGAATGTCTTCTGGGGAAGAGGGTTCAGCAGGGATCCAGACGCGGGTTCTAGGTCTGCTAGGGATATCCTCCTTTGCCACGACCTTGAGCTTTGCACCTGGCCAGACCTCTCCTAGACCACCTATGGCTTTTTTATACAGATACAAGGATCTTTGGTCGGTGCAAGCGATCAGCTTGACGTGGTCTTGGTACCAACCAGCGTCGTCTGTGACGGGAGGTGGTCCGGGGTTTTCCCACATGATGGTCAAGAAGTTGCTTGAAAGCTTCATTTTGACCAGGTGCCACCGGTCTGCTGAAATAGATCCATCGGCGTCGCTCCTGTCGATCACAGCGATTATAATTTCATCCCTTAGGACATCGCTAAAAGATTTCAGAGATGTAACATCGGAAGGCCCTGGCGGAGTTCTCGTTTTGGGCCTTTTGGGAGCCGGAATGGTTTCCTCCAATGATCTCTAGCGCTTGGAGGAGTATTTTAGCGATTTGAAAACGGTGGGAGGCCCGTCTTTAATGATGTTGTTTGCCCACTCTAGTTTCCTTTTTTGATGATGTGGTACGCAGTTCGACGTTTTGCGTAAAGCGCCTTGCAAGGAGATCTCTTACGGGGTTGAGCTTTTGCTAGCTCCATGGCCTGCCACGGACTTGCTGCTGCTAGGGGTGGAAGAAGCGGTAGGAGCATGTCTTGCCGCAGTCCTGCCACTTTTGCTTTGGGCTCGTTGCTTTTGCCTTGCAAACGATTACCATGACCTGCCACAGATGTTGTTTTGCTCGGCATAGCAGGAGCCCTGTCGGTAGTCGGTCCAGTGAACAAGACATAATGTGTTCCCACGAGTAGCGGAAAAAGAAGGTCCATCTGTACAGATAAGGCTAGCTAATCCGGAGGACGCCAGGTTGATCGTCGGCACGGATCGTGTGACACCTTGATCCGGCCAAAGAGTGATTGAACTGTTGAGGAAGAAGGAAAAGATGGGAGAAATTTCTCGAGAATCAATGACCTTACTCAGCCTCTTCAACTCGACAAGTTCGATGATCGGGTAGAAGCGAGATCGAACACGTTGTGATACTTTCGTAATCCAAATGCAGCTATATAAACTCCCGTGCGTGTTGTACCAAACACCAGTTATTCTTAAACAGCAAATAGAAAATCGGCAGTGGCGCCCTCTGGTGAAAGCTTGTTTCAGGAGACAATAATCTTACTGATATCTTCTTAAAAAACAAAAACACTGTGGCGCTGGCAGCTCGGTATGGGTCATGGCCTAGCTTCTTGACACTCATTTGTGTTGCACATGTTGTCATTTTTGTCACATCTGAGCGGGGCCTACGGTTTATCGCCGAGTCCGAACGGCGCTCCTTAGAAGCTTTTTCGTAGGCAATTTCACTTTCGGGAGTTTGCCATTGCTTGCCGAAAGGGTGACCCAGCCAGGAATCGAACCCAGACTCTCTGCGTGATAGTCCAATGAGCTAACTATCGCGCCATCGCCATCTTCTTAACACTGCCAGAAAAACGACAACATGGAAAACCGACAATATCCTGGTTGTATGTATTTTGCATCAAATATTTAGTCCAAAGAAGTTTGTTATCTAAGATGACATCCAAATAATTCGTTTCGTAAAAAAGAAAACCGGCTGATGCAATATTGATAAGACAGGACACTCAGCTTTCTGATTAAGTGAAGTTTTAAGTGGAAAGAAAAGTTTGTAACTGAATAATTCCCTCTTTAAAGTATTCTAGGTGCCATAAAGTGATCATTTCCTCCCCTTCTCCATCAAGCAATAACCTGGAGGACCCTTTCATATGTCAATAGATGAAAGTTAAGATTAATATTTTTATTATAGGCTACACCTCTTCTTCGCTTCGTTATGGCAGCGGATAGTTAGAGTTATTTTGTTATCAGAGATGCCCTGTATAGTATATCTCTTTGATAGTTCTTTGGCTTTAAAGTTCCCTTGGACTTCACTGAGACTTGGAGCGCGGCACAGAGACGATTTGCATAGGAATAATTTCGTGCAGATTTGAGCCATCTCAGGATCCACTTGATCTCTTAATGTAAATCACAACAGATCTATTGAGGACAATGGGACTCGAGTGAGCATCATTTTGCTAATTAAAAGATTTTGACACTTCAAAGGTCTTGATGGTATTATTAGGAAAGGCCGCATTCCCTTTGTATACAAGCTTGTCTCTGACTTGCTGGAGCCTCTCCTAGCGGAGTTCGGCTAGCTGTTCACCGGTACTTGTTGATTCTCGTTTAATAGTTTCTTTGGGTTTGCTGTCTTAGGTTATTTTTGGTGTTGCTCGGCCCAATCGTCTTTGTTTCTTAAGAAGTCGGCCTAGAATGAGCTTTGGCGTACATTCCAATTTGTAAAGCACACAGTATACGTAAAAGCTAAACACTCTGACAGGTGAGCTGCTTTCAATCCATAAAAAAGGCTTCCCACAGTGCCGGCTCAAAACAAAAACATTCCTCCTTTTATTGCCATAGGAACCCCATCTATACGTATGTTACTAGTTAAACCCTTCAAAATCTTTTACTAAAGCCAATCCAACTGGAACATGCATCCTTCACCCAAATTCTCAAATACTGATAGGCGCCGCACTAATGCAAACGTGTACCACAATTTTTCGTGCGCTTCCACACATCATCCACCTGAAGGACACGTGTCCATGTTATTAAATTAATTAAGATGATTACACATTGCCATTCATAAATAAAAGTGAAACAAATAGGATTACTTACGGTTCGAAACAGCAAATCTCCGTGACGGAGTGTGACGTTCGTCAATCGCACTCAACCCAGAAAGATACATACCATAAGTCGGCCTTTCAACACAGTCATCTCATCATAATCATGAATTTAATTTGGCGTTATTATCTTCCTCTTTCTCTCCCCTGTAATTGAGTTATTCCTACTTCCGCCGCAACATCACAAATCATATGTTGCAGGGTAATTCTCCTGAGAATGCCATGAAAAACCGATCTAAGCCCAGCAAACCAGAAGGGGGTGAGTTTTGGGAGTAAAACATTGTAACGTTTATTCACGCTGACATCAAGGGGGTGGACTGTATCTTTTACTTTCTAACAAATTCAATCATATTGTATAAAAAGTTGTTTATCCGACATTAGGATCGGCGTCAAGTAATGGATGGGTGCGGATGCGGATGATGCTTTTACTTTTCCCTTTTTCCTTTTTTATTAACCCTCAAGGGATGCTTGCCTAGGCCTAGGCATACGTATTGCCTCCCTCATCCTTCTCTAAAGGAGTAAGAAATGTCACAAATGTTTGTGCTTTGCAACTTTATGTTCATAATTTTGTTGAAAGTCTCTGGGGGTCAAATTAACGCCTGAAAGTGGATTTTTATCGTTTCTGAGTAATCTTGCGATTTGAAACACCATCATTTGATTTAGGTCTGGACGAACCGGAATATGCCTCATGCTACCCCCAGAGATGTTGATGGTTATCTATTGGAGTATCAAATCCAATTAGTAACATGGCAAACAATTTAGATACTTTTTTATAAACCACACTTTCTTGGGGCACAAACCTGAATTGGAACATATGGGAAAGGGTTGATCAGGATTTGTCAGAAATTGGAATGGTTTTCTTAACCCTTTCCACCGGTTTTTTGGAATTTTTACTTTTGATAAAGATGTTAGAGTAGTCACCCTTCTTAACGATTTTTTCTTTCAAATTTTGATTTCTTCCCAAGTAAAAAGATTTTCCAAAAAACTGTCCCTGATTTAAGTGATCCAGAACGAATTTTGGGTCACACTAATGGTGACACAATAGGTTAACCTATGATCCCTTCTAATTGCTATTGCTCATTTCACCGATTGGAATCTGGTTGATCTATCAATAAGAAGTTATTTTAGGGAATTGGCTTCGATTGTGTACCAAAGATGTCATTATTAGGGGTAGGTTCTTGTTAATGAACATCTTTTTCAACAATTTTTGGGGAAGACGTGTAAAATTTTCTACAACCCCTGCCGAGTTATTGGCATGTTCCCATCATAACTGTCACAAGCAAACCAAGGTAAAATTTGTGTCAAAAAAAAAAATAAAAAATTGTTGATGAAAAGAAAATCTGCCGGTATACCTCATTTTTATCTGAATACTTCACGAGCGTTCGCGACGATATGAAGGTCTGTAGAGAGCAATACTAAAAAGTTAAAGTTATGGGATCTAGCCAGACATTGTTTACTTAGATGCCAAATTTGGTTATGAAAAACCAAAGCTAAGTATTGCCCGATTCACAATCCAAGCAACGCCCTCATACATCGGTTGAACAAAGCAGCTTATCTCGAAAGTTGGTCCGGTAAATAACGACAAAGAACTATAGCAGACAAAAAGTCTAAGAGTTCAGCAAGCAAGTTACACTTCCTCGAAATTAAGTCGTAAGTTACGAAGGGAAAAAGACCTCTCTATCCGACAAGAAAGGGTAAGTGTCAGTTGGTCTGCCCTTTTAAGCTGCAACCGTATAACTTTTCAAAACGGTGCCTTGCACAAGGACAGATTATTTGTCAACAACCTATGGCTTTTCCTCATTTATAACCATCGATTTCTCCTCGATCCAAGCCAAAGGAGTTTTTGTTTGTTACAACCCGACTTCCATCTTGCTGTTGAGTAAGATAACTTCGAGTTTTTGTGCAATATTGAGCAAAAGAACTCACCAGTAAGAAAACGCTGTCATGCCCTACTCCGAAAGACCAGCTGAGAAACAGTGTCATATTCTGGATACCTCATAGTAGGTAGATACGAGTATTCATGGCCAGAACTAACCATATCATTCACATTACGATTAGTCGGCGTATAAAAAACGCTGAAACAAACGTGAAGCAGACACAGGACAAGACAATCGAACAACATTTGCTTTTATATGCATCCATCCGCAGCAAGCGCTCTAATTCGCTCAACATTTCTGGGTTTATTGCTATTGTGGAGACATATCGATGAGCATAGATTAGTGAGGGCTTACATTGCATCGCCTTAAGGAGTACAGAGGCGATTTTGAGGTTGAAGACGCACATTAATACTACAAGCAAGGTGATATAGATACCCAGACGATGGTTGTTTACAGGTCGTCCGGAAACGAAATGTTCTTCGTCGTTCTAGGTTTGCCTAAGATTTGACAAAAGGGCCTTTCTGTGCCAACTATTCTGCTGTGGCGCAAAGATACGCGAAGAGCAGAAGATCATGACAGTTATCTTAGGATCAGAGGGTTTTATTGGGGCCTGAACTATGGGAAATCTTGTCTCTATCATAGACCTACAGTTAAGCTGAGCCTGCCAAAACCTAATTATGTTCTGATTCTGAAGGCCACTAGGTTTACATATCTTTCATTCCATTCAGCGTTGGTAAAACGCTTCTTTTTTGCTGTACTTTCAAAGAAGCGCTTAATTAGGATGACCACGACGTGCCGTCATTCTTGTCACGCGAGAACCGCAGCTTATAGACTTTTGTCGTCTCTGAGGAGGTTTTCACGGTCCTCAGGAAAGTGAGTTAGAGGTTTTGTCTCTAACTTGATGGGTCTCACTTAACGTGGTGTTAAGATACTTACAAACGCCGATGACGTCGACATCATTACTAGAACTCACCTGGCTGAAGCAGAAATGGCAAAAACGCGCTTAGTATTGGAAAAGGACAAAATCAAGTACCAACAAGAACAGGCCCTCGACAAATTGAACAGAACATCACAATAGACAGCTACAACTTTGAGGTAGTCAGCGGCTTTATATATTAAATCCTATATTGACATCTCATTAGAAATCATTTGAAGGGTATGTCTTGCCAGTTGCTATTTCTATCACCTTAAGGAGCATCTATATCAAATGCTCATCCCAGTCCTACTTAATGCTGCAGAAGCATGCAAGTTAGCGAAACTAGTTGAAGGCATTCATAGCCCTTTCGAAAGTAAAATTCTTCCACTGTGCACTTAAGCACATAGAACGAATGAACACCACCGTTTCATCCTGAAGAGTCTTCGATTTCAAGTTGAAGGGATAATGCAGTAGCGGAAGACGTCGCCTAAGGTGACATGCACAAGTAGAAAAGTACCTCAACCAACTATTCGAACTTAGCCAGAAACCGTGCTAGCTTGGCAGGCCTGCTGGTTCAGGCCTAGGTCCACCCCGGACTGTAGAACTATCTAAGAAAGCAATAGTGTTGGTAAGACCATTCTGGATTTTCCGTGGTCCGAAGAAATCAAATCCTCTCTGCCGAAATTCAATCCATTTCTGTCTTCGTAGTTCTTATCAATGCAGTCATAAACGCCGTGGCTTATTTCACAAGTTCGGAGTTTAACAAAGATGATCGCGTTGAATGCTTTTCATCATGCCCATGTGATGCAGGGCTGGTAAACGATTTTCTACTCTGTGCTCATAAGCACACCTTGTTGTGAACCTTGAGGGTCTAATCTGTGCCATTGTTGTTAAATATGGCCAGACGTTTCGGGTTCTTTCGTAAAGGCCTAGTTGCAGCTAGTTTTAAAGTTAGAATCAAAATTATGGTCTCATTTGTAGCTGGGGGGCCTTCATTGTACAGACAATCCTAGTTTGATCAGAAAAGTGTCCGCTAATTGAATCTACTGTACACAACCGATTAGGGAAGATGATGGGGGTAATTAGATTTGAGGGCCAGCTTCTGCTTAAGAGTCTTCATCTCCGGACAGTTCGCACGATCCAGGACAAGGTCTTTCTGTAGGTAGGAATAAGTAGGAAGATGGAAGTGATATCCCAATACTATGGTTAGGCTCGGATTAATGCAGTTGATGTCTCTTGAACTATATTTTGTGAACGTTTAGAAAACTGCTTTACATAGGCTCAGCTCCGGCAAAGGTCTGCTCATTTCATTAAGACTGTGCGTCCCTGTTCATAAGTTGATCGCGATAAATAAAATCGCGGATGACCTTACTAG
Source organism: Volucella inflata (assembly GCA_928272305.1). Taxonomy (NCBI): domain Eukaryota; kingdom Metazoa; phylum Arthropoda; class Insecta; order Diptera; family Syrphidae; genus Volucella; species Volucella inflata. The sequence continues at coordinate 4,189,839 of OV743717.1, read as the reverse complement.
ATAAGACCGGCTAGTAGAGCTGAATCTGCATTAAAGTGGGATAATGAGTATCTACGACCTCGATTAGGGCTTCTATTGACATTTGGGTTACTTGCGAAGATGAAAAAGGAGTTAGCCTGAAAGCTCATATCTCAGACATAGAGAAGACGAGATTGGTACCACGGAATTTTTCTCTGTATGTACAAGGTGGCGCAAAATTAATCATCCTATCGGAAGATGGTATTGTATAATATTTGCAAATGGCGTCGCACGTCAATCATTTGTACGACATTTGTGAATTAGACAGCTGCGGAATACAAACAGACAAGCAATGGAGCGCTATACTCCGCTGTCAAGTCATCCTCAATCTCAACAACGTTGAGGACAATTTTGTGTCGAAAATCATCATGAGTGACGAGGTCATTTCGACTTAAGCGGTTAAGTCAAAAAGAATCTTCATTTCTGGGCCACTGAAAATCCGCGTGTGATGCACGGAGAGCCATTACATCCACTCAAAGCTACTGTGTAATGCCGCGTTCACGCAGGAAGACCTCATGGCCTTGCTTAGTATCATCACGGCCTTGCTTAGTAGTATCATCATTGTTTGTGTTTTTTGTGTCTGTTTCTTGTTATGACTCGGGAATTTCGAGTGGATGTAGCTAAAGGATAAGAGGGCTAAAAGTAATCATTTTCTGCGTACATCTACGTCTAAAAATACAGGCCTGCAGTTTTGACACTTAGTGGAACACAGGTAATTCCCCGCTCCAATCCGGAATTCAAATTCATGTGGTTAAAATTCCATCTCCGTGAGCAATTTATCCTCTACTGCTTAATTTACAGAAGCCCCAAACTGGATAGCATTTCAACCTTTAACGAGTTTGATGCGCTATCTGACTCCATACATAGAATTGTATCCCTGTATCCTAATACTGAAATCGTTATTACGGGCGATTTCAATATACAAAAAATTCATAAAAGAACAGTATAGCAATACGAGAAAGCCAATTGAAGCGGACTTAACACCTTCTGTAGGAATTTTATCTGCTCGTTATGTTTCCTTGATAACGATGTGGACGCCGCTGCTGATATGATCACAGACAATATTCTCTTTGGAATGAGATCCTTTATCCCTCACCGGATAAAGTGTATCAGGCCAAAGGAAAAGGCGTGGTACGACTCGAGCTGTTAAGAGGCTGTCAGGTTGAGAGAATTGTTATATCGGTTATATAAGACCTACTCGACAGAGGAGAATCGGAAAAAATTTAAACGAGTCAGGAATGGCTACAACGCCTTTCTTAAGCGTGTGAAATTTCTATACGACCAAGAACTGAGACAAAAAATACAACAATGTCCCAAAGGTAGTACAGCTTTTTGGTCGTTCGTCAAAAACATTAGCAATTCTACCTCATCCTCCATCCCATCGCTCATTTACAATGACATTCCAGCTGTCAGCTCTGCACACTTTGCAGCCAGCTCAACGATTCCGGATTGTGCTTCGTCTACACTTGAGTGCGTGTAGTAGCAAGAGTACCTAAAGATCTTAACATCCACAAATCCGCTGGTCCAGATGGTATATCTCCCCTTCTTCTGAAGAGGTGTTCTTCAACGCTGGCAAAACTACTGCATAAGTTTTTCCATCAATCCTACTCTTAAAGACTCTTTCCGAGCAGATGGAAACAGCATTTGTCCAGCCCGTCCCTAAAAAAAGGCGAATCGTCTTCTCTCTCCTCTTACAGACCCATCGCACTTTCGTCCCTTCTTTCCAAGGTCATGGAAACGCTGATAAATCGTCAGCTCATGAAATATCTTAACGACCGACACTGGTGATTTGATGACATGTCTCACCGAAAAGTGGAACCAAAGTCTAAGGCATTTGACAGAGTTTTGCATCAGGCTCATCTGTCGAAAATGCGTGCATTTGGGATCGATGACTCTCTTCTTCAATGGACTAGAAATAACCTTTCGGAACGTTCAGTTGCAGTTGTCTTGGATGGTTTAAAGTCTGATAATCACAAAATAAATGCTGGTGTGCCCCAGGGCTCCGTTCTGTCTCCGAAACTCTTTTTAATCTTCATCAACGATTTCTTGTCTGCTACTTCTTATCCTGTATATTCCTTTGCTGACGAAAGTACTCTCTGTTTTTCATATTCGTTCTCGGACTCACGTCCCTGCACTTCGGCTGTGGAATGGGAACGGCAGCGTATGTTAGGCACATTAAATTCCGATATTAACAGCATAACCAATTGGGGAACTATAAACAGAGTGGAATTTAATGCTTCCAAAACACGATACTGTCTGCTGTCGCTAAAGCGAAATTTAAATACCCAGGCACTATCCACGAATGGCACTTGCATCGTCGAAACCGAAAAACTCTGTATTCTCGGTATGTGTGTCAATGACAACTTACGTTGGAATGACCACATATTCAAAGTCGCCAAAAATGCTGCGAAATGTCTAGGTCTCCTCAAGCGATGTAAGAAATATTTTACCCCCTCTGATCTGGCTTCAATATATAAGGCTAACGTTCGCTCAAAATTGGAGTACAATGCTCACATCTGGTCGGGTGCCCACAAGACATCTTTTCGCCTACTAGATAGGATTCAAAACCGTGCGAGGTGATGTTAATAATACCCAGTCGATTGACACCCTCGACCACCTCGTCTCCTGCCTCACGTTGTTCTATCGCTATTTTTACCACCAGTGCTCCGCTGAAATTGCCAGTAGCAATGGGGCTACGAGCCTCAGACAATCACAGCCCTTAAGGAGAATATTCGACAGGAACCAGTTACCGTCGGGAATCTTGCAAAAAGTCATGGAAAATGCGATAAAATGGACACAAATGTATATCTACACTGGCGGCAGCCACTTGGCAAATATCATCTTTTCGTCTTAACAAAAAAAATTCCAAATAAAGATTTCCAACACTCAAAATCATTTTTTTTATTTAGTAAAAAGGTAATTCAAAAACAATATAGGATCATTAATTTTGCGCCTTCTTGTAGTTCTGGCGAACTTAAATTATAGAACTAATAGAACGAGTATGTTTCCACTTTAGTCTAACAGCTACTTCGCTCTTTCCCCAAAATCTTCTCAGACTTACTTGACGTACATAGCTAATTAAAACGAATCAACCATCACCCGCAGCTATAGTGGTGTGTTGTTAGAATATTTCAAATATTTTAAATAATTTTAACCGGTACAAATAATTATCATTATTTCTCTTCTTTATTGGAACTGTCAGCTGATCAATAGGTCCAGCAAATTATGAATAAATTACACAAACCTTTGCGTGGCTTTCCCTATTCTATATGTATTCTCTGAAATCTCATTCTCTATCTGTAGATGGTACCTATTTCGTTTCTAAACGAAGGCATTTATCAAAATCTATTATTTGTCTGTTCCACCGTCAGCATACGTAGAACAAACTAACGTCAATCAAATCAATCTGCCAACAAAAAGCCATTCGATTTTCAATTCTCAATTCTAATAGTGACAACAAAACGTTTGTTCGCCTTGTCCCCCCCCAACCGGCTGGTCGATTTGAAACAAATTCGCTAACAATAGCGCCAGATACAGATTCAATTAGCATAGCATTAGCACGGGCCTGACCGACAATACACTAGAAATACGATCGTTTTACTGAATTAATAAAATTTTGTATCTCAAGAATGTTTTCTCCAGCACGAAAGAGGGAGACCTGTAATTTGTAAAACATAAAATTTGCATATTCTACCCATGTACTTTGTCGGTACCTCTGTAACTTTGTATCTTTGTGTTGATATGTGCTTGTGTGTCTACCCCCCCGACATTTAAAACAAACAACTCAATCTAATCGGGTTACAAATTTGTATCTGCGGCAGTTTGATTAAAATTGATTTTAATTGGCGTTTTATGTGCGTACCACTTAGATAGGCTGCCAACAAGACATAGTCACAGTCAAAGTGGTGTCCGTAGCGGTTGTAGTGGTATCCTCCATCTATGATATAAATATTTAAAATTTATCTTCAACTCTGGCTGTATCTACAATTACAAGCAGACACCATGGACGGTTGGTGTAGGATTTCAGACATCATAAAATCAATAATCGAGCAAAGCCACATAACTCATAGTTATCTAGATACGTTCGTTGGTTTAGCATAATTTTGTGACAAGTATTTGTCAGCGGGAAAAACATCGTAAGCAATTTGTGCGCAAAAATGTAAAAAATATTTGAATTCAGTTCGAGTTGTATGGGGTGTTAGTCCAATGTGAGCTGTGTCATATCGAATACAAAGTGAATTAGTCAGATACTCGTACGTGTCACTTCTTTGATAGAGACCCTGTAATTGATATGACAACAATTTTGTGATGAGCAAACGTCGATAACCGTTGAATGCAGTCTTGAGAGAAAAGTTGAGTAGTGGCCATCAGATAACCACGTTAGTTCGGAGAATTTTATGCTCAAAGTGGAGTCAAGTTGCGATATTTTCTAATAATTTGCCGGCTTTTCAAACGCTTGCGATTTTAGCTGTACATATGTACTCGAATTAGTATGTTACTGTCTTTGATGGCATTGATTATAAAAAATGAAGGTATCGACCGAAACTCAAGGTGTCATTAGATCGCTGAACTATCTTGTATAACAAGTAAGTTTATTTGTACTACAAGCGGTGTCGGTTTTGAGTAAATCTAGAAAGGCGCTGATCTACTTCCAACAGATATGTAAAAGTTCGTCCACTTTCAGATTCGAACATCGTCCGCAATATTCGAGTTACGTAGCGTCACTTGTAATTCGTTTTACTGTGTGACAACCAACGTAGCCACTGGATTTTATTGCGTTTGACAATGTTAGCGTCGGCGAGAGGCACGTTTTTCCATCGAATTCAATACTCATCACCTACTTGTAAACGGCCATGGATCTTTTATAGGATTATTCCTTTGAATACTCCTAGGAGATCATAAGCGGTCGACATAGTCAATGTGCGTAATAAGATATTCCTTTTAAGCGTCAGCCCTCAGAGAGAGCCATATTTTTCAACTTCTTACTGAGTTCCGCGTAACCCATGCTGAAATTATTAAGAGAAAACGTCCAGCACCACTTAGAAATTATAGTTACAGTGACACGAAGAAAGTCTTCATTTAATGGTCGCAGATGCTTTATACTGTCCTCGTCCGAGGTAACAGCCAGTGGCTTCACCACCGCCACCAAGTCGGGATCAATGACATCGATATCATTGGCATATGCAGTTAGCCAGCAGAAATAATTTTTTCCGGAATCATATCAAAGAAGTCACACATTGTCTAGGGAAGTCGTCTACTAGAGATCGTTTAAATTCGATTGCATAGTCTTACGGGGAAACCAAGTTAAGATGTAGCAACATATAATGAATAAATATAAGGGCTATCGTAAGCGGGATTTGTTTTTAATGAAGCGATAATGGTGTGAACATTCACTATAACTTACTTTAGGCGCCGCTACAGTCCGGGGTGGACCTGGGCCTCAATCAACAAGCGTTTCTAGCTAGCTCGATCTTGTGCTGCCTGCCTCCAGTTTCGCACTCTAAGGCTGAGGTCCCCTTCCACTTACGTGCGCCACCTGAGTCTCGGTATTTCTCTGCTGCGCTGTCCCTCGGGGGCGGATTCAAAGACTTTTCGAACCGGAGTTCAAAACGACATGACCATCTTAGTCAATGGATGTTCTCTCCTCCGGCTAGGTCGATGTCAATGTACAGCGAAGAGCACCCTCATCCATTTTCGATAATGTTCATGGCTCTGCGTCATAAAGCAGATCTGGGATTATTAAGGTCTTACAAAGGGTTACTTTTGCTGTCCGAGAGAGGGCTTTACTAGTCAATTGCCTTCTTAGCCCAAAGAAGCAGCGATTGGCAAGAGTTATTCTTCTTTTGTTCTCAGCGCTGATGTCGTTGTCTGACTACGTAGACAAAGCCCTTAACTACCTCAAAGTTATACCTGGCACGGGTGACGTTTTTTCCGTGACGTCGGTGTTCAGTATCCTTTTTGTTTAAAGGAATTCATATACTTGGTCTTGCCCATTTCCGCGGCTTTCGTATTAATACTTGCAAAAGCGAAACCGACATCATGCTGCTTTCGTCCAATTGTGTCAATAGCATCGGCGTATGCAAGTAATTGGACGGACTTGTGCCTCTTGTGTTTGCGCATGAGTTTGGCACCATTCTTTTAAGTACGATGTTGAAAAAATCACATGACGGCGCATCGCCTTGTCTAAATCCTTTCTGGACATCAAAGGTCTCGGTGACATCTTTGTTATCCGCGGCCTTAAAATCGATGAATAGGTGGTGTGTATCGATCTAAAGCTCATGGGTCTACTCCAAGATCTGCCGTAGTGTGAATATTTGATCGGTGGTGGACTTTCCTGGCCTGGAGCCTCACTGATATGGACCTACATATCAGGTTGTTGACGAACGGCTTCAGGCGTTCACACAATTCGACAGATAAGATCTTGTACGCGATGTTAAGAAGACTGATGCCTCTGTAGTTGGCTTAGTTCAGAGGGTTTCCTTATTGAGGATTAATTATAACTGTAGGCTTATAAGTGTGCTTTGACGTAAAATCATTCTTTGACCTTACATAATCCTTCTATAGACGCGTATATCAGACCAATGTAAAATAATTTAAGCGCTTACTCGAAGTATTCAAGCACAGCTGCTTTCTCTTAATAAAACCTTTGGCGTTGTAGATACCAACAGACTTTTGTCAGCTGGACAGAGGCAGTGGAATTAAATGTGCATATTCACGATTCGTAAATCATGAATTTTTTTTACATTCGTGGGCAGATCATCGTTATAAGGAGCCGTTTTCGAAACATTTTTTCCATTTGTTGCTGAAAATTTTCTCCGAAATGGAATCTTCAAGCTCGATGCATAAATCTTTACCTATTAGAGTTTCACTGCACACAGTTATGGCACGTTGAAATTACTCGCAAAGTCTCTTCTTCAGACACCGCGTGAATTTGGAGTTTTACTTACTCTCCAAGCCGGGTGTCTTTTAGGTCAGCTCAGGAATGAGGCAAGACCTAACTAAAGACAGACTTTGATTGGATTCTGAAAAGTCAAGTGTCTCTTCAGCATAGCCAAAACGAGTCTTCAAAAATTGAGATACCTCACAATGGAGATTGAACGATTGCTACAGACGTTGGATGTGATGACTGTAAGTAATTCGAGGTATAAGCAGGACTTTAGCATATGTGAGTACTATGTGAGGTTCATTAATACTTCCGAAGCAAAAACAAAAGACAATTGTTTTTAAAGTTGCTTCGTACAATCGCGGTCAGACTCCAGAGTGGAGTGATATAGAGGCCAAAAAGATTCATCCCTCGAACATAGTCTGCCATTGATAGCCATAGTTTAAACACAACCTGCGCCAGATGATGGTAAAGTTTTCACATTATATTTTCAAGTGTTCCTTGAAAAGAGCCGTACTAGGTGGCTTCTTTTCAGTGAATCTAACCGAATCCAAGTCAAATGCTGCATATACTCTTTCTCTACAGAACAAGGCCAATCAAATACTGAAAGGAGGTTCAACATCGAAAAAAAAACACAAAAACCGGAATCGGAATAGTAAGGATGAACTATTTCATAGCAAGAATGATGATGGTCAATATTTTCACTGATCTGACGTCGATGCAGAAAGGATATCAATACCTGCATTACAGTGTACGGCTGCTTCTCTAGGTATTCTAAGTAACTATCCCGATTCACGAAGTTGCAGGGCTTTCTACCACCCTTCATTATATATTTTGATTAATTTCTTGCTAAGTCATAGACCAGTTTGTGCTTTCCAGTACGTGAGCATTTCTTGTCCTTCCCATTCCTTCAGATCTATCTTTGCCTGGTTGCCAAGTATGCTTCAAAACCTTTAAGGACTATGAGATGACTAAGCACATGCTTTGATAGAAGCTTCATCATTAGAGTTTTCTCTATGTTCGGCAGCAAACTGCTGCTTAAAACTAAGAGCAAAGAAACTGAAAAGTTAAAGTGCTGCATAAGTATGTAACAGTATTTGGATGTGGAATTTTCGGAGCTGTCTTCTGAAACAATATCTGGTACAGAGCTGGATTTTTATCTGTTATGATTGGGACCAACATACATTTTTGAACTGTGTGCATGGCTTTGGATTAATATACTGTTTCGGGTATCTAAACCTTAAGGGATCGATTGAGTTGCATCATCATATCCGTGATGGACATTGTTTTGATTATGACTCTACCAATTGCATAGCCTTGATGAGTTGTTAGTTTTAAGGGCAATGCAAACCTTCACCTGGGCAAACAATTTATATGGCATCCATACCATGCAGTCAAATTTGAATAAAAAGGATGAAGCTGCTGAGAAAGGAAAGGCTTGTTAACTTGTTCCACTTCAGTTATGCCACCTAACTGATTAAGTCGTTATGGTTTTCAATTTTAAGATATCAGTCCAGCGAGCTCAAAGTCCACTAAGTGAATAAGTGGATGTCCAACAAAATTCAAATCAATAAAAATTAAAAAGTAAACAAAAACCGCAGCCTAGACACAACACCACAACATCAACAACCAAAGTGAGGGTCAACAAAAACAGAAGCTGGCCAAAGATCATTACGAGTATATGTATGGGTCTATAGGTACTCACGCCAAACCTCTTCACAAATCACAACAAACTTTAATGTTGATGAGTCTTCGTTCGATAAACAAACTCAATCGTTAATTCTCGTATCCATATTTATTTAAGCTTCCGAACTGCCAGAGTCAAAACATTATGAGCCCTCAAGCATATCCCTAAACAGCATCAGCAACAGCAGCAATCACTTAGCTGCGCCCCATCAGCAGATTAAAATGTTGATGCTCCGAATCCAAGCAGCACGGTTGCCGCAATTTCTTATCTCGTCGAACCTTCTGAAGCACTCGCCTGATGTCCGATCGTGGTCCATACGTTGCCACGGACATGAACAAGGCATTCCTCCACTCGATTGCTGCGCTAGTGGTGGTTCTGATGATGCTGATGGTGTGACTCCTCATGTGCCATGATCACAGAACAACACTTTGGCTACATAATTTGTTAATGCTTCCGATGCAAGTTTGCATGATGCCACCATGTTCGTTTTGGCGTTTCATCCAAATGAAAAAAAAAACCCTAAAAAGAACACCCAGCACATGACGTCTGCTTATGTTCGCTTGTTATGATTGCATGCGTAGCGCAGTATCACCATCTCTAGAAGTTCATGAAGCACGTTCCCTTGATTGCACGTCAAACGATTGCTAACCAAATGAAAGGCTGACCGCTCGCTAACTATAGGGACCGGACCCTCTGCAATGATTCAGAATTCTACTTCAACTCCAACCGATGCATATCGATTTGGAGCTCGCCTTTTCGAGTGATAAAAATACAATTCCGTGTAATTACTTCGCGGTTGTTCCGACAGATTGACTCTTTGTTGTTGGAATTGTTGTTATTTGGGTGGCAGCTAGCAAAACCGCTGATATCTCTAATTTATGGGGGAGGTAGAGTTTTTTTTCTTTAAATTTTTTGCTTGGCAAATACATAGCAAGACCATTAATCACAGCGCAAAAAAGAAAAACGAAGAAATGAAAACAGGGCAATAAACTATGCCCGGCTACGGGAGCATGTATTCGTATCTACTGTCAGCACGGATGGTGTTGAAAATGCCACCAGCGCACTACAAATAATTTGCAATATCAGTGAGTTCTAGGGCTTTGATGGATTTTGCTGTCCCCAATAGAGGCGTCTGCGGTGTAAGCTTAGTCATGTGATGACCAAGTGTGATAATGAACTGAGTTGGTAAATTCCGGGCGCCGCCGCGTCAAGTGGGTGCCATGTTTGTTTGGCATAAGGGAAGGGACTGCTGTTAGCATTCGTGGATGTGATGAATCATTTTGAAGTCTGGAATTTGTTTGACATACAAATACTTTCCAACTATTCGTCATTCCGTATCTGTGACGAAAAAAAAAGATAATTCGGATGAGGCTCCTGCAATGCCTTACAAGCCTTACAATCATCCTACTATTCTAAATCCAACTCAACTCCCTATACCTCCAGCGCACGCATGCCTCCTCAAATCCAATCGAAACTATGGAATTCAAATTCAAATGCCGATACTTTCTACGAGTAAGTGTGCGCCAACATAGCGTGTAGCATGTCCATGTTTTATCTTGTACCTCGGTCAGCAGCACATAAAATGTCCAAAGATTTGTACAAATGTTGGCATTCTATCCCGTGAGCTCTTTCAAGATCGCGTAAAGTGAAAATCTTGCTTGGTGATGCTGCAATGTGTTGTCGTTGTCATGTTCAACGACACCAATCGACGTGATTCCCTTTTGCTATAGTACTCGTAGGTGTGCCTTGTGCTAGTGCCAATGCATGTGCCTGTTCCAAAACGAAACCAGTCGCAAGGGGAATTTTTACACTCCGACTTCGCCAACATACTCGTACAAGTCACAATCGGCCTGTAGAAATCCGCATACACAGTTTGTTGTAGACGTCGTCATCGTTGTCATTACAGACAGACCGGAGCTCTGGGAGTAGTTCGCCTGGAAGTGTCTGATCGTCCAATGCGTGCCCAAATGCGGGAGTAAAACTATGTGAATGTCGGAGGAAAACAGCCAGCGGCCGGCGAGAAATGAGGCGCGTTAAGATTTACGATCGATTTGATCTTTGCGGACCTCCCGAGTGTATGGAAGTTTATTTAACGATCGGATATTTCTACGACGCACACTTTGCAAACACACCCTGTACTAATGTTGAAGATGTGTGATGTGTGAGTGTGTTGTGTTGGGAAATTAAAAAAAAGACAGTGGAGCGTGAATAAGTGTCCATAATTTAATAATTGCGATTTTTAGTTTAATGAGGCTGGGTGTTCCAAGAGAGTCGTATAAATTAGTAACGGCCTAGGATCTAGTAGACCGTAGAATTGTTTGTCCCTAACCGCGTTTGTTCCTTACCGATGGAGTTTTCGGTCGATTAAGTGTGGAAGGATTTGTTCTAAGAAACATGACTCAATCAAACAATTATTTACGCTCTGTATTTCTTTGGCTTTGTAATATCGTATTGGATGTCTAGCAATGTATTGCCAAATCATCTCAAACTGTTCATCGACTTCCTTTGAAGTCGACCCTCACCTTGGCTTCGCTATACACCCCATGGAAGGCAGTTGGCACTTGATGTTGCCCATGGCCTCCCTTATTTTCGGACTGGACCCTGAATTCATTCTCACCATATACCGACTGTCTTTAAGAATGGGCTGAAACGATCGTGGTACGAGTGGCAGTTCTGTTGTAGAAAATTGCCCTTGAGCAGTTTAGCATTCACAAGAGTGATGTTATCAGTCTCAGCCAATGAAGCCTGATCGATTAACTGAATGACTTCAGAAGAAAGATCTTTCTAAGCTTTATCCCTAAATGGTGTGAATTCAAAAAGCTCTTGGAATGTGTTAATTATTCGAAATGATCCAGCTGAAGGAGATGAAATGTTTAAGTTCCTTATTCAAACTCTTTCCAGAAGTGACAGTCCGCACCAGAAACCTTCACATTTTGAGTTACCCAAACATTCCGCACGACCAAATGAGCGCACTAATACGTTGGGTTACCTGCACCGGCAGGCATTTCATCGAGACGAAATAAAATTTCACAAAGAGCTCGAGCTTAACAAGAGATAGAATCAAATCCGTTGAATACGGAATTTAACTGACAACTCGGGGAAATGGCGAACAACTTCAGACAATTCTTTACCACGTTTTCTACAACCGAAATAGATATGTTGGAGGACTTGGAAGAAGCTCGTGAAATAATGGGTTTAGACTTTTCTATGTAGAAGCAAATGAGACGTAGAAGGAGATGTGTAAGACGAAACAAGAAGACTATTATAAGAAACTAGCCTATAAAATGGAGGACTGCAAGGACTCCAAATCTTTTTGGAAAACTGTGAGGGCGGTAAGTCGAACTAATTTACGGACAATTTGTGCTATAGGTTCAGAAATACTGGCAAACCATTTCAGCCAACTGCTAAGCCCAGCCCATTGTCACAGTCATCTAAACTTTCGGTATGCTCTGCGTAATATCACAGTCTCTGAGTTCGATGCTTCCATCTCGATGGTTGAACTAATATCAGCATTGGGAAAAATGAAACATCTAGACATTAAGTCTAGAAAAAGTATCTCTCTTCTCTCAGCGCTAAGGAAAGTCTTCACACAAATCTTATACCATAGGTTGACAGTTTGGGTGGAGACCAATAGTCGTCTAAGTGTTTTCCAAGCAGGTTTCCCTGCAGGGTCCTCTACGGTAGACCAAATTTTTGCATTGACAACGGTTGCCACAACATTTAGAAAGAAGGGGAAGACCCTGTTTTCCTTCTCTGTAGACTTTAAGGCTGCCTTTGACACAGTTAATAGAAACTCCTTGCTGTACAAGTTATCGTCTCTGGGACTTTCGACATAATTTAATAGAGTGTATAAGGAGTCTACCACACAAACCTTTGCTACGACTTGGAACGGTAGTGTTTTGTCAGACTATTTTTCAGTTCAGACAGGGGTTCCACAAGGCTGTGTGCTTAGCCCGCTTTTATTTGCTCTCTACATAGATGATATAACAAATTATCTACCGGGAGGGGTTCGAGTTGGTGAAGTTGAAGTTGAAGTCTTTTGTATGCTGACGATCTGGTGATATTGTCTGATACCCCATATACTCTTCAGCTGCAAATAAACAGATTGAAAAGCTATTGCAACTTATGGGACTTAAAGATTAACACCTCTAAGTCAAAAATCATGGTTTTCGGTGCTCGTAGCGGTAGCAGAACTGCCGAGAAAGCTGGACTTTGGAAGACGAGCCGATCGAAATTGTCAAGGAATATAATTACCGAGGTTTTCTTATAAAAGCGAATCTCGATATAAAAGCTCATATTCACGGGAAAGCAGTAGCTGCTAAAACTGCCATTAACCTAATGTGGCGAAGCTTCTTTGGCCACCAACGAATCGGTTGCGCCTTAAAGTTCAAGGTTTTCAATGCCACTATTAACGCGTGCCTCTGCTATGCAAATCAAGTGCTTGGCTATAAGTATTTTGAAGTATTTTTAAGATGCTGACTACATGATCAAAGTGATGCGCAGGGCAGGCAATAGTCTCCAGAAGAAGCTTCTCAAGATGGCGCGTCAGTTGGTTTCTTTTTATTAACACCACGTTGCCAGATCTGAAATGAGTGATGAGCAGTTAATTTCTTAGTAACTGAACGTGATTCGATTCAACGAATGTCGCTTAGAAATGTGACCATCTTTCTGTTCGTTTATAATTCCTCAGACTTTGGGTAAGGCATTGATTGACGGATTATAAATTTCGGCTTGAATCACGAATCTCGTTCTGGCATAGGACACTCGTTCGAAACCTTGCTGAAAGGATCCTTTTTCTATGATGCTGGCAAGACAATTTATTTTCAAAAATTGTATTTTATAGCAACGCGCGTAGTCTTTATTTAGGGTAGCCTTTGAAGGGTGGGAATCTCGCTTTCTCCAAGAAATCAATTTCTGTGCAGATAAGAACGTTTATTATTCTGAGATCCTTAGTTACTCGTATCTTTCGAGTGGTAAAGTTAGTTTCAGTACTTACTCACTTAGATGGTGCTAAGGTAAACCTCTCCAGTAGCACTGTCTTTGGGTTGGGTGCACACTTCAAGTTGATTTAGGATTCCTTTCACTTACATAAGTACGATGCCTTTAGCAGGGTCATCCTCCATAAGAATGCCTCTGTCGAAAAATTTAAGATTCTTCAAGGCAGATTGGTGAAATCAGCGTATCTTCTCACCTAGCTCAAAATTGTGTCTTTTCAAAGATTGTACCTTTGTTATTGGCTTGCAAGCTCCACACAATTTTTACAAGTATGAGGTTGGAGAAATTATATAACAGCGCAGGACGTTGTTGTTTAATCCATCACACTTCTTGGTGAGATTGAATCTGTCCCTTATCGAGAAACGAGCTTTCGCTGTTGTAATTCTGTACATTCTGTCGAGTTTTACAGGGATGGCGGGGGTAGATGTTAGAACGTGTCTATAGATGCTGTTAAATTTGCCCCTGAAACTAATTGACTAGTACCGATCTGGATCTGCTGTAGAATGTTTGCTCATGTACGATGTACGATGTCAAAAACTGCTCTAAAAGAGGTCGATCAGATCGTTTTCTAATAGTTTTAGTGGTTATATACTTCGGGAGACCCTATTTAAAGGGTACTAATGCCTCTAGGTAGGTATTCGATGGAATTAGGACTGTCCTTATCTTCACCGTCAATCATCGGACAGATATTGGCGAGATCACCCTCAAGCTCAGGATTGATTGTCCCAACCCACTGCTTACGATCGATTTCATATGCAGATTTACACTTCATTGTCCTTATTTCATTTTGCAAGATCTTCAGCAGTCTATCTGTTCATACCCGAGGGTCTTGGTTGCTTTCCAATCTCCAATCTGGAAGATAGTTTTGAAATTGCGCTAAAAGACATTCTCCGGCGGGTATCACTGTCTCGACTTGTTGTACAATTGTATCCATCAAGAGCCGTGTTGAAATATTTATTTGGAACCACCTTGAAAATGTTTTCAATTTGTCAAAATTAATTTCCAATTCACCGAATTCCCCCTTTTGAATGGAGGAAAATCGCCACAAACTTTAAAAGTTAAAACATCAAAGTAAGTCAGCAAAGTCCGTTAATTGGTGTGTCCGTTACACTAATTCGGATATGTCATTCCTGTCAAATGCATTGCACAGCTCAACCTGTCAAAATTCTCTCATATTTTCAAAATACCAAAAAAAGAACTCTCCACTGTTTTGGTATTTCACTGATTCTCTTTTCCCTGGAAAACCACACAGAATTATTTCAAAACACTTTTTCTGTTTTGTTTTTGAAATGTTGGTACTAGGAAAAAACTTTTCGAAGAAAACAACGATTTTTTTTCGAAATTTACTCATTCATACGACAAAAGATCAGAAAAAAACATTGAAATGTCAGTTTTTTGTGATGCAGAACATTCGGTTTGACAGATGTAGTGACGGATGTTCTTGTATGAGCTAGGAGTACGGTACGAGAACGGGTGCAGCGTGTCACTTGTTGGCTGGCGAGCTGTGACTATGAAGTATGTCAAGTGGAAGTGGAAGGGAGTTTTGCGGTGAGTTTTCTTTGATTTCATGGATGTGGATAAGGCGTTAGTTACACTAAGTGTCATGGAGCATTTATAACATTTGTAACAAGGCGTAGTGGTGGTGTTGTTGTCGGAGGTCAGCAATTTACTTTAGTTGATGAGTTCGTCTACTTCGGAAGAAAGGCGAATCAATTTTTTGACATGGAGAGGTTTCGGTTAAGGATGTTCCACACACGCTTCTGACACATGAATGGGAGATGTAGTATTCGGAGTCTTTGATGAGGTTCGGATGGGCTCCCTTGAATTTTTGACATTTTTCATATAATTTTCTGTCAATGTGAAGTGAAAGCGATGGGGTGTTTAGCGGTTCTTTGAATCATGAAATTGTATGGTGATACAGTTGTCAAAGGGGGATAAATGTGTTGAACTAAAGACATCACAAGAGTTTTATTATTGAAGGGCGAGCCTTATTTACTGCCCTAAGGGGACTAACAATAGCGCAGCAACGAGTCCAGAATTTGTACTTGTTCTTAGGTCAGCCTCTCCTCAAATAATGATAATGTGGTTATCTCCCCATCACTCCAGAAATAGAGCTCTAATCTGTCAATTTTGCAGAGTTTTTGCACACTAGTCAGTCAGTCTTCTGACCATTTCTCCGACCAAAAAGCTTTTTTCGCTCTTTTTACTATGTCTTTCGATCCTTATTGCCCTTATTTCAGTAGAGTGCATCTGCGGGAAGATAATTTTGTGTGACTAAATCTTAGAAGGCGACGAATTACTAATCGCCGAATTGCTAATCGCTTCCTTTTGTGGCAGACATAATACAAGACAGTGCACATCCCAGTCCTTTTTTTCTGTGCACAAGCTGTCCAAGCTGACGGAGGCGGATGAAATTACTCTCGGGCGTTTTAAAAAAAACAATGATTGAAGGAGATGATTTAACAGAGAACTGTAACAATACAGAGTTGCCGACCTCGTCAGAAAAGATCGGATAGCACAAAGTCCTGGTCTGGAAATTTTCACCAAACCAGAGAAACAATGCAGTAGAAGAAGATTTTATCTAAGGTGAAGCACCCAAGTGGAAGAAGACTTCAGTAAACCTCTTTTGTCCAACTGGAGGCAACTAGCAAGAGATCTCGCTATCTGGGGAGGAATATTAGCTGAGGCTGGATCACTACAGAGTGTAGTAGTAGACATGTGCTACTAACTCGCCCAGACAGTACAGCGTCATCGAATCAATTCTTAGGTTTATGGATGCCTCCCAGAACAGCAGCTCTCACACACAAAACTAGCTTCATCTGCTCCGAATTCCAGTAGCACACGGGACTGATACCGAGTCTCCACCTAAGAACGCTGATGGATAAGAGCAATACTGGTGTATAAGACCGGATCTTAGCTGCGCGTTGTGGCGGCAATTAAAAGGCTTTCAATTGGCTCTCAATAGTTCTAAGGTCTTCGTCCAGGCATATGTAGACTATGTAGTTGTATCATATCCTGGGACAATATGCCCCAAAGCGCGTATAGCTCTAGACTTGACCTGGTTTCCGGTTAATCCTCATAAACCTAAGACTCTTTCTTCACTAAAAGGTGAAAACTGACTGGTCCGACTCAACTAGGCTTGTTTGTTCAACGAACGTATTTATTTAGGTTTTTGAGATATTTGCACCAAATCGAAAATGTCAAGTGGCTATCCGCTTGCAGACCCTTGGGTTTGTTAACCGAGGAGGATATATTTAGCCGCAATAAGCCCAATTATTCGTTGTACGGTCGTTTTTTTTGGTGCAACAAACTTTCACAAAAATATGTCACTGTTCTAGTTCGCGACGCAATGTCATTTAGTGAAATCCTCAGTAATTTATTTGATTTTAGAGCTCAAAAGTAATGCATGTTGTCCAAATTTATGAAGAAATAACCCGGGAATGGAAGCCGTCTCAGTTTTTCAGAAGAAAAATATCGGTATTTCCGTCATTGTCAGCGACTGGTGCACTTTCGTGGTATCTCCTTGATTCACTTTACCTATTTTAATTGTTCACAAGACCAACAAGCCAAAGACGAGCCTGTAGATCACGATTTTTGACAGAAATAAGCGTCCGTTTTGGGCTGCTTAAGAGCACAATCCGCAAAATTGTGTCGCAAGACATAGCCTTGTAGCTTTAATTTATGCAGCTGCTACCTACCTCTTTTGAATGGACAAAATGACAGTTATTCCGCCGCACTTTTTCTCCCAACCTCTACATTTTGTTCTGTACACTAAAATACGTTGACGCGTTATTGGTTTTGCGTCATGAAAATTATGTGATCTACGAAATTTGCCAACAACACTACAAAGCGGATTATGGAGACCAAAAAGTCATGTTATCCTCTACGCTTTTCGCAAATTTAAGATCGGTTTTCAAAATAAGGAAGCGTTTTTCTACTATAAGTCTATTCATGATAATTTGCCAAGAAATACTAAACATAAATGTCAAAGAACTATCAAAACATGACAGCACGGTTTGCAAGATAGCCCTATTGACAATCAACCAGTCCAACCCTTACTTAAAATAAATTCAACATCTATGGAAGGAAAATTGTATTGTAAAGCATATGACAATTGTGTTATTTTGAAAATGAAAACCATCTTGTTTGAGTAATCTAATCTCCATAAACATGTTCAATTAAAAAAATTTCTTAAAACCATCCAAACACCTTAAAATTCATTCAAAAAACCACTCAAGGTCTGCACTCAAATCTAAGTCATTCCATCGACCAACCATATTACACCTTGTCACTACTACTATCTAAGCCCCAAATAGCAGCTGAAAACAAACCCTCAATCACCCCACCTACATTACAAAATGTATCTACGCATCTACTACACCTACCTGGAATCAAAAAAGAAAAGAAACCAAACAAATTAAATGGCAGCGAAGCAGAGCAGAGCGGCAAACTGGATTTTTAGAGCGCATGTGGTGTGGTTTAAGGTGAATTATGCTTCAAGAAAAAAAAGGGGCGTTTCTGCAAATCTATTTGCCTGACACACACATCCAGGGTAATCGAAAACAAGTTTTCCCAGTTTGTATTCATTCCACACAGAGCCATACAAAAAGATACAAATCTATATACCTACACAATCCAAGTTACAAATACATTTGAAATACAGTCAGCGGCATATTCCCGTCCGGTGTGGCAAAGCAAACATTATCAACTCAACATCAGAATAAAGGTAGGGGTTTCACCCATAGAAAAGAGTATGTGTGTTCTCTTCTATATGTGTTGGTGCATCTGAATCTTTTGAATTGAAAATCTCCCACTTGGACCTCAGTTTGATTTAGAACCTCTCATCGGTTATTTCGTGTCGTAATATTCGAATTTCAACTGTTCGGTGCGGATGGAAGGATTAATTCTTGTATCTCATCCGCTTAAACATTAATCCGACGGGGATTTTCCCTATAATGTGCTTTTAAATTTTTTTTATTTACTTCTTTTGTGGATTTGTAATTCTAATAAACCAGGAATTTTGTGATAACAGTAAAAGTATCTTCATCTACAAATTTGTGTGCATTCGAAGTGAGACCAAAGAAATTATTTTTAAATAGAAAAAATCGTTGATATTTTGTGATTGTTTTTCCCTTGTGTAAGTTGACTAACTTAATTTTTTTTTCTTATATCTTTTGCTTTGTTGTTGTTCTTGTTTATTGGATTTTATTTCTCTGGATTAAATTTAATCAAATACAAAAGAAAAACACAAAAAGATATAACTACAAAAAGAAGGAAACATTCTAATACGAATTCCTAAAGAACAACTTTAAGATACTTAAAGTATGGTCACTCTTATGCCATACAGCTATTCTGTACCAAGATGTGGATTAATAGATAAAATGATTGAACCAAAGGTATAGTGTTTTGTTTTCCTTCTTCTTTTAGTTGTTTTGTTATTGATTCTAAGGTTATTTGTGTTGAAAATAAGTGAAGATACGAAAAAATTTTGAAATAAAGTGTCTCGCCTCGGAATTTGTCCATTTCTATTGCCAATGAATCAAATTGGACAGTTTATACTCGTACACTGAGTTATAAGAAAAGTGGCGCACCTTGAAATTTGGAGATAACTTTAAGTAAATAAAAAACAACCGCTTCTTTTTATTATTGTCTGGTTTATTTATATAAAAGTAAGCAATTCATGTACAAAAAAAAAGAAAAAAACAAGCTATAAATTTAGAAAAATGGCCAAAAGCTTCGAAAATATTTCTTTTCTTTTGTATTTATCTTTTTTAACAAGTCTACGTTTTTTTAATAGTGAGTATTGTGACAAATGTATCGTTTAAATTGTCCCATTCCTCGATTAAAGCGGTTCTCAAGCTCTTGAGTGTCTCTGGAAGGGTAGGTCGCATCCTTATCTTTCTCCCTAGTAGCTACCAAAGGTGTTCAATGGGATTCATGTTCGGACCCATTGCAGGCCAATCCATTGTGTCGATTTCTAACTCTTGCAAATACTCCGTAACGCACCTGGCCACGTGCGGTCGAGCATTGTCCTGCATCAGCAAGAAGTTTCGATCGATCCTTCGACAAAGACTGACTCGGGTTTTTCGGACATTGACTTCCTGCCCATATCATGACGGAACCTCCCCAAAAATTTTCCCGTTGTACTAATGCTGCTTAAGAGTATATCTCACCTGGCCGTTAACACACTCTGCTGCGTCCATCTAGTGAGCGTAGACAAAACCTAGACTCATCGGGGAACAGAACTCTACACCAGTCGGCCTTGGTCCAGTCCTGGTGAAGACGAGGAAACTTCATACGACGTTGCCTGTGCTGTACCGTTCGTCTCGGTGCACAAACAAATCTTCTTGCTCTAAGGCCATTTTCTACAAATCGTCACTTCACCGTTTGTGCATTTACAGCTGTGCCTTTAACGGCTCGTAGCCTGTGGGACAGCTCAACCGCTGTTTGATCATGATCCCGTAAACCATATATCGGTCATCCCTGGAGGAAATTATTCTGGGGCGACCTGATCCTGGACGCAGGATGAAGGAGAAGTACGTTGTCCTAAGGGCTCTTCTTAAGGTCGTTTCTGGATTGCCAATGATATTGGCGGCATACCAGATACCTATTTGGCCCATCCTCAACCAAAGCCAGCCCCCTGGCGATTTCTTCTGCCGTTATTTGCATATTTGCTTGCATAAAAATCACTAACAACTAATTAATAATCGAATTGAAACATATTGATAACAATAAACTTATTAAAATTCTTACGGGACCACGGAAGCCAAAATAAGTATATCTCAGGTCTATGTAGTGTAAAAAAACGATTGCAATGCGGTTTTCCTCAATACGAAGTAGGTACGTATCACAAAGATTATGCAAACATGCACAGAAATATTCCATTTAATCAAAATATCACTAAAAAAATAAAGCCCCGCAAGGACATAGCGGTATATTGCTAAAATGATAACAAAACATGAAAAAATATGGGTGCTCCACTTTTTTTGTAACTCAGTGTAGATACTTTGACTTTGAAAATTATTAACTTTGGGTAACATCTATTCTTTACAACTGTAACTATCTTATAATTCAATGGACTACAAGTACCTAAATCATCTAATAACAATTTTGTGAAAAGGATTTAGGAAGGGAAGGTCGCTTGGTATGCTCAATCGATCGAATATGATTGGGAGATACTCTTATATGGTGCTTATGGGTTTTCTCAGGTCTTTTCTGGGAATTGCAGACCTAATTGTTAACCAGAATTTGTCTTCCAAGCCTGTGACTTATTTTGTCCTAATTTGAGAAGTGTAAGAAGACCTCAGAAGCCAACTAGACAGATCTCTAATGGAATATACATTTATTTAGAAAACAATTTAGTTGAAGGCATCTGACTCGTTAAAATATTTGAAGGAATTTTCTACATTTTTTCCTCCTCTCCCTTGCGATACATTTGAATTCGTTCGTGAACACGAGCAAGAGTTCAGTTTCGTTGAATTTGTTGACACATTAGCACAGAGCTAAGACATCTTAGATGACCGGCTTCTGGGCTTCTCTTACAATGGGTTTCATCTTGTCATAAGTGGCATTTTTATTGTGGCAGAGTTTTCTTATGATGTTCAAGTCGTGATCTTAATTTGACAGATTTTTTTTCCGATTTTAATTTCAAAAGGCTTCAACATGCCACCTCTTGTCAGTAGTCTACCGCCGGATTTTTGTCAAACCATCATTATTGAAACAGCTCAGATACATTGAAAAGCTGTTTGCGAAAATGTCAACGTACTCGTAAACTAGCAAGGTTCCGTAAAAAGCGTTTTGAAATGAAGAATTAAAAATGTTTATTAAGACTCTACGCAAAGTTCCAATAGCTTGTTCGAAATGATCTGCTGTTCTTTAGGGTTAAAGTTAAACACAAATTTATTTAATCCATCAGATGTTGTCTATCATGGTCTATATCGGGAAGGGACCTAATGTCTCTTTTGAAAAAGTCAGCAGACTTATGGGAAAAAAAGCTTTCCAGGTCGGTTTTGATCTCATCTCATTGTCTTACATCCAAATGGTTTTGGAGAGAGCGGAACAGATGGTAGTCAAAAGGCCCAAAGTCTGGAGAGTACTGCGGGTGCTTCCAGCCGAATGATTTCATCTCTCGTTTTTTTCACTAAAGCTGTGTGGTGTCTGTCATCGACATGATGGAAAACATCGTCTTTCCTGTTCCCTTACTCTGGCCGTTTTTCTTCGACTACCTGCTTTATTTCTACCGAGCTGGGAGCAATATTTAATGACATATATTGTCTGATTTAATGGAAGCACCTCGAAGTAAAGGACACCTCGCCTTTTCCACCAAATGCTCAACAAGAAATTTTTTGGATAAAAATCTTGTTTACCGACTGATTGCGGTATATCACTGTGACCACTTACCCCGAATGTTGTTGGAAACCACCCATTTTTCGTCTCCCGTAACCATGCTCTTCAGAGAAGCCTCAAGTGAGTTCCATTTCAACAAAGACTTACAGACCATTATGTTAATGTTATTTTTACTCAGTTCGTGAGGACCTCAAAAATCAACCTCTTTCGACATTCTAAACCTTATCAGTCTCTACGAAACGGTTCCCGTGCCATCAAATGCCTGCCAACGACAACTGAATCCAAAATTTGGTCGTCGTCTGTGGTGGTTGGATTTCCAGAGCGAACAGCATCAAGGCAAGGTCTGTATTTCCTGAACGAAAACGTGTAAAACAACGCTGACAAGTGTCAGTGCTTATAGTCGAATCTCCATACACGCTGCAAGTCTCCCGTTCCGCCTCTGTCGTTTTGATACCGTTTTTTCCGTAGTTTGCGTCAACCTTCAAAAATCTGAAATTTTGCTTGTGATATAGAAGACCTCAAATTAGGCAGCATACGTAATCTCTTGGGTGCAGGTTACTACGAATGTGAGTGTTATGCAGCTTTTCAAATGTTTTTAGAATAAACCATGTTAGGCTCATGGGCTTGAAATCTTGGATTGTTTTGCCTTAGCTAGCAGCTGGACTTCCCTGCAGCCTTTTGTCAGATATCCATAGAACGAAGAAATGAATTGATAGCCCAGCTGATATTGTTAACTTTTGGTATCGCCTCCATTAGGAAGATGTGTGTCACTATCATGCTGGAGTAGGACTGCTAGGGAAGTGAGTTTGTTTCTAGTAAGAGACGCAAAGCCTGGTTTTCATGTAACTACCATCGGGTAGTATTCGATTTCCAGCTGAGGACTTACTGAAGGTTTATTAATTAGCACTGTCCTAAGTTCGGCGCACCCTATTGTCTTTTCAATATTGAAGCAAAACCTACTCCATTATTGACTTTTAGCGTTTCAGATTGAACTGTTGTATTTGATCAACTTTGATCAGTCAGAGCAGAGATTGGAACTTTAGGCTTCTGATCTATCTCTGCTGTAAAGTTCCCAAGTTGGTATTCCTGGGATCCTGATTCAGTTGAGACTGTGTGTCTTTGACTGTCATCAGAAATCGATTGATCGCCAATTTTTGCCTTGTGTTGCCCTAGGTCCTTGGATGAGGGCGATGTCAATGCCCATAAGGAAGACTAGATTGTCGCTAGACGTCGTATAGAATATTTTGTTCAAAACCAAAATCATTGTTGCATTTTAGTTGTATAGTATGCAAGATTCCCCCAGTTGCCTTCTTAGTCAAAACAAACTGAAGTTCGACATGAAATCTGAGCACCAAACCCATACAAAATTTCCCGATATAGCTTTTTTGGCCTTAATTTTGACCGCTAGGGAACAATGTAAATAGAAAAACTCTTATATGTGCTGTTATCATTGTAATTGATCATCATTTCACCTGTCCTCATTTCTAAAGCACAATAGCCCACATGTACATTGCCTTATGTATTCTTCTAGTCTTTGTATCTTTGGCGAATTCTACTTATTTAAGCTATTTTGCAATGCTCTTATCATACAATTGTAGCATGTTAACTGATCTTTTGCCTTTAAAAGAACTGGAAAGACCTATCGGAGCAGAGCCTTCAGCAAAGGAACAAACTCAATTTGCTTAATCATCACCATATCTGCGAGGGTAAGCCTGAAATATTTAGATGATATCATTAATGCTTCTACGGCTTTTTGAGCTAACACACAGCATGAATTTCACTGCATTTGTGATCTACGTCACCCACGGTTGCCTTTACAAAAAAAAAAGGCTTTGTGGAGGATGCACGTTCTAAGAATTCCTCCTCAAAGTCTCACCTAGCATGCTCATCGGCGATCATATTTCCTTCAATTTCTTTGATCTCAAAAATAGCTTGCAAAGTCGGACGACTTTTGAAGGAGTTAGGCCATACAATGTCATGTATTTATTCTTAAGAATACAGCTCATGTCTCTCAGGATTACATATTTTTGCCTTTACAAGACACAGGCGACTTCAAATTTAAGACCCAAAAGGAGTTTTTGTGCCGTTTGGTCAGATATCACGTCCATACAACAGAGTAAAAACGGTCTTCGCTGTGTCATATGGGTATTACTTCCTCTAAACATAGATTATAGATCATTAAAACTCTATGTAGCCGAGAGTAATTCTTCTTTAAAGTCTCCTTAAAACTTGCAACGTTAACATTAAGGCTTATTCCATCTGCACAACAGAAGCATATCCCTGGGCAATTAGAAATAAAAATAAAAAGCTAAAACGTCGGGACAATATCGGGACAAGTTTACGTCGAAGAAAACCAACGCCGGGATCAGTCGAGATAATAAACTGGCAGAACCTATATTAAATAAGAATAAAGCCAGCTCTAGGTGTTGACATTTAAAGGAGTGGCTCTTAATCAAGAGAAGGATGGGTGGAACAATTTCTACTTTATAAAGGCAAAAGCGACACGAGAAATTGAAACAACTACCCATCAATGAAGCCGATGTCGAAAATTTAAGATAGTCAATCGTAGTTACTACTCGTATATTGCGGTTTTGACCGAGTCATGTCGACATATGAATCAGATTATGTTGTGCAACGATCGCGACACTGTAATACCAGCATATTGGAGTAATGGGGCTTCCGTAAGATTTCTTTTTTTTTTTTAAGAACTTAACACTCAAGTGGGTATGAATACACTTATAATGCCTCAGCATGCGTTAAGGTTTTTTTTTGGAAAATTGGACAGAGAGAGAAGAAAGATGCTCCATGGGTGGCATCGAACATTTAATGGGGAGACTAAATTGTTAGTGAGAGAGTGAGAGCTGGCTTGTTGTATTCTAGTCAACTACACGTCTTACTTAATTTTTGTTGACTGAAAAAATGCAGGGCTTTCGGGTACGACTGGGATTCGAACACCGAACCCTCTGATTTGGAAGCCAGTTCCATACCACTTGAGCCACGGCCACCCACCCAGATGGCAGTTCTTGAAGAAAAGTGCCTCAAATCGGTTAAATTAAGACTGAATTACTACATCTTTCGAAGTCGTAAAGGCTTCATCTAGCTGAATTTCGGAAAATTTTAAAACTATAACTATGTCGAACATAAATGACAATTGTTCGTAGATGGAAACAACATTGCACCAAGGCGTGATCTGATAAAAATTAGGTGCATTCGGGTGGTCATCAGCTTCCACTTACACCAAAACTTCAATGTCAATTACCTTTAGTAAATCGGTGAGAGGGGATTTAAATCTAATTCCAAAAAGAATTGTGCCTGTAGTGCTTATAGATACAACGCTTCACATTTCTTCTATAAATGTTCTCCGAAGACAAGACATTTAATAGGCAAATGTTAATTTTTTCAGAATCATCGTCACTACTCAAAAATCGAATTCCACAAAAGTATCTACATAGATTCTAGGGAATTACTGGCGATTATTATAAAACGTCCTCATTCTGCATACATCTCAATTACAAAACACCATCGTATCTTATCATAATCATCATGTTTCCCTCTATTTCCAATCGCAAAACAAATAACTATCTTGAAGATAATTTTACAATTTCCAGAGAATTCCTCAGCCCCACAGTGACTTTCGTGACTCACTCACAACAGGTATGTACAGCCGATTTGAATATACGAGCCCCCCAAACATTCCGTCAGATACTTAAAGTCCAAAGACACTCCCGTGGAGAATAGTATTTCCATATTTAGTTCACAACCTCTAACCAAACGATTCGGAGAGTTAGTAGTTTATGGATTTCAATAGAAATTGCCATGCAAATTAGTCACACTAGTCTTAATGTTTAGGTCGTGAGCATACGCTTAGCGCTACTTCATCTCTTCCTCTGTGGTTGGGCAATGATCATTCTTTAATTGCAAATCTAGTCTAATGGTAGAGATTAAGGCTCCATATAGCCCCAATCTATGTGTTCAGAGGTTACGCTCATTAAATTAAACTAAATGCGGTCGTAAAATATCGCAAGGGTGGACGAATGAAATATACGACTACATGTGCAGAAGATGGAGATTTTTTTTGTCCGATAAACTGAGTCAGGAGCGAAAAGTTTATGATTTTCGGATTTGGATAATTGGTGCGGTGTATGATAACGAGAGTAATTTGACACACCACCAGATCTAGATGTTGATTTATGCGATAACAAGATTTTCAGAATGAAATACGTGTTAGTTGGGGAGGCATGTACTTACATAAATGGTATATTGAAACGCCGGCGCCAGGCTTAGTAAGAATGAGTACCTCTGGACGTGGTTTGAGTGCGGTTTTGGTAATTATTTTGCTGCAAGGAGTAATGGGGCCACTAAAGTTGTTGCTGGGCACACGATGTTATACACTAAATGATGTACATTTGCCACAAGTGGTACTTATTTTAAATGGCATTCTACTATGCAAGTTCAGCATTCTTATTAATTGCTTTCGTTGTAGATATTTCAAATCTCATCTCGTTGTGTTGCCCGTGCATTGTAAAATGTTGTCAAATTTGTTTCAGAAGCTCCAATTCAGGAAGATTCCTTATCATCGAAATCACACTTATTGTTAAACAACGGACACTAATATTCTACGTCCGGTTGAATTCTTTAGCTTGTTTAGCTTTGCGGGTACACCTACTCCATTAAGACACATGCCTCTTAATGTCAAACTAGCAACAAATGACACTTGACGAGTTGAAGACTGTCCAATGTTAAGTTGAGTGTAAATTCTGTATTCTAACTTTCAAAATAGAAAGGAAAGTGACACATAGCTTTCAAACGTCAAATATGTTAAATCTTTAAGATCTGTTCAATGGCTCCTTGGAAAACCGTGTTATGAAAAAATTCCATTTCATAGCAAATGTCAAAATCACAACATCCTCAAATAAGTTTAGTTGACATCATCTATACTATACACTGAGCACTGTATTCTTAAAATGAGGTGTGTTCAGTCCAATTCAACAATTTATACATTTTTTAAAATTTTAATGTATGTTTATAGATCTGTCAAATTAAATTGACATTCGCAAATGTGAAGGGAACTTCGCAGCGGTTTGCTTGTTTTGATTGCCAATTCACTTGCGATACAACTTAGCAACGTTGAATAAAAGATACTCCTAAAGCGTATACCTCATTCTAAAGTGTTTGTTTGTAAAAGCATCGCTGGGAAAATCTCTAAGAGAACAACAAAATTTATCACGCGATATTCGTTCGTACCATATCGTCGACGAAGACTGACAGTCAGCGTCATACACAAACACTAGTAAATAAAAAAAACTAAAATAAAATATATAAACTCGTATAAATGTATCTCATTGCGTCAATCGTTGCGTTCTGATGTGACTTGTGATTGTGATTCCCTGCGGGATTTTCTGGATACTGAATTCTGAATTCACGCGATAAGATCAGCGGACAACCGACGAGGAAAACGATGAGTATTGTAGTGAAAAATGTTGTTGCCGATCGAAATTAGTTACTGGAGATAGTATAAGCGTGAGCTCAGCTCAGATACATGAAGATACTCATACATATGTACCTTTGCTGGGGTTATCCAGTCCATCGGAGTGCGTTTTGATACCTTTTGCTTAAACGAAGGTACTATCCCGGTTGTGGAAGGGTGACACTTTATTGTGTCGTTGATGCCTTTTACAAGATTGTAGTTGTTGTTTTTGAATAAAATAATTACCACAAGATTTGTGAAGTGATCAGTGTTTGGAAATTTATAGAGGAATCCTCGGCTATGCCTTGTGGAATGTGTGCTTGTTTGTTGATAATAAGTCTTCTGGCAGAGATTCAGTCTTTTTATTTTTTTAGTTGGGAAGATCGGTATTGAACTGATAAATTTATTTTAATGCCTTCCTCTCCTGTTTTTTGTTATAAACGTAAAAAATAAAAGTAAATAAATTAAAGGAAGTAGAGTTTT
Organism: Volucella inflata; assembly: GCA_928272305.1. Taxonomy (NCBI): domain Eukaryota; kingdom Metazoa; phylum Arthropoda; class Insecta; order Diptera; family Syrphidae; genus Volucella; species Volucella inflata. The sequence goes on along the minus strand of OV743717.1, from coordinate 4,161,960 downwards.
ATTGTTTATTGGTTATGGAATATCAAAAGACTCTGCTTTAGGCCAGAATTTACAACGGGAATAGTGTTTTAATGATCTGATTAAGATGATATGAAGATGACTAGTTACTTAGCTGATTTTATTGAGACGGGAGCAGTTATCTTCATAAAAAAGGCAAAACGTAATGCCTTAGAACAGTAGTTTATCTAACAAGTCAGGTCTTCAACTATATTTCTCCTAATTGGTATTCCAAATAGACTGCATCATTCGACTTAAGAATTTAGGTCATGTCGATAGCGAAGGGAGTTTACCGATTGAGTTCTCGCACTGCTTAAAGTCCACCCTTATTTCTATCAAAACATCGTAAAATTGACTGAGTTTGAAATCAATTTGAACCTACTAGGTGGGGTGAACAGTAACCTCCTTGACCGCCAGAATGCGCTTCTACTGCTACTGCCTTGAAGTCCGTGCATATTTAAGCGTACATGCCAAATTTCAGTGCGATACTGTCTTTAATTTTGTTTTGACAGCTGATTTTTGTTGACGTGCTTGGCATCATGTTGAGTATGAACAAAAACGATTAACGTTCTCTCATAAAACATTATTTTTTGAGATGCAAAACGGCGAAGGAAACAAAAGAAAAGTTGGATAAATATTATGGGGCTAATGCTCCGTCAGATTACACCGTCAAATATTGGTTTCGTGAGTTTCGTGGTGGCCGCAACTCCACTACCGATCAAGTCCGCAGCGGCAGGCCCTCCGATGCGGTTACAAATACATGAAATGGTGTTGGCTGATCGGAAATTGAAAGGTGCGCGAGCTAGCAGATGCCACAAAGATTAGTACTGAGCGCACACGCCATATTTTGGGCAATATTCTGCATATGAAAAAGTTGTACAGCACAGTGTTTGGACTTGCTGATACGGAATCGGGCGGACTTTTGGTGTCGATTGGTAACTGTTGATGAAACCTGGATCCACTATTACACACCAGAGAACAGAATGAGTGCCCGGCAATGGACTGAAGCCGGCACGAGTGCTCCGAAGCGGCCGAGGGAGGCTCAAAGGTTATGGCGTCGGTTTTCTGGGATTGTCATGGCATACTCTGAACTACCTCGAAAAAGGAAAAACCATCAACAGCGAGTATTACTGTGCATTTTTGGGCCGAAATCGAAGGCTAAAATCAGTGACTTACGGCTCCAATTGCTGTCGCATCCACCGTATTCGCCCGATTTGGCTCCCTCGGACTATTATCTCTTCCCAAACCTCAAAAGCTCGCTCATCAATAAAAAATTCAGCTAACGCGAGGAAATAATCGACGTCACGGAGGAGTATTTTGCAGACCTTCCCGAAAATTACTTTTCGGACGGGATCAAGAAGTTGGAAAATCGCTGGAATTAGTGTATCAAGCTAAAAGGGGACTATATTGAATAAAATAAAAAAAACATTAAAAAAAAAATTGTTTTCATTCCCAAGGAGGTTACTTTTCATTCCACCTACTAAATTTCCGTTTCTGGAGTGAAGCGAATTAGGAAGAGGGTTATGACAGTCACAGAAGTGATCTGCTTGGTGGCGTATTTTTTTTTTCTTTTTTAGAAAAATGGACCGAAGCTTTTGATAGTCAAAGGCCAAAGTTGGTATACAATGATCAGTGTTATTTCTTCATGAGGCACCAGCAGGATTAGACTACGTGCCTTTAGGATTCGATGCAACTTAAATATTGTAACCCGAAATTGACTAGTTTAGTGGCCACCGGAATTGTTCGTCTTGCCACACTCGAGTCCTACTTCTTGTTGGGCTAAGTAAAGTCTTTGGTATATTTTAATAAACCACAAATTATTTAGACCTTTAAGGCTCAAATAAATGGGCTTAATATAGGGCGAACAGGATACGCTTCATCAAAAATAGTCGAGGAAGCCATATGACTGAGATCATGACTTATATCTTGAACCATCCATTGGAATCGAGATTTTGTATACTCAGTATGTGTTAATGCCAATTTGTGTTACAAGTTACTTGTTCCCCAAAAATATTAAAATATTTTAATTTCCCTTAAGCGACGTGGGAATCGTTTACTTTGTTCGATCTGCGATCCATATAAATCTAAAGTGAGGTACATTTGTCGGGATACTCCCTGTTCTGTTCTACAAATGCTGGATTAGATTCAAATGGGCGTGTGGTACTTGCACTCTTCAGATAATTGTCACCTTTTAACACAGCCTAAAGTACCTTACACTACATTTTCCATGGATTGTCAGTTCACCGACAAAATTGTCACTAGCCCCTTCAAATTTTTAAAGGTAACATCGGTCCGGGTATGATGCTCTTCAATTAACATTTAAGATCATCTCTGATGTATTATTTCTGGTCTTGTTTCAATAAAATCACCTTTCGCTCTAGGAGTTAAGGTCGCCAACAATTCCTTCTGCCATAGGATCAGGGTTCAAATCCCAGGCCATACATCGAAAAACCAAAAAAAACTATTTCTGATTTGAACATCATTTCGGCAGGTAAAAGGCTGACTTACTATTCTTTGCCCTCACTATACGATTTCTATTGAACATTTGTTTCTATATTTTCCATGTTTTCAGAAGGATTCACTTCTTTCCGCGGAGTTGCAGTTTGGACGGCATTTAGTTGTTGAGGTACGCGATCGACAACATTTTTTCTTCTCCTTAAATTGATTGAAGATCTTCGCTTCTAAATCGTGAGCAAAGTTTTATTCTAAGATGAGTCATAATCTTGTTCGATTCTTAACACTTTGGTTTCAACCTATAAAATTCATTAATTCTTACTACAGTAACCAATTCCTTAAGTGTCCGAGTTTAACTTGTTCTTCTCGTATGTCTATTTCTTCTTTAAAAAGCGATAGTGAGAGTTGGTCAAAAGATTAGGATATTAGCTTCCATTTTCATTTGAATATCAACTCTTTTATGCCCACGTGTTCCTTTGATGTTGGTGGCTAATTGGACGACCGGCAAATTGGCGCTATGTCCTTTGTGTATGACAACTTTATCAGGAGCAAAATATTGACTACAAGCGTTAGACTTTGTTTTAGTAAACAGCTCAAACTTACTACTCAAACTATTACATTCCAGAGGTAGCAAAGGCTTTTTTCTGTGTATTGTGAAGTGAAATGGTGCAATTTTAAGTAGGCTTTCCATGTAACTATCTATACTTATAGATAGATAGACACTTATACACATATTTTTCATATTTACAATTTTTCACTTGCCTTAAGAAAGAACCAGTTATGTTCCAGTCTTAGTAATATTTGTATGCGTAGTCTAAAGATTTTTCGACGTGACTTCTCATCCTTATTCATAATTAAAAGGTTCTACTAAGGGCTCAGAAATAAAACTTAATAAGTGTGTAATCTTGAAATATAAGAGTTTTTGGGAGCATCTGTGAATTTTAAATGGAGACTCATTCAAAGTGGAAATCCAAATAATATGCCCTTCTGGTAATCGCGAGTTCAATCAACACTCTCAATGAATAACACATATTTACATATTTCTATGACAAAAAGTCCCAGATTTATCATGGCACATAGCAATTTCTTATCGGACAATCTAAATGAATTGCCTAATGATCCTTCACGAAAAAACCATCATAAATTTCCCCAATCTAACCAAGAGCCACACCATTTCTATAAATCGTCTATTTTAGATACCCAACACACAACACAAATACGAGTGCAACAAAACCTGCTCATTTAAATACTCAACATTCTAATATCTGTGACATTTTGTTAACATCGAATAAAACAACGATAACGTGATCTACTGCCCCTGCTATTGAACATGTATCTTATGGAAATTTTCTTGATCGATATTACCCGTGAACAACCCATAAAATTACAAACCTAAGCATCTACCAACAAAACCCCACACGATCTTGATTCGAAACAAGTCTCCCGGTCACTGAGTAGCATTCTCAATCTAAATTCCCTGATCCCATCATTTACATTTCGATGTGATTCAAAAAATTTCAAATAAACAAATTTAGTATGCGATTTATCTTTAAGATACAAAACAAACTATGTATCGTCTCATCAAGTAGCAGTTAAATATAAACAAAAAATTAATTGCGTCGACGAGACGAATGTCGTTATTTTTTTATTTTTATTATTATTTTTTGTTCTTTTCAAAAGTGCAATTCGATGGATTTATTTTTCACACGCTTCTCCATTAGAGATACTCGTATGAGTAGATGGGGATATTTCAGATACCTTCCTAATACTCGTATGTATTCGTACTAGATAAGGCTGGTGAATAGCTCCGCAAGACGCCCTCTTCCTGATAGTTAGCAGAATTTTTCTGCAATTGTTGGAACTTTAAAAAAAAAATTAAAAAAATCACTCCGTAGACTGTCTGGCGTTTGAGTGTTTATCGAAATATGATTCCCACGGGCGGACAGCAAGGTTTTTCATGATTTTTTTTTTATTGTTATCTCTGTCGTGCTACATTTTTTGTGTCTTTAAATTATTTTTTATTCTTTTGTTAATAAACATGAAATTTTGCTGATTTCTTAAAACGGGAATACGTATATACATTTATGGGAGAGACAAAGTGTTTAGAAGGCAGCACTTTTGAGTGATTTTTCTTTCTCATGAGTTAAAATCATGCCTTTGGAGCGTGATTTTGATAAAATTTTATAAAAAAAACAATGAAAATTGAATAAAATGTTTTTTTTTTTATTTTTATTTTATTGCAGGTTAAACGTCCCAAGACAGAACATTCGGATTCTAATGATAGAAGCAGGTAATTGAACAAGAAAATATGAGACACATTGAATTAAGCACTCAGCTTTTTCTTAATGTTTTTTTTTGTTATTTTAAATCTAATTAGAAAATGACACTTTTGTGGTAGCCATTCTTTTCAAATGTTAAACATTTGTCAGCCTTTGAATTAACTTGGCTTTCATAAATAGATATAAGGGGGGGGGTTTTAGGAGAGAAGGATCCTGACGAATGGTATCAGATCTCGGTGTATCTTCAACGGATACCTTCCTGATAATTTGTGAGCTGTGAGTTCATATCACCGCATTGGTGGTGGTATAATATGAATAATCAAAATGGGACAGAATCAGATCAAAGTGTAGGTACTTTCGTGGTTACTATCATATGAATCATTTTGTCAATCCTGTTTCGATGAGTTTTATCGTAAAGGGTCTGGTTGGTGCAATAATTTTTGTTTTTTAACTCTGGTGCTCTAAGTAGACTGAGATATCTCATATTGTAAAGAGGGCAGTAGGGGGCTAGGACATAGTACAACCATAAGCGGTTATTGGATTGATTAGGGCCACGTAGAATCTGATTTCAACTCTGAAGTCAAGTTAGCTGCTCTTGAACGGTCTTATTGTCAGAATTAAAATCTATTGCCCCAGCAGGATAAGAATCTACTCATATCTTTGAAGCCTTTCCACACTTTTTACCGCCAGTGGCAGTCTATAACTCCTTAATGTAGTTTTCAGTAAAATTGTTTCTGACTTTTATTAATTTGATTAATTTTCCAAATCACCCCGAAGTTACGCTACAGAAGATGCGAGATCACTGATCTCGAGTTTGGCCTGATTTGCACGTCTGTGGACGCTATATCATAATAGAGAAAACCTAGTATGTAGATCACTGACGTACATGTAAAACAGTGTCGGAGAAATCATAGCTCTTGTCTTAAATAACGTTGTGACGTTTAACAATGAAATTATTTTCCATAAGCGTCTTGTGAGTCATGTATATGTAGAAGAAGTCCAGCTTATAGAAAGGCTTCCCTAACCATTCGATGTTAAGGACATTCTCAAAGTTATCCGTATACTACTTCTTGGATTTATTTGGTTATACAGTCTGTTTGATAACATCGTACACGACAAAAATTAAAGAAGAACTTATAATAGTAAAAAAAAAACAATTGTACTGGTTTATTTTGATTATTTACTTGAATGCTTTTCAATTAATATGTTGTCCACTCTCCTCCATTATCAACGATTGCTGAGAGTCCTCGAGGCATGCTTTCTACTAATCTTATAGCATAATCTTGAGACAAAGATCTCCATAAAACTCGTATTTTTCGTGATAATTGTTTGACCGTCGAGATCTTCTTTCCTTGGAGCTTTAGCTTCATGAATGCCCAAACATTTTCAATTGGATTTGCATCCGGCGACTGTGATGGCCAATCTAAAACATCGACGTCATTTTCTTGTTTCCACGCACTGCACAAACGACTGCGATGTTTCGGGTCATTATCTTCTTGCAGTAACCAATTCTCATTCCTTCTTTTAAACCACCTTTGGGCAGATGGTAATAAAGCCTTCTTATAAATTTTGACCATGTTGGGTGCGTTTAAGTTATTTGTAAACATGAACAAATTGTCAAATCCTTGTTTTGAGAAGCATCCCAAACGTGCGCCTTTGCCGGGTGTTTGAAGGTCCGCTGGATTAATTTATTAGATTGTGTACACCAGGTATGAGTGATAGGAGACCATGCCCATAAAGAAGCTTCATCCGAAAAAATATCGTTGTTCCAATCTCTGTCCAAATTCTCCTTGGCCCAACTGAGTCGTTTTTCTACGTGTTTTTTTTTGACAGTAGTGGTTTCTTTATTGTGCTTCGAAATTTTACATTATTGGCTAGTTAACGTCTTCGTATTGTATCACAACACACATTTAGACCCCTTTTACGTAAAATCCCTTGTCCTCCACGTAACGATAGAAGAGGATTTTTTTCAAAGACGCGTAGAATCATTTTGTCCTGCTTTTTTGTTGTTTTTGGCGTAGAACCACGATCCGGCGAATCATCCACATTTTTAACTTGGGAATAACGGTGCATCCACTTGCTAACAAATGCTTTTGACTTTATCATGTATTTAGCAGCTGCTCTGTATGACATTTTCGGTGTTTTTGGATGCGTGCACAAGAATACTGCTTCACAACGTGATGCAAACGCGACACTCATTTTAAAATACTTCCGTCTCTGACAAAAATTGAACACTCTTTAAATTTTTTTATTCAAAGCATCTTAGCAGAAGTATTTTTTTATCTGCTAATGCAAATACCACTTCCAAACCGGTTTTCATAAACAAGTTTTGCCGTATACGATCTTATCAAACAGACTGTACATATGTCAGAGATCTGCTTCGATGTCGCACGAATAGTGTCATCCTTCTCCATAAAAGCAAACTGATTTTCCGAAATAGTATTCATGAACGTTCTCAACTATCGCAAGTAAATAACAATAGTTGACCTGTTAGTCCTAACTTTATCCCTTTTCGGTGTACCATTTGTTATTTCTCAGTGTGTAAGCATATTGTTAAACAACGTCGATTAAGTATTTAATTGTTCCTAGGACTGGTTGCTCAATGGGACGTTCAGGTTACATCTACTATCCTATCCTGTTGAGTGAATCCTAGATGCACAGAAGCTCATATGTTCGCGCAAACAAGTGACGGGTAACTCATTCACCGGTAACGATAATGTTCAACTGTAAATCCGTGATTCCAAGATCTCTAATTTTGAAGTTAATTTGGCGCATGTTGTAGTACAGACAATACAAATCTTTGTTTTCAATGTCGTCGTTACCGTGAACTGGATTGTTTAACGTACATACGGCTTCGAAAAGCGCCCAACAAACTGACTTTGTCTTGTGGATCCTTCACCTCAAAAATACAGCTGACTAAATCTCAAATTTCTGAGTAGAATCCGTTTGATTTTTGTTGTCTATGGAATTGGGACACATTGTAAAAGTCTGAGATAAAAAATGATTCTTTTAGTGACATTTTGTAGGTCATGGAACACCTAATAGGCTTGATGGCCATCGTAAGCCCTGAAAACAACTATTTTTACAGATTTTGGAGAGCATACCGAATGCTGCTTTTCTGCTATCTGTGGAGAGTTCGATGTGCTTTCCGCATCATTTTAAACCTTGATGAATAGCTTTCATAATAGAAAAGATCTTGCCAAATCTGTGTGAGATAGTCCATACGAATTCTCCTGAGCTGAATATTATTAGCCATCAACAACAAAATATTGAGGCTATCGCCTTGGTTCGTCTGCGAAGTTGAATCGTTAGTGTACTTGCCCCTGCCATTTCGTGCAGAGCTTCGAGTTCAGAGGTCTTTATTGATGTTGCTGTTGTTGTTGTTGTTGCAATTTAAATTATAAACCCTGAATTAGTTGGTTATTTGTTTTATGTTTGTCATAAAGTTGTATCCCAACTTTAAGAACTTCGCCTTATCGCAATAAATATGGTTTAACTGATTCTATGTTCACTGACAATGGTACTCGGGCAATCTTGTAGCAGGTCTGATTCTCAATAATGCTAAACATCACAGCTGGTAAGACGGTTGCCAATTAAAAACCAGTGTATGTCTATCACATTTGTGAGCGCCATATATTAAGGACTGAAACCACACCTAGGCCGTTAAAGTTACGAGTTAAGTTGCCACTTTTGTCGACAAAAAAAATGTAAATATAGTTCAAGAAAGCAACAACGATAATGAATATTTTTTCAGTGTTATTAGTTCTTTATTATCAATCGTCATATACGATTAATTGTTTATTGCCAATTTAACTAATTTTGTGCCTAATAACTTCAATTTTTATTTATCCAAATCGACGGCACTTATTTAGTTACAAAAATTAATTGCACCTTAAAGACTATATCTATTAAATTTTAAAAATAAATAATGATTAAATTAATTAGTAGGAAATGTATATAACTAATAAAATATAGGGAAAACTACGCGATAAACTTGTAATGTTGTCATTTGTGTTTTCATTCTCTTCTTGACCCCCAGAACGGTCAAGTTTGTTAGTTGGCAGACAATTAGCAGATATTTTTACATTTTTACATTTTAGCTTATCATATTATCAAACTAATATCTGCAAACAAACCACCGGTGATTATCATAAAATAATTTAAATTTAATAGAAATTAAAAAAAGTGGAAATGTTAAAACACCCTCATTAAGCAAAAAAAAAAAAAAACAATCATCTAACCATAAAACATCTCCACAAATTAATTGATTTAAACGTATGGTTAGAACGATAAAAATCGCGCATCAGCAATTGGAATCTCTTCTTTGGTTTTATTGATTCCCTACCCATTGGGATCGTAAAATGGTGTTCCTTTGCCCAACGGCTTTGTCGTCGTATGGTGCGTAACCAAATGGAAACATTTCGCTTTGAAAGGAGCTAACAACTGAATGGTATAGCAGCAATTTTCCTTTTTTAAACAAGTTTTTTTTTAATTCGAAATAAAATAGAACTAACGGGTTTACGATGTTTCAAGATGTGTAAACGATTAAATTTATAAACAAGTCGTTTGAATGGATGGTATCTACAAGAACCCTTTTGAAGATCGGTCAATAAAGAATATAATAGTTGTAGGCATATCAATCAAAAACACATTCAGCAATTGATTTCTTGCTTATAAGTTGTGTTTCAGATAAGAAAAGGCTACTTATGGACTGATATTAGATCGAAACTATAAAGAATTTATTCTGGTATTGCTCGCATTTTAAGAGATAGTCAAACCGACTTATCCACAGACTGTAGAGCAACGGGAAGAATGTAAAGAAAGAAAGAATGAATGATAGAGCGGTTCATGGCCCGGGCAAAGAGCGTGTAAAAAACCACATCTTCTCGCACTAAGGCGGCTGCATCTAAAAAGAAAATCAGCGATTTCTTTGATGTAGATTTGCTTTTCGAAGGAGACTAGGCAAAAGTCCAAAGCCTTCGATATGAAGGTGAATGACTCACAAATCTGCATCCAGCCCAATTTCGGTATCACAAGTCTGATTTGAGTTCATGTCCCCACAGAGGCATTCGAACTTATAGATCGAACATATGTCCCAGTTATGACATCAAAATAGTGCTGGGAGATTTTAATTGAAGACTTCCTCGTTTTTTGCTTAGAATTTGTATTGGCGCGAGAGGTTTCTCAATAGCCAATATGGGCTTCCAATACCTCAACATCAATAAAGAGACTTGACTGCCCCTGATCTAAAGATTATTAACCAGACTGTTCATATTGCGATTGCCACCAGAAATTCCTCCAGCATTCTAGAAGTCTAAACTTTCCGAGGATTCAACATCGATATTACGTTGTTGAATATGCGTATCACAGGTACAGGCGTTCTCCTCAAATTGTCTCAAAATCGTAAGCCTCATTCACAAGCCGTAGGAAATGAATGGGAATGTTGTCAAAGAGTCAACAGAGAAGCAGCTTCTGAGGTGATTGGTTTATAAGCGCTGCCACAAAATAAAACATCAGGTTTGGCGAATGTCTGCATCCAAACCAGAAGCATAGTTTTGCTTTATCGAAGAGAAAGAGCTGCATGTGAGCTAAATGAGCAGAAAAGAAAGAATGAGCACTTGCTCTATGGCAAAGAGGTTTGAAAGCGTATGAAGAAGTACTTGGCCATTTCAGGAGGAAGAAGATATGAAGAAGGATGGTCGTGCTGAACAAATGCACAAGACAGCTTCTGCCCAAACAGTATTCAATTTTAACCCCAAACGTCGACATAGCAGAGGATGATCGTATCTTATGTAGCTGAAGAGGATGGTTGTTTGAGGTCCAGGTTCACCTCGGATTATTGCGTTATCTAACTACGTCGGTAGTATTTTCATCGCCCTCCAGCAAGGCTCGAAATAGGAGGTATGATTTATGCAGATGAGGATAGGTCCAACACGGACTGTCGTGGCAACTATTCATTTATATATACTGCACGCTGCCCTGAAAGTGACTATCAGCTTCAGTGCCATCGCGGCCAAATTTTGGGCACTTTGTACCATTTAAGAGGTTACTTCGTCTTAAATAACTTTGCTAATGAGGGCAAGAGTTTGCTGATGTTTTCGTATTTCACTAATCCAGTTAGCTCTATTTTTGTTCCTTCTACGAACCTCGGCTGGACTTGAGATGAATCCTTCTCTTTCGGAGTGATTGTACTTAAATTAGCGCCTACACCTGGCAATAAAGCTAAATTATCTTAAAGCCAATTTCCGACTTGTTAAGATAGCCGTGGAAACGAATCTTTCAAGTTGTTAGTCAGAACGTGGTCAGTTCATTAAGAAATGTCAAGCCAATGCCTAGTAATGGACAAATATGAAATATGCATTGTTTTGGGTACATATCAATAAAACCACAGGTACTCCCCTCAAATTACTCATCTAACCGTTCATATCACATGCTATACTCAATCTTCAGCAATCATAACAGCAAACCACTGTTCAAAATTTGTCAAAGTCAACTTCTGAATGAAGCTATCATCTTTCTAAACACGGAACCCCTTATTCCACCATAATTGACGTCATAATTCAATACAAATTCAACAAAACGACACAAGCAGCAAGAGAAAAAGAGTAAAATAAATCCTATGAATGCACCTCTAGCCAACACCTCTCTCCAATAAATCTTAATCGCCTGCTCGTCCACCCCTTTCCACCACATCTGTCTCATAAGCACTTACACGCATTTCAAACAAATCGCTTAATTATCCCAGCAAACAAAACAAAACAAAAACAGCATTCAAATGTCTTCTATGTTGTAACTTAATCGCTTTATGACTTTTAATTGAGAGTGTCCCATTGCTGGAGCAGCTATGTATGTACGAGTATGTGATTTGAGCGTCTGGGCCCGTGTCATGGGAAACCCCCAACCGAAATGACGCATAGCGCCTTTGGCTCACAAATAAATCAAAACAGAATCCAACTACAACCAATAAAGAACAAAACAAACAGAAAAGAAAAGAAATGAAAAAAAAACTTAAATATACAAAAATCCATAAAGTCACATGAAATCTGAATTGAGTGAGTAGAGTATCCGTACATAACATAATGTATGCCCCTTTAGATACAAATGTTTATTTTGATTTGACACCAAGAATGATCTCAAAACCATATCCGTCGTCCACACCATGAGCTCACATAACCACAACAAATCTAGCACTCTCCAGAACCAGCTGGGTTAAATGGCTGCCTAAAGGCCAGATACTTTGTCCCGTGTCATTGTTCGCTTAGTATCTATCTACGCAATGATGATAAATCAGCGGGCAATATGGGATACAATTTTTTTTTTTCCTCATCTCACCTCATTCAACCAATATCTGTTGTTCTATGTTTTATTGGATTTAATTTGTATCTTATGGTCACCTTCTATGGAATTTTTTTTTTTCTTCTATAAAATCGTGGGTGAAACACACACAATTGTATAGGTACTCGTATGTGTACGAGTATTCCAAGTTCATGTCCTTGTCAAAGGTTGTTGGGCGAGTAGAAGAAAATTTTTTGGTTTTCCAAGAAAATGTGACAGAAAAAAAAAGTGTCACTCCTTCAATAAAGAAGAAAAATCCGTTCAATGATTTATCTCCGAACAGAATTGTTGGAAATTCTCCTTTTTTTTTTGTTTATAAAGACAGTCATAAGCAGATTACCCATTAACCTCTCGAAATGTGTTAAGTAGAAGAATAAGATTCACTCGTCCTCTACGAGCATGAGTATTTCGTGCATACTCGTGGCGTATATGCATATGGAGATTTATCTGAGTACGTAGTGGTACGATACGACGACTATCTGGTTTATTGTTTGAATTTTGGAATGACATGTGTTCCCGATTTAAAAAAAAAAAAGTATTTAACGCATTTTTGTTTCCGTAGAGATACTTTTTGGCGGTAAATTTTGAGGAAAAAAATAATCAACTAATGACATTAGTTCAGAGGGCTGTTGACTGACATTCTTGGTGAGGCACATGCTCGATGTCTATTTTTGGCTAAGCGACAATGAATTTCGCACATGACGGACGGTTTTTTTTTTGTTTTTCTTTTAACCGCTTATAAGTGAGATTTGTTTTTCGGTTTTTTTTTTAGGGCTACAAGTGTCTTCGCAGTGGATACATGTGTATGAAGAAAATTCATATGGCCGTTAAGGTCTAAAAGCAATTTACGATCGACATAAGGGATGATTTAGAGGGTCGTTAAGGAGATTAAAATAAGTGACTGGAGAATCGGGTCTTACCGAGGCTGAGTTCTATATAAGTACTAAAGGGCACAGTGATATCGAATTTGTTTTTTTTTTTTTACTTCAGGCCGCCAAAAGTTTCTGGGTTGCTAGCATTGGCAAGAAACTTATTGAAGAAGAGGAGATCACATTTGGAGAGTCGAATTGACAGGGTCATATCAAAACGCCGGTCTTGTTGAAACAATTTATCTTCCACGCCTCTCGCTTCCAATCTATCAACTAGAAAATTGGGCAACTTGGAGCGATAGGTACCTCGATTGACTATTACCAACTAGCTGAAATTTCAGAAGAATTGCCCCCCCAATTTCATTTTCGAGGGTTGTCTGAAAAGTTTCCGATCGAACAATGATACCAGACATTTTTTCTCAATTTTTTTTATATTTTTTACATAGTTTCCTTGTAACTCTACACACTTCTCCCAGCGATGCTCTCATCTCTGTAACCCGTCCAAATAGTACTTGGTGTTCTTCTCTGCAAAATAATTGTTCACGAAGATGATCGCTTCCTCATTTGATGAAAATCTCTGTCCTCCAAGCGCAGTTTTTAGATAAGGGAACAAAAAGAAGTCACTTGAGGCTAGATCTGGTGAATAAGGCGGATGGTTAAGCAGTTCAAACCGTAATTCATGTATTTTCGCCATGGCAACCGCTAAGGTGTGAGACGGCGCGTTGTCTTGGTGAAACAGGATTTCCTTTTCCTGCAAATGTGGACGTTTTTCCGCAATTTTTGCCTTCAGCTTGGCAAGTAATGATGCGTAGTATGCTCCTGTAATGGTTTTCCTTTTTTGAAGAAAATCGATTAAGATAATTCCTTTACTTTCCCAAAAAAACAGTCGCCATCACTTTCCTAGCCGAAAAAACAGTGTTTGCTTTTTTTTGGGGCCGGCTCGCCCTTTGCAGTCCACTGTTTTGACTGAATTTTTGTTTCGGGCGTATAATGGTGAATCCAAGTTTGATCTACATTAATTAATCGGCGCCAAAACTCGGATTTATTGCGCCTAAACTGCGCCAACAGAGTGTTGAAAATGTTAATTCGAACACGTTTTTGGTCTAACGTAAGCAAACGCGACACCCAAGGCGCGGACAGCTTTCCCATTCCTAAATCTGATTTAATATGTAACAAACACGTTCTTTGGACATTTTCATAACCTCTACTATCTCTCTCACTTTAATTCGGCGGTCGTTTAACACCATTTGGTGAACTTTAGCAATGTTATCGTCAATGGTTGCAGTTTTTGGACGTCCCGAACGTTCATCATCTCCCAAGCTCTTAAGGCCACGTTTAAATTCAGCTGCCCAAAATTTCACTGTGGTAAATGATGATACAGAGTCCCCATTCACAGAGTTCAACTTATTTTTGATTTGCATAGCCGTATTGCCTTTCAAAAACAAGAATTTAATAACAGCTCGATACTCAATTTATTCCATTTTCACAAAAAACACTCACATCGACTCACTCAAACGACTGTCAACTAAAAACTGCGCGTCCAAAATGACTGAAACTTCGGTAAGTAATTTTCAAAAAATGCACAACTAGCATTCACTAGCTTTTATTGACGAGTGCCGCTATCTCTACGTTGCGGTCGGAAACTTTTCAGACAACCCTCGTACACATTCTACTGGAACACATTCTAATATTCACTTCGCCAAAAATGCCAATTTTGCTTAACAATTGAACTAAAAATCGGCTCGTCGTTGGTTGTGATTTTGTGGCATAAAATGTCAATTGGCTTTGACTCTTGGCTCAATACGATCTTATGCGGTCGTAGAGTCAAATGTTTTCGCAAAATACGCCACAGAGAAGTTCAGGAGATGTTCAACTCTAGAAAACAGCCCAGAATCGATTGAGTGTGGCCTTGTATGACCGTCTCACAGACAGCCTCAATATTCTCTTCACTGCTGGCGTTTTCATGTCACGGAAATAGTCAGTCAGAAATTTGTACTTACCTGGACGATTTTGAACGCTAAAAATTAAGCTGTATGCACTTAATGTAGTCGCAATTGTCCACGAATCTGTACAGTTTGGTTGATTTGTAAACGTTGTCGAAGCTTATGTCTTTTCGTGGCTTAATCGTCGATAACCTGCAACAGAAGTTCCGATCTTTGCATTCTTTCCTCTATGTCCGAGTACGAGTACATGACGAATATCACCTTGGTTAAGCAAAGTCATTGGAAGAAAGTTGTATCGATAACATTCAAAACGTCAGACACTAATATGACTTTACCTGGCTTTGATTTGGTTGAAGATGTAATTGATTTTATAGCCTTAGTAGCTCGTCTATATTGTTTTCAGTCAATTATCTAGACTAGGTTTAGATGCAGGTGCTCAGTGCGATTCCACTCTTGAGGAAAAGGAGAAGATCAAGCGACGATGCAGCAATGTGAGATATCAAAGCGGCTACCTACTTTCAAAAGTGGCAAAGAAAGTGAGAAACTTTATGAATGGCACTGCTTTATTCTTTCAGATGTTCGTAATCAGTCTAAAAGTCCAGAGTTTCATGGTTCACGCTTGCCACGTGGAAGTAGACCCAATTATACGAGTTAAGCAATGGGAGTGCTTGGTACTTTCTGCAACTTAGGTGCGTGACAAGGAGCCCTTCCTCATTATGGCAGTGACAGTGTGGTTATAGTCATCTACAGGCACGTCTCCACTGAATTCCTGTTTGGCGATATTTGTCTATGTGAAGTTTTCGAAAATGTCTATGTGTTCGGATGTATCCCGGGACAACTCAACAATATACCTTCATGCTACTGATTTACGTTGGTTTTGAATATTTGGCACTGACTGGGAAATACTGACCGTGATCGTGCTGTTTTGAATCTCATCTAGTAAATGTAGAGCGATTATAGAAGCACCAGAGGAAGTAGTAAACAAGACATCATTTATGAAAAACTGCACCGCAGAAAGAACAGATGCTTTGGGCACACCGAAATCTATTTTTCAATTGAATCTGTGTAATACAAAATAAATCGACGAGTATGCACTGATGTCACTGCACTTACTTCGACGACCTTGTGAGACAATTAGCTTCATCGGCACATCACTGCTGAGATTTTTTCTAACTCCTGCCGTGCTTCGTTGCTCATTTATCTGTGGGACGAACTCGGATATTAGCTATGCGTATGCATGTTTCGTGAGCAACCAACCATCATGACGTTTACAATTAACATTGTCTATCGATCTCGGCTTCAAGAAATTTGAATGAGGCATATACCACCTTGATCAAGTTTATTCATCTAAATCTATATTGTCCCCTTCAAAGTAATCCCCATCGACTGCAACACACTTATGCCAGCTCTTGATCCAATCCTCGAAACATTTTTTATATTCGGTTTTCGGTATGTCCATCAGTGCTTCCTGCGATTTATCCATTACTTCCTCTCGGCTGCTGAAACACGTTCCCCGTAGTGGTTTTTTAACTCAATGGAACAGAAAGAAGTCACAGGGAGCCAAATCAGGTGAATTCGGTGGCTGTTGGATGGTATTTGTTGCATTTTTCGTCAAAAAATTACGAATAATGATGGCACTGTGCGACGGTGCGTTATCATGGTGCAAAATCCACGAGTTTTCTGCCCACAATTCGGCGAATTGCTTCACGCAAACGTCTCATAACGACCAAATAGTACTCTTTGTTTACTGTCTGGCCTTCTGGCAAAAATTCATGATGCACTACACCGTTGTAATCCATGAAAACCGTGAGCATTGCCTTCTTTTTTGACTGAAAACGACGTGGTTTTTCTTAGTCTCGGCTCATTTGGTGAACGTCATTCATTTGCCCGATGTCTGGATTGCGTGCCGTACATAAACTCACGTCTCGTCTCCAGATCCATCCAGATGATCCTTTTGACGTATGTGGGATCGGATTCAGCCCTGCAAATAATCTCTTTTGGGACGTCAGCACGGTCTCTTTTTTGCATGAAATTGAGGTCTTTTGGCACCAACCTTGCTGCTACACGACGGAAACCCAAATCATTAACCAAAATGTCTTGGACGGGTCCATAGGCAATGTTCAAGTCCTCCGATATCTCTCTGATGGTTAATTTGCGATTATTGACCAACATTTCTTATACTTCATCAATGTTTTCGTCGGTTTTCGATGTCGATGGTCTGCCACTGCGTTCATCATCTTCGATTGACTCACGACCACTTTTGAACCACTCGTCTCACTTGTGAACGACCGTTTTCTTTAGAGAATCGTTGCCGAAACACTTTTCCAACATTTCCAACGTTCGCGCACCATTAAATCCGTTTTTTACGCAAAATTCAATAAAAGTTCGGTCTTGCAAATTTAAATTTCTAAAATTGTAAAAAATCGCCAACACACAGAGATAGATGTACTCTTGGCTTCATAACTTTTGCAACTGTCAAGCTATGACGCTAACATTTAGAGGAAATATCAACAACAGATGTACCAACTTAACAAAAAATATAGAACTCAAATCGGAACAATGGAAGTGCCACACGGTGGTTATTCCGGTGGTATAGGCCAACGTGCTCCTCTTGTATTCAAAATGAGAAACGACATGCTTCTGGTCCTCACCCATTTGATCTTCTAAATAAAATTTGGTTCCTGTTCGGCAGCGATGCCTGTATCCCTGGAATTAAATTATAACGTAGCATAATTGACAGGACAATACAGACACTTTAACTTCTTAAAGAGGGTTAAAGAGAAGTAAGCCAAGATCTCACTGAAAGAAACAACCAGCTACAATAAAGTTGTGGTGCATTTTTTATTTTTGTGTCCACCCTCTTTTTTTTATAGTTACTCATAAAGTGTAAACATGTTCCCACTTCTTCAATCAACACTTTTTTGTGAGAGATATCATAAAACTTGTCGCACATCATGACACCAATTTAAACTCCAAAACACTCAAATTAAATGCCAAATAAACGTTCTTCAGTGCTCCCCACCGTACTCCCTCTAACACTGAAATTCCTGTCCTCTGAAATCGTTAAGAGATCTCAAATTGAAATGTGCCAAAGAAATTAAATAAATCGACATCTCCTCTAAACCCAAAAGATACCATCGATGAATGTGTGCTCAACATTTTACCCCTCACCCATACATCGCATTCGTTCCATGTCAACCAACGAAAAAAGGACCGGCTCCAACAACAGGCGATTAACTGTGAACAAAGGTCAATCGAATCCAAGCGAGTCTAACTAATTCCAACTGATTCGGAACCGAATTCCAGAAAATTTCAACAACGCTGGACATTAACTGCTCTACGGTGAATTAAGACTCCGGCAGGCACTATAACTTGCATGTATAAAATTTAAAAAAAAAAAAACCGAAAAAATAAAGACAAAATCAAATAAAGTCAAGTGCACTGAATGGAAGAACAAAACAGCAAAGACAACCGAAAAAAAGGAAACAAATTAGACGGACGACAAAAAAAATAGAAAAACAAAAAAAGATCAAAACCCATGTGTTCAGCAAATGTTGGAACACGCATCGTATCCGACGTCGATCTCGTCCTAAGTGTGCCATTTAGATTCGATTCCGTGTTGTTATTGTAGTCCTTCTTATTAACTCCTATTCCGAATCCAGTCCCAGGAAGATTGCACGAAACCTATGGCTTTTCGTCGTTCGGGTGATGTTCATATCTGTCAAATGGAATGAAAAATAGGACGCGCGAAAAAGAGGAACTGTCCACTAGGTTCCCTTGAGATTTAGGTTTGACATGTTTCTGGCGAAATTTCTCGGCTTCTTCTTTATCCCTCGATGATACTCTGCTTGGGGTGACAAATTAACGAATTTCTGCAATGGATTACTATTTTTTCTTTTGAATTTAACTGGTTTGCCTATTTTTTTAAAATAACTTTTTTTTTAAATTTTTTTCAGGCAATGCAGTACGACATCTTCCATTAATTCTGGTCAATGTAGCCCTCTAGCGCTGCCTCAGAGCCTGCAAGCTTCCAGTCTAAGCAATAATAGCTGCAGTGGTTCATCATCGAACCTAGTGCATCCAACATCCACATTGGCTTTGTCTGCGAGTGCTGCCGCTGTTCCCACCTTTGCACAATCAAGTCCCATCTCATCGTCGATCCTACCACCGCATCATCATCAGCAGCAACAATTGCTCGTCTCGTCAGTTGTAGCGCACAATCTCGGGCACACTTCATCCCATTTATCCAGCTCTCATGTGTCGAATAGCTCAAGTTCACCACTAGGTACGAACAGTAGTAGTGGCGGAACAGGTGGTCTGCACCTGTCATCAAGTACTGGAGATGCAACATCATCAAGTTTATCATTGCACACGACAAGTTTAAATCTTTCATCTGCCTCACCATCATCGGGACAAGGTCGCGTCGTACATTCAGACTTGGGTATGTCCCATTGGCTTGCAGCCGCTGCCGCCGAATCAAACATCAGTGCAACAGTGAAATCGGAGAATCGTAGTCCTGGTTTAGACGCAGTTGGATCAGGTGGCCTATTGCCACCAGCTAGTAGTAGTCATCTCTCCGAGAGCACAGCTTCGTTATTTTGTTCGAATCCAGCTTCAACTGATTTTCGCCTTGATACCAGTGGGAGTACTGGAGGAGTTCAGTCAGGGAATTCTTCCACATCAGCCAGCGCATATGAACCGAAGCAGGAATATTACAACTACTACAACAGCATGCAACAATATACCCCATCGTTCTATCCCACCTACGGCTCACCCTACACAACACGAGCACCAACTAAAATCGCCTCGCCTAATGCCTACTTAACTTCGAGTTATGCCGCTGCAGCGGCAAATAACAATACCACATCGCAACTCTACCCCACCTATGGTTACAACAATTTCCCTCAATTCGGGGCAACTGCTCAACAAGACTATAGCGGATATTACAACGATCAGTACAGCAATTATTACAATCATGCAGCAGCGGCTAATTACTCCCCCTATGCGGTTAGCTCGCCTGGTTCCAGTGCTAGTCATGGATTCCATGTGGCTGCGTCAAATCTCTCCGAGAGTCCATCCGATGGACATTCGTCAACGCCAATTCTGACACACGCTCATTCGCCGCACTCACCACTGCCGATTTCACCAAATGCACCGATGCCGAAGACAACACCGCCGACGGGAAAAAGTGGCACTGGTCGAGCGCGTGGGCGACGTCATGCGCAACCAAGTCCAACGAGGAGTACCACGTCAGAAACGCCAAACGCTGATAGTGTGAAACCACCAGAACGTGTATTCATTTGGGATCTGGACGAGACGATAATCATCTTTCACACCCTCCTATCGGGATCGTATGCGAATCGTTATACCAAAGATCATAGCACACTGATGACCATTGCCTTCCGAATGGAGGAGATGGTCTTCAATATGGCCGATACGCATTTTTTCTTCAATGAGATCGAAGAATGTGATCAGGTGCATATTGATGATGTATCGTCGGATGACAATGGACAGGATTTGAGTAATTACAATTTTGCAACAGATGGCTTTCATACTGGCACACCGGCCGGTGCGCCGCCAAATTTATGCCTGCCGACGGGAGTGCGTGGTGGCGTGGATTGGATGCGAAAGCTGGCCTTTCGATATCGTAAGATCAAGGAGATCTACAACACTTATCGGGGCAAGTAAGTATTGTAGAATTTTGATTTTTTTATTATATGGAGTTCACCTAAGGTCGCTGGCTTCCTTTTGTAGCTAAATTTCTTTGGTCGCATCCTTAAAATGCTTCATGTGTTCCTTGATGTTCTTAGATCCCTGGCTTCCATTAATTAAAATTATTTTCCCTTTTCAGTGTTGGTGGGCTTCTGGGACAACCGAAACGTGATACATGGCTGCAGATTCGTTCCGACATTGAAATGGCAACAGACAATTGGGCGAGCTTGGCTACCAAATGCCTGAACATGATTGCTCAACGTGAAAACTGTGTTAACGTCCTAGTGACATCAACTCAATTAGCACCTGCACTTGCTAAAGTCCTTCTCTTTGGCCTGGGACAAATATTCTCCATCGAAAACATATACAGCGCACATAAAATCGGTAAGCGTCTCTATCCTACATATGTATAAGCTCTTTAGCTTACACCTCTTCTCTTTATTTTAGGTCAAGAAACCTGCTACGAACGGATAGTAACAAGATTCGGTCGGAAAAGTACCTACGTTGTGATTGGCGATGGTGCCGAAGAAGAGGCCGCAGCTAAAGCAATGAACTTCCCCTTCTGGCGGATATCAAGTCACAGTGACATTAGAGCGCTCTACACCGCCCTCGATATGGGATTCTTATGAAATCCTACAAAGCTACAGTTCCGATTGAATGCTTATTTTATTTTTCTATTTTACAATTAAATGAATTTATATACTCACCAAGCATTTATAAAACAAAATAACAACAAATCTAAACATTTAAAGCAAAAGATTCTTCTTACATTATATAACGCGCACGAATGACATAAATAAGAAGACTACAAAAAGATATTTGTACAAACCAACAACGTTAATGTTAATTTTACGAAATTATTATTTCGAAAAGGCAAAAACAAATTCCTAGATTAATTGTTAAAAAGGACAAAACAATTTTTTTTTAAACAGAAAAACTATTATCGAATTTTTTTTTTATTAAATTAAACACACTTATATGATTCGTATTGATAAAAGAAAACTAAAAAAATAATTTAATTATTTTTGAACTGCACAGAATTGTAGATTTAAGAAATTAGAAATTGTATCTATAGTGCGACCCCTTCTGGAAGGATTTCTCTGTAAATTTTAAGCCAGTGAAAAAGAGATGAAAATAAAAAATAAAAAAAAACCGTTGAGAGGATGAAAAATCAAATTTTTAATTGTTAAGTTTAGCGTAAGAGAATTAATATTAAAAAAAAAGAAGATAAAATGTAGAAATTATAAAAACTATGAAAAAGAAAAAAAAAAAAATTAAACAGCACCCGAACAAATATATATAGTATAAATACATATGTACATTAAAGAAAATAATTGAGTAACCTATTATTGCACGGGACCACATCTTTATGATGTCCTTAATCGATGATGATTAGGAGTTCCATCCTTTTCAATAAGTTGGGCCTCGACAAACAGCCCGTTCTATTCAGCGCAGTAGTTACCCACATTTGCGTATGCTCGTACTAAGTTGTCTTTCTATTATGTTAGGCATCAACGACAGAAAAATCCTAACTCGTCAAAAAAGCCCACTCGCTGGACTTTTCTTGCGATGCAACCAAGATCCATGCTCAGTTACCTTTCAATCTGGAAGGCAGAAGTGATTTTACACTCTGGTAGGGTTATGCAGCTGTTTGAATTTGAACCCGAGCTAATCCTGAGAAAATCGTTTTCCATTCTGGTGTATCGACCAAGCTGTTGGTTTTAAGTCTCCTCTCTTGTTCACAGCGTATACATGGCTTTTTCTTTACTTATCCGTAAACTCATGTTCGTCGCTTCATGCTGAGTGGCCGCATTCGCTCTAGTTAGAGTTATTTCTCCTAAAACGTTAATGCCTTCAGCGTATGTTACAATTCTAATGAAGCATGATGTATGGGTTGGTGGGTTCCATCACATGATTTGTAGGTTGACCAGGGCTCTCTTTCTATAACTTTTAAGACGAAATAACAATTATCTCTAATCTAATTGTGATTCTTTTATTGAATTTCGAATTCTTTCTGCAAACTCCTTCATACGGTTATTGAAAACATCTCTGTTTGCAGTCTCATTTTCCATCGAATTGTCATTTCTGGGTTCGGTATCTGCAATATTGTTGTCCATATTGTGGAAGATATTATATATAGTATGTTGTGCAATGCGGCTCTAACATTAGCAAAAATAGCAACTTTGCTAGAGTAGTACCTGCTCTTCCTTTCCTCCATTGAGATTCTCCATCATTTAGGAACACATCGGCAATTGGTTATACCTTTATAAATTCTTTCTATTAACTTTCTTGCCTAAGAATGAATTTGATTGAAGTGTATCTTAGCTGGGTCATTAGATGCTCTATAGGGTGTCAGAAACTAGGCTCAAGAGGGTGTCCACTGTCCCCTACAATGTTATATGTGAAGATTACACAAGAATAAAAATAATTGCGTATCTACCCAAAAGCCAATAGGTGAGGTGAAAAGTAACCTCCTTGGCCGCCAGAACGCACTGCTACTGCAAAAAAGGTTATGGTGCCTTGAAGTCCGTTCATTTCTAGGCAGACATGCCAAATTTCAGTGCGATACTGTCTTTAGTTTTGTTTTGACAGCTGATTGTTGTTGACGTGTTTGGCATCATGTTAAGTATGGACAAAAACGATTTTCGTTCTCTCTCTCATAAAACATTATTTTTTGAGAGGCAAAACGGCGAAGGAAACAAAAGAAAAGTTGGATAAATATTAGGGGGGTAATGCTCCGTCAGATTACACCATCAAATATTGGGTTCGAGAGTTTCGTGGTGGCCGCAACTCCACTACCGACTAAGTCCGCAGCGGCAGGCCCTCCGATGAAATGGTGTTGGCTGATCGGAAAGTGAAGGTGCGCGAGCTAGCAGATACCACAAAGATTAGTACTGAGCGCACACGCCATATTTTGGGCAATATTCTGCATATGAAGAAGTTATCGTGTCGCTGGGTGCCGCGCATGCTCACTCCTGACCAAAAACACGAACGCGAGAGCACTTCGAAAGAGTGTTTGGACTTGCTGATGCGGATTCGGGCGGACTTTTGGCGTCGATTGGTAACTGTTGATGAAACCTGGATCCACTATTACACACCAGAGAACAGTATGAATGCCCGGCAAGGCAATGGACTGAAGCCGGCACGAGTGCTCCGAAGCCGCCGAGGGAGGCTCAATGGGTCGGAAAGGTTATGGCGTCGGTTTTCTGGGATTGTCATGGCATACTCTTCGTGGACTACCTCGAAAAAGGAAAAACCATCAACAGCGAGTGTTACTGCGCATTATTGGAGCGATTGAAGGCCGAAATCGCTGTAAAACGGCCTCACATGAAGCGAAAAAAAATTTTGTTTTTGCGAGACAATGCGCCGGCGCATAAGAGCATCGCAACCAATCAATGACTTACGGCACCAATTGCTGTCGCATCCACCGTATTCGCCCGATTTGGCTCCCTCGGACTATTATCTCGTCCCAAACCTCAAAAGATTGCTCATCAATAAAAAATTCAGCGCACGAGGAAATCATCGACACCACGGAGGAGTATTTTGCAGACCTTCCGGAAAATTACTTTTCGGACGGGATCAAGAAGTTGGAAAATCGCTGGAATAAGTGTATCAAGCTAAAAGGGGACTTTATTGAATAAAATAAAAAAAACATTTAAATTTTTTTTTTTTTATTCTCAAGGAGGTTACTTTTTACTCCACCTAGTATGGTTGCGGAATGCTTTCATACCAACGAATCATGTGCGGATCCAGCGTATCTAACATTTATTGCAGTTATACGCTTTTTATGATCGCAAATCTTATATTTATAAAACAATTGTATAAAAGGGTTTTATGGGTTTAAAAAGAAAGCACACTATCATCGCATTTAAGCTGTGTCTTCCTTTTCTATTGAAGAAAATATTCTCATTTTCTCGCTTTCTTTGAAAATATAGGTGGGCACCATCTATAATTCGAAGAATCGAAAATTTGGATATTTATACTTACTTCCTGGTGTTGCATATTTCTGATAGAACCACTGCTTTGTCTCTTCCTTTCTTATTTCGTTGCCCATATCCCATGTAATCCAGATTGGACACAGCTTTAGTTTTAACGCTTTTATGGTCTCGCAAACTATCTCTGAAGGGGTTCTTTGGCCAATAGAAATTCCAAATTCGTTACCAGTCAACCATTGGTAGCCATCACCAGCTAGGACCTCCAAGGTAGCACCAAGTCTTAAACGATTCAACTATTTAGTGTTACACGAAGTAATACAATCGTCGAAACTACATCGTCTTACGCGATGAGAGCTCAGGGCATCAGTTAATATGCCAACGTTTTCCAAAACGCATCATTCCTCTAATACTGCAATAGCAACCATTCCAAAACGCAAACAAAAAAGGTAATCCCAATGCATACTATTCCAAAACGCATTGTGAACAGATCCACTGCGCAAACAAAAGCAAATAGAGCATCGGCAAATGTCATGATGCAAAAGTCAGTTGATATTGTGAATTTAATTTGAATTGCCGTCAAAATGGAACAATGACTAAAAAAATATATCATTTGACGTTTAAGAATGTTATTATGATGCAATTGCTTCTTAAATATAAAATTCAAAGTAAAAGAAGTGGCAATAAGTTCGATGTGGAAGGTGTTTTGTATGCAAAAGCATCACTTACTTTGCATCATTACGTTTGCATCACTACGTTTGCAGTGTGATGGGCAAATATTTGACGTTTTGAAAAACGCCCTGCCTCTATAGCTAGCACGGTCTTTTGCCAACGGATGTCAGTTGCGGACATTACTCGTAAGTCCGACGACGTTCTTTCACTTGTACTTGTATGCGCCACTTAAGAAAAGTTTATTCGTTACTATGTTGTCCCTTTGAGTCGAAGCCTTTATAGATCGACACAGTGATTTCTATACGTCCAAGGTGAACTAGCCATCTAATCGGGATTATCCGGATTCTGACAAAGACAGCGTTTCTGTACAGCCCATACAATTCGACAGATTTTTTTCTCGAAAGTCTGGTAGCATTCATCCGCTTTGATCATGCTCATGCGACGTAAAGCCGTGCCTGTGTATTGTACAAAGTTTTCATGATTGTTCGAGACGAGTTTAACTACTCAATTGCCTTCTAAGCCTAACAAAAAAGCGATTTGTCAGAGTAAATTTTCCGTTGATTACGCCGCTGGTGTCGTTGTCGAAGTTGATAGCGAAGTCGAGGTAGATAAAGTCCTTTAAGTTGGGGCCGCCTATCGTGTCGTTTTGTCCTAGACCTCAATGTTCTGTGTCCTTCTTTGTTGACAGCGTTAGTCGCTTATAGCGTTAAACT
This sequence comes from Volucella inflata, assembly GCA_928272305.1. Taxonomy (NCBI): domain Eukaryota; kingdom Metazoa; phylum Arthropoda; class Insecta; order Diptera; family Syrphidae; genus Volucella; species Volucella inflata. Next base: position 4,136,054 of record OV743717.1, on the reverse strand, counting down.
GTCCATTGGAGATGGCTTGCAAGTTTCCCATAATATTCTCAGGAACGATGTTGTAGAATTTGCATGACAACGCATCGCCTAAATTAAGTCCTCTTCTTACATTGAAGGTCTGGGTTCTGCCATCGATTTCAATGGAGCATTGCACATTTTCAGCTGCATAGTCGAATGAACATAGCAGATGTGCTAAAAATAGACATGGCTCTGTATAGTTCGCCTCTTCGTTATGGAGTAAGCATTCATAACGAACATTGTCATTCTACAATGCCCTCAAAAAGTTCTGGTAAAATTTCCGAAAATCATTTATGTCAGAGTATTACTGTCGATGCATTGACTTGGGTAACCACAAAGTTTGAATGGCTTCCAGAAATAGTGCACTCTGAAGCACACGGCCCCGGAGAAGTATAAAATGACGGAGAATGGTTTTCCTTTCGATGTTGTGGAACAGCAGAGTGTATTTACAACAACAGAAAAACAACAGATGAAGGCAAGAACAATAAACACCACGGTCTTCGGGTCCACACCTGAAATGTTCAGACCCTTAACAGATCAGATCAATGCCGAACACTATCGGAGATCTTTGACTGTCACAAAGCAGACAGACCCACCATTTAAAAAGTGCGATGGGATAGACCAGACAAAAGAAAGATAAAATAGATGTTAATATCTAATATGCCAAATGTTAGAGAAAACTGCTGCATCAAGAAAAGTAGTCGCAGCACTTATTCAAATGAAAACCTATGAAATAAGAAGCTTGTGCGGAAATGATTCGCATAAAGCCCAAATAAAACTTCTAAACACTGACTTCTAGAAAGATTAGGATTACAATCTTATCAAAGAATGCTCCTATGAGTTACGAAACCTTAGAACAATGTCCTAGATTTGACATAGACATCTTTCGTGATACGCCCGGAAAGTACCAACTATACGACATCAACTCCAGAGACGGCCACAGGATTACTAATCTCGTGACGGTGCGAAATGTAAACGGTTTCCATACCTTGATATACATACATGAAGAGCCCTGACTGTTTCCTGGTCAAAAAACTGTTCACTAGAATGATCATATCGAGATGGCTGAAAGTACTCCCCGTTTTGGATGCTTGAGTATCTTAAATTGTCTTGGACCTCAATCTTTTCGTGGCTCAAATGTTAATGTGGATATCCGCCTAAGGTCAGAAACCATTTTGAGAAAATTTAAGACGAAAAGGCTACAATCGCAGAGATCGTCAAGATCTTTTCCGATATAGTTTCTCTTAATCTTTTGAGGAGTCCGTTGTCATGATCATCCAACGTAGAAGACTGCTATCACAGAGCAATCATGGAGCCCACCTATGACCTGCCTTAATAAAAAGTAAATCCCCTGGTTCGATGTTGTATGCAAACAGAGCTGCCTTACAGGAAAAAAACGAAAAAAACGAAACCTCATCATCAGAATGGGAATCGCTTAATCGTAGCCTTAGAGAAGTGCTACCAGGAAAATGAAACTTGGAAGTTTTACTAAAAATGAAAACGGACATGCCAAAGCTGTAACCCGGTAAAGAAATCTGCAAGTCTGGGGAAGGATGTAAAGCCCTAGTTGTTGTGAAATACTATTTCTACCGACTGTTAAACGGTGATGACGAACAATACCCCTCGGCCATTCTAGAAGGAGTTGAAACAACAATCTACGAGCAACAACGTCTCCGGACCCGATGAGTAAACTGCAGCAGATGCTAATTTAATACAGAGCATACATCAACCCATCTCTAAAATTAGATTCGACATAACTATGATCGATGATTAATAAAGTACATCACCTGAATTGCGCCAATTAGGAATAAGTCCTCAAATACTTCCTCTCATCAACCCATATGATATCCTGTCTGCAGTATTATGGCCTGACCGACTACTATCAGAGTTGTCTTAAGCTAGGCACAGATCAAATTTTCACCATCACCTCCCCATTAATTTCAAAGCCGCATATGACAACATCTACAGCTACTAAATAGACTGAGCCACACCAAGTTTTGGTATCCCTATCATGCTCATTCGACAATGCAGGCATTGGATAGAGAATGCTCGTTGCTCAGTCAAGGTTGGTAACCACAAAACCGAGACTTTTAATGTCAGGAAGAGACATAAATAGGGAAATGTCTTTCATTGGTTTAAAATGAAATGTATGAAACATGCAAGTCTGTTCAATGTTCACCATCTTTCAAAAGTTTGTTGAATTACTCCACTAACAAAGTGGAAATGACACAGAGTGCTACCAATAGAGTGTTTGTGACTGTTTAAGTACAAGCAGCAACGTTGTTTAATGAAGGAACAACAAAGTGTATTCCTTCAACAAACAGTAAACCACAACGTCAATGTAACGATAGGCAGCTATACTTTAATATAGTTAGGGACTTTGCTTATTTCGGCTCCGCTATTAACTCTGATAACGACGCCAGCGCCAAGAATCACCCTAGCTAATTGTTTCTCTCTTATTTAATTCCATAAAAAAAAAATACAATTGCTAATATCATGTCGTCGCAGAGTGTAAATAGAAAAGTAGGTTCATGTTTTTCCCGCTAGATGGTGCACTGCTTTAGCAAATACACTAACCATTTAAGAAATTTGTTGAATTTTGTCTTCATCTGTGGTGAAAAGTCCACCTCAAATGCCCAATTCTCCTGATTTCGTTTCCATAATCCACTTTTAGTAGGCGTCTGTTCCGTAACTCCATAAAACAATAGGACAATTAGGATTCCTACGTATCAAAACAAAGGGTTTGCTTCAGTTTAAATAGATCTCTGTATGGAAAAGAACTCAAGACTTTCTCTAAGCCGGTTACACCGCGATTGTCCATAATTCCAGGTGGGAGTTTGACTGTAGTTTCCTTCGAATGCATTTGGCCTGCCACACAATTGTTATGCAATTATAATGCGTAAACCAGTTAGAAGTGATGGCTTTATACGTGTCAATTAGATTCACCCAATTACCCCGCGCTTAATCACTGCTCTAATCCTACAATCTATCTTCATTCGTCTTCATCATCACAAACACCTGTGCCCACAACACACGCTCCGTGTTGTTGTATCCTTCTCTACTCCTTTATCGATTATCTACACTTTGATTTAATTCAAAATAATTAGCAATAATGATAAGGATAAGAGTAGAAGAGCAGACAGAAAACCGGTTGCAAGGGGTAAGGATACCAAAGTGCACATCTACCACATCATAGTACCTGCACAGTAGAGGGAGCGATTAAGTTTAATGCAAACGAATTTTTGATCCTGAAATCTTCGTACACGTACAATGGGCGAATCATACCGACTTCACCTGGTGCATTCAACAAAGTGCTGGCGGCAGTGGCCATGGGAATGGTTTTAATGGCACATTGGCCACTTGGATCCGAGTGCTTGCAGAAGGATTCACAAGTTCCTTGATTTTTGTGTTGTTACTATAGCTCTTCGTGCCACTACTGCGGTTCGGATGATAATGATTATGATGATGATGGTGATGATGATTGAATCGAATTGTTATCCACAACAATAGAGGGCTAAATGTTCGAGATGATAATGATGCACATAAAAGTGAAACTGGCAATGGACAACGATGCTTAAGATGGATTGGAATCAATCTCCATCGGACGCGGGAATTTTTCAATGACTATGACTACGTCCGTAATTGCATATCTATCTCGATAGGCTATAAATAGAATGCGAATTCTGGAAATAAATAGTAGCCACAAGAAATTGGGTTCTTGAAAGGAGAACCATTGAGGACGAAGAACAATACAAAATTGATAGGTGAATCATAGGTTCCCAGACAAGCCCTTTTTGCCACTCTTAACATTTTGTATTCTTGTCATTTTACGTTTTAGAAAACATTTACTCCCATTCGCTCCTACCTATACATAACTGACAATGTTAAATTGTTTCGAAGCCAAATGGACTTCATCAAAATTTCATTTGAAAATCATCCTCTTCCGATTCTGTTCCTGATTCACCTTTCACATTGCCTCAATAAATTACAAGTTCGTCTTCTTCCTTAAACAAATGGACAACATCTACTCTACATATTGTAGTTGAAATCTCCAAAGACGTTCTGTCTAAAAGCCAACCCCAAATCACTTTGAATTACCACTTTCGACACAGAACGCACTTAGCACGTAGCAACAGCTATCATTTGCCTTCTAATGGCCCCTTGATTACGTAAATCTTCCTTAAAATGAATGCACTACTCTTGGTTGTCGTACTCGTGCTCCCGAGATGCTACTTTATCTGAACCTCAATCCCTAATCATAGACGGATGTACGTGTTTCGACGGGTGATTGGGATTGTTGTATCTGTTAGAATCTGGTTTGGTGAAGCTTTACAATTAGAGATTTCGCTTTTACCAACCCTATTAGGTATTCCACACACACGTACTGTTTGATGATAATTATCGACGAATTGACATGTCAGGAGTCGTGGGTTACTGTCCCATTCATGACGCCAGAATACGGATTAGTGTTGGCTAGTTCGAAATAGTTTGGATTTACATTTTAATGAATATGACTTTGAAGAGCTATATCGATCGGTTGAGAAAATATCCCTGTGTCCTGATTATCTTGTGCTTGATTGGGTTAAAATGCACAAAACGAAGTCAAAGTTCATTTGGTAATTAGTCACGTAGTTGGCAAAGTTAATTACATTTCTGCGGAATTTTTTGAATTGTATGAGTGTACAGATATGAAACCAAAATGCAGAGCATCATCGCTTTTGATGGACATGATACAGAGAATTTGCATTAGCATAATGAGGGAGGATACACAAAAAATGCATAAAATGCCCACAGGTCTTGGTCAGGATTTACGTCCTTAAATGTGAACAGATGGGAGCTCTGACAAATTAGTTTAAAGTTTTTATTCGACAAGATGATGGAAAGTTAAGTGGAGCGAAATTAGAAACGGTTAAGTAATAACTATTGTATTTTCTCAATAGGGGGTTCGGTTGAAATGGCTTTGAGGTAGCAGTTGGAAATAGTTTTCCTTAGAGATTCAGAAAAAAAGCGTGTGGTGTATATACGGAAAGCGAACTACAGATTCGGCATCGATAGAGAGGTTTTTTTAAAAAACGTTTAAGAAAATAGAAAAAAATTCTGTGTCGGCAGATACATAACCGTGTGCAACATCTCTGTCGTAGTTGGGTCACCTATTTGCAGCTGTTTGAGCGACTTGGAAGGCTAGTGGCACCGCTTATTTATCCTGGATTGGCCCTTGACAGCGTATGTTAAGCTCATTTAATTCCGATATAAACAGCATAACCGATTGGGGAACTACCAACAGAGTGGAATTTAATGCTTCCAAAACACAATGCTGTCTGCTGTCGCTTAAGCGAAATTCAAGTACCGGCCCATTATCCATGAATCGCACTTGCATCGTTGAAATCGAAAAACTTTCCATTCTCGGTATGTGTGTCAATGACAACTTGCATTGGAATGACCACATATTTGATGTCGCCAAAAATGCTGCGAAATGTCCAGGTTTCCTTAAGCGATGTAAGAAATATTTCACCCCCTCTGATCTGGTTTCAATTTATAAGGCTTTCATCCGCCCAAAATTAGATTACAATGCTCACATCTGGTACTAGATAGGATTCGAAACCGTGCGATAAAACAAATAGATGATGCTTATATTACACAGTCGATTGACACCCTCGACCATCGACGTAATGTCTCCTGTCTCACCCTGTTCTATAGCTATTTTCACCACCAGTGCTCCTCAGAAATTGCCAGTAGTATTCCTCCCCTTCAAACCACCAACCGTAACATCCGTCTCGCTATGAATGCTCATCAGTTCACCCTCAAGCCCACTTTCAGACGCACCATGAAATATCGTGATTCTTTCCTAAGCCGAAAAACTCGCTAATAGAATGCCCTGCCCAGCTCTTCATTTTCTAGTCATTATAACCTCCAAGCATTCAAGACCAACGTACATCAGTACCTCCGTGCTGTGTGTAATCATTTAAGGGTACCCCTTGAGCGGGCCCTAATTATAAAAAAAAAAAAAACTATCCAAATAAAGGAACTCGTATGGGGAAATGGAGCCGGTAAAGCGCAAACCATGGTGAGAAGAACATTTCAGCTTGTAAGCCCTGGAGATAAGATTTATCGTCGAGGTCATGGCTCTTGCAATATGTCTTCGAGTCAACTTATTAATACAATTGTCAGCTATTTAGAAGGTACTAGGTTCCCCTTATTGCACAGTACCTCATGAGGATGGATTTTTATGAACTCACACAAACCCTAAGGCAATCCCAGTCAAACACCCGATTTGTTTCCATTAAACTTGCGAAGGGACATCGTTTAATTCCATTGAAGTTGCATTGGAAAAATATATTAATGACTTCAGTCATTGGGGCTGATCAGTATGTGATGTAGTCGTCTGTGTTCATTATGGCATGAGGAAGTGAGTCAATCAAATGTTCCAGTAGCAGATGTCGCATCGCCATTCTTAACGATGAACTTTCTATTGGTTAGCATATCGAAGAGAATATATAGCAGTTGTTTACTTTACTATTTTGTACGGTGGCGCATGTCTTCTCCAAGTCAATTAGACAGCCACCCGTGTATTGTTTCTTGCTTTTGTGCCACTGGATATCAGGTACCAGCTTAGACGCGGCATGTGAGATGTCATTCCTTTCTTAAAACCGAACTGGTTATTCAGAACGATCTTTTTGTCCTCAACCCACTTAGTCAGGCCTTTACTGATCACCTTTCCGAATACGTTGCTTATGTTTGGAAAACGACTTTTAAATCGTCGGATTGGACATGTGTTTATCCCTGGATTTTAGCCTATATTAGGACTGCTCTGCACTATCTTCTTGCAGACCCATTGCACTTACGTTTTTTCTTTCCAAAGTTTTGGAAACGTAGGATAACAGTGAGGAAGGCACTTTGCTCCATAAGAATCGGTGATAATACCACGTAAGTGTTTGGTTTCAAAACATACAAACACCCAAAAGTGTGGGTTACTTATAGGAAAAACCATAGGCACTCTATTTCAAAAACCTGTAACATGTGCTGACGACATTGATGTTACAGAAATTAGGCAGCTTTCACGGGAGCGGCTGTGACTATTGAAACAGAAAAATCGAGGGTGGGAAGACACCCAGCATAGACGGTTTATACAGCATGCTACAAGGGCAAATATGTCTTTTAGTGGTTAAAGACTCTACCTCGTCTCCGCTGAAAGATTAACAAACTACAGCACCATCGAGATTAAAATAAAAGTCACTCTTGCCGATTGCTATTTCTTCGCACTAAGAAGGAATAACTAACATGTAAAAAGTTTTTATTTTTAAACCTCAGACATTTATGCCTATCAAATTGGAAACTGTCAGTGTCATTTTTTTTGAATAGATTTGCAATTTAATTGTAATGACAAACACGCTTCAACAACTCTACCAAATTTTAGAAATCAGCTTCCAAAGTTACGACTTTGTGCGCCAAACACATCGAACACTTGCACCATATTATACCCTACATCATCGACCATCTAAAGGTCCATTCACAGCCAGCGAACTGCGGCCTGCAAATCGATCCAGTTTTCGCAAATTTTGACGTTTCTTTTACAGCCGCATTTTTTTGGTCGTAGAAAGGCCCAAGCCCATAGAATCCGTTGCGTACGTTGCGTCATGTCAAAAAATTGACAACTCATAAGCCCTAATGAGAGGAAGAGAGACAGCAAATGCGGCCCACAAGTGGAATGCATCACTTTGGATGAAATTTGTCGACTTTTAACTTTTTGTGCGTCTGACAGATGTTTCCATGGAAATTCATTCGGGTGCTCTTTTGTGTTTCATATGTTTCAGATGGATTTCGGACGCAACGTACGTATTCATTGGGCACCTCTTTGCAATCCGTCAAATAAGATTTTTGTGGACTGTAAACGCAACGCACGCGACAGATTCTATACATTTGGGCCTGAAGTGTGCCACTCTCGATTGCAGCTGATTGAGAAATAAACCAACGATTTGAGGTTAAACCCGCCGCACCTGTTTGATCGTGCGAACTGTGGATTCAATTCTTGGCATGTGGAACGTGAATAAATCTTGACAGTTCGCATCGAAATTCAACTAGTCGCGGGTAAATTTTAGGAATGTGATTTTCTTAATAAAACTCGGTGAAATCATTTGTGTTTGGTTTTTGAAACCTAGATGTCGTTTCCTGTGTTGTACTCGTAATTTAGATTTTGATTTATTAAATGTGGTAAAATTGACTTGGTCGCAGTTCGCACGGTCGCAAATTCGCTGGCTGTGAATGGACCTTAAGACCATTTTCGAACAACATTTTCTTTAAAAGATGCAGTGTCACCGAGACACGTACGAATAGTGCGTACTTAAAAGAATATTGCATCCGTTCAGGAGAGTGCATAGGTAGAAAAGAAAGTCACATCAGCTTGGGTTTTATCTGTTTTGTCTCAATGATTCAAATTTCGGTGGAGGGGCACCAAATTAATTGGCATTGGGTTAGCTGTTTGGCATCGAAAAATCATTTTTGGCTCAATGGGTATGTCAGTAAGCAAAATTGCCGAATTTTGAGCGAAGATAATCGAAAGGGCACTAGACCCCGTTAAATAACATTTATCAGATCCAGCTTTGGTAGGCATATGCCCGAAGTTGTATTCAAAAATCAATTGGACAGGGTGTCCTCTCGATTGAACACAAAAAAATGGCTATTTAATGAAATTTGATGAGTTTTGTTCAAATTCAAACTTAGTACTGGCTTTCTCATGAAAAACTACTGCAACATTTTAATACACTTTTACCGTTTAAGTCCTACCGTATATAGCACCTAATCTATCCAACGTTAATGAAAATGTTCTTGGATATCTCGGCAAAAAAGTTTTTTAAGTGATTTTCTTCAGTCTCGTCTGTATAAATGGAATTGAAAGAAGAAGATTAAAACACGAACTATAAGGGATTAACAGCGACATTGGCCAGGCCAGGTCTGGTGAGTCTTCGAATCAGTTTCGGAGATTTGATTAAACTGGTACGGGAGGTGGTATAGTATATCCCAGATCACTGCGGCCGCAGATGGGCTTATTGTGATGCAAGAGTTTGTTAGTAAAACGCGTAAATCTTAAGGTGAGCTGGCGGCAATATCCGTCGCTTCATCGGTGGGGTGATAAGTTACCTCCTTCACCGCCAGAATGCGCTGCTACTGCAAAAAAGGTTATGCTTGAAGTCCGTTCATATTTAGGCAGACATGCCAAATTTCAGTGCGATACTGTCTTTAGTTTTGTTTTGACAGCTGATTGTTGTTGACGTGTTTGGCATCATGTTGAGTATGGACAAAAACGATTTTCGTTCACTCTCTCATAAAACATTATTTTTTGAGAGGCAAAACGGCAAAGGACACAAAAGAAAAGTTGGATAAATATTATGGGGCTAATGCTCCGTTAGATTACACCGTCAGATTGGTTTCGAGAGTTTCGTGGTGGCCGCAACTCCACTACCGACCAAGTCCGCAGCGGCAGGCCGTCCGATGCGGTTACAGAGGACAATGTCAAAAAAATACATGAAATGGTGTTGACTGACCGGAAAGTGAAGGTGTGCGAGCTAGCAGATACCACAAAGATTAGTACTGAGCGCACACGCCATATTTTTTTGGGCAATATTCTGCATATGAAAAAGTTGTCCAGCGCATGACAGCACTTCGAAAGAGTGTTTGGACTTGCTGATACGGAATCGGGCGGACTTTTGGCGTCGATTGGTAACTGTTGATGAAACCTGGATCCACTATTACACACCAGAGAGCAGAATGAGTGCCCGGCAATGGATTGAAGCCGGCACGAGTGCTCCGAAGCGGCCGAGGGAGGCTCAATGGGTCGGAAAGGTTATGGCGTCGGTTTTCTGGGATTGTCATGGCATACTCTTCGTGGACTACCTCGAAAAAGGAAAAACCATCAACAGCGAGTATTACTGTGCATTATTGGAGCGATTGAAGGCCGAAATCGCTGCAAAACGGCCTCACATGAAGCCGTTTGTCACAAGATAATGCTCCGGCGCATAAGAGCATCGGCTTAAATCAGTGACTTACGGCTCCAATTGTAGTCGCATCCATCGTATTCGCCCGATTTGGCTCCCTCGGACTATTATCTCTTCCTAAACCTCAAAAGATGGCTCATCAATAAAAAATTCAGCTCACGCGATGAAATCATCGACGCCACGGGGGAGTATTTTGCAGACCTTCCCGAAAATTACTTTTCGGACGGAATCATGAAGTTGGAAAACCGCTGGAATAAGTGTATCAAGCTAAAAGGGGACTATATTGAATAAAATAAAAAAACATTATTAGTTTTGTGCTTTGCCCATTATCGGGTGTTTTTTCACACGGCAATGACCTGTGAGGAAATCTGTGATTAGACGAATCTGACTTCTACTTATATACTCGTAGTTGTAGTAGTTGTTTCATTTTTTTGTGGCTTGTCTATTTCTTTCAGTCTCCCTTCAGAAATGTAGCTTCTCTTCCTCTAGCCAAATTTTAATGTATCCTTTTATGATCTTTGTTGTTAACCCACAGCATTGTCTTGGCATTATGAATTAAGATGCGAATCCTTTTTAGTTTAGTCTCCTTTTTCATTGCGTTTATAACCACTATATTCTGGCACCCAAATCAGATGGATTTTATTTGTTGTGGCCGGTAGTAGTAAGAGTTGAAGGCTATCCCAGACAGTCTGTTTCTAAGAGTCCACGCTATAATGAAAGACCTCGCCCTAAGTGATAACTTTAAGCAAGAGGCCACACCCAACTTATAGTGCACGATTGGTAGCGACCGAAACAAATACTCGTATGTTCTAAGCTTTCCATATGTCTTTCGTATATAGAATGTTACTGTTTCTGATCCCAACAATGCTGGTCAGTCTTAACCACTGCAGCATTCTGTAACGGCCACTTGAACCCTTCTGTTGGAATATTGACGATTTGTACCGCAGCACCTCTACTCCAGAAACTCTTACAAAGTTCGTGGATAACATACTGACCTGTACTGTAAATACATCGAAGTAACTCAAAATAGTGCATCGTGTAGGACAAGGAAACGAGTCATAGCTATCTGCAATTCACTCCCATTCTCAGCTGAGGTATTAGACAACCGACGTTCAACAGACTGTCCTGTTTAAGATAGGAAATTTCTTGGTTAAGTAAAGTGTAAACCACTTACGTCCGACAAAGTTTATAAAAACCAACAGCAGCAGTTTATAGTTTAGTCTCACATAAATTTTATTTCTGAGTGAAATTGTATTTTTTATTTTTGCTTAAGTAAGTAGACTTATGCTCAATTTCATTTAAAATCTATAGATAAAGAGTTTTTTTTTTCTTACACAATTTGCATATCTACTTTTACTACATACATACTTACAAATGCTATAAAGGGAATAGGTGGAAAAAAATATGTATATATATTTGTATATCGAATATAATATGTTATAATAAATTGTTCACTCAATTATTTCATAAATCCCTAGACAATCACACGTATCTAATTATAAAATAAATTGAAGCATTAGTTCTGGATAAATCCACAGTGAATAAAACATATGTACGTTCGAATACTCGTAACTCTAAATGAGTTTATTTTAAAATTGTTTTATCATTACACTGACGAATATGTGTATCTATTATACATTTTACTACTCGTACTATTAATCAAATGTATCTATGTCTATCTACTGAATTACTCTTAGCATAAATGCATTTGTTTACACAATATTTACACAATTTGATGTGCATTTAGCTGATCAATAACATTTTTTTTTGTTGTCACTATAAGTAGTTTCAGAATTTTCCGCTTTATTTAATGCTAATTACATTTATTTTTAAATTGTTTTATTTTTTGTTTAATATAAATACATAGATTTGTTATTTATGTATGCATGTAAATATATAATTTCTAAATTTTTTATTGTACACTTTGGTTGGTGTACATATTTACAAAATAATATAAATCTCTGGAATCGGCTATATTATTGGTTTTATCGATTAATTAAGAATTACACAAAATACTCTCTGTTTAATTTTTAGTTTTTATTCTTAATTTCTGTCTTTGTATAAGGAATATAACAAAATAGTTATTTTATTATTTTTAAATTGCAGTTGATTAGTAAAATATCTGAGTAAACAGTATTTTTATTTTTATTTTGAAACATTGATTGTACACATGGTTGCCAATATTTTTGCCCAAAAAGATAGAAACATTGCAAAATTCTTAGAAAGTACATGAACATTGACCTGTATTTAGTTTCAGAGGTATAATAAAAATATTAGATTTCACATTCTGAGAATAAATATTTTTTTTTCAGTTTTAAAAATATTTATTTGAATATTAAAAATGTGAACTATGTTCGCAGAATAATTTGAGAATCAATTTCCGATAACAAGATTTGGTGTGAGTGGAGCAAAAATTTATGTAGTTAATCAAACATTGAATTTGTATCTATAAACTGTTGGCAGTAGTCTAAATAATTTTTAGGCATATGAAGGACAGCTTGGATGTAGATTGATAAAATACGTAGTGTCAGGAACAAAAAATGGGCGTGGGTTAAGTAAGAGCTAAGAATGGACGACCTACAAATACTAGATGCTGGGAAAGTGCCAGCTTAATCAGCAACACGAACCGATAGGAAAATTCAGTTTAGATTCTTTAAGTACAACAGAAACGTAGGATTAGCGTCTGCAGCTCACTCCTTCGATACAAACGGCAGTAATAATTTGAACGTCTTAGAAATAAGTCAAGTTAAATAATAAATGGACTGTTCGTGTTCGTTTTCCTAAAAATCCTTAAATCCACTCTTTCTACATAATTCATGCAGTGCAGGTTAAGTTTTAGCAGAACCACAATGCAGCGGTTGTTTTATTGGTCCCCAAAAAAAGGTCAGAAAATATGCTAAGTCAATATATAGTTTCAAGCGTACCACACGCAGCAATTTGTGTTAAATTTTACTTCACTTTTGTAAATATCAAGAAAACCTTACTTGTCTTCAAAACGACTATATGGGAATTAAGAACTCCTAGAACGCATGTTCTTAATAGTGATAAGTTTACTTTTCAAACAGCTAAACAGCCGATCGTAAACTCGCTATGGTTTATCGATTTTAGATTTGCGTAAATAGCAGAAAGTTTAGATCACCAATGCCCAATGGGGAGTACCAGAATCTCCTTAAATTGAAAGCAAAGTTAGTAACGTCTCTGGGCGTAATGGTTTTAACTACGGTTGCTTTGTCACATGATGATCATGTTACTTACAGAGTTTGCTGCAGAAGAGTTAGATTTGGCAGCGAAAAAGAAAAGGAAAAGACAATTCACGTAAGCAACAAGGATTCCCGAAAGAAGTCGAAAATACTTTTATATGACGGTATCAAATAACAGGCAGTGTTACGAGTATAATTCCTCAAGAATTGCATTTTGTAGCGCAAAAGTTATAAGTTGTCCAGATGAAATATCCTACAACTCTTAGTGAAATATATTTGAAAATCTAGTCTCAAAAAGACTAGCATCACACTAGGATAGGCAAGACTACTAACCATCTCCGAGTATAAACCACAAGAACGATGAAAAATGACCCGACGAAAAGCTACAGAACCGGGGAAAATTATACAACCAGAAAAAGGGAAGAAGTCAAACAAAAATTCTACTGGAAAAAGAAAACGGAAGGAGTATAGGAAGCTAGAGAGAGACTTATAGAGTACAATCAGGTCAGCAATGAAGTAGTCACCCGACCTGACAAAAAGATGATGGCACACCACCTTAAGGCCTCGAAGAATTTTCTCCAGACTCATGGTCAACTGCCACTGTGGTTCCTTCCCAAAAAATCGAGGAAATAAATCAAGGAATGAATAAACAACAGGCGATAGCATTCGTCGGGGGTTATCAATAAAGCGCTGGAAAGCACTCGGTTTCGAAACTCCGTTGTAGAAGAATTCTTGCGCAGTTTAATAACCGTGGATAAAACAAAAATCCACAACAACACATCGAAGACCAAGCAACAATCGAAATAGTGGTTGGCCGTCTAAGGCCAAGATGGGTCTGCTGGCCAACAAAGTCTAGGCGACAGTTTTTTTTTGAATACATGCGCCACAATACAAATCGATTAACTTCAAAAATGAAAAACAATTAACCGTGAATATTGGCAAACTTATTATATCGAAAGAAGATGTGAAGGAAAAAAAGACAGCGTTTGACCAAAAGAAAATGATTTTTCGTCAAGACAATGCAGGAGTGCACACAACAAAATGTTCCCTCATTTGTCATATTCTTCGAATGAGTATTTCCCATTGCCGAACCTGAAGAAATTGCTGCTCAAGACCTTGACAAATCTTGTTTTTTTTTTGCAAAGGATCTTTGCATTGAGTTCAATTAAAAAAAGCAATTTTTCATTTCGAACTACGAAAATGAAGAGTTTGAAGTTAATGATTTCGTGGTTGATAGATGTGCAGCCGAGACTACAAAAGGAAGAGACAGAATTAAAGAAAAAGGATGAAGAAGATTGTGAATTTTCTACACAATGCCACATCAAAAATTGGATAATTGGTTCAGTAAAGTTTGGCACAAATATGGAACATGCCTTAACAACGCATTAAAATCGTTCAAAAAGCTTAAGAATTTCTTGGACTGCGCGAAGTATCATCTCCTCGCCCAGCAGCCAAATTTGTTTAGAAAATTAAGCTATTGGCACAAGATACTTATGTAAAGTAACGAAAAGCTGGGACTATTGTTTCTGTAGATCGATGTGTTGGCGAGAACCCCCTTTTATCGATTCAACGTCCATTGCGGGAATATCACAATTCACACTCGACAAAATTCTGCGTAGAGACGTGATTGAAGATTGAATTGACATCCTTAGTTGGCTAATTGTATGTATGTTGAAAATCCATGAAACTGATCACCGGTTAATCATTCGGAATATTTTTATCTTCAAGGCTTTGTGAATGAGCAGAACTGCAGCAAGTTTCGATATTAAGAAAATCCAAAAATTACCGAAAAATCTGTAATATTTATCCAAAACGTGTTGCTGTTTACTACGGTCATCCGGCATGAGGCATCACTGGAGCTTTTTCCTTGAAAACGAAGCAATCAATTCCGCTAATGGATTGCGTTTTCTTAAAATGGTCAATTCATTTATATATATCTGGATCTTGAAGGTATGGATGTGGACAATGTTGGTTTTCAACAAGACAGCGCTACATGCCACATACCTATATGTAGTGAAACCGTTTTTGTTGACCGAGTCATTTTGCGAAATAGTGCTAAAATTTGGTCACAAAGTGGCTATGTGAATAGGAAGGTTGAGGTCAACTCTCTAGTTAATTTTAGAATTCAAAGCCAACATCGGTGCTGTTTTTGATGAAATTTTATCAGGTATTTAATAGAAGTCATGGAGGTCACTTTGCCTTTATTCTTTTTATTATAGCTGGCAACCCTTCTTTGGAAGTCTTTCCCATATATTGAAATATGTGAATGATTATCAAACTGTCGACGAAAGCAAACCTGACAGAATGCGGAAATTGGAGAGGAATATGCTTGCTTCCAGCAGTGCAATTGTAGAAGGAGTAAGAGCGCATACCGATTTAGACCTCGCCAACAAACAGGCAGGCCCAAGGATCGGGTGTTCATCGACTTTGAAAGAGCCTTAATCGATATACCGTATAGAGTGCCCTGCTCAAGAAATGTATACCAGAAAATCTTGTCGCTTTAATTAGGGCAAATGTGGAGGTGACAACTTTAAGGTATCAAGCGAATTCGAAGGCCGCAGCGGAGTGTGACATTTATTTTTTCATTGGTGCAGAGACGTTCTCCGTGTAGTACTATCGAAAACAAATACATAATTGAGATGAGTAATCAACACACAAGATTATGGATCTGCACCAAATAGGCCTCAACTAAGAGGCAAGAGCTCATAAAGTTGGGTTCAAAATGAAAACAGCAGAAATGAAGGCCTTAGCCATTCCGTCTCCAACACCCAAAATAACAACATAGCTCAAATCACAATTCCCTGACCAGTTCAGATGGCAGTCAGCTTTGTTTATTTTAAAAGAATGGTCTCGGAAATTGGTGTTATAAATCTAGACGTGGACAGCAGAATTAATTAAGAAAAGGTTGCATTTGGTGTGATAGCCAAGATCTCGAAAAGCAATTTTTTCAGATCGAAAGCTAAGCTGAAACTTTTTTAATCCAATTTAGAGCCCGTGTAATTATCTGATTTAAGATAATTTATCGACATCTTAAGAGTCTTTTGGTCAAAATGTATACCGAACTTTATGCGACTAGGAACCATACACATCCTTCAGTACAGACTTAGTACTAAAGTACTACGCAGTATCGAAAGCTGTTGTGCATTTAATCGTACTGCACGTGTTACCTTAAATAAAAGCAGTGATGAGCCAACAAAGTGTATCTACAACTACAATGAACCTAAAAGTTGTACTAAACGTACCTAAATTGAAGTCTACACCATTATTAATTAGTTGAGGGAACTGTTTAAAAAAAAAATGTGTACAAATCTGGAATTGTGTTCTTTGCGATACATTATACTATTATGTGTAAATAAATTTATATTTTAAACAATATTTATATCAATATAATAATTACTTACAATTTTACAAATATAGTTTCGAAGGTACTTTGACAATGCTGAACGCTTTACACAATATATCTATTTTTACAAGTGTGTATATCTGCTAAATAATTTTTTTTTCCATCACAAAAACTATAATATATAAATAAATTTTATATTTTATTTTATTTTGTTTTTTGTTTTTTGTTTTAATATTTCTGTAAATACAATATAATATTCTCGTATAAAAATGTACAAAGCATCACTAACTGATTGTTTTGTGGTTTTTATATTTTTATTTACAATTACATTCTGCTCAAGTAGTGTACAAATTTAAATAGATTTTTTATTTTTAATTAAATTTATTTATTGTTATAGTGTATATGCGTTATATCAAGGCTTATTTACATGCTTTGTGTGTAGATTTAAATTGTTATTTTATTTGTTTATTTTAAAGGTTATCCGCTTAATTGATTCTGACGATATGTTTTGTGGCTTAATATTGTTTAAGTTAATATATAAGTACAAAGCAAAAGAGAACACGGAAAGGAACAGAGAACTTAAGAGAGAATTTCAATGGATCAAAAAATACTCGTACTTTAAATGGAAATAAAATCTACGGTTATTTACACGTTTCTAGGTTTTAAATTTTAAAAATAAATTCTTAAAAATCGAATTTTATAAATTTCAAGATCACAAACAAAAGCCATCGTCTAAGTCTAGCGAAAAACTAAAAACTACTCCGTCCAGGGCTGTTCTTAACATTGGTTGATTCCAGAACCACCGATGGTGTTGGTGAAGTTGGCCGGATACGTTCGATAAGTTTTTCCAAATGTCACGCATAACTTTGAGCTGTCTGCGGCATATTATCTGTAAGACCGCCAATTCCAGTTGGATCCATAACACTACCCCTCTCAACCCAGTGCTTGAGACGTCCACGCAGTTCTTCCAAGCTCTTAGACTTTGCCTTGTTAATACGTTTATATTTGACATCTTTCGGTTTTGTAACAGAACGATGATTTGACATAACTCGATTGAAATTCGTCACTTGGGATTGTTTGACACCATTGACAGGGAATGCCGATGATGATGATGACATATTACTTGAATCATTGAAACTTGATTTCGGTGCAGACGGTGCGGTACAGTTGCTATCTTTGGTGTTGCAGGATTTGTTCTCATCTAATTGACCTTCAAGTGAGCTAACAAGAACAGCCTTTTCAGAACGATTTTTAAATTTGTCACGTTTTTCAGCGACATCGGTTTGTTGTGGTTCAGGATCTTCCTCTACACTATAAACAGTTTCGAGGATATCAGGACGTCTTAGGAAACAATTGGTGCGTCTAGCACCGCCATATTTGTTCATATTGGTTTCGATAGCATCTGATATGGAACGTACTATAGTGACGTCGCCACAACCACTTCCGCTTTTCCGTCGCATTGAAAACGACGAGTTGCAGTCGGAATCGATATCTTCTAATACAACTGCTGAATCGGAATCGTTCAGTGAGTCAAAGTCAGTATAACTTGGATCCAGGGTGTCGAGACCATGATCTACCAAACGACTTGACAGAGTGTCAATAATTTTTTGCTGTCGAAGAATTGTTAACTCTCGGTGACATATGATGCCAGCGATTTGTTTTTGCTTTCGCTTTAGACGTGATTCTAGTAATAGCAGCTGACTTGTCAGACCATTCATCTGTTCGGTTTTCTCCTTTTGATATCGATAATGTTGTTGGATCTATAAGAAAGAAAGAACTTTGTACAATAAATATCTCTGTTGTCAAATGGTGATCTGAGCTTACCTGAATGGCATATGCCTTCTTCCATTTCATAATGTGTTCGGCTTGAAAACGACACTTCGCTCGTAGCTCGTCGATAATCAGCTGAGCTGTTTGGAGATCTTTCGGATCTTGATCCATCATTGCGAGATGTATTGAGTTGTTGTTGTTACACATTGCCTGTACACCGCAGGACATGATCAATTAACTAACTATGATTTTTCTCAGATCTTTTATTCGTTCTAATGGATCGGGAAATGTTTTTTTTTAAGGAATCAGTCTTTTTTTAAAAATTTCATTTGAAGAAACTTTGCTGAACTACTAGAAGTCATGTTGTTTCCTAAAAAGAGAGAAAGAAAAACGGGGTTATTGTACGAATTGAAATATTGCAAATTAAAAACACTGGGAATTCAGAACACGGTAATATCCCATCACCTAGTCAATCAAATTGGGAAGAAAGTTAGACATAGCTAATTTACGTTGGTTTTGAATGTTTGCAGTTTACAATGACTAAGAAATACAGAGTTCGATGAGACATTTTATAAGCGAGTTGTATGACTAACGAGAGAATCACTAGATGGGTATTACCCTTATAGGTTTGAAAAAAAAGTGTTGAATCCTGAGGCCGAAATATGCTGCCTTTTAAATACGAGTATCAAATTCAATTATCTTGTTTTCATCAGATTGGTGCAGATATGTGTCCAACATTTCGGTGACATAAGATAGAAAGTCCCATAAAATGCTCGTCGCAGTATGTAGTATGAGCGTTGAATTAGTTGTGAAGGGGCAAGCAGAGTTGCCATATCCAAAAATCTCACTCAAATGTCATTATAAATGACCGTTGGGGTGGAGGCGAACTGGATTTTGTAGAGCGGCTAATAATGCTTACTATCTTTGAGGCAATGTACGAATAGAACATATTGGAAGTTTACATATTTGATATTTGAAATATTCTGTGAAGTTAGATTATTGCTGAGAAGGTAATATGATGTATCTATTCTTGCGTTTTAATACTTCTGTTCGGGATTTGTTTGCGGTTGCATGTTTCTCATACCATAACATCGCCTCTAGAACCTTATTTTTCATTTGGAGGAGCCGATGTGTCTTACATATTCTTTGCTGATAGAACTCTCTAAGACTTTCAGAACTATTTTTTGAGTATTTCTTTGAACTTGCCTTTTGTGTCACTGCTTGTGCGGATTCGGTTTCTTAAATGGCTTGCTAATAATGCAGCCGCGGGTCTTCTGCGCTTGTTGGTAGCTATTCCTTGAAGCAGTTTTGAGAGATTTATTCAGAAGACCCCAGCACTCTTTTACGATTTTTGTTGAGGAATACTTCAGTGATTTGATATCTGCGTTATCCGTATATATCGTAGTAGGCAGTAGCCCTTCGGGATCGGCCTTCAAGTAACTACAATAGTAATTTGGTTGACAGGGAATTTCCAGGTCCGTTCGTATCGTCAATAGGAGAATTTTGGTAACAACATGGATACATAGGTCAAATTGAGGGAGGTATGAGATATGTACTAAGTTAAACGAACCTTTACTAATCCGCTTTATGGTAAGCATAAGAAAAATTTTCTCAAAAAGTTTTTTTAAATAAAAAAATTAAGAAAACAACTGATTCCTGAAATTTAATTATTCTTTATCTTTTCATTTATTTCCACCTACGACGGAAAATTCCATTCCACACGCGAAATTCCTTTCCACGCAAAGGGGGGGGGGGGGGGGGCTACCCCAATTCAATACTCCGTTCTCTGTACTCTGGGCTTTGTATTCGTTTCGTATCCGTATCTAAAACTATTTCTGACATTTCTGTAGTTTCTCATTTCCATAGATACGCTTCATTAACATGAAATTCCATTTGCACATTTCGTGACCTTGGCTATCTGTTTAATGTGGACGACTTCTGGGTGTAAAGACTGTCTCACTAGTTTGAGTTCCCTCATCTGTAGCTTTGTTGAAAGGTTACCACTAAAGGCAACCGTGTTGTCTGTAGTACAGACTCCATATCTAGAGTTGTATTCACATGCATCCATTAATTTAATTTAGTTGTTGGACGGCTTTTAGGTGCGAGTGCTTGGCTAATTATCTAACTGTATCATCTGTCGACGTACACTTAACAGTTTATGCATATGTGACGGTACCTATACCGTGGTCATACATGTACCGGCTTTTGTCTACACCTAGGTGTGCATGGAGTTTCTATGTATTTTTGTATCTATGAAGTATGAATACAATTTACAAGTACCATGCAGGAGCTTGGTGATTGAGTATAAAGAACAAAACAAAAATAATTTCGACCTGTTCGATGTTCTTTTCTGTGATTCCTGTCCGGGTTGTCAGTAGCATCATGATGGCAAATATTTGCTTCGTGTTATTTCAAAATAAAGTCAGTTAACAGAATTTATTCAGATGCAGAGTGCATAGATAACAGTGTGCCTTGTACATTGAAAATACTGTACTTTTGTATCTGTACATCACTTGGTAACTGCAAACAATGATTGGCAGGGGTTAGAGTGTAGAATTATAGTACCAGGTGTTCATTTATTATATTTTCCCCCCTTCGAAGCTGATGTGGTTCAAATTAATCTGTCAATAGAACGGTGTGTGATTTCATTGAGAATTTACAACTGCGCAAATTAAAAATTACTATCCGAAGATGTGGGTTTCAAACGAGAGAACTCTGTGAGGCATCCTTTAAGTGTATATCCTCATAACAGAATACACAACGTTAACGGTTAAAGGCAAGTATTGAAGTTATACCGATTCATCTTCATTTTAAATGCTTACCGAGGTTACCATGCAAAAAAAAAAAAACAAAACAGAACAACACTGTAAATGCCCACAAGATATAGATGCTCCGCTGAACTTACATTTTTTTTAGTTTTTCCACTAATTGGATAAGTTTTCAGATTCAATCACCGTTGCATGTCAACCTCAGTTGTGCAATATCAAGTAAATTTTTTTAGAGAAAAGAGAATTAGGAAAGATTAAAAGGAAGACACTGATTTACGTTGGTTTTGAATGTTTGGAGGTTATAATGAGTAAGAAAGGAGGAGCTCGGATGAGAATTCAATAGATCAGTTGCTGTACAACTTAGGAAGCAACAATGTTATTTTGGAGTATTTTCAAAGATGGAATTGAGGGTAATTTGATGAGGGGCTTTGAAGTGATACGGGTATAACATTTAAAGTTAAAAAAGGGTGGAATACCAATTTATTTGACGAACGGGTGGCGGGAAGATACATTAAGTCGGATTTGACAGGCGTTTTGGTTAAGCCATATTGACGTTACAGTCTTTGCATACCGTCCCATTCTGATTCTACAGCTGATGAGCGGGTTCATGAGTGCGGGAATGGTTATAGGAAGCAGCGAGTACTTTTATTCAGAACTAAGCGGTATACTGAATAACAAGTAGCGAACGAGGAATCTATGAAGAAAAAGAAAAACAAAAAGGGTCGAGGATAGTAGGGAACCTTGTAGCATGGATCAATTTATGTTGTTTTTTTTTATAAATATCACACTTAAGATCATCCGAAACTACTTGAATTGAACAATCTAAAAGGTGATTTCCAACATATTGATAAAGAAGCTTATCAATCTCGAATTCAGTAACTTAAGACCAGACAAGCCGACGCCAAGCTCCGTGAAATGGCTTTGAGATATCATGTCTACTCTTACCACGTTGATACAGATTTTGGCTTTGTTCTTTGCCTAGACAAGAGTTGACTGGACCGATACGAAAACCGTGCTGACTATCGCCCAAAAGTCTCAAAAAACCTCATGAACTTGCGATTTATCAGCGTTTCCACGACCATCGAAAGAAGAAACGTACAAAAACGTATTGGGGCGGAAAAGGGTCTTAAAAAATAGAACTGATAGAAAACCTGAGCCGGTGGATTTACCACGGTGTTGGAATACCTTTTTAATATCAATCAATCATGTCTAGGAGGAGGCATGGAACAGTCTGAAATCAATGACCTATTTGCGAAGCGCTTCCTGTTGTAGTAGCAGATAGCTCTTTCTAAATGATGATACTCGTAGGACATCATTTCTACGAGAAACCTGGTGTAATTTTTGGCTAAATTTTCAATGACGTAAGACGTTGAAGACGTTGTCTTTTCTTGTTGTAACTAGCTAACGTCTGAGTTCATGCCTTTAAATTTTGACCACAGAAAGTTCTCCAGCATCTTGTGTTTTCATTCTGCATTGAGTGTACCTTTAAATATTTCGTGATGAAATCCAAAAGACTCTAGATGATGTGTGTCAATATGTTACAATGAAGTCTTTTTCTTCTGGCTCCGATAGTGATGCTACAATATGACAAAAACATAGTTTGCTGCTCTAAAGAGGTTCTTTTATCCAGCCTGGTACTTGCATACATACTTAATAATGAGGACAGACTTTCAAACCAATTATTTCTTCATAATAAAGAGCAATAAGAGAATCATTGAGGTTCATGTTAAGGATGTTGATGCGTTTGAACACACCATTCGTTCAAAATGTGACATGGTCTTTAGCCCGGAGATTTTGCTTTATAATCCGGTAATCAAGGTAATGACAAAAAAAACTTTGGACTAAAGCGTTGCTTGACAGCAGAGCGTAGATTGCGACCAACATTTGACAACAGATCCAACGTCATGGTTTATGGTTTAAGCCGCAATTTGAGCTAGAGGAGGAATGCAGACGGGTCTTCATTGACGGCTCCACTGAGATCGCTAAAAAACTGGCTGAATAAGGATCAAAGGAGAGTTTTTTAGCAATCAAACCTACGTTACGATTGTCTTCGTCCTAAATTAAGGACAGATGGCATTTTGGTTACAAAAAGCATGATTCTTCAGATGCCAGCAGACCAAACTAATGCCTCCCAGTGTCTCTAAGAAGCCAGGCTTATGTCGCTGAGTAACAGACTGTTTATTGGCGTCATAAGGGGGCGTGATTCTTTTGCTTAGGAACTAAGTGACTAGGCATAACTGGCACAATGTCCTGCGACGATGGGTATGAGAGTAGTGGTTCATTTGCTCTTTAAGGGTTCAATTTACAGGAGGTAGTGTAAATTTTTTTTATTTAAGTTGATGCTTCCTCGTGTCATCACTCTTTAAAAATCTTTCATTGCAGACCACGAAATCTTCAGCAATCCAAAGTAATTTATTCTTGTTATTCTCGTATACATACATATTTTTTAGGTCAATGTCGTTCCGCTTAAAACAAAACAGTTTGAGTAAATTTGAAATTCAAAATTTAAGCAACACAAAACAAAAAAAAAACAAGTGACACACGTTATAAATAAACATCAGGCCACGCATCAATAGAGACAGAGGTGTTTGCTTCTTTGGCATTGGCGACATTTGCCATTCTACCCAACCAGCCTTAGAATATTAATTTGGGGAAGGCTCATTCGACTTTTTTTTTTCTCTTCATTTCTATGAAAGCCAATTTAATGGACACTTATTGTACACATGTATCTTTTCTTCATCGCAATCGACAGATTCACTGTACCTGGTATGGGAGCTTCTTTACCACCTCACAGACAACCCTCAGTTTTTCACAAAACTTTGACAAGAGATGTACCCATGTATCGGATCGTAAGAACTGTAGCAAGCTGTAGAGAATTATGGCAATCTGTGGCACAACACGTAGTAGGTTCAAATCCAATAAATTGGGAGACAAGTCAATAAAAGCATATTGTTGTTCTGTCCTACCCCATGGAAAGTTGCCATGTCTTCTGGTACGGTTTTGTCTCAAAACTTATTCAAACGACAGATTGTTATTTTATCTGTGAATCAACATTTTGATTCTATTGTTGGCTGTGGCTTATCTACAAATATTTACTTTGTAATTGAATGCGAAATAATTTAATCAAAGATACCAAGGAAATACATTGCCCCCCAAAACGGCGATGTGGAAAGAAGAAGTTTGTTAGAAAGTTTCGTATCAAAAACTATGAGTTTGCGTAAATTGCCTGCAATAATTGGCGAGTGGGTAGGTAAATTAAGAGAATGGATGGTTGATTGCCAGCATTTGTCCGGCTGAATAAGTGAAAACAGATTTCAACTAACATGGCAGTTTATAAAGGGTCTAGCTAACTGCAGAGCTTTATCGATCGAGGTCTAGATTCACCCTTAACTATACTAGGTGCTATCTCAGTAAGACAGTACGTTTTTGTTTTTTATACACAATTCATTCACCTTAAAGCAACTTCGCTGTGGACATATCAATTTGTTGGCCAAATATTTTTAACATGCTAAGAATCCTATCAGAGAACATCGACTATCCTAACACTTGTTAGGCAGACCATCCTTGGAGGGAAATACCTTCTTGGACGACGAATCAATGCACTTCTTCACTGGTGGTTCAAAGATCAAAAGTGGGGTTGTTGGGGGTGTCTTCGTTGATAAGCTTAACTTAAGCCTCTCCTTCCGCCTTCCCAATCACTGTAGCGTGTTTCAGGCGGAAATTCTGCCAATTAAGGATGCTCTGTCCTGGCTGAACAAAAACGTTATATCTGCAATGGATATCCGCATATTTTCCGACAGCCAAGCCGCTATTAAATCCCTGGACTTATGTTCTTTCAACTCAAAGACAGTTATAGACTGCTGATCATCTTTCGTGGAGATGGCAGAGCAGTTCAACATTCACCTTTGCTGAATGCCGGGACATAGAGGACTGTAGGGTCGACGAACTTGCCAAAATTGGAGGTACTATACCCATTACACCTGGAAAAGGTAACATTGATGTACTTATAGCTACATACAAACTAAAACTAAAGCTAGATGCTAATAGAAGAACAAACCCTAGGTAGACGGTTGGATCGACATGAGAGATAATCGGCATTCAAAACAGAAAACACCTCAGCGCCAGCATATTCGTTTTCATTGGGCACTGTCTTCTAGATAGACATGCAAGACGGCTTGGAATGTTTACTAACGACTTCTGAAGAAGCTGCATGGACGAGGAGGAGGAGGAAGTACAATACCACACCTTCTCTGTTCATGCATAGCTCCCTCCCAAAGAAGATAACTCCACCTAGGAGCCTCTTCTACAATAATTTAAGCAATACAGACATCAAAAGTCTCCTGCACTTTGCCAAAAGTGGATCGGTTCTTTTACAACAGTCACTCTAACCTAACTCATTTTGGATCATCTTCGAACTCGACTAGGGCTTCTCTCGAAGTTATTCATCCACCACTCGTTCTAAAGCATCCTTTGTGCTCTTCCGCGAAATGAAATTAATTGATTCATAATTTCTGGACCTTTATTCTAGACAGGCGTGGTATGCCAACAGTTTCCGGCAGACTTATAGTAACACAGATACCATACTTGTACATCGTCCATGTTCTCAATGCAACTTTCTCGTTATTAGAAGAGTGATCGTAAATAACTACTACAATATCTAAGAGTTCGTCATTAATTCTATCTAATTGTGTGGGAGCATCTTTGTTAAACTTGCAACTCGAAACGGATGGATGAAACCACAACAAGAAATATGCACCAGCAATTTGTAGCAGCAATTTCCCACTTAGAGAAGCACTATGAAACCAACTTTCATTCTCGATTCATCTAATTGAAAAGTTTTTCTCGTATTTGGAACGAAAGAACACAGCAGTAAAAACAGTTCGCCCTGAGCAGTTTTCATTAATAATACCATTTCACCCGTGAACAAAGAAAATGAAAGCATCCTGGACAAAAGGACTCAAAGGAATTTCACATGATTTATTTTTTTATTTTTTAAATTGATGTTCTATCTTGGCACATTGTTGCTTTATGTCGCGCGTTAAATCAAAGAAAAATGTTTCTTTCTAATCCTACCCCATAGAGAGAAACGATTTGTTTTGCTGGTTTTTTTTTTCTTGCTCTGGAAAACATGCGTTAAAAGGATCTCAACCTACAATCCACACGTTAAACACCATACGCGGCAGTCAAACACCATGGGGGTGTTGTAATACAAGCACACACGCACTGGATTTAGTTCCTGATCTGGGATACAAATCCAAATCCGAAAAGCACCATGGAGCAATTTCTTTCCAAATGTCCTTCTACACATTTAAGTGAAATAAATTTCAGCAAAAAAAAAAAGGAAAAATAAAATGGAAAAGAATGCCCCTTCACAACCCACCACCGGGAGTGTGGCACGAGAAAAAAAGCCTTCATACCATCGCGTGAGGCAAGTGAATACGAGTATACGCCTAATGAATAGCACAGTTTGAATGTTTTAGATTCGTTGAATAGAATGGATGGGTTTCTACAATCCCAGAATGCAAGGAGCCTTTTAGACTGATTTTTCTCATCTTTGTCTGTTTTGTCTACGATTTTTTTTCTATTCTGCTCTCACATAACTCGTTATAGACAAAGATACAACGTATAGATATAGAAATAATATTTCTCTCATTTAGCCATGACCAGGATTGTTGTGTGCACTCTTTTTCCACTAACTCCGTGGAAGGAGAATCCATTTAAAGCTGCAGTTTGTGGTTAAAGGAAAACTTAAGCGAAGAAAAAAAAACCACCATGATGAAGATAATTAAAGATTGAAGGATACACAAAAGGGTTGTGCTGCAATAGTAAAGTGGGTTGAAAACGTTGGAACATATGGTGGCTGTAGAGAGACAGAAAAATACGCAGAGTGCTCAGTGCTCAGTTAAATTGGAAAATAAATTATGTTATGTTTCTAGAAATAAAAGACAGCGGTAACATTTTCTGAAGTGTCCGTAGATAGAGGGAGGAACTTTCTATTAATAAGAAACTGCATCACTGCCGAATGATATTTTAGAGTCGACCAGTAGTGGTGAACTATGCTGTAGGGCATTAAAGGTCAACTTCTTGGAACTAACCTTGTGTATGTCCATCTTCTCTTGGCTTCTGAAACTTTCCTTTTCAGCTGGAGTATACATTGTCTATACAAATTTAAACAGTTACCTAGATCCTTTGATTTTTTTTTTTTATATAAATCCCAGTCTTAGGAACATCTTGCTTTGCCCACGCCAATTTATAAAATTTCAGCTCCTCTAGTTGATGTATATAACTCAGTGTTTTCACTACTTAGCGTAGAAATAATTCGCGTGTATCAGCAACTTCATAAAATACTTGTAAACAGACAGATTTGTTGTCCTTTTGTATTGCCTAGGTTATTATGTCAAATATTGTTTTTTTTCGTTTTTCGGTGTATGCCGTGGGAATTGAACCCAGACCTCTGGCCCAATAGCTACTGAAGTGGCTGTGTTTATCTTCAATTTACTTCGAGGATTCTTTCAGATGTAGCATTGCGTTTTAACTTTAAGTCAACAATTTAATATTCATCAAGGCGGCCCAAGACCGGGTTTATATCGGGTTTTCCAATAGGGACTTGACAACTTTGAATTTAATTTGTGAACGCACTCTTTCACTAATCAACAAACTGTCACTGTCAATTTATTCAGTAAACTCAGCATTTTCATCATGGTAAGGTACACGAACGAGCAACTTTTGCAAATTATAAAAATTTTCTACCGAAATTCGGAGTTGGCGACTGCAACTTTAAGAGCGTTAATTCCAATTGTCGGTCGTAGTTCTCGCCCTAGTAGACAGGCAATAACAAGTTTAGTCAATAATTTGAGTCTACATATTCGTTGTGTGATGTTGCCGTGTCAGTGAGACAACGGGTTGGTCGAAGTGTCGAAAATATCGCTGCCGTTCAGGCTTCCGTTGCAAATGATCCAAATCAGTCAATTCCACGGCGTTCTCAAGAATTGGGCATCGCTCAGACCACATTATGGCGTATATTGGAAGATATTGACTTGGACGACATGTGGTTTCAACAGGATGATGCCACAAGCCACACATTTATTGAAGAGTAAGTATGGTGAGCGTGTATCTCAAGAAATGGGCCAGTCGATTGGCCGCCTCGTTCGTGCCATTTAACGCCGCTTGACTATTTTCTGTAGGGCTACGATAAGTCATTAGTTTATGCCAACAAGCCGACGAAGTTAGAAGAGCTCAGAGCCAACATTGAATGCGAAATAGCGTCTTTGAAAATTGGGTCCAACGAATCGACTGCTGCAAACGTGCCCGCGGTGGCCATATGAACGAAGCCGAGTTCCATTCATAAATGTTTTGATTGTACTTCAAGTCGATAATAAAGTTTTTGAAATATCTCAAATGGTTTGCGTTTTATTTAAAGAAAAAGTTGTCAAGTCCTTATTGGAAAACCCTTTACATCTTCTGATTGCATCTAATGCATTATATGAAGGCCGGATTAGACTTAGACATTCTTCAGACGTGGCTCTTTGTACTTTTCATCAGTGCAATCCACAAGTTGGAGTATCGTTCATGAGCATGCTCTTCAAAAGGTTTTAAATAATCGATGCATTATCTTTTGGTGCAGAGTCCAAAGCAAGTCAGGAGGTTTACAGCACGAAAAGGGAGCAGTGATTGAATTATGTTCAGTGGTTGGCCATCCCATTGGCCACTGCAATCTATTTAACTAAATGTTTCAACGTTTTGTAGATTTATACGTTCCGAGGAGCTGATATTCACTCAGACAGGATTAAGACAGGATAAGGCGAAACTTCCAACACTTTTCGTGAAGGTCAATGTACAAATTGTAAGACGGATTGCGTTTCACTTGATCGCCACGAAGAATTCCCCGTATGCTTAAAACAGAAAGCGTTTAAAGGAGGCAGCTCTTCAAAGCATACGGGATGGCGCATAAACTTATCTGAAAGAGGAATAAACCACTAAAATTTTACCAAACATGTTAAGTTCTGAAAGCCCGAATAGGACTGTGCAGGAATAAGAAACGGTCAACAAATATTTTTTAACGGTTGGTCGGGTTTTATTTATATATACCGCCTATATGGGACACGACAAGTCTAAGTGCCTTTATTAAACTCGTCAGTTTATGGTGGTTGAAAGTGGAAAATGCTTGCTACATTAAAGCGTCACATCACAAAAGGTTAATACAAAATTGGAAGTCCAAGAAGGACATCGAGAAATGAGGTTTCAAATCGAACTTTAAGTTTTTAAGGTTAGCTGCAGGACGATAGCTGCTACAAAGTTAGCTTTAACAAAGTCAAAAGGATAGGCGATAACAGCAGACTTATCAAATCTAGATAAATACATGTTAATAAATTGATTAGGCGGGTTTTCATAAGAAAGATCATCAACATAAAGCTAGAAGAAATCTCAGCTTGCAGGCATGCCATGCCTTCTGAGACACACTGCGAAAAGATGTTTTATCTTCCATTTGATGGAACCCTGTAGTCGACAAACTACTTTGACAACTTGAAAAGAAAGGTTGTTGTCCAACATGAAGACAGCATTGTTCTTGATTTTGGTGGAAAGGTTCATTCACGAACTGGTCCCAAAAAGGCTGAAACACCCAAATATAGGCTATCCCCCGTATGTCCATCTACTTCCATTGAGATGGCGCTACAGTCGGAGTGGACCTGGGCCTCAGACAAATAGCGTCTCCATTCCGCTCGATACTTTACTAGCTGCCTCCAGTTTCGCATGCTAAGCTAGCTGAGGTCCAATTCGACCTCGACGAGCGTCCCCGCTTGAGTCTCGGTATTCCTCTACTGCACTGTCAATCGGGTGCGGATTCGAAGACTTTTCTGACCGTAGCGTTGGTGTCCATCCGCTCTACATGCCCCATCCATCTCAGTCGTTGGATCTTCACTCTTTTGACTAAGTCGATGTGTATGTACAGTCCATAGAGATCATCCTCCTCCACTCGTCATCAACGCAGACGAGACCGAAGATTACTCAAGGAATTTTGTTCTCAGAGCAGCCAATAGCACTCTCATCCATGTCCATGAAAATATCCATGCCACTATAGGAGTACTGACAGAATGTTAGACTTAATTTCACTAAACCACTGCTTACTCACATTAGAGATAATACCAAAGCAGAACTGTGTTGAGGGACAAGGTCCATCTTCAGTTTGAGTCAAGGCCGACCTAAAACATATTGCCGATCGTAAAGTTATGGCTCCCAGTACTTATTGAAACTCTACATCGTGTTGAAAGGGTACAAATTAGATGGTAAAGCTTCGAGATCAGCAGATGAACACGAACATTTTGGTATGGAAAGCCTGAGAGCAATATTGGATAACAAGATGGAGATAGGCGAGATGCCTTTAGTGGCAAACTCAAGTGAAAAGGACTATGATGTAAGAGCGCCCGATCTATCTTGATTGCAATTGGCTCTGCTCTAGAGGCAGTAATAAATCTCCCTTTACTTGACTTTCATGTCATGCACAAAACTCTCAAGACCGTTTTCCACTGACCTCGCTTGCCGACTTACTTTTGACTCCTGTCTTTTAAACATGTCGTATGATGCAATGGAATTAGAAGTTTCTTTCTATCCGAAATCGACATTCCCCATACACTGATTTAGAGGACGAAAGCGTTAGATTTCACATCTCCTTAGGAAAACTTCCGTTCGTCTTCCAAACTGCGCTTGAAAGATTGTTAGAGCCTTTCACGACTTTCATGTTAGTTCGGGAAACGCAAGACTGAATTAATTCCCTACCAAATGCATCAATAACTTCTTGTTATTACCCATCCTACCTCGGTTTATGCTTTCGAGTTAAATAAATTAATTCAATCTGCTTTCTAAGTAATTAATTAACGATTGAGACTGATTCCTTTTGCAATTTACCAAGTCCATCACCACAAAATGTTTCCACTTTAAGCCCACCGCATACACACCTGCAGATACACACAGTGCGTAAGTAATTTCCAAAATTTTCATGACCACATCGGGTCGTGTATGATATGACTTCGGTTTCCTGCATTGACGTGGTATGTACTGAATAAAATACGACTACACGGCCTTAATCCTTTTAACTCTTCGAGGTTCAGGGATACACTATATGATACGAATGCCTGCAATTTTTTCCCGAGCAGTCAAGCCAGGAAGTTGAGTTGCAAGGATAACAAGCAAAGGAAAAAAAAAAACAAAAACCGATTGCGTTTGGGTTAACCGCAAAATAGTGCCTCCCCTTCCGACCATCAATAATGGATATAAAGGGGAAAAAAATCCATGGCCAAAGATAATTAAAGGCAACACACACATACTCGTTGGGTAGGCCTAGGTTATTAACAGTAATTGCACTTACGTAACATATTAATACCCTCCGAGAGTTCCAATCGAAATCCTAGATCCAGTCCTATATCTAGTCTCACCCTGTGCGCCCATACGTTCCGGTTTGTGTACGAGTATCTAAATATGCGTTTCTATGTATGTCTGACCTTTAGATACCCAACGGATATTAACTAAACACCCTCGCCCATGATCCTTTTCAAATGCAACATCACCCGAGCACTTATTAGAGGAAGGCTATTCTCCGACCCATACCACGTAATCCTAGTCCTATCGTTCGATTCTATCGTCCCATGAGACTTTATGAGCTTGCGACTATGCATGGCTTTGTTGTTTATTATTGTTATTGGTGCAAAGGAATTATCCCCCACATGGATGGGAAACAAAGTTCTTAAGAAAAATACTCCACAACATAGCACAAGTGGAAAACAAAATTCGCGTAGGTAAGGTTGGTATGGTAAAGTGACGTGACGGTGATGATGATGGTGATGGTGATACTGATGTTGGTGACGGTGACTGTGACGGTGACGGTAAGTTTTCCTTTTCGTCTCGCATACGTACTGAATTCAATTTCCTCGTTTTAGTTGTTCTGTGATTGAATTACAAAATATATGACACAAGAGACTTGGTTTAGGGGGGGGTTAAATAGGGAATTCCCCCACATGAACCTCTCAATATGAGAAAGATGTGCATTTTCGATGTATTCTAGTTGCCTCGTCTGATTTTAGATCTAACAGACGCGTAGGTTATTGTGGAAACCTTCACCTTGGATGCACTGCATTTATTCGTACAAAACCTGACGGTGATGCTGGTGATGGCAGGATGACGAATAGAGGAGACGTAAGACAAACCAGCACAGATAGACAGAGCATTACCCAGAGCAGACATATCACGAACGCGAGTTTCTACGGCATAACCTTGTCTTGCCTTGGAATGTAGGCCTACTATTATTCGCACTACTGTACAGTAGATCTGAGTGCTTTATATTAGCTGAGACACAACTACCTTTAGGCATGCTTCACTTACTGCAGACTCCACGATTGAATTCATACATACGGATACAGTCAAACGGATACCGTCAGATCTAGTGCGAGACTGCTGAAGAATAAAGAGGAAATCAATTGTTCGTTACAGATTGCTCTTGTAAATTCTGCAGTCGACAACAATGAAAATGGTAGTGAGCACGACTGCGATTTCAACCACGAGTAAGGCAGTAAGGCAGAGCCAATGACACAGACAACGACACAGCTACTGACAACGGCACAAACTTCGACAGTGATAACTTTGACGACAATGGGATCGATGCCGAATGGAAGTTTGAGATGAAGAAGACTTTTAAGCCTTTTGTCGTTACTTCATCCTTTCCACCTACTTTTCGTTCATTTGATTTGGATTTGTTTCAATTGTGTGATAAAATTTTTTTTCTTCCAACACATTGGAGATACGAGTATGTGGAAGGCTTCGTTCAGGGGTGTTTTCTCTCCAACCTCAAGGACTCTGTATTTATTCTGTATGCCGTACGTGCTGTCTCCTGTTCTTTGTTGAATAATTCCCATCCACTATGATCCAGATATGTAGATAGAAATCCTTTTGGCTAAAGGCGGTTTACATATGCTGAAACATATCAGTGTTGATGTTGGAAAAAATACCCCCATGTGACAGCAATCGAATTTCGTTGGTCGAAAATAGAAATATCCGGATTTGGTATTCTTATCGCGTAGTGTGCAACCTGTCTGCGTCACTGAATGTTAGAATTTATTCGATTTTAGATGTCAGAGAGAGTAGAAATAAAACTTGAATTAAGCGTCGAAATGTCAACCAGTTGGTATTTTGTTCACACTTTTATGACAGGAACAATATGGGCCTTATCAACTAGGACACTGAAAGAGAAAACTACTTAGCTAATGCTTCCTGATTGATTGTAAACAGTATCCTGAGAAAATAGCTGTTGAACCACCATGTGCTGTTTATAAAAGTGGGAAGAAGGTATCTTTCAGAACTGATTTTTAATAGACCTATTTGCTTGACGTCCTTAAGACGATTGAAAAGTTGTTAAGCAATTGCTAGATGAGGGAAGAGCGAAGTAGGCCGAAGAGCTAAGTATCATTCTCATGATTGAAATTCATTCACTGACAGTATTCTTTATTAGATGATGTGAATGATCCCCAATTATTTAAGTACGTTTCGCAATTCTCTGCAACACTTTTCTTATCAGTTGAATGCCATCAGAATATATGGTTTTGCCAGAAGATACTTAATGAATGTTAGTAGGTTTCTCTGCATTTCGTGGTGTTCATTAAACAAGTGATGGAGAATACCTTTACAACAGAACGCTGCGATTAACGATTAATTGCCTTTCTTTGCTATTTTTTCGACAGAATTCCAAAAGAAGACCTCCTTTCATCTATCTCATTATCAGTCGACACAATACTCGAACGATATGTATTAGAAAATGTTACCCACTCCCTTTACCAAAGATATAGCTGATGTTGTAAGCGCTGGTTGGTAGAGCTCTGTTGTTTCTCACTTATCTCGTCAAGCCTGAAACCAGTAAAAGACTCCCCTATATATCCACAACTTAAAACAAGTTCACACAACGTAGGACCCTAGATAATACAGAAAAATCCAGAACAATGCCCACAGTCTCATTATCTACATCAAGGTCTCATATGACAGCATCTTGTATAGACGACATATTCAGACCCATGTGAAGTTTTGGCTTCCCTGCAAAGCTCATTCTACTTTGCATGAAAACACAGCAGAGTACGCACTACTCCTTGAAAATCTGTAATGAACTTCAATATCAGAAATGGACCTTAATAAGGCGATGCGTTTTGATGTGCATTTTGCAACACTGTTCTTGAAGGAATCAGCGAAACTCGCAAGTTAACTCTGGGGGTACGGCCAGCATAAGCGGCAAATGTCTGTGAGCGGTCAATGAAGGAAAAACAAAGTAAATGCTGTCAAGAAAGAGAGACATTTTCGGTGCCCCAACATCGTAGTTGTGGATAGATGGACATTTTACGGATTTCCTTTAGAGTACCCGCATGGCGCGGGTGCGCTTTTTCCTCAGATCCAAAGGCTTGTACTTGTGGTTGCGGAAAACTGTACGCAAGTTCTCCTTTTGCTTTTGGTGCATCACAATATAAACACGAGCAATAGCCCTTCGCACTATGCAGATCTTTGACAGCTTCGATGGAGCTCCACCAGTGACTTTAGCCACGCGTAGGCCGAGAAGTTCATTTTTAAGTTCCTCTAGCTGCTTTGTGAGCTCTACCTTGTTTTTTGTTCGCAAATCGGAGCACTTGTCTTTGACTATCTCGGCTAAATTTAATCGTCAAGAAGTCATTGAGCATGGATCTGTAGCGCTCGCCATCCAAAGTAATGGCTCTTCGTGAATTATACGCTGATTTTCTGTGCCCCAAAAACTATAATTTTGCTTATTCTAATGTCCACAGAGATGGAAATGGGACTCGTCACTCATGATGATTTTTTGCAAAAAGTTGAGCGTAGGTTACACCCGCTTGGCGGTCAACAGCTAACAGCTGATGCACTGCTGCACTTTATAAGGGAACATCTTACAGTCTTACACGAAAGTTCTCTGTAAAGACCACCGATTGATGCATAATTGTGTGGCACATCGTTTCGTCGATAATTTTTGGTGCTATGTGATAGTCTCAGTAGAACGGCGGCTCCGGAGCCGGCCAGACCTGGCAGCATCTCGGGTTGTCTCTGTGTCTGTGTCGCTGAATTTAGACACACCAAGTTGGAGCTTCTTTGTGAAGTGGTTATCTTAGGATGTGTGCTCTCTTTGCACTGTTTGAATATACCTATACGAATAATTTCGTCAGACACAAAGCAGGTGTATTTGAATCATAGGGCTCTCTATAGAACCAGAAAGACTTCGAATATTTTTTACTTTTTTTAAATTTCTGATTGCGATGATAAGGTATTCCGTCCGATTACGTTCAGCGCTGGACAGTAACATAAGATGTGTTTAATTGTTTCGTCTTCTTCAAGACAAAGTCAGCACTATGAAGACTCGACTAGTCCTGTTTGTTGAGGTGATACCTTAAACCGTGATGTGTGTTAAGGTACCCCACTAGGTTTATGATATCGTGCCGGCTTAGGTTCATACATCTGTTGTCATTTTTATTGAAGGATAGGATTTGGCCTGTGCTCGATCTGGAGTCTCGTACCAATACGAGATGCATTTTGGGTGCTTCCAGCATTTTATAGCTAGATTTACTGCTGTTTTAGAGGTGCAGCAAAGGGGTTCAGGTCCATTGAAGGGGGTTTCTGAACCCAACATGTCTAAAGATGTTGGAGCTAAGGGCTTGACTATCCGTGATAATATGGATGTTTGCGCCTTTTATACAAGAGTTGTAGATCAGGTTGGCGCATTTTTGATTGGCGTGTAGTTCAGCTTGGAATACACTAGGACTCTTACCCATACCAATTGATATGCTAGTATTTGGTCCGTGTATTCAAGCTCTCGCTCCCGTTTCCATTTTAGAACCATCTGTACACAACTCTATGCCGTTTTGACTGATTGGTGAGTTTTGGTGACTCGTGCTTCTTTGCTGGGAATCTCCGTCGAGAATCTTTTGTCGAAGCATAATGTCTGTTCAAGACGGTCTGTTACCGTGCAGATCATGTCAAGTTCGTTTATTTCAGAGAGTAGGATATTTAGGTCCGGCTGGTCGCAAAGATGTAGTTCTTTGGCTTGTCCAATACTTGCTGAGCTGCGTAAGCCACTTGGCTGATCAATTAGTTAGTCTTATTACTGCTTGTCGGCATAATCAATTATACTGATATCCCGGTTGCTTAATTTACTAAGCAGGTCGCCTATGACCAAAGACCACAGGAGGGGCGAGAGTTGGAATCCCTCTTACGGCTGATACAGTTGCTGAGGTCGGCTGAGTTATAACTCGGTTTTCTAGAATCGCTTTGATCCAGTTTATGATCGCTTGATCGATTTTTCTATAGAGCAAAGCTTTTGATATGGAGTCATATCCAGTATAATCGAAAGCCACCTCTTTGTCCAGAAACGCACAGAGTAAAACTTGTTTGCTACGAAAAGAGCTTTTCATTTCTGTTGTCAGTTTTAGCAGCAGAAGCAATTACCTCTGTTTTATCTAATCTGTGCGTCAATAAACCTTTCCATTTTTTTCTCAATAAAACGATGTCAAGCCTGTAGGACGGAACGGCCAGATTACGTAGTATGTAGACCCAATTGAAGGCTATTGAGGTAGGTACACGAAAATTAAGTCCTCTTTGCAGCAAAGCTGGGAAAATACCGTCCGTACCCGGTGTCTTGTATGATATGTATTGTATCACCGTCAGTTTTTGCTACATTCATGGTGAACATCTAGATAAGAGGTCGTAAAGATTTGAATGAGATAGTTCCTATACTTCCGAAACCCTAGAACTATATTCAAAACGAAGTACCGTCGCCATCGTTTTCAAATTCAATTTATTCGGTTCGAAGGAGAATAAAAACCATTGTGTACAAAGTTTCCATTACATTACTCCTCCACTCGATGGAAGTTCTCAAATTTATTTTCGAATTTATGTTATAGATATAATATTTCAAATTTACGATTTGAACACAACAAATCAGTCTGAATAGGCATCATTCAGTCTTGTTGTTTTCGTTGTCATAGTTCCTCTCTACTTTATCTGTTTTCGAGTTGTTTTGAAAAGCAAGCAAAGGAATTGTTGTAAATTTTTTGGAGAAAAATTATGTGATACTCTCTGGGGGGTAAAAAATAAAGGATTTTGTTTGTATTCTCGAACCAAGGTATCCTGAGGACTTGGGACTCCACTCAACTTCTAGGATACATTAGGAAATTCGAAAAACAATTAACAAGACCTTCTTTCAATGCTTATCCATTGATTCGGAAATGCTTTACAGCTCAATTTGTTAGAATCCCTAAGCTACAGTTTTTGGACAAAAATTTAACACACCCTACATAAAACAGGACATACCCATGTGGGATAGGACATGCCTCTAATATACATAAACCCTCCAACAAAGATGATTTGTTTTATTGATTCCGACGCTGGCAAACTGAAAACGAGAAAACACAAAAGTAAATTGAAATACGAGTACGATTACGAATACGAAAACGAAATGAAAATGATCCAGGCACAGAGCAGAAGAACAGAAAAATAAAAAATAAAAATGCCCATCCAATTGTGTTTGCCGAACGTGCCATCATAAAAATTTAAATCAAATAACAGTAAAACCTACGACCTGGATACGAGATCCTTATAACACTTATTTGCAGCACTTTAACTACACCCCCTTTCGTACATCAAAATCCTTGTGCCCCCATCGAATCTCCCTAATTCCCCCCTCGCATGGCATGTGTGTAAGTGTGTTACGAGTATTTCAGATAAATTCAATGATAAGGTTGACAATATGAACAGGATATCCATGGAATACTAGCGCATCCGGATGTTGCTTGCCAATTGCACATGAATATCCATTCCATACCATGCGACGACTACTTCCTGTGCCACCCACATTAACCAAAGGAAGAGTGTAAGGCGCGAGCGAATATTTCCGATTTCATCAGCCATCACTCATTCGCCTGACATGTGTGTGTGTTAGTACTTTTGGTTCCGTGTAGCGTATCCGTAAGTGTTGGAGCTTGTTTCAGTTGATGGGAGAGCAAACCATTAGAAAACAATTTTCAAGGTTATCTCGTATCTCGTAATGTCGGTGGGTCGATTCGACAGAGGCCCTCTCACTGATTGCTTTGAGTTATGTTGACAGGATAAAATTTATTCCCATCTAAACTGTGGGTTAATAATTCATTGCACTGCTGGCCATAGATCATTGTTCATGGGAGTGCAACGTATTGTTGGAACTGTAGCTATGGCCCACAGGATTATCTATTATATTAACCAATGATTCTTGTTAAGCTGATGTTGTGGCTGTTGTTGTTGGTTAACTTGGCCGTGTTAGTGTGGCCTTTAGATAGAAGAAAAGAAAACTGCATTTTCAGTTGCATTTTGTGCTGATTCTCCATGCAGACTGTTGCGACGACACATGCAATAAAGCACTTACAGATACCGGTAGCTGTATGTAATGAAGGTGAAGGGTACGACTTTATTCCTTGTTGTGGAGCAAAGGTGAGGTTGAGGTGTAGGGAATATGCCAGACCATGCTGACAATAATTTATATCCTACCCCAACAATGAGCGGCTATAAATTCTTTTAATCTTTTACAGAAATGGCAATTAAAATTCTCTATACCATTATGTGGCACTATTACGATTATAAATGTGGCGCTTTTATATGACACTTGTCAGGTAGATGTCCTGCTTAATGGTTCGGTTAAGGTTGAAGTGTTGAGGAAGATGGCATCTGGGTTAGTGCATAGAGGCGCACAATACGTTCTATTTTGAGTGCTTGCAAACGATTGGCTATTGGATAATAGGATAACTCTGGAAAATTTCATCAAATGTAGGTATCGTGGATGAGGAAAACACACATTTATGGTGTTGAATGTTCAGTGATATTAAGCACGACTCTACCAATATTGTGAGCCGAAAAACGGACGATCTTTTTGGTCTTCTGTTGCAAAATCACTCTAAGCTTTGCAAAGCCTTCAACAGAGACAGTTACAGTCCTAAGTTCCAAAATGGACGTCAAATACTATATGGTCTTCTATTCATCAGTTTACTTCTTTCAAAAGCATCAACCGAACTAATTTAATGTTGTTGTTCGGGGAAGTCGAGACCTGTCCTATTCCATAGGCAATATGAGAGGGGTTCAGCTCCTGACCTTCGTACTATAATATTGTTTGATTTGGTTATTGACATTGCTAGCTCTTAATCAATTTTATCTTATGAAAGGGACTACCAGAGGTCTTCATATCAAAACATACGAGTGTGCATGTATCGAATTCGGGTTGAAAGCCTTGAGAAAAATCAACTGAAAATGCTGGATAAGGCCAAATGCAAAACCAGAAAAGCTAGTAAAATCATGGTGGAAAGTGAGGATTCTCAACACCATAGTTCTGAGCACTTTCCTTCGGCTGTGGTTTCAAATAACACTATGAAATTGCGTTTCATAACCTGTCCGATAGCGAATAGGTATCCAGCTATGCTTCAAAAGGCTGGAAAAATTGGAAATGGCATTTACTGTTGTCAAAATATAATGGCAAGGGTAACTATTCATTGCTCGCAAGGCGGCGGTGTCCAGTCTTCAAAGGTTTGGTCGGGCATATGTAAATTATTTTACTATTTGTCAAATGACATGATTATTCAAAAGCCAACAGGCTCCGATGTATTCGAAGAAATCGATTCATACAAGAGTTTTGACTTGTAGTTAACAGAAGTTATTTTGTTGCTTTTCTTATCAAAAGGTATTTTCCAAATTGATTTGCCCTAGACAGTCATTGAGGCCCAAACATGCTTTATTTCATACCACCCATTCTGTCCATTGCATCGGTTGTACGGTGGAATTAACTTCCATATTCAATAGAGTCCGTCTGTTGCTCTGGAAAAATTCCGAATCTCCGATTTGATCTATTCTTTGGGACAGTACTGGAGTTTCGGCGACTTAATGCGCCAACTGTTCTTGTACTCCAGTCTTTTTCAACCAAACCTCCAGCAAGATGACTCCAGAAGCCTAATGGCTTCGATAATACAAAGTTCACTTGGCTGGGTAATATTCTGAATCTAAAAAAGTCTAAAAATGTAGTCGAATACCCCAGATTTCACTTCTGATGTTGAACACGCATCGTTTAGAACTTTGAAGAGGCAAAGTATCTGCGTACAACCAACTGAACCTAAAGCTTTAATTGAACTTCTTTGAGAATCGGAGGATTCTTGTCGGAATGCTGAATTCACTGAGTTTGTCTGGCTCCCGAGTCAAAACACAGTCCGATGAGTTCCCCGTGAGTTCAATTTTGGGTGTCATGACTCTGCAGGATGTCAATGACAACATTGCATTCAGATGGGGGTAAATTCCGGTCAGCTTTACTTCGCATAATGTAAGTAACGACTTAATTATTAAATTTAAAAATGTATCTACAATAGTTAAGGAAGAGAAGCATAGGAGAAGTAGAGCACATTCTTAAGAGAACAATTGCTTAGTTGATGGTCAAAGATGCTTTCTATATTTAAGGATTACATGGGGTATAGCAATAAAAGAGGAGAGTTAATTTTACCAGTCAAAAGCTGATGAACATAAAGTATGTCACCACCTTCAGGTGTTGTAAAGAATGTTTAAGGCCATTTGATAGTAGCCTTAGGTTGTCACTTTAAGACGGTCTATAAGAAAAGTAATTAAGTCTTATTACCTGCGCTGAACAACTATTAAGCGAAATATAGAGTGGCCAAATTTGATTGGCGTATTAAGGAAGAAGTCGGACCTAATTTATTTGAAGTAACTATAGGTTAAAGAATTACTCAGACAAGTGCTTGGCAACACCGGAGCTCAGTTCGTTGCCACATATAACACCTAAGTCGTGTATTTCTATCACTTATAGAAGGTAGGGCAAAAGTAATGTCATAATGTGAATTGACTGGCATTTTGTTTGAAAAAAGAGCTCTGTTTCATGATATTAAGTTGGAAGACTGTAAACGGTTAAATAGCGATCTCTTGAGTTGATGAACATTTGTGCTCGTTTTACAGCCAGTTCAAATGCAATGGCTCTTCGACCATTTCTTGCAGATTTTTCCCCAGAAACGCAAATTCTGTTTACTCACACAACCACTTCAGTGGTTAGCTTCGTCGCTCATTATGATTTTGTATACAAAATCACCAGGTTTCCACCTTCTCTTCTGATGCCAAGCTGTGTGCAATCATTTTCTCATCGATATTTGGGGACAGTCTCGGACGTCCTCAGCCACAGCAGTGATAATTTTGGTCAAACAAGCAATATTGGGCCGGCCACTTCTTGCGACATCTCTAGTGTACCCAGTTTGCATGAGACGACCAGCCAAATGCTTAATTATTCGCGCACATGGTGCAGGACAACGAGAAAATGACGACAAAATTCACACTGCGTTAAAACAACAGACCGGAAATTGGTCAAATAAGCAGTAACAATAATTCCACGTTCTTCAGGTTTGTCTAGTCAACTAATTCTCTATCTGTCTACAACATAGATGTCAAGGAAACAATGACATTTGACGCCAATTGCAAAGATTTTGGCACATTCACATTATGGCATTGCCTTGTACCTTTCGACTTTTATATGGAGAAGTATAATGTAGCTTTTCGCCAGAAATTCAGATGACGCAGATCACTTCCTAACTCAGGCATCATGCAGAAGAAATTGCGTATCATATGTTGGGTTACTGTTAAAAACCTTATTTCAACTACAAATAACTATTTAAAGAAGATGATACCCATCACTTAGGATAACCATACAAATGGGTCCGGTATATTTGCAGCATGGCATAATCAAGAGTCAATGCTTGCTAGGACGATAAGAGTCTTATTCGGTACTTTCTTCATTGCTCTTAAGAATGACTATTGCCTTCTTACTTGAAGGAACACTGTACTCTTTGAACAATGTTACTTTCCACTTAACCGCGCCACGTAAATCGAAGTCTTGCTTTCATCATATTGTTCATCTGGAATAGATTTGAACACATTCCGGGCCAGAGCTGTGATGTTTTTTTTACCTTAGCCTGTTCCAGCCACTGTTGTTTAGCTCCAATTCTAAATCAACATATGAATGTGCATTATGTTCTGATTCCTTTTGCTTGATATTTGTGTCCCTTGTTTCTGCAAAAGTTCATCTCCAAGCGCCGGAACAAGCGCTTCTGTGCTTTGTTTATCTTCTTTGCTCGAGAGCCTTCTTGAAATGTTTCGGGAGGCTGGACTAAAAATTTGTGGTTGTAACTATTTGAAATCAAATGCTTAATACTTCTTCGGTGGT
Organism: Volucella inflata; assembly: GCA_928272305.1. Lineage (NCBI taxonomy): Eukaryota > Metazoa > Arthropoda > Insecta > Diptera > Syrphidae > Volucella > Volucella inflata. The sequence continues at coordinate 4,093,719 of OV743717.1, read as the reverse complement.
CTGGCGTCGAAGATATTTGCATTTGCAGTTTGTACCTTGGCTAAATGACGGTGAGGGTTTGAATCGTTGTTTAGCTTCTCGACCTTTTCTTCAGTCGATTGAAACTTTTTGAACAAGTGACTTTTAGGTCCATTTTTGGATGTTAAATAAGTGTAGGCAACAGTCGCTGCGAAGTAGATAAGCTTGAGTCTGTTTTTGGAACTGCTTTCCATCCCTAACATGGCGGTTAAAACACCAAGGGCGATTTTAATGCTATGCGACAGGTCGAGGAACCGCAAAGTTGTCGTTTTGCCAAGTAGAATCGTGGGGCAACGTCATGGTTATGTAGACGTTTGATCATTTTACGAACGTCTTTGTCCGCTTTTTATCTTTTCCTGTCGTCAACAACGAATCCATCAATATTCTGATTTTCTGTCTGATTCACATGCCTGGAGATTATCAACTCGATCTAAGTTCCGAGTCAGTTAGGTAAGCTATCATTGGATCCGACTCTGAAGGTGACTCAATTTTTTGGGTTCACTGCCAAAACGTCTGCATTGGCATTTTCCAAGTCGAATGCGTTTTAATCTTTTTGTATTTCATTTCAATATTCTACAGAATATTTATCCTGACAATCATCAGCGCCTTTCACCTGCTTTAATAACCTAGTAATGGGACCGGTTATGGTGCAGTTCTTAGTATGAAGCTTCGGTTAAAGCTTTCATAATTAACAATCAAACTCAAGCCAAGGTCTAGCCGCTATAGAATGTACCATATTTGCTTAATCTTTGTATTCACATGTTTTCGGCAATAGATGGGCTCTATGACATAACCCCGACAATGGAATCAAGCGAATTTTAATAGCCGATATCGTGTTACGTAATCTAACGGCGTTCAATCCAGAGCGCTTCTTTAACCATAGATTCCGACCATTCTCTACTGCACGAGTAGTTGTGGCTTTGTATTTCAGTCTATTTCAGTGAATTTCAGTTAATTAAAATTCGCTAGAAATGAAGACTACATCATCCCGACAGCTCAATTAACATTTCACGAATCTGTTGTGAGATTTCTGAGTTTGTTTTTCTTGAAATCTATTTTGAAAACAATAAACCATCGCGCATTGTAGAATATGCATTTCAAATGAAATATCCTTAACTTTGACATGACAACGCTTCACAATAGACCTTGCACACTTCAATGTCATGTGGCAAAGTGCATATCAGCAGCTCCTACGATTACTCGTACATTGTCTTTCATCTGTACTCGTATCTAATGAATATCGTTATATGATCGAGTGTAGGTGGGGTTAAATGAAAAGTGAAATTCATTTGTTTTGATTGAAAAACTACAAGCATCCCGTCAGCATTGTTCCGTCAACTTCAAAAGACATTCTTTTTGTTTCTCATAAAATGCCCTCCAACGCTAGGGCATTCCATTTCATTTCGTATAAAGGATCCTGACGCGGGACGCTCTGGAAATTTCTTTCATGGAAGCCGGAATTTTATTGCATTCGAATCGATTTCTCTAAATTCGTCTCTCGTTGTTTCCTTAACTTACGAGTATTTCTTTTGTCCCTGTTGCTCTATGCTCCTCCAAAATTCAATTATTATTGCTGTTACCCTTGTATTGTCAATTGTGCAAAAGTTATCCAATAAAACCTGTCGAGTAAGGACAGACATAAAACTCATCTTCATTGAAGGGAGAAGTTGTTAATGAAACACACACACAACAAACTGAGGAAAAAAAACAAGAAAATTGTGTATAAAAATAAAAATAAAAATCTTTTAAATTTGTTCTTTTTTTTTATGACAGTTGTCTGAGTTAAGAGGAAAAGTTTGTTCTTTACCCATGCCAAACGTAACTGGAGACTACTTTGGAAACATTAAGGTACGAATAAACCATGTTGAGATCCGTAAAGCAACCAAACTTTGTCGTGTTTGTTGTACGAATCAATGGTGGGATTACAGTCGGAATGGAAAGGGAGCAGAAGGAAGCGGTATGAATTTGTTGTTAACTTGGAAAATAGTTTGAAAAATTTGCAATTCTATAGGACAGAGGAGATACAAGGAAGGATATGACCATGCAATACCGATGGCGCCACATATAAAATGATAAGGGGTCTGCTACAGATACATGAAATAAGCGAGGTTAAGTGGCGCTGTTCCTTGTTGGAATCAATGTCAGAAAGGATTGTTGACACAAAATTTCAAAAATAGAATGTTTATATAAGCGTGTAACCTTCGCAATGGTTCAATATTTGGAAGTATGTATTATGGAATACACAATGTTCACAAACAAAGAAGCAGCTGCTTATCATTTTTGACAAATACGTCACATTTGACGGATACATCTTTGAAGAAGTTTAATATCTCACTAACTATGTATATTCCTCTGTCACTAGTTCTAAAGCAGTTTGAAAAATCATGCTCGACTAGTAGAATCTTATAACAATCCGCATCAAAGGTAACTTCACTAACATAAGCCTAATATGCGTCCAAGTTACCATGGAAGAAAAGGACCAAACCACTGAAGAATGTTTCTACGAGCTCCGAGAAGGGAACATCATTGGCTTCTCCAAAAGAAGAAAATAACAAGCAAGAGAAGCACGTGATCGAAGATCTTAAAAGGTTCTAATCCAGTAATAGCATACAGAAGTTGTACTTACTTGTAAAAAGATCAATAGACCCGTATGGAAGGAAGACTGTAGAGGTGAGGAAGGAAAACTTGTAGAAGTGGCATAGACTGCATAGCGACGAAGAAGCCCAACATCCCGCCTTCAGGCAGAATAGTCTTTTCAACTATGACGTGATAGCCAAAAATTCCGCCCACTTGGCCAAAATGAAGCAAGCACAGCAATATCTAAATTGAAATCCAACAAAGCAAATAGATCAGTTCAAGATAACAAAATTGCTGGAAATTACTTTGTGGAGATCATGTATCAACTCATTTCTCAGATCTAATCAGAAGAGTCTATGCCTGTCAAATTGAATCTTCGTATCGTTTGCCCGATGCAGAAAAAAGCAGGCCCCTTAACCGCGCCAACTACAGGGTCATTCATTTCGTTGTTTCAAGTTGGTAGAGTTGGCATTTGACACCTGCCAAACTCAGCTGTCATTTGAAGTGTCATAATATAAGTTGAATGTTTACTATTTACAATCATGGATCGCGTACAAATCGAACAACGCGTTAAAATTATTAAAACTTACTACAAAAGTGGTGATTCAAACGTAGCCACTTTTCGCGCATTCAGCGATGTTTATGGCCGTCATAATCGACCGACTACGCAAGCAATCGGTAGAATTGTGAAGAAATTTGAAGAGAGTGGAAGCGTTACTGATGTCGTAAGGCCTGTGCATCATCGTAATGCACGCTCAGTCGAAAATACTGCTGCTGTAAGTGCAAGTGTTGCTCATGATCTGAATTTATCGATTTCCCGGCGTTTGCAGCAATTGAACATGTCTCTCGGCTCACTATGGCGTATTTTGCGTTTGGATTTGCATCTCCATCCTTATAAAGTTCTTGGGTGTTGGAACAACAGACAATAGACACCGATTATTCGAACAACATTTACTTCAGTGATGAGGCACATTTCTCACTTTGTGGGTATTTAAACAAACAAAATTGCCGCATATAGGACTCAGAAAACCCACAAGTGATCGAAGAGGTACCGTTGCATCCAGACAAAGTGACTGTTTGGTGTGCTCTATGGTCGAAAGGTGTCATTGGTACGCATTTCTTCGAAGATGCCGATGGGTAAACGGTAACCGTTAATTCGGAGCGATATGGTCGAATGATAACCTTTTTTCTTTGGCTGGCGATTGAAGATCATGACTTGGACGATATGTGGTTCCAACAAGACGGGGCAAAAAACCACACAACACGACCAATTATGGTTTTATCGCGTGAGAGGTTTCCTGGTCGCGTAATTTCAAATTTTGGCGACGTCAACTGGCCACCAAAATCATGCGATTCGACACCGTTAAGTTTTTATCTGTGGGGCTACGCAAAAAACCGTGTCTGCGCGAATAATCCCCGAACTCTAGACGCATTAAAAACCAACATTACTCAAGTTATGGCGGAGATACCGCCCGAAATCTGCGAACAACTGATTAAAAATTACCTCAAGAGAATCGCATGCTGCGGATCTTCTCGAAGCGGCCGTTTGAATGATATGGTTTTTCACACTTAATGGCAAAATCCAAACTTTATAATGAAAGTCTACAATCGACCAAATCTTTACATTTCGGCAGATCCTGGAAGAAACTTAAAAAACTCAATCTTCACCCAGCATCTTTTGATCGATTTTAAGGTGCCATATGACAGCATTTACCGATGCGAGTTATACAGAGCCATGTCTAGTTTTCGCATCCTTGACAAACTCGTTCATCTGTGCAAAAGGCGATTCAGAACGCACGCTGCCTCGTCAAACTGGGTAATGACTTAACCGAGATTTTTGATGTCAAAAATGGTTTTAGGTCCCGGGCCTCAGTCAACAAGCGCATCCAGCTAGCTCGATCTATTGCTAGCTGCCTCCATTTTCGCAAGCTAAGTTGGCTGAGGTCACCTTCCACTTGCGTGCGCCACCTGAGTCTCGGTACTACTCTACTGCGCTATCCCTCGGGGCGGATTCGAAGACTTCTCAGACCGGAGCGTTGTGCAGAATTCGGAACCGAACACTGGAGGCACAACCTTTCCAAAGGTCTGTTCAACTACTAGCATACGCTGAAAATATGAACCTAATTAGGAGATCACTTCGGACTGTCACAGGTTCGATAGAATTCAAATGGAAGCTGTGAAATCGAACACGACGTTATAGATAACAGCTTATCAAGATTTCGAAGTAGTAAGGGACACTGTCTACCTTGGTTGTCCTATAAATTCTGCCACCAGCAGAAAGAGAGAAAGAATAATACTTGCCAATCGCTTTTTTTTTTAGTTTTAAAAGGCAATTGAGCAGCGAGGAGACTCTGATCGTTCCAGTCAAATTTTATGGCGCTGAAATATGGGCTCTGTAGAAAAACATAGTCGGTAATTTAGAGGGAGAAATCCTTGGAAAAATATTCGGCTCCGTTAGCCGATATCGATATCGCGTCGTTTAAAAACTGCGGATTAGTCGGCTGAGATAGCTAGAACATGTGGAGCGCCCCACAGAGTCTTAAAATCTAATCCATAGTAGAAAAAGACTTAGCCTTAGTTGGCGTGCACAAATACAAGGAGATTTGAGCTGACTTAAAGTATGCAGTTTGGAATCGCGCTAAAACGAGAGCTGTTGTTTGCGATTATCGTCTTTATAGATGTCTTCTTCTTCTTCTTCTTCTTCTTCGGTTGTATAACCGTCAATTTTTTAAGGATCTCTCGATAGACTTTAAGGAAATATTTTCTAGTTGATTAGCTCAGCAAAACATCTTTTGTCCGAATGTTTTCATCAGTAACATGCATACTCAGAGGTCAATTCCCAATTTATTCGGACAGGAACTACACTTAAATGAGCTGAATTTTCATATAGAATTGGATTAATATAATATCATTAGACGAAACCTTTTTTCAATTGTAATTCCAAGAACAGCGATATTTCGTCGTAAATTTAAGCAGCTCAATTTCGCTATATGTTCCTTGAATGACAGATTACTTGTGTGATATTTGTTTTTGAGAAATTTTAAACACGTTCTTTGACACATTCTCCGCGTCTCCCAGCTTTCACCATCGCCTATGACTAGTATATCTTCGAAGACAACGGGTATATCCCCATAGTCATTACTAACATCAAATCCATACACATTATCCCCAACCACCCATTAACGCCTTGAGCTTACTTCCTCTACAAAATCTTACACCATGTGCGAGCAAACATTTTCTGAAATTTTATATTTTTTATCCCTAACACAGCGAAGTCGCTGTTTCACATCCTTCTCCGGTTCCTTCTCTTACATAGAACCGAACCAAAGCTATGTGATGTTACGTGTATGGTATGAGAATGTGTTTCCAGGAACGCAAAGTATAATGTAAATGTTATTATGTTATATTTTCAAGGCTTGTTCGGGAAAGAGGGGTTTTCAGACAGCTACACGCGTTCGAAATGGATTTTCACTTTTAAAAAAAAAAAATAAAATTTTCTTTTACAAAGTAAACCTTTTAAAACTGCCTCAGACTCGAAATCAGGCTCAGATTTAGCCTCAGCAATTTAATTCGTTCGACAAATATTTACGTGCACGCTTTATAATCCCATTCAATGGATTTGATTGAGTTTAATGGTTTGGTCTGGAGAGGGATAATGTAACATGGGGGTGCGTTTGTAATGTCTTGAGGTTGATACATAAGCTATTCGAGGTTAGAAGGTGAAACTTTGATTGGAATCCAGGGGTCTGGAGAAGGTACGGTAACTTGTTGGCGGAAAATGTCGGCAACATTTTCGAGAAAAATGTGTTAAAATTTTTTTGGTTTCAAGGAAAAAATGTGGCAAAGTCGATGATATATAGTAGGACATTCTACCTAGAAAAGGCAAAGAGGAAAATTTGAGAAAAGCTTAAGTGTGAGGCGAATTAAATACCAGAATTTGTATTCGTAGAATAAAAATTCATCAAAGTCAACGGAAAATTTTTTGGAATGCAAAAGAAACGTTGACATCGATGTCCGTATATTGTTGTTGTTGACGGAGTTGACTTCGTGATGGTTGTTTTCTGTCATTAGTTGTAAGTTAAATTAATTGCAACTAAAAATTCAATCACAATTAATTTAGTTGTCAGTGTGCAACTTTTAATCATTTAATCCTAATTAATGAAAGAAAACTTACTGCTTTCCCTAATAAATATCTTTTAAGCGCATCATCGAATTGTCTCGACTAAATCAACAGTCAGCATGAGAAAAAGTTTATGAAATATATATGGTGTCGGATAGGGCAATAGACTTTAGTCATTACAAAATTCCAAGAGCCAGGTTGACCTATGTATTTCAATAGATTAAATAAGTCACATGCGACGTTGCCAATCCGGTGTACTTTAATAAGGTCCTATCCCGTCAACATTAAACACTTCTGGCTCTGGTGTCCGGAGGTCCGGTTCGGAAGCATATGCAGTGAAAACAAGGCGTACAAAGCAATCCTACATGGAAATACCAGAAATGTTCGCTAGCTCTACGATCGGAAAATTCATATGACCAACGGCTTCTATGAAGAAAAAGAAAACATTAGAAGTGCGATCGATGTAATTGAAAGGTGCTATTGGAGGAATGAAGCCTGAATACGAATATTTCATGTCAAGGCAACAAACCTAAACGCGAAGTCCCAGCCAAGTAAACATAAAAGTATGAGTAGAAACGTAGTGGCAAATGTGCTGGTAGACCCATTCTTAATAGTGTAACGATGATCAAAATTCCGGTTTTAGACAAAATGACCTATTTCGAGATTTCCATCTAAAGTTGATGGTTTACTCATCAAGTAGAGGATAGTTTGGTAAGAGGCTCACACCAACACACCAATATCAAGCATCATCCAGTTTTGATATCCCTGCTTTATTGTACAAGATTCATAAACACCTCACTGGGACCTGATACCTGATACAAAAGATTTTGGCATACGTATTGCCTAACACAGGATTTCTTTAGCATAAATTTACTTTATAAGGGATAAGTAAATCAACGAAAAGACCTTAAACTCTTGAATAACGGGGAGGAAATATCCCATTGATATTCGGAACGATTTCTTCATATTTTGCCCACGACAGTGCACTTTTTGTTAACAGCTTATTAGCTTGTGTCAATTGGCTCATTTTTCCAACAACCTCATCGCTCTGATATTAGGCTAGGTAAGTTGGAGTAAAATATAGTCCTCCCAAATGCAAGGATACATTTGTGGCAGAGATTTGGCTCTGTATATTACTCCTGAAGACCTGGTTTTTAAATAAAATCAGTTTGATGCCTGATGCCTAAACGCATGTCCTTAGGAAAAATGTAAATTTTGCTGAGAGCTATCGCTTAAGCAACAGTCACATAAAGTCTATTTTTTTTTAAATTTGACTGTGAGCTTCTTTCTCTATCCTGTTACTACTAATTGTGTGAACGAATATGACGGGGAAGCAATGCCATGATTTGTGGCTCCCCTTTATTTATGACACTTGTATGCACTTCTTACAGGTTGATAAGGGTCCTTCGATATTTTCACAATCCATTCTCATATACATGATGTACGATATGTATTAAAGAGGTCCCAGCTCTAAAGGCCGATGTGGAGCAGAAGCTGTTTTTTGTACAGCCCGAAGAGCCTACCAGTGATTTCTGCAAACTGCCGAACACATATGACTTATAAAGGTTAATCAATGCCCACCAAAAGAGAAGCGGTTTCAGAAAGTTTGTCTGTGTTCTTACTAAATCAAAAAAAAAGGAATTGAATCCTCAAACTTCTATTTAATTAAATTACAGGCGGTTAAGCCTTCAGACTTCATGCAAAATTAACGCCATTTTTCGCATGACAAATACGAGAAAATTTAGCCTTTTATCCTTTGACGCCTTTTACCCGATGCATATTCATATGATGTTTGCGTAAGTGACAGCCTGTAAACACGTTACACGGTTCTAGATTGATTGATGAAAGCTATAACCTCCATGAATAATGAATGACCCAGCAGCACCAAAAACGAAAAGATTTACCAATTCACACAGGTGAATTTCAGCAATATTCGTTTATTTGTTTGTGTCGCAATTGCAATTGATTAAAATTATTGCCGAAATTTCTTCTACCCCATTTGGTGTCCTCTTTATGTGATGATATAGTGTTGCTATTCGTAACAACATTTTCAGATTTAGTAATAATAATGTGATTTCTTGCTTTAAATTAAATCCATCCAAAAACAGGTAAGCCAATAGGATACACGACACTGGTTAAATTGAAGCAATTTATGTATGTACATTACCTATCCATCTAAATGAAGGAGGCAGGTGATAATACATAAATATGTAAAAGCTTTTAGTTAGGGATTATACTTGGTTGCATCGTACTGCAGTTAATTTTTGCCGCTAGCCGACAGCAATGAATTATTTAAATAAATTGCATCAGAGAGCAAAATTTGTAATTGTTCGCACATTGGGGTTAATTTAATTTCGGAATGCTTATGAGGCTATCAGTTAATTTCAATTAACTTCCTTTCTGGCGTATTGTTTGTTGCAAAATCAAGTCGGGAGGGATAATTTCAATTGAATTATTTGTGTAATTCATTTGGAATGTGTTATTCCGGAATTAGGGTTAAATTTAATGAATTCGAACATGAAAATACGAACGAATGCGTGTTCCTCCTTTTTGATTCTCATATTTTCAAATTACATAATAGAGTGTGCTGAAAATGATTTGTATTGTTCTTTGGTTTGGATTTAATTGAAGTTTTTTGCACTGAGTGAGGTACCAATTTACAGCTTTTTTGACAAAAATATTTGAAATTAAACGGTTTTTGGCGAAGCTATGAATACGCCTTTCTGTTGTCTTACTCAGCATAAGCAGACATTGAATAGGTAGCTACTGAGATTTGATTGTGCTGTGAGATCTCAATACCCAGATAGGTACTAAAGGCCAAGGTTAAGGACATGTGATGGGCAAACGGTGAACGTTGTTCCAATTTTTTTCAAAGACAATACAATTGTCAAAGTTATGTTTGAACATAGAGTCCTAGAAACTGGTTCTGGAAGATCTGAAGTAGACTAGTACAATACATAAGAATTACAATACGTGTTGCATGAGTGCAAACATTCTGTAAAATCATGAGAATACCCAGATACAAAACTAAATAACTGAAATATACCAACCTAATATGGAGTTTCAATTTTAAACTATGTATTCGGCTTCGATGTGCCATGGAAACAATGATTCCAACTTGCACTCCAATTTTAAATAAAATGATTGCTTAAACACTCCAAAAAAAACAAACCGGTAGGATTTTATAGCAATTAAATAAAACTCTGGTTTCATATGCACAGCTCCTGCATCTATTAACAAAGAGACTTTAGACTCGATTCTCTTTGAAGTAGCCAGCCAAATCAAGTAACCATCTAGTAGACGATTGACAAAAACACGGTTAACACTAATCGGTATCAGAAAGACACCTTGGAAATCAAAAATACGAAAGCAACTTTCGAATCCTTTCTGGAGTTTTCGGACTTTTACCAAGTCACGTGTGATCAAACAATAATTGCAGGACAAAAACTTTTATAAAGAAGATACCACTCCCAGTGAGATGAGCCGGACAAAAGGGTTGTGAAAACCTGTGACACACTATATACTACGATAACTGCTACAAACAATAGATGCCACGGACAAGAACAAGAAATCTTGAGCTTTCGGTACGTAAACAAACGTGTAACAATCTCTGCTTACAATTTTTTCTACGACCTCATTGAAAAAATACACCACCAATGTCTTAGGTATAAGATTCCAATCGCTTGATAGCTTTTTATTGTCACATATATAAGCAGAGGGTCTACACGAGACCCCAGCAAATTTAGGCAGATTGTCTTTGCAATAGAAGAGAATTTCACACAACTTTCTTAGCTAATTATTCAGAAGAAAACATCCCGGGCTGATCAATTTGAAGCATTTCTCAAGATGTCGAACATTTCGAGTTGCCAAAATAGCAGTTACAAATATCTTACATGTCACAACAACCAAGATATACTATGATTAGAGTTCAGGTTGAACTATTGCAATTGTAACAAATTGCAAGAACTTATGGGGATCGCGTTTTCTTCAAATTCTCGTTTGAGTGCTTACGGCCTGCATGAGGTGTTGTAGATCAGTATCTATACAAATGGTGCCAATAAATTTATTAGGGCTTTACCTAACCATCCCTAGAAGATTCTTAATAAATAATTCAGTAAAGGACATAGAACAATACAAGTTATTTATGCTTTGCAAAGGACGAGAACGGATTTACGGAAGGAAAAAGAAAGATCGTGCAATACACGAGAGCGAAGAAATGCAGAGGTGACACATACATCGGGAACAAAGATAAGATCCCTTATAAAAAGTTTTAAGAGACATGTTAATGCTAAGAGACTGAAATTAAAACCATCAGCTTGCACAAAGGAAGGTTAGGCTTTAACCAAAATTTCTTTTCTCTAATCAATCATTTTCACATAAGACGGTAGCTGAGTAATAACGAATAACGTCAAGAAACACCTATTAGATTTTATTAGAAAATAATATCCTCTATTCCAGTCTTGTACTACCGATTAAAATGTACACGGACCTTTGTAAAGCGAGATTCTTTCAGTGATTTTTGTTCCCGTTGACGTTTACACGTCGAAAGAGAAGCCGGATCGAACAGTATGAGCTGTTACCCTGGCAAGAAAAGTGCTTATGAATTGTCCGAAATGGTAGAGGCAGTTTTCGAAAATCCGCACTAAATAAGAGGGCTCCTAGTTGAGCCAAAAGGCCACCATGTCCTGTAAAATTATCTAAATGAGTTAGTAAGTTCGCATAGTAATTATTATAATATCCACAACTGGCTTACATGTATTCGAACATCTGCCAACGAATTTGCAACTGATGTCGGGCATAAGGATCATGGCATAAACTTGCCCACTCTTTGTAACCACGAACATACATAGATCCTTAGGTAGTTTTGTGAAAGGTACAAATCATATCCATTCAACCCATGGAGTTGCCTTTAAACAATTTGGCGGCCAATTTTGGGTACAAGCCCAGCAATTGCCATTTCAAACTTCTATTAAATGGATTTTTAAATTAGAAACAAATTAGGTACTCTTCCAAAACTGTCGAATCTTTTTAAGTAAAAGAAGATAAACAACCCTTGAGGCTTCCTGCAAACTCAACATACATACAACCATACTCGTACGATTTAAATCAGTTAACGAAGATTTGTTTTTGTCGAATTCGAATTTGAAATATTTGCAGTTGTTCACATCAAGTACTGGCTTTAAAGAATATTTCACCACAAATCTCTTTCCACTCAAAATTTCTTCATTTTCTTTTTCCATTAGCAAAAAAAAAGAAGAAAAATCCAAGCACAACGCCTAAGGGTCATAAACAAATTGCTCTACCGCTAAAAACCGTCTTCCTTCGTTCAGTCAGAGTCTTTTCCGACAAACAAAGACCAACAAAACGTTCCTGCAACACTATAGAGAACCAGCCAGCAGTTTTTGTATGCTCAACGTTATTTTTTTTTTTATAGCTTCGTAATTTGTTCAACAGCAACAAGATGGTACCATTGCTGCTGTGAAATACGACCGTTTCTGCCACCTTCTCATCTTAATAAGAATCCTCACATAGTACACCACATAGGGGTGGTAAAACAGGCAAAAAATAACATCCTCCAAATTCTCGATCTCATAACGGGGTTTTTGTTTTTTTTCTTTTCTTTGGAGCTGAAAAAGAACACATACTCGTACATATGAGTATGCATCAATATTTTTAGACTGCACTATAGGGGCAGTATGGGTTCCATAGGGTGCTATGTTGTAAGCCCGAATGAAAGTTGTACAGAATTTTGTCTTATATCTATGAGGCGTATGTTGGTCCCGATTTTTTTCTTCGTCGAAAAAAGGATGCAAAAAATAAATATTACCAGCCACGACTGTAAGTATATATAACGTTTTCGCCGAAATTTCTGGTTTACAAACTAATCTCTGCACAAAGGCTTACTCAAGTTAAACATATTGCAGAGTAAACTTATGCTAAAATAAATTAAAATAAAAGAATCAGTACCGGGTCGGGTTAAGAACCATATCCCTTGAGACGAAGACTACCGCCGAGTTTTAAGAAAAAATTTAGTTTAACTTTTGGCTGGTTCTGAACAAAGTCTCAAGTCAAAAATAACATCAAAGATGTCCGTGAATTAAGCGTTGATTTCTTAAATTGATGCCATGACAGGGAGGTGCGGACACCGCCTAGTCTTTCTACTCACTATATTGCTCATCTTGACATTTCGTGGATACAGAGATCGTATTTTCCCGATTCCGGTTGCGATAAGTTTTTGACTATTAAGGCGTTGATTAATGAAAAAACTAACTTATAAGATTTACTACTTCTCTATCGTTGGAGGTCCAATTCAAATTTTTTAATCAATCATTAAGGATTAACCCTCTAAGTACAGTCCTAAGGTATCTATTCAATCGTAAGGCTATATTCCGATACCTCAGTTAGATCTTAATGAACTCAATAACATACTCACTTCCTCTTTTAATCTTGCTACAACCTGTGCTCCTGTAATGAGGGGAGTCGGGTATGCCCACTCAGTGATAGATCGCGGAGCTCTAGGAACTGTGCCACAAGAGAAGGAAGAACTAAAACTGTTTGAAACTATAAACTTTTGTAGATAAGACCGTGGCTGGGAAGCTTACTAGGGGGGTAGTTTCCGCGAAAGGATCACTAGCATAAATGAATCCTTAAAACTACGGTAAGTTCGGTCTAAAATACTCGTACTTCGAATTAAAGCACAGTTAGGTAGTCCGAGAACAAAAAAAAGGGCCTGATTTTCCACTTTTAGACTTGCTATTACATACTCAGCTATAGAAGTTGCTAAATGTAGAACATGCAAGTCTATTCACACTGCATAGCAGTCTCCCAATTAACTGGCTTTCGCCTATTTTGAAATGACTTTAACTTAACCCCAATCACCTGAATTCAAAAAGCAACGAACGGAAACAGAGCGAAGTCACTCTTAAGAGATTGTATTCAACGCCAGGATGTGAAGTTAAAAACTTACGTCCGACCAATTCTTAAAACTTATAGTCGTATCTCACCAGACTTGATATGTCAATAACTAGGAGGTGCGACTCATAAGTCATGCAAGAACTTTTATATCAAGGGCTTACGAATACCATAGTGTGACATATGTGGCAAAGATTTCAAAATGGTATCAATTTGACTAAAAGACCCTCGTTTGCTACTCCCATTCTGAGCTTGTAGTCTCGACAATTCTTGAAGAATTATTTGAGTTTAAATCTTGAATTATAAAACTTTCAAAATATATACCTAATGAATCCTTTAGATTGACTCTTACTCGAGATAGAAATATAAACGTTATATGTAGTCACAAGGAAGCAAATGGACTTTTGTACGAAGCAGAGGCGTTCTAAAAAATTATATCTTCAAAAGCTGAGCAAAAGAGCTCAACTTTTTTTTATTTATTCGATAGATAATACTATGCCATCAGCGACATAAAAATGTAAAATATGGCCATCCAGAGAGCGACTAAAGAACTGCATTCTAGAGCACAAATTTTCGCACACTTTTCGAACATTTGAAACCGTCAACAATGAATAGTTCGCCCCAGGGATAATTGGTGTCTTGTCTGCAAAGACTATACTATTTATCGGGTTTTCCAATAGGGACTTGACAACTTTGAATTTAATTTGTGAATGCACTCTTTCACTAATCACCAAACTGTCACTGTCAATTTATTCAGTAAGCTCAGCATTTTCATCATGGTAAGGTACACGAACGAGCAACGTCTGCAAATTATAAAAATTTTCTACCGAAATTCGGAGTCGGTGACTGCAACTTTAAGAGCGTTAATTCCAATTTTCGGTCGTAATTCTCGCCAGTGTCAGTGAGACAACGGGTTGGTCAAAGTGTCGAAAATATTGCTGCCGTTCAGGCGTCCGTAGCAAACGATCCAAATCAGTCAATTCCACGGCGTTCTCAAGAATTGGGCATTGCTCAGAGCACATTATGGCGTATTTTGCGTAAGGATCTTGGTTTACACCCATACAAGATCAAGCTGACGACATGTGGTTTCAACAGGATGGTGCCACAAGCCACACAGCACACGTTACAATCGATTTATTGAAGAAGTAAGTATGGTGAGCGTGTTATCTCAAGAAATGGGCCAGTCGATTTTCCGCCTCGTTCGTGCGATTTAACGCCGCTTGACTATTTTCTGTGGAGCTACGTTAAGTCATTCGTTTATGCCAACAAGCCGACAACACTGAAAGAGCTCAGAGCCAACATTGAACGCAAAATAGCGGCCGTTTCGGCCGAAATGTGTGGCCGAGTCGTTGAAAAGTGGGTCCAACGAATCAACCGCTGCAAACGTGCCCACGGTGGCCATATGAATGATTAGTCGAGTTCCATTCATAAATGTTTTTATTGTACTTCAAGCCGATAATAAAGTTTTTGAAATATCTTCAATGGTTTGCGTTTTATTTAAAAAAAAAGTTGTCAAGTCCTTTTTGGAAAACCCTTTACTTTCATTAAGGCCACAGAAATTATATGTTAACCCGCGACTTCAAATTACACAATCTTGTAGCCGAGGCTTCGGAACCATTTCGGGATAAAATGTCGTCACACTTCCTATTGAAATAAAATGTCCTCCAGACTATGTTTACGGACTTTTGTACACATGGCTCCGTATCGGACACCCTTGGACCATAAAATTTAGATTTTCTTTATTTTTGAAAGCTTCAATAGCTTTCGATTTGTCTGGATTACAATTCGACAATTTTGCTCCTTTTTCCTCCAAAGCCAGTTAGACAGAAATGAGCTTCATCACTAAACAAACTTTGCCAAAACAGGCGATCGACTTCTAACCGCTTAAGCGCCAAATCAGCGAAGTTACGAAATAAACAATGATTGCTTGGTTGCTAGGTTATTGCGCAAAATTTTCAACAAAGTCTATGAACAAAGGTCAAGTTTTTGGAAACGATGACTAAACGATGAATTAGGATCTTCAGCGATACTGAGCATTTTTTTTCAGCGGCTTGGTCGATTTTTTTGGCCGTAAAATTGGGCTTTACGAACGAAGAACTGATTCGATGGTAAGTCGAATGCCAAGTTCTGCCCCATGACGGCGAGATAATTGAAATTCGTTTGCCCTGTGAACTTCTTCGTTGAGCGGAACTGTTCAGAATTTGTCTATCTACAATTGAAGGAAATTTTGCAAAAAGACTTCGGCCTGTACACGGATAAGATCTAGCTTGCCAGTGTATTTGGCAATAGTTTTATATAAAAATCGTGTTTAGGGACAAAGCTCACTTTTGGCTCACTAAGCAAACAAAATTTCAATTTCTGAACTGCTTTGGATCCACGAAGGCGGACTATTTGCTATGGTCTTCGCGTTAGATTGTCATTGAGCCTTATGTTTTGAATAATTAGACAGGGGCTTGGGCTTCCGCATAATGATCAGTGATTATATCTTCAAAGGTATGGGTGACACCGATCTGGGTGATTTGTAGTTCTTGAATGATGGCAATAGACCAGTGAAGTAGACATCCACTGAGACTGTGGCTACTTCTTGTATTTACTGATAAACTGAAACTATTGAAGTCTTGAAAGCACTTTTAGTGTTCTTTCTAAATGGGAGGATGCGATCGAGAGGATGCGCTTACTCGAAATCATATTAAACTTAAACAAATCTAAACCGAGATACAAATTGAGCTTGTTTTTAGAGTCTCTTGTGTTCAATACAAATCCAACTTATGCAGGTACTGTTTACTCAAATTCATCCTCTAACTTATGGGTAGTGAGATGATAATGGGGAGTTAAAAACTACTGCTATTCTAAATTTTCCAACCGATTCCAGTTCCATTTTATTCTTTTTAAATAGTGAACTCCCTAGAAGCTTATCCATCAACTGTACATGCTCCATTTGTTTTATTTTATCATTATTCTAGGTACATATTCCATATCGAACGAGGACCTAGGTAAGCGATTTTCGATGCTATCTCAACCCACTCGCTCCGACAAAGGGATACACGTTAAACAACTGAATCCGATGCGGTGTGTCGGGATAAGTGAACGAAAATGTATTCCAAAATTCGGTCGGTACTAAAACGATGTGAGAAAACCCAGTGACGCCACTACCACCTCGAATAAAATATTTACAAATCTCAAAATACAGGACCGTAAAAACACTTACCAAAGTATACGTACATGTGGGATGGTACCATGGCTCCGTATACAGAACCAATACTCTGGTATTCCTACGACTCCTAGTTAAAAAAAAAAAAAAAAAAAAAAAAACAGAATTCTTTACCCGGAGAACGATGGAAATTATTTAACAGAAGTGTGTGCTGGTTGTCCTGAATCTACCTTCTACCTCTGGTAGTGAGGCTGAATTTTTCGCCTCGGTCCTGACTATCCAGTTCTGGCCTTGTCTTGGCCCAATAAGTTTACCTCAGATCAAGCGTTAATAAAAGGGTCTATTAAATATTCACACATGATTTCATGGAGCTGCATATACTCGTACAAATATACAAATGTGTATCTACGAGTATGTTCGCATCATATATTTGCGTGCATACTGTTTAGTCTTCTTATTTATATGAAGCACGTTTCCACAATCACGTTTCGTCTCTTAAAGCCCGCAAACCAAGCGTGTTGCTGTTGAATAAGGTGAATCGTATGGAAAGTCGCTTTCAGGACTATGCTCCCTTACGTACCTGAGATAAGGACAATGCCAGTGTTGTAAGTTCTTCCAGCGTAAGATTTAATTATTTCCCTGTGCGCGCGTCAATGTAAAAGCTGGTGGAAAGTTTATCTTGTGATTTTCAGTTTCATGAAACTTTAAATTATATTGCCGAGCTAATTCCATTGAGCCACTGTAGGATGAGGTACATGAGGTACAATGTGACTGGTGCCATGAGATTTGTGCTATCTTCCGTTGATGACATCCAATTTAAAAGTTACAATTTATTCCTTGGAAGAGATTTTCGCATTTTTTGTTTTGCTCTTCATGTTCTGCTTGTTTATGTGAAGTCTTCTTTTGGCTGAAAATTTTCAGAGTGTGTGAAGTTTTGTAGAGCGGAAAAGATTGCCGAGTGATTGGGAGTGATGAAAAGCACTGTAGGGTAGATCTGTCAAATATTTGAAAAACTCGCCCTTCACAGAGTAAGTACTTCGGACATCAAGTAAGGACAAGCTGTCATCTTAAATAAGTGCTTGTTTGCTGTAGGTGAATTAAGCTGAGGTTCGAGTTATTGATTTTTTTTTTTGAATCATTTGTGGGAGTACTCGTACAAAGAATGATGATACGAGTACATGTCTAACTTTACTCCCTAATGGAGCACTTAGAGATGCAGAATTTTGACTGTAAGACTTGGGTTGGGATGGGTTTTTCATTTTTTAAATTTTTGCAGAAGTCTAAGTTAGGCTCGTTTGTACTTTTTTAAATCTAACTAAAAACATAGAACTATGAAGTATTGGGCTCTATACGTTGTGAAGTGACAACACCAACTCAAGCCTGCAGTTAAGCAGCAGCAAAAAGCAGCCAGGTTTACCGACTTTTTTGTGGAATGAAATGTATTGTGGCTTAAAAACATACATACATGTCCGGCACCATTGCAGTTAAGTTTGTCGATTCCTATGTTTCAAGTTTTGGCACAATACAGAAAAAATACAAAATTTAAGTTTTTTGATGTCACCACGGTTTCGGTAGGTAATGGTAAACATCCGAAAGTCAAGATGGCAGGTGAAAAAAACAGCGTGAAGAGGGATTAAGCCTTGGTTAACTGGCGGGCGTTTTGCAGTTAAAATAGATAAGGAGCAGCTGCAGTATTTAAGACGTCTGCATGTTCTAAGGAGCCCACATTTTCTCCGTCTACCACATTATTAACCCAGATTCTCCTGAAACTTTTTTTTTTTAAATTGTTAAAGTCGATGTATCTATCAAATATTGGTCGGAATTGCATATCAAAAATAAGAAAAAAAAATTGGACCTTTGGTTTTGGAACCCTGCGGTGTCCCTTATAAGAGGCACTAGAAGTTGAAACTAAACAACATTTCTATTTTTTGTTTTCAATATTCTTTAATGTGATATGTTTTAAAGCATCGTACATGAAGTCCAACGTTGCATTCTCGCATCGAGTTGGTGACTTTAGATGGCATAACCTGCAGTGCGTTGGGTTTTCTTGCTCTACGAGGGCGGGTCAATAAGTCCGTGACTTTTGGATTAAAACACAGATTTTTTGATAAAAAAATAATTTTATTTTTCAACGTAGTCTCCCTTGAGCTCTATACACTTTGTCCAACGCTTCTCCAATTTTTTTTATCCCTTCCAAAAAAAATGATTTCTCGAGGTCTTCAAAATAGGCCTTTGTTTGCGAGATGACTTCATCATTGGAGTCAAATCTTTTTCCACCAAGCCATTTCTTCAGGTTTGGGAACAAGAAGTAGTCGCTCGGAGCCAAATCTGGAGAATAGGGTGGATGAGGGAGCAATTCATAGCCCAATTCATGGATTTTTGCCATGGCAACTGCACATGTGTTTGTGGTCGACTGTGAGCAAACGCGGCACCCATCTTGCGGAAAGCTTTCTCATGCCCAAGTGATCATTCAAAATTTAAACCACTGAGCCATGCGAGATCCCTACGGCTTCCACAATCTCTCGCACTTTCAATCTTCGGTCGGCCAACACCATATCGTGAATTTTTTCGATTGTTTCGGGTGTAGAGACCTCAACTGGGCGTCCAGGACGTTCGGCATCTTCAGTGCTTGTACGGCCAAACGAAATTCAGTAAACCACTTTTTACCATTGAAATCGATGGTGCAGAGTCCCCATAGTATTTATCAAGCTTAGCCTTGGTCTCGGTAATGGTTTTTTTTCGCAAGAAATAATGGTTAGCAAGGCACACGAAATTCACTTTTTTCCATTTTCTCCTCAAATTAGTGAGTAGTCTGATAAAAATAGCTGTCAAACACAAACTAACTGACGCAGCAAGTTTAAATTTTGACAGGAGTCAACTGACAGATGCCTGTTGACAGGAGCAGTGTTGCTGTTTCAGTAAAGAGGTCAGAAATTCAAAAAGTCACGGACTTATTGACCCGCCCTCGTATCACGTAATGAGCTATGTGGTCGAATCTTGAGTCCACATTTTCCAGCACAGATGGGCGTGAAGGAGCTATTTTCTTAAGCTGGCGATAAGACTCTAGTAACGATAGAGCAATTCTTCGTCGCATTTTACCGAAACTTTGCTTTTGTAACTGCCAACAATTATTGAAGGGTTATACCACTTTTTTCCGCTAAAAGATGTTCGGTATAATGATATGTTTTGATCAGCGCGGTCCACAACTGAGTACGTGTTACAACAATCTCTTTTTACCTTTTGCATTGATGTCTATTTCTTTCAACTCTGACAGTAGACATCGTAAGACATTTGCAAACCACGACTCTGCAACACATCGCAAAAATTCAGCACCACTCGCGCACCAAGTCCCATGTCTTTGTAATTTTTGCTTATATCTGCTCCTTGGTTGGGATCAAGCCATAAGGCATACCCGGACACTGTTGCTCTAACCTACACTGAATTGCTTCGTGTAGTGGCGGGCAAAATATGGAACAATGGATTCATCAATGCAATACTGTACTTCCACTGGAGCAAGTTCTCAAAATTTTTTATTCAAGTTTTCGAATAATGGCCGAATTTTGCAGAACTTACGAGTATCACTTCGGTTTAGATTATGGTTATCGCAAAAGTGAAGGTTGATCATTATAGCATTGAAGCGATATCTTGAAAGGCTGGAGGATAATAGTTCACATCCAGCATCTACTTTGGCTTTCCAATACATACTTTTTTGAGGAAACACGTTATATCCACTTAGCAAGAGTATTCCGAAAAAAGCCTTAATTTCGTGTAATGAAACATTTAAATCCATTTGGATCCATTTTTCTTTTCCTGGGAACCATGGCAGATAATGGAATGTCGTCGTCAAAATCGAAATCATCTTCAGTACCAGTAAGTAGTTGACTGTGTGGTAAGTTGGATATGCCCACTTCATTTTCTTCTATCGAATCTTCATCCGTCAATTCCCCACATACATTATTTGGCGATAGCAAGGTTATTGTGCCGGCGCTGAATTCGTTTCTTCTTCTTTCAATACAGCTAGGATTTCATCCAAATTTATGTACAACAGACATGATTTCTAATCTCCTACTGTCCATCAATGACGTTGTCTAATAAGAAGAGGGGGTAGAGTAAATACTGGACTTATCATAAACATTATCAGACCTTTCTTCTCTTATGGTCCAGTAACAAGCTGCCGGTCATAGGTCTTGTTGAGTGGCAAGACCACCGGTAGTCCATACCAGGACTTAAAACTCGGTACCGTGGGAGTTAGGAGCCCGCTGGACTTGACACTGCTAGGGCTCAATAGCCGGAGTGGAGTGGCTATAAGTGCTGGATGCTGAAACCCTAAAATCAGCAAGAGGTTTTGGGTAGGCCTTGACTCATATCAAGGGTGGATTTGTGTCCTTAACACATTTCCGCATTGGTATTATTTTGTTAACTAGCAAATAAGCGATGGCAAGGCGCATCCTTGCTCCCATTGATGTATGGGCATCCCGTGAAATTAAGTCTTCACGACAGGAATTCACGAAAATCATAAGACGTTCTGTCCCATATGTGGGACACCACCAAGAAATCTTTCATTTTGCAAAAACATTCTAACATTGAATTGTCCAAAGACTATTAATAACATTTTTGTTAGAACTATGTCAGGACTACCTTTCTGATGACATTGTTTTATCAGTTCACTTCACTTCACTCAAAAACACTAAATACGAAAATAATCCGCGAAATGTTGCTACTTTGTTTTGTTCGTAACTAGGCAACATATTCAAAGGAATTGAATAAACCTCAGATATTAAATTCAGATAATTGAATTAATTTAAAAAAAATTTTGAATGCAGAAATGCAGGTGTCCCACATATTGGAGAGGAGGAGAATCTGGGTTCAGTTCAAATGCGGATACCCTAATACGAAAAGGTAGAATCGCAAAGGATAATTTTCCATTCAAATCTCTGAAAAACCTCTCAAAACTTCTCATATATGCTATCAGTTCTGATAATATCATCACACGAGTCACATCAACGAAGAGTATAGGTAAGCAGGTACAGCAAAATAAGAGTTATGTGCAATTCGAAAAGTCAAAATGACATCAGAGGGATTGAATTCAATCTTTTAACGCCGTAAGCCATACTTTGTTTGACTGATAGGTCCTCAACGGTCTTAATTTAGGCCTCGGAAGGCGAAAGATCCCATAACGATAGAACAATTATGGAAACTAAACTCACTCATAGACTTTAGGGCCGCAAATAGACTATAAGGAGGTATATGTAGGCTAATCAACTCATCCTAAAAACGCAACCAAACAGAAAAAAAAACACTCTTAAGACCTCGAAGAGAAGACGGCGTGGTTGATCTAGTCGAAAGGAATTCCTTACCTTAGTTGGCTTGGACATCTTGAGCAAATGAGCACTTATTCTTTTGGATACTGATTCAACTAACTTCCATTTTCACTAGCGAAGCATTCACTCCCAAACAAACAAAGTTCAATCGAGTTATAGAGAAGAGCAGATACCTATATAACACATATGTATATCGAATTGTGCCAAAATCTATTTAACTGAGAGTCAAAACGATGAAGTTGAGAAAAACCATCGGTCTATCGGCTTGAAAACAAAACGTTTACTAAAGCTGGACATTCTTATTAAAAATTTCTAAACTAACCGTGAGATTGCACTTTGAGTGAAAATTCAGGCATCCCACGTACAAGTCATCGACTACTTTTTGGTCACACGGCACAAAGACAAGTAGAGTGTTTTTTTTACGGCTCCCGCTCTCAATGCTTTGTGTCATTTTTTAAACACACAAAAAAAAATTAATTCAATTTCCCAGGAAACCAGACATTTTTTATAAAAATATTCACATCGCTACAAAACGTTATAAAATTCATTTCATGTTCAAAAAAAGAAAACTTTCAAGGGAATACCACCTTAAATAGGAGATCTTAGAGGTTCGAATTTTTTTCCCTGAGCTTTACCGTATGCATTGTCGAGTCGTTAAAAATAAATGGATTGTGATAACAAGGTCGCACTACGACACATTTTTATAAAGGCCAAAGAAAATGGAATCCTCATTAAACCAATTACCCAGCTAACAGTCCTTGAAATCGAATTTAAATGAGAATCTACAGACTATCCGGAAAAATCAAATGTGACCTTAATATCTAATTCCAACCCCTCTTTCATCCCTCGATTACTACATTAACCTTGTTGAATATTTGAAATTACCTTTACCTTGACTCCTTTCACCATCTCTGATTGTAAGTAGCTCTGTCAACCCGAACGTTTTCGATGAGAAACCAAAAGACCATTGGCGTCAGAGTCATTTTGAAAATTGCTTTGTCCTTGAGCTGAATTGCCTCTCATGTCTGTCGTCTTTTGACACATTTAACTGACAAGATACAATGCTAATTCAAATTTAATTCAATCCCTATTAGATATATGGATATGACTGTAGGTACTCTATTTAAACTTTCAGCACAGTGAAGCAATGAAATAGTGAAACAGAAAAACCAAAACTTTTGTGATTTTCTTTTAAAACTTATTTATTCATAGCTGACTTCCTGTCAATACTTACACATGCGTCGAATATCCGATATACTCTTCGATTTCCACTTGACATAATGTCATTCAACAGGAAGTACTCGTATTTATACTTGTACGAGTATGTACTACCTCATCTCCCTGTCATTCTGACGTTACTGTGGTTTTTATCCTTAGTTTTGTTTACCACATAAATCAGGACAAGTCCTCTGTTGTTCTGTTTGGTGTATGACCACAAAACACGTCCGTCTGTCTCCCACCATCCCTCTACAGTGCGATTGAATATTTTTTTTTTTTGGCTCGAAATCCATGGTTAAAGAACAAATTCAAAAAAAAAAAAAAAAATTACCCATCAAGCGAATAAATCGTCAAATATACTATGCCGTCTGCCCAAGGGTGTATAGGGTGAACAAGAAAACAAAAACGTCCACACAAATCGGATTGCCGTTCGCATGGATACATTTTGCCAATAATTCAGTGCAAATTGTATGTATCCAACTGAGCTACATCGACATTTGTCGGTTTGTCGTTTTTGCTGTTTTTGTCGTTGACGTCCTTCTTATTTTCATCGCTTTCATCGAGGCTATTGATTGCCCTTCAATTTGTCTCATTCCACAAACTTCTTTCGTACAAAAAAAAAAAAAAAAAACGTTAGCAATGCCACTAGGACTCCGTAAGTATCCGTATTCCTATTCTCGAGAATCCGTTTGACGCCAGTTAATAGGATTACATGAGCGCGCAATAAATTTAACGCTGTTTTGTATCGACTACTGGAGAGGGAGTTTGGTACGTTACAACGTGAACCACCCTCAAGTGGCGGAAGGCAAAAACCGAAGCCGGAATCAGATTCAGAATCAACTTTCTGCTGATGCTTAACAAAAATATTTTACGAGCTTATAAGCAGCCTGGTATGTTTGTGTGTTTCCACGCGTTTGGTACAGTGTAACACTAGTGCATGTGTATGTTTGTTGAGCTATTTTCCCTTATGGGCCGTAGTTTTCAGGGCCACATAAATAACAACTACTACGGTGGAGGTTGCCATTCTTTTATTTTTGTTTTTGTCCACATGACCGCCTTTAGTAGTTATAGTCAAGCTTGTATCCGTACTCATAGTCATACTTGTAATTAGCGCAAGCGGATCAAAATTGTTTGTAAATTTGTGGTGCGGACGAACGCTTCAATAGGCCTGTGTAGGTGTGCGGCACCTCAGTGGTTTTGTTTCGTGGGAGGGTTCATTGCAATTATAATCTATGGGAAGTTATTCAATTCGAACCTTCGCATCGAGACCGAAAGTTAAGTGAAGTGTACTCAAGTGTATCTGCAAATTGGATGTGTTTTCTCCCCTCATTTATGTTGGCATGACCTGATGGAGCAAATTATTGAATTAAAATGTCATTCTGTTGGTTGGGAAGGTAAACAAACAAAGAAGATTGCTGGAATTACATTTCGTGAAATTGTGAAATCTATTTAGTTTTGTCAGTAGATGAATATCTATTGATAGTTTCAACCCACATTGTCGTCGTCTTCAAATATATAATCTCGACCTTTCTTCATTGTTCCTTTGTACAGGTACATCCTTACCAGTCAGGGTATTGCGTTACAAATTGTCCGCTTTGGCACTGTCTTTCGAATGCAACCAACTAAGGGACGTGCAAATAAGTATGTGCCTTTTAACATTTACAAAGAATGATAAGCTTTCTTATTCCATGTGAGTTTTGAATCTCCCCAGTACTACACGTGCATGCTGATCCAATTTAAATGGCTTTTCTGTAACTTCAGGTGAAGGTCGAAACTTTATTACTGAGAGAGGCGGAAGAATACGCTGCTTATTAAGGCCAAAATCCAAGCAACGTCCAGCTCATAACTTGGCATTCAACCACTGACATCATTTTCAAAGATAACCATGGATCAAGGAAAGTAACCAGTGATTAAGAGACAAGGCAAGTCAGAGAACCGCAAATCTTTTTATTTGTTTGTCAAACAAGTCAGGGATTATCGATACGTCCAACAAATTGATAAGTTCCAATGCCTGCAAAGGCACTAATAGTAGCTCTTTTTTGCCCATGATATCAATGTCAAAAGCATATGCAAGCTGGTGCATAAGTTTTTGAAAAATCCGCTTCCGGTGTTAGACAAGGCTCTGAAAAGACAACATCTATAGATGCTGCCCTTGCATGCATCCCCAATCGGATAGATGACAATTGGTCTCGACGCTGGCAAAATACATTTGAACATTACGTGATTGATAGTAATAGCCTTGGAAAATATGCAAGGGCTATTATACTGGTATAGTAACTTCCTCCTTTATTACTAAGCCGCATATTCATCTTTCTTCCAGTATTTCAGAGCGTTTGACCAGGCCGTCTCCCAACCAGACATAGAAACGAAAAGCTACGAAACCACAATAAGGTTCTTTTGAGCCAAAATTTGTTAAACATGGATTGCTTTCGGTGAGATATATGTCGCTCAATATTTCCAGATTGTCGCCGCCTATACTTGAATGCGTCGAATCTTTAATGGGACGATTCCACTTTCGCACCCGTGTAGTAGCAAGAGTACTTTAAGATTCGTATGTTAGACTATACACAAATCCGATGGTACATCTGCCCTTCTTCTGAATAGGTGTTTTTCCACGCTGATAAAACTACTCAAGACGCTTTTTAATAACCGACATTACGGGTTTTCGAAGCAACAGGTTCACTGGTCTTAGAGAAAAATGTAACCAAAGTGTGGGTCAATCTGGCGAAAGTAAGATAGTTGCACTTGATATTTCAAAGGCATACTGCAGGGTTATATGTCGAAAATGGGTTAATTTGAGATCCGTAAATCTCTTCCGCAATGGATTAGAAATCACCTTTCGTGGCGTGCAATCCAAGTTTTCTGAAACGGAGTCAAATCTGATATCCAGAAAATAATTGCTGATGTGCCGCAGGGTTCCGTTTTGTCTACGACACTCTTCCTTCTATTCATAAATGATCTCTTGTCTGCTACAGTGATCCAATATATTCCTTCGCTGAGGAAAGTGCTCTCTGCTTTTCGTATTCGTTTCCGAGCTCACGTTTGGGAAATCGTTGGGAAATTTACAGTCCATAATCTCGTTTATCGTAAATCAAGCATTGATCATACTTTCCTCCGAAATAGCCACAACAAGCCTCCTATCTTAATTTATTCAGCCTGTCCTTGTTAAACTTCTATTTGCTCCTGTTTTGTACGAAAGTCTTGTCTATTTCTGCCTGATAGCGGAATTTCCGTCTTCTTCATCGGCTTAGCACGTTGTTTTTGGCAAACCTACAGTTTTTATCAAGAATACAGTGCTACATGCTGGTGCTCGGGTTCAAAGTAAAGCACCTGATGCAGTATTTCTGAAATATTTAAGCTTATCGGAGTCGGCTACTTCCAGGATGGAGTCAGTGCTAGGTTTTCTATGACCAAACAGAAAATCCCGGCGCACTTAAGTCCTCAATTGAACGTCAATAAATTAAATAAGCCAACCGTCAAATTAATATGAAAATTGTGCAAGGGAACATCCAATGAACTTCTAAGATAAAGATGAGGAACTCAATCTAAGCTCGGCACCGTACGATAGGTAGGCATGCTTCAAAGTTGAAGATCTCCTGTTATGAATTTTGTGGGAACTACTAGGCACAAGAATAGATAGTTTTGCACTTAATGTGTGGACATACATATAGTGAACTGATTAGGATTCGGTCCTTGCGTCTTTCAGGAATAGTGAGATCTCAGATATGTTTGTTCATTTCATTTAGAAAATCAATTGATTCAAAGATTATAACCCATTTATCCAGTAGCGCCTTAGAGTATCGTTGCCAATCAACAATTAACGACGAATTCAGTTATAGCGGAGGGTAAGTCAGCGCCGTGTTGTTGTCGGTGCGGTAATTCTAAACCGTAAAACCATCTTTGATTAGGTTTGGCAATTAACACCCCATCAGGACCCCAGACTATGAAATCATAATATTGAAATCTTAAGAACAGCCTTAACCCGAAATCAAAGAGGTTCAGTTCGGGGTATCCATACAAGACTATTATCGGACAGCAATTACACTCGCAAGACAGTTTCTTTTCAGGATGAAGCCAATTTACTTATCTTTTAGAGTGAAACATCTGAAACAGGTTGCCAACTATTAAAAACACAAACTCCAAGACCGATCTCTCGATGCAACCTTTTCCTTGTGGAACTCCGGATGCTGGATGTGGAGGAAAATGGAACTAATAGCCACACCTGGTCTGGTATTCAACGAATCTGTTTTCTGGTTACTCGAATTCAAGGTTTGCAGATGTGTGATGAGTGATTTCTGATTGATTGATGCTTGAAGTTTATTGGTTGACCTAAGGAAAGCTGTTAGAAGATTGGCATTAATTCGAAGACGTGGACGTAGAAACATTGAATTGAATCCAGCGGTTGGAAGCGTTAGGTACCTCGATTATGCTATAAATTAGGATTTTATGATTCGAAATACATAAATTTATTTTACTGCTGTTTTGGTATTCAAGTCTGACCAATTATCAGTTATGGTTGTAACGCGAGGTTTGAAGTTTATTTTCTTAGTCTCTTGTTATAATAAAGTAAAAGAGTTTCGTATAGATGGCGAACACGTAGTAGCTCATTCAGGTCAAACACAGGGAATGCATGCCACTAGTTGATAGATTTCCCGCGAAAACAGTATGACGTTGGCTCATCTGGAGATAACGTAAACATTTTTTGTTGTACATCTGAATGTAAATAGCTTACACAGTTGTTTCCATTGATGATAGCTGCCGCATGTGAATTTCTATTCACTTAGTAGACTTATAGTCACACAGAGCTCTATCACTTAGATTATAGTTGCCATTTGAACTGCAATGATCAAACCCGCAATGAGTCATGATTATTTGTTTCAGAAAAATTTGCACAGGCTTCTGTGTTGTGAAAATCGCAGTATAAAAAACACCACAGTTCGGAATTGGTTCCGAACATCCCCTATACTTCGAAACGATGCACTATAACAAAAATAAAAAAAATATCCATGTCGTCTAAGGAGCAAGAGAATGGTTAAACTTCTCCACTCAAAACCTCACTCAACTCATGACAAAATCTTTTCAAATTCTTGTAAGCAATTCTCAAGATTTGAGGAAACAAACAAACACAAACAGACCCTCCGACAAAATACTGAAGTTTTTCACTAAACTTTCGAGTATAGCTTGTGATTTACGGTGCGCCCATGGAAAAGTGCTTACTCAAGTGAACTGAAATGAAAACAAGTGCAAAGAAAATTCGAAATGACAGAAAGCCTTTTCCCTCGAAATGATGTAACCACCTACCGGAAACTACTAAGTACACTTGTATACTTGTGAACGATAGTGTACGTATTATGGCAATGGCAAGGCCATAAAACAATAGTCAATAGTTTTGCCAAGCCAAACCAAGCCAAACCAAGCCAAGGCACTTGGAAACCTTCCAAATTAATATCAATAATTTGTAAGTGGAGATGGGAATGGTTGTAGCATTTTCTTTGCAAAATCCTTGAAATCCTATTTTCTTGGTGCGAGTACTTCTTGCTGCCATAAGCAGTAATTTAATTTGTTTCTTCCACCCCCTACCCTAATATTATAAACTCTTTCTCCAACCTATGTAAACAATATCTATTCATGCCTGACCAAGAAAGGAACACAAGCCAATTATAAACTGTTTGACGACTGCCTTGGAAGGTAAGAGTATGTACTCGTATCTAGAAAATTCCTTAACGTATCTAAAAATCAAGGATAAGCAGAAGGATATTCGTAAGTGTGTACAAACAAGCATCCACTGAGGGAGTAAGCTGCCTGTCTTTAACTAACTAATTCTATGGGCTGGGGTTGGTGGATTCTGTTGGGAATGGTAATGACGTTTGCCATTGTTGGAGCTTTTTAACAAGATTACGGAACAAGCAGGCCCTTCAATAGGAGGAAAGCTAAAAGGATTTGTTCTGTGGAGCTAACAAATGTTAAGATGTTCAACAGATTTACACTTGTAGTTGTACTTCCACTATACGAGTAGGTATATGGATATTCGTATCCGAATTGCTTGTGGGTGAGTGACTATAGCTTTCAGTTAGTTTGCCAATTAACTGCTACGAGTAAGGCCTGTAAACGTAATAAATTAATTTCGGGATTAAAATTTCAACAACATGCCAAGAATACCCTTGCCAGTTACAATTGTGTTTCTAGAAAGATTTTTTCCTTAGTTGTCTTTTTGTATTGAAACGAAACGAAATGAAAGGAAATGCTATGAATTGTGAAGAATTGTACGCAACAGGGGGTTGATTGTTCACTGGTTTAGTTTAAGATCTCTTGAGCCCTACTGTAGGTTGTGTTGCTGTTGTTATAAATGAGTAGGCAGGCAAGCAGGTGATAATCTTTGAAAGCTAATTGACTTGAAAATTATTACAAAGTTACAAAGGCGTCAGAGCTCGTGCTCGTGGTAATGAAGAAGTGAAAGTTTAAATTAAAAACAAATTGCCAGTACAATGTAGGAGTACGACTTAATGAGACAAAATCATATTAATACGATTGACGTAAGACTTAAAGACTTTCAGAATTATTTTTTTAAAATTTGAAACTAAAAGTTGATCCTATACTTTATAGACGATCCATAAGATGTCTCTCGTAGTCCCCGATGTTAGTAGGAATTAACTGAATTTTTGCAGTTTTGCGAATCGTATGTGTCGGTTTTTTTTTTTTCAAAAACTCAATGTTCACCAGTTGAGTGACGAAATTCACACTCGTGCAAAGATTGCTCCAACACATTGTAGTTAGTTTCGATTTAACCTCGGACTAGGCACAGGTTCTAATCTAAGAAACTAACAAAGTGTCCTTCTGATTAAAATAAGTCTAAAAAGTGGCAGCTCGAGACCAACAGCAAAGGTGAAGTAAAGGACATCCTCAGGGAATAGTTTGTTTAAGTGGCAGTCAAAGAAAAGTTGAATTGAATTGAAGGTTTTTTAAAAGTGGAAGCTTCCAAAAATGCGCGTATTTCTGTGAGATTGCTGACGTTCGTAACAATTTAAGTTCATTTCATTTGCCATCATGTTTCCCTTATACTCGTCGTACATGGTCCAGCAAGCTGAATTCTTTAAGTGATTTTTTCATACACACCCATCTCAACTCTCTGTACAGAATCGTCATCGAAATTATCTTGGTTGTAAATGACAGGGCCTAGGTTTTTTAATTTTTTTACACTTTGGCACAAGCAATGCAAATATTCGGTCTAAGTACGACTAACTCGTAGCTCATCTGCCGGTGACTTTTTACAATTATTAAGGATTGTTGAGAGGGTTGCTACATCAGTTGCTTATAATAGCGCCTTCAACGACAAACAAAGATAAAAATCCTCCCGGACTGAGTAATGTGCTACCGTAATGGGCAATCTTGCACGACATTAAAAAGTTGCGGACTTTGTACACTACCTTGAGGTACTCCAACTTTAACTTCGAATTCTCTGGTAATTTCACTGTGAATTAAACTTTCTCTTTAACATTGTCTACTGCTATTCGAATGGGGTCTCTGGGAGTCTTGTCAAACACTTTTTCTAAGTCCACGGAGACGATATGCAGATCTTTTGAAGTTTCACGGTCTTTGTCCATCATTTTGTTTAAACTGTCGACTCACTTTCCATTAAGCCGCAGTCATTGCCATTCAGTTTATCTATAATGCAGTCGACTGTCTAAAATTCTTTAGTATTTTGTTATAGTATAAGGCACTAGTTTTCAGTAGTTGCTGTTATTTCTTTATTTATGTAGGCCCGGCCTTTTGAAACAGTGAGTAAAACCGCACCATGATCTTCACGTTTTACCAGTTGGACAACTAGGTCAAAATCGGTCGAGCCAACATTAGAAAGTACGTGCTAGAAGAGACATTTCCTGGTCACTGCAGGAGCAGTGCCTTCGAGAAGTCGTCAGACGGAGTACATTTAGCAACAAAATTTGCCTAAGTATAATTAATTAACCTTTAAGTCGACACTCAGAACAGTACAAGCTTTATTTGACCTACTTTGCCATTTATGAAGCTCTGGTCAATAAGGAACTTTTGAGCCTATTGCAGGGGACTTGGGTTATGCGTGGGGAACAACAACAAGGCTCCAATACGGATAAACCTACTATTGATGACCCGAGCAAACAACACTCTACGGACGGGCCGAAAAAAGCAAAATTTAAATACATGGTGATTGCTACAGAGAACAGAAACGGCGCTTTTATGGATACGGATTTCTCTTCTACCAGACAAACTAAGGCAACAAATCTTGATTGTCCGACAGCTAAGCGAGAGTCTAATGACAGTCAGGGCTAAAATCGTCAAAATAAGCCTAAAATGCGTTCATACCTAGATGACGCGACGCCAACAGATGTTTTGTACGAGCTCATCTAGAAGACCTAGGAGCATGAAGTTTGAATTGCACCAAGCGATTTGAATGACGAGGTAAGAAAGGAGGACGTTAGTGCTACAGTTAGAGACATCACATTTTTAAACTAATTTGAGTTTATAGCTTTCTGGCGTGACGGTTTGTCACTACACACGGTTACACGGTTTCCTCATTTCAATATACGCCAAATAAGTAGCGTACTAAGCGGCGCTAAAGAAGAAGATCGCGCGATTAGATATATGGGTTGGGCCAGCAAACAAAATAAAAATACGCTATGGGCGATTTCTTTAAAGTTCTATAATCACAGTTTTCAATCACTCCTCTTTAGGGACAGCAGTAAGGTCGGTGAAATCTAAGAGTGGGAAGCACTCGATTGGAATACCTGCAACCCGGGTTTCGGCGAGGTTTTTGAGCGCAGCTTGACTATCGTCGGTGAAATCTATGAATGGGAAGCGCTCGATTGGAATACCGGCAACCCGGGTTTCGGCGAGGTTTTTGAGCGCAGCTTGACTATCGTCGGTGAAATCTAAGAATGGGAAGCGCTTGATTGGAATACCGGCAACCGGCGAGGTTTTTGAGCGCAGCTAGACTATCGTCACAATTGCACATGTCCTATATTCGTCCAACAAAAAATATTACAAATTTTGAAATTTTTACGCTGTATGTTCAATATCATGAAGAACCTCTTTTTAACAAAAATATATACAAGAAGCAAAACAAATATAAAACTGCCAGAATAAGAGGTCTTATATACGCCAGAAATACTCCATCCGAAATGGGGAATTCGCTGTTATTTTACGTTTCCATCTGAAACGGAGTTGTTTTCATGTTCTGCATGTATCTGGTACCATGTTGTTCTCGTATTGCTCAAGTATTTTTGAATCCCGTTTATGTCGTGGAATTTTATTATTTCGTCGTGCATGGGGGTATTGCCCTTTGTTTCTGAGTTCTCTTCCGTTGTTGGCTCATACAAATCTTCGTAATCGTAGTATTCGAAGTTATCGCTCACTTCACCAAGTTTTTCTAAAACTAAGTGAGTTGGTAGAAGTCTCGTCATTATTGTATTTTAGATAAAAAGAAGATAATTACTTACTATTATCATCTTGTTCCTGTTTGACACCGAACGAGTATCCCTGGATCGACCCCAACAATACAAGAAGAAAAACAAATTTAACTTTCATAGTCACAGCGGTAGGTATATTAAGAGATTGCATTGATGTGAGCCGATGAGAGAGGCTTTATATAGGTAGCCTTCTTATCAAGTATTGAAGTTGTTTTACAACGTCTTATGGAAACTTATCATTTTCTCAACCAAACAAAGTTCGCAATAAAAAGGGCAAAGATTTGCCACCGTAGTAAGCTTTTTATCAGTTTTACTATTCTAAATAATTTGTTCTGATGTCGAAATGGCGTAATTTAATCTTAATAGGAATCGATCATCTAATGTGACAAATCGCATTGTATACATCGTAAGAATACTTAAGCATTGGAGATCAAATGTACTTCTTGACAATACTGTCACGGAATATTGTAGGAAGAGATTTTGAAAAACCGCTCTGTTAGATGTATAGGACATTTTCATTACCACACCAAGACAACGATGTTTCTGACGAGTTTCAAAGAAAAAAAACGGTCTTGGTCATCGTATCATTTTCATTTCATTTCGTTGAGTTTATCTTTGACGCTGAAAATATGTACTTCAAGAGATTTATTGGTTATGTGCTGTCATGTGACTTCCACCGGGTTTTTCAAGTTTTCTAGTTTTGACAGCTCACGTATTGTTCGTGCCATATGTCAAAGTCAAACATGCCCAGTTAGCAGTGCCAATTCATCATGGAAAGACTTAAACCCGAACAACGCTTACAAATTACTGAATTTTATTATTGAAATTTGTGCTCTGAGAAAAATATTTTTCGTGCAATTCGACCATTTTATGGTCGCCAGATTCGATCTACTGAACAAGCAAATCAAGCTCTGGTGAAGGATCTACAGCTGGTGAAAGAACTAAATCAGAACGACCCGCCACAGCGTCGAATTCTCGGTGAGTGGGCCTTAGAAAAGGTGGAGGAAGATCCGCTGTTTTATTGAATAATTGTCTTCAGCGATGAAACTGCCGTATTTCCGATGAGGAACCTCAGGCAATACAAAAACTGGCAGTGCATCCGGAAAAATGCACTTTTTGAAGAGGTTTATGGTCCGGCGGAATTTAAATCTTTGGCCTGTATTTTGTAAAGTATGGCCGTGGTAATAATTTTTTTTTTTTGCCCAAAATGCACGAGCTGAACCTGGTCCACATGTAATTCAAGCAATATGGCAATACATTCTACATGGACCAATTGAGAAATAAGTTTGTTGAGCGATATATCTCTCGTTTTGGACCGGTGAATTGGCCAGATAAATCATGCGATTTGACGCCTTACGACTGTTTTTTATATGGGGATACGTCAAATCACTCGTCTTTGACGATAAGTCAGAGTCAATTGCAGCCAATATTCTCGAAAAAGTGTCTCAAAATTAGACTATCCGTATGGACCACTTCAACGTAGTCATGGTCAACATTTACATCAAATAATCTGTAAAAAGCAAATAGCAAGCATTGACTTACCAGCTTCAATAAAATGTTGTGCAATTTTTTTCCATTTTACTGTGCACCATGGTTGAAATACGAATAATTGTACGAAAATAAGCGAACACCGGAAGCACAATCCTCTAAAAGTCTGTTAGCTACGTTCGCTTGTACTGAAAGATAAGCTACCAATTTTTCTACGTATATCCTGTCAACAAGAAGAAATATACAACATCGACGAATTGGATGAATGGCTGTAATGTCGATCTATTACAGCCAAGGTCCCTGGCTCTGTTATAATTTCTGCCTCAGCATAAATAAAAGGGGGAATCATTCTTGCCAATCCCTGTTTCTTTGGGCTAAAAAGGCAATGATTAGCAAGGTTCTATCCCAAAAAACTAATGACACTCTATATAAGACCTTAAGGATTCCAGTTTTGCTCTATGGCGCTAAATCATGGACTCTATCGAAAAGGGATAAAGATATGCTCAGTCGATTCGAGAGAAAAATCCTACAAAATATATTCGGTGTCATTGACTGACTTTGAAGGAAAAGATTTAACGACGAACAAGCTGTACAGCGACATCACCCTAGTCAGAAAACTGCTCATTCCTCAATTGGAGGCAGTTAGCTAAAGATAGGGCTAACAGGAGAGGCTTATTAGTTGAAGCCCAGGTTCACTTCGAACTGTAGCGCAACCTAAGTAAGTGAGTTTTCCCTATTAAAATTATTGAAACTTGAGCGCTTAAGGGTCTTAATGGTTATAAAATCAGAACACTGACAATAGCCAGATTCCTACCTTTGTTTGCGCTTTCTTGACTTACTCTAGGTATGGAAAGATGAAGTATACCTCATAGAGATAAACTTAAGACAGCCATATCACGGTAAAAATGGGAAAGACAAAAGCTCGATGCGGCATTCCTCCATTTAATCAATATCTAGTTGTAGTATAGGCTTATGGGTGAACCTCGTTTTTTAAGATTTGTTGCAATAGCGTCGCTGCTCATTTGCTATCTTACAAACATGGTCCAAAACTTCAGGATCAGCTTCAGAATTATTAACCCCTTTTTAGTTCCGGATTCCAAGATGCGCCCGTCACTTTTGCTGCTTTATTCGTCCAAATCAAGTCGAAAAAATCCCCGGGCAGGAGGGTTAATATGCATTCACTCAGCATCTCCTAATCATCTTAGTTAGAGCTCGCGGAGTTCGTGGCCCTACAACACAAATGGTACTGAAATTTAATCAGAGACATTTGTGTTCAAAAAGAACCAAGAATATCTTTGACCGCCTCAAAGTCCTTGCAACTTAATTGTCCTCTTATTAACGGCAATGATAGAGTCCAAACAGATTGTTTGCAAATGGTTTTAGGCATTCAGACTCTTTAAAGATAACAAAATAATGACCAATTCAATATTTCACATTTCTTTTGGGATAAATAGACAGAATCCCGTGTACAAATTGCAAAAAATCATACAGTAGAGGCCCGAGAGGGGAACCCTGTGGCACATCGCCAGTTTCTTCAAATGCCAATTGTAGAGGAACAATTGGAATTTCAGTCCAGTAAAGCACAATGCAAAACAATCTTTCATCAGTAAATTGAGAGGATACATTTCCAGCTTAGACATAATATATACCATCTTACACGCTCGAAATCCTTGATTCTTAAGTTACCAATTAATTTCTTGCAATTTCATTAGGCAATTCATAGAAAAGACTGTGTCTATTTGTTTCGAAGGAATCATTACTCCGTACACACCGCCTGATGATTTTTTTTTTTCCGAGAAACAGGATATTCCTCAAAAACAAAACAAAAATGTTTTCAAATTTCAAAAACAAACAAACATCTTCTGAACATCTCCATAACAATTTTCCCCAAAACATCTTGAATTACAGCCATCTGATATCGATTTATGTAAATTTCTTGAAAACCCAATTTGTCGTAAGCACGTTAAAAAACGGGTCACCATGTTACTGAAAATTGTAAGCGCCTTAACTTCTGACAGCTCCACATTCGTTCACCAGCCCTTAGGCCATTCTCTCCTTCAGGGGATTTTTTCTTTTTTTTTCAACACAAATCCATCCTTTCAATGAAAGAATTATATTGCTTACCAAGGAATGGTTGCAAAGTCGCACCGTATGTACAAATGGCACACATTAAATCTGTTCTAAATTGTCTCGCAAGTTGCAGCAAATCCATTTGAAGGATGTACCTACTCACATTGACACAAACGAATCCGTGAGCAATAAAACTACATAAATGCGGTGTCGGTTGTCCTTACATACAATTCATATTTGTGCTATACCTCCTTTGTGGAATGAAAGGAATAAAAAGCCACAAGCCCCCCTTCGATTTAGCGAGTCCCAGCAGGCGCGCGTTTTACCTCTTTAAGCATATTTACTCCATTACCCCATACCAACACTGGGGGCTGGTTGAGTGTTGTATTCGTATAACACATGAACTTACCTCACGTGTTTAACGTGTCGGATATCCGTCCTGTCTCACGTTTTGTGTTTTTGTCCTTTAGTACGAGAATATGACATGAGCAAAGAGCAAGGCCTTCAATGACTCAAGGTGGGCTAAAAGGATGTCTCACATACTCGTATATGTGAATGTATCTACATACATATTTCAACGTGTATGTCGACCTTCTGAAAGGTCTACAAGAAATATAAAGTATAAATTGCACTCGCGTATCTAGAGTTTTATTAGGTGGTGACAACGACGACATACATACAAGGATACGAATATAAGTACAGTAAATATGAAAACTTGTTTAAGTAGGTCTCTGTAAAGGACTCATCATGGTTATGCTTAAGCTTCTTGACAGATAAAATTCAAGGCGAAGGACACTATGGCTTTTATAAGAAAACGACATGATGAGATATATTCGCTTTTCATCCCCTTCTAACTGTGAAAGTATAAGGATTATGCAAAGCATATGAGTATAGAGCTAAGCAGTAAGGTTTCAGAAGCATCACGTTATGCGGCGGTATTTTATTTAATTAAATCACTATACGGCTGACGAGTCATGAGCGTTGGCGAACGTTAAAAAACCATTGGAGCTTTGAAGTGTATCTTGAAAGGAATGTAGGGCACTTGCAATGCACTTTTTCACAAGTCGTTTGCACTTATAGTTTCGAAAGCTATCATAGCTAAGCTGAGTGTTTAAAATGTTTAACTTGTTAAAAGGAGATTTTTATGAAAATGTTCCTATTAACAAGATGGATAGTTGTAGAGTAGTAGGATGCTAATGGAAAGTTCTGGAGTGAAAGGTGAATGTGGGCTTTATTTTCACTCGTTTTGCCATAAAAAGGGCACCCAACTAATGGGTTTTCATCACAAATATAAGTTACATTCCTTAATCACTTCATGAACCTTTTTCGAAACCCGGCTGAATAGGCTT
The DNA here is from genome assembly GCA_928272305.1 of Volucella inflata. NCBI lineage: Eukaryota > Metazoa > Arthropoda > Insecta > Diptera > Syrphidae > Volucella > Volucella inflata. Next base: position 4,056,055 of record OV743717.1, on the reverse strand, counting down.
TTATTGCATCCAACAGAGAACTGAGCGAGTTTCCTATTGCAAATACCAGGCCTGGATGACGGCCAGTTAAGAAAATGAGGGATAAATTACAATTGGATAGGTCTAGATAAGGATACACCAGAGGAGCAGATATCTATTATTTAATCTAAGAAACCTCTGTTAAAACGGCGAGCAACACCTTGGAAATCCTGTTAAAGCACCATAGGTCGAGAGTGTGATTTTTCACTAGTACTTCTCTAGCTCTGCCTATTTGAGCAGTCCAACTGTATGAATAACCTGGTCAAAAACTGAAGATTTGCCAAAGAATTCAAAGGCGGTGTTTCAATGGCGATAAAGCGGTGAATAGACATTTTTTTTTGTTATACCAGAGTTCAAGGACGAGTGGGATAATGTATCGCGATTGTCAGTATGTCGTAAGAGACGCATTGCTTGGTTGCCTACCTGTGTGCCGCACTATCTCCACAGAAGCAATGCAAGTTTTGTTAGGAGTGCCACCTCTCGATCTGGAGGCGATACGTCGTGGTATTGCTTTCAAGATAAGAAAAGGTCTCCCATTAAACGAGCGAGATTGGATTTCCCAGAGAGAAGTAAATGGCCTATCCCGGAGGGAACGTAAGGTCTTGCTTAACGCATGCGTTGTATCTAGATGAAAATCTAGATGGGACGCTAGCGAAAATGGCAGGGTTACTTACAGCTTTCTTAGGGATGTGCTGACCATGCGGGGGTTTCCTGAAATGGCCTTTACCCTCAGCCTGGGCTTTATGTTGACCGGGCATGGCTCTCTTAATGCATTTTTACATAGAAGAGGGCTTAGCCGTTCGGCGAACTGCTCATGTGGAGCTTTCCATGAGGATTGGCTTCTGTGTGAGTGCCCAAATTATTCGGATGTAAGGGACTTGCATGCTATGGGCATCATCTTCAATGGTGAGACCTACCACGTTCCACTGACACTGTACGGTTCGAAAAAACCCGTAGCTTTGCAAGAGAAGTGTTCGTTAGAAGACTCAGTAGAGAGTTAGCGGGTGGAATTTAGAACTAGTGAGAAAGACTTAAGTGCTAAAGGCCGCCAGTCTTGGGCAGTGAGGTGCCCAACTGGGAGTGACCGCAAGGCTGCGAACCGGACTGGAGTATCGTGGTGGCTGTGGTTTATACCCAAAGTCGCGTTGAGAGTAGGCCAAATGGTGCTTGAACATCTCATGGTTGAACATATGTCGTAGCCTGCTACGACCTGTGCTTAGCCGTTTGATTGCTATGGAATCAATTGGCCTATTCGGTGTGGAGTTGCACTGCAACCAGATGCCATGGTCCACAGAATAGCTGAGGTATTAGATAGGCCTCGATCCTTCACCAAAGGGAAAGTTCGTGCCTTACACACGACTTCGAATCTGGTACTTGTGGTGGTACTTGTACTACCCGAAGGGCGCTGATCAACGCATTGTCTTGATATCTCGTGCGAAGACGCACCGTAGACTTGAGCCTTCATGGCAGGTATCTACGTAAGACACATGTGACATCTGTCAGTATGTCGTCTTCCATTTTATAGACGGCCGTAACTTTGTCGCAGTGATCTCCTTTCAAGACAAATTATTGTATGCGCCAGTCGAAGTCTCAGCTACTTATCAGGCTGTTGCTGGACTCAAACTACTCGTAAATCCAGTTGACGATCATCGAGGGTGGTTTAAGGCTGCAATTATTGTAAATAATCCAAAATTGCAGACTCTGATAACTTCAATCGCATACCAATTCGGAAGATGCTGTGACAAAATGGAAAGTTTAAGGCTGGACGGTCTAGGATTCCTCAAATGATTTCCTGATGCAGGACCGTAAATTCATTCAGGAAGGATCAGTTCTACAAAAACTTTGGCGAGTAAAAAAAGGTGTCATAAACGCAGGAAAAAAAACGTGAGTGGTAAATAATGAATGACCATTACGACGATACCTCAGAAATAAGAAGGATCTTCGTGGTGAAAATTGTTATTGGAGATGAAAGCCTGAAAGCAAGCAGGAAACAATATAGGGGTTCAGGGAGGATGCAGAATCTCTACGTGATTTCAAGTCTTGCCATAGATTGTAAAAATTACTTCCAACTGGGTTTTCACACTCAAGAAGAATATTTTTAATCGAGTACACAGAAAGAACTGAAGCCATTAAGGCAGTATCTAATGCATCTTTCCAGCCTATAGTCCAGACGATGCAACTGGGGATTTTAGTATCGATTGCTGGCAGATCCGTTGGAAAAAAAAGTAGTAAGTTGGACATTGGTGGAAAATTTCGAACCGAGGATCCATGAACGCCACATAGAAGTAATTCAAATACCCGATTCAAGAATCAGGGGATCTAAGTGAGACTTTCAGAAAGCTAAAGGTCCGGAGAGTGTGAAGCTTTGAAGGAAGACTTAATCTGATGGCCTTAAAGATTTCTTTGAGTAAGATGACGATTCTGCTCTTGATCATACGTGACCCGAAGTAACAGTGGTTTAAAGAATTGTTAAAGGCGATTATTCACATATTTATTCCAATCTACTTGTCATTTACGCAGCTAAGCAACTAAATTTTCAAATTTTCAGACTTTTATGCACAAGATATTCTCTAGAAGATTGTAAAAAGGACATTGTTTCCACCTAATGTCATAAGTTTAAGCTGCTTATTAATTCTTAGTTCAAACACCAATTCAAAACTGATTTTAAATTTCCTGCAACAATTAGTGATTTGGAATGATGTGCAATTGATAGTTCCTGGTTTCACGGGATAAGAACTCAAAGATCTTAAGTCTTAACTTATCTTAAATATCGGCTTAAATTCTTCCATAAAAGGCGTCAAAAGTTCATAGTGTTCCAAAGTTAATGTTCCTAGTTATAAAAAAATCACTGCGATGTTGAGTAATATTTTTGGAGCATCTGATGAACAATTCTCTTCTTCTGTTCAATTTTCAACATTAACATAAATAAAAAAAATAAAAAAAACAACAGGACAAGGAATAATTCAAGAAATCTAATTAGCTAATAGATTACGTAGATACGAGTATGATTAAGATATCAGTCCTGAAAGAACATCTCTTCGCTTATTTCACTCTTAAATGCAAAAATAATAAAAAAAAAACAAATACAGTATGGATGAAATGGATAGTCCTTAAGTAGGTCAGTGAGTCCTTACAGCCCAGCAGCATAATGTCTGTTGTCATGGAAATATGCAACACGATATCCATACATTCTGGAAGTTTCTTTACAATTATACTCGTATGTACATATACTTCTCACATTCCTCGAGATAAAAAAAAACAAAAAAACAAAAATTCATTTGCCCATCGTACTTACCCTCTTCAAAAAGATGGAAAAAATTAATCCATTTCGCATCTGCAAAAAAAAAACGAGAAAAGAAAAAATTCAAATCATCGTGTTCTTGGAGAGAAAATTAAGTAAACAGGATAAAGGTAACAAGAAGCACTGAAGTGAAAGATACAAAAGCGAAGTTCAGTAATGAAAATATTTCTTTTAAAAAGTTACGAGATATGCCTGAGATGTATGAGATTTACCTGTGCCTATACCTAGAACAAGTTTTTGCAGCATTTTTTCTGAATATGGTTTGAAGTGGATTTCAAATTATTTATACAAGTACTGTACTTATGTACTCGAATGAACAAAAACAAGTTTGAATGCATGCCCTAAACGACTTAAGACAAAAGATGTCGTCTTCAGCTTAAGGCCAGATTGTTTATTCAGTGAAAAATGTTCCCAGTCAAAAATAGGTAAATTATTTGCCAGTTGGGATAAGAATTTCCTATTAAACTCCTTTGAAGATTGTTTTTTTTTACGCCGATGGCTGGGTTTGATTCCCAAGACATACCATGGACAACAACAGCAGGTGATGTCAAATCTACGAAAGTAAAAACGTCCCTTTTTTTTCTGTCGCTATTCGGGTTGACAAAAGATAGCTTTGGGACAAACAACACTGGACCACACCGGATTTTGCGCCAACATTCAGATACAGGCAGCGATTCCAATTTGAATCATGACATGACGCTTCAGAAGGTTTTTATTTTTAAGAACTCACGAGACTGCGACTACATTCGAATATTTATAAAAGTCTGCGATAAGCCACTACGGCTACTCTTTCAGTTCTACACATCGGCAACTAGTTTACATTCCTTTAAGAGTTCTCGTTCTAAAACCTCGAGGCTGCGTTCGTTTCAAATTAGATTCATGTTCACCTCAAATTACTTCTACCGCCTGTAAGGTTTATCAACATCCTTCAGCTAAAAGGTGTTTTTATCCAGGATTGCCTTCTTTCTCCTTAGGCGATTATATGGGGATTTATGTAAACATCATTTGAAGCCTTACTATCGAAGAAGTCCCTTAGGATAGATAAGCAAAGAGTATTTTTATGTGAACCTGAACTTTATATGTTGCCTTTAAAATGCCAGTCCTCAACATTCGAATTTAAATTTTGATTTCAAACAACAGACTGGGAACCGTCCTTATTCCCTAAATTAACAATATCTCAACTTACTCAACCCATATAGGTAGGTACCTCCAGTTACTATGAAAACTAACTTGGTTAGGGTTATTTTTACTGGCATGCGCTTCCTCAGGTTAGATCCCACTGATTGGGTTGGGCAGATCATCAGTGCTTGAGCAATACTAGCTATGCACTTTGTACAACGTAGGTTGTCGCCGCAGATGTTACTTAAAAAAGCCATGTGAATGTTAAATGAGTTTTTCACCCTGAGACACAAGAGAGGTGGTTTGTAAAATCCCAGGGAAGATGGAAGAGTTGTATACCATCTTGATCAAAAAGTTCCCGTGTGGCGGGAACGAGTTGTATACCACCGTGTGGCGCTTCCATTGTTCCGATTTCAGTTCTATCTTAGTGTCATAGCTTGACATTTGCAAAAGTTACGTAGCCAAGAGTACATCTATCTCTGTGTGCGCTGGCGATTTTTTACAATTTTAGAAATGAATTTAAATTTGCGAACGTTGAAAATGTTGGAAAAATGTTTCGGCAACGATTCTCTAAAGAAAACGGTCGTTTACCGGTGGCACGAGCGCCCAAAAACATTGATGAAGTAAACATTGAACATTGCCAATGGATCCGTCCAAGACATTTTGGTTAATGATTTGGTGGGTTTCCGTCGTGTAGCAGCAAAGTTGGTGCCAAAAGATCTCAATTTCATGCAAAAATGAGACGGTGTTGACGTCGCAAAAGAGATGATTTGCGAGGCTGAATCCAATCCCACATTCATCAAAAGGATTTAGGCAAGTGAATGGCGTTCACCAAATGAGCCGAGACCAAAAAAAACCACATCGCTTTCAGTCAAAAAAGAAGCCAATGCTCACGGTTTTCATGGATTACAACGGTGTAGTGCATCAAGACAGTAAACAAAGAGTATTATTTGGGCGTTATGAGACGTTTGCGTGAAGCAATTCGCCGAAAGATACCAGAATTGTGGGAAAACAACTTGTGGATTTTGCACCATGATAACACACCGTCGCACAGAACCATCGTTATTCGTAATTTTTTGACGAGAAATGCAACAATTACTCAAACCATCCAACAGCCACCGAATTCACCTGATTTGGCTCCCTGTGACTTCTTTCTGTTCAATCGAGTTAAAAAACCACTACGGGGAACGCGTTTCAGCAGCCGAGAGAAAGTAATGGAAAAATTGCAGGAAGCACTGATTGACATACCGAAAACCGAATGTAATAAATGTTTCGAGGATTGGATCAAGCGCTGGCGTAAGTGTGTTGCAGTCGATGGGGATTACTTGGAAGAGGACAATATAGATTTAGATGAATAAACTTGTATTTTTTATTTGCCGAATAAATTCCTTTTTGATCAAGGTGGTAGAGCCTTCTTCGATACTCCAGCCATAGTTTCGCTCATAAATTTTCAATTCCGCATGGTCCGAAGACGTTAATTGCAATTTCGTACAAGGTCCTCCAATTTGTCCAAAGAACTTCTTTCTTCAGAATCGGACAGACGATAGGAAGATTCCATTCATCTGGCATGTGTCTCCATGACTAAATTTTGTAAATGAATCGCTGCATTACCAAATCATTTCCTCCACCCAGCACATTGACTACTGCGGATTTGTGGTCTTGTTGTCTTCATTTTGGTCAGATAGGCTGTAGTAGCTCGTGAAATTGCATTTTTCGATCCTTTCGAAATACGTGTATTCCATACTCCCGTTTTCTTTCGAAGGACTTTGTGTTCGAGCTTTCACCTGATCGAAATTTTAACAGCAATCGTCATCTCAATCGTCATCCTCCCTTGCACCATAGCAACACAGTTTGTCTTAGGCTTGACTATGAATGTTTACAGGCATCCTCCGTATTTATTGCTGTTGCAGGATTTTAACTGAAATTTTGGAAACATAATTCTGGCAGTGTCTTGAGATTGTATCTGTCCGACATCAAACATTCTTAGAGCAATTCGGGAAATTGTTTAGGAAAGTATGAATCAATGTTGCACCCCTCAAACCGATTGAAACACCTCGGCCTATGAAAATGATCAGAACATCGAAGTGTATCCCAAAATGCGAGAACAACGAACACAGGGCATCTGTGCATGTGTACGGGACCGTCAAAGATGCCTTTTTTCCCATTGTAACGCTTAAAGCACCAAGTACGATTTAAGGCAATTTAAAGCGGGTTGACAATGCACGCTGTAGGTAACCCAAACAAGCATGTGTTGTTTCAAGTGTTCAGCTTAGTCAAACTCGATGTTAGTTTCAAGATTTCAGGCATTGTAATGAGCAAATGTGGTCATCTAATTTGGGGAGAAAGATCCGACAGGCCATAGACTTCTTCAAGAAACATAATATATTAATTGAGGGTCTTCAAAACCTCCTTTTCCATCTTGGCCCAGTCAAATTACGGTCGTCTTAAAAAAATTCCTTTATCGAAAGATTTAATCCCAAAAATGTTGCAACATTCTTCGGTTGGTTACCTTGAAACCTAAAGCTGTTCCCCAACAAAAAACTTTTCTCTTTCCACAACCACAAATCGGCTATGAATGTGGAATGCTTCATCTGTTTATTTAGAGATTTCTGAAGGATTGAATCGAAAGGTATCTGCTCTTCCGGGTATTTAGTTGTTATTCCATGAAATCCGATGGGAAATCCAACTACAACGGAATTAATCATTAACTTGCAACTAAAAGGAAAGGAAAATGAGAAGAAAAGTGGTTAAGTCAAAGGGAGAAGTCAAGAGGTGAGGGAAAAATAAAATCAAATAATCCGTTTCGTTCTTTTGTCTTTTGCCTTTATATCGGAACGATTTTGAAACGCAATCCCTTGTTGAATATCCTCGTAGACTTTTCGTTTTCGAGTTTACATGGGTTCCTATAGAATCAGTTATCATGAAGAGAACTACATCTACAGGTTGTATTCCTTAGAATTGTATATCTTTATCGGAGTTCACTCTGGTCTTTGCGGAAGAGGGCAATAACACGCATTGTTTAGCTTCTTAAATAACCCCAGTTTCGAGACACAAAGAAGTGTGATTTTGGTTCCACTTTGAAGATCAAGGACAAAAGAAGTCCTTCTGCATGACTAAGGTCGTCTCGTTAACTTGTAATTTACGATAATTGACCCACCAGCCAATTGCCATGAGCTTCTTTCGCTTTGTTTACACAGGCATCAGTAGTCCTTATCCAATGTCTAAATACGAGTAGGTAAGAACCCTATTTCAATTTATCCTGCACTATACGTTCAATCCTAAGTAAATACACATACAGAATGTTTTTTCTGCTGTTTATCTTCTGTAAGAATCACTTTTACAAAAGCTAGTAAACATCGAAAACTCAGTGTAGAGGTACTACCTCCCGAAGAAGGTTAACAATAATCGGATTTTAGATAGATCCTTTAGAGTGGCCAGTTTTTGAACAAATACAATTTTCTTAATCGTCTTAAAAAAATATCTGAAAGATGTTGTGAGACTTTTCATGTTTGGAGTCTATTCAAAACTCACAGAGGCTTTATTCGGAGAAAAGGAACACAATAACCGAGAGATGGACAACCATTAATGGATGATGAATTAATTCAGAAACGTTCAATTGTATGAAGCCCTGTTGACTTTCAATGATACACAAATACTCGATTGGGGTTATGTACGAGTATCTGAAAACCGAACCCATCTAGCTTATCATGTCTCCTTTCGAATATGGATATCAGGGCCTCCTACGTTAGTTAAATCGAATAAAAGTAGTCCTCTTTGGAATTACTCTTGACGTCATACATTCATCACATCTGAAACTATATATTCCTTCCGATAGAAGGAATACATATGTACATAGATATGTAGTTTGCCTTTCAACATCACATATGCATTTCTCCACCTCGAAATGATTAGGAAAATCCCTAATGAAATGCTTAGTTTACGACCTTCTAATCTTTAGCTGACTTTGGTTCATACCAGGTTTATCCATAAATTAAAACGCTCCCATCGAAATCACGTACACACATACTTAAATATCCTTCTGTCCTTGTAGGGGTTACTTCTTCTCCTCGTCATCATGTTCCTGAAACTTTATTTGAAAGTAAGTACGAATAAATGAATTCAAATATTTATGAAGAGTAAAGCACTAAGCACCGAACGATGTGAAGCATTATTATCCCAAGGCATACGTTATGAAAAACCAGAAACCGGGTATCCTTTGAATGCTTGTGAATCATTTGAGTAGTCTTGGATGTTGAATCCTACCTCTGCAAGCAACTCATATTCGGGGATACACATAAGTTTTTGCATTAACATTGAAATTAGGGATGAAGCAAGCTTTCGTTCATTGATCATAGTGGTGCCCTCCGCTCTGGTATCAGTGTATCCTTGGAGAAATTTATCTCGCATCATGGATAATTGATTATGAGTTTTCCTTCATTAACAGAGGATTGCAGGTTACCAAGATAAGGAGTAAGTGGATATCTTTTGGAAAGTCAATTATTTGAGCAAAGATTATGTGTCAGAGAAGTGGTGCTGTTAATGTGATTTGGATTAATTGCTGGTCGTGGATATCCCATTAGAGGGATTTGTTGGAAAGGGGAAGTTGCAAATTGGATTGGGAGTTTCTTGTCATTTTTTGATGATGCCACCTATTGAATTAGTCCTCCTAATTTGATCCTCAGAAGAAGTTGTAAGAATTCGACTTGGATGATTGGTGTATCTTAGTTATAGTGTGTGTAGAGAAGATACCGGAAGTGAATGGTTCTGGTAAATGTGACATATGTGATCACCAAATTTGGACATTAACTTAACATGGCGTAATCTGTTGGCCAAATTTTCACACACTCTTCGCAGTAAATAAGGCTGTATTTCGGCAGCAACGCGTTGAATCTTCGCTAGTTAGTGCTAATTTGTTTCTGGTTTATCGGCGTAAACATGCAATTTTACATATCCCAAGAGAAAATAATCTAATGGCGTCAAATCGCGCGACAGATGTGGCCGTAGTTCTGACAAATTTGTTGCTCTGGCATGAGCCTATTCAAGATGAATTGTCAAACTGAACTAACCTCAACACAATCGAGAACTATCAAATCGGCTTTTACAAAAATCAGTGCTGCCAATTTAAAGTTATTTGCCTCGGAAAAAAACTCCCTTTACGATTGTATTGAGAGTTGTGTGTAATATAAGCACAAAGGAGCATGATTTGAGAGGAGTCAGTTCAAATGCTAAACGCCTTAAGAAGGTCAGCTGTCCTTCAGTTTCAATGAATCCAGAGAAAATATTAGCGTCTTGACTATTAATAAAGGTGCAAGTTTTATAAAATTGCAACATATGCAACAATGACACGCGTAGATCGAATACTCAGTAAATTCAAATGTCCTAGATACAAAAAAATGTTTGTTCCGGTCGCTCAGCTAATAAAACAACTAGATCCACCAATTATGTGACCATATGAATGCTGAAGAGGCCGTAAAACCTTTGTACACGGCATGGTATATCAATGCGCATTCATAACTATTGGAGTCAGAGCTAAATTCGACAACATCTGCCTTATTCGTGTACACGCCCGAATGGATGCTGAACACGATGGCAACAAGCGCTATTTTTATGTTCAATGTCCTAGACGTAGTGTCTTTTAATAAAGCCTGCCCAACACCACCTCTGGCAATGTTTTTAGGTTAATGGATTTCGCTTCGGGGCGAAATGTCCTGGTAATAAGCACACCGTTCCCGTAACTCGACTTTCATGAAGTGCTCAGGCTCTATCCTGATCAATCAATCCATGTACTCATACATCAAAAGTTTCAATTTCACCAAGCGGTCAGAGTCTTTGCCGATCAAGTGCCTAAAAGCACTGTCCCGCCAGCATCTTATCTTGAAATTAAGTGGCAAAACGGCTAACAAAACAGGAGAAGTACACATTACGAACTAATCAACCTAGACAATGATAGGCAGCATTCTACTTCGATGGGGATGGCCACATCCAAACTTCAATCCAACAAGGCTGGCGGCCTAGATGCCGAGCAACGTGAGATGAAGTTGTAAATGACTTGATCAAATTGTCTAGAAAATGTATTCGCACAAAAGCACACCAGACAAACGGAGCCACATCATTGTATGCACGATAGCGAAGGAAGAAGATTAAAGATGCATCAGTCGCCGAAAACCTTATCAGTGTTGCCTTAGTTATCGAAACATTACCATAGATCAAATTTTTAATTTCTTTTAAAGATCATGAAATAGACTTCCGCCTTTCAAATCGATACCCGCGATTTTTAGGCCGTTTATGGCTGTGAATATCTGGAAAAATTATACGAAGCGATGTCCGCTGTTGGCCTCCCTACTATGCTCTCCAAAATGATCATAAGGAAAGCTCTCTGATTTAATGAATCCTTTGCTGTCACGAGAAAGCGATCCGCTGTCATGTACTAGTATTGATGGAAACCCACAAGTTAACACTTTCCAAAAGTCTGGCAATATAAGTGGAACACACCGAGCTATTTGTAACTCTGTTGCAAACAGAAAACCGAAGTATTTACATCGACGACTCGGACAGAAGCTAACAATAAACAAGTGTAACATCGAGGTAGTCAAGAACTTTGTCTACTTTGGTTCCGAAGTTAATACCGGGTTTTCCAATAGGGACTTGACAACTTTGAATTTAATTTGTGAACGCACTCTTTCACTAATCATCACTGTCACTGTCAATTTATTCAGTAAGCTCAACATTTTCATCATGGTAAAGTACACGAACGAGCAAGGTCTGCAAATTATAAAAAATTTTCTACCGAAATTTGGAGTCGGTAACTGCATCTTTAAGAGCGTTAATTCCAATTTTCGGTCGTAATTCTCGCCCTAGTAGATAGGCAATAACAAGTTTAGTGCAAAAATTTGAGTCTACATATTTGTTGTGTGATGTTGCCGTGTCAGTGAGACAACGGGTTGGTCGAAAATATCGCTGCCGTTCAGGTGTCCGTAGCAAACGATCCAAATCAGTCAATTTCCCTGCGTTCTCAAGAATTGGGCATCGTTCAGACCACATTATGGCGTATTTTGCGTAAGGATTTTGGTTTACTCCCATACAAGATCAAGCTGACTCAAGAATTGAAGCCGATGGACCATTTGAAGCGACGTACGTTCTCCGATTGGGTTCTTGAGAAGATGCGCCAAGATGCTGAATTTCATCTCAAAATCATCTTTAGTGACGAAGCTCATTTTTGGCTCAATGGGTTCATCAATAAGCAAAATATGCGTTATTGGCCAGGTGAAAATCCACATGTGCTTCATGAATCACCACTTCATCCACATTAAATAACTGTTTGGTGCGGTTTGCATGCCGGCGGCGTTATTGGGTCATGTTTTTTCGTCGACGATAACGATCGTCACGTTACTTTGAATGGTCAGAGTTGTAACGCTGATATTACCGATTATTTTTGGCCCGAATTGGAAGATATGGACTTGGCCGATATGTGGTTTCAACAGGATGATGCCACAAGCCACACAGCACACGTTACAATTGATTTATTGAAGAGTAAGTATGGTGAGCGTGTTATCTCAAGAAGTGGACTATTTTCTGTTGGGCTACGTTAAGTCATTGGTTTATGCCAACGAACCGACGACGTTGGAAGAGCTCAGAGCCGAAATGTGTCGCCGATTCGTTGAAAATTGGGTCCAACGAATCGAACGCTGCAAAGGTGCCCGCGGTGGCCATATGAACGAAGTCGAGTTCCATTCATAAATGTTTTGATTGTACTTCAAGCCGATAATAAAGTTTTTGAAATATCACAAATGTCAAGTCCTTCTTGGAAAATCCTTTATAAACAACAACACCATCCTAGAGACCATTCGAAGAGCAATCGTCGCTGATTTCTTGAGCTCGGAAGACAATTGAGTAGCAGGTTCCTCTATGGGACATTAAAAAAAAGCGCGCAATAAAAAATTACTCATATTAGTTCTTTTCTATAATTCCGAGGTATATACAGGGTGGACCAAAAGTCTTTTTATATTTCAAACAATGATGAAAAAGTATTTATTTATTATAAAAGTCCACAAAAACGGAATTTATTTTTTAAAAATAACATCATCCAGATGTGATGCTTCTTTGTTCCCTGTAGCGGAAATTTTCAATCACTGCCTTATAAGTGTTATGTGATATGTTTTGCATTTCCTCTATAATGTTGCTATAAACTTTACTTTTAAGGTATCCGCACAGCAAATAGAACCTAGCTGCCCAGTTAATGTCACTTCTTTGGATATAACTTTTTCCTCAAAAATTTCGCGAACTGCACTCAATGAGTCGTTGTAGTTGCGACATGTTGCTCCATCTTGCTGAAACCATTGAAATCCTGTAGCGTTGGAGCAGAAAAGTCCTGTAGCATGACAATATACCGCTCTATATTCACTGCAACAGAATTTCCTCTTTGGTCTTCATAAAAGCTCCAATAATGCCTCTTGCTCTACGATTTCGGGATCCCTGGATATTCTAGGTCGGCCGGATCATGGTAAATTTATTGTTGAACCCAGCTCCTCGAACTTTTGCACTCATTTTCTTATCAATTGAATCGATGGAGCTTCATTTTTATGCCGTATGTTGTAATAAGTGCAATATTTTCTTTGCGCTAGAGTCGAAGAATTGTTGTTACGATTGTACTCGCATACGCAGAATGCACGTTGTGTTCCGGTGAACTACGCCATGGTACTAAATGCCCATTAGCCGCTCTTGGGATGCGTAACCCCACCACCCCACCCCGCCTTCGTTATGCGTCGCAGCTGCCGATTTAAATATAAAAAGACCGTTGGTTCACACTGTATGTTGTCCAAAAGACCGAGGTGGCGCTTTGCTTGGTTATTTTCCTGCAGCTCATCGATAGAGAGGAGAAGAAGAGATTTGGTTAAAGACTATATAAACTGAACGACACGAACTTACCTTAAAGAGTCAGAATTCATCAGCTTCAATATCATATCGGCACCAGGGTGGCATGTCGGAAATTCTTTCAGTCAATTTCTGAGGAGACACGCAGAAAAGACACAACTCTACTAGACGGCATTAAAGGTAGTTGCCAAAAAACAGGGCTGGCTGAAGAGGCGTATCGATTAGGGCTCAGGTCCATAAAAAATATATATCAGAACTTTGCCATTAAAAGATGTCTTGTGTGACAGACAACACATAATCCAAACAACAAACAACTTTTCTTCGTCGTGCATGGATTAGAAATGTGTTAAATAATGGTACGAAATGTATCTTTATTATGAGTTTTCAAAAGTAGTTACTTTATGACGCCTTAAACTCAAATAAAAACCCCCACTCCATTTCATCCCTCTGAACAAAAGCTTATTGGTATAAAAGGCAACTTCTTTACGACCATTTCGTTGACGTATTTACTTATTTTGTGTTACCAGAGCTGATCATTTAAACGTGACAATACAAGTTTATCTTTTCCAAAAAAAAAAAAAGCCTCAAGTCGCAACTCATTTTTCTTGTTTATGAATATTTACTCCCATTTAAACTTTATTCACAACCAGTTTTACGACCGATAAAACCTCAAATAAGCCATCCTCTACCCTTTGGAAACTAAAACTCCCCCCAAATGACAACCCTAAATCAAATTTGTTTTATTTTTTGTTTTTTTTTTATTAAAGCGATCATTTCGAAATTTCTCACCGACCGACCTTATTATTTGGCCTGGATACTGAATTGGAAATTGCTTCGAATTGGGTGATTTTTTCACCTTCAATATGTTGCAGCAGCATTTGTAAATACCATATTCGTATCTTGAGAAGATACTAAAATGTTTATTTGTCATCGACATGCAAACAAACCGGAATAATCGTATTCGATTTGAATTTTTTATGTGACAAGCTCTGAAAGATGCGACAGATATCTAGTATATGCATACAGTATCGAGCGACATGGAAGACCACTATTCAGTAAATATGTAGACAGATGGATGTAAATAAATAAAGATGCCAAGTAACTCAAAATGTATCTGCAATAGAGATGTAAGGTGTAGGTGTATGCTAATGATGTTAAGCTTTTGAAAGCGAAAAAAAAAATAATAAAAATAAAATAAACACACGTCATTGACGAGGTAATTTATTTATTGTTTCAATGTCTTTAGCAGAAACCACAGTTTAACAGGCTATAAGTAGCGCAACATGCTATTGCGTCTTGCGGCAACGGTTTGTTTTTGTTCGCCGACAAAAATGCAAATTTCAACTGGTTTGCTACAGACTGAAGTAAGTGGGATTATGTATTCGTATTTGTATTCTTTAAATGTTGAAGATAAACGCCAAAAAGATACTTATTCAAGAGAAAGTCAAATAAATTAGACAGAAGCTGTTGTTCTTGATGAAGATAATAGGTGAACCGTGATGTGACTTAAATTAAGAATCAACAAAGTTAAAGGTTAAACTCCAGTCTTACTCAATGGGAACTTCTATTTAATAAAGTACGAGTATGTTTAGATTGCGAACGTTTTAAGTGTTCGACTACAATCACCTCCAGACGAACACTTCTGTCCCACAAAGAGATGGCCTGATATAGACAATATATCCAATAGAATTCTACACTGAAGGTTTTCAATTTGATCGTTGCTACGAATCCCAAGGAAGAGAACTTCAACTTTAAGTCCCGAAATCTCCTTGTATCCGCCGGGTGAATAGAAAGAGAAGTAGACACAATGGCATGCGATTTGAACGGACTTTTTATCTCCTTACAACTGCACAATATTTGAATATTGGTGGTATAGCACTTTCGGATTGGATTTGTAAGTAAACTTTGAAAGGTGATTCTTTTCAGTTGTATTCTCAAAATCGGTCACTGATGAAGATAACGTTAAGCCGACCCGACTACCCTAAATCAAAACAAACAGAACTAAAAGGAAAATCATTCTTACTTCTACATAATGAGGAGAATCTTTTACACCGATTCTTTCCCGAGAGTCTACGATTATCCGATTAGAGTTGGCGAAACTGGTGCGTTGAGTTTCACCCGACTCCCACCAGCAAATCATTGGGTTGATTAAGAATAGCAGCAAGCACATGCGTGTAAATAAGAAGGAAACTCTGCGACGAAAAAGGAGATCATCTCTTTAAAAATGAAAGAAAAAAGCGCAAGAAGCACTAGATCGAAGGTGTTGAAAATTTGTACTCCAGACACAACATACCGAAGTTTCATAAAAATGCAAAAATAAAATCCATATCAAAGCAACAAAATCCGTACAGCCCCTTGTAGAGATGCAGAAGGAAACCTTGTTGAAGGGTGCTGAAAATATGGTGCTTCTAAAAACTGTTTAGCGGGCAAAAAAAAACTTCCCGCTTGCAGCCAAAATGGGCCAGTCAACTTAGACGAGAATAGCCAAAACTTTCACCTTTCGGTGTAGTTTCAGACCAGTAAAGTCCACAATCGACCAAATTTTCAGACTCAGAAAAATCATAGGGATACCCACCATATTCTTGTCGGTTTTAAGTCGCTTATGACAGAATTTAGAGCTGCTTATTACAGCAGTCTTGTTTCGGCATCTCCGCTTAACACGTTCGCCTGTGTAGAATGACGAAGAGGGCCCGCTTCTCGGTCAACTAAAACCAAAATAAAACTCTCAAAAATATTTTAGATAAGATGATGCACTGTCATGTGCATCCTCTAACATCATGCTGCCGGAGCCACAATCTTTCAAAAGCCTTGTTAGAAACTAGCAGACGCTTTTGATATCGCCACTGAAGGCAGTATTTCGCAGAAATTGAAACAATATTGAAAATCTTTATGCCAAGAACGAACAATATTGTTCACGAAGACGCTTAACACATGCGGAATATCGTGCGGACACAAGTTCCCATCATGAGGTAGCTTCTTTGTATAAAAAGTGAGTGTCAAGGCACCTTTTTTCTGTCACCGAATGAACTATTTCATCCTTACACTCAGGTGTCACTACAGACTCTAGAGTCAATAATCTTAAGAAAACGACGATGCTCGGGAACAGGCATCCCAGTCAGGGGTTTTCTAAATAGATTCCAAGCGTGCATGCATCAGAAATAAGAATTGACCGAGTAAACTACTTACTTATTTACTGTAAGTGGCGCTACAGTCCGGGGTGGACCTGGGCCTCAGTCAACAAGCTTCTCCAGCCAGCTCGATCCCTGGCTAGCTGCCTCCAGTTTCGAACGCTAAATTGGCTGAGGTCCTCTTCCACTTGCGTGCGCCGCCTGAGTCTTGGCCTTCCTCTACTGCGCTGTCCCTCGGGAGCGGATTCGAAGACTTTTCGGACCGGAGCATTGGTGTCCATGCGCTCTACATGACCCAGCCATCTCAGTCTTTAGATCTTCACTCTTCTGGCTAGGTCCATGTCGATGTACAGTCCATACAGTTCGTCGTTGTATCTCATCCTCCACTCACCGTCAATGCAGACGGGACCGAAGATCGCCCGAAGAATTTTTCTCTCGAAGCAACCAAGAACACCCTCATCCATTTTTGATAATGTCCATGCCTCTGCGCCATAGAGCAGGACCGGGATTATTAAAGTCTTATAAAGGGTGACTTTTGTTGTCCGAGAGAGGGCCTTGCTACTCAATTGCCTTCCTAACCCAAAGAAACAACGGTTGGCAAGAGTTATTCTTCGCTTGATCTCAGCGCTGGTGTCGTTGTCTGTATTTATAGCGGAGCCTAGGTAGACAAAGTCCTTAACTACCTCAAAGTTATATCTGTCGAGGATGACGTTCTGTCTGAGACGTCGGTGTTGGTTGTCCTTTTTGCTTGACAGCATATACTTGGTCTCGCACTCATTGACCGCTAGACCCATTTTCGCCGCTTCCGTCTCAATACTCGCGAAAGCGCCACTGACATCACGCTATTTTCTCCCGATTATGTCACGTATGCGAGTAGTTGGACGGACTTTTGAAAGATAGTGCCTCTTGTGTTTGCTCGTGAGTCTTGCACTATTCTTTCAAGTACAATGTTGACATCAAAGGTCTCGGTGAGATCTTTACCGACCTTGATGGAGCAGCGTGCAGCAGGGTCATCCTGCACAGACGGACGAGTTTGGCAGGGATGCCAAGACTAGACATTGCTTTGTATAGCTCGTCTCTATAGATGCTGTCATACGCAGCTTTAAGATCGATAAATAGGTGGTGTGTATCGATCTAAAGCTCATGGGTCTTCTCAAAGATCTGCAGTAGTGTGAATATTTGCTCGATGGTGGACTTTGCTGGCCTGAAGCCACACTGATATGGACCTATCAGGTTGTTGACGAACGGCTTCAGGTGTTCACACAATACGGCAGATAAGATCTTATATGCGATGTTAAGGAGACTGATGCCTCTGTAAATGGCGCAGTTCAGAGGGTCTCCTTTCTTGAGAATCGGACAAACAAGGCTGAGGTTCCATTCATCGGGCATACTTTCGTCCGACCATATTTTACAAATGAGTTTGGTGTTTGCTCCTTACAAAGTCATCGCCTGCCGCTTTGAAGAGCTCGGCAGTCAGGCCATCCGCTCCAGCAGCTTTGTTGGACTTAAGCTTCGATATAGCTATCTTCACTTCATCCAGGTCGCGTGGACGGAATTGTTGGTCATTATCATCCAGGTTGAATACTAGAATATTTGAAAAAGGACACTTATCAATCAATACACGATCTGAACTTAATCGTGCAGAACACAGAGAGATTCGACGACCAATGAATCTTATTCCAGTCTTCACCCAGGTGTGTGGCATACTATCTGAGTTAATAAGGGCTAAATTGCAGTGTGGCTTTCTTCAAACAGAGACTTATAAACTGCTCCTCAACTTTTCAAAAATCTTTGTGAGAATAAAATAATTGTTGAAGGATGACCAGATTACATCTTATGCCTCAGAGTTGTGGTTCATTTATAGTTCAGGACTGGTCATAGAATCATCATCGGGAACAAAAAGAGTTTAGGAGAAATCTTAAGCTAACGACACTGGCAGCTTCGCATAAACCTAGCTTACTCAGAATACATCTCATTTGTATTAGGAAACAGCAGTAGCTATGACCTATGTACATCGAAATGCGCGGAACCAAGACGATCCGAACCTTGCTGCCAACATTGGTGTCAGACTCGATTATAGAAAATGATTGGATCCCGATTCAGTAATCGGCTCAACATTGTTCTCTAGACTAACCGATTGTCCCATTAGGTTATCATTTTACGAGTATCATGATTCCATGGGCTCATCATCGTTTTATCGACGTTCTCGTAGACTCATTATAGCTTCATGAACGCATAGGCTCCATGTCTTTACATCCCAACACTACCAAATTTTCTTATTAATTCAGATACCCAATAGCTTACCATATTAGCTCGCTCTTCCCTGTTATCCAATTCTTTCATTCTTATTATCTCCCTTGATCCCAAAAGTACGTACTTTAGGACAAAATCAATTTTTCACCACCGAAATATCGATCCTGACTTATTGACACAATTACTCTCCCACAGCGACATTGTTATTTTTCTTGCGCAAACTTTGCAAAATCTACAAGTGATTTGAACCCCCTTCATCATCCCCATCATCGTCTGAAAGACAACCCCAAAGAAAAACCTATCTCCGGTATTCAAACAACCCTCCTTTGGTTTACTAACTTAAGCAATCATTCAATCTAAACGTGCCTTTATCTCTCCTTGTTCACTGTGACTCATTTAATCTGAATACACCTGTCGTCTTGGCACCCCCATGTTCAATCATTGATTTCTCGGAGTACAACTTTGGTTGATGGTGTTGTATCAGGTGCAAAGTCTTTTCATAAAACGAAGGCTTTCTGTGTACGAGTATACTATATATCTAGATATATATCTGAATCTGTTCTGTATACCTTCCCAACCCAATCAATCACAATCTTCTACATGTGTTTCCGTCCAAGTTCACATGACAAATACGGCTCTGGTAATGACTACCAATTTGTTCGTTTATCTGAGTCCCGATAAAATGAAGCTCCTTCCAAATTGAATTGGTTCTCATGCATTTTCCGTTCTCCTCGATTTCGATCCTCCTTGATAAGTTGTGTTGTGAGACAAATGGATTTAAATTTGTTCCCTTCATCGGCTCTTGAAAAATCAAATATCGACTAAAGTCATCAAAAAGAATACTCGTGGCTTGCCCCTGAACTGAGTTCCTCTCAAACAGGACAACAGAGGGAGTTACCGTGTTTTTTTTATGGCCGTCATATTTTTACGAGAAATAATATTTCAAATCTGTCGCTTATCTGAAGGGAGATGGTTGCAAAAAGAATCCTTTTCCCACTAAACATGGCGATAACGGCAAGTCGGAAGTGGATGACTACGTATTCGACTCGCTATGAGAACCTTCACCGATTGTCATCAATTTTTCGGTCGTTTACAATAGCCTCGCTAGAGGGGTTCTTTAGACTTTGATGGGTCCGTTGGTTGCTTGTAAATTGATGGTTGATGGTAAGGTGCTAGGCTGACGCAATTGAGAGAACAGGGAATGGCTTTAAGTCCATAGCGGCGGCAGTGATAAATCACGGAACAATACAACAACCTCGATTGCCTTATGCAGATTACGTTCGTATTTCCAGAATACCCAAGGGTGTACAAGTATCTATCGACTTTTCATGGTACAATATCTATGGATGTGCCGTTTTAGATGAATGTCTGTGGAAATAACGTACGGATACCCTTAGTTTGAAAACGGACAAGAGGGTTGTTGTAGACACAGTAGCGTCGGGAACAACATCGTTGGTAATGACTTCTTAATCGATTTGTCCATAATTCATGAGCTCATAATTTGGTCAGAGTTCATTGAGTTCAGAAGGCACTTAGGTGGTTCTAAACAGTCCGCAGATAGCACAAGGAACCCGAGAAACAGACAGACGCAGATATGCTAATTAAAAGTACTCTGATAGGTAAAAGGTTATTTTGAAAATTTTAATCGGCTATTAGGGGAGAGACATTTAATTAGTAAGAGATTTGTTATGGAAATTTAAATTGGATGATTTATTGGAACTATTAGCGTTACAAATGGGAGTTGATTGTTTGAATAAGCCTTTAGAATTACAGAACAGATTTTGATTTAAGACTTTGATTTTGCTTATAATTAAAAGGAGTCAGGCATCCTTATATGAGGTAGAGGCACATATTTGATGAGATAACGTTGAAATGTCAACAGATTATAAGCAACATGAGTGCAATGTTGAATATTTAACCATGATGTCTTGTGAGAAAGTAGTATTTCAGTCTGTCTCTGTCTCTTTAACTGGAGAAATTCCTTGAGCCGATTGCAACATTCTTAGCGGGTTGGCAATTTCATGATCTTTTGTAAATATTGAGGATAGAGAGCTGTGTCACGCAGCAATGTAAATTAGTTCAATTCCCTCCCAAAACGTAGTTTGTTTTCTGACTATATTATTAAAGTTCTGACAAAATAAGTCTAATGGGATCAAATTGCTATCCCAGGGCGGCCAATTAATATCGCCACGGTGGCTGAAAACACAATTACTATACTTAGCGCGGAATAGATCGATTTTTTGAAGGGCTGCCTGTGTATTCAATATCGGCTCACAAAAAATCAGTTATTATAGCTGTTTAGCGCTCACCGCGTTGACCGCAATGCACCATTGATGCCACCATTCCAATATCTTCACCAAACTATCATTCTTTGCGGATGCATTAACTTCTCGACAATCACGTGCGGATTTTCAAATCCCCAGATGCAGCAGTTTTTTTTTGTAAACATAGCGGCCGAGATGAAAATGCGTTTCGTTAGAAAATAAGTTTTTTAGGCCAAATTCGACGTTTAATTCGAGCTGCTGTAAGGCCCGAACTGAAAAGCGATAACGAAGCGGATGATCGTTTGCCTCCAATTACTGAATCAATCGGACTCGGAATCGAAGGGAATAATCCGAGATCATTGTGCAAAATAGCCATCAGGCTGATGCGTGAAATGTTGAGATGTTTCTGGGTTGAGTCGATCACTAGCAGTCGGAGCAGCCACATTTTTGTCGATACATGTCATACGACTGCGGGGACCGTGAATGTTTGCAAATAAGTCGGTCTCACGAACTTTTTGCACAAACCTGCGAACCGACAAAACTTTTTTTCCGATAATTGAATTGTTTGTGCAACATACTCGTAGTATTCACTTTTGAATAAGTTTGTAATGTTTGCCAACTTTGTTCAAGCGTTAAACGATTCATTTCATTCTGCGGAAGTATGAAACTGAGTAACAGTCAAGATTTCAAGCGGAGAGGGGCTTTCATTGTCAAAGTAGCAGCCGCAAGTTCGATGCAAGATGAATTTTACGAAGTGGTCAAATAGTGCCATGGCAATAAAAGACCATAACGCGTCAAAAACAAAACTAACGTATATCGGAAGATCAAAGTACCCAGCTTCACCAATAGAACTAAAGACTTCCACTTTCTAAGGACACCCTCTTTCTATAGGATGCCTGATCTATGTACCTGATCAGCTGAGCGAGTCCCTATTTGTGTTGACCTGTCAACGGTTAATGTAGGAAAGCAAGTGTAACATGCTCTAATAGAGTCAATGCTTAGGAACAGTGAACAGAATTATGCAGGTCCCCGGAAACCAAATATCAGAAAGTTGCAAAATATCCCAGACAAAGCGATTAAATATTTATCTGGAAGACACGCCATAATCACCAACGAAAGAGTTCTGGAAGTTGATCAGATATTCGAAATCACAGCAGAACTGAAGTGCTATGACGACTGCAACTTCCGAACACAAATTAACCATTAGTTTGGTACCAAGTGTACAGTGTATGGAATGCATTGGCTTCTGATCAAAAAGTGAGGAAGCGTTGAAAATATTAACGACAATGTCGAAAACACAAGCGTGCGAGTGGTACAAAGAGCTTAAGCGAGCCTTGCTATGGTGGATGATTTCCCTGACTCACATAAACTCCGAAAAAGTTAAGAAAATTTGTCCTCGCAGATTGTCGTGTGAGCATCAGGGAGATAGCAGCCGATCTTGGGGTCTTGTTCGGATCGATACAGAGTGTTATGCATGAATTTTGGGATTGAGACGAGTTAGTGCGCGGCTTGTGCTGAAAGTATAAGATTTATTGCAGAAACAGCATCGCACTGATGTCGCTTAAAAAATGCTTTCCTTGAGCCAAAATGTTGTCGATGGCATTATTACCGGTGACAGGATATGGGTCTATGAATATGACATCGAAACTTCCAAAACAATTATCAGATTAGCGCTTCACAGACGTGCCAAATTCCAAAAAACCATGACAAAGTCGATCCAAAATCAAGCCTTTGTTGGCGAGATGTTGTTGTTTGATTGCCGTGGTGTGGCCCACTTCGAATTTCTTTCGCCAAGCAAGACAGTAAATAAGGAGCATAACGTGGGCGTTCTAAATCGTTTGAAGGAACATTTTCGTTGCAAGAGGCCACTAGACAAACAACTAGTGTTTTGTTTACCTCGACAACGCACCGGCTCACACATCTTATTTTGTACTAGACCATTTTATCAAAAACGACGTTCATGCCGTTCCGCTCTGTATTCATCTGACATGGCTCCTTGTGATCTTTTCCTATTCCCATGAATCAAGTCCCCACTTTGGAGGATTCGCAGAAGGAGCTGAAGGCGATTCCAAAATTGGCTTTGAAGATCAGAGAAAGCATTGGAATATGTGTATTGCTTGAAACGGAGATTACTTTGAAGGAAATAAAATGAAAACTTTTTGATCAGAAGGTACCAATGAATACCGCACGAAAAAACTGGTGTGTATAACGCTTAAAATATTCCACAGCCTACCTCAGTTTCTTAAAAACATTAGCCAAGTCAATAATAAAAAAATACAATTTTCAAAACCAAAAGCTATTATTTTTTAGTCTACAAAAAGTAAATATAAAAATATTAATTATTAATTTTTGCAATGTAATTATAAATTTAAAACCATTTTCTTTGGTTTTTAAAAAATTTAATGATTGAATATTTTTTCAAAACGTTTTGTAAAAAACCTCCTGCAGGTAAGCCATGTGGCTTGAAAGGTTTACGAATTATTAATTGAAAGTCAATATCAATATCAAAATCCTTTCCAAATGTCAAAAAATACTCAAATGACTAAAAAAAACGTTTACTCCATCTAGAGAGTGGGATACCATTTCTCCTGAACTGATTTTATTATTTAAAATTCATATCTCCATTTATTCCCATCGTTTTGATTGACAATGTCAAAAAAAAGTGACTAAAGTGTGCTGCAAGCCAAAGGTAAGGGAAAAAATCCAACGACTTGAACTCTATTAATCAAATACTACGTCAGGTTGTGGAAAGAAAATGCTATGTCAAGCAGAAACCACTTCCTGGAAAATGTCGGTTTTGTGGTCATGGATGGTAAAGTCTGAGATTAAAAAAAAAAATTAAAATGTTCACCCTAGTCACTGATTTAAATAAGGAAAGAGTTGGATATACTCCCCTCTTCGCTAAGGGATTTTTCCTTTCGGGTATTTCTCTGTAAAAAGTCAAAAATTAATCATCTGTTCTTGGCAAGAACCAGAACCAAAAATAAATCAAACGAAGATGGATATTAGTGGTTGAAAATCTAATTTATTTGAATGGGGTTAGTTATCTTGTAAAAGTAAGAAAAAAAGTCCTCAAATATCCTTCAAGTCAAAAAAGATGAAAGAAAAACTCTCTACTTGCTGAAAGATAGATACTTTGGTGCACACTGAATTGACGCGGAAGAATCACTTTTAATAGATGACCATGAAGACAAAAGATGCCCTTAAAAATAAAAGAAAAAATAGAAAGGAAAGGAAAAAAGTGAAGAGATGATACTATGGAATTGCACCGTTGCATCACAAGTGCTGTCCTTCTGATTGCGTTGGGAGTATGACTTAGGGCTACGTTTTCAAAATTAACGTGTCAAAAGGAAAAGTTTCTGTCGAGTTCTTTTTAAACTTATAATTTTGCAATTTAAATTGTTCCGACAAATTTAGTGCAGTGGCCAGTGGTGCTCATATTAAGAAACTTCAATGGAGTTGCTAACCAAAGTTTAGATTATTATAGTCGAGCAGATTTAATAATTTTGGTAGAAAAAATTGCATTTTCTTTCATCCAAGACGTTCAAACCAGTTAGAAAAATTACATCTTTTGTGAAAGAGATTCCAAATAAGTCCACAGAGACTCAGTACAGCAGGGTATGAGTAAATTTCACCCGATTTTAACTCTGAGGGATAACGTAGTTGCGTGGACTGTGTTACAAATGTACTTAATAAGTTCATAAGTTCGTACTCTAGTCGTATGCACAAGAGAAATCTATTGCCTATCTATTTTCATGCAGAAAACTTGGTGGAAACATCACTGTATACTACCACCTGGACATCATGAGATTTTATAGAAAAGACTAGTTTCTCTGTCATTACACATCAATCATTATTTCTCTGGATCCTTAAACTTAAAACGGCTAAATACTGTTCTGTACCATTTTTAATCATTAATTAATTAATCATTACAATGCTAATTCCTTTCCTATTATTGTAGTTTATCCTTTCAATTTATTCA
This sequence comes from Volucella inflata, assembly GCA_928272305.1. Taxonomy (NCBI): domain Eukaryota; kingdom Metazoa; phylum Arthropoda; class Insecta; order Diptera; family Syrphidae; genus Volucella; species Volucella inflata. Next base: position 4,031,119 of record OV743717.1, on the reverse strand, counting down.
TTTTAAAAAAATTTGCAATTCATTGTGTAGCTTGTTTGGTCGTTTGTTTTGTTTTGATTAACCGTGAAGCACATGGAAAAGGTATTTCGTTTCTGGGGAAATATTCGTATAACCTTTTTAAAAAATTAGAAATCCTCAGATACAATGTTTTGCCTATTTTCGATATGGTAAATCCAAAGATGTTTCATCGCCAAGAGGTATTTGTGTTATTTTTCAAAGGTTAGTTAAAGATTTAAGGTTAACCACGTAAAGGTATTTACAAAATGTACGGAATGAGCTTTGTTGAGGGGACGTTTATTTGCTATTGAACACGTAAGAAAGAAGAAATGGATAATTACAAGGAATTGGTTGTATCCTCCGGTATAAGCTGACTTCAAGAAAGACTACAATTCAAAGAACATTGATTTAATGATGAAATACAGGAGCCTCCATCTTGTGTTTTCGAAAGTACTGACTTTTGGTGGCGCTAAGGTGCTGGTTGGACCTGGGCCTCTGTCAACAAGGGTCTCCAGATAGCTCGATTTTTTGCTGGCACGATAAGTTGTTTGGGGTCCCCTTCCACTTGCATACGACACTTGAGTCACGGTTTTCTTTTGCTGTGCTGTTCTTCGATATGGCTGTACAGTCCATACAGTTTGTCGTTGTATATCCTCCTCCACTCACCGTCAATGCAGACGGGACCAAAAATCACACGAAGAATTTTCCTCTCAAACCAGCGAAGAGCACCTTCATCCAGTTTAAATAATGTCCATGCCTCTGAATTTACCCGTAAGACACGCCTTCTTCTTGTCTCCATAGCTCCATTTATGGTTTATCCTAGAGACCACTTAAGACTGTTTCGACATCAGTGGCTTAACTGTGGTTAGATGTTAGCTATTTGCTTTTCGTGGTCCAAATCTGACCAATTGTTTACTTTAACCGGGCGACCTCATCATTCTTAAAAGAATCATGCAAAGCTCGCAAGTCACACCAAGAGGCAACAAATTATAAAAATTTGTTCAGTTACACGCTTTGCAGACGACATTCCATAAAAAGGAAGAACACAGCTCGCTGTCAGTGAAAAGTTTGCAACCTAAGACCGTCATATTGAAGAAGAAGCCGCGAAGATAAGTTAAGCACTGCCAACCAAAAAGGGACACACAATATCGACGCCCAGGACAAAACGTCACTGTAGGCAATTATAAGGAACTTTATCTACCTCGGCTTCGCTATCAATTCTAAAAACAACACACGGACGATAATCATGGGCTGAAAAGGCAATTAAGTAGCAACAGAGCGACAATAACCAAAAAAATGAAAATTCCTGCTTTATGTCGAAAAATTTTGGGCGCTGATAAAAATTGATGAAAATGCTCTAGGCGGATTGAGAGAAAATTTATTCAGCAAATTTTCGATCCTATTTCAACGGAAAAATCTCGGATAACCCGGCTTATGAAGCTAGTTCACCTTGAGCACTTTGACAGTAGTTTTCCAACCGAAAGAGGTGTAGTCTCCAACCTACAAGGACAGAGAACGACCTCATCTTAGGTGGCGCACACAAGTGGAAGGTTATTTTAGCCATTTTCAAGTGCGCATCTGATGTAGAGCCATTTAGGTATGTTTAGTAAGCTAATCAACGACTTGATAATCAGCTAAGATTTTGACGTTACTGTGAGTAAGTTGACTCAAGAATTGCTATGTGCAGGAGTTTTTCAAAAATATTTTCGCGCGATGGCCTCTGCTTACAGTAATTTGTGAAAATGAAAAAGGTCGTACTGCAAATGAATTCGCAATTTGTTTAGTTTTCCGGAATCGAGTGGTAGAAGCTAGGTTGAAGTCGATTTTAGTGAGTTGGAGTAAGTTGATTGCCGGATGTCAGTCTTAAGCTTGAGTTAGAGGATTGACAAGTAGGCCATATTGAGGAATGTTAAAGAATGGATGTGGCATTTTGCTAACAGACTGATATCGAGGAAAACTACGTCTGCTTGGGATTCCACATCACATCCCATGAGCTCTGATATGAAAAGTAGTCCGTTGACAATCAAGTTCCACAAGAGACGAATGAGTACATATTGGGATCTACCTCTGTGTAGTAGCAAGGTGCATTTTACTATTTTCTTGAGAGCGATGTTGATCAGGCTGCACTCTGAGCCACTCATACCCAATTTTTAGATAGAAGCAATAATGCATACTCCTTGAGAGTGAGTGATTTTTCCATATACCGAATCTGTGGTATATTTGCAGCGGTAAAGTGATATCATATATCATACATATCGTACAATTTTTAGATGATAGGAACCACTTTACCTTCAATTTCATCAAGAGGTTTTGACATCTCAATTAGACGGAATCAAAAACTCACCTTGACAAATACGTTTCAACCGTTTTCCCACATAATCTTACCATTGTGCCAATATAATGACTGGCTTCTTGACTACCCTCCAGTTGTCATGTCAATTATAAAAGTGAAAATTTACGAATTTTTCACCTCACCGTCGTGGTAACCACACCACCACCACCGCCGCCGCACAGAATATCATACACCTAATGTCGACGTACGCAAATTGTGTAGATACAAGTAATATGAAATTTTTTTTGTTTTCTTTTTCATTTCAAATTAACGCAATTAGGTTCATTTGTGCGTTATGTGGGCTCAGATTTGGCTTCCATTTGAAAAACAAAAAAAAAAAAAAAAACCCCACCGCACGCAATGCCATGCCACACCATTGTATCCATGACAAGGGACGTTCAACTGTGAAATTTTGCAAAAAAAATATACGAGAACTCAATTATGTGCGGCACACTCTCGGTGGCATGGAGAAAGGACAATCTAGACGTGATAATGGTGAACATTTGGATACAGAGGCTAATAGGCTCAAACAATAAGGCGATACCATTATTAAGTATTTCCATTTTAGGGGAGCTTTCTGGCTTGCGTTTTTCACCAAACACTTTACGTCAATATCGATTGGATAACACAATAAACCAGTTCGCTGAACGTACTCGTACCTATTCGTACTTATGACTACATACAGATGAACCCAATCGGGCGATCACGATTTGTTTGAAATTTGCTTTTTGTTGTTGCGGCACTGGTTTTGGATTAACGAAAAGATTTTAGTTTTGGAGTTGAAGTTTTTCGCAAATCAATTTGAAGTTTGAAGGAGAAACGATTTATTGCGCTAGATTTATTGAACCCAGTCAAGTGGAGTGTGTGTGTGTGTGTGTGTGTGTGTTTAGTTGAAATTGAGTTTTGATTTTTGGAGGACTGTTTTGGCAAATTTAACGAGTTAGCATAGTTCATGGTTTCATGGCACTTCACATACTATTTAGGGGGGTAACCCATCGAAAAATAATTGGCAAATTGTTAAGAAGGTCTTCTTTTAAGGGGCCTTAATGATTTAACGATGAAGTGGTGAATGCCTTGAGGCAAAATTTCCAGCAGTTGTTCATTTGATATGACATAGGAAGCCTGCAAGAAACATCAATGTCGAGTTAATGAAGAGACAATTCTCCCCTAAGGAAATTGAAACCCAGCTCAGTTAACTGAAAGCTGAAGAACAACAAAATCGAAAGCTCTGATGACATGACTCTGCCCTACATCTCCATATAATAATATTGGAACTTTATCAAGCCGCGAATATATAGGAAATATATATACCAAACTAGTTAGCCTGAGCAAATGTATCAGTTCCCGAAGACGTGATTACATCTTTCAATCCCAAGAACACCACCACTTCAGTAAGTAACAATAAGAAAGAATGAGCATAACTCAAGTTATACCAGCTGGATAGTTAGATACAGAGAAACAAAAACCAATCTGTCTCAACGACGCATATACTCGTAGAGCTGCACTCGGATGTTGACAAGCTTAGCGCTTACAAATTCAAGGGCTGCATTGGCTGGGCGATATTGGTGAAAGTGAAAGTCACAGAATGAGTATCCTAACCTCAAATTGACGATGGCCTGAAAACTCTTTGTACTTCCAGCTGGCTTCACTAATTACAATAGAGGCGTAAATGACACATCAGAGGCTTGAATTAATCATCGCTTGTAATGATAGCGAAATATTTCGTATTCATTTCACTTAAATGGCGCTACAGTCCGGGCTTCAACCAAACACTTTCTTGATTTAGCCCGATATTGCGCAAAATATCTCCTGTCGCACAAATCAAGTTGGCTGAGATACTTTTCCCATTTGACGCACCTCCTCGGCGGATTTCTTCCTTTATTTGTTTTTCGCCTTGCCATTCGTTTTTGGAAAGGGTCCATGCTTTCTTTGTTTTTTGTGAGACTTATCTTAGTCGCTTCTGTTTCAATAGCCTCAGAGATTGCAAAATGAGATCCTCTGTGGGTTTTCTTCCAAGATTGGCAGTGACGACAGGCATACAACGACACTTATAAGAACGTAAAGCTTCAGGGGTCCACATTATAAGGTGGAAGGACCTTGGTTTCCTCTATAGATAAATCGAGCAGCCAATGTTGTCCCTTATTTACTCAACATACCTTCAACCGACCTCTTCTCAGGCAGATAGGCGAAGTTCTTATCCGAACGAAGACTCTTCGCAGATTTATAGCGTCAGCACCTTCTCCTCTTTTTCCTTTGTCTTTCTGAGAAGCCAGCCTCCCGTTTTCTTTAATTTATATAATTCGTAAGCAGCATTCGCCCTCTTAACATTGCCCCCTAGTACGTCTCTTGTTTGGAAACGTTTATCGATACCATTGTTTATAAGATGAGGTGTTTCTGGCTTTATGATAATCTCGCCACTTGTCTTCCAGCATAGGTTTTCTTGAACATTTTTCAAAGACCCGATCGGAAAAGGCTTTGGCAATAGTTGAACTCCAAAATCTTCCATAGTACTTCTTCAGTGTCCTGGTAAACGGGATATTCGCATCCACACCTTGGCTTCAAAAAGGAAGCATTCCGAGTCGGTTCTGTTCCTTCGGAAGAAAGAGGGAAATGTGATCCCGCTAGATGGCGATATTTTGATAAGACAACTTGTGGGTTGTCATCACGTTTGTGATGATATTTCGTTCCGCTGCGGAGTGGATCAAACTTCTAATTTTCCGAGAGTGTCCCCAAAACTACTTGTCCAGTTGCCCTTTGGTTCACTGCTCGTTATGCGCTGCATAAAATATTAAAATGATATAATGCTCATACGATGCAGTAAAAAACCGTTGAAAAAAGCACTCGATAACCCCGAAATACAAAAAAGTTTGAAACATGGTAACTTTCACATAAAATTCACAGAGATGTACATGAGGTATTTTTGGCTTAAAAACAATGTCTACTGCCTTTAATAAAATCACCCAGAACTACCTCCAGGCCATCTAACTTTTACAGGTAAACAAAAATATTGAAAATGTACTCGTATTTCATTAATGAGAAAGTTTTCCGCGACTTATATTCTGCAAAAAAAAAAGGATATGGCCCACTGATATACAAATCCATAGCATACCTGCAACAAATTGGATATATTGCCCCCTTAAAGGCTGGTATACTCGTATGTCAACGAATATTGCATTACGGCCTTCAAAAGTATTTTACCTGTTTTTGGCATTCAATACACCATGAATAAAAATCTTCTGCATCACTCTGTCAATCTAATTACAAACTCAAATCAAAACAACTAATTGCACTGAAGTTAAGAAAAAAAAACAAAGTGAACCCACATCAAATCAACTGTCATCACGCGAAGAGGTCTCGATGTCAGTAGACATTGTACACGTACTTTGTTCACAAATGCGAATTGAAGTTGGTTACAATTCTATATGATACAATTGTATTCGCCAAAATGAAAGTCAATCTCATTAACTGCTCCAAAAATTTACTAAAGTCAAATCATTAATAGTTCAACAGATACGAATAGATATCAACGTCAATATTCAATATGCCATTGTGCCCCCATCAATATTGCTATTATAATCTGGTCTGGGCATTGGAAAAGTAGTTTGCTTTCCTCTTGTCAGTCGTCCATTACCATCTCCATCTGTGCTTCATTCAAACATTACCAGTGTCTGCCAGCTGTCAAACTTTTGTGAGGTTATTTTTTGATTTATTTTTCGGTTGAAGTTTCATCTGTATTCCTCGTATCTTTTTGTTGAGATTTATTTTTTTTTTCAACTGAAAATCTCATTATCGGGTAATTTTTGTTATTGTTGCCGCCGAGTGTCGTTTTTTTTTTTTTCATCCAAAAGCTCCATCACATGGTTCGGCTATTCGTGCTTAGCAGCTCCACTGCTCTGTTATTATTGTACGTTCGAGTGAATTATAAGGTTTAGGAGATGCGAGGAAACTGGGTCGATAGGCAGTTTAATTGTTTAATTGATGAGGCAACGTGAATTTGCTCGTAACTGTTGAAACGTTAAATATTTTATGCAAACAATTATGTACGAGTATCTGCAGAGATAAATGATGGAGCTTATGGTAGGGCCTTAGACGGAAAAACTCATTTAACTGACAAAAAGATTTATGGCGCTTCTCATTTTGATGAGATGAGACTGTATAGCTCCTAAAAATAGCATACCATTGTTCGTTTATCTGGATTTCTGGGGGCTCTTAACGGCCTGCGCAGATGCTGAATGCTTAAACGTTATTGTATACACTTGATTGAATTTGGAAACAAATTTAGTTGTTGCATAAGACTGTGGGGTTTACTTTCAGATTCTTTATGTAAAGGCATCTTAACTGAACGGCGCATGTTGATTGCTAAAAATAAAGACTCGTAAGTAATATGTCAACCATTATTTTTAAGAGCTCCATCGAAGGGTGTTCTATATATTTTGATCGTATAAGGTTAGGTATCTCTCAGCCTGTCAACTTACTTATTTAAACAATACTACACCGTGAATTGTTTGGAAAACTTCCTCCAATTACAATAACTATCTCTACCGAGTTATTGTCAAGATACCGAAGAAAGGCGATCTTAAGAACTGCAATAACTGGCGTGGTATCATCGTTTCGTCCATATTCCCAAAGCTGATGGCAAGGCAACAATTATTCTCGAGAGGATAAGGTCCAGGATTGAATCGACGCTCAAGAGGCACCAAGCGGGATTTCGCAGTAGTCTATCATGCGTCGATCATATTAATACCTTCCGAATCATCCTTGAAAATTCGTCGGAGTACCAATCACTGCTTTCCCGATGTCCGTGGACTTTGAAAAGGCCTGCGATCGTGGTAATCGTGATTGAATCAAAAGATCGCTTGCTATGAGAGGCATCCCTGAAAAAAATGTTGCTATTAAGTTGCACAACAACGCAAGCTGTTTCGTTTTGTACAGTGGACAGCTTTCCGAAGCATTTGAAGTGCCACAAGGAGATGTACGGTTACAGATTCTGTTCATATTTGCGATCTATGATGTAATGACTGCCACGATGGATACAAACGAGAGACTTGGTACCCAATGACACCCGTTTGGACTATGCTGATGATATCTGTTTCCTGGCAAACAACATTGGTGCCCTTAACCAAATCTGTCATTCACTGCAACAGAATGGGGAGGTGGCTGGCTTAAGAATAAACCAAAACCAACAATAGTAGGTTATCTTGAGACAGTAGACCATAGAGGAGGTAAGATCACAGGGTTCAGCTATCTGGGTAGTTATGTGTCATTCAATGGTGGAACGGACCTAGATTTCAGAAATAGACTCAAAAAAACTCGTAGTGCATTCGGAATCCTTTCTTCAGTCTGGAGTTCTAGAAAAATATCATTTCGAACTAAGTTAAAACTATTTGAGTCCAATGTAAAATCTGTACTGCTATGCGCATGTGAAACGTGGAAATGCTCCGCCAACATTTTGAGCAGGTAACAAGCTTTTGTAAATCTTTGTCTGCGTTGCATCCTACAGATCCGGTGGCCACAAACGATTTCCAACAATGAATTGTGGCTTAGGACTGGACAAACAAAAGTGTATGTTGCCATCAAACAGAGGAAAAGGCGTTGGATTCCTATGGAGCCCTCAGGGTGTAAGGCGAGTTGATAGGCCAAGAACAACATGGTGGTCAATTGGTTTGACAGGAGCTCAGTTCGAAAATTTGCAATCGTGGAGACAGCTGAGGTATCGAGCTGCAAACAGAGAGAGATGGAAAGACCTGGTTGTCGCCCTATGCTCCAGGAGGAGTTAAAGTGTTGCTGCCAACAGCAGCTTTCGGAAAAAAGGAAGAAGCACATGAGTAACAGCTTGTAAATTACTCTGCTGTCATCAGCGTATGCAATTTGTACGTAGCACAGACTTTTGTGAACTGTATCTCAGGTATTAGCTTGTTTATTTCGCATACTTTCGCATCTCATCACTTAAAATATTTTTTTGGCATCAACGATTTGGTAAGATTGCTTCATCTGATGAACTTGACAAGAATTGCAAAACCAGACACTTCTAGGTATTGCTTGTCTCAAAAGATATTGTCATATCCAGCCTCGGGATCAATAGAAGATATTGATCTGAAATTGTTGGGTTTTCTAAAGAATCTGCTGTTATGTGAATCAATGTTTGCAGTTGTTTTTGAGCGACGGGAATGATTAAGTTCTGTCGGTGGCTCAATGTAAAAGTTGCGAACTCCATTTCTACTTAACGATTTTTTCATTTTTTTAGTTTAATGTTAAGTTCCCTACTTTGACCTATGTTTGCATTTCATAACAAGATTTCCTAACAGAAATCTCTTAGTTTCTTCAACGCCTCCTCCAAATTTTCACCCACATTAATCTATTCATTTACTTATCCACGCTTCTTTTTCGTGCGTGCGTCAGGTTCCGATTCGATGCGCTTTAATTTTAAAGTCAAATTTCAGCAGCACCTTGTTTACTTGAAAAAGGTCACCACATTGTCATCGTGTTCACGACGCCTCCAAACATCTCTGACATTTAACTTTGTTGCGACGTAATTCCCTTTCCAATGTCATCTTATGCTATAGCAATGCTTAGCAGCTAGAATTCAAACAAAAGCTAACGAGTTAATTACATTGACGGTGGCGGCGCCGCTTCGGTTACTCCTACTACATCTCGTTCACCATCTGATGAGTGTATAAAGTAGGTATACCTTGAAGATACAAAAAAACAATCCAATTTCAATTTTAATTCTTGTCACAAAGCTACACATGGGTACCTAATTAAACTTGTTTACTCGCTTAACTCTAAACTAACAACTCTTGGCATTGTTGGTTAAGTTGGAGCTTGAGTACGAGTATCTTGCCGAAGGTCACGCTTCTCAAAGCCCCAACAACGGTTGGGTTACCTACTGTTGCAGTTGAAATGAGAGAACCTACATAGTCACAAAGGCAAGCAGATACTCGAACATATAGATAATCGAACTCACAATCGTTGTTGAATTGTAGTTGTACATGAAGAACACATCTTGTGGCCAACAAAGCGAACAAAAACTGAGCGAAACGAATGCGGCCTATTGCCAACTTCAAGCGCTAATGCAATGGTCGTGTAAATCTCTTTATGGACAACATGAACAACGGTCAGAGGCTGAAATACGGTTGCACTAATGTTACTCCCGTGTGGACTTCGTACAGACTACCATCTACCTACCACCCCTCTTAAAAACAACACACTTCACATCTCACACCTAGACTTGCTTTTAAATTTACATTGAACCATGTTGCTGTTGTCGTCGTAGCTGTTGCTCTGCACCCAATCTCGGGCCTAGTTTCTTTCTTTGTTCCGCAGATACTCGTACCCATACTCGTACATGCTTATAGATGCGAAACTCTGTTGCATTGGGTGACGTGACTATGTGAGTGGTCTCGCGCCGAACTGTGTCGCTTGTTGGTAATCACAGCGGGAGCTTGTTCTAGCGGCAGCGGCAATAGATGTCTATACATCTTAGAGATTCAAGATGATGATGCTGTGGCTGTGGATACATTGAACCGAACGGTAATGTTTGCTTTATGACGATAGATGGGTAATGCCTCGCCAACCTACATACACATTTATAGGTCTCGAGCTAAAATTCAAAACAAATTCTGCCTGAATAATGGACAGACGGACGAGCCGGCGGGTGGTAGAAACTACAAACTACAGACTACAGACTACAGACTAAAGACGACCAACAGCTCTACTGCCATTTATAGCATCAGGTTTTTCAAGCAAGTCAAGTTAAGAGTTGTCGATGTCGCTGTCGTTCTCGTTGTCATTGTCGTTTGTCGATTGTGTGATTGTCGTCCCCATTACCTCACTTCACTCCAGCTGATTTGCCCGGTCAAAAGCGCGGCGCAAAAGATACATAGATACTCAACCTATACAACTCGTATAACAGTATTAATGCAGCGGCAAAAGCAGACCGTAGTCATTAGTGGAGATGTTGTTGCTGTACAGCGGCTCTGCTGGACTGTCGGTGGTGTCATTCTTCGATCTTTCTTCGTTTTCTGGTCATTTGTTGGCGCGCTTTATCTATGCCATTTGCCGTTCATAGTGTATATCACTTAAGCGTATGCGCAAAAAGCCGCCATTAATATGATATTCTTATTTCGCACCGCGTCCCGATCACATAACGGTAGCTCACTGTACAGTGAGCAGTTCTTGTGGTCTGTTTACATTTTGTTTGTGCCGTTTTTTGTTGCCTATAACTTGACTTGATTTTGGTGTTCGTGTATAGATAAAAGGAGATTGCGCTGTGTTGTGTGTTATGTAAGAGCAATAGATAAGTACGTTTGCGTCTGAGAGTTGTGTGTGAGTACAACACAAAGCCGCTTTTGGGACAATGATTTGTTTACGTTTCGGTCCAAGAAGGGGTTTTAGTTTCGAAAATGGCAGTACAGATTGTTAGATTGTGGGAGGTAGCTCCTTTCACTTTTATTAGTCGTGGACTTCTAGTGGGATTTGGTAAGTGTGGTAGTGTATGTCCTTTCGATAATCAGTATGATGGTGGTAAAGGTCTTTCTTCAAAGCAGGATGATCTCTATACTGCTTACGTTACCAGTCGATTGTCGACAGCTGTCAGAACAAAAAGTAGCGGTGACAACATACAGCTTTGTGGAATACCAGTTTTAATCTTACATTTTTCTAGAAATGAAACCCGCTTTAAGCTACACTATCTACACAATTCTCCCTCCCAACTCTCACATGACCTTTCCTTCAACGTCTTCATCAAATTACTCCCACGAAAGGTCTAATTCTTAGACCAAAAGTTCATGTAGACCAACTCCCTGCCTCATTAAATCCTAATCTGCAATCCAATCATATTTCATCTTCAATTGCTTTGCGATATAAATTCTTTTAAACTCCTCACAGAACAGAACACAATGTGTACACCAGAGATAGTGTTAAGTGGGGTAGTGGCCTGCTTTACCATCCAATTCGGCTCAATTCACAACAAGAAGTGTAGATCGTTTGGAATTGGAATTGTACTCTTGTTCCTTTTGCTAAAGAATCACGACTTTGTACTTTCTAATTGTGTTTTGTTACACTCTTGCCTACCAATGGATGGATACATACTCGTAGATACGACTTAGCTGAAGAGATGCCACACCGCCACAGTTGAATAAGCCATGCAACGATCTGACCTAATTCCATGATCTGGCAAAACCTCCTCCTCATGACGATAAATAACTTTTTCCTAGGAAACAACAGAAACCATCAAATACCCCATTGTGCCATTGTATTGGCATTGTGTGCGGGGTTTTATACCCTGACATTTGTAAAGAGTACGGACAGAGATACCTCTAATTGTTGTTGCTGGGATCCAGAGTGTTCATTGAAAGGAGCACAAGATCGTATCGGTGATTCAAAGAGCAAAGCCTTTAGAGTGGGCTTAGACTTGATAAGGTTGATGGAGTTTTACTCATAAATCATTTTAATCGTGCACTGTGAATGGAGACTTTAGGTAAGAGCTGGACTTTAGACTAATGTCATAAGGAAGTAGTAAAGGCGCTAAAGTAACTAATAATAATTTAAAGCCTTTGCTATAGAGATTGTGAAACCTCTCTATAGTTGAGAAATGATTTTTTAGATTTATTTGACTTAAAATGCCAATTTAACAGTAGATTACCCTAGAGCCAGGTGTGATGTCTAGCAGTCTGAAGCTCAGTTGCAATTTAACAAGCGAACAAAAACACAACTGTAGTGAACTCTTATATTTGATTTTTCAAGGCAACTTGTAACAATGACATTTTTGACCAAAGAAGATCGCTTTGAAGGCACTTTTTGTTGACAAGGACTCCGAAATTGAGTCAAATCGGAATTCTCTGGGTCTGAAGTAGGCCCACCGATGTACTCGTGCTTCCTCTCTTGATATATTCGTATCATATAGGTAGATTACACTCTCGATAGTTTTTTGTAATTTTTTGGTACATTTCGCATTAGAGTCTTGCCGTCCTTGCCTGGGACACGCCGTATGACGGTTACAACTACGGTTGCTACTTATATACAAAGTCAACGTTTCCTTCATTCAAGGTCAAAATTTGAACCAAGAAGGGAAAAGCTGAGCGACAGGTCACAAAGCAATGCCCTACAAACTTTGCATCCTTGGATACGAGCACATTAAGCGAATGCTTCTTGTCATGCCGAAAAGGTCAGCGGCACTCTTGCTATGTATGAATTTTAAACGGATGTTTTGTTGTAATCGGAACTTACTGTCTTTAACTAGATGATGTACGGACATCAATCTTGCTTTCATTTCAAAAAAGCTTTCGTTTTTCAGTGTACTGTTCAAGATTTGAACCCAAACCCTCTGGCGAAAGGTTAGGATTTTACATCCGAATCTATCAAAAAACCGTTGCTAAGCGAACCAAATAAATTATGAATCTCAGAAACATGTTATTGGCCCGAGTTCCACCAGTTCTTGATGCCAACAGCATTGCTTGTGGCATACATGGTTCAAATTCCTAGCCGGGTTTGATCTCGATAATCAAGTGGGAACTTATCTGCTTAGTATTTACTTTACTTGACAAAGCATCGTGGGTTAAATAAATTCCCATCGTACGATATAGGTACCCTTTGTCGGTAGAAGAGCGCTGTAGCGTGGTAAGGTATAACAGCCAGAGTTACACACTGCGTCTTCACTGAAGTTATGCGACCAATTTTGACTTATGGTGTAGCTGTTTAGTAGTCTGAACTGCAAACAGGAACTAACATCAACGCGTCGTCAGGCTTTTAGACCTTAGGCAATGAACGAAGCTAAATATGATATATGACAGTCTACTCACTCTGCATCACTGCTACTCACAATCAAGTAACATACAATTATCTTTGAGTGACCTCAATACCGATTTCAATCACTTGTAGGAAACAAAGCGACATCATCCGTAGTAAACCAATCGACGGTGATAAATGTTTATGGACGGGTCTTTCTTGAGGAAGTCTGCTACATACTGAACTATCTTTCAATCGTAAGTCTGAGCTATTCATCAGGCGGCGGTTTCCTTAAGTTTGAATGCAAAATTTACGTCGCATATTGAAATATATATGCATAGGAGGTTAGTTCGAACACCATCATTAGCTTTCAGGACACTCGGACGTACCGAAGAACAACTTCGGACTCGGAATCATAGGAAAGCCAATAATGTCCTACACCAAACAAATGACACAAGCCCCTCTCTAAGATCAGTCATACTTGCACTCGCCGGAACAACTGTGAGACGTCTATTAGTCTTGCCAACTATATATTCTTAAGCAGTCAACATTTTCAAACGAACAAATATGTTCACGGGACACTGTGCCATGTATCTGTCTGAGAAAATTGGAAGCTAACGCTTCCGAGATCTGCATGGTCTCTGCTCAAGATCACCGAACTTGATTTTCGAGAACTGAAATCGGTTCACACGAATTCATTTGTTTGTACCGGGATGAAATGTTTCAATATTACTCTCGAATTTGATTTGATTTGAAATTTATGAACCTTACGCTATGGTCGTGAATATTATTGACCAGCTGTGTGTTCATTTAATTGCAATCTCTACCACAACTATCCGCATGTGTAACTAAATGTAACCACCGCTGCAATTAATTGCCCTAACCCACATTAGGGTTCAATTCAATCCATTCGTTGGTAACCACGAACTACCATGGAAATTAAAATAAATTCACAAAACGTGTTTAGCATTATTTCGTGACATAAAAATGTAATTTCGCTCATTACCCTCACGTGTGGGACCATTAACAGGTGGCTTCTGGATGCCAACCCACTTCCCACTTTGGACTTCTGTGCTGTTTCCTTCGTTGCTGTTTGCTTCGTTGTTTCATTAAATTACCCATCACACTGTGCAAAAGCGGACATATTTCGACAACAACTTTATGATTGGTGGGTGTGGGGTTGTTACTTTTAATTAAATCCAACCACCTACTACCATGAATGGCTCTTGTCTAGGCTGGGAGTTAGGCGACAACTAGAACAGGAACAAATGGGTTTTCATGTTAAGAGACCATTTAACCTCGGAGAGTTGTTTAACGAGACAGACAAAGGAGATTGAAATAGCAAGGAAAGCAAAAAGAGCAAAAAAAGAAAACCACTGCGAATCTGAAGAAGGTTAAGATACACACAGCCGTTGCATTTAGCGCATACCTGTCGCTTCTTAACCTACATACATCTTGAAATCTGTGATTTTAAATCTCTGAATATAAATGTGAATCTAAATCGTTGACTGAACGGAATGCAAAGCACATTTACATGCATAGTCGACGAGAAGATATAAAAAGTAGCAGCTCAGCAGTCGTACATCCTGTGTAATGTGGAGCCTGGGAAAATATCTTACTACCAAGAGGTTTGAGACTTATTTTATTAATTTTTTCATTTTCTGTCAACAACAGTGTGGTTGGAAAGTTTTGAACAAATTAGAATAAATTGAGATAGCCACGATTTGTAAGTAGTTGCCAGAAGAGCAAAGAGAAAAATTAAAATAGATGGGTAAGCCAGAGACCTTCACCTTGAGGACTCTATTGACGTTTTCATTCGATGTGTGATGTGACGCTTATGCAGACCACTTGATTAAAGATAATGGCGATAAAAGAAAAAGAAGTTCACGGTTATCCTCAGTAACATAGAGTAGTAGATACACAGATTCCTAACTTCTAACTCAAATCACTTTCCGGAAAATCGACGTATATTTCTGTGAAAGGCGATGGCGCGATAGTTAGCTCATTGGACTATTACACAGAGAGTCTGGGTTCGATTCCTGGCTGGGTCACCAACAATTTTTCAAATCGCCAACACCCTTTCGGCGGGCAATGGCAAAATCCCGAAAGTGAAATTGCATACGAAAAAGCTTCTAAGGAGTGCCCTCCGGACTCGGCGATAAACCGTAGGCCTCGCTTAGATGTGACTAAAATGACAACATGAGCAACACTAATGAGTGTCAAGAAGCTAGGCCCATGGCCCATACCGGGCTGCCAGCGCCACAGTGTTTTTTTTTTTGTCTTTTAGAAACCTCTGATGCACTAACTGGAGCAAATACAAAACTTAAGAAACGCTCCGACTCATGACTAAATATTTAGCATAAGCTATGAATGAATCCTTCAGTTAGTCCTGCTGCAAATAATAGTTCTATCTGGTGGAATGTAAAGGACAGAGAAACTGCATACCTCATGGTCGAATACTCGTAAACTAACTACGATCCAACAGAAAAAATATCCAGCTGATACAAATAAACATCTTAAGATACTAATTTCCTGAAAAATACAGTTGAATCTGCATCCTTGTGTATATAAGTGCATGACATCAGGATCTCCAAGGCATCTTAGTCGACTATGAACAGTTTACTTAGATTTGATTGTGGTTCTCGATGAGGAGCGCAAAGACCCATCACGGACCCAATGTAATGCCATCATATTACGGGTCGATAGCCAGCTCCCATCCAGAGAAGCAACCTTGAAGTAATTTAAGATATACACCATACATACCAATTTTGACAAGGCAAGTTATAGAAGAAGAGGGCTGAGTTAGAGAGTATAGAACTGCGGCCTATTCTAAGTGTGTGGCTGACTCTTTCATAATAAGAATTTCTTAGAGATGCAATACCTCCTCAGTTTGATCAACGTTCTTCATATTTTCCGATCGGAGACCAGACGTAGACAACACTCAACGTTGCGTTAGTTGACGTGCAGGTAAAATCGGTGATCAGGCGAGTGTTGCTGCCAGCTTCTGCCGAATTCATCGATGACAAGTAGTACAAGTGTTTCATTGCATTAGATATATTAGTACAGGATAGTAGGCATTCGGTTCCCTTTAGTATGTTGACGATAAAATAACAATACAAGTCTGCTGTATAGTATTCATTGGCAGTTAGTCAGGCTGCGAGCTGATGAATAACTTATATATCGATGTAGTTGAGGGCTTCGCAGTTACAAGCAATATCGACATCGATGCAGAAACTGAGTAGTTGAGCCCTCTCTTGTAAGTCTAAACTGCCTTTATGCAAGACCCTTTTCATCTCGGTCCTACTCTATAGGGCAAAGACTTGGACCCTGTTGGAACCAGATAAAGAATCACTGTGTGTGATTTTGGGTTAATATTGACAGAAAATGGAGCGAAAGATTCCACCACTGACTATACGCGCTGTGCAATGATATCAGTCTAGTCAGCCGTCTACGGACCCAATTTCTGAGACGCCACGACTTCGGCCCAAAGAATCTTTAGGAACAACTTCCCGGGTCGGCGCAGTAGAGAGCATTTAACATGGCGCACGCAAGTGGAAACTAACTCGGAGTGGGGCACTACATTTTTTTAACGAAAAATCGTGCTGGCTGGAAAGCCCTGTTGGTTGAAGTTATGTTCACTCCGGACACAAAAGCCACGAGAAGGACGTATCTTTTTCTAAAAATCAGCCAGATAGATTGGATGCTGATCGGCAGCCTTAACTATAAGAAGCGCAAGGCCGGTAATCGCATTGGCACAGATGATTTGTCTGTCACCGCTTATTTCGAAATTACGGCCTCCTGACGCTTCGGCTTCTATCATGGTCTCCGACAGTACTCGTATAATTGGTAGAATTGTACGAAGGTCACAGTTCAACAAAACTAAGACATGTTTGACCTGGAAAATATGCAAATAAATTTCTGAGCAAGGATGTGGGATGGTTAGGTGAAAATGATCATCAACAGCTAGAAAACTAGCTAACAGTTTACTCGACTGGCAGATACCTATGCTGAGTCTAATAGTCTTATTCAAGAGAATGAACTATTTTTTCAGTTAATAGTCCTTCTAAAAGAGTTCTCTGTTGATGTTTCCGTTTCTCCAGCAAGCTTTTCATTTCTTTTCAACTTCACTGTATCCTCTCGTTGGGATCACACAAAAATTATTGCCCTTAACTTTAACATGCAGGCACACAAATCTTCTCTGTGCTTGCATAACACATGCAGAGTCATATCTTTGCCAAAGAATCACATTTGTTTCACCTGCCATGGTATGAGAGAGTTTGTAGCCTTGCTACTTTGGAACTGTTGAGACAATGACGGCGGCGCTTGGGAACCAGGTGAGTGTGGTGTGTTTATTTATGAGCGCTCGTACCTTTCAAATAATGACAGTAGCACCTTACAGTTACTCTGAGATAGGTACCCCCATTCCATCGCTCTGTCAGCTACTGCGGTGACATATGTGTGTAGTGTATGTAGAAGTCAAAGATCTACGACAAAGATTATACACGATGAGCACTTGCTCCGGCACCAGACCAGTTAGTTGCAATAGCAGCACATAGTTCAAAATCAAATACTAGCATCAGCTCCAATACTAATACCAATAGGAGAGTCTCTTCACTAGTCCGCAGATTTCAAGATCCACAAAGTAATATACAAAGGTGGTATAACAAGGTGTACGAGACGAGCATTACTCATGCAAGACATACTCGTACTAATAGATACGAATACGAGTACATATGTAGATACAAAAATGCGGCAGATGGCGGAATTTCAATTAAAAAACGAATGAGAAACTGGTGCAACATCAGGTGTAACCTGAAGGTAATTCACCTGACATATACCAAAAAGCCAAGACATCAATAAGAGCCGTATGCTCAGCGAAGCAAGACTTTGCCGCCACATCTAAAAGCGAGATACCTACCCTTTCTCCTACCTCCCCGAAAAAAAAGGTTTGTGTTATCTTGACTGAGTGTACGTATTCATATACTCGTACCTACTATACGAGTATAGCTGCGTCGAAGTAATTATGCATATCTATCGTCTGACGAACGTACCCTCTGCTTAATTTGTGTACGCTCTGCTGACTTGTCATGTTGACGCGTTGAATTTATACTCGCGATTGCGTGTTTACTTTTAAAGAACGCTCCAACAGCTGTGGTGGGTACTCAGTCAGCTGCCTCCAAGAAAGCCAAGAGAATAAAAAAAAAACAAAAAAACAAAACGCGATTAAAAAAGCGTCTACCTTGACGGAATTAGAATGCAAATAATGCGGTACCGTGAATAGCTTTGTCAAGAAGACAAGAAAACTACAAAATATGGATGAAAGTGCGGTAATAAGCAGCGAAAAGGCATGCGAGAATGAATGTACTCGTATAGCGGCGCAGGTGTTGTATAGTTCTGATGGTTTTTAAGCTGAAATTGTTTTAGATTGTCGGAATCACAGAAGATTGAATTTTTTAATAAAGATCCGCAACCAACAAATTGGTTGATGGTATCAGTTATTAGGGTAAGCAGCCAAAACGGTCCGAAGTCAAGAACATTAGAAATTTAGTGAATGAATTGGCATTCGAAAGCGGGAAACGGAATAGGGAATACGATTTCTGGTTGAAACTTTGTCCAGTGAAAGGTTTCTTCGGGTTTAGATCATGTTTTTACACCTGATTGGTTATCCACAAGTAGGTCTGCCTGGATTTTTACAAGCTGGGGTAGTCGGCTTGCTTATATCTTCAGATCTCAACTAAGTTCAAGAAGCAAGCTTCAAATGTAAGTTACGATACCCTCATATTTAACGTAATTGCCAGCTCCTAATAGGAAGCAGACGATACTGTGCGCTTGCTCTGCAAATTGAAAACACTTTTCATTCAACAAGGCCATCTGCTGAATAGTAGACTTTACGTGCACTTCTTACCCTGCAAGAGTACACTTGCGATGACTGATGATACTGAAAGATACTCGCCTCTGCAAGGATACTTTTTAAGGGTGTTGTGCTTGCCTTGGCATGGCATTAGCCAACTCCAAACGAATGACAAAGTTTCCAAGCTGACACTCCAACAACAATTTTTTTCTATTTTTAACTCTGCAGGCACAGCTTGTGGCTAGGGAATAACTCAGATTTTTTTGACAGCGGGTAATTCGCTTACATTTAAGCACTTTTCACGGTTTTTCTTTTAATGTCCTTTTCACGCATCCTAAACCATTTTTCCCCCAAACTTGTCTCTTAGTAATTATTTAAATTTTGTTTTGTATGTACAGATTCAGAGCCACGAAATGATAAACAAATTTTTGCTCCACCATTGCCATTGTTTTCGTTTTCTTTGTTTTCTGAAAATTAGCATTCAATTTACTTTTCATTTAATCCTTTTCCTACACATTCGCAGGGTAATGCTGTCTGAATAAATAAACCGTGACCTGTTGTTTTAGCTTTGCTTACCCAGTTTCCCAAAGTGCCTCATGGAGTACGAGGAGGAGAGAAGCACTTCACCTTGTACTAAAATTGCCTTAAAGGTTACTACCAGCACCAGCACCAGCACCAGCACCAGCACAAGCACCAGCAGCACATAGACTCGGTTTAACTCTTTTAAGGGTGTTCTTTGAAGGGGTGCTAGGTTATGAATTTAATTGTCAGAAGCAGCACCTGTTCACAGAAGACCGTCTATCTGTTCCCCCTTTTGAAGTAATTTACTTTGGGTTTATGTACACATAAAAACGGAGTTTTGAAGTATGCTGCCTGCCCATTGAGCTAAGCAAACTTTGTCCAATATTTACCTGTTGGTACTATGTAGATGCCTTCCTACGGATAAATGTATCAATATCATCCGGTCCAGAGTAATAAGTCCAAGGGTACAGCAGTTTTGTTTGCCTTGGTTTTCCGTTGCGCAGTACGAATCTGTATCTGAAGCTACAGTGCATCACATCGCCCAGTGATCTCATTCTGTGTGCCCACTACTGGTGCATTGCATGAGAGAGGATGCCGCCGAGTAATAAATCTCCAAGTGTGTGTGTTTTATTGACACGACATATCCGAAGTCGTGGAAGCTGAAAAACCAGGCGTTACCAAAGGGGATCAGAGGTATCAGAGGCATTTTAAGAGATACCACCTCCGGCAGTAAAACCTATAGGCAGATTTTAACGACGATATACGGTAACAAGGTGTTTTGACAGTCCGAAGAAATATCTGCAGCTTCTATCTGAGTGGTTGTCATCAGAGCCGCCATAGCATGTCGATGGCATGCTGTCTTATATCGGGTTCTGACTTTATTTCATTTTTCAATTGACAGTCGTTCTTCATGGGTTTAGTGGTGTGCTGTATCGGGTCTTAGTGATCTTTGAACGGTAGGTGGGCGTTAAGCTGCCGACCGGACGTGTTTAAATTATTTCATTCGACAGAATCAGCGAGTGGTAATCGTAAAATGGATTTAAGTAGTTGTGGGTACCTGACTTGTGAATGAATCTTGCAGCGCCATCTCTATTGGGCATGTAAACAGATTTCTAAAGATTGCCGATTAAACATCAACAGTTTAACCATGCTGTAGAATTCTGCAGAGGAGTACATGACATGGCATAAAGTGGAGAGTGAAACGATTTCGTTGGATTAGATCGGTTGGTAGGTTTATTTAATTTAATATCAGAATGTAAGGGATGTCAATTATAACAACGAGGACGATCAAAGAATTTCCACGCTTAAACAGAGGAGTCCTGATGTTAATAACCACCAAAGCAAAGAAATTAATGTAATCTCCGCACAAAACTTTCTGATGAATGAATTCTCTTTGTAACGTGCAACACATATACTGACGCGAACGATTTTTGGAGACGATATACCAGTGTTCTACATCTATCTTCATTTTGTATAATCTTGCGGGTCCCTACTTTTTAAGAAGATTGTAGGTGACCTGATCTGATCTGCGCAACTAAGTTCTCGGTGTTTGTCAATAGATGTCTCCAGCATCAGTGCTGGTCGATTTTGATATATGCATAACGTCATGACAAATTGTAAACAAACCGTTTTGACAGATTAGTGATGTCGTTTTGGTATCAAATACTTTTGGTTGTGTGAAAATGTCTGATTTTGGGCCAAATAATCGTCATTTGCCGGAAGTGTTGATTTTCTTCTTTCATTCGAAGAAAACGGCGGCTGAAGCGCATCGAGAGCTTCAAAAAGTTTACGGAAATGCTGCTCTAAGTGAAACAACGTGCCGTGATTGGTTCCGTTGCTTAAAAGACGGTGATTCCGATAATGACGACCGTCCGCGTGGAGGAAAGCCAAAATCCTTCAAAGACGCTGAATTGGAGACATTGCTCGATAAGGATCCGTGCCAAACACAAGAAGAGCTTGCTTCAGTATTAGGAGTTACGCACCAAGCCGTTTCCAAGCAATCGCATGCATTGGGAATGATTCAAAAACAAGGAACTTGGGTTCCTTATGATTTGAAGCCAAGCGACGTTGAGCGTCGTTTTTTCTCCTGTAAACGATTACTCCAGCGGCAAGGAAGAAAGGGTTTTTTCATTGCATCGTAACGGGTGATGAAAAATAGATTTATTACAGCATCTCGAAGAGAGGAAAGTCATGCGGACTGTCCGGTCATGCTTCTACGTCCGCGGGGGCCGAAAAATCACTTTGCGAAGGTTATGCTGTATATTTGGTGTGACCAGGTCGGTGTTATTTATTATAAACTATTCAAACCAAACGAAACCATCACTGGAGAATGGTATCAGCTGCGATTGAGCAGAGCACTGCGCAAAAACAAAGCTCGGCTTCATGTTGCCAAGCCCGTTTAAACCTACCTGGAAACGCTTAAATGTGAAGTCCTACCCCACCCGCCATATTCCCTAGATATTGCGCCGTCCGATTATTACTTGTTCCGTTCGATGGCACATGGTCTGGCTGATCGACAGTTCCCCTCATGTGAAGACATCAAAAAATGCCTTGATTCGTGGATAGTCTTAAAAGATGAACACTTTTACCGTAACGAGCTCTGCCAGAAAGTTGGGAAAAATTTGTAGGTAGCGATGGGCAATACGTTGAATGATTCATTTTTAACCATTTTTTCACAAAAAGTTGCATTTTCAGCAAAGAATTTAGAGAACTTAGCTGCGCACCTGATAGGTCGGAAGATAGGTTGTTGCATTTAGAGATAAGTTAAAATATTGCTTTCGTGTTTGGTCTAACTTGTTGTTTTACAGTCTACAAAAGTGGTCATATCTCCACAACTAGGTTTCTTTTTATCCTCTTCAAGGCTCTGATCGGGATTTGTTGCTTTGCTATGTTTTCACTTTTTGGTAAAACCTCAAAACATTATTCGTATTCCATATTTCTTTTGCTTCGTTTGTATAGCATCGTCCATCTCCTAGGGCAACCATCCGGTCGAACTCCTAGCAAACAATATGTTCGCATAGTCCTGAATTCTTGCTATTTGCGCTTTGTCAGCTAGCTTACTGCCAACGTTGCAAACACCGTCTTCATAACTTACGCCCATAGCTTTGAGATCTCCATTGCCCTAGTACAACACGAACTGACATTGCATTGGCATCATGCAATTGATTTTTGACTAGTACTCATTCGAAATGCCGCGTTATGCAAAACAAAACTTCGCCTGCTGCTAAAGTATGGTTAGGATTAACCTTGAACAGTCAAAGTCAAAGCTTAAAGATGTGGAGTTGGCGACAACGTTGGAGTTCAATAACAATGAAATGTAAACAAAATAGAAACGATTTCTCACCTTTTTTCTACCCTTAAGGCTACTTGTCAGTTCCTCAAATTTAAAAACTTACTGTTTCATACCCAAGGAGAAGAGATGAAAGTAATTTTGGGTTACATCTCATAGTATAGCTCATTTACAACGAAGATATGCTTAGTTACACTCAAAACACTGATGAACGGCCAAGGTACTTCGGTAGCAAGTCATTTTTGTGAAACAAGACCTCCAGGCCAGCAAAATTGCTCCTTACCACAACAAAGAACGCAATCCAATTTCTAAGTAATTAGATTCTACCTCCAACTACCTTCCTGACATTGCGAAACTTTTAATTTTACAACAACTCTGCCAGAGGCATGTAACATCAATGAGGACACTTTAGTCATCTGCCATTGTCTCTACTAATCACTATGTACTCGTGTTTGTTGCCACAACATCCG
Organism: Volucella inflata; assembly: GCA_928272305.1. Taxonomy (NCBI): domain Eukaryota; kingdom Metazoa; phylum Arthropoda; class Insecta; order Diptera; family Syrphidae; genus Volucella; species Volucella inflata. The sequence goes on along the minus strand of OV743717.1, from coordinate 4,007,933 downwards.
TTCAACAGACTACCTGGTAGAACGCTTGACTAGCTGAGCCAAATATTATGTTTTCTAAGAATTAAATGTTTTTGTGGCCGTTTCACAACAAACAACATAAGACTCCGGAACCACTAGAATACAAAACAGAGACTACATACTGATTGCAGTATGGCTACAGCTATAGAGATATACTCATAGTCAAAGAGTTCTGGGTAAAATTATGTTAGTCCTCCTCGTTGCCAATGGTTTCGCATCGTGGTGATCACTCTACCGGAACATAATTATGTTCAGAAGTATTCCATTGCTGCTGATTCCCCTTCACAACTTCTACTACCACTGTTCAGTGTTCATGGGTGTTCCATGGACTGACCATGCCATGTTAACTAGCCAACATGGTACTCCTAGTCCAAGTCGTATATGTGAGTCTCTGCCCAAATATAAATTCACATTTTCGTTTGTACTTCCTCTTCTCAATTTATGACGAATGAATAAGTATGTATGTTTGAATGTATCTCTGTATGCGGGTATTGTTTTCTATTTTCCCATCCATCGTATCAATTTTTTGTTTCAGTCTGTGTATTTGTGGGTGCCATAGCCATTACCATATACTCCAGAAATTTTATTACCCGATTTCGAGGGCATCAGGGGAGATACCCCTTTGAACTACACCTCTGATGGACGTGCCTTGAACCTTGAGAAGTTCTTCTCTCTAAGTTCGCTTAAGTGTGCCCATTCTGGTCGCGTATGACTTTATTAGGAGTGCTTTGCATATCGACATCGATTTCCATTCACCACTGCACAAGAACGTCATTAACATGGATGCATCGTGTCATATACCAGTAAGCTGAAACTCAATGTGAAATCGAAAAACTTTTACTACAGCGCCTAGGTAGGGTAGATACGAGTACAGGGTACCCATATACAGAAACTATTGTAGTATTTTGCGTCGTTCTTGAGGTTGGAGAGATCTCTGGATTTGGTTTACGAGTATTGTAACCTGGAACTTGCTTACCTTTGGAAGGGTTTTTTTTTTTTCGTTTTTTGTTTTTTATTACCATACCAGAGTTGGGAGTCTTGAGTATCGTCTGGCTTATATAGGAAGCTCTTTGTTGTTAAGACTGTTGAAGGGCTTCTGCGGTTTTTGCATTAATTTATTGCAAAGCCAAACGATGACGAGCAGTAAGGATTTGGTTATTGGAAACCGTAGGCTAAACAAGCTGACTGGTGATGGTAGTGGTGCTTTGGTGGTTACACTACCAAAGGGAGAGATAATCGTGAGCAATAGTTTGTTAACCTAAGTTTACATGGAGTACGTATTGCTTCAAATGAGAAACCTTCGTCTGCGGTATGGCTAAAAGGAACATTATCTGTGGAGTTCTCTGTCTATATCCGACTGGAGTTTGGGTTTAAATATCTTCCTTCAATGAAGGGATTCGGTACATGCACCGTTGAGCTTATAGCTTGTGGTTGTGGGATGTTTTCAAATTAATTTAACGACTCAAAAGCCATGCAACACGGAAGGGATATAAAGATGGTGGGTAGGTAGGTGGGCTCAGCTGTTGCTTAAATGCTTACCACAAACAATGCATAATTCTAGTAGAAGGGGGAGAGAAAGAAAGAGAGACATTGGAGTTTTCATTTTAATGAGAATCCATTGATGGTTACCTGATTTGCATTGATACGATGCGTTGGTACGATGAGATTGTTTGCAAAATCTAGAAATGAAAAGCCAAATGAATGGGTTTCATTAAAAGTGCCAACAAAGGTCTTTCTGTTTGAATTGTTCGATACGCTTTGGCTGGTTCGAAATAGCAATTTGCAGTGAACGTTTATAAAATGGACTTTCAATCACAAGTCATTTTTTTGAATGAACCTGAGCAGTGGATATATTCGTACACCTAGAACGGACTCGCTGAAACAGAACACAATTCAAATTTTTTTTTTCTCCAATTCATTTGCTTCTCTTATGCCTCGCAGAACTTTCATACACACTTGCTGTTTAGAAATTCTGAAGCAATTTCATAAGGGGGGGCCTGAGACAATGTACTGGTTATAAGTATTTGCTCATTTGAATAGAGGTTTGTATATATCGGTCAATGGTATCCCTACATGGACAGATTTGCCTTGAATATCTTCATTATCAAGAAGGTGATCCAGTATGAAGTTGACAGCGGATTTAGAGTGTGTTCTTAGGGATCTTTCCACAAGCAACCAAAGATCAACTCCAGTAATAACGTTGAAAGAAAGTAGGGCAATTGATAGATTAAGATAAAGTCGTAGCCTGCATAGCGCAGATCCAGTAACATAAAAATCTGTAATATCATAGAATTGCAATGTCCTCAACTCAAGGTTATGATGAGCTGCTTTGGAGAGGATTTAGTCAAAGGGTGGCTTAGTTGTTTTTTTCTGGACACTCTACTAGCCCTCATTTGAGGAAACCCCAGCAGATTTTCTGAAAAAAAAAAATCATCAAGATACATTTTTCCGTGGCTTAGTAGTCAAATTAGTTGTACAGCAAGAGCAAATTGGTTTCCTTATTCCCTTGATCCGTACAAATCCTTCTAAGTTGCTAACAATGAAGCCAATTCTTCTTCACGTACCAACTATACAATGGCTTATGTAGCTTGAGCATTCATTTACGTGTAGAAAGCGGTATCGGTATCATTCATTAGATTTGCAAACTGCATGCTTCGGTGACAAGATACACCATAAATGTGAATTTCCAACCCTTTGTCTACCTCATTGTGAGGCAAATACAGTTAATAGTTATCCTTGGCATGAAGATTGATTATTCCGTCACAAATATCCTCAATGTCTGTGAAAATGCCTAACAGGTACTTCTTCTTCTTGAACGCTCTTTCAGTTCTAACCACCGGATTATGAAGTGCAGTCTCTTAAGATCTTCCCCACCGATTTGCGTGTTGCATTAAGAACAAAGGATGCATTTCTGAAACAACGATTCCTCTTTAGTCTAATTCATGAAAACTGCCAAGAAGCGATTCAGCTTTTAAGCACCTTATGCCAGTGAAGGGGATCCTAAAGTGATAAATCAAGGAAGCACACTTCAGCAGAAAGCAACTTCAACTTGAACAATTTCCAAACAAAGTCATAATTATGCACGAATAATCGCTGGGGCTTGAAGTATTCATTTTGGAAATAATTATCTTTCTTCTCAAATGAAACAGTTTCTAGTTTTTAAAATAGGCTGTCTTGACGGAATGGATTGGAAGAACAACATGTAAACTACACAACTACACAACTCCTATACAAATCATACCGAAATCATAAATATTTTGACTCGTATCCACAAAACTAGTATCATCCTTCATCATTTTCCCAGTCTAGACCACCGGAAAAGTGATCACTTACTCAAGGGGGTAATCGATATCCTAATCGTCAACTCTGCATGATACGACTATCTATGACAAATCGTAAGATGCATTGCATTACTATATCATTCTAAGCCAAACCAAACCATGCCGTGCCGTAGTACCATTTGAAACTTGTCTTGTATTTCCGGCAACAGTAATTTCCCGTATTACTGGTTCGGTTTCCACGGCACTTCCATCATACCCCCCACCACATCTACTGACTGATTGTATGCTCATTACTGGACATCATTGTGATAATACTGCAACGCATCCAACACCCAATAGCAGTAAGAGTCGATCCCCTCGTGGCCAACACTATAATTTATATTAGTGGCAAGCGATTCAACTTTTTCACAACCCCTCTCGCCCCACCCATTCAACAAGTACACACAAGTACACAAATAAACAAATAACCATTACGCGACTATGCACAGTCGTTAAAACCGATAAGTCGACTGCGTTTGAATGCTACGTTGCCACACGTAATAACCGTGACTCCCCTCAAACGTTTTCAACTATTCAACCTGTGTAATTCTCACTTTGACCTATTTTACCATTTCTGACCATCAAAAGAAGACTATAATGAATGCAATAATGAAAAGAGGAAGGAATAAGCCCCACAGAAAACGAAGCAGATGAACTCGTTCAAGTGGTAAAGACACTCGTGCCTCAAAAAACCACCAAAACGACAATAACGTTGCTCGTCAAATTACCAACGGAAAACGACCAATTATGCGTATCTATCGGGTTAATCCGATTACATTGTTTGAATAGCTCAATACGGAAGTTAACAGACATATTCCTTTACAACGTTCACACATACCTTTTCGATTTTAAGCTTCAATTGGTAACGCCAGTAGATTCTGCTTGACATTTGTCATTCAAAAAATTGCATTTTAAACACTCAACCTACTCGTATATGAAACCGGATTTGAAGCGCATCTCTTGCATAACACGTACTATTTATTTTTTATTTTTTTTATAGAAAATCGTTGCCAAAAATAACAATATTCGTCCTGGCTACAAATTTGGCCAATTGTTAAGTCTTGTTAAGCCCATAGATACGACGGCAAACCGGAATTGATCAACCGCAAAAATTGCAAACCGGAATACTCGTAGCTGCGTCATTCGAAAATTTGTGCGCGACCATAAATGAACGAATTACTTAAGAGGAGTACCTTTTAAAAATGTGCCTTGGGTTTTTCTCTTTTTTTAATTTTTAATTTTTTTTTTATTTTTTTTTTTTGTTAATGATGCAAAAGCCGATTAAATTGTTTTGCTAAATGAAATGAAGAAAAGATATAAATGAGTGGTAGAGGGAAGCAAAAGCATGGTGTAGTGGTAATGACAGGTGCGTAGCGTATTGAGGCGCCTTCTTTTTATTTATTTTTTGTTTTGAAGAACGTCGTTGGAGAATACCGTATACGTGGGTTTAAAGTTTGATGTTGGTGATTAATTACTTTTTGCTCTTTACTGTTACTGTATGGTTTTGTGTTTTTTTCGGGGGGAAAATCCCATTTTCCAATTATAGATACGAAGACCGGATTTTACTGTAATGTGGCCTTCAAAAACCGGCAAGTAGTGTGTTGAACTTTTGTGTTGTGGTTCAGGGTTTTTCTCTAATGAACTCCCAATGCAACAGTGTGTTGTGAAACAATACAACATTTAAGGCCAAGGGCTGAGTTAATTGAGGAAATGTGTGGAGATATATGAAACATTACTTCAGTCTTAGATATGTTACGGGAGTGTACGAAAAGTTTGGTCATTGTTGGTTACTCACAATCCTAAATCAGCAGCAGTAATTTTGTTTTAATATAAGCAATCGAATCAAAGATACTTCATGCCCTAAATCAGACAATGAAATTGAGTCATTTGTCATTCAATTTTGAAATAGCCCAGCTAGGGCTACCACTGCAAACAAACAGTCACTACACAAACTAACTCAATAGACACTCTACTATTCTGGTGGGTGGTGAGCAAAAAATAACTTAATTTGGTTAAAGCATTAGGCATTACGGCCATAGGTTTGAAAATTACAAACAACGATGAGTCTTAGGCGCGCCAGACCTCTGACAGTAGTTAGAAAAACTCAATTCGTCCAAGCCATCGGTTGATACGTCCTTAATATCAATATTTGGCTCGGGCAACCTATGGTCGTATCTCTCTAAGGAATCGTAGAGCAATGCACTTGCTCTACAGTTCAGTTAATTGCTGAACCCGAAGGTTTGCAATATTTGTTCACAATGTCACGGCTAAATATCATGTTATTGATGGATGAAAGATTGGCCACATCCTTGAAAGAGTATCTTTTAGGAGTATTTTGTTTAATATAATAATGAAATGCCATCTTGCCGTCGAATCAGGAAAATGGTGTATTCTGTATGGTGCCAACAATGTCATTATTGTTGGCGTACCCCATCATCAATTTGAAATAAGAGAAGATACTAAAATTTCATTTCATTCTAAATAACTTGGAAGAATCATTCAATTCTTATCATCTAACTGCGTTTCAAGTCGCCACCAACGCAGCTATTCGCCTTTAAGTGACTCCACAACTTTTTGGCCACACAAATATTCTTAACACATTGGGAATCCTACCGGAAAACATCGACTACACCATACCCAAACAATGGTTTGACAAGACCTTCAACATAAGCATTCGCTCCAGATCCTTCTGGTAGGAACATGACTTCTTGGATGACAACTCAATCCATTCCTACACCGACAGTTCAAACACCGATAGTGGGGTGAGTGAAGCCTGATTGGGGAGGCAATCACTGTAACTTGTTCCAGGCGGAAATTCAATTCTGGCAATTAGGGAAGCCCTGTCCTGGCTGAAGAAATACTAGGTGGGATGAAAAGTAACCTCCTTAACCGTCAGAATGCGCTGTTACTGCGAAAAAGGTTATGGTGCCCTGAAGTCCGTTCATATTTAGGCAGACATGCCAAATTTCAGTGCGATACTGTCTTTAGTTTTGTTTTGACAGCTTATTGTTGTTGACGTGTTTGGCATCATGTTGAGTATGGACAAAAACGATTTTCGTTTTCTCTTAAAAAATTATTTTTTGAGAGGCAAAACGGCGAAGGAAACAAAAGAAAAGTTGGATAAATATTATGGGGCTAATGCTCCGTCAGATTACACCGTCAAATATTGGTTTCGAGAGTTTCGTGGTGGCCGCAACTCCACTACCAATCAAGTCCGCAGCGGCAGGCCGTCCGATGCGGTTACAGAGGACAATGTCAAAAAAATACATGAAATGGTGTTGGCTGACAGAAAAGTGAAGGTGCGCGAGCTAGCACATCCCACAAAGATTAGTATTGAGCGCACACGCACATGAAAAAGTTATCCTGCTGCTGGGTGCCGCGCATGCTCACTCCTGACCAAAAACACGAACGCGAGAGCACTTCGAAAGAGTGTTTGGACTTGCTGATGCGGAATCGGGCGGACTTTTGGCGTCGATTGGTAACTGTTGATGAAACCTGGATCCAATTTTACACACCAGAGAACAGAATGAGTGCCCAGCAATGGACTGAAGTCGGCACGAGTGCTCCGAAGCTGCCGAGGGAGGTTCAATGGGTCGGAAAGGTTATGGCGTCGGTTTTCTGGGATTGTCATGGCATACTCGTCGTGAACTACCTCGAAAAAGGAAAAACCATCAACAGCGAGCGATTGAAGGCCGAAATCGCTGTAAAACGGCCTCACATGAAGCGAAAAAAAATTTTGTTTTTGCAAGACAATGCGCCGGCGCATACATAAGAGCATCGCAAACCACGGCTAAAATCAATGACTTACGGCTCCAATTGCTGTCGCATCCACCGTATTTGCCCGATTTGACTTCCCCGGCTCATCAGTAAAAAATTCAGCTCACGCGAGGAAATCATCGACGCCACGGACGAGTATTTTGCAGACCTTCCGGAAAATTACTTTACGGACGGGATCAAGAAGTTGGAAAATCGCTGGAATAAGTGTATCAAGCTAAAAGGGGACTATACTGAATAAAATACAAAAAAACATTTTTAAAAAAAATTGTTTTCATTCCCAAGGAGGTTACTTTTCACCCCACCTGGTATGTAATATCTGCAATGAATATCCGCACTTTTTCCGATAGTCAGACCGCTATCAAATCCCTGGACTCATGTTCTATTAATTCAAAAAGTCATGGACTCCCGATCATCTCTCATAAAAATGGCGGAGTAGTTAAACAGTCACCTTTGCTGGGTGCCGGGACATAGAGATATTCCAGGGAATTGTAGAGTCAACGAACTCGCCAAAATTGGAACCACTGTACCCATTACACCTAAAAAAGGTAACATTGGTATACCTATCGCTACGCGCAAACTAGAACTAAAGCTGGATGCTAGTAGAAGAACCAACAATAGCTGGACGATTGGATCGGCCAAACAAATCTGGCCAAAACTAGATCTGAATCGCTCTAAGAGTTTCTAAATAGTAACACTGCTTTCCCTTCCAACAGCCACTTTAACCTAACCTATCCTAACCTTACAGCTTTTCATCAGTGATATTCAAAAAGGTTGAATAAAATTTGCTTGTGAACGCAGATGACATTGATATAATTGAACGAACGAGGCAAACAGTCAATGAAGCTTTCGTGAGCATTAAAGCAGAACAAAGTACAATATACTCGTAAACATACTGTCATTTGGATCACAAGCAGTTATAACTTCGAGCAAATTAAGGCTTTTCTAATCTACTTTCATCTCGATCCTGCTTTATGATTAAATTAATATATCTTGGCCCTTGTCAAAAGCGGATGAAAGAAGTGCATGAGATTTTTTGTGAGTTATCAGGCGACAAATCAAACGTCTGAGATACATAACATAAATATACGTACGAGTAGTTAAGCCATGTTGAGAAAATGGTCAAAGAGCCTTCGATTCTAACCTAGAAGCAGAAGACGACCACAGTTAAGTCGACCAACTTAGAGTCCAGCTTTGGAATCAGCTGGAGAACAATTGCGCAAGGATTGTTGATTTAGGCCCAGGTTCACTGTGGACTATTGCGTCACTTTGGAAAAATAAATGAACTTTGCAAACATACCGAATCCAGATGGATGTGTTTTTTTGATCAGCAGAACACCAGGTGCCTTTATTTAAATTGATGTATTCGTATCTGCTACGAACTACAATATTCCTTGCGTTAAATCATCGACTTGTTGTAAGCTTATCAGCCATGATAAGTAAAAAATTGTTTTGAATTCATAATCCACAAACTCACTTCTCAACTCACACAATACAGAAAAAGTACTTTAGGGCCACAGTTGTCTCATTCATTTATAACTTTGTGATATTTAAGCTGAAATACATTGTACAAAGTATTTTAAAACTCAATCTCATTACAATCAGAGAATGTAAACCTCTTCCTTCTACTAGCAGTCCTCTATATTTTTTAGTATAATATCCCTAAGGTAAATTGCAACTTACTCGTAAGCCATTAAAAAGTTGAAACTTTTGTGGTGTAACCGCGTTTCTAAGATACCCAAGCAATTTAATGAGAGCGCTATCCCGTGAATACTGCAGAATTTCCTGTTAAAGAGAAAATTCAGTGGAAAAAAATAAATACGAGTAACAAACAAACTCACGTTTCACAAAGTTTCCTTTACCAACATAGCTAATGTTTGAGTTCACTCTTACAAATGCATTCCACATTTGAACTCGAGTACTCGTATATACGTTGTTAGATAGATTCCTTCAGGGGATAGAGAAACAAACTCATGCGAATTGACGAGATTACTGCGATTTCAGTATTTCACTGGAATTAGCAAGATACGCAAGTATTCAACGTTGCCAAATTTGAGGGTATTTTGAATGCAAAGTAGAGAGGAGAATATGAGTCACAGATCCGATGACTCGATTCTGGGGATATGGACTTTATGAAAGCGTAATCAAAATCAAACAAAAGCTACTTGAAGTTTTCCACACGAAAATTGTTTGTGTCGCAGTTCGATTTACGAGTCTCTGCAGATGTTCTCGTTCAACTCCGCGGTGATTAGTTCGAGATATTCAAGATGGTAGCCTTGTGGTGCATTTACAGCTGCAATTAAGAGATCGTCGTTGAAAACGTGTTCGAAAATGGATTGAGGATACTGTTGGGTGGAAACGGTTTCATGCTGCTGTCATCTAAGCCTTATAACAAACATTGGCCTCTAATGATGACCTTATGGTAATCCTGTGTTCCTGTTTCGACTGGGTATGCCTTTCACTGATTCATCTCTCTCCTAGGTACGTATTTTGACAACAAATTTCTGGCTGGATCCTGGGTTTCATAATTCTAAACTACAATATGGGTTCACCTGGGTTGTGGCGGCTTTTATTTCAGTAATTGAAAACGTCTGTTAATGACACAAAAAATGGCATTAGGAAATATGGACAAAGCTCAGCCGTTTTACTCTTTTTAAGGCTCTCAGTACTCCTCCATTAAGGCACCTTTACTCCTATAGAGCTTTTAAAAATATTTGCAGCGATCTACTCGTTGGAGTTAATTTTCGACCATTTTGCTACACACTTCAGCCGATATTTGGGGAATTTCTCTTTCAATATTGGCTCTTAGCACGCCTGATGTCTCTGGCTTGTTGGTATAAACCAATGACTTGAAATAGTCCCAGAGGTGTCAAATGGCATAACTGAGCTGGCCAATTGACTGGTCCACTACTTGAGATAACACGCTCACAAAACTTTGAATTCAACTTTAATGTGGCAAATCGCGCCATCCTATTGACGTCTCACAAACGTTGAGTGCACTTAATAAAATGCTTAAAATAGCATTCCAACATGCCTCGATAGCGATTTCAATTAACTGTAACATCACGTACGAAAAAATACGGCCCAATGACGCCGCCATCATGAAAACAACGCCAAAAAGTCAATCATTTCTGTTTCAGTCGTTGGGCTTTTGAAAAGCCTCACTGTTTTCGACAACATTTCTTTCAGCAATGGGGTCCAATTCTGACTAAATAGCTACGCCAATAAGCAATATGGAGTACGGAGCAACCGCTTTGAGGTCCCTTTGGGGCTACGTAAAATCTACAATCTACATGGGTAAGCCCGCTACGATTGTAGAATTAGAGGCCAACATTACTAGAGTCACTGGTCAAGCACCACTCGTAATTCCTCGACCGCGTCATCGAAAATTGGATGTTTAAGATGAACCTTGATACTGGGTTTCACTCGACCACCACTATGAAACCTCTGGTTTGATGACAAATCCCGGCAAGTACATGCATCCATGCAAAACGCACGCAATGCGGCGCTGCAAAGAAAGACTAGAGCTGCTTACGAGCTCCATGAGTAAAAGACGAGAGACAAACACCGGCTTCACAGGAGGAAAAAGAAAGAGCAAGAGAAGCGCGTGGTCGAGGAAATTTTAGAGATGCTACTCAAGGAATGAGATTCGAAAGTTTTACCAAAAGTTAGAAAAAACATGCCACTGACACAAACTCCGAACCGCAGCCTGTAGAGACCAACAAGGGAACATCGAAATAGAGTCGCAGTCAATGCTGATAATCTGGAAAGATCATATTTGTAGACCGTATAACGGCGAAGACGAAACAGATAGAATGAACCTTTCAACCTGGACGATGTAGACCAATAATTCCGTCCACCCGACCGGGGTGAAGTGAAGATAGCAGTATCTAAGCCGAAGACCAATAAAGCTAAGCTACTCGGGCGGATGGACTGACTTCCGAGCTCTTCAAAACGGCAGGGGATGACTTGATAAGGGGCACATACCAACTCATACAAGATCTTATTTGCCGTTTTGTGTGAACGCCTGAAGCCCTTCGTCAACAACTTGCTAGGTCCATACCAGTGTGGCTTCAGGCCAGGGAAGTCCACCATCGACCAAATATTCACACTACGGCAGATCTTGGAAAAGATCCATGAGCTTCAGATCGATACACACCACCTATTCGTCGATTTTAAGGCCACGTATGACATAGAGGCGAGCTATACAAACTATTCCGTCTGTTCAGGATGACGATGGAGAATGCACCCTGCTCCATCAAGGTCGGTAAAGATCTCTCCGAGACTTTTGATGTCCAGAGAGGATTTAGACAAGGCGATGCGCTGTCATGCGATTTTTTCAACATCGTACTTCAAAGAATAGTGCAAAACTCACACGCAAACCCAAGAGGCACAATCTTTCAAAAGTCCATCAAACTACTCGCATATGCCGACGATATTGACATAATCGGAAGAAAGCTGCGTGATGTCAGTGGAGCCTTTTCAAGTATTGAGACGGAAGCGGCAAAAATTGGTTCAGCGGTCAATGAGGGCAAGACTAAGTATATGCTGTTAAGCAAAAAGGACACTGAACGCAGACGTCTCGGACAGAACGTCACCTTCGACAGGTATAACATTGAAGTAGTTAAGAACTTTGTCCTCCCAGGTTCCGCTTTAAATTCAGACAACGACACCAGAAGGCAATTGAGTAGCAAAGTCCTCTCTCGAATAACAAAAGTCACCCCTTATAAGACCGCAATAGTCCCAGTCCTGCTCTATGGCGCAGAGGCATGGACATCATCAAAAATGGATGAGAGTGCTCTTGGTTGTTTTGAGAGAAAAATTCTTCGAGTGATCTTCGGTCCCGTCTGCATCGACGGTGTGTGGAGGAGGAGATGCAACGACGAACTGTATGGATTGTACAGCGACATCGACCTAGCCCGAGTGAAGAAACAACGACTGAGATGGCTGGGTCAAGTAGAGCGAATGGACACCAACTCTCGGGTCTGAAAAGTCTTCGAAACTGCTCCCGAGGGGCAGCGCAGTTTGAAAAACCAAACTCGAGTAGCGCACGCAAGTGGAAGGGGACCTCAGCAAACTTAGCGTGAGAAAGTAGAGACAGCTAGCAAAAGATCAAGCTAGCTGAAGACGCTCGTTGACTGAGGCCCATGTCCACCCCGGACTGTAGCCCCACCTAAAGTAAAGTAAGTTAGGATGAACCTTGATAGCCGTACTTCGATCGTTTTCTTCAATAAGTTGGTTGTTTTGTGTGCTGTATGGTACGTAACGCAATCCTTCTTTCTTAAATGACACTGACAGTTTGCAATCTGACATTTGGTTTGACAAATATAATGGTCGGAACTTAGTACTAGGTTAAGAAAACACCCTCTGGAGAGTCAGACATTAAGTACCTATCGTTTTTGTTTGGAGGAAAAATTCAAACCCCACACTCGATACATTTCTCTTGCTTGCTATCTGGATTTTTTTTCCCCTTAATGGGACCATTCAACAGGTTACGTGTCACGGTATGCAAATTCTCTTAAAAAAAGTTAATCGAACGTCGAGTATGTTAAATGTTTGGTTTTGGGATACCGCATAAACAATCCAAGAACCTTTACATATGTTTATATGTAGTTTATCGTCTATTACCTTTGGGAAGAGGCTCCACCTTCCCCCATTAGCATGGGAATAGACCATTAACTTAAGAAAATTACAAACTGGCGAAGAAGAAATGATTTTATTTTTTTTTTGTTTGTTCTTTGTGTTTCGCAAAAAAGCAAGCTCATTAGTGAAATTTTATATTTCCAAAAAAAAAAAAGCGATTAAACAAAATAAAAGTCTTGGGAATAAAAGTTGGATTGCCATTGGGGATTAATGTCTTTTTGGAAACGATTGTATGTAAGAGTTTTGCTGGTTGGTTTTTTCTGAACGACGGTAGTTTATGATAGTTAATTTTAAACGGCTTGTGAAGAATTTTCCAAGTGATTAGGGGAGAAAGTTTTAACGAGTTTGAAATGCAATGACAAGGTTCATTTAGACGGTGTTTAGCCAGGTAAGGTGATCTTAATCAAGTTTTCAAAGGAACTAATGTTGGTGTTAGTTATTGGTTTATGCCGCACATAGCCACCAGGTAGACAGTTGCATTGCAAATACACTAGTATATTAAGTCACATCAAAGTTGAATGTTTCAGAATCAGCTTGATGAACTGAGAAGACCTACCAAAGGCTGGTTGTACGATCCCCTCGACACAATTCAGGGTTGATGCCCCAATAATAACGTTCACATCGATTAAGATGTCTAGCGCCAAAGTAGCCTCAACGAGACGGATTTAGGCTGCGACACACTACAGACTTAACTTACCTCAATATTCACAAGGGAGTTTGGTGATTAACACAATGTGCTCCTTCAGCACGAGAGATGTCTTAACAATCTGCTGCTAAAACTACTACTCAGCTGCAGACAAGGTACACCCACTAATGCCTCTAGAAACAACGCTTTGAAGTTTTATTAAAGGCTAAAAGGAATGTGTCTAGCCAAGAAGACCCGAAAAACGATAGAGACGATTGAATTCGGTACTGAGAATATGAAAAACTTACTTCTTTTGCCTGTTCAAAGACAGTAATGATACAAACTTCGTTAGGTGTCAACACAACGTTACATTCAACAACAACGACAGTAGCAATATCCAAGTTTAAGACTTTCCGAGACGATGGAATAATCGTCACGATGTTTTTGGTGAACGAATCGTCAGTGGCTTTGACGCAACGTTCGTTTCGTGGCTGTTTTCCTGACTTCGACTCTTAGAAACTGGAACAACGTGAAACTAAGCAAGCTCAGGAAGGCCTCGTACCCCTTATTCAGCCGAAAAAATTACCTTCCGTTTAAGAATTTTTTTAGAAATTCCTTCTACATCAACCAGATGACATGGCACGCAATTGGCCATTCCACGTAAATTTTTGCGACGCAATTTGGTGAACGACTTTAAGATATTTCCTTACAAATTGCAGACAGTCCATCAGCTGATGGCTGATGACCGTGCATCGCTTCTAACCAACGCTCAGGCTCCACCTATGTGGATACGTGAACTAAGAAATTTTAAAGTGAAATGTAGAAAAATCCAACTAATGCAGCAATCGATGTATATGGAATGTTAGTAGCGAGGCGACTACCAAATTACATATTTGAGGTTAGTTGGATTTATAAAGAACAACAGATTTCAAAGTAATTAACAAAACTGCAATCAGAGCAAAATATCAAAGGATCCATAGGTCCAGTCTTTATAAAAATCAAACGTTCAATTCTAATGTATACAAAGGCAGTAAGAACGCATACTAAGACTTAAGAAGTTTGCGTTGGAAAGACAATTAAGAGAGCTCTTGTCACTTTTTAAATTTCCTCCCTCTGCAAGTCCATTACTAGTGCACAAATCTTCGATTACGGCTGTTTCTGCCTATCTGAAGCAGATAGTCGATAGCCTATTTCCTTTTGAAAATTTAAACTCTAGTGTTCAAGATACTCCTTTGTACACCATCATTGAATACACAGATGCCATCCATACCTTATGACTTTAAGCCATCGCAAGAAGTACAAGGTGGCTCAAAATTAATCATCCTATAGGAAGATGTTATAATTTTTGCAAACGACGTCGTACGTCAATCATATTTGACACTTGAAACTTGGATAGCTGTAGTTTACAAACAGACAAGCAATGGAGTGCTATACTCCGCAAGAGCGTGGAATATTTGGTGTTAGCGCAGCGTGAATTTCGACGCGGATTTCCTAATCGTGTCGCGCCAATTGTGCAAACATTCCGGGACTTAGCTACTCGACTCGAACAGACTGGAACCATAGGAGATCGTGCAGGGCGTGGCGGCCACCGGACTGGTCGTTCAGCCGAGAATACCGCGGCTGTGACTGCCTATGTCGCTAAGAACGAAGAAACATCTTCCAGACGATGGGCCACGCAATTGGGCATTACCAAACGGACCCTAAAGCGAATTTTAGTGAAAGACGTACACCTGTTCCCGTACAAAGTGCAAACAGTGCATCAGTTAATGCTTCCTGACCGTCAGTCGCGTGCGAATTACTGTCAAGCCATCCTCAATCTCAACAACGAAGAGGACGATTTTGTGTCGAAAATCATCATCAGCGACGAGGCGCATTATCACTTAAGCGGTTACGTCAATAAGTAAAATTTTCATTTTTGGGGCACTGAAAATTCGCGTGTGATGCACGAAGAGCCATTAAATCCACTCAAAGCCACTATGTGGTGCTGCGTTCACGAAGGAGGAGTGATTGGGCCGTATTTTTTTGAGGACGCCATCGGCAATACGGTCACTGTTACTGGCGGAATTGGATGAGCGGGGCTTGATGAACATGTAGTTTCAAGAAGGCGGTGCAACTGCACACACGAGCACGAGCCACAATGGATATTATGAAGAAAGCGTTTGGTCGCGTAATCTCCCGGTTTGGCAATTTGGCATGGCCAGCAAGATCGGCCAGTATATAACCATTCCAGACTTCTATCTTTGGGGCTACTTGAAGTCGCGGATTTATGCCAACAAGCCTCAGATAATCGCAGCCCTTAAGGAGAATATTCGAGAGGAATGCGAAACTTATGGAAAATGCGATAAAACGGGCACAAATATGTATCAACACTGGCGGCAGCCACTTGGCGGATATCATCTTTTCCACTAACTATTCACTATCCGATTTATCGATAACCTCCACATACCTCTTGAGTACACCGAGGGTTTACCTGCAGCACTAATCGAAACTGGAATTAGCTTTTAATTTTAAGCAATATTCGGGCTTTTTGTTATCCGTCTAAGAATCAATTAGAGGCAAGTGTGCTGATAAACGCGTTTAGAAAGTTGCCTTCTTGCATTACTCAGCTCTGTAATGGTAGTTGGCCCATTTTGATTCTTGATCAAAATGTTTAAAGAAAATGCTTGAGATGTAGCTACGAGTACTTTGAGGTTTTACCTCTCCATTAAAAGCGTCGTTACGTACAGAATTCTGTGTGCTTCCACATACCGACAACCTTCCTAAGAAGACCGCAATCTGATCAGGTTGTCTACAATATGAAGTATGTTGTAGTGATTAATGTTCTGGCATATTTTACCATATTTACGAAATAATTTTCCTAATGTTCCCTCGATGGCTTGACATTGATGCTCAAATACCTTTAAGAACCTGATGCTTCGGTGGTTCCATCAATCAAGTTGTGATTACAATATACCAAGAAGTCATTGTGGCTGGTCCCTTTCAGGACATATGGTACTTTCCCCGTATTGTGACGTTGTTTCCAACTTCCCTGTCAATAATTCTTGAGTCCTTCGCTATCGAAAGAGACAAGCAGGCTCATAGTTAACAGAGTTTTAAAAGAAATTAACTTCTTTTAGTTTCAGCATTTCAACAAACTGGAAAGGCTCTCCCACTTATCTCCGTGATACACATGTATCTACAAATTTCAATATATCTAGAAAGTACTGAGAACCACGGAATTTCAATCAGAATACCTTTATCGATATCCCAACGGATATCCCTACCATAAAGATGTAAAATCTGAATTAAGATCGAATACACAGTTCCTGAAATACCTGCATCCGAGCAGATACGTTTTTCAATTTGTGCATTGGAAAGTTTGATGCCTTTCAATTTTCCATTCCAAGTATATTTGATGATATACAAGTAAATATTTGCACAGTTGTTGCGAGAGACATGATTTTAATTAAAACCTTGAAGTTTGTAATTTACTCAGCTCTTATAGAAAACAAATATTTGAGTCAATTTTTTGTCCGAGATACAATTGTAGACAATTGAAAACAGGGGAACGTTTGGGTTGAAATTGAGCAGAAATCTACGATGGTGTTTGTGACTTTAAGACACATGTAGGCTCACCTGAATCTCTAACCAAACTGTCATTTGTCAGCTATAAGCCCAAGTTCTCCAAATAAGCAGCATTCAACCGAAATGTATGTTTCGTAATCACTCGACAGGACACCTGTTCAAACTGTTCGAATACGAACCACATGTTCAAGTCAAGTTAATGTCACCGGTCATGGCCAGAAGGCAACTATTATTTTGTATCTTAATGTTTTGCCAACTTGCGGTTTAGATTGCTTGGATACTTCATTTCACCTTGATTTCGTTATGATTTTTATTATTACCAAACCGCCATCTCCAATCAAGTTTAGAGTCGTCGTACACAAACATTGATCGAAAACTACTCGTACCATAGATGAAAAGGAACACCAAACGAATCATGTGACATCAGAGCTCCTAATTGACTTAAGAGTGGATACATAGAATACCAGTCCAGGACCGGGACCAGGGCAAAAATCCAAACTACATAGCTCAACACACTAATTGCAATTTTATCGATTTTGAAAACCAATTTTTTATTTCATTTTATTTTCGTTCTCCACTATGTGACAATGACATGACGTCTGTCTTTCTTTCTTTTTTTTTTAGAAAACTTGAAAGTTGACTGTTGACAGCTTTCGGAATTAACCGTTATACTCGTATGTAGTTATTTCTAATGTGAGATTAAAAGTAGATCTATAAAAATTAATGTAGGGTAAAGTTTTTGCAATGAATATTGATTAGCATTTGATAGAAGGCATTTTGACAACAACAAAAAAGTGTGACCGTGACTTTGGAAATAACACAGAAACGAGTATGGAAAGACAAACATTATAACAATATAGACACAAAGGACAAACTTTTGAAAGTGTTCATATAGGTCTGTCTATGTACAATGTGCCATGAAATTTATTTATGAAACTTTTAACTAGAAAACTCAAAGAGGAGGTGAACCGGTTTAAAAATCAATACATCCTCATGGTGCATGCTGAATAGATATCTACTTACGATAAGGGCATGAGAAGTTTACTTTATTTGTTCACCTACTACCTCAACCTACGTTGAAGAGACATGTTTTGCTGACTTGATTGCTAAAATATGATGTTTAGCAATAATTCTCCAGAAGGACGACTTTTGACGCAAGAACAACAGTGACATCTATAGTCAGGCCAAGGCGATGCTGTCAGATGGTAGCAATAACTTCACTTGACAGCTTAAACCGGGCTTTACAATATCTAGCTAGGGGCAAGGAAAGGTTAAGGATTTACCACCTTGATCGAAAAGTTATCGGAATAAACCGGGGCGCTCCCATTGTTCCGTTTTGAGTTCTGTTTTTGTTAAGTTGGTACATCTGTTGTTGATATTCCCTCTAAATCTTAGCGTCAAAGCTTGACATTTACAAAAGTTACGTAGCCAAGTGTACATCTATCTCGGTGTGTGTGGCGATTTTTTCCAATTTTAGATATGATTGTAAATTTACAACAACGAACTTGTATTAAATTTTGTGTAAACAACGGATTTAATGGTGCGCGACCGTTGGAAATGTTGGAAAACTGTTTCGGCAACGATTCTCTAAAGAAAACAGTCGTTTACCAGTGGCACAAGCGGTTCAAAAGTTCAGTCAAAAAAGAAAGCAATGCTCACGGTTTTCATGGATTACAATGGTGTAGTGCATCATGAATTTGTGCCAAAAGGCCAGACAGTAAACAAAGAGTATTATTTTGGCGTTATGAGACGTTTGTGTGAAGCAATTCGCCGAGAGAGGGAACAGAATTGTGGGCAGAAAACTCGTGGATTTTGCACCATGATAACTCACCGTCGCACAGTGCCATCATTATTCGTAATTTGTTGACGAAAAATGCAACAGATACTCGAACCATCCAACAGCAACCGAATTCACCTGATATGGCTCCCTGTGACTTCTTCCTGTTCAATCAAGTTAACACACAACTACAGGGAACGCGTTTCAGCAGCCGAGAGGAAGTAATGGAAAAATCGCAGGAAGCACTGATGGACACACCGTAAACCGAATATAAAAAATGTTTCGAGGATTGGATCAAGCGCTGGCATAAGTGTGTAGCAGTCGATGGAGATTGCTTTGAAGGGGACAATATAGATTTAGATGAATAAACTTGTATTCTTAACTTTCCGGGAATCGATCCTTTCGATCAAGGTGGTATAGGATGGTTATTTTGTCAACAGCCCTTCCACGTAAAAAGTAATTTATAGGAAAAAATTATTAAAGTTTTGGATAATGAACTGCGTTCAATAATCATTTGTGAATGATTTATCAAAAGAAATGCTCCGCGGTATGGCTCTCACTTCCAAAGTAAGCGTCGCGAGGTATTATGTCACTCATACCTGGCAAACTTAAGTACTTAGGCTTCTTTGCTTATTCACAATATAGTTCATTCGCATCAAGAATGCTTAAAAAATGGATGCAAACGCTCCTAATGAAAAGAAAAACCTAAAGTGTTGTCAAGAAATACAATAGCGATTTTTAATGTCGTCCGTAAAGACTTGACTTTTCTAGGTCAGAATCTGGTCGAAAACATTTCTGAAGTGTACTAAAATAGGCTATTCATAAGCTACCATAAACAAGAGGTAAAGTGAATTACTTATTGCAGCGGTAGACACCAAAGTCAAATAGATTTCAAAACATAACTGAAAAACTCGGAGCAGTCTGTGGAGAACCACTGAAAAGCCAATAAAAGTCGGCCACAACTTTAGTAGGAAAAGCGGCTTGATCCAGGCGCTTAATTAGAGATGATCATAAACAAGGAGGACAAAACAAAAATAAAGGAATTGCAAAAGTTGTGCTCAATGATTCGAAAAGTTGGCTTCGTATTAATATGGCACTGGCAATTGTATTGTTTTGGAAAATCTTCAAGAATAAACTTCACCGAGAAAAATGCTTGTACAGCCTTCGAACTTATTGTGAAAAGATATGGTTTTCAGATCGACCACCTAGGCCCACCTTTCGCCATGTTGTAGATAAACTTCGTACTCTCTACTTTGCATACATTCTACGAGTATTACATGATGCGATGGGAAAAGAATGTCAAAGTTATGTGTGTACAGAAGAAACAGCAGTCACACTGAGGAAAACTGTGACGGAAGATCCGCAGCACTCAATTCACCCCCATCTCAACAGTTTGGCTATTGTCCATCCAATGTGTGGAAATATTTACAAAAAAAAATCCAACCTGCATCGTAAAGCTAGGCGGCAGACGGGAGTTCGCAAATCGGGCTCCTAACCAGCTTAAGGTCAGCCCTTATTTATATTGAAAAAGACGCTGCTCACTTTTGACTCATCGGGTTCGCCAACAACTACAACTGCAGATTTTGGATAAGGCAAATCTAGCAGAAAATCTTGTGAATTCATTACACCTACAAAAGTGCACAGATGGGTGTAATCTTCATGATGATGACTCAGTACTCTTAAAAACTAGTCCGTCACAGGCAGTCGGTAACCCTTCCGGATCAGTGACTATTTCATCAAAGATATGAACCAAACCGAAACGGATGAAATGATATCCCCGCGAGATGGCGCCTCGTGATATATGTACATACATATGTAAAGGGTGGTTTTTTAAGAGCTTAAGAACTTTAAATAATAATACAAGACAGAAATATTATTGGAATGAATTTCATGATATGATTTCCGGCATATGTCCGTCGCGGCTACGAGTTACATGGTCCATTCGATCAGTCCAATTTTTCACTATTCTTTGCAATAAACCTGCCGTATGGCGTCAATGGTGGCTTGAATATTGGCTTCCAATGTTTCAAGAGTTGCTGGTTTGTCGACATAAACCAATGACTTAACATAGCCTCATGAAAAGTAATCGAGAGGTGTTAAGTCGCACGAACAAGAGGGCCAGTTAACAGGACCACTTCTGTAAATACCAGATTGATTTTGCAATAAATTGATGGTTAAGCGTGCTGTATGGCAAGTTGCGCCATCTTGTTGGAACTAAATGTCGTCGATGTTTAGCTGATTAATTTTTGGAAACAAAAAATCAGTCAGCATGGCTCGATAGCGCTCGCTATTCGTCGTAACGGCAGCTCCTTCCTCATTTCGAAAGAAATAAAGACCGATGATGCCGCCAGCGAGTAAATCGCAGCAAACAGTCAATTTCGCTCCATACACGGCAATTTTGCTTGTTGACTTCATCACTAAACACAATTCTTCGATAAAAATGCTCATCTTCGGCCAGTTTCAAATTATCCCAATCAGCAAAAATGCGACGTGAACGATGGTCATTTGGCTTTGTCATTCGCTTCGAAGGAAGCGAATTTTTCATGCAGCTAAAAAAAACCACCTTTTACTACCCATTGACTTTCTGAGAATTTGATTCAGCCACATCCTCTAACACGAAACGTATGGTCTATGTAGAGACCTTGTTATATGCTGATAAGCAGCAGAAACTCCTGGAAGCTAATAGTCATTGTGTTATTGTCGAAATAGATCCACAAACAGTCTAAAAAATGGCTAAAAATGGGACCAACATAGACATGAGAAGCTTGATGAATGAAACCGAATTCTAAAAATAAAATCAAGAATCAGTTTCAAACTCAAGTTTATTGGTGAAATAGTCTTAAGAGATTTTCAATTATTTTTAGTGGAACTTAGCTGGTATTGCCGGGGGTTGAGTTCGTTGAAAACAATGTCAAGTTGTCTGGGTTCAGATCAGGTAAGGCAAACGTCAACACGTTTTTGGCAAGCGATGGTAGCTTGAACTAGCAAATCAGCAAGAACTCAATGGTCCATCTGTTGATGGACATGATAAATTCAGAGTGAGCTGAAATTCTAGGCCGATCCAAATTTGGACGTTGCGTCAAAAAGTTATTTTGAATGTTTTCTTGTTGCTACCTAGGTCGGTTGTCAAACATTAAGCGTCGGTTAGGAGGACTTCCCCAAGTGTAATTTATAGATCTTACAGTATGTACACATTTCAGGGGTCAACAAAACATATTTCACTTGCTGGTAAAAAGCTTTTCTTTACCAAAAGTTGGGTTTTCGATTTATTGACATCTGCAGCCAACTAATGAGCTGCTAGGATGATCTTAGACAAACAAATAAATAGATATCTAAGAAAAAGAAAATAAGTAACAAAACCATACAAGAGACACCATTCCGTAAATAAGTTGGACAAATTCGGATGGCCTTCTCCGATATAGAGCCAGTATGACTTTGTTTTCAAAAATGTATGTACTCCTGTCTTCATTTCAAGTCAAAAGAATCAATGCAAGCACAAAAATACAAAAGAAATTCGTCCAACTATTTCAAAATCAATTTCCTACTCAAAAGAACATCGGTTCAAACTTCCCACCTTATGGTACCCAATACTTTTATTTACAAATCAAAATCATAAAAAAAAAAGGAAACAATCTAACTTAGACTCACATTATTCCGTAATTCCATGTAAGAAACTCGTATCCACCAGGGGTTTTCGAATAAAAAAAAAGATACAAAAATTCAAAATTCCCTCTGTGCCTCAAGTTGAAGTGGAATATCGTTAAACGTTGCTGTTCATGTTGTTCCTACCACAACAACAATTCGGTTGCTTGTTTCACTTGTCATTAGTTGAATTTATGTGCGCACTAAAGATAATAGAATTGTATCTGATGGCGTTTTTCCTCTCCTTGGATTTTTTATTACAAAAAAAACAAAACACAAAAACAAAAACAAGCAATAATCCCGCACTCACTGCATTGAAAAATAAGAAAATGAAAAAAAACGCAAAAAAACTAAGTTATACCTCGAGGACCACCAAGGCAAGACCAAAAACCACTATTCGCCTTTTAAGATACCCTCTATTCAACGCCAAAAGATACGAATACATTCAACTTTATTTATTCACGAATCTGAATCTTTTCCTTTCTCTTCGGATACTTTGGTTTTGCATTTTTTTTTTGTTACTTGTTGTTTGCTTCACTATTAAATGTCAATTGTTCGTTTGATTTTTTCATGTCGATAATTTTGTTTTTTGTTTTTTTTTTTGGTTTTTGTATCTGCACAAACCACCAGACGACAGAAACTCAGGAAGACATTATTGAGCTGAGGTATTGTTTTGTACAATAGTATCTTTTTGTTTTTGTTTTTTTGTTTTCTTCGATGTGATTGCCTACACAATTGGAAATCGTCAAATTTTATCGTTAGTCGTGGGGAGACTGAAGAAATTGAATTCCTTCCGCGATAATTTTGTCACCACACAAACTAACCATTCAATTCAATTGACTGGATTTATTTCCTTTTCGATTTGTACCTATTTTTTTATTATTTTTTCTCACCACTTTACCAAAGATAGGTAGGTAGGTACTCAGAGATATTCATTTAATGAGGCACTAAGTCTCGTTCACACAATAAACTGAAACAAGAGACAAAAAAAAAATGCCAGACAAATGTAACGAATGAAGTACAATACAAGAAAAAATGACAAAACTCTGAAAAACACGTTCTCACTCCTCTGGTAGATTAGTTGATGAATAAATTTTTGTTAATTAAGCATAACAACGGAACCAGTGCTGTGGAATCAGATTTCCTGATTAAAAACACAATTCTGACCCACCTGAAACCAGGTTTCAGTCTTCTGTTACACTGAATTGGATATCTTTTTGTTGGATCTTTTAGATTTCGGATTTATTTGTTATTGATATTTTTGTTTTTTTTTTTTTTTTTAATTTTCTCGCTCCTAAAATTATAATTGAAAGACGTAAATATCTGAGCCGCACACAAAATGCATCTGAATGATGCACAAAATGGTATTTAGTGTAACCCGCGCACGACGCGACGAGAAGAGAACAAGAATTCGTGATGTGATGAACAACAGCAGCAACAGGATGAAATAGCAAAACGGTAGCCAAAACCAGAACATATACATACATCCGAGCAGCATCCGAATACCGCTGAAGTGGAGATCCCAGTCAGTTGAAGATGCAGAGTTGCAATCCAAACAAACGTCCCATCAGAATTGAAATCCTCTTCGTCCGTGTTATTTCTGTTTTGGAGTAGCAAGAACTCGCTGTTCGGATCTCACTAATGCTGGTACTGCTGATGGTGCTGGTTTTGCTGCATCTAAAATCGATGCCGATGTCCAAATATGGTACATCGGACTCTTCGTTTTGCTATTTCACCAGTTGCTGTCGGTTTGAAAGGGGATATTTGCAAAAGGTGATGCTTGGAAATATTTGTACCCTTGTTGGATGCCCGTAAATCCAGGACCCTTGCCTAGAACCCAATTAAATCCACTCGTGCAAGCAAACAAATCGAACCAAATGCATTAACACGACAACGTATAGTTTTTTTTTTTTTTTTTTGAATCTTCACCTGCGCTAAAATCGAGAACTTATCGTGACGACATAAAGCTTATTCACACAACGACAACCGAACATGACGAGCCGTAAATATCAACTGTTTGCCATGCCTGGGCACAATTGATGCGACACCCCGTCGTCGTAGTATTCCATAACAAAAGTATCTACACACCGTTCGTGTTGTCGTTGTCGTTGTGTTGTATCTAAAGTTGTTGCCGTCGATGGTACACCGACCAAGTATGCCTTTGCCGTCCGTATACATACACCTCACCTAAGCTATTCAACAGCTGATGGCCATGGTATTAACAGAAGAAAAGAGCCAGCGCCAAACAGGGCATTCTGCAGCGCCAGCTACTAACTACCACCACCAACCATTTGGATTTCATAGCAGACAGACCGTGATAAAAAGATACAAAAGCAAACCATTCGTGTGGCGGTTATTCCAATGTGTTATGCAGCCATACAACAATTGGAATGAGCCGCAACACGTTCAGTATTCACTTCGATATTAGCTCATTTGTTGTTTGATTTTGTTTGCCACTTCCAAAGCCAAGTTACATCCGAGCGAGTTTTCATTCCAGCAAGCGTTTTTGTGCGGCAACTTTGCAGACTGGAATAGCTTGAATGGTAGTAAAAAAATTGATTGCATAAAAGCTTTTCCAACGGAACACACTTGTTACATCATTTTCCCAGACGGCCGCCGCCGATTTTCAAGTTTCCATTGGAAATTGAAAGAGAGCGAAAGATGACGAGTAGCATTTCCAGTTTACAGGGTGATGTTTAGCAGCATCCAGTGAGAGGGTATTTTTTCCATCTTTGGCTAAAAGAAATGGTTCTGGATAGTTGTTGGAATGTTGCGCGATATTTTCGTTTGGCTTGTTGTCTGCCTGTTGATTGCTAAAGTTCGAATCAAACTTTGATTGGCTTCTTTCAGTTTGGTTCGAAACAGTAGATTCGGAATAAAATCAAACACCGGGCTTGTTATCACTTTAAGACGGCTTTTGAGGGTACCTACCTACGTCCAACTAACATGCTTGTAAACTATGAAATGTATCTTACATCACTATAAGAGCAGGGTTAACAGCTTTATAGTAGAGATTTCAACAGCTGCCTTAGAACTTAGAACACCACCTAAGGGAGTCTCAATCTAGTAGATTTCCTTTGATTTCAATTGTTTAACAGTCATGTCATGTTAAATGTCATATACCAAGTTGTGGTACGAAAAGGTATGCATCAGCTAGCTTCGCACTGGCGTACATAGCGAAACCTTGGTGAACGGTGAGAATAGACATTGACCAAGATTTTCAGACCTATTAGTTTGCCTTCTTCATGTTGAGGAGCGTGAAAGGAATGCAAAAATGAATTCATAATCCATCTGCGATGCAACATGCGAATAAATACGGAAAATTCTGAAGGGTAGCACTTTAAAATCTAGAGCGCAGGATTGAGGGCGCACTTGGCAAGATGGCGTAAGCATTCGGTCATTAGTGCTTTAAAAATGGGCTTAAGGCCAATCCTCTCAAAATTTCTTAAGGAGGAATAGGCTGAGTAGTCTGACTTATATAGCGCTCAAATGCATAGCAATTAATTGTTTCAAGGAAGCCTTGTATTTGGTGACATCTCTGGACTAATGATGTTACATCGAATGATTCTACTGTGTTGTTGGCCATTTGGAAATTGTAGGGAGAGATGGGGCGTTTTACCAAGAGTCCTTTGGATCTACCAGTATGATGAGGTTAATTATATTCCATGTGTCGGTTGTCTTGGGTAAGAAGCTTTCACGAAAACATGTGATTGCTGCTTTGGCCAGACTCCAAAGAACGGTCTGTCTTGGCTGCAAGTGGGCTTTTTCCTAGAATACCTGGCTCTGCTTTAAACACACTGATGAATCGACTAGGAGTTACAGTTCAGATGGAACGACCATCTAGGTTCCCGGCAAATCTACGAGATCTAAAAGAGGTGTTCGACTTTCCTGCTGTAGCTCGGGAAAAGGGACTACAGGCTGCTTATTGACAATGATTTTGCTAAACACTTTAGCGTATTCGAAAATGATGACGCGAAACACTACTGAGTGTTGATCTTGCAGGTACAAGTATCGATTTTCAAATGACGTATCACCAAAGAAATACTGTGAAAAGAAGTTCCACCATTTAAATCTACACTACGCTAGAAAACCCAAGGGCATTCAAATCATTGCCGACTATAGACTAAGTCTGTAAGTATTAAAACGACAATTTTTTCGAGCTCCACCAATATAGGGGAGAGAGTTCCTTCCCGGCGGGTGTTGTCCATTCGCTCAGCAAAGGTAACTTAAACAGTATAGCCGCTGTCTACTCGTATATCGGAATCGCGTTTCTATTGGGAACAAACGTTCACAGATCTTGTGTACAGCTCCCCTGATGATACGTTAGCCAGGGGCTGACATAGTCGAATATTGACATAGACGTTGGAAGATGGTCTCGTGTATCGAATTTCCTGTAGTGGCATGCAGACAGCCTTATATTTTGCGAAGTCGTCATCAGAAATATAGCTTTATATGCAAAGCATTTTTGAGCCATACATAAGAAACTGAGCTCCAAGACCGAAAGGCAACTTCAGCTAAGAAACTAATTCTTCTCATAGATTAATTTATTGTGGCTATGTCAAGACAGCTCAAGGAGGCTGTGTACTAGCTTGTTTTGAAGGGTGAATATTTCAATATTTCAGGCCACCCCTAGTGGACCTCAACCTGACGACTTCCCCGACTTGTCAACGATTTTCAATAAAAAAAATTGGTACACTGTCTATGACATATCCCAAAATCATTGAACGAGTTGCATGAACTACGACTTTTTGTTAACTATCATTACGAAACTCTTGGTTCGAAAGAATACTAGCATGCTACATTTTTGTTGAAGTCAGGCGGACGACTCTGTACGAAAGTATCGTTATCCCAATTACTTTAGTTGTTGACGACAATTTCATACGGTAGCCAACCCCATAAACGGAGCAGTAGCGATGCAGTAAAAATGGGAAACTCGTTACGCATAAGTTCGTATAACGAGGAAAGGGTTAATAAAAGGATAAGAAGAAGAAGAAGACAATTTCATACGGGACAATTTCGGGACGATGCGATGATGGTGATCCGTTAAGCTTAAGCTTAGGATCAAAAGGTGTCATCGTACTCTATTCGAAGGTGTCTTAACAATGTCGAATCCCGAATTCTCTGCACATTCTAGGTGTTACTAGGGTGTCTTCGCCTACGGTTCCATATTGGATTGTTAATTAAGGAAGCTCAGTTTCTTCTCTGAAT
Source organism: Volucella inflata (assembly GCA_928272305.1). Classification (NCBI taxonomy): domain Eukaryota; kingdom Metazoa; phylum Arthropoda; class Insecta; order Diptera; family Syrphidae; genus Volucella; species Volucella inflata. Next base: position 3,980,362 of record OV743717.1, on the reverse strand, counting down.
TGGTTTGGACAATCTAAATGTTTTACTCCGAGGGTGTTGACTAAGCTCGCAAAACTTCAAGTTTAAAACAGTGCCAGCAATGTCGTCTATCCAATATTTAGGAGCAAAATTCGTGGTCAATGGAAATGCAAGTATTTTAACAAGTCAATGTAGTCTTACCCCACTGCTTTGTTGTTTTTTTTACAGTCTACTTGCATCCAATATTTCATTGCCTTTCGTTGTCTTTAATTTGTCAACCTTTATGTCGATGTATAGACTAGTTTTTGTTCTCAAAAACTATCTTCTCTATATACGTACCCACCTAGTTTGCTTTTTATTATAATATGGAGTCTGAATTTTTTTCCAGCTTATTGGATCAATATACCAGAGAACCTTGACCCTAGCTCTTTAGAATGCTCTAGTCTTAGACTGGTTTTTGGCAGCTGTTTGTTTACCATTTCTTATTTGGAGTTCGTCTTTGAGATTTAGATCTACATACACATGTTCTCGATGCATTGTCAGACATTCACCTGTGGTGTTTCGATTAAGCATGTTGGTAAGGTTATAACAGGGGTGTATCAAACACAAACACTAGGCAGCAAAACGGGCCCATCGCGATCCCTCGGGAACTAATTTTAGGACAAAAACAAACAAAACCTAAACAAAGAGTCTGCCTGGTAAAACATCCAATTTCTTTGCAAAAGCCAAGGAGGCCTTGGAAGTTCGTGTCGTTTATATCCTCTTGGTTTTCGAAAAAAGTATTTTCCTAAAAATTTTCTTTGAGTAGCCGATATTGATTATGTATGTTATGTCCTCAACAACTTGCAGATCCGGTGATCTGCAAATGTTTGTATCTGACAATTTGAGTCTCTTTGCGTGTTTCAGCAGAAGAGAGTGTCCTGTCAGGATGCTTATCAGTATCCTGAGCTTATCCATGTTCAGTTTAATCAGCTTTCTAGATCTTTTACCATCGAGAAGTGGCCATAGAGCCTTGGATACCTTGTGTCCTTCCAGATTCGACAACCTAACATTGGCAGTCTTTATTGTCCTTTCCTCGATAGATCCTTTTACTATGCAGAGGGGTGGTTTGATGTTGGCAACCTTACTACAATAGAGTAGCCATCCTCTTCAAGCAAGCTCATCCCCTTGTCCATTTCCCTTTATACGGCAGTGTCCTGGCACACAGCACAGTGTCATCTGGTTCTGAATGCATAATACCTTGTACCACAGTGGACACCCCCTGATTGTTTCAAAGTTGATATTATGGGATCCATTGCGGAATAGGATTAGGGCGGCATGGCTGTCAGTGTAGATGGCTATGGAAGCCAGCTTTTGTGACTACTTTTGTAGAAATACAGGAACTGAAACAACGCAAGGCTTAGCATCAAATGATCGAAGTATAATAGATCGGAGTCCTAAGTGTTATCTGTCAGGTGCCAGAGGAGATAAATACTGGTGCTTTACTGGATCAAGGTTAATGAAATTAAACCAAATTTCCGTGACTAGTAATGTTGTAGTTACCACGGTATGTCATAGCATGGCAATAGAACATCGAAATATATTGACTTACTTTGCTTGATTTTGAAATACGTATTTCGTCTACCTACTACCTAACGAACATCGCAACTTACATTTAACATCACACTTTATATTCACCCCCTAATAATGGTAGGTCTACCAGCTCATGTCAGCTTTTGCATACAACTCAAAAAAATGTATAAATTATCCAAACCCTTTGTCTGGATCACTGTGTGACAGGTTACTCAAAAATTCCAATGTCAAACTAAAAAAAACAAAATTTATTCACAATTTACCTCATTTCCCTAGAGTATTCGACATTGTTCACGAATGCCTAAACATTCCGGTGGGTTTCCAGAACATTGCCAACAATAATCCAATTGGTATATGACCGCTGTCCAGTTGGATGTTGTTGGTTGTGCCCACCATCAAGCAACAACTACCAGACCAACAGACCGAAACATAATCAAATTACTGCCATCTCTCACGGAAGTAATTTATTTGCTCACCACCATCATCATTCTATTGCTTTATGACCTCTAAACCTTGCTACAGAACATAACAAGCGACCCCCTGTCCAACTACAACGATGGCTACGACAGCCGTCTTGACGAACGAGTTGCACGCGAAATTGTTTAAGAACACTAGAGTATCCATACTCTTAGTGCTGGTCGCGGTCGCTGTTGGCGGTCATCTATTTGGAAACATTACGCAATAATCCTGCTGCGTGTACACTTCCAAAAGAAGACGCGACATCCAGTCGTCGTTGGAGTCGTTGAAAAGCCTTAAAATTTATCGTCCACCTTAGTGAAGTCAAGGAAAGCCACCCACACACTCCCCTTATAATGGTAAGGCAAATTGCTTCGCCAAACAGCAGCAGTAAATGCAAATAAGCAGGCGTGTACTCAAACACTGTGTAGTGTGAAAATTTATAATCCTCCGCCTCCTTCCAGGAGTTCTAGAGAAACCTATTCTCTCCATCCATTCCGTGACTGTTCGTAAGCATAAATTTGGATCATAACTAGGAAACAAGCTAAGCCGCTGAACTGACACGTTCTTTGGAGATAAAGACGTACAAGACATATGCCCGCAAGATACTATCAGGACGATGACTACGAGCAGGAGTATAGTTACTAGTGCTAGGCCTATGGATACGAACACACGGCATATACCCAAGAAGTGCGTGAAAATGCTAATACGAAGCAATGCACTTTTTTTAATGAAGAGAGAGAGGACAAGACAAAGATGAGGAGGAGTATCACAACGTCGACGGCGAGAATGTATAAGACCAGGTGAAAGATTAACATGATCGTTATGACAAGCGATAATTGAAATTGCCATCTGTAAAGGAGAAGCTTAAGCCCAGTATCAACCAACCATCTGCTGATTTTAAGATGAAATCTTAGAAACGTCCCACCTAAGAGTGGCACAGAAAAGAATGACATTGTACGCGGAAGTTAACATCGAAAAGACGTTAATCGACAATCAGAAGGCAAATGAGAGTCAGATTCAATAATGCTACACGATTAATGACGGATAGATTCGTTGAATATACAAGTTAAGGAAGCAGCTTATGTCTGAAAGGTAATTCTTAGAAACCTAGTGCTTAGTAGGAAGTGATCACTGAAAGAAGGAATTCTTGGAAGAGGCGCTCATGCAGATGGTGATGCTTACAACTTCTGAATTGGATACAGGAAGGTATTTGTGAGTTCTTGTGGGGATAATGCAGACACTGGTCAATTGAAGTAGTAGCTTCTGTCCCAGGCGAACAGATCTCAAATGAGTTGAGGCGTAAGCTGATTTAATGTCAGTGCTAGTCAGACAGTTTCGCATTTATTGAATGTTGGTTGAAGAAAATGTTTGTCCATTGTATTGCAACGGGTCAACATATAGCTGGGTGTTTTTTTCAGAATGAAAAGTCTTGAAATCTTGAACGTCTACTACTTTTTTTATCTAACACATCCCATGGGATGCCACTTCATGTATTTGGTCCATATCCGCTTGTGCGATCTGTTTTTTAGCCTGGCTGGGTAAACATCGTCCACTACATACAGTAATCGTATACGGTAGCTAAAGTCTCATCAATCCATTGTCACTTTTCTCACCGCAGAATGATGACCTTTGACTCATTATTCGTTCGTTCGGGTGCGTTTTTAAGGTTCATTTGCACCTGAAACTAGCAGGATTATACGGACACATCTGTACTTTTCAAGTTATAAATTTACTTAGACGAACTAGCCGCATTAAATCCAAAAAACTGGCCTTCTCTTAAGAATCATCAATTTACCACATTAATCGAGGATTCGTTAATTTTTCCATCAGCTCCAATAAGCATTGGTCTTGGCGCTGTCTATCTGTCTTCTCTGCCACGCACCGACATAACTTCATCTTCTAATTAGTTTTGAAAATATTTTTCTCAGACACTACTCGGACAAGGGCGGGCTTTAAAGGCTTCGTACTTGGATGTCGAGTAGTGCAGGTTATGACCTCCAAACGGATCATAGTTTGTAGTCTAATTGATTGGATTCGAGCCACCAGATGGCCAGTCCTCCGTGTAAATAAAATTCGTAAAGTGGTTCTTGGGCCATATTTAAGTGGTTTTTGCCGTATGAGCTGGAGCAAAATCTTGTTAAACGGTCCACAGGTTTATTTGCGATTAATGTGTTGCTAAGCAGCTTCACCACTTTCTCTAAAAAGTCCGTTTAAAACATTTCGCCGAGGTTTTGATACCTTTCTAGCAGCAATGGAGCTCGGTAACTCTCACTAGACGACTCCTCACTAAACAATCATAGAAGCTAGGTGGCAGCCACGTTGAAATGTTGAAACGTTTTTTTACTTCTGTGAGTAAGTGGCCGGTATGTCTTTTGCATGCGCTAAATCCCAAATTACATTCTGAGATTCGCAACATGGTGTCTTTGCTCTTATCCATCTGCAGAGACACTATTTTCTGCGAATTTAAACAATTTCGATTCTCCAAGGCTTTGATGATATGTGACGTTCACTCAGTGCGCAGACAGCCAGATTTGTCACCGTCGACTATTCGACATTTTTGTAGCTGCATTTTTACATGCCAATTACGAGAACACGATTGTCGAGCGAACCTCATTCCACGTTTGCAAACACCTGACGGTAAAAACTTTTTATACGGGAACTTTGCATAAATGTCACTTGTCAAATAGCTGTCAAGTTAGAGTGGATGCGTTCATTGGTTCTTGAAAATGGATGTGTTCATTGCGTGTACCAAAATATTTGCCAATAGTTCCATTTTGATCCATGAATCGTTGGTCTACGCGATTTCGAAAGCTATCACCTTTGTACCTGGAAAAATAAGCATGCTGTCCCGATATATTGCCTAAGCTTCTCCAAAAAGTGGTCAAAAATTCAACTTCGACACAGCGATTTATGGGAGTCGGACGAGACGCCCAAATGCCGGTCATATTGAAGGACTGATGGGATATCTTTCCAATTACAATCCCATGACTATTGTCTCAGTTTTTGTGGAGTATCTCTTTGTTTAAACTGACCAAACGTGGTTGAATGATAATACCTTTGACATAGGAGATCGTTTAATCTTGTAGTAGTTCCGATGGTCAGATGTTCAAGTAGTTGCCATAACAGCAATTGACAAACTGCCATTTTAAGTTCAGAGTTATGGATTTCCTTAAGCAACTTAAGGGTCTGGCTGCCAATATAAAGCTCTTTTACGCTACTAATGTTGGTATAATTTCTACACTAAGCCCTCTCATTAAGTAGAGCTTAAAATCTGCCATACAAGACTGTTGGCAGAATGTTAGATTTTGGTAATTTAAATGTATTTAGGTATCTACCATAGGAACTTCGAGCTATAATTTACCTAATTTCTTGTGAATGCCTGGACTTAAGATCCGGACTCATCCTACTCGTAATTGTTGCCAACAATTAATTTCTCAGCTCAAGTCATGAAAATAAACATTCTCTAATCTTTCACCCGTTTATATGTAATTTGCTCCCACCTTTTTGTATTTTCAAAACAGTAGCTGTTTCCTTTGGCTTCCACCATTTGTCAATTCTCTCCTTTCAACTTTGCAACAAAGTTAGACATATACAAAATGGAACGTATGACAACGTCATTCTTTCATGGTAACACGTGACTGTTCGTTTTTAATTATTTAAAGCACAAGAGCACAACATGAAAGTGATAAACACGACGCAATCAAAATCCTTTTACCACGGTTATAATCGCCCTCACAAACACACAAGCGTGGTTGGATATTTTTCATACTTGTGGGTTGGCTTGACTTGGTCTGGTATTCGTACAAATATAAGATCTGCACTGCTGCGACAATGCGGCTGTCATCGTTATTTCCTCCTTCATTCATCGTAAAGCATTCTGCTCCTCCGCAAATATCTTTGGGACGCTGTTTGCATTTGTGTCTGTGTCGGTGTGTCTTTCCTGTCCTCTAAACTCTCAAACGTCGTCTGTCGTCATCTAAAAGACTCTCCCACAAAGATGATAACTTGTAAAACCTTAAAGAAGGATAGGAGGACATCTTCTATGCAGGTTTTAATTTCACGCCAGCTGAGAACGTTTGATAAGTTCCTTTTGCCTGCGTACACATGCCTGGTACAACGAGCTCATATTCATACTCTTGTTCATATCTATGTATATCTACTCGTATATGTAGGTTATTTGGTATGCAGTCGTGCACATGATAAGAAGTAATAAGGCGAACGTTACGAGCCGTCATCATGTGTGTAAAACGAATCATTTTCTACAAAGTGGATGTGTTCAGTGCTCGGCATTCAGTGGCTCACTCAGCACTTCCTGGTAAGTGCTCTCAAACCCTTAAAATTTTTTATTCCACTCGAAAGGAGCATGTAATGCATAATGTCGATGTCGTGGAATTTTGCGGTCCTTTATACCATAATTGAAAGGCCCAGATAAATAGTTGTAATTAAATAATTTGCCGGTAGATGGGTTTTCCTCTTAAACAGTCACATCACATCCACATCTGTCACAAGCAAAGTGACCGCTACAAAGACATTCACCCTTTTGAAGGATTGTCCATGGGGCAATGTTCACAACCGGAAGTTGTGACCAAAAAATACCTAAAAAAGACACTAACTCTCCGCTCGCTGATCGGTAACATTCTGATGATCTGGTGACGGTACTGGTATTGGTACTGGAGCACCGTTCAATGTACGAGTATCTGCGAGTATGTCGTCCGTTTTTGTTCGTTGTCATGCGATAATTTCATTTTAATTGGAAAGGTTCAACTTGGTTTTTATGCCGTGGGTAGTTAGGTAGGTACGATACGAATACGATGCGACATACTCGCTGACAACGGCGATGTACTCGTACTCGTAAGTCGTACATGTCTTGCAGCCGAACTGATGATCATGACATCGAAGTGAGAAAGAAATTAATGAACTTGCTGGCACTGTTTGTTGGTTATTTGCAGTTACGGTGAAGGTAATCATTGACTCCATTAATTGGTCGCCATTTACTTTGTTGCAATCGTCAATCGAACAAGGATACAGTAGTTGAGAGACGGTCTTGGATCTTGAAACTCAATAAATTTAAATCTACTCGAATCTGCTGTAAACGTTTGGAGAATTTGAAGTGGAGGTAAATGTTATTTGTGCTCAGCATAATTCGAACAGATATGAGGTAATAAATCTCTTCCTCAAGAGTGATTCTTTTCAAGTGATAAGCTTAAGTAATCAACGAGTATTGCCGTTAAATCTGCAGACTATAATTCCACGATAGAAATGTACGCAGAAGGGTCACAGATGGCTTGTTATAAAAAGATCTGATTTCTGAGTAAATAAGACTGTGTCCGCTGTCAACGGTCCATTTCCAGTTGTATCTTTCAGTCCTATTGCTTCACAGAATAATAAATGTTAGATCGGACTCAGACCAAGCCACAATCACGGAGGAATTCTGTTGATGGCAGACAGCGCATCAAAACGCAAAAACTAAAAAGCGCTTTAAAACAGCGATGCATAGAGAGACGAAAGCGGCAAGTGCCTTCTACGAGTGAAAGAAACCCAATAAACATCTGCTTACCCGAAGAATAATGAGGGATGCTCCTTTTGTTTAGGTGGGAATCGAAGACTGCCCATATGGTAGCCAATTTAAGGAGCTGCTGCGTAATTTTCTAGCCAGGTCGGTGATCTTTTACAGCTCGTAAGGTTAGTTTTCTTAGTTTTCTTGGGAAATTTGACAAAGGGATGGTTCTCATACCAGGTAGAGTATAAGAGGCTTTTTTATCTGACGGAACAAAATGATCCGTCAAAGAACTGATTCACTGTACTCTTTTCATGTTCCTTTCACTGAAATATCTGTCTTTGAAGAAAGATGGTAAAAACTTCAGTGATCAAGTGCCCACCCCGTCATCACCGAGTACTGGCAGCCTGATCCTGGTATTGGCAGGATATCGAAGAGGTAGTACTCCGCGGTGTGTACTAAGGTACAGCAGGAAAGGCACTTATCTCTTAGAGATCTCGAAAAGCATTCGTTTGTCCTGCCGGCATCTGCAGTTTTCTTTTCCACCATGACATCGAATTACTTAGTTTATAGGTCCGACCAATTCAGTCTTCCCTTCTCGTAAAGAGAACAACCTTAGTTATGAAGGAATTGACTGAAAGGCCATTTCTAATGAATCAATCAACAGTCACAACTAGGTCCGTTTCCACTGTACATTATCTGCATTTTCTTAATCATAGATTTCTTAATTATTGGGAGCATTAGGCAGTCAGTTGACAAACATGCACCATAGCGGTGGAGACATAACGCCACTGGCATCACATATTATCCGCAATCAGGGTTCTGCTAACCGGCGCATATTTCTTCTTATCGAGAGCGCATTCAGTTCCAAACCGATCACTATCAGACTGATAAATACTGAACTCTCACAATTGGCATACTATACGCATCAAAAAGTAAGCCGTTTTGAAGGCTTAAATAAATGTGGAAGAGTTAACTGATAAAAGAGTCCAGTAGACATGGTACGCGTATGTGCATTAAACTGATCTTCCGCAAGCAGTGGAACAAATACAACGAAATCGGAAGCTGGTCGTATAGGGGACAATCCATGAATCTACGTTGGCAAGTGTATGTACATTCACATTTTAAAAAGCCGTTTGCAAACGATGCTATATGTACATCTCTCCATCTTTAAAATCAACAAACCTAAAACTCTGTGACCAAGTTGCAAGTCGATCAATATTGCAGTCAAACGCTGTCCCGATTTACGAATAAATTCATTCCCAGGCATTCTGTTTCAAATCGTTACCCACCCACCTATCTGTACATCAAATAAAGGTCTCTTGTTGTAGCTGTAGCTACTAAGGTGTACAGTATACTCGGAACCACATGTTGAATAGCATTTTGCATTTTGTCGTTCATTTTAATGACTGCGATCGAATCTTTGTAAAGAAAACCTAACCCAGTCGAAAATCGTGCGATTTGCAAATTTAGCCCAATCGATCCACTCACACACACATTCATGTCATGTGTTTCCCCCTGAAGCACAAATTTAATGTCCGAACAATCTATTTCAGGTCTTTGCAGCTCCCAACCCAATCCCAAGTGAATGTACATCTCGAATTGTATAGGTGCCAACACAATTGGTGATCACTTGCTCGATAGCATTTGTGAATGCACGCCAAAGTATCTGTATCTATATGAAGTATAAATAGTTCCAATTCGATACGACTCGGGTATCCCACTTATATAACCAACTGGAGAGCGGATATAAAGGTGTGGTACCGTACCGGTATCGCCGCTCTCTAATGTCACGACAAAGCATTCGCTCTCAACTGAAAACTGAAAGCAGTTGAACTGGTTACTATCCACACTAACCCCTTCAGAAAATGGCCTGTAATGACAATGTTCTGCGGCTATCTGTAGCTATCAACACCGCCACAATCCTTACGAAATACAAATTGGATTTGTCCTCCTCCGCAACAATTTCTCCAGATTCCCTGAATCGCTAAAATAGTAAAGTTTAAAGCGTACCCTTACACAAACACATCTTTTTGGCACAGACCACGACATGGGGAAAGGGAAAAGTAGTAAAACCCACTGCTCTCTAGGGATTCGATTCAATCAAAACTTTTATTAGCTTAAACTACCGTGGCCCGGGCAATAGGGTGTTGGTTCTACGTACATAGATACATACAAACTTACAAGCGGGTGGATTTCTGTGGTTTACTAACAAAAGTTTATTGCGGATAATTAAGTTATGCGTACGTGGTTTGGGTGAAAGATTGATCTATTTCAAGCCTGTCCGGAGGTAAAGGTGTCTATGGCAATCGATAACCACCAAAGTTGGTACGAGTACATCCCATAGTTTGCAGATATTTATCCACAACTGAGGTAAAAGGTTGATTTTGGTGTTTTATTAATTTTATTTGTAGATTCTATGGCCATAAAACATCCACTTAGTCGAAGCCAATGTCCTTGACATCATCCATTGGGATAAGGGTTTCCTTAAATTGTCAGATAACAAGTTACGTTTATTTATAGCTATAGAGATCTAAAGATTAACAGATACCATGTACTCGTATATAAGAAGTCGATTTTGACTCGTGCCAGGCACAGTAACAATTATAGTCGCATGTCAAACCCCACGCGCACTCATGACTAAGACCAAGTCTTGTTCATAAATTGTCTCACAACTCTGGCGACAGCCGGCGTCCGTCGATTCTCGGTCGCGACAGCTACCAATTTATACACAAAATCGCGCTAGTAAAAGTGATTTTCTGTTTGAGGAAAATTTATTATTTCACTGTCGTACTCAATAAAATTCACAATGCAAGCAAAGCGGTTAGCTTTACGAGGAGCGCGTTGCGGCAAAAGGCGAACAGCAAACGGAAATCCCAATGCGCGATATATCGTTGGTCGTCTATTGTCTGTTGTTGGTTGTTGGTTGTTGATTGTCAGCCGGTCGTATATGGTTGGAGAAGATAATGTCGTCAGGGATTACTTCGTAGTTTGCTAAGTCGAACCATAAAACGAACAGAATGCCAAAAACACTTTTCGCTGTTTGTTGCTGTTTAAGTGAGGTAATTACGAGTATGAGAGTTGTGCCGAACTACTTTTGAATTTGTTTGCAGTTTGCCTAATTTTATGTGATGGCTGATTAAATAATACGAGTAGCTGTTAACTTATATAACTTTGAGCCGAAAGCGATTCAGTTGAGAATTGGTAGTATTTGTACAGAGGAAAGCCGTTCGAGATAAGAAGAAGTTTAACGGGTCAAATTTCAGCCACGAGAATTTTGAATTATGATATTTTTCCTTGAAACAAGTCTGAGGAAGATTTGCTTAGGCCCTTACGTTAAGTTGGGTGAGGTAGAAGTGTCTTTCAATCATTGTGGTGCAATTGAGCATAAACTTACAAAGTTTGATTCCTCAAATCATTCAGATTGTCATGGTTTAGAGCTCTGAAACGTAATTTTCTTTCAAGATTCAGCTTTGACTAGATCTGTTTTGGAGATAGACTTGCCTTTTCGATGGCCTTTAACATTCGCATTTAGCAACTGATATTCCTTGTTTAACTTTTTGTGGTAAAATAAACAGTTCAGCGTTACAGTTTCCTTTGGCTATGGTACACAACAGAGATGAGTGGTTAACTGCTCCGCCATCTCTTTAGAACATGCAAGGCAATTTGGGGCTACTTAATGTTTTTGAAAATGGATTTTATGAAGACCGCTGACCTCTTTGAGACGTCGAAAAGTATTCGTTTGGTCTCCCTACAACTTAGAGAGTCATGCCATCTGCAGCGGTGTTCAAATGAAGCCCAACAGTCTTAACTATATGTAGATTTGAGGCCGTTAAGCATAGAGTCGACCAACATTCATCAAAGCAGTGGAGGGAAAATGGCGCACATATTGTCCACGGTTAGTTTCCACAATCTATTCACAACATCACTTTCATCATCCACAAACTAACGATTCGTCTACGCCGCGTTGTCTTGGAGAGTAACACTTTTCGTCAAATGTTGCGTTGACGAAATTACCCAGAATGTCGATGAAAATGTTAAGAACGTTTTCCTTCTTGTCGGCAGTGCCTTCAATTCGCCTTTAGTTGGAGGGCACTCTCGCAAGATTTGCCCCATTGGTAGGCATTTTGCATCGCAGAAAAATGATATATTCGCAAGGCAATTTTGCGCCTATGGATCTCTACTATTGTCTCCATGCTCTTCAACATAGGGAAGTCAGACTTAGAAAGCTGAAGCCTAAAGTCATTCTCACTGTTCACTAGGGCTTCGGTATGTACTTGTATGGAAGTGCCAGGTTAACAACGAAGATTCTCTTCAGAATTACCACCAGCTGTTTCCAATCGGTGTGTAATATAACTGGGTGTATCCCACGCGACTTTAACCCAACGCCCAATTGGGATTATCAAGACAAAGTGTTGATAGCAAATTGGAGGTTACACTGCCCTCAGCAGCGAATTTCGCCTGTGCACTGTATGCCTTAAGGAGCAATCACGGTATTTCCGAATTTGTTCTAAGATGGGCTTGGAGCTTAGGTAAGCTGATAACACGGGTGCTACGGTTGAAGGTTTTTAAGATCGGGAAGCTTCTAGACCACGGCTGATGTTCCATTTATGGAAAAGAACAAGGTAGGTACGTGGCTAATGGAGGGTGTTGATCCATTGGGCAATATTGCCGTTACATGGTAACTTAATTCCATGCCTACGAGTACTATCTTCTTGAGAAAATATTGTGAGGTCAAGTCATTGGCAGAACTCAGAGAGTGTCACTGGTCCGCTCTAAAGTATTGGAACAGAGGTGGAATAAGTGGGTAAAGGCTAGAATAATGGCAGATCTTAGTACATCTTGTTCACATAACATTGAGGAATTGGGCAAAACGTCAATAAAGACAGCTATAACTTTGAGGTAGTCAGGGACTCTGTATACCTCAGCTCTGCTTTTAAATCATATAAAGACAACTAAGCACATCAGATGTCGGCCTATGAAGGCAAATGAGCCGCTTCAGTGCTGCCTTAAAAACTTGGACGTTAGCGAAGATGAATAACGATACCGTCTTTAACGCGGGATTTTTCGTTGCATTGGCGGGGTTTGAAAAAGGGAACTTACGGGCAGCAAGCTATAGGAACAGCGACAATGACCTGGGCAGAGATTAGCCGCTTAAGATGGCTAGACCAAATGAACATCAAGTGAGAGCCTGCAATTCCAACCCGGTAAGACAGCGCAGAAGTAGGAAACCTCACCTCAAGTGCAGCGCGCAGATGGGGCAGAGTAATACTGAACTTATCAACAACATCTCAAGATTCTAACGCCACTTAAGGTCGCTAGGATTTGATCAGCTACGAACTGCCGGCCATTGGCCTTGTTGAGTGGCAGACCACCGGTAGTTCATTCCAGGATTTAAAACACAGTACTGTGAGAGTCAGAAGCCCCTCGGATGTCTATCAAGGCGTGACTTCAAGAGGTAGGCCCCGTTGTGGGAGCATCATCAGCATCACCTAAAATGCTGGTAGTGTGCAGCTTCCGATATCACCCGATGTAGAGGGTGTTGCGACCATAAGATCGATAAGAGATTTTAGATCGCCATCGACTCGTATCAAGGGCGAATCCTGTACCCTCAATACAGGTTCCGAATCGGTATACACGATGGAAATGCAAGGTCAGATGATCTACTTTGGAAACGATGTAACCCAATATTTATAATGCCGAGACTATGACTATGTAAAGCCGCATCAATAACTTGCTAAGGCCCTTCATCACAAAGGCAACAGGCAGCCTATCAACTTGTTATCAACACCTGCTACGACATGAAATGGCCGAGCACATTATGTTACTATCTAGAAGTTAGATATGCACAGTTGCCGGATATCTTTACACACATTGTATGTTAAGTTGGAAAAGCCAATTGTGTCTTTAGGATAAATTCAAAGCAATCTGTGTATATGTCATCTGCAGGTTAGCAATCTCAGATACTGCCTCCTGATATCTGAATTTCTAAGAGGACGGTATGCTTATCCTTGTATGCTCAGCTTGTCTGCATCCCATGAGATCTTACGTACAACGACAAGCTTGCAGATCATCAATACGTCTTAGACGTTTGATATAATTAGGCGACTAACTAGAGGAAATTCGAGTTGATCCTATACCCAGTTCAATCAATCAAATATGATATCTGGGATCTTATTACAAAGACCTCTGTTTCAAAAATGAGTTAATAAAGTGCTTACGACTATTCCAACTTCGTTCAGCAAAAAAGTGTAAAAATCTTCTCACAAAGTTTCACCACTTCATAATTCTTCAAACATTTGTCTACATTTGCTTATGGGATTGGGTACAAACTGTCAGCACATTCTTCTGCCACCAAATGTTGTCCCCCGGAGTCCTTTGTATAACTAGTTCCAACTCATATCCGTTCCACAAACTTTGAACACGTCTAATGAATAAATATGACTCACCTGTGCTAATGAACCGCAATCAAAGGCACAACGACATTATTTAAAAAGCACATGCTGCTACCCAACTCAAAGTTAAAGGATAATTTTATTTCCCACCATCGGCCCCTGTACGTGGGACACTCGGAATCGAAGGACACAGGTGGTTTGATGTCATTAACATGAACAAATATGCCAGGCATCCAGCACCAGCTATCCAACACTATGTACGTAGCTAGGCCTAACGTTTCCAACGAACCAAAAGAAATATTTACCAACCTTACCCTGAAAGTTAGAGCAGTCAGCTCCAAGGTGATGGTATTGACATTCTCATCGCTGTGGCAGATGAAAATAACTTTGCATGACACGGTAGGAGGTGCCGTCCAAATCAAAAAGATGTGACAGCGCTTCTGATGATGCTGCGGCTGATGAAGATGGTGTTGATGATGCTGATGCTGATGGTGATGATGATGAGGCAGACGCGACACACTGGTATCCACTGGCAGTGAAGAATAAGCATAGTTATGGTATGGCTGACACATTTTTTTCCCCCATATCCACCCCAGGCCTCATCCCACCTGTTACTCCTCTTCAGCTACGTCAGTATGAAGACCTAAGTTAGCCAGACAGTAATTGTGGCATTGACGATGGCAATACAGGGCCATTGAGATACTCCTGGGCATTAAGAGGGACGTCCCGTTTTTTCCTCTCCATTTTCGCGGTCTTTTCTTTGCAGTTTTTTTTTTTTTGCCTTACTTACATAATTCTGCGTCGTTGGTCGCGTCCTGATTAAATTACCGTTAATGTGTTTTTAAGTGATGTCGCGCGAATTTGTTCACACTTTGATGACCCCGGCAATCTGTGGCGCTACGTGTTTCTCGTTTCGTGCAAATTATTCGTATCTTCCTAATTTTTTTCATTTTGTAGTATCTCTGCCCCACGGCTGTTTGGACGATGATTATTTGCATTAGTTTTTGATGCTGCCTCACTTTTATCAGGATTGGGGCGACGAGAATTACGAAGAAGTACATAATGCAAGTGAAAATGTAGTGGTAGGGGTAAGCAAATATGTTTAAAATTTTGTGTATTTCAATAGTTTTAATTAGTAGATTCGTTAGCAACATCATGGAATAATGCAGTCTAACAGGGCATTCAACTGCTTTGAAATTAGGTACTTAAGTGACGGCTTCATACGAGAAGGTATTTCCATTTTCCAAATTAACATCGATTATGTTTGTATGTATAAAGGGACCCGGAACAAGGTATCCAGCAATGTAAAGCATTTCCAACAGCTACAACTAGAAGCTCTTTCTGACTTGAATTTATTTCGGATTGAGGTACTCCCACCACCTGCCAAAGAGCTGTACAGGATACAGCTTCCAAGTACCTTTGCCGTAGCTCAATTAATCTCGAATGTTCTGTACGTAGAATTTGATTTCCCCTTCGGTAAACGATAATCATCTCTTAGCATCACTTGCATTTACCATCTTTGGTAGGATACGATAAGATAGGATTGGATTGGATTTGTCGCGATGTCCTGCCAGGAATAACTTTGCTCGGTAGTGGTATTGGTACAGGTACTCGTGTATTCGCTCTCGCTTAATGTGGATAAACGTGACTGAATGGTGATGTTAGGGTATGCAGGAGTATCTGTCGCCGCCTTACTTGTCAATTGATGGTGGTAAAAACGTGCAGATGTATTTTTATGGTTGGCTTGAAAACAAGTTTTAAATGCTTCTCCCCACGGGGAAAGCACGAGTATAGGACTTAAGCCAAATTTATCCTTGAACTTAGGAATACAACGATGTTGAAAATCGGTGTTCTTTGTATGTAACACTTGTCGCGAAATGAATATCATACGTATAGTAGGTATAAGGTAAGCCTTATAAGTTTGAAAGAGAATGACTTAAGTATTGTAAAAAATGTTAGAGGGGCGCGCACATTGGCGAAGAAATTTTTTGGGGGGAAAAAAGAAGGGTACCGATTTACGTTGGTTTTAAATGTTTGAAGGTTGTAATGGCTAGGAAATAAAGAGCTCGGCAGGTCATTCCATAAGCAAGCTGTTGGGCTTAGAATTGAATCACGATATTTCAGAGTGCGTTCGAAATTGGGCTTAAGGGTGTACTGATGAGCATTCATAGCGAGAAGGGTGCTAGGGTTCGAGGTTTGAAGGGACGAGTGCTACTGATATTTTCTGTGGAGTACTTGAGGTGAAAATAGCTATTGAACAAGGTGAGGCAAGAGACATTACGTCGGTGGTCGAGGGTGTTAATCGACTGTGTTGTATTGGCATCGCCTACATATAAGTTTCACGCACGTCTAGTAGGTGCCAACCAGTCTTAGGAACACCTGACCAAATGTGAGCCTTGTACTCCAATTTTTGGGGGATGAAAGCCTTATATATTGAAGCTAGATCAGGAGAAGTAAACAATTTCTTACATCGCTCGGAATTTAATGAGCTTAACATACAAATGCGCAAATGTAACGCCAATTCTCTTCGCTGACGACGCAGTTATACGGAGCATTTGACGTGCCCATTTGCGCCCGTGCCCGTTGCGACCTGTTCCGGATATAATGTTAGACGGAACAGTTCTTCCGAAAAGCACTATCTTTAAGTACTCAGGATCAATCGTTAACATGGAAGCGAAATGTGACGACAACGTAATCCACAGAGTGAGTGTGGGATGGATGAAATGGCGGGAAAATTCAGGAATCTTTTGAGGCCGAAAATTTTTACTTAAATTGAAGGGGAAACTCTACCCCACGGTTGTTAGACCAACTCTTATATACGGTTCACAGTGCTGGACAATGTACGAAGCGTTTAAAAACAAAATGACGGCAGCGGAAATAAAAATGTTAAGGATGTCTAGTGGAGTCACTTAACGCGATTGCATTAGATCTACGCATATAAGAGGAAGTCTACATATAAAGAATTCGGTAACCGAACAGCTTAAGGCGAGTAGAATAAGCTGGTATTGCCACGTTCAAAGAAGATCTGCGGAAAATCCGGTTAAAAAGGCACTTGCAGCTACGGTCACTCCAACTGTAAGAAAACGAGGTCGGAAAAATTATTCATGGATCTGTCAGATGGCAAATGCGCAACACCGCCTGGGGCTAACCACTGCAGCGATCCAGGACCGAGCATTATGTAGACGCGTTCTGCGGTCTGCGACATTAGCCAACCCCATAATTGGAGCAGCAGCGATGCAGTAAAAATGTTAAACTCGTTATGCATAAGTTCGTATAACGAGGAAAGGGTTAATAAGAGGATAAGAATAAGAACATACGCTGCTATTCGCGTTCTCGGGGCCATGAGTTCGGGAACGAATATGAAAAGCAGAGAGTACTGTCGCCAGCGAGGAAATATATTGGATTAGAACTACAGAATATATTGAAGACAAGAGATCATTGATAACAATTTAAAAAAAAGTGTCGGAGACAGAACGGAGCCCTCGGGCACAGCTGCATTTATTTTGTGAATATCAGACTTGAAACCATCCAAGACAACTTTAATTGAACGTTCCGAAAGATAATTTCTAATCCATTGAAGAAGAGTGTTTTCGACCCCAAAAGCACGCATTTTCGACAAAAGAGCCTGATGCTTGCGTAGAAGGACACCTCTTCAGAAGAAGGGAGGTATACCATCTGGGCCAGCGGTTAATCTCAAACGGGATGAGTGTAAAAGATAGTAGTCATAACGTCGATGTTGGCTTTTGTTTCAAAGTACAATCACAACCAAAGTTATGATCGGCAACGGGGTTTGAGGATCTTCTTTCAATTCATATTCAGAACCCATAAACGCATCTTTACTACTACTTAAACCGTATGTCCTACTGTAGAACACTTGGCTCTGTCTATTGGCTCTGTGTTCCATCCAAGTATATCCTCTTTAGGTTTGTTTAAGTTGGCTTGCTCCTCTATCTATTTGGGTAAGCGAATTTCATAGCACAGAGTACCTTGCTATAGACTTTTCTTCGCATTTTGAGATCTACCAATTCACTGTCGTTTTTTCCGCCGTAGAATTTGGATGTTTATTAGCTTCGACGTTGTATCACATCCTCCTCCTCCTTGAAACACTCTCAGGATTATGCGTTTAAATCTGTTTACAGAAGTCTGTTCAATTTACCATTGTACTGAAATTAAAAGTACTAGTTCAACATCGAGGGTGTTTCAGACAAATAATCCAATAAACTTTTGTGCCTCCTTCAGACAGCGTTACGCGGGTTAGCATTTGATTTAATTATCAGAAGTAGGGGCAGTGGCAAGAGGTAGTTGCGTCATATTCTGCCTTGACCTTTATGACAAGGAATTCGTTACACATTCTACATATAAACTCCCGATTCACGATGTCGCAGCTCTCTCAAAAAAAGAAAGAACGCGCAGCAGGTAGAGTGGACACGCATCGTTCTATAGTGATGTACGAGATGTTTATATTATTAAAGAATGATGTGAAACAAAATCTTGCTTGGTAGGAGCTTGGATGCTTCTCAACCCTGTTTATATTCCTCCTCCATGAATCGGTCGGGAAAATTCCCATGCTGCAATGATACTAAATAGCTCGAATCAGCTACTACCCTGATCTGCTAAGCTTTTCTTATTTTAAGTACAGTTTGCCATTTTACCGTGAAGAAATGAACAACATAACAAAGATAGATATCATTGGTCTTCTAAACGTTTTCCTTATCGAATAACTGAAAAAATGTTGCACTTAAATCGCGCTTTTTGATGCTCACATACCAACAGCAAGTAGAACAGTGCGTTCGGAAAGAAATAATTATGTCTTTGGAAGATAGTGTTGAAGGGGACCTCGCAGCAACAACAAATTCGCGTGATATCCATGTGGAAGAACTGTGGTTTCAAACAAACGAAAACACTGTCAATTTGCCACCTAGATTGTGCGTCAAATCACCATTGGATTATTTTCAGTGTGGCTATATCAAGTCACTTTTTTTGCTCGATAAACTAGAAACGATGAGAAGAAAACATCGGTCCGAAAAATGGTCAACAATTCTACGCCTGAAAGGAAAACTGAGGAAAAAAAGTTAGATATTGAGGCACAGCTATTCTAAGCTCTTCAGGGCTTTCCATAAACGATTTGTTGGGCTATGAAATGAATCGCGGTTCTACCGAGGATGAGTTTCTAACATCCGAAGGCCAGAATATAAATCAACGCCTAATCGTAGTGTAATTTCTGTAGATTGTTCGCTTACTTTAAGACGATCTTGTAGAAGATGCCCAAACTCTACGCCTCCGATGTCTGGGCAACTGATAATCTAAAAATTTGCAATAAGCTCGCCAAAAACTCATCAGTTATTACACCATCACGATTACAGTATTTGAAGTGTTACAAACTGCTATTTGCTGGTTTAAGTGACTGTCAGCACATAAATTAAAACCAGCTGCCAGGTGTTAAAATTATTTCCTTGCGTAAAAATAAAAAACAAAATAAAAACATTACCCTCGAGATACTTTCCAACCTCTACCGAGTTCGATTGAACCTTTTTTTATTCTTTTCTGCAATGACATTGCGACAAATGATACTCAAACCTAAATAACAATAAATTTAAGTAACAAAACCACATGGCGTACGGAAAATTTATGAGATCCAATGTTCTCAAAACAAGTAAAAGTACATTTCACACGTCAAGGTTACGCTTCTTTACCACTCAATTTTAAAGCACCTACAACATTTTAATGGACATCTAGTGTTGGTCATTTCGTATAATTTTTCGTTGCTCTACCTCGTTCCCCTCTAAGAGCTTTTTTTTTAAAAAAAAAATATATCAAAATCCATTGAGAAGAACGTGAATCGCTCAAGTAATCCCCTTAGAGGTGGTCAGGCAACCTTCATCAAAATAGCGCCAACCCATAACCACCCAACCCACTTAAGCAACCTGACAAGGGCGAAAATAACACAGGTCATTATCTCTAAATTCATTTTATGATTAGTTTTTCCTTATTCTCTGCTCCTATCTGTATCTAGGTGTTCGTTCTCGAAAGGAAAAGGTACAAAATGAACTTTTTCAGAAGCAAAACACCATCTAAAGGATTTCAGGGCATAGTACTCGTAGGTACTATTGTGTCGTGTCCAAAACTTACTCTTTTTTCGGGGGAAGGTTACATCACGACACAGTGACAGGAAAAATCGTGCAGATACACTTTTTCTCTCGTCTGTATTAGGTTCAATTACCTCTCTTTTGAAAGAGCGTTCCCAATTAGATTTCCACGACTTTGGTTGGCAATGGCAACATCTGTGCGATGGTGGCTACTAAATCCGGCCGAATCCAACCAATTCCGACGCCACTGCCGCGCACCGGATGGACACGAACCGATTAATTAAAAAAGTTAATTAATTTACGTTTCTAAGGAGCACTAGTACGAGTACATGGCAGTTTAAAAGTGTATTCGTACTCGTCGGTACGACTATGACCTCCACTGTTTGCTAGTGGTGGGTGTACGAGTATCTACGAGTATGTATCTGGTAAGCTCGTGAAAATTGTTAATTACTCTGTACACACAAACTAAATCAGCAAATGAATCTCTTCACGACTTTTGCATGTGGTTACTTGGAATATGCCAGGCTGTCGAACTGTCTGTGCGCACCAAATTGACCAACATACTTTTGTTTTGGGGCCAAATGGGTGGTTGCTGCTGCCACTTTGTTAACTGTCTGTTAGTTGGCCTAAAATTACACACGTGTCAAAGTATTCTTTTGATTTATGAGTACTTATCGCTGAGTCTATGATTTATTATCATCGATACTCGTAGGTACATATGTATGCGTATGTATTGTACTATGAGTATCTTGACTGCTTGTAGACAACTCCTAATGGAGACTGGCTTTAATGGTGATATCGAGATACTGGGTGATGTTGGTGCTCTTTAGGTTGGTAATTGGAAACAAAATCAATTGATTTCCTTTTCATTTGGATTGTCAAAGTAATTGACGCATTGCTGCTTATGGATGAGTGGTAAGGTTAAGGACATCAAAATTTGAGTAAAGTAGATTTTTGTTGTGTAAGAGGTGATGGTTACTGGCAATTTAAATAACAAACAAAGTTATTTTCTGTTTATTGACTTACTTGAAAGCTCTTACAAAAAATTCCCAATTACAACTGCGATATTGTTGTTGCATCGAGAGAGCAATAAGTTGAAACCCCCAGTGGACTCCATTCGAGATTTGGCACCATACTATATTTGTCGCCTGATTTGTGTTTTGGTCTTTTACAGAATCTTTATCCGCAGATTTAGCTTCAGATTTTTTGAGTTGATATTTCGATCCCAGAAGAGTTCTATTAATTTTAGTAGGCGTATATAGACACAAGATAGTTGAGAGTACCCGACAACTACATCTGTCTCTACAGAAACTGCAATTGTCACGAAGAAGAACACCCATTCTCTAAGTATGTCCTTGTGTTGAGCGATGGTCTGCAGGGTCCCTTCTATGAATACTAGCCTTTAAATCTAGGTCCATAGATGTTTAAGAAGTACATTTATACATGATAGGTTATGTTAGGTACCAGTAGCCGTCGAAAAAGCAGATCACTTAGCCCTACTTATCCATAGTAATGCCAAGTGGATCTGTGATCCCCCTAATCATGGAGCCAATTTGAATTTCTTACGAAGCTAGGGAGACTGCCAACCTCTAAATTATTTAGATCTCTCATTGTAGAAGAATGATCCACTTGGACGCTTTATTTTGGCGAAGGTCTTGTTCATGTAGCTTCCACAAAAGTCATTTGTAAAAACGCCAGGCCTTTTTGTATGTGTGCTTTTAAGACAGTATCTACTGATGACACCTATAGTAGTCAAATTTTACTGGATTTGTCGTTAAACAAGCTGACCCAAGGTTTGTTCTTCTAGTTTGCATGTTGCGAGTGGTGTACCGATGATAGCTTTTTCGTTGAGTTCATCGGCTCTACAATTCTCTGGAATATCTCTGTGGCCCGGTACCCAAATATATTATATTCAGTGCTACGGTAGGAGTAGTGCGTGCTTATTGACAGACATGTTGTCCCTCGGACTTTGATCTGTTTTATGTAGTTGACTGCACTGTTTAAGGCCGTCCATCAGATAACCACCCTGTACGTGAGTATCGGTTTTATAACCTTGGTATATAGCCAGGTTGGAGTTGATAATCCTAAAATGATTGCAGATGTATTGACGTTTTTGTTATTGGAAGACTTCTGGCGATTCTTGTAGGCGGTATACATAAGATTGCAGTCTGCTTGTTACATTAAAGTTATTTTAAAATAGACGTAGGTCATGTATACCCACCAGAAATGACTGTAACTGTGAGAGTAAGGGCTAATATTACCTACAGAGGCAAAGTTTCATTAAATCATTTCTTAGCCTCACATCTTCAACTTCCACCAGATGCAAAACTTTGCATTTATTGCCTTTAAAGAAGAGAAGAAGAAATTCCTTGACTGTACCTTGTTAGGGACGGAGAAGAGATCGAGTTTGTCTGTGGCAACTTTGTGTCATTTCCTTTTCACGAAGGTTACCAAACTTCCTTTCGCCACAATAAATCCTTTTCTGTGTGTTTATTATCCTTATAGTTATATCTTCGATCCGTTAATGTCCTTTATAATATTGAGCTGTTCATTAAAAATGCCAAATGTCTCAGACTAATGAAAAGATATTTAAATATTTACGAAAGTCTACAGCTTACATGTGACATGTGACGCTTTCGCATTACTTCAGAGTGCTGTCATTTTTTTCCCTTTAAATCTTGTGCGGGTTTATTCTATCTTGCCAGCAAAGTATCAGTCTGTTAAAGGCATATTTGCCTCTTGCTCTCCATTTTTGTCCTGAGTGTGACTTCTAAGAAGAAACAAATTTCGCTCCAGATCGCTCGTTTCTCTCTTTTCGAACAATGTTTCTCGGCTGCTTTTTGGCTCCCGTCGTTGAGCTTGCCATCCTCTGAAAATGAAAGCATTTGACTAGCATCGTCTACTAAAGAGTCCCCATATTGGCAGGCTGGAGTGTTTGCTTTACCGATTTTGCGGTGAAATATCCTTGTCCGGTGAGAAACTGATTGACTTACTAGATTACTTCGTCGTGTTTTCGCCTATTCTAATTAGTCAAGTCCTTGCTAAGGTCTTGCTACTGCTGTTCCATGAGCTCTTTTGCCATTCCGAAAGCCGTTTTCACTCCACTTACAGTCTTTTTGCCGTAGACGTACTTTCTTTCTGCCGCTAGGAGATCAACAGGGGCCACTCCTAGGACAACGCAGACGGCTGCTTCCAACACTGTTCTATTCGAGCTTGCCACGCGTATGCACTGCTGGCATTTGCGGTGCTTTCCTTGATAGTCAGTCCCAAATATCTCACTGCTTCCTTGCGCGTTGGGACTTTAGGCCCGATTTGGAACTCAACGATGATTGGTCAAATCGATTACCTCGGTTTCCCTTTTGTAGCAAGACTAAGACCATAGTCAGATCTGCAGCTTAATTTGCGCATTCTTCGCGTCTTTCGCTGAAATCACCGCGGCGATATCGTCTGTGTACCCTACCAGGAAAGCATCTCCATGCGAAGTGTGGCAACATACACAAGGGGTTACAGAGGTCAGGTCCCAGAATCGATCCCTGCTCCGGAAGTGATTTCCTTTTCCTTGAAGGCTCTTTTTTAGTATCGTGGATCAGCTCCCGGTATTTAGCATCCGTAAGAGGTAAACTGCAATGTTGAAAATCATTTCAAGTGAATTCAACATATCGCTCCACCTGGTAGAATTGAAGACATCCACTAAAGTATGGACTTTAGTATTTCTCCAAATGATCGGGGAGTGGCCCTTTTTAAAGCAATACAGTCTCGTGGAAAAGTCACCTGATCCTTTATTGCGTCTGCGAACCGTGATTTTATCACCTTTCCTAGGAGTTTTCCTGCAGTGTCCAGCATGCAGAGTGGTCTTTGCCTTAGCTGATCACTACCAAGCGTTGCGTCTTTGAACTTTTGAGAAAGACTTCTTTTTGAAGGCAGCAGTATCTATTAACATGTTTGGGCAGTCACTTTCAGCACTTTCGTCAGTATTCCATCTGCTGCAAGGGCTGTGATTTCCGGTGGGCCTGACAAGGTGAGTTGGAAAAATCTTGTCTACCATCTGCTAAATCTCTTTTTCACTTAGAGGAGATTTTGTTGCCCGAGCTCCATGTATCTGTACATGAACTAGGAGGCATTATTGACGTCTCAGCAAAGATCCTCCCACACCTGTTTATTGCTGATATTAACAGCCGTCTTGAGCTCGGATCTTGAATTCTTCTACGAAGTCATGTATGTTAAGTAAACCACAAATGGGCCTTGAAGTATTAGACTCTGAACCAATTGGAACATCATTTCGGATCGGTATACACTCTTTGATAACCCTGTTGCTATTCTCTGTATCAGACCGCGAAAAATACACACTGTGTGCAGAAGTAAGACGATAAATGTGTAGTCTAAATATTTGTTTTCTTTAGATGGATATACTACTTTCAGAACGAACGACTCTACACTCTAGTTTAAAAAGGAAGGAGTTG
Organism: Volucella inflata; assembly: GCA_928272305.1. Lineage (NCBI taxonomy): Eukaryota > Metazoa > Arthropoda > Insecta > Diptera > Syrphidae > Volucella > Volucella inflata. Next base: position 3,955,935 of record OV743717.1, on the reverse strand, counting down.
AGAACTGGAGGATATTTTCAAAGTGATGTGAACGACCAAAACATTGGGTGAACTCGAAGGATCACATTTTAAGCCTTTCATAATAAGAAACTATTTAATTACGATTGGTTAACAATTTTTTACCACTTAACCAATATTTGAAGAAAAATCCGACAAACGTAGCCAATTTCAGCAATAACCAAGGCTTCATTTTTATGTAAGGACACAAGAAGCCTTCATAACACCTAACCAAATGAGTGGTATTCCTCTGACTGATTTATGACTTAATATTAAAATAACCAGCCCGATTCATTCATTAAAGGCCGACTAGCTAACTAATTAAGATGAAAATCTCGACACAGCAGTAATCTACTCAGCTTCAGCCGGCTACAAACGTTGCTCCTCATCGTCCTCTCCATTCCAGGACAAAAAGTACACGAGTATTGTGAATATTTATTTTGCTGGCCATATTCAGACAAATGAATCACTCTGGCCGAAGTAGGTGTATTCAGGGAGTGGGCTATTAGATGGATGAAGTTGCTGCCCAATACAAGTATGTTGGATCTGTTTTATGGTTAAATTTACGAGTCTCGTGCATGAAAGTAAATAGCCAGCATATCTGCTCATTTAAAAGGCTGTAAATGATATTTATTTGTATTTGTATCTACAGCAATGGAAATGGAATTGTTATTATGATTTGCTTTTCGAATGGAGACGAATATCTTTGGAATTTTTAATTATTTTTTTTCCATTCAAATGAAGATGTTTTTTAGTATTTTTTCTTTGTGTATTCTAGAATAAGAAATTGTTACAACGATGAGGAATTTGATTACATTTTTATTAAAAAAAAGTCTTCATACGATAATTTCGACTTTTCCTCTAATAAATTGAAACTAATTAGAACATTCAATTCAGAAAATGATTAATCTTTCCAGGGTAACTTCAATGGTGAGTTAAAGCGGTAAGAGAAAATATATTGCTTTTGATGGATATGGACGGACTAGAATACCCCATGTCAAATGAGAAAAACGTTTCGAGGCAGGTACTTTCGTTTATGGAAGAAATTTTACGAGTACGAGTATATCTTTGTACGAATGAAGTAGTAAAAACAATATATTTTTTGAAAGCAAAATCGTGATCAGCACTTTAAGCAGGGTCTGCATCTGAAGCTATACCAGTTCTGGTACCTAAAATATGTCATTCATTTAAGAAATTTCAAGTCACTAAAAGGGGAGCTGTTCCGCACTCAAATAAGAAACCAGCTGCGGAGTTTCACATATTTTCCTACTTAGGGGTTGACATGAGCTTCAACTTATGTATATAATACAAATTCTTACGTTCGGAATGACACCAGGGAAATCCTTATTCGCCTTCGCCAACATTCAGGCTTTGTTGCCAGAGTGCATGGCTGGGAGGATAAGGATCTGTAATGTTTCATCAGAAGAAACAGCGATTGGCGAGGTTTCTATTAAGATATCGTTGTTAGATTTAATAACGGATCTAAGCAACCTATAAACAGGAACCTTAACTACCTCAATGTTGTTATTTTCTATCCGATCAATTGATATTGTGCGTTTCACGATATCACATATCAACACATATTAGTAACCGCACAGACTATTTGGGTTGATTCTTTGGCTTTGGCTTGCGGTCTTAGCACAGTTTTGTCAAGAAGATACATTGCATCGCATCACCATGTCTTAATCCTTCTTTGACATTAAAGCTGTTGTAAGATTGTTCCCAAATTAGCGCAGCAGCGAGCAATGTTTCGTTCTGACTGACAAAAAAAAAAAAAAAAACACAGTGGCGCTGGCAGCTCGGTATGGGCCATGGCCTAGCTTTTTGACGCTCATTTGTGCTGTTCATGTTGTCACGAACGGCACTCCTTAGAAACTTTTTCGTATGCAATTTTACTTTCGGGAGTTTGCCATTGCCCGCCGAAAGGGTGATGGCGATTTGAAAAATTGTTGGTGATTCTCTGCGTGATAGCCCAATGAGCTTACTATCGCGCCATCGCCATCGCCATCGCCAGCTTTGACTACAGTCGAACGAATTTTGTAGAGATGCTTAAACCGGTCATGACTCTACATACCATGTTCCCATGTCATTTGTACCCTAGAAATCATGAAAAAGACTGTAAGATTCGTTGTTGACTTCTTGGGATTGCTTCTACATCTCTCGTAATATGAATATTTGGTCGATTGCAGACTTAACGACCACGGAAATCCAATTAAGAGTATAAGGCCGAATTAAATCGTTAGAAATTAGTTTCAGTTGTTCACACAACACAGCAGGCGAGATCGGCTAGTATAGAGGATCATCTGTCTTGGGTAATGGGCAAAGCATCATTTTAGTCAAATGCCCGACAGCAAGTTAAAGGTCAGCAGAATAAGTTTCACATATACCCAGGACCGACTGGCAAGCTGACGTTTTGTTGGCCTCATACGTCCTTTTCAACTTTTAAGTGAAACTTTTGAGCATTGCATCTGTAATGCCACTTTATGCTCGATTCCGCGCTTCTAATTCGCTTCTTAAAGAGCAGTGAAGCTCTTATTCGTAGAGCAGAGAAGCGCTTCGTACATAAATTTTTCGATGCAGGTTGAAAGAGGTTGAAGGATGTACTTTGAACAAAGGTTCTGGGGGTTTGCCGCGATTGCAGACGTTCAGCGTTAAGTCTACTCACAATATTTTCCGGTTGTTGTAGCATTTGAGTTATCCACAGGAATACCTTACCTACAACTAAGCAGTGATTCGAATATTTATTAGCCCCTCGGAATGTTTGGAGAAGGAGGAGAACATCGCATGCATCAGATCATAATCAATTTGGTTGATGGCTTTATGATCAAGCTCGCAGCGAAGTGTAGGCTTTGCTTTCTAACAGGCTCTACAACAACTGTATTTTTTACCAAGAGCGTTCCTCTTGGACTCGTTTATTTCTTCCTTTATGCGGACAGCATTTCGGGCTTATATTGGCGGTTTTAACCATGATGAGGGTTGCCACAACAATCTTAAGTGCCGAAGACTTAAGATTTATTACCTTAAGTCTACACTAAAGTACATCCAATTCAATCTCAAATAAATGCCACCTTGGAGTCTGACCGCAGATGTCAAGATTTTACGTTCCTCCATTCCGTGTTCTGGATGGTGGTGAAGTCTTTTGTATAGCAGTGTATGACCGGATAGATGGTTTGATGACCTGCAGTGAATCAGTCCGCTTGTTTTTGCTTCACAATCTCTCCACAGGCAATTCCGAAATCGTTTGGGTAACAGGGCCTGGATTATCTGGAGACCCTAATCCATTTCCTAGATATAAAAACTGCTATTGACTTCCACGAGTTTACAGCTGCCCCCTATTTATGCATTCTGTCCTTTACTCAAAATTCGTTTAAGTTGCTCACATATGTAAATGATTTGCAAGACACTGAAACTCCTGACGCTTTCAATCCTTAGCCATGTTACACAAAAGGCGTTTACTAACTAAAAGTGCATCTAGGTCGAAATCCCTTCCTTAGATTCAAGTGAACTCCTAAATTGAAAAAGTTTAATCCAACCCTCTTCATGCCAAAAATGTTCTGTCCCAGGTACCATCCCCTACTAACTTATGCAGATTACTTTCAAAGACTAAATTCTAAAAACTTTAAATAATTCATTGTCCTTGTATCTCTCCTGGAGATATCAAAAGGTTGATTATCCCGCCATCAGAAAGGAAGTCAATCCTTATTCATGCTCTCACTTGAACAATCAAAAACATCTCGGGAGTCATGAGAGCAAAACACCAACTTCTAACTTTATGTGGCCTATGATGCATTTTTAATCACCACCAGCTAGTGGTATCCACTATCACCCTCTCTGCTACTTTGCTAGCAACGCAAACTTAATTATGTAGAAACTCAACCGCATGAGTGAGTCCACAAACACGAGAAACTTTACCTAACTTTAGCACCGCCACTACTAAAGCAGCAACAGCATCTGGATACTGAAACATCATCTGGAACATGCTTTTGGTTGTTGGGAAATCGAAGCCAGTAAGCCATCCCCCATGTGATTCAATGAGCTATAAGATTATATCGTTTACTCCTTAGGAGTAAACCGACTGCGGTTGGTCCTCCCCAATCTTAGACATCGTCTTCTTCATCTTTATGGTCGTCATTGCCCTGTTGTTGGTTGTCGAGGAACTCAATTTTGGTGGGCCAACGTTTATTAACACTCATCTAGGTAAATGGCTGTCATAATTCAGTAGATAAACAGGGGTACACTGTAATGGGATCCGTTTGAGGTAAAGATAACAACCAAAGCAGGGTGGGACACAGCACCAGTACCACCACCATCAGCAGCACCATCAGGAACAGCACTTAAGACGTAAATGTGACTTATTGGCGCGACGTGGTGTAGATTTCGGCCACCTGATGGTAGGTAGCCAGAAGTTGAGCCAAGAAATTGAAATTCGAGAAGTTTTTTTTGGAGCGTTGAAGGCATGCAAAAATACGGCCTAATGTTCGTATCTGATGGCAGCAGTCACCATGGGAATTGTATATGTCTTCGTTGGAGGTAAGCAAAGCAATGACAGTTGTTGTGTTAAGGACATTATGCTAGTTGTGGTTGAGACAATCAAAAGATGGAAGCAACGACGATTGAAATTGTTTTGCTAAATGAGTTTATGGCATAATGATGGCAAGTAGAAATATTTAAGTGCTAAGGTAAGGATCTTAATGACTCTATTTCACTAGGTGGTCCCCTGATTGCGCCAGCAGCGCGCTGTTTCTTATAACTGACTCAAGTTAAATCAAGTTAATTAGGATCCCATTGCATGGTCATTATGTTAGGTGTGGTTGGTTTAATTTGCTCTAGAAGGTATCTGAAGGAATGGTCAATAACATCTGAGAAGAATACAGGTAAAATGAATCTTCTAAGTGAAATCTTTGATTAACATGGAGTAATTTGTTGTCAAGTTAGTCTATATTGGAAGAGAAAAAACAGAGACTAAACAATAGAACGCCTTGGTGCTTCAGCATGCGTTTTTGAAGAGAAGTAACTTTCCATCCCCAAGAACGAACTGTTAATCGGTAAAAATTCGGATTCTTTCGTTTTTGGGTTACTGACGATGTGGAAAATGAACTACTTCGATGAAACCCAGATCGACAAGTACAAAACCCCAACAATCAACACACTGTATGGATAAAAAGGTTGACTGCTCTTGAGGCATAGTCGACAGCTATTGTTGAATTTCGAGGTAGTAAGGGACTTTGTCTACCTAGGCTCTGCTAGAAATTCTGCCAACCACACCTCAGCGGAAATAAAACAGAGAATCACTATTGCCAATGCCAATGGTTGTATGGAGAAGAATTACGGAGACCCTCTACAAGATATTGATCAACTCTGTCCAGAGACACAATCCAGAGTAGGAAGACCTTACCTGAGGTGACGCGCATAAGAAGAAGTGGGTCTATTCATGCTACGTCGAAACTGATTTCCGGCATTCAACGGTTGGCTTTGAGAAGGCCTTCAAAACCGTATGATCAGGGGGCCTTTTCTATAAACTGACCAACATGGGCATGCCGAAACCTGTGGTATAAATGTCTTAAGTCCTTGACATTAAAAACGACTTAAAACTAATGGCCATGATTTACCTTATACTCTTTAAGATTTGCGCAGGGATCTAGGAGAGTTAACCGATCTCATTTTAGGGAACGAAAGCGATTTATTATACTGACGAGGTCGAGAAATCGAAGTTATCAGTACTCTTCCGCAGTTTAATTCGATCACTGCGACGATTAATTTCAAAAGGCAGAAACATTTTTGTTAAGATACCATTGAGAGGGCCTTCTAAGGATACAAGTAATGTCTGACAAAATTTTGAGATCATTGGAGAGCACGGATTGGTGAAAAGCGGAGTAAGATACCCTTGAGCCAGGCTTTGACAAAGATTTTGACAAAGACATACATTGAATGTTTGGCTTATTGAGCTATAGCGCTAACAAAAAAGCTGGTTCACACAAGTTAACTTGCCTCCAGGGTGAAACTTACATGCTTTGTGGCCCTTATCAGCCCAATCGCCGTATATAGTTGTCTCGAGAAGACTGGCAATAAAAAAAAAATTTGAAGTAAGCCATGTGCAAACTCAGATGATGTTTGCATTGGTAAAACTGAGCACTTACGCTGAAGTGCTCCAAGAACTAGATCCTGGAAAGATCTGGGTTGAAAATCGTTCACTGGCAACCATAACTTTTATGGTATTTCAAGCCGAGCTCACTGTATATGTTAGACTGCGGGAAAATTCCGGGAAACAGGGGCCCATAAGAAAACCCATCTACTCTTCCCAAATACACGCTCAACATCCTACTGTGATAAGTCTTCCAATCGAAACTTAGTTGCTCCGGGTACAAAGTAGTAAGTATAACATTTGACAGGAGGCGTGCAATATCCTGGATTTCATGCAATCTTCTGACTTGACTATCAAAAATATAGATGCTAAGCCAACCCTTTTTTCATTAAGTAATGCAGCAAGTAATCGACTTAACCCTTTTCAAAAGATATGCTAAAGAGAAAGATCTACTGAAGGTTTTAATGTACACATTAGTTCAAAGGTATATCGTGTTCCGAAGTTTATACAAAATCTCGATCTTGGTGAAGAGAAAGAATCTAAGAAATAGAACAAAATTCTTCCTCTACCTAGTCACAGAATAAGACTGAAGATACAGAAACGGTGTCCTCATCAAATTGTTGACTTGCTAGGAGAACTTTTCCTAGACTTAAGAAGATTGTTGAGCTTTGTGTGTGCAACACCATGTTGTCAGTGCATCCTCTATCTAAGCCCAAGACTTCACTTTAACATTGAGTGGTTCAAAATGCTGTGGGTATTTTCATCGATATTAAGAGCATCTTTGAGAAGCAATAACATAAAGCTTTGGCGAAAAACAGAGTAAACGAAACACTAGTTTTATGTATTGAACAATGCTTATTGACTGACGCTATGTTGTGGATTCTACAATAGCTTCGGTGCGGAGCCATTGCAATAGCTTATGTTGATTGACTCTACTATTGTTGTCAATTGTATTGTTTTAGAGGGTACATAAAAGGAACCAATGGCAGGGTACACTAAACTAGGCCACATATGGGCCGCAAACTGATGACGAGAACATCAACCCACGCATCTTTTATGTGAGAGAGATCGAATCTCTCGAAGAACTCAAACAGAGAGTCGATTCATACTTTACGACTGAGAGTTTCGGAGTCCAGAAAACAGACATTGTGTTGGAATCAGCCGACAACATAAGAACCAGAAAGATCCTTAGTGAAACGACCAAGATGGTGGAAAAGCGCTATGAGACGGGTTCGCTTTGGCGTTACGACGAGCCCCATTTGCCCAACAGCCTTACAATGGCAAAGACAGGCTTCTCAACGTGGAAGCAAAAATGCGAAAGGACCCAATATTCGCTGAACGGTACTCCTGGCAAGATCACCATGAATTCTCCAGTATTTGCCAATTTTAACCAAGCGTACAAAGGGGCATACAAAGATTTCCCGACTAAAACTGGGCGACCTGGTCTTAGTATGTGATGCTGCCCGGTCTAGGAATCAATGGCAACGAGGAAAGATAATAGAAGTTTAGCCAGCAAAGGACGGACAAGTAAGGACTGCGATAATGAAAACTCCTACGGCAGTGCTCCCGTCGTCGACCTGCATTGAAACTAGATATACTGGAAATAAGTGAATCATAAGGATTCACGGGGGGTGGGATGTTGTCATCCAATCTTACCTTTGCTGCTGACCACTAGATTAGATATAAAGTACTCGCTATTTGCCATTTGTTTAAAATTCAGTAGCCGTTACATTGCCGTGACAAGTCAAAATAGCTATATTCTCGCAGCAATTAGAAAGACATATGCAGATTATGAAGCTGTACAATCGGTCTGTCTTTAACAGACACACGTTCTGTTGACTGCTTGTATACAATCCTAAATGTTACCGACGATTGATGCAGAAGCTGTGTAGCTGATGGCCTCCATAATTAATATTTTTGTCTTTTCAAGAAGACGAAAGCTGGCTGGTGACGTCTTGTGCTTAACGGCTTCTTTGTACTAAAAATGTCACATCAGTGACTCAAAAGGTTATATCGCCAAATCCTACTTTCACTTGACTCCAAAGAATAAATTATGCCGGCAGCTTAAGCTTTCCATTTACGTGAAGTTCTACCCAAGATGCGACGATGATCCCTTAAAAAAATAACACTACGCGTCAACTGCCATTTAAGTACGATCCTGTATACATGCTTAAACGGTTCCTGCAGGAGTACAAGCCCCTGTACTCAGAAGTGGCTTCGGTCGGAATGTAGATCAAGTAAGGGGTGTATATGCATCTTGAATGATGGCTACAAACCCGTGTTTGTGTATGTAGGACGAATACTTTTGACTTCACAACTCGTTACACAAACTGGAGAAGGCGGCAAATTGTCTGCATTTGCAGTGACTCTTTTACGACTTTCTAGATATTGTAGTTTGATTCTGGGCTTAATTTAAGGCTAGGGAGCTATTCTTAATACCTGATCCCGAATGAGGACTGGCTACGTACTCAGTTACGGTTTCCATTGGCGGTTGCGATTTTTGTGAGCACATCCATACAAGGAGACCAGAAAAATGCTTCTTAACAATTCTAGCTAGCCAGCAGTATTCCCAATACCCTCACTGGGAACGATTTTAGAACTCTAAAATATTTTCCTCCCTTAGTCGGAGAACTTAGACAAGATAAAAAATTTTGAATCTTGAAATTTCTGTAAATGACACGCACAAGTAGAGGCAACTTGAAAACACTGTTTTTGATGCCCACGTCATATTTAACGAGGCAAAATTGTATAAAATTCGATTCGATAAAAATATCCTTTTGTTGTTGACAATTTATTATAAAAGGTGACGAGAAGATGGATTTCAACTAGGGATACACCGCAGTAAAATAGAATAACACAATCCAGTTTCTATTATTGTCTCCAAATGTAAGAGACCTGGAGGATATGATCTATAAATAGAATCGAATCTTACCTGTGAATCGTGAACGACCCAAGACAAAAATTGTGTGTCTATGTTGAGAAAAACCCTCGCAGCAGAATTGGAAAAAAATAAAAAATTAAAAAACCCAAGATGGTACTACACCTGGCATCCACGTGCTGTTAAGCTCCAAACGTCACACTACACTTTTACGACCTTGTCTGCTTTATTTGCATAATTCCATCCGAAGACGACCAAACAAAAAAACAAAAACAAATTCAAACCATTTTTTAAATCCATCTCCTGCTCACGTCCTTTAGTTCTTGTCAACAGCAATATCAAATAAGAACACCCATGCCATGCCATTGTCATCAATCTTTAATTTTCTTTCAGCTTCTCATAGGTTTTCGATTTCATCCCCTAAATGATTATTACATGAGACACTATGTGCCTGCATAGGATCCCTCAAATCAAGCGTAAGATAATCGTCTAATGGTTGGGGCGACGACCCCCACGAGTCGTTCCCATCATATGGAGCAATAAAACTTTGTGTCAGTCCGTCCGATTGTATCTCATGCAAATTACACAAAAAAGAAAAAAAACGAGCGCTTTTCGACACCAAAAGTCACGTTTCATCGTTGGAATGCCAATTCCTATGCAGGACGACATGTGATGGCTGTGCTTAAATATCCTTTTGTCCTGAATGGTACTCGTATTCATACATACAAACGCAAGAGAGCTAATCATAAATGGGGACTATTGCCTTTGTCGAAACATACCCAAAATATTTGTATTTTATAGAATGAGCCTGACACTTTTGAATTGGTTCCTTTCCTATAAAACCAGAAGAGATATTTCCATAGGAATTTTCTCCTTTCATGTTCCAACACCATCTTTGAAATATTTCGAAATATTTTTCTTATATTTTTATCTTTTCTCTTGTCCCTTTCGAACTTTTGATCCCGAAACTGGAACCGAAACCCAAAGTCCACCGCACAAGATGTTTTGGTGTTTTCCCTTTGAAATGAAATTTAATTTTCTTAGAAACTCACCCCCTTCCAATCGGACACTGAGGGCCCGGAAAATGCTATGGAAACAAATTAAGATATCTCTTCAGATATTCAATTGAATTGTCAGAGGTTTTTCTCTGGAAAATCAGGTCATTTGGAATAGCCAATCAATAGGGGGAAACCAGAGGAGTAGAAAAAACGAATTTAGAAAAAAGAATAAATACTTTTCCAATCGAAAATGATTATTTCAATCAATTATGTATGCCTACAGGCAAAGGATATCCTTCTATGGAGCGTTCTATCAACTTTTTTCACTCAATCGACAACTCCTGGACAAAAGGAAATACGTACAACTTTTCACTGGAATCACAACACGGAGTGAAGAAGAATTTAATTAAGTTCGACTATACTCGTATCATCCTTGTTTGGATTTTTCACTTGAAATTGGACAGAATTTCAATTTTACTTACAAAGGACGTATCTACAAGTACAAGATGTGTACTTAAATTTGTCTGATTAAAAAATGTCAGTTGTGTTCAATATTCTTGTTCGTCGACATGAAAGTCCGAGGGCCAAAACCGGAAAACTTTTTTGTGATTAAGGAAGGACCGACCCGTCAACAATGGTTTATTATATTTTTTTTCTGTCTGAAGAAAGGAGTCCCGCAAAATATTATCCATTTTACTCCTCGTAAACATGTTCGTTTGACTGAAATGTCTCATTCGGTTGCGAAAAGATCAGTAAGCGTTTCAGTGAAAAAATAGCTACAGTACTAGCACTCACCACATCGCCGAGTACCTACAGCCTAATGCGAGCATAGGCCGCATATTCACACTATCACTGCAAGCGGCTTAGGATGTTATGTCACTTATACTTTGATCTTAAGCAAAAGCGTAATAGGTAGGCACGACGTCAGCAAGCATTTAAACACGTCGTGAAGCTACCGTTTGGTCTACTGGCAATCTCAAGAGTCTTGCTGTTTGCAGTTATGTTTATATGAAACCCAAACATAGGGTTTTTGGGGTCCTGGAAAAAATCTCAATCAAAACAAGATTCAGTGAATTCAGGTTTCTGAAGTTTTTCCTTCTTAGATTAGCCTAAAAATCATTAGAGGATCTACTATGGTTTAAGCGTAGCTTGTCTGCCTTTACAGAGGCAAATTCCTGGTTTGGTCTACCGGATATTCATAATAAAGTTGGTTGCCAATTAGGATTTCGTTAACCTAAGCTTAGAATACAAACGTGAGCTTGCCTAAAAGAAGGAGTAAAATCGAATGTTGTTACCTTCTAGAAGCTCGCCAGCCTCGCATCCTAATTCGGTTTTGGATCAGGAGTTGAAGACCCGACTTAATTTTATTTCTGGTTCAGATTCTGGATAGAACTTTACTTTAGGTGGCGCTACAATCCAGGATCAACCTGGGCCTCAATCAACAAGCGTCTCCAGCTAGCTCGATATGCCTCCGGTTTCGCCCGCTAAGTTGGCTGAGGTGCGCAACCCGATTCTCGGATTCGAAGACTTTTCGAACCGGAGCATTGGTGTCTGGGCGCAACCTGTCTTGGGCATATTCGATGTCGTATTTTCCCAGCAGCAGAAATTCCGGTTGAATTGTAACTGTCAACATGTCCATAAGACTAGAGTCAGAACTTAGTCGGAGTGCAAGATAGGGCTTACGGCTTAACCATCTTAAATACAATGTTTATTAAACATCAACGACATCTTATCACTTATACGAGTAGCAGCGGAGGCCACGAAACGCAAATAGATTATCACCTCTGCAAGATGTCGATGAGAAACCGTGTTAAGGACTGTAAAGTAATACTTGGAGAATCGCTAGTAAGCCAACACCTTCTGCTCATTACTGAATTTTTCACAGCGGAACCACCGAAAACACGGGCATCGTTTGGAAAGCCAAAAATCCGGTGGTATAATCTATCGAAGGAACGAAGCGCAAGATTTATCGCACTGGCTAAAAAAGTACTTCACAATATAAACGGTATCGCAGACTCACTTAGCCCGCAAGAAATGTGGAACAGCATGCACGAGGAATGTATAACACTCGCAAAGTCCCATCTGGGGACTATATCGAAATACCATCACGTCGGCAAAGAAACATGGTGGTGGAATGACGAAACCAAACGAGCTGTGGCTGACAAGAAGAGTGCATTCCAAGAGTGGACAAAATGCGATCGGAGCGACCATATCGAAAAAGCTCGACTGGCTCTTGAATACGAGCGTCTTAAAAAGATCGCAAAGAAAGTCCTGGCTCGAACTCGAGCGGCAGAAGCGGAAAACCTGTACCAGGAGTTGGAACAAATATCCTCACGATCGGCGGATAGAAGACAAGCTATCCAAGAAGTTCAAACGTCGTACAGTACTAAAATGCCAAATATTTTTAAGCTCGCTGCACAGAGGAGAAAAAATTCAATGGAAATAACCTCGCCGAAATACATCAAAAACGCAGACGGTGGTTCACTAACAAATGATAAGGAAATTTATGACCGGTGACTTGAATACTGCAAGGAGTTGCTTAACAAACAGTTTCCACGTGATATCGTGCCGACAGCTGGTCTATTCGAGGAGGAAGTTTCGGACTTTTCAATCGAAGAAATAAGTATAGCAATCGGAAAAATGAAGCGGGGGAAAGCGGCGGGATCAGACAGCATTCCATCAGAGTTTTGGTCGAAATGGAGGGTATCGGCAGCGTTTGGCTATCGAAGCTTTTAAATAAATTAAAATGTTGACAACCTATGCCGAATCAATGGAGAAGTAGCTCCTTGGTTCCATTATACAAAGGAAAGGGCGACACTCGAGAATGCAACAACTACCGTTCAATCAAGCTTATGTCACACACAATGAAAATCGTCGAAAGAGTCTTAAACGAACGTTTTCGGCAAATAATAAAACTCGATAATAGCCAGTGTGGATTTGTTGAAGGAAGATCGACGGTGGACGCTATCCAAAGCCTACGAATAATAATGGAAAAGCACCGAGATTCGTCTAAGGTTTTACACGTGGTATTTATCGACCTCGAGAAAGCATTCGATCGAGTGCCTAGGGATCTCATATGGGCCGCGCTGAGGTCTCAAAACGTACCGGAAACGTATGTTGGAATAATACAAGACATGTACGGAAACGTGAAAACTGAAAACGTGAAAAGCTCTGCTGGACTAACGAGAGAATTTCCAGTTAATGTCGGAGTGCATCAAGGAAGCGTACTTACCCCTTTCCTCTTTAACGTAGTATTCGACTATCTTTTAAAAGACTGCATGCGCGAAGCAAATGTAACGCCAATTCTCTTCGCTGACGGCGCAGTTATACTTAGCGATAACGTCGAAGATTTACAGAACGCCCTAGATTCATGGAGAAATGCGCTAGAGAGAAAATGGTTTAAAATAAGTCGTTCAAAGACGGAGCATTTGACGTGCCCATTTGCGCATCCGTTGCGATCTGTTCTGGATATAATGTTAGACGGAATAGTTCTTCCGAAAAGCACTATCTTTAAGTACTTAGGATCAATCGTTAACATGGAAGCAAAATCTGACGACGACGTAAACCACAGAGTGAGTGTGGGATGGATGAAATGGCGGGAGAATTCGGGAATCTTTTGCGACCGAAAATTTCCACTGAAATTAAAGGGGAAACTCTACACCACGGTTGTTAGACCAGCTCTTATATACGGTTCACAGTGCTGGACAATGTACGAAGCGTTTAAAAACAAAATGACGGCAGCGGAAATGAAAATGTTGAGGATGTCTAGTGGAGTCACTAAACGCGATTGCATTAGATCTACGCGTATAAGGGGAAGTCTACATATAAAGAATTCGGTAACCGAACAGCTTGAGGCGCATAGAATAAGCTGGTATTGCCACGTTCAAAGAAGATCTGCGGAAAATCCGGTTAAAAAGGCACTATCAACTACGGTCACTCCAACTGTAAGAAAACGAGGTCGGAAAAAGAATTCCTGGATTTCTCAGATGGCAAATGCGCAACAACGCCTGGGGCTAACCACTGAAGCGAACCAGGACCGAGCATTATGTAGACGCGTTCTGCGGTCTGCGACAATGGCCAACCCCATAAGCGGAGCAGCAGCGATGCAGTAAAAATGGGAAACTCGTTACGCATAAGTTCGTATAACGAGGAACGGGTTACTATAAGGATAAGAAGAAGAAGAAGAAGCAAGATCATCAAAATTTCTTTGCATGTTGTACCAAAGACCTTTTTTTTTAAATGGATGATGGCTTTTTAAAAAAATTCTCGAACCAAGCGAAGGAGGTTCAATAGTTATGTGATATGGTAAGACCGATGAAGCTGAGGCTGACCGAACTTTATAGACAGATGATGCATTCGCAAAGTATTTCGCCCCTCGTGACTGTAATCTCAATGCCATTGGAGAGCGTGTAATCATCTTTTCCCATTTTTGTTCTGAGAACTGCTCCCGCCATGTTTGATGGTGTCATCTATTACCACGATCAAAGACAGATACCACCTATGGTCTATTGTGCTGCTCAGCTGACTTTGAGCTTGATTGATTGGAGCTGGTTACCTGGGATGTGAGTCTCTGATTTAGACTTGTTGTAGGTGCCATCAGCTCTTTTAAATGATTCCAATTTCATTATCCTGCTGGTCTTACCCAGTGTTTCGATCGTTTTACAAAAGTCTTATATTGTTTCCAAACCGACACTGTGCAGGTTCTGCTTTTGTATTGTTTTGATTAGGGTTGTAGGGTAAGAATCAACAGGCAAGATTTATTTCCCCCTTATTAAATTCCATAGATTCTTCCTTTTTATCAAGGCCAATACCTCGCATCCTATGGTGTACTATGTACCTATTATGCTTTTTGTTATGGGAAAGCAAGAACATATATTTGAACAAAGTGTAGCTGGAAAATGTCGCTGTACAGCCTCTTAATGTCTGAACCGCTGTGAAAAATAGAACGTGTTCGGAGGCTTCTTTATCAACCAAAATTTAGCGTCATGGGCATGCCTAACTTCTTCAGTTAGCGACCTTGCATTAAACGATCAGTAAAGAATTCCCCAAATAATTGAATGTTTTTCTTATTAAAACTGAAGGTTTGTAATTTTAAGATACCCAAGTTGATTCCACAGATCGTCGAAAACCAAGACAGTAGACAGCTTGTAATTTTAGAGATTAATTGGTGAACTGCAATACCATTTAGCGTCCTCCAACAGCTCTTATCCTGATAAAAGAATTAATCAAAGAAGCATCTTCAAAAATGAAGTAAAAGTTCAGCTCACAAGGTTTTATGTTTTGACTTCGGCCAGGCTTAATTTTTGAGACCCAAAGTAAACTTCTCGTATCTCCAAAATCCCCATAGATCTGCCCACTCAGACAGAGAAGTAGTCGAATCGTTCGATTGGGGTAACTTTCGATATACTGCGAAAGGTGACTGCAGGGTACAGGTTGAAGGGCGAGGGCTAAGACTCATTTACCGATGTTGCTGCTTTTCGAGTGTCTTACACAGGGTCTCACCATACAATTCATCTAGATACGTTTTCTCAATGGCATATTTTCGTAACGTTCGCTTGGAGATTAATAACTGATTTTACGTTAAAAGAGTTTTGGATATCAAGTCAGTGATTCCCGATCCATATGAGCAGCTGCATTTTATAATCGGCTTCAAAGGATACGCTCTAGAACTAAGTCGGAAAGAATTTGGTGGGAGTGGTGGCTGTGATTTTTATTTTTATCACAGCAAGAGGTTTTGATTTCAAATCTAGCTCGGTTTGGAGTTTCAATGTCAAAGTATGCACGAAGTTCAGGTTGGTTTTGACCTCGACCAAACTGACTTTATTTCTCACTAATTGAACATTATTGTAATTAAATACTTGACGATATACTATACTGTACGTATAAATTACAAGTGATGAGCTGTCTCGAACAGTCCCATCCGAAAGTTTTTAGCCAGCCTTCGTCTTTCCAAAAGCGTAGATTGAATCGAACATGGCTTATCAGTTGCTGTTCTTGTCCCATAGAGCTCAACACTTACTTTCATATAAAAAAGAAGCAACTAAACTTTTACAACAATAAGGCGATTATTTGGGGTAGCGGAAACCAGAAGCCACTAGACCTCCAATTACAGCTCGAATCATATAGATGGGCCTCTCATGGAAACGTGGTGATAGCTGTGGCTTAATCATCGGTTGGCTCGAAGTGGAGTAGCAAAAATGTTGGATTGCACGATGGTTAGCTCATTGGACTATCACGCAGAGGGTCCGTGGTTCGATCCCCGGCATCACCAACAATTTTTCAAATCGTCATCATCCTTTCGGCGGGCAATGGCAAACTCTCGAATGTAAAATTGCCTATGAAAAAGCTTCTAAGGAGTGCCGTTAGAATTCGGCGATAAACCGTAGGCCCCGCACAGATGCGACAAAAATGACAACATGAGCAACACAAATGAGTGTCAAGAAGCTAGGCTATGGCCCATACCAGGCTGCCAGCGCCACAGCGTTTTTTTGTTTGTTTTTTATTGGTCAAGTGGATGGAAGGCCTTCTTTTCAAAAACCGTAGAGTTCGTGTCTTATTCATAACTACAAATTGGTAGTTAAAAATAGATTCCAGGCAACAAAAAGGTCCTCGGGAGACCATCTTGCCTTGGATATCAAAGTATCAGCTGAAGCTATTTTCCTTCAGATTGTGAGTCAGCATAGGTTAACGTTATATTGAAATTTCCTAATAATGGCAGGTCCAACTCTCGATCCTATTGCGACATTAGCCTATTTTCGGTGATTGAAAAGAAAGGAAGCAGTGTTCGAGAGCCTGACCCAACCTTTATCTTCTGTCAACTTCGACTCCAAAAATATAAGGCTACTTGAGAATGAACGATTCGTTGATTCAATACGGTCTTTCAATTCAGCTTACTAATGCTAAGTGCATATATGTATATATGCGTCTTAGGGATTTATTTTGATTTGATGTGTGACTTTTGCAACTTAAGCTAATGTACTATTTCATCGAGGTTAAGTGGCATCGCTTACTAATGAAACAGATTTCGGAAGAACTACTTTACTGCCAGACGGACAAGTGTTGTAAATTCGAATGAAAGTAAGGTGGAGAAGTCGTAGAAGACTTCAAAGGCATATTTAAGGTCTATTTATATGATGAATCGAGTCTTCAGGTGATTAACTGGGTGTTGCAGATGCTGGACATACGCGGACGACCTATTTCTCCTTTTTTAAGGACAATTTTGAGCTGATCTAAAAATGGTAGAGAAGAGAGTTCCTTTAATTATCGTTTTTATTCACTAGGTGTACGTGTGAAAATTAGTCCGTCTCGGTATAAGACACTTAGAATGCATTGTGGCCGAAAGCAAATTGTTTATATCCACTTACCTCTAAAGTAAAGTATATCTGTCTGTTGCGACATTTTTAACTATTGTTCAGATTCGGAACTTTAATTCATAAACAACAAACCTTGAATAAAATTTCTACACTGGTACCTGGTCACCTGACAACTATTTGGTGTCAGATAAGAAAAATGTCCCAATAAATAATTAACCTGTGGCTCGGGAATAGTCACATCCTCAACAAGCCAAGTACAAACTCAATCCAAACGATTCCTTGTCCCATCAATTGGTTGTTTGAAATAGAAAGCAGATAAACAAACATAACACGATTTGGATACCTTTTCAGACCACACATACACTATCTTCTTGGCAAACTACCTATATACCCAGGGAAGTTCCACGAGCAGTCCTTATCCATTAACGACCCTAAATGATTTAGATTGTGTTTTAGTAACCTGTTAACACCTGACATTCCCACAGTCAGATTACAAAAAGACAGATAGTTAGATGGATGGATGGATGGATGGGATGTGTGATGATGATGATGGTGATGATGGTGACGACTGAGGTGGAGATGTTTGTTATTCATTTCTTTAATACGAGTTTGACTATCATCCGACCCCTTGTCGTAAACACAAAAGCAGATGGGAGAAAAAAAATCGTTAAAATGTAAATGTTTTGTGGCTTCCATATTTTTGGTTTTATTCGATAAGTTCCTCGGGTCGATTGATGATATTAACAACTCTTAATGGAGCGACTTGTTGACATTGACATTGAAATAGTCTTGAATGAGTGTGATGTAGCAGAAATTGAATGAGAAAATTGGGTAGGTTCTTAGTTGATGATCTTAAGAGGACAAGAAAGTTGGTAGTCTTTGTTGATGTTAATGACCATACGACGTAGAAGAGGCAATATAATCCAATCATGGAGTATACCTCCATCGGATTTCATTTATATCACCCAGCTACTACGCCACTCTATACCTCCATTTACTTAATGAGAGTGACAAACGAATTTGAATTAAAGATGCTGTTAATAATGACCAACAATTCCGTCCACCCGACCTGGATGAAGTGAAGATAGCCATATCGAAGCTTAAGTCCAACAAAGCTGCTGGAGCGGATGGCTGACTGCCGAGCTCTTCAAAGCGGCAGGCGATGACTTGGTAAGGAGCATACACCAACTCATCTGTAAAATATGGTCGGACGAAAGTATGCCCGATGAATGGAACCTCAGCATTGTTTGTCCAATTCTCAAGAAAGAAGACCCTCTGAACTGCGCCAACTACAGAGGCATCAGTCTCCTTAACATCGCATATAAGATCATATCTCCCCTATTGTGTGAACGCCTGAAGCCGTTCGTCAACAACCTGATAGGTCCATATCAGTGTGGCTTCAGGCCAGGAAAGTCCACCATCGACCAGATATTCACACTACGGCAGATCTTGGAGAAGACCCATGAGCTTCAGATCGATACCCACCACCTATTCATCGATTTTAAGGCCGCGTATGACAGCATCTATAGAGACGAGCTATATAGAGCAATGTCTAGTTTTGGCATCCCTGCCAAACTCGTCCGTCTGTGCAGGATGACGATGGAGAATGCACGCTGCTCCATCAAGGTCGGTAAAGATCTCACCGAGACCTTTGATGTCCAGAAAGGATTTAGACAAGGCGATGCGCTGTCATGCGATTTTTTCAACATCGTACTTGAAAGAATAGTGCAAAACTCACGAGCAAACACAAGAGGCACTATCTTTCAAAGTCCGTCCAACTACTCGCATACGCCGACGATATTGACATAATCGGGAGAAAGCAGCGTGATGTCAGTGGCGCTTTCGCGAGTATTGAGACGGAAGCGGCGAAAATGGGTTTAGTGGTCAATGAGGGCAAGACCAAGTATATGCTGTCAAGCAAAAAGGACAACCAACACCGACGTCTCGGACAGAACGTCACCCTCGACCGATATAACTTTGAGGTAGTTAAGGACTTTGTCTACCTAGGCTCCGCTATAAATACAGACAACGACACCAGCGCTAAGATCAAGCGAAGAATAACTCTTGCCAACCGCTGTTTCTTTGGGTTAGGAAGGCAATTGAGTAGCAAGGCCCTCTCTCGGACAACAAAAGTCACCCTTTATAAGACTTTAATAATCCCGGTCCTGCTCTATGGCGCAGAGGCATGGACATTATCAAAAATGGATGAGGGTGTTCTTGGTTGCTTCGAGAGAAAAATTCTTCGGGCGATCTTCGGTCCCGTCTGCATTGACGGTGAGTGGAGGAGGAGATACAACGACGAACTGTATGGACTGTACAGCGACATGGACCTAGCCAGAAGAGTGAAGTTCCAAAGACTGAGAAGGCTGGGTCATGTAGAGCGCATGGACACCAATGCTCCGGTCCGAAAAGTCTTCGAATCCGCCCCCGAGGGACAGCGCAGTAGAGGAAGGCCAAGACTCAGGTGGCGCACGCAAGTGGAAGAGGACCTCAGCCAACTTAGCGTGCGAAACTGGAGGCAGCTAGCCAGGGATCGAGCTGGCTGGAGAAGCTTGTTGACTGATGCCCAGGTCCACCCCGGACTGTAGCGCCACCTTAAGTAAGTAAGTAAGTTAATAATTCAGAAAATGGTTCCATTGAAACATTCCGGAGAGACGAAACCAACGCTAATGTAGCGTACTGCAAGCTTTAGACGAGGGACTCCTATGACTTTGGCTGTTGAATATGAAGAAAATCTTAAAGGAGCAGCAGGCACAGTGAGAAAAACATCAATTACAAAAAAATGTGATATATCACTTTTCTTCAGTTCCAGCTCGCCTTAGATCCAACGAGGAGACAGTATAGTATACTTCATCAGAGCATTCAAAGCCAGCGTTCTGCTGTTGCTATGTGCAACAATGTGTGGCGCTCCCATTGTTCCGATTTGAGTTCTGTTTATTTTTGTTAAGTTGGTACATCTGTTGTTGATATTCCCTCTAAATGTTAGCGTCATAGCTTCACATTTGCAAAAGTTACGTAGCCAAGAGTACATCTATCTCTGTGTGTGTTGGCGATTTTTTATAATTTTAGAAATGAGTGTAAATTTGCAACACCGAACTTACGAGGGCGGGTCAATAAGTCCGTGACTTTTTGAATTTCTGACCTCTTTACTGAAACAGCAACACTGCTCCTGTCAACAGGCATCTGTCAGTTGACTCTTGTCAAAATTTAAACTTGCTGCGTCAGTTAGTTTGTGTTTGACAGCTATTTTTATCAGACTACTCACTAATTTGAGGAGAAAATGGAAAAAAGTGAATTTCGTGTGCTTATTAAGCATTATTTCTTGCGAAAAAAAACCATTACCGAGACCAAGGCTAAGCTTGATAAATACTATGGGGACTTTGCACCATCGATTTCAATGGTAAAAAAGTGGTTTACTGAATTTCGTTGTGGCCGTACAAGCACTGAAGATGCCGAACGTCCTGGACGCCCAGTTAAGGTCTCTACACCCGAAACAATCGAAAAAATTCACGATATGGTGTTGGCCGACCGAAGATTGAAAGTGCGAGAGATTGTGGAAGCCGTAGGGATCTCGCATGGCTCAGTGGTTTCAATTTTGAATGATCACCTGGGCATGAGAAAGCTTTCCGCAAGATGGGTGCCGCGTTTGCTCACAGTCGACCACAAACGCAATCGTGTAACAACTTCACAGGAAGGTTTGGCGTTGTTTAATCGCAATATGGAGGAGTTTTTGCGCCGTTTTATAACCGTGGACGAAACATGGATCCATCACAACACACCAGAGAACAAACAACAGTCAAAACAGTGGGTTTCTAAGGGTGAATCGGCGCCAAAGAAGGCCAAGGTGGGTTTGTCAGCCAATAAAGTTATGGCGACTGTTTTTTGGGATGCACGCGGGATAATCCACATTGACTACCTTCAAAAGGGAAGAACAATCAATGGGGAATATAATGCCAACTTATTGGACCGATTCAATGACGATTTGAAAAAAAAACGACCTCATTTGGCCAAGAAAAAAGTTCTTTTCCACCAAGACAATGCAAGGGTGCACACATGTGCAGTTGCCATGGCAAAAATCCATGAATTGGGCTATGAATTGCTCCCTCATCCACCCTATTCTCCAGATTTGGCTCCGAGCGACTACTTCTTGTTCCCAAACCTGAAGAAATGGCTTGGTGGAAAAAGATTTGACTCCAATGATGAAGTCATCTCGCAAACAAAGGCCTATTTTGAGGACCTCGACAAATCATTTTTTTTGGAAGGGATAAAAAAATTGGAGAAGCGTTGGACAAAGTGTATAGAGCTCAAGGGAGACTACGTTGAAAAATAAAATTATTTTTTTATCAAAAAATCTGTGTTTTAATCCAAAAGTCACGGACTTATTGACCCGCCCTCGTATATTAAATTTTGCGCGAACGGTGGAAATGTTGGAAAAGTGTTTCGGCAACGATTCTCTAAAGAAAGCGGTCGTTTACCTGTGGCACGAGCGGTTCAAAAGTTGAGTCAAAAAAGAAGGAAATGCTCACGGTTTGCATGGATTACAATGGTGTAGTGCATCATGAATTTTTGCCAGAAGGCCAGACAGTAAACAAAGAGTATTATTTGGGCGTTATGAGACGTTTGCGTGAAGCAATTCGCCGAAAGAGATCAGAATTGTGGGCAGGAAACTCGTGGATTTTGCACCATGATAACGCACCGTCGCACAGTGCCATCATTATTCGTAATTTTTTGACGAAAAATGCAACAAATACCATCCGACAACTACCGAATTCACCTGATTTGGCTCCCCGTGACTTCTTCTTCTTTCTGTTCCACTACGGGGAACGCGTTTCAGCAGCCGAGAGAAATGTAGGAGCTCCACACCTTGTTGATCAAGGTACTATTAGAAGAGAAAGAGCTTGTCCTTGAATCAAAGTAGTAGCATACGTTCTCCATTGTCATTTTGCACAAACTGGTAAAATCTTCGAAAACTAGGCAACATTTTGTACAGCCTCTCTACCACACCATTTTCTACTGTCCAAAACTATGCTCATTTGTGTAATACTTATGGTTGGGCATACTTCTTTTACATTACTTTAGATTTTGCTTGCCCTCACTCTGCACCAAACCATAAGTACTGATCTTCAGCACTAAATGCAGATTTTAAAGATATTGGCGGAGCGTTTAAGGATAGTTAATAGGCAAAGGTTCTGCTTGTTTATCACGACCACAGCCGTTCATTTTTGTAATGCTTGTGATATCACAACATACATTGGCTGCAATTAGGTCATCATCCGAGACTACGTTAAGCGATTGTAAGGACAGAAGATTATTTTGCTTGAATTGCAACATGACCAACTATTGTTTCAGCAAAGTAACGCCAGAATCCTTTGTAAATATTGAGCTGGGGAAACTGTGTGATAGATGAAGTGATATTCTTCCTACAGTAACACCGGTGCGCCTTGGTCTTGTTTCGAATGTGGTGTCATATAGGCTTCGCAACAAAATCTTTCTCCTTGTTATTTTTTGAGTTAAGACGATATTTAACATCAGGGATTGTTGCTCGTGGTTCTGGCCGAGAAGCTCGTAGAAGCATCTATTTGTACTGTGCGGGCGTGGTTACTTATCAAGCTGATGTGAATAAAGTTTTAGTGCGCTGCATTTGCTCAGGCCTCGAAAGCTCAGAATTTCTTTCTTAAGTTTTCCGCTGGCAACAAATCTCCACAGAAGTCATTTAGTCATCTTGATCCTCCTTACTTCCGCCCCACCCCATCATAATTGCTGGATGAAGATGATATCTGTATCTGATGATATCAGTGCAAGTCCGACCATTGTTGTCCGTTTCCATTCAGGAATTTCGCCAACAGTGAATCAAACTATGGTTCTTGAGTTTATACGTAGTCAGTTGGTTAGCCCTACGTTCAACCCCAAACCTAAGGGTCTAGGCCCACTCTGAGACCTCTTGGATAGCGCCCCATCGCTAAGTGGTCACTTTTGCTAGTCCTTGTAATAGTTCTTACTGACCTCAACAACAATTAAGTTATAGAAGCTCACATAAGGAATCGGTCCTAATGACAGTTGAAGCATAGTCGTAAAAATGTATCCGCGAATCGTCCTTGTTTTGAGATTCAATAATTTTCACAGACGATCATAGGGTTAATATTTAGCAAGTTTGGTTGTACCGAACTTGTATCTGCTGGGACCAACGAAGAGATAAAATTAGACCAACTGATGTATAGGTATGTTGATATTGCCATGGTTACTTCAATGTATGTGTATGGGCAGTGCTTACCCTTATCGTACAACATCTAACTGCCTTACAATCATCTCAGACTGAATGATTGAAAATTCTCGCTGTTTCTTATGCATCTATCCATAAGAAGAGCATATCCGATCTAAAGCCATAAACCCTCTGATGTCTATGTTATCTAACATACTCGTACATAAGTACTCCCTTTTGTAGCTTTATCTGGTTGGATTGCATTAAAAAATAATCCTAAGACAATACTCGTCCAAAGGAACAAAAACTACAAAACAAATGGCACTAACACAACAAAGGCTTTGTCTAAAGACCAAGGTTTCTCGACCAACCACGAAGTTCATTCTTCGAAAATATACAATAATCATCCATTCTATTCAATTTCAATTATTCTTCATTTACAACCATTGATCATAGACCATAGGAGTTTGAAGTGAATTCAATCATCTTATTAACCAACATAAAGTTCAGCACTTCCACATCTCATTAGAAGTGCTTAAACTCTTACCCCAGTCAAATAGGCGACTAGCTTCAGATACATTTAACCCGAACATGGTCAAAGAGTTTCCCATGGAAATCGTAGAAAAACTTCCGCCACCCATGTGCTCGAAATTCCCCCCTTTCCACATTCATGGAGTTTTCATTTCTTTCTCCAAATCATTCAGCCATCTAACCATCCAACCATCCAACCGGCTCAATGCGCGATCGTTAAATTAATCTCGATCATGATTTCGTGCTGTGAAGCTGTCGAAAAGATCAATCGCATAGAGTAAACTTAAATGTTACAGACGACCCCAGTTGCCGCGTCAGTTGGCCACTGATGATGTTCTGGCAATTATTACGTGTGCGCCCTATTGTACTAGTAATGGCCAATGGACATGGACCGGCTCTGATGACTTTTGCTGGCTATTGTTGGTGATGCCGGCCGGCGATTGTTGATCGGTTGATCGGAGGTTTTCATGTTGAAATCGGTCCGCCTTGCACGATTAAGTGTTCTCCATGTCGATTCGACGTTCTACTAGTACGATTGGGATGGCAGGCCATGTAGACACTTTTGTTGTCCGCTTTTCGTGTATTTGTCGTCGTTTGCCTTTTCATTATTATGCCCAAGAAGTGTGTTTATAAGTTATTACTTGTTGAATCTAGGCAAACATTGTCAGAGGGGAGCAACCTTTCTTTCAGACCATTAATTTGACTTCTAAGGAGCCGTTACCCTTCAACTATTAGTCGCCTTCATTAAGCCCACTGCTGCCAACTATGAAGAGAATCTTTATTGCTATCCTGACACTGACCTATATACCGAACTCCTGGTAGGAGTAGCTTTTATGCCGAAAATCGACAAGAAATCATTACTTACTCACTAAGAGGTTCAGACATATTACTCGTATTTCGATTTCCCTACGAT
Organism: Volucella inflata; assembly: GCA_928272305.1. Classification (NCBI taxonomy): domain Eukaryota; kingdom Metazoa; phylum Arthropoda; class Insecta; order Diptera; family Syrphidae; genus Volucella; species Volucella inflata. The sequence continues at coordinate 3,931,024 of OV743717.1, read as the reverse complement.
AAAAGGCCCCTTCATGCACGTAAAACTGTTTAGCTAATGCCAACATTTGCCTAAGTTACATGTCAACCCCAATTTAACCTTTACAAATGTTTACGATCTCCGAGACAGGAGAAGGATAAGTAATGTCATCCTGCTTCTATGAGCGTCAAAACCAACGAGCAGTGCTCTAAATGTGGCGTAAAGATCGTCTTTGATGATTTTAATGCCAAGCTACTATAGGCAAGAATCACATATTTGTTGATACGGTCGGAAATTGCAGCCTTCACATTATCTCCACCGGAAACGAATGTAGCGTTATTGGCATTATAGTCGGCACACGATTTCCACACCTTCCACATGTCATATACGTAAAGGAAACTGACTGTTTCTTGATTAACAAACCGTCAACCAAATTGATCATATTACAGTTGATGCAAGCTATTACTTCAGATTTTTAGATATCCGATTGGTATTTGGCAGTGTCTCTTTGTAGCCATGGTGTCGATGTGGATATCCATTATAAGAAAGCTCAACGTTGGATGGCTATAATCGCAAAACATCACCAGTGCCTTTTCCAATAGAGTTCCCTTTAACTTTTGAGGACTCTGATACCCCCAGAGTCAAACGTAGAAGATCAGTGGCATCGCTGCCGAATAGCAATCAGAGAACCCGGCTATGGTGTTGTGATTATCAACCCTTCCTTGCAAATAAACCCATGACGAATGCAGATAGACAAATCTTGAAGAACAACAAATGTGCAGAGTAGCTCTGCAGAAACAAACGAAAGGGGCCCGGCCAGCTCAACGAGCATACATTTGGGCAAAGAGTACGTGAAGCTTCTAATCGAGACCATAAAGATGTTCTGCCAGAAAAATGAAGCTCAGAGGTTTCACCAAAAAACCCAACTTAAATTCCAGAGCTGCAAAGACGGAAATTTGAAGAAGAAAACCTCATAACAGAACCACAGTCGGTGCTGAACGGTGAAGAGTGGTGACCAACAACAGCACACCATTCCAAGCTCAAGTCTACACACCACCTCTTCATCGATTTCAATGGCATATGTCGTAAGGCCTGTGCGTCATCGTAGTGCACGCGCAGTCGAAAATATTGCTGCTGTAAGTGCAAGTGTTGCTGATGATCCGAATTTACTGATTTCCCGGCGTTCGCAGCAATTGAACTTGTCGTATAGCGTAGTTTGCATTTGGATTTGCATCTCCATCTTTATAAAGTTCAACTTACGTAACAATTGAAGCTTGCTGACCATTCACAACACCGAAGATACGCTTCTTGGGTGTTGGAACAACAGACAATAAACATTTTCTTCAGTGATGAGGCACATTTCTCACTCGGTGGGTATGTATAGTAAATAAACAAAATTGCCGCATATGGGGCTCAGAAAACCCACAAGTGATCGTAGAGGTGCTGTTGCATCCAGACAAAGTGACTGTTTGATGTGCTCTATGGTGGAAAGGTGTCATTGGTCCGTATTTTTGTGAAGATGTCAATGGGCGGACGGTCCAGTCGGAGCGATATGGTCGAATGATAACCGATCTGTTTTGGCCGGCGATTGAAGATCATAACCCCAACAAGACGGGGCAACAAGCCACACAACACGACCATTTTTGACTTTATTGTGTGAGAAGTTTCCTGATCACGTAATTTGACGCGATTTGACACCGCTAGATTTTTTTCTGTGGGGCTACGCGAAATACCGTGCTTACGCGAATAGTCCCCGAACTGTAGATGCATTAAAAACCAACATTACTCAAGTTATGGCCGAGATACCGCCCGAAATGTGCGAAAAAGTCGTTCAAAATTATCTCAAAAGAATCGCATGCTGCGGATCTTCCCGAGGCGGCCATTTTCACACTTAACACTTTAGAAATCGAAAAATGAATGACCCTTTGTTTATGAAAGCATCTACAGAGGCAAACAACTCTATCATCACAACTCTCTGCGTAAAAACATCAATTCCCTAGATGTAGTCCACAATTGACACCAAAAAATAAGGATATTGCCTTCGTGAGAACGAGGAAGCTGACGCACTAAAATTCATGATCACCATGGAAAGCACCTCGCATCGAAAACCTCCAGGGCAACGGATCTTGTATGTGCTAGAACTTCAAGTGTTTTATCACTGAAACGAATACTCATCATTTCTCGGAGACTGGATCAATTCATCAAGGGTAGTACAACGTACTGATTCGTCTCTGTTCTGTCATGTAGATGGGTGAAGAACCCAGAGAGCTATGCCGTTTAGAATGTTTCCGTCAGAATAAATCAAACCCTCTTCTAGGTACAAACAACTGCTCAACAATATAGCCATTTGGTCCGCATACCTTGAATAGCCAACCCCTGATCGAATCCCATTTCGAACAATCATTGAGTGTACAATTATTTATGTCCACACAATTTCCCTCGCCGTGTGAAAAATCCATCTCTTTCTCTATTGGAGGTCCCATCAAAGAAGTCTTGTCCATGAGGATGTCTAAAAAATGATGATGGCATCGTTTACCATCTGATTGTTCCATGCGCATTCAATTGATGTACTCGAACTCGTACTCGTACATGGATGATCATTTGATTCACAGTTAGCTGGCCAACTGGACTCATTCATCGAATAGCACACGTAATTCGAACTCATTAACTATCAAAATATCTTCCGTCGTTGGTGTTAGCATTCAGAACGGAAGTCACATTAGTACTTGAGCTCTTCAGTACTTAAGTGGTCTCCAGTCTACTATAATAGCAACAATTGATTGGCGCAACACAGAATTACTTGAGTATCAACTTCTACTTAAGGCCCTTCGAGTGGGCTTCCCATCCTAATGCCTTCTTTATGTCATCGAACTTTGTCTGTTTGTTTACCTTTACTTAATTCATCTCCATCCTCGAGGAATGGTAAACACACAACAGTCTACCTTTTTGTCCGATATCTGGAGTCTGGTAACTATGGACTTGGTAACAAATATGTTGATGGTGATGATGTCTGATGAATGCAATTCAAATCTGTAAACTCCAAGTGGGATGCACATTGTTTGGTTTGCCTCTTCAAGATTTCCGGACTTAAACAACGACACCTCCATGGTCAAAGTTTGTTTTTCCCATTTGAAAGCATCACACTCATATTCGAATCTAAATGCAGCGTTCAGTTGGTATGAAATGAATCCTTCGTATCTGTTAAGAGTTATATTAGGAAAACCTTCGAAAGGAATGGAATTTGGATATTTCTAGGCTCTCTTTGGTTAGAGGAGAAATGCAATTTAACTGCTCTTCCTATCTGTGGTAATCAGTTGGTGAATTATGGACAACGGCATTAGCATTTATTGCGTTTTGAAATAAAAACGCAGCCAGAGGAGGAAGGATGCAAGTCCGGTTCTCTGTGGATTGTGGATACTTAACAGCACTATAAACAAACAGAAAGAATAAAGATACAATTTCATTGTAAATTCAAATCTAGATGAAGTACCGCACCTTTCTTCATCTTTTGGTTCCTCAAACGAATAAATAAGAATTGCTTGCACGTTCTTGGTTATATGCAGTGCATCGTCTGTAGATAAACTGTATACAGGCTTTTATAACTTAATACGGTGTAACTCTGCTCAAGGCTTTGTGGGTAGAATTTCGCAATCAACACAATCTCTAGTGTGGCATCGGTAAAGTGTATGTAGAAGATGCATACTGCATCCATAGATCACTAGCTATCGCCGCCGCAGTCGCCAAGGCGAAATGATTAACATCTTAATTGTCCGCGCAGAGATATCGATAGATTCAATTTTGGGCTGGTCTCGATACCCAATTACGTTGTTGGTGTGTTTATTTATATGCCCAGGGTTTTAGGTAATAAATTTGTGGCGAAGTCATGGCCTTGAGGCAGGTGATAAATTTTAAAATGTTTGCATAGGAGTGGGATTCGATGCTGAGTGGGAGTTGATAGGGAAGGTTGCATGGTGTAGACTATGGTTCTTGTTTTATACGGACCCTTTGCCAAGAACTCGACATTCCTGAAATTATTTTAATAAAACAAAGTTCTAATGGAATCTATTTGTTTAGCTCCCTTGGGATTTGAACATGGTACTCTTCCTGTTCTTCATTATTCTTCGTCTTATGCAATATACGATATGGTCTCAGCGACCGTACTGTGTATAAATTATTTTACTGCAGGCAGTGCAGATTGCATGCACCTGATCACTGCTTAGCCGTCCAGTACTTGTGGATACTTGCAATCATCGCCTAACAATGGCAACAATGGCACATCCTTTAAGAAGTATCACCATCAGTTTACTGTTATTTATCTGGCTACCAAAAAGAAGCCCCTCTGCATTGATGAGATTAGCTCAAAGGAATACGAGCCTTAAAAAGGCATGAACAACGACTTTCGTGAGGGAAGATGCAACTCTACGAGTATATGTCATTCTAGCTACAAATTCGGAACAGAAACATGCATAAGTTTGACGTCAGAGCCAAATGATCTTGATGGCCAGTTAACATCACCAAAACGCGAAATAACTCATCCAAGAAAATCTTCGTGCAATAATGCCAAAATGGGTCTTGTTGTGTGAGATGTTCCACCGTCTTTTTGAGACCACATATCTTGCACATCGATATCTTGGATTCCAGGCCACGAAAATCCGGTTAGCATTTTGCTATAGCGATGAAAGTTGATGGTAATGCCTAAGCCTTCTTAATTTTTTAAAGAAACATGAAACAGTGACACTACCAGACGAAACTGCACACCATGCAATGACTATTTGCTTATCTCTCTTTCGAAAGTCAAAAATGACGGTGGATGTCCAAGCACCCAGTCGGCGTATGTTCCATGCATTCCGTAGTCAACTGGCTTCAATTCTAGAGTGAGTTGAACTTTGTAAAGGTGTAGATGCAAATCTAAATGCAAAATACACCGTAATGTGCCGTAAGACAAGACCAAATGCAGTGCTCGCCGTGAGATCGATAAATTTGGATCTTCTCCATTTCGATGATAGAAAGGCCTTTGGACATCTGTAACAGAGCCAGTGCCTCTTCCACAGTTTTGCCTATAGTACGCTCAGATGAACGATTATGTCGACCATAATGTCCTCGTGATGAGCGAATCATACCTACGACAGAATAACTATTTTTGTAGTAAGTTTTCACAATTTTAACACGTTCAGCGACTGTTAAACGATCCATATTGTAAAATGACAAACCTTAAACTAAACATGTAGTGTCAGATGACAGTTCAGTTTGACGCATGCGATTGATACAGGGATGTCAAATCCGACCCACGAAAAAGATGACGTTATATGTATCCACAAGCAAAGGCTGAGGATATTGACATTAAGAAATAAATTAGCAACCTATTGCTGGTAAGCTTTCGGACATTGAAACAAGCCGCAAAGGGCAGTCAAGTGATAAGGAAAAAGACCAAGAAAGCACACACTACAGCCTTGAGGTCAGCTTCGTCGAGATAAAAATGTCGTTTGGTTGCGTTGGGACAAGAGTTCCTTGGTCCCTTCTTCATAAACGGATTTTGGTGAAAGGGTCACTGAAACTATAGGTTTACAGCAACGTAGATCCTTTCCGCGTGGAAATGGACCTTAATCACTTTGGCGTGCACGTGCTTTATGGCGATGCCTGTTGGTTGAGACTCAGTTCGTCAGGACCCTCTCGGACTGTTACTTCAGAACTTAACCAAGTAAACAAGTAAGACCAGGACTAATCTCTGTGTGACACCAACACGGAGTCTGGACGGGTAATCACTGTCGCCTTCTCCTTGTTCTTGGAAGTTCTGATAAATTCGTGATTCGTTATTGTAGACTGACATTGTCTAGGGACTTGTTTGGCTGAAAGTACAGTGAGACCTTTATTTGTAGTTGCACGAGTAATGTGGAACATGTTGCAAGTTTGCTTCTTCACAAAACCTATGCGTGAAAAAGTGAGTACTGCTGTTGATTTCTTGAAAGAACAACGCAAATTATAATCTTAAAGCTTAAATTCCTGCAGCAGCTGGATTTCATAAGAGCGTACGCCAATATTTTTAAGTCAAATGTTCCAAGTAATAGAAGAGCAGTGCTCCAATTGTCCCCGAACAGCGACGAATCGAAAAATTAAATTTAAAATAAACAAACGATTTCTTGGCCACCTAGTGGAATTTTTAGAAAAGTGTTTGATACAGACTTAGTAAGTACATAACCCCATATGGAATAATCGAATATCAAGTGTGCTCGACACTAGGGGTCGCCTTAGTTTCAGTTTTTTCCATTCATCTTGAAGTTTAAAGAATGTGGTTAACGAACTTTTTGATGTCATTTTCCATCGGCTTTGCTACGAAATTCGCTCTCCTGGTGTAAATCTCTGGCATAGATTCCAAAAAGTTGTTTGCTAAAGATTCGCCGGTTAGGTACCGCTAAGTACCTATGAGGATTGGCTGGACGTTCTGTGTGAGTGTCCTAATCATTTAGACTTGCAAGCTATAGACGTCATCTGTGATGATGAGACCTACGATGTCAGTGGAGTATTAACCAACATCGTACGGTTCAAAGAAACTCTTAATTTTCCAAGGGGATTGCTCAATAGAAGACATACTTGGCAGCGATTGGCAACTTTCAGTTACCTAGATGACGTTTTTCTTGGTGCCGAAGGCTGGCAGTTCTGGGATGTAAGGTGTCTAACTGGAAGTGACCGCAAAGTTACGAATTTCAACCCGAACGTAGGGCAAACCGGATGGAGCTTAGATATTTAATGGTGCAGCAAATGTTGTACTGCAACCGGGTGCCATGAACCACAGAATGGCCGAGGTATCATAGGCCTCGATCCGAAACAAAAGGGGAATTTCGGGCCTAACACACGACTTCAAATCAGGTACTGGTGTCGGTACTTCTACTACACGAAGGGCGTGGGTCAGCCCATTATTTTGCTATCTCGTGCGAAGACCCATCGTGGCTTGAACGTGTGTTAAACACTAGTGACATCTGCATGCACTGTCAGCATAATAGTTCCCACATATCTGATGACTTTTTGACATCGATGTTAATGATCTTCAGTACCTCATGTTCAGCAAAGACTCTGGGGGGCTGGTCCGATTAAAGCGGTTCTACATCCATAAGAAGAAGTGGTTTGCGTTGTTCCCAACATAACCTTTATGATAGACTGTTTTTTAATCCTGTTAGAAAAATTATGCTATCGTAGTAAAAACCAAATTGCGCCCACATGAGAAATACTTAGCTGTCATATAATCCGTTTTTAGATGTGGCATCGTATCGACTATCTTCTTTGCTTATACAAGACGTTCTACATAGACAATAAAAAAAACCTAGCACGGTTTGACGTGTATGCATGAGCTCATATATATTAGGCTGAAGTTGGTAAATTTGATGGTCTTGTTGTTACAATGCCTTCGCTCGAGTGCAATTTTGAGGCCTCTTGCCTTAATCCACAATTTACAACAGATAGGCGTCGCTTCTCTTCTTTCTCCAGACCATCTTACGGCATTTAAGGAGTTAAGCGCTTCCGCTAGTTATTCCGTTGCATGTGGTTTGCTCAAGTTTCAAAAGTTCGATGTGCCGATCCGAATGATGAAGGTTCTAAACTGCTCCGCTACAATTTTCAACGGTTTTCCATTTTAAGCCACAGTAACGATATATGTCTCATATTGATCTCCGCTAGTTATCCAGCTTTGGGGTCCTTTGCTCAGATTCTTGCTTAATTCACAAGATGCAGTCGAGAACATAAGAATAGTCACAACGTCTGGTTCAAAGCTTTGTCATCGTAATAAGGCCTACAGTACTTCTTCAATTTCAGAACCGACAGCTACTCGAATAGAGGATTCTGTAAGTATCTCCCCGTGTGTCTGTAGAGGATTCGTTTCCTCGCAACGAGCTCTTTTTTTTACAGGAAAATCCGATTATCATCATAAAGCTCTTGAGCTGCTTTTGGCATTCATTGCAATAATTACTATATTTAGCTCCCGGCATTCGTCCTCAAAACAGTGATTTATTCCGTTAAGACACTAGTGAACATTAGTGATTTCTAAATATGGTCCTACTGTAACATTACGCCAAACTTAGTCGCTTTTTATAGATCATCTTGCAATTAGTTTTGTCCAGAGTAGTAATGTAGTCACTAAACTGGAGACCACTAACTCATTTGCTTATATTGAGATCCGATTGTCACATCACAATTGTTTGACTTTTATGTTTTCCTGTCGCCTGTTGTGCATGAGCGTGTTATTATCCATGCTGATGCTATTAAATTTGTCCATTAGACAGATTGTTACATATCCGTTGGTCGATTTCATCTTACGGGTACATAGAGATGACTGTTATGTCTGACTTATAGCTGTTAGAACCACCAGTAGTTACTGAAATACAAGAACTCTATCTATTAGACGGACAGACAAAGCCCAATTTAGCTTTTTACGCACGGGTGTTCCTTGTTAATATTACCACAAGTAACAAATAGAGGGTGTTTGCTCCAAATATAATGAGACCTTGTGTAACTCGTCGTCTTCGTTTTCGCACAAGATCCCTCCTTTAAGGTGTTCCACATGCGCACGCGTAAAATAGTCAGTCTCAAGACAATTCACAGCAATTGCTATTGCCTTATTCGGCTATTGCAAACAACTTATAATCACCCCACAATTTGATGCGATTCGGTAGCTTTTTATTGCCATCAATGAGCTCTAGAAGGAGCCAGTACTACCGTATTAGAGGCGCGTCTTAATATTCATCAATTGCGGGCTACGTTTGTTGCATATTCAATTGGCAATGCCTGACAAATCGTACAAATTTAGCTACTACTGATATTATTAGAAGAACATGTTTATTGAACTCAATCGAACGTGTGACTTCAGATCATTCGCCTCGGACAAAATTAAGGAAGAAGCTTCGTCTTCTGGGTGCATATTTTGTATCTGCTATGTCAGTTCTTTCTGTCTGTGGTGACATTATTCGAAACCTAAACGCCTTGGGAGAGTCCTTCCACGGAACACATATTATACTTTTTCAAGTTTTCACAAATTATGTCATCCTTATCAGCCCTTGAACATGTTAATGTGCTTGTTCGCGACAACTTATCGACGCGTAAATAAATGCGAACGCCCAATCGATAAGATATGCGATAACACCATTCCTTACATTCTTACGGCCTTTCAGTGTTCGTATACGTTCTCTAGTTTCTATAAAATAGGGACAGTTTTGCTTCGCCCAAACCCTTCACAGACAAGAATCCTCCCCACCACAGAGAAACAAAACACACGACGTTGTCTCGACAATAACTGTATTAGTTTATCTCTCTTTATTCTTATTTAGATTTTACACGAAAACAGAAATTTATTTCCACCTGTTGTTCTGGTAGTCCCATTTGGATGAGAGGCCAGTAACTGGATTGACTTCCAAGTCCAACATACGTTTGAGTTGTGCCTTCTGGTGTTCCTCATCGAAGCTAGCTGGGAGTTCATCGTAAACTACAAACAAAAAAAATCAAAAAGTCAATTTCCACCACACAGTGTCTGTTCAGAGTTTACTTACCGAACAAATTCATTAGAATGCACACCCAGATACCAACAGAGGCAGCCAAAAGACCAATGCCAACGTGCATTTTCCATTCACCAGTGCCGGCTTTCATTTCGGAGAAAGTCTGACAGAAGGAAGCCCGATATAAGGCTTTCTTCTCTTCCAGAGACAGTTTCTTCCAGTCCTGTTGTTCCTTGGTGCGCAGATTATTGATTTCATTGTTTGGTTCCCTGAAGCGAACAGCTGGCATTGGGTAATCTACACGATCACCATAGCAAGCGGTTCCATTCCAGCCATAGCCGACCACCTCACGTTTGCCAATTTTGTCCAAGGTGTGAATTGAGGCAATGCTACCCAATTGGGAGTGCTTTGGTGCAGCAGCTGCAGCATTTCGCATCGCAAGGGCTAGCGCTCGAAGGGCCATAGTGTCTACTTAACAATTTTCTAATTGAACAGGAATTTGGTAGGCTGTTGGGAAGAAAAAGAAAACGATGTTAAAGTTTGTTTGGAATTTCTTATCAAATGGGCTCTTTGTCGAGTGTGGTGTGTAGACCAGTACGACGTCACTTTTTTTTCACTTCGAGTTACATAACCAAAAGATTCTTTTGTGTTCGATTTCGCGCTGCTGTTTTGAGACTTTTAGAGAATCTACTCCAGCACACGATTACATAAGAATTACGAATTTCACAACAAACTGCGTCTGCTTGATGGGTTCTTTTCATTTTATTGATTTTGGCAGGGTGTTAGCTGCCATGAGATGGATTCCAAAGTTCTGCCCTTGGAACAGGTTCATTGAAATTACCGGCTCAAAATTGCACTTGGATTTATGGAAAGTCTTTTAATTTGTTAATTGGGAATTGAAGAAGGTTTTTGAGAATATTTTGTTTATGTAACTCGAGGAGATTAATTGAAAAAATTCAAGAGTAAAACCCACCTTCGTTGCCTTTACAGCTGTGAAGCGAAAACGAACGAAGAAAAAAGTTCCCCGGACTGCTGGAAACTTGTGCTTGTAAAGTGACAGATGACATAAGCTGCTAGAATGTAAGCGCGTGATGTCGAAAATGGCAATGATATTTGTGTAGTGTTGAAGTGAGTTAGTAGATGGCGCTGAAATAATACGATTAAATTGTGATATTTGTTTATTGAAATGTTTGCCGTTCTCATGCTAAATTCGTTAATTTAAGGCTTATGTGCGCTCATATATATTCAACGCTATGGCTTACACGGTTTTCGTTTCCCAGTCGCAGGAACAACGCGGGAAGACTTAGATTTTATTGGAATGCACAGCTATTGGTGTGCAGAACTTTATCAATTAGCCAATCGCTAACTGGGAGAGTTCTTTGTCTTAGCTCTAAGTCTACAGTGGAATGTAACGCTATCTAAAGAAGCAAAAGGGTATTGCAGAGGAAAATATAACTGCAGCAAAGCTATTACAAATTTCTAAAATGTGCAGATCTTCTTCAGCAACATTTACGCAAAGTGAAGAAAAAGGCGCACTTTTATGGGCTTTTCACAATAACGTCTTGGCTTCGGATTAGTCTGACGTTGAAAGTTAAGCCTCAGGAATCTAATGCGTTTTTTCGCAATGTCAATTTGCGGTTGAGATAACGTTTCGTAAGGAAGAATAGCTTTGTTCAGTGAGGTTGTTCCAAACTGTTTGGAACAGAAAAGTACAAGTACAAGTACAAGTACAAGTACAAAGCTTGTACTTTTCTGTTTAGTGAGAAAAATTTCTGCCCTAATCTGTTCTACGAGGGCGGGTCAATAAGTCCGTGACTTTTGGATTAAAACAAAGATTTTTTGATAAAAAAATAATTTTATTTTTCAACGTAGTCTCCCTTGAGCTCTATACACTTTGTCCAACGCAATTTTTTTATCCCTTCCAAAAAAAATGATTTGTCGAGGTCCTCAAAATAGGCCTTTGTTTGCGAGATGACTTCATCATTGGAGTCAAATCTTTTTCAACCAAGCCATTTCTTCAGGTTTGGGAACAAGAAGTAGTCGCTCGGAGCCAAATCTGGAGAATAGGGTGGATGAGGGAGCAATTCATAGCCCAATTCATGGATTTTTGCCATGGCAACTGCACATGCGTTTGTAGTCGACTGTGAGCAAACGCGGCACCCATCTTGCGGAAAGCTTTCTCATGCCCAAGTGATCATTCAAAATTGAAACCACTGAGCCATGCGAGATCCCTACGGCTTCCACAATCTCTCGCACTTTCAAGCTTCGGTCGGCCAACACCATATCGTGAATTTTTTCGATTGTTTCGGGTGTAGAGACCTCAACTGGGCGTCCAGGACGTTCGGCATCTTCAGTGCTTGTACGGCCACAACGAAATTCAGTAAACCACTTTTTTACCATTGAAATCGATGGTGCAGAGTCCCCATAGTATTTATCAAGCTTAGCCTTGGTCTCGGTAATGGTTTTTTTTCGCAAGAAATAATGCTTAATAAGCACACGAAATTCACTTTTTTCCATTTTCTCCTCAAATTAGTGAGTAGTCTGATAAAAATAGCTGTCAAACACAAACTAACTGACGCAGCAAGTTTAAATTTTGACAGGAGTCAACTGACACATGCCTGTTGACAGGAGCAGTGTTGCTGTTTCAGTAAAGAGGTCAGAAACTCAAAAAGTCACGGACTTATTGACCCGCCCTCGTACTTTGTGTTCAGTGAGGTTGTTCCAATCTATTCGGAACAGCAAATCTTGTACCTACTCTCGAAGTAGAATACAATTGTGAAAAGTGTCAAAATCAGCTGTGATTTTAAATTGTATTATTTGTTGGCGGTTATTTGCTAAACCAAGTGAATTTTTAAATTTCAAATGGATTAACTTTTGACAACTCTCATATGGGCTGTACTTTTCTGTTCTCATTTGATTTGACGTTTTTCACAAATTTGTGCAGTCCTGTTCTAGTTTTTTCTCACTGAACAAAGCTTATGTTATACAGTCGTACATGACGTATCTTTTTCATATAATAAGTTATAATATATATATAATAAATTATATAAACTCAGAGCGGTATAACTAATTTAAGCGGGCATAACAATAATAAGTAACAATTTTTAAGCACGTCGTTCATGGGCTGTACTTTCAGGATCATCGGAGTACTGGGTCAAACCAGACAATTTCTTGAACATAGTGGAAGAAAAAATTCCTGAAAGAACTGTACTGGCAGCATAAAAAAGCCGATTGAAGCAGAGTCCACATGGTCTTTAGCACCTCGTTAGGAATACTTGCGTTTGTTTTCTAAGCTGGGGCATAGGCAATCCTGATACCCACGGTGGAGGAGGTGAAGCATTTGCATCTGTACTGACAACCAAGTTGCGGTTAGTGCTCTTCTGAACCCTCCCACGACTTTCAAGTTATTTTGAGAATGAAAGACTTCACTGAATGCTGTCAAAAGTTGAGCTCACTGAGTCTGGATCTCTGATCGCAACGGCATCATGTTGATCAGCTTCGGCGTCGGCTTCGGCTTTAATGAAAGTTGAGTACGTGGGTCAGGTGAAGGTATGCTGTATTCAGAGGTCATCAGGGAAAATTCGTGCGCTAAAGTCTATGTAAGAAGCGTTTGTGAAGATGGGAATTGACTTTCTAAAACTAAGGCATTGAAATGGAGAATTGGTTTGACGAACTTGTGTTGTAGACTCAGTGCGAAATTTTGCGTATTATGCTCCACTTGGAATCTATAGGTCTCTACCACGTGTTGAGGGTAGTTAGGGTTTTGTTGGATGGGATGTTGCAGGGTATCTTGATTTTAACCCGACTATCATCTCAAATTTGCGCTTAGGCCAGAGCTACGCGTCCAGGCGGAGAGTATGCCTAGTAGTATGTAAGAGAATGTCTGCCCTTATGTACCACGCTACAAGTCGCGGCCTCTAATTTTGTAAGAAGTTCATTGAGGACCATGTTTCTTATGATGCCTTTCTGTGCAGCTTTTTGTTTCTTCTGGTGCATAATTAAAGGTAGACTTTATGACTCTGTTTTGTAATAAAGTGCCCTTCCTGGAGGGATAAGTTCTTCTAGATAGGAACAGTGTGGTCACCGCTCTTGGTGGGGTTTTAGGAGATTATTCTGTATCACATTTGGAGAAATGGCGGGATATCTCTTTAATCCTGAAGAAATCCCTTCTCCGCCATCGAAATGGTTGATGTTCTGTTTTGGGAAAAGGGTATTGTTTTGGCAGACTCTGGTGCGATTCCTCATTCTCATCGGTCCAGCTGGAACACCAATGCTGAGATGCCTTACTCGAAGCAAAGGACTAGGTTTAGGTATCAAGTAGAGGACGATATAGTAATTGAGCACCAGCCTTTCTATACTAACTGTCTCGCCATAGTTTTTTGCGCAGAGACTTGGGAGAACTCGGATTTTGATATTCCAAGATCTTGGGCTGAGGGTAAATGACTAGATCAGTCAAATGCAAGGAATCAGAAATCTCTAACTATATCTCCAGCATTTTCCAACTGTAACTAAGAAAAGAAGTAGAGCTGTCCAAGTCGTATGCAAGGTGAAATATTCTTTTAGCTTACAATTTCACTAATCCACATACCGAAATACTCTTACGTTATTATTTTCTGATTTCTGGTCCCGTCTATCTTCTGAAAATTTCCAACAAGAACCAGCTCCACTCCTCCTCATAAGGCAGATGATCGGTCAACTCGTTTCAACAGGAATTCCCCTCACCCCGAATATTTATGAAACTTTCCTTTACCATCACCATCAACACCAACATCGCAACGAACTAAACGTCCTACCCAGAAATAGACATCATAGATCCTCCGCATAGATCACATCACGTCACCATGCACACACGCAGTCTCCTTCAACGATGCCATCATTCTTTGCCAGATCACAAAGGCGACTTATCCGTCAGATGGAATAACGTTAGACTGGATTTGCTCTTGGAAACCTGTCAAATATTAAATATGCGACTATGGTACCACTTAACCTTCTCAAACCAGCCATCAGTAACCAGTAACAAACGACCAGAAACCGCCAACCGCCAACCGCCAACCGCCAACCAAAGACCATCAACCAGAAGCAGTCATCGCATCTGTGGCAAACTGCCTTATGGAGTGATTAAGTACCTTCGTGCACGCATCTCGGATGCAGCTCTTAGGAATGTCATTGCAAATGCGTTACTTTCGGATTGTTCAATTTTGTGCAATGTTGGTGTAGAAGCATCAGATAAATATGGAGCCACCTTGGAGTTGATAGAGATCATGATCTTTTTGATGAGATGCTGTTGCTGGTGCTGTTGTATAAAGTTGGAGGGCTAGATTGATGGCTATCTCTTGATTTGTGCTACTGACGTAGGAAATATATAACGAGCTTGTCATAGTTATATAAAGATAAATATCTGGCTTTTGGTCTTCATGGAATAGTAACGTATAGTAAAGATGTGCCTGTTTAAGGCAAGCAAAGAGATCTTTCTCAATATTAAACCAGTGGAAGTTGGACGTTCAGTAGATCTGTTTTGGTTAGGTTAGCTTAAAACAGAGGTAACACTATCCACCAAAACAGGTCCAACGCGATCACTGTGGAAGCATATCTGTCTGGGTCCAAGATGAAATATTTATAGTAATAACAACTGCCATAATTCGGGGACTTGTCTTTTGGAGACATTATCCTAAACATATTTTCCAACTTTCTTTGATGCGCTCCTTATCTATATATGGTTCCTGCCTGATGACACAGTCAGCTTTTCGCCTTGTACTACACTTATCGTGCATCTAGTTCCCAATTTGTTCCAAGTTTTCTGAAATCGACGATTTCTTTGTCGGGGAATCGGAGATTCTACCGTAGGTATAAAGCTGGTATTTAAGGACACTGGGCCGTTGTCGTCAATAAGCTCAATATAGCCCTCATTTAAGTATTCAAGTAACTCTTCTGTTGTTGAACTTAGGTAGAAAAATTGGCTTCTAGCTTGTTGTATGTTGGTATCTTACAAACTGTAGATACTGAGAAGCCTTACTGAACTTTAAAATTGTTACGGACTGCGAAATTTTGTCTAAAACAGTGATGTTGGTTGACCTTTCATGTCATCAGTCACTGTCAATAATTAACATCGCACACAAGATCTAAACTGCCACGTTGTACCAACGTTTTAAACTATTTATCAACAATCTAATAGGCCAGGTCAAGTCTTCAGACTTCAACAAATCCTGGACATCTTTTCATCAATTTAAACGCCGCGAGCGATCAATTTAATCGGGCAATACAGAGATATGGCTAGTTGTGACATCCCTGTCCAGCTTGTCCGTATATCTAGAATGACGATTGAGAACACTAGCGGTTCCATCAAAGTCGGTAGCGTCTTAACCGAGAGCTTTGTTGTCAAAAACTGTTTTAGACAAGTCATTTGACTTCTTTAACATTAAACTTGAAGAAATTGTACGGAACTAACAAGCGAACACAGGAGCCACAGTCCTTCAAAAGTCTGTACGATGATATCGACACAGTTCACAGTTCACAGTTCACAGAACTCAGTAGGTTGTCATCCGGGTACATTGAACAGAAGCTACCAAAACGGGTTTAGCGATAAACGAAAGTATATCCTGTCAACAAGAAGAAACATACAACTTCGATCTGCACAGTCAACACCTATAAATTGGTGGTAGTAAGGGACTTGACTAACATACTGTGCATTTGATATAAATTCGGCTATAAAATCACTTTTGCCAATCGCTGTTGCTTTGGGCTATGAAAGCAATGGAGTAGTAAGACCTTATTCCTAGTAGGCTCTGTATAGACCTTGATCATCCCTACCCTGTTTTATGACGCTGAAACATGGACTCTATCGAAAGCGGATTAAGAAATCCAGTCGTTTTAAGGGACGACGAACTACTGGGTGGGGTGAAAAGTAACCTCCTTGATTACCAGAATGCGCTGCTACTGCTAAAAAGGTTATGGTGCCTTGAAGTCCGTTCATATTAAGGCAAACATGTCGAATTTCAGTGCGGTACTGTCTTTAGTTTTATTTTGACAGCTGATTGTTGTTGACGTGTTTGGCATCATGTTGAGTATGAGCAATAACGATTTTCGTTTTCTCATAAAACATTATTTTTTGAGAGGCAAAACGGCGAGGGAAACAAAAGAAAAGTTGGATAAATACGAGTATTGTGGGGCTAGTGCTCCGTCAGATTACACCGTCAAATAATGGTTTCAAGAGTTTCGTGGTGGCCGCAACTCCACTACCGATAAAGTCCGCAGCGGCAGGCGCTCCGATGCGGTTACAGAGGACAATGTCAAAAACTACATGAAATGGTGTTGGCTGACCGGAAAGTGAAGGTGCGCGAGCTAGCAGACCCCACAAAGATTAGTACTGAGCGCACACGCCATATTTTGGGCAATATTCTGCATATGAAAAAGTTATCCTGCCACTGGATGCCGCGCATGCTCACTCCTGACCAAAAACACGAACGCTAGAGCACTTCGAAAGAGTGTTTGGACTTGCTGATGCGGAATCGGGCGGACTTTTGGCGTCGATTGGTAACTGTTGATGAAACCTGGATCTACTATTACACACCAGAGAACAGAATGAGTGCCCGGCAATGGACTGAAGCCGGCACGAGTGCTCCGAAGCGGCCGAGGGAGGCTCAATGGGTCGGAAAGGTTATGGCGTCGGTTTTCTGGGACTGTCATGGCATACTCTTCGTGAACTACCTCGAAAAAGGAAAAACCATCAACAGCGAGTATTACTGTGCATTATTGGAGCGATTGAAAGCCGAAATCGCTGCAAAACGGTCTCACATATCGAAAGCGGATTAAGAAATTCTCGATCGTTTTAAGGGACGACGAACTATATGAACTGTACAGTGACATAAATCTCATCAGAAAGCTGCGCACCAGTCGGCTGATATGGCTAAAACGTGTTGATGGAACGGACACCAGTGCTTCAGCACCCATAGTTTCCGGATCTAATCAAAGGGAAAACGCATTAGAGTAAAACCTCACCTTAGGTTGAGTGCACAAGTAGAAGGTGCCTTAACGGAGACAGTTAGCTAAGGATCTGACTTACTGGGAAATCTTGCCAATTGATGCCTAGGTTCACCCCAATAAGTAGCGCCAGCTAAGAAGTAAGTAAGTTCTGATTGCCAATCGCTGTTTCGATTGCCCAAGAACGTTGAACATTTATGGTTCCTTTAGAAGAGATACAAAAAGTGATTTCTTCAAGCTGCGTAGCCACATCAACTTGGTCAGAAAATTGCGCAACAGTTACCTGGGATTGCTAGGACTTGAAGAGCTGGTTGGACAACAAATAATCATGTTATGGAACATTTGATCCACAGTTATTCTGTGTGACTTCAGATCTCTTTGGATACCTATCTGATGCCCTGCACTTGAAAAGCTCATTTGAAGTTAAGACCATGTTACTCTGCCACTTACTTTAAAAGAGTCCTGTGCCTGAGAACTCAATTGGCGAATAGCTTCTGCTGTCCTTTTGCGTATTTGTATTCACTTTTGCACCAATATCTTAAGCTACAAGTTTTTATGAAGATCGGCCTTTGTTAAAGTCTTTCTTCATCCGCGCGTTTCACCCCATAACAGCTAATCTCAGCTGTCCATCTTCACTTGAGACACAGCAAAAAACCTCCAGATTCACACAGATACAGTTCAGTCGACAACATGTAACCAAGTTTTACGTTAATTGATTAAATGCAACAAATTAATTCCTCACGCCGCGCCGGTTGTCCATTGGATCGGATTGCAGTGCATCTTGATGGCGACATTACGTTTACATTTCTGTGCCACAAAAGTTACAATCGCTGTCATGTTCGGTTAATTTTTCATAAAGTCGAACTCCTTGTTAGCGACTGGTTGGCCAACTAAATTATGGACGGGGAGGGACAAAATAATAAAAACAAATGGACAGCAACCAGCAGCCCATATGACGTCAACTTCCTTGTGCCTAATGAAGACTCATGCGAACTGATTGACTTTATATTCGCGTGACAGGTTATTGATAGTATGGATCGATGAGGCGCGGGTGCAAAGGCGCAGATTACAACGATGTACAAGATCAGAATGCAATGCCTTCTCAGTCACAAGTTAGTCCAAGCCTCATGGCTTGCAGTTGATAATTTATTCCGATCAAGTACAATTGATTTGTACATTTGTTTTTGGTTTACTGTTGGTCTTTGCCTTAAGCGAGTGGTTTCTTGATTCTTGGTTTCTTGTAACTAGTTTTCGAAGAGAAGGAGTGGTGTGCCAGATGGGGCTTGGAAGAAGCGTCACCATGAAAACGGAAAATTACATTTGAAGAGGTGTGTGCGACTGTCCTTTTTTGTTGCCCTACCAAATCAAAGGGACCACGGATGAGGAGCAACAAACCAATACAATCCTAACGTTGCATCCTGTTCCTGTACACTATCCACATCCTGGATGTCTGTACTGAGGTTGCTGCATGCATTAGGGTTAGTTTACGCTGTTTTTTATGCTGGAGAAGGCTTCCAATCTTGACTTAGTTTAAAGCGACTTATTGTGTATTCCTTACCAAGGCATCTATTCAGTTCTTGTGAAACCATTTCCCTCCTCCAAAAGGTGATGTTCTTTGATTGTGACTTTCTCTCCTTACTTCAAAAGAATTGATTAACAGCATTAGCGGGGGACTAATTCCGGAGATTTAAAGCACTTTGAGGTAAAGGAAGCTCCATGAACGATTTGAATTGATGTAAGGAGCACATAATAAAGTATAACACTCGATAGAACCAGGAGCAACTTATCGTAATAGCTCTTCACACCCACGGAATGCACACAACTGGCATCGAACGTGCTTCTGTACATTACCAGCAAATTAGGTTGTAATTTGTACGATCTGCTGCTAAAGACCGTTATTAAAAACACTATAATTTAACGACATCATTAAACACATTTCTTGGCATAGATTTCACGGATTTCCTATCCTACTTCCATCTTCTTCTAGAAAAATGAGGGCGATATACCAGACACAGTAAACCTCTGGCAATAACCTCAAAGCGTTTATAATTCCAAAGCTGCCACCGGTACCCACCACCATTTATGTGTCTAATGGAAATAAAAACATAAAAAAGGATGAACCAGGATAGCGGCAATGTTTCGGTCTTGATCGTAGTCTGGGTCTTGGTTTTGGTCTTGGTCTTGGTCCCGGGCACACGTAAAACACGGTCAAAAGTGCAATTTGTCGCAATAATTCCCAGTATGGAGCCGCTTTCGAATTACACTACACAACACCAAAACAGCTACAGATAAAGATACTGATCACGATGCGAATATTAAAGTTGCGCTCTTACCACAGCTAGAATGTTAAAGCACGATACCATAGTCACAGCAGTTGTAGCCACACTATTCCTACGCCACACTGCATGTTGACGATGCCGATAATGATGATGACTACGATTATACCCCCGTATTGCACCCAAGTGGCTCGAAATGCTTCAATGTATCTACCTAGGAGTGCTTGGTGAGGCTGCGAGATGCTGCGAGATGCTTGAAGATGCATCACGTTTCACTTGAAGACATCGACGAGAAACCGGCCAACATGAATGTTTACCACTACTGTTGCTGGAGCAGTGCCTCATCTGCAGGGAATTGACAATAAAACGCGCGCATCTGCATTTCCATGAAAATCAGGATGAAGTTGATTCAAGTTGTCGTTGCAAAGAGTATGGATATCAACTAGTATAGCTTTGCACGCGCAATTCTCATTTATGTGCACAGATACGAACGGATACTCGTTTATGTATAGACGCTGGGTGAGACACTTTAATTCACACCTCATGCAGAGTAATCAACGCGTCCATGTGGCGCTAATCGTAAATCAATCGTCAGATCGGCGTCTCTGATTGCGGACCTTGACGTGTGTTTCAGTGTGGTATACATTGGTGTTAACCTGAACTTGATTTCGGGCGTGAAGATTATACTCGTATCAAAGACGCGAGCCTGTACTTGGTGACTGGTTTTGTATGGCCATTCTCGCAGAGGATATCTTATAGATACGATCGTGACTGTGTTCACAAACTAAACTACTGAATATGGATTGCCTGTGCAAATCAATCGGAAGCAAATTAATCTTTTTCAACTCAACCAACCAACCAGAGAAAGAATAATCGGTGTTGCCACTTTGATGATACATGACACAGATGTGCCGAAGCATTCAGTCTGCATTGGATTATACAGGAGGAAGTAAGAGTTTTGTAACTTACAAAAAGGTGTGAGATACTTATCAAACCTCTATGACGGCGCTCTCGGAGAGACCGATAATGGCGAAGTCATCCGCTTATCTGTCCTGAGCACTATACGTTTCAGCACTATATTGAAGTAATCACATGTGACACAGCTGGAGCAGTTTTGCCGAATTCATCCATCTTTGAATAGAGCTCAAGGAGATGAATACCTTCATGTGTGACTTTGAAGTCGGGTGTTTTTCGACATGAAAGTCGTTGGTCGCTGGTAAACCATCAGAGGCATCGCTCTCTCCACTTTGGGAATAGGTTTCCTTCAGTCTTTCAAAGAGCCTTCATTCCGAAGCCAACTGCCAGTCGCTTAGCTTTCCTGTTTCTCGATATATTCTCCTCCTACCATCTTCCCGCTGAATATCCTTCCTCGCTGCCTTCGTTTTGCGCTGCAGCCGTTGTGGGTTGGCATTTCCAACGTACCAAAGGCTCCATCGTAGTGGCTGGTAGCCTACGGTGATTTTTTTAATGATCTCGCGAAACGGTGCCACAGATTTTTGTCGTTTGTGGATATGCACAGCGGAGAGTCTCTCGTTCAGACGGTCTCTTTGGGCTCTGGCTACTCTGGGCGTAGTCAGGCTTCCAATGCTGAAATTATTTTTGCGGGCAGTTCGGAGGTCCTCGTTTGATAGTGGAACTCTAAATTTCGCTGCAATTGAGTATATGTGCATGCCTCGAATCTATTAGCACTTGGTCGATTTGGTTGGCGGTTCGACCATCTAAAGTGAGGTAGGTTCCTGTGTGGACATGCAACCTTGAAAACTTGATGCTGCTTATCACCGTATAACGAGCTGCTGCAAAATCCATTACCTGGAAACCACTCTCTGCTGTCGCGTCGTGGATTTTGGCGTTCTTGGCCGATTTTGGCATTGAAGTCACGACATCAGGCTCCGAAAGCCCCGTTCAAAGTTCATAGAACTCCTTCTTTATTGGTAGGCTGTTGCTTCGGAATGATGCCCTGATGTGGCTCACAGCCAGGTTATCGCCAATAAATGTGGCAGCTGCAATAAATGACGCAATTTGCAGAACACTTCTGAGCCCATATCAACATTCCTCTTCTTGACAAGCTGCCACCAGTTACGTTCACCGAATTGAATGGGATCTCCATTCAAGTACCTGCACAACCTTACGTAAGGTTTACTTACACTCTGTCGTGGATTACGGAGGTTTTCTTACCAGATCCGTGTCGTTGTATAGATACGAGGGCGGGTCATTTCTGACCTCTTTACTGAAACAGGCATCTGTCAGTTGACTCCTGTCAAAATTTAAACTTGCTGCGTCAGTTAGTTTGTGTTTGACAGCTATTTTTATCAGACTACTCACTAATTTGAGGAGAAAATGGAAAAAAGTGAATTTCGTGTGCTTATTAAGCATTATTTCTTGCGAAAAAAAACCATTACCGAGACCAAGGCTAAGCTTGATAAATACTATGGGGACTCTGCACCATCGATTTCAATGGTAAAAAAGTGGTTTACTGAATTTCGTTGTGGCCGTACAAGCACTGAAGATGCCGAACGTCCTGGACGCCCAGTTGAGGTCTCTACACCCGAAACAATCGAAAAAATTCACGATATGGTGTTGGCCGAGCGAAGATTGAAAGTGCGAGAGATTGTGGAAGCCGTAGGGATCTCGCATGGCTCAGTGGTTTCAATTTTGAATGATCACTTGGGCATGAGAAAGCTTTCCGCAAGATGGGTGCCGCGTTTGCTCACAGTCGACCACAAACACATGTGCAGTTGCCATGGCAAAAATCCATGAATTGGGCTATGAATTGCTCCCTCGTCCACCCTATTCTCCAGATTTGGCTCCGAGCGACTACTTCTTGTTCCCAAACCTGAAGAAATGGCTTGGTGGAAAAAGATTTGACTCCAATGATGAAGTCATCTCGCAAACAAAGGCCTATTTTGAGGACCTCGACAAATAATTTTTTTTGGAAGGGATAACAAAATTGGAGAAGCGTTGGACAAAGTGTATAGAGCTCAAGGGAGACTACGTTGAAAAATAAAATTATTTTTTTATCAAAAAATCTGTGTTTTAATCCAAAAGTCACGGACTTATTGACCCGCCCTCGTAGTATGGTTCTTGTAACTTTTATATGGTCTAAGGAGTGAACATAGCTCTACCGTCTTTTTGCTCGAGATAGGTCTAAATGAATAAATTGCTTCCTAAGCCCAAAGAAAGAGGACTTGGAAATAGCTCTTCTTCGCTTGATCTCCGTTCTTACGAGTATGTCGCTACTGCATTTCACTGCAAAATTTTTCAAAATTTTCAGTCAGACCAGATTGTTGGTAATCGGTAATAATGAGATACATACATTGGACGTGTGGTCCCCTGACTATATCCTACACATGGCCAGGTGTGTGCCCTGAATCGTCGTGCGAATTTTCTACGTTAAAGTTTGAATATGGTTATCCTCACATCGTCTTGGATACATAGGAAGAAATTGTGGTTTGTTTTGCTTTTGGTTCGGTGGGGCTCCTCTACTGATACATGTCATGGTTGCCAAATTGCAAAGACTGTTGCATGTTAAACGGAGGCTGTCTACTGGAACTTATTGGCAAATGATGAGTTTCTTTCTTGTGGTCGCCTGCGGGTGTTCCTACAAGCCCTGCTTGGTAGAACGTCATTTTTCTTAGTGACAAGCATATCCAAATGTGATGTTTTTGCAATCACCATTTTTTTTTTCGCGTTGGCTTGTGAGGATCAATACCAGCTGCTGTTTATTGTACACTCTACAGCGTTTACTGTATGGCGTCAGACGAGCAAGAACAGTTGCGATCGAATATAGCTAGTGACCGGCATACTAGGAAATGTGAGGCATCTTATTAACTTAGTATGACTTGGGCTGATCTAGGAGAAGAGCTAGTCAAACATAAGGCCAAGTTTGGTTGTCTTTCTTTTGTGCCACAATCCAGTACAGAGTACAGTACAGAATGCTTCCCTTGTTGATCGTTTGTTACTTTCGTGCTGGGATCCTTCTAAGTGGCAACACCTACAGATTGCGAGTTATTATCACCTCATATATAGGCAGTATCCAACTCCACATGTACACGTACATACCTGAGAAAGTGTTAATATCGTATTCGATGTCCTATTTTTCAGGCTTGGCTTTATACAAAAAAAAGAAAAAGAATATATCAAACAGACCTCATCTTGTGGGTTCAATCAAACGTAAGCAAAGAATCTTTCCGTCGTTCGCAACACCACGATTGGAGCATGCTAATGAATACCACCACCAGGTCGAGTGCAAACTGTGAATAAATCGCCGCCGTGTCTCGTTCTTGTTGTCAGATTGTCGTCGTGCCATGGTCGTGCATGTGTTCCTCAATATCAACCATCGAATGCAAATTAAATAGTTTCTTCGAGAGCATTGCCGATAGATTTTAAGTCATTCAGGCGAAAATCTATTCGTTAATGAATATTTGTTTATTGACTGAGGACACTTCTCGTATCATCGCTGGAATATTTTAAAACGGTTCTAGGAAAGCATGACAATGATGTCAATTCATGACGTTATTGTCCAGGGTAACTTGGTTATGAATTGGTAAATCGTGTTCTAACTTCCAAGGTGACATGTGGAGCAGACGAATACGGAATGAGTAGCTGGAAATAGGTGGTGAATTGTTGCGTATAATTGAGGAATCTTATTCAATGGCATTGGATGCGATATGCTAGAAACCAAACGAAATCATAAACAAACAAAACGGTTTTCCAAAGCCACTACGGGCATTTGGTGCCTGCCATATCTCTGACCATATCGGACATGCCAGAGAAGTAACAACCCAACTCCTCCCCAAAAGCTATGGGCTCTTAGGTTATCCGTATCTCGGGACTCGTTTCATGGAAGGCATTTTATGATCATATCACAGAGAATAAGGCACCAGAAGGCTGATGGCTTACGAGTATCCAATGTTAACTGACATGCAACTGCATAAAACAATACGAGTACTCGTATTTGGAATCGTATTCGCAGTCGACCGTGGTTCAGTGATCACCAGCACCAGGTGATCAATGTGCACCGATTGCTGCAGCAGGATAGTTGCGGATGACTTGGTCAGAAAGTCTGTCCCAGCCGAACCGGGATATTGAATTAATTATGTTCTTCTCCGCGAGTGCCGCAACCTTAGTACTCGTAGTTATCGGAATCATCGTCATCGTCATCGTCGTCGTTGTTGTTGTAGAAGTCGTGCACTGCTGCAGTAAATTGGTGGTGTGCTCTTTGATAACCTTCTGAGGAATCCATCAAAATAATTGCTTGGGGCGGCGTTACCGCTTCATTTCTGTGTACTCAAGCGATTTATCCATTCATCGTTCCATTAGCTGAAGCGGTTACCCAAAGTATGAATTCCCAGTGAGACGACAGTGCCTCCGTTGTCTGTACTTGCACCAGAAGAGTTTATGACTTGTCCTGATAGAAGTTTTGAGGAACTGATAAGTGGTAGAGGTGTGCGAGTGAAGATGGACGTTTTAATTATAACCACAAAGTGGGACCAAGAATACCAAACTGTGTGTACAGATGAGGTGTGCGTGTTTAAGACTTAATCAAGATGTAGATGGTTTCTTGACGTTGACTTTGTGTGAAGAAATGAGGATGGTCGATGGTAATGATTTTGATGCACGAAATCTGGGCTTTGGTTGGGGAACAGTGTTTAATTCCAACACGAAGGGTTTTGATTTGAAAAACAATCTTTAGTAGGGCATGCGCAGAGGATGTGTACGAGTATTTTTTATGGACTGACACTGCAGATATAATGACCAGAGAATGCGGAAATTTGATTTTATCATTCGACTAATTTGGAGACAAGATTGCTGTAAAAAAAATTAATGCTGCAAACTTAGTTTAGCCCATGCTCATGACATATCGCGACAGCATACAAATTGGTATCGAAGGAAAATAAATAACTCGCCATCAGTGGAATAGTTAACTAGGGACAACTGTTTGCTGAGGACTAATTTCAGCCTGAAATGTGATGCAACTCACATTATTTTGACAACTTCCTCTACTTGTATTGTTCCTCTGTGGTGACTGTTAGAAAATTACAACAGCTTGCACTGGTGCCATGTGACGAAAAAGATAAGCTTCCGGTTACTTAGGCCCACAACGTTTGCTGGATTGCTACGCGAAAGCTATAGAGACAGGCTCCTCGTCTGGACCCTATTTAGGTAATCAATTTTATTCACATCATGTATTTCAGTCGAGAAGTATGAGTCGTTACCAGAATTCTTCTTTATTACTCTTACAAATGGGAAGACAATTACCGAACAGGGGGCGGTAAACAGCTACTGTGCATACAATTGAGTTCAGTATGGACGCTGATGACCAGAGAGTGTAACTTTTTCTCCCCATATATCGGCCAAAAAATTCTTATTATTGCGCACATGTCCATCTGGATACAGAACGTCTTTTGTATTTTACATGAACACCTGTCATTGATTGACTTAATTTATGGAGATGTTCATTCATTCATGGGGGCCAGGCTATTTCAGTACTACCAATTCGGAACTTGTGTTGAGGGCACAAGTTCCACCCTTAGTATTAGAAAAGGACGACCTGAAACCATTTACCGATCTTGGGGGCACGGTACCCAGTACTTATAGCAACTCTACATCGGGACAAAGCCAACTTGAAGACGCTTTCTGCGATTTTAGGTCTATACCACATCTACCGTGAAGCTCTCGCAGAGAATAATTCCAATGACTCAGGGGGTCTTGAACCCCACGGTACCGTGTTTTAAGTCCTGGTGCGGACAACTAGTGGTTCTGCCAATTGACAAGTCCTATGACCAGAAGCTTGTGACCGGTCAAATCGTAGCCAAAAAAATCTAAAGATGCTTACAATAAGACTAGTATTTGCTCCGTCTCGTTTATTATTAGACTACGTCATTAATGGCAAAGACTTGAACACTGGATGGAGGTCCCATAACTGAGAGACAGTGCGCTGTCTACTGATGGTATTTTATAATAACCATGCGACTTACTAGCTATTTCATTGCCTGTGAATGAATGAAGTCTCGATATGAGATTCAAACGGTTTGGATTTTATTATTCTTGATCTAATTAACTGAGAATGAAGAGCCTTGAAAGCTGCCTGGATACAATTTCCAATTTTAAATTCCTATTATTTCAAATTGGATAGTGTCTTGTATTCTTGAAGAATTGTATTCTGGTTTAGAAGACACTATCCATCATCCAAATTTCACAAAGCAAGGAGTACAAAGATCGCCCTAGACGTCCATCAACATCAACTAATGGCCAACATGACGGGGAAATCAAAGATTTGGTGCTCAAACATCGTAGATTGAGAATGAAAGACCTCCCTGATACTGTGAATATTTCATTTGAATCAGTTCAGATCATTTTTAAAAATAAAAAGTCGATCTCGATTAGTTCTTAAAACACTATATTTTTTGGAGCGTTCATTTGTCAATGGTTCGTTAAAAAATGCACCGATTTATCCAACTGACGTATTCGTTGGACTAGCACCGTATGACTTTTGACTATTCCTCAAGAGGCCGCTCCAGGTCTCCGGCTTCGACACGAGGAGATAAAAACAGAATCTCTGCGCGCTTTGAGCGCAAATACTTTTTTATTTTTTATTTTGATCGAAGTATATGTATCCTCTACGATATTTGTTACACATTTAAGGCCTTTTCACAAAATTGGTGTTTTCATAACCCTGCATTGCGTATCTTTTTCATTGACAACAAGCAAAAGAAAATGAATTGGCCTTAGTTCAATAGCGCAAGCCACGCCCAACCCGCCGAAAAAACAAGGATCAATCAAGCATCCTTCCCAAAAGCTGCGCCGCATATTAACACTTTCTGATGAGAGAACCTTTCGAATAATTTTTGGATTTTCTCAGCCTTAAATTCGACAATTCCGGCTAATAAACAAAGCTTTGAAAGTGGACATATTTTCATTGGTCAATATGATTTTCCGGTTGAATTCCGACCAAAATCATGCATTTCCAACACAAAAACTTACGACGCTACCTATTGTCGGCAGGTTTAAATAATCTTTGGATCAATTGACCTTATCGGTCTTAAGTCTCTATCTAAAATTAGGGAAAGACTGTTTGTGATACACCCAATTCCTGAGATTAACAATGATGGATTTTCGCCTACACTGCCCATGCCCATGTTCTTGGGTGAAAAGCACGACTTTGGTTCTCCACATCTGTAATGTATTTTTGTCAAAAATGGGGCAACATCAGACCCTTTTTGGAAAACCCTGTACTTATTTTAATTCGGGTGACAAGCTAAACGAATCACCATCACATCACCAGTCAAGTCAGACTTCCCAACATGTTTATCTTGTACATTAACGAATTAAAACAATTTATTTAAATTTAGTTTCATCATATTTTATTGTGTATTCCCTTTTATTAATTTATTTGATTTTATTTTTAATTTTTATTAAATATAATAATAATCAATATCAATCAAATTCAATAATAACTATCAATGTTTATGCTCTACGAATAAAATATCTTCTTTTCTTCTTACTTTGTTTTAGATTTATTATTGTTTAAATTGGTTTTGCATTAATAGTTGCTTTTGGGGAAAATTAAAAAATATATATACGCATGGATATTTCTTTTTTCTTTTTACTGAAGGACTTGCATAAATATAATAATAATATCTGCTTGGATGCGGTGATATTTAAATATTATTTAGCTATGGGTTGTTGTTTGTTTTTATAAATAAAGAATTTTGTTTTTTTTTTTTTACTTGGCAAATTGTTATAGCATACAACTACTAATTACATTTAATTTATTTTATTTTATTTTAATTAATTTTTTTTTGTGTTTATCTGTTACACTTATATGTTTGCTTTTTGTTTGAGTTAGTCAGAGGATGTTGTTATTAGACAAATATAGTATATATAAATATTTTTCTTTTTTTTTCATTGAAACATATGTATTGTATAAAAAAACATATAGTTGCTGTTAGTAAACATTTTTTTTGTTTAAATTTTAAAATATTATTTACATCGATAACCTAGATTTTAATTTGATTTTGTTGATTCAGTTTTGTTTTAGTTTGTATATGTATTATTTTTTCGATCCTTAAATGTAGTGAAGTCGTATCAAAAAATGTTTTATTTATTTTTTTTTTTTTTAAAGTTTGCAACAATTATTATTAAGCGACGATTATATATATATAACTTTGTTTTTTTTTTATTTTGTAATTCTTGTTGGGCGTATGTTTTGATTTGATTTTTTTTTTTACATAATTTTGTGTTAAACTTATTTTTTATTTGGCTTTTTACATTGAGTAAATCAGGCGGATTTTTTTACTATTTAATTCCCTTTTATATTTTGAAAAGAGGAAATTGTATGAAAATAAAAAAAAATAAATATTAAGTCAGGACTACACACATTTGCATTTATTAACAAGTGCCAAGTGGTGCAATAATTTTAGTAAAAGATTTTGTGATTTTTTTCTTATTAGAAAGAAGGAATCTATAGAGGTTTTTTCTCACGATCGTCATCTGCAACTACACAAAGTTCCTGGATATAGAGATCCATTTTCAGTTGTTCACCTTAGAAGTAGAATTCCACAACCTATATCTCTGATTATGTAGTGCTATATCCTCACCTGTAACCCCTATTTTAACAGTTTCAAACCAAATTTAGTAAACCCAAAACATTCCCGAAAAAACACACCTTCTTTAGGCAAGACAGTACTTTTCTAACTTGTGGTTGCCTACCAAAACCAGCAAGCTTGATGTTTTTAAAAATTCGTTGCCCTTCGTCTAAATTTTGATAACTAATATTAGATTGCGAATCTCACTGAGAAGCAGTGATATAGCATTGGCATTTTAACAGAACAGCATCTGTAACTCAGACTAATGCTACCTCTTCATAGCGCCTGTTGCAGATATTTTCGAAGTCATTCAAATGCATGTCCAGGCATAATTACTTTTGCTTTTACTTGCGATCTAGAAATGCCTAAATGACCAAAATAATATTTATCGCAGTTTCAAATGTTAAAAA
Source organism: Volucella inflata (assembly GCA_928272305.1). NCBI lineage: Eukaryota > Metazoa > Arthropoda > Insecta > Diptera > Syrphidae > Volucella > Volucella inflata. The sequence goes on along the minus strand of OV743717.1, from coordinate 3,901,340 downwards.
TGTGAAATGGTGTTGCAGATTACTGCAAAGAATACCGAGTGTCACCAAATTTCAAATGGGACCGATAATAAATAATTTTGACCACGGTGTATAACAAGTTAATACTGATCGTTTGGTAGACCTGCATCAAAATTATTCCCATAAAAAACACTGCAGACAAATTAAAATCTAGTAACAGTATAGCTGGGATTTGTAAGCAGAATACACCAATTTCGAAATACGTCAATGATAGGCCAAGTATTCCCTCACTAGGCATCAGTCTACAACATTTTTCAGAGCTTGAAGCTTCATTCATAGACTTAGCAGTTGATTATCGAATTTTCTTTCACTTAAAAAGGTTTATTCCCATCGATAGTTATATAACACACTGTTACGGATTATCAGGTATGCTTGGTAGTTCACATTGAACTTGTATACTTTCCATAATGATATCCTCAATCCATTTCTTCATTTTTTTGAGTTAGGGATCTATGCGACCTATGGTCTGCTAAATCTAGACAATTCAATTTAACTAAGTGATTCGACCTATACCCCAATATGGTTGATAAGACATGAAACCAACACCAATGATCATGATGATCTACAAAGCTCTTAAAAAATATATCAATGGAATCTACAAGATGCATTAAATCCTATACACTTGGATCGATCCATTGATACATCTTTACTTACATAATTTAGAAAATCTACTAGGTTTAATTGGTTTTAAAAAGTGAAACATGATGAATGATATGTGATCTAAAAGGATCTCGACATCTTTATCATTGAATAGATCAGAAGGATCGATCGCTTGGAACCAAAAAATCTTTGTGATTCTGTTGCTTCTTTTTTTTTTTTTAAATTGCACAACTTACGGGATCTTTATGTGAATTGCCGTGGAATATACAAAACAAAGTCCGCTCGACTTTTTGTAATCCAAGGGAAACTCCTTCTGATGTTCCGTAGAGTAGAGTCTTAATAGTTCTTAACCAAGTTATACCCTCTTACTGAAGATCTCTAATTACCTTAATACTAAAAAAGGAAAAGAATCACGTGCATGCAAGTAATTGTTTCTTAAAACTTCTTTCGCGTTAGGAAAAAGGATTATAAATTTTCTATATCGAAAGTAGTTAAAGAAAAAGTTTTTTTTTGTATTAAATCGTTCGCAGAAGAATAGTAAAAAAAATAGTCAAAGAAAAATAATACAATAGAAGAAACAAAATTGATGAGTAAAAGTTATTCCGACTTGAACTTCCGGTATAAAGTAAAGTTCTGTTCATTTACAATGCGCTTTCCCAAAGGAAAGCACAAACTTTCCAAAGGACACGAATACCCTGAATTGTACTGGGAATAGAAGTTGTGTCCTCTTCCTGTTTAGAACGGAAATGTCGGAATTCCTCTTTTCATTTATAAAATTCGACAGACAAGGGATGGAATAAAGAATGAAATATCTGCGCATCACTGCAAAGGCCCAAAGATTTAATTGGTGTTAATTATGTTTTTTTTTCTTTTTTCTCTTTAATTAAATCGTGACTTTTTCGTTTCAATTCTCTCATCCATCCTTCACTTCAAGGAAATTAAAAAGAGAAAAAAAATCCGCTTAAATAGTTACAACTTTTTTTTTCACTTTGTTTATAATGATTTTTATTTTAATTTGTTTTTTTCTTTTATTTAAAAAAAAAATTCCCTAAAAATCTGTTACCTTACTGATTTTCTTTTCATTTGAATTTAAAAAAAAAAAATAATAATAAAAAGTGGATTACGTTTCAATCAGCGTTTTTTAATCTTTTAATCAATTGCACAGAGACATAGAGAGGAGTTATCGAAAAGTATCTTTTGTGAATTGAAAAGGTTTTTTTTTATTTTTGTTTTATTATTTGGAAGGAAGAGGCATGGCAGAGAGGAGATGATTTTAATGGATTAATTGTGATGAATTACAGAGGGGATTAAATACAGCCTGGGAATAGAATTTACGTATTTTTTTTAATTCTACTCTGCACCCGCTGAGCTGTCTGGGGTTATGTTGGAGTCCAAACTAGCGCAGTCCGATTCTTGTTCTTGATTTTCAGAATAATTAGCAGCCTCCTGTAGTCGCATTAGCATGTTGAGCTGAAAATTAAAAAAAAACAAAAAAACAAAAAAAACGAAAAAGAAGAATAAAAATAATTAATTCGACTTTTCTGGTATTGATTCAAAATAATTAAGGCGATACAGGGGATAGGTTGGGTGTAGGTGGTGTAATTGACGTTGCTCTATACTATGGGATCGCTACATTATTTTAAAGTTTAATGGAAAATTCCTCACAAGTCTAGCACTAAAACTCTATTTTTATTTCTATTTCTATTCGACTACTTTCGACGAAGTTTTTTGGTTTCCATGACAATGCGGTAGTAAAAGTTGGCAAAAATGGCTGAAATTCTTCGAAGGAAAATCAGAATTACCGCTTGCTAGTACGTCGCTTTGATATAAAAGGCAGATTGGGTTGGTCAATAAGCTCTGCGGTTATTTTCTTGGAAGTAGTGTTTATAGTTTCAGAAAATCCCTGTGTATACCTCTATGAAATGTTTGTTGTTAATTTCAATAGAGGGGGTTATCGTTTACATTGTTACGAGAATTCATTTTGATCAGACGGATAAAAAAATTGCATATTCGACATCTGTCAAATCGACAGAGGCGTGTATGGATAGATGATGGAGATTCGGCCATAAGCGTTGATACTTGTCAGCGTTAGTTCACACGCTTTTGTTAAAAAAAAATAAACTTTGCTGATGAGTTCGCGCTGGACCTACCAACACCCACCACAGGCAACGATTAAATCTCGTTTCGCAGAGACTGAAATGGCTTGGACTGTCCGAAAAGGTGATTGTTTGGGTTACTCACGGTCTCAGGAAATCACTTGAGGCTTTCCTGAAAACAGTGGTTACGGGAGACGAAAAATGGGTAGTTTTCAACAACATTCGCGGTCCTGCTGAATCACCGCAACCGGTCGGTAAACAAGATTTGCATCTCAAAAAGGTAATGTTGAACATTTGGTGGAATTGGCGAGATGTCCCACGCAAACAGAAAATAAATGGAAAGAGAAGGCGTTGATTTCCATCATAACAATGCCAGACCACACAGCTTTAGTTACAAAACAAAAGCTGAATTCATTTGGCTGGGAAGTTATGCAGCACTAACTGTCCCCCAAAGACCATGCGCCTACTGACTACTATTTGTTCCGCTCTCTCAATTGACGGAGGGCAATTCAATTCCGAAGATGAGATCAAAACTGTTTTACCCATAAGTCTGGTGACGCGTTTTCCCAAAAAATTTAGTATTTTTGGAACCAAACGAAATTTGACTTTTTTTTAGGCACAAAACATCTTTCAAAATGAAAATCGAAGTCTCTCATTGTCAATTGACGATTTTTAAGCACCAAATCTTTCATTTCCCTGACATGTTGTTCATCAGTTGATGTTGATGGATGTCTTGGACGATGTTTTTTTTCAACGATTTCTCTGCCTTCTTTGAATTGGGTGTACCACTTATGACATAGCCTGGTCACCAAAGGCTTCTGTAAGATTCTCAAGGTTTCCACAGCAGAGATTCATTCCACAAACAAAATTGAATGTAACTTCTTTGCTCAATAAATCAGATATTGTAAAAATCGCTATATTCACTTTTTGTTGTTCACAAAACACGTGTGTAACTATTGCACAAATGCAGATCTAAACAGTGACTTATGGTAATAGTCACCAGCTCGCGACATCAGTACGGATTCTATGTAATATTTGATATCATCTTGCTTAAATAAGGTCTACCGCTTCCCCAAATGCCAGAAGTTTAACTTTGAAAACACTTGATGATGAACATTGGTGCAACAGCATATAAGAATCTTACAGAGAAATATTTAGGACAGTTAAGCAAGCGTTCGGTGCAATAAAAGTCGTGACTTCCCACAGTACTTGACAATAAGAATAGATTTGGCTGTGTCTGTTGGAACTAAAACACCAGTGACTAGAGTTTTTTTTAGTCTAGCTACCCTAGAAGAAGCAGGAAAACCTGACAAGTGCATGCATCGTACATGACCGTAGGGCAAACAAATTTTATATTTAAATACAAACGCACCCTTAAACTTTTTTTTTATGATCTGTCAATGTCAAAACGTCAGTCAAAATATACATTAAAACAATATCATGGTGAAGTTCACGAAACGATTACTAAAAATTACAACCGAAATTCTGAGTCGGTGGTCGCAACTTTAAGATCGTTTATTCTTTTCAGTCTTAACAATAGCCCCAACTGACAGGCTGCGCCTGCAATAAGCAATAAATTCAAGTCCACAATTTTACTCCTAAATTTTCCTGTGTCAGTGAGACAATGCACTGTCAAAGTACCGAAAAAATCGCAGCCGGTAGTGCTTCAATTCAAAAAGAGTCAAATAAGTTGGTCCACGACACGTTCACAGGAATTGGGAATTTCTCAGTCCACATTGAAGCGAATTTCCGTAAAGATCTTGCCCTTCACCCTGAACTGAAGCCTATTGATCATGTGAAGCGCCGGAACTTCAAATCCAGTCCAGAATGATGGAATTGACAGCGATTTAATAGTGGTCCTGTGGGTCTATCTAAAAAGGTATAAACATAATTTGAAGACGAAGTGGGAGTCATGGAAAAAAATAAGCTAGCATTTGAAGGGTCTACAGTGAAATCTACGGGGTAAAGGTAACCGGATCGCATAGATCCTGGATTAAAAAATCAACCTTGGATTCCAGAGACCTAACCTAAGAACTAAAAGCTACAAGCATAATTACCATTTGTTCTGGTTTAAGAATTTAGGTGCACTGAAGAGATGGGTTTGATGATAGGCCCATCAAATCAGCAGAAGACATCAAAGTGTCAATGAAGTATCAGTAAAAGGCACTAATTTTGGACGGTAATATATAGGTACATACTAGCTACTTTCCCTATGGTGATATGATTTTAGTGTTTCACGCTTACGTTCTATATTAGGAACTCTTCGTTGTTGATTCTCTTAACTTACTGACGAGTGAAATGATTATGTGTATTTTAGATTGTTGACATCGGACACGTAAGCCCTAACCCTAAACTATGATGTTAAATGTATGAAAGACAAGAGACAACGAAAGTTCAAAACTAAACAAATTTCTAAAACTCACCAAAGGATCTTGAGCATCGCCATTGCTTACGGGCATTCCTTCTAGGCCGACATCCTCTGCGTTTATTTGTCTAAGTGGTGGTACTGAATCCGGTCCATATGGCCATGGATATGAATTGCGTATAAAAGCGGACGGATCGTTCCAGGCACCGCCACGACGTCCATACAATTGTACACCTTCCCGTACTGCTTCGACTAGATATGGTGCTAAATGATAGTTCCAAATGTCAGTAAACCATACTTGTGAATCCTTCACATCCAATGGACACGAAAGGAACAGTCTTGGACCAATTGTAACATCCGACGAACTATGAATTTCAAGGAAGCGATTGATATGCTGCCATACGGTTGGAAGCCACGCCAGCACAGCTGCTAATTCTGGTTGATGATTCAGAGTTTGTAGCTCCAATTGGAAAAGACGACGACGAAGGAAACGCCCTAGAAATCCTTTCACCGGTTCCATGTGATTTGACGTTAGAACCTGGGAAGTAAATAGACATAGAGATTTACTTCAAAACAGATTTGAATTTCACTTACCCATCGGAAGTTATGGTGTAGCTGCAAGTTGGTAGTATTGCACGTCGCCTGAGACATTGTGCCAATGATACAGGGCAACTTGGCCGCTGGACCTGAACTTAAGAGACACGAGAAAACATCACCTAAAGCAGAGGCATGGTGTAAATTGTCTAAAATAATCACAGACGGTAGGTCAGCAGCCCCATTTGCAATGGACGCTTGCTCGGCTATATGACCGAGATATTGTCGTAGCTCCTTTGAGGATTTATGATCAACACTGCAAAAAACAAAAAACGAAAGTCGAAATTAAAAAAAAAAAAACCAATTAGACATTGGAAACAATGGAACTTACTTGAAGGTAGCAATTGCCTCTGAAGGATTTCCACGTGCCGAACGAGCAACGAGAAATTCAGCTAATCGCCTTGCTAGGTAGGATTTACCCGTTCCGCTAGGACCACAAAGAATCAATCGTCGATGTTCAGTTAGAAGACTGATATATCGATGCACTATACTTCTAGGAATCAAACTGTCGAATGCCAAGCTTCCAACACCCTGCAGACAGATATACAACGACCTGACATTTCCCACTATGTAACCGCATGGAAGTAGTTCGGGAAAACCCATCTCGGGACCACGTTTAGCTTCACCCAAGTGATACGACGTTATCGAGTCAGTATTGAGGCCCAAATTTGTACCAGGATCGATTCTCGAAACATAGTCTTTAAAAGTCTTCCTCACAATGTAGTCCAAATTTTGCCATGTAGTCTTGCCAGAAATATACGTGTAAGCAATGACAAATTCATTCAAAGTGGCACTAGGGAAGGATTTTCTCTCTTCAAAGCCGTTCTCACTGCATTCACCATTCTCACCTTTGCGATAAAAATCATCTGTTTCCAGAATCTCCTCATAGTACTTTGGGAACGATTCAGGCTGGCCAAGGTAACACGATATAGCGAGTTTTTTGCCATCTGTGATGTCAGGAACATCCTCAACGCCAGTTGGCAAATGTGCAGGACTTGGAATTGGTTCGATTGCAGGTGGTGGTGGTGTCAGGTCGATGTGAGTTGTTGGGCTTAGTGGTGGAGGTGGAGGCTCTGGTGCTGGGGCAGGTGGAATGTTTTCTTCTTCGACTTCTTCTTCTAGTCTCTTTGGCAATTCCATTGGTGGCCTAGCATTACCATCGGCCAAACTATAGCGTCTTGATTCACCTATAGATCCACTGGGACTTATAGCGTTTCCTAGTGATGCCTCACTACCAGCTAACGATCGGCTTGTCACTAATTTTTGTAACCGTTCATTGTTTTGCTTGAGACTTATCATCTCAGCACGCATCTTCATGACTGTGTCTTTAAGACTCTCCAGCTGCGAGGCAGAACTCAAAGCCTCCAATCGAATGTCGGTAAGAACCAGGTCCTTCTCTCGAAGTTGTTTCTTAAGATCTTCGACTACTTGGTGCTCCTCGTGTTCAATAGCGTCTATCGGTTTGGCGTTTTCGATTAGCGTGACCGTCTTTTGAGGGCTGTTTTTGGTTGGTGATGATGGAGGTTGCGCTGTCGCACTTGCCACCGAATCATTTGCCACAGGTCCATTATTTAGCAGCTGTGCCTGCTGATGGTGGCCATGATGATGGTGATGGTGGTTATGATGCGATTGATTACTTCCAGTTGATTGTTGATCTTGATTACCATGTGGACCGCCTACATGACGGCTGGTCTTAGAGATTTTCGCATTACGTGAAAAGGCCTTTGTAAAGGAGCTACGTAGCCATCCTTTCTTCTTTTTCTTGTCTTGAGCCGAGCAACCTGAACTAATTGAGTTCAAAGAACACATTGAATCGGAGCTGTGGTGACGCTGTATTGAACCTGGGATGCCGGAGTTGCTTCCATTTGATCCTGCTTGTTGTCTAGGATGAAGATTTGGCATTTGTGTTTGTGGCTTGCTACCCGGGAATAGAAGATCTCCGCTGGCTCCATTCGGACACATTTGATTATTGTTGGTTTGGACGCCCATACTCTGCATGTGTGCTGTTGTTAGTCCCGCTTGAATCGATTGCTTTCGCAATAGTTCGATCGTTTGACGCATATCGGTTAGTTCACCATCTTTTCGCTCAGCTGTTGCAGTTAATTGATGCAAGCGTTGCGTCATGTTTGATAAGCTCTGCTCGAATGCCGCTACCACATGGGCCTACAAATATACAAAAAGACAAAATCGTTACAAGAAGTTGCATAAAGAACATATGAATACGATTGGAGTGGAGGTAAGAATAAATTCAAGAAAGAAGACAGGAGTAGTCCTGATCGATTACTGCCACCGGCTATAACATGTACTTCCTTAATTAGTCACAGAGTTAGAGACAACTGCTTCCAATGCTTCCCTTTTCGTGGAGCGCATGTCAATTCCCGCCACAGTCAGACACAAGGAAACAATTCTCCTCACTAAGAACCAAGAATCCAGCTGTGTTTGATGACTTCCACAAGGCACGCTGACTCATTATTCAATGCATTGAATATCAGCTTAGACAAAGGAGCTATCCATTGTGCTCATCGACTATACTGTGCTTCCATCGATAGAAGCACAAAACGATTTCAAACAATGCAAACAATTTAATCAACCAGAGGAACACACAGACCCTACCGACCGACCGGTTTAAAGGTTGACTCTAACGTTCGCTGTTATTTGTTCCTCGTATCCGATTTCGTCTTGACGAACGGACGAGTATTTAAGTCTCGCGATGACGACGAAGAACAGGTGCTGAATATGTAATTAGCCATCCTACGGATGCATTTATCCACTGTCGACATCGAGGTGGAGAAGACCGAATTTGTATGCACTCGATGAGGCATATGGGGTATCTTTGTCATCGTTCAGACTTTTGTATTTTTTCATGTGAGTCTGTGTCTGGGAAGACCGACTGCAACATCAACGTCGACGTCGAAGTTCGTCCCCCTGCCATGGCTTTGTCATTATTCGTTGATAGGGAATCGAAATGTGCTAGCTGGTAGGGTGAGCTAAGGGGTTAAATATGATTTATGTCTGGCGTTTCTGATGAAGTTTTAATGGGTAAGTGCCCTCACCGACGATGTTGCCAATGCCGCCGCGTATTGCTTTAGGAACACCAAACAAAAAAAAAATAAGAGAATCGCTGATCCAACAACAGAGCCCGCAATGATGATGATGATGATGATGATGATGATTGTCATCATGATGGGCGGCTACTGTTGGTTGATTGGGTGCCATCGAGTAAGGAGGGTTAGGGTGAACGTCATCTTGGAGTTGGCTATTTGGTTAGTTGCATAAATAGGAATAGGAATGTTTTCCAAGTTGAATAATTAAAATCGATCTGATGGTTAGAGGAGTCACAATGGAATTGAAATTGATTTGAAGGAAATACGAATACATTTGGAAGCGGATACCTATTACAGTGAAGTATGGATAAGTGAACAGTTGAGAGAAATTGCTAGCGTTTGAGGTCTAAGTTTCTGGTATTGAAAACGATATCATTTAAGTGTTTATCCATTGAACGTGATTGTTGGATTAGGTGTGTTTCTAACCAGAGGAGAAAACAGGTGTTAATTCAACGCCCAATCGAACGTGACTATTCTACTGATGAATTCGACTCTCCTCTATTGGCGACAGAGTTGAGAATAGCAACACACATTTACTTAGCAGACATAGAAGACTTCTAACAAAATAAATATTATAAGCTTACTCCTTTTCAAGGTTAATGAAGCGATGGATTGACTGTTTTGCAAAATCAGTCATTCAACAAAGTCAGTAGGAGAGTCGCTACATTCAAGGTGGTTACTTCCATGGCCTGTTTGACTGCTCAAATCGAACCCAGGGGACTTCGGGCAGCAGTGGACGAACTAAACTATTGTGTCACGCAGAGAATTTCTATACTATAGGCAGTTGTACTGCTTGAATATTCGCTGTAATGAAAGTTTCTACAAAGGGTAAGCAAGAACACTGCAGACTTCTTAGTATTCGTTTCGTATGCCTTTAAGAATAATCCCACCTACGGGCTACGAAGTCCGATTGAAGGTTCAGAGAAATCAGCGATTCCACTACCCGCGATCACATTCTACAACATGCAAGTAGATTATCTTCAATAAATTTAGGCTAATGAGAGAGAAAAAAGAAACTAGCTTAGCAATTGTGAAAGGGTTCAGTAAGGACCTTCAGCGCTACAGATGCAGACACCTTGTCGCCTTCACTTACCTTTCGACAATTACTAGTTGAAAGACAGACACATGTTAACTTAACCTACAGTGAAATTTTAAGTTGCCGTCCTATAGCTCTGCAACCATCGAACTCAGATTTCGGTCGAAGCCCACTCTGAGCACAAAGAAAGTCAGATTATTATTCTCGCAGAAAAACTACATTTAAAAGGTAGACGTAGCGCGACCTCATTGAGTGCAAGATTTGCAGGAGATAAATCAATGCATCTAAAGCAGAGTGAAGGGTTGCTGGACAAAATCTGAAAGCTTATTGTAGTAAACATCTAATACATAGGATAGAATTAATTAGATCATAGCCGTATAGATGCAAAGGACATTACTCGGCAGAATGTCTCATGATTCGCCGCAAGTTCTATCCACTGCTTGAAAGTCTATAGTACGTTGAAGGTCTTTAGAGGCAACATATTCGGTTAAAGCATTTCAGGAGTAGCTTCTTACCTTTTTGAAGAGAAGAACCATAGCTTTATGGGGATGGTTGCCATTCAATATCTAATGCAACAGCCGCCGATTATTTCTTGGTTGAGAGAATCACGCATCTACAAATACATAAGCGTGGCATTAAAGCCGTCGAGACTGCTAAACAAAGAGGATGCTCCTCTAGAAGGAATCCTTGTTTACCTTCACCATCGCATATTGGCCCAATGAAATATGAGAGCTCAGCCAAGAAAGCCAATCAATCAATCCCAAACATCTGGTAAGGGAAAGGAGGACCAAAGCAAAGAATAGAAAGCTGTGCATTTGGATTGGAAAATCATTTGGAGTGCAATAAACGTGTAGAAGGACGTCCAAAATAGGTATTATGGGCGACGTAGTATTAACGAGTCAATTTCGTTTCAAATGAGATACATATCTAAATATGGCTTTTCGAGAATAGTAACACACGCTAAAGCCGATGCGATGTAGTAGTCCCACTGTGCTACGAAGTTAAAAATCCGAATATGTTGTGTTTACCTGACAGAATCACATGGCGGCATAAAGATAGATTTTTATTTGGAGTCCCTGAAAGTGTGTGACTTCCCTGGAACATTGTGAAATTAAAATTAAAATTTCCCAGCTCCAACCATTCATCACACAACGCCATAAACTAACATCTGCTTCGACTACGCCATAACCGTACGAACGACGAATATGTGTTCGTACTCGTATATCCTTTACGAAACATCTAACCATTCTACCTTCAAAATTCTCATAAATCTCACGTGTGCACACGCAAACCACTCTAATTATGAAATCATTTCATCGTCTACCGTCACATGTCGTAAATTGTCACCCAGTATGAGGAAGATATTAATAAGGCGTACCCTGTCACCAACTGCGAAACCAACATAAATAACAGCCAGATAGAACCGAATATTCTGAAGGGTATCTGGACGTAGATACAAATATTCGTATTCCATTTCTCCACTTTTTTGTTACTCTTCTTCTGCACACTATCCCTCTGAGCCAATTGACGAACAAGACAAGGGCTTAAGCCAAATACATTTGTGTCTGGCTCAAAAAAAAAACCCAAAATCCTTTATGGGTTACCTATCAGAGCCATTGACTGTGCGTGACATTGCCAATGTTTTCTTTTCTCTACGAGTATAGGTATACGTATGTAGTTCCACCTTCTCCTCTTCCTTTTTGTTGTTGCAACCATTTTTTTTATGTCTGACTCTTTGTCTATCAGAGTTAAGGCGATTAAGGCAAATAGCCTCAAGTTGAGCGCATATGTCGAAAGGTGACCAAAGTGTTTATGTTAATGCGGTTAAAAGTGTTTAGACTTTCCTTTATTTTTTGGTCTTCTTGTGGTATTTATTCTTTGCTTTCAGTGATTCCTTTATGTGTGTTTTGTTTATAAGGAGAAAAAAAAAGAAGAGAGACCTCTACACCCTTTTAGGTGTTTAAGCCTTTTTACAGTTGCGTGACTATTTCGTGACTCGTTAAGCAAAACAAATGTATTCGAGAATCAAGAGGGTTAAGAACGGTCTTCCGTGCCATACAAGGCCACGAATAGATGGCTAACTTCCCATAAACTGTTTTTTATGCATCCCTCTGAGCTGATTGCATACGTGTAGTGTCGTTCTGATTGGAGTGGTGGCATGGCTAGCCATTGGAGTTAATCGCCAAAATGAATTGATCGCTTTTGGATGTGGATACCAAATGGATAAACGAATCTATCCCACCTTGGGTTGAGTGATATTTTTATAGATCTGAACAAAGAATAAATAGTCCGATAAGAACAGCGTTTTAAACTCGATGACCTTAGGAGAAATCAACAACGACGGATCGAGGTCATAACAGAGGGCACTCTGACTTTAGCTATTTAATGAAGTCTATGAGCTGGAAATAAATTCCTTTGATGTATGAGGATAAGAGCAAAACAATACGTAAGAATACAGTATCATTAGTTAGGCCATAAAGCAATTAATGGCAAAACAAGGATTACCACTTTAACAATGCGAAACTACCAGCGTAGAACAGCAAGATCTTGTAACAAAAAGCAGTGAGCATCAACGAGATCAGTGTTCAGGTATCTCCTAATAAGTAACTAAATAGAAAATTTACTTTTAAAGAGCAAGATTAAATGATGATGTTATTAAAAAAAAAAAAAAAAAAAAAAAAAAAACAGAAGTCATAGTATGTGAGGTCTTAAGAACCACACTCAGTAGTAGACTCTGATATACATAAACGGCGAAAAATTACTGCTTTCAATGCCAGATAAGTCTATAAACTACCATAGTTGCACATCTTCTAATACGAATACTTTATCCTCTCCCGCTATGCAATCCATCCAATGATAGGATTGGCATTGGCTGTGGGTCACATAATTAAACCGAATCGACAATGAATGACTCATGTACGGTTTAGCACTTTGTTAATGTCAATCGATTACTAAAGACCATGCTGCTAGGCGAGAGTATCTCTCTGCTTTTAAAATCAACGAGGTGCGTTTAAAAACTCCACTCCTGTCGGGGACAACGTTATCGAGTTTCAACGCCTGGGTAACAAGCAAACGCACTCAAATATGTGATGGAGGTATACTGCCTCAGAGACTGAAACGATAATGGCTTGCATTTCCGCAAAGTTAATCCCTTTTCGTAGAAGCTTGGTGCCCGAATCGGTCTTATTTGATAACATCGACCGCTCAAACGTAGTCCCACTGACATAAGATATGATATACGAGTATGTACAATAGATATTCCATAGATGAGGTGGCCACGTTGGAATTAAACGGAATTGACAATTTATCTCAGCCAAAGTACGAGTATATGACACACACTCATCAGTAGACACTTGAAAACCAATCTAAGTATAATGCAACAGAAGTCGCAGCAGTAGCTCAGTTGTGAACAAAAAGGTAACAACAGCGTGATGTAAAGCACCACAACTATAAGTATACCGAGGCTTTCGGACAAGCTATAAGAATCCGCAAGACGGCTTGAGAGTATTCCTGCTCCTAACAATATAAAAAAGTCTTGACGATTCCTTTCTGATATCGGATGAGGAGTTCAATGAACGACTTCGGAGTGTAATCAAGCCATTTGGACAGTAGCAGGACGACCGATTAAGTAGAATTTTTGTCAAGCTGTGGCGAATCATACCACAGAGCTGTTGATAGACATCATGACAAGCGCATGGATGTGGGTGAATAGCCAACTTTCCGAATATGTGTGAAGAAAAACTGACGGGAATATGTGATTTCTTAGCGTTGGATATAACAATAGTGAAGATAATGCTGGCCAGGATGAGAGTACACTTAGATTTTACTCTTTTTGTCGAAACAGAAGCATCTATTGTAGATTTTAGAGAGGTTTTAGAGAGCGTATACGGTTATGGAACCACACCAGGTAAGATGCCAAGGCAAGCACACTAGGGCTAAAAAAACCCTTAGCCTTTCCAGTTCTTTCACGAAACATAACAAAATAGTTTGTTGTTCTTAGCTAGGCATTGCGTCAGTTGACGTTGGCATACAACTCGATTTAAGCAACAAATTCGGAAAAGCTGAACCTTATTATGTTCGGTATGTTGTCCAAAGTCTGGAAGAAAAAAAAGCTGATACTGTGTAGAATATAGAAACAGTTCTTTGGTATGGATTTGGTGAGTAGCTGAAAAGTCTGAAGATCAACGATATCTCAAAGTCGACAGAAATCTCTATCACCCAGCAGTAGTAGGTCGTCTGAAGCCGCAAAAACGACTCAACCACGAAAAACAGTGTAATACAAGAGATTCTGCGTAATTGCCAAACTCCCGTCCCTCTTTACTTGGTTCGCCTAACAAAAGTCATTATTAACAATTCCCATTGCTTTACGAAACTTTTCCTGGTTCTTAACATCTTGAGGGAACATTTGAAAATATTCAGAAAGTAGTTGCCGAACCCGAAAGAGGCTTAATTTATAGATTTTCAACAAAGACGTTTTCATATCTTCAATACTGACCTCTAGTTAGTAATCGGCCGACAACATTCAAAATATCACTCATTAGTATCTATTTCATTCGAACGAGCTTGAAATTTGTTAGAGAAATGGTAAGGCATTCCCCGATGTTACGTCCAATTTTTCTATTAATTTATGCCAACGAAAACAAAAATCCTTTAAGCCACACCTTGAAGGACATTCCAAGTTAAAATAACGACATGTGCATGTAAGAATTTATGAATCATAAAACATTTAAAATCACTTCTTAATGTTGGTAATAAAATTATAGAAAAAATATATCTTCAACTCAAAATCATCGCTAATCTCCTTATAGCACTACTGCATTCCAGCCATCATCAACATTAGCCTGGGCAAAAACTCTAGCCCTACCTACCCTACTGCAATGCAGGACAGCTCAAAATCCCACCTTATCGTTAGACCATCTTTAATTAAAAATGAATAATTATCAAGTGACTAGCAGGAAATTTATAGCTCCAAAGCCATCACAATTTGAAAGGATTTTTTTCATTTTTTTATTTTTATTTATTTTGGTGAAGTATCATTCGATGTCCTGCGTGCGATTATAAGTGGAAATATCCATTAGAGCTAATGAATTATGGGAAGGTAGCTGTTAAAGCCGAGAGAGAGTACTAGACCGGCAAGCTTTCGGTGGTTACTATTCGTACGTTTGCATGTAAACAAATTTTAATTACCTTCCAAGTGGTAAAGTATCTGCTTGGCAGTATGGCAATAGCATTGGCAAAGGCAATGGTAAAAGCCATGGCATTATCATCGCTCGAGTTCATGAAGTGAAATACGAATACGAATACAGAATGAATTATGGAGCGAAATTGTCCAATAAATCAAGTGAAGTTATTGGATTTATTTGTATTCGTTGGTTCCTGTGTTAATTAACTGTAAATACGTTTGTGTTTAATGATATTCATTGAAAAAATTACAAGTTTAATATTTTCTTTTAAAGAGAACCTTTTCACACTGAGTTTGCTTGAAAGTGTGCTTCCTCAAAGGGCATATGGACTTTAAAGTTGTTGGTTCTTTATTTTTAGCAGGTCACAGTATTCCAAATTGTAAATTTATTTATGATATGACAAATGAATAAACTATTTTCGTTTAGAATGTTGTTGTCAAAGCCACGCCATTCTTCTCTGAAGACACCAACCGGCTTTACTGGTCGTTCCTGACCAGAAGACTGGACTAACCAGTCCGTACGTCAGAAGCATTGCACGACTGGTAAAATGGCAACAATGCATCTGAACCTTGAATCAAATCAATGACTTCTATGAGTCAAACTTGGGCTAGAACTACTGACCATACAACTGAATGGGCATTGTAAAAATTCTGTGTGTGATTAAGTGCTTTTTAGCCCTGTAAACTACATCTACATGCTCCTATGCACTCTTATGGATGATAAATTGAAAGAGCATTCGGTGTAGGATTATTAACTTCAATTTGCATAATCTCTAGTTCATTTGCCAAAGAAGTCGACAACATACTTTGGATAGCGATTGTTTTAATGATTTTAATCTATTATTCTCGGACAATGGATTGATCTTTGGAATACCAGGACACTTCTTGAGCTAAATTCCTGATGCCACTAAATAATGTTGATACTTTAGTGCAAGGTGTATGCGTTTTTGAGCGGAAGCATGCTGCAAAATCAGCTGGATATCACTTGGTGGGTAAGTGATTCTCATCTCTTTTTCACTAAGTTGGCAATTCACCGTTTAGTGGAAATCCCAAACATATGGATAGAAGACATGAGAATAACTCGAGCTTGTCGTTATATTCATGTACAACACCTTCTGATAAAAAAACAACCTAATGACCAAATAATTAAGGAAAGAGTGCATTCAATCAGCAGTTTGTCACCCCTATTTATCTAAAAGCACTGAAAAGCTATAAAACAAAATGTATTCAACAACTTTCCACGCAACTTTCCATATAAGATCGCTATGGTAAGCTTGCGACTGCTCTCAGAATGACGAAAGAACTGACAAGTGACCTGGAGAACATTCGGTTGAAACCCTATATAGCTCTCAGTTTATTTTATGTTATACTCAACCAAGGTAGCATGCCGGTTTAAAATGTAAAGGTCTGTCTAAAGCAAAATTATAAAAAAATTTAACCGAATTCCTGAATAAGGTACTTTGGAGCAAAAAAAAAAACAGCTCCAGTATACACAATCTTTCTGACAAGACGTGAATATAATGATGTTTGCTGTCAGTCAGTCGCTGCTAATATGAGATACTCCCGGAGCCGATTATGTAGAATTCCAACTGGTGCCTCTACAGAAACAGCTGGCGGCTCGCTGGCGGCTCGCCGGTGGGTGTTTGTTTAATAAATATCGATTGCCAACTCACCTACAGGCAATGAACAGACTTTCGACTGTGTTTATAGAGAACTTAGCTTGCCTGCAAAGTTATACTGAGAACAACTGATAGCTATCCACAGTGGTTAGAAATTGAAAATGACATATGAGTAAAGATGTAGCCTTCCAATCTACACTTTGCTTTCATTAATTATAAGCAGTGTGTTACGAGTGTGTCTATTAAGATGAACTGAAGGATTTCGTTCAACATTTCTTCTGGTTAAAACTATTGAGAATAGGCTGCTCTTTAAAAGAACAGGTGAAATGAACAAGTTTCTTTAGAAAGCCGTATGAGTTCCTAAGTAAATCAACTTTGAGCTTGATAACTTTTTGACCTTATCCCAAAAACTAAAGGAAACATATCTTGTGAGCATACATTTACAAAAATGTGTTAAAGTAAAACGCGAAACTCTTGCATGAAATCAAGTTCAATGGCGATGTTCTCCAAGGCTGCATACATGAGCCCATACTGGTAAAATTTATTTGGGGTTAAACGAAACGTCCAAATAATGATTGGACTAGTGTACAAGGCAGTTCAGAAATTTGAACGAAATTCAAATAAATTTGAATGCGAAGTGGTTTAAGTTAATGACGACACTATCGGCGCGAATGACATAATGATATCTTCTTGCCCTGTATAAGGTGTTTATACCAGCTACTTGCAACTGCAACTACAAAAGCATATATCTTAGTGCCTATCCGAACAAATTCAGCCGTGGCTGGCATTCCTAAAATATAAATTAAAAACATTAGTAAAAAGTGTAGGGCCACACCATCGAGATTCCTACGAATGGGAATCAACCTCATTATAGAAATATAAAATTTCCCTGTAGCGCCTCCCTTATTCGGCTTTTAAAGTACTGCGTGGGAAAATTAATAAAATATCGCGATCTGTGGTCGCTTCTACTTGCCATTACTTGATAACGTAACAAATGTTAAAGGGCTGCTTGGACTTTGCGTATACAACCAAATAGACATGATCCTTTTGTTTAACGTGTGAAAGAGGCAAACGGAATGATCATGGCTTTTAAACTTTACCAAATATCAAATATAAAAAAGAACAGTAGCTGAGTAGATTGACGGCAATGATACAAAAACCACCAAAGGCCCTTAAATTAGCCATGCATCGCTTAGGAACGTTTTAAAAACAACCCAACAAATAGTTCCACATTTAAAGAAGCTCACTCGTGTTGTCTGACATTGCAAAACTGCCACATAAAAATTGTAACTGTCACTCAAGTGAATGTAACATATCTGACGCAGCCACAAATCATCCACTTGACAATCCATAACTGACATCAAGTTTAAAAACCACTCTTCAAAACTGTAATCCGTGTGAAAGCCCACAACAAAAATTTAAATTACAACGGAAGCTAATAATTTCATTCATGCTTGAGTAACAACCAAAAAAACCAGAAAATAATAAAACAACTATCTCAAGCCCCGAAGTTAAATTGCACATGGCTGCAGGCGAGAAGAACAAGCTCTTAGCGTCCAATTTGACGCCATTGAACTTGAAACGGCTCGTTAGTGTTCCTCCAACTACTACTTTCCACTACAACTACAAGGAAAAGAAATTAAAAACAAACCAAAAAACACTGCAACTCCGACGAAGCGCCAAAAACAGATGTGGAAGTGAGTGTACTGTGTAGATGCATCAGAGAAAATGGAATAAAAATTGCAAATGAGAACTGAAAAAATAGCAAAAAAAAAAACAAAAACAAATTCAAGTCGTGAGAACGTTTTTACATTCATTCCCAAGAATGGTTCTTTGCCAGTTTTGCCTCCATTTACTTATTGTTCCACGTACTTCTCTCCCTCCGCAAAACTACTACTTACGGACTGTGTTGCAATTCCTATTCAAAAACAAAAACAAGGCATTTCACGCTTCATGCCACGATCATTTCTCGAGTGCTCTGCAGAGTATTGAATCCAAAAAAAAAAAAAAAAACAGAAAAAAAGAGTCGAAATGCATAAATTCAGCAAAAAGGGTGCCATTTGATGCGAAACATGAATTAGATAGGGTTGAACGATATGAGTCAGGCATGGATGTAAAGAATGTCTATGCCATACTGTTTCCACTCGAAATTGGCAATCTTAAGTGGAAAACACTCTTCAGTTCAAACATGGAGACTATCTGCTGTTGTGATTTAAAAGTGCCTGTTACCGGAGTGGGAGAACTGCTATCTTACCGCCTAAGGAGCAAAACAAAAGAAATCAACTTCTTCCAAGGAAGCGAATAATGAATTTTATTCAAATAGATAGAAGATTTGCGGTGAAGTAAATACTTGAAATCTGCTAGCGATTGGAGAAACAGGGTTCTCGATTCATAATAACATATCAGATATGTACGTCAATCAGTAGTCGGTATCTGCAGTAGTATGAGTAACCGGAAAAGGCAACAACTTTTGAACATCACTATCAGAGAGGTATACCTCATTTTGACCATAAATTGCAGTCACAAATGAGGTTGGGCAGACACCTGTATACACAATTAGAGCGACAACAATTTTTTGCTTGATTACATACTCATATTTTATCAGCCACTAGTTGCTGTACGTGATAAGTAACATGACATTATCAGCTCGTGAGATACCTGCAAAATATCTGCATTTAGAATACTGTATCATGAGTCATATTGTGCTTGGAGAACTTTTAACAGAAACATTACCTTCAGAAGTGAACAAAGAAGCTTTACAGGGAAACTAAGTGTAAGTCCTGTGCTGACCTCAGGTCTCAGAGCCAACAAGCGTTTCTAGCCAGCTAGATCTTTCCCTACTTGCCTCCAGCTGAGGTCACCGCCCACTTTCGTGTGCCACCTAAGTCGCTGTCTTCTTCTACGACGCTGTCCTTTAGGAGCGGATTCGAAGACTTTTCGAACAGGAGTTTTATATGACCCAGTGGTTGGAACTTAAACCTTCTGGCTAAGCACATTGAATTGAAATGAGGATCTGAGTACTCTTTGAAGGAACTGATAATATTGGAAATAATTCATTCGAATTACTACGACTAATAAAAGGCAATAGACTCCATGCAAACCAACATGAAACCAAAGACTTGAACTGGAAACACTCGAACAATCAGTTGGTTCGTTCGAAGACTTCTTCTCAAGACCGTCTGGACTCAAAATCGGCCAAAAACAAGGAGCAGAATAAAGTAAAAGAAAAAATGTAAAGACCTGCTACTGCTTACTCTGGTGGGCATATTAAATATCTGGCAGGAATAGCCAACATTCAAGTGTGAAACCCGCTTGCCAAAATGAGAGATCTTGCTAGACTGTGCTTTTAAATCTTGTAGTACACATTCTGAGCGTTCAATCAACAATTGACACTTTCCATTCGATACTTCATAGACATTGAAGGGACCAGTAACTCTGCAAAAAATAAAGATACTTAGAAGAACTTAAGTTACAGATGTTGGCCACGGTTAACAAGTGATGGAGGGTATGTCTAAAAAATTTACGAGCTGCCGTTTCCATTACCATGCCGTACGATGGTTTATGATTTCAACAAACGTAATGTATGTTCTTAGTCATGTGCATGTAATGCGGCTGCCATGTCCGTAGTTCTCCCTGTTATTATTCGGAAACATTACCGACAACGGAGCTCCAGCATTGAGCTTTCAGTCAACCCTTTCAAAGCTAGCTGTTTTCTAAAGTAAAGTATATTCTAAAGTATGGAATAGTGGGGCCATCTATTGGCTATTCCACGTGTCCGCAAATAAAATACCTTACTGATGTACGAGTACTGTCAAAATTTCATGACATTTGGACGAATAGAAGCGCCTGAAGTGACTTACATATGTCACTTATGGCAGAATTTTTCTCAGAAAGTTGGCGTTTGTTGCATGATAATACCCCATCTCATCAATCGACACTTGTGACATTTTCACTGTCAACCAATCCATGTACTTGCCTAATTCGGCACAGTGCGACTTTTACCTTTTCGAAAAAATGCATTGGCTCATGAGGGAAAGCGTTTTGTGAACGTATAAACCATGCTTTTTCTAAAGGACATCCTAGTCGACAATCTAAAATACTTATTCGGCTTTTAAAGACGTTGCGTCCTTTTTGTCCCAAAACTCGAGAAATTGGTAATTTCCTTGACATGTCTTAGGCCAGTATTTATTGTCGATAGCTCTACGTACTAAGCAAACAAAGTAAAATTCGTTGATTATTAGGTACATACTTGGAAATTGGGTATTCCCAAGTCAAGCACTTGTAAGATAAGATTACAATTGTTCAGTTTCCTGCCTGTGAAAAAATGCCTATTTCCATGAGGTTCTCAGTTTATATTTTAAGATCTCGTTCATTTTTATATTTGAATCGTTTACCGAGACCTCTTTAGATTTGCATAAGACTTCAATTCAAGTCCCATCGCCTATTGTGTTGCTCCGTATAATGTCCAAAATACACTACACCGATTCAAAAGTTCACTCCAACACCCTATCAACCATACAATTCAACTCAAAATCTGCATTTAATTAACACAGCTGTCAACTGAACAAAAAAAAGTTGTCAAAAAACCAAAAACAACAATAAAAATGTCAAAACAAAAAATTTAAAAAAAAAACGAACGTTGGCTTCAAAATTTGTGTGGAATATGCAAAATAACTTTTTCACCATTCCTCGTGATATCACTGTCCCAATCGATACCAATCAAAATTTCAGGGTGAAACCATTTAACATCAATCGAGCGCACAATGCAATTTCAATTTCAATAAAATTGATTGCGAGCCACGACACGATATCGACTTATAAACAACTCTTGATGTGGCTCCATGAGGGAAAGGAAAAAGAAACAAATCGATGTCCATTGAGTGACTAAAATTTTGTTCTTTTAGCAAAATTATTATCAGTCAAAAGACAGACAGGGCTGTGTCAAAACAAAATTTTAAAATTACTTAATCTTGATTAGGCTTACGATAACATATGTCTGAGTTCAAGGTCTGGCTTCAGTGACATTTCACGCTTTTCAGATGTGTTAATCTGAGAATCGTTTTTTTCGCACTTTTTTAATTTCTCTATTCTCTACAGAATTTGAACATATTTTCCTATTTTCGTCGTATCACAAGTTTTTATCACGTAAAGTCAGAAATAGATGATAAGACATTCAAAGCAAAACAAACAAAAGTCGTCTTCATACCACCGAATTCTAAAGGGTACAGTCTACGTGCCGAAAGTGGCGCAAATAAGAGATTGCATTGTGACGTTTTTTATTCTGTTTATCAGCCGACATTTCCATTATCTGGTGATAGATAACTGACCACAATAAATTTGTGATATCGCAGAACTGACCACATTTCGCAAGAAACGGAATCAGATCGATAAATATCTGTTGGTTGTATCTTTTCGATGAAGTGCCTATCTTATCGCTTAGATAGGCGAGTAAAGTTTAAGAACTTGCCTACAAGTCTACTAAAGAAAGGCAAGTATTCATTGGTTAGAGTAAACAGAAATCAGGTTATCGATATTATGCAACACTCTTGGTATTGCCAATTCAAAGTCTGATAGACCGGCTTTATGTGCATAAGAACTAGTTTCTGAATCTTAAAAGCTTTGCATGACTAGGCTATTGCGCACTTGCATGAGTACCTAGGGAATATAAGTGTTGAACAATAAATTTTTCAATTAATTTGTCAAAGGTAATTGCTTTGTGATTGGCAAATGTAAATTGAGTTGATCTGGCATAAGTCTATTGAATTTGTATGCTCACTATCGGTAATACCTTCTGATACAAATGTCAATATGTCATCATTGTGGCATATTTGTCGTCAGTAGTTGTCGCGAAAGCAGTCCGGATTTGATGTATGTTTTTGATAAATGTGTGCGCGATGGTGGTTGCTGTTTCTCTGCTAAAGACACCACTGGTTTTCAATGTCCTCATGTTTCTCAATGAGATTGCTACAGGGCCTTGGTGAAATCCAACTCGAAGATGTCATTTGGAGCATAGATGACAAATCAAAGATTTATGCCACTTAAAGAAGGAATCTACCACCCGCAGCTGATAACCCAACATATGCAAAATGTTCGCTTACTCGATTTTAAAATCGGCCCTCTTGCCATGAAGTATATCTTGAACGGAATATCACATTTCGGTCTGTCATTAGCAAACAAGCTCTCCCACTTAGCAATGCATATGCAAGCACTGTAAACAAAATTGGAAAAATTGCCAAATGTTCGTCAAGAAAAAGGAAAAAAAACAGAGTCAGAAAGGAATCAAGACAAATAAATCAAACCCGGACCCCATGTTAAAGAAGGGCCAGACAGGATCATAGTCCCATTCATCTCCTTTAGATTTTCTTTTCTTTTATTGCTTTGGGTTATATAGTACAATGGCAAAGGCAATCACTTGAGAATAAGAATACGATATGGGGACAAAGACGAAGGCAAAGGAAGACAAAATTCTATGCATTGCACATGTCTGGAATATTTGCTTCTCCTGATTGAAAACAGATGTTGTCTATTTTTGTGTTTTACGCCAACAGATCTGAGTAATATATATGGTGCGTTGGTGTATGGCTGTTTATTTGTTTCAAGCAAAAAGTGTTTGTTTTTACTCTTCCGAAGACACATAGAACCAACAGAACCGCAGAAAGGTCAGTTCGCAGGGGATGAGATATGAACAGAACAGAATTGGATTGGAATGAGATTACATTACAAACAGAACGACAGACGAAAAAAGAAACTATTTTATGCAGTAGCTCTTAACATATTAACATATTAGTATTCCAACTGAAGCGATTTATCTTTCACAGTTGGCGTGGTAAAAAAGATGCCGACAAGTGGCCAATAGTAGGTAACATAATGTATTGTTATATTGAGAGGCGTACATGTCATTTGCATAAATAAACTGGACACAGGAAAAAAAGACAGAAACAGACTTCTTATAGGCTCCATTAGTAAGCTTCCCGTTACCAACAACATCATACAAATGACAGATTGCACCTGTCAATAGTTCGCAGTGAGCTTAAAGAGATTCCCGACAAGGTTTCTTAATCTAAAAAAACTGTGGAAGTTCCTGAAGATCCTAGTTAAATTTGCATATCATCCACCTAAATGCTTAGTATTAAATTAATTCGACTTCGAGTAGGTACTCTGCACTGATGAGCTATTTGATTATAATAGATGCTGTCAACCACCTACCAAGGTCTTAAAGAGGAATAAAGGAAGCTAGAAGAAATTTCTAAGGCTCGTCTGTAAGACGCATTTGGACGTTCCGAGATAGCTTCGAATTTCAATAATGAAGTGTCTACAGTACTAGCACCAACCACAGTACCAGCCAGAAGTGTTCCGTGGAGTGTTTCGTAGATATTGGGTGGTGTGAATAAAAACTGAGTGTGAGAGTTCCCTCAGCATTTTGGAGGGAACAGTCCATCTGGTGTGAACAAAAATTTATTTCGTTAAGTTTAACGAAACCCCTCCACACACATATTTTGACAGCTAAGTGTTATCTCCATTTTGGTGTGAATAAAGATGGAATGTGTTGAAGAAGTTGAGCTTGCATAGGAGGTGACTTCAAGAGAGAAAAAAGCTAAAATGATGGAAAATACTTTGGCGGATTAAACCTCAATCCTCCAAAAAAAAAAAAAGGAAATCTGGAATCGACGATGACGATTTCATCAAGTGTTTGCAATTTTATCCGTGCTTGCTGGAATATGAGTAGAATCGAGAGCGCCAATTGCACTGGGAAAACTATATTTGGCTTGACATTCTTGTTTAGCTTCTCTCAATTCCTCGACCGATGAAGGAAATTTCATCCATTCGCTTTTCTACTTATAGCACAACACACTTACCAAACTGTTTTCGATACAGTGGTTCTATGAATCCCAATGTCCTCACCAACACCAACTTGAAAACCCGGGTCACCAATGTATCAAAGGAATACTCGTATTTTCATCTTCTCCATTCTTGGCATGGCACCATCACGGGTTTCTTCAGGAATATCGGAAAGGAACTGATTATTTAACCATTCGATGTTATGAAACTCGAACCTGTACAAGTTCTTGAAATTATCCTCTGTGTCCCCGAAACGCCGTGAATTATACTGCTTTGTTTTTCTCGTTTCTATATTTGACAGCTCTCCAGCCAAGTTTTCAAAAGTCAGCTTGAGGCTAAGGACCTACTTTGAGGAAATTTTTTATTCACAATAAATTGAGTGTTTCCTTTAACGAAAACACTCGACTCATGTCTTTTTACTCGGAGTGTTCTATCAGTTTTTATTCACACCACCCATTGTATTGATTATGGCCAGCACATTTAAGTGCTTAGCAGAAGTGCAGTGCCTCGTCACGACACCAGTAAGCTTAGAAACATCGGAAAACATTTGTATAGGCTTCTTTTTACATGGAGAGTCATAATGAAAGTCTTAAACGAAGACGCAGGCTGATCCTGAAAAACTATCCTTTGAGCTTTGCCTGGCAATTCATCATTTCCTGTGGTCCCAGGGACCAAGACAAGACTCATTGAATTCAGTATTTCCCACAGAGTTCAGTGTTTTGAATTCCCAAACTATTGTAGTTTTGAAGTCATAAGAGAGTTCACCGAGACACTATACGAATCTTATACACAAAATAGGTTAACAACACACCTGACAACCTTCAATCCATCCGCTATTCCTTCGTTTAATTGAATTTCCCAAACAAAAAATTTCTCTATTAAATTTAATAGATTCTCTTATTATCATGTCGATGAAATGTCCCACGCAAACAACAATCTGATGTCTACAAACTGCAAGTCACCTCTCTACGCGCGAACTATCCTGCGGTTGCGATAAATTGATACCGATTTGGGTCTTGCACTACTTCACTACTCGTACTACACAGCAGTCAATCAATTTGATTAATCCAACACCTAAATCCACACAGTTGAAGGTGTTATAGACTAAACGCACTCTCTGCCCTACTTGTCCCAGTAGGCGTAGGACTTTGTTTCGAAATCCTGTCCAACATAAACGATAGCAAAAGTCGATAGCTTTTGTTTTCACACAGATGGATTACCGACTAAATCGTATTAAATCGTTTGCATCACTTTCTACACGTTTAAAGTAAAATCCGAAATCCTCCACCCTCCGAAATATAGTACTGCCATAGGAAAAACTCAATTAATTTTGAGTACCGTCACACCCACTACTACTCTAAAACGGAACTCGTACGAGTACTTGGTGAGTTTTTGTGAGGACTAAAAAACACTGGCCGCCGCCTGTCAGCCACAGGCGTCAATTACTCGTAGAAAATTTATCTGAAAACCGAAACGAACCATATACGTATACGAATACGGATGGATGCAATCATAATTCGTGCATCAATAATCCGTTGAATGACGACATTTCATTCGCGCGCTACTGACTGCTTGTTCACAGGGGCTTTACTGCCTTAGATATAATACTTTAGGAGTCAGTATCTGTGAAATTCAATTTGTTTACGGATAAATTATGCAGCGCACGGAAGCGCTTGAACTCTTAAGAGTGCACTAGAAGCATTATATTATAGTTCCAGCTGTAAATACTCATAAATTGAATTTCCCCACCCCGTCAATATGACAAACAATTTCTACAATTCAGTCAGTGATGGCAGTGGGTGGAGGTAGCATAAATGAATTCAATGCTTCAGGTGACGACGTCGAGTTCTAATGTGTCGTCGAGTAGAAAGTTAACTTTGTTCGTTTACGAATACAATTGACAGAGGCACAGGATTAAAATTATGAAATACTCAAACACACCTGAAAATGAGAACTAGTGATGGCGTAAGGAATTTCTTTAACGCAATGCAGCACCTGCTGTTGATGGTAGCAAGTTTGATTGCAGTGCACAGATATCATAGTATCTCTCTACCTGCGACTCCACATGTTGTTTAAATGTTTTTTTTCGTTTTTTGTTTTTTAAGAAAAAGGTCATCGCAAGAATAATAAATTTTGAATCAAAATTGAGGGGAGAAAAGTCCTCGAAACGAAACAAAGGTGGTTGACTTGAACAGTTTTTTTTTTTTCAAATATCCGGTTCCCAAATCGATGGGAAAAAGTTGGTTGTACATTTTACCGGTCCTTAGGATGGTTTTGTTGCTCGGTCATTGATCCACCTTTTGACATCAGATAGTGAAAGTTAGATGTTGAACTGTGGTAAACAAATAAACTGGCTGTCATATTCTCAGGGACAAACCGGTGGAAAGGTCAAATGTGATTCTTGAGGGGCGTCTTCCATTTTCTAATTCGAAAATAAAATAACCAATTAACCAGTCACTGTTAGATATAATCTGTAGATGCAGTTCCTCTTTATTTCATTAAATTAAGATCCAGTTCTTGGAATACCTCTTTTTTAAGATGTAGCACTGCAAAGAGGAACAGAAGTGGTGACAATATTTTGAAATTGTATCTGCTTATCTGAATACTTTTGCGCAAAAAATTGAGGGTTATAAGTTATAATTCCAGACCGAATACCGGCGGAAATGCTGCCAACGAGTCATAACCGACGGTCACTGATGTGCTTGGTTTGATCTGACCATGCATCGATGAATAATGCCAGGAAGCACAAATAGCTAAACGAGATGGTACAAAGCGGCGTTGCAGCGAACGACGAAAGGCGCTCGTCAGTTTTACGAGCAAAACAGACAGGGAGATGATCAACAACAGCGTTCGATTACATTGAGAGTTTATACTTAAAGATGCTACCGAATTTCTGCTGTGGATATGGAATAATTCTTCTGCGGACTGTATAATCGCGACGAAGATCAACAAGCAGACCAGAAGTCAGGCTGATAGAACAGTCAACTATGACGATAGCAAAAAATCTTCTGTTTACCAGACCAAAACGAAGTGAAGCAATTTCTGTGCTTAAAACCGTCAAAGCAGCTTGAACATCTGAATCCCGAGACACTATCTTTCAAAAGTCTGTAAAACTGCTTGCGTACGGTGATAACTTAGGCACAACTGGCAGAACTCGGTATTGAAACAGAAGCTGCCAAAATGAGTTTTGTGGTAAATGAGAGTAAAACTAAATATACGCTGTCAACAAGGCACACGTAATATTGACAGGACAGGACCTTACGATTGATGGCTTTAACTGTAAGGCAGGGAGGAGGTCTGTTTAATGTGGCTCTGCTTTCAGTTCAGCCAACAGCAAAGCGGATAAAAATGAGCTCGGTCCTTACAAGCAAAATGCTTGACAGGCTTATGAGGAAGAGATTCATCAATGACCCAGTCAGAAAACTGCGCATTCGTCACCTAAGATGGCTAGCACATGCAAAGCCAATACTCCAATGCGCAGAGTTTTCGAATCTTACCCAGAAGAACAACGTAGCAGAGAAGCTGTTGTTGTAGTGTACAGGTGAAAGGGGACCTTCACCGACCATCTGGAGAGGCTTAGCTTCACGTTGTAGAAATAAATTCTAAACAAATGTTCGACGCCCATCCCCTGAATGGATTGATAAATCCATCTTATCCAATATAAGACAACCAAAAAATATTGCATAACAAATCAAAAGTAATAATCACAGTCAAACAAATGTAAAAAGTCGACAAACGTCTTTAATGATCGACGAGCCATCTTCAACATTTCATTGGTTGTCTTTGTTCACCATTCATTTGTCCTTGATTATCAATAAACATGCATAAATCAAAAACACCTCGTTCGATTCAATATCAAGTATAAATGACGAAACTCTTCCCCTCGCCTTTCAGACCAATTCTCAGACGCGTTCACTTTATAAAAAAAAAAATACTCGAACAGTTTAATAGGTCATTAATGCTCGTAAGTTTCACTTTTTTATTAGTCCACTCACTTCTAGATGAGCGGGACAAATCAAAGCAATCGGACGACATTAATTAGAGTGTTTAGTTCAAAATTACGCGTCTATCTGGTATTTCTTGTTTTGAAAAATGACAAACTGCTCATTGAGTTTTCCATAGCACATTCAATAGAAAATACTGCAAACAAAGAAATTCCTTGAGGTTATTATTCTGAAAATATTTACATCTCTATAGATTTCACAGTTGCATTAGTTGTTAACTGGAAAATTATTTAGATACGTGCTAAGGCACCACCCTAACGCTTGGTCGAATGCAGTGTGATTAGCATTTTATTTTTTTCTAAACGGTGATCGGTCAGCACCACCATCGTCATGATTATCATCATCATCGTTTAAACGGCAAGATCAATTTTCGCTTTTGAAAAAAAGATTACTATTTATGCGGCAGCGTGACTAGCGTGAGGAAACACGATCTTCTTCAAGGTAGAGAGATCAATGTAGAGATCGTAGTTAATACGTGATCAAGATGTTTTAACCGATGAAAGTACATGATGAGCGATGTATGGTAATAGGCAATGGGTGTTGTCAGTACAATAGATATCGTAAAAATGTAAGGTGGACATGAATATCTTAGTGAAATCGCCAAAGCAATTGGCTTTCGTTCCAGTTACATTACGAAACCTTCTAGAATTGAGTTTGGATATCGGGAACTAACCAACCCTGACATGTTCTCACCTTTAAACCAATTCTTGAATGAAAAGGGAATTTACCTACTGACTTTAGGTGACGGTATTGGCTGCTATTTGAGTGCGGAAACTAGAGCACGGTCTTCTTTTACCACCATTAAAGATACTCCAAACGTCATTTGCTGTGTTGTCAATCGAGCTACATGTCTGATCCATTTAACCCCATGAACGCTGACTTGATGACCTTGCGGAGAACTTGTTTAGTAGTCCCTTGCGATTGTAGGCGCTTGGATACCACTTTGGGTATAAGAAGATACTGGCCCGAACGGACGTTGACTCCTCGGAACGTTCGGACATCCAAATACTAGAGCTTTATTTGCACAATTTGTCCGATCTTCCAAATAATCGCTGTCGTCCATTTAAGTGATAAACGATAAAATATCAATATCCGCGACTGTTAGTTTCTCCACAAAATACAGTGTTTTATGAAGTCGTATAGTTAGCCTGGCGGCACAAAGCCCGACCGCAAACTATATTGGGCATAAGCTCTGCTACTAGTTCGAAAAGAACCTTTCCATCATCACGACCGAGAAGTAGACACTAGACCTTAGCTCCGAGATTGTCCACATATCGCCGGATCAGATGACTTCCTCCGACAAAATGTGCACTTATATTCTATAATCTATAAATCGTTTTAACTATATAACACGACTCAAATATTTTGCTCTCCATGATCACATCGATCACTGTTTGCCTTTTATGCTCTGCGAGCCAACATGAAGCTTAGATGTGTGCACTGATGTATATTTATAGTGCGAGAAAAAGACATTTGGACCACACATCCATATGAAGCGTTGCCTCGACGTAGACCATATGTCACATAGCACGTACCGTCCTCAATACAGTGGCACTCAAAGTCTATGATGTGTAAATCTATCTTTTTTTTCAACAAAATAACACCAATTACCAGTACATACTCGTACAGCAGTCCCACTTGTCTTTTCACCGCTATGGCTGTAGCTCCTTCGCATTCACCACCTTCTTCAATAAAACCACAAAACCAGATTCGTTTCACTCTCAAAGGAATCGATTACAAGATATTTCGACAGCAAAGAGACTAATGTCTTAAGTTTGCCTGTCACTTGCCGACACAACTTGCCTGCGTGTGCAGCAGTTAAAATTTTAATTTATGCACGACTACATGCTAATTGATTGGACTTAATGACGCGTCCTAACGTTTGACGATATGATTTATGATCGTTCGACGCGGCCGTACGAGTACGTTTTTTTTCCTACTGCTGTAGTTGTAGCTTTTTATGCGCGAACGTTTATTTTTAGTAAACATCGATTAAGTGCGCCCAGTAATTTAGTAGTCACTAGGTAATTGAGGGATTTGTGGTTATGTTTTTTGTCCATGAACCACGTTCACCCGTCTAAACACATTTGTTTGACAGATTTGACAGCACGAGCATAGGTTATGTTGTTCGATAAAAACAATGAGCACATTAATCACTTTGACAGATACCATCATTCTTTATGGCACACTGGCAATCAAAAGACAACTAACTAATTGGTAAAGTAAATAATTTTAAATTAGGACAAAATGTTTAAAAAAAATAAAATCATACTCTTGCGAGTATCTCAGTCAGTCTGGTCTGACCTAAATATTCAGTGATTCTTTTGCATGCGAATACAAAAACTCTCAAATGCAAAACAACATGATTACGAGCGCGCCAAAATGACTCATGACTTATCTGGTCGGGTATCTTGAGGTTGAGAGTGTCTATCTCACTTGGAAGCAAATGCAATTTGCAGTTGCAAATGGTTCGTAATAAATTAATGTAACGCGCTTTTCTTCTTCCTTCTTGTAGTCGAATATGGTTGTAGCTGGCTGACGTTCGCCCTTTTTTTTTGGTCTGGACATGGGTATTGGAGTCGGTGTTGGGCCAGACTCTTTCGAAAGTGAATTGTGCTGAAGTGAGGGAAACAAATTGCCGATAACCGCTATATTTACACACGTACGAGTATGTTCTTGACATTTTGATTCATTGCCTTTGGTCGTTCAGTCGCTCTGTTTTTTTTAAGTTTTAGTTTTCGGACTGCAGTTCATTTCCGTTTTGTGTTTTGTGTTTGCCCGACAGTAGTAGAAAGGAAGAGAAAGAAGCCAGTAATGAAAACTCACAAACAAAAACAATAAAAAAAAAAAGGCAAAAATCTCGGAACAAATGAAATCCCTATGCGTGAGTCGTTGGCGGTATTTTATTTCTTTTTACTGGCCTTTTTGCTGCGTACTTTAGTTGAGTGCTGGTTTTGGTATTTTTATTTTTCATTGTTAATCTGCTTCCGTCTTTGATTAAGGCAAGCGAAATTTTACTGCTTTAAGGACAACATGGAACACAAGTAGCAACCAACAATAATTGACTCGAAAGTTGGTGTATTCAAGGTTTATTTTCTATTAAAGCTACTCCACTATTGATCGCAGAGCACAGTGCTCCATGAAAGTATAAAAAATTATATTTTCTGCTTTAATTAGTACTACAATGGATATCGTTTTTTAGAACGTTTTCAGAAGATCGAATTTACGTACGCTATATGCTGTAAATAAACTTTACCAAGTCTTTGGCAAGCTATATCCGGTTGCGATTCCTGTCTATTTTTCCGCGCCACCTAATCCGAAGTCTTCCTCTACTCTCTACTACGTGCGCCATCGGATAGGACTCAAAATTCTTTACGTTAATTCGCTTTATGTGACCAATGCGGATTTCTTCCGCTTAGGTCGACATCGCCGTATACCCCAAAGTTAAAGCTGTCTATCGCGACGTTCTGTTTGAATCCTCGATGTTGTGTGAACATTCTTGTTGACAACCAAATATAGGCTCTGGCCGTATTCATCACTTAACCCATTTTCCCTGCATCTGTCCCAATGATTACAAACGTTGTTACTTTAGCTGACTGCATGCTCCTAATGATGTTATACCAACAGTGCGTGCGACTAGTTGGGCGATATTTCGAGAAGATATGCCACTGGTAGTTAAGAGGTAGTAATTACTGATCTGAACTGAATAGAAAATATTTGGCCATTTGGTTTGGAGTACCAAAGATACGGGTCAATCAGATCTTTGGTGAGCCGTTAAATATGTGTATACTTAAGTTCAGGTATTTTTATCTCATTTCCGCGAGTCTTGGCTTTCACTGAGTAAGATGAAAAGTTCGATTAGAATTAGTATCATCTCCGGCGTTCAAAAACCTGCAAAAGTTGGTTCTCCATATGGGAATATTCCAAACGTCAGTAATTGTGTTTTTCTATTTTTCAGTGTTTGCCCTCGGTATTGAACCCAGACCCTTAAATAGAAAAGTCAACAAACTTCTTATTCAGCTCCATTTTTCTGTCGAAAGCAATTGTGTTATTCATCACCAAACAAACGATTTGTAAAGGGTCATTAGAACTAAGTGAGTAATAACCATAATCTGCTAATAATCCACCTTTCTGACATGTGTGGATATAATTTTTAAGACTCGAATAAATAAAGATCATTTCCTAACTTGAAAACCAATGTGTTGGTGGTCTCGCTACTGTTGACAGATACTTAGCACTTTCCATTTTATTATTCAAACGATGTTACGACCTCTGAGTTACGTGTAGGCCGGCCCTATTGACCTATTCACTTTCCAAAGTTTTACACTCATCTCTGTCAAGGCCCTTTTGTTTTTCACGGGGAAAGCGTCAATATTTATTGACATCTTCCGATAAAAACTACTTAAAATGTCAGATTATTAAAAAAAAACAAAGCCGATCATAAATAAATCGAAATAATTTTGTATCCAATTTCCAGCTAATGGAGCTGCTGTACAAGTATCTATATATCTATTCATTTATGAATCGTGGGCGTCCTCATTTAAAACCATGAAATTATCATATCCCGTATAAATTTCACAGATTATCTGCCGATCGTTGATGCCTTTAATTACATATCGGCTTTCCTATATACGAGTATTCATGGTTTGGTACAGTGTTGAGTGCCACTATATTGGTGAAATGATATACAAAGTGTATCTAAAACATTAGCATCAATGCTGCGTATTTGCGGGTGAGGTTCATGCCACATAATAAATTAACAAAACTCGTTCCACTTAGTTTTGATAGAAGATAAGAGGCCGTAGCTACTATCTATGTCACATTAAATGTCACCCGAGCTCGTTTGCTGTTTAAAAATTCAGAACATATCTATCCCAAGCGATTTGTTTACGATCTCTACCACTTGTAACCGTCGCTTTCTGCCAAAAAAATTTAATAGACTTGTTTTCTGTTGAATTGTTTTTGGGTTTAACTAGAGATTTTGTACTCGTACCTACTCCACATCTAAATTAACGAGTTTTATGCGCCTGTCGTAAATTTCAAGGTCTTTTTCGACGCCACTGAAAGTTCAGCCTATAGATACGAATACATTTGCTTGTGATTTGCTGTCGGAAGAGCATGTTTTTAAGTTTGCGGTTGGTTTACACAAGATTTACACAAGACGCCAATTTCGTGGCAATTATTTGGCGGGAAAAAAAGAGCAATTTATAGCTTAAGGGTGCGAGCTGTTGAACAGATCCATAGTTGGTATGTTTTTTCCTGATCAAATAATTGTAGCAATTGCTATTAATCATATTTCAATTAGAAAATGGCAATTAGTCGAGTTGTAGATCTTGTGGAGGAATTACGGAAATTGCATGGAATTTTCTAAGGTGTTCATGTTGTTTGTGGGGCTTAATTGTGGTGGCATTTGTACAGTGGTAGCCTGAGGGTGTAAGCCAATTGTAGTTGTTGTTGACTTTGGAGGAATTTTATACACATATCAATTGGATGAATAGATTTTGATTATGAATTAGAAATGACTGCGTTGAGTACTCGTATCTTGGCATAGTGTTGACCGGAAATGTTTAAATGTTGTATGTAGAAATAAACCACAAAAATGTTGAAATTTTCTACACGAACAAGAACATGAGGTCGTAAACCTTAAATTCAATTTAATTCTTGATATGCATGCCCAGCTCCATGTTGAAGTTTACGTTGATTGTTCCGTCACATTCTCGTTGGAGAACGTCGTCCTACATTACATTGCCCTTTAGTATACTCAGCATCGAAGCTTTAGTTTCAGTTCTCTAGGAAGTATCATTGTTTTTGGATGACAACTTTAGAATCAAATCGAAGAAGCACCCAACGAAACTTCTATACAAAACCTATAAGCACTATCAATAGATAATTCTGTAACCAAAATTAAGTGCAACATCTCATTTTTGACAAATATGCAAGCAGAAAGGAAACAAGACAAACAAGGCTTATCGGGATTTCTAAAATTGCTTTCCCAAAATGATTGAAACAGTTCGTAAAACTAACAGAACCAAAGGCTACTAGCAGCTACGAGCATACTAACATTGTGCAATCAGCCCAAAATTGGCGTGGAATAAGCTTCTATTACTAGAATGAGCTGAGTAATATAATACAAACCGCCGTCGCTGCATTTTTTTATTGATTGATCTGAAGCATAAACGCTGATTAGTCCTTTTATTGTATCAAAACTGCAATGGACGAAAACGAAGGTAAATTCAGGTGAATACCTGTCGCAGTGGATCTAGTTTCACGGGACGGCCATATACCCATGGGAGCAAGGATGTGACTTACTATCGTTCTCCGTCAGCTCCTTTGATAACAATTCGGAACCCATAAATAAATCGAGGCCTATATTAAATCTCTTACTGGTCTTAGAGTGTCAGCATCCAGTACTTTTGCAAATCTGCATCAAGTGAGACCAGGAGGTGCTCTCCCTGCGTTTAAGATTTAAACCACTACAACCATGACTCTCACAAAAGGCGGCCTACATCTACAGTTCAGGCACGAACCGAAATCCGTGAGTCTCCTCTCATGGAACTGTGTTTTAAGTCCTTGGCTTACTACTGCGCAGGAGATTTGGGTTCAATTCCCTATCATACACCGAAAAACCAAAATATAAATTGTTGACGTCACCACTCTTTTGACAAATAATGGCAAACTTCCGATAGTGGAAATTGCTACCTTCGGAAAAGGCTCTCATTTCTTTGTCGTTCAGAAATGTAGATCGCTTCCTCTGTGCAGAAAACGATAAGATGAACAATACAGTGAGTATTGTATAAGCAACTAGACTATGATCTTCTATAACTATTTTCTTCTTTAAGAGATTACCACGAATGTCCGAATTAAATATCAAAATCAACTAGAAAGGCGTGTAGGCATTCTGATTTATCCACCAAGAATCCAAAACTAGCCACAGGAATGTCATTTTTTCAACTAAAGCACTTTACTTTACTGAAAACAGCGTATGTCTCAACGAAAGGGAACTATGACTTCGTACACTAATTCTCTCTTGGGTTTTACACATTGAATATACAAAACACTAAATAAAAAATAAAAAATCGTTTATTGACCACAACACGACTCGATGACACGATTCGTATAGCCTCGATGAAATATCTATCGAATGACTTGATCGATTCGCAGAAATTCGGTTAGATTAAGAAAAAATCTGACGCTAAAAGCAGGTGCGACCGCACTAAGATTGATTGTCCATTCATGCATCAAACAACAACAACAATAAACCAGTTTCTGGCGAAATTGTTCCTCTAATTCAATCCTATTATCTTTAAGCAAAAATACATGAAAAAGATTTCAACTAAAGATACTCTTTAGGTGGACTCCACGTTGATAAAGATCTACCAGATGTTTGAAATAATGTCCCATCCTACCTTCGTATTCCGATCCTAATGCCATCTGCCTTTCAAAAAATATCTAAAAATATCTCTACACTTTTCTACATTGAGAAAAAACTCGTTGCACACCGACAAAGCGCAACTGCGTTCATCAAACGCACATATGACAGGCAACATGACATCTGAAAATGTCGCTGAAATGTTGAAAAGTAACTCTAGCTTAAGTTGTTCAGTTTCGTTTGGTTTGTATCGGTTCGGTTTGTATCGCACTTTTGCTCTGTACGAGCATGGAAGAGCAAAGGTTGTTTTCATCTCATTTATCATCATCAGCAAAATCTTGATGACAATCATCAAGACTTCTGATATAATAATCGTTACATACTCACACTAAGACTATCGTCATCAAATCATCAAACGGATGTAGACGAGTAGGTTGGCTACTTAAACTGACTTGGACCGAGAAGGGAGGCTGGTTTGGAGGTAGAGCTTTGTAAAAGATACTTTTGTAATTAAAACAATTTTTTTTTGTTTTTTTTTTTTTGTATATGGCCCCTTGCTGTGTATTGGCACGGATACGGGTGTTTTATTATTTTAATTTTATTCAACAGCCAACATAGTTAGAGAGACACTAATTAAAGGCACTAACTGTCGCAACTAATGATGTAGTCGGTGATGGTAGAATTTAATTTGCTGTAAGTGAAGCCAGCTGGACTTTGGTAAAAGTGTATACGAGTAGTGTATATCGTTGAATAAATTTGTTGGTATTTAGAAAGTTGAACCGAAATTGAATCTGCACGTACATTTGTCCTATGAGTATTTGATTGACAAGCAGCTAATAATTGATTATTGTATTGCAAAATATTTAATCGAGGTGAAGGGGAATACGAATTGTTTCAAGTCGACAAAAAAGTAACTTGTTCATACTAAATCTAAACAATTCACGTTGCTGACATTCTGTCTGATGTGCCTTAGTCAAATCGATTCAATATCTGAAGTCTTTTAAGCAAGACTCATGTTTTCGTCGTCATCGCAGATGACCTTCAATTGTTTTTTAAGAATTTACTTCCGATCGATTAGAAGCTATTTACATGATCAATATCGTTCGATAAGCCTTGAAATACATATATATGGCTTACCTTCGATTGATTACTGATCACAACTTGCTTGTCGACGTGTTTATTTTGCCAAAAATGATAAAGAAAACAGTGTTGGTTGTAACAAATACTTTAATGTGGAACAGCGGTAACTAATCATCGATATCAACTAAGCGTTCGTTTGTCTAACTTAAATTCTTAGAATCCTATAAGCCGAATTGACACCTTTTTTTTACCCATTTTACCCGATAACCTCTGTCGATTGATCTATTTGATTGAAGCTTATACGTAAATGATCACCACAAACAACAAAAAAAAATAAATAAATATATCTGAAACTACAATGTCGTCACCAAAAATCACAAACTCACAAAATTTAGAGCAAGACCTGTCATACTGACCAAACTTAGTTGGGGTGGAGATTGATACGTAGCTGACAAAGCGCCAGTGACCACATGGTCATTGCAACACCTCGACAAGTATACCAATAGACAGACAGATTCATACAACTATAACAAATCTTGCATGAAGTAACGATTTGTAGTGTCATTCGATTAGCGCGCTCTGATTAGAAAAAAAAAACAATTTCTCACGAGATTTTTCTTTATATGGTTTTTCACTCAGCACAATCCTCTATGCACTGAACTTACTACTACTACTCGTACAATTCGTACATCCAACCGGCCTACGACGTTTGTTTGCAGTAATTGCACTCGAAGCATAGACTTCTCGTATCTATCATCGTATATGGTAAGACAAGCGAACAAAAAATCCATCAAAACTCGTATTTGTAACCTTAACAAACATACACATGCTCTCTATACAACCGTATCGATCTATCTTAGTTGTCTTACCTGACCTAGATGATACATAGTGCGTAAATTGGGAATGCACTCTCCCATACTGTCTGTCATTCATCGATCAATCGGTAACCTAATAAAGCTATAGAGGTGATATACGATATATTTCGAGTCAATTAAGATAGAAGGTGGTGTGAAAAAAACTTCAATAAATCGATCTACATATGAGTATATACTCGTTGCTGACTTTCCACAAACACTCTATGTACTCGTATCTATCGTATCAAATGTCACAGATAGAGAAATGAAAAATGCGTTTCAAAGGTTTCCTTTATTAAAACGTGTGTGAGAATTGTGAAATATTTCGCAAACTTGTTGTCCTCACTTTATATTGCCTTCAATAGCCCAACCCGGGGAGAATTACTCCAACTGGGATGCGTACCCCTACTTGGGGAACGGGGACTAGAAATGCGTATTAGCCCCGACCTCGTACTCGTATGTATAAAGAATCAGAATTTAATTTGCGAACGATAGCTTTATGCAAATTTTCGATATATGAATTGCTAATTTTTTTTTGAATATCTTTCGGCTTGTATCCGTTAGAATGACGCGCGGTACGTGTGTGCCGCCAAATATAGATATTTGTAACAGGGTGGTGTCAAGATTATGGAATTTCAAAGACATCACAACATGAATGTGAATTAGATAGAAACCAAGCCAGAGCCACCGCCTAAATCTAAATCCTAAGGCTAAGGTAAAGCTTAAGAAACTTGAGTTTCACATAAACGACTTTGGGATCGTTATAAATATTGTCGAAAAGTATCTGGAGAAACCCAAACTTTTAGAGTTATTGGGATCAAGATTTTGATTTTATTTTGGGTGCGGTATTTGCGGTATTTGCATTAGTGCTTCCAATGCACAAAGAAATACAAGTACATACCTAAAACTTGAATATGATTTCTTTCTTTTATTTGAATTAACTTTCCGACTGGAGATCATTTCAAAATCAGTAATTAGTCCCGAAGTTGATTGTGCAACTTATGGCTTAATGGTTTTGCAAAGGGAATTTCCTCTGTTTATCTTGAAGTTGTAGGTTGCTTTTTGTGGTAGTCAAGCCCAAGGAGAAAATACCCTTTGTTGTGAATGGTAGTGGCTGCCTTAAGTGGTTACAATTATGTGCAATTAAATGACGAATTTTTCCTACACAATGGAAGGCAATTAAAACGAAAACTATTCGTAGTATTGCCTTAGAGGTTGTGGTTTTTGGTTAGAAATATCTTCAACCTCTGCAGTTGTTTTGAGTTTTTATGCAACGGTATTATGGTGCTGTAAAAACTTGCAGCATAGAAAAGTGAGAGTGATAAAATTAACATGGAAGATATTCAGGTATAGATACTTTGAAAGCAGTTTTTTTGGCGCAAAGTATGTACTTTAAACTTGACTTAGGTTTTATTCAATTGGAAATAAAAGCAAAAAACAAAAATTAAACTAATAAACGTAAGAATTGAGAAAAATGATAAGCGAATATAAAGCGAACTCGGCGCGAGACACAAGCGAGTAAAAATAAATAATGCATAAAACGCAATTTTAAGGCAAATAGATGCAGATTTTAAACAGAGATGGTGGAAATTGGAAATGGGTCACCGAAAATCTAATTGTCCTGGCATTGACAGACATTTTTTGAGCCTGTATGAAGGTTTAGGCTGGTCAAAAATTAATCCATTAGCAAAACAATTGAATAATATTAATAAGAATGAACATAAATGATAAGCGACTACCAAGCGAATTGGCTGCGAATCAAAAGCGAAAAAAAAATTAACATAACGCTAATCTTAAACGATGGAGATAATTTTCTAATGACAATATCGAATTACGACTAATTGAAAATCTCAAAATTTAAAGCAATCTGCGAATAAAAAACACATCAACGAAGCAACTAATTTGACTGCGGCTCGTGAATAATATTTTTGCCACCGATTAAGATCAATCGGCGACGAACTCGTAGACAGTATTTAAAGCAAGCAATAATGAAAAAGGAAGATAATTCCAAGCGAATAGTTGGCGAATTATAGGTGACGTTCAAGTAGCAAAATGTATAATAAGTGCAAACGAACGTCGATTTAAGCAGTCATACTTCCGAATAACAGGGGATATTTCATCTAAAGAAGATTTTAGTCAAGCTGGGACTTACCCAACAACAGTTTTAAAAACAAAAATAACACAATTGTCAAGCGAATAACTCGCGAATTTCAAGAGAACAGAAATAATTATACTTGAAATCGTCTGCATATAAGTTAAAAAACAAAAGCAAAAGGAAATATTTTTAAAAATAAATTAATTGCCAACGAATGGTGAATCAAGTCCTGAAATCTTATTACGATTCGCAGCCCATTAGACTCAAATT
This sequence comes from Volucella inflata, assembly GCA_928272305.1. Lineage (NCBI taxonomy): Eukaryota > Metazoa > Arthropoda > Insecta > Diptera > Syrphidae > Volucella > Volucella inflata. The sequence goes on along the minus strand of OV743717.1, from coordinate 3,861,215 downwards.
CGAATGCAAACAGAGGAAGTAGAGCTATTTATCCAATAGTTTTCCATATAAGAGATAACTAAAAGTAAAAAAAAACAATAAAAATAAAATCAAAAATAATTCCAAACCTTATTTCCATTGGCACCGCTACTGCTGGGACTCCCCATCGGTGGACAACTCTGTCGTTTAAAATCCTTTCTTATAGCCAACTCATACCACGGTATAATCGGCTTACTCCTAAGCGTTGTCTGGCATCCGATTTTGAAATCCAACGGATCTACATATTCCGGAACTACACATTTCTCCACATCTACCATAATATCCAAAGCAACTGCATCATACAAATTTCCTGCCGATTTATTTCCATTTACGGAGTTCATAGAACTCGTCATACGACCTCCCACCGTGTGACTTCTTGTGTGGCCCAAGGTGTGATATCGTCGATCACCACTCATTAACACAGGCATAGCTGAAGGCACAACCAAAATCTCATCTGGATCACATCCATTATCACTGGCACAATCCACCTCATCCGATAGCCGATGTTGTCTTTGTACATGATTCCGACGTCCCTCTAAAATCTCAGCACTCGAACTACGATTGTTGATCATGTCGAAAGGTTGATAGTAGTTCGTTTGTGAATTGTAAAAGTTGTAACTTGTCTTTGGTTCGGTATTTGTACATAGATCCTTGGAATGATTATTGCTAAATTGAGTTGTCACTGAATTCGTTGTAGAATTTAGAAATCTCTTATTGTCCACCAGAGAGTGTGCTCGTTTGTACTGAATTGTTGCTGATCGCATTGCAGGACGATGCCTTTGTTCAACAGCTGACGCAGACATATCCTGCATTTCGAAGATATTTCCCGGCGAATACGCTTCTAATTCATCAAAGGAATGTGACATCCCGCCAATAACCGTTTTCGATGGGACGTTTTGTGGTGATTCTGGTTCAGAATAGAGAAATATATTATCTTCGGCTATGTAGTCTGGGGTCTTGGGAGTTGCACTACTCTGCAAAGAATCCAACGAGAATCGAGAGTTCTTTTTCACATTCTGGTAGTCATTTTGGATTCCGTTGCCACCCAAAGCTGACGACGACGAAGATTCCGATGGTGGACGGAAAGTCGAACATCCTATCAGTGTGCTTGGGCTTGAATATAATGGTTCCCCATCGATGGTTGGTGTCTCGACTTTAACACCAAGTGGTTGCTTTGGATGATGATGTTTTACACCATATTCCAGGTCATTGTTATTATTATTATTCGCTGTACTATTACTACTACAGCTACTGCTATTGCTGAAATCACTTTTTAACGAAAGGGTTCGCGTTCGTTCAATTTGTTCCGCGGCTCGACTTCTAGTTCGACAGAGACCACGTGTACGAATTGTTGCGTATCCATCGTGTATCTGATGAGTTTGCTGTGGACGAACCACAGACATATCTTTTGTTAAACACTTTTTTATATTGTCCTTTTGTTATAGTTTTTCACTTTTCGTTTTTGTTTTCATTTTTAAATTTAATACACTACCAAATGGTTATTTGTTTTATCTATATAGTAGATTTGAAAAGGCAAGAGAAAAACAATCACTAAGCTGTGCATACTTCATGTTTACATCATTGATCATCAGTGAATGTAGAAATTAAATTCTCATCAATCACAATAAAATTTAAATTACACGGAGCATTGCGCTATGAGATAAATTCGTCGTAAATCGAGGCATAGATTCTATATTTGTTGGTGTGCGTATATTGTGCAGGGAATTGACATTTAATGGTTTCGAGGGAGTAGTATTTGTTAAAAAGTCATTCCCCCTTTACAGAGATAGACAAGTTCAATGGAATAAGGCAACAAACAACTACGAATATTGCGTGGGGGAAGATGTTTTTATCTTGGTTTTTGTAATTTTCGAATTCGGATTCAGATTCAGTTTTTCTTTGTTCTCTTGGAATAGTGTAGACTGTAGATTACATAGAAGACATTCAACTCCGTTCGATAATAATTTTGTGTTATTTCTTTAAAGAAAACTTATAATCAACATTTTTAAGAGGAAGATACATACACTGTGGGTTGTAAGTCATTGCTCCTCAAGCAAGAGGATGCTATGACTTTAGAAAGGTTTTTGATGTGCGTTATCAAGAAATATTCTAATAACCAATTTTTGGTAGGTAAATACAGTGCTCTTACAAAAGACGAAAAGATCGGGAACCTTGGTAAGACAACTAGTTCAGCCAACGTCCTCAGATGGGGCAGAGACTAGGAGCGCCTTAAAGATCGAATCCCACCAATTATAAACGAAAGCAGAACTTGTTCTGATTAAGATTCACTTCGCAAGTATCTGAGAAAAACAGTCCCTATCATCGCAGCTGTCAAATAGCTGTTGCTTCATTAGATGGCTTAAAGTCGCATGCCACCGATGTCAAGTATAGAATTAACCTTCAAAAAGATATACACCGCACACTGGTAACACATGAGGATCTTCACTCTGGCTTACATACAAAACTGTTGGCAAGGAGTTAAAAAAAAGTCCTGATGCCCAAAATTAGGCTCACTAGGAGCCTTCAGATTTATCAGTCCAACTTCCTTCATATTAGATAGATCGAACTAGTCTAGTTTATAAAGGCGTCACTCCCAGTTTATCCAACGAATTAAGTATCTGGGTGTCATCCTGGATTACAATTAACATGTCACGTCGAAAACGTCCAAGGTGCTGTCTTTGTTGTGGCAATTTAAAGAAGTTTTTGACAAGACATAGGTATCGTCACAGAAGAAAATTCAATGAATCTACATTCTTATGATAAGGTTATTTTTATCTAAGAGAAAACCGAGGCGTCTGGTGGAACAAGCTCTCCCACGTCACTCCTGCGTTAACCAGAACGCTATATCTCAGATCAGGGATTTTGTTAAACACTATCGCTGGACATACACATGTTGTCTAATGCCATGAAACCATGCTGTGTAAGTACGAAAACGACCTTTTCTGAGTTCGGGAATTATTCGGTCGAAATCTGAGTAAAAAACAAGAACGAAGAAGTGGCGCTTGTGTCGCTTTGAAGGGCGACAAAAATTTTTCTGTTCTCGTTAGGAAACTTAGCTCTATTTTCCAACAGTTTTCTGAACACATCGGAAAGCTGAACTTACTGATTGGGTATCAGGTCAGAGTGGCATGAAATTAATAAATAAGTCTTTTTGGCGAAAGTTCCCTAAGACCCGGATTACGTTCTCAATTAAGAATTCTATTAGCAGTTGAGATGCATATTACAATTGTACAATTGCAGATGGCATGACTCCCCAGAATAAAGACAGAGCAAACGAATGCTTCTCGACGTCTCTTAGAGGTAAGCGAATTTTCTGTTGTCGGTGGACTGAACACTGGTACCGTAACAGCAATTCTAGATGTGAAAGTGATGATGAACGAGGATTACTAATAAGAAGCATGTGCAGTTTTCCACAACTATCTTGTCGTATACTGGCTAGTTGATACTGAAGCGATTGATCACGAAACTACTTCTTGGTTTTGATTTGCTTAAGTGCTCACTCAAGTGGGCATTTATTTCTACCGAATCTAAAGAATAACTTGTAGCCCCTGTCTGCACTAACTGGCGGTTACAAACACATCAAACAACCTTCAAAATTCGTGTCATATTCATTATGGGTCATGCAAACAAGTCTGAAAAAAAGGTACCTCACCTCGAAACCTCTAATGACGATATTCCCGCATATTTCAACTATAAAAAAAAAAAAAAAAACTCCCAGGCCGGAATGTAATTCAAACCTCACATCCGCATAATGACACTTCTCCAATTCTCAGTTGCGTCTGAAAGTTTATATCGAAAACTTTTATTCTCTCTGCCTGCGCAACATTGGATGAGGGTAATTTAATCGCAATTTGTGCTGTCAAGCAAACCTGCATTTGGTACTACGCGACATAACACCGATACCGACAATCAGAGCCAAAGTCAGTCGAAGTCGTAGTTTGAGTAAGAGTAGTTTGGTTATAAAGTACCTACATCCACTACAGCATCAGGTGAAGGTAATTCAAAACTCTCACCATAAAAATTACAAATCTGACGTGTCTCGAGATATAAAATCTGACCACAATGCAAAAATGGGAAGCCGTTTCGGTTTCGGTCAATTTTTATTATCTCTGCCAATTTGGTATACGAGTACTTGCAATTTTGTTTCTTCTTATTTTTAACTTTGTCTGCTTACAGTCCAAAGTTAGTTTTGGATACGGATACAGAGACAGATATGTACTGCACTGTCGCGGGTAGAAGAATGTGAAAGTTTTCCTTATGAAGAAGAAGATTTCTATCGGCGTGAAGCGCAAATATTCCCCCAAACTTGGGCACTCCATACACTCCAGCAGTATAAGGAGTACCGTAGTTACTCGTAGTTATATCTCCTCGGAGAGATATTCAAATCACTGGTAGTAACCAACAGTGGCATCTACTATCTACAGCAGTGCAGTGGGTACAACTTTAAAGAATCCATTGCGGGACACAATAAGATACAGCGGATACGACGAAAATAGTGGTGGCGGTGTTGAATTTTTTTTTCTTCTCCTGCAACTGCAGGTAAGTACGAGTAGTACTGTCACCCGTCACCAGGTTCGAAGATTGATAGCATTTGACATTTGACTTTGACATGATCGATTGAATTGACAATCGGAGTTTTGCATTTTGAAGGCAAGCAACGGTGAGGAATTTTCGTTTTGCAGTTAAGCTTTGTATACTTAAAAAAATAAACCTCTTCACGGGTTGAGGCTATGTGATTTATGGTGTCCCGTTTGCAGTTGAATGAGGGAAAAAAGAAACAAATTCGATTGTCGCGAAGTTATTGAATTGGAGTAGGTTATGGTAGGTATGTCTATGTACCGTGCCGTGACGCGTCGATTGATCCTTAACAAAACGACGTCGCACTGGATTGGGTTATGTAGGCGAGACCAAGTTCTTTGTTGGATATCTTTTTTGGCAATCGTCGCATGAGTTGGCTAATATTTTGGATAAGCTTTTGTAACCAGATCTGATAGTAGAGAGAGGGTAAAGTTTATGTTGTCTCCTAACTGTGTTATGTTCCGAAATTGGACTTTGTAATGAACCGAGTTTGTGGGATTTATGGTGTCACTTTGAGTACACGTTCTCGTCGATATCTATCGCTGCAACCATTGCAGCGATAAAAATTTGAGTTTTTTTTAGTTGACATATAAAGAAACGTAAACCCGACGATGCCAAAATTAGCTAGGTGGTAGGCAAACGGCATGAGTTTCTCTAGGGAAAAATCGAGAGAATATACAATCATATAGTAACCTATGACCAATTCTGAATCCTTTAGTCGTGCATTTTTAAAGATTTTTGAAATGGACAGGCCATCCATTTATACGTGACTTTTTAGTCAAAGGTCGATGTCTTCGACTACCAGGAAAGAGAACCGAAGATGAATTTAAATATCATTTCCATCTGCCTGCGGGATAGGAGGTACCAAGAAGGCCAAACGACAGAATAGGTGAACAAAAAAAAAATCATTCCTATGTCCGAGTTGAAAAGCCCAAGGTGTTTGGCTTTTCCAGATTACCGGCTGAGTTTTTCAACAAGTTTCATGAGACAGGTGCTAACACATATTAGAAACTCACTCAGCTGTTGCTGAGTATTCAATAAGCCATTGAAGAACCATTCAATCAATTGAAGAAAAGGCAAAAAAAGAGGCCCATTTGAAAGCGAAAATTCTTGGTGTAAATAAACAAGAATTCAAAAGTTATGGGCGAAATTTCAATGTCATAAGTGCCTCCTAAGCTGAGATACAAAGAAGGTTGAGCTAAGCAATTCGTTGGCTTTGAAAGGATACTTGGTTGAAACCCCAAAGATTACATTTTTCTGCCACAACCACTGGATTCTATTAGTTCTACAAACCCTTACCCACGGATTTTTGAGTGAGGTGATTTCCAACTTTTGCATTGATCAACAGGAGCTAAGCATACAGAACAAATCAATCGCAAGCCCTACAAAGTGAGTCTATAAAAAAAAAGTAAAATATTTGATTTTAGTTAGAAACCTCTAGGAAAAGAGATCATCATATTCAGCAACTTTAAGATAGTCTGAGTAGCTAGATTTCGATTTCGACTTGACTTCAAAGAAACACTGATTCAGCAACAGGTTTAATATTAAATTAACAAGGGTACATATGAGGTATATACGCAGAGAAACATTTCATAAATTCAATCTCTATCCTTCCGATTTCTATAAAGCCACGATCATAGCACTATCTGCTTCATTTCTCAGAAGTCATCCAAAACCTCTTGAGAGGCCGAATAAAAACCATGACAAGTCTTCTTGATTTCTTAACAAAACAAACAAACACTCGAGGTGGGGTACTACCTCATCATAATCCCTTTAAATTCGAAATTTCTCCCAGTCACTGTTTATTTTCCAAATTATTTCCCTGTTCAGCACACAAAACTCATTAAATCCGTCTGCTGCATGCTTCTCCACGGGACCCACAAAATGCTTAATCAAAATTCATCGTTATCCGATCAATTAAAGTCACAAAATAAATTGCCAGACATGAGTTTTATCAATCAACATAAGCAGCCGATAATTTCTGAAAACAAGTCTTACGTTGCAGCTGGTCCCACCTGTACGAGTATGTACACAATTGGAAGTATGTGCCAATGAATGGCAGACCCACTTTCTTCTTCTCTTACATTCGGTCTTCTTCAATTAAATATAATTAAAGTGTAGGGACACTTTGCATGCATATGTTACAAGTATATCCGTACAAAACCCATCACCTCGTGACAGACAGATGGTGCTGGGTAATCCTGGCAAAACACCTTGACTTGGAGTGAAATTCCGAGAAAAGCCAGCCACATACGAGGACATGTGGCTTAAGAATTCCATCGTCTATCAAGTTACCGCTGTCGATTGGAATTATCTTCATTCAGGGTACCCAGCTGTATCCATTGGAATAACATAATCTTAATATTGACACACATAGATACGTTAAATTGATAACCCCCCGCATAGATACTCCAACACCCACTTTCGTGAAGAGAGAAAACTTTGTTATCTATCTTGTTCTCTATTCTTGCATATAATTTCTCCCAATTAAAATCTCAAGACACCATGACTCTGTCCGTACAGTAAACTCGTATCTTAAACACCAAAACGAATTGTATGTTGAATGCAAGACCATGTTGCATGCATAAAAATCTAAATCTTAATGTGTGATTTCTTGTTAACAAGAAACATCGCCTTCGCGCTTCCCTGACATTCATACGAATACGAATACTTGTATAAACTGCTTAGAGGTGTTAATAACATCAATGGTCACCTAAGATGGAAAAACCGATCTACACGTGTGCATAGAAAATCGAAAACAAATAAAATCTAGGAAAAGCGCTATAAGCAAACGAAGCAAACCAAAAAAAATTGGATTGTTGGCGTATCCAAGACGAAAGATATAGGTTAAAGCTAAGGCGCGTATCTTTTCCATCATTCTATTGAATGAAAATATAATAAAAATGGTAATCGACTGTAGATGGCTTTAAATTTTAATTAAAAGTGAGCAACTCTATTAGTCAACAGACATATCTGGAAAACGGACATTTCAAATGCGACTGCAGATAATAGATATTATTTGAATTGTAATAGCTGACAAATGCGCATGCATATTCATTTAGGTTAAGTGTGAGACCAGCGAATTGAAGGTGGCAGCTTAAGGAGCGTTTTGTTTATACAGATACGAGTATGTATATTTTCTGAATCTCGTTAAAGTGTCTTTGAAAGTAGCGGGTGTAAATATTTTTCTTAGCTTGTCAGCAACTTAATACGTACAACAGTTGTGCAGCTGAAGGTGCTCTTCGAGGTTGGGCTTTAACAGGTTTGTTGATTTAACGCATAATCACGGTCAAGAATGGATTATGAAATCTATTAATATTTGTGAATTTTAAATTGAGTTACTATAGAAAAATAAAAATAAATGATTCAAGGGAGTGAGCGAGCTTAGCAATCTGATTGCTAGGGCCTAGATGATTGACTAAGTAAAGGGTCTTTCATTTAGACCTTCCTATCTTTGAACTTAAATAAAACAAAGTGAGTGTGAGATGACATCGAAATTTTTTGTTCATATAAAAGGCCTATCGATGCCATTATGTATGGAATATAATATCGTTCAAACGTCCGGCGCGGCTTCTCTGGGTGGCGCGCATCCGAAATGGCAAATTTTTTATGACTCTGGCACAGAAATCAGTCTGAATTTGACCGATGGCATGGGTTATGTTGCGACTTCAGAAAACCCCATAGGAAGAAGTCTAAGGGGGTCAAATCACACCATCTCGGTAGCCAGTTTACATCACCTCCACGAGAGATGACCATGTCCTCGAATCGCTCGTGCAGAATTTCCAATGTGGGGTGAGCTGTGTGGCACGTAGCGCCGTCTTGTTGAAACCACATGTCGTTGGTGTCCATATTATCCAATTCAGGCCAAAAGAAGTTAGTAATCATTGACCTATAGCGATCGCCGTTGATGGTGATGGCGTGGCCAACGTTCTTAAAGAAATATGACGCCGCCAGCCCAAAATCCACACCAAACTGTGACTTTTTCGGGATGCATTGGAAGCTGTTGGATCTCATATGGATTGGTATCGTTCTAAATTCGACAATTTTGTTTGTTGACGTAACCATTCGAACAAAAATGAGCCCCATCGCTGAAGATGAGTTTTCGATTAAAATTAGGGTCAGTTTCCAATTGCGCCAGAGCCCGTTCAGCTAACACACGTCATTGTCTATGGTCGTTTACCTTCAGCTCCTGGGTCAGTTAAATTTACTACGGATGCAGGCCCAAGTAACGACGCAAAATTCGCCAATATGTGGTCTTCGAAAGGCCAAGTTCTTGTGAGCGACGCGAAATCGACTGCCTTGGACTCTCCTGCACACTCTTACGGACAGCGGCGATGTTTTCAGCAGATCTTGCATTTCGTGCGGGTGTTGGTTTATTGTTTACTGAACCAGTGGAGTCAAAATTATCCACCACTTTGCGAGAAGTCCTCTCGGTAGGACGATTATGGCGACCGTAACCATTCAATCCGTCCGTGGTAATTTGGCAAAACAGACTGAATAAATGACAGCTAATTTGACAGATGTAGCTTCAACAATATGGCCGCTATCAAATGTTAAAGTTCGGAAGTCCGTATTGAAAGATCCTTTAGAAGCAAATAAAACCATTTTTTGAACGATGTTCTTATTTTAATTGATCGTAAGGTAAGACAATGAAATGGTTGGCGACAAGGGTGGTTAAGTCCTGCAACTCTGATTTGTATTTGAAATCAGTGGACTATCGATAAAATCCAGCTTTTCCTTAACGATCGTAAGATGATCCAGAAACTTGAATAAACAACAACCAAAAAGTACTAATAAGCCTAATTAGGCCGGTTTCTCTTATGTGTTCTTGGAATATGCTACTGGTATCATAAAAGAATGCAAATCTTAGATGCGGATGCGTATTGAGATACCTGCTCACCCAGCTTTGATTCGTATGGGAAGGAAATCTTAAATGCGTCCGCACTCTCATGAGTGAATTCGAAGTGAAGGTCTTAAAATCGTACTTAGAAGACATCCTTTATGGACAAGTTTCGTACTAGGTCTCATAGATACTCGTAGTACCGTTTTCGATAGTTCGAGAGCTCAAAACAGTAAGCCAAAGATATGCCTCAGGGGTCAATTTTTGGTCCTATTCTATTCTGTGAACTTAAAATCAACGTAAAGAAATCGTAGAATCGAAGGAACAGCATGCGTAGTTTATTTAACAAACCAAGGAACTATCAGATACCTGTTAGTCCGTTAGGGAGTTCCCTTATATAGGGAACCGTCAGCCACGTAAACATAACATTTACTTAATGACTATGGGGGAGGGATAGGATGCAAAGAAAACTTGATTGTCCACAGCGATAACTTTCATCGGATTAGTTGAACAATTCACCTATTTTGGAGAAAGGCTCAACTCACCTACAAATACCACTTTAGTTATGATTCGCAACAGATCGAACAAATTGTTTTTGGTGAAAGGATCACATGCCATGAAGGTGACAGGCCATCAACGGATCATCTGAATTTATCACAGAAACGTGTGCAACTACGACACAGAGATATACGCAACATTCTCCGAGTAAGCATCTTAAAGAAAGAAAGGATAGGTGCTTTTATCAAAAGTACAAATTTGGAAAGTATTGGATTGAAGTGCTCCCACAGGCCTAAGGGGCACCAAAGTTTTTTTGTCTTCAAATAGAAGACAATGTTTGGCTGACTTTTGCGAACCTTGAGACAGATACTGAGCAAGAAGGCCAGAGTTCGAGACTGAACCAAGATCAAAAAGCAGAACATCGGAGTGGTCGCGCAATAAACCGCTATAAGTCAATGTTGGTTGACAGAGGATGGACTCAAAATGATAAGAATTGTGAAACTGGACTTAAAAGATCTGGATCAGTACAGAAAAACTTATATAGACTGGGGGACTCTTCAATTGTAAATCACTCACAGAAATATTTATTCTGGGACTCCAACTTCTAATACAGTAGATAACGATGTGATCATACCCCTTTTTCCTTACTACCAAGCAAATCAAAAATTAGCCCTATCACTACGAGATTTCTTATAATTTTATGAAGGGTTTGTTTCAACGTATTTGAATTGCCTTATCAGCAAGACAGCGAATCACATTGTATCGTTCTCGGAGGTCTTCAGTTCAAAGTTCAAAATCATTATCAATTCGAGTTGGATTTATCTCAGTTTGAGGTAATTGATGTCTCAATTGATTGTCTTTCTATCGTCCTACAGTTTCTTCTATCACATCCGTGCTCTCTATAAATCGCATCATTAATTTCTTGTTGTCAACCTTTGTACATCTTAACTTACAGACGAAGTTCATTGTTGAAAGGCACAAAGACGATAACAAAAATCTTGCTTGAGTGCGGATAAGAACAACGTTATGATGCACTCAGATACTTTGCTATCTAAATTATTACTTTGAGGTTATCTCTATCTAAAAAGAAAAGGCACTTCTTTTATTCTCCTACGTTCTTCTCCAAGAAGGGGTTTCCTCCATCTTCTTGAAGAGACTCAGTTTTCTTCGAAGAAGTACAAAGCCCGGGTCAATGATACCCCAGATGGGTACAATATCTCATTACATGAGTCTTTCCAATTGACGGTACTCATACTCGTTCTTGTACTCGTAATGGTATCTCAGTTTACATTTACACGAAAACCGATCAAATGATCAATGTTCCCTCAGGGGATCCCCCCTCACAACATAATAAAGTCATCCAGTCAGCCATCATAAAAACCTCTTGGGAACCTGATATCACAAGAAATTCACTAAATTTGATTTTCGTCTTTTTTTTTTAATTTTTAAAATGTAACTCAATTAATAGAGCCGTGTCCACAGCAGTCGAAAAGAAATAATAAATAAATTGCCGGAGTTCCAAATTTGGCTGGTTTAATTAAAGATAAGTGGTAGTCAGACAATTTCAAGTGGAGGAGCCCTTAGAAATTGTTTAGAGGTTTACATTTCTGAAATTTGGATCACAAGTGTATTGGTAAGAGGTCACCATAAGTGAGATCATTTTTCGATATAAACCAACGATCGAATGGAGGGGAGATCTACTCGTATACGTAAAAACCACTTGGAGGCTTAATTGAGTTATTTAGATTGGGTTATGAGATACATAAATACTTTGAAAATTATTGTAATAATCAGTTTGAATCGCTACTTGAAGCAGCACTAAGTGAGAGAAGTTGAGACTTATTTAATTAATATAAGGGAAGCAATTGGTAGAGTGATCTTCATGGAACATAACGATTATAATTGGACAAGTGTATGAGACTGGAGTTATTAAACAGAGAGCTCGTTGTAGGTTATATGTTTACCAAAATTTCAGCAAATGTGCTCTAAACAACCCTATTGAATACTTAAGAGACACTCATGTCGTAAACGATCTTGTCATAAGACTGACTGATCCTTTTTAACTGAGCACATACTTTGTAAGATGCTTGTTTTCTAAAATCTCGAAAAAAATATTGAAAATCTTGAACATAAGTGAGGAAGTCTGTGTTAATCAATAGAGGATCAACGACAAGATCTGCAAATGAAAGTTCTATAAGAGTAAATCAATGAAGGGATCAGAATCTCGTTGAGAGAATTGGTATTAGAAAATTCAATTTTTCCCTTCTAAATCGGTGTCTGATCTTTCTTAAAGGTAGTTGTGCCTTGTAAATATTTGGATGATCTTACTTACTAATACATATGACATGTGACATTCTATAGGCAAACGTCGGGCTTATGATGGGAAAGACTTTCGAATAATAGAATGTGTTAGATGAAGGTCCAAGAAGTCATGTGGCGAAATTTCGGAAACAAGCAAAATTGCTAATCGGGTGCAAAACTTTTAATATTGTCAGCGTCTAGCCATCGCAAGTAGGGAGTGAGTAAAAGACGATTAGAGGCAGCCAAGAATGAATCAAGCCAATTTTTGATATTCTGCTCTGATGTGAACCGTATTTCAGTGAGGGCGTTCTGCATCGACCGGAACAAATGGTAATTAGAAGGGGCAAGGTCTGGGCTATAAGGCGGGCGGGGTAAGACTTCCCATCCACTGTTTTCCAAATAGTTCTTAACCGGAATAGCAACGTGGGGCCGAGCGTTGTCATGATGGAAAATTATTGCCTCGTGTCTGGTCGCATATTCCGGGCGTTTTTCGGCTAGTGCTCTCTTCAAACGGATTGATTGTGTTCGGTAGCGTTGTTCATTGATGGTTTCACCCGGTTTTAGCAGCTCATTATACAGCACACTCATCTGATCCCATCAAATACAGAGCATTACCTTCGCGCCATGGATATTCGGCTTTGCCGTTGATTTGGCTGGTTGGCCGGGTTTCATATATGATTTTTTGCGCTTGGGGTTGTCGTAATGGACCCATTTTGCATCACCAGTAACAATCCGATGCAAAAATGACTTCCTTTTGTGGCGTTCCAGCAACATTTCGGACATGCATTTCGACGTCTCTTGGCTTGAGTTCATGTGGAACCCAATTTCCTTGCTTTTAAATATATCCAGCTGCTTTTAAACGTTTTGAAATGGCTGCTTGAGTGACACCCAAAGATTCTGCGAGCTCTTATTGTGTTTGGCAACAATCTTGATAGAGTAATGCTTCCAGTTCTTCATTTTCAAACTTTTTTGGCTGCCCAGGACGTTCATCGTCTTCCAAGCCAAAATCACCACTTTTAAATCATGCAAACCACTTTTGGCACGTTCGCTCAGCTAGCGCATGTTCACCATAAACTTCCACCAAAAGACGATGACTTTCGGCAGCAGTTTTCTTCATATTAAAGTAATGAAGAAGAACTCCCCGCAAAAACACTTTTTCAGGCACACAGTTGTTGTTTACGCTTCAAATGAATGACATATACTGAAATGACGTACAATGACAGTAGCTTTCTAACGCATGTTCCAATGGAATAATACAAGTTACGCCATCTCTTAGCAAACCGCACGAATTAAGTTATAGACCCAATATATATAAAGAAACGTTGGACGCTGTTCGCGTGGACAGTGGAAAAGCGAAATTGATAGAGTAGGTCTTGAGTAAGACCTTCCTTTAAAAAAAAAGACGTAAAGAAAGCTTTATCTATAATAGATTACTCAGTAGCGGAATTGAAATACATTACAAGAGAAAACCTCATAACCTCATAGGCAACAAGCAACAGAAGAAATGCAACGTCGAAGTACCATCAACCGAAGTAAAGCAAATAAAACTCGGAGGAGCTTGAAATGCGAAATATATAGAACTAGCGTCAGCAAAATCCATTATAGATACAGAGTTGCTTAATGAAGAATTCCCGCCAGTGCAATTCCCTCGAAAGTCACTCCCAAAAAAGAAGCAAAATATTCACCGAAATCGAAGAAAGCAGAACAATCAATAGAATAGAAAGGCTATCCGATTAATGGAGCAAGAACTTCCTTATTCCATTGTATAAAGGTAAAGGCGACACGAGAAACAGAAACAGCTACAAATCGGTGAAACTTATGTCGCATTCTATAAAAATATACGAGAATTCTAAGAATTCAATAACGCAATCTTATTTTATTCCAAGCCAGCCGACGTGGACGTATGACAGCATTCATAAAAATAGAGAGAAGTCGGTTCTAGATAATGGTCTACGAATTAGGTGTACTAAACTCGAATGCAAGCCTGCAATGTTGTTTTTCAACCCCGTGCCAATGTGCGAAAATATTAAAATATTTACGGTCTGTCGTGAACTGAATAGGAAATCGCTATTATGATATTGCACATAGATTCAGTGTTGAATGACGAGAAGACTTCCGAAATACAATATGTTGTAATAGAAAGATGACGCATAAACTTTACAAGTTCATCACATGACAATTTTGGACGGTGCAACAACATGAGCAAGCTCCGCAAATTTAGGAAATTCTTGAAGTAGCACTGCAACAATGCAGGCAAAATCTGTAGCGTTTGATGATATGTTTCAATGTCATTGCATTGACGGTTAATTTGTCAGAAAACAGTGGATTAGTAGCAAATTCTTCTCCTTACTGAACATAATCAAATATCTGATCTACAAAGCGAACAAAGACTGTTGAAATTCGCTTCGAATAATCGAATATTCCAGAGAAAGTGTGTATCTACAGTTGAGAAAAGGGGCATTTTCAATATATATAAGCTTCAATCAATCTCTAGTTGTCAGTATGGCTGGATATAACTCCGATTACGCCGGAAAACTCATGGAATCATACGAACATATACATATATATATTAATAATAAACCTAAGCTTCTAAGCCAAGTCAAATAAATCAACAGCTTAGCATCTCATACCGAGTTTTAAGTGCTGCTCATGGCTTTCACAACCATCTGCACAATCTATCTGTGTCAATACTCAAACGATTAACTTCTTAAGACCACCATTAAATCCCCTAGTCGACCTTGCACTGATTTAAGTAATCCGCAACTCTATCACAACTGTTTAAGTGCACCCTACCCACCAATTCTAAACCGCTTGCTGCAACATGATCTTGCTTTTTTAAAAGAACCACTAGTAATCTGTGGAGTAGTCTTAATGTAGGCGTTACATGTTAATAATTAACTTTAATGTCGATTTAACTTATTACATACATATATACATAAACTTCGACTATACTGATGTCACTTTCAAAATAACGTTCATCACGTTCAAGCCATTGTCAAAACGATCAAAAGTATCTGAACAAACGATCTTGTCAAACTTGCAGTGACATCACTTCTGGTTAAAGCACTACGCTGTCACATTTTATGGATGCAATCAATTCGTCGAAGGGGGTCTCAACGTGCTAAGAAGACGACGCGACGACGAAATTCTTAATGCGACTTTAATTGCTATAACGAAATTTTTATGAAGTTTTTTTTTTGTCTAATTTTAACGGTTTTCGAGATTAAGTAAATGAGATGAACTTTGTATAAGAAGGGGACCCTCTGGTCAACAAAAAATATATATGTATACTCGTATCTACACATTATTATTACCAAGTCCCTGACGAACGTACAGTTTTAGCTACCAAATACAGTTAAAAGTATTTCAACCGATAGCATCTGTAAAAAAAAAGTATTTCAAATGGATAGACGTGCTTAAAATCATAAACCACGTTCATTTCTGACAGTGTTCATGTGATGTGACAGTGTAAAAGTTGAACGGCCCTTTGAAACAGAGAAATAGGTCTAAAAGCCGATGAAATAGAGAAGTCATAATTTTATGCCTTGAAATGAGCTTAAGACTGTTAAACTGAAAAAAAAAAACAGAACACCCAGGAAATGTTGCCAGTTTATGGAGTTTAATGATTTTGTATTGACACCATTTTGATGGAGAAGACTGATCTGATAAGTGGGTGACTGGTGATGGTATACATAATTCATGGGCTTAGGTCTTAATCGATATTTTTAATGGTTGATGGAGACAGAGACGCTTTTATGTGTTTATTCCGATGTAAACTCTTTTAATGGCGATAGTACCAAATAAAAACTATCAACTTACATTGATGTTATCTAACGACTAAAGTAGGGAGCTATAAGCCCGCCACTGAAAATTAAAACAAACTTTTTTACGAACGATTTATGTAACCACCGGCCAAAACATAACCGTTTATAGGGTTGCTGTTTCTTCAAAATACAACGAACATATGGCATGAAGAATAAAATTTTATACCGCGATCACGGAGCTTGATAGTCTTCCGAATAAAGTTTAACTCTTTTATAGCTGGCTCAAGCCTGGTTAAGTAAAGATCAAATAAACCGCCCAATGTAAAATCATCGACAATTTTCCACTTAATTGCGCCCCGCTTGTACCAATGTTACTTAACCTCTATATGAAGCACAACGGAGTAAAATTAGGGCGCGGTTAAGACAGGGAATAGTACGTCACCTTCGGTATAACTTTGAGGTAGTTAAGGGCTTTCTGTACCAAAGCTCCGCTATAAATTCAGGCAACGACACCAGCGCTGAAATCAAACGAAAATTAACTCTTGCGAATCGCTGCTTCTCTAGGCTAAGAAGGCAATTGACTAGAAACGCGCTCTCTCGAACAATAAAAGTAACCCTATATAAGACCTTACTAATCCCAATCCTGCTCTATGGCGCAGAGGGATAGACATTATCAAAAATGTATGGAGGTGCTCTTGGTCGCTTTAAGAGAAAAATTCTTCCAGTGATCCGTGGTCCCGTCTGCATTTGTGGTGAGTGGAGGAGGGGATGCAGTGACGAACTGTATGGACTGTACAGCGACATCGACCAAACCAGAAGATGGATGGCTCATATAGAGATGGGTGTGTCATATAGAGCTGATGGACAACAAAGTCTTCGAATCCGCCCCCGAGGGACAGCGCATTAAAGGAAGACCGAAACTAAGGTGGCGCACGCAATTGGAAGGGAACCTCAGACAACTTAGCGTGTGAAACTGGAGGCAGCTAGCAAATGATCGAGCCGGCTGGAGACACTCGTTGACTGGCTAAGGACTGTAGCGTCACCTTAAGTAAAGTAAGTAAGTAAGTAGCCAAAGTCATGACAGCAATCTGAAGCGTATAGTCAAAAACCAAAGAGAATACTCAAATTCTTGAAGAAGGCCATGTAGCCATGACCTTTTTGCAAAACTTACGGAAGTCTTCGATCTGCAATGAGACACAAATCCAAACCATACACCTGATGTGCACCAAGACGACTTTCCCAAACATTGCTTTACGG
The DNA here is from genome assembly GCA_928272305.1 of Volucella inflata. NCBI lineage: Eukaryota > Metazoa > Arthropoda > Insecta > Diptera > Syrphidae > Volucella > Volucella inflata. The sequence goes on along the minus strand of OV743717.1, from coordinate 3,843,959 downwards.
AGATCCACGAATAATATTATACTTCGACAAATAAATTCCAAATATCGAGAGGAGGACGCGGCCCAACAAATGTAAACTCATCATAGATAGCACGCATGCGCCATCAGTCTCCAGATAAAGACATTCCGTTTGCCGAAATGATCAAATTGAGATCAACGCCTCTTATATTCTAAGTGTTCATATTGCGGAAGACAGATTGTTGAGGTAGTACTCGAAACAGTTTAACGACAAGAAACTGCAAAAAAATTAGCAGCACTATACTGCCAACGTCAAGTGCAGATCTAGAGTGGTTATATTGTCATATCATCTGAAGATACGCGACTACTACAACATACAACAGTGCAAACGCTGCAAAGATTTCCAGGTCAATAAGAATACTGAAAAGCAAAAATATTTAAATACGAGACGAACAAGCGACGTGACGGGAAAGGATGAAATTTATACAAGCAAAGAAGACCAACGGAAAAAACAAGAAAAGACCTCGATCGTGACCGTGATACGGCAAAAATGACAATCGAAAGTGTAATAAGAATATAAAAGAAAACCCAATTGACACAAAGCCCGAATGTAGTTCCCTGCAATCGTAAGCTCCGTAACGTTGTGGTGACGTTCGATTCAGCACCGTAAATCTCAAAAGATTATTTGTGAAAACTCCCATGTAAACGACAATTGACAGCAATTTCAGCTCCCTGAGCAAGAGTAGGATTAGATAGCGATAAGCAGAAAGCATGTAGGAATGAAATCTCAACTATTGACATGGACCCACAAGGAAGAGATTGCGTCAACTTTAAAGAGATCAGTCCCTGTACACATGTACACATCTAAAACTCTTGCTTTAAACCCCGGTGAATTCACAATCGATCTTTCGATTAGCAGTAGAAGAACTTTAGAGTGGAATCCACCGACTGCAGTCGATTGTAGTAGAATTATGTATATACCATACAGCCATGTTAAGTGTTGCCACTCCTGAGAATTCTAAAACTCTGGCTCTGAAAGTCTTTGAGTCTGGAAAAATGCCACACTTTAGGTAGTATGCTCCACAATCTTTTGAAACATAAGGGAAAAGGCAGGTCGTTGCTTGGAAAATAAGCATTGACTTAACCTTGACATCAGGTCGCAGAAGCACTTCGCATCCAATAGACTCCTCGAAATCTAGAGAAAGTTTTTTTTAAAAGCAAAAATCTCAGATCAGAGAAAGAAAGATAGCTCTCGTTTGGGTACCGAAAATTATTTAAGGAATTCAATTCAATTAAGAAATTAATTCCACTCTTCTACAAACAGACAGAAGCCCACCGATCAGTGAGACATGCGGAAGGCCGGCAATTATTACGGACATCAACTGACAACTAGCAATCGTTTAGATCATCCGTCTGTCAACATTACCCAAAAAATAACACGTTTCCATATCTAAAGTTTCATATAAACAAGTTTTCAATACGAAAACGATTACTTGCGTCAACAAATTCAATTTAAATACGTATGCATCGTGATGCACAAAGGTTGTTTTCAAGGATGACATTGAAAAGCTACATCACCATGTACCTTGAAAACACGAAAATATGGCATCTTGCCCGTTGGAACAATTTCTTTCCCTACGATTTATACCGGATAACATTTCGCTTTAACAAAAGACATCAGGGTTACGACGTTAGCGTTTGCAGATAGTTCATGGTCTTTTCAACGAATTAGTAGAGTAATGATATCACCACCTTTAGTTTGGCACAGTTCCAAAAGAGGGAACTTCCAATGCAGATTCAGAATGTGACACAAATCCAATAGTAGACATTGGCGCCAAGTTCTGCTTAAGTTGGCAAATGATGTCACTTTTGTCGTACATCTAACAAGATATTCTAATAAAATTTCTATGGCGACAAGGAGATCACCCTGTCCTTTCGAAGCTATATCCAGACAGCAATCACCAGCCTTACATACATATATTCCCCGCAGTCATAAAATCAATGTGAACTTGAACTTTGGTTTCTTGTTTATCCTCGATAATCTTACCGAAATGTGGGTTTAAAAAGATCTCCGAGAAGCAACCGATTGCTATTTCAATCTTACTCCATCAAAATAAGACTAACACAACAGATGCGCAATCAGTTTGATTCTAAAGAATCGTGTGTAATCAGTTTTCTATAAGTTCAATTCATGAATGGCTATTGCAATAATTTGGTCCTTCGAGCTCATAGAGGTCATTGGTGAAAATACCTACTAGACAAAAGCGACGACTTTGCACATCGTGAAACCATAAAATGCCTATGATTTGCATTGAAGCGAATGTACATGGCACTTGGTCCACTAAACTTTATTATGTCAGATATCATCTCGTTTTATCTTCTCCCAGCATCTCCATCGAAGAGATCACAAACAAAAAGTATTGATATCTTCATTAGACTCAATAGGATCGCCCGATGATTTATGGCCCACATGCCTCACTTAACTACAGAGAAAAGCAATTCGATCGCTGCTTCCGCAGGAAATGCCATAAAAGCCAACAAAACCTTTGTTTAAGCGACGCACTTCAGATTCCATTCCCAACATAGTTCGCTCCCTCAAACCACTTATGCGTAATTCAAATGCCTAACCCACAGACCCCAGACAAATAACAATTTGCAACACTTGTACTCTATGTATGTGTGTATGTTTGTGCGGTGTAATAACAATCGCCAAACCCTCAAAATATTCGTACGCCTTATACAATTACTCGGTGGTCCTGCAGGCATTTTATTTCCAACTTACACTTGTTATGCGACCATAATTGCACTCTAGCGAGTCGCGCGAAACCGGTCACCGATCAATTGAAATTTATTTTTGACCAAACGAAACAGCACATGTGTTTGGTTCGTACATATAGGTACATAAGTTGTAATGTATCCGTATCTAAACGAACGTACTAATTAAATATTCGAATATCAACACACTACAACAGCTAACACATGTGGTGGCTTGAGTGAGAGAAACTACGATTACTCGTTTCTTGGCGCCAGGCAACAATTGCCAAGAAAACAAACGCCACAAAATGTGTCAACACGTCATACTGACCGACCGAACTCCTACGTGCTCTGGTGCACTTAAAATCTCGGGGAATAGCCAAACAACTTGATATCGCATCGTCGATAAAAACACGTCGTCGGACACAGTAAATGACGTCAAATGCAATCGAAGTGTATTGACAACATTTCTGGCCCTTAAGACGTTTAGCAGAAACGAAAGATTCCACGCAGACTTGGCAGAATTTTACTTTTCTTCTTTTTTTTTGACATTTAATGGATATTGACGTCGCGTCGTCTATTCGTAATTCTGACTACAACGAGTAAGTACTCGTACTTAATCGGGAGAGAGTGGGGAAAAAAAAAAAAAAAATACTGAAAGAGGAAATTGATTGTCATCGTGTGAGTGACTAAAATTTACGAGAGAAGGAAGTGGCGCTGCTGGTTTTCATCAAGAACTGTCAGTGTCAAATATGTCAAATGCAGCGTAAAGTTAGAACCATTTCAATTGGCCTGTCATTGTCATTAAAAGTAGTGTGATGTATTGCAACATTTCCTTGTTCATAATCAGGCCTGGACAGGCCGAGATATTATTTTGTAGTCACTGCTTTCAAGTGTTTAAGTGGGGCAAGTGTGCAAGTGTAATTATTCCATTTGTCTTATCTTTACGACGTTCTGGCAGTAGTAAATGTCATTGAAAGTTCTAAGGTCAAGTTGTTGCACCACAACGGACAAAGACACATTTTCGTTATTTTCTTTTTACGACTTTTGATGGCAGTGCATTTGAAAGAAAGTCGTTTTAACACGCGCAATGCAGTAGACACTAGTCTTGTCTTATCACCATGGTGAAGAGGATGGATGAGTCATGGCTGCAATTTGTGCCAAGAAGAACTTCATACACACAAGGGCAGTGGGAGGGTGGAGAAATTGATTTACAGCCATTTAGGTAGAAGTATAGTTGGAAGCAGGCCCTCTTGTTACATTGTATTCAGAGTTTTATAGACTTTCAGCAGCTGGATTGTTGAGGAAATGTCGTCATTTAAGTGTTTTTTGAAGACTTTACGGTGCCAGGGCGGGGATTTCTACTTGGAAATAGGGGGATTCCCCGAATTTCTTTTATAGACTTTAGTTTGATGGAAAAGACATTTCAATCGAAGCAAATGGAGTCCAAATCATTCCGAATGAATCTCTATGATCATTGACGAACATTTAAAAGTACATATGGTGGAATGTGTGCATGATTTCTGGAAATGTAAAAGCATAATGAAATGGTGTGGTCATCGGATAGAGAATTTATTAGAGAAATCGCATTTTATTTTTTAAACTGCGCACATAGTTTGTACAGAGGGGAAGTGCTGATTTAAGTGGAAACTACAATATGCCCAAAGTAAACTTAGTGGACGACAGTACCAATCGATAAATAGATTTTGATATCTTGTCACTGATAGTAAACAGAGGAGAACGGCACGCAATTTTTAAACAGAGCTGATTGACAGTTCAACAAGTGGTCGATATATTTTTAGAGATCTTCGATCTAAGTTGCTAGTTAGACGATGCTAACATTCTGTTTTCAATGAATTTTAAGACCTTAATACTGCGGTCTCCACTTCCTACTGGATGATTGTTGAGTAAAAGCTCCAATGTTAGCAGAAGAATACCGACAATTGAATCGATAATGCCGAAGCCAAACTACAGACTCGCAAGTCCGCATCAGTACCAAGTTCTGTCATCAATATGAATGAAAATCATTCTTCCGATAAAGCAGACTCTTAAGCTTCATTGACATATTATGGGCTGTATTCCAGAATTTGGGTTTTGAACAGCATCCTTATGGTTATTGAAGAGGAAAAGAAGGACGAGTCTAATCGATGTTTCAATAAGCGTACAAAATTTGTCTGAATTCTTAAATCCTTCCCCCATATAACATAATTTAAACACGAAAACAACAAAAGGAACACAACCCAGAGACAGCCACGCTTAATCGATTGTAAGCGCCCCTATCCTATCCTATATTACTTTTCCCTTATTTCCCACAACATTAAATAATATACACTGTTCCACTTTAATACCTATCGATCGTTCCACATCCCTATATTCTCTGAAGAGTAACTCATCATTAATTCTATTTTACGTTTGACATGTTTATCGCGACTGACGTCATCCAGATAAAAGTACACAACATATACGAGTACACAAACTATCTGACGTGTATTAGGCCGGCATATATTTCAAATTCTATTACGCAGCCTGCATAACATTCTGTTCCTGTAACAAAGCGTTCTTCTACTATGATACAAATCCTATAGGCTCGTGCCTCACTCGGATTGTAATTAAATTCAATTCGCCTGATTTCTTCCTCTTTTTTTTTCGTGCCATCCCAACATCCTTTCCATTCTGTCAGTAGTAGGTCTACTACATTCCTCCCAATCCACACAAGATGTTACAGAATAGAGAGAAAAAAAAAATTGTTTTGTTTGTCCTCTGTAACAGCATCTGGTTTGTCCTACTTCCATCCTTGTTCCCTACTTCATTTATACAGATCCCTTCGGAATGGTATGCTTGTCAACTTTAACATGAATGATAGAGGATTATTATTAGAACATTGCATGATTGGATCCTATGCATCGAAAATGGAATACAAAAGGTACCTACTATCGTTCCCCTACCCCTAGCAGATGATGGCATGTTCAAAAGCCAGGTGAAGAAAAAGAAGAAGAAGAATGGCCTCCCCTCCGATAGACAACATTCTACAAGCAACGCGATAATTACGACAATTCTGGCAAACAGCTGCTGTCTCTAGTGTCAGAAATACCATTTGATTTTTCAGGAAATAAAATTTGCATCACAAGACCATTTAGCATGTTGTTGAAGCCGCAATACGAATAGCAACAGTGACGACCGCAGACGACGATTGTTAATTAAGCCCATGTGTGTGGTGCCTTAATGAAGAAGACACATTGAAGCACAATGTGTACTTGGACACCATGGGCTGGGCACTATACGAGTAAGTACCATGAGTACCAAGAGTACCAGAAGTACTAGTTCACAGCCCCTAGACAATGGTCTACTTCTTCCACGTATAGACGTTGGACTTGGATGTGTCCATGGTAATTCTCTTTGAATTATGCAAACAATGCATTTCGGAAACCCATGAGTTTGGTCTTGGTCCCGGTCCCGGTCGTCGTTGTCGTTGTCGTCGTTGTTGATGTTGATACCTCCTGCATATTGAATTTGAAAATGCAGCTACGTTCGGACGAGTTCAATTCGCTTAACGACATGGACATGGGCTGAAACTTGGCCTGCGACTTTTGATTGTGAGTATGACTATGGCTGGGTCTGTGACTATAAACATACCAAAGACAGACTGTTATAGATTCCAAATACTGTATTTTGGGGGGATACTTCAGAGTCATAAAAGTAAGCAGCATAATAATTTCCTTTTTCACATTACCATAGTCAACCATTGCCATCGTGTTGGCGTAGACTGGCGGCAAAGAATTTCAAGAATTTTACGGAAAAAATGAGAAAAATGGGCGTATGGCTGCATGCCATATCTTGGAATTAAAATTGAAATTCCATCGGCAGGAAAAAAAAAAAACACCAAAATAGGGAAACGGTAGTGTTTCAGACTTTCAAAAACATCTGGCGTAGTGATAATTAGTTTAAGATACTCGTATGAGCGTAATTAATTTGGGAGTTTTTTGTTCTCCTGACATTAGTCAGATTTAAGCCTAGGCTAAAGGACCTATGCAAAGGAACACATTCACTCATACTCGTTTATACCCAAAGTGCCAAGTCATGCTAATACTTCCACTTAGTTGAAACTGCTAACTTTAAGATAGACAAGTCATGATCAACCATAGGGGCCAACGTTGCCTTCTACTCGTATATTACACATGAGGTAAAGGGCACTTTCAAAGGCAAGAGTATGTGTACTAAAGCAGACGCACTAGATGTATATCAAAGCTACTTGATAACCCCTTCTTTGTTGTCATAAAATCACTGCTTATGGATCTGCTTGTTTCGTTGATTTAATTGATACAGATATGAATTGAACAGACTGTCTTGATACCAATAGGGGCCAGTTGAATGTTGAAAACAGTTCGGAGATGAGCCTAACGTCTTATAAGCAAGCAGGTGTTAGTCAAATAAACCTGGACTAAGAGTAAACTCCTGCAAATAGTGTGGATCGCTAGGTCACGTAGATGTACCATCGTATTAATGGATGAATTTAGCCTTATAAGCGACTAGCTCATCGAGGTGACGAGTAAAAGGTGCGATTTCCATTGTATATGGTCCCATATTGGTCCAATATTTATTACTTTTTCCACTTACAGAGAATAGGCAGTGTTGTGTTTAGTTGGTAAGTTAGAGAGATGGAAATTTTTACCTAGTATCTTGGGCTGAAATTGACTGGGACATTGCTTCTACAAATTTTTCTGTAGAAAGCTACACATAATGTTCTGAATTCAGGTAGCACTCTTTTATCTGGGCCAGTTAAGTGGTGAAAAGATACTGTTTTAAGGTGTCGGTCTATCGAGAGTGGTGTTTCTGCAACTCATTTCTCCTTACTTTGCTTGTTCTTCACACCACCTTTACACTCCCAAAGGCCGGTACAGTCTTGATTAAAATGCAGATAGTGGAACTCTTAAAACACCATCCTTACTAAGCCTTCTAAGCAAATGAACTCTACATCAATATCTTTAACGATTTAAGCGATCTACCACGTAGTGATATTAGAAGACTGCCATTCTCTTTGTGGGAAAGAAAAGAAGAACCCTGTAGATCCTTTGGTATGCTGGTAGATCGATAAATAATGTATGTGTGTCAAGGGTTAGGTTAGGTTAGGGTGTGTCATAAGACATATAACTAGGCACCAAAACGGGCCCATCGCGATCCCTGTGGGACCAGTTGAATATAACTTTAAGCCTAAGCAATCTCCCCAGTAAAACATCCGATTTATTTACACATGCCAAGAAGGCCTTTGAAATCTGTGCCGTCTATTTCTCTAAGTTTTCAAAAGAAATATTTACCTAAGAATTTCCTCCGGGTACGCGATATTGCCTCACATTCACACAATATGTGTGTTATGTGCTCGATGGCTTGTATATCGCCTCAAAATCTACAAATATCTGTTTCTGTCATTTTGAGTCGCTATGCGTGTTTCAGCAGGAGACAATGTCCTGTCAGGATTCCTATTAAATGCGTAAGCTTATCCCTGTTCAGTTTAATCAGCTTTCTAGATATTTTACCATCGAGAAGTTGACATAGCGCCTTGGATACCCTATGTCCTTCCACATTCGACCAGCTAACATTGGCAGTTTTTATTGTCTTTTCCTCGATAGTGCCTCTTACTGTGCAGAGGGTTGGTTTGATGTTATCAACCTCACTATTGTCGAGCAGCCTTCCTCTCTTTGCAAGCTCGTCTGCTTGTTCATTTCCCTCTATACCGCAGTGTCCTGGCACCCAGCACAGTCTCACCCGGTTCTGAATGCATAATGCTTTGAGTATTGTGCGATTGTGCCGCTGACCGTTTCAGAACTGATCTCGGTTGATTGCACTGCCTTAACAGTGACCTGGCTGTCGATGTAGATAGCGATATCTCTTTTAGATACCGAGGACAGCTAGAACCTCTGATTGGAAGACACTTCTAGTGTCCGGTAGCCTTATAGACACGCTCAGTTCTGGGTCTTCCGAGAACATACCGGAACCCGTTCCTTCCTCTGTTTTCGACCCATCTGTGAAAATTGCAATTTCATTCGGCCTGATTACTGCATTTTCTTGCCAGTCCTTCCTCTCCGTATAAATTATATCATACGGAATGTCGAAGGCGATCAAGGCAGTAGCTCCGCTAGGATCGTGACATGTCCGAAGCTACTGCTCTTAAAGGGACCCAGATTAGTGAGTCGAATCGCACTGTTTCCAGCAAGCTTCATTATATGTAAGTCGAGCGGTGTTAGGTGCAGGAAGGTGTCCAATGTAGCCGTAGGGGTGGTACAGTACTTCGCGCTGTCTGGGAAAGACAGATCCATCCGTTGAGTTTCGGGGTATTTTGTACCTACTTTCTAGTAAAAAGAACCAGTTCCATTTTGGAGGGGTTGACATTGAGATCAAGGGTTGATAGTTGTCTAAACTAAAATTGAAATGAACTTTCTTCAAATCGTAGGTTCTATTGAATCAATCGGTTTGGATTTTTACGTTTTCCTTTGGATCTACAGAATACATATCGGGGTGTGAAAATGTGCCTTATTCTCAAACAATAATCTGACTAAATTAAAAGTAGGCAAAAACCTGCATAGGTTATCAAGCAAAGTACTACGTCAATTTACGCGAATTTTGTAGACCAGAAGTCAATGTCTGACATAATCTATACACAAAATCGAATGTTGCGACCTCGGGCTATTGAATGTGGAGAGCATTATGACAAATAAAGCAACTATAGGCTAAAGGCCTCCAAACGTCTATGGGTACTTAACCTCAAACCTTAGTCTTAAACGTTAAACATATCGTCCATGTCATGTTAAACGAAATTCCCCCAATCCATCGAATTATGATTCTAATCACGTTCACCCATTAAATGATTTGCTCTGTTTACTCAAGTCTTTAAGACTTACAATTTAACAAATCATTTCAAATCAAACAACAAGTAAACGAAGCGTCTATGCATTTCAACATGCAAATCACTTCTCTGTCCGAGAAACTGAAAATTGAAATAATCCGCCTCAAGACTTTGTCTACCTATCGGATTCAATCAAAATTCAATTCATTCAACCAACCGTAACCTAAGAAAGATAAATAAAAAATCAACGAATAGGAAATGTTTTGATCGTAAATTGCCTGTTGTTTTTCTATTTTTATTTTTTATTTTTTGTCTCTTGTTGTCGTTAGTGTTGTTACTGTTGTTGGTGTCTTGTTTTGTATAAGACTCTAACAAGGTCACCGCTGACAAGACCACGTCTATCTAACACGGCGCCAATATAAGAATGAGATCTACCGAAACTGATTCCATTCCAACAGAAAAAAAAAAAAAAAACAAAAAATAAAAAATTCAAATGGAAAAACCAAATCACAGCAAAGTGGAGACATTTGTATCTGTTCCTTTTGTTTTGCACATAAAAATTTGCATAAAACATTAATTCATGCGAAGATACATCGATTTTTCATTTAAATATCTAATAACATGATTGGATTCACCAATGATCTATGGGCTTACAAATGAATTTAATCAGCGAAGACGTTTTAATAACTGCGATTTATCTCAGTCCGACAGGGGTATACATATGTACGAGTATACAGTCAAAGTCCTCCATATAAGTTTGTCATAAATTGATGACTTTTACCCGAAAAGATGGTATCGTGAATCCATTGAAATATAATAAAAAAAAGTATCTTCTCCATTCCAATTGCATGCACACAGATACAATTAAATAGTAAAACAACTAATGTCTCGAAATCCATAAAAAGCAATCGAAACCAAACCTAACACTCTGTGTACTCGTAATTATCTGATAACGTGTAATGCGAAATTATCTGTCGACAGCAATGGATTTTAATCTAAATCCGAAATCAAAGCAAGGGTTGTTGTCCGACTGGTCAACGAGCCAACCAGCCGGCAAACAGACCACTTTATTTAGATTTCCATGCACCATTTGTTACAATTTCCCAGCCTACAGCACTACCGACACACACACGCATAATAACAACAAACAATTGAATCTAATTTGTTGGTTTGTGTTTCACATATTCGTATGTGTGCTTATCCCTTTGTCTCATCTTACCACCCGCGCAAAATACCATGTTACCCATTCATGTGCTATGTATTGTAGTACTCCTTTTCGTATCCAATTTCTCGCAATTCACTGATGATCAGGCAACAATTGGCAGTGTTGCCACAGTTGATTAACTTCATAAAAGAATCTTAATTGCATACATGAATCGAATGCATAGACGACAACAGAAAAAAAATTTATGAAAAACACGGCCAACACCAACAATAATTACCAACTTAATGGTTGGCATTTAATAATCACAATTAACTTTTAAGTCAACAATTGAACATCGCACACTTTATTCGTTTCCAGAGGAATCTCACAAGTACGAATACCCGTCAATCCGCAAGGGGGCATCTAAGACACTACTTAATATGGGGAACGTGTTTTATTTTTCTTCTCTTAATAGATTCAAATAAGTTAAATCGCGTATCTACAACAAAGAATTGTAAACTGACAATTTCTAACCGACACGCGTTATGTTAATTCTCAATTAAATTTGTCCGTTCCATCTTCAAGATACTCGTACTTGTACTTCGACTCGAATTCCCACAGTCGGTTTAAATGATTTTTTTTCTTTATTTACGTTTATCCTGTATTTCAACACTGTCATTCATTTTGTATCCATTGTAGGCGTAGAGTATGTGTTTGTTTGTTTTTTTTTTTTTCTGAATTCTGCTCTATAAAGCGCGCGCGAAAATAAATTACGTTAATCCGATTAAAGTTGTAGCAGAACAATCAATTGAATCGCCCGAGAATCGTTTAACAAATGCGAAGAACGAAGAAATGAAATGCTTTCGAAATTGCGATGTAAATAAGAATTTTTTTTTTTAAATATTACTGCGTATGTCTCTTGAGAATCATACATCAAATGTATATGTCGGCCAAGATAAGTACACCAAAATACAATGTTTATACCAGAAAAATGAATTTTACCCTTCGCGTATTGATTAATCGACACTAAACGGCCAATAAAATAATTACAAACCAAACATCACGAAGTATTTTCTAACACTGATCGTTTGTTTTGAAAATTTTCAAAGCATGATACACTTAACGAAGGTATATGTTAGTACAATTTCTCTTTTAATGTACTGAACGAAACACAAACTCTCTTTAAGACAACCAATAAATGAAGAGAGACTGGAAACATGTTGAATGGATCAGTGATCGTATAGATACAATGTTGAGTAGCTAATAGTATAAATATTTTGGTTGGTCTTTTCAAATGATATGGATCAGCCGTGCCGTGCTGCTCGTCTTGTCAGAGACGTAGTTTCCGAACGGGAGCATTATAGGGTTGGATTTCTGACCGTGGCCTTTTCGAGGGCAAATGTTCTGACTTTTAAGATTTACCACTGCGAGTCGAAACAAGGACAACGTCAAAAATATATTTTTTTTCTTCAGTGCAAGGTCCGGGTATCAAACCTAAGATCTCTGCCATAGATATCGACAAGTTTATCCGCTACCCCACATCACCACCAATAAATTTATTATTATTAAGACAAAAAGAGCGAGATACGAACAATATAAGCAAAAGATGTAATGTTATGACTTCGTGTTCTCGAACTTAAAATCCATGCAACGGCACAGGTCTAGAATACCAAATTCTTCACGAAACTTCTGTTATTTATACAGAGATCTACGGGGTGGTAATCGCAAGTACTCTAATCAGGAAACTCAACGAAAACTTAGAGCCCAAAGCTTTTGGATTTACTCTAATTTTGAGGTGGCGCATTTCTGTAGGGACAATGAATGCATCTCCGATGACTGGACTTTACGATCGCATATAGACTCCTATCCAATCTAATTTGCAAAACCTATGGTGAAGGATAGTTTAACGCTCAACCCTAGGTGGGGGTTAATTTCCCGATTTCAATCCAGTGAACACTGTAGAATACTCGAAGTTAGACAACTTTCTTTAATATTTCAAATAAGTTGAAACAGATCTTTCAAAAGTCGAAAAACGAACTTCAACTTGGCTTGACAAGCGAATAGAGTGTGGCGAAATAAGTCCGAAAAATTATCTGGTTGAAAGATCTAAAATTTGTATACTACAAAGTTCATACAAAACTACGCAAACCGATCCTGTCTAACTGTGTTATTGTTGTAGCTTCATCGACAGCAAAAAAACGAAGAAACTTTTTCTTTACCAGATGGATAACTTCAATAAAACCTAAGTGAAATGCTACTTTTCACCCCAAACCATCTTTGAGGGGAATCTTAGTCTTCGACTTGCATATTATCGTTTCCAAGGAGAAAAATTGAGCGATACTTCATTTACAGGACGGCAAACGCAGTACTAAAATAAATGTGATATGATACACACCAGCAACAGGTGCTATTCTTCACCGCATTTCATCAGAACAAAAAGCAAAGTTACTACATCAAATCGTTGGACTATAGAAAATCGTACACATGACTCAAATTTTCATGATAGCCAAACTTCTGATTTAAGCTTCTCAAGACACACCATTTAGATTGAAGCATCGTCACTGCTTTAAGGTGAAGACGTGAACAAAGCAATGACATTAGGGCGCAATATTTCACAACAGATACTGTCACGATCGTAATCAAATCACCACATTTTCTATCTTTCTTTTAGAATTCACGCAATTTAAAAGAATTAAGTCTTCGGAATATATTTTTAAGTTTCAATTATCACCTAAGCAGCATAAGATATATTGAAGTCTAGTTTTTAGTAACCCTATTAACACCTAAATTAATTTCCAAACAATGTGCCTAGACCTATGTATTACTGTATTCAGTCGTATAAATTGATCTTACACTTACATCAACAATTAAAACGAAACGGTTATTTATCGGTACTTTACAAATTCAAATTAAATGTTGAAATGCAACAAACGGTCCCCTATTCATGTCTACAAGATTCAGCACTTATTTGTTACGAAAACTTAAAATTTAACACCGTCAAACGTGATCAACTTATTAAGCAATAAATATTTAATTCTTCCAAAAATTCTATTGGAAGAGAGACAAGAAACTAGAGTAGATGCACTTAACGAAACTTATAGAATACAGCACAACAAGAACTGATGAATATACATAACTTCAAATTCAACATGTTGCTGATGATGATAAACCAAAAACATGTGTCTTTCGATCATGAAGTTGACTGAACGAATGTTTATATTAATATTTATGTTGCATGCGAAGTGTTACTGGGCAAAGAATTTAAATCGAGGGTTTCGTTAAAATATAGCAGTCTTTAATCTATTCAAATATTGCAAAAAAAAATGCACTTAACGAAACTTGTTTGAATTCGTGAATTCGTATTACTTCTGCAATGATTTTGTCAACAAGGTTGTTCCAATTAATCAGATTTCACTCAACAAAACTGTCATACGTTTGAAAATTCGAGAGATCAACACACTGTAGTAAAGTAAACCATTCTGTTTTAACTCTTTATAAACTGAGCAGATACATTGATCGAAACACTGAAAATTGTTAGAAAAGTAACCACTAGGTGTTTTTTGTTCATTTTCTCATTCATACACGTCAAATCCATCGAGGTAAACACAATTTTATACTGTAGATACACTTAACGAAATACGAATTTAAATTCAATAAAGCATAAATTTACATAGATATTTTGCAAACAGTGTTGACAACTATTCAAAGCTGTTGACGTAATCCTCAACTAACGAGAAACACTGAATTCCAAATTAAAACGGTGACTTCACGACAAATACCAACCGGCGATCAAACTATATATTCATTCATCCCGATTTAGCAAATTTTTTTGTCATAATTTACCACAAAACCTCACTTCATTTGGAATATAAATTCAAAACTCCATCAATTCCAACTTAACGAATTCAGGAACCAACCAAATACCGAACACGAGAAACCATACAGAATTTTCGAATTAACCACCGGCGAGGTATGCGACCAACTGATTTCAATTCCATTTCGTAAAATCAATTTTACTAACTGAAAGTTCAGTCGAACTACCCATTCACATTTGCCCAAAGCTGAAACTATAGCCAAAGCTATAAATGTCCTTTTTTCTTAAAAAAAAAAAGAAAAGAAAGAACCAACAACAACAATAACGATAGTAGCTCGCGCCATCATTCCGCGTTGCCAGAGTGAATTTGCTTTATTTTGTGGCTCCACAAGGATTCAAACGTCTGGCTTTAGTGGTGTTTTACATTGGCAAAGGCGACAAGTCACAAATGGGGGGGAGAGGGTGACGAATAAAAAGAAAATATGATCTGGGTGGAGTTGCTAACTTGCTACTCATCCTAAAATTCTACATACATACACACGCTCTGTACAAACAAATCCCTTCACTCGACCCAATGTCGCGCGTAAACTACACCCTTATTATACACAAGGGTGTGTACGAGTATCACATACGGGTATGACTAGCTTTAGCTTACCCGTGGCGCAATAACAATTTGTACATTAGTCAGTCGTCTGTCTCTTGAAATAGGAAAAATCTGAAACTATCCATATCATGGCCCGGCTTGCCCTGTCCACTCCCACTTTACTATAACTCCCATCGGTAAGGGATGACGGATAGTGCGACGCGATCTACGAATATTCGTTTAGTATTTTGCTCCATTCTGGCTGATTGCCCTTTTCTTTGTGTGATTATTCCACATGTGAGTTTGGGGTGTATGCTGTTGAATCGGAAATGTACAAGTACGAATAAATGAATACACCCCCCCCCCTCCCACTCCCTCGTTCGTGCAGGAATTTCAAAAAAAAAGACGACACTTTCTTGGACATGAGTGGGTTTTTAGGAGTTTGATTCAGGACAAGAGTCATGGGTGTGAAGGCTTCTTAAGCTGGGAAATCTCTCCGTCTGTCTGGCGTCTGCCATGGAAATTGCATAATTTCCCCTCATCAAGGATTGGAGATACTATTTGCGAGGGGGTCTTCCCCGTGTATGTTTTCTCTCTATTAATGCAAGTTGACCGCACCCAAGTTGGCTTAGTGCTGGTGCCCTCAATTTCTTTTGAACTTCAGGCTAACTACCTTCAGGAGATTTAAAACTTCAACACGACTTACAGGGGGTCTCTTTCTGTGCGATCTAACATCGATATTGCAACATGGGATTGTGTTAGTGGTCACGAACACAAATGTGTACGTATGTACATGTATCTAACTATTATATCGCTTTTGCTGTTCAACTTGTTTTTTACTACTTGTAGATTGTTATCTTTGGCTGTTTATCCAAAAAACACTTGTAAATCAGTTTTGTTTACATTTCTGCAGATACGTGCGTACATAGATATGTGTGTAGATACAAGCACTTAGCTATACTGAGATCTGAAATTTAAATGGATTGTGTGTTTGATGTTGGCTTCTTAATTCATAACAACAAAGATTGGGCAGAGCAGCGTTGGATTAAGATGTTAGCATTGGCGACACAAACAAATAAGAATTTTAAATTTGTCTGCGAAATCAAAGCATAGGGTTGCCATTTTCTGTGGAAAACGAGACTCCCTGTTGAGGTGGTAGATGCACGTACGTGACAGATAGCAAACTAAATGAGAGGCGGATACTTAGGATGAGTAGTTTACAGTGTTAAGCAAAAATGAAATAACTGATGGAGTACCACAAGGTACCGGTACCAGTTTTCACCCGTCATGTACGAGGTTTTAATTAAGATGCTTATGAACGGAGTAATAGCCCCCAAAAGTAAAGAAAAAGCAATTTGAGTGATTTACGTAACGAACTCATAAATCGGGATTATCTTTCCAAACCATAAAATTGAGGCTGCCAACGAGTACATGGTGCTCCCGCCTGTCGGCTGAAAAATACATTCTACATCGTTCTCAAGCTAGAGAGTGATGGCAGCTTGCTTTGTGGTTTGAGGCGTCTACCAATGTTTGAGTATGGGCCGGATGCCAGTTGTGTCTTCTTCAAATAATCATCCTACGATAGGATGTGAATAAGTCAGTGGAAATCTTTTATCCAATTCACATAGGATCATTATGAAGTATTAGATTCACTAAATGACAAGAAGCAGCCAACGAATTGTTGGGGCATTTTCAAGAACTAACACACGGTTTTCTTTTCTTTTTTTTTTACAAACTGATATGGCACACCTTCACAACCTGCATTAATGCCTAAAAGATTAATGTTAACAGTGGTAGGTTTGGTATAAAAAAGTTCTAATGGTCTATGAAGCAATGTTGTATTAAACGCACGAGAACGACTACAACTCTCCGAAAAAAAACGACGCATGGAAAACAAGCAATCAGGGAAGTGTCACAGTCGAATATGACCAAAAACTCCTCTGTCAGGTAGGACGAACCATACAATTTGGGCGATGAAAGCGAAGATGTTCGCCCACCCGACCATATAAAGAAAAGATAGCAATGTCGAAGATTCAGTACAACAAGGCTGCTGAAGGGGCCAATCTACCTACTATAGGTTTTAGTCTCTATAATATTGCAACATACTATAATTTTTTACTAACAACCTGATTAGCCCTTACCAGTCGAGCTTGATACTCATCACCTTCGTTTTTGACTTCAATTCCGCTTCTATAGAGATGAAATACACAGTGCCATGTCCAGATTGGGTATCTAGGTGAAACTTTTTAAATTATGCAGAAGGATGATGGAGAGCACTATGCAAAAGTCTGAAGGCAATCTCACTGACACGCTTGATGTAAGAAAAAGCCACAAAGTTCAGTGGGTCGGAGAAATGCGTCTCAGCTTGATGTGGCAGTGGCAAAGCAATTTGATATGAACGCTTGGACTGATGTGTCATTCGTACCATTGAAGATATGGGAGCAGAGTAAGACATAGCCTTGGGTGGGGCGCACAGGTGGAAGAGATTACGTCTGGAGACAGTGGGATAAACACAGTACAAACTGCAGGAGCGTTTTGATTGAGGCTTGTTGTCTACACAACACGGATGATAATAAAACAAAGCGTCAATGCAGGCTAGCACTGTTGCTTAAAAGCTCTTCACTTATCTGCCTAGATACTTGTCAAAAGTATTTGGGATATTTCGATCTAGTGGGATAGCAACCCACCGTATTGGGGATACTCTGGTGTGATCTGAGAATTGCTGCAGAAATTCGAGGAATGAAAGTTGTCTGGGACAACTTAAATCCTTTGCAGATAGTCTAAAGTGATTAAAAGCATGCTCGAGTATACCATATACAAGGCAGTTTTCCCCACTATCAAACGGCACCCTGGCAACCCTTCTACCAAAGTCCAAACACTTCATATCTTTATTGATTCTCCGAAATTTATTCAGCACAGTACACCTTCAATACATTTTTGGAAATCTCTATAATTCCTCGACTTGGCAAGCGTGCCACAAACAATATTTTTTTCTTAACTATCGCAAGACAAGTGTTTTGTTTCCCTCTTTTCCCTTTTCTCTTCTCCATAAATTCATCCAAACAAACCTCTTACGTTTACAAGCGAGCATAAATGGAACCACTACATGGAGGACCACTTTAAAACCACAAAATTTGAATATCGATTCTGACAAAAGGGTTAAGGAACTTGCTCAAAACAATTTTATCTTCGACATCGGATTGTTGGTGATTTGTTTTTTTTACTTCCTAGACAATGTGGCGACAATTAGATGGAACAATGGAACAACCATATAAAGTACTACGGGACGACGGGATTAATTAAAAATTAAATTTGTTATGAGGTACGAGCTACGTGTAGGAATAGGAGTAGGAGGAGGAGGAGCACTTGTCTGATTGCATGACACAGTGCAATGGCAATGGGTGATCTATTGCCCTGGGTTTCGTAGTCACGTATTTCAGATAAAACGCGACAATACTCGTAAAAAATGAAATTTCTACATTAAGCGACATTTTAGAGTTTACGAACGTTGCACTGCATTGACAATCAACTAACCGACCGACCGAACCAATACACTCACTGGGCCAGGGGATGAAATTCTTCAAATTGGCAGTTGACAATAGTTGGTTGACAATAGATCGATGGTGCTCTACACAAGGTGAGGATGAAGCTGATCGCGAAAAATACGACACACGGTAAGATTTCGATAGTAAATGGCACAGGGTGGGTCTTTTTTACGATGTTCCCACTTTTACAAAGTTGAAAGATACACATGAAGAGAATTATTTCATGGAGAGATACTTTGTGGTAAAGCGGACAAGATGTGGACCTTGTGTGGACATTGTGTGGACCCGTTGCATTGAAGTGAAGTCGTTATAAGATTTATGTTCATGTCTGCACATTATCATCTTTTACCGTAACGTAAACTGCATTTCTCAACTGCACTGCCATTTCTAACTCTTCTTTGTGTATGGGAGCAGAGTTGTTTTATTTTTTCCCAACTTCTTCTTTCTATAGAAAATTGGCAAGGCCACAACTAAGGGATCTCTGTCGCCATAATCGACCGCAAACGATGTTGGTATCTTTCATTGTCACCTCTTCTCAAGCAGAGGAACAAAATGATGAAAACTAAAGAAAAAAACAGAGGCAAGAGCTAAAGTAAAGATGGAGAAATTCCATTTGCGCCGATATCCGCCGCCCCCTTTTTACAGCTAAAGGCAGAAGTGCATCTCTGGTACCTTTTCCAGTAACACAACGGATTTGATTGATATCTGCAGTGCATCTAAAACCTGGTGGCATCGTAAATAGTGCGTTCGCAAAGCGACAACAAAGTGCCATTGGAATTTCAATCCTAAGCTCTATTTGAAATGTCTTCAAGTTTCCCTCCTAACAATGGCAGAGTAACTTGCTGCCAATGATGGCAAAAAAAAAATGGTGATGATGTTCATTATGCTATTGGCGGCACAGGCCAGGGGATACAGATATTCGTAGAAACAAGCAAATAGATGGATGGATGAATGGATGGGAAGATGGTAAGATGACCGTGGCGGTCGTTTGGTATACACAGATAGCTTCTTCTTTTCGACTTCAGTTGGTATTTATTGATTCCATTCAATGGATTAGATGAGAGAAAATATTGCAGTGAACCGTTATTGTGCCATGCCGCATCTTTTCTCTACCCCCAAAGGTATTATTCGCAGTCAGTTGTCAGCATGTAGAATTATGGAAGAAGCCATGGCAATTGTTGCTATGCATGAACGCATGCATACAAGTACATACATCGAATGCCATTCCATTTATGTGCTATTGCCTTTGATGTTTATCTCGAGATGTGGAATTTGATTAAAACGATTTTCAATTATGATGAGTGCGTTTTGGAATCAATGTGATTGCTGAATCGGTACAGCGGATTGATAGTTTGGAAAATTTTAATGCTTCAGCCGAAAGATATGCAAAAACGAAAAATGGAATCTTCGTACGACAAGCTGCAGATTCATCCCGTAGAAGCAGATATTAATTAAAATTCCAAGAGAGGTTTGTAGATTTCAATCAAAGTCGAATGATCCAATGGCCTGGCTACATTTTTTTCAAAAATCAAGACATCTGTACTGACTAGAGCCTAAATCATCTATAGAACTCATTTCTCATGAGTTATGACGTCAAAAATTGTATTTCTATTTTTCAGTGTATGACTCCGGTTTCGAACCCAGTATTTGACTACTGAGTGATGCATATACCTCTTCTGTTTTGCCGCTGCCTTAAAGTTGGTTTTTTAACTCAAGTTCCGCTTTGTACTGCATTTCGTAGTAGCTTTCGTACCAACATGTTAGTTATTCTTTGGTACAACACCGGTAGGCTAAAAGGGAAATCCAATTAGCAGATCTAAGTTTACAACTGTGCACAAGTAGATGGATAAAAAAAAGAGCATTTTTCAGCAGGCTTAGCTCTAAAGAATTTATAAGTTGAGGCTTAGTGCCCCATGAAAACGAAGGCAGTATGACGATGTATTGAAAGATGTTGGAAGTGTGATCATATCAACGTTTTAGGGGCAGAGGCCGCAATAGATATTTGCTGACGCCGGCTAACTAATAGCTCAGAGAATAGAAAAGAACTTTCCCAACGATCCTAAGTCAGGGGTGGACCTGGGCCTCAGTCAACAAGCTACTTAGGATCAACGATCCTAAGTCATTAAACATTAAATACACTGCAAGCGCTGTGAAGGTTGTCAATCCGAACATGTCCTTTGGTATTGACGGCATTGTTACAATTTTTTGCTTTGAGCTAATACAGCTAAGAATGGCAGAATTAGTGAAATATATCATAGCAAGCACAGCTTCGATAACGAAGGGCATATTGGTGGATAATTTTCAATGTCAAGCACTTTTAAATCCAAATGAAGTAAGCCAAGGATGCACTTCATTACCGGGTTCCTTTTTCTGCTGATAATAAGCTGCATTATCTTTTGATAACATCCAACGGATGGTGACTTGCATAGATGGGGTTCACTAGATGATCTGAAACTAAAAGCCGTGCTGGATTCGCAAAAAAATGAGTCGAAATTCAGAGTTTTCCGTATGAAAAAAGCGCCGACACGTTTAGAAGCTGCAGCCTTTGGATGAAAAGATATGCTCGTATTATTCTGAGGATATTCTGGCTTAATCGCATCTTTAAAGAACAGCTCTGCATCCCCTTGTACTCCAACAAAATTATGGAAAATCATGCCTCTTGTACAAAAAATGTTATATTGCTCTCTTAAGGTCGGGTTGCAGTGCCATTGTTCAACTATGTGAAACAACATCTAAGGCAGAGTCATTAGCGTAGTTCGAATATAAATGGATGGCAATCCCTAACAACTTTTCTTCTCTCAAGTTATTTTTTCATCTCAAGGAATGTTTTCTTCATCTTTTTATGTACGAGCTCTTGCGCGTCCTCCTTTCTTTTCTGAAACAACTCATCATTCCACCGCAAATTGGCCATTCAAAATAACCACCACTGTCATACCATAACCCAGACCAATCTCTCACAAGTCGCAAGTCAAACCAAATAAGCTGAAGAATTTTAATGAAAATAATTAGAGACATTTATGAGACGCGACCCAAAAGAGGAAATTCCTTCAATTTCACCAAGCCCACTACTATAACTCCTCACTCACTTACACACTGCTCATCTTAGACATTTAAGTCATGTTCTTGGTAAATGTCCAGTTTGTCGGCTTCATTCATTTACTCACACTCACCAATCAATTTTATCCATCTGATAAACATGCGTAGGATTTCATATAGAAATTGACCACTGCAGATACAAAGATACTCATACGTACGAGTAGGTACTTCCAATAATACTTGGGGCAACATTGTGTTCTACAAATTGTCACAAATATCGGTAGATACATCAGTTATGTGAGTCCTTAAGCACATAATGCGTCATAATTACAAGACATCATCGGCCATCATCCGAACACACATGTCATCCGGATCGATGTGATGATGACCGAATCGGATTTTGCTGGTGGTTAGGAATGTTCTCAGACAGATAGGAATACTTGTGGAATGGATTATCCGTGTATCGGCATATTGTGAGTAGAATGGATGAAGAGTTGTTACACACAGATACTTGAGATAGATAAAAGTGCCTGCCGCCAATAGGCGAAAATTCCTTCATTAGCGGATGATGGTTTCTGGTTATGGGTGTGTCGGGTGTGTTATTGGCATCTTGTTTGACATTTTATTTTTCATTTTAATCTGTTCCTTTAAGTACCTCAATCAATTGGCAACTCGGAGAAATCATAATTATGAGCACACAGCAGAAGTTCCCTTGGGCTGATTACGAGTATTTGTAAATATCCGCAGCAAACATCCCGACCGTCTTCTTGTCAATTCAATTCAATTTAATTAAATGAGAGATTGAGGGGATGGATTGTGCGTTCCGAAATAATACCAGCATCTTGAGTTTGCTAATTCGTTGCGTCGGGGAAGTACTGCACAATTTACTTGACCTCAATTAACGTCTGGTGGTGGAGTTGTGTTGTTTGGCTACTTGTGGATTAGGGATGGGATACTTGGCTCAACATGACGTCATTTGAACTCTGGAATCAAGCAATCCCAGCGGAAGGCGGCTTCATTCGTATAACCTACTTCAATGCGATAGTTGTTGACTTATCTGTCTTAAGTAATGCACGCAAGTATACTGACCCTTTGAGATAAGACTGTTTGTTTAGTAACTGTATGGGTAGTCTACATTTCCTCAGTGGAAGCCGAGTGTAAGCAGTGCCAGCAGCGCGTTATCAGATTTTTTTGTTTTGTTTTCTGAGAAGGTGGCCTTAATTGGGTTTAATAAATCATGACACTTGCTTTGGGGTTTAGTTGTTGAAATCTCGGTTTTCATGTGGTGCCAGTTGGCTTCGGTTTGTTTGATTTGAGATTCGTCTCGTGAGGTGACACAGATCAAATGTTGATGATCTGCATTGGAGTAATCTTAGGAGGATTTTGAGATTTTCTTCCACTACACGATGAATTTTTATTCATATTTTATGTAGATTTAGCTGGTCTGGCATTTATGTTATGTCAACATTGTCCGAATGACTGCTATTTGCTCTGACTTCATTCATTCATGAGAGAGTATTTACTTACTCAGGTAGGCGATAGATAAACCCTTAAAACTAGAACAACATAATTGCCTGCATTTACAAAAGATTGAAAACGTATCTACATCGTCTGCTGAATCAAATCCTCACACAGCCTAAGTTTTTTTACGTTCCACATACGATCCACATTACTTCAAACGAACACTATAAATTTAATCGGCTTTCCAACGAAACAACAACTCCTAGACAGCAATAAATAAGAATTGAGAACTTAAACCAGCACGAACGCAATCAATTGTCAGATTTACGTAGACACGAAGGCGGCAAACAATATCGTAACAATCAGAGTATCTGTGTGTGGCATTTGCTTTATGGTATTCTAGTTCTGATAGCTGTGGAACTTTCGGTTTACACACAGAAAATTTCGCAAATGGGTACTATTTTAGCCATAAAATTTATGCGGATACTTGTGAATTACGTACGCAAATTTTATGAGTGTTATGTTGATGTCAGAAGTTTATACAAAGTTTAAGTGCCTTACTCAGTTAAGTTGCGCTACACTCACCCTTGGCTTGACTTAAAGCAAAGTAAATTCATTTATGCATTAGAGTATCCCCATCTATGGCTTACTCAGTGGAGTGGAGGGGCTTATGGGGTTCTTAGAGATTGACATGGTTTTGACCTTAAGCTCAAATCGGAGAAACGTTTAAATATTTCTCAAAGTAGGCAAACTCGATCATAACCAGTGTGCAACATCCATTGGTCTTTGAAGTATCTGGTTCTCTAGCTTTGACTAGAGGGTTGTGACGCAAGGTTTACTAAAAACTTACAAAGCCTAGGATACGAGTGAATTCCTTTTTGACAACCGAGCAAGGGCAACAGTTTACGATGTGTATATCACCAGTATGAATGAATGCACAGGTCAAAAGAGTGGACACAAATTGAAGTTCACTATGCTGACTGTCATATATTTGGATGAAGTTATATCACCGGACGTAAAAAATTGAATAGTATAAGCTTCAAGAACAACATTTACAAATAAACTTAACAGAGCATTCATGGTAAACGGTCAACCAGGTCGATAACAGCTCGTAAAAGATGCAGCTTAAGTGTATCAAATGTCAGATCGTTCTGAAGGGCCATCATTGTTTCGCATCAATTATAACCTTTTTGATGCTAAGGTATGTGATTCCGACTTCAAATCATCAGAGTAGTGCTGTTGGAAAATTTTACGTTGAGCGGCTGAAATTGCAAGAAACTTTCAGACCCTTTTTTGGTGCTGTTTCCCAAAATCTCTTGAGTTGAACCAGGATCCTGGAGAATTAATTCCAAAAACCAGTGCCACATTGCAAAAAGCCCATTAGATACTCCTTGTTTGATCCCTTAGTTTTCATTCGAATATTGCAATGAAACAATGGTAAAGGGTGCTTACAAGGGTATGCAATGAAAAAGATATAAGATAAGTCACCACTAAAAAGCTACGAATCGCCTTTTCCAATAGAATTTCAGAAAATGGGAGTTAGAGAATGACAAGTGTGCAAGGATGAAACAGAAGTAAGAGGAGTTCATTATTAATGGGGTCACAGGCCTGCCAAATCCAGTATCGGTCCGAAATTTACCAAACTTGGTGATCGATATCCGACTCTTTGAAGGACCGTATGCAAAAGCGCCAATAGAAATGAATAAGATAACATTGAGAACTTGGCTAACACCAAATATTCGACTAAAGTGTTAGGGGAAAGCGGACGTCAAAAGACTTTCTATGATAATTAAACGACTGTATTTCCTGGAGAAAAATTTTGAGGCAGTTTAGAAGGATTTTGTGTCTGCTTGACTCGTCTTTGAAAGACTAAGACCTTGAAACTAGTAATATGGACATAACCCTGTAGAGAAAATTGAACAGAATCGTTGACGCCTTAAAGGACAGAAGCTCCGCCATGGCCGTTTCCAAGCCCTGGTTGAAAAGGAGAAGGGTAATCACTGAGAAAACATGACTAAGCAGGGTGCAAAGTTTAACCGCGCAAATGCAGCTGAATACTCGGAACTCTGGAAGAACAGCTTTCGGTGGAGAAATTTACAAGATGAAGGCAACAGCCAGACTCAGATCCAGCGATAGCCTTTTTACATCGATAAACTTGGAGTTCAGGTAATATAAGGATTTACCTTCGGCATTTAGCCAGGATATCAAAATGGAAATCGTGGCGGAAGAGTTAAAAGCAAGGCAACGGCAACCTGTGCAAAAAAAATACCAAAAAAGGTGTTGGGAGGTAATTTAACTTCGAACTGTTACAATCGCAAAAGACTGGTAGAGCCGTCTCAACAAGTCCTATGCTCCGAAAAGACCAGTGACACCTTTGTCGAAAAGCTTTCAGACACCACGCATCTGATATGTTTGTTTCCAGTCGATCACCACGTGAAAGAGACCTGGTTTGATGAAAAATATGAGCTTGCCGACATATATAGGGATCATAGAAAGGCTTCTTTTGCAAGCGACCATCCGAAGATCACAATGGTCGCAATTTCATTCTGGATGTTATTTTTGAGATCTTGAATTGTCGCTGTGTTATTAGCATAGACCTTGCTCTTAAAATAACCCCACGGGAAGAAGTTTAAAGGTGTCAAATCGCATGACTTTGGAGGCTAAGGCTAATCAACTTCTCTTTTAACTTAGATCTCGTACGCAATAAATTTATTGATTGATGGCTTATGGGGCGGTAGCATCATCCTTCTGAAAGCAGAGATCGTCCAGACTTACCATGGTTCATTCAATTTTGGAAAAAAAAATAGCCGGTCAACATGTTCCAGTAACGCCGTAAAGTGCCAAAAGTGAGGTTCAAACGGTGACTTCGGCGACGACTTGAGGTGCTGGGCTGGTTTTAAACACGCGCTTTTACGTGGTAAACGACTCCATGACTAAAATTGTCAAAGATTGTATGAAAACTGTCAAAAAGATCAACCACATTGAATTAAGTAAATTACTACAATTGACAGCCATCATCTGTTGGTTCAATATTTAAAAAAAATTATTAGTCTGCTGGAGCAAATGGACCCTATACCGAATTATTCATGACTTGGCAAGGAGCTCATCTGCAAAATGTAGTCAGATAAAAGTATTATCAGTATGGGTTGTCCAATTCTTCTAAACTAAGCCAATTACAGAGAAATCAATCACTTAAGCATGGCTATGATCTCATACTACAAAGCAATTGCGAAGATTTTTTACTAAGAAGGCAATCGAAAAGTAAGTTCCTTTCACCAACAACGAAGTAAGTCTATCTCATTATCCCAGTATGACGCAGAAGCATGGCCCTAATCAAAAGCGGATGATAATGTCCTTGGTTTCTACGAGAGAGGAGTTTTTTGAGGGATTTTAAGTCCCGTTTCAAAACGGATTATACAACCATGAACAACAACAGAGTCAAAGTCTGCTTACTTTCTAAGAACATTTAGAGCTGTTTAGAACTTAATCTAACCATGACGAAGCTTCCAAAACATAAATGTTCATCCGAAATGAATTTACAAAACCCTCATATACCGACCAAAAATCATTTGTCTATTAGTTTCAGTTGACTTTTGAACTCTACTATTAGTGGATTAATCAATTTCGTTAGCTTGTGTGATTTTAAAACAAAAGCGTAGGGTTGTGGGCACCGATAGTGATTGAACCACGCAACTTAAACATTTTTTCTCGTAACATGGACTAGGGCATATCAGCAATTGGCCACGAGCCAGCTTTATAAGTCCCACCTCAGCATTCTAATATCTCTCACGAGGTTAACCATTTTATTTCGAACCGTAGACTCTGCAGCCTTGTAGCTGTGGTTTGTTGCAGATGTAGAGTTCCTCTTTATGGTTTCACTGCCAAGTTTTATTCTCATTCATGGTCATTTTGGAAAAAAAAAAAAAAAAACACTACAACTCCGCTATACAAAAGAGTTTCTGCATTAATATTCCCGAACATGTCCAAATGAGTCAACCACTTGGCAACAAGGACCCTCCATACTCGTACTACTCGGTGAAATAATTTTTTTTTTCTGCTGATGCTGCAGTTCCAATTTCAGATTCAAGAAACCTTTTTTCCAATTTTTTTCATTCTTTGATTAAAGTTTAGATACAATGAGAGAAAGTAAAAGAAAAAATCATAAATCAAAAGGAGCATCACAACAGAACAAAGAAAATAAGAAAAGTCCTTTGATCGGAAAAGAATCCTTAAGAATTGAAAATAAAAACAGAGAAAACAAAAAGTCAGAAAAAAAGGACGAAAAATGACTCAGAGCTAAGAAATCGTAAAGTTTAAGATTAACAACAATAGCGTGGATAGGGAGTGGGAGGTAAAGTCGATAAAGTGCCCAATGAAGTGGCGTCTGAGTGGGTAAACCATCTGTGTATATATTTTGTGGATTTTTCAAGATTTTTTTCCTTTCACAAGGACTCTATTCGATATACAAATTTATAGAGTGGGAGGCTTCAGGTAAGGGTTTTATTTCTTTTATTTTAGAAAATGAAAAGTACATTCCGCAACGTTTTCCTTGAAACACACAGAAAATAAGGTACAACTGCACTTGTGATATGTGAAGGATTTGGGTATAGTATAGAGGCTTTTCTTAACCACCGCAGCGTGGAATGTAATAAGGACTGAATTAAGATTATAAGCCTGCACTAAGAATGGCATGGTATTTCTTCTGTTGGGATTTACACTTTAAGAAACAATTGCATGCAAATTCGACTGTAAATAAGGGTTGAAGGGATGCAAATTTTGCTTTTCCATTGAAGACAGGAGACGTTTAAAGGTAGTGCAATGCAATGCATCAGGCACATGCGAAGCCTAATATCTGCCCCAAAATTCGGATGTTGTTTTTGTTTATCATTAAAACAGAGTACTCGATTACAAACTAGTGCATTGGGCTCCTTTAGCGATCTTTATATCTGTCTGAGACTTTTACAGTCGGCTCAAACTATTGGGGACTCAGTTGGCAAAGAAAAACTTAACCAGGGACATAGGCTGTTCCAATGCGAATCACGGTTCTGATAAGCCATTCCCTTACTTTTACCTAGGAACTTGGTTGGGTTTTTTGTTTCCCACAATCTTATTCTGACCTGAAACACAGATGATACTCAGTGAAACTCTTAACATGTCCCACATAACATCTACGTGTTACATCCTAAACCAGCTCTGGAGTCTTCCGACTATTTTCCTTGTTGGACTCATATTCAATCTGAAGCTTGTCATGAATATATATGGAGGGTTGATTTCATTTCCTTACCGAAGCCAGAGGTTCAATGTCTATGGAACTTGCAGTCTATGAAATTGGAGTCAAATGACGAAACACGAGTGCAGGTTGTTTCAAAGAGCGGTTTTTCACTATGAATTCTGAATGAGAGGTAGATGCATTAGTGAACTCAAGTCAGACCAGAAGCGTATTTGCGTGAAAACTTATCCAAAGGTCTCTACATCGCCAGAAAGTTGCCAGCGGCTTAGAAGTTTTCATCGTTTCGTATTAAATTAAAAAAAGTCTGATATCCCGGATATTCCTTACAACTTAGCTTCGTGATAAGTCTAGCTAGTCTACTTCTTCCTAAAGAGAACACCCTCTGATTTTTTGAGTAAACGTAACATTAAGAGTTACTATCGACTTAGGGCACACAGGCGCTAAGAATAACCTCAGCGACCGTTCAGCTACATTTGCTCCATACATCTAACCATAAACGTTTAAATCATTGAGACACAGGGTCGACTATCATACAACATGCACGATAGGACGCTGAGTTGGGGTTTAACTCGGTGCATCATTTAGATCACGTATTAACCATAGTTAACATCCGTCACCAAAGTTCTTTCATGAGTATTGCTTTAATTTATAAAACTAGCAATTCGACTGCCGGATTGGACCTTCAACGTCAATGAAAATGCCCAAAGCATACTCCCTCTTGTCGCGTGCCTAATTGTCTTCCCCTTTCAATTTTGAAGCGCCGTCTCACAAGATGCATTTTAGGCCGATGATGCACTCGGAAAATGTTTAAACCACGAGAAGCTCAACCATATTCTTCTTCCAGGAATAGGAGCTGATTGTGTACTGGTTCGGATCTGTGTATTTGATAAGCGAGCTTCAAGTATGTGACTGGAATTCACCCGTGGCGATAGCAGCATAGTCGCTGCTGATGTTGAAGGGCACGCCAGTTTAAAAACATCGTTCAGTTTCTGAACAGCTTTCTCTATCTTCTGTCTGATTCTAAGCTTAGGGAGAGTTTTGATGATTTTGTCAAATATTTTCTTCACTTCCAATGATACTTTGAAACTGTTTTAAAGTTTGATGTATCTGAAACGAAAATCACCATCTTCATCTCGAGCTGTAACTCCCCACAGCGAGTCAGCTGTTCTTTCGTAATAATTTTTGACTGTTGGTAACCAAGTCTGTGTGAAATCAAGGAAATGACTGCTTATCACGTTGCACTTGCCACTGTCCATTACAATTTAATCATAGTGGCAAGCTTTGGTGCTAAAATTCCAAAATTCCAACATCCAAAAATTCAGATGCTACATCCAGACAAGTAGTTCCTAAATGAATATTGCTTAACTTCAGGCTCAATTACGGCCTCATTTTGTACACTAGTTCTTAAATAAAAACACATTTTTAGATTTTTATAGCAACTCTCCCCTTTTTCATTCTTACACGTCCTTCTATCAAAACGTTAGCGACTATACGTAGATTGTATATTAAGCGAGTGTCAGCAAAAAATTCAAACTCAGGGGTGTACAACGGTAAGATATCTACACTTGGACTGTAACGCGTCAATGTGAAGTTTTCGGCCTAAAAATAAAACAACCACAACACGTTTGTTAGCAAATACTGAGAAATAAACTTCATACAACCCCTACCGGGTTAAGTGGACACGTTTTAGGTAAATGTCCCGATTTTCTCATACTTATCACAAAGTACTTCAAAATATTATTCATCTCCAACGATTCCAACATGCTGCAGCCATCCATAGTTATGTTTAATGGTTCAAGCGCTGGACTATTTGGATGTTGAAGTTTCGCCAAAACATTTATTTGATATGACCGGACCTTTTGGGAGAAGATCATATATCCACTGACAAGAGACTGATTGTTTTCTGTATCCAGATGGCAGTTAAAATCTTGAACAGGATCGGCATATCGGGTGCATTTGACTTCGGTAAAATTCAAAACGAATGGTCGCTTGCAAATATAAAACAAAATGGCTTAAAAGGAAGAAATTTTGTAAGGACTTTAAGAGAATACCCTAGTAGAAGTGATTGTTAAGAAGGTGAACACCAACATAAATACGAGCGCTTGTGACATTTTTTCGGAAGCTCAGAATAGAAACTAAAAATTAAACCAAAGCGGTTGGAAGAAATAATAGATTTTTAATTACAGGCCTTTCCAAAGTACATGCAAACTGATTAACTGAAATAATTATTCAATTTTCATTTCACGGACTGTGCATTCTACCATATGTAACTATAGATAGTTTAGGTTGAAATTAGGGTAGAAGAATGGCGCATACAGTGCCAAAATCAGCCGTTATGATGTCAAACAAAAAATGAGAAAAATGGCACATTCACGCATGGTTTGACTTGCAAGTAGATGTAGCTCAAATAAATTTGCTGTGGTCAACTTGGCGCATTTAACTCCGCAACTACGTCAAAGTGAACTTGAGTGAACTTCAGCTCGATATGAGGGACTTCTTGGCTAAGGGTACTTTTAGAAGACGCAGAGGAGTTCTCCAAAAAGGGAGTGTTTTACCGAATATTGCTTTTGATGGAATGCAAGGTCATATAAGCAGTGAAGTTCTTTAACATATCACTGAACTTAAGTCATCGAAAAAAAGGAAGAAAATTCTGCGACAAAGGAAAGTCCAACGCATCGTCAACTTTTAGACCAACACGCAGCATCTCCTTAATTTTTACTGTCACTGGAAAACTTAGATGCACTCAAACAACAATTTTCAGAGCAGGGTAATGAAGACGCCGATAGTGATTTGCAAAGACCACCGGCTCTAGTGGATAGTCCTGGATTGATTTTGATTTGTAAACTAGATCAACTATAGACCATTTCCTGACGTCGACATCTATTTTTCATCGTGCAACTCTGAGCTATATTCAGGGATATTTGTAAGCAGATGCGATATCTTGCCAACGGACAGAAGAAAAACCGCCAAAAGCATTTGTATAATTTCCTTACAATTTGAGAAATATTACCTTTTGCTGTGCTCGTAAGAGATCCAACTACCAATGGAAGCCTAACCGAAGATACAGGTAGTTCGAACGTAGAGGACCTGAACCTCAAAGGTTATCATCTGAGGCTTGTTTTGCAAGTTCACGTTAGTTTACTTTGCGCATTCTCGTTGTAAACTGGGACACAGAAAAGGCTAAATAACTTCAACTTATCCACTGCACTCAAAGAAGTCACGCGTTTTCAAACTTGCCCGGGGTTTGGTTGGCGTTTGAAAATCTTAAGGGCAGCCTTCAAGCATCTAGCTCCTGCACACGTAGATACTTCGTTAACTTCACTTGTCTCCCACGATATAGTTCAGTGCAATCAGAATTGCGTGACAGACTTAAGTTGTCTACAAAAGGTAAGATTATAGGTTGCCGTCCCCTGCCACAATGTTGTTTAAGCAACGCCCAATTACTGCAAACTTTGTGGAATGGATGGATTTGGATCGTGTCAACAAATAAACATACAGCCTCAACATTTTCAGACCTCCATGCATTAATTTTCCTCACTGCCACTGGATTATAAGCAGCAAAAACGTAGACTCAAAAATGTTTGCACCAAATTCCAAATAGCGAATCGGTTGGGGTGATTATAATGAGCGAAAACTGGCGTTGAGGGCACTGACTCCGAATTTTGGTCAAAAATATTAAATAATTTGCAAAGGTTATTTGTTTGAGTACTGAACCATGACTAGATAATAGACATTGACGTACAAATGTAAAGACAGTTCACTTAAAAATTTAATAATGGAAAACCCTGGTAGAAAAACCTTGGTAAACAATATCTCAATTTAAATGGGCGCAAAGATAAAAAGAAAAATCGAATAGGTCTCATTACGAAACGGGTATGGTCCAGAACGCTCCTAAGTTCCACGGAAGCAGTCTTCAATAAAATTAGTTTCCAATTTAACAAATCGCACAGCATCGAAAATCGAAAACTTATACTGCAGTTATACTTCCCACAAAAATATCCAATACTTTACCAAGTTCAACTTATTTATTCAAAATATATATATATTTCAAATTTCAAAAACTCAAGAATAATAAAAATAAAAAATACTGGCACACCCTGTGCGACAGCTGTGAATCGCCAAAGCAAACTGTGAGAGTGGAATTTCAACTGGCTCGTTGGTCTAGGGGTATGATTTCCGCTTAGGGTGCGGGAGGTCCCGGGTTCAAATCCCGGACGAGCCCAAAAAGGTTTGTTTTTTTTATTTTTTTATTAAATACAATTCCAAAAGGTAGAAGTACTTACGTTAGTTGACAGCTGACTGGATAAACTCATAACTTGATCTCGTGCATCCGTTAATTCACGTTTCAATCGACGAATTTCATTCGCTTGACGTTCTTCCGCTGAGCCATATAAGGAACTGCCACCAGAAAGTAAGGATGCAGCACTACCATGAACTAAAAACGAAAATACAACATAATTCAATTGAATTGAAATACTTAAGGACTTTAAAAATTACCGTCATCGTTCTTCTTGGGATATGTTAACCGATGACAACCAGGCAGATTGGCTGGTCCACCATGTGTTGGCGATAGTGGTCCACCGAATCCGCGATTAATTGGTGTTGGTGAAGTTGGTTGACTCCAAGCAACTGGGCCAACACCACCGCCACCTGCACCACCGGCTTGATTGACATTACCACCGATTCCCGCACCAGCGCCAGCAACACCAGCATGACCATTAGCACCAGGTTGCACAGTACCCACCGGAAGACAGTAGTATGGTTCGATTTCTACATCCGGTCCACGACTCAGCATCGATGGATACATTTTCTCCGATTTAGTCGATCTGCTGACGGGAAAAATAAAATACAGATTTAGTTTAGATTGAGAATGGAGATTTGAGATTGGAGCATGCCATCAAGGCCAGACCCCGTGGCGCAATAAAACGTAAAAAAGCGGAAAATCAAATTTACGAGTAGAGGCAAAGAAACTCCAAATGAAAGGCAAAAATCATGAGCACGGAAATAAAGAAAAATAAATGCAAATGGCAAACGCGAAACGTCAAAGAGCGAACTAAGAGGACTAAATGAGTTTCGTAGGCCTTTGTAGATTGTAGGCCATGTTGATGCATTCAAATGGAAAAAAGCGTTTCAGAAAAAAAACATTTAAATTAAATTGTACTTAGGGTGTTTCGAAAAACTGTGTGAATGAAGGTACGAGGAGGTGTTTCCCCAGAAACTTGTGAAGCACTTGACTGAAATATTTATGTTTAGTGTTTTTGAAAGTGTGAGCAAAATCCGAAATGTAGATTGACAAAAAGTAAAAATTCAACAAACTTAAATCAGAGATGTGCACCACGTAAACACACGGCTTACTTTTATTTAAATTAAAGAAATGCGTCGATAGGAACAAGACTAGGGTAAGAATCTTAAAGACATAGACCTCTTTATTACTATAACCGTTTCTCTGATGTAACTTCAATATTTGAATAGAGACAATTCAGACAAGTGAATTGGTTGAAAAGTTGAGAAACAATACTTCTACTGTCAATTAGCATCTGTCAATAAACTGGTGTCAAATCGATTTCTTTAAGTTTGAGTATGACAGTCATTGAAAGAAGACATCAGCGAATTTTAGCGAAAATGGAAAAAAAGGTAATCAATTCGGACGAATTTTTTCACCTCTATAACTGTGGATGCAACATGCATTCACCCAAACAGCTTGAAAATAAGGAAGGAATCGTAAAAGTGGGTTTCTCGGATCGAGTGCAAGTTGAATCTGTCAGCTAACATACTCATGTCACTAGTTT
Organism: Volucella inflata; assembly: GCA_928272305.1. Taxonomy (NCBI): domain Eukaryota; kingdom Metazoa; phylum Arthropoda; class Insecta; order Diptera; family Syrphidae; genus Volucella; species Volucella inflata. The sequence goes on along the minus strand of OV743717.1, from coordinate 3,809,808 downwards.
TTCAGGGTCCGCGTGACAAATTACACTTCGATTGACTTCCAAACTAAAAATTATCAGTGGCGAATATTTAGCCAACTTATTCGACCTCAATTTCATGCAAAAAAGAGACCGTGTTGACGTCGCAAAAGAGATGATTTGCGAGGCTGAGTCCGATCCCACATTCATGAAAACGATCATTACTGGAGACGAGATGTGGGTTTATGAGTACGACACACAATCCAGACGTCAGGCAAGTGAATGGCGTTCACCGAATGAGCCGAGAAAAAATACGTCGTTTTTAGCCAAAAAAGAAGGCAATGCTCACGGTTTTCATGGATTACAACGGTGTAGTGCATCATGAATTTTTGCCAGAAGGCCAGACAGTAGCAGAAATTATTATATTCCACGTTTGCGTGGAGCGATTCGCCAAAAGGGACCAGAATTGTGGGCAGAAAACTCGTGGATGTTGCACCATGATAACGCACCGTCGCACAGTCCCCTCAATATTCGTAATTTTTTGACGAAAAATGCAACAAATACCACCCAACAGCCACCGAATTCACCTGATTTGGCTCCCTGTGACTTCTTTCTGTTCAATCGAGTTAAAAAACCACTAAGGGGAACGCGTTTCAGCAGCCGATGAATAAACTTGTATTTTTAATTTTCTGAATAAATTCCGGTATTCAAGGTGGTATGTGCCTTTGCCAAATCTGGAACCTCCAACAACTGTAAAACTTGAGAGTGATAAACCCCACTCAGTCAGACGAAATGCTTCGGCGGAATTTGATTTGGTTTTCACGATGAAATCATCACTTTCTATGGTACTATGCACACTTGACAATGGCCGAATACCTTTTGACTTGGCGCTAAGTTTTATGAGTTTAAAGAACATAGAAAACCTTACGAGGGCAGGGTTAAAAATTCTCAACATGACCCAGACTTGTGTTTCCTGACTGTGTATCATTAGTTCGTAAGGTAAGTTTCAACTTATTCTCTCAAGTAGTTTGTTTACAAGAATTTTAGCAGTCTCGCGTGTTTTTTTTTAAACTGGATAAACTGTAATATCGTGCGGTTATAAGATTCTTCGTTTTGTAAGTATTAACCCCTAAGGAAATTCATCTAAAATTGACAAAACTTTACGCGTACTCTGCTCCTTCCATGTCAACCGTTAAACAGTAGGCAGCTGAACGTGGTCGCAACGTCTCTCGAAGACGACCTACGTGAATGACGACCAAAAATCGCAACCACAGCCGAAACCATAAAAAAGTGCGAGTGAAGGTGAGTGAGATAGCTGACGCTGTGGCGATATCGGAAGAAAGGGTGCGGAACATCTTCCACAAAAACCTAGGGATGTGAAAGCTCTGATCAAGATGGGTGCACCAATTTTTTGACCGATTAAATAGGGATTCAACCGGCGGCGATTTCTCACCATGAATGAGACATAGGTTCACCACTACATGGCAGAAAGGAAACAGCAGACGAAGCAGCGCGTGGAAACCGGTGGTTCAGCGCCAAACAAAGCATCTGCCGAAAAGGTCATAGCCAGCGTGTTTTGGGATGTTAATTGATAACAGTGAAAGGGTCAGAAGAATTACAGGCGAATATTACTCCAAATGTTGGCCAAATGGACGCAAAAATTCCCGAGAAGAGGCCTGGCTACAGGAAGAGAAAAATCATCTTTCACTAGGAATATGCACCTGTACACAAGGCTGCGTTGGCGATGGGAAAACTGTGGGATTTGGGGTACGATTTGCTTGGCCATCCCCAATATTCTCCTGATTTGGTACCATCAGACTTCCACCTGTTCCCAAACTTGAAGAAATTAGTTTCTGGGAAGTCTTATGCATCCAATGAAGAAGTTAAGAGGGCTCTAGATGAATATTTTCACAGCATTCCAGAAACTCACTTCCGAGAAGGAATACTGATGTTAGCGAAATGCTGGACAAAGTTTTTTGAGGTTTTATGTAGAAAAATAAACAAATTTTTAACTGAAAATCGCAGTCTTCCAGGCCGAGAACTTTTCACCTTATCCTCGTATTTAAGTTTGCCATTGCCCGCCGAAAGAGTGATGGCGATTTGAAAAATTGTTGGTGACCCAGCTAGGAATCGAACCCAGATTCTCTGCGTGATAGTCCAATGAGCTAACTATCACGCCATCGCCATCGCCACTGATTCAAGTTATCTTAATGTACGAAGCGATTAAATCTCAATATTTTTAGCGTTAGCCATATCTCCACATAGACAAAGATCTCTGATCTCCAAATTAAAAAAACTGAAAAAGATTGACATTGCGTTCGATGCCAAACCGTGCGCACACAGAACAGAAGAAATACGAATTGGCGCTACAAAGTAAAACAAGATCTGCTTGCTACGTCTCCAAAAAAACGAGATAAAAAGTTGAAGGTAATAGAGGAGTTCCGAAACAGAAGTTTGACTATAGATAAAAGAACATGCCAGGGACAGAAACCAAAATGGTAGCTGCAGCGTTTAGGATAGGAAAGTGCTATTAGCGTCTCAGTCGGAGCTGAAAATCCGGATCTGCGGACTATATTTCAACGACAGTAATATGGTCAATTTAAGAGGTTTGGGTACTCAAAAGGCATCTTAAGCAGCTGGAGCAAATCCTAATTTTAACAAAAAGTGCAGGGACTAAGGTTCCTCTTGTTTATCAATTTTAAGGGAGCACATATCAGCATATACAGCGACAATCTAAACTCGGTGTCAAAGAAGGTATTATCACCAAAACTTTCGAAATCAGTCTTCAAAAGGTTTATCGTCCCAATTAAGCTGTATCGTACGAATGAACTCTAGCAAAATAAAGACGCAAATAATCTTGATTGCATCGAGAGAAAAGTTGTTCGAGTGATATTTGGTCTTGTTCGCATATACGGGTTCTGGAGAGTAGATGCAAGAAGGACCTATACGGACCATACAGTGTCTTCACTTGTCAAATGAGTCCAATTTGTTGACTTCAAGTGGCTAAGATACATTGTTATCGAACTGTCACGGAAGTTCGTCGAATCTTTCCCGGGAGATAGCTCTGGCTAGCGTTATAAAGTTGTGTGTCATGCTACTTTATTAACTATTAAACCGTTTCCCAAGTGGATGGTTTAGTTCACCTAAAGCTTACCCTTGTAGCATACCAATGAAAAGTAGAAAGCCTTACAGATTTTTATTAACCCGCAACTCACGTTATTTACAAGACCTTGAATATTTCTTCATCAAGTATTAAGAACAGGCAGAATTCGCAGAAGCAAAAGTCGGCGCATAAATCAGTTCAAGGACCACCAACAAACTATCTGGTCGAACAAGCTTAAATTGAAGTTCACGCCTTAACACAATTCTCCATTCAATAATTCATTTGTGACAAAATATCCTTCACAAGCTCTTATGGCTTAAATTCCAAAACTCGACCTTCTATTGAAGGATACCCCCAATCTACTCAACGGTTGTCATTGAAAGTATTCGTTATCACCATGAAACTATACAGAACTGTAAAATTTTACAGATAAATCTTACTCGTACATAAATTTACACATTCAAAAACTAAGATCCATTTGCTGGCTGGCTATCCTTTCGATACTTTACTTATCGGGCACAGTTGTCGCTTTCCAGATAGTACAACATTCAAGCCAAACACTATGTTTCGGTTCATATATTCGTCACATTTACATACCATTCACGTCATAGTGTCTAACGTCTATTCATTTTCAACACATATAAGTATATGGTACGTAGATGAAGAGAATGACAGAAGGACAGAGGGATAGAAGGACAAAATGACATAAGGACAGAGGAATAAGTATATGCTAGCTAGGAAAATGATTTAAAATTCCGTCCTAGAACCACCTCCATCAAGAGGACCTATCGATTTGTTGCATCCCTTGTGGATGATTTCCATCTATTCACTCATTTAACTAGAACAGGAAATTGTAGGGAGTAGTTGTAGAATGTATAGCGAGTAGAGCTGGCACTGAAAACAGTGATGGGTTGGTAGCTGGTAGCAGTAAATATATTATTATCAGGACAATCGGGACAGAGTGCCATCCGACTTCCGCCCTTTGCATGTGTGTCTGTGAAAATAAATGGAATTCCCTGCAGTAATGTTCGAACAAATTCCATGACAAGCGACAGAGGCAGCAGCTCCGACAACTTGGGAGTCGTTTCATATCGTAGCCATGCTACTACTTTTGCCCCCGTCCTGTCCTTCATCCTGTTGATGTCCTTATTCTCCTAAACATCAACATTCACGCACATCAGAGGGCACACAATACGAAATGATTAATGGATCTAACATTTTGACAGTGTCTAGGAGTATGGGTCAATGGTAAGGGGCAGGATGTTTAGAGACAGAAGCTTGGTGGATTATAAAGTTTTATTGCAACGTGAAATGATGTTTGATGAAAGTCGACCTAACGTGAGCACATTCAGTAGTGAACTTCAGATTTTCTTTTGTTTTTCCACTCGACAAAGTCCTTGAAAAAAAAATGAATAGCAGATGGGAAAGAAAGAGGGGGTGTGTGAGGCGATTAATTCAAAAACTCATGAAAATATTGAATTTTTAATTCTTTTCAGCAAATTCCAACTTTATTTGGTTCTAGCTTTAGTTCCGATTTCATTGTACAGGATAGCGAAAGGAAAAAAGTGTTTTTTTTGAACAGGTTCCGGAAATTACAAAAGCCGGAACCTGCATTTGCGGATTCATCGAAATCGATTATTATTTAGTGAAAACGTGAGTAGATTGCCACTGGCGTCAGATTGCCAGACAATTAGATTTGAGTGCTATGGCGGATGTTTTAAGAGGTTAGAGGTACGTACATATCTATATATACTCGTATGTGTATGTGGTTCGCATTTACTTGCATATGAGTGGCACTACAAGTAGGGTGGGTGAATACCATTAAGGGAATCTAGGCGGCATTCCAAGGACAAAATGCAATTAGCATTTTATTGTTATTTGAAACGTGCCATGATTAGCATGGCATGCCGGTACTACTTTTGGAATGTTATCTTCAAAGTCATATCATTACGAGTATGTACATGGTATATGGCTGCTCCTTATGGCTAAGCAAGGTACCTATCAGTAGTTGAGCAAAGAGAAATTATGATTCATCGTTTGTGAAACTTTTTTGTATGGATACACATTTGAATGGTAATGACGTTGTTAAACAGAAAATCTTTTTTTCTTCGTTTTGTTTCAACACTCGTTGTTGTCAAGGATAGAAGTTGCTTTTGATGGTATTTAATGGTTTAGAAGACGAGGAATAGGAATTGATGTAAAGGGTTGAATAGGTTAGCAGGCAGTAATAGTGCCTTTTCCAATATCACCCATCGCATTAGAGTGCCTAGTGCCTTCTTCCTGATATAAGGGTAAGATGGACGTTGGCAGTTCCCTTGTCTCACGTCACTTCACAGCCAGTGTTGCAGAAGATGATGTCACTTACACAGAACATATCGAATTGCTAAGAAGACGGAAGATGCCTGCGTGGTCATTACAATCTTAAAAATATGTCGCAGACTTTTGACGTCGGGAATCATAAGTTTTATCTCCCTTCATCTATACGACACGTTGTGAAGTGGTTTGCCTTCAGGTTTATCGTCGGTTTAACTTAGAACTTGGGGCTCAGTCCAGACTGAACGAATTTAAATTTATGACAGATCCGTTCAGCCGAACCTTGTCGGTCAAATTTGTAATGTAATTTAATTGTTAAATAATTTTACTATTACAACTGTAACCTACTTCCAAAATATGTAAAGTTTCAATATGACCAAATGTTGAAATCTGCCTGAGGTAAAAGACTTGGTTAGTCTTTCCTTAGAAATTTAAAGAATCCTACCTGATCCCCCATTCAAAACACTGTCTTAGCTCTTAATCTATCACTCTCCTAATGATTTTTTTCGAAAGATAGCAAGCAGTATTTGCCCATGGATCTTTTTCCCTATATTGTTTCAAGTCAAACCAAACCTTCGTTTTGCCTCCAAAACTCTTGTTGATCTGTTGTTCACTACTTCCAACCCAGTATATTCCAGCACTCTAAAGTCTACGTCGAGTACGGCGCTGTATATTTAGCTCATTTAATACAGATGCTACGAGGTTACCTTATTGGAGAACTACCAGCCAAATCACTTGAATGTCTTCAAAACACAACACTGTTGGCTGTCTTGAAAGCAATTAGCCGCTTCGTCAAAACTCAAACAAGTTTGGACTCTCCGTACTGCCACACATTTGATGTCGCCAAAAATGCTATACAATATCTCGATGTGCCTAAATGATGTAAGGGGTACTCCACCTCGTTTAATCTCGAATTTGGTGTATAAAACACTTACTTGTCCTAAATTCGAGTATAATGCCCACATCTGGAGCGATCAAGCTCAAATTTAACGCCAATATTGGCTTACAGATTGATGTTCCCCAAATCCATCTTTATGGCTATTGTTTCTGCTTGTTTTAACGATATTTCTACCACCACTGCTCCAACGAAATACCCATCTCAATATAGATGCTGATCAGTTAATTTCAAAGCCTACCTATGGATGCACTTTAAAGTATCTTAATTTTGTTTTAAGTCGATCTACTCGCTTATGTCATCCCCGGGCGAAATTTTCATCTTCCTGTCATTTTAAACTATAGACATGTAAGACCAGACTACAGTGCTATATTCCTTGCTTTTATCTCTAATCCTTCTCTACTCGCACTGCCTACAAATGTTTGAATGATCCTTTTCAGGTTCAGATAAAAGGTCTGGTTTGTTCCTTGATGAGTCCAAAACTTCGTTTTCCTTTACTCCACATAAAGGAACATATATCTGCGTTTCAGCACGGTTTTTTTTTTTGGGTCGTTCGACAACATTTTATCTAGTCCCCTTTACATCTTATGCAATTAATGCTCGACGCCACATACATATACTTAAGCACAGCTTTTAACTGGGATTTCCTTCAACAATGTTAAATTGGATTTAATCATATTTAATTGTAAGGTTTCAAAAAGTTTATCTTGACAATTATTTATCAAGATTAATTTCTTGTACGTCTGGAGTTCCACAAGGAAGTCATTTAAGGCCCCTCCTACTTATTATTTTTATTAATGACATTGTTTATGAATTCTAGTTTTTTAAATTTCTATTTAAGGGTGATCTTAAATTGTTCTTAAAAATAAAATCTTGATGATTGTGCAAAGATCCAGTCGGATCTTAACAATTTGTCTACTTGGAATGTTAGTAACTGTCTTAAGTTAAATGTCACCAAATGCACAGGGATATCTTTAATTATTGTATAACAAGGGTCGACAATATTAATTGATCTAGGTATTTTTCTTGATACTTAATTTACTTTTGTATCTCATGTCGAGTATATAGTTACAAATGCTAATTCCTTAATTGATTTCGACAAAAGAAACTTAAGAGATTTTTCTGATCCTCATACATTTCGGTACCTCTAGTCAGGTCAGTACTTGCATACACCGATCGATGCTGTGTACACCTTTCTGACCGTATTGAATGAAATAGCACAAAGATGTTTTACAAAATATGTATATTTTCTTTAAAACGCGTTAGTCTTTCGAACCTTCTTCTAAAGCTCAATGTCGATTATTAGGTATATGATTCTAAGTGCGAGAAGGCATGTACATGACATTATGTTTGTCAAAGTTGTTTTATCTTCTTCGTGATCAAATAAATAAATTGGAAGGATTCTCCAATTTTTATTAGCTTGTGACTAGTTTAAGGTTTACGTCTCCCGAAAAAGGTAGAATGCTTAAGGCTCTTCTAGTTATGAGGAGGGTGCTTTGGTAAACGTTTGACTTATTTAAGTTTTAATAAATTTAAAGAAATATACCTCAAGCAGAGCAACGTCCTTTAGAATATATAAACTGTTTAAATACCCTGCGAATCTATTTACTTTGCTTTACCCGTAAGCAGCATGCAATGACGCCAGTCGACCTATTCATTAAGTGAATTTATACTTTCGACAGCTCGTGTTAACGATTTCTATTGACTCGTTTCTGTATCCCATATAGATATCTCATTCATTAAGCCATGCGTTGCAATTAATTTTTGTGCAATAATAAAACACGAAATAATGCACCTTACAGTTGGACGAAACCTATCAAACGTCAGACAGAAAATACCAGTAATTATCCTTGCACTACATACACTACCCCTTCTCAAGCCTTTTGCAGTGATATATGCATGTGCTTTGCACCACTTTAGATATAAAACATTTTTTTTTTCTATTTTTCAGATGTTTTTCTGCTCATCCAGATGAGCATATTACATTCGTTTCAACAAGCAAACATACTCGTACTTACAGCACACAAAAATGATGATGGTGATGAGAACGATTTGGGGTGAAAACTATTTGCGCACTACTGCAGTAATACCAAGGATAGGTGAGTGGAATGGTAACTGAAAAGAATGCATACACGTGTTTTATTTATTATGTCCTGGGGAGCACTTCTAAACTGGAACAACTTTTCGTTCGTTCCTCGCCTCATCTCAATTGAATGAATGAAAAAAAAAAGAAATCTTCTCCAGTGACTCTTGTACCTTGTGTATGTCCTTTCTCTATACATACGAACAGTAGAAAGATATCCTTGTGGCAACAAATTGTCCCTCATCATGTAGTAACTCTGTACGTGAACATTTGTCCATAGACAACAAGGAAAATCTCTCTTCAACGAGAGGGCAACTAGGTCCTATGAACTTGCGTCTGCATGGTGAAACAAGCTCTAAATAAAAGGAAAAACTGACTTCCAGGGTATCGTAGAAGTGTTTAAGAAGCTTTTCCAGCAGCTCATAAATGTTTCCAAATATGGAGAATGATAAACCTTGAGCATAGATAGTACTCAAATCAGAGCCCTTAGATTCAAGACAAGCAAGAAGGCAGAACTTCCGTTCTAAGGATCAACCAGTCGCGGATGGCAAGATGCGTGATCTTACGAACTGACAGCAACAGGCCCTGGATATTGGAGGATAGAAGGCTGCGGTGTCGTAAGCACAGACTGCAAAGATCAGGAGCCTGTTTCGTGAGTTAAATAAGAAACAGGTATATGCCTTCTCAAAATATTCATTTTGGTTGATCTGTACAGGATTTGACTAAAAGTTGTCCAAACCGCTCCTGAGAAAAAAAAAAAAAAACACTGTGGCGCTGAGCAGCCCGGTATGGGCCATGGCCTAACTTCTTGATATTCATTCTTGTTGCTCATATTGTCATTTTTTGTTTGTTTATCGCCGAGTCCGAACGGCACTCCTTAGAAGCTTTTTCGTAGGCAATTTTACTTTCGGGAGTTTTGTTGTGGAGTCTGCGTGATAGTCCAATGAGCTAACTATCACGCCATCGCTATCGCCAATCGCTGCCGAGAACACCTATGAAATTCGAAGAAAAAGAAGTTACACACAGGGCTTCGTACGCAATAACTAAGAGCAAGGCTTAAGGTGAGCGAAGTGACTTCCTTTTAAAACAAAAGCTCTAACGTACCAGAATGACATAACTATGTAGGGTCCAAGCCATTAGTCCCAGTCTATCCAAATTGTTTTCATATCTTAAGGACCTTTTCGATTTTTTCCCGTTTTCAAAACTTGCCCTATAAATGCGGGAGTACCTATGTAAAAAGGACGAAAACCAAGGCAAAGTACAAACAAAAAAACAAACTGCACTGTACAAAAAAAAAGGAAGACAAAAACCTTCCATTGAATAAATGATGTTTGGATGTCCTTCACACAGCCATGTTGTCATGGAATTGTGCACAAGTTTATGTAGTGTCTGGTTGAAGATTAACAAAAAAAAAAAAAGGAAAAAGTACAAAGAAAACCCAATAAGCTACACTAGTCTAATGGTTGAAAAAGCACGAAAAGTTCATTAAAAGAAAAAGAAAAGCGAAAAGAGAAAAAACAAATCTCACACACACTCAAGCCAAAAAATTAATAGCAGTGCTACGGTAGCAGAAAATAAAAAAGATACAAAAAGAATTAAAAATGAAAAAGAGAAAGGAAAATGCAAATCCAAAAAAGACGGCAAGACTAGCTTTTCTTCTTTGTTTGGAGAACAAGAAAATAACAAAATACCTTGGGTATGTCCTTTCTTTCAGATAGCTACAGCAGTGGGTTGTGTTTAAGGTTATCAAACATAGGTGGGACAGGAGACAGGAGAGAAGGGGCAATCCAGAAGAATTGAAAACAAACAAGAAAGGAAGATAATAAACATATAGGAAGGTGAATATTTCAGAAGAATATATTAAGAGGGATAAGAAAAGTTGATTTTTCTTTTGGTCATAAATGTCTTAGGACTCACCTGATGCTGTTGCTTCGGTTAAGTCTTGGACTCTGGATATATGGTGATTCGCCACCACCGCGATGAATGATTTTATGATTATGACGAGCCATACCAGGTGATCCAATTTGCAGGCTTTCAAGTGAATCACCCTCGGATAAACGACTGCCAGCGGTGTTGCTATGTTTTAACCACATGGCATAGGTGCCGTACTCGGGCTTGACTTCAGCATAGGTTTGTGTATCGGATAAACTGCCATCGATCAGTTTGCCAGAAGTACGATTTGATATACTAAAAAAACGAGAAAGATAGGAAAAAAAGAAAACATGCGATTAGGATGAGGGTAGTTAATTTTGGCTTGGAAAATTGTAGACATTTAGTTAAGCAAAGCACGGGTCAAGACATACGCTTGAAAGTGAATCTTTTCATTGCCATCATGGGTCATAAAGGAACCGAAGGCGGCCACTACTACGCCAAAAACATCAGATTCAAAACTATGTGAAAGATTCTGTGGAAGTCTGTGAAGGGGACATTATCTTGGCTCCCTTTCCTTAAAGGCAATGGTCTGCGATGGCCCCATAAATATTTTTTTTTTACAGAAGCCTCTCCAATTCCAAACCTTCCGCCTGCTGTTTTCTCGCTCAAAGTCAAACGACGGTAAGAAGAAATCTTCTGCAGAGCTTCAATGTGATTAGGGATGCTCTGCTTAAAACCGTCTTTAACTGGTGTTGCCTTGGGTATCATTGAGACTATGGTCTCAGTTCGAATAATTAAAACCATCCCAAAACAGTGAGTAGAAAATAATTAAAAATTGGTTGATGATCGTGACCAATACGACCCAGACTTGATCAGAGATAAGTTGGGTGTACTACTGGAACCTAAAAGCTGGCAGTATCCCATTAAAAAGCTGATCAATCTTTCTTTGGATAGATCTGCAATCGAATGAAGGGATTTTCGGGATTTTTCTTAGAAGGGTATATAGCTGTTTTAGACCGTCAAAGACTGTATACTTCCCAACAATCTCTTCCAACTTTGTTAGAATTTGGGATGCAACAGAAATGGACCCTTGTCTATCCCTTTAATCTGCTATTTTATTTCCGTCTATACCCTTGTTTCTTTTATATACTGTTCCCTGAATACCATTTAAATTCTTGCAAAAACAGAGAGATACCGATGTACCTTGGTTTTGAATGTTTGAAGGTTATAATGACTGGAAAATGAAGAGTGCAGCAGACCATTCAAGTACGTTTTACGTCTTAGAAAAGTTTTAAGATATTTTATTAGAGGAGATACGTCCCAAAGTGGAATTGAGGGTAAACTGAGGAGTTTTCATAGAGAGACTTAGTGTTACGGTTTAGAGTTTGAAGGGATGGAATATTACTGGCTTGGTAAGGCATGAACTTTTCGCCGTTGTTCAAGGGTATCAATTGATTGTGTAATAAAAGCATCACCAATAAATTTTATCACATAGATTTAAATTCTATCAAGCAAGGAGCACTTGACCGTATGTGAGCGTTTTACTCCAGTTTTTGGACGCTTAAATGCTTTTTATACTGAGGCCAGATGAGAAGGGATAAGGTATTTCTTACATTGCTTTCGGAAATATAGACATTTCGTAATGAAAGTGCTGGGTATTTAAATTTCCCTTGCGTGAGTTCAAGAATGAATATGAAAAACAAAGACGACTGTCGTAGGCAAAGCAATAAATTGGATTAAAGTAGTAGACAAGAGATAATTGACGTAAAAATAAGTGTCGCCGATAGAGCTGAGCCCTGGGGCACGCGATAGACTTGAATAAAAAGAGCCTGATGGCAATCTCTGTTAAATGAATTACATTAATCAAGTACAAGTATTCTTGGTTCTACTTTCCGATTAGACATGCTATCAAATCACCAGTGAATCTGTTGCTGCGAAACCTGTACTCCTTGTAATTGAAACGTTTTCGTGTTTCGAGATATTTCATGAGATGACGGTTTGTCAGTATTTCCATGAACTTGAAAGAAAGAAACGTCTGTAGGAGGAGAGAGAAGAAGATTCCCCTTTTTAGGAACACAAATACCGACGATAATAAGCAAAGCTAAGTAAAAAAATTTAAAAGTTTGGTAAACTTGTGCACTTGCATGTATTGGAGCAGACAGATCTGACTCAAACCGATCGAGTCACTTCTGTTCCAAGTTTTGGTTTTGCTCATATTCCAGGACTCCTCAAAAATCTGGTCAAAACGTAGGTTCTTCCTCTGACTGAAGGGGAACAGTGTAGGCTTTTCCGATATTCGGGGATTTTGCATTTTTTTGAAAGTTTCCTTTGAATGGTAACCTTGTATGATCATCGGCATATCTAAACGCTTCTTAGCCCAAATTTTCTTGTAAGTCGTCGATAATAAGTGAATACGAAAGGAATGAGTTCTTCCCTATAGGCGTATTGATTTGCGTGGAGAGCTTAGTTTTTATCTAACTCCAGAAAAGAGTACAAAAGGCAGGCAACATTTACCTGAATTCCTTTATAATGGGTACTTTTACTCTCAAAAATGTATGAGATTTAAATATTTTATTAATCGAAAAATTCTGGTTTGATTCAGAGTTCAGACGCAGTAACGTCTCATGCCTTTAAACCCAACTGAGGTCTGTTTGTTGATTTGCTTAAAACTTTTCTTCCGAGAGCTCATATACGAGATTAGAAAGTCATAACCAGTCCTGATGGTATTGTCCATAAATTCTACTTAACTTCCTTCAACATTTCCACTTGAAACCAAGTTAATTAAGTTTCCCCTCTTGTGCTGGCACATCAGTTTTCCATACCCTCTGTCAGTTCATAACTTTTAATTGCATCCTACCACACGTACATATCAAAACTAATAAACTCTCACTACAGATCCTATTTAATGTAAACCTTAGAATCTCTGAACATCCATTTTGTGGTCAATGTCATCTTGCCTATAACACTTACCGATGTTGAAAGACATGCATATCCGTTCCTGGTTTTGGTAGACTATGTGATCCTGTGGCCAGTCGTTCTCTAATTGACTGACTTAGTTGTGTTGCACCAGGTCCAGTTAATGAGAAACTTCTGTGCTGTGTATTTGGTGGAATCTCTGCAAACAAACACATTACCAATATTACATACAAGCAACCGTCGCCTTGTGGTGACACCAACCAACAAATTGACAATACTACTCACTTGTCTGCATATCGTTGTTGCAGGTTTGTGTTCCACCGGAAACTTTAATTTTTCCCGTCCTTGGTACAGCTGAGACGTGTGCTGTTCTACCTGCCTGTTGCTGTTGTTGCTGACCACAAACAGTACCACCACCTCCACCCCCGCCGCCCATCATCATAATATTTTGCTGTTCAGCCGTTGATGTTGCCGAACCATTTGACCTTTTCACATAGCCAAAACTTGGAGGGACACCTTTTGTTCGACCTGACGACGAAGTGGAAGAGGACGATGACTGGCCATGTTGCTTGGATGTCGAAGTACTACGCCTCGAGTGACTAGGTGATGATTTGTCTTTTCGACCGGAAGTTGGACTAGGTGGCTGTGATAGCTGATGGTGTTGTTGATGCTGTTGCGGAATTCCAACAGTATTATGACCATTAACTGGTGGATCAGGCATTTTTGACCAATTATCACGACCGTTGCGTGATGATGCACGATTTGGGCTCCCATTTGTGTCCATTTTGGAACCGTTCGAACTCGTCGATGATGGGGGTGCTGTACCGATGCTATCGAGACTACCACGACTATTGCGGATACTAAAACGAAACGAAGTTAAAGAGATTTCATAAGTTTTGCTTGAAATTTAAACAGAAAATTAACACTATGGAGATGGAAAGGGTGATATGAAATCTATCTTCAGCTTTAAATTCACTAAAGTAGGGTGATTAGTTTTAAAAGCACTGATTGTGCTCTTAGAGCACACTTTGCATGGTGTACGAAGGAAAATGAAAGTATGATTGAGAAAACATAAGGTTTATGGAGTACGGTCGTGGTTAATCTTATATCGTTTACACGTTGTCCTTTTTTTAACACCACCCTCTTCATATTGAAATGCACAAAGGTAGGAGTGATGAGTGTTATTGAAATTGGTGATGCTCGTCGAGCACAATATACTAAAAGGCCGATTCGATGAAAGTGAACTTTTAACACATGAAGGACTTTTAAATCAAATTCTGTTGCTTTTAGCCTGAGTAATTGTTTATCTCGAGGCCGATTAATCGTCCGGAATAAATGAAAGATACACTCATGTTCGAGTCATGAACAAGAACAGTACTATTATTATAGCTTACAAGGTTAGTCCGAATAGAAAGCCTTGACATTTCCATTCTACTCCTTTTTTTCTTTGGAATAATGTGAACAAACAAATCAGGATAAGGTCATTTAGTGCGCAAACCTCCCTTGGAATCCTAGATTTTATTCAAAGTTCCTTTCTTAGTTTCATTTGGTTCATGTTTCATCTTTGAATGAGATTTTCTTTTTCATAAGAAAGGACAAGCAAAAGGTTAAGTGCCAAGTGTAAAAAACAAAAAAGGTCTCTCACCGCCTTGAGGGCAAGACAACTTCTAAGGATGACTTGGCTTTGCACTACTTCAAACGTAATAGGTTCTTGTTTCGTTTTCTGTCCCTAACCCTCTTTATATTCGGGTAATACCATATGTTCTTGTGTGAAGCAACGTGTTAGTGGTTTATTTGGCGAAACTTTCATCAGCGTACGTGACTTTGGAAGAATTCCTAAGTGGACTACAAGTAGTGAAGGTGGAGTAAAAAATTTTTCCAAAACGTATCCGTATTAAATAAAGAAAAGAAGAAGATGGAATGAGTGCATTCCATGGTATTGTCCTGGTCTTGTGTGCTATTTAAACATTTTATCACGCACGTGATTATTTTGTGCAATTAACTTTGTGATGTCTAAGGACTGGCGAGTGGACATTTTCATTTTTTAAGGATTTCCTGTCTGAGCACTTTAAGGGTAACCATTTTTAATGAACCATTTCCAGGGCATGTAGGTGGGAGTTAAGGAAGATTTATTGATTCAATTTACAAAATTGAATCCCAAAAGACATTTTAAACCTTGAAATTTTCCTACAATGACAAAAGATATTTAGAGCTTTGTGAATTCTTCGTTTGTTTATTTTTTTTCTTTGAATACCTTCAAAATCCTCTTCCAATAGAGAGCGTTTATCATTAAATTTAAGATCTCTACATGTGAACCTACCATCCTCAACCAAAAGTATCTCGAAAGTTAATCTGTATTACACACGAGTACACATAAGATACGTTAGAGCTACCCGTCTTTACCTAGCTTGAGCGCTTCATGGCTTTCAAACCTTTTGTGTGTTCTCTCATGTTCTTAACATAAATAGCTCACTAGAGCGTACTTTTTGTCTATACCTTTTTTTTCCATTGATTTCTTGTTATTTTCCGGCGCAAAGAAAGCACCAAAAAGATGGAGATACAACCATAGATACGAGTATGAGTGTAAGTATAAGTACCGACCCTCCATTGACTAATTCCCAATCGATATGGTTATGAATCCGGATCCACTTATGTCAATACAATCATCGTGTGTTGAATTCTCTGTCCTAACCCTCTAGAGAGGGTTGATTTTGGTCTAAAATGGGTTAGGTACTCACTGTGCTACTAAATTTATGAGTTACACAACACAGATGTGGTTTACACGAAAAAAAAAAACGAGTCTAAAACCTCATTTTGTATCTATGTCAGTAGAGGTGGAGATAGTTCGTAAATAATAACCGTTATGAACGTATCTCTGCTGTCTGAAGGGAAACCTTTTAAAATTTATTAAATTGGATTTACCAATTCCACCTGCTGCTGACGCTGACTGCTTTACTTAAAAACGCCAAGTGACTCATGCCGTGGAATATGGTATTAGTATGCCAGACAAAGTCGACATTATTCCCACTGTTCGTTTATTAATGTTAACCCCTTGACGCAAGAACTGTATGTGTACGAGTAGATACAAAACAACACGCAATGTAAACCACTTTGCATTTGGATGAGTTCAATTGAATGAACACCCCCCAGAGAAGGCGCGCACATTTCTTTCCGCTCAATAAAACCGAGGAGCAACTTCAACTTAAACTTCAACTTCGACTGATTCTGATTCTGACTCTGACTGAAGGCAACTCTCTTTGATTCCCTTTCTGTCAACAGGGAGACGAGGAACTCAAGAACTATGGGAATATATGGAACGTAACAACGAGTAAAAAAAAATTCTGAATACTAACGAAGTCAGGAATTTAATTCAAAAAAGAAGGAAAACATTGGGGGTGGAGGGAAAAAAAGTACGATGCCAGATAAAAGATCGTGAGGCAGATGTAATAAATGTCACACCAGAGTGTTTGGTGTTAACAAACGAAGAAGATGACTACGATGACAAAACGACGAGGATAGTGGGACATTCAACGTTTGGCCGGATACTCTGCGGGGGTGTTTTATTTGTTGGAAATGGACGACGTCCTTTAGATATTAAAGTGCTACATGAAATGGCCATAGAAAGGGTCTAGTGTAGTCGTAGTTTTATAGATAAAAATGCAAGTAATCGATATCTGGGAACAACTTTCAATTACCCACTTTCCTGTGGGTGTCTAATGGTTTTGGGGCGTACTTTAGCAATAGTTAAAGGTTTGTTTAGCTTTGTGGCACACTAAAAAGGGTGATTACATATGTATACGGTTTTTCAAAACTAGTAAGTGAACTTTGGAAGGACAATGGAACTAGAAGATACAATTAAGACTTTTAGAGAAAATTTTGGAAAAATCTTGCAGACATTTTTGAACAACAAAAACGAGTGTTCCTATGTGGGCCAGAGTTTCGAATATTCATCTACAATGTAACACTGTCTAGAGATATACGAGTACGTAGCTGACATCTCAAAGTCAGACTTAGCGCATTTGAAAGTCATATTACAGTCAGAGATATAAAGCAACTTAACATCGTGCTTTGACGTAATATAAAAGTTGTTATATCTAAAGTCAGGAAGCATTTAAGAGCTAAATGCCCTTACTTCGCCGGTTTCCAATCCTTGAAGGTCTCTGCTTTGGACATAGTTGCCTATTTACCTTCTCAATTCAAGCAGTTTTTAGGTGTCATACTAAGGTTTCTGTCATCTAGTAATACTAACTCATATATCAACTTTTTTTTACTGTAAAACTTTCGACGCCTTATATTGTGAATAACAGGATCTAGAATTTGTAGATCATTTTACTGGACTTTTGAGTAAGACATTTAAGCCGCTGATCCAACCAAAGTAGAACCAATAAATCGTCTAGAGCTAATCTTCGTCAAATCTTCACTCAAGTATTCTTTATAAAGTGGGTGAACGATGAGAAGCTTGCTCTTTACGTGGACAGTTGGTGTTGACAAACCTGGACTCTTACCTTTCTAAAACTGCGGTTAGCTACAGGTTTCCACAGCAGCACGTAGGGTGTGAATGGTATCAATGTGGTCAGTTTAGCCCAACAGCTGCATGAATTGTAGCACTAACTTGAAGAATTAGCATAACATGGCAACTTTTCGTTGAAATCCAATGAACACAGTGTGGCAAATAATATCCTGTACTGGCTCTAGAAAACATATTCGAAATACGATTTCTGTTCATTTTTCTGTGTTTTTATTCGAAATATTCTCCTCCCGATTCAATAAATTTGTGGTTGAAATGCTTGCACTAGCTCCTTTGGAGGAACTGAATCCAATGCCCGTGTCGAAGCTGCTTGATTGCTCGGAATGTCGTCAAAAAAGCATCCTTTCAATATCAATTTTGGTAACAACAAGAAGTGGCATAGTGCCAAGTCATATGGATATGGCGGATGATTCAACGCACATACACTTGATTTCAAGCCAAAAATTGACGATTAATGCGTGCTTTGTGCTCAGTGCATTATCGTGCCACAGATACCAACTTTGTTTTGCCCAAATCCTCGTGAAGATTGGATCGAATAGTCTCTTTGTTGATGTTTAAGGCCTCTTCCATCATTCTCAGTGAAGCATTGCGGTCTTTTACACCAAAATCACATACTTTTTGGATCAGTTCAGGAGTTCCGAACCAAAAATGGCCTTCCTGTGTGTTTGTCATTCTTCAGCGTCTCTTTGCCGTCCAAAAAACGTTTACGCCACTCAAAATCAACTGTTCTACTCAAACAATCACCACGGTACACTTATTGCAACAATCGGCATGTTTCTGATGCACTTTAAAGAAGTTTTGCGTGGAATTTAATGCCGCTCTTTGTTCCATGTTAAAATTTAAACATCAAAGCAACAGTAGTTCTGGAAAATTAATTTTTCTGAGTCTTAAATGTCAACCAATTGTCATGAAATTTCGTCAGATAGTGGAGAAAGATTCAACCTTTAAAATGCATGTTCAAATGCAAATACAAAAAGATGGCACACTTAACCAAGTGCTGAGATATAGCTCGTGTCCGGGATATTATTTGACACACTGTCATTTCAAGCCACAAACCCAATCAAACCATCGCTAGACGATAAATGCGAGCATCGAACAGATTAAAGAATGGTTAAATTTGATTTAAGACTTATTGGCTTTTCCAGAAATTTTTGAAGCATTACGAACAGGTCTACATACTCGACTGATGATTTGATGGATGGTCACTGACAAAGCATCACTAACAACTTTCAACATACCTGGAACTTGTCCACCAGAGATGACTGGTCTGCAGATTTCAGGGAATGTTGTCAAGATTTTTCTAGTAAAAAGATTTCCGTTTAAATGATGAGAAGCAGAAGCTGCTTTCCTCTTAGGCTTCAAATGCAAGCTGTTTACTTGCTTGTTGGAGCAGCATTTTTTAGTTGGATAATCTGATTCACTTTGTATTCACATCAATCACCATGTCTTCGGTTTGGTTGAAGGTTCAGATAGAGCGTTTAGTGAATCGTTTGTACTTTTTCATCACTGTGTTTGGTGTAGCGACGAATTAGTCTAGGTTCTATTGACGAAGCCGTAAAAGTCACACTTAAAGGATTTATGTGATTCGTAGGAACACACATTCGAACATGTGTACAAATTAGAATATTTTTTTAAATGCGGTTTACAGAAAGCGATCGCTTCTCACCTCAACGCCGATGACTACTTTCGTTGTATTCTCTGATGTTTTCCTACTATTGGTTGTGTAGTCCAATCATGTCCACATCTCCTGTTTGTTTGAACAGATTGTTGATAGTCTGATAGCCTGAATGGCTTCATAACTTTTCATCCTATCATGCAGGCTTACTTGTTTTTTAGATATTTTCAATGTGATATAAGCAAAAAACAAATCGTTTTGGATTCAAAAATCTGCTAACGTGTTTTTTTTTAACTACTCCTGCGGCAATAGACCTTAGTCCTGAACCCAAAGAATACAAGTAAATTTGTGACGAACAAAAAATCCCTTTCATCATTTCAATAATTTAATTAAAGCAATCTCCATAACTTTTCAATTCATTTCAAGTGCAATAAATAAACTTCTTTTCCCAAACAGCACTCTCGTATCCACATACACTCCACATCTAAGCTCGATGAATCATCCTGTCAGGTCAAACAGCTCCCTTTCAATCCATTTCGCAGACGTTAGCCTGATTTTCATTTCTGCATATTACATCCTTTCTCTACCCTTCTGGCAAATGTACAACTTTAGCTCAATACGAATATATGGACAAAAAAAAGGAGCAGAGCATATTCGGCGCCACAATATCCTCGGTTCCGGAAGCAATAAAATATAACCTGTATGTACCTACTACACGTACATAAAACCAACTCCTCAAACTCCAGCTTCAACAAGCTGGTTTGTGGATTTTTCCTTTTCCTCGTACCAACACCATCGTGAAGATAGAAGATGAAGACGAGAAGAAGAAATCCGCTTTCCCTCTTAAATAATTTAGATAATATCTTGTGACTTATATTCATTTCTTTAATGGTTACGAAGACATACGAGTATGACGTCCCAACCACATACTCGTACATAAACATAATTTAGCCCCAGAGGGCTACTATCCACTACTTACAACTAGCCAGCAGTCTGTCGGTGCCTGCTATTTGTATATTGGCTGATCGATTTCTTTCCCCAGTTCCCACCGTGAATAATATTAAAGTCGCTATCCCATTTTCCTCATTTTATCGTTCTCCAAATGATTCTAGATACATGCCAGGAGTTCCTCCCAAGTATATGTATGTGTACTTTCTTCCTATCCATGTGTCCTTTTTCACTTGGTGAGTGCATTAACGTCTGTTTATTGTGTAATTAAAAACATCCAGGATTTTCGTCCCGCAGGACGATGTCCTAAACAGAGAAAGGAAAGAAGGAGAAACAAATTGATTGGCTTAAATATGTGTTGGTATGCTCCATGTGAGGGTGCCTTTGAAGGAGCAAAAGAGCAATGAACTAAACGAGAGTTTCCTAACCTTTTAGTCGAGTTAAGTAAAAAGGGGCTCCAAGTGGCTCCAACGGGCTTTAACGAGTAACAGCTGTATGTAAAATATGAGAAAAAAAAGGGAAAGTTACACTTGGCTTGCAGCACCCCCCCTTTTCACATAACCACATACATATATATCCAAGGGTGTATTGGTGGATGGATGTATTTGCAAGCACAGGCAATTGTAAATAGGGGAAGAGAAAGACAAAAAGAACCTGTGAGACAGTAAGTTTTCGTCGACGGAAAAAATCGATTAGGGAAGAAATTAACCGAATAAAGGATTACAAATAAAGCACACTAGCCGGAGGGTAATTTGTTGAATTGTAATTAGTTGAGTTCATTAGGCAATTGGTTATCGATAACTACGTGAGTTATTTGCTAAGGTGAATGATGTACATCTTCAGAATAGAAAAAAAAACTTTCCGGCTCTTGATTAGTTTATCCTCTTAGATCAAGGCTGACCTATAGAAGCAGGAAATCAAAAATAGAACATTCTATGAGTGCCATGCATCTACATATTTGCATACGAGTACAAGTATATTCAAATGGATAAACAAATGGCAGCATTTTTTTCAAATGAGTATAATAATGGTCGCCAACTGTGCTTTTTCATGTATGGACCACATCAACACATCGATTGAATATTGATCACCAGTTCGCCCGCCTATTGGCAAAGAATTCATTCAGCTGCTTTGCGAAGACAAAAATTTAACTACTAAGACGGGGAAGGTGATGACACCAAAGATGACTTCTACGAGCTCTTGAACAATACCTACGAGCAATGCTCTAGCTATGATATTAAAATTGTCCTCGGCGGTTTTAATGCAAAGGGGGAGAGGCTATCTTTTTGGTTGTACTGTCGTACGATGCAGCCTGCGCGTCACCATCCCTGATAACGAATTCAGGCTAATCGACTTTGCAGCGGGACGAAACTTGAAGAACTCCTGATCAGTCAACCGTCAACCAAGTTGTCCACATTGCGATCGACGTAAGGCACTCCTCCAGTATAATGTATGTCCAAACGTTCCGAGGGACCAACATCGACTCTGAATATTACCTTGTTGTAGCCACGGTACGGTTGCGGATAGCCCGATTAGCGCCAAGACAAACTAATACTGTAAGGAATTTCGACGTCAGACGCCTACAATTGCAAGAGATCGCCAAATCCTTCTCCGATTGAGTCTCTCTTAGGCTTTTAAGAGGTTACTTGTCGCCAGCATCAAGCAACGAAACCCCTGGTTTAATGTCGGCAAGCACATGCCGATAAGCAAGACGCACTGCAAATCAAGACAAGATCTGCTTACGAGCTCTATGAGCAGAAGAGGAGAGACGAATAACGGCTTTTTAGGTGGGAAAAGAAAGACCATGATAAGCGCGCGGTCGAGAAAATTGAGAGATGCAAGCCCGCAACCGAAGCTTGTAGAGACGAACAAGGTAACATCGTAGTAGATTCGCAGTCGATGCTGAGAATATGGAAAGATTATTTCTGTAGACTGTATAACGGCGATGACGAAACAAATTCCACTCTCAGGCAGATTGAACCTTTCAAGTTGGATGATGTAGACCAACAATTCCGTCTACCCGACCTGGATGAAATGAAGATAGCAATATCTAAGCTGAAGTCCAACAAAGCTGCTGGAGCAGACGGCCTAGTCGGTTCACGGCAGGGGAAATGAAAATGGTAAGGGTGTCTAGTGGAGTCACTAAACGCAATTGCATTAGATCTACGCGTATAAGAGGAAGTCTACATGTAAAGAATTCGGTAGCCGAACAGATTGAGGCGAATAGAATAAGCTGGTATTGGATCAATCGTTAACATGGGAGCGAAATGTGACGACGACGTAAACCACAGAGTGAGTGTGGGATGGATGAAATGGCGGGAAAATTCGGGAATTTTTTGCGACTGAAAATTTCCACTTAAATTAAAGGGGAAACTCTACACCACGGTTGTTAGACCAACTCTTATATACGGTTCACAGTGCTGGACAATGTACGAAGCGTTTAAAAACAAAATGACGGCAGCGGAAATGAAAATGTTAAGGATGTCTAGTGGAGTCACTAAACGCGATTGCATTAGATCTACGCGTATAAGAGGAAGTCTACATATAAAAAATTCGGTAACCGAACAGCTTGAGGCGAATAGAATAAGTTGGTATTGCCACGTTCAAAGAAGATCTGCGGAAAATCCGGTTAAAAAGGCACTATCAACTACGGTCACTCCAACTGTAAGAAAACGAGGTCGGAAAAAGAATTCCTGGATTTCTCAGATGGCAAATGCGCAACAACGTCTGGGGTTAACCACTGAAGCGATCCAGGACCGAGCATTATGTAGACGCGTTCTGCGGTCGGCGACATTAGCCAACCCCATAAGCGGAGCAGCAGCGATGCAGTAGAAATGGGAAACTCGTTACGCATAAGTTCGTATAACGAGGAAAGGGTTAATAAAAGGATAAGAAGAAGAAGAAGAATAAGCTGGTATTGCCACGTTCAAAGAAGATCGGCCGAAAATCCGGTAAAAAAGGCACTAGCAACTACGATCACTCAAACTGTAAGAAAACGAGGTCGGAAAAAGAATTCCTGGATTTCTCGGATGGCAAATGCGTAACAACGCCTGGGTCTTACCATTGAAGCGATCCAGGACCGAGCATTATGTTGATGCGTTCTGCGGTCTGCAACATTAGCCAACCCCATAATTGGAGCAGCAGCGATGCAGTAAAAATGTTAAACTCGTTATGCATAAGTTCGTATAATGAGGAAAGGGTTAATAAAAGGATAAGAAGATGGTCGGACGCAAGTATGCCCGATGAATGAAACCTCAGCATTGTTTGTCCGATCCTCAAGAAAGGAAACCCTCTGAACAGCACGCCAACTACAGAGGCAACAGTCTGGAGCTTATCTGCCGCATTATGTGAACGTCAAAAGCCGTTCGTCAACAACCTCATAGGTCCATATTAGTGTGGCTTCAGGCCGGAAAAGACCACCATTGACCAAATATCAGCACTACGGTAGATCTTGGAGAAAACCCATGTGCTCCAAGTCTATTCGCGTATGACAGCATCTATAGATACGAACTATACAGAGCAATATCTAGTTTCTGCCAAACTCGTCCATCTGCGCAGGATGACGATGGAGAATGCACGCTGCTCCATCAAGGTTGTTAAAGATCTCACCGATATCTTTGATGTCAAAAAAGGATTTACACAAGCCGACGCGCTGTGTTTCGATTTCTTTAGCATCATTCTTGAAGGAATAGTGCAAAACTCGCGCGCAAACACAAGTTGCACGATTTTCGAATCCTTTCCCGAGGGACAGCGCAATAGAAGAAGACGGAGACTCATGTGGCGCACGCAAGTGGAAAAGGACCACAGCCAACTTAGGGTGCGAAACTGGAATATATCGAGCTAGCTAGAGACGCTTGCGGACTAAGGCCCAGGTCCACTCGAGACTGTAGCGCCACCTAAAGTAAGTACGTAAGACGAAGGTTCCCGTTGCCATGCGGGAAGACTCAAATTTGAAGTGGTATGAGACAAAGATGTGTCCTTTCACTGATAATGATTCTGTTAGTAATAAACGATTGAGAGCTTAGCTGTGGTTTGGAGAACCTGAACTACATAAACTTCCAGATTCAACGTCAAACTGTTTACAACTATGTGACGACCACAATAGATTTATGTATCCAATATGATACTTGTAGACGTGGTCAAAAACACAGATGGCTGCTTTGATGACTGACTTCGGGAAACCGAAGAGGAAAAAGGAGCTTAAGAAAAGTCATGCTCGTCTAAGAGATATTTCAATGAAATTAACAATCTTTTAGGAGCGACGCAAAAATTAACAGATCATTGGAAGTCACATTAACTGAAATCAATTAACCTTTTATAAACTTTCCTTCTCACGATGCCTGAACGAAACCAGCAGTAGTTAGTCTCCAAATCCTACAAAATGTCCGGATAAAACCGCCTGTCCAACTGGCAATAAAGCCCATAATAAGAATTTTTTAACGTAAATTAGGGTGATAATAGTTAGCTTATAAACGATCTCACACTCTTAAGGTTCTAAGTTGAATTCAGTCTTTTGTCTATGAGGTGTGTCTGGTCATCTGCACCAGTATCATCGTTGGATACGTAATATGCACGTGCACATAACCCAGAGTCGTCGAGCGGAAATTTTTGATACGAAAATATGTCAAGAAGCTTAAGAGATGATGAAAAGGAAGGGACCATTGATAATGCAGCTTTTCGGAACCATCTACTTAACAGACGAAAACTCGGGCGAGCTCTCACGAATGAATTTATTTAACTTAACCATCCAGCTCTCTATGTACTTTAAGGACAGCGGCTATCAGGGGCAAAAACGCACCAGAGGTGCTTTGAATCCATTTGGATTCAAAAGATCCAAACCGAAAAATAAGGGTTAAGTACTTCACCCATCAATCAAAATACTGACTCAACTCTCTTGTAGAGCATTGAACTTCCAAAGATATCATGACTTTTGCCATCTTTGGGTTAAGGTAAATGTTTTAAGATAATTTATTTGTCCTCTGCATAATCCTAAAATTTTATCTGTGACTTCCATTTCGTCTCCCAGGTAAAGGAGCTCTTGGGTAAATTTAAAATGGCTTTCAAATGGAATATCCTTAAAAACATCAATTTTCATTCCCATGTACCTGAATTGCCCACCCCTTCTGAAAACAAACACAATGACACTGGTACATAGTCGTACTAAAAACAAATACCAGTTTCCGACATAATAACAAAAACCTTACCACATCAGGGTGGATAACAAATTTGGCAATTTACAGAGGTTTAACCTGCCACCCCCGTGTGTCGGCCGGTTGCCGCGTGTATCCGTTGTCGTAGTAGTATTGCCTGACGCCTGTTGCTGTACCGCTGTCACATTTTCCGGTTGCTGCTTTAGTGGATTAGGATTTATTTTGATTACCTTTACCACACGGCCTTTGGTTTTTTTTTTTTTCTTTGGTTATAAAACCAACCCCCAAGATACAGACACAATAAACACACAACACAGTTAGTCACCTGTATAAAATGTAGGGTATACGAGGAGGACTACACGAGACTATTGGAGTTAACCTTCGTTGTCAAGTCGGACGGATTTACTAGGTTTGGAAGGAGTGTTTTTGAAACAACCACAACAACAATTCAAACAAAGGGTTCGTTGATCTAAATTTAACTTTAATGTCATCCTCAAAGGGCTACATAAACTGCCAAACATATGCGCGCCATCCGGGACTTGGTATTCTTTGGCTACACCTATTCACTCATCCATATGCAAAATAAAAAAAGAGCAAATAAGGGCGGAGAAGACTCGTACTCGTACTCGTACTCGTACTCCTACTCGTACTTTGCATGACTTTGCCAAATAAATTGTTTACCTCTGAGATACGAATTTATATGGAAGCGTGCAGTGAAATATCGGGACGTAAATTCACAAACGGAATACGAATCCACAAGGGATGGTGGCTGTGAAAGAAGTGGTATTATCAACCTACAACCTGCAACCTGTAAAAAGGGTTGCGCGCACGAAACAGCCCGGAAATGAAAAATGCAATTTTCGAGGTTTTTCTCTTGCATTTTCGTAGGTTTTTGAATTGTACGAGCATAGCTAGAGTTCGTGAAGTCTGCCAATTTAGGAAATTCACATGCAACGAGTAGGGAATTTTAAAAACTCAATTTTGGCAATGCAACGGGGGTGGTGTCAGACGTGGAAAATTTGACTACAAATGGGTGGGTAAATTTATAAATTTCAACGAAATATTGACTGCATTGGGTGTGGTTGTATAAGAATGAGTTTGTAGGGAACGAATAAAAATACAAAAACCCAGACAACATGGTTGATATGAGTACCCAAGACAATCGAATTGCAGCTGTTATAGTTGCTGAATTAGTCATGTCTGGGGAGTATCAGGACTTTTCGAAATAACTACAAAACTGCTTTTGTAAATATCGCTCTACAGCAACTACCCGATACTCAGTGAAAAGGGCCTTATAACAGGTACGAACCCATACGAAATTTGATTTGGCGATAAACATTTCAGTTGACCTTATGAAAGGTCATAGTCATAGACGCATCACAGTTAAAACCCTACATTGTAATAGTCGAAGATAGTATTGAAGTGGAACTTGGTCTTTTTTCTTTCCGAACGTCTAGAATAGATAGTCCATGGCTGGAGGTTATTTCAAAAAATTCGCAGCATTTCTCAGGGGCTTCACATACTTCGTACCTAGCCTCGTATTCAGGCCTCTACATTTGGTATGTCTGTCTTAAAATTAAATCAAAGTGGCTCAGATGAAACAAAAGCATCGTCTTTGTATGCCTTTTTAATAGAGCTTTAGGGCCAAATCCTTGCAATTGCAATGGAATGGGTGTTCTGTTCCGGCAACGTTCCATGTTCTTCGCCCATTTTACGGTCGCCATAATCGTCCTACTGAGAGGACTGTTCGCAGTGTGGTGAAAACATTTGAGTCCACTGGTTCAGTAAACGATAAACCAACACCCGTACATCGACCATAACGCAAGATCTGCCGAAAGCATTGCCGCTGTCCATACAAGTGTGCAGGAGAATCCGAGGCACTCGATTTCGCATTGCTCACAAGACCACGGCCTTTCGCAGACCACAACTTGGCGAATTTTGCGTCGTGACTTGCGCCTGCACCCGTACAAAGTTCAACTGAACAAGGAGCTGAAAGTAAACGACTATAGACAATGACGTGTATTCGCTGAACGGGCTCTGGCGCAGTTGGAAACTGACCCTAATTTTCATCGAAAAATCATCTTCAGCCATGAGGGCGATTTCTTCATGACTGGGTACGTCAACAACAAACAAAATTGTCGAATTTGGGATGATTACAATCCACACGAGATTCAAGGGCTTCCAATGCATTCCCAAAAAGTCAGTGTTTGGTATGGATTTTGGGCTGGCGGCGTCATCGATCCATAATTCTTTGAGAACGACGTTGGTCAAGCCATCACCGTCAACAGCCAGCGCTATAGGTCAATGATTACTAACTTTGTTTGGCCTGAACTGGATAATATGGACACCAACGACGTGTGGTTTCAATAGGACGGCGCTACGTTCCACGATTCGAGGGCATGGTCATCTCACGTGGAGGTGATGTGAACTAGCCACCGGATCGTGCGATTTCACCCCGTCAGACTTTTTCTTGTGGGGTTTTCTGAAGTCGCAGGTCAATGCGAATAGGCCACAAACTACAGCGGCCCTCAAAGCCAACATAACCCATGTCATCGGTCAAATTCAGCCTGATTTATGCGCTAGAGTCATGGAAAATTAGACATTTCGGATGCGCGTCGGATGTAATGGCATCGATGAGTCTTTCAAACAAAAAAAAATGTCGATGATATTTCAATCGCACTTTGTTTTATTTAAATTTGAAGATAGGAAGCACTAAATGAAAGACTCTCACATGCCACATTTCTAAACGCCGATAGCATCTCTTCTAAACTCTATCTATCTGAGGTTGAAACCTGGGCGTAATTATATTGCAAATAAGGTATTCTGGATGATAACTGGAACCGGCTTGAATTATACGATTGGAAAAAAGTCCTTTGCGAAACAGGAAACACTCTACCCTCAGTCGCTCAGAAAACACACTTTCGACTTGTGGATCGTCAGAGGGCAGTATGATAAGTACGGACTCCAATGATTTTCAACCTAAATCGATTAAGTCTCAGCTAAGGCAATCGGTAGGTCGTTTGTTTATGCTCGTGAGGCATAAGCGGCCAGCGCAACGGGAAATTAATCTTAAATAATTCACTTTCTGTTAACTAAAGCTATTCTCATTCCGGACGGGAGGAAGCTGATCTACACGGTTCTAAACAGCCAATTAAATCCTTTGCGATAGTTCTCTGGTAGAACAGGCTTTCACAAAAATTGTACACATCTTCTTTTAGTGGACTCAGTCAAGACATTATTGCACAGGCGTTTTTTTTATGTGACCAGGGATTGCCTCTGACAGTATAGATATACGGATTTCTGGTGGCAATAAGCTACATTGTGTTAAAAAAGCAACATGAGATGACCAGATGCACTTAAGACCCCGCTGCACCTTCTTACAAGTTTTGAGCTAATTCGAGAATGTATGGCTTTTTTGAAAGAAGGCAGAGGGCTGAATTGATTGAGTCTTGTTCAGGATCAGGGTAGCAAGGTAATCATGCGAATTAAGATTGCCGATCACTTGGCATGACCCTAAGCTACGTTAGCAAGTTCTGCGTCTCCAGTTATGATTTCCATTGACAGTTGACTTTCATGTGTACATGACCGCAGATAACATAACTCTCCAGGATTCCAACAGGATGTCTCTTAGAGGAACTGAAGACTTCTTTCTGGCATCGTAAGAGAGCACTTTACTTTCGCTGTTGTCGCATTCATGTGTTCTAAAGATAACAGAAACAACATATTGTAGTCGAAAAATGACTAACAAATCACAAGTTGACTGCAATGTGTCGTAAGTATGGAGCCTCCATCCGAGTTGCATTTTGCACCAATGTGACAATTATTTGATAATAATTCCTTACAGAGAAGAGAGTGCCAGTGTATGTCAAAATCTATGGCGCGAAGATACTCGTACCTCTGTTGCAAAATATGAGATGCTATGTAATCCTTTGCTTAGGGTGGCAGTAAAATGTGTCGCCTTAGCCAAACATGGCATAGAGCAGTTACAGGTACTATGCAGAAGAGTTAGTATGTAGTCTCCCAGGACTCACGGCCAAAATACTCACCACATGGGACTTGGAAACAACAATTATTGGCCCAAGTCCATTAAGCTATTGGGTGATGTCTCCTTCTCGAGTATATGCAATATATTATGTCTTCAGACATAGGACACAGCTCTGGTATTTTATCTGTAGATAACCAGATTTTTTGTATTGAATTTCCCAGAAGCCAGAAGACCGAAAATCTTGAACGCTTCTTGGTTTCTAATCTTTTCAAGAGAAAAAAATGAAATGATTACATCTTCAGATCCGTGAAAAATATTTCTCAAATTTCACGCTCTCATTGTTCCTTCTACTGCTTGCCTTGTGTCATCTTGTTAGATCAGACAATATAACCACCAACAAAGATTAAATGCACAAAACCCTCAAAACCAACACAGGGGGCTACAGAAACCAAAGAAAGGGAAATCCTTGTTTTTCTCTATGAGTAGTTCTCACATATCCGGATCCTTTGAAGCAAAAAAAAAAAAAAAACTCTCCCATTGGCCTCAATTTCCTTTGCCAATCTTTTGTTCCGTTTTCTAAAATTGGGTTGACATCGCGACACAATGTCTCCTCTGAAAGGAATGAGAGATGTATGAGTATCTGTTTCATATCACCATCAACCTCTTCGCAAGTTCTTGATGATTTGTTGTTCTGCACAATTATGGCATTCGGTTCATCCTTCAAAAACAAAAAGGATTGCATCCTTGTGTTAGCGATTGGTGAACGTAAACAAAACAAAACACAACACAAACAACGAATAAATTTCTTTCAGTCGGAAAGGAAGGAAGGAAGGAGATAAATTCAATTTATCACCGATGACGCCTATCTGTCATGAATTTTAAAGACAGTAGAGGGTTGCCTTTTTATGGTGGCCCATATTCTTTTTTCTGTTAACGTATTCGTAGATATGAGTCATCCTTGTACGTCGTATTACGTAATTGGCATTAAAATGCAAATCGATATACTCGTACGTAGTACTTGAAGTCGTGCATGATGATCTCTGCTGTTTGTTATCCATTTTGAGGACTGAAATATATCAAGGATTCCCTGGGAAGGGTGGCACTAAAGATGATTTACGAATATTGGGGGGTAAACAATTTTTTCAATTGCATGCTTTTAGGTTAACTCGTTGTTTATCCTTGTGACGCAGTGTCCCTTTTAGGTGGATGAGGATTGAATTTACGATGAAACGTTGAGTGAGATTGGATATAGGGCACCCTGGAAAACAAAACAAGTAAATAGATCACGGCTCTTTTAAGAAGTGGTAACGCCTTGGTTTTAATTTAACGGTTTTCTATAAAATCGGTCTTTTTCTTGATGTTTTTATTTTTCAAAAGAATTTAAAATCAACAACCACCAATAAAGATGAGGCGCGTACGAGTCGAGTACTGTGGAAGCGATAGACTAAAAAATGGATTCAAAAGGTACTCCTCCCTTTTCAAATAATGGTGTAAAAATGGCCATAGATACTTCATTTTTAGCATAAGATGAAACCTACATAGTTATGATAGTTACGAAACAAAAGGTCTCTGGCCCAACAGAAATTCTACTAAAAATCGCACCTCTGGACATAAACATAATAAAAAATAAAATTGAACCAACCGAACCACTCGCCCGGTTCATGACCATTACGCACAGAAAACAATTGGGACTTCTTAGAATTAAGACCACAGAAGGCTCTACTCGATCCTGACAAGAAAATGCTGAGACTTCCTCACAACATCTTCAGTTAGCCGTGTTCAATACAGAGTGAAACTGCTAATGGCGATACCATTATATACGAGTATCTATTGTAGAAGATATCAATTTTATTGGGACATGTGTTGCAAAAAGGAAACGATATTTTTGAACTACAATATACTCGTATACCACCAACCGTCGTATCGTTAGAAGGCGTTGCTTTATTTTAAGCGATGTGCAGCATAGCTAGTAAGCGCTTCACGAAACTTATCATATCCTTCACGAACTCACGTATTGACACCTTTGAATTTAATTTGTGAACGCACTCTTTCATTAATCATCAAACTGTCACTGTTAAATTATTCAGTAAACTCAACATTTTCATCATGGTAAAGTACACGAACGAGCAACGTCTGCAAATTATAAAAATTTTCTACCGAAATTCGGAGTCGGTGACTGCAACTTTAAGAGCGTTAATTCTAATTTTCGGTCGTAATTCTCGCTCTAGTAGACAGGCAATAACAATTTTTGTGGAAAAATTTGAGTCTACATATTCGTTGTGTGATATTGCCGTGTCAGTGAGAGAACGGATTGGTCGAAGTGTCGAAAATATCGCTGCCGTTCAGGCGTCCGTAGCAAACGATCCAAATCAGTCAATTCCACGGCGTTCTCAAGAATTGGGCATCGCTCAGACCACATTATGGCGTATTTTGTGTAAGGATCTTGGTTTACACCAATACAAGATCAAGCTGACTCAAGAATTGAAGCCGATGTACCATTTGAAGCTACGCACGTTCTCCGATTGGGTTCTGGAGAAGATGCGCCTGTTATCTTAAGAAATGGGACAGTCGATTGGCCGCCTCGTTCGTGCGATTTAACGTCGCTTGACTATTTTCTGTGGAGCTACGTTAAGTCATTGGTTTATGCCAACAAGCCGACGACGTTGGAAGAGCTCAGAGCCAACATTGAACGCGAAATAGCGGCCGCTTCGGCCGAAATGTGTGGCCGAGTCGTTGAAAATTGGGTCCAATGAATCAACCGCTGCAAACGTGCCCGCGGGCCATATGAACGAAGTCGAGTTCCATTCATAAATGTTTTGATTGTTTTTGAAATATCTCAAATGGTTTGCGTTTTATTTAAAAAAAAAAAAGTTGTCAAGTCCTTATTGGAAAACCCTGTACAATTCGTGGGCAACTAATCGGTTTTCTGCGTACCACATCTATCCCGAAAATATTGTCCGTAGATTTCGACCATTCAGGCTGTGTATTTTTGCTTTTAAGCAACTTTCTAACTCCATATGTAGATCGCCTGATGACCGTACCTTGATGAATGTTACGGTTTAAGGTTTGAAGCAGCAAAATGGTACTTAAGAAAATTAAGACAATATTTTGGATTACAAGTACCAGACAAGAGATCAGTAATGAAAAAAAGTATCGGAGACAGATCCGATCCCTGGGGCACGCCAGGATTTATTTTGTAGATTTCATACTTGAAACCTCCCAGAATAGCATTAACATAGCAAAGCATGGGAGGTTATTTTTATTCCGTTCAGGAAGAGATTTATTGATCCTAAGTGCACTTAATTTTGACAGAAGAGCATTTGTCATCGAATGTCTCAAAACTCTGTCAAATCCAATCAGCTCCTTCAAACCAAAAATAAACCGAGTGCTACAACAGATACAGATATTGCTAATTGTTATGTTTCATATTGGCTGATCTTAGTTCGATACTTTTCTAGGGACTATGCTACTGAACATAGTAGCTGTGCTCTCTATCGGATCTTCTGTCAGGAGCTTCCTGGTATTTCTGAAAATTCCGCAATTCTGCGCCTCTGTTTCGGTAGCAAAAGAAATAAATACTCTCGGAGAAAAAAAGATCTTTCATATATGGTTTTGGAGTATCTATGCTTTTCCTCTGCTCTCACAACGGTAAGGACTTTGTTAGTTGTTTATTATAATAAAAGTAATGCCGGCCTAAAATAAGGCTGAAATGTTTTGGAGGGTATCACCCATCGATCAGTCCTAAAATTTTAGTAATAGCTTCAGTTATTACATGGGTCATGATAAGCATGTCTCTAGCTCTTAATCCACATTTTCATCCTTTTCGATTCCCTGGTGACAGAGTTATTCGTACCGAAACCCTGGCCTCATTTTCAACCATATAAAACCATCCCATTCCTTCCTTTGGTATTTCCTACCTATCCGCACGTGTGGGCAGTCGATTAACTATTCATGGAAAAAAAAACTCTCTCTATTAATAATAAACCTATCAATTTCCTGGCTTTATATAGAATGTCCTGCGTGTGGAAAGGTTGGATACTCGTATGTTTGATATTTTTTTCCGTTTGTGAATGAAACCGGCGAGAAAATACGGAAGCATGCCACATACTACAAAAATGTATTTATACAACTTGGAGGCATGCATTCTCTATGTAACTCTCATTCATTAGTAGTAAAAGCCCACACTATTCCGACATGGTGTTACAATACACAGGACATTGTCGCTCAATGGTATAGACCAAGAGATTCTAACTTGAACATCCACCCAACTGGCGCAATGGCAAAACTTTGCCATTCTGACGTCTCCGGTGTACTCCTCTTTGTCTACATGACTGGAATTCCGATGTGAATTATATTTCAGGCCGCACATTGTTCACATTTTATGGAGGTGGAATAATGTCATGCTGACTCTTTAAAGGAAACAACTTCCAAACTCCATCCGGCTGCTGTGTTATCCTTCAACTATGGAGAGTAGTGAGTACTTTCCTGCCTTTAGAGTCAGATTCCTGAGTTCTGAGTCCTGTGTACTGAGTTCTCAGTACTGAGCACTGAATACTGTGTGTTGCGGGGGTAAAGGTGTGGTATTATTGTAGATTTTTTTCTTTTCATTTTTCTAGCTTTTTCGCGAATTCATTTTTATTTCTACTTTTATTCGGCATTCCTTTGTGGTGGAGTGCCTTTTTTACTATATACTCACGAAACAAGGGATGAGTGAGTACGAGTATTTTCTGCTGCAAAAATTCATAAGCCACATACTGGTACGTACTCGTATGCATATCAGCAGCGAGGGAATAAGTCACATTTGAGATGCAAATAGGGGATAAGGAATCTTTTCCTCAGAACAGGGACTGCAATTGGGTTTACAATTGGAACTGGATCTAGATCTGGATCTTATGGAATTTCTTAAACAAAGCTACTTTAAAATGTCCTCACTTCTGTTACGTATACTCTCTTTCTCTTTTACGTTTTGGTTGAAAGTTTTTTTTGTATCTTTCGAATAGCTCAGTGTTGGAGGGAATTGGAATTCTTTCCTCGATGCTGTTGCCACAACATTCTTCATTAATCAAAAAGTTCTTTCGTACTCAAACTCGTACTCGCAGTTCGTACGAATACACAGATGTCAGTTGAATTAATAAATTGCGGAGGGAGCAACGGAGAGGGGAGGTGGATTTTTTTTTGTAGAATTTTGTCGAAATTTGTAACTAGCGCTTAATTAAGCGTATACAAGGGTAATGGCATGACGTTTATTTTTTCTTAAACTTTCCACATGAAAAGTTTTAAAATGTCTCAAGGATCATTATGAGGATTGTTGGGAAACTCCCTGTCTGTATAGTTGTGAGGCATACTTTCCCTTAGTTTCAAATAGTTTTAAGATCACGAATGTCGAAAGTAGTACGAATACATGGGGTGTCATTTAAAATTTAACTACACTCATTTATGAGCACATTTAGATGATTAAAAGTATCTGGAATGAACAGTTCTTAACTTTCAAAGACATTAAAACCGAAATGAAATGAATTTCCAAAAGTTCCCACCAGATTTGGCTGATTTAACGCAACGATATTGGAAAAGATCAGAAAAGTCAATGATTTGGCAACAAGCGGACTTTAAACTTTATTTCAGCAAGTTGGGCACATATTGTA
The DNA here is from genome assembly GCA_928272305.1 of Volucella inflata. Lineage (NCBI taxonomy): Eukaryota > Metazoa > Arthropoda > Insecta > Diptera > Syrphidae > Volucella > Volucella inflata. The sequence goes on along the minus strand of OV743717.1, from coordinate 3,774,803 downwards.
CTTCTGCTGAGCAATCCACTTTCGCACTGTGTAGTGGAACGAACCCGCCGAAAAAGAGACAGATGCACATCATATTTTGAAGATATTTGATAGATTTGAAAAAAAATGCTGGTGTGCCACAAGGTTCCCTTCTATCTCACATACTATTTATGCAATATCTACAACAAAAAATAGGATGAAAAATCTTAATTTGTTCAACAAATTTTTTCCAGTTATTTAAGACAAAATATACAAAATCTCTAGCTGTTGTTTTAAGATAGAACCCTTACCCTCTACAAGGCCGTTCTGCCGTAATGCATTCAGAGATTCATCGAGCCGGCGCAGTGGGGTTTAATTGTTGGTCACTGTAGTCGTTGTATTCAATTTCTATTGGCTAACTTTTGTAACTTAATTCTATTTACTGACTATGCGAATAAAGCAGAATGTTTTTACAATATCCAAGCTCCTGCGCTTTACTTTTTCTTTGATACCTACTTTGTGCTCAATTGCCTTTCTATCTCAAATATTATCAGGGTTGAGTGAACTTTTAAGGATGGAACAGCGCGCATTCTCCATTGGAATCGTGTAAAATGATTCGAAGACATGGATTCCTCATTTTAAGGGTGACCAGATAGCAATGATAATTTTCCAATTTTAATGCTTTAGCAGCTGTCAAACTTAATAATGACATCCAGATGTCAAAATATGCAGTAAGGTTTGCCATTTCATCATGCGTCGTTTTACGCTTGCCGAACGTGCGGAAATAATCAAATAATACTATCGAAATTTCGGCCCGGTTATAAATACACAACGTAAATTTCAGCTGTGTCAACAAAATTGCCATTATTAGAGCAAACACAATGCACAAGGGTTCCGCCAAAGATTGATTGTTTGGTGTGATTTATAGCATGGAGGCAATATCGGATTTTATTTCTTGAATTGGGGAATCAGTGAACTGACTTTCTGTGGTCAATGCTCGACAAAATTGATAGATCCGAGCTGTGATTCCAACAAGATAACGCTACAGCCATACAAGCGACGCAACGCCCGAAGTTGTGAAGAAGAAATTTGGCGACTGAATCATCTCATGGCGAGCGATCATCAATTGGCCGTTGCGATCATGCAATTTGACACCACTCGATTATTTTTTCTGGCGCTACATGAAGTCCTAAATCTAAGCCAACCACTTTGGACGGGCTCGATGGCAACATTCAATACCCTGATGTCAGAATAACGCCGCACATATCTTGCTACGAGCACTTGTTACATCACGATAAAGACATATGGTATTTTGAGCCTACTCGAAAATACCGTGATTCTTTCTTAAGCTGTACAACCTGACGTTTTAAGGGTTTTATTTCCTAGCCATTACAACATTCAGACATTAAAAATCAACCTAAATTGGTTTCTCGGTTTTTCCTTCGTTATTTTGTTTTTATCTTTCTGGAATGTGTACATTCTTATAGTATATGGTTATTAAAGAAGAGAGATACATTGAAAGCGCCAAACACTTTATCTGCTGGTACTAATGTTAGAAAAGGAATATCCAAACAAATCAGTGATCCATCACCCTGTTTGTCTGTTCAACAAGTTACCGATTCTACAGCTAAGAATTTGGAATAGATTTCTGTCAGCAATATAAACACCATCGGCGCGATTTTGGGACTGTTTTCAATGTCAACTCACTTGGTACTAATAAGACCTAGAGATAGTATAGAACGTAAAGAATTTCTGCATTACGAAAGTCTGATCGCAAAAAACAACAATTGTAAAGCTCGCGGAAACATGAACTCAAGAGTTGAAGAACATCGCTGTTATTTAGTTTTAAAAGGTACGTACCAAAGAATTGTTTAGGCCATCTATTGGCACTTGTGTGCGTCAGAAAGACAGATCCTTCATTGATGTAGTGTAATGTAATTTCATGACATTTTGACGAATAGAAGCGGAGTTATTGCGTTTGAAGTGGCACTTTGTTTGCTTGTGATATACATTGACTGACGACAAAAAATTGCTTAGAATACAACATTTGAAACCGACAGCAAGGAGGCAAAAAAGCACAAAAACTGTACTCAAAACATTTTGTCTGGTGTTTCCTCAAAATGCTGAGTGGAAGACGACAAATGATCCTTGACATGCTTTTGCGATTCCATGGGTTTTTTCCACAAGGAATTCATTTCACCGAGCCAACTAGTCAATGCACAATTCAATCTTGGTGTTTAAAAGCGTTCGGTGCATTTTATTCGACCAAAGTAGTTGGCGTTTGTTGCACGATACTGAGCCTCTTGATGATTGACACTTGTGACCGATTTGTTGGATAAATATAGCATTCTAACTATTAACTACTTCACGATGTGGTACTGCGCGACTATTACCTTGTTAACCTATGTTTCAAATGTAAATATTCACTTCTCAATGTACTTTAGAAATAATGCTTATCAAAGACGCCAATCTGTTTACGGGGTACGACAATCTCTAACCGTTGTATCTTTGAATTTTATCCAACCGAACCAAACGTTAAAACTGCAAGTTATCTACGAACGACACCTAGTCCGAAGTTCGAAAATTCCATAGCTATGTTTATCAAATGTTAAATTCAAAAGTTCTATATATCGACAGATGAGAATGAGGCTACTAGTTCCATTATCTTTTACTTTACTCTGGCAAAAATCGGAGCAAATACAAGATTGCGTCGAAGAAAAAATCACTAGACTAGGTATGGACAGTGTGAGTGGATAAGGTGCACCAACCTTGGACAAAGTAAGTTGTAGAAAAATGTGCTAAAACATATAAAGATATGTGGTTTTACTCACTGTGTTCAATAGATAACATCAGACCTTCGTCAACAGTATCTTAGGCATATAGACGAAAAGGTTAGTATTTGTAGCAAACTCACCAAGACAACGTCCAAATTGACTATTTGAAGCAAAAAACTGTCGCTAAGTTTTAGCCGGTATGAAAACGACAGATCTCATTCGTCTAACAAAGAGGTTTAAGCCGAAAAAGACTACCTTAACACCGAACTAGTACTAAGGCCAAAAGCTGTTGCATCGAATTTGGTAAGATTAACCGACAAAGTAATGTATAATCAAGATCAACATCAGGATCAACAAACAGACAGCTGGTTTCTAACGCCACGAAGGTCTTAAAAAATCGATGCGCAATTTATATGAACAGAAGTATGCAAATGAAACTTTTTTTCGAAATACATCCGGCTATAGTTTTGTGATAAAGTAAGCAATCACCTGATGATTTGCGTGTATCCCATAAGCCTTGGAATAGCTAGTGGCATGCTTATTATATACAATAATCAGGAAACCTTGACTATCTAGGAAAGTGGTACTGGTGTTCTATGAAGTATCGAATCGACTTTGTGAGCTACAATCACTTTTCCAATTGAAACTATTTCAAGCCTCGCCCAACTAGCACCCTTGGATTCAGGAAGATAGCGGTCAATACTGTCCTTGAAAAAAGACAGGTGTTTTAGGTAAGTGCGTCTTCTCTAACAAAAGACTGAAATACAAACGCATTTCACGAAAACCCCGGTAATTTCATCAAATCTATTATACTCGTGTATAGCTATACCCGACTTTGGTCCCTTTCAGAAGGCCTTGAGTTCTACTTCTATAATGCCAATTCATTGCACTTCTTCTTCTGGCTTGCGTCTGAAGGGAGATCTTATTTACACGCGGAAGAATTTTTTAGTATTTAACAGAAATGACCCGATAGACTTCCATGCAACAGATTTATGTGCTCTCAAAACTAAGGAAATTCAAATCGATTAACATCAAGCCACGAAACAGTTTAAATCTTGAACTCAATCTGTCTCGTGTTCCCTACCCTATCTGGAATCAATGATTTGGTTCATTTAATTTGAATCAGGATTCCGAAATCATTCCACCATTAGTGGTTCTCGTATCTATGGATACAGTGCAACCAGACTTTTCGTGGCTGTATGCACCAGAGGATAAAGCAAAATATGTTCAACACAAATAGAATCAAATTTTAATGCATTGAGCAGCATCCTCTTAAGGACCTACGAATAGTCGTTATCCTACCCTAACCATCCATTAAAACGAAAAACGAAATGAGAAAAAAAACCTCTATAAGCACATTGCCATTTTTTACCATTCAATTATAATCCTTCCACCTCCTTCTGCGGGTTTGGTATTGGGGGTTAGATAGAAGCGTACGTTTCTAGTCCTTAGGATGGCAAAGTTTAAATTCCACTACCAATGTTTGCATCCTATATCCAGTGTGACTCTGTGACTCCTTTGTCGACGAGGACGATGAGGCCAACTTGCATTCGAATTGGACGACTAGGTAGGTACGATGGTAGGTGGCTTGGATGCTTTTGTGTGTTTTTGGGTGAATGCACTCTTTCAAAAAGAGTCACTTGCACAAATCCATAAAAACGGATAGTTTTCAACTTACAAACTAATTTCTATTTGTGTATATTTATATATATGTGTATTGGTTAGTACGTATCACAGTTACAATCCAGGAAGATACAAAACGAGAAATAAAAAATAACACGAAGTTAAAGCACTTGAGCACATAAGCACACGTATTTGCGGTATATTTCAACACTTGGGAGCGATTTATTATTTTTGAAAAATTTAAAAAAATTTTTATTTTACACATTAAACACATAAATTCTGTTAAAAGCGCGGGGGTCGTATAATATTAATAATAGTAGTAATAGTAATAGTAATAATTCTTGCCTTGGGCAAAGAGCGTAACACTATGCAATGACAAAGCTATCTAAAGTATCTAAAGCACTATACGGGCACAACAATTATATCTGAAGGAAAGCTAGCGAAAGTAAAGACGTTTTACTTTTCTTTTTTTAAATACATATACTCGTATAACGGTAATTGTAATGGAAAAATTGGAAAAATTGGAAAAATTGGAAATTTCTGGGGCACTTTAAGTTTGGTCCTTTCTTTTTTGGGTGAAATTTGTTAGACTTGATCTCTCTCGCTTATTCTTATGAAAGGATTCAAATATTGGTCAATAGCCACCCTGGTGGTTCTCCAGTGTGTCTTTTATGTTCACTACAATAAAATTGGTCATTGATTCTTCTTTTGTTTTTTTGTTTTTTTTTTTTTTATTATTCTTAAACACTTCGAGAGACTCTAACACTGAATCGGAATAAAAGCGGAGAGACGATTAATAAATTTGCGACCGTTCCGCCCGATCGACAGACTACATTTTGGGGTGGTTTCCTTTCTGGAAAAAATTATTGTCATAAAAAAATTTGTATATCCATGGTAGACTGTGGTGAAATACTTCCGTATATATTGTCAATTTAAAGAGAACCAGAGGGAAGAGAATTTCGAGGTGAGTTTGTGGGGGAAAGTTCAAGTGGATTCCAGCTTTCTGGTGAGCTTTGAATACAGAGACATCTAGGGGGAAACCAAAGCGACACTGAAAGGTGTTCTGCATTTTAAAATTGAACAAGTGATTATTGTTTAGGGAGTTCGTACCTGTACTTGCTCGAGAGGTCGTTAACTAAAGTTCAAAGGTCAGGTTTAGAGATTTTTGCTGGTCTTTCTGTTTGTTATATGTAAATACACGTTAGCAGCGATGTTGTATAGCGGTATGGCTCCAGGGGATACAGTAACCATGTCATCACGTAAAAAGTGAATTAAGTATTTCCAAGAAACCGACGTATTGTAGTAAAGGAGGTATGTCGTTTATTTACTGTGCTTGTGGACAGAGTAATTGGAGCGTATGTAATTAGGATGCAGGTTAAGTTCACTTAAACACAATTTGTTGAATGGTAAGTTGACAATTAAGGAGGCAATAAACAACAAAGACGATGTCTTCTAAAAGGACTACGATGCCGATGCTTTAAAACGTTTGCATGCTATTGGATTTTTCCGCTGCCATGAAAAAAAATTCTAAACCCTCCTATCCAAGTTCCCCAATAATCAAAGCTTCAATAACACATTCAACCTTCAGTCTTTGTCTTTAAAAGAGCATCTGCATGTTTCCTACAAATTACCTCCAGTGTGCTTTCATCGTACGTAAAGGCCACAGAATTTTGCCATCGACTCTGTTTATAAAAACAGTTCCAATGATCACAGATTTAGTCAGCCACAAAGTCAGCTTGAGTCTTTCAATTTCTGGCAAATTAACGAATCGCCTTCTTAAGGATTTCAGAGTGACCAAGAACCAATACAAGACAGTGAATTGTGCCCGACTTTTCGGACCTTGAATTCTTGCATTATTTTGGAAACGATCGCAGAATGAGCTGAGAAACTTGTTACAATGTTATCGCTCTTTCTGGCGAAGTCCAATAGGCATTTATCAGTGCATTGAACGAGAAAGTGAGTGTACTATCCACGATTAAATTCAGATATTTTTATTCATTTGAGGATAAAGTCATGGCGGTTTTTAACACCAGATGAGCCGTAGTGGTTGCGAAACAGTGATTAAGTGCATTGATTGCCAAGTAAGCTCTGGGTTCGATTCCTAATCCACACACCTAAAAGCAGAATATAATTTTTTTTTGACATCTCCATTCTGTTAGGCATCAAAATATATGTAAACAGGAAAATATTCAGTTTCAAACATATTTAACTGGTTCCAGATACTGGCTCCTAATAGATACTAGTTACATAGCAGGCGGTGATTTGGAAGGGACCATTCACAAAATTAACAGCAAAATTGGATAGGCAGTATGAGGACCTTATTGCGCTTACGAGATTACTTCGGGCTTACATACTTAAGTGGGGCTACAGTCTGTGTGGATCGGGGTACCAGCCAAAATACGTCTCCAGCGAGCGCAGTGTTTTGCTAGCTGACTGGAGTTGCACACACGAAGTTTGATTAGATTATTCTTTAGCACCTTGTCCCCCTGGGTCGATTTGTCGAAAACTAGGCATCTTTGTTGTCTGTGTTGTTTCTGATGAGACCGGCATCGCTGCACAGCCCTTTCACTTTGCTGTTTAACGTCTTCTTTCCTCGCCATTGATGCAAATGGGACCGAAAGATACCCAAAGAGCATTTTTATCTGTTTTTGTCAATATTCAAGCTTCAGCGCTCTATAGAAACATATATAATAGTGCGGTTTTAAGTCATTGAACAGGTGGTGATTTGGATTTGTTGGGGTTTCTCTTAGATCTGCCATTCGATCTATGGCGTTTGAAGAGTTTTAGCAGTTCACAAACGTCAGACAGGACTCTGCCAGGATTCTAATAAATGTTAAGAAGACTTATTCCCCTGAGTCGGCGGAGTGGACTCACTTTCTTTAGGATCGGACAAATTATGCAGAGGTTCCATTCGTCGGACATACTTTCATCCACCCAGATTAAAAAAAAATAGGTTGGTATGCTCTCTATTCAATCAGCAGTTCTGCAGTTAAGTTATCGGGTCCAGCAGCTTTGTTCGATTTAAGTCCTGGCTTCACTTTGATCGGTAAGTGCTTGAATTGTTAATTTCTGATCATAATTCGTCTGATAGCACACTTTCAAGGCCTCGATCGAACGATTTTCGTGATATTTACTTTTTGTTCTAAACGGGCCATCTTCCCTTCTCTTCTGTTCGTAGAGCTTGCAACTCCCTTAATTTTTGTGCCGGTGCCACTCTATGACTTCGATGATGCATTTCACCACAGAACTAGGAATGGTTGAAAACAAGGGTGTTTTAAGGTGATGTCACATGCTTTCTACATTCGATGCTGGCGGCATAGGACTACTCAGCAGATTAAAGGAAACTTAACCAGAACAGACTCTGGCGGTCTCTGGTCACAGTCACTGTTTCCTCAACATGATTCATTAGCTTTAGGCTATTACTAATACCGGATTCGCATGCATCTGTGCTAAAACGTGGTATTGATCCGAGTCAATGTACGCTGTTCAATAATCAATTTGGTCGACGGTTTGTTAATCGCTTCCCAGCCAGGTGTTTTCATGGATGTTAATGTATGGAAATCGTTTACTAGTTATAGTTACATTGCCCTAAAATCAGTAAATCTGTAATCGTTTCCGGATGTGATGTTGTAGAGGTTGGACTGTTCAACCGTATTACAAAAGATGCCCACCTTGTGCAATTTGGCATTAAAACCGTCATAGTTAGGTCATTGCCTGTAGTTTTGGTCGAGAAGCTCATAAAAGCAGTTTTTGGAAAGGGGTGCTTCCTCTCCTTCGGGACGCGGCCGTTTATGAAGATTATGTTGGCGAATTTACCAATTGTGGGAATTGTCCTCAGACGGTTAGTTACATGCATAAACCCACGACTTCCTCCCTTGTCTTGATCTCACAGCGAATCTGAATCGAGTAAGCGTGCCGCGCTGGCTGTTTACAACAGGGTTGTAAGCCCTATCATAGCATAGGGCAATATAATGCTACAGATCATAACCCATCCTTACAACTAATACATCCTAAACAAAGATATAATAATAAAGATTATTGTGCGGAATGGCACTAAATTATCCTAAGAGCGTATGAATGCCCACCTAGCTTTCCACTTCCCATAGCCCAGTATCCTTCATAATCCTCCAAAACTTGCTATCATACATCTTTTCTATTATAATCTATCCAAATCTCTTCTTTATCTTTTTAACTTAATCTATACCATTATTCAAAGCTTCTTTACTCACTCGTGTGCGTTCGCATAATCAGGTTATCAAAAGAAGAATTCCTGTACTCAGTGTCCTGACCTTTGACAATCATTTGAGCACAACGAAAAAAAAAAAAAACAATTTATAACATGACAAATCCAAAATACGAATATTATCCTCCACAACAGGATACAACGGGATACGGGTACTTTAATCAAAGTATTCAGCTTTAATCTCAAGTATTTACACATTCACCACGTTTAAAACAAGGCATGCGCACTTAATCCCACCACTAAAGTCCTTCTTCGTCCTTTTATTCCGGTGTTTCAGTACCGTCACCGTCATCCAAGACAGAGAAGCGCAACAAATGATTTGTATTCATACCCCTGGCAGTTGGGAAAGAATTTTCTCTTTGATTTTACCATTAGATGCGAGTATCTACAAGTTCTACTGTACTCATTTAAGAGTGCACAATACTATGATTATCGACAAGCAATCCTTGAAAACCTCAAAAATTATACTTAGGCGCATCCCCCTTAAGTGTCAGTAAGTTGACTCTGGAGTTATAGTGGCAGCATGCAAATTGTACAGGTTCAGCCACACTACCATGTGAGGAGGTAGACTTAAGACTCCCAAATCGTGGTCGCCTGGAGCGCCTTCTAGCCAACACATAATGTTGAAACATGAAACAAGATCCCAGACCCAAAACTAAGACTTGCTAGAAGCTATCGAGCGTAGGATGTTTATCAGCGCGACATGACATACGATTGTTTTAAAAAAAATAAAAAAATTCCCTGCAACAAGTCCAAATCCATGAGACAGCGGTAGTCAGAGGGTTGTACAGATACGAACATAAATGCTGGATAGTCGTATCCATGAATGGAGATGAAAAAAAAAAATTCAACGTCGGTCGTCTGAAAAATTATTTCCCAATAATTTGCGTTGGTGGAGTGGTTCGCTTTGGAGCGACTTGACAGTTTGTTGGTCGAAAATGGATACATTGGCGGATTTGTGTGCGTTGTGCAAGCGTTATAATTGCACAGAGAATGGTGCATTTAAAGTGGCATTTTGTGTGGATGAATAAATTGTGGGTTCAGCAAGTGCGATTTATCGGTTGGATAGCCTTTTGTGGATGTGGATACAGGTTGCAGGTGAGTCAAAGACTAATCGCTTGTTGACAAACATTTCGCAGGTTAAACGCAGAAAAACATTTTAAGAGTTCAGTTCGAAAGGGAAGTATTTCAGGGTTTCTGACACATCACCGTTCGTTTTAAAGTTTTTTCGTGTCATAAATAAGTTAGGGCTCACGAGTCTTATGATGATTTTAATTGTTTAGATGTTACAGCAAGATAATGGAAGGACTTCTAGAGAAGACGTCATAAGAATATACTGTCTCCATCTTCATGGGTTTTGTATCGAATTCAAAGGAGCAGTCAATGCGTAGGAACGAGTCTACCTCTGAGACTGTTCATAACATTACCCTTTATAGCCAGAAATCGGCAGCCCATCTATCATCTTTTCCTCTCAGCCTGAAATATTGCAGTTTCCATCCCGCTCCATTGTGAAGAGGAATATTTCCTGAAAGTGCATAATATTTGCTCTGCTTTCCTGTTTATCGTTCGGCAAAGGAAAACTGCCAGAGTCAGTGTTTTGGTCGTTTTGGATCATGTACTTCATCTAACGAATAAGAAATGAGTTCGATTTGACAAATTAAAGTTACAGCGACTTGCCAAAGTAAGTTTTCGTCGAATGCAAACTTGAGAATTATTCGTGGAGTTGACAAACGCTCCTTTATTTGTTGACGGTTTGATCTTAGTTTTTCCTCATTTTCTATAACATTTATTGAATTTAGTACATCCCGGGGTAACACATAGTAGTACAAGTACTAATGTATCTTGCGCGTTATTTTATCTCAGCTTTAGGCTTGAGAGTTACAGCTTGGCCGGATAATTTTGCAGAATTTTGAATTAAGCCATCGTACTGAAAAATTCAAGACAACGTATTCTATGCCTTGCAACATAAGTCAATGAATAGGTGGTGAGTGTCGGCTTGAAACTTGTTGGCATTTTCCAGGATTTGTCTCAGCTTGAAAAGTTGGTACTTGCCGATTTTTGTCTTACGTATAAGTTGTTGCTTCGTCCTTATAATGATATGCCAACCACTTATTCATATGTATCGTTAATTGATTAGTACAAAAGTTTTCCTTCACTGTTTCGGAGAGCGCTCCTTCTGACTTGTTATAGCTTGGCTTTCCTGTTGAATCCCTGATGAAAGCACTACCAGGTCTATTCTCCCACTCATCTATTCTTTGTAGTCCCTTTACATCATCTCAGTCCAAAGTTCATAACAGTCCAGCAGAGAATTTTTAAGGGAAATAACTGTTCAAAGCTATGGAATGAGAAGTAGCAGATGAGCATACAACAATCTACAATAATTCACCATACACTTGGCATCACAAACCAAATCGTAGATAGAGTTCCTTTAATAAGAAGTTAAAAAGAAACGCCAAACAACGATGCCAAGTGTCGAAAGGTCTTCGCCCGGGCGCCACTTAACAGAACAAGCAAAACACTCCAAGAATTTCTTTAAATATTCTCTGATCTCATGCATAAGTATGCTACTAAGTCGACATCATGGTGGCATAACCACTTTCCAACGTCACATCTCCAGGAAAAAAATTCCAATATATCCCCGAATGGCATAGCCAAAAAGTAAACACACAACCGGCACGGCGACGACAAGCAAATAAAAATAAAAATAAAAAATCTCACCACCACACCTTAATAGAAATCAAATTAATTGCCTCAATTATTGCGACGACCTGACACAATCCCATTATAGGAGTACATGTCGTGCACAATTATTCACTGCCACTTACAAATTAAACAAGTGAAACGTCCCCTCAGGTTATTGCCTTCGTCGTCTTCCCCACGAATCCAATGGAGATTAAAGGCGTCGAAATGGGGTTAAGGGGATGGAGATTTAAGGTTAAAACACATAAGGTGCGATGGTGCGCGCGAAAAACTCCAAGCCCCCCAAGCAAATATAATTTTCCATTCAACTTTTATGGGAGAAAAAAATAAATAAACCGAAAATTAATTTTCCTCATTTCCCTTCATGCATTGGTGGGATAGCAGTAGCAGTGGTTGAAATGTTGTGAATGTTGGTAACGATACAGGATAAGGCGAAATTCAACATATCAGCTCTTAATCTGAATGAGTCCTTGTGTACATCATTACAATTTTTTACAGAATAAAACATCTGCAAATGAGCTACGAACAATATTGAGAATGCAATAAATAAAATGCGCCCAAAACGATGACTGCCGGTTTCGCAAGTGTTGCAAACTACACACTTCCATTCAGGCAGAGATACGAATATGAGTGTACTGTTGCAAATTTAGATACGAATTCAGTTTGTGCAATCAAATGCAATTCAAGTTCGCCCACCGTCCGTTGGGTTAAGAAGTTTCTACTGCACAGGTGACGGTGGCGGTGATTTTGCATGGAATAGTACGTGGATAAATTGTTGAATGAATGTTGGAGCGCCCATTGTGCTACATCGCCAACCGGCTTTACCGGCCTTAGGCCGCCCAGTGTCCGCTTGCTGAACATGACTATCCGAAACAACTTGCACTTTTCCGATTGTGGAGAGTGCGCCCACTCCTGACTACAAACGAGGGAAAAATAAGTTGCCCACTCTACCTCGCCTTTTTTTTCATATTTGAACTGAACTGTTGCAAAAGTCTTGTGGTGAGTTTTTCTCTTCAATTGAAGTGGAACTTGTGATGAAAGTATCTGAGAGATAAAGAGAATCTGGACGCAGTTTCATGGTTTGAATTATCTTCCACAAAAGCTTTGGTAATACTGAGCTTTGAATGTTTTTATGAGATATTCCCAACAGATGGCGGAAAGTTATGAAACGAGAACTTTTATTAACAGTTTTGTTGACAAGAACAGGAACACTTAAACTTTTATTGACGATGAAATGGACTTCCTTCTTATGATGGTGAGATGAAAATTAAGAATTGCCTGAAATTAATTTTGGGAATTAATTCTGTCTTGTAGAGTGTATCCAAAAGCAGGGAAAATTAGTTAAGGCTAGTCAAGACTGACAAGATTCTTGTACGAATCGATGAAAATATTTCGAATGAAATCCGAGTTGGGTAAGGTATTGGGCGTAAGGCCAGGTAAGGTATTGGGCGTATTTCCCTAATTTAAATTACCTTATTGTAAGGGCAACAAGTTTTAACTGAAGAGGTAGCTGATATCAGTCGAATGAAAATAACTACTATAAGTCCTCATAGAAACCGCTTCTTTCAATAAGGGGAGTTTGCCAAATAACGAGTAAAAGGCTAAACATTTTGCGTACTCCTGATTAGTCACAATCGATACAACGCTACTTTGGAACTTCTTTGGGGAGTTCTTAGTGAATAGGACAATTCGATCGGCGTATATGTGGAATGATACTTTGGTTCCGAGCATTATTTACATTATTTACTGAATACAGTCTATGATCGAAATCAGCAGCTTAACGACGTTCATTGACTTAGGAGTTGCTCAAAACGGCAGATTCAGATGAATAAAATGTAGTACATGAGGTAATAAGATGCTTGTGAGTACCAAATTCAAGCATTCCACCATGAAAGAGTTTCAGAGATTGGAAAAATCCTGAGAAAACAAGATGAGAGGCAACTTTTCTCGTTGCACGTACACGACTGTGGATGCCGAAACAAAAGTAGCAGCCAGGCATCTAAGGCACACTAATTGAATCCTTTCACTGTGAAAAAATCCATTTGTAGGGAAATAAATGAATGTCCTCTTAAATCTAGCAAAGTGCAACAAAATCGATTTCTTTTGGATTGTGGTTGTATACCATATTACAGAGACATCAAGGGTTCTACCTGCAGCCGACAAGCAACTAAAGTAGGAAAATGATAAATACTCGGCAAACTGGTGAATTACTTTAGAAATAAGATAGGCTATGAGAACTCCGAAAATATCGTTTATCCTTAGCAATGACAGAAATAATATCATATTCTCTCCAGATACTGTGTTATAAGATAAAATCTACGAAAAATTGACTTTTTTTTTCAAAATTGACCATTAAACCAACTAGAGTCATTTATCCCTCAAAACCACTAAGACCTAGTTCACGGCACATACTTCTTCCTCTGCTGCTCTGGTTGTTCTATTTCACTTGACAGCCTTCGACATTTTAGCAGACAAGTAGCCGCCAACACAGCTATTCGCATTAAAGCGACTTCATAGTGGCCAATATTCTAAACATATTTTATTCTACCAGGAAAGCATCGTCTACACCATACCCACACAATGGTTTAACAAGAACCTCCACGTAAGCGTTTCCTCCAGATCCTTCAGGGAGGAATATGCTATCTTGGATGACAACTCAATCCATTTGTACACCAACGCAACGGTTTAAAAACCGATAGTGGGGTTGGTGGTGGTGTTTTTGCCGATAAGTTTAACCTTAGCCTCTCCTTCCGGGTCCCCAACCACTGTAGCGTGTTCCAGGGGAAATTCTGGCAATTAAGGAAGCCCTGTCTTGGCACTGGACATCAGCTCGATAGTCAGACCGCTATCAAATGCATGGACTCATGTTCTATTAATTCAAAAATAGTGATGGACTGCCGATCATCTCTTATGGAGATGACGGGGCAGTTTACGTTCATGTTTGTTGGGTGCCGGGGTATAGAGATATGCCAGGGAATTTTAGGCCCGACGAACTTGCCAAAATTGGAACCACTATTCCCATTATACCTGAAAAAGGTAACATTGGTATACCTATCGCTACGTGCAAACTTAAACTAAATCTGGATGCTAATACATGGAAGAACAAACCATAGGTGAACATTAGTTGGATCGACATGTTTGACGACCAAACAAAGCTGGCCAAAACTAGATTTGAATCGCTCCAAGAGTTTAATCCTTTTAAATAGAAAACATTTTTGCGCCATTATATGTGTCATTACTAAACACTGCCTTCTAGGTTAACACCTTAAAGCAATGCCTATACTATGTAGGTGTCGATTTAACGTACCAGCACGAAACTGTCAATATGACAAAAATTAAATACATTGAAATTCCAAAAGGTTCTACTTTGGGACTGCTACTTTTAAGATATTTTCATTAGTCAAGCAACACTAAAGATTCAAAACCTTAAGACGGAACAAAGAGACGAAGAAGGATCAACATAAATGCCATGCCACAATTAATAATTGTGAAAAGTTAAAGATCAGTTCTGTGTCCTGGGAGTTGTTCGCCTAAAAGTCGTCAAAAAGTACCTCAAAACCCAGTAATAACCTTCAGTAACATAACCTTCATAAACATATAATACTTTAAAAGGAAGACAAAACTTGGCTTGGTTTTAAAGAGTTTTAAGTTATTTTATCATCATGTCCTATATATATATAGTTTCATCACTCCCAAGACAGATACATACAAAAGCAAATCCGTGGTCATTTTAAATTATTGACACTTTACCCTTTAGTTTTGCCCTTTCTATGTGTATGTACACATCTTTTCGGCACGTGTCAAGTTATCTATTTATGTCGAAACTTAACCCATAAATCCCTAACCTTATCACAAAGAATTACTCTGGCCACTTTAACTGGTTTCTGTATCCTCCAACATGGATGGAACATGATATCGCAGAATTATTCAGAGGGGACACATCTCCCGACACAGATACCATAAATACTTCCAGTGTGCCTTGCCAACATAAATATCTCCATAAATATCCTTGAACCGATGTATTGAAAAATTATTTATAATCGCCTCTATCACAACCTCACACGTTTGAATGACATCTTCCGGACAATTTAGCACATCAACCCATGGCTTAGTCTCCCCCGCACTAAGTCTGCCATATCATCCCTTAACCAATTAAAATTATGAACATCCAAAGCTGATGCGTGAATTTTAAAAATGTCATTTTGCTTCTAAAAGGTTCCCAGCCAAGTCTCTTATCGGATCAAAACTGCAGTCAAAAGTAAATTCTCTCATGTCCTTTTAAGAAAGTTTCCTTTGGAATAAGCATCCCCTAACAAGCACACAAACCTTGCAACACGACAAGATTTCTATTGAATAAATCATTTTTATTTCTATGCGATTAAATACGCCAATGTCTCGCGTCTCGACTTAACCTTCTCCATCCTTTCAGCTCACTTCACTGTCTGTAACCTTTTAAAAGGATACGTCTGCAGGGGTGTAAAATGAGGTTCCAACTTTTATTAGTTGTGTGCTGCTGAAAAGAACCGTCTATTCCTGTCCTATCGTAGAAAATATGACACCACCAGAAGCCGATGACAAGTGGGTAGCCTGCTGAAGAAAGGAATATTGCACAATTTCCAATACCAGGTTTCTACTCGTAGGTAGGTACTTGGAGTGTTGAGTTGGCATGTGCCTGGAACGTGTCATCGACCACTTATTAAATTTGTACCAAGGCGCACTCTGATCGGAATTCAGTATCTGCTACATACTCTAACTACTCATATACGCGCTATTAAATCCAGTCGAAGGATACTCCAGAAATCCGGCAAAAGAAGCAGCGAACACTCTCATATGCAACGAATTTATGTGTCGCGCGTGTCCTTTTTTTAACACATGGATGAAGGGAAAGAATTCCGTTTTCCTGTTGTAATTAAAGCCCTTTGTTTAAATTTGGCGTAATTCCCAAATTGTCGGGGTTGCGTGCATAGTCAACAAGTACAAAACGCGCATTTACAATAAATACGTGGAACATGAGTAACTGCGACTGTTCTATAAGCTATGTGGGCCTTAAGTGAGGAAAGTAAAAATATCAATTGATGTCCCATTCCATCCCATCCGACATCAGGAAATGTCGCAAAAATATAATTAAATATATTCAGCTCCATAATCCTTCGATTCAGTCATCATTTCTATCTTACTGCTTATTGCCATCCCATATCTCATTTCCCAAACACCATGTTTCGATTCTATCAAGAGAAAAAAAAAGTTCGTTCAAGGCACCCACCCATCCGCTGACTTAATCCTTAATCATCACGTTGATCTGTGAAATTAATTCAATGAAACGTCCCATAGAGTACTCATAGTCGTTATCCTAGTCGTTGTAGTGAACAAAAAACAACATCCTGCTACAGCCCGGAGGAACAAGGTAATAAGGACTAAAGAAAGAATAATACGAGGGCAGTGTCCTTTTTGTGGTTGCTTTTACCAGCCACTGTTGCACATGAACTTCCTTAAAAAATAAAAAAAAAAACACAGCAACAACAGACAAAGAACGAGAGGCAGGACACAAGGCACATAACACAGGACACAGGGCTTCAAAGAGATGAAGGGAAATAGTAGACAAGATGAAAGCATAAGTTTAAATTAGATACTCTTGCATTTCCTCCCAAGGCATGTGCTTTGTGAGTGGTCCCATCCAACAACACCACTAACGCAATGATAACAAATTTCAGGGATGCTATTCAATGTTATTGAAAGTCGTCATTCAGGAAATCTACTCAACGATTCTATCCCAGAATAGCATTCAAAGGATCCCATTCAAAGATTCAAACTTCTTCAAGACACATGAAACGGATCAACGAATGAAAAATCAACAGCTGCCTGTCATGTTACTCTGACATATTCTTGTGTCTGTATCTTTTATAGTTTTTTAGGGGTTGGTGTGGTGTCAATTCCAATTCAATAAAGGAAAACTGAAGAAGGAGGGCTTATCCTTACATAGCCTTCAGCACTAAGCTTCCGATGAGGACGATGACGACAAGGCATAGGTAAGACGAGAAGATTTTCCAAATTCAATAAATAAGCTCCTCAACTTATTGATGTGGTTACGTTGAATCTAAAAATGAATTTTAGAGGAAGAGTTGAGTGTGGTACTGATTTGTCAGTTTGTTGAATTTTTGATAGGAGAACTTGGGAAAGTTTACGTGTATGTACGTATCTAGAGAGATGTTAGCACTATACGGGAAGTTGGATTCAAGGAGGTTTGATGGGAATCTGATACGTTGAATCAGAAACCATTTGGTTAAGTAGATGACTTTTGACATTATCGAGCAGGATATTGTGAATTTTTCATTTATAAAGGAATGAGGACGAATTTTTGATCATTGATTGGAGTGAAATTTCTTCATTTTGCCATGAATCATACGTATGCTTATGGACCTACGAACTTGCTTCCTTTGGGCAAATGCGCATGAAAAACAGAACGATATCTGAGAGATTTGTTTCAGGTCAGGTGTTACAGAGATAAGGGTCGAAATGGATACACAAATGTTCATCCTTGACGACAGTAGAAAACAGCGACCAAGTTGTCTACGTTTCGTCAATATGCCAATTACTTCGCTATCCTGACATTAGAGCCAATGACAAGCTCCTTACGGTTACTCCCTATGATCCAGTTTGAAGTCCAAGACGGCTAGAATACTCTAAGGACATATTTTCAGCTAGGACCAGAATCCAAAGAAAATGATCTGTATCCTCATACAACTCTTCCCCGTGCTCTATTAGCATGGTTAAGATGGTACTGTGCGACCTCCGGCTTAGATTAGTCTATGCTAAGCACTCCAATCCTTTCTAAAGATGACTCACATTCTAGGAAATACGACGCAAATAAGTACAAAACGATCCATCACTATGGAGCGTTAGCAGGCGCCGCACTCATGCCATCGGTAAATGACCTAAGAACAACTATAATGTTTGTTAATCGACAAATGTGATGAAGGATCAACTGATCATGGCAATCAAAAACTCATGCAGGATGTTTTTTAATTCGAAAGCAATGCAGAGTTCTCGAGCCCATCCAATTATTTGAAGAGAACCCTGCGGATTACATTTTAAATGCAGTCGCAGTCACAGGAAGTCTATTGAAAGTTGCGAGGCATTGAGCAAGGCATGGGTCATCATCGAGTTCAGTTACCTTCTTTGGTTAAAAAAAATTCGAGCGAAAGGCCTGAAATGAGTAATAATTAACCGTTAGGTCAATTATTGACTCCACAATGAGTTGATGCGCTCTTCGTCCAGGGATTTGTTGGTCCTACGGTCATAGCAGCATAGAATTCGAATTTTTCGATTGACAACTGAAGGATGAACAAAGCTAATAAGTCTGAAGCATCCAGTGGTTTGGTAGTTCAAATGATTTACACAGTCAGTCAAGAATAAAAGATTGAAGTGAGTAAGGTTGTAAGTAAGGTAGGCACTACTCTGGGCTTCGGCTAAGAATCCACTTTTATGCAGATGTAGAGATGCACGGTACCCGATTTTTCAACTGCTTATGCAAGAAGTTTGTGTGCAAATTTCGTATCTCTTGGTGTACCACGATTTAAAATTCAGTTCAAGCTAAGTTCAATATCCGTTTGGGCTCAAACTTAGATTGTTGGTCCCTCCCATCTGCGAACACAATGATGAGATGATCAACCTAGTGAATGAAGTGGAATTAATATAAACTGTGTAGAAAAGATACATCTGAACGAATGTACCATATGTTTAAAAATATGTATCTAATCGTAGCCGACCCTCATAGTGTTGTTAGCTGATGAGCTAGCACCCAGCAAGAAACTAGGAAATTGTCATAAAATATCCGGAACTTCCGAATATTTCTTCCGAAATCCTCATCACTCTTTTCAGAAATTATCGCCTAGCATCACAAGTAGGTGTTCTAAAATTAAACAGCCATTGATTTCATTTGACAGCATACATTTCCATTCTTTTCCAACTGAATTTGAATCGTAACCCGAATGCGATTTCGAATCCAAGCAAATCAGTTTCCTCCATCATCTAGAACACATTTTACGATTGTGTCAAATCCAATGCTAAAGCCTCCACAACAACAAATAGGCCTAGCATCAATCAAAATGTAAACTCTTCGCCGTAGAGGTGATGAAATGTACATTTTTCCCCTCCCTTTAGCACAAAATGTTTGCTGAGAACTCTTGTCTGAGTAAGATACAGCAACAAACAACGCCTTCATGGAACCAGAAGATAAGCAGAGTAGCAACAGAGTATCTCCAAAATACACATATCCATTCGTACGCAAAAGTGAAGGGTGCTTCTTGAGGTTGGAGTATATAGTCCTCCATCGTTTACCCCTTAAATCCATCAGAAAAACGATATCTCATCAGAGCCACCACCATGAAGATGAAATAAAATTTTATGGACCGCTTTGAGTTCAAGACTTTTGTGGATAAGAAAATGAAGAGGAGGAGGAAGAGGAATTTGAAGACACCAAGGTACACGAAGAAGAAAACACTCATCAAGAGGAATTCTCGTGCGAAGGTATTAATAAAACACCACCCAACCACGTTGGTGAATGGCAGAGGCGACAGAATCAATTTTTAAATGTCATTGAGATGCAGTGGATGCAACTATGGATAGCAACTCAGTAAAAGCCCTTTGACATTCCGCATCACTCCATAAGACTGATGATGATAAGATATTTAGTCTGGCATCGCTGAAATGGAGAGAAGTCTTTCGTTCCATGAATCAAAAATTCTTTGGACTTCTCCTCTTCTCACTGTCGACAGTGAGAGACGGTACACATACTCGTATATATAGAAAGGTTTCTCTTTTACGACAACTTCGAAAAAGGCCAAAAAAAAAAAGCTGGAAACAAAAACCTACACCTCACGCACGATGAGCACATGAATCATTCATCTGACACATCCCCACATATGAATCACTCACCCTTCCCTTTATGTGCACTCATGCGAATCATAACAAACAAAGGATTTGCAAAAAAAAGGAACAAAAAAAAAGCCACTCACCGTTCCTCGATTGTTGTTGGTAGTTGTGTCCTCGCTCTCATCATAGACAAGAAATGCTTTCCACCATGGATACCACCACCACCCTCCGACAGATAACCATTGTCAATGTCAGCGAACCGCGATGGTGGACCAACACGTGTTCTCAGCGCATCTCCATCGCTGCAGTAGCCTTGACCAATGTCCGACTCACAGAAGTCCGTCACGAAATGATGTCCTCGTGCGCCGCGTGTCGGAAGTGTCACATGATGAGTGTTATAGCCGCGTAGTAGCGGCCGCATTGGCATTACACTCACTGGCTTCTCTTCCTCGTAGATAGTTCCCACAATCTTTGATGGCACCGTGTTGAACTTACTGCCACCGAAATGATTCTCTTCGGGACTGCGAAAGTCCATCTTACGATGGATGATGGGGTTCTTTGAGGGCATAATCCTACCACTGTTTGAAGATGTTAACATAAAAGACTCTGAACCGGTTCGGTACATGTTATTGGGGTCATGTGGGGACTGCAGAGCCGAACACTGTTGAATGTTATTTAGTGATATGTTATTGTTGTTGTTCTGTTGGAGTTGATGGTGCTGCTGCTGTTGTTGGTGATGTTGTTGTTGCTGCTGCTGGAATTGTTGTTGCTTAAGCTGCTGCTGGTGAAGCTGTTGTTGATGCATTTGCTGATGGTTTTGCTGTTGTTGTTGCTGATAAGAAAGATTTCTGCCCATTGGACTACCAGGCATCAGTTGATCTGGTAACAATGCAACAGGCTTGACGATATGTGTCTTCTGAGGGGAATTATCTGATATGGTCCCACAGTTCGATGATATGTCACTTTTCTCACGCTTCAAGCCCTTGTTGCAGTCATTTGAGCCCATGGATGCGGGCGATGGAGTTGGCTTTTTATTGTCTGATTGTACTGGAGGATGTATAGTCTTGCTGGTGCCCTTGATTGCAGCCACCGGCTTTGGGATGCTAGTGACAACTCCAGGTGCATTTATTAGTGACTTGTTTGGAGGCATTATAAGACTAGTCTTCGATTCGGATCGGGACTCGTATAGTTTTGAGTTGAGTGAAGTTTTGGAAGACGATTTGGATGAGACTTTTTGGTCTCTAGGTAGTGATTTCTGACCACGTCCGATAGACGAGTGTCCAAGTTTCGAATCAGCATCGGAATTACTTCGAGCTGGACTTTTCTCCTTCTTGTCCAACTTTAGTTTGTTCGTTGAATTCGTCGACGATTTCTGTGATCCACTAAGAAGTTTTGATTGTTTGGACTTTTGGTCCTTATTGCGATTGGCAGTAACCGATACGGTTGGTGGTTTGATTTGTGACAAATGTCCATCATTCAGACTTAAACTGGAATCACTTCGTTCGCTGCGTGCTGAAGAGAAGCCACTGCTGGAGCTAGTGCGCTTGGAAACCTGCGATTTGTTCGACGAACTATTACTCGATGGGGTTTTGTCCTTGTTAAAAAGTTTCAGCTTGTCCAGCATTGAATGTTTAGTGGAGGCCAACACCGGTCCATTGGCAGTGGTGTTATGTGGTATTGAACCATTTGGCAGATTGGGTTGTGGACCATGTGGACTGGTGGGAATTTTGCACTGCGGTTGACGTAATCTGTAAGACAAAAATACACATAATCAAATCTTTAGATACATTGAATTGAATTTGCTTTGCACTCTCACCCATTGTTGTTGCCAGCACCCTTGATGGTTTGAATGGTGTGATTTGATGTTGGAGGACTTCCTGGACGGCTGCTTCCATTCAGATCAACCCCGGTTTTCGCTAATCCCGGTATGGCTGCAAATAGAAAATTGTTTTTTTTTTTTTTTTACATGATTTAGAGTTCTATGAGAATGGAATGAGGATGGTTTTGAAGGGTGATTTCTCTGATTTTCTGTCATTGTTTGGATTTTTTCTTTTTTTTTTATTCAAAGGGTATGACATGGTATTCCATATTCAACCCCTGTGATGGTGATTACGAGAATTCACATCCCTAATATGCACTACCACATCTATTATTCATATTTCAATTTGAAGTTTGAGAAATTGTGAAATAGACGTTGGACGGTTTTGAAAAGATACTTTACTTGTTCAGCTGATGTTGGAATAATATTCCCAGGTGGCCTGGTAGAGTATAACAGAAAGGTCTTTATCTTAGGAAAAGCCAGAGATTTAATGGAGTTTCCTATGGAATGCTGAGGTAGAGGAGATAGCTTTTGTAAGAACTGGGGACTCTGTGTGACCTGATGAAGATGTTAAGGGCTGTGGTATGCAAGTAATCACTGTGTAGGCAAGGTTTGGTTTGGCTTATGCAAATTTACTCAAGTCTCAGGTGGCTGTCAGTCGTTTGACGAAAAGTGTCAGGAATAATGGATTTTTTCGTAAACGTTTGGAATGAGAAAGTGATTACTGAAGTATTCAAGTAAATTTTGTTTGGGGAGTTCTGACTTAAACTTTATAAAGGATATGTTTTCCAAAGAGTAAAGAAGACCATGTCCGAAAAGGAAATTCTTGTTAAATATTGTAGCACAAGGTTGTATCTATGTATGTAAACAGTGGTGATACCTCTTTTCTTGTTTGTGGATGAAAAATTAAATCTAACTTGGGTCTGTGAATAGTAAGGATATTCTATTAGTGATCAGAGATACCTGTAGAGCTGAGAGTTGAGACACTTTTATTTCAGTGCTTAATTCTTTAACTGGTTGCATACATTTACTGCATTGCTCTCTCAAGTGATATGTAAATGTGTAATTAAAATTATGAGTTTGGGATAACATCGGAGCTTGCTGTCGCTAGTTTCCTGCATTTTTGAAATATTGTAGTTCATTTGACGTGGTACCTAAGATGTTGTCCCGGTTCTCTGAGCTATTCATTTCAATAAAAGTGTTCATTGTAGATGTTCATTGGGCCATTGTACTCATCGAAAATTTCAGAACTTTTATTAATATCATCCTCTACACACAAGGGTGCGAAATAACCTGTAGTGCGCCCCTCAAAACTTGCGTCGCTAGCCTGAATATCTCCGGACCATCTTCGAAGCAAGTTTTTCTTCTAGCTGAGGTCTTAAAAAAAGCTTGCTCTGACTGCTTTTATTCATTCATTCATTGCAACACCACACACATCCTATCGTGAAAATCTAGGTGAGTTGATTGGCCAAGGACTGTACTAATCTATTGTAAGTTAGGTTGCTAAAACTCACTTTTTCCTTAAATGTAAACTTGCCGAAGATTTTGGACTTTGGTTTCGGTTCTCATATTTAGGGGTGCTATGTAAACCTTTGTTCTTTGCAGAGTATACTACCTTCATCAGAAAGTTCCCGGAATAATCATCGTGTGGCGCTCCTGTTGTTCCGATTTGAGTTCTTTTTCTTTTTTGTTAAGTTGGTACATCTGTTATTGATATTCCCTCTAAATCTTAACGTCATAGCTTGACATTTGCAAAAGTTACGTAGCCAAGTGTACATCTATCTCTGTCCTTATTTTTTCGACCAAGGTGGTATATACCAATAAGTGGTGAACGGGTAACTCACGAAATCAAAGTCGAAGATCAGTGAAAGACGAGCCCTTTATACACGAATATCAGCTGTTAGAACTTCGAGGTTTAGAACTGACCAAAGTTTATCTAATCTGCCGGTCAACAGTTATAAAAAAAAGTGTTTCCGTAGGTTGTCGGTAGTAGGATAAAAAAATACAAGTTTGGCTAGAAGTAAAGATCACAAATCGCCCAGCAAGAACAGGAGTACCTAGACTGCCTTTCCACCAAAGTCCAATAAATGGAGAAAGAAAAAGATTGAATTGATTAAATGTTGTTCGTTTCAAATAGTTCCAAATCATTAAAACAAGAACAATTGCGGAAAAACGGATTTTTTTTCGAATTTCTATAAATGCAGAGCATCACGAAAAATGTAACAACTACCAACTAGAACGTAGAGTATCCAAGGAGCACAATATTGTAAGGTCTCAGTAGAAGTTAATGTACAACATATAGACACCGATTATGTCACTCATTAAAGCCCTCTTACTGAGCTCTGTATGCTCCTAATCGGCATTCAACGGAACATTTCGCTTTCTTTTACCGAAGCGTCGATTTTTTCCTGTATTTTTGCTCATAGACCCTGCAATTAGTTTCCGCCTTTATGTGCGATACTTTCTTGTATTTCGCAGTCCTCGGTGGATGAGTTTGCCGACATTTTTCATCATACTGGGGCTTTCGGTGGAGTGGCCGATATTGGTCTGAGTAGGTATTGGTGCCTCGTCAATGTGATCAACCTGGTTGGCGTTTTCTTTCCAAACCTTGTGTCGACTAGCCTTTGTTTTCCATTGTGCCCCGAAAGTTGCTAATTTGGCGTTAAGCAAGTGACAAGCCGGTGACAAATCCACATTCAAATAAGGGCTGCTTCTGCCGCAATCATCCCATCACGGTCACATCAATATCAAGTTTGAAACAATCTAAGGTCTGCATACGGCTACCGAGGCCATGCATTAAGCATAGGCTTTGCCCGTTTTTGGGTTGCTGAGATCTTTAAAGTGTCTTACACTTTATGTGGCAAGGGGTTAGAAGATTAAAACTAGAGGCATAGGTAGAGTAAAGGACAATTTTAAGAGACAGCTTGTTGAGATGGAAGTCAAAGATAAGTAGGACGTAGTTGACTTTCCGTAGCATTCTAGACATTAAATGTGTAGATCAGACCCAGAAGACTACAAAGTGATGGTGGAAACTTTCAGCAATACATTCTTCAATCCTTATAGTCAGTTTAGTATAGAAAACGGAGCAATACACATCTAATCCTCGTGTCGTGTCTTGCGGTGGGTTTTATCCAATGCTTGAAGGACAGTCTTCAGTTCGCTGAACTTCTCTGCCCACAACGGTTCTTTGCCCCAGATAAAAATGAAATAAATGATGTGACAAGCAATTCCAACGACTTATGTCATCGCAGGAATGCAAAACTTTAATGAATTTCTTAAACCTCAAAAGGTATTTCAACCAAAATTTATCACAAAATGTTTATCATTCCTTTATCTGTGCCAGAACTCGTGTATATCGTGAGAACTTTTACGCGACGGACAATTTATATTCCAGCTTCTGAGTCCCTTCCAGAATCAGATAAAAAAAAAAGAAACAAAATCAGTCACACAAAAGGATTCCCGAAAAATTGTACAACTTCGCCAGACATCCTTCTGGCACAGCATGTACAATACTCGTATCTTGCAAAAAAAATCCGTCTGACTCACTTGAATGGGATGTATGTTTTCTGGTTATGTCCTCCAAAGAACCAGGAACTGTTTCATTCGGTTTATGTGCCTTCTATTCTTCCACTCGTGGCGCTCGTAATATATTAATTTATTCACACATTACAAGTACAAAGTATTCTTTGGAATCCTGTCCTGGTTACACCAGGAAGAACTGAATAAGTCGTTGTCTTGTCCTCGTTCTGTTGCCCCGAACCGATATGTCGGCTTGTTTTCTTTTTTCTCCGAAACGCGTTTCTCGTTTGTCACTGTTGAATGTCTTGTGTCTTGGACGAGGCTCCTGTGGCGGCGTTTTAGCTTGCCCTCGGCAAGACTGGAATTTCGCGTTTACTTTTCGGTTACAAGAACTACGACGATGACGGTGGTAAATCTGTTTTTAATTTTCGTCTTATCTCGTCAATGGGAAGGTTAAAGTCGTAAGACCGACAACGAAAAAATGGTATCTCATGGATTTCTTTGAGACATGGTCTCGGGTATTCGATTTTTGATGGGAGATTTATTGCTTGGTATACATTTGGCTGTAGAGATTTGCATTCGTCGGAATGAAAGTGGTGCATATCTTGGAGCCCACATACAAAAATTAACAGAGGGAAGAGTTATTTCTGATGAAATTCATAAGAATTAAGGTGGGCAGAGGAGTTGTTACTACACTGAGTCATGTAATTGGCTTGAAGATTCAAGGCAATCGGGAACGTTATTAATAGTGTGTCGATACTCTGGTTTCTTTGTTATCTCGAACTTGAGAAAGCACACCTACTGTCTACTTTAACAGGGACTTTGAATTAATGAACCCTGATACAAAAGGTTTCATAGAGGACTAACAACTGAAAACAAATGACCATATCCATTTCCCTAAATCTTTTTTGTCCACCTTAAAGGTTTCACAGCTCTCCAATGTTTAATAAAGCTGATCCAACTGGTGCATAGGAAGGTGAGGTGAGTAATTCTAACCACATGCATGTGAGAAAACCGAGTATTGCACCCGGTGTAAGCTTTTTACAATTCCTTATAGTTTCGGACGCTCATTTTGAGTCTGTCTCACGCATTGCAGGTCGTGAGTGGGGTACTAACTACATTTTCTAAAAGTTCTGGAACTTAAGGTTGCAGGTTGTCCCATCGGGTTAACTGACAGACGAGTAGATGCCGTTTCCTTCATATTGCGCACAGCTTGAGAGAGCTGAAAATGAGGCATCTACGACTATGCTTATCTAGTTCTCTTAAGCGGCAGAGTCTTTTTATTTTTTTAACATTCGCATCTTATGGGCGTTTGGGTGTGTATACTTAGGGTATGGACTGAGTTGCGTTTACCTGACGATGCCCAGAAATTGTAAGCGTGTGTGTTGATCAAAATCAAAAAAGACTGAACCTCAGAATGAAGACGTACGGCAGAGAATTTACGTCATTGAAACAAGGGTGGCTTCAACCGTGCTCATTGCAGATATGACAGTTTTTAGTACTCGTACTAGTTGGTGGCGGGCCAACGGCAGCTCCCTTTCCTGAAAGGGGTTATTGACTCTGAAATATTCAGCCATATCGCCTAAGAAGTCATAAAAGAGTCCGACTCTCCAGGTTAGGGGTTGTGCGTTGAGTTCACTGCCGAACCGCACTAAAAGCTCACAGTTGCCAGACATTGTAACGCCAAAATAGGAAGAAATGACATTTTCACAGTGCACTTGGGAATCATAGCTTGCACGACCCCATATCTGAAGACGGACTGGGGACGGAACGTCACTCTAGTTTCAACACGATGTTCTCACCATTCTTCTTACAAGAGAAGACACACTTTTAACTCCTTAACATCGTGCGCTATCTATATACAATCTCATTGGCCGGGTAGATGAAAATCGTCAAATATTTTTACTACTACAGATTCTCGATACGCGACACCTCTTTACCGATTTCAAGGTTACAAATGACAGCATCTACCATGCCAAGTGTAGCCTTGGTTTCCCTGCTAAACTTGTTAGATTGTGCGGAATGAAAATTAAAAAACTCTCTGCTCCGTAAAGTCTGAAACAGTCTCTCCGAAACCTCTGAAACTCATAAGTCTGTAGGACTACTTGCATATGTATTATGTATGCTGTCAACAACAAGGGACACTCAACATTGACGAATCCGACAGAACGTCACAATAGACAACTACAACGTTGATACTGTAGTCAGGGACTATGTATACCTTGGCTCCGGTTTTGAATCTGATAATGACAACTAATCTGAAATTAAATGAACAGTTACTCTTAACAGATCGTACTTAAAGAGAAGATTTAACCGACAGACTCTACGAGGACAGAAAAATACACATATGTCATCTAAGATGGATAGGACTTGTAAAACAAATGAACACCAGCACTGTAGCCCGAAGAGTCTTCGGTCCACACTCAAAGGGACAACGCAGTAAAGGAAGACCTCGCTTCGGGTGGCTTAGGCTAGTGGGAATATATCTCAACTTACTTAGAGAGCGCAATTGAAGGGCCTTAGTCAAAAACTAAGATAACAGGAAAGACGAATTGGTAGAGCCCAGGAAAACCGGGACTCAAGTGCCAAGGTAGAAGTGTCTAGATATTTTGCCAACAGGTTTATCCCCACTGCCACGTCATTAGTGAAGCCACATGAGTCATCGGAATCTAAAAATTTAGTGATCGCTGTGCTAGCTTCTAAATCGGTGGGCCTTTTGAAAGTATGTTGACACAGCCTTCATAATTCATTGCCAGATTCAATAGAGAAGACTAGTTCATGTGCATATCACGTGAAACATGCACATAAATCCGTCTGATTCGTACTGTTAAATGGCTTTTAGAACCTCCGAATTTCTGTGAGTTAAGTTCAAGCGTTACGACAAAGTAGCTAAACTGATATACCAAAATGCATCATAGCAATAGTACCTACATACCTATGTCTTCAAAAATATTTAAAATAAGAAAAAAAAAGAAGTCAAAGCTATACTTACTTGGTGTATGATTTGGTGTTGGCGGTAGTGGTCGAACTTTATCCGGTGGACATCGTCTTTGCACCAAGACAGTAGCTGGCAGTGGAATAGCCGTACCTCCATTTCCTTTTGTATATGCTGTCGGGATTTGTCTGAAAGCAGACAAACAAAACAAAAATAAAAACATCAGAAAGCGTAATCAAACCAATTTAAAACGATATAGCTGAACAGAATGCAGTTACACAATATTAAGTTTCTCTGAATCTCGTTATCCTTGCACAGACAACAAAGCCAAACAGAGACATGTATCCATATAGAGTTTCAAAACATCTGCTACTTCAACTGAACGTTATAATTGTAACCACTTTACACCTTCACAATTGTATAATTGAATTTCCTATTCTGGGAAACGACTGAACGAAAACAGGAAGAGCTGTCCTGAATACATTTGAAATTGATTTATTCAAAATCCTTCATCGTTCATCCTGTCAACATTGTTGTCGTTGTTGGTGGCGTGGGTTTTTAAGTTTTGTGCGTAGAATTCGCATCAGACATTTTAGGTGGCAGGGTAACTTAAAACTATTCAACTTCCAACAAGTGAATTGCTTTGAGGGATTTGTATCGTTAAGGATATTCATTGCTGTCGTTGCCGTTGTTTGGTTAGATGTCATGGTTGTGGTTATGGTGATTCTCTACTTGTCGTCATCATCTAGGTTGTTTATAGAGACGGTATCCCATTAGGAATCCAAGAATCCACCTCCACAAGCATAAATGCATATTTTTTACTTTTCTCCCCATCTCTGTCCGTAAGGATTGAATCTGAAATGAGTGTCCTTTGAAACTCTTCTACTCTTCTACTCTTGTACTCGTGTACTCTTGTATTCTGGTACTCTGGTACTATGGTACTATGGTACTATAGAACTATGGTATTCTGGTATTCTCTGGGGTGAAAGGACACTCTCTAAAGAGTTTTCTCTATGGGGAAGTCATGAGAAGCCTTAACCGGAAAAATGTAGAAAGTGAGTAGAGGATGGTGTATAGGGGCTGGAAAGAAAGTTTAGAAAACACTTAAACTGGAGCTGAGGTAAGTTTTTCTCATCGCTGATGGTTTTTTGCATTGTCTTAGTTCTTGAGTACGGGTAGTGACTTTTTGAGAAATACTTTCGAGTAATATCCGTACTGTGTATGGTTTTGTGAAAGTTCCTCCACTTCGAATACTAAGGCAGGCTACATGATAAGGACATGACAGTAATTTATGGAAAAGATTGTTCGCAACGAATAATGGTTGTTGAAAAGATTGCAGTTGAATGGTGAAAAGAATTAAAACGGTCAAAGGTTACGTAAAAGTAAAAATAGACAGAAGGAGCTGACATGCGGATAGACAGGAAGTAACAACATTTTTAACAAGCGATTCAACAGCAGTTAGTATCCTAAGACATGAGGTTACTCATTTAATTTATATTGTTTAACATAGGACTGCTCTGTAAAAATCCCAACATTATGAATTTTTGTTGAACATTTTTTGTAGGAGCAAAAAATACACCTATAGCTGTCCAAATAGTGTTTTCGGTACTCTCAGTGCATATATGGTTTATTTTGCTGTGAACTTTTGTACCTTAAGACGAGTTCACGGTGCTGAGACCGGTCTTGTCAATTTAATGCTTTTGTTCCCTATGTTCAACGGTGAAATTATCCTTGATGTTCTCGCCTAACTTCGTTGGTAAACGAGAATCTTTTGATTCTTTCTAGTTGCTTCTTAAATAAAAGTTTAGTGAAAATTATATTTAAATTTTCTGAAGAAAAATCCAAGTTTAACATGGGTGTATACATAAGTGCAGCAGGGTGTATACATATTGTTTTAACTAACCGACTTCTACTCGCATCACTATTAAGGCCAATATGACTCATATGCACACTACGAAGAATCAAGAAAATGAGGTCATGAGAATGCTTTCATCTCCATCAGATACAAGTATCTAACCCGTTCTGACTTAATTGCTTGAAGAAGTAAACCATTTGAATCACGACGACCATGAACACTGTCCGTAGAATGGCACTGAAAATCATGTACTACAGAACAAGTTATCTAACCAAAGCCTGTAATCACTCTCAAACTCAACGGGCTTTTGCGTAATTGAACAACTCAGAAGCGATCGTTAGAGTTTGAAAGGAAACGATTAGAGTCAATTTCTTCCGTCATCACCTAAAGATACTCAATTCCCCTTAAACACTATCCCCAGCGACATTTTCCATAAATCACAGCTCCTCGTCTCTTGGAATTTTTCCTCCATTATCTGTTCGTGTAGGCAGTTTGTATATGTATCCGCACATGAAAGACTATATGCTAAGTATGGACAATTTATTGGCGAATGTTTTTTCTCGTGAATTGCCTTAAACTCCATCAAAATTGCATAGACGACGATAAATATGACAACGCCACCACCCTCTCGATTGTAAAGTATCGGAAACCCAATTGATTGGAAACGAAGAGCACAGCAAAAGTGAAAAAAAATATCGCGCACCACAAAATAACGATTAAAAGGCGAGAGATACTCTGTAAACGTGAAATCCTTGCTATGGCTGGTTGCGAATAGACTATCCAATTAGCATAATTATTCAATTCCGCTACACATCCTACGAATACTCGTACTATCTTAGAGAGAGGCATACTGTCAGTCAGTAAGAGCGAATCGGAGGGCTTGAGATTCAAGCGAAAAATCACATTAGCAAATGTGCCGGAATTTATTTTCCTTTTTTTTAATCTTTTCGAACGGATTGAGGGGATTATGTTGTGAGGTTTTACAGGGTGGCAAGAAAAAAATGTTTAAATTTCTGATTTCTAGGGGAAACTGTTGTTAGGTTCGAAAATTTTGCACAGCAATGTGGAACCAATGTGTGACTGAAAAGTGGTAAAACAATGATAAAACCCAGAGGTATTTCAGGTACTACTTTGCTCTTTAACCTCACATTTCAAATTTTAGTGACGTATAGTAAAAGAACGCCATTGATTTTAGTGTTATCCGGTCCAGTTATCGCCCGTGAATTATCATACGGTTCGTCTTGGATTAAGTTTAATGCCCCGACAATTTTCAGTGTTTTCGAGCTATTGACAGTCTCCTTTATCATAAAGTCCTTGATAGGTGGAGGCAGCGAAAGACGCCTATACTCGGTTTATCATGTTTTCAAAATGTACATCACCATATTCCTTAGATTCTGTTTCGGTATTAAGTAAGCTTTAAACCATATTTGGACAAAAATTAAGTTTAATCAAAAACTTAAAACTAAAACTAAATTAATTGTCAATCAAAAGGAATAAATTAATTTTACGTTTAAATGTGAAATCAATGTTTAAAATTTTCACCTAATGGTAAACTGTCAACCCTCAACTTAAATTTAATTGCATCGATAGCTGACAATTAATTTCTCAATCAGAGAGCATACATGTGAACTAGTTTAGATTAAATGCAAAGGTGCCTATAGAGAGATTCACTAAGTGATCGAATTATTGGAGGGCAGGT
Organism: Volucella inflata; assembly: GCA_928272305.1. NCBI lineage: Eukaryota > Metazoa > Arthropoda > Insecta > Diptera > Syrphidae > Volucella > Volucella inflata. The sequence goes on along the minus strand of OV743717.1, from coordinate 3,742,807 downwards.
GATAAGGTCGATGGGTGAATGAATAGAATAGTGGTGGAATATGAGTAGGTAGAAGGTAGAGCAGCTGTTGGAATTTGCTGTGAATTTTAGGAATGTTGTAGAATACTTAGTTTTTAGTCTAATCAATGTAGTCAATTTAATAATTAATCGTTAGTCAAAATGCCTGTAAGTCCAACTCTTATCACAAAATGATTTATTATATTATTATAATACAACTATTATACAACTTAACTGCACGATAACTGAGCAATCTAAAATATATCAACGAACAGAACCGCAGAAAGCCTCGAAGGCTTCCCAAATATTTCAGATGAGAACCAATTAAGGAGGGGTACGACTAATGATATAAAGAACTTTAAATCTTACTACAGTGTTATTATACAATTTATTAAGCTTGATCTAAGAGAAAGGGCATTAAAGCTGTTATAAGGGATAAATCTGATATAATGAGATAGCACATCTTCATAGGTGAAAGCTGCTCGAGAAATCTGAAATCCAAGGTGGCATGGAACGAAGATGTATTGTTTGGCAGAAGCTGCTTCTGTCAGTGATAAGTTGGGTTGCTGATCACTGTTGCAAAAGGGTCTCAAAGAAGCCACGGGATCAAAAAAAAGTACAGCACATTCCCCACAATATATTTCAATAAAATGGGAACTCTTATGACCACCTCATTTATTTTTTTCCGCAACACCCTGTGTTCCCAAATAATAAAAAACAAATCAATGATAATAAACCGAATACACGCCATGTAAGGGTCCAAGTTGCATCCATATTAAACTCAGCTCGCCTAGTGACGATGCTTCTGAACTAAACCCTCTATGGATAGGCTCTCTTCAAACCACTATTGCTGAAACCCTTGGGGCGCGTCGTCTTACATCCTCGAGTAAAAAAAAAAAATTTATTGAATACAATTGCAAATTGCGAAAATTTATTCGTATCTCGTCGTTTATCGCTTTTAATAAAATTCAAAAACAAAAGCGGCAAAGAAAAAATCCAAAACAAACAATCAACGCAAGACATGGTTACGTACTTCAACCTCTAGGGAGATTTCCTTCGCTCATCGATGAAAGAAAGTCCATTTTAAGACCCTCATCGCCCCTGATCTCCTGATCTTTGCCCTTGTGTCGTTTGGTCTTCGTTTTAGTTTTGGCGTATCTTTAGTTTATTGACTGCGAATTGATCGTTTCGATATAAAGCTGGAGAGAGCTAATTGATTAAGCACTATTATGACCACAAACCGTTACATGGTGTGGAGTATACAAATACACGTACAATGTGCCAACTCTACCGGTATACTCGAATGGGGCTATTTTTAATTTGATTGCCTTTTCTGGTTTCTGCTGTCGCTCATTCAAAAATCACTTTGCACTTTCAACGGGTGATTCTGGAGTCGCATTTAGGTATACTCGTATACTAACATAAGTCATCGCACAGTCCTCAACGTTGTTGGATCCACAAGATTGTATCATGCGCAAGGGAATATGTTAATCAAGTCGAAAACAGACGACCGGCGTTCAATGAAGATGAAGCAAAATCAGCAGAGAAGATCATGATTTTGCCAGAAATGTAATGTGACCTGTTTGACTTGCCACCACATGTGGAAGTAAGGCCTTGGGACACTCAAGATGTGACAAATTGATAATCAGAATCGAAGTTGAATTGATTTTAATGTTGACATTTTCATTTAAGTAGAAATGTCAAGTGAATGTTTGTTTTGATATTTGTATGCCATCAAATGTATTCGATTGTGATATCGGCCTCGAAAGAGCTCTCAATAAAGATTTGCTATCAGAAGAACACTCCATGTCTACACCTAGATTGAGAAAGAGCTGTTCAATAATTTTTCTCTTGATGAGAAGAAAGCAAATCATCAGAAATTTACTTCACTTTATCCTCTCGGAACTCGTTCATTTAAATATGATACTCGTATGTTCGGCGATGGTTAAGTAAAGTCCAATGGAGTGCAACTGCGAAGAGCTACGAGTAGTAAAAACTATTATATAACTTTTGTGGCCTTCAAAACAACACTCCTCAGACGATTTAAATAGACGTAACAAGTAATTGACATATTGCCAGTGGCCGATGTTTGGATAAATGCATTTATTCAACAATTTCACTACTTAAAATGAGATTCCGCAGAAGACATTGTTGAGGCCTCCTTTAGTTGTCTTAAACTAAGGCAACGACGAAAAATACACGGTCTCTTTTAAAGAGATAGGCGTAGCAACCTTGCTCACTTAAAATAGTAGCGCAGCAAGCCAAACAAGAGGCTTATCCTCAAAATACTGGAAAAATGGATTTTCGGCGGTGCCAATACTTGGTCGCTCTCGTAGTTTGAGTTAGTGGATGGTACGCAGCGCAATCTTATTGTAACCATATCTCGGGCCGGGACCGATATCCAATAAATATTACCGGAGTTCTGCCTCATTTTTAACAAACTGCGGACCATTATTATCACAAGCGTGTAGAATGCAAAAAACTGCGAAATTTTCTGGATGAAATAGAGTTTTGAAAGCCTCTTCAGGATTTTGCTAATAGCAGATGCATTGAGACGGAAATGAGATTCGTCACTTCAAGAAATTTTTCAGTAAAAAAAAGAGGTCTCCTTTCAAATACTCCAAAGCCAAACTGCGAACGAACCATATGCTTAATCGCCTTGTAGAAATTCTTTCCTACGTCCATATATCTCCAGAATCTTTCACATAGTTAAGTGTCAGAAGCCAAGTTGTCAAAAATTGACAAAGCTAGTTAATAATAACCTATTTAGGGCTTGAAAAAAAAGCTTGCCCAGGTAGATGAATATGTGAAATATGAGTCCTTTCATGATGATTTGCCAACGTGAAGTGCACAAAAATGTCATTTATAGTCCTCAAAGAGTCTCCTGATATTTAGAAACAATAAGCGAAGTTTGAATAAGAAAGGTTAGCTTATGGGGCAAGAGCTATACTTAAAGGAGAGGTTCTTCATCATTTGAATAAGAATCACAGATCTGAAGAGAGTAACAAATTCATTAAATCACACATCCAGCAGCTACAAGAATACGATTCGCCAAATAATGAAAGGAGAATAATTCTTAAGAAAATTATAAAATAGCGAAGTATATAAACTGAGTACCAACAATAGGGCTTGACTCATTGCTTGAATGGTATAGCTCCAGCTCAGGGTACCCTCGAATTTATCCTCATTAAGGCGGTTCAATGGGTCCATAGCCATTACAGGTGCGCTCCGTACGATCCCTATGGCTGCATTGGACACCTTCCTGCACTTAACACAGCTTGACTCTCATATAAAAAGGCCTGCTGGCAACAGTGCGATTCGACTCACTAAACAGTCAGGGGCTGTGGCACAATGCTCAAAGCATTATGCATTCAGAACCGGGTGAAACTGTGCTGGGTGCCAGGACACTGCGGTATAGAAGGAACGAGCTTGCAAGGAGAGGAAGGCTGCTCGACAATAAGAGGCACTGGACAGTAAGAGGCACTATCAAAGAAAAGACTGCCAATATTAAGTGGTCGAATGTGGAAGGACATAGGGTATCCAAGGCTCTATGGCCACATCTCGATGGTACGATAAAAGATCTAGAAAGTTGATTAAACTGAACAGCCTTCTTGGCTTTTGTAAAGAAATCGAATGTTTTACCAGGGAGATTGTTTAGGATTTTTGCCACTGGAGTAAATTCAACTGGTCCCACAGGGATCGCGATGGGCCCGTTCTGGTGCCTAGTTATTTGTCTTTTGACACACCCTGTTTAACCTAACCTAGCCTAGGTGCCCAAGTCAAGTGAGCAACAAGCAGGTTGTTGTGCATAACTGGATTTAGTTAGCCCAATTTCGTTTATACAGGTATGACTTTGAGGTACTTAAGGACTTTGTCTACCTAGGTTCCGCTATAAATTCAGACAACAAAACCAGAGCTGAAATCAAACGAAGAATAACTCTTGCCAATCGGTTCTTCTTTGGACTAAGAAGGCAATTGACTAGCAACGCCCTCTCTTGAACAACAAAAGTTATCCTATATAAGACCTTAATAATCCCAGTCCTGCCTTACGGAAAGCAAAAGCATGGACATTATCAAAAATGGATGGGTGCTCTTGGCTGCTTTGAGATGAGAATTCTTCGAGTGATTTTCGGTCCCGTCTGTATGACGGTAAGTGGAGGATACTACGTCGAACTGTTCGCAGCGCAGTAGAGGAAATTGGAAGCTGCTAGCAAAAGATCGAGCAAGCTGGGGACGCTAGTTAACTGAAGCCAAGTTCCACCCCGAACTGTAGCGCCACCCAATTTCATTTAAAACATAAATAAATGTTGGTTAAAGCCCAATGTGAAAGAACTGTACTGCTATATGAGGTATAAAAATAATGGGACCATAAGCCCGAAGATTTTCCAAAGCTCCAAAACTTTCTTACCGACGTCCCTATATCTCTTTTTTCACACTTTGACAAATAAATTACAAGTAGATCCTGGAAATATTTCTATCAACTCAAGAGTTCATTTTGAACTCGAAAAAGTGATAGATGGCTCAACGATCCTTCTAAAAATGATCCAGCAGTATAATAGCTAAGAAAGGTATGCATGTGAAGTATTTGCTTTGTGACTTCTTAAATATCGGTCGATTTTTATATGGAAGACACTATCATTCATACGTTTTCAAATTCTTCTAGTTCTACTCCTTCATTTTACATTTATTCGCTGTAAGGAAGACTTCGTCCTAGTTTCATGTCTATTAGGCCCGAAAGCCTGTTTTAACACTTTAAGAAGGAATCAGGATTAATGTAGACTCAACATTGAGTACTTGCTCAACATAGGATTGTAAGATAATTCAGTAATGGCCACTCTAAAGGCCTCTAGTGTGCTGCAGATGCCTTGGAAAAATGTCCAAACTTTACCAAATCAAGTGAAATCAAAGACGTTCTCTACATACCAAGTGATGGACAGAAAACCGCTGGGTAAAATATAGTCACTACACATTTCATCCTTTTTTTATTATTTAATGGCTACGATTGTCAACACAAAGTCTACATAGTCAATAAATGTCATCAGACCCCCTATTGAGTAATGAAATTTAAAAATCCTTTTAACGATTTGCATCACCTTTCACGCCAATTTTCATTTGACCATTCACAGGCATTGTACACAAATAGATAATAAAAATAAAATAGATAAAAAAAAAAAACTAAAAACATGTCAACAGAACGAGGATACTCGAAAACCATTCCCCACTTCTACGGCCCAAAGTATGAGAACTACTCTAAAAAAAAAGGCACACAACAAGGACTCTGTTCAAGACTGTGTAAATATAAACTCGTATCCCCGTAGCTTTTCGACTTTTTCTGTTTTTAATTTTTGTTTGCCTCCCATAAATTGTCATCTCCAAGTGTAGACTGTAGACATACATTTTTTTTTATTTTGTTTGTATGTCATAGATGACGATGCAACACTCTACATCTCACCACTGAAGTATCCGACCATGAGTACATCACCAAGAACAGAACCATAACCATTACCAGAATCAGGACCAGGACGACTGTGCATAAAACAGAAGTCACTTTAGCATCTCACCTCAATAGCAATTCCATCAGTCAACAAAGCAAAAAACGAATGAAAAAAGAGAACGGATCTGTAAACAGAAAAACGCACAAAATGCACGAGAAAAAAAAAATCTGAAATAAAAGAGTGAACAACAGAACAAAAGTTGATGGCCTTTAGAGCTAAAGGAGGGCATACAACACGGATTTTTCATGTCCAAACGCCTACACGTACGAGGAGCAAGTCATCAACATACATACCAAAGCTGAAAGAGTTCACTAGCAATTAGGTTGGGGCTATATTAGTAACTTTCAGAGACACCCTCAAAATGATCTTCTATATACGAGTAGTACGTTTCCAGAAGTGTAGGGATTTTGAGCACATATTTTTGTCACAGAACAGAGGTCTTATGTGCGGAGTATGTCCTCGTTAAGCCATTATTACATGGACAGCGAGCGACAGAAAATCCATTCACTGTTTCAATTCTTGATAGGATTTGGATGAAATTGGATAGTCTGCCCATAAGTATGTATCTTATAGAGAAAGAAGGGGAAAACGATCAGTGAAAAAAATACAGCCTTAGAATCTATGTATACATGTCCACATGTTGTGACCAGAAGATCCCCTTTTTCCACGAAGTCAACGTCAAGGCATCAGCTTTTACTCGTAAAATCGAAGTTGTGATTTAGATCAAAATAAGTTCTCAAGACTTACCTGATAATATGTTTACATTCGAACCTTTTGTAAGCACTTCAAACGAATCGATCGCAGGAAATACGATTTCTGGAAACTGCCTGTAGGATCGGTCTCTGCATCTTTTTTGGAAAATTGAAACTTTGAACCAAGTTAGACAAAACTGTTGTGTGAAAACGGAATTGTTTATTCAAGAGTCGTAGCTTTCGATCAACGATCATGACAAGTTGATTGATGATCTTGACGATCACTCTGAAAATGCGATGAAAAAGACTGAGCTATTTTCGGAAAAGCAAAGGAAAAGGATGTGCGGCTTTAAGAATAGAATTTTGTTATACGTTTTGGAAATGTAAGGAAGGATGCCAATATCCAAGTGATCGAAGGTATGAGATTGGCTGAGCAAAGAAAATATGAACAAGATTTGTTACCAGAGGAGACTCATGCAAAGAGCTTAAGACGTGCCCTCACCAAGGCACAATTCGAATACCAAATCGCTCCACGTCAACATAGTCCTTGGAGCTTTTAAAGTCATGTTATGATGGGAGAACATCCTTGACTGCGAAGTTGGAAAACATTGCCTATCACCATCAGGTGGAAGCAATACCGACCCAGACCAATACCTTTTCGTAGCCGATTTGCGAATGCGACTATTCGAAAAGCACTGCTAGATTCATTTCTGATTGGGTCTTCAAAAAATTTCAGAAGTTCCATCGTGGCATTGCTAACAAGAAATTGGAGGCAAGACATCTGTATTATACAAGGCGGGATTACAAAGAATACGAAAACTGTTCGGCCATGAGCAAAGAAAGGAGGAAGATCCTCTTTTCAGAAAGAAAAACAAAAGAATCAGCGAAATGTTTGTTCGAGGCTATGGCTAGGTGACTCTGCAAAAATGATAATCGGGAGCATGAATTAATATGGAGGAAAACGTAATAGTAGAGCCCCAATCGGTGCTGAAAACTTCGATGCGTTAATTCCGCAGACTGCTCAACGTGGACGATAATCTCCAACAACTTTGCTCACCGACCAAAATACAAATGTTGATAGCGATATCTTAAGGCAAGTAAGGCCGCTTCAGCAGACGAAATAAGTCTCTTTCATAAGTAATGAAGGAAGCACGGTTTATGACCCTTATCATCGAAATCCGCTTGCATATCGCGGAAGGAAAAGCGAATGTCCTTCAAGGAAAAGATTTTTAACGAAATATAAAACGCAACGTACAACAACGAAATGTAAGTAAATGGTCATACAGCTAAGTGTCCAAAATTACCATCTAAGACGGCTAGATCATGTTAAGGGATTGGACACCACACTTCTGTGTCCTAAATATATTAGAATCCATATTGGATGGAGAACGCGGAATGTGAAGAGCTAAATTAAGATGGAGTGTTCAAGTGTAAAGTTCCTCCACGAACTTGAGACGTAAGGTGTGTGCTCAATTGGAGGCGAGTAACATAAAACCGATGAATAGAGAATACAACATTTAGAGCGGTGAACTCAATGGAAGCTATGTCAAAAACCATGAAGAAAATGCCTTGATTACAGTGGCATGGCTTAAATGTAGTGAAAAATGCATAAACTCCAAAGTTTACTTTAAATCACAGTCGAGAGTGTAACTTTAAAATACCCGTCGTAGTACTGGATGAATTACAAGAAGTATGAGAATAAAGAAGATTACGGAAAAACCTATTAGCTGGTATTGTCTTGTTCAACAAATATCGTCGGAAAGATTGTCCCACAACCCGATATAAACTAGGATTTCAGCCGGGGTTTAATCATTCAAAAACATTAAAAAGATCACGGCCCCACTAGCAATGTGATCCAAAATAAGCGGCCTATCTTCTTCTTTCTTTAAGTGGCGCTATAGTCCGGGGTGGACCTGGGCCTCGGTCAACAAGCTTCTCCAGTCAGCTCGATCCCTGGTTAGCTGCCTCCAGTTTCGCACGCTAAGTTGGCTGAGGTCCTCTTCCACTTGCGTGTGCCACCTGAGTCTTGACCTTCGTCTACTGCGCTGTCCCTCGGGAGCGGATTCGAAGACTTTTCGGACAGGAGCGTTGGTGTCCATACGCTCTACATGACCCAGCCATCTCAGTCTTTGGATCTTCACTCTTCTGGCTAGGTCCATGTCGCTGTACAGTCCGTACAGTTCGTCGTTGTATCTCCTCCTCCACTCACCGTCAATGCAGATGGGATCGAAGATCGCCCGAAGAATATTTCTCTCGAAGCAACCAAGAATACCCTCATTCATTTTTGATAATGTCCATGCCTCTGCGCCATAGAGCAGGACCAGGACTATTAAGGTCTTATAAAGGGTGACTTTTGTTGTCCGAGAGAGGGCTTTGCTACTCAATTGCCTTCTTAGCCCAAAGAAACAGCGGTTAGCAAGAGTTATTCTTCGCTTGATCTCAGCGCTGGTGTCGTTGTCTCTATTTATAGCAGAGCCTAGGTAGACAAAGTCCTTAACTACCTCAGAGTTATATCTGTCGAGGGTGACGTTCTGTCCGATTCAGTGTCGTCGGTATTCAGTGTCCTTTTTGCTTGACAGCATATACTTGGTCTTGCCCTCATTGACCGCTAAACCCATTTTCGCCGCTTCCGTCTCAATACTCGCGAAAGCGCCACTGACATCATGCTGCTTTCTCCCGATTATGTCAATATCGTCGGCGTATGCGAGTAGTTGGACGGACTTTTGAAAGATAGTGCCTCATGTGTTTGCTCGTGAGTTTTGCACTATTCTTTCAAGTACGATGTTGAAAAAATCGCATGACAACGCATCGCCTTGTCTAAATCCTTTCTGCACATCAAAGGTCTCGGTGAGATCTTTACCGACCTTCAGCGTGCATTCTCCATCGTCATCCTGCACAGACGGACGAGTTTGGCAGGGAATCCAAATGCCTATACTCGTGCGTAAAATAAATCAATCTCACAAATGCAGTGACAATGCAGATACGTGCGTATCTGCGTAGGTAAAATTTATTTACCTGCGGTTAAAAAAAGAAACTGAGTATATTTCCTTGTGCCTGACTGTACTACTATTTTTTTTTTTAAACTACCATCTTCCGACTGTTCGACGGTGATTGCATTCGAAAAGGAACCTACATATGAACATGTTTGCTCACCGAGCACAGGGCGACTTATTTGCCTTGGCTTAAAGCTTCCATTAGAGAAACGAAAGCATTCCAAAGGATTCCTGGGATCAGGAAAATGGAATTGTTTTATAGTCACTGAAAGAGTTGCTTCAAACACTAGAGAATCACAACTCTCGGTGGTTTAACTTTAGTCTTGCCGAGAAATGAAACACGAAAACTACTTCAAAAAAAAATATAACAAATACAAGGAGCAAAAAAGGAAAAATAAAACAAATATACACACTTACTGAAGTATCCGTTCATGTGACTCGTTGTCGGAGGGTCTTTACTTTATTTTTTTTTTATGCGTGTGAATAGAAGATATGCTTACGCATATGATGCCTTCCATCATAAGATTTCCAAGTGAAGGTTGGTTGTTATTACAAGAAGACTACTTTAGTACAAGTTTTTTTATTTTGATTTTTTTCCCTTGCTACCATTTGCTTTGTTCGTTTTCATCATTCATTTTTATGTTGTGCTCGTCAAGCAAAGTGTGATGGAAGTCGTTGACGTTCAATTCCATGATCTCGTAGTTCTAATCACTAAGAGATGAAATTGAAGCTGAAAACGAAGTCGTTAAGCAAAATACTGAATGAAAAAAAGCAGAAAACGAAAACCGACAGTCATATGTCGCTGTAGAGGCGAAGTACTCGTAGTTTCAAAGGTTATCGACATCTTTAATCTGTTGAAGGATGATATCGATTTGTATCGTCTACACTCCAGCAATTGTACATAAAGTGAAGAATTGGATGATTGGTGAAATGAAATCGACAAGTTAATTGAAGTGTTGTTGTCTTCTTATACTCGTATGTATGTAACTAAGTATCTGTGAGATTGTTTGACCCGTGTGAAAAGTGCCATTCGATTGGAGGCCCCATTTGAGAAGTTTGACATGCTTTTGTGCTTACCGAAGACTGGTTTGTTTTGAAAGATATTTGCCAAATCATTAGTACGAGTAGTGCTTATGATTAAGATTTTTTAAGTATGAACAGAGATACAGTAAAGGCAGAAATCAAAACTGTCCGCGAGTAGAGGTTTATCAATCCCTTCGTTCATAAACTCTTTGGTAAAAAAAAAAAATAACAATTTGCAAACTATTATCATGTACAAAAACATCTCCCCGATCTCTTGTGCATACAATTCTTGCTTTACTTCAGGTGCCTTTGCAGGATGGGATACACTAATAATTTCACAGGATTCGTGCGATCTCGCGCCAGCCGCCGTACAATTAAAAAAGTTTTTATCTGCTTCTTTTCAACTCAGACCCTCCCTGTTTTATTCCGCTTGGCAGCAGAACTTTGATTTATCTCCTCGAGAGAGCTTTAAATTTTCAGCACGGAATGAAACTCCATTGCTGTTTTTTTTTCCATTCCTATTGCCATAACCTTTCGTCCCAGTTTTGTAAAATTTAAATTTTCTTTTCAGCTTCTGTCTAAGCTTCTCTTTATTATCGCGTCTGATATCACTTAGAAATCACTGAAGGAGGCTTACTGATGATTGTGCGCTACATTATTAAGTTTGCTTTGCATAAGTAATACAACATCCTTTACGACTGGCTTCAGGCCAGAAAAGTCCACCATCGACCAAATATTCACACTACGGCAGATCTTGGAGAAGACCCAAGAGCTTCAGATCGACACCCACCACCTATTCATCGATTTTAAGGCCGCGTATGACAGCATCTATAGAGACGAGCTATACAGAGCAATGTCTAGTTTCGGCATCCCTCCCAAACTCGTCCATCTGTGCAGGATGACGATGGATAATGCACGCTGCTCCATCAAGGTCGGTAAAGATTTCACAGAGACCTTTGATGTCCAGAAAGGGTTTAGACAAGGCGATACGCTGTCATGCGATTTTTTCAACATCGTACTTGAAAGAATAGTGCAAAACCCACCTCAGCCAACTTAGCGTGCGAAACTGGAGGCAGCTGGCCAGGGATCGAGCTAGCTGGAGACGCTTGTTGACTGAGGCCCAGGTCCACCCCGGATTGTAGCGCCACTTAAAGTAAGTAAGTATATCCTATTCCATGGTGTCAATAGATCGCTTCTCTATCAAGTTCAGTACTTTTTTGTAATGCTGCATTGTATCGACGTCTATTGTGCTACAACATTTGTTGCCACATGTCACCTGGAAGTCATGTAAAATCCAGCAATTCAGATTCATCTTTTCTGATAGCATGATAACAAACTCACCTCTGGTCTACAATAAAGCGACGGATATAGGATATCATCAAAGGTGTCTTACAAACTATATTTGTCAACTGTATCGGCAAACGCGCTTGCTTTTAACCACCTTACATCCAAATCATGTGAGATCCTTATATTTTTGGTTCCGGAACTCGTACGGCAAAGCAATAAAGTCATCGCATACCGCAGCAGCTACATTTAAGCTACCACTGAATCGACCTCTGCCAAATACGCAATTTGTACGACATAACGTTCAAAATGTGTGCTAACTAAGCTCTTGGTTATCAAGATGTACATTATCTGTGGATTATTCTCTCTCTCTGTAAATTACTTGATAACACCAAGCTATCACTGACAGTGTAACAATGCGAGGATAGCAGCAGATCAGTGGCAGATTTTAAGCAGAGTCTATCGACCAGGAAACACATCAAGAACTTTTGAACGCCAACACAAAGCTTCTAAGTATGATGCAAGACATAAGCCCGACATCGTAATCTACTCTTTTCTCGAGTGACATAATCTTCCATAAAGTAGATACTAAGAGTAGTTTCAAATAGTGTTGTGTGTGCCCATTTCTTATAGTAGCAACATTAAGTATCATTCATAATAACGAAGGACAGAGTATCGAATTCAAGAAGACCGCCCTCGTAATCTCAAAAATATCGCTCCAGATACACGTAAACACATGCACTCGGATCTATCTATGTACGTTCTTAAACCTCTTTAACTTTCATCATAAGAGTCTCTTGTGAATGACTTATCTAACTGAATACTGCCCGGCCCGTAAAAAAAAATCTCATAACGTCAAGTGGCCACAATTCCAGTCCAAATCAAAGGCATAACGAATCATTAATCAGAGTCACTTCATGCGAATTTTTTTTGTCCAAAAAAGAAGAAAGACAAACGCGATGCTTGGACAAAAGAAATTGTGTTTCGTTCCACATCCAATTTTGGGATTCTTTTTATCTTGGGGCCTGCCTCATCATCGTCTCATTGTTGTCACTTATTCGTATTCACCAGTCATTTGGAATATTCGCATGTGGAATTATAAACTTTTCACCAAATCTCATTATGAGTCGCGCATAAGCCCGCAAGTATCAACTTTCACTCTTAATGCTGGCTTACGAATACCATGTCATCGGTTGTAAATAGACAGATGTCACATAAAAGGGCATTTCAATGTAAAATGTCGTCACGTCATGTGTGCTCTTGGGCTCCTATATGATCGTATAACATATAAATACAAATAAGAACCGATCGTGCAGCGAGTGTGCTCTAATGAGAAGGTTTCTTGTTGCATGAGAGCCCTTAGATCTCGGAGTAATGACATGTTATTAACTTGGGAACGCATATGGTTGCAGTTTGTTTTCCTACCAACCATGACCGGGTGGATTGAGACTGCCGACCAGCTATGGATTTCTGGAATTCTTGAAGAAAAGGACTCTGTTTGTTATTCTCGGGTGATAACACCACACTATACTGCCACTGGTGATCGGTTCGTTTGCATTTGAAGTGCAGTCCGTGAAGCTGATCAAATAAAATGTGCTAATGATGGACATTTGCTGACGATGATCGTGATCAAGTGATAGCGGTGCATTTTGATATAGAACTTGGGTGGTTGTGAGGGCCAATGGAATAAGAGTGTTAACAGGCCTGGTCCTTATTTAATCTTCAGTGTCAGTTCGATAAAGTTATTTCCAATCGAACTGAGGAACAGCTGGAGTTTAAATCTGGGAAAAATGTATAAATGTGCCTTAGCAAGGGGAGTTTATTCTAAAATTCATTCGAATTATGTATTTTGTAAGCAGATGTGTTCGATCTCTATGATTCATTATCTTAGGAAGTCTGTCAAACCAGAAGCAGAGTTCATGATTGTCATTTCAGCCGCAATCTCTATATATGCAGTTCGCCATTCGGTATACAATTCCTGTGACGCAATCTTCCAAATAAAGCAGATCATCAATGATTCGCCAAAGATTTTTGAAGGATGAGCTATCATTTAAAGAGCTTTTGGTTTGATTTTGGGAACCCTAGACTCCATGGAAACCAGTGGGAAAGTAAGATACAACTCTGTGATTCCAATAGCAATGCTAAACAGAATTTAGACATTCAAAAACTGATCTACGACAAATAATTCAACAGAAAAGGAGGACTTGCAAGTGAACCATAAAAATCGTAAAGTTGGGCTCGTCATCGGAATACTCGTATTACAGGACTTGAGGTCATGTGAATAAGATTTCAAAGACCAAGTACTTCTTCAAAGTTAGGTCCCTTGTGGTATCATTGGTGAAATTTATCGACGATTTTAAATCGGTGATCTCTCTAGAGCAGAGACCATTTACACCTCGACGGTGGTAAATGCCTGGGAATAGCATTCTGAAACCTCTTCCTATTCTTTCCTGTTTTGAGAAATGCTCAGCCGTTGCGTGTATTTTCGAATGGGACAGTTCCGCGCGATTATTTGAGTCCGTATATGGACCAAAGACGTGTAAGTTTAAACAGTTTCACGTAGTACATTGGTGTATTGACGCTGCTAAGCTGTCCATTACTTTTTTTTGGAGGCGAGTCTGTTCAATTCATTAGTGCTGCAATTTCTCAAAGCCTCCGAGTGACCCAGGACCCTACAAACTGTGGTTCTACTGGTATGTTGTTTCGCTATCACATTGCCAGATACAGGCGCTGTCGTTTCATTAGTATTCGAAGTTAGGTATCTGTTCGTTCTTTGGATGTCTAGATTTTTGAAAGGCTGTTTGGATTCAGCAGAGCGTTGGACTATAGTAGAGAGTAGTTGAGACTTCGGCTAAGACGGTGATACAGTGTTTAGCTAAGCTAAAGTACTGATGTATGCTTTACACCCGCCCGTTAAAATGAAAGTTGTCTTACTGAGAAGAATCTCGCGTTATCTTTATATTTTTTACTCCTGTTCGAAAACATATAACTAACGTCCATTAGGAAAGACTGCGATGCATCGTGAGTAGATAAGCTTGGTCTACATTTAACTCTTTGTCTCTAAGACTGAGATCGAAGTTAGCAAGTATCCGAATTTCCAAAATATACGTCATATTGTTGCCAGCCAGCTAGTTTAAGTTTCAATGAAAGTTCTTAACTTGATGATCTGTAAAAGATGACACCTCAGTGATGTAATTAAAAAGATACACCATGCAGCTAGCTTTGATTTAGCATTTTAGAAGAGCAGAGAGGAAAATAATAACACCTTGAAACGGAAGTTGTGCATATACATACTATCATTCATATAGAAATCAACCTTCCGATGGAGTCATTGCTTGTCTAACAAGCTACTAAGTTCAAAGGTAGTCATGACGACATCAAGACAATTGCTTGCAAGAAAAATGTGTCAGCACAAATGGAATGTGTATGCTATGCAATGTACGTGCATATTCCCCTTCTATTATCTGAATTTTCTTGTCATTTCTATAATTTATTCTTCAATTATAAACAGCTCAATCTACATAAGAAAAAGCGCAATTAGTCACTACCCCTAATGACCAGTGCCTTTGTACATCCTCGTTGTTTGTCAGTTTTTGCACTTTTCTTCTTTTGTTTTTCTTAAAGCAACACCACGTCATTGTTGAACGCTTCTGCGTATTTTCATTAATTACTCACATCACAACAAACCTACCTCGTCATAGGGCACATTGCCAAATTGCCTAGTATTTCTCTAGCTCTAAACCACAACCACAAGACCATTCCAGTTCTGAAATTCACTCCAGGATCTAAATTTACTCGTCATTACAAGATTTTCTAGGATTTAGTCACCGTGTTGTATATAGGAGTATGTGTACTCTATGCCATCTTGTATTACCACCAAATGTACTCCCAAGCTCGATGAGCAATTGCACACATCATTTGTCGAGAGGTTCTGTTTATTTGGCATCTTGCAGTCCAACACATTACTGGTTAATGGTGAATGGAACTGCATCATGGAATCTCTTTGATTTGATATCCAAAGGTACAACACAACACCAGAAAGTAATTTGCCCATCTGCAGCAACCTCCAACAACCGAATGGGGTGCGATGATATATGCTCATCCCGAAATAGGATCAAATTTAAAGGCACTACTCGTATTCGTGCTCGTTGAGCAAAACGTACTAATGCTTGTGCACATGCAACATGACTACCAAGTATCTCAACAAACATAAAACATTCAAATAATTACCCTAAAATAGATTTTTGACGATTTGACTATTTAGACGAGGCCGGGTGATGTCAGGGGGAATTTTATAAATGCCATCTACGAGTGTACGTACACTAGAGCATATTGGTGGCAAACAGCCGTCTCATCCTTCATCAGAAGTTACTAGTTTGCCAGTGTCTAAAAGAATTTGTGGTCATTGATTCCAGACCAGCGAGCTCGTTTATGTTTTTGATTATCAGAAATTTTATGAATTTTTTAAATTGTGTTATTTTCCCGAGATGTCTGAGAAGATATTTTATGTCAGATACAATTGGCGCAGAGCCTACGACTGAGAAATAGTAGAAGAAATAGCCCAAGATATGGGCTAAGAGTTGTGCGTGTTGTAAGCGATTTTCTCGTCGAGTTTTTGGTCGTAAATGTCAGTGTTTGTTAGTTAGTTGTTGTTTATTCGGAAATATGACATTTTCATCGAGCACTTAAGTAAACAGAAGCGAAGCTTGACAACGCGACCACTTAAGATCAAAGAACTTTTCATTTTCGTCTTCGTTTCGATGGTTTCTGTTGTCCCCAATAGCTTGGTTTTTGGGAGATTTTATTAGCTTGTCAGACATGACAGGTTACATTTTGTAATCGATTTATATGAGGCATATCTACAAATTGGAGGGCCCACCGGAGGTGTCTTCAGCTTAAATTCAGAGTGGTGTGACTGTTCAAATAGGCGTTTAAAAGGGCGTTTGCATTCTATGAGACTTGGTATCTATCGAGCGTTTAATACTTGAATTGGGTGACTTGTGCAGTAAGCCCATGAACAAGTGCAAATTGGATAAAGGCGAGGTGGATCTGCCGTTAAAGGAGTGAAAATCAAAGTAAAAGCTGTCATCGAGAAAGGGCACATAATATCGATGACCCACACCACAATAGACAGGTATAACTTCATGAAAGTCAAGAACTTTGTGAACCTTGGTATCGTAATTCAAACAAGTGACAGCTGAACCTCAGAGATCATTTGAAGCACAACTCTTGCCAATCGTAGTTCTAGCTATTAGGGCACAAAGCCCTCTCGTGAACAACCAAAATGTCGCTGTATATAACATAGACCGTCTCAGTCCTCTTATACGGTGCTAAGGCAATAGACTTCATTAAAAAATGAAAGAGGGCGAATGGAAGTACTTCGTCGTTTCAAAAGACAAGTACTTCGACTTATTTAAGGCCGCTTCTGTACCGACATAAAAGTGTATAGCGACATGAAACTAACTCGAAAAGATTTTGAATCTATCATCGAGGGAAAATGCAGCAGAGAATGACCCTGTATCCGGTGTAGTGCTCAAAGGGTAGGGGATTTGAATCAACTTGGCGCGTGAAGTTAGTTTAAGACACTTTTAGAAGCAGTTTATAAAAACCTCGTCATGTATGGGGGTGTATCACCACCTAAGTAAGTAGTAAGTGCTCTATGTTCAAGATTTGCCTTCCTGAAACAATCTTTTTGCTTTGTGATAAAGATTCCTTTCCGGCTTCTAAGAGATAGATTTATGAGTATTTCGATAGACTTTCTCTTTGCTACAATAGAGTTCCTGAACAGCTCTTGTATTTTTTGTTAGCAGCACTTTGATGTATCGAAATTCTGGTGACATTTCTGTGGTTAGAAAAATATATTTTGGCATCAAACCAATGATAGAGTAGCAAAGAGGATATAAAATAAAGAGAATTCGGCTATTTATGCTTTTTAGTTCTGTAATGATTGGAGATTCGATAAACATAGAAATTTCCGTCCTTACTTGGCACACCAAGTCAGCAACAGTTAGCGGACATAAAATATTGTCCTCGAACCTCGAGTATACAGTGCAGTCTATATGTTCCGGATTCAGCGATCGAAAATTCAAGAAAACTCTTATACAGGCAACATTATACAAAAAAAAAAAAAAACACCGTGGCGCTAGCAGCCCTCTGTGAGCCATGGCCTAGCATCTTGAAACAAATTTGTGTTGCTCATTTTGTTATTTTTTTGACATCTGAGCGGGGTTACGGTTTATCACCGAATCTTAACGCCACTTATTAGAATATTTTCATTGGCGATTTGCTATTGCCCGCCAAAAGGGTGACGACGATTCGAAAAACTGTTGGCGATGCGTGGGATCGAACCGCGGACCCTCTGCGTGATAGTCCAATGAGCTAACCATGGCGCCATCGCCACCACCAACCTTATACAGTTCTGAAAAATTAATTAAAACAAATAAAATATTTGTAAACGGGTTTACTAATTTACCTTCGAACATCTGGAGAGTTGGGTAAACTCCGGCATTTTCGACTGTTCTTGCTGCCATGTGAAGATGACGAATTGCCCATGTTGACAAAATTGTATCCACTCCTGCGTACCTATTTTTTGTTTTTCACTTCACATCACTCCTGCGTTGTATTTATTTTCATTGTGTTTCGCACTCGAAATCTTTCCTTTTTTTTCGTTTTAACATTTATTCACATTTCTCTTATAAAAGCAAACCATATAACCCATTCTTAATGAAATGTCTGTACGCAATGTTAGTTAAGAGCCAATCACATCAAAGGCAACAAAGAATCAAATAAATCCTCTTTTCCTCATTAAGTCTTCCATAACATTGAAACAGAATTAGATTTGATTTTACCCTCTGATTCTACTAACTTCCGCCAACATCACTCATTTGCAAAAGGAACACCCACAAAGAGTTTCAAACCCAATTACGAATACATATTCGTAGTACGTACTTCGTATCCCGGTTTAGAAAATGACATTATCCTCTCTGTTAGTTAAGCCTACTTCCGCGTAAAACCTCCTTCAGCACACATCTGTCTAATAATGGTCAAAACTTAAGGCAGATGTATTCCCACTGTTTACGACAGTTAATTAGTTCGAGTATTAGATGGAGAGAGGATGGCGTGGGCTCTTATGCTGGAGAGGACATCTAAAATGTCACCCCATCTTGGTGAGGTGGATAACCAAGTGGGGTTCTTGATCGCCCTTTGTAAAAATGAAAAGTGGCCTGCTCCAGTTCCATTAATCTAATTGAAAACGGTGAGGAATTTTGTCAAATTTTTTTTTTTCAAATCAAATTGATTTTTGATCTCAAGTGTGGTCCGTGGAAGGTAGATGCAATGCCACACCCATTAGTGTTGTACGCAACTCCCAATAGTCCATTGGTAAATACAAACCAAAAGGGGGAATGTATTCGTAAATAGGACTGAATGATGGACGACGTTGCTGGTGGCATGCCGGTGGCTATGTTCTTGGCAGTATGTCAAAGAATCGGCAATTACCAACAAAGTTTGGTGAAGTTAAATGAGGTTTGGTACCCAAAGTTGATATTTGCATTAAGATACAGGGTGGTTTTTAAAAGTTAAAAAAAATGAAGTAATTTCAAACGAACCAAGTTTTTGACTTTAAAGGGTAAGCGTTTCTTGCAATAAGAGTATGTAGAGCCCACTTCTTCTTGGCTTGTCTAAAAAACGACTCTTCTCGGGCAGCTGAAACAACTCCGATTAAAAATTCAAGTAACATGCGAAATTCAATCCGTCTTCAGGTATCGGCCAGTGCAATGATTGGAAAAGGTGATCTGTAAATGATCACCTTCTAACTTACAAATCATCAATCTTGTTGCGTCAATTTGAGCAAAAGGACAGAGGATGGTACCCTGATCCTCTTAAGACTTAAGATTTCTAGGGCTGCGGCAAGTAAATTTTAATTTTTCTAGTCTCTGCAGAGATCGCAATCGATTATCGTCGATAAAACTGGGCTTTTGGTCTCTCATTTTATTATAGCCTATGAGTTACCCAGCTAGGGTTGCAAGTTTTGGTCTGTATTTCAAGACTATTTTGCTTTACTTCGAATCAGATAGAAATGTACTTCATATGTAGTAAGTTTCAGCCTCAGATTGCAGGTGAAGGATTGATACTTCGGTCCACGAGTGAACCTTGCAGGCTTGTATGCACTTTGCCTACTACTCATCTGTGGTCTTGGACCCACTTGTTATAAAAATCGTTTAGGTCTTCACAACATTGCTTTACATGCTAAGATTGTATAAGAACAAGGACAATGGCCGTTCTGATTATCAAAAAATATCGAGAATGACGCCCTCATGCGATATTGTCCTTATTGTCGTTGGTTTGAAGACACCTACAATCAATATCTCGTCTCGAAAGACTGTAGTCACGAAGCCGAATCGAATGAATTCAGTTAATAGGAAAATCTCAGCGTCGCATCGGTCCCTATTTCAATCTTTATTCCACCTTTGAAGATAGATATTGAGTTACATACTATTAGCTTCCTGCCCAAAACTTCTCTGCTTGAAAAGATACAGGAGAAGGGTATTTCAAAGTCATTGTTGGATAGTAAGTGATCCATATTGGAGCAAACACCAAGTCAAGTCAATAAGATTAGGGCGAGGCCCTTCGGAATTCGAGACCAACACCCACCACCTACTTGTCGACTTCAAAGCCGCTTATAACAGCGTGCACAGGGACAAGCTGTATAATGCCATGTTTAGTTTTAGCATTCCTATCAAACTCATCAGGTTGTGCAGGATGGCAATGAAGAATATTCGCTGCTCCATTGAGGTTGGTAAAGAAATCCCGAGACCTTCAATGTCACATTAAGGTTTAAGACAAGGCGACGCGCTGTCATGTTATAGCGCTCTAGTGCAAAATTCACTGGCTCAAAGAAGGAAAACGATTCTCCACAAGTCTTCCCAATTGATTACGTACGCAGATGACATCGACTTCATTGACGAAGACCGCGAGACGTCAATTGAGGCACTCAGAGATATCGAAGTCGAAGCGGTTAGAATTGGTTTCACGGTGCAGAAAACAAGTATATAGTGTCATCAAAAAAAGGACTCCTAACATCGACAACTTGGCCAGAGTGTCATAATTGGCAGCTTTAACTTTGAGATGGTTTAAGACTTTGTCTACGATGGCTCCGCAGCTACAAACAGGAACGACACCAGCACGAAAATAAGACGTACAAAAACTCTTGTCCACTCCTGTTTCTTCGGCCTCAGAGGACTATTGAGTAGCAAAGCCCGCTTTCGCAAGACCAAACTGACTTTATACAAGACCTTTATCATCACCATCTTGCTCTATGGCGAAGAGATATGGACATTTATGAGTAAGGATGAAGAAGCCCTTGACCGTTTCGAGAGGAAAAAACTACGTGTTATTTTTGGTCCCGTCTTAATTAACAGGGAATGGAGTAGGAGATTTAACCATGAACTTCACGGGCAATACATAGACATCAGCTTAGTTAGGCGTCTACGGATTCAATGTCAAAATGTAGAGCGAATGGACACCACAGCTCCGGCCCGAATAATCTTCAAATACGAGCCGGGAACTACGTAGCAAAGGACGGCCGAATTTAATGTGGTGCGAATAACTTGGAGTGCATCATCGATGGAAGGAGCTGGCGAAAGACCGGGTCAGCTGAAGATGCTTGTTGGTTGAGGCCCAGATTCACCCCGGACTGTAGAGCCACTTAAGACTAATAAGAAGAAGTTTGTTTGAGTTTTGGTAATGCACGTCTTTAATATCGTAAAATTACACAAAGTGAGACATCTTTAAACGGAGGATTTACTTCTATCAACGGCAAACACTATTGCCCGCACTTAAGTGCTGCAATCCACAATCCTTTCAAAGACATCAATTTATTTAATCCATTACTTCCAAGCTGCAACCACCCTGTGCCAGCTGTAATCATTGTGCCTTTGGCTTTAGTTGCAAATGCAAACATTGCCAGCAGTAATTTAATATTCTGCTCAAACACACAAAAGGGCTAGAAGAAGAGGTCCTGTGTGTGTATGTTTGTTTTATTACGTGTTTACTGTTCGCCACACCGATGTTCGCCCTACCCATACTCCCGATAGTACCATTAAAATTAAGGAAACAAATCAAAAATCCTTCTTTAAGGATATTCCCCATGATGGATGTTGGAAAAGTTACACTTTTCTTTGTTCTCCATATTGGCAATTGCAATCTAGGATATGTACTCGAAAACTGCAAAATGCCACTAACATGAGTGAGTACGTCTACTCGTTTTGAACTAAGACGTAATCAATTTACTGTTAAGCAGGATAATTGGAAATATATTGCGATTAATGTTACCAGAGAGACATGTCAAGTCACGTGTCCTTTGTAACTTTCTCCACGAAAGCTGGATATACTATACTATACTTTCAAGAGGAGTTCTTTGTGCTTTTTTTCGTTGCTGCAGTTGATGCATGGGTCTTTTGGGTGAGTTTGGATTGTGGTTGGCACATAATAATTTTTTTTTAATGGAATGAAGGACCCTTTTCTCCGTGAAAGATGTATTATTGTATGGCAATATAAATTCTGAATGTACTTCCTTTTTTCCAATCCATTTTCAAATACCGTCTCGGCATTGTTTTTATAATTCGAAATGAAAATACAAAAAGACGACGCATACGATTTATTGATTATTCAATCTTGGGAAGCTTGAAGTGTGCGTGGAGGTTTGCTCATGAATAGGTGATGATCCAACCAGCAAGCGCATTAAATCAAAGTGTCAGATGTGTAACTTGCCTGATGGATAAATGTTAATTCAACTAGCTGTCACTATATTCGCATCTGACTGGTTTAGTTCGTACATGGTGAATGTAATGTGTGATACAATGGCATCTTCTATTGAATGTAGGCGCTCAGCTGGCGGCTGGCGACTAGTAGCAGTCGCGCGGAATATGCGCTTAAAAAATAGTAACAAACCAAGCGGGGTAGGGTCGTCACGATTTTGTAAAAATATTCTCCTAAGGTAGCCTCATATATGCACAACGCTTGCTTCAATGTGGGCATGCTATAAGGTGTACTAGAAGAACCAGTACGAGCAAGTTATTAAGAATTCCTTCAGCCAACCGAGTATACACATACCTGCGGCGTTTACATCCATTTTGAAGGTTATAACAGATGTGCAAGTACTCGTGGAAGATGGAAGTTCTGGCAGCACACGGTCTCACGAAGCATGATGTGCTTTTTAATGTATTCCCTGTGACGCCATTAGCCGGAGAAGAAGTTAATGCAAAAAGGTCATCTAAGTCAAAGTGAAGAAGATTTGAAATTCATGTAAAATTTGACGAAATTCCAATTTGTTTTCTCCTAAAAAAGGCCTGTGGCATGTCTTGTCCTTTCTGTCCAGTAGTGGGTTCCTCATTTCGTTTTTTTTGGCTTCTTCGATGTCGGATCTTCATTGAACTCGACAACCGCTGCACATATTAAGTTAATATGAGATTCTGTTGGGTTATGATTAAATGAAACCCTTTTCTGGTTTAGGCAATCTCAGTTGGCTTCTTTGTGATTATCTCCTTGATCATGGCAATCTCTAATAGTCGAAGCAGCATTCACAGCACTCCCTTGACCACCGAAACAGTGTCGCTAAGGCCAAGCTTAAGTAATATATCTCATGGTGGCGTCAACAACAAATAAGTCAGAGTTCTTGACGGTAGAAAGAGCTGACATCACTTAAAAAGCTCTAAAGAGCCTCGTGTAAGCTGTTAAAGTGATGACAAAAATTACAGCTTACAATATCTCTGAGAGCAGATCCAGACTAATGAACTACGCGGGAATGGATAACCTTAACTTTGATACATTAGAAAGGCATGAACATATGAAAATATATGAGCAAATGGCAACTGCGAATCACAGCCACATTAAAAACGAGAACCCAACTAATGAAGTAGGTTTTCTACTTCATATATTATAGAAATTGATTTCTTTACAGGGTTATAGACCTAACTCAGCTTCGATTGGATATACGTCTGCTCCTGCTAAAGATGTCTGGGATTGACCGATTCAGACAAATAAGGACAAAAATATCCAATGAAATGCTGCGAGAAATCTTAAGATTAATTGCTAAAACTGTCACAAAAGTGTAAACGCCTAATCCAGAGAAAAACAAAAAATCTAGAGCAATCGCAAAGGAAAAACTCAAAGGCGAAGCCGCAGCTAATTACTCAAAATCTCGTTGACATCCGTTACAAGGTAAAGACGTATTCCACCCAAAGACAACCCACCAGACAGGACTTCACCACTTTCCTACATCTCATCAAAAAAAAAAAAAAGTTTCCAAACTTGCAAATGATTAACGGCGCCTCATTATCATCAATAAAATGCTTCACCGGGAATTATCGGCAATTTGTCACCAGCCCAATGACATTTGCCTTGTCAGGGCACACCAGGCATCGTCAATAAATTTTTCTTTGCATTTAATTTGCCTTCTTCACCTTGACTTCTCTTCTTTCAAAGTCTTAAAATTTCTTGTGTGTTCTTTCAATTTCAGATCCTCAAACTCATGGTGATTTCCACGGAAAACCACACAAAAACCTCATATTGACCGAAAAAGAAACTATACGATCCGACACCGACTCACTCCAAAAAAAAAAAACCAACAACAACGAACAAATGGAGCAGGCCAGAGTCGAAAAGATTCGACATTCCTCCAGTTTATTTATGGATGCACCTCAGTTTTTTTTTTTTGTGATTTCAGATTTACAGATTCTCCCCCGATTATAGTCGTACTCCGCCTCTTCATACGACAACATCGAAGTCGATGACGATGATGAAGACGAAAATGAAGCCAAAGATACTCGTACACAAGGTAAAGTTTCCTGGAATCGATGCTCATTCCATCGCTTCTGTAATCTTGTATTTGTTGGATGAATGAAACGAATTCACCGTCAAACTACAGTTTGTTGCTCTAGATTTGTCAAGACGCGTGCATTGTTTACAAAATTTCGCTCTGTCAGATACAGATACTCGATATCAAAGAAAAGTTGCTTTAGGTTACTCAACTTTGAAATTGAAATTTTCTTCCTCTGACAAATGATAATCTTATCATATGTCGATGAAAATGTCAATCCTTAAGAATCCTGGATTTGTCTAGTATCGTGTCAAATGTCAAATGCATTTTGAAGGAAGGCGCAAACAATGTTAGGGAATCATATCCTGGTATTTGTAGCAGCTGTCGTTGTTACGTATTTATGGTAGTACTGCCACACGTCAAATTTTATTCACACACGAGTGCCTGAGGCTTTTGTTTGGCCATAGTTAGAGGTTCCACCTTTTTTGGTTTAATATATTTCATTTCATTGACACAGCGTACCTTTGTTGTTAGATACATTACAGATCATCATCGTCATTATTATCATCATCATCATGGTCGTTATCGAGGTACTGATGTAGTTTTTCGTGTCACGGTAGGATGCATTGTTTGGATTGTGTATGGGGACCCATTTGTGACACCCCACCATGAGGAACTGAATTTTATATCTAATAGTGCCAGAGGATATTGACATCGTTTGGGCGATTGTTTTGGATAATGCGACAGTAAAATTATTATAAACTATTGTTACCGATGAACTGATAGTTTAAAGGTGATGGTAACATGGTAGGGTGCATCTGATGTGGCGATGGATGCACGCTATACGGATATGGGAAGGTTTGTGTATCTATGCCACCATATGGGTTCACTATTTATTTTAAATTGGAATTATTACCTGGCAAGGCATTAAAGCCGCCACGCAGTGTGGTTTATTTGATTGTCTTTCACATTAAATTAAACCAAATTGGTTTAGGTACATTTCAGGCAATAAAAATCAGTGTGGTATTTGTGGCTAGCCTGTGTGAATTTAGAGTAGAATGATGGTGATGTCAAAATTGTACAACAATCAGTAGTAGGATTTGCAGCGACGACGAAACAAATCGAAGGAGTGGAACCGTTTTACGAGTATATTATTGTGCTTTCTATTTACTTGGAATTCAATCAATCACGTAGATGACAAAAACAGAAAATCTCAGACACTTTTCAAATTACACCAAAACGTTGCAGATCCAAGAAGTCCATTAAATAAGGTCCTCTGACCAATATGTTCTCCGTGATTTTTACAGAAATTTTTCCGCCGTCTTTCAGCAGCTGCTTGATGAATATGCGCTTAATAGAGGAATAGAGTATGAAGATAACCTTCTTTTTCAGAGAGTGGCTACAAGATATCCTCCTACTTGATAGTGTTCTGATGGGCACTGCCACAACCAGCTGGTTCGACTTGAAGAAACAACTGGCTTGAACCCGTCAGCAAGAATACAAATCAGGGAGAAGGCATAGCCTGGCCTTAGATTTACTTCGAAAAGCTAAGACTAAAGGATGAAAATAACTCTAACTTTACGAAACTCAACCCCAAACGAAGTTAAAATCTTCTGTTTATAGATCAAGTAGTTGCAGTTATCGAAAAACTTGGAGTGATGGAGAATGCCAAAGTCAGAAAGAAACTTTTGGCTTAACAATTTGACAAAGGGAAAACTCTCGTCTCGTTAAGCAACCCTCAGTGGTCCCTAAGCTACTTAGTCTGCCGACAGATACCAGTCGATAAAACAGGTATGGCTAATTTTGGGGGAATCAAGGAATCGGGTGAAAGACCATGACCAAGTTTTTGTATGCTTAGCCAAGATTTTATATATGAGACGCAAGGAATATCAAACACACGAACACTGGGACTAATAATTGACCCGGACATAGTGCAAAACAGCTCCAAATAGTGGATCCATCCTAATATTTTCTTGTAAGAAACAAGATATTACTTCTAAACATCTCTGTTACAAGTTTTTTCAACAAATGCAAATGAGTTCAAACATCGAAACATGAATGGAAAAGTCCATCTTCTCGGTTCATGCAAGACATAAGATTTAGAGTTTTCTCTTTTTGAGTTGGGCGAGTGTAAACTCATGATTCCTTGTACTTTGGCATAATTAAAGCAAAGATAGCAACTATTGTCAGTTCGCCGCTTTTTTAACTCCTTTCGACATATTCTAATGAACTTTTTGCACCACAGAGTCTCATGTCAACTGTAATTATAGGCTGCCATGAGTGCTCAAAGAAAAATTTTCTATAAAGCAGAAAAATTGGGGAGCTATCCCATTAACAAAAAAAAGTTCTCTGTAAATAGAAGACACTTTTATCGTGGCCTGAAAACAACAAGAACGTTCCAAATTAATAAAAACATCAAACCTAGAAACTAGGACAGTCGTTCCAGTAAATTGTTAGGAAAATTAGCTTTGACCCTTCCACCTGCTTAACAACACCCTTTTCGTTAACATGAGACGCCTCAAAGCACATCAAATCGATAATTTATTGAACGACATCCTGCACATATCAGAAGAGAGAACTTAAAAAAAACATCATTTTCTTCTATTGAATTATACGGGTACGAATACATAAAATGACACACTTCCACTTGAAGCTTTGACGTAAATAATTATGATCTCCACTTATGATCTCCACTTTATGTTTACCAGATGGATGGTGTAAATAAAACTCTCATCTCAAGAGCAATGGGAATAACTTCCAAATGGATTACATCATAAGCATCTCAAGAATATCAAATCCAACAGATGTAAATTTTTCCCTCTAAGTCTATCCAATGAGAGTGATGTAAAACTTGATAAGGACATATCACAATTTCTTCTAAGCCACGTGATTTCATTTCAAGTGATTAGAGCTCTCATTTTCTTATTTACCCATTTCTAAATTTAATTTAAATTTTATCTAATTAAAATCGTCTTTCTTTGACCATTCTTCTTCTGTTCTACTCGTAAATGCAATAGAACCCCCATCACTCCGTACATTTTCGATTCGATTCCAAGTGTTCGAAAACAAATTAAGGATTTAATGAAGCAGCAATTTTTAGTTGTTCACGAAAAGGAACAGCGTCCTTACTTTATTCCTAGAATCAACGATTAGTCACGTTCTGATTGGGATGATTCAGAAGTTCAAATGACACTAACAGGCAATAGGCATATCGGTTTGTTGGTCGGCCGTTCGGTCGCTATGACGGTAGTCGTGAATACTATTCCTCCAAATGAGTATTTTCCATTCGATTTGATCCTTTAATGCAATTTGATACTTTAATAAGATGGTTGGAGAATTGTTGTTGTTGAATAGATTTTCGATCATCCATGGACAGGGTTGTTATTTGAATTACCAGACAGTATGTCTGTTAGACTGTGAATACACGACGAACTAGAAAGCACACCCAGAGTGTTATGACAACAAGTGAGACTAAATGCTGCCCTTTCACGTAGTAATAATCAACTGTCAAATGCCAAAAATCCAGTCAACTTGCACAGAAAACAAGTAATTCCAGACTGTGGTGGGTTCCTTCTTCGTGATTCTCATGTTTCCAAATGAAGAAAACTGTTCAAGATTTTTATGCATGTCGCTGTTCTTGGACTTTCTTTTACATCCAAGGTCCGGCCAAATGGCTATGAAAAATGAGATCCAGAGGCCCGAAGTTGGGAAGTATAGAACAATACAGAGTTAATGGCTTAAAGATGCCATTTATTTGACAAACTGATGGTATTTGCTATAATGACGTTAAAACTCATTACAAAATGTGATTTTGTCTTTAACTGGGACAGTTAGTCAACCAACAAAGAATATTGTTATGCCACACAATTATTGTTGACTAAATTAAAACCGTTTCTTTTGCACCATTTTCAATACGGGCTCAATATCCGCCTATCAATCGCCGTACAAATGGCTTGCTTTGCTGGTGGTCCGTGGGTGGCTTGGTGCACAAACGTTGTACAATAAAATAGTAGATGCCAGAGCGTTTCGGTTGTCATAGTGTACTTTATTTTACGGGATGCCCATACAACCATTGGAGCAAAGATACGCCTTTCCATCGCTTTCCGTCAATTTCTTTGATACCAATTCGGGATCCATGTCGAGGGCACAGTTTTAAGTCAAGGCCCATCTTACACCTTTTTACTTATCTTAGCTTCCTAAAACCCAGTATTTTGCAACTCTACAACGGGTGAGACCAGCAGCAGTAATGGGCGAAGCCTTGATAACAACAAGAGAATTTGATCTGGCTGCAGAACACAATTGTGTTTCTTGAACGCATATAGCTTTTTTTACTGTCACCATCCAGATCAGCGCTTAAGGGTAATACGTACTTGCTAGGTGGTATCACACTTTATTAAAAGCATTGGGATATCAGGAAGCAGTCTACAGTATTTACTGCCAATGTACAAGGACGCCCTCGCGATTTTAAAACATTTTGTTCGCTATCTGAATTCGGAGTTCATGTCATTTTTAGTTTATTGTACAACATATAGTGTAATCCTTTTTAATAACCGTCGTTTGGAAGTTGCTTATCTAAATTATGAGGCCGCGACCATGATTGGTTTCACATTTTCTAGGGAAGATTTGTCAGTCCGTCTAGAGCATTTTCTATAACATGGTGAGCTGAACGAGTCTTATAGTAATACTTATCAAATGATTCTGCCTGGTAACAAGACCCATATCTGTCCAAGTCCAGAGATTCGTCATCCACTTCATCACACACATATGTACTAAGCTTCGTTCCATGATTTGAAGTACGTTTAAGGCTGTTTACTCGATTTATTTTTAAGAGCAGTCTTCCAAGATCTTCTTTGCATCTTAAGCAAACCAATGCATCGACTGTGATTTGGTATCTAGAGAAACTTTTAAAAAACATCAAGTCAAGTTGATCTAAACCTTTTTCCAGCAAAGCTGGATACAGTATATTGGACACCAGTCAACAACAGCATATTTAATGGCCTCATTCATCACCGCAAAAATAAGGTACTCTTGGGTTAAGTTGTATTAATAAGCTAATTTGCAGAGCACCTGTTTTAGTTTGATTGATCTCGAAAGTGAAGCACGTGTTTTTCCACAAAAACGATTTTTAAAATTCGTATAAACCTCTTATTGTTTTTAAATTTATCTGCCAACATTTTCGTTTTCCTCAAGATTAGTTTTAGAAAACTTACTTAGAGGTAAGTAACTGCCAGGAATTTTCTTAGCTGGGCATGTTATTCAAAAACATTTGATGAGTTCACCAAGACTTTTCTTTTCGGACAGCTTTCTGCGACATTCAATTTTAGTAGTTTTGACAAATATTCCATCCTTGTTCGAGCAGAATCATCTACGAACCTTTTTGTAACGAGTGTTGACTGCAATCGAACGAGATTAGCTATCCCTTCGGAACTTGTTGAAAACCCTCCTACCTCAACTGCAGCACAATAAAGGTACGCACAAAGAGGACTTAATTTTAAAAATCAAATACCCAAATATATGTGTATTTTCGGTATAAGAAAAGTATTCTTAACTACCGACTATACCAACCAGTTCATCGTCCTATCTTTGTTTCTACGTACTCGAAAGAAAAATCTTGGAGATTGGATAAACCGCAACAATAGACAGATATCAAGTACTCATCACTTGATCTTGATAAAGAGTATTCGAGTGTTCATCACCCCGCAAATCTTCTCCTGACAAGGATAAAATCCATTTCCTGTGCACGTTTAATTTTTGCACCCTTTTCCCCACGTGTATCCATGCCGTTTATTCCTTCGTATCTCTTCAGACAACAATAGAAGGAAACCCTTTTTATGTTACTCGATTGTAATTGGAAATTTGTCAGACCACTCAAATCGAAACCACACACTTCTGTAGAGGACATTCTCTTACTACTTAAGTACCAAAATGTGATTAATTAAACGCATCCTTTCATCGATATTTGAACCCTGATAACATTGCCAGACATTCTTTAAGAAAGATAAGATGTAACAAGAGAAGATGATACCCTTTACGAACCCAGTATAATCCAATTTCAATGTTAATCCCACAAGAAACTGCCCAGCATCCGTATGACAGAACGTAGATACCTACTACACATTAAAATTAGCATAGAACTCTGCTTCCTTTTCGCTCGTAAATTAAACGTTATCGGTAATTTCTAATTCACGCTTTTTAGGGTACGAGTACATAATCCTTTTCAGTTACACATTACCACTAACCGATAGAGGGGAAACAAGAAATTATCGTAGGTATCACCAAGACCGAAGGAAAACACTGCAAAAGGTGATAAACATCAAACGACCGAACGCGTGCCAAAGCTAATGACCTACCACCTAATTTAACAGAGGCGGCAATCACAATCTCAATCACACACAACACTCACGAGACGAAAACGAGATACAAGTACGTTTCGACGAATCTTCTCCATTAAACGTATCCAACGGACGAGTTTATTTATTTTTAGCTTCGAAATTTACGATTAACGAAAATATTCCACAAACTGACACAAAATAATGACGCGTACACCACATTTGATGGTCGCACGCGTACTGAAGACAACATGAATGTTGTACAGTTCCTTAGCCCGCATCGACGATAATGCAACCAAACATTTTATGTTTAGAAACAAAAATACAAACAAAAAAGGGAAAAGCCGGCTGGAGCCGTACTCGTATAATGTATCTGAAAATGTACCGAGTTCGAGAGTGCAAGCCGCGAGTGTGCGTCAACAACAGTGGCAGCGAAGCAAAATGCTATAGAGAAGATACATACGAGTATGTTCTATATTACTACCGAAGGTGAATGGAAGCTGGATTTCGATAGATACACGGGGCAGATAAGAGCATTTGTATGGTTGGGTGGTGATTGGAGCTGATGTTGCCCGAAGCAACAGTGCCGATTTATCTCACAAACGGCGCTTGAGCAGTGTTAAAAGATGTTGCAATATTTGCCTAGAAGATAATTATAGTTTTTCAGTTATCACGAAGTTGGATAGCGATACGTTTTAATTTAAAGCTAGTCGCGGAATGCACTTTGACATACAAACTTTAGTTCTATTTCCAATTTTTAAAAGGTTTTGTTTCGACATTTTTCTTTTACACAAAAAAATTCTATAAATTCGCTTGCTGTTCGCAAAGGATTTACCCCATTCTTATGGGTTTTTTAAGTGTAGATACAAAACCAACTAAATGCTAAATAAGTTGCAGCCAACTTAAGCATTTTTTACTTACGCCAAGGGTCAAAATTTTCTTCACATCTTCAACACTATTCAGCAGCAACATTCTTAGGGAAAATTTGTTTCAGAAACAAAATTTGCTCCAACAGCAGCATGTGTCTCTCAAACATTTAACTTCAACATTTAGCATGCAACATCAAACCGAGTTGTTTTCTCATGCTTATTTTCAAGTTGCAAAAAAGTGAAACCTGCTACAAGTCCCTAGCCAATTCGGGATGGCTCACGTACTCTAAAAAAAAAAGACCACCTCGCAGTCTGTCGTCTAACTATACAATGCCTGTTGCGTTGGTTGGTTTCCCTGAAAACCAACCAAACTTAGTTCGCCAATTCTCCACAACGAAAGTCCTTTTCTACGTCACCGCTGCAAGGCACATCAACTTGAAATGCTTGAGATACTCAGATACTTGCTCTTGCCTTATTTGGAACTTTTCTTATTTGATACACTATCTCGGCGTTTTTCTTTTTATCTTTCCACTTAAATACCTCAATACCTCGAACGAGTACTTGTACTCACTTAACAAGTTCAAAGCCTCCTTTGGACAAAAGTTGGTGAAAAAAATACCAAAGACAAAAAATATCTGGACACGGTTATTGGACATTGGACACACAAAATCATAGTAAAGCTTCGATGTCGTAGCCATAGTTGTCGTCGTGTAGATCGTCATTTGAAAACTGGTTCTTCGGCTCACACCGTAGATACATTTATGAGTAAACAAATAGATACACGATTTTTGCGCGAATTTTGCGGAATTACTTAGTTTGCTGTTGTATAGATACATACTCGTAGATTCAACAAATGTTGCCACTGAATCAAAAGTCTAACCGAGTTAATCGTGCGGGTATTGGGGGAAAAAAAACTGTCGGCTTACGAATAGTGTGGCAAAGCAAAACGATCGTAATCATAATCACGTTTTATGAGAGAGTAAAAGTGCCAGAGTAGATGGAGCATGATAAGTACTCGTCTATCCTAGACTTTATACAATATACAAGCTGGTGTTGTACTCGTATTGCTGTTGACAATCTATGGGAGTATTGAGGGGGAAAAGTTGCATTCTAATTGACTTTTAATGCCGCATATTGTACAATTTCAATGGGTATGTCTAAACACGATCGTTATTGGATACGTGTGGCGTTAAGAGGAATAGAGATTGGCAAGTTTTGAAGTAAATATTTTTGACCTTTTCATTAGAAAACGTTGGCTGTTAATATAGACTTTTGGTGTGGAGGGTTAAATTGCTAAATAAGGTGCTCGTTGTTGTCGTTAGATTGACAGATGGACATTTTGTTTTGTCAAGTATTCCAAAGTTTAATATCGACTGTAATTTGATAAATGGATGGCCACAGATTTTTCGTTTATCAAGGTTATGTAGCACACTTCCCAAGTTAATAAGAGATTTGGAAAATGGAAATGAGACTGAAATGGATTTTATACAACTCTACATTCCAGCAAAATCTCTGGGAGTCTTCAGCAAAGATCGGATTGAGTAGGTCAGTATTTGGGCAAATGAATATAAAGATAGGTCAGTAGATCGGTAGGATCTATCGCAGATCAATCATTTCGTGGATCAATAAGACCAGATCTGAGGATCGGCTTATACTAACATCACTTGGTCACCAGATTGGTAGATTAAAAGCTCATAGGATCAGTAGATCAATAGATGGATAAATTGGTAAATGAATGATGTGATCCGCAGATAAATATAAGGAATTTTTGACCAAGAGTAAGCACTGGATTCACCTATCTAATAAGTCTCCCAGAAGCATGCGGAACAGCAGGTGATCAAAAGAGGTCAGTATCGTGGGAACCATTCGTTGATTAGCTTTTGAGATCTAAATTCTAGAGAAAAGTAAGAAAACCTCAATTAAAAATAGAAAAGAATGACTGGATCTTTTCACTCACTTTCGTTGTATTGGGCAAAGAGAGGGGCCTACGGTTTTTTTCGGTCCTAGAAGACAAGAATGTTTAATAAGAGTGACGTCAGAATTTGTTTTTTATTCTTTTCGCTGTGTCGCATAGGAATGGAACCCGGGCTTTCAGCGTAAAAGCTGGATAATTTAACAACTGAGGCAAGCCAACTATCAGATATAAGTTTGATGTTATTTACAGAAAAAAAATCACATCTTTTACAAGCTCTTAGATGAATTTCTTTAAAAATTTCCAAGTGGAGTACCGTAAAAAAGACGCTTTCGTAAAATGTTAATATTTTTAGAGGAACGTCAGGACGTTTTAAAAGAAGTTCAGTCCACAAATAATTCATTAAAATTGTACATGATTAAGCAACGAATTACAAGTGTAACAAACGAAATATGAAGACCCTTGTGAAAACGTTTCCCCAAACTTGGCCTCCTGGTTGCCCAGCTAATCCATAGCTTGTAAAATGTCAATCAAATCACCCTTTCTATCTGTCATCCTACATCAGAAATAGAACAAACGCACTGAGTCTCTTAAATCTGTGATACACTCCGCCGTTGGTGTTTATTTTAACTCGAGTTCATGCTATCCCCTCGCAAAAATTAGCTTCCTGTTCATTCCAGTTACTCAAATCATCAACAACCTTCTCTAAATCTAGACCAGCTACATATGTGTGTATCCATGCTTCATCCTCAGCCCCAAGAAAGAATACTCATTTAATAGGCCTTATCCAGCTTTGGCTTCTGTTTACATACTTATATGTGTTTCGGGAAAACTTACCAGTCGACATTGCTTAAACCGTTCTCATTCCGCAACTTCATTCTAAACGATGCGTTGTAACCGGATCTCAACCAAAGCATGGCAACGATAAACACAATGTCGAGTCCTTGAAAATGTTTGCTTGACTACAGACCTTCCGAAAAGCCAGAGCGGAACCATCATTTCTCGTTTTTACTCCTATATCTACGAGTATGCACACAAATACAGACATCCTTTAACATGAGAAATATCCGCAGAAATATGGAAAATATTTTTCTCCACAGTTTCCCGGTTTTTATTTTTATTTTTTTTTCTACCCCCATAAGCGTTTGTCTGGCGTTGGTCTGGCGTTGGTCTGATTTCTCTCCCTGGTCATGGGCCACGGTTTTGGTCCTCTCTGCAGTTCTACTACTGAGGTCTGTTTTTTAGTACACGTGTGTGTACGTATACGTAGTACTCGTAGTATGTCTGCGTTTTATTAGGTTTTCAGTTGTGCGCTTTTGTTTATTTGTTTGATGTTGCAAATGCCACTGGACCGGAGGCCATATTTACCATTTACCAACCAATCGCCCACCACCCATTTATTCGTCCTTCGTTTCTCTGTCGATTATCCTTGGGTCTATTATCGGATCGTAAATATCATAAAGAAATATTACGGTGGAACGAATTCAAATAGAACGCCATCCTCAAACATACGAGTACGTATCTACGCACAATCGCGTATGGAAACGAATACAAGGAACTCAGATTCATCCAAGGGATGAATAATAAGGTTTAGCAACAACGATGAAGGGAGAAAAGTATAAACTTCAATGTCCACTTGAAAGTTTGCTGATCTCCTTTCTTGGCTTTTCTCCTCGGGGATCTAATTACGAAAGTAGTTAGGTTCGTCATGATTATGATTAAATGGAAAATTCCGGCAACAATTTTGGTGTTTAAAAAAGAAAAGAAAAAAAGTCGTCAAGGGTAACAAGAAAGAGGGAAGAAGTAGCACGCCCCCAGTCGTCAAATTTCTGTCGAACATGGAATAAATACATCCTACAACAGACGAGCGTTGTTGAAAGTTGTACAATGTTGTATCGGTGCAAAAAGAAATTATGAGTTATGTGTCATAATTTGAAGTAAAGTCGTGTTTTGTTAAAAACTTTGAAATTACTACCCTCAGGGGAGTTATGTGGAAAAGAAAGTCCCTCACTGACTACACTCGTACATGGTTCATAACATATAATAAAATTGAAAGAGAGTGTGCAACTTCCTGGCAGAATTCAGCTGTCGAAGCGTAGAGTAATACAAATGGAACAAAGTATGAATCTGAGTAGAATGTTGCATTTGATGGAGGGATAGATGGAATGAATGAGAAGTTTATTAAGTGCTCTTGTGTGCAAATGACAGCAGACTCCAAGGAAGAAAGTACTCGTACATATAGTTCCCTTTTAAAAAGGGTCGTTACAAAGAACGCTGATGGAGTCAAGGTTGTTGAATTGAAAAACACGAATTCCTATCCAATAGGGGAATCGAATGCATGGGAATGTTTCTCTATAAAGGGAGATATTCTTCGGTTACCAGATGGTTTTAGGAACCCATACAAAATCATGATTTAAAATTAATACAATTTTAGTTAGGTTTCTACAAAGTTAGCTGTCTACAAAGTCTTCTTCTGTAGGATCACTGCTGTTATACGATGAGGAAAGTGGCAGTTGAATGGATATACTCATGTCGCGAAGACAAATCGAGATCGCAAGACTATTGCAGTAATAAGACACAACTAAAATCCTGCAATGAAGGAACGTTTTTACCACGGCATTCTCATAATTTTTAGGAGAACGTATTCGGAGCAGAGACCCGTGAAAAACGGTACATTCAATCTCTGCTATCTTAGAGATTCAACGGAGGACTTAGCGCTCCAGATTTAACTCTATACATACTACAGAAAGACAGGATACGAAAAGGTCTAACGCCAACTATAATAGCGAAAAAAAAATCACTTCTAATACCAAGCAAAACGAAACAAGAACCATTATGCGGATTTGCATGGTGCAGCAGACTCAAGCACGTTTGAGCGAATTTTTCTACGAGCTCTTTTCATATGATGTACTAGGTGGGCTGAAAAGTAACCTCCTTGACCGCCAGAATACGCTGCTACTGCAAAATAGGTTATGGTGCTTTGAAGTCCGTTCATATTTAGCCAGACATGCCAAATTTCAGTGCGATACTGTCTTTAGTTTTGTTTTTACAGCTGATTGTTGTTGACGTGTTTGGCATCATGTTGAGTATAGACAAAAACGATTTTCGTTCTCTCATAAAACATTATTTTTTGAGAGGCACAACGGCGAAGGAAACAAAAGAAAAGTTGGACAAATATTATGGGGCAAATGCTTCGTCAGATTACATCGTCAAATATTGGTTTCGAGAGTTTCGTGGTGGCCGCAACACCACTACCGATCAAGTCCGCAGCGACAGACCCTCCGATGCGGTTACAGAGGACAATGTCAAAAAAATACATGAAATGGTGTTGGCTGACCGGAAAGTGAAGGTGCACGAGCTAGCAGATACCACAAAGATTAGTACTAAGTGCACACGCCATATTTTGGGCAATATTCTGCATATGAAAAAGTTATCCTCCGCTGGGTGCCGCGCATGCTCACTCCTGACCAAAAACACGAACGCGAGAGCACTGCGCGCGGTAACTGTTGATGAAACCTGGATCCACTATTACACACCAGAGAACAGAATGAGTGCCCGGCAATGGACTGAAGCCGGCACGAGTGCTCCGAAGCGGCTCCAATTGCTGTCGCATCCACCGTATTCGCCCGATTTGGCTCCCTCAGACTATTATCTCTTCCCAAACCTCAAAAGATGGCTCATCAATAAAAAATTCAGCCCACGCGAGGAAATCATCGACGCCACGGAGGAGTATTTTGCAGACCTTCCTGAAAATTACTTTTCGGACGGGATCAAGAAGTTGGAAAATCGCTGGAATAAGTGTATCAAGTTAAAAGGGGACTATATTGAATAAAATAAAAAAACATTTTAAAAAAATTTTTTTTCATTCCCAAGGAGGGTACTTTTTACCCCACCAGTATGTATGTGCTAAACATGGCGATTATAATGTACAAAATAGAAGGATCTCATCTCTAGGAAATGAGCTAGTAATTATTGAAACAGTGCAATGCTTAACGAGTGTGCAATGGCCCTAAAGTATTTACAGCAAGCACATGGGTTTCGGAACCACGAGCGAAAAAAATGGCTACATTACGATTGGTGTCACAATGTCACCTGTATCCTGAATGCCTGCAATTTTCGAGCGGCCAATTTTTCAATATATTTAAAGTATGAGCAGCACCCAAAGATAATGAAAGATGCATTCTCTAAAAATCTAACAAAAGCAAGAGACCGCTGGCATCCTAAGCCTCAGCTACTGCAAGTACAGTGTCAATGATAATAAGGACTATACGAGACCCTTAGTTCATTGAAGACTGGCAATTTGCAGCAGATCTACATCTAATTGGCGTTGGATTGGGATTTTGTGAGCCAAAATGAACGTGAGAGATGTTATTCCTGTAACAATATAGATACAGAAGTTCTAGCAAAAGAAACAGATAGTTGTCAGGGGAGAGAATCTTTTACAAAAGGCTGTCAAACTGAAGGAGTACTAGCACACTAGTGGACTGAAAATATTAAATTTGACAAAACCGAAGGTCGGGCGTCAAAAATTATTTCCAAATCCGAAGAGACTACAGTAGTCGATGGTAAAAAAGTAAAAATAATAAATAATGTTGCACTTATGGTCGAAGCGAGATCGCTAGCTAAAAATCAAGTGCTTAACTAGAACCCTAGGATTTCTGGGATCAGAATCAAAATTTTCTAAGGCCGAAAGCACTACATTTGGGATGAACTTGATGTGCAATCCTATGGGCAGTACGTGGAGTAGCACGTGCATATACCAGCTATTCGTTGTTGACTTAACTCGAGGAAGTCCAAAATACGGGGCTAACTACGTCAGTGTACATCCAGAGTACCATCTTAGGCTGAAGTCTTCACTCTCGATGCCTGGGTTACCTCTGCGGCCTTACCTTTTAGGTTAGCATGTTGAGACTTTGATAGGAGAGATCTCTTTAGGGAGTCCCGGATATAACTTGAACTCGTCTCCAGTTCGAGATGTGCTTAAATCGAAGAGATTCACGTTATTGGCCGTCAAACGGGGCAATATTTTCTTCAAGTTTTTTTTAGCATAATCGGTAAAACCCGTCAAGGCAAGCTGACTTATAAGGAGAGACATCGACAGTTTTGATTTAGGTTTCCTAATAACCGAAGAAAAGATTTCCTGGGCATCGACAGTTTCTCGCCATATAAGCCACCTGCCTTTGATGGGATGCCCAGAAAATATTTTCTTCGGATATTAGAAGCTCCAGTGATTCTTCAGTAGAATCAAGTCGTTTGGTAAAGTGTGTATTTTCGACAGAATTTTTCTTAGTCTAGCTGAATCCTTGAGAGTTTCAATGAAGTGGCAGTACTCTGCCCAAACCTATGACTTAATGACACTCATTACTTGTTTGTACATCATATGGCAGTCCTTGAAAGGCTTCTCGAGTATGTGTTTGTAGCAAATGTCAGCTTTCTAAGACCGGAGAAATCTTTATTCCACCACAAAGCAAGGGTATTTTTTGTCAAATATTATTGGATACCAGGTTTGTGACTATATTTTCAAAAATATGTGTCCCATAGATAGAATAAGTGCAGAGATAGATAAGCAACTGCTGGAAAGAATGGCCCAAAACTGAATCGATAGTATGTGCTTCCGCCGAGGAAATGAATGACGATTTTCGATTCCAACTCAATTCTTGTCGCCATTCTTTCAAAAAGAGAACACCCTTTATTTTCTTAAATTTTAAGCCAGTTCTTCCTAAATTCTGTCTACTTAATGTAAGATCTGAGGGGGGAGAGCGGGAAAAACTGACATCTAATAGTATCCGTCTGTCATAAAACGTGCTTTCACCTTAAATCACGCAAAGACTTAAGCCCACATCAGACTCAGACGTTATAATCCTCATCTCCTACTCACCCCCGCTTGCTTATGTTAAAATATTCAAGCAACACGATGCAGCACAAACAAAAAACAGACATAGAAAACAAAAATGCAAATTATTTTCCTCTAATAGAAACACGTTGCATCTATTCCCAGAGACTTTAGCCAAATTAAAAGTATCTCACATTCTCCACATCTTTTACTGTCTCAGCACGTCTTATTGCAATGACAACGCACATCACACAGCAACACAGTAGGTGAACAAATTTCCATGTCCTTTAGCTTGTTACACTAAAAACAACAGCAACACTCGTCTGTTGCCTCATTGTCATAGTAACATCTGTTCACAAAAAAATTAACAACAACAAAATATAAAAAAGTAGGAAAACAGAACTCATGACTAGTCTGCCGAATAAACCACCCAGCCAGTTTACTCCTTCGCCACCCCCTCGGAAACAACAACAAGAATAGCAACGAACAGAAAAAAAAAAGCTCAACATAACCCCTTTAATAAATAAACGCGTTTTGTGTGCGACAAGTTTCTCTTTCATCTTTCTCCTGGGTGTCACTGTATTGGTTTTATTTCTACCGGGAATCCACAGTGCCGACAGGATATGAAATCGTGTAGAGTGTAGCAGCAGCATGAGGCAAGGATATACACATATAACGCATGCGTTTGATGAAACGAAAAACTGTTTGTCGAAACAAAAACGATTTCGTCAGTTTTTGTTCAAAAATAACTGCACACTGGGGGCGAGTTGTAGGTTTTCGGCGGCAGAAATGAGAAGTACTCATTTAACCTTGATCCTTTTTGGGGAAATACGAGTAAGTTTAAACTTGGTACCTTCTGGTAAAGAAATTATGTTGAGTTTCAGGGAAAACCTACATAATTGGGCCTGTAAAAAAAGAAAAAAAGGTTTTACACATGGTTCAGCTGCAGACTTTAAGAGTTGAAGAGGCAGTCGATTTAATGAGTTTCTTTTGTAATAGTTTAAAATCTTCTTCCCTATTCTTTGGGTTTCACAGGAGTCTCGTCTAAAATGCCTTAACGCTTTCAAAATTCTGATGCCAAATGGTATCGAATAAAGGGCGATTCTTTTAGAGGTATTTTTTTCAGTGGAGATTTCATGAGAGATCACGCAGCCGTAGTGCCACAGTGATATGGTATTTTTATTCAATATTGTTTGACATTTTATCTTAGAAGGACAGCATGTACAAAATTGTTAAGCTGTATTACGAAAAGAGGCGTTTTACGAGAAGTGTTTTTCGTGCATTTAGAACAACGTATGGTCCACATAACCAGCCTCCTAAATGCACAATTCGCTATATCATCGAAAAGTTTGAAACTCAGTTTTTATTATTGGATAACATACGCCCAAACAGACTACAACAAGCGCGTAGTGAAGAAAAAATAGCGGCGGTAGCGTAGAGTGTAGCATAGCAATTCGAAGGGGTTCAAGAGCTGCCATTACATCCTGACAAAACAACTGTTTGGTGTGATTTGTTGTGGAAATGTGAATGGCGACTATTATCTGAAAACGAAGCCCGTAGTCTCGACGACATTAGGTTCCAACATGACGGCATCACTTGAAAGATAGCCCATGAAACTATGGCTCTATTGCGAGAACAATTCGGTGAACATCTTATTTCACCCTTTTAACCGGTGAATTGGTGTCCTAGATAATGTGGCGTCAGACCTATACACTTTTTCCTATGGGACTGCGTAAAATCCAAAGTCTACATGGATAACCCGGCTACAATTTAGGAATTGTAGGCCAACATTACCCAAGTCATTGGCCAAACACCACCCATGATGCTTGAATGCGTCGTCGAAAATTGAAACTCCAGAACTGTAATAAATGTAAAGAATAGTTGTTTTGTATGATAATGAAAACTATTCGATATAATTTAATATTTTGATTGTTTTTTATTTTTAAGAAAAGAACTTCTAAAAGAATCACCCTTTAAAACCAAGCCCAATGTATTTAATGTATATTTTCTAGCAACAGACTTAAACCTCTCGGCAGTGCGAGGAATTTAAATTCAAACCAAGAAATAAGGGTCTGAAACGACACTTGATTCTGAGAAAAAGGAAAGGGAATCGACGAAAACTAAAAATTGAAAAACCGGAGAATTCTGCAAAGACTGTTGCAAAAGACATCTCCTAGTGTTTGACTCCAGAATTAAAAGATGTGTTGATTCGAAATAGTAAAGTTTAAAACTCAATCAAACAAGAAGAATAGTTGGTCTGCCAATTATTGAAACATAGGGACTATCGACTACAAGAAGCATGAAGACAGAAACAAACATTGGCATCATCAACGCCACAAGAGAATCACGAAAAACAAGTGACCGCGGTAAACAGCTAGCTCATGTGTAAATGTATGCCTACCTTGAATAAGCTCAAACCTAAGGACTATGAAGTTTTAAAGAGAAAGATCTTGAACGGAAACGATAGGCAGTTGAAAATTCGAACATGCCCGACAAAGTTGTTCAGAACAAATGGCCCTCGGAACACTCAAAGCCACATCTCCTTCCAATTGATGCAACTAAAGGGGTGTGCAATAGATGCTTATCAATTTTCCAAAAAGGATTGCATACCATCTCTATGGGAGTTCTTGCAGGACTTGATTCTGACAGGGTAATTTTCAATGAGTTTTCGACACAAATAGAGCAGTAACTTGGCCATAACTTGGCGAATGAATCCTTCGGAGCAAGTACAATGACGGTTTGCAAGTCAAGAGTTTGTGAAAAAAATAAATCCATAGGCTACAAATCACACGATCTTAGTGGTCAGTTCACATCACTAAAACGCAAAATAACTCTTCCAGGAAAATTTTCTTGCAACCAAGCCAAAACGGGTCGTGTTGTGTAAATAATGGCCCCTCCTTGTTGAAACCACATGTCTTCCACATTTCCAACTTCGATTTGGCGCTAAAAATTTTTGGGTAGCATAATTTGTCCACATATTCGACAATTTTGTTTCTTAACGTATCCACCGAGTGAAAAATAAGCCTCATCGTTGAAGAGAACTTTGTGTGAAAAATGATCATCCAAGCGCTGATGTTCAAGCACCTAATTGGCATATGTTTGAGCATTCCGTGGCCAGCTGGCCAAATGAAAAATACGCAAATTATGTGCCGTTGACAAGCCCAAATGATGTGCTCGCCATGAAATCGATAGACTTGGCTCTTCTTCACTTTCACAAACGGCAGCTATATTTTCTACAGAGCATGCATTTCGATGATGGATATGACTTAAGGCATCTGTAACAAAGCCAGTCTTTTCGACTTAAAGTACGCTTAGATGGACGTTTATGTCAGGTACATGACTGATCATAAAATCCGTAAAGATGGATCGGATTGCGATAAACACAAGCCACTCCTTTAGAATTCCTGACAACTGAACGATAGTGAGAAGTCAAGTTTCGGAAATCGATCGACTTACATAAATCGCAAGATACTGAAAGAGCCTCATCTACACGAGTCTTTCAAAACCTTCCAAAAAGCGCAGAAAGCAAGTAACTTTATTGTAATAAAAATGCCCTTGGCTGCACAGATACAAGAGTACAAGCTACGAGTATATAGTGGAGTTTTCCTGCCGAAAAGGTCAAAATTATTTGGCTTAGATGGTTGGGACGCTGCATTAGGAGCTATGAGCACTAAGACTTCGAATCCATTCCGAAAGGAACATCTCAACCAACTTTTTGGGCGCTATACAAAACGACATTAAATAACTTAGGTAAAACCGCCATCGAGTCTTAGATTGACCCCCTTATAGAGATTTGAATAAGGTTAACCCCAACAAAATGAAATGCGAACCGTACTTCAATCGCTGAAAGCAAACTAGATGCTCTGCAAGAAAGCAGACTGGTTGTCTAACTTTTTGAAAAAGTCGAATGGTTTGTTCTGTATGCAAAGATGGCCAGATGTGCCTTAAATGCCAACACAAGTCGACCATATTTTGCTCCGATCATTTCCGAGTAACACTCTCGCCAAAAATCACTCAACGGATTTATACAATGATGGTAAGACCCATTCTAACATATGTTTTTGTGGTATGGTAAGCTAAGCTTAAAAAGTGCAATGTTTAGTATGCCTGGGCATATCCAGAGCCTTTCGGACCTGCCCAACAGCGGGTATAGAAGCAATAATAGGACTAACACCCCTACACTTGCACATCAGCCAAGTGGCTCTACGCAGCTCAACTAGTCTGATACAAGCCAAAGAGCTGGATCTCCACGTACACCCGGACCTAAAGATCCTACTCTCTGACGTACCAGAACTAGACATGATCTGCACGGTCACACACCGCCTCCAACAGATTTTATACTTCAACAAAGGTTTCGCCACGGAGATTCCAAGCAAAGAAGCATGGGTTAGTAAACACCCACCATATAGCCAAAGTGACATACAGTGGTATACGGATGGTTCTAAAATGGAAATGGGATTGGGAACTAGAATACATAAACCGAAGACAAACATATCAATTACCATGGGCAAGAGTCCTAGTGTATTGTATTCCAAGCTGAAATACACGCCATTCAAGAATGCGCCAATCTGA
The DNA here is from genome assembly GCA_928272305.1 of Volucella inflata. NCBI lineage: Eukaryota > Metazoa > Arthropoda > Insecta > Diptera > Syrphidae > Volucella > Volucella inflata. The sequence goes on along the minus strand of OV743717.1, from coordinate 3,698,991 downwards.
TACTCAAATCTGGTATCAAAGGTGCAAACATCCATATATCCACGGACAGTCAAGCAGCTATAAATGCCCTTAACTCGCACGTTATTGACTCCAAATCAGCCATGCACTGCTTCAATACCCTACAAAAACCAAGCTCAAGAAACAAGACCAAAATATGGTGAGTTCCTGGGCATGAGGTCATTGACGGAATAGAAAAGGCAGACAAACTGGCCAGGAAAGGTTCAGAAACCCCCTTCAACGGACCTAAACCATTCTGCTGCACTTCTAAAACAGCAGTAAATTTTGCCATTAAGCGCTGGGAGCACTCAAAATGCATCTCATACTGGGAGGAGACTCCAGGGATAAGGCAGGCCAAACGAGCCATCCTACTCTTTAATGGAAATGCCGACAGATGTTTAAATCTAAATCGGCATGATATCAGAAACCTAGTAGGATACCTCACAGGACACAACGGTTTAAGATATCACCTCAGCAAAATAGGACTTGCTGACTCCGCTGAATGTCGACTCTGTCTCGAAGAAACAGCTGAACACATTTTATGTGACTGTCCAGCCCTCAACGGAATCAGGTGGAACATCTTCCTCAGAGAACTACTCGACATCTCTGAAATAAGGGACTCCCCTGCTGGTAGAGTTGCTAACTTCATTCGAAAGCTAAAAACCCTACTAGCCTAATTTTCTATTCTGAGTCATCCAGCACAAAAGATCTTTTTAGGTCGAAGTGCTTCTCAATCGCTACTAGCGAGTCAGGTTTAAAAAAAAAACAAAAACACTCTCCAAATTGGTAAGATAACCAAGATCAGTTTTTACCAGAGTACTTGATGTGGATAACTAAAAAGAAGGCTCCTACTTGCAGCTGCGCGACATAATTAACACAAGTAACCGAACCATATGAAAGTCTGAAGTGCTTTACACCCATCAATCCATCGTCAAGCATCGTTGTTTTTCTTTTCATGGCACTGGTAATTACAACTTTACTGCTCTGAATAGTTTTCGACTTGCTGTTGCACTTTGAGATTTTTATTTCGATTTTACAGATTTAAACAATCGATCAGCTTTCCAAGTAAAGTCACACAAAATTCATAGCATCCACATCCGTCTAAGGCCCTCCAAAACCGTTTACAGACATTAAACTTGTAGACAACACAATTTATCTCGATGGGAGCTCTGGTACTTAACATTCTTCCATGTCGTCATATCCTCCCTTCTTTTTTTTATCTTAAAAGTCAATCCCTAACAGCAACCCCGAAACAAGAGTCTTTGAATTTAAATCACCATAACTGCGTCTACCCCTTGACATTTTAACAAATGCCAACTCGATATGATATATCTTATGCCGCCGACACCACAGCTGGAGGTCGGTGTTTCCTCTTTCCACATCCGGAAATATGAATAACAAATCGTTAAAATCAAGAAAAACGCTTTACACGCATCCTCCTTCATCTGACAAACACTCAATTATCCGTTTTCTTAACCATACAACGCACCTTCAACTTCTTCAACCACCCACCATCTAGGATGAAAATGGGGGATATCTAAAATGAATGGGGATGCCATCCTCCATATAATTCAGAACAAAGTCGGATAAGTTTCTATGACTTCGAGACAGGATTCCGGGCACAAAAAAAAAATACGCATGAAAGAAAAACCAACGAAACTTTCCAATTGTCAAAGCAACCCCAGACTGTTGCCACCGCAACAGGAAAACTGAAAGATACTCGTACGTACCTATTTCAAACCATTAACTGCCAAAGCAGCTGCCATAGAGTAACCTTTGGAAGAAGGGGGCTAACGGAGAATTTTCGCAATAAATCTGCGCGCTCTGACTAGGAAAAAAGTAAAAATAAAAATAGAAACTCCACTTTAATAAAGCAACGCACTCCCGATTTAGGGGTTGAAAAATAGACAATTCCATAGCAACCCTTTTCCACCCGAACAAATCGGTAGATGGTAAAATAATTGAAAACTTAAAAAGGAATATCACCCAATCTGTGATGCCAATCAGAACGACATCCCAATCGGCTGTCATTGGAATGTCAAAATGCTTGTGCATCGAATGGATGGCTTTACTGACAAATGCATCCTCTCACTCATATGACTTTTCGCCAAAATATTCTCGAACAACGGGATAAACATGAAAAGGGATGGCTTCGAGTTTCAACCAACCCTTAAAGCTAAGTTGACTGTGAAGTTTCGAACCTGAATCCTTTGGAATCTCTTTCCAGGGACGAATTTTGCTGCCGTAAATAATGGGTGGCATGTGTGTGCTTTAAACGCTGGCATTGACATTTTTATATGAGACTTTCACTTTAGGGATGCACAGCACAAGCACATGCTGAATTGTATCCACACATTGGTATGTACTTGGTGTGCAGTCTGATATATTAGTACACAATATGGGGGATGATTCGAATCGCATGTTGTACTTGTGGTATTTTTAGGGGGAGCCCGAATCCGTGTTGGTTGCTTTGGAGAGTCTTTCATAAGAGTGTCCTTAAGTGGTGACCAAATATTGAAGTACTTTCCGGTTCTGGTAATTTCCTTTTCTATGTATCTATGAACGGATGAAAGACTTTCTTCTTGGTGGGACTGGGATTTGTCTTAGATATGTATCTGCACTTTGTGGTTTTTAAGATTTAAGCGATTGAGTTGTGAGTAGATAATGGACGGAGTTATGCAGTTCTATGTAGGAGAGACTAACTTACTCAAAGGGAAAGTTTTGGGAAAATAAGGAGAAAATCTTCTTTAGGAACTAAAAATGCTCTTCATGTACATACATGTCTGTATGTGTAGAGTGTATATGTAGAGTGTGAAGGCTTTGTTGGTCCACTAAACCACACGGTCTCATTATGATTCATTCACCCCCCAGTACATGTGGGAGAGAATGAAACAAATCTGCCAGAAATTTAACCAACCGACTGGTAAATATAAGCAACCACATGATCCATTCTAACTAGGTTCAACTGCTTCGCGCACGCTACGACAATCACTATTAATAGCTGAGATTAGAGTTGAAAGGAGTTTTACATAAGCCATAATAAACCCCCAATTAGAGGATAAGAAGAAATACGATCCTAAATCTAGTTCTAGAGAGCTGATTTCAAACGAAAATACTGAGAGAGTGTTCGAGAAACAGCTATCGGAGGCATACACAACATGACAAAAATGAACTAGTAGCTTTCGTTTTGATTAGAGCAATACGATTAGCCAGAACTTTGGGTACAGAAACTCAAATTCTGCAAGCCTGGCATACTATGTCTCCACTGTTTTCTTGGTCAAAGTATGGCTGATGTGACTATACCCTCTGTAATTTTCATTTGAGTGCTTAAAGTAGGCGTATGTATGTATGTATCGTGTTGGGCTGTTCCTCCTCGCGAGCAACTTACCAAGAATTGAGAAGATATCTTGGGGAAATTCAGTTGTCGTTATCGAAAAACAAAGACTGATGGTCTTTTGTCTATTTTTTAAAACTATGAAACGGTATCTGCCATGCCGACATCAAGCATGATCGGTGGTCAAAATAAAAACAGCATTTTAGGTTGTAGTAGTATTTCTTCGGTAATAATTTCGTCGTCGCTGACTACAACAACTATTATTTTTTGGAATAAATTAAAGAAATTCTGGTGTGCCGCAAAGTTCCATTTTATCGCCGACACTCTTTTTAATAATTCACAAAGCTATTATCAATATTAAAAATGAAAGAAAGTGGGAACTCTCAGTTCGCTTCGTATTTATGACACACATTTGGTTATTGTCTTGGCTTAGTATTTTCAAAGCAAAAGTACAAGCACTAGGAACAACTTCTGTATAACACTTACCTCCAGTATAACGAACATCCTAGTACACAAACCATTAATCTGAACGAATTCATTTTACAGCTTTGGATACGAAACTTTTGAAAGAAAACCACCAATCGTTGGTGAATAATGTTCTATTCAGATATTTATATACAAACAATATTTAGTAGATAATGAAATATACTTGGACTCACCGATTTAGCATGGCGTCATTTCCGTTATGCGCTGCCTGAGCTGGTATCACATTAGCATTTGTCGTCGATTGATTTTGATTGATTGTTGAATTTTGCTGTTGCTGTTGTTGTTGATTTTGCTGCGGTTGATGATGTATCTCAGCTTTTATTGAACCGGTTAAGCTTTTTGATTGTTTCGATTGTTGTTTGTATCGGCTGAGAGCAAAGAACAATGCCAAGACAGCTTTTAGACGACCTGCACAGATGTCGTTGGTCGTGATTGTTTCCAAACCACTAACGGCTTGTGTACGTAAGACGTTTAAACAGGAATTAACGTTGTCGTACTGAAAATACAAACATAAATTGAGAATGTCAATACATATTTTGAGGTGTGAGATGTTGAAGTATATTTTAAGAGACCATTAAATAAGAAACCAGAACGGTGTTGAAGAGGCATGGGAACAACAAAGAAACATTAGTTATGGATGACAAATTTTAAATTAGGGGATTTCTGCTTGCTCGGAAGATTCTATAGTTGCGATTTAACAAGATAGCAAGTCTGGAATGTGGCTACACAACAGCAATTTACAAGGAACGCTTTCAATCGAGTTAAACTTGAAAGACAAAGAACGGTTGCAGGGTAACAGAGAATCTGATTCCGTGTCCTAGTTCTATTACGCTGCCAGAAAGCCAACGAAGTCCGACGGTACATGTTTAGCTCAAACGAGTTAGTTTTTATCCAAAATGAGATCAAGGTACTGGGTTTTGTTTGGGGAACAGATGGTGATGTCCTTACGCAATAGATAAGTTAGACCAATCTATTGAACCAATCGTCAATGAATGCCGGTGCTTTAGGGCAGGGATTCGGTAAGAATGAATCAACGGTCCAACAGATGCATTTCCTGGATCGAATAGCATGCGCCTGTACAGACACGACTCTGCCGCAGTCAAAATTTGCAGTCAGGGTTCTTCAGCAGGATCCTTTTCACAGACTTCTGATTCGATTACGTCATGTTGTCTAAAAGCAACCTCAATGTTGAGTGCCCAACGCGTTCTTTGAGTCAAGAACGTGTTTAATTCTGGCCGGCCGATTTTGAGACGCAGTCTTCCAGGTTTTTACGCGCTGGTGGGAACATTTCATCCTGAAGAGAGGATTAATGCCCAAAGTGATTTTTTTTTTTCAAAGAAAGCAAGAGTGTATTGATTCACCTAATCCATCCCAACAACCGATACCAGCTACATCGGGTTGTGAGAGGAGCTGTTTCTTAGCTGATTCGGAATTGGGAAAGTTCCATAAGGTCTTTGGCTTGTTTCTATTTTGGCTGAGTTGCCCTTTTAAGGACTTTGACTGAGTGTTTCGACTTGTTAACAAGTTTTCAGGTTTCTTTACGCAACCGCTGTAAATGGGCGTCCTTCAGAAGACCTTCCTGGCTCTAAATGGCTTCTTCTTCTTTTCGTCTTATTCTGAGTTAACGTGGCTCATTGACACACTAGAAGAGCTTATCATTCTGAGTTGGTTTTACATGGATTAGTCTTCTTCAACAATGCCGAGAATTGCCCCGTTGTTGTGATATAGAAGCCTTCCTTATTATTTTCTAGCTGTTGCTCCCCTGTTGGATAGAAGACTTTTGTTTTGACAAGGAGGTCAGATAATGATATGGAGTCCAGAAGTTGTTTTCCTATCCCATTGCTTGTGCTAGTACCCGAAAAAGTCTTCTGCTACAACATTGTAGCATGTGATTAATACCATCTTCCTGGAATCGCAATCTGTTTTGAGTGGTCATGTCAGAAAGAATTTTGTGTGTCGTGGAAATAGAACTCAAATCTTCTAGCATGGTACTCGACGAACTTAACCACGGTGCTATGCCGACAATTAATTATGAATCGAAGAAACTAGTGTCGCATAAAATTACTATAAAACACACGAGTGAGTTCTAGACACTCTACAGCGCAGTATAATCTATCTTCATGTCAGATTCAGATTTAACGAGATCACGAAAACATACATAAAACAATGCAACTCACTTCTCGTGGAAAATCAATTGTGCCGACAAAAGACTGGACCTTGACCTTCAATAGGCGACTATAACAATTTGTTTTAGTCTTACAAGAGGCCTACTGAAAAGACTATTCGATCTGACATAAAAGACACAGCCTATCGCATCAATCACTACCACGAATTTGCCCTTACAATCTGTACATCTGAGTCATTCATGTCTTATCAGCACAACTTGCCGCTTTCTAATTATAGCCCCTATCACATCTAAAACGCCGATCATTAAAACAGTTCAAGCTGAGTTCATTTGCAGATCGATTTCTTTTTTTTATCGGCAATCGGGTGACATCTCAAAACAACGTCAAGTGACAATGACACTCCAATAGCCTTGTCTTGAGAGCTTTTCAATTCCAATAAAATCAAGACAGCGGTGTATAGTGGACCAGGCGTAGTATCTTGATGTAATTGAAAGAACAAGAAGAAAGCAGCTATAAATCGAATTCAGAATACCGTGCAACAGCCATGACACACTCCGACCAAAGAATGGATACATGTACAGCAGAACCTCATCCCTCGGAATCGCCCCAGATTTATTCCTCACACATCTGTGACTAATTTTATTTCTCAATTTTCAGCGAAGCCCATCGGCATTGAGAACAAGAGAACAAGTGGAACTGCACAATTTTTATTTTTATGGATTCATTGTGCCACTAGGATACAGACAAATATGAGTACAGACAAATAGATTGAAAACTGCAAATTGAATAACTCTCGTTGATGCGTACCAAACGAATGGCTACCGAAGTACTCGTAGGAACATCATTCGAGTTCAAGTTCATTCATCAAATTTAAGTAGATGCTCCCCGGGGGTATTTGTATCTAAAGATTTCAATTGAGACGTTTCCATGTTATACGACTTTGTCTTTGACATATGGACGACATGGTGGTTAATAAGGAGTTTTATTGACTCTTGTGTATCTTGTTTGTCTGGTATTGGGCTGTACTGTGTATTGTGTGTCTTGTTATGACCTCATTTCGTTTAGGTTTATGAAATATTCCGTGTTGTAGCTGTCGTGTTTCAATTGTACACCGCGAGACTTTATACTATACCGCAAACCATTTGCCAAAGCTACGTCTGTAATTTGATAGTGTCTCTTTATAGTAGATGACTGCTTCAATGCGTGTACAGATTGTTACGAGTAGGAAATGATATCGTGCGTGACGAAAGATAAAAAGCTATCTATGTATCTAATGATGCATTTAAATAAAAAAGTATGGTCGGTGTTGTATCAGATACCAATTAAAGTTATCAGATATGTTTTGTCACTCTTTGAACGGAAATTGGGGTGATAGAGATACATACTCTTAGATGGCCTCAATAGTAGTTTGTAAGAAACAAATAATAGATAACAGAAGAATACTTTGTTGTTTGGGTTTGTGTTCATAAGTCAACCGCCAACTATCGATGACAGAGGTTAGAGGCTTACATGTCTTAGGATTTTATTACATGCAATGGTATCTATTACTGGATTCATAAACTATATTGAACTCAGGCTTTAGACTGCTAAATGGTTTCAACATTGAGTTAATTAATCAATGTACACGGATACAGATAAGACATAATGAATTACTACTCGAGAAGCTTATACCTATAGTGGCGTTTGGTTTTAAATCAACTTTTTACTACGAGTTCATGGCGTTGAAACAAGCGTCGCGCTTGAAGTACATACGAGTACTTGTATCCGTAATGCATGATCGAAGAAATGCATTCAAGACAGTGGGAGAATAAACATATATGATCGCTTTTCGTAGAAGAACAAGTTGGATATGTCAGAGATAAGATTTGTTGACGAAAGGATTTAGTTCATACATTTGGTATGTACATCTGTTCGTCCATGATAGGTGTCAAAAGTATGGAGTCAGAGTGTGTAGTTTGTTTTCAAGCTAAGTTATCTAAGCGATACTTCTGGTGTATTTATGGAGAACCGAAAAGATACGGAATGTTGATGAAGATATAGCTTCGCATTTAAAGTCTACAGACACTGATGCTCCTGTCTCATAACTATTGCATTTGAACTCAATCCAGGGGGACAATGCAGCAGAATAATTACAAACCCGAAAGACTCCAACCAATTTAACGGAGGAAAGATGGAAAAGATTGTGGTTTACGACTCTGGTTTAACGCAACCTAAAGTCACAACCACTAATTTATATGGTAGACTTAGGCTACAGAACCTAAGACATGTTGAGAAATCAAATTTTAAACATTAGAGTGACTAGTAGACTTAAATAAACAATCGCAGTAATATTCAAACTCAGATGATCCCTTCAAGCCCAATACATTTCGAAAGCAGCTTTGGGTAAATAGGTTAGATAGGCCAGAAAAGGTGACTCACGTTTGATCGAAGACATACCAATGAGGAAGGGCATCATCACTTTAATGAATCCCCACTACTAAATGGTATTCACTTTAGATTCTTTAAAATAGGCTAGTGCCATACAGTCTTGACCTTTGAGCTGCAGATAAGAAATTCGTCATCAAGCAATGCACGGCTCTATATTCCCAACACTTACATGTTATCGATTATTGTTGTAGACAAGGCTAGCTACCTTCAACAAAATTGGAATCGCTCTTTTGCCTTAAGTCATGTGGACTACTTTTCACAACATTTCTGAAAGCCATAAAATACTCTTATCGTTCAAGGTGGGGCATAAAGTAGAAAGTGCCATCGATTTTACAAATGGCGTCGAGTGTCAATGACGGTTTTGATATTTGTGAAGCAAACAGAGTTAGAATTTTAGCAAATAAGCAGTAGAACTTTCAAAGAACGGACTTATCGTCACGATGGTTTTGATGAACGATTCGTTAGTGATTTTGCCGCAACGTGCATACTATTCATGTTTCTGCGCATTTTGGTGGAATACTTAAAGATGTTGCCTTAAAGAGTGCAGACAGTCCATTAGCCAATGGGTGTTGACCGTAAATAGTGTCATAACTACGCTCACGTTCTCCTGATTCTCAATAATGAATGACGATGGGGTTCGTGAATATGTGAACAAACAAAACTTGCGATTCGTGGGAATTGAAAATCCGCGAGTAATGGGCGAAGAGCCATTACCACCCGCTCACTCCAAATGATTTTACGGTGGAGGAGTCTTTGGATGATTTTTCTTAAGATTGCCGTCATTTAGATTGTGAACGCTACAGAGCCATGATCAATGAGATTTTTATTCCTCAATTGGATACATTGGAACTGGAGGACATGTGGTTTCAAAAGGACATGGCAATCACGCATACTGCACGAGCCAAAATCGACATTCTAAAGCTGTTGTTTCCCAGTCCACTGATTTCTCGCTTTGACTATTTGAATTCACGAAGAAGCAGAAGATAGATAGGTGAAGAATCGGGAAAGGGAAATAGAAACAAAAGTAGGCCCATTGGTAGCATAGTCGATTCTGATTTGTAGCTAACTTGTGGCCGTTTCCACCAATAAATAATTCAAGAGATGTAGACTACACTTCATAATGATGTTAAGCGTATTTATTGACCGCAAACTTAAATAAGCAATTCGAAGCAATGGATTCCCTAATCCCATCAGTCGTCTCAAAACTACCAAAGCGACAAGCATTGAACGGATGTATAATATTTCGAGTCGGACCAAACAAATTAGTAAAAGCTCTACCGAATCATAATAAATGCATGAGCAAATGAACGCTTCCTTGGTGAGAATGATGTCTCAATCCAATTCGTACTTGTAAGCCCTCCAGTTCTCTGGGACATTACAACCACTTGATACTCAAAGAAGAGTGAAGCTAAACTGTTTTACTTTCTTGTTCAGAGTCTTTTACTGGCAGTCTAAGCTCCCAGTTTTCACCTAACTTTATATCAAACTGAGAACCAGGTGTTCCAGAGGATATAACATGTACATACGAGTACGTCTATGATAAGAAGCTCTTATGCCAAACTCTCGTCATCGGCGACATCTTACGATACTTGTCAGGAAAAGCTTCACTCTGCGATAGATCTTTAACCTGAAATTAAAATCCAAAACTAACTCTGAACTATTCCCTTCAGGTTTCAAGCCAAGATCATAAGTGTAGTAGATTGGAAAACTCTTTTCGTAAGCACTAAAAAAAATGGAGCACGTTATCCACACTTACAGTCACTTATTACAGGCTCCTTTAGCTACAAATACATCGGATTCACCTGAGTTCATCCAAACAGCAACAAATGCAAAAACAGATTTCCTTCTTTGTGATTCTCATAATTCTGTGTAAGTTAAAATTCACATTTCTGTTTGCCCATGTTTATCCTTTAAAAATGAATCTACAATCGAAATTATAATTAAATTTGCTATCCACAACAGAGTCATTCAACTGGAAAATCCGTCATTATCTTGTGATTATGTGTTTGAAACCAACTTGTGCAAGAATAAGCTCCTTTAATCGTCACGTAAAGTATCCCTTAAAAGCCACCAATGTCTAACCACACTTAACAAATAATTACACATCTCGTGCAATACCTTTGACGATAATAAAAATTAATTCGACAGTTTACCGTGTGTACGGTCATAAATAGTAAATAAAAATAAAAATAAAATAACCAACCACGAAGCATATTCAAAAATACCATTTTAATCCTATTTGGTTATATCCGTCCCCAGTCTCATATCCATTCAGTCCATATAGTGGGTCGGCGTGAAACCAAATAATTCGCGTATATATCGGGGTTCATTAAAAAATAAGATACACATCCGCGACAGTCAGGCAACAATGATAGTTACTCTTCGGGGAAGTAATGTATTTCAATTTCAACCGCAACAGCAAAATAAAATATAATTCAACTCTTACTACTCGTACCCAATTGTAATTGAGTGTCGGTAGCGTTGTTGTAGCTGTTGTCGTTATTGTTAGTCATAGCCACTGTCATTCCACCGCTCCAACTTTAATCACCCACCAGAGTATCGTTTTCCACATTGCCACCACTGCAATTGACATTGGAGCGTTTCATTTGTACCATCTGCGGTTGCCTTCAGCTATCATTCAGAAATACTACGATATTACTTCGTATCCATCCATACCACCCATGAATGAACGAAGACAAGATTCTTGTATCTACGAGTATGTATGTAGATGTACTCGTATGCTTAAGCAGATTTTTACAGATACAAATTGACCACTTGGAATATCGCTGACCACAGAAATATGAATTCCACTTCCTTTGGGCGACGACGTTTTTCTCTTTATCCAACTGGAGGTCCTTTACTCTGTCCGATTCCCACCCTCAGAGCGGTGTCAGGTGCCGTAAACCATCATCGATAATCGTTGAAGAAGTAAAAAAATATTTATGAAATGAGAGATTCCTTTCGTTTCGCTGGAAAAAGTGCTCATTCTCGTAGATACGAGTAGACAAGTGGAATCTCCTCACTCCCGACAACGAAGAACGGTGATGGGAAAACAAAAACCACAACCGAAGACGATTAAATTTTATTGATTCCAGCGATTCAGGATATTGACCATGGGTTAAGCCAACCAACCCTTACTAAGTCAGAAGGGCAATGGTATGGGGTATTGTATCGGCGGCGGCGGGAGCAACGCGTTTACAATGAATAGACGGAATGTTGCCTTCAGAATACTTCTACTACTACTTAATATGTCCTAGTAACGTCGAGAAGCTTTGGAAACTTTTCAATTACGACCAAGCTAACACTTCCGAAGGAATAGTTGTTTACCAATTGAACATGGACATTTGCGGCAGTAGTGGCACCACAGCTGAAGTCTACTCGCTTCTGATACCAACTACCGATACAGACTGGTGACTGCTGGTTATTGGTTTGCGGATATGTGTGCGGATTATTGGGAATCCTTGTCAAATAGAGGATAAAGGAATTCGTGTGTGGCCATATCTAATGTGACGGTGGTGTACGAGTACAGTCTTTGAAGCGAAACGCCTGACTCGTAGTTAGTTTCTGGTGTTGATGAGATGTGCTATTGTCTCCTTGATGACAACGTGCGGGAGGATTGTTTCGTAGACTAGAAGACGATCAGCGTCTGTGTATGGACTATGGCAAAATTGAAAACTGTCGATTTAATCAGTGTTTATTAAATTTCTGACGTTATGGACTCTGAGTATGTTTGTATTTGTGTTTATAGGAGCCTTAGACGGCAAGATAGTTATTCAGTCGCTTGGGTGGCTAAAGTACCATTCAAAGTCAGTCAATTGGAGCAGATTCAACTAGAGACATAGCCAGAACAATACAACTGGAATTGGTTTTCGAAGATAAAGGTTATTGAGAGTATGGTATATGAATAACTAGACAGAGGTTAAACATTTATCCCTTTAAAAGGATGGAATATTGTTCGATCTGACTGGGAGGAGTTATTAAATTTTGTGTAAGTTCTTTCATATTGCCTCTACAGATCAGACAACAATATAAAATAGGGACGGCGGTGCCTTTTTTTCTGTCATCTACTTCACTTAACAATGGTTTTCCAGATTGCAGTTTAGATGCCAACAGTATTTTATTTGGCAAGCTTCAATAGTTGATCTTGTCAGTGATTATTTCTGTGTCATTTAGGCTATTATAATTGAGGCAAAAAAGACCAGATAATAGCTCCAAATTTTTGGAAGTGCGATTTTATGCGTTTACAATGGCACTAACTTTGACGGTACATCGCATCTAAGCATAGCTGTAATAGAAAGAGAGAACACTTCCGTTAGTTGTTAAATACAATGTTGTTCACATGACTGCCTCGATTGGCTTCATGGGGTCAGATCTGATTTGAAATGGCCAATTGATATCGTCGCCGTGGCCGATAACGCGATAACCGAACTAAGTGCACAAAAGATCGATAGTTTGACGCACTCTGCAGCATGGCGAGCCATTCTGCTGAAACCAAGGATCGTCCAAATCCATGTCTGCAGATTCACCCCTCAAAAATTCGGTAATCATACCCCTATACCGCTCACCATTGAACGAAATAGCATTTCCAGCAGCATGTTAGAAATAAAATGGCCCAATGATGCTAACAAGGGAATACTGCGAGATCTTTGTGCAGGATGGTATGTGAAATGTCGAGTTGTTAAGATCCATATCCCTGGAGTGACCCGATTACTCTCGTCCACAGGAGCCATATTCTCGTCAACACGTACCGTATGACGCCTGGCAAGATAACCGGTCTCACGAACTTTTGGCACAAACTTCTTTTCAATAAACGCTCTGATTGTAATGCTTCGCAATGTTCTTCAAACGTAAAGTGATTAATTTCGTTCTGCCGACGTATGATATGATTCGAAAGAACCTTGTATTTGGACCGCTGAATTTTGTATAATTCTTTCGCTGATTCATCAGAAACATACTAATATTCAAGTCGTGATAGAGGACCATACAGTCAATTATGTCTGGAATGCTTCAGTTGCCAAGAAGAATCCCAGACTATGAATTATCTACGCCTTCTCATGACAAGCACGACCATGACGTACCATCTAATCTCAATCAGGACTATTTTGACTATTTTATGAAACAACACTATCTTTCCCAGGAGCGATATGCACTCGTTTTATAACGTATAACATCAGCAAGCAACATAGATCATTCTGTGATCGAACTTACGCACAGCTCTCAAATTATCAAAGGAGACTATAATTTGCTGCCCAATTGAATAAGATACATGTTGCTCCCACCATCCCGAACATCAAAAGTTAGCTCTATCCACAATATCGTGAACAGTTTCATCAACTGGTCGACGATACTAACGATCTGAACATTGGTCAAACATGACATGAATCACACGTGTTGGAATTCCTTAGATATTACCAAAATCATGTCCGATGATTCCAATCTTAATTGCTTCAACAACATTTTTTGACCAGATTATGACTTAATTTATGGACAATCCTTTAAACCATACTTCAACCTGCATCACAGATTATATTTACAGAAATTTCACATTTGTCTAACACAAAATTTCGATTCTTCTCCTGTTACAGGGGGAACGAAGTTAAGAAAATAAAATAAAATAAAAAAATTGTTTGCACTGCTAATTAATGAGTCCGCTGGCTTATTTTTTTTTTGTATAAACATGTCTGTGGCAGTGGCTTAGGTGTTCCCTTTTCAGCTTTGCCAACTTCTCTGTCCTGCCCTGCCGACAGCCAGAAATTCAGGTGTGACCAGGCCGCGTGTATAAATAATGGCCCATGGCAATAGTGTAGCACTGGGGTACCCGCCATCATAATGTCTGCCGCGTGGCTGTATTGTTGCTTAATTTGTTTCTTAAGTACGACGAAATATATGTATGTATTTTAACCCGGCCGATAGAGTGGTTGAAAATAAAAGAGGATGCAGCAGCTCCACAACATTTATGTCGGTATATGCGCGGGAGTGTTGTTGATGGTGTTCTCAAGTTAAGTACAATTTCGTTGGCTTCCTTTTTACTTGCTCTTGCACGGATACTTCTAGGGCAAGTGATGTTTTCAAGCAAATTTTCAAATTTGTAACTCCTGAAAGCATAGAGAGATGCATGTAAATTGTTACATCAAACTGACTAACAAGTGGAAATCTCCAACCATAACCCAGAATATACTTGATACAGATTTTGTAATTAAATTTGATGATTTTTGCAGCGAATAATCAGCCAAAATATGCGACCAGGTAGTGCTATTATTTTTTTTTTCCGTTTTTTTAGGGGTTCGTTGTCGTGCCCCAGAAGAGGAGTACGCAACAAAATTCATTATGTGACACAGCCGAAATGACTTATGAATAAGTTTGGACGGTGTTTTCATATTATTATTTTGTTTTGGCGGCGAAGTAGACATGGATGGATGGAGGGTAATAACAAACAAAAAAAAATTTTAAGAAAAGGTAATTTAAGAGGGATGTTCGTATTCGTATTTTATTTTTAGATGCCAAGGTGTGTTCGATTGTAGGAGTTCAGATAACAATGACAAACAACTGAGTTGACCATCTTATGGCCCTTGAGCTATGCCTTTGAGAAAGAGCAGCGCTTATTACTGTGTTGTGTCTTTACCTTGACTAATTGACTCGCGACTGGGATATGGTTGATATTGAATGCACCTTCTTTCAACTAGAATAAATTTAAATAAAATATAGATTCTCCAGAGCAAAGCTGATATACATATCTGGCGCTAAGGACTAGAATTAGAACCTCATATCCAAGGGAGACTTTTTGCCGACACCATGTTAGATTTTCTTAGAGTTTATCTGCTGTCTCTCCACTATGGGTAGTCAGAGCTACTCTTAAGTCTCTGTTTAAATAATTTCGAAAACAGATTTATGGTCACTCCGTTCAACAGAAAATGCCTTAGGCAAGTCTACCGAGTCTGTCAAGGACAACAGACTTTCAATAGCAAAGTTTAAGTCCACTGAGTAACTTCGTCATGGAAAAATCACAGATGTCCTATTTAGTACAAGATTAACCATAAACGCTGCTTCGAGAGACATTTACAGACATGAGTTTGGATTCGAAGTCAGCAAAAGGAGGAAGACCCCATTGATATCTATAAATCACTCTTTTCAACCAGAAGGCCGAAGAAATACCGAGTAGATAAGATGTGATGTACAAATATCAAAGTCCAAAGGACATATTGGACGCCGTGGGACTCGCTCTTTATACACAAGTGAATTTTGGAAAGAAGTGAGAAATCGCAGAAGGAATATCTTACGAAATGAAGGTAGTCATGCTAGGGTCCAAAGCTTACGCGTTGCTTCGTAAAATGTTCAAAGCAACAAAAGGATGTTATTAAGGAATCAATAAGACGTTGTAGAAGGGAAAGTTTTAACGAGTGCATAACAAGATAATTAATAAATGGGTATTGGTGCACAAAATGCCCAACGTTTGCTGGCTTAAAAGTAAAATCGCATACCAGTATGTTGAAGAAAGGTTACGGTTTGAAAGCTCACACCAACAAGTTAAGCAGACGTTTGATTCCAATAGTGCTTCGTTGAAAATTCCTCGGAATAAACTAGTCTAAGACAATTCCTTTACATACCAAATCAGTTGGAATGGTTATATATTTCAAGCTTTCATATAAGCTTCTTGCTTAGGAACCAAGGAATGAAACCGCCTATAAAAATGCAATTCTCATCTAAACCTCATCCGAGGTCCTGTTTGTACACACGGCTTTGTTATCAAGTGAAGAAAAATTCAGATCCTCTACAGAGAACTAAATGAATCAAAAAGGTACATAAGCTTTATTCACCACAGGATTTGATAGATTAACGTGAGTACCAGGAAATGTATAGAACTAGCAAACCAGTGCTTGCAAACCAGGTCGGTTATCAAAGCAAAATCTTCCAGCTTCAAGAAAAAATCACGTGGCTCTATAAGCCACTTCAGCAAAATGATAAAACACCAGAACTCTAGAAAGACTGGGGGCATCCTATAAGGTTCTAAATTCTTAAAAAAAATCCAATTCCAATTTCAGAGCCGCATTCCGCAGTGCAATATAAATCCTTGGTTTGGCGATACGTCACGACGTATTTTGTGTTAGGAAAGACCAAGAAGACATTCTGACCAGAAGTTTCTCTCTGTTGCACTAGGCTAGCCTTGTCAGTTAAATTGGTTGATGAGTAGTAAGTTATTTAGTATGGAGTGCCAATAATTGTTATATCGATCTGATTCACTCAAATAAAGTTTTGTTATAAAATTCAGAGCCATGTGGATACAATACAAAAGTTTATTTAAGCCTTCCACTCACACAAAATCAAAATGCCTTTCCAAACTTTCATTTCGCTTGTCCATCTCCAATTTGTAGCTCAAGGCATTTCTTTGGAAAACAAAACATCTTGTCAATCTACCAAAAACATAAATGACTGACAAAATACAAATAAACTCGATATAGGTATCGGAGAGAAAAAACATCTTAAGCCCACAGGAAACCCATTATCTATAATTATCCACTACCTATCCGCGAAATCCAGATCAAGGTTATGAATCGATACAATGCCACTCAATCTAGATAAATACACACACCGACTTTGTCTATGAATAGTCAACGAACCCATTTGTATTTTATCTTCAAATCACTTCGCTTTGCGCTTCAAATCGGTTTCCGTTCTATTCGTAAATGTTTGCAATGGAAAAATTAAAAACAGACAAGTATATAATATGTATGTTTGTGAGCATATCTTGAAGTAAATATCTAAAATGGAAATTTCTCCCAACTGCAGTTGCCTTTAAGCGATGGCATTAGTTTCATATCATCCTACTTTGAATTGCAATGCAAATTTTCACCCAAAGGAGCCAAGTGCAGTTCCAATAATCAGGGCATCTCTACTCTATTCCGTAGTTCTGGTTTTGGAGTTACAACATTATCTGCAAATGGTGTACTGTGTGTGCGCGTTTTTACCCAGCATGACCGCGCATTAGATACATAGTGCTGCTGGGGCTCCTTAGTTGGTCATGTTTGATCTAATTATAGATTTTAATTTTTGAAAACTATGACCATAAACGCGAGAGAAGGTACTCGTACACCAATCTACCAACTAGAAATGATAGAAATGGTGAAAAGACCTGTGGCCTTACAAAACCATCAACATCAACATCACTGGCGCAGTGGCATCTAACAGAAAAAGTAAGTATCCCATAATCCCTAAAGGGACTTATCTTCCTGGGTTATGATCAATTTAGGCTATACAATCTGTTATAGCGATCACCAAGGTATCCGTAGAGTGTAGAACGGCGAATCGTACGTAGAGTGAAACTTCCTACGAATTCGAATTGAGACCGTGTGTCGTTGTCATCGTTGTCAGTGTGGTTTTTCTTTTCTTTTTTCTGCTTTTTATTAGTACGAGTACAAATATTCGTTGTCGTGATTCATGCCGAATCAATGAAGCACTTAAGCGGTCGTTCTATTTGTATCTAGGTTGAGAGTATTTATCTTGGATAAGCAAATATTCGATTTGTTTTGTGGCTGTTTTTTTCTCTCCACGGGGATGCTAAATAGTCGAGAGTATCGGGAAAAGAGAGATTTTAGATTCATATCCACAAATGGGTGGCGCGAACTAAAAAAAGGGATTTATGCAACGTTTTGTCATGGTTGGGTAATAATTTGTAATTTGTTTCGGATCTGATATGGATCTATTCATTTCAAAAAAAAAGGTGATTTAAATCTACAAGTACGATGGGGACTTTTTGCAGTCGTATCATTTCCGTGTGGGAGCAGGACATTTCTAAAAGATACTATCAGAATGGCTATGTCAAATTTATCCAAAACGTAAACCAGATAAAAAAAAACAAACAACATTCAGTAACGAAACACAAATTGTGAAAATACAACACGTTACACAGCAAAATCAATAAAAATTTTAGTCACTCAAATTTATGAGAATCACAAAGAAGGAACTTTTTCTAATTTCCAACTTATATGATGTGAAATTGATAGGAGTTTTATTTCTAACTCTTTATTCTGGTATTTCGCTATTTCTTAACAAAAAATTGATTCGATGGTGAAAATGTAGTTTAATCTCATGGTGGACAGGCAAAATCTGGAAGTATAGAATGAAGATGGGAGCTCAGTTTGAGCTCATTTTGAGCGTCTTTTAACGACTCTTGATTCAACTAAAATCTACTTCACATACATATAAACGACCACCTGAAACATAAAGCAGCTGGACATTTCCAATTACCGGAATAGAGATTGCCGCAAAAGGCGTGCCTACCAGAATCACTTACAATTTTACGAGGTCTTCGACTCCACACTGTTTCTGCCGTCCATATTCGATTTAATTTTAAGAAAAAAGTAATTTGCAAGTCAAAACAGTTAGAAGCGGCACTTATTGTACAATACAATGTTAAATAGCTAACGATTGCCATAACATCAACATGAACCGCTTGATGGTCCTATTGACAGTGACAAAATAATAACAAAACTCTTTTTGTTCTTTCTAATTTTTGCGCTCAGGTGTGCAAGGTGTTTCTAATGTCTCAGGTGTCACCACCGGAATACATAAGGAACGGATAGTTAGCTCTTTACCTACATTCCCATAACGAGAAGTTGTTTATAGAAATTGACTCCAATTTAGAAATTTTTGTTTACCAGAGCACTCTAGCATTGCCAAGAGTATTAACACCGGTTCAAGCTCCAGTTCTAAATAGCACCCTTCCCAAAAGTGTGTGACACCTCTTATGGTAAAGCGAAATGATAAAAATTAGGTAAACAAACAATGGACAACATCAAACACGTTCAACTTATCAATGTTATTTGCTTTTAACAATGGCGAATGAAATAGATACATAAGACCGCCCAGACAATAGGTAAGTTTGTGTTTGTTCTCGGTTCAATTCAGATAGATGGACTTGTTTATGTTTAATTGTTTACACAAAACACAACGTTACAGAGAGCAAGTTATGGGACACATGCATATTGTTTCAGTGTTGGGGAATTCGTGGGGTAAAACAATTGATTGGATACCTTGTGTAAAAGGTATTTTTGTTTTGTTTCCATAAACAAATATTGAATGGTATAATGTGCGCCTTTAAAACCTATCCATCGATATTTAAAGGTTAAAATGGATATTTAATTTTCAGTAACATTAAACATAAAATCGTACTCTTAGTTGTCTTTAAGTAGCCCAAGGATGTGAACAGTGTCAACTATGTAGAATACAATTTAACTGAATGACTTGTGTTCTTGGTAAGTTGAACTAGAAAATAACCACGTATGACTCACACCTTGAATAAATCCCCTCGGTTTAATGAATACATTTCTATAGAAAACAGATCATAGCTTGAAGCAGTTTTTTATTTGTTATAAAAAATGTGGCGAATCTAATGATAGTTCAACTGCACCGCTAATTACGGGTACTTGCCATTTAACTTTAATAATACTTAATTTACGGCTAATTTTCTTTTCATTGTTAGAACGTGCGTTATAACTTTTAATAAAAATTCTAATTATGTGTACATATGCCTCACAAAGTTTACCTTGAACCCATTTGATGAATATACGAGTAATTTCGCGAGAGTTTATTAAAAGGTCATTCAAGGTTGATAGTAGCAAAAGGAATGAGATCCGGAAGTGAAGCGTTTTTTGAATTTATGGACAAGATTCTATTTTACATCTATATATAAGGAAATTTTAAAGTAAGTAGCTTTATTGATTTTTTTGTAAAAATTTTATTTGTAAAATTGGCTATTCAAATTGATGCTACGGTTAAGGTTTGCCACAGTGTAGACATTTTGTGCCAATTTCAAAGTACATCTAGAAAATTTATTCGTTGATCAATCTTTGAGATCTGTCCAAATAAATGGTAGGCTCCTTGGTTTTGATAAAAAAAAACTCAAATTTTCGACTTGTAAATCCGATGACTGCAGATCTCTGTAATTTTCGGTGGACACCTCCAGGTAACGATCCTGTAATATGATAAACAACCTCCTTGTGTCTGAGCGAACCTGCTCTATGCAGGGTACCACTTACATTTGGTCTTTCCACTTAAACCTTTATCCGAGCGTATCCCGGACACTCACAGAGGAACCGCTCCGCTGTGTCGTTACCACTAACGTAGCAGGAATCGGAGTATTTTGTTTCACTTATATGTAGCCCACATCAGTGGTTAGTAAATGAGTATTTGCTCATTATGACGCCAGAAAGCAGTCATAATCTTTCCTAATAAAAGACAGCAGGAAAGTCGCTGACTGCTTAGAGATGACGGGAAGCATTCATTTGGTGTTGCATCTCAAACTGTGTTGGAAGTCTAAATTCAGGCCGTAACTATTCCTGTTCACTGCCGATTTTTTACTTAAGTTCTTACCTCATTGCATTGAAATGCGTCTTTATAAGATCAAAGTTCAAAGAAAGTCGACGCTCATTAAAATAGCAGTGCGTGCAATGAACAAAAAGTGTCCCTAAAAGTGTAGACCATTATGAACATCAACAGAGGGTAGATTCATCAGTTTTTTGAGATCTAGTTAATGCCACAGTGACGAATTTTTTTAAAAGTTTAATTGCAGACACGACATCTATAGTCCAACAGGTGTGTTGTCCAAGATTGCTTCCTCTGTTTACGCTCGGCACCACATATTGGTTACAGCCAGCATCCGCAAACAGGGTCATAGCTAACGAAATGTTGTAATTCGCAAAACTAACGATTGGAATACGTTGTGTCGTCTTGTCGAGTTTCACATGCCATCTAAAATTGAGTTTTCTAAAGCACCCTTAAAATAAAAATGCCGAGAGCTTACTCTACCTTGCCGAGTTCATCAAATTTTGAAAGGTCTCATGTGATCTTCATCGTTAGAAGGCACGTTGCATATTGAAAATCGGATGCGTTCCAATTCAGCAGGGAGAAACCCAATGATGCGTCTTAAATGATTGGAAGGCATGTGTTCAAAAGGATTGTAATGAATCATAGCATGTCATTCTCTATCGGCTTTATTTAATTATCGCCTGAAGGGCTGCCATGTTATACCTTATGGTAGCGTTTTAATTGGTAGAGATATCGGAAAACGCTATAGTGCTCCTTCGAAAATACTACCTCGATGAAATCGATATATAGATCTATCAAAGCTTCATAATGTTTCTGCCGACGTGCCTCCTACAAAGTCGCAATGCGTTGCAAGAAGCTCAGTATTATTGCTCTGCTGTCTATCTGGATGTCGTTTATAGAATTTCATAGCATGTTTCATCGATCGGAAGTTGTTACAGTTTGTCGCGTCGTCTTTATACAGAAAAAGAAGAGATGTTCTATGATTGGTCTTATTTTAAGAGAAAAAAAGGAAAATCTACACCACTTGGCATTTAAGCTTTAAGAAAATTTACCATAAAAAAGCCTTTGAAATGATAAAATTTACCGCGTCAAACTATTCCCCAATTTCGGTAAGTATCTATAGATTGACGGAGAATAACTTCTATATGATTTGAAGGTTCACTTGCTAACTGGCAGTGATGCTTTATTCAACCCTATAAAATCGAAAAGAACGCTTAATAATTCTCAGCCTAGATGTAGTCTAAGTGTGCAACAAACCACGTAAGCAACTTCTGAGCAATATTCGTGTCCCCTTAAGGCCGTAAGAACCATGTTGGTTGAAGATAACTATTGTGCTTATAGCTACATATGTCAATCCCCCTATAGAATCGTTCCGCAATAAAACGATAAATCCTGATCTTCTAACTGTAAATAAAATTGATCCCAGAAATAACTCGAATAATATGCACCAAGTCTGCGGCTGCTGATCTGAAAACTCTTGGAAATCAATTTGTCAACGTGCGAAAAACTCTGCTATATGAGCAATTCATATGGCATCATTGTAGACTTGGCAGCAACTGTCTATTACAAAAAAAAAAATATAAGAATATTTAAGAATAGAAAAAAATACACAACTCTCCAAAAGCCGGCTGCGTTTGATCCATATGTAATTCCATTCATTGAAAATCCTCACCCCCATCATGGATTAACTTAAAAACATATTCCTCCTATTTCCAACTGCACATAAGCCCATTTAAACTCAAAAGCACTCACCAAAAAAACAGGCTCTACATATTTTAATTACAAATTCGGCTTATACCTCGCTTTCCTACTTGATTAGTTATTCATACTTAAATCACCAGCCTTTCGAAGCATAAGCTCCAGCTCTGCTACAAACTAATTGCAACCAAATATTTTCGAATGGAAAATCGCTCCAATTCGACTACTAAATTATTCTAATTCACTTGTTGCCCTCAGAGCAAAATTTCCAATTTTCGATTAAAAACCAACATGGCGCACGTTTTAAGTAATTCAAAAAAAATATACGAAATTTGCAAATTCATCATAAAATAATCGAAAATTGTTTTCCAACCAAAAAAACACGTACTGAAGCTGTTTTTTTTTTCTGTTGGTTGACAAAGTCAAAAACAAAAGCCCGGGATAGGAGTTATTTAAGCGATTTACATTTTAATGGCATTCAGATGAGGAAAATATATTTTTATAACTACGAGACCCCAAACTAGTCTCCGGTACCACAAGTTCGACCACGACCATTTAATTTAAACCGAGATTCCCGATGCCGATCCCAATTTCAATCCCGAATCCGATCCCGGTGGCGATGCCGGCTTAGCCTCAATCCAAGTTCCGACCGCCAGTAGTTATTCGTTCATCATAAATTACTCGTACTCGCACTCGTAGTTGTATTTGTATCTCGGGCATGATACTCGTAGGTATAAGAACGGGGGATGGTGCACAGATTCAAATGGTGAATGGAATTGGAATGCGAATTTCAAAACTAGAGAACACGAATATGGTACTTTGGTCGAAATGAAGGGATTGTTGGGGATGTATAGATGTAATTAAGTAAATTGTTCTAAGAGTTACAATTAAAATCTGTTTTGTAGGACAGAGTGCCACGCAACGCAACGAACGTTCGGTCTCTAATGTACTCGACCATTTGCTCGTAATTTATCTGTCAGTTTTCATAATTACAACAAGAGAATTTACCGATGCGAAACGTTTTTGTTATTCGATACTTGAAAGGGAATGGGAATGAGAATGAGAATGAGAGAGTATCTGAAGATTTTCATCGTTTTTAAATTTGTAATGATGAGATATTGATGTTATGAATGTTGACAGGTTGTCATGGATAGAAGTCTTGTGATGAGAGGAAGTGTTGAAGTTGTCAATGAAAACTGTAGGAAAAGATCGTTGAAGATTGGAGATTTAAAGGTGGAATGAGACCAGTGAATCATTTAACGTTCGTGCCTGAGATATCATGCGCTATAAATAGTTCTACCATATGAGTTACGAACTTCGCCCGAAGTGTATTCAAATTGACAACTTCCCCACAATCGAGCTCAAGCCCAATTAACAAAGGAGGAGGAGGGGTAGTGAGATCAAGCATCACCGGCAACTTTGAATAACCCAGCTCCATTCTTTTCGAAGAACTGGAGAAGCCATGGAGAATTGTTTCCTCTAAAAGGATACCAAGAACACAAATCAGTAGGTCAAAGGCTGTGCTGTAGGTGTAAAGAGACTTTTTAGCGGCAATGACGACAATGTTTTGGCTGCTAGTTAGACTGAACTAATTAACGTCGGGTACGGTCAACAACAAATCCATCTACGTGACCATTAGGATAGCAATATCAAAACCAAGGACCATCAGAGGTTTCCGCAGAATTACTCTTGTCAATCGAGGGTCCATTGGGTTCAGAAGGCAACTAAATAACAGAGCTCAATCTGGCATTATAAGTTTCTTATCTCTATGGTGTAGAGGCTTTGGCCTTTACGAAAGCGTATGAAGAAAAACTTGGCCGCTTCGGGAGGAAGACACTGTGTGTGATTTTTGGTCCAATTCGTACAAATGGAATGGGGGATCGATTCAACCATAAATTGTACAAGCTATATAGCAGCAGTAGTCTAGTCAGACCAGATGTCTGAGATGGCTGTGTTATTTGAAGCGAGTTGATACAGTAGCCCAACGAGTTGTCAGTTCTCAAACACAGACGACACCGAAGGCTGTTGTTGGTTGAAGCTGAGGTCAACTCCAGACTGTAGCGCGTTCCAGGTAAACTGTAAGTAAGAGTACTGCTGAAACCGTTTCTTAGGGTTTAGATAAATTAGTCCGATTGTTAAAGAAATAGATATGGCAATCAGCTATGCGATCTATAAACTGATATCGGTCTTACTAAAACGATTCCAATGTGCAGAAGTGCAGAAAGTGGAGTCGCTGAACGTGACAAAAAAAGGTCTTTGCTTAAGATGGAACCTTCAAGTGGAAGGAGGTCTCAAACTGCCTGATTTTCGCAATCGGAGTCTCGCAGTTAACATAGCGCTTACTGAAGAAAGGTCGACAACAATAATAACCTCTACATTACTGACAAGACACTATTTTTTCCCTCACATTGTTTTTAACGATATATAGTACATATGTAGATTCGTCAATAGGTAATTAAGATTCCGACATCAAGCACGGCTCTACCCATGGTGTGCAGTGTGTATACCAAACAATTATTATGTTCACATAAATGTATGAATATGAATCAGTGCATGTGTGTTTTTTGCCCAGCAAAAATATCAATATTGACGCAAACATCCGAACCTATCGTTGACTTTGTGTCAAAAAAAATTTGCACAATCATGTTCCTTAACCCGTAGGTGTACACCGAATTTGTCAGTCAAACGTATTGAGCATTTATTAGCGAATCGTGACAATAATTTGAAAGAAAACGATTGTGCTGAGTCTGCCGAATCTCTTGAATGAACGCTTGCGTTTCTTGTCACAAAGAACCGCTCTTCTGTTGTTCAGAATATTCAATGAGATACTTTTCCTTTTCACTGATCTTTTTCTTGTTTTTTTTTTTTGTTTTGTTTAGATACGTACAAGCGCGTAGAACCCCACTGTGAGTGTGGGGTTGAACTCTAATGAGTTCCAAGGAATGTTGGTGTACTCCTTAGAATTCGGGGCACCCCTTAATTTCGTGCAATTTTTATTCACAAAATAAGCAGCCATAAACAGCCACCCAACAGCTGTGGGTATTTAACAATTTCGAACTCCTCCACTGGCACAATCATTTACATACGAGTATGTATGACAACGAGTATGACTACAATAACTTGGGCCACATGCAATCGAACGCAACTATGACACACCTATGCTTTGGCCATAGATACTAATTTTCTCTTCTCTGTCGAAAATTCGCTTTTTGAATTTTTTTCAGCCTGCAGCTATTCTTAGACGGGTGGGCAAATTTTCTACGGCACAGATACTCGTTTGAATAAACCAGAGATAAACTTTCAATAAGTCACCGTGCCTTGCTATTTCCGGTTGGTCCCCGGATATAATTCTTAAAATCCGACATTCAAAGGTGCTAAGCAGCTTTTTTGTTTCATCATTTGACTAATACGTTGATTAAATTATATACCCACGTCCTTTTGAACTTCCTCAGAGGCATACACGAAGACCCACCCATGCAGATATGACAGATAAGTACGTCAGTCAGTAAATTACAACCTTTGAGATACTTTTACTCGTACACATGCAATTTTTTGGTACCAAAAAAAAAAAACAGCTACAACCCATGTAATGAATAATTTTCGTTTTCGTTCTGCAACGTCGCTCCATATTTTCGGTTTTGATGTGAACTGGTACGAGTAACGCCTTGACATAGGAATTCTGATGGCACAACACGTGGATGCATGGGAATACTCATATGTATGTACAATATGAGTTCTGTTCTGGTTTATGTTTCTGTTCTGTTCGCTCATCCAGAAAGGTGAGTGAGTTACAATTTATGCTCTTCGAGTAGGTGTCACTGAGTCGACCTGTCAGCTTGATTGGTATTTATAGGCGAAAATGACGAAGTCTTCCTGTCAACTTTGTGCTTTGGCTGATAGAATTGTTGTTTGGTTTTTTTTTTTGCTCCTTTAGTCGAAGGGGGGCGGAGGTGACTTACAAATTTACTAGGTGAAACAGTGACATTTACAAATGGCGTTGACATGTGTAATGGACTGAGAGGAACAATTCAAGGGTGTGTCAGTCCTGTGGGATTGTAAACGAAATTTGAAATAAAAACTTCTGACGCTTGACACAAACAGCTGTACTTTCCATAGTAGTTGATATACTTCAAACCCGTTGAAGTTAAACAAATCTACCCCTGGTTATAGCTATGAGAATGAAATTCTCGAGTACAGGCTACTTAGATGGATGCAAATAAAAAGATATATGAGAGCAGAAGGTAAGGTTTTAAGGTTATAGAATAAATACAGCAGTTTGATGCAGCGGTTCATTGTTGCAAGAGCAACATGTATGTAAATGATGGAAAGAAACCAAAAGCCTAGATTTTAGCCCCGAGCTCAAGAAATATTTTCGAAAATTTTTATCGAACAAAAGAACCTCGAAAATTATCAAGGAGGCCCAAACGTAATATAGAAAACAACACATCCAATAAGTAAGTGCTTAACAGATACAAATCAAATAGTTTAAAAACATTCACGAGGGTAAGAACGCCAGTTCTAGAAGACATACACAGTGTGGCAAATAATATCACGCACTGGCTATAGAAGACATAATTAAAACACGATTTCTTTTTATTTTTCAGAGTTTTTGTGCGAAATATTCTCCTTTGCTATTCAATACATAAATACATCAATAGTGTTTCAAATGCCTGCTCTAGCTCATTTTGCGGAATTGCCTTCAGCGCCCATATCAAACCTGATTGAATGGTTAAAAGCATGATTTCAACTTCAATTCTACATTCGAGAACAAAGAGAAGTCGAATGGTGCCAAATTAGATTTGATTTCGAGCCAAAAATTTACGAACAATGAGTACTGTGTGACTCAGTGCGTTTCGTCCAACAGAGACTAACTTTGTTTTGCCCAAATCCTCGTCAAGAATGATTCAATTAGTCACTTTGTTCGTGTTTAAGGGTTCTTTAATAATTCTCACTAAAGCATTGCGGTCTTCTGCAAGAAAATCACGTACTTTCTGGATCATTTCAGGAGTCCGAACAGAAATTGAACATCCTGCGTGCTTTTCGTCCTCCAGCATCTCTTTGCGTCCAAAAAACGTTTATGCCACTCGAAAACAACTGTTCTCGGAACAATTAGAATGTTTCTGATGCGTTTTTACCAAGTTTTGTGTGGAATTTAATGAACGTTCTTTGTTCCATTTTTAAATTTCAACTTCAAATGAAAAGATGTTTCGTAAAAATAATTTTTATAAATATTTTAATGTCAACCAAATTTAATAAAATTTTCGCAGATAGTAGAGAAATGTTTGGACAACTAGATGGCGCTTTTCGTTGCTGATATTTTACTTGTGTCTAAGATATTATTTACCACACTATGTATAATCCAATCGCAATGGGAACACACTGGAGACATTCTAACGATAGCACGGCTACTTTGAAGTTAAAGTGCCAAACGTGGAGGATTGATACAAAAATGAATTCTACCAAAATTGGAGGATTTATTATGATCTCGAAGTTGAAAGGACACTAAAACAGTATGTGAAAAACAAACTTACTCTTTCTATCATTCATTTAACTTCCGAAAAGTCCTTGTCGTACAAACCCAGACATTCAGCGGTAACGACTACGATGCAAGGAATGATTCATGCATCTTCAGGACTGAGTTTTGATAGTCCTTGTAACCTCGTCGTACTACCTCTATGTCGACTAAATTGTCTTAGATATTCTGCAGGTTTCAAGTTGAATACAATTTCCACTTCGATGATAGCCTCGACTTCGATACTTCTACTAAGCGTGGTTATTGCCTGTGAATTATGCCTCATCGACCTAACTCGTAAGCTCTTTTAGTGCCTGCCAAAGGTTCATTAAAGATTCACCTTCTCTTTATCTTATACCCAAACGACAAGGAAGCCTCGCCGCAGACGTTGTATAGCCGACAGAATTCGTTATTCTTAGCAAAATTCCCTCAGTGCAAACTGCAACAAAGTGTCATTTGAATATGGTTTCTCCCGAAGCAACCATTGTCCGCTTTAGATGCAATACC
The DNA here is from genome assembly GCA_928272305.1 of Volucella inflata. NCBI lineage: Eukaryota > Metazoa > Arthropoda > Insecta > Diptera > Syrphidae > Volucella > Volucella inflata. The sequence continues at coordinate 3,670,583 of OV743717.1, read as the reverse complement.
TGCTACTGCGCCATTCGGAAGGACTAGAGTAGAAAGGTTCTTATAAAGAGCTAAGAGACTTTTTCCTCAGTTAGCTTCTCATCAGCCAAAAGAAACAGCAATTTCAATTTCTTCACCAGATCTCTATCTAAAGTGAAGTTTAGGTAGACAAAGTAGTTTACCATCTCAAAATTACAGTTTCTATCGCGGGGTTGTGTTGGAGCTATTGGTGTTTGATGTGTTTACGTGTTTACAGCACATATTAACTTTGTTTAACATTGGACTGGTAGAAGACCCGCCTTCAGTACTTCTGTTACAATGTCTTCAAACGCTTCAGTGGGAGTTTGGGGAGGTGATTCCTCTATAGTTGGCGCAGTTTATAAGGTTTTCATTTAATTAATATCGGGGAAATGGTGCTAAGACTCCAATTACCAACATCCGACCATATTTTGCAGATGATTTGATGTTTGCTCCTTACCAACTCAATACCAACTGACTTCAGAGATTCGCCTATTGCTTTACTACTATGTTCGCATTTTTAGAAAGCAAACAATTTTGGCAAGAATCTAGCGATGAAGATTTCGATCTAGTATTCAAGCTTTCAAATATATTGAAGCAGCATGTCGAATATTTATACCCAAGTGACTTGTAATTCTGTCTATCCACTGTACTTTCATGGGTAACACCTGGGAATACACATCTATCCTGAACCAGGAAATTCTGAAAAATTCATACAAACATTGATGCAATCAATTGCAAACGGTGACTTTTTGAATACTCCGCGTCATTACTAAGAAAGCACTACTGCTCCCTTCAACTATCATCCATAAACAGCCTTCTGTCAAACTTTAAGTAAGCTTCGTCATATGCTAGTGTATGACAGGTAACTTTTCGCACTGACTCAGCAACAATTTGGAAAACAAATAGCATTTAGCCGAGAGGAAAGTATTTTTCCGTTAATACTACTTATTGGGTTGTGAATTGTCTCACTCACCGCCGATGTTCGATGAATTTAGTCGTCTCAGTGACTATTTGCTGCATTCAAATTTCGATGAAAATGGATTTGGCCCAACAACAATTCATATTATTTGCAAGGATTCCAAAATGGAGAGTCATTGGACGAAGAGTATCGATGGAAACCACGCACCTATATTGCGAAACAAAATATCACTCATTCAAAAAATACGGATTAATTGATTTATCCTCGTGTTCCTCGCACTAGCACTGACCTGGATTTCGAGTTATTTTAATGAAGTATTTCCAGCTTCGCATGCGAAACAGTAGGTAAGGTTTTCTTTTTTTCAAAAGTCAGTTCTCGAAAATTGTAAAATTTTGGCAAATAGCCCATCCCTCAAACAAATCCCCAATTTAACTGAATCAACAATACCCAGCAACTGCCAGCAGTACAATAATTTTATTGCCTCAACCTCATGCACGTCATTTTCAGCTGAATTCGATAAACGTTTCCATAAACCTTTCAACTGCATGTTTACCTTATATTCATGACCATAAATATGAATACCAAAACCTCGCTCCTCGCATCTCAGGCTAGCATTGTTATGCCGAAAACACCTCTCCTTCAATCAATCACCGTTTATTGACTCCCGAAAAGCAACCAAATCGAATCAACCCAAACAGGGGGGAGCAACATGCAGATACTCGTATCAATGTCTCTCCAATACCAATAAATTCCATTTGCAGTTTACGATCTATTTTTAATCGCCATTGTTATCATGTAATAAAACAATGTAAACGCTACGAATATAATTAAAAATAAACAATTTTCGGTTGTACGTGATTTTTTTACAAATAAAAAAATAACCGAAAATTTGTTGCTTTTTTGAAAATAAATAAAACTTGTCCCCCGGCAACAACATCAGATATGGATACGGGTACTCATACGAGACCTGACAGAGGAATCTGTTCAATATTCCATATGTGCACTCATTTTACCACTGCGCCAAGCCAGCCGCTACCGCCAGCCACACCTCTCTGGAGGAAACTTCATTTCCATTTCAACAACAACAGCAAGAAATGGGAAATCTCTTCTCTGCACGGAAATACCTTTGAAGGCTTTGGGCCCCTTCATGTCCACATGGCAGTTGTTCGGTTCGGGCAGGCAGTCTACGACACGTGTTTTTGCTACCGAAAAACCCAAAAAAAAACTTCAAATTGATTTTTTTGTTTTGTTCCTTTTGGAGACTGAATACTATACATAGTTGTTGGAGGAGGAGCGCGTGGAAAAAATTAGAGCAGACAGAGCAGAGCAGACCAAAGGAATCGGAGCAATTTATATGACTTAATATCGCCATTTGTGCTGGCAATCTGTGGCACCTAATTTTCTCCATAAACTATTCACCTGTGCAGCACGTTCGCTCCTTCACACATTTATATAACTTTTTGAATAGAACTAAAGGCTCGTTATGGTGTTGGGGGTAAATGGGCGGATGCCGATGGGGGGGAAGAAAAATCTGAAGGCAAAGGCACCTCTGCGACCGTTTACAGAAGACCATTTGGTTTAAGTGCTGGGACATTGAGACTAGATTCCTATGGGAATAGGTGGATGTACTTGAGTGGAATTTCTTATTCAGCTGACGTGTTGCTTGGAAATGTGAATCTTAGTTTCGAAACATTTCTGAAAAAGAAATCCGCGAGATGGTGAAATCAGTTTTAGTAGTTAGTACGTGTGAGATAAAGAGGATTTATTTCCTTTTATTTTTCCATGGAGAACATTGTGGAATCTAGGCACTTGCCCTGTCATATATTCAAAAAATATAAGGATAAAAGGTTAGGCCAGACCTACGCTGCTATTTAAGGGGAGGTATACGCGATTTCGGGTTTGTCTAAGGTGACGCTGAATTTGGCACCCACTCATATTTAACTGGGCACACAAAAGAAATAAGCTTAGCCTTGGAATAGTTCAAGTTATAATTTGACGCACAAACATGCCAAAGCAGGAAGTAAGTCAATTTACTGTCTTAGGACTCTATTCAGAAAAGTGCTCTTAAAGGAGATCTCCAACCTAAGCGAAGGTTATCTTGTGATCTACAAATGATGCAAAGTAGACGCCTCGGTAATAGTCGACAAGCACTGTTCCAAGAAAATCCTTTTGATGGCTATTGGATCGTCGACTCAGTGTTCTTTTATTGAGAAATCCACGAAATTCCTTTCCACAATTGAATTTCTTCCAAACTATTTCAGACAAACGCCTCATTGGGAATCTGAGCTTCAGGAAGAAGTTCATGATGGACAGCACCAATGTTATCCATGAAAACAGTGTTGTCGTCTTCCTTGTTGACGTGGTTTCTTCGGTCTTGGCTCTTTTGAAGCACCCAATTCACTCCATTGATATCTGCTTTGCTTGTCCTAACTATAAGCTGTCGTTTGATGATTGTTTGGTCGACAAAAGTCTCGGAAAACATGCCTTTTGCAATGTCGAGATGCTGTCTTTTTGCAAGAAGTTCATGTCCTTTTGAACCAGTCTTGGGGCGACATGGCTCAGGCCCAATTAATTGGTTTGAATACCGAGAAAGCAGTCAATCATATGCCTAATGAAACCACCTAACTCTCTGATGATGCATTTATGGCTTTCGACTATGGTCGTCGAGAACAGATGTTATGTCGACCCCCTTCTAAACTTCTAAAGCATATATGCCCATACTTTTTGAACATTTCAATGTTTCTGTGGCATTAATTTCAATTTCAACACAAAACAAATTCGTTGCGCAGTTCTGAAGAACTAACAATCTAGGCAAACACAACGCTATACCTTTCACAAATGGCATGCTATTACGCAAGTAAACTAAAACCAAAAAAAGGAATGCAAATTAGTCAAATTAGAGCGCCCCATGTTGGCTATTCCGAGAGCCTTCTGAACAAGTAGGACCATTAACAAGAACGAGTGCCCTGAAACTATCCTGAAACTCTATAACTATTTCTGTGTTCAGTATAATTAGGTTTTTCGTTTGGAGGCAGAGATGTAGAGCCAACCACTCCTGGCAATATTCTGTTTCCTCTGTTCATGTTCCTCATACTGGTGAGGGCAGCCCAAGTGCAAAGTACATGAGTTATAGTCTTCTTTGAGCATAATCTTGGTAAAATGCAATACTCCGAGATGACTTTTATATCTCTGAGGATGCATTGATGTGCCATTCGACTCTAGCAACGTTTTAGTGACAATTTTAAGCTAAAACATCCGGCATTGGTTTTGATAACTATGTACGTTCAAGTCAGATGTTTTGTAATAGACGTCGAGAGAAGAAATGTGCTTTTAGCCAAGTATACCTCTGGGCTATTCGACATATAGTAAATTGAGCCCATCAGAGTTTGATTTAATTCAATCCAGCTATATCGTTTCAAAACATACTCAAGCATTCATAGCCTTAGATCTACTGGAAACCTGAGATTTGATTTCAGCTTGAATGTCAATAAAGATGGCACATATGTATGTGGGTCTGCGGTATGAACTTTCCACCTACATACGTGCGTTTTTGACCCATAAGTGTAAACATAAAAATGTTTAAAGGTAGTCTGAACGGACGGAAGCACCCTTTGTTGACACTAATATCAATGGATCTGAGGCAAAATAATATATTAGGAACGACGATTTTTGTTTTTGGGGATCTGATTTTGCATTTCTAGAAAGTTGTCAATGCCTGGGTCTTGATTCCTCGCCGAATTAGAAGCCGTATGAAAAGTTTTTAGTATACTTGAAATACATATGTACATATGCTGAAAGCACGCTTAGATTTCTCGAGAATACTAATGTTTGAGTCCTTTTGTTTAAGGCGTCTCATCATACTTGGCTGTATGGCCCATGAAGTGGATCAGAAAGAGTCTGTAGATATTGTACTAAGGCCATAACCTTGCTCTCAGAATTTTCCAATTCCAGAAAAGATAATAGAGGGATAGGTTAGCGGCTATACAAGCCCATCTTATGGCAAAACATCTGCCTTAGTTACCCGTGGTTTCTCCGTTTTTTAATTGACTGGCTTAATTTGCAATGACATTAAATTTCTCAGTAATGGCCTAAAGGGGATGAGCTTTATATAGCCGACAGATCATCCATACTGCCTTATGCCAGGTCTTGCAACATTGAATAGCTCGAGTCTTATTTTTGATCTGAGCCACAATGAGGGCCAGGAGAGAATGAATTCTCGACATTAAATAAGTAGAAATCAATAGAATTGATTGTAAAGATACGTTTAAGTTCTACTTTATAGATCAAATATTTATAAGAACCTAAGAACTGTCCCCAAGAGTAGAGTCAGTGTAAACCAAAGCCGGATAACGATGAATAGAAGGAAATATAACATTTGCCAGTACATGCATCGACCAATTGTCGAAGTCTACCACTTAGATACTGACTGATACAAAGATGATGTATTCGTTCTTATTATTAAGCGAATTGACTCTGCATACAGGAGCTCCTCATTTGCTTTGTTTAAGCCTAACAAACATTTTACAACAAAATCTATAAGCCAGAAGGAACCACAACTTATTCGTATACCATATGAGAAACGGTTTACATTAGTATGCAGAAATACGAGTATGTTAAACTCACAGCTGTAATTTCACTGAATAAATATTCTCCGATGATCCGTAAGCATCAAAGGCAGAGCCTTTAAGTCAATTGTTACTAAACTCCTATGCAAATTGTGATAAACCAAAAAAGTTCCCCATGACTTTAAATTTTCATGAACAGCCTGATGACTAAGACGACATTCATTACCTTGCACAGGCCATTACATCAGCATTCTCCTTAGTCTCTATTGAATATGCATCCATTGTCTCCATTTTCATCAGAATTAGACTTGATTAAACAAATGAACTGTCGCCAACAACTGAATAATCACATCATTTCCAAGAATTCAAAATTTCTCAATCCCACAACTCTGTTTAACTCAATCCACTTAACAGCACCAGAATCGGTACGCGTATGACCTACATCTATATCTGCTAGTATGACGGATAAATTGTATCGATTAAAATGCTTCTCTAAACAACTGCCCACTTCTACCGAATCTACCCACTGCACTGTGATAGTAAGCAAACTACTCAATGGATTATTAGATACAAAACAAAATCTGAAGTCGTCGCGTCAAGACTCAAGACTGTTGTTCTCAATTCAAAGAATGTCTCGAGGAATGCCATTAGGTGAGTCATGGTCGGGTACATTAGCGCCATTGTAATCATACAACCATCCATCCATCCAACTATCCCATACACATAATTTTATTCTATTCCAACGCGTCATACTGTTGCATGACAAAGTCATTTCAGCTCACTGGGTGTTCGTTGACGTTAATTGACCATCGCCAAGTTAACGACAAACCGAATGCGTGTGTACACTGTTCGACACTGTTATACAGTGAACATCCCGCCCTAACAATGCCTCAAAATGACACAAAACCCATAACAAGACCCTAAATGGCAATAACATCCACACCCAGTAAAAACGTGTTCTCTGCAAATTGGAACAGCAACAAGAGCGCGAACAACACATCTAATGGGTCGAGGCGGTTCGGATCGGGTCGATTTAGTCGTGCTCAACGAGCACACATTGCACACGCAAGTTTATAATTTTCAAATCTCTGGTGATTCTCTGGTGTGGTTTGATGGTATTCAACCACAAATTCATAATAAAAGGACACTCCAATTGAACTCGTGCCATTGGCACGTACGTACGTATTCCCAGAGAATTTGCCCCCGAAAAGCCTTCGCTCCTCTTGTGACATTGACTCACAAAGTTAAGCTCAGATCAACAAGAACGTTCACGAACGATGAGTTGAAAGCCAACAGCTCCTCGTTCATGGTTCATCTGGAATTTATGGAATTTTACGGTCTGCTGCCATCACCGGAGGCAACCAATTATAAAATGAATCTCATAACCTCTAATTGTTTTTTTTTTCCGTAATTTTTCGTATTTTCTTGTATTTTTGGTGATGAGAGATGGGGTGGGAGGATCCTTTTTGTTTTTCTCCTTTGAAAACATATTGCTACGCGTTACATGAGTAACATAAATTTACTCTTTACGAATTTAAGTTTTAAGAAAGCTAATGTGAGAAAGAGTATCTCAAATTGAATCGGATTACTTTGCTGTGACTTCTCACTAAGGAGGATGAGTTGATTTAATAAAAGAAGAAAGGAGTTGTGGACTTTTGAGTATCTTCAAGTGATTGATTGTATCTTTTATGAGTCGTCGGGAGATTAGGAGATAAATCTTGTGATTTACTGGTACCTCAACTCGGTCTGGATTCCATAATATTTCGAAATGTGTTACTTGGTTAATGAATCCAAAGTGAGACAACAGTGAAATTGTAGTCTGTCGCCAGTAACATTTATAAAGATGAGTTGGGGGATTTAAGGTGTATTCTCTAGGAAGAGACAGTTCGATCAGTCATTATGAACCCACTGGCCATCAGGTAACTGACGATCTGCTGAATTGTACCCTAATTCGAGAAATTTGATGGAGGAATTTGTCGGTGAATTTAAAAGTACTACATTCTTTTGTCAAATGGTCATTGGTTTTTGACAATTTGATAAAGATCAATCGACTTACCAGAGGAATATAGGGAAAATTCCGGAAATCAGCTTAATAAGGTGGAGTAACAATTGGCCGAGGTTATTCATTAGGCAACTTAGGTTGTTGTCAAAATAGTCATGACATCATCGTCTTGGTGTAAAGTCGTCAATCCTGCTCCAAAGATTCAATCATACAAGATCAGCGATTGTTAACGACGCAATAGGACAATTATTTCGATGTAGCAGAACTATCAAAGTCTATCACCGCTGTAATGTTCCCCCTTACTAACTTATCAAATAATAAGCTTAAGAATATGTAGAACCAACTGGTGGCAGATGCAAAATATAAGTCTTTAGTGGTAATCACCTGCTACAGAGACGAGCTACAAATGAGAGTGGAGAAAGACTTCTTAGAAAGCTCACTTTATTTTAATAGCTCCACTTCTATCAGCAAGACCGATACAGTCTTCATAATGTGTCTAGTCTAAGCCATCAGGGTGTAATCAGCGAGCAGCAAGCACCGATGCAACATGGATATTCATATCGTTTGGGAAAGATGTTCGAGGATAAAATGGACATACGCTACCTAATGCGTGTATTTACAGAACAAACAACGTAGTAACACCATGGATTGCATTCATATCAAGCAAGAAAAGAATCTATTTGCCGCGCCAGAAATCCCATATAAATCTTCACAGACAACGCGTTCAGAAGTGAAGAATATCGATATAGAGTTGTTCCCGCATGCATCGGAAGCGAATATGAGTTTAATAGAGGTACGACCTGAAAAAGATAGTTTTTGTAACTGAGCCCTGACACTACTATCAATATAAAGTCAGACATAAATGAGGGCAACAATCGAACTGAGTTTTACAATATTAGAGCAGAGAGCTCACAAGGATTATTAGTACTTGACCCCATTTTCTGTGTAAACGACCAAATACAAAGAGTCTAGTTTCCAGCAAAAGTAACATTGGCATAATTTTCCCACCAAAAACGTGGCTGAATGCAACACATCTCGAAAATGTAAGACCAAAAAACAGAACCGAATAATTGGCGATGGTTGTGGAGTAGTTGCTTGATCAAGAACAACACTCAAGATTTAGGGTTCAAATCCCAGGCCATACACCGAAAAATAGAAAAAAACATTTCTGGTGTCACAACCTTTTTTGCAGGCAAAAGTTATAGCCTGAAAAAGAAAACTTCTGTCGGTGAAAACGTGCGTCATGATGAACAACACAGTAAGTGCAGAGATAAAGTGTTGATGAACACACATTTTTTTACAAAACAGATAGATAAACAGATATCGACCAATAATCGTGTACCATCGCGAAAACTTTTTGTGGTAACTTTAGTCGTGGGAATAGGAAAAAGTCACAATGAACCATCTTAAGTTATTGTGAAGAAGCCACGAGTTGTTTCTCCATAATTCTGGCCTCTTGCGACGAACATTTTCTCTCACATGTTTCAATAAGCTAACTTTATACTCCCTTTTTACTGTCCGGCCTGGCGTAAAACATTCGAAGTCGGCAATCAAACAAAACATTCAACAAAACCATGATTTTTGATCGACTCTGTCGTGGGTTTTCCTCATCTAAGAAGGGCCACAACGATGGTTTCAATATCATACCCATCATCATCACCCATCACCGGTAACGATGCCATACGACGATCTGCGAGGTCAATTTTCTTAACTTTTTCGATGTTTACGTCAATCATACTGGTGGATGGATGACCAAAACGAGGCAAATTACTAACAACAGTACAGTACGCCCCGCTTTAAGCTCTTTGTGCCACTCGTACGCTTGTGTTTTCGACATTGCCGAGTTCCTATGACTTGTTTACAAAGCTATCACTCAAATACGACGGATTATGACGTTCAAACAGATATTTGAGCGCCAGATAACAGAAGTACTAACCTTAAAAAAAAGCTTCTGACAGTATCTTAAGAGCGGCTTGTTTGAATGGGATATTCCGGGTACTTTTTGATCAGAAGGTATAGTGTCGCTAATCAGAATTTTTCCGTATATTGGAGTTGCTAACTTGGCCAGACGAAGGCTATAGTATACTCTACCGCAGGATGAATTGAAGCATTTGTTGGGAGAAATTCAGGCTTCTTTGTACTAGGCATCATTAATGGCCTTAGGACAATACCTGTTCAAAATAGACGTCCTCGTAGAACAGATGAACTGGTTTTATAATAGAACTTCGACACCTTTTCCGGGTCTCTTATGCAGTCGAACTCATGTTCGGAGTAATGTTGACAGAATCGTTTTTACCGAGTTTCAAAACATTTAGCGCAGAAAAAAGAACAAAGCTTCACCTGTTAATCGGCTCCTTTAGATAGTAGTCAGGTGCAAATAGAATGCGGTTTAGGACGTTATCCCCTGTTTGATGATTGTTTCTGAGTGTGATTATCCCGAGCAATGGGCCATCTATGTTCTATAAAATGTGAAGAAACGTACCACGATCTTCAAAAGCTAAGATATACTAAATCTTTGGAATTTTTTAAATCGGGACAAAGGTGGCACTCCCTCATAAGTACAAGCAACAGGTTTACTTAAAAGCAAACAAAGGAGCACATAAACTTACATACCACAATCACATGAAAGCACCAAAATAACTGACGTTAAATCGGCATTTCAGGATATCATGTATTCTATTGTCGTCTTGTTTAAGATGTGCTTCTGGTCACGTAAGTCACGTACGGCCTATCTTAAGACTTTGATCTTGTCATCGTATTCTTTAACGTCATGTTATTTTGACTATCGGTAGTCCGATCTTTTTGGTGTGGCTGCCATCGACGGCGGCATAGCGATCACAACATGATTGGGGATGGGGATTCATAAAATGATAGAAGACTGATAAAGACTGTACAATACTATAATACAAGTGAAGAACAGTAAGAATCTACGCTGAAATAACCAGTTACCAAAGTGACTTAATGACCCTTCAACCTTCAAGTTGACATAAAAAATTTTCAAATGGAACTACATACACTATGTTAATTAGCCACAAGTCTCTTCATAGACCAAAACACACTTTGCCTTCTGGGCTTCCCCCTAGTGGATTCAAACCGTTTCTGTCTATTTTTTATCACGCAATTCCAACAATCTCGTTCTAATTTTGCCCACAAATTCCACCATCAATTGGCCTCAATTGCCAAAAATTATAACCCATCTAGCAGTTTGCTCATGTCTTACTTAACTACCTCCCACTACAGACGACGATTTTAGATCACTTCGTCAAGAGTTCAATTGGACGTCGTGCAAATTCCAGATTTCGTTAAAAAACAAAAAAAAAAAAACCTATGCCGAGTTAAGGAGCGGAAATCCGCTCCCGCTCATTCTCTCCATAACAACCGAGAAACATCAGCAAGACAATTCCTCATAATTTCGCCTCCGTCTCAAGGACGTACCCAATCAAGTGCACATGCATTGCATATTCGTATCTATAGTACTACCCACGTATTCAGTTCAGCACTTCGTGTGAGTACACAAAATGTACACAAATCCGGAGGCACTTCTTTCCGCGCTGGACTGAATAGAATGCGATTTTTTTTTGTTTGTTTGTTTTCGTCGGCCTTTTTGCCCACCAGTGCAAATATAGTGCGAATATAGTATGTGCTATGTGCTGCTCATGCCCATCCAAGTAATATTCCGTCCAAGTAGCGCTCATGTCATTCTGCAGATGAGTGTCGAGACGCACTTCGAGGTTTTGGCCATAAATCGCAGCAGTATCCATTCGTACGCTTTGGTTTCTGTATCGGTATAGGTTTCGGTTGCGACTTTTGGTTTTTCCCTCAATGAAAAGTTATGACTGTGCACGAGAACACTCTGTGGAGATCACTTGTTGATTTATAATGAGCTGCGGCGATGATTGGATTTTTATTTGGCACGCTGACGTTGAAACGCTTTCTTGAGCTTCTGTCATTTGTCATCTATGACAGCATCAAACCAAACTGAGCTGATTGACTCGATTGACTTTCCTGTCTATTCCAACTACAATTTCGAACTGTTCACTGCGAGAATGGCAGAAAGAATAAATACCCCCGTGCAGGGATGTTAATTAACATGAACGCTTTTCAAAAAAGCCGGCAGTTAATTACGCTCATCATAAATGCGAACATCGCAAACTCAGACCTCATCCCAAGGGTTTTAAATTCCAGTATACCACTGGCTTCCGCAGGCGGCTACTTTGCAAATTCAATTATCCACTATTCCACCACAATTCCAATGGCCAGTGACCACTGACCACTGACCAGGCCACTTCAAATTCATAGACACCTGAGGGGTAGATCCAAAACTCCATAGTCATGTGCGCCATTTAATTATTTTACGTGTGTGTCCGCTGTCAGATTTGGTTTGAGAATCGAACGTGAACCAGGCACTCAAGGGGGTTACCATTTTTGGAAAATAGGTGAATTGACAAACCACCGTTTAAATCGCAGTCCACTGCTGCCATTCATTTATTCATTCATATTCGAATGCTACGTGATGGGACATGGTGAGCATGAAGCAGTTGTTCTCCATACAATTAATACTCCGTCGACCGGGATTTTTTTTATTTCAGTCGTCCAGTCCAGTTCAGTTCAGTCTATGACCTTGTGAACAAAGACGCGTCTTCCTTTGGTCATCTTCGAAACCACACGCAGTCTGGTTAAATGTTTACCCAAAGGTGTCTGCCATAAGATTCGAGAAACCGATTCAAGAACATATTTCAGATCAAAAGGTGCCGGGTTTGTGAACCGCTTAAGCGGTCATTTGTTATATTCTTGTGTTTACACCGCCAGCGGGTGAGTGAGTGGGGATTGTGGAATGACTAATTCCATAGATGTTTACACGCACGTGTGTGGGCGACACTTTTTTACTTTTTTTTTATGGCGGGACGGCCGACCGCCGAAGACCGATTAATATGAATGAGAGTTTAGTGTGGTTGTTGTGTGGTGAATAGTGTCGGACCCTGTCGTTAAGTCGGAAAATATAGGTTTGTCGTCGAAGAAAAAAGGGACACAGATGAGGGCTGATTGTCCTCAGTGTGATTAGGGCTTTTAAGAAGTCATTGACTTGAGGCCTTAGCCGTTTAAACGCTTAGTGTTGTGGATAACTTTGTAAATTGAGATATGAGGAATAAATTTAGGATTGTGGCGGAGAATTAGTGATGGTTGAGTAATGCTGTGAATCAGAACTTAAGAACTCAACTAATTTGAGAAATTTCGGAAGAAACAGTCAGTTTATTGAGATTTGTGGGAGTGCCTTCGATGCTGTGAAAGGGAAGGAGATTGGATGAGATATTACTTTGTTGATGTTGATATTTTTAAGTGGAAACAATGTGACGATTGAATCATCATATTTTAGAAAATCTGAGGAGATACATAGAAAGTATTCTCGATCGTAAAAACTGTATCATAGTCATTAAATGGTAGTAAAATTTGAACATAAAATTAAAGAAGAACAACAAAGAAGAATTGTTGTGAGAATTGTCGCGTATACCGAAATCACTTAACAACTCCCTTTACCCCAATATCAACTACACCAGCCCAGTAGCAAGGGTGCCAAAATGCCATTAGAAACGCCGCAGCTAATGTGTTACGTTTCACGAAGAATCTCTCGCAAGCTCATGCAGCTAAGCAAGAAGCATTCAAAGCGGCCATGCAGCGAATGGCGACGGCCGCTCATAAACCCTACGAGAAGAAGAGAGGGGAAGAACATCGGTTTCCAGAGAAGGAAAGAAAAGAGCATAAGAAGCACATTAGGAGGGAATAACATTTAAAAGTTGAACCAACAGGGCAAGAAGAGCCGCACAGGATAAAGAGATGCAGAGATGAATAAGGCAACAATTTTGTAAAGTAACAGTAAAACAGTCGTCACTGAGAATATCTTGGATGGTTTCAAGTCTGATATTCACAAAATAAATGATGGTGTGCCACAGGGCTCCGTTCTGTCTCTGACACTCTTTTTAATTTTCATCAATGATCTCTTGTCTGCTGCTTCTAATCCAATTTATTCCTTTGCTGACGACAGTACTCTCTGCTATTCATATTCGGCAGTAGAGCGGGAACGGCAGTATATTTTAAGCTCATTCAATTCCGATATTAAGCATTACTCATTGGAGAACTATCAACAGAGTGGAATTTAGTGCTTCCAAAACACAATGCTGTCTGCTGTTTGCTGTCGGTAAAGCGAAATTGGAATACGCAGCCATTATCCATGAATGGCACTTGCATCGTTGAAATGACAACTTACGTTAGAATGGCCACATATTCGAAGCCGCCAAAAATGCTGCGAAATGTCTAGGTTTCCTTAAGCGATGTAAGAAATATTTAAGCCCTTGTGATCTACCTTCAATATATCAGGCTCCCATCCGCCCAAAATTGCCTCACCCTATTGTATCGCTATTTCCACCACCAGTGCTCTTCAAAAACTGCCAGTAGCATTCCGCCCTTCAAACCTATAACCGTAACAGCCGTCTCACTATGAATGCTCATCAGTACACCCCAAAATCCACTTTCGGACGTACCTTGAAATATCGTGATTCTTTATAAGCCGAACAACTCGCTTATGGAATGCCCTGCCGAGCTCTTTATTCCCTTATCATTATAACCTCCAAAAATTCAAAACCAACGTACATCGGTACCTCTCTTTTTTTCCTCCCTAACTTACCATCGCCCGCGCTGTGTGCAATCATTTTAAGGGTGCTAATAACCCCTTGAGCGCGGGATATGGGAAAACATTTTCTGCAGACTGTATCAACGCAAAAAATCCCAACATCCTTGAAACAATTCTAGAAGTCCAACGCCCATCTCTTCATCGATTTTAAGGCCGTAAATGACAGTATTTAAAGAGACGAGCTATATAGAGACATGTCTAGTGTGGGCATCTCTACCAAGCTCATTTCTCTCTGCTTCGTTAAAGTAGTTGGCAACTTAATCGAGACCTATAACTCGAAACTCACTAGCGAAAATCTTTCAAAAGTTTGTGGAACTACTAGCGTAATAGGTGAAGCGGTTAATGTTGGCATATTGCGATGTAAATCGAAATAACGCGATTCTTTCCTAAGTCATACAAGCCGCCGGTCGTTTTTATTTCTTACTCATTATAACCTCCTAACATTCAAAACCAACGTACATAGATCTCTCTCTAGCTTTTCTCCCCAACCACTTTTTTAGTTAATTACTCGGAGGAGCCGATAAAGTTCAAAGAAAGGTCAACACGGAACCCACGGAGAGCATAAGCCTTTCGATTTAATTGAAGCATCCAATAAAGTAAGTGAGTAAGTGAAAAGGATAGAATTCTTTAAAACTCCAACGCTATAAAAGCTGGCCCTATTTGAGCTTTCTCAAAGTACTAATATAGAATAAAGTGTTCATATTTAGCAAGTCATATTCTGATTGACGTTCTTTGAAAGCAGTGATGAACCGCATTAAAGCTCCGAACTAAGTACGACGAGGTCCTTGAGCTTTTATATTATTTCGCCATAGTCAGATGAAGCCACTGGGGGGTACGAATGCCATGTTTGCAAGATAAAAGACTCCACAGACTCATTTTTGTTGTTTTAAACTAATCAACACAATCGAAAAGTATTTTTACGAGGTCTCTTAAGTTTCCACTGTTGCAAATAAGGAACTAATTTGTCACCTACTTAACTTAAGTACCCAGACTTCCGATCTCTTCCGTCTCGAATTTCAAAGCAAAACTCCGCTTCATGTCATTATCTACAGTCAGCTCCTTCCCGAAAGAAAGAAGTAAACAAACAAATTTACTTCAATTAACTTCCTCAATTAATCTGAAATTCTTTCACGACAATTCATGAGGTAACCAGAAACCATGCATCGCCGCGCAGCCTTATTGAGAAATCCCAAAGCCCGAAAGTCAATCCGAAAACGCAAAATTGAACTTCGGCTCAAATTCGAGACCCAAAAGAACCAAATCAACCGTAAAACAAGCATTCAAATCCAATCCAATTCAATCCAACACATGGTCACACCCCAAAAACAGATTGTATGTGTCCGACATTCAGAGTCACGTACTATATTACGAGTTACGAGTATCTCTTCTCGTTATACTCGTACTACGTATGTGCCCACAAAAGGTTAAGGCCATAAGCATAAAAGAACCAGAACAACGGAGCACAGTTGAGTGTTCTCAAAAACACAAGAAAAGAAAAAAACAACTGATGAAAACGAGATACTCGTACTTTGCACACAAGAGTAAAGACACACTTCGTCTACATGGATTAATTGGACGCCAAATGTATCTGAAGGATCAACATCAATCTTTGGTTGCAAAGAAGATTTTCTTTTTTGTATCCTCATGTGACTATTGACTAGAGAAGAAATGTAAACCCACCTTCCGGCATGTAAGTTCACTAGATACTCGTACAAAAGATAAGCGGCGAGCTCGGAGCACACAAGTTGTGGATCTTCTTTGCTTTAACCACATCCATGGTCAAGTCAGACCAGGCCACATTATTGCATGCGAATGACGTAATCGAACCGATACGAAGGACTATCGACCGGCTGGTCAGTTATAACCTACTTATAAAGGAGTCACCATCCACTATCAACTGTTCGTCCATTGCCCACTGACCACAGCACACTGCAAATCAAGTATGACCAGTGTGTAGCAGTGTGACTCTGTGACTCTCTGACTCTGTGACTTGTCAATTTCAATTAGCATATGGTCGAAATGGTAGTATCTAGGTACTCACTCTCGTCTGGACAAAACGATTCTTCCAACTACGAGTGGTGCTCAGTGTGTTTGCTGTGCATACCGGCAGATTATAGATAGAATTAGCTAGGCGTCTAACTGACGATGTGCTATATATTATGCAAAAAACGTGCGACCACTTCTATATGTAGCTCCTTTAAAGCCAGCCACAAAAAGCCATCGAGCATGGAGTATGTACCACGGAGCTTGCCCATGGAGCATGAAACACAGAGACTAAAACACGGGGCAAAGAATACACGGCGCGGCGACACTGGTCGATCGTTCATTATGACTTGCATTCTTGAATTAATGTTTTCATCATTGACGCCAATTGACACACTTTTATTGCCCAAAGAAAACAAATGTGTGGAGTTCTGGCTTAGAGTATATCAGTTCTTTATAGTTTGTACAGAGGAGTAGGAGGCTTGAATCTGCGTACGTTGTACTTGTACGAGAATGGTATGGCACGCCACTTAATAACATAATCACCAGCGAGTTCTGTTCCGAGGAAGATGTAGAGATATCTACGGCTTCGATTATAAGTCCAAGTATAGCCGATTCTAGTTCTCCAGCAATGGAAGTGTACAAATATATAGAGGAGAACGACACTTGTTATGCCATTAAAGGAAAATATATAGCAATTGCCTACAAAAGAGGACACTAGTCGACACAATCGATGTCGTGCATTTGATTAGTTTGCATGCGAAATTGAATTATGACAGTTGGAGCCATTTGGACACGGGTTTCCAGGGCAATGTCAAATGGGTTAAGTTGTCAATTAGTGAATATAGTTTATGGTATTATGATAGATGGAAACAGTTTCGAGGACTGGTATTATTATTATTCTAAGAGAAGACAGGTTCTATCTTCCTATTAAGACGAAAGTGAGGAACCATCGAAACTGAGCAAAAACCCGATTGGTTTCCTCTGAAACAGGTAATTACCGACCCGGCGATCGGCGTTTGTTTTGATGTTCATCAATCATTATCGAAAATCGAAAAGATTTGGGGATTCAAGCAATCAAATTATATGGTCACGTTTGTTTTTTTTCTATTTTTTCTAAGGTCCGAGTTTATCTTTTGGAATTAATTTTAAAAAATAAATATTTAAACAGTCGGAATTTGAAATTGAGATGTTCGCACATGGGTTTGGAAACAAAGGAAGGGAAGCTTGCTGTTAAATTGGAACTCATGAGATAGAAGATGAAAGTTGGGTTAACGGAATCCATTTTTTGAAATTACTGTCGTCTTACGACCTTTTGTCAAAGCCGGAATAGGGATAGAACTCACTTTTCTAACTATCTTAATTTTCATTCCTTAAACCTTTTAAATCGATCGATATTCTATCGCCCACAAGATTGCGAATAAGACAAGACACCGTAAGCTGTAAGGAGTTGACGATATCCCAATGTTCCTTTTGTTGCTCTTTGAAATAGTTGACATCTTTATCAGAATGATATGAACAGTAGTTGGTTCCACATCTTAAACTTTCGGACAAACGTAATGCTTTGCTTTCCAATGACAGGAACGTTTTTGAAACAAATTCGAGGAGTTCCGTTCAAATGACTAAGGACAGCAATATTATCTCGGCAAGGCAGTTTGGTGTAAAGGCGAAACATTGTACCGTCTGCATATATTCTGCTGCGAAAATAATCTCCGAGTTACTTACTTAGATGGTGCTATTATCCGGAGAGAACTTACGCCTCAAATTTGTAGTTAGCCCCCTTAAAAATGTTTCTTCAAAATTCCTCATTACTGATTTGCTTTCTTACACCGAAGAAGCAGCTATTAGCAAGTGTAAACCTTGGTTTAATTTCTGATGACATGTCATTACCAAAGTTGAAGGAGAAACTGAGGTAGGCAATGTCTTTTAACATCTCAAAGTTCAAATTACTATTGAAGCCTCCCAACCGTCCTAGAGCCTTTTGTCCCTAATTTGGGAAGACCTGGCGTGTCCTAACACATGGTTATCAGAATTTTTGACCAGGCTTAGCACGTCAGAACCTCTGTAGGTTCGCTCCGAAGCTCAATTCAAATGTCAGTGTTTGGATTTTAAAAATGATTTATAAGAGTGATACACGTATAATACAGTGCCGTAAAGGTAAGGCTCAAAAATTGAGGTCATCAAAGCAGCTTAACTGCCAGCAAAAAATCGGAATCGTTGGACGATACACGGAAACTGCCTACCTACCTCCGATATTTTTCGATCGAAAATGGAGGAGGAAAAATTAATCATGGGAATCTTATGTGATAGATTTTTTTGTCTTCCCTAAGTATTGATTAAAAAGAAAGGTTTAAGAAAACAGAGCAATCCTTTCTCATAGCCGCTAAATAAGAGAGTTAATGTAGAGGCGTATGATGTTTTGCCGACACAGAAATGACAAATAAAAGTAAGCGATTTTGTTAGGATTATTTTCAAAAGTCGCAGCCACATGACTAACCCGTAACATAATAGGTTATAAAGGCCCGAGGGTTGGCAAATAAATAAAGCCGCAAACATCCACCTCTAATAATCTGTGTCTTAGCTGCCAGGTTAAACGCGCAACAGCTTCATATCACAGCACCACATAAATGCTAAAACGATGCGATACAACAGAATAGATAGGCCGGTGTAAAAATTCAAATCCCTACCTGACTTTTTGACCCAAAACAACATCTAATTCAACAGTGATGAATAACCAGATGGAGACGATATGCGAAAACATAGCTAGTGACAAAATAGCGAGGCTTCACACTACAAAAGTTTAAATAAAGCGATGCCCACCACACATCCCAGCTATTAGACAGCTCATAAAGAACAGAGTCGATGGCTCAAACACTATTGCTGTTTACATTCTCATTATCAATCCTGCAGCTAGAATACGGCACACAAAACTGTGGCTAGTAAATGTTGACAGTGTAAAATCTGGCGACACATCACACTTCATAGAGAAACTGCTCACAGTTATTAGTTCGGAGACCCTTTCATCTATCGCTAAGCCATTGATTTTAAAGAGTTTAATCGACGGCGATGTGCAGCAGGGCAGTGTTCTGTGACCACTTCTGTTTCTGCTCGTGTTTGATGCAGCTATGCCAGCAATGAAACCCCTAATAACTACCCTCTTGTCCACAAATTTAACATCTGTTAAAATGCCTAAGAAGTAATTCAAAGAAAATAGTGAGTTTAAAAATGATATTTGCGATATCTAACTTTGATTCCTTCCGGAATGTCGAATGCAGACAGTTCAGCACAGGAAAAAAGGCCAAAGCTTATTGAATTTACTTGGAACATCGAGATTCGCCAAACACTCGCATAACTATCGCCGTCATAAGGAGGTGTATTTGGATCTCTGCCGTTAAGCTTAGAAATATAGACAGAAACCAAAGAAGGCAAAAAAAAAAAACATCGGACCTTCTTAGTCTGTCATATTTAAAGGAGCAAATCATCGACAAATATTCTCCTGAAACTGAAGTAGGAGTATAATTTGCACCAAAAACCAAAGTTGGATCACTTTTACTTTCAGATAAAAGATACAAATTGTTTTTTTCTGTTTTTCAGTGTGTGGCGTGGGAATCGAACCCGAAAACCATTTGCATAATAGCCGGCGAACTTAAGTCAGGTCAACGACACACCTGTGGAAAAACTACTAAGCTAAACCAATTAAGAGCACTGTTGGGACATGAAAAACGTAATACGCTTCAAACTGTTTATAGAAACCTTCTCAATGTAATGTTGTTTTCGATAACATAAAACCACAAATACAGCCTATAGAGACAAATTATCCGATGACAGATGTCGTAACAAAATTATAACCACCCACGTGTAAGCTATGGAAATAAATTAAAAATCACCGCACTGCCTTGACTACTATACATATGTATTATACTATCGGAATAAATGAATAAAAATTAATGCAAAAATCTAGGCCTGAAATCCAAATTCAATACTCGCATGCGTATTTGTATAATTCTTCCATAAAAGCCATAAAACCCCTGTACATAAACAATGAACCTAAACAACAACAAGAACAGAACAAAAACGTGTTCCCTAAACCTATGGAAACCGCTAACTTCCCTCAATGAATTACTCTATTCCTCTCCATCTCGGGCATAGTTCTCAGCCCATCGAAAAATCAATTTCAATTAAAATCCAAATCGACAGTGAGTCTAATAAAAAAAAAGGCCATCAGTTCAACCGTCTACAGATGAAAGCAGCATAATTGTCACATTACAAAAAAGATACAACGAGGGAATAACAATAAATTACAACGAAATAAACGAACCCAACAATCGTAATCGTAATCGTTATCGTTATCGAATGCGGTAGGTTAAGAGTGGAAGGAGAACTATAGAAACGAAAACAAACAAAAACATATGGTCAACCCCAAAGGATACCGTGTTAGATACAAAGATACCAATCAGCAAATTGTTATGGAATTGTGATGACAATTACCAGCTCTAAGGTTCGATATGTCACACCCAAGGTAACAATGGTCCCGAGATGAAGACAAAGGAAAACTCTTATCGCCAACCACCATACGAGTAAGTGCCTCGAACATTTCTATATCACAAAATTCCAACTTCAAACTTTCATTGTTGTCTTTTCCTACTCACATTCCCAGTTCTAGTACTACTACTATATAGTTATGGTTATCAAGAAAAAGGCATGACCCATTCTTACCTTTTGTTCAAACCACGGAAGTGTTATTATTATGCGCGCTGCCTATTATCCACATTAAATGAAGTGGTTCAACTGGGAAATATCTTGAATTGGGGATTCTACTCACTTGTAAAAGAGTAAATTTTGTCACAAAAGCAGATGAGGTGTCATGACCTCTGTTAATTGATGCTTATATCATATCACTACCAACACCAGCACTTTATCACTACCCGCAAGTGGATTCGCTCATCAGATAATTAAGTGGTAAATTCCTATGAAACAATTGAACTCAAGTGAATTATCCTAGGATGAGTAAGATATACGGATACTAGCACGCGCTGTACATACTTCAAATACCGCAGCAGATACGATATATGGACTGCAGATACTCATACACTGGATACCACAAGATCTGACTACAACCTACTTTTTCGCGTAAACAAATTAAAAATGATTTCTTTATTTATATTTTATGTTTGCGGAAATTCCATTGAATAAAAATATTTAAAAAAAATTTATCTACGTAAAATATTTCATACACGAAAAGTATAGATACTCGTATTTGTATCTTCGCGCGACCATATACAAACACCTCCTTACCGTTCAACAGTTGGTTGGTTACTGATCTTGCCGGTTTGCTATATTTCTGACTGGTGGTTTGGTTAAGTGATCGTCGGAAAAAGTATCTGAACAATTCTGATAGATACTTCAAGTTCTATCGACTCATAAACGATCGAAGAGACGAACCTTCCAACATGGAATGTACATAAATATTTTTTTTTTTTTTTCTTTTTTCTCGATCGGTTTCGAATCGAATCTTGTGGAACGCAGAATTGGATTGTTGTAGGTGTTGTTCGGTATTATTATTATTTTTTTTTTTTTAATGTTATGACCGCAGTCGAACAGATGTTCGTAGAGGAAAGAGAAAAAGTGACTTTATTGCACAAAAAGTAAGAAGACGATGATGATACTGGAAGTGCTTCATTGTTGACTCTGCTTTTCATTAAAAAGTCATGTGTTAATGGTTTGTTTTTGTTTTGTGCATGGGCCTGTCATGGAAGATGTACATAAATAATTAGTGATAAGCGATGAAGTTGAAGAAAAAAGGGACTTGCAATTGAGTGAGCGTTTTAAATGAGATGACACATGGTGAATTGGAGCTTGACATGCTCGATTTGTCAGTGGGTCAATGACAGTTGGAAGTAAAAGCAGTTTATGTCAATTGAATGTTGTGTGTCATTAGGAATATGTATTGGGAATAGCTAGAGGCCTGATAAAGTCAATCGACTTCAAAGATAAGTCAGCGGTCGACTTTACAGCTCGTACATATACGTGACAGTCGATTTGAAAGAAAACGTGAGGAAAAATAAACAAATTTCAGTAAACTCAATCTTTAACGACCGGGAAACGCTGATTGGGGATGTGTTCAAAGCAATACAAACAACGTGAAAATCATTTCTAAAAATTAAAAACCAAAAACATTGTAAGCTCGTGTTTAGGCACTACAAATAGACAGCCCTCTTTTTAGAAACCTGATGAAAGTACGCCCCAGTCACATTATACATAGTCAAACGACAAGCAGAGAAATTCAAACAAAATTCTTTTCGACAAAAAAGAGGAATAACTAAAATGCAAAATGATCCTTGGTGACTCTAGGTAGCCAAACTAACAAGGAAGACAACCGCTAGCTGATGGATGACGGACTTACCTTCAAAATACTTAATGAGGCAGCGCACACTGGACTAATTACCCGGGGGTTACCCCGGGGTAAAACTGATTTCATAGAAGAGGAAAATGAAGAGCGAAGAGAAAACGGGGTAAAATTTTGAACCAGAGATGAAGCGGTTGAACATCGTGGTAAAACATATACACGCATAAATCACCAATTTAAGGGTGAGAAAATTATCTGAAATACTCGTACCACCACAAACAAAATCGGTTAATATGTATACACAATTTTACCGCGAAATATTCATCCCGTGTGCGATTGAAGTAAAAGTCACCCCGGTTTAACCCCGGGGTAAAAGAAGTCCAGTGTGCGCTGGCCCAATCACCGCATTTTCCTTCTTCAAAATGTCGACAACATCGATTTACTGGTCTCATTCAGGGTTCAACTGACGAGAAAAGAGTATGACATGAGAGAAAAGAAAACATTGCTTTGAGCACCCCAACACGTTTAGATAAACTGTCCGTCAGTATACATCAACCTCCCAAGCTGCTTATGCTTGCTTTCATTGTCTAGGTCTGCAACTTTGATAGCTGATGTGAAGATCTTGCCAAAAGTTATCCGGCTATGCAGTGGTTCCTTTGAAAAAATTCGGCAAGCTGAGCGGTTTGAAAATCTTTTCCAGTCTTGCACCACATTTTGGAAATGATATGAGCTATCTTGTGAATTTCGTGCTAGAACGGATCGTATGTGAATGAAATGCAGGCATAGAAGGCATTGTCTTCCACCCAACTCGAAGTATGAAACAAGATATACCACCTAGATCAAAAGGTTCCCGGAATGGCGTTCCCATTGTTCCGGTTTGGGTTCTGTTTTTTTTTTTTCTTAAGTTGGTACATCTATTGATATTCCTTCTAAATCTTAGCGTCATAGCTTGACATTTGCAAAAGTTGCGTAGCCAAGAGTACATCTTTCTCTGTGTTTGTTGGCGATTTTTTCACAATTTTAAAACTTTTTAAATTTGCAATAACGAACTTGTATTAAATTTTGCATAAAAAACGGATTTAATGGTGCGCGAACTTTGGAAATGTTGAAGAAGTGTTTCGGCAACAATTCTCTAAAGAAAACGGTCGTTTACCAGTGGCACGAGCGGTTCAAAAGTGGTCCTGAGTCAATCGAAAATGATGAACGCAGTGGCAGATCATCGACATCGAAAACCGACGAAAACATTGCCAGAAGGCCAGACAGTAAATAAAGAATCAACTCGCTTTCAACTCTATTTCAGCTTGGTTTGGTAAAATAATGAAAGATAAAGTTGTAGTGGTATAGAACTCTAAGCCTGAATGGTATAATTTAGCAGTCTGACACAGAACTGGGGGAGTGGAGTTTTCACTAAATTGACTTCTCCACAAACCTGACATGTCCCAGCCTAAAACCCCTAAAACCAAGGTCTTGTGAAACATGGCAATCGAGTAGCCGATGACTTAGTAAAAATAAATGACAATATTAGCTCAGAAAAAATCACATCTGATATTAGATCCGAAAAAAAACAAACAAACAATTTAACCCAACTCTAAAATGAGCCAAAAATACCAGACGTCCAGATAGCTTACAGATAACACTCTTACTCTTTTCTTGAAGCCAATTGGAACTTTGTTTCACATCAACTTTACGTGCTTTTTATTTAGCCAACTCAGCGCATACGGGTTATGTCGTTTCTTTCCTTACTATGGTAAGCTTCGAATCCTTAATGAGATCGATCCACTTTCACCACCATACAGGGGCAAGACCCAAGCTATATAAACCTCTTTCAAAAATACTGCTATTTGAAATCAATAAATTTCTTATTTTTCAACGTTCATTTCGAGTTGTTTCAAACTATATTCATACATTGAAGTACCGTAGGGGTCTGTTCTATCTCCTACACTTATTCGAACTTTTATTATTTATTTTCATAACCACTAGCAATGCAGAAACCGAGAATCCTTTTCATGTTTTTGTATATGTGTCAATGCGACAATCCACAGTAGAAAATCTATATATTTCATGTCGCCAGCGATGTAAGAAATATCTGAGCGCATTTGGTCAAATTTGGAGTACGACGACGCCTTCATTTGATCAAAACCTCTATACATTTCCTACATGTGAGTAAAACTAGGAAATAAGGCACGAAGGTAACATTGATATAGCCTATTCAAAGGCCTACTACACAACTGATTTAATGACTTCTGTCTTAGATTGTTTCGCCACCAGTGATTCAATGAAACTGCTGTTGTTATTCATTGGGTAAGATAACCCTGAAATCTCTGAAATTTGTAACGGCCTGTGTCCTACCTAATAACTGTACAATCTTTAACTGTAGCAAATGCCCAATTTCACTATGAATAATTAGGGCCTCTTGAGGTATACCATGAGATACTGCTACTCTTTCTAAGACCGCAATCGCAATCTTTAGGAACCTGCAGAAGCTCTTAGAGAGGCCAAACTTCAAGTATCAAGATGCATGTATTTTTAATAGATAAGAATTGTGGCATCAACTTAAATACTGACATGAAACGAAAAAATGGAAATGTAATAGTGCTTCTAATACCACAAGAACAGAAGTCTATAGGTATTTAGTGAATGTTCTCCTAAATCTGCTTTCTAAAACTAAATAGAATCAGTCTCCACTAAAAACCAGCAGCGATCATATTTTCCCAAGTGCAGGAGCTTCCATTTAAAAATACAGCACGACTGTAGATCATAATACGTAACATCAAACAGTAAGCTTTTCAAAACACTTGAACACTTGCACCAGTATCTCTCAATTGTGCCAACACTCGACTGTATTTGTACGAGTATCTTCAACTCGTTTCGAGTATTTGTATTTCGAAAGATGCATCTATTTTTACAAACAACATGTTTTTCCTTGTATTTATTTTATTTTCCTCTATTTATACTTCCCACAGAGTGGATCATCAGGTAGGGCCAATTCCCTTAAGAACACATTTCCTAAGAAGATCGAACTGAAAACCGAAACGTTAAATTAATTTTAAGTACAAAATCACTAATAGCTTTCGAAACGTTTTGAGATAGTCAGAAATCGTGAGGGTGTTTTGATGGAATTCAAGGTATTTTTCATAATAAATCGTCCAGGGATATTCATAAATCTCGAGAAATACTTGTAATAGATGTTAGTCAATTGTGAGTGGATTTGAGGGATATGAGACTTTAGAAAAAGCCTACAAGAAATACATCTACTAAAGATTTTTTTTTTTTTGTAAAGAAAACCACTCAGTGACGGAATTTGTTTGTGAGAAATTGTTTTCATTCTACTCGTAAGTATGATGCTGCAACACTAATTCAGACTAAAGTGGTACTATTGAGTCTATTACACTCGCACTATATGCATATATCTTCTCTGGAGCCGATTTTCTATAAAGACCGGAAAGTGCTTATGTTCATTAGGAAAATATTTCAGGTTTCTTAAGATCAGATGGATTCAAGTAATAAGGGGATTTTAAGATTAAGAAGCTTATTGTAGTATAGATGCTTCAAATCTTAACCAAAGTGAAATTTTTTGCAATCTGTTTTAATGATTTTAGAAAGATTAAAGGCTTGTGCCCTACAATCGCCGCTTCATTCGAAAACGGTGAGATAAGGAAATGTTGCTGCCTGTCGATCGATAGGTATATTGCTCATACAACGAATGCCGCTCACTTGAGAAGATCAAGCAGAACAATGGCATACAGAAATTGTACAAATTAAATCAGAAGCAGACAATTTTCAAAACAGAATTTGGAAGCTATTTAGCCACAAATCGGATTATAACATTGTGTTTTCTGGTTCACAGATTCTCGTTATATCAGACATCAGTTTAGACTAGTCGATCTAAAGGAATAGTCGATCATATGATCTATGTAGACGTGTGAATGATTGCTTATATTATTTGACTTGCATAAAACCGCTTTACGCGATTCCATCGTGCCCTTTTCTGTTCTACAAGAAATGTTTTCTTAAGGATACACCAGGGTGTACGGGAACTAATATTATACGATCGTCATATTTCCTATCGTATACGTTTAATATTGCAGGAACATATGGCCTTCAACCAGACTTCTTCACGTCGGATACCACATATCTTGAGCCGAGCCTTTAAATCATATCCAAAGTAATGTTAAAAAATTCCATCGCTACCACCATTTTTCTAAAAGAAGCCTTGAGAAAAATAAGGAACAGCAATGGTCGAATAAAAATCATTCTCCACCAAGGCAATGCGAGCTCTCACAGGTCGACCGAACCAGGTCGGTTGGTGGGTTTTAAACGCATGTTTTGAAGTAACTTGGTTGGAAATGGAAGAAGTGGTTCGAAAGTTGGTTCAGACGCATGCACAAGTGTATTGGTCTTCACGGGGAGTACTTTGAAAAACAGTAAAGCCTTTTTCATCATAAATGTTTTCTGTATCCTTAAATTATAGCCCAAAATTCACAACGCTGTTGAAGACTATGTCATGTCGATCCTGCTGAATATCAAACATTGTGTTAAAGCTTAAATTAAACCAGGCAATGGTATCGAAAATTTTTGAAGTGAAAAACTTATCGATACCCCGACAAACATATTAGATGCGCAACTAAGTTCTCGCTGCTTGTCAATAGATGGCTCCAACAGTAAGTTCTGGTCGATTTTGACATATGGTAAACTTAGACATATGGTAAACAAACCGTTTTGACACATTAGTGATTTTGTTTTAGCGTCACATAATTTTGGTTATGTAACATAAAAATGTCTGATTTTGTGCCAAAAAATCGTCATTACCGAGAAGTGTTAATTTTCTTCTATCATTAGAAGAAAACGGGGGCTGAAGCGCATCCAGAGCTCCAAAAAGTTTACGGAGATGCTGCTCTAAGTGGAACAACGTGCTGTGATTGGTCCCGTCGCTTCAAAGACGGTGATTTCGATTTTGACGACCGTCCGCATGAAGAAAGGCTTTCGAAGACGCTGAATTGGAGGCAATGCCCGATGAGGATCCGTGCCAAATACAAGAAGAGCTTGCTTCAGCATTAGAAGTTACCGCTAGACCGTTTGCAAGCGATTGCATGCGTTGGGAATGATTCAAAAACAAGGAACTTGGGTTCCTTATGATTTTGTCGCCCGTGAACAACTGCTCCAGTGACAGAGAAAGGAAGGGTGATGAAAAATGGATTCATTATAGCAACTTAAAAGGAAGAGTGTCATGGGGACTGCCCGTTCATGCTTCTACGTCGTCGGCTCGGCCGAATATTCACGCTGCGAAGGTTATGCTGTATATTTGGTGGGATCAGGATGGTGTTATTTATATAAACTGTTGAAACCCAACGAAACCATCACTAGGAAACGGTATCAACTTCAATTGATGCGATTAAGCCGATCGCGGAAAAGTGATTCTACAGCATGACAATGCTCAGCCCCACGCTGCCTAACCCGTTAAAACGTGCTTGGAAACGGTCAAATGAGAAGTCCTACCCCAACCGCCATATTCCCCAGATATTGCGCAGTCCGATCAGTACTTATTCCGTTCGATGGCACATGGTTTGGCTGATCAGCAGTTCCGTTCATATTAAAACATCAAAAACTGCCTTGATTTGTAGATAGCCTAATAGGATGAACACTTTCGAGCTCTGTCAGAAAGATGGGACGAGTTGTAGTTAGCAATGGGTAAAACTTTGAATAATTTAATTTAAAAAAAAAACATAAAAAAAACAGAACTTAGTTGCGCATCTAATACAAAGGAAAGAGATGTGTCGATCTGGACTTGGAGTCTATGGTTCTTTAGCAATGAAGTATCACGCTACAGAATAGCTAGTCTTCGCACTTCTTCTAAACAGTTAACATACGGGGCTAAATTATGCAGAAAATCAAGCGCCGCTCAAACAGAGGCCGCATACAGAGAACCTATACAAATAACTGAATACATGATGAAAGCTAATGTTTTCGAAGATACATTTTGGCAAGGCGACCCGGCTCTCGAATCTCGTCCTTATCTAATCCGGCGGAATGAAAGATGCTAATATACAAACGCAATTCGATAGAAGGTGCTAGATTAAGGCAACGTAATCCTTTAACGTAGCCGGAAATATCAATTTTACCAAAAAAAAAACACGCGAAATGTATACCCCTGCTATTTTTGCAGATACCCATTTTTGTACATTTCCCATCCGCCTACTATGATTTGATGGGGTCGTCCTGCAACAGAAGCGATATCTATTATGCCCACTGGCTTATTCTTCTTGAAGGAATTACGAGTAGTCACGGATGTAATGTCTGTAGTTTCAGGGAACTGGTGAGTTTTCACACCAACGTCTAAATGGCCTAATACGAACCAACGCGATCGCTTGAAATAATTCTGCTGCCTTCAACAGTCAGGTATTCTACTGTCGCATCAGTTTAGCTTTTGTGATGCACTACAGTATCCTGTAGTCTTTAATTTTATGTAGATCTTTTCTGCTGTAGAAAGAAGACTTCAGTATAAACAGGTTCATTGTTCCTTGTACAGTTGTCTGCAGATGGTTTATATGCTTAAAGCTTGCTGAGTGCTTTCTATATGGAGATGATCTGCGAATTGGTCTCAGTGTTGTAACTGAGAATAAGCTAATACGGGAGCTTTAAACAGATACAATGCAAAGTCGTTTTTGAGTAACAATAAGATGGAGTTCCTTTCACATGTTGTCCGTCAAGCTCTGTTTGGGTTTAGAGAAGCAACTTCGTCTTGTTTAAAATATCGGTCAAAATCGTTTTGTACTCGCTTCCTATGGGACTGGATACAGCTGATATTGCGTTAGTTCATATGGTTGACGTGCAGTGGTTCAACAAAAAGTACGCAACATCTCTGTTAAATGTGCTAATTAAGGAGGCACCGGGTTTCCAGTAAGGATAACTATTAAACTTGTTAGCATTCGTTTTCAGTGAAGTCCTACCATTGAACCTCAGACTTGTCGAATCACAGGCGTAATGTAAAGCTTTAGCATTTTTTGTCTGCAACTTTGTCAAAGAATTCTTCCCTATTCCCTTTGAACATTGTCGGCCCTTCGATGAATCGGCTCAACACCAATTGCAAAGATAGGCGAAAATTGTGTTCAGCGAGAAGATTAATTTTTCGCTCAATTGCCATTTGGAGGAATGGCACCATTGGACCCTTTTTTTGAATGAGGTGGGGGCTCGCGTAGCATTATAATGAAGACCGGTACAGAAAGTTGTTCAAGCAATATTTGTTTTTAAACCTACGTAATATCGATGTGAATGATATAAGGTTTCAGGAGGATCTTGTTTCATGTCATACTAGCAGCAGTACAATCGATTATAAGAAATAAAAATTTCGAGATGTTTGAAAAATTGTTCAAAAATTGGATCGATAATTTGTCATTGCCCGTCGCAGTGACTATACTCCCAACTACTTCAACCAATAATCTTTCAATTATCATCACAGTGTCTTGTATTTTTAACTGAATTTATTTTGTTTGCCGTGTTAAAGAGGAACACTTCATCAAAGGGAAAACAAAATTTTGATCATAGACTTAGTCTTTGTATAACGACAAAACAAGTGAGTGAATGCTTATGTCCAGGTCCGAAAATGCCGGGATCTGCCTTGTCCACCCAAACAATATGACTTGAGAAATGGCTCTTAGAAGATGTTAAGATGGCATTGTTTAGAAGACCCACCTAAGGATTTCATTTCGACACACAATAAATTATTTTGAATAGTTTCACCAAAGTTATGGAGAATAATGGCCACTCACTCCTTCATTGCATCCCTTGAGAAAGTCCTTTTCATTTTAAACTGTGTCAGTGGCATGAATCGATCTATGTCACATCCGATTTTATTTATTTGGATTGCCCTCAACTGATTGCAACATAGAATTTTAATTGAAATCTCATAGCATCTACTGACCAGAAAGTGTTTGCTTTAATCATTTTCAGATACTCGTACACCATCACTGACTGACTGAATACGAAAACATTTTTAAAAATGTTAGGGCTGACTGGATCCTTGGACTGTGGTTATTCCATCTCTCGCTATTGCACTTTTGTATATTTATTTAGGACTTGAGGTCCAAAAAAATGTATTTAAATGGAAGCATTCAGCACGAATGGTGCAGCCAAGGCTAACTGCATCCTAACTTTTGTATTTCCATCTATACCTATACTTGTGTACCACCCTCCATAGAGAGTGTTAACAGTCATCAGGTCTTCTCGTTCTGGGATGTCTCATCTCATCTCATCCCAACTCAGTGGTGCGAGTATTGTGTTTATTTTCTCAGTCAGGGGTTTTTGTTTTGAAATTTTTGTTTTAACAGGCGGCCGCTGCCGTCGAGATTGTGTATATTTACCTTTCGCAATTTGAAATAAGCAAAAGGTTATGAGAAAGATAATTGAAATGCCGAGAGGAACTGATGCTAAGGAGTTTGGATTCTGGAGGCACATCCGAGAAATATTTGTCCTCTCTCTGTTAATAAGTCGGAATTTTTGGTTTTGCCTTACGAATACCTTGGAAGTTGTGTTTGACTTTTAATTAAATTTTGACAATGCTATACGAAAATGTTTGTATCATTTATGAGGGAGAATATACAATTGTATTCAGCGTTTGTATTATGTGGCAATGATTTGTATTCGTTGCTGGTGGTGTAGCTCTGTTGTTTCAACTTAAAGGCAATGATTTGATGTTGCTTTAATGGGCTCTTCAAGAGATAGAACGCCTTTGTAGTAATGGATGCAGTGGAAGACTTTTTGCTAACAATTTTTTAAAATTCAAATTTTTTACTTAGGCGGACCTTCAGGTGAGATTAATCTGAAAGGTTGCCAGCCAGAATAGGCGATCAGAAAAGCCCACTTACATTATCCAACTTCGTAATCTAATTATGCACTTTTAAATACCATCTGGGACCTACGCTGAATTTAAACATAAAAGGTTCCCCGCTATCCAATTTAGCAACGTAACTTGACTTTACAGTATTTGATACCCTTTGATACGAATTAACCACACAGAATCTACCTATACAGCAAGAGGGTAGATTTTAAAGAATTAAATGCAGCGGGACCACGCTTCTTCATCTGGGTGAACTTAAATGTTCCCCAGCCATTAGAATGTCTAAATACATTTCAAATGTAAGCAAAAGCTTACGCCAAATGGTACGTACACATACAGAGTGCGTCTGAAAATTCATAGTAGTAAGTTATTCGGTGGCTGGGCCATGTAGAGCTAATGTATACCAACCCTCCGGTCCGAAAAGTGTTCGAATCCGCCCCCGAGGGACAGTGCAGTAGAGGAAGACCGAGACTCAGATGGCGCACGCAAGTAGAAGGGGACCTCAGCCAACTTAGAGTGCGAAGCTGGAGGCAATTACAGAAATATCGAGATAGCTAAAGACGCTTGTCGACTGAGGCTCTGGTCCATCCCGCACTGTAGCGCCATCTAAAGTAAAGTAAGTAAGCCCTTCGGTGAGCTATAACTGCCGGTACTCGTCCACAAACTTTACCTTGCCTTACGCTTCACAGGGCGAATACCTACGTAATGGAAGTAACAGCACCTTGAAAAGTTTCTTTTACATTCTTTCACGATAAATTCTAAGGCGACGGTTGACCATATACATGTAAAGTGAGGACTCGATATACCAGAGTTA
Source organism: Volucella inflata (assembly GCA_928272305.1). Taxonomy (NCBI): domain Eukaryota; kingdom Metazoa; phylum Arthropoda; class Insecta; order Diptera; family Syrphidae; genus Volucella; species Volucella inflata. Next base: position 3,638,436 of record OV743717.1, on the reverse strand, counting down.
TGTGCTCTCAAACGCTTAAGTGAGGTAATGGAACACAGCACGGACCGGTCACGAACTTCATAACAAAAAAATAAGTGCTCTTTATACTTGGATCCATATTTTCTACTGGAAGCAGATAACTCATGTTAAAACCTTAAACATATAATGCATCGACTGGTGGCAATGGGTATTAATTCTAGATTCGATAACATCAGTCCAAAAACGAACTCTTGAAAGGAACCATAAACAGTGTCGCAAGAAGAATGTGAAAATCGTTTTTGGTGTTCTTATAGGAAATGCAGGCAATATCGGTAAGACTCGACAAGTAAGGGTGACAATACACGCATTCAGTATCATAGACGTTTGCATGTCATCAGTAGGGCAACATTATTTTTGACCATAATCCATTATTAGCCGAGCTACGAGTACGGATATCAAATGCAGCACACCACCTTTAAAATATTGTAGGACAGTTTTACATCGGACGTCTACAGAGCCGTTGCAATCCCATTTCCCTCAACCTCTCTCAGTGTACCATTTCAACGCAATCAAATTCGTAGAATAAGTACCAAAACTTTCAAAAGGCCACAAGAAATAACTCTGGGTATGAGAGCTTTCCCAAAGTGACCACAAGGAGACTTATATGAGAGCTGAAGTTGAAACGCTCCAGAAAGGGGTATAAGCCGAGTACAAACTTCTCCAAATGAAGTTGAGGCGTTTTAATATGCGAAATGGTAAAATAAGGTTCGTAATAAGACTCAAAACAAAGTCTGCAAGATAGTAGAGACCAAGTAGTTTCACCGCGATGACCGCTATCTAATAGGACGTACAATTCAATCATTTAATCACAAAACTAAAACGAAAAAAGAATAGCAATATCCAAATTTAAATCCAACATATCGGCAGGAGCCGTAAACGAAACTGATGAGTTCTCCAGCCGGTGAAGAGCATTCACAGGATTATATGTTAAATGTTGCCAAAGGGGGTCATGCCTGGCGAATTGCGTCGATTATAGTCTTATTGACTCTTTGGAAAGGATATTGCCGGAAGTGCGCCAACTATAAGGGCATGCAACTGAATGAAAGTTAAATTTTGTTGGAAAACACCGAAGAATTTCAAAATGACGTGGTGGTTATCTTTTTCCATGGATGGGATGGTTCTATTAGAAAAGCTCTACGAAACCATGACTGGTCTCAATCTCCATCGTATGATTCGACTTTTCCAACATCAGGCTTCAAAATGCAACTTATAGGCCAATGCCAGGAACATAATGTTCCAAAAATTTGTACAACTCTTACATTTAGGGATGATGTTGATATAATCGTGGAAAATCAAAGTATAAACAAGACCTTTCTCTGAACTCAGAAGGATACAACTAACTATACCACACCAGACCACCATCATACACGTCCTGTTATACGATACTGATGACACGACTTTCTCCAGAGCTAACTTAGCTCTCTTAACTCTTTGAATCAAAAGTTACCTTATGCGACCTTCGGTTTACACCAGCTGTTCAGCCCGATGGATTTTCGACCGACCACAGTGGGTAAAAACAGACATAATCCGAGGTGCTGCATTTAGTTGGAAAACGTTCGGCGTTCCTAACTAGAGACAGCGGTAAATATATGTTGGCGAAGGTCTAGGAACGTCGGATCTGTAAGCTTTCTATGTGGAAGATTACGCAGTCGGAGACTCTTTGTGTGCAGATTGAATGATTTTTGGAGAGTTTACAGGTCAATAGCAGAGTGAAATATTTTAAATACAAAACATGGTCATTCACATGGTCAAATACAAAGATTACATCTTGAAATAAATTTTGTTCATCGGAAAATTAATTCTCAAATTTGTCTCTTTCAAAAATCTATGACTGGCAAAAGACAGTGCATGAAAAGTGCCAATTGTTTGAATGATACTTAAGAATCATAAGTAATAAGGATTTCATTGAATTTATCTAGTTTACCTGTCTCATTCATTCGGTCTTTGAGCTCAATCTCTGTCTGATGTAGAAAATTTAAGACTGTCTCTCTAAGATAAACGACAATACAAATGGTTCTGTTATTTTTGCCTTCCATTATAGAGTTCTTATTAGTCTTTTCCTATTGAAAGTTGCAACTGTCCTTTATATTTAATTCTTGCACCATAAGCATTAGCTTGAGGCAAATCAAACTCTCTTTAAACCACCCTCAAACTGCCAAAGTCTGCCTTTAACCCATCAAGAACAGTAACATGTTAAAATACCTAAAAGCGCTTCTGGCAAATTAGATATAACCACAAAAGATGCAGATAGACGAGAAGTACGAGCACAAATTAATATACTCTGTGTTTGTACAGTATACGAGTGTGGAGATACGAATACACCTTTTCCATTACCCTCGCGTACGCATAACCACACAAAACAAATCGAATTTGCCGGAGTATCCTCCGAAGACTCTTCAAGAGATGTTTTGGATGCTGTTTCAACTGCTGCCTTCAAGCTCCTTTATACTCGTACATTTACCCATACAAGTCGGTCTTGAGCAGTTCACACTTTTCTAAAATGTATGTTAATTAAACACAGATTGTGGTGAATGCTCGTAAGGTGGTTTGGGGTGAGGGGACGATGTGAAGGTGTGTGTTTTTGAAATGTAGAATGAAACGAAACATCGACGTTCTGCGCTTCATTAAATTATCTTTTGTATTCGTTTTCCCAGTAGATGGAGGAAAGGAGAGGAATAGGAGGACAGATCCTGCACTTGAAAGTATACTTTTTTGTTTTAAACTGAAAATCGCACAGTGATGTGTGATGGGGATACAGTGTAGAAAAGCGGTTGCGAATTTTCGACAGATTCGGGAAGTTAGTTGATAATCTGATTTGCATTGAGATACGTGTTTAGAACAGATTTGTTTTTAAAAAAGAACAAACTTCAAAGTTGGTGAGTTCTGTGGGAAACCGAAATTAGAAATTGTGCAGCTTTCTATTTAGTTAATTTTATGAAGACCTAAACTCATCTGTGGCCCATATTAGTTGCATTTCCCTATTCCTGAATACAAGAGAATTCGTTAGGAAAATGTCAACGTCAACTTAAAGATACAAAGCAAACAGCAAAGGAAAAAGATCGCCGAAACGTAAGGAAAAATATATACTTCGTTGCCAAGAGCGCCCAAAACAAAGACAAAGTTGTCGACGGTTAAATTCAGGAATGAGGAATTCAGAAAACAACGCAAAGAATAAAATAGAAAAATTATAATAGCTGAAAATGAATACCAGGGACCGTCAAATACAGGATTACAGCGCGCCAAATCTGACCATACAATTGCTCAAATAAAACTGGGCGAATCGCAGGACATGAGCTCAATTTAGGTAGGGCACCATATTCGTGAAGGATTCCCTTAAATGTGGTCTACATTAGCGTTAAATTCAGCGGTCATATTCGAAGCTCAGATATAACTACTTAAATGAGCTTGTGAAATTTACATAGTGGGATGAAATAAGCAGGCCACCTCTGATGTTGTATGATGATGAATGAGCACCCTTGCACGACATTATTGTCCTAGTCCTGCTATATGTCGCATACGCATGAACCTAATTTAAGGATTCTTTTACATCATACTTGAGCATATTTCGCGAAAATCGAAAACCAACATCGGAGTTTCTGACCAAAGTGCGAATCGGGCACCTGAGATGACTTAAACACTCCGTAGAGCCACCAATTCTCTCAATGGATAATCCAGAAAAGGAGAACGTTGTCTTAGGGCACATAAAAGAAAGGTGGTCTCGGCCATATAAGACTTCACATCTGAAGGAAGTTGCTCAAGGACCTCCATCGCCATTAGAATTGGTTTAGACGTCCCATTCACTGTCCTTCATAAGTCCTCTTATTTTCTCCTCTCATCATCTAAAAAATGTAAATAGATCTCATTTGAGGTTCATTTTTCAATCACTACTGTATTCTCTCTTAATCATACCCTTACACTATGTACGAGTATTTCCAAATTGCGGCACCAAGACATTCCTTCAGTTGTCTGTCACATCTTGATATACGTATCTGTTGCCAAAGGGGTCGAAGGATCTGATTTTGATTTGTATTCAAAGGATGTCATGTGATATAAGAAGATATTCATTCACCACACAAATGCAAGTAGATAATACAGTACTTCAAATACAAGTTAACGCGTGTCCTTTTTCAAATGGATGCTTTGCGAACACGTAACCGCTACTCACTCGTCGTATTCGTAGTTAGTCATTGGGAAACCGTCGCAATTAGAATTCACACCGTTAATGGCATATAGTACAGTCGAGTGCATAATGGTTCATTGCTTGAGTACAGGTGCAAATAATTAAGAGCCTTAAGGTGCAAGACTAATTACCCGCAAGTTTGTAATTTATGGTAATGTCATGTAATTGATTAGCGGCGTTTACGAATGGTTTGCCAGTGCTGCGCTGTGGTGGCATATGCTGGCGATTTGTTGCACACAGTGGTTTGGGTAGTAGATTTTGGGGAGTTTGCCTCATTTGATTGAAGTTGAAGTTGGTTTCAATGAAAATAAATTAGCGGTAAGGATATCTTGTCTAGTATTTCGAATTGCAACAAGTGTAACATAAAATCAGAGAGCGGTGCGGGCTATTTATTCGGACGCATCTAGAACTGTTCGTATATAGTTTTCACTTCATTCGAATTGGAGGAGTTTTAACCGTATCCACTCCTACATTACAACTTTTAACAACTTTTTACCGAAACAAACTTCAAAGTGAAACCCCACACCCTTGTCATCACATCCCATTTACTGACACCAGAAGTAGTGATGGACGACTTTGTCTACTCAAAGTAACTTTATTTTATTTCTTTCATTTCATCAGATCACTCAACAGATACTATCAACTGGCCAAGATGCAGTCGCTTTTACTACACGTATATCTGCCATCTCCCCAACATATGCTGAAGTTCGAATAAAAGAGAAAAAAAAAAAACAAATACAAAATTGCCCATTCAACTTGAACAGAGTGTAAAGACACTCATAGTTCCAAAATAAATTTGTATCCGTATTTCTTAATTTATCTTACGTTGACGAGTAGTAATCTAACATTTGCATCCACCTTACACTGTGTGCCTTGTGAAGCCATCAACTAGAACCTAATTTACGTTTGCCGCACTAATGATGACAGCAGATCTACATCTGATCTGCTCTACCATTGGACTTATTCCTAATTATTTTCCTAATGTGCTCTCCAAAAGATTTTCTATTTTTGAAAATTGAATATTTCGTCTTTGAGAAAAATCGAAATTAATTGGGCAATGGATTTACCAACATGTCGTTGGGTTTTCTCCGAGTTGGTGGATTTGTTGAAAATTTCATGATTTATAGTGAGTGATTTCAGATGAATTGGAAGTTGTAAAACGAGGGGAATTAAAAACATAAACACGCACATTATGCTTATTTAGAGTAGGAATCATTTTGGGGGATACACTTTCCAGAAGATATGCTGCTTCCGGAAATGGGATCACTACCTTAGAGATACAAATTGGTAGTTCTTATGTTTAACATCGAAAAGCCCTAAGATACTCAAAACAAAAACACAAACTCCCTCTGATTCTATTGTTTCCACTTAGCTCACTTCCTGAACTGATTACGAGAATTTAAATTCTTGAAGTCCGTCGTTTTCAGGAGGAACATCAGCTCTATCCCATATTATCAACATACTACAAAAGAAATGGGGTATTAGTTGATCGGCTACTACGCAAGAAGGCTTGAATTCAATGCTCAGCGGGAAGTGGCATATGAGTACCTTCGAGATTCGTTGCATATAAAGAAGGGATTAACCTGTTTATTTTGTTCAAAATTTCCCTTTTGATCAACTACTCTGCTGGTGACCCCTACCACTGAAAAAAACAAGGAGAAAGCTACGAGAGCTCAAAACGTTGGCATATCAGAACAAAGTCATTTAATGAGGAACAAAACCGCACCCTAAAGAATTGTCATGTATAGAATCTAGAAAACTATACCGCAGAAAGTTAACGCTACTCTAAATATAGATGGATAGAGTGAAGTCTTGAGGAATATCTCTTTTATATAATGGCATTCTATAGTCCTACTATAGATGAGGAAGGCCCGCTGTGTCTGCCTCTGCCTCTGTGCCAATTCTCTTTATGGAATGCCAATAGGCATTAGGCTGATAGTAACATGGTGCGACTAAAATGCGGTAAATGATTTTCGGAAGGTCGGAAAAAAAAGTTTGAGAGAAGGATGTACCCGGGAGGGATACTCCGCCAGAAGTCATAGGAAAAAAAAAAGATTTCAAACCTCTTTGCAGGAACATCCGGCAAATCTCGGGTTGAAGCAAATAAGCAAAAGGTTAAGGGTCTACCGATGCAATTGGAGAAAGCAATCGATACAGACCAACAGCAAGCATCCCAGATGGAGGTCGAGGTACTATGTTGACAGTTTCCTTTCCTAGAAGGGATGGCATGCAACACTGAGCTTCATACAAAGGGTATTTTAAAACAGATGATGATCTACAGGGATTGGTTTTTAGACCGCTCTTTTTTATTTTTGTTTGTAGTCATTCTATTACATCTTCATTCATTATAAAGTTAGTGAACGAATGAATAGTCCTTGGGTACCAGTGTCTCTAGAGGTTACAACCAGGTTGAATACAAATCACCAATCAATAACTAAATACGAGTACATAGAGGAACCATGCAACGATGCTTCGACGCCAAGACGCTGCTTCTTCGAAAGAAAAGTAAAGATACTTAGAAGCGTGCAACTTAGAAAATGAGCAGCTGCAGCTCTGGAAAAGATGTTCGTTAGTTTTTTCGCTAGACAATAGGCATGAGCATGTAATTATGTGCCTTCTGAGGCTTATGCACGCAACATAATCAAACAATTCTTAAAAACAGGGGTCCAGTACAAGATGTGAAGACACCTAAATGTGTTCACCGGTGACGTTCATTGGAAAATATGGCCGCAGTAAAGAAAAGTGCTGGTAACAAGCCAAACACCACCATTCATCACCATTTCAGGAGCTTGTGCTATCCATAACCGTACTGACGAAATTTTGACGATAGAATTAAGGCCGGCCGATTACCAGCAGCATCGTGGTCCGTCCGTTTTCGGACTGGGTTTGTATGTCTTACAATACATGCTGAAGACTGATACGTGTTTTCGGTTGAGGCCTATTTCTTTATTAGCAGCTGCGTTAATAAGCAAAAGCAGCGCAACATGTCCCGAAAAATCAACAATGACTGAGGAGATACCGGTACTCTCAGAACGAGTACCTGTTTGATCCCATTTATGGACCGGAGATATCATAGGAAGACTGGAGAAGCTATTATGGTCAATGGACTACAGAACAGAGACATAAAAAAAAAAATTTTTTTGTGACTGAAGCTCATGGACAGGGATACGGACAACCTCTACATTCATCAGGATGGTGCTTTGTGCCTTACAAATCGCGTAAAAATCGACTTATCGCCCACGAAATTTCCTAGTCAAACAAGGTCTGCGCCAATCATTCGCAAATTATTCCAGCTCATAGCGCAAACATTTAATGCAATCAGCAGAGTGAGTAGAGTCAAAGCGGTCATTTGAAAGATAGTAATCCTCTTGTATCTACTTTCTAAAGCAATAAAGGTTTCAGAGATATACTCGTATCAACAATGGTTCATTTAATTCGTAAAAAAATCCTACATCTCTTGTTGCAACACTCTTAAAATATGAACAAGGGATAGTCTTAGGGTCTCAGTTTGTATTGTTTAAAAACGAATTCTTCCCCCCCACACAACAGTGGGGGGCTCTAAATTCACCTGCCAGACTTGCTACTGTCTGGCAACAGAAAATAATTTAGTCGAGGACCAATTTACATTAAAATTACATAGAATGCATGATGATCATCAACGAGGTTGGGTCGATCCCCAAAAAACAGACTCCCTAAACTGGGCTTACTTTAGAAGCAGCTACTCAAAACCACGTACAAATTTTTGTCTGTCGAATTGTGTGATTGAATTAATGAGTAAATGAAACTAAATCTACATACAACATCGTTGAATTGGACAGAACGTCACAGCCGACAGCCATAATCTCGTTGTCTACCTTGGCTCTCTTGCCAATCGCTGTTTCTTTGGACTAAGAAGGAAATTGATGGAGATTGTAAGAAGGCTCTATATAAGGTCTCAATCACCCTAGTCCTACTTTATGATGCTGAGGCATGGAAGCAGATGAGGATATCCTCAGTCGTTTCAAGAAAAAAATCTGTGATCTTCGAATATTGTTTTGGAAAAGAAGATTCGAAGATGTACTATACGAATATCTAGAGAGAAAATAGCGCATCAGTCGCCTATGATGGATGGGACATGTAGAGTGAATGGACACCAATTATTCGACCCGCCGAGTCTACGAATCTTACCTAAAGTGATAAGGCAGGATAAGGCAGTAGATCAAAATAACATTTTTTCGAGCGTGAATCTTTATTTGTTAAGACTATCTGCGTCCTCGGCCAGGGATTCTATTAAAAAACGGATTTCTCGGGACCACAACTATAGGTTCTATTCTTACTGCCTTTTATCGCAAAATACTGCGAGCCCCTTCGTTTTTCTGAACACCTTTATATGCAAGACATGAGTAACACCACCCATTCAGTGTAATAATAGCTTTTTTGTCTAACTTATGATAGTAGGCATAAATCTGACTAGATCGTAACATGTGCCTGACGAGAAATCCTGTGTTGGAAGTCATCGACCTTAACGAAAGGCGAAGTTAAAGAAATCTTTTTCAGTCTTTTAATTATGATACATGATTGTGTGGTCGAGCTAATTGACAAGTTGTAAGGCTCATCCAACGATTTAAGTTTAAACCACAGCCACTATGCTCCGACTAGAGGACAAACTTCTTCTGGAACCGAAGACTTTGACTCCCAAGGTCATGAATATAACCTTTGATCAAATATATTGGCTGACGTAATCTCTTGAATTGGGGGATTGGCATTGATATGAATAATCTGGTTCACAAGAGCTATTCCGTAGCTATTATGTAGACAAAAAACTTACTCATTTCTCCCAAATTATTGGAAGCATACATGTTTCCTCATTCACATTATCCCCAGTTTTAAATCACGTTTACCATTGAAATGCTCCCCAAACCATTACCAAAATAAGAACAAACATTGTCTGCCAGGACAAATAAAAAAGGAAACTACCCTACCATGCTGCCATGCTCGGCAAATATCTCCAGCACTTCTAAGATTTCGGGTTTTCTGCTTTTGGTTGCTGCTTCTGGTTTTGGTTTTCATTCTGTTCTTTGTCGCCACAGAGAAGTAACTTTCTATCACATGCTTTGAATATTAAAAAATCCTTCGAAGGCTTCTGAAAGAAACTATATTATGCACTCACATCCCTCTAGACATAACGCAAATCCACCCAACACTCACGTTATTTATGCTTCGTCTGGTCGCACAAATTATGCCAAAAAAGATGTGGCGCATTCAATTTTTGGAAATCCTCCTCGTCGCCCTCGTACTCGTAAACTTTCCAGCAGCTTCAGTCGTTTATTTATTTCGAGATTTCGTAAAAAGCAGGCAACAACAAATCCAGAACTGTTTATTGTCTTTGCAGTCGTTTTTCAGAGGGGGCTGCTGTACAATTTGGCGAAAAAAAACTGTAGAGTCCTTAACAGTCATGTGTAGCCCTGACATATCTGTACCGCGGCATACGTAGAGTATCTAGCTAGACTATCTATGACTCATTCCGTGTGGCACTGTTAATTCAATTTAAATTGGAAATTCATTTTTTTTTTTCTCCATGAAACTCCGTGATTATGGAGCCGTAGAAACGCAGTCTATTTTAAACGGGGGTTCCCCTTACTCAAGTTTACATGGTGTGTTGCTTAGCAGCAGAAAAAACCCTCAAAATACGAGTACAGTCAAGCGAGAGCCTAATTTTGTTTGGTCGGTTGTTTTGTTTTTTGTTGTTTTGTTGTTTTGTTGTCGCAATGGATGCGAATCTTTGTCTATTTTTGTCTAGGACGTTTATTGTTTTACGTTATGAGAGAGCCTGTGGAATCCTTTTTGGAAAGTAATTAAGAATGGAACAAAAGAGTGAAAGCAGGTGGAGATCAGTTAAGTTTTTTTCCTTCTTGTTGATGTCCTTGGTGTTTGTTATCTCAGGTCTATCAGACGTTGTGGTTTGATTATTCGAAATCTCTGAAAGAAGGGAGGGTAATGGATTTCAAAGGGTGGAAAATATGAAACCGTTGCTTCGGTATAAAATGTCAAATACCTATAACAGGATAACTATTTCTTGTTTCTTTGAATGTTAAAGAGTCAAAAATAGTCTTTAGGACAAGACAACAGAATTCAAATCGGCCCTTGTTCAGAATTGCTTTCTGTTTTTTTTTTTTTTTTTTTTTTTTTGAAAAAATCGAAAACTCACCATTTGTTGCTGATTTTTTGGTTTCTTTACCAAGTCAGGTACTTTGAATGATGTTACCGCTTCGATGACATCAGCTAACAGAAGACCATCTCGACAGTCTGCCGACAAATCTGTGACTTTTTTCTTCGATTTCGCCCGATCCAGATAGTAGTTAGCCCAATCTGTATAGATCTAAAATAAAAAACAGAATTGTAAATATTTATATTTAGATGAAATGTAGGAGGAGTGTCTTAAGCTGTGCTTGGTAACGAAATATTTATGTAAATTAATTGTACTGCGATTGCGCTTGCAGGTAACAGAGAATTTAAAAATAGTTTTTGCTTTCAAGAGCTTTCGCAAGGTTTTCTTATTTTTTAACTCTTTTTGGTCATATAACCGTAATCTGGATAGACATTAAACCTGCTGTAAAATTTGGCGAAAAAACACTCAAGAGTCCTCAACAGTCGCGTGTAGTTCTGACATATTTGGCAAACGGCGGCAGAGTATATAGCTAGACTATCTATAGCTCATATGCGTCTCAATGCCGATAAATTAAATACGATGGACGCCTTTGTTATAAGCGTCATATCCCTGTTGCTCGAAGAAATTTACAAATGCACAACAGAGCCAAAAGAACAATCACAACTTTGGTCCACTGTATCTCAAATTGTCATGGAAACAGAAGAGCAAGGCCTGTCATATCCGAAATAAGCCATCAATCTCCAAAGTGATGAGGAACGTGCTCATGATGAGAACCTACCAAGCATTGAAGTAAGTTTTTCAACCGAAACTGACAAATTCCCACAGATGTACGAATGTTTTGCCGATCATCAAAGACATCGGATTGCATCAATGATCACAGATGCCTTTCAACTATGAGGCTTGTGTAGGTTTTTGTTAAAGGCGCATCACAAGTCGATTACTTTGACCCCGCCAAATGAAGAAGATCACTTGCTAAGCGTTGTTTTATCAGTGAAATGGCGTAAGAGTTTTAAGTAAATTATAGCAAGATTTGACAAAAACTCTTGAGAAGGCTACCACGTTCCTTATATACCAATCAAAGCTCTGGTACATGAAGGAAAGTGACTAGTTTTCAAGTAAAATAGCACTCTTTTACCATGACTTAATACACCAGGATTATTCTACAACCATGGCACATCCTAAAAGGAAGCAATTCTGAACCTCATCAAATCCAAGAGGTGAAGAAGTGCCTCCTGATGGAGGATGATAAATCAGAAAAAGAACTTGTTTCTTTCAAATTGGTTGGCATATCGGCAAAAACAGCTGAGACCCTATCACAAGTTATTAAATGGCCATAGCCGAATGCAATAGTCCCTGCAATTCAGGACGATCCCATACTCTAAATGTTTTATAAATTATTGTGCACTTCTCTTCGATGTAAGACAGTTTTATTAGCCAGACCAAATTCTTATGTCTACTTTAAGAGAGAGAATCTTAAGGGCAGCGATGTATTCATGCGACGGCAAAGCATATCAACAAAAGCTAATAGAAGAGAAAGTGTTCTGAAACCTGCCTCAAGTTCTACTCAGAATAAAAAGCTTCAGAATTTTCTCACTAAACCAAAAGACACTTTACCCCGGAACCTCCCTCGGCATGGAGTTTCAGCCATCAAACAAATTTTCGTAGCACTTAGTTTGGTGGCGGTTCTGTTCGGAGTGCCTCAACATACAAGCCTCTCCAGTTAGCTCGAACCAGTTGCGCGCTCCAAGGCGGTTAAAGTCCGGTGTGGGTGCCACAGCCACCGAAGACGAGGTCTTCCTCTACCACGTTCTTCCTGCGGGTTAGAATCGAAGGCTGCAGACCGGAGAATGTATGTCAACTCGCACTGAATGAATATTCTCGAAAAAAAATTTCTCTCGAAACCACTGAGGATACCATAATCCTCTTTCGGAAGAGTCCAATATTCAGCGCCATAAAGTAGGACTCTGCTAATCAAGGTTTTATATAGAGTCTCCTCAGTTGTTCGGGTTAGGGCCTTACTTTCCAACTGAATTCTTAGGCCAAAGAAACAGGGATTGATAGGACTAATTCCTTGTGGATGCACCACTGAAGGCCCGCTGTATTCTTATAGTTGTGTCGATGTCATAGGCATAAGCTAGTAAATGCACAAACTTTTTAAAGATTGTGCGTCCAATGTTCGCTTGTGAGACACATGACGGCGCTTCACCTCGTCCAAAACCTTTTAAGCGCCGATCTTCATTCTGCACAGACGGGCGAGCTTGGGATAAATGTCCAAACAAGACATGGCTCAATGTAAATGCTATCATATTCCGATTTAAAATCGATGAAAGATGGTGGATATTGACTTGAGCATCTTAAGTTTCATCCAGAATCTGCCAGAACGTGAAGATTTGGTCGACTGTTAACTTTCCTGGTCTGAAACCGCACTTATGCGATGATAGGGGCCAATCAGGTTGTTAACGAAGGGCTTCAGACGTTCACGCAATATGGCAGATACGGAGACTTATACACTATACCACTATAGTTGAGGGGGTCTCGTTTTTATAGCCCGAAAAAACGGTACTAAGATTCCATTAATCAAGCATAAACTCTTCTCACCAGATTTGAGAAAGGAGTATTCTCTCTACGAAATCATTTCGGGCAGCTTTGATTACATCAGCCAGTAAGCCGTCAGATCTACTTGGCTTGTTGGGTTTCAGATTAGATATTCCTTGAGGAACTGTACCAAGGAAGCCTTCACATTATTGAAGTGATGCAAATATCCTATATCTGCTAGCTATCATAAGCGCATATTGCCAGTTGTACCCAGAAACACTGTAAATAACCTAAACAGGCAACACAATCAATCCCAGCGCTAGAACTGGAACTAGAAAACGTTTAAACAATGGCACCGAAACTACAATGCCATTTAAACTCTTCTAAGAGCTAAAACCTATACAACTCTCCAAATGGTAAAGATCGGTAAAAATCTCTTCTTTTCTGAGAATCACTCCCGCAAAAGTTTGCCCACAAAGAGTGGTTTCTTCCTTCTATTATGGTTCCTTAATAAAGGCATGAATAGAAGCAGCTCCATACTTCGCGAAACGCATGCATCAGAGAAAACCTGAACATGTCTGTCACAAATAAGAACAACCACATTCTCTCTGATAACAAGGCAATTCTGTTGGCTATCAACATTTTGAAATACTTACTATCAAGCGACTTCATCAAATTACTCTCCAACTAGTCACCTCTAAAAAAAACCACTGAATCTGGGTAGCAGGGCACAATAGCCACTGGTAACCAGTAATTTTATAGTACATGAACCAGTCAGTTAAATTGCTTTGTTGCAACGAAGACGAAGTACCACTGTAAACAGAACAAATGCAGGAAATAATTCACAGATCGCTCAAAGATTTAGCTGCAGTCAAATCGACAATTATTCAAATGCCTTCCTTAAGAGATGGGAGCAGGCATTTTTTTTACAAATTATTGGCTTCCTTTTAATCGTGTGCCTTTATTTGATTTTTAATGAACCTAGAACTATCGAATGTGTATTTCATGACTCTTACTCATTATGGTCATTAGTATCAACCAGCTCTGAAGCTGTCACAATTTGGAGTTTCTTAAGCCACGTGCCACTTATATTCTGTTCATCTCAAACTGCTGCCCAAGCTGTGGTTGGGTTGTTTCGATTAGCTTTAATTTAAAAAAAAAAAAAAAAAAAACATCAACCTACTTAAGTACCCAATGTTCATAGTTTCTGAATAATTTCCCCCAAGATGTGTACAGTTCTATTACCCCCATCAAACATCTACATCGCTGCAATATTTCGTTTTTGAAATACCAACTTGGGCTCCTTAGAGAAATGGATAATTACTTCCGTCAAGTGCCAATTTAAGGAGAGAAAAAAGGAGGATGCACACCATATGCTTCACTTCACTTCCTCTGCACTAATTATTTTTCTTCCATCAATTAACGTTTCTTAATGCCTTCTTAACGGTCTTTCTTTTTTCATTGAAAAACCCCATCATACGCTCCTCAAAGTAAAGGAAATCTCATTTGTCCTTTTTATGGTTAACAATTCACATAGAGAATCATCGTACTCCGAAGGATAGAGAGAATGTAGCAACTGCAAGCCAACATACTCGTACTATACAGAACAGATACAAATGGGAATTTAATTTTGGATTAATCTAAGTCTAACGATCCAACACCACATTGTGATTATAACCAAATACGAGATTGTTTACGCCATCAGAGGAGATGAAAGGATAATGAAACGGACAAAGACTGAAACACATGGATATGCATTCGTATTATGTACATATCTTTACGGCAAACTTAATAGCATATGCCAATCAGAGTCCTTGTGATCCTTGTCCTTGTCTAGGTTCTAGTCCAGTTTCTGGTCTGCTTCTGGTTTGGTTTGAATTCTAGTTTTGGCTTTTGTTCTACTGGTCTTCATACCCAGTAGGATAGTTATAGTCAAAGCTGTCGTTGGTATTTTTTATGTTGTCTACGGCACACTCGAGTTTCAAAATTGAATATTCCTGGGCAAAGGATAAGATAATCGTTCTCCTATGGTATTCGAATATACTTTTGTTGTTTAATTGAGATACATCTGTTTCTGAGTCTGAACTGAGAACGACTTCTCCTCTACCAAAGGAACCATTTCACTTGGTTTAACTTTCCCAGGAACCAGAAGGTGGAGCTGGAGATATTTAAATGGAAATGAACTCGACAACCTCTTTTAGTTGGTTGCTGTTTTATAAAGCATCAAAAGCATTTGAAAGACACAAATATGTATGAGTGCAGCTGAAGCAGAAGAGCATGTTGTTAATGGAGAATTTTTGTAGTTAGAATACAGAGCAGAGTGATGGGGTAAAGAAAGTGGCTAAAGGTATTCTTACCACAAGCAAATATTGCAATCAAAATTCAGAGATATTTTCTATTAACATCTAGAATGGAGTTAGAGAATTCGAACGAATAAATTTTTTCTTAAATCAATGTGGTGGTTTATCGTTAAATTGTAAAGTGGAATATGTCTGTGGCAATACCAAAAGTGCACATTTTCTCGAACAATCGAGCTCTGTATAGAACTCGAGATTCGGTTAAAAGTTGCGAAATCCATTCACACTGAAAGTCAGCACCAATTATAAATAAACTCCGTATTTTCTCAAATAACTCCGAAATGTAATATGAAAGGCGATTCTGAAGGAGAAGAAACCTTGTCTGAATACCAGAGAATAAAATCCTTCATTTAAGATGACTCAGGGTTGCTTATTCTGTACTCTGTACTCTGCATACCCTAAATTCTGTTAAGCTTGGCTTAATTTTTGTTGACCTGCGTGTATAACATCATGTCTACCTCGATGCACACACTTTTAAATTTTGGGGATTTCCTTAAATTGTGGACAAGAAAACGTCCTAGCCCGAATATTCAACCCAGCATCGTTCAAATCAAAAAATGCAATCTTTACTATTATACGTGAAGATGTATTTAACATAAGTGTTATATGTGCAATGCTCAGAATGACGACGCTAAAAGACCTCTCAACGATGATTTCTTCGACATCTAAAGGAGGCTGTCCAGAGTACAAAATACAATCCTTCCTCGAGATCTCACTTGTCAAGTTGGACAAGAGCCATGTTTTTGAAGGCCTAATTGGGAAGTACAGCTTTCATATAACGATGTTGCCCATCTGTGTTAGCAGTACAAGGTTTCCCACAAAATAATTCATTTAGCAACCAGACTAAGTTCAGATTGTCTGTCGTGCAAATTGTTGGCAAATTGAGCAGATGCTGATCTAAAGATTACGTTCCCTAAATATACTGGATGCGCAACGAAGTAGGCTTTGCTACATGGAATGAATAAACGAACGTGCTCCAACCGAAAACCATTCATTTAACTTGGGAAATGAACGCGAGATATTGACCAATACGACCGAAATTTAGTCAAGACAGCAAACACAATAAATATAAATATAACAGGGCTATTGTTCTTGATAGTTTATCGTCTTAGCTTTTAGACCACCAGGAGATGATATGACAGCGACCATACACCAACTTATTTTCTAGATAAAAGTTTTCCTTATGATACCTCAGCTCAATTTGCTTGCTTCAAATATCGAAGTATCTGACTCTCTTAAAACCAAACAAATATATGAGTGCGAAACTGAGAAGTTAAAATTTGGCTCACTACCTCTTACTGAATAAAATACTGTACATTGCAGCATTTATAAATACAGGTTTACCGTGTACCGAGCGAGTCATTACACTAAAAGTCCATGGGCGAGAATTAGAGAAAACTATAGCAAACACATTACTCAATAAGTTTCTGATCTGACACATAGATGACACCACTGTTGACAGACCCATATGATTTCTGGATAATAATAAACTTCAAACGATACATGTCAAAATTTCACGTCATTCCAACTACTAGTATTTGTTTACAAGTTACTTGTTAAACATTGCTTTCTGGTAGAGAAAATACTGTTGATGCCAATTAGTGACTTGGAAACTCTTCACCAGATACACAAATATCATTGACTGGTATGCTGAATTTAAAGGCGGTCGTTCAAACATCGATGATACTAATCGCTAGGTCGTTCAAAATCAACAATTGTTGTGGAAAACATAAAAAAACACAAAATAGTTTTGGAGGACCGTAATATATCAGTTATAGCTGATACCTTAAAAATACCAGAAAATAGTGTGTTCACGATTTTACACAAAAATTTTAAGTACACACATAAGTTTTTTAGAAGTAGGAGCCGCCTTTGCCAACACCGGATCAAAAACAACAACTCGTCGACGATTCGGAGCGCTGTTTGCAGCTGTTTTAGCAGATTGCCGAAACTGAGGCCTATTTTTAGGGCAAAGGCAGATCTTTCTACAAAAAAAAGGCGTCGAAAAGGCGTCGGAATGAATATACAAGGTGGCGCAAAATTAATCATCTTATCGGAAGATGTTATAATTTTTGCAAATGGCGTCGTACGTCAATCCTATTTCCGATTTTTTTGACCAATAATCGGTCGGTGGTGTTAGCGCAGCGTGGATTTCGGCGTCGATTTTCTAATAGTTTCGCGCCAACTGGGCAATCTGGCGCTTAACTACTCGACTCGAACACACTGGAACCACAGGAGACTATGCAGGACGTGACCGCCACCGGAATGGTCGTTCGGCCGAGAATATCGTGGTTGTGGCTGCCGATGTCGCTGAGAACGAAGAAACATCAACCAGACGACGGGCCACGCAATTGGCTATCACCAGACGGACCCTACAGCGAATTTTAATGAAAGACCTACACATGTTCCCGTACAAAGGGTAAACAGTGCAGCAGTTAATTCCTACTGACCGTCAGTCGCTTGTGAATAACTGTCAAGCCATCCTCAATCTCAACAACGAAGAGGACGATTTTGTGTGGAATCGGGCCGTATTTTTTTAAGGACGGCATCGGCAGTACGGTCACTGTTACTGGCGAATGCTCCAGGGCCAGGATAAACGACTTCTTATGCCGGAATTGGATGAGCGGGGCTTGGTGAACATGTGGTTTCAACGCACACACAGCGCTAGCCACAATGGATATTGTCAAGGAAGGTTTCCTGGTCGTGTTATCTCCCCCTTTTTGGCGATTTGGCATGTCCAGCAAGATCGCACGATTTAACCATTCCAGACTTCTTTCTTTGGGGTTACTTAAAGTCGCGGATTTATGCCAACAAGCCTCATACAATCGCAGTCCTTAAGGACAGTATTCAACAGGAATGCGATCAGTTATCACCAGAAATCTTGCGGAAAGTCATGGAAAATGCGATAAAACGGGCACAAATGTGTATCAACACACTGGCGGCAGTCACTTGGCGGATATCATCACTTCCACTAAACAGGAAAAATTATAAAGGCCCAAATAATTTTTAAAAATGTGTTTTTTTTTAATTAGTAAAAATGTAATTCAAAAACGAAATTGGATGATTAATTTTGCGCCACTACAATGTATACCTCTTGAAAGAGAGTATGTTGATGCATATGTGCAGCCATAGAGCAGTTTCTGTGCTTAGAACTAACCTATACCTATACAAAACCTTATTTTCGCAAATAGTACCAACAATTACCTGTGTCTTCTCCTTCTTAAGAATTTTTTTGGCTTTGAGATTGTCTACGCCGCTGGCTTAAAAATCGCCACACAATACCGTCTTGATTTGCAGAGACGAAATCTATTGTCAAGTATGAGTAGTTTACTAAAAGCTACCAACTAAGCATTTTCAATAGAAATTCCACTTGTAACAGAGCATCTGTATGCCAATTTATGCATTTACCCATCCACACTCAATCCAAACATAGAATTTCGCAACATTTATCTGCCTTAACAAGAGCCATTTATGCAAAAAACCATTTACAATTCCTCTGACATATTGATATTTAAGATCCGTGAGACATAACATATGCCGATACGGTTTCCACGAACCCTCAATTCTCCTCAAAAAGAAATTAACTCCTCTATTGTCTCATAAAATCAACACACCCTTATAGAGTGAGTGCTTATATCACAAGATTACTTACCTTTGTATAGTCACATCCACCATTCGATGACACATTGTCATTCGATCCTTGATATCCAACACACCCACCCAACATTTTACACTTTTTCAATACACTTTCACACCATTTTTAATGCAAATAAGTTCTTCTTCCTCTTTTACGAGTACCTACGAGTATTTGTCAATTTTTCATGTTCACCCAACTTTATGTCTTGAAAGTATCCGGAAGGAACAAAATTGATTGATTGGATTGGAATCTTCTTATCGCAAGCAACCAACTGATTCATGAGAAGAAAATATTGAAAATTAATTTCGAGAATTTTGATCCTTAAATCGAAGAATTCTACGTATTTTCAGATGAACGTATCTATAAGTACGAGTATCTAAAATAAAATTCCAACAACCCCAATAAATGTTGACATTTTCGATAGTCGATAGGAAACCCCACTGTTGACTCGCTGTGTTCCTCTTTATCTTTGATGCAAATGCAGGCAATTTCTTCAATTCTTTCTCATGAATAAATGAAAAGTGTCCTTCGACAAGTATACGAGTATACGGGTATGTAATGTACCTTCGTCGTCTTGTGAGAATTCACCCAGTCTTTCCACCCTATAACAACAGCACTCACAGTTAATAAATATTTACCCTTCTCACATTGGAACCACATAGATAAGGGTTACCCTAACCATCTAAGGCATTTTAAGCTGGAATTATTTTTTTCTCTATTTTCTTTGCCCTTCCTTCCTAATTGAATCCTTCGTCAGCATCAGCAAGTATCTCTGGGGCTACAGGTGGAGTTAGGCCAACGACATGATGGTAAACATCTAGCACATCCTTATTAGGGTCAAGTTATGCACAAAATTTCCATTAGCAAATCAATTTCGACTAAATGTCTAAGTGTGATATTGGTCTAGGATCTCGGATCTCAAAAATCAGGATTCAGGAGCAAAAATATTCGTATTCTCATCAAATATTGCCAGTCAGCAGTATGATTTTGGGGTTAGAATTTACGATTTCTACTTGATTGGCATGTAAAAACGTAGGCAAAATGTAAATGATGATGGGTGATGGAGGAAATTGGTCGTGTTTTTCCAAATTGGAATTATTTGAGGGGGGGAATCAAATTATTTGGAGGAAAATCGCAGACATAAACTGTCAGCGGCAGTGATAGATATGGAGCCAATGTAGTACATGTTTGCGGATTTTTGCCATTCCGTAGGAATTCCATTTCCTGATTTAACTGTCTTTACGGCCTGTGGGCTTTTAAAAAAAATTAAAAATTTACGACTGTCAATTTTATTTTTAACATAAAAAGGGACTTAAAGCAACGTCCTACGAAAAGGGTATACGCTATACGGAATTAGAAACTGTCGCAAATCCCGACAAATTCGTTTTCACAAATAAGACTATTTGGATCCTTATCCAATATTTTCCCCCAAAAAACGCAAAACGTCAATCAAAAAATGGACTACAATTCCTCAAAAAACTCTGCATGCCATTGCTGAAGTGACCACAAGGACTATTGTCTTTGGAATGAGATCATTTAGTTCTCAGCGGATATAGAATATCAGCTGTGGTACGACTTGAGCTGTTATACGGCTATCTCGGTTAGAATTATGAGTGCCGTAAGAAGATGAAATGATTCACGAATGCATGTGACATTTCACATTTCATAAGACCAAAATCAGAGCCAAAACATACTCGAGTGTGGCAAGGAATGTACTCAAACCTGTAAGTACTGGTGAAAGTTTAGAGAACAACAAGTAGAGTAGACGTATCAAACAAATGCATGTGACCAGTCTGAAAACTTTTCTGTCCAAAAACAGTAAAAATTTCGAACACGTGGTGATATTGGATTTTCGTTTAGTAGACGCACATTCTTGAAAGTCATAAACATTTTCAGACCTTTACGTCACTGATGGTTGCTATAATTGGTCTAGTTACAAGCTGCTGGTCATAGGTCTTGTTGAAACACGGTACCGCGGATTCCGGTCTGGGCTTAACTTGTTGTTGTAGCCCCTCTTTTGGAAGCGACATGGTGACTGTCGCAGGGAGAATGGCGCTGTTAGGGCTCATACCCGGAGTGGAGTGGCTATAAGTGCTGAGTACTGAGACCCTAAGATCAGTTAGAGGTTTAAGATAGGCCTCGACCGATACCAATGGTGGAGCTGTGCGCTCAAAACAGTTCCGCATTCCTAAAATCGAATGTAGGCTGCGATGGTATGGTGTATTTTTGCTCCCATGGATGTATGGGCATCCCGTAAACTAAACTCTCTACGATAGGTGTTCACGAAAAACACAACACACATCTGTACTAAGCCACCGCCACATCTCTAATTGTTTTTGGGATAACTGGTAGAACATTTTTCCTACTTCAAATTGTAGCCAAAGTCGGTCTTAAGTACAGAAAATATCGTTTTCATATCTTCATAGAGTTTCAGTGTATCTTATGTAAAAGCAGCCGTTACATGTATCAGCCAAATGGCTGACACGACATTTATTGCAATCCAAGGTTCTTCAAATAAAATTGAGTATCAAATTATCCATAATGCACATTTGCAGCTCTCTTTTATCAACATCGAAGGTCTAATGATGGCTGGGTCCCATCAGGACTAAAGGAAAGCAGTGACCCTTCTATAGAAGGGTGTTAAATAACGTGAACTCGGTGGATACATTTTTTTCATAAATTTATCACTAGAACAGGAAGAGGTTGGAAACTTTTCTGGGAATCTGACAGTAGTTTCGTGCCACTTGTGCGGCTCGGAACGCCTTCTTACTAAAAATAATAATCACCTAAATATCTTTAAGGTCATAAATACATTGACTACGGTTCAAAGGCGCTGCCCACTAGCCACAATGTTTCAGTTTCGTAGAAATAAGGTGCCTCACTTCCAAAAGCCACATGAAATAGTAACACGTTGTAAATAAAGATGCTTCTTGACAGTCATTATTGAATTTTTAAGCGCTTAATACCATCAATCTGCTTATTAACAAAATCTTCAAGGCAAAAATATGCCGTCATCACTCAGAACAATTGTTTGGTTCTACATCTACTTCCAACACCCGATTGACGATATGAAGGCGCTCATAGTGTCCAGACTAAATTATCTGGTGCAATTGAGCCTCACAAGCTTTATGACCAAGTCTGCCTGGGAAATTCAGTGAAGCCTTGACTGTATTCCTAAGATCGACAAACTTACATTTTCGGCAAAAACAATGTTGAGCTGCTTGACAACAACCTAGAAAGCTTTTGACTTTTAACAATCGAACAGATTCCGTGAAATTTTGACTTTTTTTCTGAATTTCGATGAGTTGTCAGTTTAAAAAAAATTGTTTAAGGAGTGATATAGGTTAATATAGTTAATATAGGTTAACTCAAAAACAAAAGTTTAAGGGTAAAGAACGGGCTTTACCAAAGTCTCTTTTCAAGTCCAAAGGAACTTCTTTTATAGCAGACCTTATGAATTGCCTACAATTCCTTGGAATCACTGTAATACTGAAAGCGATTTTGCAGCTTGTGGTCAAAATATTAGTTCAGATAGTGCATATATTTCCCTAGCTTGTGAAAGCGACAACATTAGTTTAGTGGAACTACGGTTAGTACACCGATCATAGATTGCGCCCTCTAATTCCTGCACAGTCGTAGATACAATGGATCTTTAACAGATTATTCTTTCGTAGAAGGAAGTCAGGATTATGGGTCTTGGTGAGTAAGAAATCATCATTATGAACTTATCTCCCTGACGGTCAAGGGACAAACAGGCCAACACTTCCTCTTGATTCTGTCTCAGATAGTGGAAAAGCAAGTAACCACAGTCGTGGGATATTAATCGGTTATAATTAGAGTGCCGAGTTTTTATTTATTTTTAAGAGAGAAGTGGGGCTTTTCTACCTTGCTCCTTGGACCATGATCTTATTGAATCTGTACCTGTCAAAGACTGTTCAATATCTTCGGTCTTCCGAGTCAACGTAAGAGAGAGAATGGTCTAACTGACCACCTGGCCAGTGCACTATAACAAAAAACAAAAAAAAAAAACAACCATGGACTAATGTTGGACAAATTTAATCCGCAGAAGACCGGTAGGCCTGGAAAGTAGAAGCACTTAACAAGCTAGATTTTTTTCTTCTTCAAACTGGCTCCAGATTTCAGCACCAGAACAATGCCGCACCTAAAATAAAACCGGAAAGAGCTAAAGTTATCCCTAAATTATTTTAGAACCGAAATAAAAAATTAAATATTTTAAAGCTGCCGTGAATCTCATATTTTCACATTCTACGAATGCGTGGCGATGGCGTGCATTCTGAGTATAAAGCCCACAATCACCTACACCTGTAATGGCCCAGTGATATATTCCAATCTGTAGTCCCCAATAGAGCTTGCCATCTTGCCATGTCAATAAAATTTTTATCTTCCAAAAAAAAATTCTTCAATTCATCTCATGAAAAACCACTCCCAGCAAGTGTCCATTGCAATAACATGGACAATAAACCATCCTCATACATCATAACCCATCTGTTCGAACAATTCCACTACCTACGACAGCCATCTACAAAATCAAATTACTTGTCCGATTGATGTCGCCATTCGGGCGGGCTGACTACCCTCTGTCTGAAAACTCTCCATCCCAAGACAGATAAGGGTCACTGATTATTGATCACATGAACAGCAATTCATTTGGTCACAGATGCAGATAATATTATCCAGTCTCTTCCCTTGTATTACTCGTACTTCTCCATCCCTTGCGACAATTTAACACTCGATTACGGACAATGGATCATAGGAAACTATCCACAAATATCCTGAACAAATTGATTTTCCATCGTCCGATTGCCTTTCTCCATTTTAGTATTTCCGGTAGCAACCCTTGGTCGTTTATTGAAAACAGAAAAAAAAATAGAAGAAAAACTGCCCTTAGCCTGCCATTTGACACCATATCAGACCTTGAGGAGTCTGAGGAGTGCGCGTAAAAAACACTTCCATCATCATTGCCATATAAGAAAGTACTACCCAACCCACCCACCAAGAAAGTACCACCCGAACCCCCCCATCGAACTCGGTTAAGTGTTTCCTGAATGCGGCCATCATCACCAGGAGATCTCACTTCAAACTGCCGCCAAAGTATGCCAGGAAAGAAAGCTGATAAAGGAAATGGGTGAGCAAGGGAAGTGGGAGAGCCACTAAAGATGAAGAACCCTCACTTGAGATGTAATTTTCCGCGTGCTACTTTGCCATCGCTTTTGAAGTCAAAAGAGGAAAATTGGAAGCATGGTTTGTGCTTATACTTATCAGGCATCTCTATATGTATCCCCCATATTCCGTCCCATTTCGATAGAACCTTTCTAGCACCAGCGTCACATCAAATGTAATAAAAATATATTAGACTCGATTGGCAAGATGAGGTTCGTCTACATAGATAAAGGCATTCGATATCCGGTGCAGCAATGACAGCTACTCCTGAGCTCGTAGTCAGTGTCATCGAATTCAATTTGTTTAAAAGCCAACGTGGAGTCAGACGGTAATAAGACACACCCCAAGCTATCTAAATAAATAAAAATAATAAAAACAAGGGGGTTGCCCCATGCCTCATGCCTCATGCCTTATGGTTTGATGGAAAAAATGCTTTTACATCGATGTCTTGGGATGATGAGCATCAGGATGAGCATTACCATAGGGATGAGGATGCTGCGACACGGAACAGATCATATAACATGCTGAACATGCTTTTATGCGAATACGATATGGCATGTTGGATGCGAACTGAAAATCAACCCTGCGGCATATGACACGCACTAAAAATGAAACTGGGTGGTGGTGTTTGCTTGTTGGTTACCCCCGACTGGTTCCTTCTTCCCATGTGTGTGATGATTTTTAAGGAAATTTCCACATTTTATGACTGAAAAAAATGCCAAAACAACTGAACAACTGTCGTGTCATTGGAATTTTTCACGTTTATCAGTGGAAGCTTCATGACATCGACCTTGACAAGCGCACATGCCTTCATGTTGGCAATCATGAAATGAGAATTTTTATTTCGGAGATGCCATTGTAATCAGTCAGGAAGAAATATTCGCAAATATGACAGCAAGTGTTGTCACACCTGGATTCCACATATATGACACCAAACTGTCAAATGATTCTTTGTTCCTCACCAGTTGAACGAATATTTAGTTTTCTAAGGCAAACGTTCAAGTAGGGATGAGTGCAACTTGACATAGGATGTGCTGTATGAAGATATACTATCGACGCTTTAAAACTTTCAAACATAACTCAAATATAAGTAAGTACTAGCAGATGCCTTAAAATCCAAAGGATGTTAGATAGCAGAAACCTATAGCAACAATCTTGATGGCAGTCTTGCGAATGATTACTACTCCTCGACAGTCATCTGTGGAAAGGTGTGGTCAATTGATTTCTGCACCATTTGCAAAGACTCAAAACCGAGGCTAATCTATCTACATAAATGGAACTGATTCGTTGCTGAACTACTCGTACTAAAATACGACGAATACCAAGATTCGTGATGTATGGGAAGAAGTGCAGCTCAAATTCGAAGGAATTGGTTAGATTCGGAGTAGACCAAAACTACGTTCTGCAATTGAACTGAATGGCAGTGAGAGAAGGCTTCAAAATAGCCCTCAAACAGGCTTACACGGAAAGCTGTGTCTGGACCAAGGAAAGAGAAAAATTAATCAACACAAAGACTACCATTTTGGAAGTGTGCTCTCTCCTCTTTTATGTAACCTTGTCTTCAACATGCTGCTTACACAAAAAAAAAACAACACGTCTATCCAAAAATCACCAAAAGGATTGGGCATCACATTTCCTGGCTACGCAGGCGTGGCGCTAGCTCCAATTCGGCCTCACAAGGATGATTATCTTCACAAAAGAAATATAACGAAATGATTAAGTTTTCTTTGTGCTCTACTCGTGCAATAAAAGTTCCAAAATGGTCTCTACAACCTGAAGATACTAATTGAGTACACACAACGTTCGTTAGAGTAATTCTGGTGGATAAAACCACACGGGAGGACAACATAACCCTTTGATAATTCTGCCTTACTTGCTACCCATTGATATTTTCGCACGCACCTCATACTCATTTTTTACATTGAGTTTAGATCAGTAATACAAGCAACTAAATGTGAAGTATGCTAGTCTTCCTTCAATCAACCGACATTCAGCTTACTGAAATTGACTTTAGCCTGTAATTCAATGACCCGATTACACGAACAAGCAAATGAAAACAGCACAAAGTCATCCTCAAAAAGTCTTTCTCTATTTTGGCAAGAGACTCGGAAATAACAGAAAACCTGGATAAAAGAGAAGAAGAAGATCATTGCAGTCATAGGCTATTACTTGACCCTCTAGGAATATTGCAATATACTCGTACGTAGACTACCGGCCAGAGATCCCTCGAAATGTAATTATTTTATCCAAATAGCACAGAATAATATGCAAAGCTGAGTGGAATATCTAGGATCAGGTAGTAGGCAGCTTTATAGGTTTGAGGCGTTAGTATCATTCAAGTAATAACTGACATTTTCTCAAACGCCCTCTACGGCCAGTAATAAATAAATTGGTCTGGATATCAGTGAGATGTCTAGACTTTTGTGGAACTAATCATCCCCAAATGATCTAAAAAGGATCCCGATTCTCTCAAATATTATCTCTAGAAAGTGCATTGTAGGAACGACTGAAAATTGATAATAAATAATTTTTTCAGAAGTTGCAGTGTTGAAAATGAAGGGAATCTGTTGAGCATGTTTAGTATGGCCTTCACTGCGCTCAGTCATCCATCTCTTCTAGGCTGGCAATACACATTATTCGAATCAATATTTTGAGTGTGAATTTGATGACTGTTGGATTGTAGTTGTATAGTCTCAAGAAGTACTAGTACACTCGCAGTCAATGACTTTGCAAGATAGGACGAGACTCTCGAATTTTCTTTCAATTATTGAGGACTTGTTTTGTGACGTTTTATAACCGCCAAGTAATACATCTTATTGGCAGGCTGGGCTTAAGAAAGAAATTCATGATGCACAACACCATTGTAATCCCTGTAAGCAGTGAGTGTCACCTTCTTTTTTGACGTGCTTTCTTCGACGTTGGCTTATTGAAGTCTGGTTTGCTTGTAGTACTCATAAACTCACCCTTCGTCACCAGTAATGATGTGTTTGGTTGGTATCAACTCCTGAAAAAAAATGTTTTGCAATTTTCATGCTCTGATTTAAGTCCTTCATTATCAGAACTGAAGCAACTCATCATAAGCTCAGTTCATGGGCTAAAGTCAGCGAACGGAGCCAATCGAGATGTTGGTCTTTTTTGGTAACTCTCTGATGGTCAGTTGGTGGTCAATCAGTTACCGAAATATAATTGCCAAAAAAGTTCTGTACTCCACAGTTAAGCATTAAGTAAATGCTCACTCCACTCTCAAAGACGTAAGACAGAACCTAGAGTAAATCTTTGCTCCTCAACTTAATTAAGCAGAACGACGGCATACGTTTTCAAATTTATTTCGATGTTCAAAAATGACTGATGAATGCCTCAGATAAATAACGACACAGTCCCTACATTTCCGTTTCTCCATCACCAGCTGACATATGTTTTTTTCTCAATAAAATGCCTACTATTCGCACAACTCAATTTAATCAAAGTGATTCGTCTACTTTCTGTGAATGGAATAAGTTTCTCCCTAATTCCATTAGAAGTTTCACGCAAAACGAATGTAAACCAGCAACAACAAAACAAAACTACAACGCTCATAACCCTTTTCAGAAAAAAAAATGAAAAAAAATCCAACTCAAACGCAAAGTGCTTTTTCGATGCCATTTTGGGCGGCATCCAACCCCCAAAGGACACCTTAGCATAACAAATTTCCTTTTTTTTCTCCCGCTTAAAACGTGCTCCCCAAAAATCAATTTCGCCTACAATTTTTCATTTTCATTTCACTAGCAGGTCGAGCAGAGTAGAACTCTTTTGGAAACCTGCAAACCTGCAAACCTATAAAAGCCCAAAATACGAGTACATCATTCCGCATTCTGTAACTCGTTTCTTTTTCTTTTCTATATTTCAACTGGCACCCCTCCTACTAAACAGTGTTGTAACTCACAACCCTTTTACGAAAGAGGGTGGAACTCCATCAGTGTAGACCGACACTTTTCTTCTTCATCTTCTTGGAAAATAAAATTGAAAAACGTTGACTCAGGTATGGTTCTCCCTTCGCTTCGGAACGAGCATTCTATGAGTTCTCAAACATATCTATCACTCTACAACTACAATGAGTAGGCGTTAGAAATAAAAAAAATATATATATATGGGGTTTTCCAATAACCAAAACACAACAGCTGTTTCGGCATAAAGTCATATATGACTCACTAATTAAATCCTAAACAGGCTACAGTCAGGGGAAGGGCGACTTTTCAACACAAAAAGGGTGGAAATTGGAGGCGAATGGATTTTGAACTGTAAAACCAAAACCCAAAAACCAAATTTCGATTTCCACTTGAATCAGTTGGCTTGATTAGATAGATAAGCACGTTCGTGATGTACAGATACAATCCGAGCGCTTTTACATTTGAAAATCCATAAATAACTTGCCGCACGCGAACGCACACGGTGCGCTTTTTTTTCAAAACAAAAAAATTAATGTTTACGATGGCCGCTATCAGAAGATCCACCACCAGATGCTTATTGTATGCGCACTACAGATACTACAAATACTATTTGTATCTGTTTAGAGTTGAGATGGATGCTACTAAAATGCCAGACGCCACTACGAGCTGTCCAAATCATGTTTCCCAAAATATACTCCCGTAATTAGAAACACATACACGCACGCACAAGACATGAAACGAAATAATAGTGTTCCTCCTAATCAATGAGCAACACCCAACAAACAACATTCGGGTTGCATCTGTAACTATGAAACGACGTATCTACTATCTCCACATGCACTGTGCACTACTGTTTGGCTTATTGAGCTTTTCGATTTAATTAACCCATTTCTTTGGATTAATCAACAAACCACATACGCGGATGTGAGTACCCGAACACACACGTAATAACTTTTGATTAAGTAACGACGGGAAGATAAATTAAAGGCCTAAGGAGGGTATCCCGCGCCGGGCGCTTGTATGTTTTTTTTCAGTTTTCAACACGATCACGATGTTTTTGAATATTAATCGAAGAAAGGCGTTTAGGCACGCTGCGTTTGCCACACTCTAAAGACGAAGGATCGCGATAAACTGAATGATCTTTTCAAGTTTTTTTTCGGGAAAATTCAAGAGGGCAGACCGTTGGAAAATCATTCTCTCCGTTTCTTTCGTGTGTGTGTGTGTGTGTGTGTAAATTGGGGAGCTCGCTCTCAGCACTCGTACAATAGGAAGATCGGGAGAAGTTGAGTCATAATGAGGGGCGAACACAAGCATTTGCATTTGCATTTTCACTCAAGAGTTTTCCAAGGGGTTTTTGTATGCGTAAAAGGTGTTTTGAACGATGTAGGGCAGGAAAACTACTTCATACTGAAGAATGGATGCAAACTTGTTCGACAGTCAATTGGCTTGCTTAAGTGTCTTGACCCTTGGCAATTGAGAAGAAGAAAAAACTTGTAACTTCCATAATTGATAATTTTTCGATTGATTTAGATATTGGATGGTGCTAGAGATTTACGTGGGAGCGAAATATTTATTAGTTTAAAGGGATTTAAGAAGAAGTTTAACCATCAACATCCTACACACGAATATTTTTTTGTTGTTGATCTCCACACACTCTGGAATCAAAATCACCATACCAAATTGGGTTATTGCCAGATACTTTTAGATCTGCGTACCCGAGATCATTTTGTAAAAAAATTTGCAAAGTGTGTATGTCTACTTATGTACATAAATTTACAACGTAATTGAAGACGGGTAAGCTCCTTGACAAAACATCAGAGAGAAAACCCTTTCGTAGGATTTCGTGTTCACTTTTAAATTCTTGCAATTGCCTCATGTAAAGATTTTGGTGAAAGAGAAAAATGATTTTCAATTTTTCCATGTATTGCCTGGGAATCGAACTCGGACATCATGTAAAGTAGCCCAGGAAGTTAAATATCTATTAAAGAAAGTCAATATCATAGGTAACATGCGCATTTGGAAAAGGGCCACAAACAGTTTGATATGCAAAAGAGGACACAACTTTCTGAGGATTAAACTAGCTAGAGGATCTAGTGAAGTGAAGTTGGTCTATCTCAAAATTCTGCAACAACAAAGGCAAAATTAGAGTGAAAAAAACGCTGCTAACAACAAAATATGATGTATGCTGTAGGTAAATACGTACCAAAAAGTCGTATCTAAAATCAGGTTTTTCACGGACTGCGTTCTGAACCATTTAAGGCAACTGAAGATGACCGGCTTGAAAGCATACACCAGCTCATCTGTAAGGTAAGTTCAGAGGAAAGATAACAACATTGTTTGTTCGATTCACAAAACAGATCACCCATAAGATGTTTTCTGCTTATTATGTCAGCGTCGTAAGTCATGTAAATCCCTCAATCGATCAAATACTCATGCTACAACAAACTTTGGAAAAGATCCGGGAATTCGGATCGGGAACTAGAAAGAGCTATACAGAATTACTCTTGCCAGTCGCTGTTTCTTTGGCCTTAGAGGCCAATTAAGTAACAGTGATAGAGCTCTCTATCATTCGGCTAAGCTGTGTTAATACACGACCGTTATCAACTTGCTCTGTGGCTCAGAACTTTGGACCTTGCTGAAAGCAGCAGAAAAGCACATGGCCATTCCGAGAGAAGGATACTGCCTGTGATTTTCATTTCAATTTGTTTTCATGGGGAATTGTGGAGCAGATACGGACTGTACGGGCTGTGAAACAAATTTGGTTTGGCCGGACGTCTACAGATCCAAGTTTTGAGCAGCCTGGGCCATAGACACCGAAACTCTGGGCCAAAGAAACCTGAGCGACGGCGCAGCAAAGGACGAAATCTCTTTAAGATGGTGCACGTAAATAGAAGGGAACCCCAACCAACTTGGAGTTGGCAGCTTGAGTGATATCGTGTTACCTGCAGGGGTTTATTAAGGCGTGGGTTTGCCCTGATTTGTAGATTATTTATAAACAAGATGACCTCTGTAAAATAGCAGGCTTACAGTATGATTCATGCAAAGCAAATCCATTCTGGTAACTTAAAAATTGATAAAGATTAAGATAAGACCGGTAGAGCTGAATGAAGAGTAAACCTTTAAAACTTTAAATCAACCACCTTAAGATCAATGGCTTCAAACAAGACGTTGATCTTGTTTTATTGTATAACAGTCCAAAAAAGGACTATTCATTCAATATGAAAAATACACAGCATTTGCGACAGCGTTTTTAGATGATGACACAGTCTATCACTTGAACTGTTTAAGGCTTTGGTATGCGATTGCGTTGTTTACCCACAAAAAAACAATGACTCGCAAGAGTTATCTATTGGTGGATCCGATAGCTGGTATCGTTGTCAAAATATAAGTAAATAACAAAAGGTGGACAAAATATTTCAAAGTTACATCTTTCAAACAGTCACTGTGCCTTATCCCGATTAGGCCTACATCGTATGCATGTTGACGTACCTGGGTAAGTGAACCTCCATTGGCGTAGTTCCTGATTTCTCATTTCCTGATGAATATCCATTAGAATTTACAAATACAATACGTTAAAGCCGGAAGACTTTGTGGCGAAATCTTCACCTACAAGACCAAGAGGGTCATTGAGCTCTGTTGGCTTTACTGATTTCCTATTGGCAACATTATTAACATTTCAAATTGCACTAAAAACGAGTATCTGGGTGGTTCTCTTACATACAGCTTAAAATAGATATTTGAATGACACACTTTAAGTTGCAAAATATTGCTGTGGTAACCCACTTTTCGCCTGATCCAGATTCGCTATTCTCATTCAAACGAATGGAAATGACCACTTCACCTAAGATCTTTGATTATTCTAGTTTTCCTATCCTTTTGTGTACCAACGAAATATTAAAAAAAAAAAAAAGAAAGCCAAATCGATTATTAAAGCTGAAAAACTCTTCTCCTTTTATAAGGACTTCATTTGCATCACAGAGGGAAACCCATCTTGACCTGGTTCAAGATTATACCCCAGCACAGCCACTAAATCTGTTCCATTTACGGATGGATAAAGTCCCACCAGCACTTCAAAGAAGGCCTCTGAATTGGCCTGCTAACATTTTTGCATAGAACTTATAAAAAAAAAAGAGCAAACAAAATAATCGTATGCACCATCCAAGTGATGTAGTACCCTAGCCCAACATCTGCCAGGAGTAGATGGATTTTGGAGAAAGAAGAAAAAAAGGCGACGTCCACCCCCTTTTCAGCACACCATGAAAGGATTTCAGATCCGCTTAAGTTGGAAAAATATTTGCACTCAGATGAATCTCATTCGATAAATATTGTTCTATGCACGCCATCAAACGTTCGACAGGACATGCAGAACGCATCCATATCGCTTGACTTTGAGTTGGTGCAAAAAACAAAATGTACCACCACATGCTCCTTCAGAAAACTTCACAATGTTGCTGCTGCTGCACTCACTACTCATATACGTATGTAAGTGCTAAAGAAAGAAAGGCGAGCTTGGATTTTCTTTTTTTTTTAATTTCATTCATGACTGAACAGAAGGCATCTAGATTCTTGGCACTCTGAGGCAGGGTAATGTGGGATTCAGAGTCGTCACAGTGATAGAGCTTAGAGGTTTGGGGATAAAATGGGAACTCGTACCATTCAAGTATAGTGGACAGCAAATATAGAAGAACAGTTTACGCCAGGATGTGTGGTGCCCACTCATGGTTATGGGTGTTTACTTCAAAAAAAAAAAAAAAAAAAGGATAAAATCGGGAATGTGATGCATATGGAGCACAGCACATACTGACACGTCCTTTAAACGTCTCCACCATCTTCACTCCATAACAGCAAAAGTCGTAAGAGATCCTGTCAGATATGGAAGTGGAAGTTATTTCTGAAGCAAAGGATTTTCTCTTTTAGAATGTGCGATGCATTTGAATAGGGGCAAACTAAACACTTATCAGCATCTACTTACGTGTGTCGGAGCTTAAGGGAGAAATTCATTTTTAGTGGCGATTATCTGGGGTTTTCATTTTTACGGTTCATGTGATGGTGCCTACGGGTCATATGATGTTAACTAATGGTGAAGTTTGACTGCTGGGGCGTGTTTGATGAAATTTTTGATAGCAAATCTTTCTTTTCTTTATTCTTTTACTTTGACATTGCGAAGGTGTGAATATTACTCGTATGTTACTGCGGGATAAATCTTCTTCTTTCTCGTTATCAAATTCAATGACCTAACTATATGAGTGTGCTTTGATAGTTGGACTTGAACAACACTTAGGTTCCTCCAAGAACTACACTTACAATCGGCAGAAAATTCACTTAAAATTTCAGTTCACGGATTTTGTGTTCCTCTACATAAATTTTGGAATCTTTCGATGAATCAAAAGTGAATAAAAAATCTACTGAGCTGCGACCAAAATTTGAAGCCTTATCCGAGCATTAGTCGAACGATGGAGGTCATGTCATTTATGTCTGACAAATGTTAATGTTGAGCTATACTTCTAATTTTTCCTTAAGATGCCAATTAGAGGCTGACAGCCTGCTTGAAATGAAATAACGATTATTGGAAATATTCCTGAGGCCTACTTGCGACTTGGAAAATGGAGCTATTTGTGCTCATAAAAGACCCAAGTGTCACTGATTCCCGCAACTAAGGACAGAGACAGTCCCAAGTTAAGTATAGTCTCCCTCGACGCTGCATTCTAAAACGGTGTTGTAGCCTCGCATGAATATTTAATCACATTCCTTACCTGATTAAGATCCCTGATGAAGTCGGTTTTGATTACAGGAAAAGTCAACTTCGTATTATGGCATCAACAGAAAATTTGTGTAATTGCATCCCATGAAACAAATATCAAAGAGAGAAGATTCCTCGTTAAGTTAAGTGATTATTACACCAATCAATCGGCGCTTGGTATAGAATTGTTCTTTTAACAGCCGTTTAAGTTCAGAGGACCCTCCTGAATTACAATGCCCATGTCATATCAAAATCACCTCCACCCACAGAAAACCGACGGTGAATTGAGAGTTTCTGACGAGAGATCTTCGGTTGGAGGTGCGAAGAACTGAACCTTTTAGCTACAGGTGAAATAAGCCAGTCAACTTTCTTCTTCTCGTGAGAAGAAAATCCTCACATTTGAGACGTCCGACCGAGGCCCCAATCGATTGATTCAGGCATATTACTCGTACTTTAATTGCTGCCTGCGTCCTTTCTAGGTGAAGGCCAACTTACAGTGCAGCTTTATAAACTAAATATGATACAGCTTAGGTATTAGAACTATGCAGAGTGCCAAGGGTCAATAAATACCAATGCTCCATCAAAATATCGTGTAAGAATCCCTATATAAATTGAGTTGAGTTTTTAGGCGAAACCCGAATACTCAAAATAGCCAAAAGTTATATAGCTAAAAGCTATAAGCCCCAGCGAAAGGAGGATTCCATTTAACAAAACTATTGCTTAGGCTGGGACAACTTTGAGGTGACAAGGAAACAAACTTGATAGATCTGCAAAGTAAAACTCGAGCAGGGAGACAGGACAGGAAAAGATCAGCGTCCTAATCTAAAAAAAAATGAAAAGTCCACGATAGGAAGCTAGAAAAAACGTTCCAAGTTATACACATTAGTAGCGTGAGCCGGTTTTTAGCTGACTTTAAGCCCGCAACACCGGCTATCCGTGGTTTTAATGTGTGGTGATCCACTGAAATCTGATCCCAAAATCTTGGTAGGAAGTGCCTATAACTTTTACCACTTAATCAGACAAGGTATTCTCCACGTAGATAAGACGAATGCCTTTCGTGATTGGGAAGATGGATCAATAGATACAATACTCCACAGCTAATATGACTTATACAAGGTGGCGCAAAAGTTGTCATTAGCTGTATTTTTTTTATGAGTGAGAAACTTTGTCTTAAATTTGTTTGCACTAAACCGAGGAAATGATATCGGCTAAGTGGCCGCCACCAGAAATGATGACCATTCTGGCCCGATTCATGACATTTTCCATCATTCTTGCCAGAAATTCTGGCAATATGTCCTCGCATTCTCGACGCATATTCTCTTTGAAAGCTTCAAGAGACTGAGGCTTGTTGACATAGACTCGTGACATTACTCATGTAATGGCTCTTCGCGGGTTATACGCGAATTTTCGGAGTCCCAGGAGCGATAATTTTGCTTATTCACATATTCACAGAGATAGAAATGGACTTCATCGCTTATGATGATTTTCGATGAAAAGTTGTCTCCCTCGTGTTCGAGCGTAGAATAGTATAAGCATAGATCGCACGCTCTTGGCGATCAACAGCTAAAAGCAGATACACTGTCTCCACTGTGTAAGGGAACATCTTACAGTCGCTCACCAAAAATTCTCTGTATAGATCGCCGATTGATGCCAAATTGCGTGGCACGTCGTCTGGTCGATACTCCGGGGTCCTCCGCGACATCTTCAACCACAGCTGCGATATTCTCAACAGAACGGCTGCTGCGGGGCCGGCCATACCTGCCACCATCTCGTGTTGTTCCAAACTCCAAACTAGGCCAGCGGCTTAACGTTGCAGTGTTCGTCCAGTTGATGTCGGAAGACCGGAAAACAGGCGCCAAAATTCACGGCCCGCCAACACTGCCGACGAATTATCTCGCAAAAAAAAATCGTTAAAATTGTTCCTCGTTCCTTAGGAGTATATCGATTCATATCTTGTATAATATCAAAGTAGAAATGACAGTTGCCGCCACTTGCAAAAATTATAGCATCTTCCGAAAGGGTAATGACTTTGCGCCACCTAGTCTAAAAGATCACTCGACTTCCCGCTATGCTCCAATTTCGAAGAAATCATTTAAATTGAAAGTACAGACGTAATTTTGTAGATGAGGTCAGTTGAACACAACAGAGATAACCACGATTCTATTCATATCGCATCAAATCGATAACGATATATACAGAGAGCCAGGGTTCAATAAGAAGACACTTCACATCTGTGCCCCACCAATCAAGGAAACTAAACTGGGACTATTCAGTGGGCTATTTGCTGTTCTCAACGAGTAATGACATCGTATTGATCTATCTACCAAGCTGTTCATCGCTCGAAATAAAAAGTCACTGTCGTCAACTGACAAAAGAGTGTTTCTTCTTTAAACTAGAAATGACGTCGAAGCAAGCCAAGGTGCTTCTTCAAATCCCTACTTCTGCTGGTTCTTCCGCCCCGGACTTTGGCAAAGCTGACCCGGAATTCTTTAAGAAAAAGGACAATTCATTGCATGCTTGGATCTGCGTGCGACGGGAGCACATAATTTAGAAATCACAGCCCGAACTCTGTTTTGAAACTTCATATAGAAATGCACTGAAAAATGTAGGATCCTCATAAATAGTTCTCACCAAACAGGAAACGGTTTCAAAATATCCTTGAAGCTTACCTGAAACAAAAAGAGATTATAGAATTAGAAAAAAAACTTCAAAGGAAAAATTGATTTAAAAATGAGTTTAGCAAAAGAGGATCAAAATCTGCCTAATGTAACTAGTAATTCACTACAAGGATTCGCCATCCTAATGTTTTTGACATTGGTAAAGTCCCCTTTCAACATCTAAGACAACAAAGAGGAAACAATTCCAAGTTGGTCCTATTTCAGTACGATTGATCCAATGAAAGACCATCTTGCCACTAGTCCAATACATTCCTCAACGAGATTCAAGAATGTCATCACACCGAATGCCGCAAGTAACAAAGGCTACTGTGCTCATTGTTGACATTGCCTTCCAATACCAATGAGCAGTGCATCTCCCATTAATCACTCAATGTATAGACCTCCTGAATCGCCAACTTTCCTATCAATTTACTCCTCTTTCCAATAGAACGAAAGTGTCAATCTTTTAAGGCCATCAACTGCACAAAGTGCCCCCCACTTACTTTGAAGCACCACTTCTTCTTCGTTGATGAAAGGGAAAAATGGAAAATAGGAAAAATCTGAAAAACCTCACCCTTACCCAGCGTTAAGTGTGCATCGTCTTCTATAATGCATCAATGCGCCATGTCAAAGTTGTTTTGCATTGGTTGGCGTGCGTATTTTTAGATATTTCCCTCGTCAGTGGCAGGGAAAACTGCCAACGATGCGTTACGCACTAAGTCAACCAGTATCCGCGGATAAGCAGTGAAGAAAACCACGCATCCAAACTGTGACACGACAAGTGTGCCAAACATGAGTTTCTCCTCGACATCAACCCATCCATGCAGCATGAGTTTACTAAGAAACAAACAACATCGGACTGAGGATCGGGATTGGAATCGGGATCGGAATAGATTGTAGCTAATACAAATGCACCTAGTCGTAGTTTTCCAGGGTTAGGGACAAATAGAACGCGATCCAATTATGTTCGTACGTGTGCATTATCGTTGAAGGTGTCTACGTCTGGCAGCAGTACTAGTATACAGAAATGGAGTTCTTTGAACTCCAACTCACGTATTAGACGATAATGAGCTAGGGCCCACCGACTCTAAACGATTCCAATCGACTCCAGCCGACTACAGGCCAACAATCAAGAGCAGGAAGACTTGAACAAGTTGTCAAAATATACACAAATGCAAGGGCAATGCAACCGTCTTTCCTACGGATGGTGCTTTTTATGGATGCGGATGTACGAGTACGAGTACATGTACGAGTACGAGTAGTGTTGGATGCGGTACTGGACTAGTGTTTGCTGCACTGATTACTACTCCAACCAATGCCACTGCCACTGGCAATAGTACGGATGCAACTGGCAGAGAAGAAATTTATTTTTATCGAGCACTGTACAGTTGTTGAGGCAAATCGCGCGCACTATCATACAGGGTTGATGGTTCAAAAAACGATCTCTGGTAATTAATTGCGCTTCGTTAAAAGTATTTTCACCTACACCCAGACTCACATACTCACGCTCATACATCTCCCCTACATACATAAGTATATATACGCAGATACAAGATTTTTTTTTATATGAAATTTAATTAACTAATTTGTGGAGTGCGTCGCGCAGTAATGCCAGAGGTGCTGAGCAGTAAAATTAACCAAATGAAACGACGAGGTGTTGAGGGATAACGATAATGTTTCCTTCTGTATCTCTGTTAGCCTGACGAGTTGACGAGCTGACGAGCCTAGTCCGTACCATGTGCCTGTAATGGGTGATTTGAGAGAGGTTATGGTTGAGTTGCCGTACTCTTTCCGTTCAGATGGTCGTCCTGGGGTTCATCATCATCATCGTCGTCATCATCCGTGGCGTAATGAAACGTTATGACGACAGTCAAATTGCTGTGACTCAATAATTATGCGCGCGTAAATGAAATCAGCGCGCTAATTAAGTTGTTAATTTTATTTTCAGTCGGTAAGTTCGGATAATTACATTACCAGGGATTATCACTGGACATTTGATGCTATAGGTTCGGTGGTCATGGTAGAGAAAATCGTTAAAATGTTCGCTTTCTGCTAGGCCGTGATAAGTCGAATGTATCCGAGAGTAGTGGTACGTTACGAGGCACTTAGGGAGTCGGTTTTGGATTAATTTTATTCTTCTTTGGAGGAGGAATGATGACAATTGACGACTTTATTGGTCACAATCTGTCTCCAGCAAGTCCCATCTTTCGGTATGGTGACTGTGCTGAAAATTGGTAAAAAAAAAAGGAATTCTTCGCTTACTCGTAGAATTCTTCTACCAAAAGTTACCCGTTAACATGGATGTAATAATCGTAGAGTACATGAAATGCAATGTTCACTGACAATGGACCTTCCCAAATCTGGGGTCGTTCTCTTCATGAAGGTAGGAAACCGACAGTCGTCGGCATTACCATTCCGTTCTTCAAACAAAGTCAGGTTCTATCCCAAATAGCAAACTTTTTTTACACAACACAACACAAAGTCAGATTCTATTCCAAATAGCAAACTTCTTTTTACTGGCTTTTCGGCAGTGTGACCGAGCTTTCGGCAAGACATTTGTCTAGTCCAGCCACTGAAGAAGATTCTCTGAACCCATGACTGCTTCAATAAAAACAGTTACAGTCTTTGTGTCGGTTGTTCTATGGAGAAAGCTTACGTAAGTGAGTCCTTACTGCTGCTGGTTTATCTCCAGCCGGCTCGATCCCTAGCTAGCTGCCTCCAGTTTCGCACGCTAAGTTGGCTGGTGGACCTCAGCCACTTGCGTGCGCCACCTGAGTCTCGGCCTTCCTCTACTGCGCTGTCCCTCGGGATCGGATTCGAGGACTTTTTGAACCGGAGCATTTCGGAGAGTCCGT
This sequence comes from Volucella inflata, assembly GCA_928272305.1. Lineage (NCBI taxonomy): Eukaryota > Metazoa > Arthropoda > Insecta > Diptera > Syrphidae > Volucella > Volucella inflata. Next base: position 3,599,202 of record OV743717.1, on the reverse strand, counting down.
ACGCTCTACATGACCCAGCCATCTCAGTCTTTGGATCTTCACTATTCTGGTTAGGTCGATGTCGCTGCACAGTCCTATAGATGCTTTCATATGCGGCCTTAAAATCGCTGGATAGGTGGTGTGTAACGATCTGAAGCTCATGGGTCTTCTCCAAGATCTGCCGTAGTGTGAATATTTGGTCGATGGTGGACTTTCCTGTCCTGAATCCACACTGATATGGACCTATCAAGTTGTTGACGAACGGCTTCAGACGTTCACACAATACGGCAGAGCTTGTATGCAATGTTAACGAGACTGATGCCTCTGTAGTTGGCGCAGTTCAGAGGGTCTCCTTTCTTGAGAATCGGACAAACAATGCTGAGGTTCCATTCATCGGGCATACTTTCGTCCGACCATATTTTACAGATGAGTTGGTGTATGCTTCTTACCAAGTCAACGCCCGCCGCTTTGAAGGGCTTGGCAGTCAGGCCGTCCGCTCCAGCAGCTTTGTTGGACTTAAGCTTCGATTTCATCCAGGTCGGGTGGATGGAATTGTTGGTCATCATCGTCCAGGTTGAAAGGTTTATTCTGACTGACAGCGGAATTTGGTTCGTCATCACAGTTATACAGTCGATTCACCGTTATACAGGCAATTCTACTACGATGTTCCCTTGTTCATCTCTACAGGCTTTGTTCGGTATTTGTTTCCGTGGCATGTTATTTTCACCTTTTGGTGAAACATCCGAACCTCATTCCTGGAGTAGCATCTCTCGATTTCCTCTATCGCGCTTCTCATGCTCTTTCTTCTTCCTCCTCAGAAGCCGGTTTTCGTCTCTCCTCTTCCGCTCATAGAGCTCGCTCTGGTCTTCCTTGCTTAACTGCATGTGCTTGCCGGCATTCATCATCGAACCAGGGGTTTCGTTATGGTGAACGAATGAAACCCAGCACATCAGAAGCGGCATCTCTGATGGCGTTTTGGCAGTGTTTCCAATGGTCTTCGATGCTTGATGCTGGCGGCACTGGACCTCTTAAGAGATTAAGAGACACTCGATCGGAAAAGGACTTGGCGATCTCTTGCGATTGTAGCTGTCTGACGTCGAATTTTCTCACAGCATTAGTTTGTCTTGGCGTAGTTTGGGATATCCGCAACCGTACCTTGGCTACAACAAGGTAATGGTCCGAGTCGATGTTGGCTCCTCGGAACGTACGGACATCCATAATACTGGAGAAGTGTCTTGCGTCGATCGCAATGTGATCAATCTGGTTGACTGTCGATTGATCAGGAGTTCTCCAAGTCCTCTTGTGTATGTCGATATGTGGGAACCGCGTGCTAACTACGACAATGTTTCGGCCCGCCGCAAAGTCGATTAGCCTGAATCCGTTATCGGAGGTGGTGTTGTGCAGGCTATATTTTCCGATTGTTCCACCAAAGATACCCTCTCTTCCTAGCTTTGCATTAAAATCACCGAGGACAATTTTAATGTCATATCTAGGGCATTGCTCGTAGGTCTTGTTAAGGAGTTCATAGAAGGCATCCTTGGTGTCGTCATCTTTCTCTTCTGTGGGAGCATGCGCGCATATAAGGCTTATGTTGGCGAATTTAGCCTTGATGCGGATTGCTACGAGGCGCTCGCTCAACTGCCGGAAGCTCAGAACTTCTTGACTTAGTCTGCCTCCGACAACAAATCCGCATCCAAATAAGCGCTGCTTTTGGCGTCGATAGCAATCGCCGTAGTAGTAGATGTCGAACTTCCACTCCATACTAAGAAAACTTGCGCCTGTCCTTAAAGGAAAGACACACGTTATCGTGATAGCAATGAACTTTTCATACAGAAGGAGGAGCAAAGACAAGCTACTACTGAGGCCTTATTACGCGCTCTCATCACGTTCAAGCTTAGTCGATGCAAGGCTTCTGTGAAAGTAGAATTCATTGCTTGTAATAGGTAAACATTCGACGGCGGAAAAAACAGAAAAAGAGATAGGTGCATGACCAAAAAAAACATTTAGACAAAACACTATGCTTTCATTTATCACCTAAATCCTCCACCTCCTGCGATGGCTCCTATGAAAGCCGAACATACGGCAATGCTCATGTGATCGCATAAGGCCGCAGGTATAAAAGGCTGACAAATTTTAGTCAAAGGAACACAAAAGGAGTTGAACGAAGTTAATACGAAGTCTCAAGAGAAAGAAAAAATTTGAATTTGTGATGGAAAAAGCTAGTCAAAAGCATTTCGAAAGAAATGTTTCCTAGAGTTACGCAGATTTCGTTTAACAGAGATTGCTTCGATGATTTTTATTCCGTGGAGCATCCTATGAAGTATCGATTTTAAATTCATTCATCTCCTCCACCACATAGAATAAAATGAAGACTTGTTCGACAAATCAATCGGGCCAGGAGTTCCACTGATATTGGTCAATTTATGTGCGTCAAAAGCATCAAAAGGCTTTGTAACAATTTGTGTAAGGAAGGAAATCAAATTCATGCTTTCACTTTAATTTCTAGATTGATTGGTTAGATTGATTAATAGTAAAAAAGCAACCGTTCAATAGTCGGAGTTCATCGTTCATCCTTTCCCAGATCTTATACACACCAGCATATTTGCCATCAAATATTCAGATATCTCTGTGCTATTTTCCGAATCGACAACTTGATTAATTTTATGAAACTTATTTTCAAAAAGTTTACAGAAATCAAATCTAAATTTATCCTTCTTCTTCAGAAACGTATCATTGCCTAGTCAGTCCAGATTTATCTTCTCAATTTAAGTAAAAGTCCTCTGCCATCGAAACTTTTAAGCACAACTGCTTCATTATGCAAACAAAAAGTCGTAAGCCTAGCCGACACAAGCTTTAAAAACTAACTGACGCATACAAATTGCCAGAGCATTTTTTTTTTGTATTTCTACTTACATACCAAACCTATGCAAAAGTATTCAAGTATCTATTACTCACTCTACTAAACTCGAGGATTTGCATTTTAAACTGCAGATTAACATTTGAAAATTTATACTCTACCATTAGTCATAAACTCTGGGTAGAGGAGTTTTGGTGGTTCATTCCACCTCTTAGTCGAAGGATTACGACAACACAAGGGCACAACCCTTCGGCTCAAGTGACAACAACTCCAAACGAGATGAAAACCGAAATATACAATTCAAAAGATTCACTCATTTGACGTGGTGGTTTGACGGAAAATGGTACTCGTACCATTTACGCTAACAACGCCATCAACCCTTATTAGCCCCTTTTAGACGGAATTACTATGGAAGTCGTCTTATGTTTTCTTAAGAGTTGTGTGTACTACTTACACTCGTATCGGATGGATGTAGTGTTTTATGTCTCCTTCCATTAGAAAGTTTTAATTGATATCCTTACATCAAACTTATTACTCGATAGTAGGTACCAGTTTCAGTACAACTACTCGTAACTCCATCCCCTGCACAATGTCTTCCATAAAGCGTTGCAAATCCAATTATCAGCAGCAACCACTCCAAGTAGTATGTCGAAGGAATAACTGGTACTGGTACTGTTACTGTTACTAATGTCAAATGGTTTTGGTCTTAAGAAAACTTTGTCCTGCTGAATTGTCCAAGACACAGTACTCGTATACCATGGTACTCAAGTCAGACTCGTTGTTACTCGCACCATAATGTGTCACATTGATTCATATTTTAGCCTGCCTCTCCTCCGAATGCTCAATGTTTTTTTGTTTACATTTATGAGAATGTTTTTGGGCCCAGAAGGAGTTGAATGAATTTTACATAATTTTTGAGATTAACAATTGCAACATGGACTTGTTTGGATGTGAACTTAATGTTTGCCATTGAAAGAGTCAATTAGGAAAATGTGTTGCCTTGTGGATGTTGTTGTTTGTTCAATTCGATGGCAAGGATGTGATATGGTTCTTAGTGGTTTAGTTTGCAGTTGTTTAAACTTTACTTGCTCATAATAGAAGGGATAAACGGGTTATTTTTGGGCCATGTCTGATGGATCAAATGACACATGTTACAGTAGATCGACAGAACGAGTCAAGATAGGAAAATTAAACTCTGACTAATATATGAACAGTACATGTTATGTGTGCGTTTCTTCATTAAAGCTTATCCTGGTGGGGTGCTGTCCGCGGGTTTGGCGACTTCTAATTCGGTATTGACACAGTGCCAATTTAGTATCTATCCTTCTGTGGTTTAGTTATGTATCTCTTCGAAACAATACTTCCTGCTTCAATCTTAAGAATCGCAAGTATCCCAGTGTACATCGTTGTTAACTTTGTCCAGTATATTCGAAGACTCCACTTCCACAGCGAAATCTGCCTTAGATTCTTGTGTGTCAGCTTTGTTCTTGTATATCCGCTGTATGTAAAGATAATTGGTCTCGCCGATTGCGGAGCGAAGTCGTATGTGAGTCATGTGTTGCTGTCATTGTTAACAGAGTCATTTAGGTTCTTTTCGCAGTTCTACTCTGAAATCTGGTTGCGTTTTTAAGGCTTCTAGGTGAATCATGATTTTCCACCCTAAGCATGATTGTTTCTAGTTTGTATTACAGAGTAGATTGAAATAGTCTTCCTCGTAGATTTCTTTTAAACCACATTGATTCGGCGATCCCAGTCATATCCACCTTATGCCGCCGAAGATATTTGGATTTTTAAGCAACCTCTTTGGCATAGACCTGGAGATTCTACATAAAAATTTATCCAATTCCGTTAGATAAGATTAGATAAGATTGTTGTGGGAGATGGTATAGTGAATCTCAAATCACTGTGGCCACAGATAGGTCACAGTTGTGTTGATTAAACCATTGCAGTCACATAGTACGTGTTCTGATGTTTCCACGTCCTCGTTGCACTGCCTGCATGCATTGTATTGTGGAATGCCCATGGTCATCCGGTTTTTTTTCACCCTGTGATCAGTCGAATCTGACTTCTGCTTAATTGTTGTCGTTGTTTCATTTTTTTTTTTTTTTTGGAACTGGTTGGCATACAATTTGTGGCTCCTTTGTTTTTCTCCAGAAATATAGCATCGTGATGTCAATTCATAGCCAACAGAATCGTCTTGGCATCATGAATTGAGATGCGCATCCTTTTCTGGCTAGTTCGTTTGGTTTTTTACGTTGACATCACTTCCGCCAGGCAATCGCAAAAGCAAAAACATCTTTGTATTCTCTCGTCGTGCCGAGTCCTTATTTTTATGTGCAAAAATGAAAAGGCGAAAAAACAGTGAATCAAAAGATTAGGCCTTGGTCTGCATCGGACTGTCATTCCCGGTGTTGATAGTGAATCTACAATGCAAGCCGTATGCCACTCTGCCTTTTCTAGTAGAAAAAGTGAAAGTTAAAAGCAGAATTTACATTGAAATTTTCAAGCTCATTAACACATCCAATTGAATAGGTTTCAGATGCAAAAACGATTGAACTGGCAATTGCAACTGATACAGTAGATGAAATCTACGCCTAAGGCATGAGAACATTGCCAATAAGGATCTAACGAAATCAGCGCAATCACTTACGTGGCATCTACGGCTTCCTGATCACATGTAATGAGCGAAAATTTCAGATAGATAGAGCACACACAAGATGAAGTACATTCACATTTCAATCAGTAAATGCAAAGCCGATCATGCAGCCCACATATTCAGTTGGTGTGCTCCATAGAGTGCGAGCATGGGAGAGATCCAGCAGATATTAAATCCTATTACACATGGACAATGAGAAAGTACGAAATACAATACATTGGCGAGGCATTTTTTGAAGCCCTTGCAAGGCTTGTACTCATCATACTTCAAAAAAACGCCACGAATAAATACAGCACCGTAGTCGATTTGACCTTCCCGAGCGAGAACATAGTGAGACAAGCAAAATGACAAGGATAGGTAAAATAACCATCGATTACTAGAAGTAGCATGTAAACACGCTTATAGATCCGTATGCATCCTAAATGCTGGAGGAAAAGAGCTTTAAACGAGACAGTAGTTTCTTCAAAAACCGGAGCATAATTGCCGATTCTTAAGCAAATAGAATCCTCTTCTACGACACAGTTGTTGAATACAAAAAAAGTAAGAGAAGTTCCACAAGGGTAGATGCTAGGTCCAGTAGCGTGAAATATAATATATATACAAAAATGCGGATGTGTAAACCATACAGATGGCACTACATTGCTGTTATCGAAACATCGAGGAAGTGATACAACTCTGCAACAACACCATCAAAACCATCAAAACTGTGAACACATTGCTTCACTCATCAGGTCTAAAATTGGCTACTAATTGGTAGTACTCCACTACAATCCTTAAAAATGCTAATACTGATGTTAGATTTGGGTGATACTACAATAGATAGGAAATATAGGAAGTTCAATAGCCGAGTGCGAAAGATTTTGTTTACTCAATACTATTACATGGGGACTTTTGGCTCAGAAAGGAGGCTACAACCAGGGGTAATATAATCGCTCTAGGCAGCCGTAGTGAGCCCCATATCAATACTGACTCATAGTCTCGTTAAGGACATTATTTTTGATTAGCAACTGAATATGCTCTGCAAAACGGAAGCAAGAAAATCCATTTATAAGATGGAATAAAAAGAGTTATTCAATTGGTCGCCGTCAACACTTTGAGTTGGGTCGTAGCAACAACGGAATTATTTAAGAAAAACAGCTCTTTGGCTGTTTCCAATTGAGAATACAATGGCCAAACTAAAAGTTTCAATAAAATTCAACCCAATCGACGAATGACTGTCCTTATCCGTCGATCCGTAAGTCCTATCCTTTATCTGTTCACTCCAGGCTAGATATGATGCGACTTTCCTACTAAATTCTTATTGGGATACCAGTCATATAAAGAGGTCATAAGTTTAACTTGCAACATTAACATCTTCCCAAATTTCAAAGGAAGATAATCCCAAAATTCATTGTGCTCTTCACTTTTAACATTTAAAACAACATCAAGTCCTTCCATAAAAAAAAACTATCTGTCACTGCAATTCCTCTCCCTCCTTCGCTTAACATAATTAATTTTAAAGACCAAACAAAACAAACTTTCTCATTAAAACTGATTATTTTCTAATCGTACTTCTGCCACTTCTTCTGTCCACCTCTTATACTGCCAAGTCACGTTTCTGCAGCTTCTACACCCAGTGTCCTTCTCTTTTTAGATTGATGGTGTTTTCAAAAAACAAAAAAAAAACAAAAACTCGACACTCCTCGACAATACAGAGCTTCGAGCAGGGGTTGGACAAAAAATTCACAGAAAAACATTGGCAAATGTAAATGAGAATAACAGGTACTGTCGTTTGTACACTATCGTACTATCATACTATACGTACTGTAGCTACTTCCGGTCTAGTCACCATTGCATGGCGTTTATTTTTTGTTTCTTTTTATCAGTCCCTCTTCATCGGGATGGTGAAATCCGCCATTAAAACGAAGGACTTCTATTTATTTAAGTGAGTAATGAATTTCAAGCAGAAAACGACAACTGTGTGAGCTAAGTGTCGTCCCTTTTGCCCCCCCCCCCCCTCTGAGGCCGAAGTTTCTCTCACTCTGAAATAATTAATTGGATTTGGATAATAATTCGCTACGAGGATTGATGGTTGACTTCAGTTACCCAGGGAAGACCTATCATTTGTCATCTCAACGCAGCAGGTACCACAAAAAGTCACAAACTTCCTGTCGTTGGGGTTGCGGACGAAGGGGTGATAATGGTGAAGCTATGAGTTCCGTCTACCGTATCCTATACCATTTGGCAGGAGAGACAACCAAAAAAAAAAACATGGTTGGCAACATAAGCCCTTGTTAATGGAAACCCAAGGGGGAGCATGGGGTTCTTTAAGTCCCATTTCGAATCATAAAAGATATGGGTGGCAAAGATGACTTGTTTCGTCCACATGCCATAGTAGTTAGAACGACAGAAACGCTGAGTGAACTCACCGAAGGGGCTAATGTTATAATGTAATAATTTTTAAAACAAACCTAGAAGTGAATTCTCCCAAGGTTGAGTTCTTGGTCCCCATTCGTAAACTAGTAAAATCACGTTAAACAAATAAGATAATACCGTAGATAAGGAACTTTGTTTAGTCCAGCCGCAAAGAATTGAGCTTATTTCAAAATTTGGCACACTGGTAGCCACTACGAAATCTACAATTTGTACAGAGAAAATGCTTCGATAAACCTATTCGAGCTCTCAGAAGACAAAATATTTTATAAATTTAGAAGAAACCTTCGGTCATTGCTTAGCGATTCACAGGGAATGTGCCCATAGATGGAAAAAGCCGCGCTGTTCAATGATGAATCACACAAAACAGCAGTATTAGACGAAATATTCGCAAAGCTTATATCACATTGCGCCAAGAGCAAGGAATTTCATCTGTTTCAAAGATCTGAACTCAAATTTTAGTCCACTACTTCTGCTGAAACTTGGAAAGCTCAACAATAGGCCAAAAAACAACTACCCTATCGCCCAACTTAGCTTCCTGTTTAAACAAGTAGTATTTCAGAAAAAAATACTAAAGCGACATAATTCTGTCTATCGAACTGGCAGACTTAACAGCTGGCCGAAGCTGCACAGCTCAAGAACTACAATATTTACGACTCACATTGGTTCAGACTTCCAGACTACTCTTTATCAGTTTCATTAGAAGGAAGGATTCATAATGGATCATCGAAAACATCAATTATTTGCATAATGTTGTCAATTTAAGGTCATTTCAAATTTGCTGAAATAAGAGCAACAAATCTGACCAATGGACTACCGCAGGGTTCGCTTCTCAGCTTCTCTTTTTTTATCATATATATGAGAAAATGGCATACAAGAAATGATATCCAAGAAATTTGCATATCCTGATGGCTCTTTCTCGATGGCGATGGCGCGATAGTTAGCTTATTTGACTATCTCGCAGAGAGTCCGGGTTGAATTCCTGGCTGGGTCACCAATAATTTTTCAAATCGCCATCACCCTTTCGGCGGGCAATGGCAAACTCCCAAAAGTAAAATATTGCCTACGAAAAAGCTTCTAAGGAGTGCTTTTCGGACTCGGCGATAAACCGTAGGCCCCGCTCAGATGTGACAAAAATGACAACATGAGCAACACAAATGAGTGTCAAGAAGCTAGGCCATGGCCCATACCGGGCTGCCAGCGCCACAGTGTTTTTTTTTTTTTTTGATGGCTCTTTCTTAGTACGAGTATCAGAGACAGACCTCCATTATTAATTTTACCTTCCAAAGATTATAACAAAGAAACTTACTAGGTAAGAGTAGCTTTCAGAAAATTAGTCCTATTGAACCACGTGGATTTGTGATCCGCCTACTCAATTTACGTCTTTTACATTTAGATCGCTTAAGTCATTGCAGAAAAAGGCTCCTAAGTCGTATATCAGCATTTCGTTGAACACTTAGTGGCAGAGAAGGGCTAACAGGACACCGCCTTGTGGCATGCCTCTGTTGACACATCTTTTGGGCGACGATCCACCCAGTTTTAACTTCATCATCCTGTTATTTAGCAGTAGACTGATCAACTACCCAAAGTAAGTAATCTACCTTCAGAATTGAAAACGCCGTCGTCATACCTTCTATGTCCAAGAACGCAACGACATTGTGTACTCTCTGTAATGTAGGGGTTGTTCGATGTGACTAGTCAGTGAAAGTAGAGCCGTCTCCAACAACCAACAGAACACATATTGAGGCATAGGCAAAAGTTGTGGATCAATTCTAGATTGCATATGGATATCAGTTAGTCGTTCTGGAGTTTTTAGAAAGGAAGGTGATAAGCTTATGGGTCTGAAATTTCTTGGGACTCTTGAGATGAAAACTTCATTAACTTCTCTCGATGGCAGGGGAATGTAAGTCATAATATTCTATAGCGTTAGCAGGATGATATCAGACTATCTTTCTTACTCAGCAGGTATTACATCGTCGGGCCCAGCAGATTTGTATGGTCTGAAGCTATTTAGCATCCAGAGCAGCTTTTCTCTTATAATCAGTCCATGAATCTTAATTGAGGCTTCAGTAATCCTGTTAAGATTTTTACTGGCTATGTCGACTGTAGAAGAAAAGGGTTTCAGGCATCGAAGTTTATAGATGTGCAAGAATATAAACGAACGACCATTGTTTAAGGACTGTTATATTTTAAGAGCTTTAAACTAAGCCATCCATTATTTATCGAAGAAAACTTAAAAAGAAATAAGTAAAATAACTATAAAAGGCGAATTGGGCTTGAATCTAAGGAGTGCCCTCGAAAAAATTTGCCCACTCTCATTTCGAATTTACTTCCAAAAATTACAGAAAAATCACTTAAATTCGTCTTCTTTGTAATGCTGGGAATGCTTCTATTATTTTTAAATTGTATGTCATTTCTGTTTGGTAGTTAACATAATCAACATGGAATCAGAATTGGGTGTAAGAACAAATATTATTAAGTGTCACTTAGCACACCCAGGGTGGACGTATATAAAAAGAGAGAAAAAGAATTATAAAGAGAACCTGTCAGTAGAAAGAAAAGAGGGGTCTGGTCGAAAAGCCGGTTTTATGAACCCAAAAAAGGTCACTAAGATTTTGAGCCTTCTTGAAAAAAATCCGAACATTTCTGAACATAATAATAAAGCATTGTAATGGACGATGAATCGTATGTTTTTGCTGATTTAAACCAGCTTCCGGGGCAGGCATTCTATACCGCCAAAGGTAGAGGAAATGTTGAAGCAAAGTTTCGAATCCAACCTAAAGCGAAATTTAAAAAAAAAAATTCCTTGTTTGGCAAGCAATTTGTTCTTGGGGGCTCAAAAGCCAAACTTTCATCACGACTGGCTCAACAAATGGCAAAATTTGTGTGAATGAGTGCTTGCAGAAGCGCTTACGGCCTTTTTTCAACAATCATCGAGAACTCCCTTTATTTTGGCCTGATCTTGCGTCATGTCACTATGGAAAGAGAGCGATGGATTGGTATGGAGCTAAACAACGTTTCGGTGGTGCCCAGAGCGGCCAGTGCGCTCCGAATGCGCCTGAACTTAGGCAAATCGAAAGAAAGCTGTCAACACCCTGGAAGAATTCAAAAAATGTTGGAAAAATAGTTCTAAAAAGGTGACATGTGGGACCATAAAAACAGCGATGGAAGGTGTTCCTGATAAAATTAAAAAATTTGTTAAAAATAGAGATTAATTTTTACAGAATTGGAGACATGAAATAAATACTTTAGTTTTTTTTTAATTTTTTAAGGTCTATTTTTTACTGTATTTTATATTTATTTTCCGTGGCTAAATTTTTTCTATGAAGAGATATGGAAACTAAGCAAGCCTAAGTCGAATGCTCGTAACATTCATGAAGGAGTAACATTCATGTAGCAACGGTGGGTGTAAAAAAAATTTCTAAAAAATTCATATCACAATCCTTCTTGCCCTCTATATTTGGATGTTTTTGAACTCAATCCCTTTTTGTTGTAAGAATAAACTGTCTCTACATCAGTCTATTTTTCTGGAAGCCCGTTATTAACAAATCAGAAAGGAGGGTCACTAGCTATAGAGCAATAAGGTATGAGCTCCAGGATTCCGGTTTGTATATAATCTTATTACATCCCAGAAATATTTAGTCTTAAATGCGCTTAAAGCGATAGTTAAATTGCATTCAAATCATTGCTGAATTTAACCAGCCTGATTTGTTGAGTATCCACTGGATCCTGGGTCACACTGAAAATTTGATACGTCCAACAACGATGACTCAGGTTTGCCTCACGTAGGTTGGAAATTCTACAACTTAGAAGAAGGAATCGCGAAAGGACTGCAAATGTCCCTGACCCAGTTTGCTAGGTTTGGCAATCCCAGAGATATATGAATTTCCTGTTGTCATTCTAACTATTCTGATATTATGTAGCTAACGCTCCGAAACGAGGATAACGCACCCGGGCAAAAGTTATCTCACTATGAAAATAAATTATTGACGCGACCGTCCGTGGTGAACGAAAGCATAGTTTTTCCGACTCACTAAGTTGTTCGCCTTATCACTTTATCCAATTTGAGAGGAGACCTTTGATGTTTTTCCAGAGTTGTATTCCCCAACAAAGAATGACTTGGCTATTTAGTATATGAATACCAGCGAAAGACGAAGAACTACAGTGATCTCTAGTGTGATTATATCTTTAGTGATTATATCTGCGACAAAGGGGTACCACATAGAGGAATCTTAAAACCTCTTTAAGATCTGTGGTGGCATATATCCTTCTCAACAAACCTAGCAACCTTAGGTACACAATTATTTCATGCTGATGACCTAGTCTCCAACTAGTCCAAGCAAGTAAGTCTGTTAATAGAAACCTAAACTGAAACTGTGTAATCGGCCCCCCGTGAATTATCTTATTTTCCTCCGGCTACATCAAACGTTCTAATGGGACTCACTAGTCTGCAGATTTTGATTAAAAAAAAAAATGCTAATCATTTTGACTGACTCGGAATAAAGTAATAAGGAACAAAATAGACAACAGGCCATTTGAAAATTCCGTCAAATTTTCCTGAGATAGAACTTGTCATCACAGTATCTGCTCTTGTGGCACACACGCTCTGCCATAGTTGGAAACTTAAAAATGTTATTCATAGCAAAGTAAAGTTCCCGAGAAAGCAATTAAACCATTACAACGTCTTATAGCATCCCTCAACCATATACAATAGTATATTGATTGAATTGAAAAAAGGTTAAAAACTCTATACTTAAGTGCGTTGAAGGAAACTTTAAGTCGGCTTGACTCTGATGATTGCTGCACTTCTTGCTTGCGATGATTAGAAGATGAAATCTTAAGGCACACAATGCAACTATTATAATTCTAACTTTCCTAGTTCACTACATGGAAGTTTGTAACGAGATGATAATCGTAAATACAACGGATGCTGAAAGCGCATACAAAAATCTCTAAGCACTTCGCTGTACGAGTGCATTCTGCATGCATATTCTCTTCCGATATCTATATTATATCTAGCGCCATCTATTAAATAAATTCATAACTATCTAATAAAAATAATTCCCAAAGATTATATTTCAATTATGCAAATTCAGAAAACAGTTAAGTTCGTTTCCGTCATAAGTAGACACTAAAGATATAATTTTAACTGCCTCCCATAAAAGTGGGCGCTGCCCTTAACCACCAATAAAGCTACGGACATTGTTCGAGAACAGCCCCCAACACTTGGTAAGCTTTTAAACAAATTCAGCACCCAGCACAAATTAATATTCCATTTTGGTAAGCAGCTTGCAACCATTGAGGGTTGTCGGCATAAATTCCTCTTTCGAAAAATTACAACCTAAAGTAGCCATAGCCAAGCAAGTAGGCAAGCAAACAACTATCCACCCAAACAGCTAGCCGGACGGACAGACGGACGAAAGGCAGACCATCTCCGACCGAGTGGAAAACCTCACATTTGCCATAAAGATTGCAGATACTCGTGCTTCGAATGTTTTGTGTGTGCAGAGAAATATTCGAGGATTTAATTACATCCACCCCTAGCCCAGGACGAAGAAGAAAGCTTTTAACATTTTCAACACCAGTATTTCCTCGAACTCACCCTTTGCCGTCGCAGTCATATAATCCCCACGCCACTAAATGGAGAGTCGGTATGGTGCTTCCAAAACGTTCCCTCACTCGTAATAGCCAACAATGGAGTAGCGAATGGAATAGCGAACGGCCCGAACGTTTCGTTTCAAAATCCTGGGAAATTATTTTTTATCACGATTTTGGGCTTGCTCTATGTTTGCAATGCTTTTTCTAGCCCGTGTTTGTTTTTTTTTTTTTTTTTGTTATTTCATAAGTCTTCGTCCTTTAGCCTTCGTTTTTCGGTGGGCTTTGATGATGTTGTCGTCGACGAAGGAGATTTAAGTATTCAATGCTTAAAAGTAAACAAAATATGAGTCTCATAATTCATCGTGTAGCCGGGAAATAGTCAGAAAGATGGGAAAGCAAAGGGCAAACGAGAGAGTTATTCAATTTATTCTGACTTATGAAAGTCCTTTCGACATGCAAGGCAATTTTTCAAGTTTTCCACAGTACCAGTAGCAGGAGACTCAGAACGATGGGAATAGAGAAAAACACTGACATAGAAACGGCAGGGATTTTAAATGAAAAATCTCCTGCAACTAAAGTGAATTGAAGGAAAAATGAGACGGAATGTTGAAGAATGCTCATTTTTCTGTGACTCAATTGGTGTGGCGATTGAGGACTCAGTGATGATGACTGACAGCTCTCGGGTTCATTTAGAGTCTTTTATTATATTTTCTTAAAAATGGCGATGAATGTAGAAGAGATTAGTCTACGAATTACTCAAAGTAATACCCAAGGTGTTGAACAGACTAGGGTTGATGAATTTGACACCCTAAAGTTAAGTAAGCTGTTTCGTATGGCACTTCTGGGCTTTCATCCTCTTCGGCAAGGAACATTGTCAGGGCAAGCATTCTGGTAGACGCAACAATGGGATATGCATGTAGGTTGCTTGGTATAAAAAAAAACAGTTTTTATGACCAACTTGCTGACTATTCAATTTTCTGTTCGAGATGGCACTGGGCTCTAGCAGCTCTTAAAAATTTTAACTGCAGAACGTTTGCAAATAATGTTGATGTAAAGTGTCTTGTCGGCGCCTACTAGTTACCCTGTAAAATCAATGGAGCAAGTGACACGTTATTAAGTTACTTACGCATGTTCAACGTTCAGATAAAAGTATAAATTTTTTCAAAACATCAACATATTCTTGTAAGCAAAACATTTATAGTTCAACTCCCATGATCAACTATAGAGCCTATGTCTCTCCACAAACTAGTCCGACAAGGAAGCGTCTCTAATCAAAATAAAGAAGAGTAGGAGTGGGAGTAGGTATAGTTAAATTTAGGATACCTATTTCTGGCTCGGTTCTGCTAGTTAACGCTGAAGAGCTCTCAGTGAAGCTATTGCTTAGAGTTACAAGCCACATAAAAGGTCAGTGTTGACAGCAATCGTCACGAAATATTCAAGATGTTTTCCTACCTCGGAGTAAAAGCTTGATCTACAATCTTTGTTTGGAGAAAAAACTGCTACAAACACTCATTACTCAAAGGACAACATGATGCTCTACATTAGCATGAATCCATCCCACTACTGCTAAACAGTGCTGATTTCCAGATGACAGCCATGCCAAAATTCGGAAGGTCGTCCTTAATGTCCAAGCGGCAAATGTTAGAAAAGATAAAACCGCAAAACCTAAACTACAGAATTGACGATTATAAGAGTCCGAGTATACGTATTAACGACCAGGTAAACGCAATTGCCAGAATTCTAAATATGACAAATTCGCTGCTACCTCCGCTATACGGAGGTATAATAGCGGTATCCTTATATGCGCGCAGGTATCGTTCCTTTTCCGAAGTTCTTGTAGACAGGTTTTCCGGCGAATACTCAATTTCCATCCAGATTCTTACTACTTTTGCTAGTAATAGCACCGGCCTTATGAAAACATCTAATGCGAGCAAAGACACAAGAACAAAAACTTTCTAACTCATGGCTCTGTTTGAGACCACGAAAGAGTTAAGTGATAGATTTTTCGGTTTCAGTGAGTGTCACTTCCACTGACCTGCTTTTACATACTGTCGCTCCTGGAGTGCTAAGATTTTTAGCATTCGCATCTTTGACAACACTTGTCGTCTCTTTAAATCTTACGTAAGCCTTGGATCCCTTGCAACTTCCTCGGATCCACTCCTGTGCTAAAAAGCTATCCACACAGTCATTATTTATAAGAGCTGAACTCTTATCTTTCTTGACGCAATGTTAGTCTATAGATATTTTCCTAGATTCTGTGGGGGATATTCAATCGCTGCACGTGTCTTTTATGGCTCAGTCCCTAGTGATTATATTTAATACGGACAGCTTCATAGTATGTCCTTTCCCTGGTGCTTAATTGGTAGACTGACATTGTCAAGCTGCTCACTATTTTTTTTTTGAGATCCTAGTTTTATTTATCAGCGACGCATTCCTTTGGGAAGTCCGGGTGTACCGGAACCACACGCAATGTAATCTTATACTACTTAGGACAGATAAGCGACAGTCTCGAATCAATCTCGATGATCTTACATATGAGTAAACTATTGTAAAAGAATGAAGGATTTGTGTATGCAGAGATCCTCAGAGCTAACACTTTCAGCTCGATAAGAACAGTCTTAGAAATATGAAATCGACTTACTGAGGTAGCGCCGTCTTTAGTCGTTCCTTCTTGGAATGAAGTGATTAAAGTCATTGGTCTGGAACTTCCTGTTAATGAAAGCTCAGTTAACTTGCATGTTCAACTTTTAGCTATTTTCCACAAGAGGAGTCCCTTAGTATTCGCCAAATTAGTCAAACAAGTGCTCTTTACATACCAATGATGTATATCAAAGCAGCTCCTTTAGTATTTTTCTATCAGGTTGATGCTCCTAGGTTCTACCAGTGGAGGCCGCTAAGCCGTGGATGATTTTGGGCTGTAGATCCTACCTTTTGTGGGTGGATAGATCACAATCATCATAATCTTCTTCCCTTAGCACGATAGTTGACCATTTGCCTCCACTTTAACGCTTCATGTCCGGAGTCGATATCCATTCGCTCCACAAATATCTTTACTGGCCCAAGTTGAAGTTGCTGTACAGTTGTCTTACAGAAGTGACTTATGATTTTTTTATCCCTAGCATAAGTCGTTAGAAAGAGATCATGGGTCTGTTCTACATTTCAAATAATTCACACTCTATTTCGCTTACACCTAAGATATCGAATAAATGAATTGCAATTTGAACCTTTTCCAAATGTAAAACCTGGAAATTATCAACAGGATGCAAAGCAAACACTCATCATAAACTCACTTTTGCTCTACTGACTCGATACACGTACGTAAACCTCCAGCGTGCCTTACTGATTTCATCAGGAAACCAGGAGTTGTAAAAGCACTACTCATGAAAATTTTCAAAAGTACTCAGAAGTACTCAAGAGATTTACAGGGCTTAGGACAGACTACCGTTTCTGGAGTTCAAGCAATTCATAATTCTCAGTGGTTTTGAACAAAAATCGAAATGCAATCAAAGCTTTCTGTTAAAATGTTCAATGCTCCAACATAGCTTGGGAATAATCGAGAATGGTCAGTAAAATAATGGACACTTAGCTACAGCTGCAAAAGTTGCCACTACATTCACCAACATTTTTCTCTGGTAACGTGCCTAAGAAGGATATTTAAATTCTCTGCCAAACTGTTATTGTCCATCCACAAGTAAAAAAGTATTACCTTCAGTCCGAAATCAATCTGCCAGTGGTTCGAAATTAAGTTATCCCCTTTCGAAATGATCCTTTTTACAGGGAATGGAAATGAATTTTTATGAATGCTTACCAAATCACCAAATCCATCTCCATTGGGAAATCATTAACATTTCTGCAAACACCTTAAAAGCTGTGTGTGCTCAAAGTAATTTCCTACTTCGTCGAGCAGGCACACATATACTCCCTTAACAAAAAAAACCCAATCTTCAATCTCCCACTCCTTTCTGGCCTAAGAGTAAATGATTCCATCGATTCACGGATTATTAGACCAGTTATACAAACAAACATCTCGTCATCTAATGCAATTTTAAAGCTTCATCAACGCTCAAGGCACGAACAATTCGAATACAAACATGAATAGGACACACATTCATGGCAAAAATTTGCATTAAAATGCGCGACAATCTGCAGCCCTTCCTGTTTCCAATTTCAACCGAACATATTGCGACGTCTATTTGCCCAGGCCACCTCCTTCTCTGTTCTTCCTCCCGTTTTGATGTTTAATGTTTACCATCAACAATGTCTGAATCAGAGGGTGAAAAAAAGAGTAGAGGGTGGGGTGGTGTTTTCACGTTGTGCATTCTTATTTGGTTATCCCTGTAAACGACATTTGAATGAAGGATAATAGCGAAACGGCAGAAAAACTGTAGGCAACAATGCACACGGCAGCACAACCCCTATCTAGTGGAACGTGCAAATGTTTATATTACACGGAACACGCATTGACGCACCACCACGCCAGACAGGAAACTAACCAGAACTTCACACGCATATCTCAAGACATTCCTTAGGGTGGTAAATTTGTTCCTATGTTACATCTACCCAAACTTTCAGGATAACATCATCTCGCTGGCCCGTAAAAATGCGTAAAAAACCAACAACGACAAGAGTTTTGGAATTATTAGTAAATTTAAATATCCTTTTCGGCTTGCATAGGCTTAGGCAAACCGAAAGGATGAAAAAGGACCAAGGGGCTGCAACCACCACCCTTCGAACAACCCACCCAGCAACCGACCGACAAAATGATTCCATTTATGTCATTTTATTGGCCGTGAGCATTTGTTGTTGCCATGGTGTTCGTAAAAGCACTAGCATACCGGAACCGGATAAGGGTTTGAGGATACACTTTTACGAGTACAAAAGTGCTGTTGTGCCAAAAAGATCCCTTGAATGAATTTTTTAATTTGATATTTAGGCCTTGGAATTAAAATCCCCTGTTGACGATGCTTCATACACAGTCCATAGTTAGTTTGTTGGTAGAGGGGTAAGGGTTAAGGGGGTTGAAATGTTTGAAATTGAGAGTGTAATTAGTTAAGAATTCTCTATAAGGGGCCATCACCATTGCTACCGTTTTGTGTTTGTATACGAGCAAGTATTGTCCTTTTGTTTGGTTTGCAAGTGAAATTTATTGGTCGTTGAATGTATGTAAACGTAAAGTGTAGCTCTGCAAATACTTAGTACACACAAGAAGGCATAGGTAAGCACAAAGTTTGTGGAATGTTAGCAATGTTTTGTCAGCTCTATGGAATGACATATTTGCGGATGTTAATTCAGGTCAGGTGTTTATTATCCTTTGGGTTAATGTTGACTCTTCATTGTCGCCATGATTTACATTGTTTTTTTTTTCTATTTTTATTTTTAACTTTTATTTCATGTGGTTTCAGTGTTTCCATTACAGAGGGACGCTTTTGTTTTGTGAAAGGTTTATTTGCTTTTAAAAGGTTTTTCGTAAGTCCTACCCTTTTGTGTTACTGGGATTTATAAATGTCATAACCTTTAACAGAAGTTTGCACTTCAAAAGGTTAGATGTGACAAAGGAGATGTTGTAAAAGGTGTTAAAACCTTTGCAACTGACCTTTTGAGAGATACATTAAAGGGTATAACATTTAAAAGTTGGTTGTAGAAGATGTCAAATGGGACGTCCTTAAAAGGTATTCATTTACTTTTTTACAGTGAGGGGACTTACAAGCATATGTACTACTTTATTATTTAAGAAGCTGGACTATGTTTTAACTATCTTATAACTGGCTCATTATGGGTAGTATATTGAATTAAAATTTTATAAAAAAAAACTTCTCATAATATTTTCGATTTTTCTTCGTATACTTTCGCCTCCCTTTAGAACTATTAAGAAGTAAATGTCCACTGCTTTGCCGAGGACGATGACTGGCTATTTCATTTTCCACTTAATTTCAGTTGTAGATCGGCTGAGTATTGCACAATTGGGTAGGCGCTGAGCGGTGTTAATCCAGAGATTCTAAATGCTTTTCTACATCATTTGTGCTCATTGCCCCTTTATTAGAAGCCCTCGTGCTGTGCAAAAGAAAATACCAAGGAGAATAAAAAGCATATGAATTCGTGTGATTAATTCAACTGTGGTATCGACATTACCTACGACAAATTTCTTATGCTTGTATGAGATACTTCCGTGTTTTAAGGGCCGAGGTCAATGAGGATCTCAAAACAGGTTAGAGAATTGAATTAAAAATAGGAGTAAATCGATTCTATGGTCCAGATTATCTGCCTACTTTTGTCTTAAAAATTCCAAAAGAAACTCTCGTGTTTGGGGATTGTGCGTGAGTCACATATACTGCGAAACTAAGAATAGCTTCACTATGAGGATACATTTACTTTTCACAATAAAAAGCACAACCCGGCCCTACACTAGTAAAAGGTAGACATAGCAGACATCCCAGAATTGCGATAGAATGACCCGAACAAAACAAGGACGAAAAACTGGACTGTCAGGCAGAACAGATGCAACGTCTGTAAAGGTTTCGAATTTGGGGTTAGCGAAGACTAAGGCGAAAGTTTTGGCAAGCGAAGAATTCGCTTAAAGGCTCAGGTCGACACTATCAGCCTGATATACGCTGGATCCCCCACACAAAAATAGATAAAAATAATAGGAGCAATGTCCTAAGTATCTATGAGAAAAGAGGTACGAACAACTAAGCTATGGCACAGCATATCACAACAGATAGGAAACAATTTCCTCACTTCGATTGCTTTTTCATAACGAACTATACGACCTGTACTGCAACTTAATTGTCTGTTCAAAACGCATCAGTCGGCTAAAATAGCTAAAATATTTCGAGCAAATATACACAAATGCTGCGGTCTGCAGAGCCTTCGAATACAACCCGGAGGGACAAGAAATCAGAGAAAGACATCTACTTAGGTGGAGGCCACAGAAAGAAGAGAATCTACAGGAACTTGGAGTGCGCAGTTAAAGGCAGTTAGCTGCAGATCAGGCCATCTGTAGTGGCTCGTTAGTTGAGGTCTAGATTAACTGTAAACTGTAGCGTCATATAAGGTAGTTCGTAAGCGAAGGAACATGGTGATCAACAGATCATAACACAGCTAACCCAGTTGGCCATCTTGCAACCGACGCGTTTTGCAATTCTTTAAATGTTCAAACAATTTCGAGTACTCAATATAGACTCAGGCTACTACCCAATGGAAGACACCTCAACATCGGATTAACTCCAAAATTTAACTTTGAACGACCACAGTCGCGACAAACCGCCAAACGTTTTTCCTTAATAGATAAGAGCTAAAATTCGGTGGCATCGATACTTTTAGAAATATAGCAACTGATGTGCTGAGTTTAACCTGACCACCTCCTCAAAATTTCTTCTTTGATAATGAATATAGGCACACAAAAGAAACAAGGAAGCGGCACTGCCTAGAAGCTCTATACGAGTAAGTAAAGACACAGTGAAGAACATTTACTTCTTCGAAGGAAACTGAAAAAGCATAAGATATGAGCTATCGAAAAATTGCAGAGATGCTACTACGTCAACAAATTCTCCCAAAGTTCGCCAAATATGTAGGTTTTAGTCTAAAAAAACATCGCGTATTAGAGCTTGTTAATTTAATTATTCGTTTTCTACGCCTTTTTAAGCCCGGTAACTGCACAAATGACCATGCATACGACGGCAAATCCTTTAGCAAACCCAAGAAGCTCAGGTCGATACTCATCAACTCTTTATCGATTTTAAATCTCCGCACGACAGGATTTATAGTGATGAGCTGTTGAGAGTCATGTCTAGTTGTGGTATCCGTACTAAAATCAGAGTGTGTCTGACTTTTTGGAAGCAGTTCCTCCAGGGCCCTTGATGTCAAAAAAGTTTCTTAGGAGACGACCTCTATCATCTCAATCCTGCTTTTTGGCGTAGAAACATGGAACGATGTCGGATGATTGTGTTAGCAGTCTTAAAAGTGCTGATATGCCGAGGATATGCTTAGGAATGCTCCGGTCTTCAGTTTCTATCCGACTTATCACTTTCGTAAGCGAAGACCTTCCCTTGAGTGGTCCACACAGGTGGAAGGGTTCCTCGAAAAAGAGATTAACTAGAGAAATTAATGGTTTGAGCGACTTAAGCGTTATTAAACTAAGTACTCGTAAGTTATTATAGTAAGTCAATCATCATTTTGTTTGATTTCACTTGCTTTGAGCTCAAGCCTTCCTTAGCCACATGAATGACTGCTGGATGAGAGCTCACATTATTGCTCCACACGGATTTTAGTGGTTCTAGGGACAAGTTTGATGTCCAAAATCCTAGCTCCGGTAGATAAAAATAAAACTATAAGATCTGTAGTGAGGAAGGATGCTAATACTTCTTTGGAACCTAAGATATTTTAGTTAGCTCTTGGTCGTCGAGCCCAGTGGAGTGAACAAAGAAAGTAAAGAAAAAGGCTTCTGTTTACTGAAGAGAAGTTAAGGTCCAATTTCGGTGGGGACAACCCCAAAGACAGATCAGGCAGTTCTTTTAGAATTTTTTGTTGAATTCCAATTCTGCTAACCACAAACTGCCTTAACACCATCCTAGGTCGTAATGGGAGTTTCTTCCTTAACAATAGATATATTAAAAGTCTCAATATACTCTTTGGGAAGAAAATGCAATCCATCCATCTGATTGTCACTTCATTGAACAGAGATTCAACACCCACAGAAGCACTTATTGCGCAATAAATTTCCAATACAATGTATGCAAGTTGCGAGTATTCTAAAAGTTCAATTCAAAAATGCAATGATCCGAATGATTTCGTTTGGAAGCATCAGCTTTGCGGAAAAAATTGTTCCAAAGGCTGGAACCAACAAATTTTTCGATAAACCAGGATGCCTTTGGAATCTACCAGCAAACGGGTATTCCATTCCTAAAACAAATACAAAACAAATGATCCCACAATAAACAAAGGTCCCCCCTCACCCGTTCTAGGTATATCTAATTCCTTCAGCACGATTGCCTTTGATTCCTATTCCAATCCCAATTCCGATTCCGAGGATGAGTGTTTGCTTTTTTATATTCGAGTATGAGCTATCAAAATTAATATTTATTCCTATTTCTAGTTCGCATAACGGTAGGTACGAGTAGTATAAAATATTTTATTTCTCCTGCCCCCCAGTGGCAGTGGAATCAGCATTATTCTCAATAACAAGCCGAAGCAGAGGTGGATATACTCACAATGTGTCCTTAAAATAAAAACTCTCCCCTTTGGGGTGGGAAAACAGAAAACAAAACAACAGAAACAGCAACAACAACAACAATAGAGCAAGGGAAACCTCGCTTTTAGCATGTCCCACTGCAATAGTAGACAAATAGAAAACCAAAGAAGAATAGGAGAAATATAACAAACGATGTGAAAGATATCAGGTGAACGGATATTAATTTATATCGAGGACAAGACGTATCCTGTGGGAATGGCAACGGCAACGGCAGGGAGAATAGAAATGGGAATGGGAATGGGAGTCAGTTCTGTTTGTCTGTTTTGTTCTTCTTCACATATTGTTGACATTATTGATGGCAGGGATTTTTTACCAATTTTTTTCTAGTATTCTTCTTAGTGGTTATATTTACATTGTTATCCTGTGTACCGTTCCTGGTGGATGGAATATTTACCCAGAATGGGAATTTTTTTTTTTTCGTGATGCACACGCGTTTGTTTGTCTCTTGTTTAGTGGCCCTACTTTGCTCATTGTCACGATTTTTCTTGCTATTTGTGCACTTGGAAATATCCTGTGTATGAGTAAAATAGAACACTCAAGCTTATGGGAAAAATAAACATCTGGGGTTGGGGATGGAAGATGAAGAGTAGGGATACCATATATCCCTGAAGTACGAGGTTAGTGTTTGCCCTTTGGAAGAAAAATGGCTTCTCGTTTTAATGTGGCTGCAAAAAAGTGAATTATTTCCTGCTCGTCCTTTAGATGACTGGTGATTCATTACAGTATCGTTGACGTCGTCACTACCAAAGTGGTTCGTTTAACAGCTTTTTAACTCTTTTAAGGGGCGTGTGGATGGGTGAGTGGTCTTTCGATATTCTGCTCACTTGATAAATTACCAATAGTTAAAATTTTAATGAACACTTTTTTCACTTGACTAGTGTTATGATGGGTGGTGCCTGCTTACCATTCTGTGAACGTAGCGCAATTTCTACGAGTTACATATGTGTTTGTACAATAAACGGAAATCAACACTGTTCGTTAGGTTTATAGAGCCACTGGGTTTGTTAAAAAAAATAATTTCTGATGCTTTTTCATTTAAGAAAACACGAAAGTGTCAATTTAGTGGATCTAAACTTAACTTTAGTATATCTATTGGCGGCAAATTGTTTCTACGTACTTCCCGACAAGATATATTAGCAATTGCCTAACTATGACGTTAATATCTTACTAGGCTATCGCACTCGGAAAGATGAACATCTTTAGTAGATCATTTGGTTAGCAGAGCCTACACGAGTCTACGTCCCGGCAACGGGCTTAGGCTTACTGACTTTGCGGCGGAACGGAATATCACTCTAATAAGAATATGCCTCCCAAAATCTCTCAAAAACATGTAGGTCGCCAGCATCAAGAGCCGAATATATTTGGCATTGCTGCCGATGTGACATCAGAGACGCCGCAATTGATGTGTTACTTGCTGACGAGATTACTAGATGACGAGAGCCGCTTATATCTACGAACAGAAAAATTGAACGGTTTTTCAGAAGAAGAAAAACGAGCAGGAAAAGTGCACCCTCAAAGACAATGTAACGAATAGACTTACAGTCAGTGCTGCGAATAAGACATAACTGCATCAGGCAGAATACACCAATCAACCTAGACTATGATAGTCAAAACATCCGTCCACCTGACCAAATGAAGTAAAGAAAGCGATATCTAAACTTTTGTTCAACAAAGCAACTTGACCTGACGGCTTACCAGACGAGGTGTTCATAAACCTTATGATACGTTTCACTATTGAATAATCTTTTCTTAATTTGACGGCATACCTCCAGAACGAACGAATGTCAGTTACTTCATCTAGAGATGTCATTAAATCTGTAAAAATTGCTCTTTTCAAAGGACGTGACTTTGTTAGTTAGTTTTGTCGACCATGAAGGTATTCAAACGATTTTCCCCCAGGTGATGCCTATCCTAATGATGATTTCAATTCCAGGACCTTCACATCTTATGGCATTTAGCGGTCCGTGTAAAGGTACCCGTGTTGTGATTACCCATATGATCAACTCGATTACATGCTTAAGTCATTCCCTATCCACTAAGTGGTTGTCTATAGTAGAACAGGCAGCTCCTATGAAGAAAGTGAATACGGCTATGTAAACAAGCAGTCAGCAAATTGGACCTACTCAAAGTAACTGCCGAGTGCCAGTGTCAGACAGCCTCTTCACTTCACTCTGTATTCAAAACTTGAGCAACTTGATTTGGTGATGATTGGTTGTTGGAAGGCTTAACTATGTATGTTTCAAAAATGAGAAATAAGAGAGGACAAGTTTTGGTAAGGTTAGATATGTAATGTAGGGTACCTTGATGTAAAAGATGACTTGGCGGCGAATTGCGAGTAGAGCTCTTTAGAAAATAGTCTTAACTGCCAAACAGATATCTTCTGATACCAAATGTTAATCAGGAAATATAATTATATAGACATTTCTAAACCATATCCATTAGATACACTTTCAGTGAAAACTAAGAATGGGAAAACGTCTAAGGACACCTTCTCGGCAAGGTACAGCAGCAGATGTGGTCCGGATTAGCCTTTGGGTCGAATATATCGCTGCTTTGGTTGTAGATATCCAAGTAAATTTCCGAGCTTCAACAAGATGGTGAGTCGGGCGGACCCATATCGATTTTGGCTGAGAAACCTGAAGTTATTTCCATACATCGTTTAAATGATGTGCCCAAAAGGCTATGAGCATGACTTTTACGGGCAACTGCGCTCGCGTATGTGATTATGCAAAGTATTCGCATCTGGCATCTGCCTGTTATCGCTAAGCTCATAATATCACCAAGACATGATATACTACCATTTCCCTTCTAATAGATACAGAAGGAATGGACAAACTAAACGTTTTATTGTAATTTATACAAACAACGTGGGACTAAACAGTCAACCTTGTGGGACTCCATTCATTTTTTTTTATAAGGCTAAACAAAAAACTCGTTAGTCATATGAAAACATCTCCCACTGTCCAGAGCTCCATTTATGTATATGCAATGTCCATTAAAGTCCTTAAACACGAGAAAACCATCTGCCTGACAATAGCCCAGCAACAATAACCAGGGAATTTTTAACAAAAAACAAAAAAAAAAAATGAGGTTGGTCTCTTTGAATGGTGAAAATTATTGCTTCTCATCAGAGAAGGAAAGAAAGGATGCATCAGTCATTCCGGAAAAAGGAATGAATACACAAACACCGAGCGTATTGGAGTAGTATGTATAAGGATATACATATTGTACCCTGTATCTCATGCCGTTGGCGCTTATGCCTCTTCCTGTAGCCATTACTTTCCATTTTCATCTCATGTCGTGTATCCGTATACCCGTATTTCCGCGAAAAATTCATGATTCTCGTGGTCGTCCTTCGGGAGTAATTGGTGAAGTTCCTCTTTCATAATCTCTTTACATTGTTTCATATTGTTTCTCGATTTTTTTTTTTGTTTTTTTTTTTTTGTTTTTGTTCTCTGTTTCTGTCTCTGTTTCGATGTTTCCCTTTCACATATCATTTTCTCGTTATTTATTTTTCAATAGGTGTACCGAATTGTTTGATGTGCTTTTTTGTGTTTTTGAATGAAAAAGTTTTAAGGATGCACTTGTTTGGTGTTGTTGTTATGTGTGGAGATGTCAGTTTGTCATTGTATGGCAAGCGATAGAGTAACTATATGGGAATGGTGATGAGAGGACATAGCTCGGATAGTTATCTTTTTAGATAAAAGTTGTGTTCGTACAAAAACAGAACTGAATTTGCTAAAGGCGATGAGATAAATAAAGTCACCGAACATTATAGCCTAAGTGCTTAAAGTCCTTAAAGGACTTTTTGATTTTGTTATGCATTTAGATTTAACTCTTCTAAAACTTAGCTTCCACAAATTACTGAAAATAAAAAGCTGATTTTTGTTAAGAGCCCAAAAGCTGTAGATTGACAAAAACAACATCATAATGACTCTTGAAGAGAATATTGGGAACAATTTTCTTTAACAAACGTTTCGGGTACATGGTCATTTTTTGCTGAAGATGTTTAGATATCGACTTCAATCAACTAAAAGATTTTCTGATTATCTGGTTCTTAAGACACCAGTCGCCAATTCCGTCGTACGCCACCCAAGACGAATTGAATATACGGAGATGTGGTGAGTGCCGATCTGGACTTCCTGAGTGCCTTTGGTCAATTGTTGACATATCGGACCCTAAATTGAAAGCACTCACCGATAAAGCCCGATCAGTCTAGTAAGATCTATCTTCATCTTCATCTTCAGAAGTCAGGAACCAACGCCAAGACACGACACAAATGTTGGCGTAGTAAAAAACCTTAACTTAACGAAAACTTTTGACGAATTCTTGCAACCAAACGGTAGGGCTAAAACTGTTGCTGTACAGTAAGGCGAGAAATACTCGCTAATTCTATGACCAAAGAAGACGGAGAAATGCCTGCATCTTCAAAAGAAGAGAACTATTTAAAGAGGCGATCTGTTAAAAGTGTTTTTGATGAAATAATAAAGGCAATCCAAAGCCCGAAAATACACCTATGAGGGAATGTGCTAGGGCAGTAAAGTTCTATGACATCAAGTCAGATGATCCAACATCTGCTCCGTCCATCGAAAGGGCAGATAGTCTAACTTCTGAACTGTTTAACTAATTTCGAATCAATTTGAAAGGAAGGGTCTGATAAACTATGACCATTGACCCTTTGTAACCTTTGCCAAAATCCCCAAAATGAAAGTCCCCTGAACTATCCCGTGCACAGAGGGATCGGTTTCTTTTGGATTCTTTTTGCAACACTGCATGAGACGGGTTCTTACGATTGAAGATTTGGATTTTCTACTCAATAATGGCACGTATGGAAAAAAAAAGCCCAGTTTTGCATTCTTGACAAAATCGTCTCCCTGGTCAGGACCACAATGTGATTTCTTTAACGTTGAACTCAAAGGAATTGCGTAAACCAACTAACAACTAACTACAGCCCCTGATGTAATGGGCATAATGCAAACAAATTAAACGCGCAAAAGATACCGCCAACAAGAAAGAAGTCCCATTGTCAAACGTTTAGACAGTACAATAGCAAATTATAATTTTAAAGACAGTGAACGACTCTATTTAAGTGGCCTTAGGTGTTAGCTCAAAAAAACATACGAGTATATACAGCCACCCCTACGAATCAGAGGAATAATCACACTTTCGCTTCCAGTTGCCTGTCCTTCGGACGAACAATAAGATGGCATTCTACATATATGACCCTCATATCCTCTGTCTTCTAACACAGCAAGAAAAAGTGTATTTCGTCCAAATCAGATGAACGTTTATTTGGTTGCTTTTATAGAAAGTCCTGAAGAAACCAATTTACGTTGGTTTTGAATGTTCGCAGCTTGTAATGACTTGGAAAAAATGAATTTGACATGCGAGATGTAGGGCCTAGAAAGGATCCAGATTTACGTCAGAATGTGGACTTCATAGTAAGCTGATAGCAGAGACGGGTGATATGGTTAATAACTTGAATACCCGAAATATTACAGCACTTTCACTCAGGCACCAGGTAAGACAGGTGTCTTTACATCGGTGTGGAGACTGTCAGTTGTCTGGGTCACGTTCTTTATGATTCTTTTTGCACAGTTTTTGATGTTGTCTGCACAGGTTTAAGGACCAACAGATGTGGACAAAATATTCCAATGTAAAACTGATACAATAAATTGAGGCCAGATCTGACGATTTAATAGAAAGATTAAATCTATACTATTTTCAGTTAGTACCAACCTTCAAAAGATACGTGTATAAATTTGATAGCTGTCGGACGATTAGTTCTCGAGATATAGCGTTGTGAGTGAAGCAACTTTTGTTATTGTGAAAGCAATTTCGTGTGTTGATTTATCATTGCTTTTTGATGGGAAAAAATGTAGCCGATGCAAAGAAATGGCTTGATAAGTGTTACCCGGACTCTGCACCAGCCGAACGAACCATTCGCAAGTGGATTGAACAATTTAAAAGTGGTCATACAAGCACCGAAGATGATGCACGCAGTCGAAGTCCTGTTTTAGATGAAAACATCAAAAAAGTCCACAAAATGATTACGAATGACCTTAAAGTGAAGTTGATCAAGATAGCTGAGGCTCTGAAGATATCAAAAGCGTGTTGGGTATATCATACACGAATATTTGGACATGCGAAAGCTCTGTTCAAAGTGGGTGCCCCGTTTGCTCACAGTCGACCAAAAACAACAACGTTTTGATGATTCAGAGGAATGTTTAAAGCTGTTCAACCGCAATAAAGCCGAATTTTTGCATCGGTATGTGACAATGGATGAAACTTGGCTCCATCACTTCACACCAGAGTCAAGTCGGCAGTCAGCTGAGTGGCGAGCAGTCGACGAACCTCGCCCAAGACGACCAAAAACTCAACAGTCGGCTGGCAAGTTTATGGCATCGGTATTTTGGGATGCACATGGAATAATTTTCATCGCCTATCTCCAAAAGGGGCAAACTATCAACAGCGACTATTAGATTGCGTTGTTGGAGCGTTTGAAGGACGAAATCGCAGAGAAACGGCCGCATTTGAAGAAAAAGAAAGTGCTGT
The DNA here is from genome assembly GCA_928272305.1 of Volucella inflata. NCBI lineage: Eukaryota > Metazoa > Arthropoda > Insecta > Diptera > Syrphidae > Volucella > Volucella inflata. Next base: position 3,569,898 of record OV743717.1, on the reverse strand, counting down.
TTCATCAAGACAATGCATCGTGTCACAAGTCAATGAAACCGATGGCAAAATTGAATGAATTTGGCCCCCAGCGACTATTTCCTGTTCGCAGACCTCAAAAGAATGCTCGCCGGAAAGCGATTTAAGACCGATGAAGAAGTAATCGCCGAAACAGAGGCATATTTTGAGGCTAAACCAAAATCGTACTACAAAACTGGTATCGAAAGATTGACTGTCTGTACTCTGCAGCAAAATCATCCCAAATTGATCGATTAATAAAACTTAACAGAATCTCTACCATATTATATAAATATTTAGGTATTGTACGTTCAGAGAAAAAAAGGTGTAACCCAGTTTTCGATCCCAAATCCAAAGACTCAGAAAGTTTTGTGAAAGTCTTAATTTCCCAACGCGCCCTAATTACGTCCCCCTGCAGAGGAGTTTTTGTTTATCTATTCGTCCTAATACATGGTTTGGGGGTGGGCGAGCCTATGTCAAAACTTTTATCTACATCTTCTATTTTTTGTTCCATATATTGTAGAAAATACGAATACCTCGGGTTTTTCCGGAATACCCGTGTCCATTGTACACATGTATCCTTAAATCCCAAAACGAGTACTAGTGCTCTTATCATTGGGGGTGTACGTTTGTTACGAGTATGTCGGATGAGGGCACGCAATAACACAAAAACATGCATGTAGTAGGCTGCCGACAGGAAAAACACAAAACCACTTTCATATAATAAATTTTCCAACAAATAGGACCTGAATCCTGCCGCTGTCGAATCGTCAGGTTCGGATTTGGATCTAGGTTCGGACCTGGGTGTGAGTCCAGTTCCAGTTTCAACTCCCAGGACGATGAATGCAATTTTCATTATTGTTTCTGCGACTTTTTTCGCCCTCCGACTGTTTTTGTATTTATCTCTTATCCTGATGGTGATTGTAAAGTTTTTTTTTGTTATATTGTTGCCTCTCTGTCTGCCCGTTGTTTGTTTGTTTGTCTGTCTGTTGTGTCATCAGTTTCAGGGCCGATTTAACGAGTAATGCGCTTAAAGAGCACCCACACTTCCAGCACTTGTGATGATTTCTGGTTTGTTTATTCAAATTTGATCCGTTGATGAGGGGAAATAAAATTTTTTCCAGTTAAATGTAAAAAATAAGGACACACAGGATGTGGGATATAAGGGATAAGGGAAAGTTTTAATTTTAATTTTCGTTTCTGGTGTTGTTGTTTTTATCTGTTTTATTAATTTTTTTTTGTTTGTTTGTGTTGTGTATCAATCGAAAAGTGAATATAATGAGATTTCATTGCGTAATTGAGAGTGTTGCTTTTGTAAATATAAAGTTATTGAGCAGCAGATTCACTCTGCAATATACATGAAGTCAATATTTTTATTTATTAATCAACAAACTCTCATACATACATATACTCATATCAACTGATAAATGAGTTGAATTTAAATTTTTACCCACGACAAAATATACAGAAAATTATGCTTTTATTTGACTTTTTATGGCTTCGCGTTTTTTTTGAAATTGTTTTCTGTTTTTTTAAAATCTGTCATTATTTGAAATTTGTATTGCAAACATGGTTATGAGTGAATAAATTAACAATAAAGTGCGCAAGTATGTACAATAACAAATGCTGTGATTAAATTTAAATTAGCTTGTTTATTTAAAATAATCCAACTACAGGTTTTATTTTTTTTTTTTTAAATATTTGTTCGGCTATCAGTATCAGTATAAACCTGCGTTTTAGTGTTTTTTTTTTTTGTAGTGATTTAAGTAAGCCTGCAGATGAAGTTAAGTCCTCCGGACTAGTAAATTAGGAATTTCAAGTGGATCCTCTTTATAATATAAATGGCATGATTGCAATTGGCGGCACAATACCTTGATATCACCACACTTACAACTACGACACATTCCGTATTTTCGATGGTGACAACTTCTTTGAAATTAAGACAAGGCTAATGAAGGCTGGACTGGACTACCAAAAGGAAAAATATAGTCCTTTTGTACAATTCCCGCCTTACGAATTATTATCGAACAGGTCTTCGCTACATCTGTTGATTATCGACTTCAAGAGGCCTTTTGATACCTTGAATCGAGGTGCTATCTTTATAGACTAACCTAGAAAAGAAATGTCAGAGAATCTTGTAACTACTACCAAGGCTACATACAAGGTCGGTAAGTACCACATCTTATACAATGGTAAGGAGGAATTTAAAGTCCAAAGTGGAGTACGTCAAGGGTGCATACTGCCACCACTACTGTTCCTTGTGGTTGCCCCCCGCCCAATTCTCAATGCTTCTTCCATCAATGACGTTGTCTAATAAAACGCGGGAGTAAAGCAAAACTGTACTTATAATGGGTTTTCCATTTCAAAAATTATTTCAAAAACTTTATTATCGGCTTGAAGTACAATCAAAACGTTTATGAATGGAACTCGACTTCGTTCATTAGGCCACAGTGGACACGTTTGCAGCGGTCGATTCGTTGGACCCAATTTTCAACGACTCGGCCACACATTTCGGCCGAAACGGCCGCTATTTCGCGTTCAATGTTGGCTCGTAGCCCCACAGAAAATAGGCAAGCGGCGTTAAATCGCACGAATGAGGTGGCCAATCAACTGGCCCATTTCTTGAGATAACACGCTCACCATACTTACTCTTCAATAAATCGATTGTAACGTGTGCTGTGTGGCTTGTGGCACCATCCTGTTGAAAACACTGGGTTCAAGTCCATATCTTCCAATTCGGGCCAAAACTAATCGGTGATCATGGCGCGATGGTCCGATTCTCGAGAACGCCGTGGAATTGACCGATTTGGATCGTGTGCTACGGACGCCTGAACGGCAACGATATTTCCGACAATTCGACCAACCCGTTGTCTCACTGACACGGCAACATCACACAACGAATATGTAGACTCAAGTATTTGCACTAAACTTGTGATTGCCTGTCTAGTAAGGCAAGAATAACGATCGAAAATTGGAATTAACGCTCTTAAAGTTGCAGTCACCGACTCTGAATTTCGGTAGAAAATTTTTATAATTTGCAGACATTGCTCGCTCATGTACTTTACCATGATGAAAATGTTGAGTTTACTGAATAAGTTGACGGTGACAGTTTGATGATTAGTGAAAGAGTGCGTTCACAAATTAAATTCAAAATTGTCAAGTGCCTACTGGAAAACCCGATATATAACATCATCAGACCTTTACGCCACTGATGGTAGCTATGATTTGTCCAGTTACAAACTGCCAGTCATAGGTCTTGTTGAGTGGCAATGCCACCGATAGTTCATACAAGGACTCAAAACACAGTGCCCTCAACATAGTTCCACATTGGTATTAAGAGAATCGACAGAGAGCGATGGCAAGGCGTGTTCTTGCTCCCATGAATGTACGAGTATAGGCATCTCGTGAACTTAAGTTTTCAAGACAGGTGTTCACGTAAAATACAAGTCGCTATGTTCTTAGTGGTTATCAGCGATGTACTCTATGCAACATTAATAAAAGAAAACTGTCGAATTCGTTAAACTATGGCATTACATTTACAATGTTGACGATGATTGTCTACTTTCAAATCGGATAACGAACCTCCACTTGGTGGTCCACAATCTAGAAGCAAACAAAGTGGGATTTAAAATAAAAGCAGCCAAAATAAAGCACTTTTAACACCCTCGCTCGAGATAACATTGCCGGGCAGGAAGTCGACGAAGTTGATAAATTTCTATATGTAGTCTCGGTTAACCGCGGTGGCTTGCAACTGTTCCTCCTTAACGAAGAATCGGTTCTCCTGTAAATATTCGTAAATAAGTGCGAAGAACTTTATACGAGAACTTGTCAAGAACCTATAAACATTACTTTACGAAGGAGGAAGTGGCAGTGGATTGGTCACACATTTGATTGCAAAGTAGGCCATATAATTGAATCTGCTCAACAAGCAGACATAAAAGCGGAACACCCTAGCCAAACATAGCACAGAATATTCGAGAATGAATCGAGCACTTTAGGAATGAGTTGAAGGCAGCTCGAACGCGTTGCAAAAGTCCGAACAAGATGGCATGCAGGCGTTATTAAAGCTCTATACATTATTAACATGCCCAACAGTAGACAGTTAATTGCGTAGTATGTTTATGTAACTTCTGCTAGAATATTTGACATTAAAAATGGTCTACAACAAGGTGTGGCTAACCCGCTGATCTTTTTCAACATCTACAGATCCAAAAATTAGGATCATAAATATGACCCTGCAAATTGACGTCGAAAATTATTAAGCATTATTGCAAAGATGAAAAGTCAGAAAGCATTCTTTTAAGAATGCCTTTATCTGAGGCCTCTAGGGGTGCCACACCAAATTTGCGAAAATTTCGATTCAAAGATTTGTTTTTACTGACAGATCTTTCAATAGAAAAAGAAACTTTCAACAGAGAACGCTTCCATAAAATCAACCAACAAAAACGTGCTCATAATGGACCAATTAAAATAACTATTTGTCGTGTTGAATTTCGTACAAAGCAGAGCCAACAAGGTATCGACGTAATGGGCATGCAGAATAAACTGCAACCACCATAAAAGTGTCGCGAGAGGACGGATTGTCCTCTATGTGTAAAATTTTACGAAAATATGTATATCAGCCTTCATCCGTTTTAAGTCTAACAGGTGCAGGAACATGGACACAAGACGATGGCTTGCGACGGGAGTTCGTCTATTGTGCTCCCGGAACCCAATGTGATTATGAAGAAGCTAAATTGTCATTTCTGGAGTAAGGCAAATACAGAAGAGACTTAAAAGACTCAATTACATCCGCAAGAGTGTGGCAATAGTTGTCACATTGCCCATGAAATCATTGATGCAGTTCGAACTCGATTCAAAGACTACGAAATGATCCTGGATTTGACGCCGTAGGTTGCTTCCTTGAGGCTTTAAAATGTCATTGGTGTATGCTGCTAGATAAATCTCCAAATGCTCGAAAAGTGGCCCGAAATCGAAATCGATCGGAATGTACTTCGTCAAAAATGACATTGAAAGGCATATGGTTGAATTCGTATTCATAACTACATGCCGCAAATCCTTCTTCATACCAAATAAAGATATGGACACAATTCCTGTCCATATTGCCAGGGCTGGAAGGCTACAAGGAGGATAGACCGAAAGTACAGCATCACGAAAGTGCATGTGTGGACATTTCTGTACACCAGAGGAGATATAGCGGGTAGAATGAAAATATTTGTATCAGAGACCGGCGATTTTCTAGAGCGAGGAATCTGATGCTTCCGAGAAGTAAATTACCAATCTTAAGCCGATCCCTAGACATAATGAGGGGCAAAAGTTCCAAAGCGAAAAACGTATTACATCAACGTAGTCACAATATAGTAAGTGTCGAAGGAACCAAGTATTTAATGTGCATAGAGGTAGTGCTTTATTTTGTACTGTATAAAGGCGAAAACGTCACGAGAAATTGCAACAACTGCCAACAACTACAAGTACTAATCAGTGAGCAAATGTCATATACGATGAAAATATTTGGGAGGCTACTCTCTACGGCAATCAATGCAGTTTCATCAGAAACAGTTCGACACATGACGCAACTCAAAGTTTACACATAAAATAAGATCATCCAAGGATTTTATATAGACGGTATTACATCGCAAAATGTACTAGAGACGTATGGTACGCGATATGTGAAATACGCGCAAATTCATTAAAATAAATGCCAAATACTTTGTTAGTGGAAATCTACTTACTATCTTAAGTTCTAAATAAAAACAGGCAACGAACTTATTGTCATCACAATAATCTGAAGAAGCATCGGCCAACCTAACCAAATCGGGCGCAGAACAGTTAAGAAGCAAATCAGTTCTCTGGCAAAGAGTTTTTGGGTGCTGAACGCGCGCACGATAGGGTACCAGCATTCCTAAAACCAATCACAGAAACTCAGAGAAAAAATTATTCAACGCCACAATCAGTGGCAGATACCGATCACGATGAGTGAAACTGCTTATTGTCCAATATAAGCTTCAATAATAGAAGCTAGTTCTGTTTGATCTGTTTAGGTAGGAACTCCATGCTGTGAAGCTCAGAAAATTATTAACGTCGCAAATTTATAATCCGAAAATCTATGATAATACCTTGAGAGGGTCTTACTATAAAAGGTTGCGACGTCTCTTTCGAAAGTAGCATAGGGGTCCGTTTTCGTATGAGTTGTTACTGCTACAGCAGCGAGGGTTTAAAAGAATGGACTAACTTGGCCACTTGTTATATAAAAATATATAAAACGTATTCAATTGAGGATTAACAATAACTTTCTAGTTCTATAGAACTGGGTGTTAAAATTAAAACAACGACTTGAATATGATTTTCCCTACAAACCACTGGAACTTTCAACTTTAAATTCGACAGTAGCAAATCCCAAGACACCAACTATGTAAATTCACGACTCACCACATACGAGTACTCGTACTACACATATCCCTTCTGCTTATAACTTTTCATCAAAATCACCGAACCGGCTAACAAGAAATGAAAAACGTCCCCCAGCTCGGTTGTAACTCCAACCCCCAGTAGAAAAAGAAAAAATTGGAATAACTCCGTACGCGTTTATTGCGGTCATTTATCAAACAGTCATAGTCTCAACGAAACCTCGTAAGCTTATCTCCATAATACCGTATGTCAGTTTTTTGCTTCAGTACGTGGCTCTTACGATTCGTCAAGCCCAAAAGGATTCGCTCTCGCTCAATATCAAAACAAAAATTAACAAGGGATCGTTGATGTTTTACAAAAACAACTTTTATCAGGTCCACGTGGCAACATTAAATTCTTAAGACCATTACCCGACTCCGAAGCACTGTCGTACTCGTACACCCCTTGTAGGATTAAATTGTCGTGGTGAGTATTAAGGGATGCAGTAAGCAGAGGTAAGCAAATGCAGCTCATTGCAGGGGCAAAAGTAACTGTGGCAGCAGCCAACTTGCAATGGCACACTTGGGTAAATGACTTTTATCACAAGAATAGCACAAAGTGTCACGTAAAGGGGGTGTAAAAAAAAAAAAAAACTCACTTGTTCCTTAGGGTGGGTGTTGGGTTGATTGCAAGTATTCTTGGAATTCTCGCAAGATCTCAGACAATGAAGGGTGCTCTGCCCTACACTGTTGCTGATTAGATAAATTGCCTTCAATACCTAAGGGTACAATCAATTCCAAGTTGAGTGAGGCGGCGAGAGTATCTGTGGGTTTGCATTTGTTTCCATTGGTTCTACTCCATGTTCGCTGACGTGTAAAAATCCATCGTTAGCTATTTTGTAGAAAGGCGAGTGAGTTAAGGACAGTGTTGCTGTTTTGGCTGCAACAGTAGAACACGAGTAGATGCTCCTACATACTTTAGACTTTTCTAATTCTTGGAAAGTGCAGTGAAATTAATACATTATCCAGGTTCCTAAGAAAAATGATAATTAGGAGGCCCAGAGAGTGCGACTCAAAGTTCATCACACTTGGAAAACAAAAACCTTCAAAACAACACAGTAAGGAGAAACGACATTGTAGAGAGCACAGCAACTTCAATAACTACAATCAATTACATTGATGATAGTGCAATCTACCCAAAGCAAAGCTGAGATACTGAAGGTCAGACTGCTTCGGGGGGTCAAAAATCAGATAATGGCCAAAGTCCGTTAGCAACCCGGACGAACATCGAATGATTTCAACTGCAGGAGGTTCCTAAGTCTTTACTTTGCAATATCTCAAAATCTCTTATTCTACAAGTTCCAAGATTGCCCGAAATCTGTCATGGGCACGGCATCCCATAGCTGACTACCTGAACATGACGAAACTCCTAGTTTGGTAAAAATATCCAACGAACGCATGCAACGAATCAGTTGGCATACAATGTGACAGTGTTAGAAGCTCCAAAACCTTGCCAACGTGGTACTGATGACATAATACCTCTGATGAAGAAGGCCGCTTAAACATATCAGCTTAGATATTTATATTAAAAAATGTAGGTCCATAATGGGTGCCTTGTGGAATTCCGGAAATCTTATACAAAAATCGTAAAGCAAGAATATGGTAGCAATTTAGAACTTTAAAACAGATCCATGACAAAAACAAAGGATTTCATTGAAATTCATTTAGTGAAACACTCGCACGTGGACCGGGTGTTCTAAAAGATAGATATTTTCATATTTTCAGTAGAGTGGCAACACTGATCACTTACAGGGCGACCCACTAAACACGAATAGATTTTCTAACACAAACTGGCGTTCATACATCAAAAACAGGCAAAATCGACCACTTTCAGTTCCACCCTTCGTGTGATTCGTGTGCCAGGGGTAGATTTGAACAGATACAATTTCATTAAAAAGAAAAGTTTACCACTCACTATAACAAGTGTTAAAAGGATAAAAAGAAAGAAAAAAAATCTCTAAAAGGAATGTTGAAAAGGAAAACTACTTACCTCAATATATCCTTGTACACTATCGCACTGCTGCAAGACCAGAATTGCCGGATTGAATTTCAATTCATCTGGCGAGCACGGACTTAGGAATCCACTATCGGCATCACTGTGTGTGGACAGTGGACGTGGCTTACGAATCTTATATTGTACATTGCGACTTGGCACCGGTCCCGGATTGAATAACACGTAATTGGATTCGATCGGAATTGTTCGATGACGAAATTGAACATCGTCAGAAGAACTAACACCACCAGCACCAGTGCCAGCAGTATCTGCTGCTCCACCATCTGAATGGTTAGACCGCAACGAGTTGCTTCGAAATGGTGACAAATTCAAAAAGGACAATTTCTTTGTGACCGTCGAGGAGCCCGATGATGAGGAGCTCGATGCTGCTGTTGATGTCGATGAACCAATCATCATGTCATTGTTACTGCTGTCGTTATTGCTGTCATTGTTGTTGTTATTATTGTCGTTAGCAGCATCGTGACTATTACCACTGCTGTCATCATCGGTTTTTGATGATGTTGTCGATTGGTTAAGTGTCGTTGTTGAGTCTTCACCAACTGGAGTTACTTTTTCCAACGATATCGATTTGGAGGCGAGTAATTTTTGAGAGATAATCTCCTCGTTGGTGAAAGGATTCGGGATGCCAATGCTAGTGGGATCGATTTCGAAATCATCAGGATCTATAACAAAGTAGTTATGATGTTGAAAAGAATTCATCTGGATCTCCTCTTCGTGGTAAATGATTTCTTGGATGAAGTCATCCGTTCCTGCTCCTGGAGAAGGATCGCTCTTTTTTCGACGTTGGAGTGTCTTTTCGTTGATAAAATCCACACTCGGATCAAAGAGACAATAATTTTCCATCGGTGGTATGCCACCCTTCCGTTGGCGCACAGGTATATTTTTGAAAGGACTCGACGATGCGGAATCGGCTCCTGTCTCACTTAAGCTGCTGTTGCTGTTGTTTGTATTTGAGTTTATGTTGGAGTCTATTGTTTTCGTAGAGGACGACTGGCTGCTGCAGAGATTAGGCACGGAACCACCGGAGTTCGGTTCCTTGCTCTTGTGAGAGGAAAATAAACCACGACTGTTGATTTTCGCTATGCAATTCTTTAGTTCCGTTACTCGTCCTTTGTAGGGGCTCTTTTGTTTGGATGGTGATGAAGTTTCACTTACCACAATCGCCTCCAGTGGTGGCTGCATCGCCGTTGACAATGCCAAAGTCGCTATTGCTGCCGGTGTAGTTGATGTGGCATTCATATGGATTCTGCCACAACATTCCTCCTCGCTAAGGCCAACTCCTGCGGGAATTCTATGCAAGTCCTGTAGATGCTTATGAATGGTTGTTGCTTCGCAACTGTCAGTTCCAGGACCAACATCATCTCCCGCTGTTGTCGTCGTTGGCATCGTAGTCTTTCTCGACTTGTTGTTATTCTTGATTAACTCTTTGCGCTCCTTTTTGCTAAGAACTACTTTCCCCCGAGATGGTGATGATGCGTTGCTGTTGCTATTGCTGTTGCTACTGCTATTACTGATGCCGTTGCCGGTGTTAGTCGTTGTTATATCGTCCTGTTGTTGACGTTTGCCGCCCATTGCAACACTAAAACTGCCAGCATGCAACAGTGATGGCATTTGTGAGATAGGCGGCGGTGTTGGTGGTGGTGGTTCTCGGTACGGTGGTGGCAATGGCTTTACGCCGTTTATGTGAAAGTTATTCGCTCCGATAATTGCTGTTGATTCATAGCTAACAGGAAAGTCGCAAAAGAGCTCCGTAAACTCGGCTGGGTCGTAGGGATTTTGAGGAAATCGATAACCGCTCGGGCCTATGATTTCCGGTAATAGTACTCCCGTAACTTGCTCATTGTTGCCAAGGGGTGCGGCAGTGCTTTTCGTTGGAGTGGTTAACTTCTTTAAACTTTGATTTCGGGCGGGTACTCGGTTTCCAGGCGATTTTAATTGTGAAACTTTATTCCTTGCATCTCCGTGCTTTTTCAAAGTTCCTGTTGGTTGAGCAGTTGGGGTGTTTGCATTGCTACCACTGCCAACTGTAGTCGCGTTCGCATTTCGATCGGACGCCTTTGGAATTCGTAACTTTGTCGGTTTGTCCTTTCGCACTGATGACATTTTCTTCTTCTGTTGCTGATGCTGTTGCTGTTGGTGTTGGTGTTGATGGTGCTCCTTTGTCGTTTTTCTTTGATGATTTGATTTGTTGTCCTGCTGGGTGGGAATAGCTGTAGCCGTTACCCTTATCTGTTGTCGGCCGGACGAAAGAATGGGGTAATAATGGAAACTTTTTCTGCAATCATATCTTTTGGTGTTGTTGTTTGCACTTGTCAATGTTGAGTCTGGTGATGTTGATGCTGATGACAGTGATGAGGAGGAACAATTCGGTGAGGCGGCTATTGAGTGGGGTCGTCGTTTTACTGTACCCGTAAATGAACTGGGCGAGTCCCAATCGTAGATTGAGGTTTTCAGATTGCACGCATCCCCCACTTTATTGCCGGACGTTTCCTCTGCAATGATTCTGTGCTTGATGGCGACATATTTCGAAAGCATCTTTTGCCAGAGGCATTCGAAAATATCTTTGACATATTTCTTGTTGGTTCGGATATATTTCTTATGACAATATTAAGGTACACATTTAGACACACTTGTCTTGTTTTTGGGGATGTTCGTAGGTAATTAATTACGAGGACACATTTTCCGGATTTTATTTTGGCAGTGTTTGTCGCATTTCGACGATACTAGAGGATACTAATGGTTTTCATAAATCCTTATCTTTATATCTTTCTTCCATTGGTTTTGTTGGTTGTACTTATGTATCTATGAGTACGTTCTTGGGAAAAGGCAAGCAAGAGATAAGCTATTTGGCATTGGCCCTTGGGAGGTGGATGTGGAAGTAGATGTGGGGTGTATATCAATTACGTAGACACATTGGAGGATGGACAGAGATTTTTTCCCTTCAAGGTAAAGAGGGTAGAATAACATGCCAAAGTCGTGACTTTCGGATAGTGTTTGCGTTTGTGCTTTTCACATTCTCACACACAAATGGAAGGAAATCACGCAAAAACTAAAGTTAAGACAAGAAGATACATTTTTACTTATGTTGAAGTGTATTTACTTTTGGGGAGGACATGTCTTCTGTGATGTGGTGTGTCATCTTAGTACATGAGAGCTTTGCAGAAAAGACTTTCTGGGCAGGCACCTTAATTAATGATGAGTGAACGTTACTTTGTTTCATGTGGAAATTAATTGTTGAGATTTGTCACACTTGCTTCTCTTGACTTTATGAGGGATATGATGAGGAATTGTTTTGCTTGTGGGGATATTATTATTTAGGTATGCTTCTCTAGATGTATTATATCATGGGAAACTGCAGGAGTGTGAGAGCGTGGTAGTACCACGTCAGTAAAAACCGCCAATGGGGATGTGGTCACTTGACCATCCAAAGACCAACAATTTCAGAATCCGGTAGTTACTACGAACATCAATTTCAAGGAATGAGACGTTTGTTTTAAAAGGACTCTGCCGTCCAGATATGTGGGTCATAAACCCTTTTAAGGGAATTTTGTAACACAAATCTTTTCAAAATGACTTTTGCGGTAAAATGGAATCTGAATCTTGAGAAAAGAATGCATGGCCAACGTATAACAGACTTTCAGCACATCTCCTGGTCTGGTTTTTTACTTTAATATTGCATATACATATCTGATGTTGACACACAACGCGTTGTTTTGATTTTGATTGTGAAAATGTAAATCATTGAAGGGAAAGAACAAATTTGATCATTAAGCTCTATTAATTAGTGACCACTCCAAATCCAAAGTCTGGCTGGTAGAAGGCCAGACACTGGTGAATTTAGAAACCAAAAACGAGCTCTACCGACTAACGGATAGTCGGTACATGGAGGGTCATGCACATGAAAGGCACTTTGGACATACGTTGGTTTTGAATGTTCGGAGGTTATAATGACTGGGAAATAACGAGTTCACCTCGGAAATTAATAAGTGAAGAAATCACAATATTTCAGAGTACTTCCAGCGGCGGGATAGAGACTGATTATCATTCATAGCGAGACGAATTTTACAATTAAGACTCATACAGACGGAAAGTTACGGGTTATTAACTGATGGCCGAAATAGGAAGAGAATAAAGCAAAGAAATAGGCATTACTTTAAAAAAGGTTTTCACATGACTAAACAGTATTGGAGTCGCGTATGAGTTTTGTCGAACGGTTTTGGATCCTATCCACGAAGTTCAGAGAGATAGAGAAACTATAGGATTGGGCACTGCACTTCAAATTTTGTCAATTAAACGCCTTAAATGTCATAGTCAGATGGTGTAAAGAATTGCCTGGGTCGCTTAAGGACACCTGACATTCCGTTGTACTTTTGGCGATTTTGATATTTCTATTGGGTCTATAACTTAATTCATGCGGTTTGCTAAGAGATGGCGTAACATGTATTATTCCATTGTTATTATTCCATTGGAACATGCGTTGGAAAGCTACTGTCATTGTACGTCATTTCAGTATTTGTCATTCATTTGAATCGCAAACAACAATAATTTTTTTTCACTCAAATATGTCGAACTTTGTGCCTGAAAAAGTGTTTTTGCGGGGAGTTCTTCTTCATTACTTTAATATGAAGAAAACTGCTGCTGAAAGTCATCGTATTTTGGTGGAAGTTTATGGTGAACATGCGCAAGCTGAGCGAACGTGCCAAAAGTGGTTTGCACGATTTCAAAGTGGTGATTTTGGCTTGGAAGACGATGAACGTCCTGGGCAGCCAAAAAAGTTTGAAGATGAAGAACTGGAAGCATTACTCTATCAAGATTGTTGCCAAACACAGGAAGAGCTCGTAGAATCTTTGGGTGTCACCCAAGCAGCCATTTCAAAACGTTTAAAAGCAGCTGGATATTTTCAAAAGCAAGGAAATTGGGTTCCACATGAACTCAAGCCGAGATACGTCGAAAGGCGGTTTTGCATGTCCAAAATGCTGCCACAAAAGGAAGTCATTTTTGCATCGGATTGTTACTGGTGATGAAAAATGGATCCATTACGCCAACCCTAAGCGCAAAAAATCATATGTGAAAACCGGCCAACCAGCCAAATCAACGGCAAAGCCGAATATCCATGGTGCGAAGGTAATGCTCGGTATTTGGTGGGATCAGATGGGTGTGCTCTATTATGAGCTGCTAAAACCGGGTGACCCCATCAATCAACAACGCTACCGAACACAATTATTCCATTTAAAGAGAGCAGTAGCCGAAAAACGCCCTCACTAAAATATGATTCACATCAGAGCAGAGCGCCAAGCCGGCGCAGTTCTTTTGGGATGGGATCCACAAATTGCCAGAAAGATGGTAAAAAGTCATAGCTTCAGATGGGCAATACTTTGAATAATACTACTGTACATGTTTTTCTTAAATATACGTTCAAACGTTCACGAATTAAGTTATATACCCAATATTTTAGTTGTCAATGACCCCAATCTTGACCGTTAAGCTTGCGTCACTCATTGTTTATAAGTTGGTTCTTAAATTTATTACAGTGTCTTCCCAGCTTTAAATTCTTCCCATTTGAATCCGTTCTACCGTCAAAGAGTGACGACATAACATCGGGAAAGAAGATGATAAACACTGTGTACTGTCGTCAACAAGCGAAAAGATAGGATTAGAAGTAGTGGACAGAAGATCATAAATAACAATTGAAAATAGTGTCAGAGTGAGAACGAAGCCTTGAGGCACACCAGCATTAATTTTGTAGATATCACACTAACGAGTAAATCCGTCATAAACAACTTTCATCTATTCCAAGTACACGCATTTTCGACAAAGAAGACTGGGGCCAAACTCTTGCAATTGTGTTTAATAATCAATACCAAGTGAAATTATCTTGCTTTCGCGAGCTACAACATCAAATTGCCTCTAGTGGACGTATTGCTACGAAAACAGCAATGCCCATAACTGAAAGATTACGTCTTGAGATTTTCTGTTGATGCAGATTTATCAGCGCAATTGGCCTGTTAAAGAATCAAGTTAGACAAATGATGTTTTAGAAGAACATCTCCTCAGAAGAGAGTCGATGACGCATTTCAGTGGAGGTGAGGACTTACACCAGAAGACAATCTGGAACTGGTTTTAAAAATATCAACAAACTGATTGGCCTTGTCTAGAAAGCACTCACTAGAAATGAGCTCTAGGAGTAAGGACAGGATAAAGCTTCTTATTTGTTCAGTAAAGAACTAAAAATATTCATTACTTTTGGGGACTGTAGTATTTCTGGACGCGTTTAAGAAGAGCCTTCCAATCATTTCTGGCTCTTCTGCACTTACATCGGCTTTTCTCTGTCGGATTGGTTTAATAAAACCGAAAAGCAGTTCCCTTATCCTTCATTTTGAAAAAAAAAAACTTTTTGTGATCGATCGTATAACGCAACGATCCGTTAAAATCCTTAAAGAAGGCGTTTATTCTGTCGCAATTGGGTTTCTCTTATTTCTATGGCTCTTTAGAAAATTTCATACGCCTAGCCTAGAGGGGACAACAAAACAACAGTGCACCTAGATTGTGTTGCCAGAATGACTTTCGACATCAACCAGGCTAATATATTTTAAAAATATCTCCTTTTGAGTTACCTAAATGCATACCACAAAGGAAACCTGGGCAAACAGCACTGAAATTAATCTTCAGTCAGAACAATTAAGAGATTGTTGGCCGACAAAGAATTACTACTTTCTGAAGGCGCCTTCACCAATTGACATGATGATCACTCTATAGCTCCACAGATGTCAATCTTTCCATTTAAAAACCTGATTATTGTTACGAAACATTGAAAAGGATATGTGACGTTGCAGACTAACTTTATTCAAGTATTAGAAGATAACCAGATGCCTTCCAAGGGTCAATCTCAGTTACGAGTACCTCACTGCTTTTCATTAATTTTGATAAAGTCGGCAATAGTTAGCTCACAATCTAGAGTCAGTTTCGAAAATGACACAAATTGGCGCCAAATTCATATTCAATTCCTATGTAAAAAAAAATATCCCTAACTGGGCATCAGAAATGATGTCAACTAACGCGGTGAAAACTTTAATGTCGGTGTATCAAACTGCCAATTACCTTAGTTTAACTAACACAAATCATGTACACTTTAAAAGTTCCAAAAATAAAATATAATTTCGGTCTAAACTGGCCCACACCAAGACAAATATCCTCCCTACTGCACCACCTGTGGAGGGACCAAACAATAAATCAATTTTTCTTCGACTGTTAAGCCAGAGAAAATGTTTTAACCCTACCATTCTCCGTATGTATCTCATAATTTCCCGGTAATTAAAATTGGAAGAAAAATCCAAGCCAAAAAAAAAAACAAGGAAAATGGTTCATTTCAGAAACCAGTTGTTAGAAAATCGAATACCCAGGGGCAATGTTTCATAATTGCACATCCACTTAGCTCGCCCACCGTAAAACCTATTTTTCCCTTTTCAGAGAAATCCGATCCCAGGCCGGTGTACAAGGGGGATGTTCAAAATTATTCCCCAAGACAAATACTCGTATCTCGTATTTTAATATTCAACGTTGGAATGACATGTTTTAATTTGTGAATATAGCCAAAGGCTACGAAGGATTTTTTGATTTCATTTCTTTTTGTCAGCTCTTGCTTCCCTTTCCTAGAAACTGTAACAGCTCAGCTCAATTTACACAGCCTTAAGTTATAGAGAAAGGCAAGACCGAAAAAAAGGAAAGACAACCATGCCTATGCCCATGCCCGTATACTTGAAACTTTAAATTAAAATGAAATCTGGAGATCTCCTCAAGAAGTGTACCAAAAAAAAGAGAAAAGAAGGAAAATACTGTTTCCAACATACTCCATCCAGGATACCCAAATACAAGTATTGAATGCTGGGGGAAAAAATAGATGAAAAGCCACGACATCAATTGCAAAGACAACCAAGTGGAATGTTAGATAAGATATAAGAAATAAGGATTCTTCTTTTGGAGATTCACAGAGATGCCATAGAATCACAGTCATACAGTCATATAGAGCGCCAGGGCCAAGGATCCAGGACGGAGAAAGGACTCTAAGACAACCAAAGGTTCAAGTCAACTTTTTGAATTGAATGAGTGGAAACGAAGTCAATGTTCTTTTTTGTTTCCTTCCTCTTCTTCATGTCCCTCTATTCTATTTCGATTTCTATGTGTAACTTGAGGATTTTGACTTTGTGAAGTTCTTGGCAAATAAATGTCACCAAAGCGCATCACAGATTGAGTTTGAGCGGCTGGAATGTAATTCACCTTGAGTCCTTCATTTAAAGTGATGTCCTTCTTTACATGGACTTACATCTTGTTCATGTGTTTTCAGTAATTCAATGGTAACGTTTTGTACTCGTAGTAGTAGTGACTTTTGGCTTTTGAAAAACTCATAGGTCGGGTGACATAAGTCACCAAAATATGAATACTTTCCTGTTAAAATAAACACAAGAGGATCAACTGGATTCACCTATTTGAGTTCTGCAAACCTCCCTCATCAGACAATTGTACTGGTGTGCGTCTCGCATGAAGGCGGTCTCGTCGAGATGTCCATCTTTGAGTTTAAGGGATGGATATATACATGATGATGATTTCCTGCAGAGTTTATTTTAGTAACGATATATTGTACTCCAACATGAGGTGCATGAATTGAATGTAGGATGATGTAAGATGCAGATATGAAATTCCAGAACTACGAAGGTTAATATCACCGCATTACAAAGCACGAAAGGTCCTCAACTTAATTATGGAAATGCTATCTGTTTTAAAGGCAGTTAAAGCATAACCGAAATATAACTTAAATGGTCAGATGGGAAAAACGATATCGCCTAGAATATAACAAACGAAAACGAAAAGAGTGCATCTCATTATTGGTGAAACGACGTAATTGAAGCGCTTAGAGTAGACTGTCTAAAAGCCGAAAGCATAATTTAGTAATCTATATATATATATATTTAATACGTAACCTTAGTTGACATTTATCGTTTTGTTTTTATTTTCTTTTGTAGGAAACATGGCTTCAAACTCTAGCAAGTGCACAAAACAACGAAAAACGTGGGCCAGGGATGATATGATGATATGATGAACGTTTACTGCCGTAAACCTCAAAGAGATGGGCTTTTTAAAGGCATGTTCAATGTCCCGAGAACCACACTGAGGCGATTAGTGGCAATAAAGGATAAGCCTTTGGAGGAAGTATTAAGTGCCAAACTAGGCAGGAAAACCATTTTTCCTCCAGAACTCGAGTAGTCTCTAGTAGACTATTGCCTGCAAATGGAAGGGAAACTGTTTGGTCTAACCATGAATGACATAAGATCGTTAGCATTCCAGCTAGCTATAAAGGACCAAATTTCAAATCCATTTTCTGTTATAAAGGAAGTTGCGGGAACGAACTAGCTACTTTTATTCCTGAAACGTCATCCATCGCTGTCATTCCGCCAGCCGACTAGAACGTCTTTAGCCCGTGCTTCTGGATTTTCAAAACAAAATGTGGCAAATTTTTTTTGACAATTTAAAAATGCTCATGACCAAGTACCATTTTACCCCCAACACTATTTTTAATGTGGATGTGACGGGGATTTTAGTAGTTCCAGTCAAAATGCCAAAGGTAATGGCTTTGAAAGGTCGAAAAAAGGTGGGAGCATTAACATCTGCTGAAAGGGGATCACTTATTACGTCGATTTTGCGCATGAGTGCAGGAGCGTCATTTGTGCCTCCTATGTTCATTTTTCCGCGAAAGATTGTCTCAACACCTCATGAAAGGTGCACCGCCGGGTTCAATATATGCCAATCATCCATCAGGATGTGTACAGACAAATTTGTTCACAAAGTGGTTCAAACACTTTTTAACAACAATGAAATCAACGGCATCTTCACCTGTATTACTTATAATGGACGGGCATTCAAGCCACACCAGGAATATAGAAC
The DNA here is from genome assembly GCA_928272305.1 of Volucella inflata. NCBI lineage: Eukaryota > Metazoa > Arthropoda > Insecta > Diptera > Syrphidae > Volucella > Volucella inflata. The sequence goes on along the minus strand of OV743717.1, from coordinate 3,551,505 downwards.
TTATAGATCTGGCTCGAACAAATAATGTTCATATTCTACCTATACCCCGCATTCAAGTCACAAAATTCAACCCTTAGATAAGACCTTCATCTCAAAAAAACTCTCAAAAAATATTTGAATGAAGAAATTAGACGCTGGATCATAAACAACACGAGCTATTCGGTCGAGCCTTTTTAAAAGATCAAGCTGCAGAAATTGCTCTGAAAAGCTTTTCGTCCTCAGGGATATGTCCTTTTGATAGGAATGTGTTCCAAGACTACGATTTTCTAGCAGCAGAGGAAAATGGAAAATCCTGCTCCTGCTGATGGACGTGAAAACAAGGGAGAGATGACGCAATCTAAGCAGGATGAATCGAATAAACATTCACAACCTTCGACTTCTACTGGGATAGAATGTATTTCGGAATCAACAACTTTGGTAGCTCCACATCAATTTTCTCCTATCCCTGTTCGAGTAAAAAAAACCCTCAACTCGTGGAAGGAATCGAGGTAAATCGGAGCTGGTTTCATCATCTCCCTATAAGCTAGCTTTAGAAGAATCCATCAAAAAAAAAGATATGAAAAATGGTAGAAACATATCTACATATATCATATATATTTAGGCTTTACTCCACTGTAGCTGTAGCTAACCCACTTTCCTCAAAAACCATTGTATTAAATATGACCCACCCTAGGCCATATTAGGCGCATTTTTTTAGAAACTAGAATATGAAGTTCCTTTAATTTTTCATTTATATCTTTTTGTTATGTGTTTTTTTAATTGTTCGAGTTACTAAAGACTGAAAGCTTAATGATTGGTAAGAATATTTAAAAAACAAATAAATTAATTCGATTTAATTTTATGGTTTTATTTCAAAAAATGTTAAGGGTAGGTCATATTTGCCGCACTTACTCTACTGATTACATAGAATTATTCCACAGATTAATGCCCCTAGAGCAGTCTAAAAGTCTATGGGGTCAGCATTAACCCTGAAACGGCATCCGATGGCTGGGTATACGCTGATTCATAAAAAAAAAAATCTGTTTTATCAGCAAATATGTCATTACTCGTCAGTAAAAGATACTTTACAGTACCTGCAAGTGATAGTATAAAGTTTCTCCGCCTACATGATGCTGGTGATGAAGGTACAACGTCTCGACTGGAGTCCCACAAGGAGATCAGATCTGATACCTCATTTATGGACATCATGTACGAAGAAGTTCAACTAATAATATTGAGCCGAACAGTAAATGTATTTGGATCGATTGTTAACGTTGCAAATATATTTACGAAATACGAGTAGCAGCGGGCGCTAACGAAACATTGATCAAATCAGTAATTGGTTACATAAAGAGCTGCCTAAATACAACAAGACCACCAAACAGAGGATCTCCATGTACCATTCAAACCATTGCATCAGAACAATCTAGAACCTAGGAAAACCATTGTAAAATAGACTACGACCTAAGTCTAGAGCATATGTGGACTCCTCGCGAAAAATTGAGACACCGCTCTATTTACTGTCTGGTGTCTAAAGGCTCTATGAGTCAAAGAATATCGGATGATTTCAGACGAAGAAACATTCATTGATATTGGGTTAGAAATGCGCTTGTATCTAATTCTCCCAAAATTCTAACCAACATGAAGTAATTGTATTTGAAGAAACAACCAAAAACAAGGTATCGCAATGCACAATATGACAATCCAGGTCAAAGAAAATAAAATGACAAGAAATCTGCACAAACTGAAACTACGCAAACCTCAAGCATCATCTTACACAGATTTTTACAAATATTTTCACCGATTCGTGTAAGTTGCTTGGCTTATTGTTCTGCATGTCTAGTACAGGAGGGAAGTCAGATAAATGACACAATCCACTCACGAATAAAAACGACTACATAAAACCCTTATACGAGTTCTACTGCGTAGCAAGGAATTATGGACTTTATCTTGCTTTAATGGTTGTCCTTACCACATAATAATGAAGAGCATCATGATCCTCAGTGAGATTTTGATATTTTTGTCATTGATTTGAAAAAGGAATACAGAAGTGTTCTTAAAAATTTTATATCGACTACGCTAAGAATCCAGAAAATGGGTGTCAAGGTGAACGATTTTCTTTGAAGGCAGCACATCGCTGTCTCCGGCGATAACGCTATCCTTAACAATGACCCTGCAGATCAACAGAGAATTCTTAACAACTGGAAACCAACAGTTTACGATTCAGTCGTACAACATTCTGAAATTGTTAGCTCAACACTCAATATCTGTTAAAAAAGAATTTATTTCACTAAAGTGTGAAAGTTATAAGAACGCGACTTTTAGCATGAACAATTCCCATCACTTTGCGACCGAAAAATGTCACTTAAATTGCTGCAACCATACGCATCACCTTGTTGGACGGATAAGGGAAAAGTAAAGAAAATTGACAAGGGTGACAGTGGATTATACAAGAAAGAAGAATTGAAAAACCGCTTTTTCAAAGACTCCAGGGTGAGCGAATCAGCTGTTATTGTAAAGTTAAACAAAGTTGAAAAAAAAAGTTTTCCTTGGAGGGAGAACCTCTAGTTCTAATCAAGGTTCCAAGGGCCGTAAGAAAAAAAACTGAATCACTCAAATGCCAAAACCTCTGCAACCAGGGGATCCAAAATAGAGCGGCTTCTAGACTAGTACTAAAGCTCACAAGTGGCTCTGTAGCAATGCAGATACGTAGATAAAGTAATACATAATTTGAACGGATTAACAAAAGAAGAAGAAGGAGAAGAGCACGGTTTCAAATGAATCTGATTCGTAAAATGGGGAACACAAATTTGTTTTTAGTTCCCGACGATATCATTATGAAGATGACGAATTTCGGGATTGTCAGACAGCTACATACTTGACAATGCTACTGAAATTTTGAAGACCCTTCAGCGCATTTACCACTTTTCCTTTGTCAATGCTGTGGAAATATTTAAATTTTCACAAAGCTAAGTTATGATAGAGGTGCTCATAGGTGTGATATCAGGTGTCAGGTATCAATACCTCAAAACTTTACTACATTTATGCAACCTACGCCGATCAGAAATACATACATGTGTCTATTAAACTGGCACAAATGTTATTCTTGTCAGGAGGGCAACAGATTCATAGAACATTTTTACACGACATCTAAAGATCCTCCTTGAAAAAAGTTCATTACAAAAACTTCTGCCCTTATCCAAGAAGAGATACGTTTCCGACCCAAACAATTGCCGTCTGATGATATGAAATGTTATACTGATGACATGGGCTTCTATTAAAACTCTTTTAAGTTCAGAAAAAGCAACCAACAGCATCAACTCTCATTGGAAGCTGATTCTTTGTTTTCATCTGGATTTGTCTATTTGTTGATGGCACTTAGCAGGTGCCAAATGGCCAAAACATCTCCAAAAATGAGAAAGAATGGCAAGACAACCAAACGAATTTGGACAACCGAAAATTAATGGAAAAAGTCGCTCATCAAACCATCTTAACTGAGCTTGGTACAGCATAAAAATAAACTATGTAAAGTTCCATAGAAAAGATAAAGTCTTTCTGGTGAGACAAAGCACTTCGCAGAAAGCTGACAATTTTTTAAATGCATTTAGCAATCTTCAGTTTTAAATTTGCTTAAATCACCAGACTGACTAATTTGGTCGTCAGTCGTCAGTGCTCGACTTTAACTGTCTTTTTTGTTTCCCTAACTCTAAAAAGTTACTTTCAAACAAACAAATGACTATCTGACCCGTTGCCATTGACAGTTCACCCCAAATCCCTCAAACGAATAAATTTCTCTAACAAAAACTTTATCGTCACATTTAAAATGCAACTACCGCTGTCAACGACAACGGTTTGACATGAAAATTCCTTTGATGACATAACCACGAGAAAAACCGAGTCTGATATCGCCACCACTAACAAACATCATATCCGGGGACTAACTTTAATTACATCACAAGACTCCGGCTGCCATCACAACAAACAGTCCCCTAAAGGTTCCGTTTGCAAGGTAGCCGACCACCCATGAATTCACCGCCTGACTGTCTGCATTTTTTGCTCATTTTCCGTCTCACTCATATCCTTTTCACTGGTACGTTGAGCAATTAAAACCACTTCCCGACCATATCACGTCCTCTAATCCCCGAAATCCTCTCGGATAGAACGACAAGCAGAAAAAAAAAAAAACAAAATCATACTCCACGTACGGCAGGGATAAATATCACACAACTCCCTAACAACAACATCAGCCCCAAATACCCCCAACCATCGGCTGCGATTCTAACTGTGACTCAAACTTCAATCCAAATATCCTAACGAAATTGAAGTAAAGAAAGGGAGATGAGCCGAAAAAAAAAAAAAAAACATCGAGGATAATCATGTAGGGTAACCGTTATTGTAGGCACTTTTCGGTGTTGATTTTGGTTTAGAAATTCAACTCCATCAACGGCAGGATATCTTTATTATGTCGGTGTCATTACTTTAACACCCTATTTGCCGCATTCCTTCAATTCACTTCTCTAAGGATAAAGATACGACCATACACCCCACATAAACCTCCTACCCATCACCAAATATTCTCATTCGTAGGAGAAGATAGAGAAGAAGAAAAAAATTACTCCAAATGGCAGAAAGATATACTCGTACCCATTGTAAGTGTAGGAATGGGAATCACTCTTTAACGCACCGTAGCTTTAACACAATTTTTTTTTTATTCTTTTTTCCTTTGAACAGGAGCCACAAGGATTCTTCAAAAATTTTCATTCATTTTCCACCACTTGCTCCCTTTGAAAGGGAAAATTTAAATCTCTTTGCTCCTTAGCCACTACTGATAAATAACACACAATCCAAATCACTATTAAAATCACTGACAGGTTATCCTTAAAATTCACTGGTAATCCTTAAATGAAGATTAATCCTTGATAGCTGGTCGTGGTAATCGTTCGGACTATGAGACATTTATATCGCCACCGATAGACTGAGAGTCTCCATGACCAACCACCAAACAAGCGATTCACGTAACGACCGGCTACAATCAAGAAGAGTATCCTTCGAATGGATTTATTCGTATTCGTAGAGAACCCGGGTTCGTAGGGGAGAACCATTTACAAACAGTATCCGTAGTTGACTGACGTTAGATTTCGAATTGCAAATAACAGACAACACAACGACGGTAAAGGGCGCGCTCTGCATAAAAATTGGAAACCACCCCCGCTTTTATGTCAAGATGGGGGATATTCTTTCCTTTCGGCATTACAAGTGTTGTCTGACCTTAAATTGGGAAGTCAACGCTTGCGCTGTCAAGTGTCAACAAATATTCCAGTCAACTGGTGACGTCATGAATGTGGGAAATCCTTAAAAGAGGGGTGAATTCTGTGCAGATTTTCCATCTAAAAGGGTGATAACAGTTTCTGTTTAAACAAAACAGGGGTTGGTGGAGTAAATCAAATTTGCAGAAGGACGATTTATGCAGAAGCATTTGAAGGGGACATGTCTCCACTTGTAGAGACACCACTATCGTCTGTAGGAAGGTTAAAACTGGAGACTTAAATAAACAATACAAACCCTCTGCAACATGTTGAAGGAAACTGTTTCTGCTAAGGACGAGGAGAAATGGCAAAAAACAACCCCTGAAAAGCTGCAAGGTTTCGTTTGGGGAAATCATTTCGCAAAAATGTGAACTTGCCCAAAGGATGTCCATCGCAAACGAACTAATGTACTCTGAGTCATTCGTTTGAGGGATTCAAAAAACCATCATAATTTTTGGCACTGTCAGTTTAAGTGGATACTACTACCGCAAAGCAGCATTTTCAGATGCAACGGAGTTTTCAAATTAAAAAGAACTGCCCAGAGTTTCTCGTTATGCTTCTGGTTTTTGATTATTATCTGCTGTGAAGGAGTATTGTTATTCATCACTAACCGGTAGCTTAACCTTACAGCGCACTCCTATCATAAGGAAAGAAATCGACATGTTTTGTAAACTAAATTTTTTGAATGATAAATAAATAATAAATAATACAGGCTCCGAAGGAAGAATGCAATAGTGAGAATAGCAAATACGGGCATGACACATTTTAAAGGGAGTTAAAGGGTGATGCCCCACTTGATAATTTTGTTAAAATATTGGTATTCGAAGTGGCCTACAGATGGCAGGGCAGTTGCGAAACAAGTGCACCTCAGATTATTCCTCGTCCCTGCAGTTGCAGTTGTTTTTATAAATACTCAATCGCCGAGCATGCCATGTAAACAAAAAGATACCGACTATCTGCCACAGTTGCCAACTCCACTGGATGAGATTTTTATCTCTTCAATAAGATTCAGTCTAAGCAGTGTACCGAAATAGCTAGAGCACTTCCCCAACAAGGACGTTGGAAATTCACACTCATTAAGCGTATGTTTCCCCGATATTGCGAAAAGGTCAGCGTAAGTCTAATGTTCAGACAGTTGCAAAAGATGTATCCAATTTCAATAACTCACCAAAGAGTGCACAGGCTAGGTGCCGACTAAAGACGTTCGGGAACGAATTGACATTGAATTTCGGGGAACCTATTAGAAACAGCCACTTTAGTGGAAACCATTCTAGATATAAGAAGAATACCCAAAACTCTGGTGACTGGCAACGACACTCAATCGAAATGCCATTCACAATTAAGTATAAGGTCATCGCCTCCATCCAGAATTAAAGGACTCAAAGCTGCATTTTGAAAAATATTATAGGCCACAATGGGATGATTGTAGTTTTTTTTCTTGGGACATCGTCTGCAGCTCTAGATGACAACATCACACTATTCTCTCTGATATGACTCTACAACGTCAATGAGAAAGCAAAAACCAAGTTCACTTTTGTCCAATCGGTTTTTCACGTCTATATCAAAGAAAAGTAGTAGTTTGCTGCAGAAGAATGTTTATGGTAAAGGCTAACAGAGTAACCTTATAGCACCACAAGAATCGAATGTGAAACAAAACAGTCTGCAAACATCAGGAACACTATCAGACCCTTGACGTGAAACAAACGATCTGAAAGACTTTCCTTTAAACACATGAATTCAAATATTCGATGCGGACACTATTTAGGGTTTCAGTGGATGCCTCTATCCTCTGTTTTATTCTAAGTTTCGGTGTTACTACAAGTCAGACGTACCTACTTACTTAAGTTTACGCTACAGTCCGGGGTAGACCTAAACCTCAGCCAACAAGGGTTTCCTGGCAGCTCATTCATCGCTAGATGTCTTAAATGTCGCACGCTAGGTACGTTGAAGTCCCTTTCACTTGCTTGTGTCATCTGAGCCGCGGACTTCATATAGTGTCCATCCGCTCTACATAACCCAACCATCTTAGTCGTTGGACCTTCACACTTCTGGTCAAGTCGACGTCGCTGTACAGCTCGTTCTCGTCGCCGTTGTATCTCCTCTTCTACTCACCGTCTATGCAGACGGGACCGAAAATTAGGCAAAGCCCATTTTCGCCGTTTCCGTCTCAATACTTGCAAAGGCGCCACTGACATCACGCCGCTTTCTTCCGATGATGTCCATATCGCCGCCATATGCGAGTAATCTGACGGACTTTTGGAGATTGTGCCTCTTGATTTTGCGCGTGAGTTTTGCACTATTCTCTTAAGAATTGATGAACTCTTAAGAATGATGAAATCGCATGATAGCGTATCACCTTGTCTAAATCCTTTTTTGACATCAAAGATCTCGGTGAGAGGTTTTTGTAGACCTTGATGGATGGCAGGGAAGCCAAAACTAGACATTACTCTGTATGGCTCGTCTCTATAGATGCTGTCATACGCGGCTTTAAAATCAATGAATATGTGGTGTGTATCGGCCTAAAATTCATGGGTTTTCTCAAAGATTTGCCGCAGCATGAAAAGTTGGCCGATGGTGAACTTTCCACACTAATGTGGACCTATCAGTTTGTTGACGCATTTACACAATATGGCAAATAGGATCTAAAACACAAATCAGACACGGAACGTTTAATTTACCGCTGAGAATCTTGTTTTTTCAGGCTCACTTAAGCCAGCAAAAGCCCTGGAAGTACTACAGGATTTCATTGTCCAAACACCAAAAATGGAAACCAGAAGGTTGTGACGATCCGAAACTAACGAAATTATCAGGGGACCAAGAAACGTGCTGATAGATCTTGAAGATTATCAAAGTAAAAATCAGCCGGGTAAGCCAGTAGATTCAAGGTGGTTTTCTCCTCCTCTTAATCTGTAGAGCTTATGTCTTTGAACCTACACTAATGACCACATATCTAGCACAGATAGAAGATGTGTCTTTGGTGCTACAAGGCCAAATATGTCCTATTAGATTGCAGGTGCATTCCTATGTCTCCAACACGTCTGCAGCTGTGTCATTTTAAGCAATTTCATTTGCTTTACAGTTTTCCAAAGTACCTCCTTGTCCAGATACCTAAACGTAAATGACGGATCTACCTTTGATATTGTTATAACAGAGTAGTAGATATTGCATTCCACTTCAGGCAATAAAGAGCCCCTGTAGTGCCCAAAATTTTCGCCTTAAATGTGATATGGTGATGTTGAGGTTGAAAAGAGATACTCCATCATCGGTGTATGTAGATGGATTCTGTCCTCGACAAAACGTCACCCTTCATGTGCTCCCTACTTGGGTTATCCCACTGAACTCACGTTCAATATTGTAGTCGTTAACCTTTTTTGGGGCGATGGCGTGATAGTTAGCTCATTGGACTATCACGCAGAGAGTCTGGGTTCGATTCCTGACTGGGTCACCAACAATTTTTCAAAAATCGCCATGACCCTTTCGGAGGTCAATGGCAAACTCCCGAAAGTAAAATTGACTACGAAAAAGCTTCTAAGGAGTGCCGTTCGGACTCGGCGATAAGCCGTAGGCCCCGCTCAGATGTGACAAAATGACAACATGAGCATTTGAGCACTGCTCCACTGAATGACAGTTTTTTAGGCGACTGATACCGCCGACTGCTATCTGCTCGTTATAGATCTCCCTTCACTGAAGACGAAAATGTATGTCAAATGCAGCAGCGGGGATAGATCTTAGAACACCGTCAATATACCTATATATGTAGACTGATCTTTGGACCTTTTCTAGTCCTAAGCGCTAGATACTCCACTTCTACACCTTTCACTTGTATAGATCTGGCAACCTAAGTGTAAGGTCAAGCCATTGTAATTTGAAGTTGTTAACCTAATTTTTGAAAATGTCTTTTCTGCTACCGAATAGAACAATCTAGACTTTGCTTATGCATCGGTAGATCTTTGATGTTTTTGATGTCAGAAATTTTGCCTATTTGTCGGGTCGCTATAGATGAGATTCTATGTTTCCAAGTAACGGGAAGCAATAAAATTGCCACCCCGTTTGGCCAGCTAAAGCACCTGTCTATAGCCCTTTGCATTTGGTTTCTTAGAGGATCCAGATGTTCGCCATAAGTTCCCACAGCAATGTCATGCGATTCTTTTGAGATAACCACTTTTTCGCACATTTCGGTCGGTATCCTGCCATAGCCTGAGTAATGTTGGTTTTAAATGCGTTTAGAGTTCGGGAACTATTCGCGTAAACACGGTCTTTTGCGTAGCCCCAAAGAAAAAAATCGAACGGTGTCGAATCTAATGGTCTTGGTGGCCAATTGACATCGCCAAAACGTGAAATTACGCTACCGGGAAACTTCTCAAGCAATAAAGCCAAAATTGGTCGTGTTGTGTGGCTTGTTGCCCCGTCTTGTTGGAACCACATATAGTCCAAGTCATGATCACGCCATAGTGAGGTGTACGAAACGTTCAATTGCTGCGAACGCCCGGAAATCGATAAATTCGGATAATCAGCAACACTTGCACTTACAGTAGCAATATTTTCGAATGAGCGTGCATTACGATGATGAACAGGCCTAACGCTTTCACTCTTTTCAAATTTCTCCAAAATTTTACCGATTGCTTGCGTAATCGGTCGAATATGACGACCGTAATCATTGCGTAATGCGCGAAAAGTGGCTACGTTTGCATCACCACTTTTGTAGAAAGTTTTAATAATTTTAACGCGTTGTTCGATTTGTAAGCGATCCATTATTGAAAATGGCAAACATTCACCTAATATTCTGACACTTCAAATGACAGCTGAGTTTGGCAGGTGTCAAATGGCAGCGCTACCAACTTGACACAACGAAATGAATGACCCTGTAGTTTATCCACTACCATGTTTCATAAACGAACAGAGAGAACACAAGCTTGCAATGTGTCTTGACTCAAATGTCCCCGAGAAGAGGATCCTTTTTGTATTCTGCTGATGTATATTCGAAAATTAAAGCAGCTCTAACTCTTAGACTTCATAGAGCTACTATTATTGCTTGGAAGGCACATTTTTTAAGAGTCTACAATTCAAATGTTCAAGTTGTGTGAAATTCTATCATAGGAAGGATTCAGGAGTAACTGTCTAAATGTCCCTTTCCTATAAGCATACCAAGTTTTATTTTTGTTACCATATAACCTTGCTATTAAGGAAGACTTTCAGATATTAGATGGGAGTATCTCGGTGTTTTGAATCAAAAACAGAAGACAAGGATCAGACCATTAACTAAATGCCGATAGTTTTGTTCCTTAGCAATACTCCCCATCACGTCGAAATCCCATAAAACCGTTGTCTCTTCTTCAACCACATTACGATCTAAACCTCTGCCTTATGTGTTATTTTAAATTTTTGATTAAGCCGCACACTCCTAATTAACTGATAAGCCCCACCACTTTCGCCAGCCCAAATGTGCTTTCTAAAACAATTTCCATTCCGCTCGCATAGTCTTTACATTAAAGACAATTTCCCCCAACCCCCACTTATTCTAAGAAAGACGTTCTGTAATAAATTCTCAGAAGCACTACAAAACTATTTACTGAAAAAACGTCCCGAGTCCTGAGTTCTGAGTCCTGAGTTGTGAGTCGTCCTGAATGTGTAACCCTGGCAAATGAATTTATAGCGTCAAAATAAAATTAAGTTTCTCCACATGTCTCGGCAGAGAAGACGCAGAGAAACAACACCAAAAAAGTGTAGAAAAAATAATAGCACATACGAGTACGAGTAGTCGTATCTTGGGCTCAATCCGAATCCCAACTATTATTACAATACTTCCTCCCAAGTAGCCCCCCTTGTCTTGTCGTCGTCGTCGTCATCGTTGTTGTTGTTGTTGTTCGAGTTTATATGTATGAGAACCCAAGGACAAAAGATTAACATGAAAATTATCACAATGGAGAATCTGTTATTCCCATGGGGACGAATATAAATTCCAGACGGGAGAGACGATAACGAAGTGAGCCAGCCTCCCACCAGCCAGAAAATATGTCGTCTTTTTGCCCATTGACGGTGGGTAAGGGTATCCTGACGCGATGTCCTTTGTTTTGTGCCTATTTACAACCGGGAAGGGGGTGTTAGTTTTCCAGTTTTCATTTTCCATTTTTTAACTGTCTGCGCCTCTCTTTTGGAATTTCGAAATTTCATATTCTCTGAAGGACGACTGCAGGAGACAGAGGGTTGATTCTTGTTTATAGTGAAGTGCACAGTAGGTTGAGTGGGTTGAATGGGTAAAAAGGGAGTGTGGTGGGAGTTTTTTTTTATTATTTTCATTTACATCTGTTGAAGACCGGTCTGAATTGGATGAGTACAATAAAATGCCGAGAGAGTTGCGGCAAATGCTTTTCACATCACCAGAATACCAGGAGCAAAGGACTAGAGAAGAAATTCGCAAAAACAAACTAAATCTCGACAGAGCCAGAAAGTCTTCGGTTGACGAGACAAACATTTAACAGCCAAATCGTCTCTGTTGTAGGTACACACTTTTGTAATCCTGCAAAAGCTGGTGCTTGTGACAACTCTACGACTTTTGCAAGTGTCTTAACACATATAGCAGTACTTGAATTCGTACGACTGATTTTAGATGCCAACAGTCTAAAAGATTCATGCAAGAGAAATCCTAGGGGGTCCTACAATATAAAGGTACTCCTTTATTTTCCCTTCAACTGAGTACTATGCTTCAAATTAAAACAAACGAGAGAAGAGGCTTGATGAATTCAAAAACTCCTACAAATCCTTATAAAGGCTAGCTTAGCACCTACACCTTAACCCTTTTTAAGCTGCCCTTAATCGCCCGAATGAACTCCAACGTTGTATTAGCAATACGAGCCCGAAATTAGTATAAGCCCATCAAAATGGCCCAGAGTGTCTTTTGTGAGAGAAAAAACTTTCCAAGAGTTCCTGAATGCCAGCCACCGGCAAAGTGGCTATTTCACTACTTCAGCTTTGAAGCGTGTAAAATAGGATCACTGTAGGACCTGCTTTGGGAATATAATGGACGCTAAGAACCTGAAAACAACAACAGGGGTCTGCTTTCCATATTACGGAAGTTTTGAATCTATAATCCAACAAATCTCTGGCAGATCTTGAAAAATGTCAAATCAAATGAACATCCATCATCCATCCTTCATCGATTTTAAGGAATGGAAACGCCTATAGAGAAGAGCTATATAAAGCTATTTCTTAGTTTTGGTGTCATAACGACGATGGCAAATGCCGGTTGCTTCGTAAAATCTAAAGTATTCCAACCGGCGAGAAAGTGTTCCACTGTTTTAGCATCATACTTGAGAAAAGCACAATTTTCTTAAGGCCTTTACAACTTCTTGAGTATGCTGATAATATTGATATCCTTAACTGACTGCAGTGAGCTTTCGATGGTGCAGAACAGTAGCAACAGAAAAGTCTTTAGCTATAAATGATGGCATGCTGTCAGTAAATCGAAAGACGACGATACTTTGAGGTGGATAGAGATTATGTGGAGCCGACTTTGGTACAAGCTCTATAATTTCCTTTGCCAAAACCTATTACTCTGGTTGGCTATTAAGCAAAACTACTTTATCAAGGAACACTTAGAAGATGAAGTAGGGATATAGTCAGGAAATATCCCTGGTGGACAACAGGAGAACGTTCACCATCTTGGTATTTCCAAAAAGGTTGAGGCTAACACCTACTCCTGGGTAAATAAACAAGACTCTGCAAAGTATGTTTCAATTCAAGTAACCGCTTAACTATTTTGCCTCTGCAGGAATAATGTTAACATTTCAATATTTTCTCTTGCTTAGAAAAATCTATTTTTTAGTTTGATAGTATTTATACGAGTATTTCATCCACCGGATACGATGATAAAAATTTAGCCTTTGACCCACGTTGAGACAAATATTTTACAGCAATTAAATGTTGAAGAACACGTCCTGCTCTAAAAGTGAACTCCAGGGTTAACAGTGGTATGAAAGCCTCTATAAGCAAGAGTTGCAAAGAGCGTACAATTAGAACTTCTTTAAGACGTTGAAATGTGTTTTTCACTTGATTCACGTTAAAAGGTGCTATTCTTTGAATAACTTTGACACCAACCAAATTGTTTTATTTACTCCGAAAAGAATTAATGTGTGTATACGCTAAATATTGGTTGCTGAAAAAATTGTGCCCAGTTTCTAGACTCATTCGAAATAAATGTTCGAATTTCGATAAACGAGATTGAGCTACTTTCGAAGACAGATTTACCGAAAAGTATTCCGAAAATAGCGAATTTTCAAGTAATTTTCTATTTCTGGTTTGTGTCATGGATTATCGAATTGAGCAAATTGTGCCCAGACAACGAATTTCAACACTACTAGTCTTTTGATTATTGCCACTAAAGCAATTTTTTTTTAAATGTTGGACAAGGAGTCGATAGAGATGGAGTAGGTAAATTCTAAGAAAATTTTTCTAAATATCTATAATACGGAAACAACACCAACATTTATCTTTCATCTTTGATTTGACACTATCCAATAACAACGAAACCATTAAAGTTGTGGGATTCAAGATTACCAAAGACTATAGAAATCCCAGACAAACTAGATAAAGTTTTAGTCACATGGCTAGGTCTTAGCTTACGAACATACCTTCACACCTAATTAACTCTGCTGCTGATCTGGATGATAAAATCCGTACATTTGAGTGGAGCATTTGGTGTTGCATGTCCTGTTAAGTGCAGTAAGAAGAACGAAACTTAGGAGAGGTATAGATTACAAACTATTAAGGATTATTTCAAAATTTACAGAATGCCAAATAGAAACGGCAGAAGCAGTGCTAGAAAACATTCTTTGAATCAATAGAATCTCGAAATAAATCTTCAAGACTATGATATGTTTTCTCCAAACGTAGTAATTGCTCAACCCGGTTACAACTACAGAGTTCTTTGAGCTCTTAATAACGTTCACTTCCCTAGCTCTATTGGTACCAGTAGACAGCATTTTTTTAAGAACAAAGGAACAATATTCTCCATGGGGGATGAGAAAATCTCTCTCTACAAGCTTTAATGGACTTTTGTCCATTAGGTTACAGGCCCACCAGACACATCAGTCCTTTGGTTTGAAATTAGCTGTATAGTTTTAGTTCCGCCCCATGAGCCTTACCTCTTTGGTACTTTAGACACTCTGAAGGTCTTCTCGTTACGAGTACAAATCCCAACACGTGTATCTCAAAGTTAAATTCACAAAGACGGCTATATACGAATAAGTGTGAACAGTTGAGAAAACTTTATGATACAAATATTAGACCGTAGCTCCCTTCTTGAACATGAAAAGTGCTTTCGAAGCCATATGCACCGAACCAATTTTAGGATAACTCTGTGAACAAGATTTAAACGACTCCATCAGTCAACCGATCACACCTATGCTGAAAAGTAGGATTGTTCAGACACAGTTATGTCATCAACAAGAAGTAGTCTTTCCTCTTTTACGGCTTATACTCAATGACCAGTTGTTGGTGATTATGGACAAAAAGGGGTTGCTCCGTTGCCGAATAAAGTGACCATTCAGATGTCAGGAGAGTTCCTTTTAGTGATAAGCCAACTCATGAAAATGGAGCTCGGATCGTTCGTCGCTGGACCACGAACCGTGATCTTGGGTTCAATCCTGTAATGATGCTTTCAAGCGTTACCCTATCGACATATTCACGAGTATAAAGTCCGGCTACGAGAATTTGACTGGTGAATCAGTCGTCCTTACGAAATGAGTAAGACCTTAGAGACACTACCAAGCGAGTTGATGGCCTCTGACAACTCCACAGTCTCTCTAAACCTCAATCGAAAAACTAGTCAAAATTCTCAACAAGAAAATTGCAACTCCGCAAGCTATTCCGATGGCCTAAGCTGAGCTACGGTGCCGAGACAGACATTTTCTCAGAGAAATTGTTAGTGTCGATGTCTTTTTCCAGACTTGCAATGTCTTTCAAGCCTGCCCTTTATTGAAAAACTCGCATTAACAGAGCAAAATCACCGATTCTTTCATCAAAAACTAATCAGACAATATCAAACTTTCCTTATCATCATCTCGGCTTTAGGACATTCAAGGTAGCGACACTGCAGATTAATTAGGTAGGCTGCGGTCGGACCCTGATGAGGCAGCGAAAGAAACAGTCAACATTCATCTAGATGTAGTCAAGGGCAATATACACTAACTTTTTCGCATCCCAGCCAAGCCAAATCTGACATACTGTAGACAAACTTACAGCTCCATAACACGAGAAATGTGCTCCTGTTACAACAAATGAAGAACAGATCTTCTAAGCAGATCAGGGTAAGATATTACTGGAGCTTATAACTTACGACAAGCCACTAGCCCTAAGCTAGGCATACTCTTTCACACCGTCTATCTTGGTGCAATGATTTTATTAAGAAAGAATCTCTTAACCGCTTTCTTTGCAAGTGTACGCCACTAGTGACGCGGTTTAAGTAAAGCTCACACGAGAGTTTCTAAGGGACCGAACCTGAGTTGGAGCTCAGTTAAGGTTTCTGTTGGCACCGATGTTTCTTGTCAGCATTACTGCATATGGTATAACTCTTCAGGATGCCATCTCTTAGATGGCTTAGATGGTTCTTCAGTTAGAAAGACTATGGACCCCAATTTTGAGACGACAACGATGAACTATAATGTGGGCTCACCACATTAGGTGATTGGAATTCTAGTAAGCGAATCATACAATGAGTACAGAGGACTAGTTCTTCTTCTCAGTGTAACATTCCAAGAGAAAGAAAAACTGTATCTACAACGTCCTTGTGTGTCGGAAAAGAAATTGCCAATTCCAAATTTGTAATGTTCCAATGCATTTCTGATCGACAAAAACAAAAATCCAATCTTCGTGTCAGATATTGACCATCTAAACGAAAGGAGATTTTGTCCCAGGTCTGTCTAAAAACAAACCCCTAACCAGGTCTTAAATTGTCTGTCCTTCACACAAAATTATTGTCGGTTAGCTTTTCAAAAAAAAATTTGCATCCGCCTCTTGACATTTATTGCACGAAAATATCTGATTACTATCCGCTGCCATTGCATCTTCTGTCAAACAGTTCACGTACAAGTGCAACTCCTCTAACTCTATCATCACTCTCCAACTAGACACACACAAATAACGCTTTGATCCGTTTAACTTTTCACCACTCGTCTGTGACAATCGACAATTTTCTTTTTTTCTCCGTTGCAGTATTTTATCTGCAGTACAAATAAATAGTCGGAACGGGACTCATAAGTGGGATTCGATGGCAGCAGGAACCAGAACCAAGTTCCCGCCATTGTATGAATCTTGTTTCGTTGGCTAATACGGGTAACTTTGCAACAGAACAACACAACAGAACAATCGAAATCAGTTTATCTTTGAAATTTAAACTGGCGCACAGTACAGAACAGTCGCCGTCGACCCTATGTCACGTTTCGTCTTCTAAGCTATTTATCTGCATATGCATGGCTTGGAATTGAGGGTGCAAAGCTTAAAGTTCATCTTAAATGTCATTTTCGAGAGAGCACGAGGCATGAAGAACCAAAAGAAAAACTAAAAAAAAAAAAGTCAAAATGTCATAAAACACGAAACAAATTACATTTTCTTCTTCGTCTTCTTCTTCTTTTCGGGGTAGGTTTATGCTTTTGGGGATGGGGTTTAGGAATGGGTCCAAAGGCTAGAACTGATACTGACACCGATACCAGGACAAGGTAACAAGGGAATGAGGGAATGAGGGAATGAGGGAATGAGGAACATTTGCGGGGATGAAAGTAACGGAATTTACGAGCCATGATAAATTTGATTTCGAAAAAGCTGTCGTATAAGAGTACAAATAGAAATAGGAATTGGAATACTCATGATGGCAATAGAACCTATACCCCTACACCCCTACACCCATAGATAAATTTAAAGGGATGCAAGGATTTGACAGCAAGTTAAAGTGGGTTCTAGTTTTTCATTAGACCGACTACCCATCGCCTTTGATTCCTGATACCGTTGTTGGGATATATAGGTACTTTCGGTTCACTTTGGTCTCTTCATGTCTGTTTTGGTATAGGGTAATGGGTAAAAGTGAAAAATTGAAGGTTAAGTGGAAAATGAATGGTTAGATCGATAATGCGGCATTGAACTGTGTGTAGGATACTTGTACTTTCAGGGGGTTTAAATACTATACGAGTGCGAGCTTACGTCTCTGCAAATAGAAAACCAAGAATCAAGAACCGAAGCGAAATATCCGAATGCCAATCATCGAAAGAGTTTCGCTTTCATGGATTTGTGGACTTTGTGGATTTTTATTACCGATTCACTGACAGAGATACGAGCGTGCGGTGCGATTGATTTTTGCTAGTGTAATGTGGTTTATTGACGATGAATTTATTTTCATTCAGTGCGATTGGATTTTGTTGCGGCTTATGAAAGCGGATGGGGATGGGGCTATGAATAGATCCGCTTTAGGTGTAGTCCTTGTGAGTTTTATTACCCGATTATGGGTTTCCCTTGAGTGCTTGGGTAGTAAACAAAAGTATTAGCTCTGTGTTAAGGAAAACAACACTTCCCGGCGATTCGAATTGGGGTGAAGACTTAAATTTTTTAGTTGTCGAGGTTTTAGAAAGGAGTGTCTAACGTAGGATATATGGAAGTGTAGTAATTATCATAAAAAATGAACAAAAACACGAAGAATGACATATTCTAGCCAGGCCTGTTGGGCGATTCATAATTCATTGAATTTTCTTACTCCGCCTGTGAGAAAGGTGGTTTATCTGTACACCGATCGTTAAAGGCCAAAGCAAACCACTAACAGGATTTATTGCTTCAAAGCGCAAACCCAAAGCCCTGGTTATAAATTGTAGCTCTGGTTAAGCGTTGTGTCAAAAACACAATTGTAAGAGGATCTCAGTGTTAGAGAATTTCGTGTCAGTGCTAAACGACCAAACTGAAAGGAGAAAACCGAAATACGACCAAAAGCTGAGGCAACAAATATTACAATGTCCCAAACGTAGTAAACATTGTTGGTCGAACTTCAAAAATATTATAAATTCTGCTTCATGCTCCATTCCAACGCTCATATACAAAGGCATTCTCGCTGTCAGCTCTTCGGACAGATCGAAATGGCTTGCTGGACATACCATCAACACTTCCAGATTATGCTTTGTCTCCGTATACACTTGGGTGCGTCAGTGAATCTAGTCCGCGTTCGCGCTCGTGTAATAGCAAGAATTCTTAAGGATCTTGACATTTGCAAATCGGCTGGTCCAGAACCACTGGGTAAGGCTTTTTTATCAATCTTACTCTTTAGAACTCTTTTCGAGCAGATGGAAGACAGCATTTGACCAGTCCGTCCCTTAAAAAGGCGAAACTTATTCTCTCTCCTCCTACAGACCCACTGCACATTCGTCTTTCAAAATGAAGGAAACTCTGACAAAGTGTCACCGCTTGAAATATCTCGAAAAATCTCAACTACCAGCAGCACAATTTTTGTAACAACAGGCCCACTGATGATATGGTGGCATCTCTTACTAAAAAGTGGAACCAAAGCGTACATCAATCTGACGAACGCAAGACAGTTTTACTTGATATTTGTAAGGCATTCGGTAGAGTTGAATCAGGCTCCTTTATCAAAGATGAGTGCATTTTCTTCATTGGATACATACCGAAATGGGAAACCATCAATAGGGTGGAATTATTGCCTCCAAAACGAAAATCTATCTGATTTCGTTAGAGTGAAAATTAAACACCCAGCCATTATCGATAAATGGCACTAGTATCGGCGAAACCAACAAGCTTTCGATTTTGGGTAGATGTGCCAATGGCAACCTTTGTTGCCTTCGATGTCGCCAAAAATGATTCGAAAACTCTAGCCTTCCTCCTGCCTCACCTTGTTCTATCGCTACCTGTACTCCACTGAAATTTTCACTAGCATTCCGCCCATTTAAATCTTCAAACGTAACATCCGTCTTGCTAAAAATGATCATCAGTACACCCTCAATCCCACTTTCGAATGTACTATGAAATATCATAGTTATTTCCCAAGCCGAAGAACTCGCTTGTTAAAAGCCTTGTCGAGCTCTTCATATCCTAGCCATTATAAACTGCAAACATTCAAAACCAACGTTAATCGGTATCTGCCTTCTTTCGTCCCTAACTCCTTATCAGCGCGGGTGATGTCTGCAGACATTTCAAGGAATTTTATTTATACAGAAAATGAAGCTGGATTTTGGCAAGATTCAATCCTTCATTTTTGACTCTAGTTAGCTTGGAAGTCAAAACAAGGCCTTTAGCACAGTTTGGTGTTAACACAAGCGACGAGAATTCTGCCATTTGCCTGCAAATATATTTGTTGGAAGAAAATACCTTTTTTCCTCAGAAGAACTTGATTAGTTTTAAATCTATTCACAGTTCAACGAAGCCATCCATCAAATTAAGCATTTCGCTGAGACTTGACATAAAAATTACAAAAACCCTCAAGTCCATCAAAATCTAAGCACTTCCCCCCCAATTAAAAAAGGAAGCATCAACGGAAAGGGCCGAATATAACTATAACCTCAGTATTAGTTCAAACTGTGGTCTGTTTGTCATTTACCATGAATTTTCTCCCCCACTGCTGATGTAACATCCGATTCCGTTTAAACCAAAAATACGATTTCAAAAAGCAAAATCCAAAATCCATGACGGCCACTGATCAATGGAAATTAAATTCATAAAAATTTACGAGCGGAACATGCTTTGAATATGAATTTGACAAGAGGAAGGGACTGTGCTTAGGAACTTGCAAAAGGAATGGGATCATGCCTCCTAAACGACTGTCTGTCTGGATGATTTTTTTGGGGATGAAATATGAATTTTTTGTTTATCTCAAGTGTTTTCTCTTTTTTGTTCTGTTGCTCTCCTTGAATAAGGTGCAGAGGGTGAAAAAAGAACACCATCCCCAACGTCTGTGCTTTGGAACGCAGATGTCTTAACGTATTTTTTTTTTTTCCAAATTCCTAAACTGAACTGAAACCACCCGCTTCAGCTGTATCTGAACAGGCTGTCTAATCTAAGTAAAATTATCGTAAATTTCTCTTGACATGTTATCCTTGGAGGATGCATGCTGTGCCATACTCTGCCGTGATATGCGTAAGGAAAGGGGTGGTTTTAGTAAACTCACATTATCATTTTGGGAACACATATTCACTTAGGACTACACTAACTACAATTGCTGTAGTGTGGTGTTGTGGTCAAATAAACTAGAAGCAGAAAATCAAAATCAAAAGTTTATGATAATCCTTTTACCCTTTCAACCCCCAACACCAACAGCAACAGAAGAACAGCATCGGCTTTTGTTATTGCTGACTTAAGACAGGGTCGTGCCTAGTGGGGGATTAATTGCTGCCTTGAGGTTAATTACTTGCGGGAGGATGCTTAAGAGGGCACGTTCTAATGTTTGTTCTCATAGTCGAGTATGTAGACCTTTGTGTAATAGGGTAGCAAGCCAAGAGTTGATTAAGAAACTGATGTAGCTGACGGCGATAATTTATTCTCCCAAAGTTTCAATTAATTTTGCAGTATAAGATCCGGGTAAGCGGATGATTACCCTTGAGAATGTTATTAATGCACTTCATAAAATGAGAACGGATTCATTGTGAGACGAAGGCATATTTTCAGTTATATCTTTGACCTTCACTTGATGACCATTGACAATGAATTTAACGTTTCTCGATTGGTTTTACATGCTTAGATTTTAAGCTGATGACGAGCTATAAAACTTCGTAAGTAAGTTTGGCAAGGGATAGCAGAGCATTAATATGTTCACGGAGTGAATAGCCCAGCCCAGCTTCTGCACACAATCGACAACAAAGCTGAAAACTTTCTGTAGTAGCAATTAGGAGCAAATAGACAACGGCTTCTAACTAATAGCCAATGCAACATTTTGTATCACCATGATTAGAAGCGCTGGTTTCCTGAAACTGCAGAACAACTCGACTTTATTCAGTTGATTGAATTGCCAAACAAAACTGCCAAGTGGTAATAAATGTAAAACACAAATCTAGCAACCTGAGTCCGCACTTATCCAGGATGCCAACCGTCAACTCTTACTCTCACGAAGGAGCTGCTCGTCGCCCGAAGAAAGGGACTTTACGTTGGACGCTTTAGCAGAGGGGAAGTTATTTCTGTATAAATGCCCTCCACTGGCAACAATACCCAGGGGATTGCAACATCATCAAAAATGTAGCCAAATCTGCCTTAGGTGATCAGCAACCCATAAAAATGGTATAATTATCACTGTCAGTACCGGAATGGGAAATGCATATCTGACGGCGCTACAACGTTGGACAAAAGCAGCGCGAGAACTATATTCAGTCGGAAGAAGATACAAGAAGAAAATTTCGCAAAAGCAGAAAGGAGCATACTCAATCACCCAGCTTAAGGAAGTCTAAGAGTCCGAAGCTGGCAGAACGCTCTTTGAAAGAATGACTGAAACCAAGTCATATCTCCTAATACGAAGATGAAACCCATACTCTGTCCAGCATCGTTCCAGCAAGACCTCTTATACCTTCCTGGGTGCTGTACGATAGGCACTAAAACACATTGAACGCTTTCAAGAAAAAAATGTCCCATACATTTTGTTCCATCTGCGAGCTGGACGGGTGCACAAGAAGATATAATCGGAAATTCTATAGAAAGTATCAAGGTGATCAAAAAAACCAAAACACTACCACTACGATGGCACGACCACATTGATTGAATGGCGGAAAAAATAAAACCTCTGGCAAAACCAAGTAATCTCGGATCCCAGAGCAAATGGATAAAAAAAAAAAAAAACACTGTGCCGCTGGCAGCCCGGTATGAGCCATGGCCTAGCTTCTTGACACTCATTTGTGTTGCTCATGTTGTCATTTTTGTCACATCTGAGCGGGGCCTACGGTTTATCGCCGAGTCCGAACGGCACTCCTTAAAAGCTTTTTCGTAGGCGATTTTACTTTCGGGAGTTTGCCATTGCCCGCCGAAAGCATGATGGCGATTTGAAAAATTGTTGGTGACCCAGGCAGGAATCGAAGCCAAACTCTCTGCTTGATAGTCCAATGAGCTAACTATCGCGCCATCGCCAGAGCGCATGGATAAAAACACTAAAAATATCGCGTTCAGGAAGATGATGAAAGACTGTCTTGCATTTGTTGCATTTAGAAAGTTATTTCTTGTAGTAGACTCTACTTCATGGGTAGCATCGTCATCAAGAAGTTTCTTTGAAAATTGCAAAGGCAATGGGAGACATTCCCGACTAGAAGATCTTCTTCTACGCAATGATTAAGTGGCAGAAACTAAGACATTGTACGAAACAATTTTTGTTTGACAACAAGAAGCAGGAGAAATATTCTCATGCGCTTTCACCAGATGGTTCAAAACCTAAAAGTCGTGGCATGCGACATAGTCGCCGTGTTTAAAAAAAGGTTGACAGTTCTTGTCATACAGACTGCACTGCGTCGCGTCGGCTGAGAGTCACTTCATACTGTATATGGGCTACGACATATAGAAGGTATGGCAAATCAACGTCTTATGTACTAGCTCCAACCTAGGACTGGTTTATTTCCTCGTGTTGTAAATAGTTGTCTCCATTTTAGAAGTATTCAACCTTAATTATAATATTTACACATCACTCAATAACTCTCCGGTCTAACTAAGAATAACAATTCATTCCAAATCTTCTCTAACTTTTCAATGTTTTTTTGTAGAAAGATTTGTCTATGCTCTCAAAATAGGCCTCAGTTTCGGCAATCACTTCTCATTCGAGCCAAATTTATTTGGTTTATTGAAGCCCGCAAAAAGCCAGTAGTCGCTAAGGGTCAGATCTAGAGAGTACGGTGGTTGGGGAAGCAATTCGAAGCGCATTCATTTAATTTAACTATCTTTTCATCAACTTGTGACGGGTTGCATCGTCTGGATTTTTTTTTTGTTTTTTTTTTATAATTGGCGCACGCTGAAGGGGTTATTAGCGCCCTTAAAATGATTGCACACAGCGCGGGTGATGAAAAATTAGGGAGAATAGAAAGAGAGGCACCGACGTACGTTGGTCTCTTGGAATGTTTGGAGGTTATAATGATTAGGGAATAAAGAGCTCGGCAGGACATTCCATAAGCGAGTTGTTCGGCTTATAAAGAATCACGATATTTCAGGGTACGTCCAAAAGTGGGCTTGAGGGTGTACTGATGACCATTCATAGCGAGGCGAGTGTTACAGTGAGAGGTTTGAAGGGACGGAATGCTACTGGCAATTTCAGCGGAGCACTGGTGGTAAAAATAGCGATAGAACAAGGTGAGGCAGGAGACATTACGTCGGTGGTCGAGGGCTTTATCGCACGGTTTTCAATCCTATCTAGTAGGCGCAAAGATGTCATGGGGGCACCTGACCAGATGTGAGCATTGTACTCCAATTTTGAGCGAATGAAGGCCTTATATATTGAAGCCAGATCAGAGGTGGTGAAATATTTCTTACATCGCTTGAGGAAACCTAGACATTTCGCAGCATTTTTGGTGACTTCGAATATGTGGTCATTCCAACGTAAGTTGTCATTGATACAGATACCGAGAATGGAAAGTTTTTCGGTTTCGACGATGCAAGTGTCATTCATGGATATTGGCTGAGTATTTGAATTTCGCTTTAGCGACAGCACACAGCAGACAGCATTGTGTTTTGGAAGCATTAAATTCCACTCTGTTCATAGTTCCCCAATTGGTTATGCTGTTAATATCGGAATTTAATGAGCTTAATATACGCTGACATTCCCGTTCTACAGCCGAAGAGCAGGGAGGTGAGTCCGGGAACGAATATGAAAAAAGCTTGATGCCAAACTCTGTCAAATGCCTTAGAAATATCAAGTGCAACTATCTCGCTTTCGCCAGATTCATGTAGACTTTGGTTCCACTCTTCGGTGAGACATGCCATGAAATCACCTGTTGCTACGAAAACCGTACTGCCGGTCATGAAGAAGTTTTCGTGTTTCGAGATATTTCATGAGCTGAAGATTTATCAGCGTTTCCATGACCTTGGAAATAAGGGACATAAATGCAATGGGTCTGTAAGAGGAGAGAGAAGAAGATTGGCCTTTTTTAGGGACGGGCTGGACAAATGCTGTCTTCCACCTGCTCGAAAAGAGTCCTAAAGAGTAGGATTGATGGAAAAGTGGTTTTGCCAGCGTAGAAGAACACTTCTTCAGAAGGAGTGATTTCTTCACTCAATCGCCTAAAAGTGCTATGTAATATTCGCTATTGACAGTTTGACTTTTATCAAAATAGTCGATGAAAAAAAAAGACATGTGCATCTCAATATACGGATGCCACTACATTTCCAGCCGACTTTTGCGTTGTCAACTCAGCCAACGAATGAACAGCTCCTGTCAGCGCTCTGGATCGTCAATGCGTTGTCGACTTTGCTCCGGTTTGAGCAAACCCTGGACCCACTTTAAAAGCAATTTATGCATCCTCAAGTTTTCGTGTAAAATTGTAAACATACTACCTTCTGATATCTTTAAGGTGTCAGCTATCTCACGCAACTTCACTTTACGGCCTTCCAAAACTATTTTATGGACTTTTTTTTATGTTTTCCGTAGCAACTGCCGATTTTGGGCGATCAGAGCGTGCAGCTTCATCGGTGTTTTTGTACGACCGCGTTTAAGTTCAGAAAACCAGTCAATTATAGTTGATATCTCTGGTGCAGACTCTCCATAACGATTCTCAAGCCATTGTTTGGTTCAACACGAACTTTTTTTTATCCATTGTTTCGAAAATGACAAAAGTTGTTTCCCTTAAATCACTGTAACTTGTAAACTAATAGTTCGATTGACATGCAATTTTGACACATTTTGTTTTTGTCAACAGTGGTGCCATCTATGTGTCAGGCCGGAGACTTATTAGGTGATCTCAAAGAATCATCTTTACCTAAGAGAAGGTAAACAGATAATCTAGAGCACGACAGGGTTAACGAAGTGGCAGAATGATTACATCTTAACGTGCAGAGGTAACATCATTCCCAAATAAGCCAACTATGGAATAGTTGTTGAGACAGAATATGCCATTCTACGTAGAAATGGCACAGAATAGTTGTGACAGAATCGAGTACACTTGGAGTGAATTGAATTCAAGGCCTTCATCGAAATCGATTTGTGTAGGTATACTGTCTTTTAAAATCCCTTGAAACTGCTGTTGTTTACAACCAATATCAACCGCAAAAATGTTGAGAATTTTTTCTACTTCTATTTTGTAGATGTCTCCTCCAGAAGCATGTAATATTAAAGCATCCCCCTCGTTTAGCCTCATCAATTGTTTAAGATGAGAAATTCTTCCTTAGGCGGTCAGTTACACAAATAATTCCATTCCCACGAGCGGAAATGACAATTAGGAGCTGTATAAACTTTTACGACTTTCCCCACCAAGTAGTGCTTAAAATTTAATTTCAATCATTTCGTCTTTATATGTGTATACTCGTACAACACAAATTGTTGCCCACCCAAAGCAACATTAAAAATGAACTTAGTTACCACTTAACAATTCATCATGACGCAAACAAACTCACAAATCACAATAACTGCCTCTTACGCCGCCGCCTGCCCAAAAACAAAGTAATAAACATCACCTACATTAACTTGTCTTAATTACTTCGAAAATTGCAAACGTTTACTACAAACACGTCACTAAAATGCTAACAAAATTCTCCCCATACCCTCTGTAAGCTGTTCAAAAGAACGAGCCCCTACTCTAAAGGCAAGCCCAATTCTAAGCGAGTGACAAAAGCCCATAAATTAAAAGTCCTTAAGGGCAATGTACTTAAGGAAAAACTTGAAGAAGAAAGAGTTAAACAGCCCCACCAGGGCGACCATATGAGCAATCTTCCATTTAACTTGAAACATTATACCTTTAGGTACCTGCAACATTCATAAATTCCCCAAAGTCGTCGCAAAGCGTACCTCCATCTCCTACCCTGATATTTTGTTTAGCTCCTTGCTAACCCTTTTCAGGACAACAAGTTAAAAGAACTCAATTCGTATAGGGAAAACCCTAAAGGAAAACACAAAAGCCTGCGTGTATGAAAATCAAATGTAAGGCAATCAAAATATAAGGAGAAAGCAAGGACAGCGTAGACATTTACACACTAAGATACTCAACACAACTTGTGTCTGTTATACTTGTACACCTCTTGTCTTGACTTGATGTCAAACTTGACTCAAACGAACTTTCTCGTCATTTGTCGTTGACGTCGACAAAGTAGTATTTCCGTATCCTGGCTGGCTTTTGAACGAGTGTCATGGTGTGATGTCCTTGTCCTTGTACTGTGGTTGTAAGAAAATTCAACATTTTTGGTCGACAGCTCCTTGAAATTGGCCGCAAGGTATAGGTATAAGTAGCAAAAAAATAAAAACAACTAAACAACCACTTGGCCTTCTTCTACTGTGTTTACCCCATTTTGTCTTTTCCTTTATTCCTTTCTCCTTTATTGATGTGAATTTTTAATGAAAACAAATTCAGGAACAGGATACTAAGCCTGAGTAAAAGGATTCTCTCTGTCAATGTTAATTTCACCACAGTGCAGTGGCAGGGAGAAAAACTGAGAAAGATTTTCTCTCAATGAGCCATGTCTGGTTTGACTGGGAGATTTGTTTGTGCCCCAGGATACGAGTACCAACCACGTGCAGTTAAACAAACCAAGGATTTCCGTATACCGTCTCCCAAAGGATGTACAGAGCGCCTGTGCAGGGATGCTTTAATGTGAAATCCATAATTTTCCCAGAGTTTCCTTTTGCATTGACATTCGTTTTGATGGTTTCCAGAGTAAATACTCTTAGTGAACAAAGTACATATCTCTCAATTCAGATAGTGTTGCCAGTGAAGAGAAAAAAGGGAGTCAGTAATGGAAGGCAACACTGTAATCACCGAGATATTTTAAACAGTTGAGGAATCATAAGCCAGGACTCCAATGTTATTGGTTATTGGTAACTTTTCGGCAGAAAAGGACTGTAGCCTTTGTTGGCCTAGGTATGGTGTCTAGGTGGACCTTTCGTAGAATTCTGAGTTATACATAGTCTTAAGTTAAACGCTTCAGCAATAACGTGCGTAAAGTACCAATACCCAGCACAGAAACGCCGAGAACCTGCACCCAGGTCAATTGGTCCATGGTGCCTACGTTACTCTCAAAGCAACCATTATAAGTAAGGGAACACCATCACAAGTCTGCGGCCTTTATCTACTTAGGAAAAGCAAGAAAGTCGCAAACATTTTAAAGACATCGACATCCTAGAGACAAAGTCGCAGACAGTCCCAATGCAGGGTCGGTCCCTGACAAAATCGCCCTTGACCTTTGCCCTGCAGATCCTTGCTTCCTCCTGTTACATTGTTACCTGGGATCCAAACAGGACTTAGTTTTGTGGAAAAGTCTTGCTTTTTCGAACTACCTTGAAGGGGTAAAATGGTGCAACTACGCCTGAAACGCAGCTCATATTAGGTTACCGATTGGGTATATCTCCATTTGGGAAACAGATACATGTTTTCCTAAAAAGGAGTAAAATCCAACATTGTAGTCCTCCAGAGGGAGGACTGTCACAGATCGGTTATGAAGCCACCCGCTAAGACCTTATTCCATTAGTTTTCTAGCTTAGATCCTAACCTAAACCACTCCTAAGCACTGGGAAAGTCGATTTCGTATTTTATTTTCATCATACGGACCTTTGGGTGTAATAGCGTCAGACACCGTGTCCATTAAACCACAGTCAAGAGAAATCGGCGCTCATGTTCATCAAAACTTCACTGCGTGTTGTACTAAACCACTTCCTTTTCAATGAAGGATGGCTTTGCGAGTGCAGGACATAATGTGAAAATCAAGGAGAAGATATCGATGTTCGGTCCTATCAGAACTATAATAGTAGACGTGATCATCAGGGAGGCATGATCCAACCGACAGTACAGCTACATCATCTGCAAATGCCTATATATGTAGACGCTAGAAACATTGAGAATGCCAAGTAATTAGACGATCGGCGTGCAGGACCTACCATCTACTCTTTTTCCCATCCTGGAATTCCTCTAATCGACAAAACTTGAGGCACACAAACGCTGTGTTGTTTGAGTTACATATTATACTGTCGTAGTGTCCAGTAAACTTTTCAACTGTTCACAATGGGTTCGGTATTATGTCAGAGACCAGGTAGCTGTAAAGATACTCTTGAGAATTGTCAGGACCTGGTCTCTACCTTTTTTTAGTGTAACTCGAGGTATAAGTGCCAGGTGACTTAGCAATTCGACGCAACATCGAATGTAGGTTCGTTTCATAGCTTCTGACTGTAGTAAGTACATTTAGGCAGTAATAAGTTTTAAATGCCCAGCACAGTAAAACTAGGTATCCTTGGCCCTCCCGTCAAGTGAAGGTAAGATCCCAACCAACATCCAGAATACAGATTCAGCATCCCATTCGTCCGTTCAAAAATCACAAAAATTTTAATCCAATAGGGGGTTTCCAAAAAAAAATGCAAAGAAAAGATGATAATGAAATTTTTTTATAACTTATAATTAATAGGTATTACTTTTGATGCTTGCTGAAGCATTCTAAACATAAGGTAGGGTTTCCTTCACAGGTACCACAAAATGTTGTAACCTTCGTCTTCGTCTTCTTGACTGCAGCGTTTCTGCCTTCATTTTGACTTATATTGGTATAGCAGTCTGCACACCGTTTTCTTATTTTTCTGTTTCGAGAATCCCTGCTCTCGGTTTCTTTCAAAACGTGCTTTGTTTTGGATGTTGATGCTTGTGTTTCCAAGACAGGGTTACACAAAGCCTCGCAAATCGCTTTTCTGAACTCTAAAATTTAGCAATTTGTTATTCCTTTATAAATGAGCAACGCGTTTACAACGGATGTTGAAAGTAGAAACTCAAAGGCTATTTTGTGATACCATCTAATAGTTTTACGAAGAGGTGTAAAATAGCAAGCCATTCGATCAGATATATCAATACCTTGCTTGGCATGATTGTGATCCACAATCATACTCAATTTTTTTAGTTCCTCGCCTTGCCTCGACCGCTTTCCTGTTAGCACTTCCTCCAAACCATGTTTTGTGCTAAGCATTAGAACATCGCGCTTGTCTTTCCATTTAGCAACGATAATTCCTGAATTTTCAAGCCCTTTTATCTCATTTCTCCTGAGCTTAGCAGTCGTCACATCTCTTGGATTTCCTTGTCTGTTACCACGTAGAGTTCCAATAATGTGCGTTTTTTCGAGCAAGGAGTTCTTCGGCTAAGGAAATAGAGGTATAAAAATTATCGGTTGCAATGGTTCTACCACTGTCTAAATATTGTTCGGCCAAGTCCAAGGCAATTTGAGTTGAATATGAAGTAGTTTGGGTAGGTTTTCCTCTTTGATTTTTGGAATCATTTTTTCCTGCATAAACGGCACTGGTGTAAGTGTATCCGGCTGGATCACAAAGTTTACGGACTTTTATACCATACTTATGTGATTTACCTGGGTTGTACTGTCTAAACTGCAACCTATCTCATCAACCGCCAATATTTCTTTGGGGCTTCTGGACTTGACGAAGTTTTGTTCAAGAAGCTTCAAAAGTCCACTTACTTTTCCCAAACGGTTACCACTTATAGTTGAGTTATCCGCAAAGTGAATATTTTAGTATCAACTGGAATCTATTCCACGACATCACTTGAGGCACAAATGAATTTTTGAAAAACTTGTCAGTACTCCAGTAGTGAGCAATAGATAGGTATTTCACAATGCCCATATACATTACAACCCCAAGAAATTTTTGTATCTCCTGCACGTTGGTGTCTACCCATTCTTTCGCGCGAGAAGTACGCGTTATAGTGGTGCTCCGTAAAAATTGGTTGACATTGGAATTTGTTTCAGAAACAATTAGCTGATAAATCTCTTCTGTCACCATAAGGCCAAAAATATCAATAGGCGTTGCTGATGCTTGTAGTTGAATGATTAAAACATCATTCTGTTCGAAAGTGAACATTTTTAGAGATTGCCCACTAACTGTTGGCAACTCGGTTGGAGGTCCATCAGACAGAACGAAGTTCAATTAACTATGTCTGTTTATTGAGTCTCCAAGAGCATCACTCTGACCAGCTATCTGTACCGGAAACGTTCTTCACATCTGAGTAGTACTCACATGAATACAAAACCAAACCTCGAAAGGCCCATTCCCCATGTTGCCCATTCACAAGTGAAAAAGATCGAAGAACAAGCCATTCAACATACACTCGTATGTCAATTATTTTAAATCTTACTTCACTGACTGACTTATGTTAGCTATTTTCGGATTAGGGCAGATCTAACAGTAGAAATGACAGACAGTAATCAATACCTTCTATACCAAGGCATCGAACTAGCGAAGAAATTGTTAAATGAATAAATCCTACGATTGAGAAGGACTTACCAACTAAGATATACTGATTTGCAATTTTTTGGAGAAATGTTCATGGCCTAAGTCGTTTTAAATAATTTACTTATTGGCGGTTGGGTGCTGTAGAAAAAGGGTCGCACCTGGCGATATCCAGTGTGCAACTATTTTCTACACATCAATTGTGCTTAGAATACCTCCACGTGGTAACCGTCTAGTACTGATCAGTGTTCATCCGGACTGGACTTGCTAAACTTATAAGCGCGAGCGCTGACCAGCAGGCAGAAACAGCAGCACTATAAAAGGGACGGTGGATGAATTCTCCAGATGGGCCCTTATCCGGGCTTCTCCGACATATTTGGAGCACAGGCCAGTAAGGATTTCTAAGTCAGGGGCTTGGAAAAGAGAGGGTGGAACAGCCCTTAATGGACCAACTGCAGCACTCACATCTCAGAACAGATTACTGGCTTCGGTCTGAACGACCCCTCGTCCTAGGAGTATCAGAAGAGCACATCGTTTATAAATATTGTTGCATCAGCTCATTCCTTCGATGATATACTTGCTACTACTACTTGTCTCACTCAAATGTCAGTCTTAGCTGCAATAGGAAGCGGAAATTCAAGACCCCGAAAAATCTTAAAAAAGGCAAATAAATTTCTATGCAAAAGCCTACTTGACCCTCAAATCCTTCCAAGCGCAAGCTTCGTTGCAAGGATCAGTATTTCAGATATGGCTTTTAATTCCTAATTATTGATTACTTTAGGCGTTCCCTGTTCGTCTCTACATGTTTCGATTCGGGGCTTGTGTCCGTAGCATGTTTTTTTCACCGCGCGCTTCTCATGCTCTTTATTTTTCCTCCTGGGAAGCCACTGTTTGTCTCTCCTCTTCTGCTCATAGAGCTCATAAGCAGCTCTAGTCCTCCTATGCAGCACCGCTTTGTATACCTCTTGCTTAGCTGCTTGAAACCCAGCGCATCATTAGCGGCATCTCTGATGGCTTTTTGGCAGTATTGCCACTAATCTGCGAAACTCGGTGCTGGCAGCAAGGGACCTCTTAAGAGATTTAGAGGGACTCGGT
Organism: Volucella inflata; assembly: GCA_928272305.1. NCBI lineage: Eukaryota > Metazoa > Arthropoda > Insecta > Diptera > Syrphidae > Volucella > Volucella inflata. The sequence goes on along the minus strand of OV743717.1, from coordinate 3,519,771 downwards.
CGGAAAATGATTTGGTGATCTCTTGCGATTGCAGCCGTCTGACGTTGAAATTTCTCACAGTATCAGCTTGTCTTGGCGTTTTTCGGGAAATCCGCAGCCGTACCTTGGCTACAACAAGGTAATGGTCCGAGTACTACCAAAGATTCCCTCTGTTTCTAGCTTTGCATTAAAATCGCCGAGGACAATTCAAATGTCATAGCTAGGTAGGCCTTTTTCAAGAGTTCATAGAAAGCATCATCGCGCATATCAGGCCAGTGTTGGGAATTTAAGCCTTGACGCGGATTGCTACGAGGTGCTTGTTATTAACGGATTACAGAATAAATTTTTCTTTTACTGTTGATGAGCTCACTAGCGTTGATAAAAAAAAAAAACTGACATTCCACAAGGTGCCATGTTGTGACCATTGATTTACAGCACAATATTTAAGTGCATAGAAATAGGTTAAATACTTTATTCTTAATAAGCTCAGTTAAAATAATTGTCACTTACTTTGAGGTGTGTTTCCATAAAAGCAAAACATATCGACCTTTTCCAAAATGAACTCTCCCACATGCTTCATGATTTCAACGATGGGCAGGGGAGAATCTACTACCGAACACATTAAGTACGTAAAACTTCTTATAGTGGCAGGGAAACAGTTTATAACTTCTCAAACAACTCTCTGTCTACTCCTTACAAAACTTAACCCTGACTTTCTTGCAAAATAAAAGTTAAAAGTCCATGTATACGTTTATCACCCAACAGGAGCAATTCATCAAAAATTTGTCTCCAAAGGTAAGATCCCGTCTGTACCTATGTATTCAACCAGTCTTCTGTGACATTAATTTCTGAAAATATATCTCCTAACAAAGTAAGATGGCTACCTTGTCGCCATAAAAACTAAACTACTCTCAAGGATACAAAATGACTCCATCTGCTTTCACTGGATCTCTTCAGATGCAGCTACACGATACCTCACTACGATACTGTCTACTTTGTCGTCTCATCTATGTATGTATATTGCTTCAGATACTTTTCTTTCTCGTCTTGTCATTCAGAGATGAAATTCTACAACTCAGCGAATAACAACAACAACAACAACAACAGCAACAACAAAAGCAGCAACTCCCAACAATAACGACAGAAAAATCGTCACAATAAAGTGTAACGACAAGGAAAGGAAACTACTTAATCAAGAACTTTTATCAAGGAAATGGATGTCTTGCACCAACGACTACAAGGGTACACTAAACTATGTACGAGTATGTGTGCACAGTGCATATTCTTCAATGAAAAGCCTGAAAATGAAAAGCCAACCCTCTTTAGAGGGTGAGAGAGGGAGTGAAAATCTCGTGTTATTTGTGTTAATTATAACACCAACATTTGTTGCAGAGTACTATAGATGGTGGTGGATAATAAAATGAAAACAAGAATGTGGTGAAAAAAAATTGTGAAAACTAGTAAAAGAAACAAAAAAAAAACCAACACTTACCTGAATTGTTTCCTGTGCAGAGTACTTCCGGTTGCAATCAACGTTATTTGGCATTGTGAGGGTGACTTGGGGATGATGGTGGTGGTGGACGTAATGGTATGGTGCAGGGTAATAGCTTCCTCGAATGATGACTGACAGCTAAGTTGACGGAGAAAGAGAGATTATATCGCGTAAATAAATCCGTGATAAATGATGATAAGCAACTCAATTGAGTGGATATGATGACTACTTCAAAAGGAGTATGCTGTGGCTGTGGCTGTGGCTGTGGCTGTGGCTGTGGCTGTGGTTGAGTGATGATGATGAGAGACGTATTTTATGGTGTGTTAAGGGCTATCGAAGTGTTGTCACATGTTGTCGATGTCGATAGGTGATACCTGTAATCGTAATCCTCTTACGATGATTCATTGGGATGTTTGCTTTTTACTGGAAAAATAAAAGAAGAAAAATATATACTCATAGTACTTGTGGGTGGAAACAAGGATATATGTAGGTTGACGATTACACAAAAAGACAACATGACGAAGAAAGTTAAAAGAAGGACTTTGGACTGGCTGTGGCTACCCACGTCCCCAAGCTTATAACAGATGCAAAACATGAAGTAAAGACATGAAGTTAAGCAAAAAAAAAAAACACTATAAGTAGAACACGCTTGTTATCGTCAATGGTGACAGGAAAAGAGGTCACAGGTTGAGCAGAAACTATATACGACTTAAGTTTATTTTTTTAGCGCACTCACAGTGGGGTTCAAAGATCTCATGAGGTAAGGTGTCCTCATAAGGAATCCTAACAGAAATATGAGACAAATTTTTTAGTTTCACAAGGCGTTGAAAGTCGTCCTCACCGTGATAATAGGAATTAGCTCAAGCAATTGTACGAAAAAAGTACAGGTAATCAAAAAGGAGGTAACAGACACATTTAAAGTTTTTCCCATCTCTGCGAATTCTGCAGAAGTTGCTATGGTACACAGCGTGCAACATGAATATCGATAACGCGGGACCCCTTTATCATACCAAAGAACACTTATATATCCCTGATTTACATATATCAGAGAAAAAAGCTATTGAATGTGTGTTCAAGATGGTCTTGATGGTCATTGCATCCTCACCCTGAATACCTCCATTGACCATGCTTGATGTCAAATATTTTTTCAGCATCTCATAAGCTCTGTCATTTTCTGGCATTTCAATGTGACCTGGCACATTGTTTGATAGTTACCATATCGGTAGTCGTTATCACATTCAGGATATGGTTATACGAGGGACTTGTTCCGTCAAGTATGTAGATAGCAATTGACCTTCTGTCGATATCACTTTCAAACATAATTTTTAGATAATGGCAGTTAAGAGTACTTTTGCTTGGAATACGCTACAATCATCCTTTATTTTAAAGAAATAGGTCCTGGAGTTTCGTATTAATACATGGTGTAAAAGCCAATTCCCAGTAAGTGCCTCGGCCATCGCACCGCATTGGTATGAATTCAGAGAGATTGTTGTGTCGACTGATCTTAGAATTTGAATTGAGAACTCGCACAGCATCTGTACGACCTTCCGCCAGAACAGAAAACCGTACGCAAAGATAAGTCTCACAATCAATATATAGTCAAAGCAATACCGCCGGTTTAAAGCCCCAGGAAAAGTTGAACTCTTTTTTGGCCAGGGTATAAACCTACATTTCCCAATTGAACTCATTCTTCGATGTCCTCATGTTCAATTTACAGTCTAAAATCAAACCTGACCTTAATAGTCTAATTCCAGTTCTCCAATATCTGGCGACTTAAATATGTAGATTGATACCTTGTTCGAGAATAAAAAAAACCGTGGCTTTCGAAGTCTTGGCTGCAAGCCTCCTGTAAAGAGCCCAAATAAATTTGTATGGGTAGTATGCTTGGTCCCGGAGAAAGACTAATTCACCGGATGCCCGAATGATCCCATGCCCTTACTGTTCAATATTATCAAGATTTGATCCACTATGAGAAGCTAAATGAATGACGAAGCTTGTGACCAATCAGTTTTACTACTTACACTTGTACACCCTCACTCTTGAGGGCATAACGTAGCTTTATAATTTCTGCAGAATCTAACAAAATCACTGTATTTTCATTCCATTGTATTTCCAACACAATTGACAATTGTAGACCGGTTGGAACACTGTGAACTACATGTACCTCGCGATACAAGCCAGTTCGGCTCGAGATTAAGTGATATTTAGTAGTCTTCTAATCAGAGGTTCTGGCTGTCCTCAGGGCGGCTAAGCTAATGCATATAAGTTTGGTATGCGGTAGAGATATCGCTACCTATGTCGACAGCCAGGCTGCTCTTAAGGCACTGGAATCGACTAACATTAATTTTGATACAGTCGGGGATCGTCGCACAATGCTCAAAGCATAATGCATTCAAAATCGGGTGAGACTGTGCTGGGTGCCAGGACCCTGCTAGAAGAGGAGGGCGCTGATGAACGGATGGAGATTAAAAAAAACCATGTTGTCAAGCCGACAACGAAATCCATCACACACTGATCGATGCAAGATATACGTTTAATATTTTGGATGGAAAAACTTTCTGAGGTGCAGGGATAGGTTCTTCTCATTTTCTAGACGCAGATATAGAATTTAACTGTCCAAGGAAAAAATATTGTGACATGGAAAAATAAGAACCTCAAAGATAAACGCCAAAAAAACTAACGATACACCAACGAACAGTAAATTACACGACGGACTATCATCAAGGTTGTAGTTAGCTCAAGAATTTTAACCGAATCCTGCAATAGGAAGAATATCCAGAGAGGCAAAGCCATGGACTATCCGCGAAATCGTTCAAAGCTGGAAACGATGCTATTATAAGAAACGCTTAAGAAATCAACATGCGAGTATGATGTTTGGAAAAGCAAAAAGAAGATTTTAGCTGCCGGACTACCCACCTTCAGCTTTTCAGCAATAAAATTTAAAACAGCCTTCAAACTGTACCTTGGCGGAGTTTCAGCGATGTGACTTCTTCAAATAAACGCCGGGACAGATTGTGCACTACGTCAATCCAGAAATATTGACTTGTGCAAATGACAAAAATATTATTGAGTTGTATGGTTCTCTGCTGGTCAAAATGCCAGGTGGAAGTCGGCATATAAAGTCCCTAGACCAAGGCAAATAGAAAGAAAGAGCAACCGCGAACTCTATAAGCTGTGCCATAAATAACATACTATCATAAATGCGTACCCAACATTGGCTTGTTTACATCGAGCAGATAGATAAGAAAGGATCCTATAGCTCTAGTTTGAAACATAAAGAAAGATCGAATCAAATGATCGCGTTTGGCAAATATACTGGTCTGACCGAAAACTGTGTGCACCTGATCTAAAGGGATTTTTTCTCGAAAATTTAGGTTCTGTTCGCAAAACTTATAGAGTCTTGCGAACTATTGCAAATGTTCGCATCCTTTCGTAAGAAAAGATCGCGGCTATGGAATCTTGTGCTGATAAGGGTTCCAATGTATCAATTCATCGTCGTTCGCAGCAACTGGACCTTTATCCATCCTATTCTGTGAAAATATCTCAAAGCTCATAAAGTTCAATTGGTGAAAGAACTTAAGCCACCCGACCATTTACTGCGTGATTCAAATGGAATTTTACCCAGTTTTTGACATGAAATTTTGTCAGTATTGAGAATCATTTCTGGAGAAATAGCAACGTATAGAAGTAGACTTGTCGTATTTGCAGATCTTAAAACATGTATCATATGGTACGGATTGTAAAACGGTGGCGTCATTGGTCCTCTATTCTTTAACAATGAGGCCGGGCCACAAATTACTAGTTTAGAAACTGGTATAATCCGATGATGACCGATTATTTGGTCCAAAGTTTGCGTGACATCAATGTGGAACAGCTATGAATCCAACAGGATGATGTTTCACCTCACGCTACCGACGCGGGCTCGTCAGGCAATTTTTGAAAATAGAGTCATTTTAGAGTCATTTTAGAGTCATTTAGCCCGCCCAGTTTCCACAAAAATCATGCGATTTAATCCCAATAAAAGTCACTAATATAAGCCAATAATTCAGCAACATCTGGCGGTTTGAAGCCAAACATTCTTGTAATACGCGACATAAGCCCCGAATTGTTCGTAAAAGTTTTTGAAACTTGTCAACCAGTAGTGGTTGAAATATACCAGTAACTATTTTCAATATTAAGCGCTTTAAATAGTTTTTTGAATGAATTGGCGACCCCTTCTTGACAGCTTGTTCTAACTAGGACATATGATCATGCCATCTTCTTCTTCCATGCCATCATCATCTGAACCTCTATTAGTCTACTCTTATCCTTGTTTTTAGCTTCTTAATCAGAACTCATTCAGCAATAAATAGGAATAGGAAATAGAGAAGTAATCATAGATATTCAGAAAACGATCATTGAAGATTTAGGCAAAGTCAATGTGTCTGATTGTCTATGCTTACTCTGTATTAAGATCTGCCACTTTAATCTGTATTTACTGTTCACACTGCTGTTGGCATCTTTTTGAAAAAGCTTTGTAAAAAAAACACTTCAATATTTTTTAGCGTTTGTTGCTTTATTAAAAAAAGTAAGGTTTCCCAATAATTCTGAAATATCATTTCATTCGAATGGGGGTCAATCAAATAGTTCAATACATTTTCTATAGTTTCGATCCCTATTTCACCAATAGCTTGACCCATATTTTTCTTGACTGCCTGGTCTGGTGTATTTGCATAATATCTATCTTTAATGTCATGTTACAAAAATAGCCCAGCGGTATCAAATCGCAACCCTGTTACCTACCAACATTACCAATATGACTGACTGATTACATGATTATTGAAATTAGTGTGCAATAAATAGATTATTGAACGGCTTGAGTGGCACGTAGCCGCATCTTGCCGAAACTATAGCACGCCTAAGTTCAAATCCTCCCTTTTGGCCTATAAAAAATCGGCTATCATTTCTCGCCACTTCAAAAACCACTTCAACAGTCACACTTTTAGAAAGCACTGGCTATGGCAATTTTGCTTGTCTACGTAGCCGACGAGATGGAAATGCACCTTCATCAAAATAAAGATTTTTTGAGCGAAATTCTCCTCAATTTCGAGCTGCTCTAAGGCCCACACAGAGAAGCTTCAATTTTTAAGTACATTGGACTTGTAAGAGAATAATCCGAGATCCCTATACAAAATCTTCCTTGTACCAGTGCAACTGCTGTTCAGTTGCGGAGATCTTTGGCGCGCTGAGGTTATCGAGCTTAACCGATGTGCTAACTTTAGAGCACAGGACGAACACGGAAATATGTTCGGTTATCAACATATCAGCAAACCAGTCTCACAAACTTACGTAAGCTAGGTGACCGAATTTCATTTTCAAAATTTGCACTGTTTAGGCAACACAACATCCACTTTGGAATTTATTTTTCAATATTTTCCAACGTTGTACACGGGTAAATCGGAAATCCATTTTCTACCGCGAAAATATACAAGATAACCTATGATTCAAAAAGATACCAACAGATGGCCCACCCTTTAAATATCGTATAAACCTTATGTTTGTATCAAACTTCAACATTATCTTAAAGTTTGCTTTTCGGCCTCTATTGTCATGAATCATAAAAATCTTCCGAAGATCCTAAACAAATATTGACAAAAAGTCTAAAGGTAAGCATTTATACAAAACCTCCGACACTTACAAATGTACATAAACCCACTGTGCACCAAATTTCTTCCTACCCAATTCCCTTTCTCATCCTCTTTCTACATGATCTTAGCCACATTGAACAAATGTTGTCAGTTTGTCTCAGAGAATAAGCGTAAAAGAAAAAGTATAATACACCATCATGGAGAATTCGTATTCGTATTCTTATCACAGCAGTGGCAACGACAAAAAAAAAAAAAAACGTCTACCCCCTAACCCAGCCGTTGTAAAATGATGCCCCATTCTGTCCCAGTAACATTTCCACATCCACATCCACATCCATCGACTTCCACCCACCGCCGCCCTATTTACTGCCATCATCCCTTCAGTCCGTCACCGAGTGCATTTCCTTTTTTGTTTATTCTATTACTGTTGTTGTTTTTTGCTATGAAAAACTTTCTTTCATCCCGATTCTCCGTATTTGTGTGTGGAAGTGTGTACGAGTATGCTTGGATGTAGAGTTCTTAACTTTCACCATACGCGTATTACAAGGGATGGATACCTTACGCTTACGCCTTTTGGTAATTTCAGTAAATTCCATCGTTTCCCTTATTCGAGGGGTCGGTCGGTTATTTGGTTGTTTGGTCGGTATGGTACGAGTTCTGCCACTCTGATTCTACTCAATTCCTGGTTGACTCAGCAAAGAAAACCTATACAAAGATAACCCGAAGATGAAGGCAAAAAAAAACTGAAGAAGAAAAAAAAAAAAAAGTCATTGGGAAAATCTACGTGCCTAGACTAAATTTATTGCCTCACCCCCGGGACTTACCCGTACACCGGGCTAACCATACGAATACCATCCCTAAGGGTTCGAATAGATTTGAACTTTTCTTCATCTATAGATTTGAGGTCCCTTATCCGACAACTATCTACCGCCTTGACTTTGTATCACAAAGACCAACGATAATTAGGAACTAAAAGAGCAAAAAAAACAAGAAAACACAACGAAAACCGCCCAGTTCAGTTCTGGTTTGGTTTAAGTCTGTCTGCCTCGTCCATTGCTCCACTAACGTTGTTCCAGTTATCAGTCATTTATGCTGGGATTAGCAAGTCCTAGCACTGGGGGAAAACAAAACGTGACTTTTTTGCCACAGCAAAACGAGGACAATTTAGGATGATACCTTGACGTGAACATTGGAGCTTAATTGTTTCGTAACACGTGCGCCATGACGATGAACACCCCGATGACACACGGCACCAAAACACAGAAAACATCGAAAAGTACAGAACCCCACAGCCGGGTGTCCTCGGGTACTCGTACACTTGCCACAGCGTAGATTTTTTGGGGAAAGTCTTAAGGGGGGCGTGATGATATTATGCCTTCTTGTGGCAGATAATGTGTGGCAATATGACCAATTTAGTTAGGATTAGATGGGACAAGATAACGTCAATGGTCTTTTAAGTGTTGAACTGAGAGAAAATTCTATGGAAAATTCCTCTTTACCAGTTTTTTAGTGATGCTATCGCACAACGGGTTGGGGCATTTAACCCATCTCTGGCAATTAATTAACAAGGGATTACACAAGGTTTTACAAATATAAATCATGTCGGGGTGATGGGACAGAGAGAGATAATCGTAAAAGTTATGAATCATCAAGCAAATGTGAAGGGTGCCCATATCGACGGGACACGAACAGTTTATCAAAGAGGACAGGATATCAATGAAAAATTCTGTTGACGACCTCGTCAATGATGAATGACAGCTCATAAAGTTTCTTCGCACTTTTTGGGATATTTTTGTTGGTGAAGTTGATTATATCGATGTGCCCCATTAAATCGAGAGGCAATTTGGTAATATAAATTTCGGATGCCGCAAGAGAATATTAAATGAAACGAAAGCTTCAGAGGCTTAAGCTACTTTTAAGGAACAACTGATTTAAATTTAATGTATCATTCAATAGGCTGATACTTTCATCGAGAGTCATATAGAAAGGCAACGGCCATGAATTTTCAAAGCTACTTACATGAAACTCTGAAAAACATTTTTACTTGTCCCCTGATGGTGGCCTCTGCTTCAAAGACACATTTGTTCTGCATGTAAAGGTCTTCATTTTATGATTTATTCATCCCTAAATCAGTGAAAGTAACTCTCACGACTTTGAAAAACTGATGAGCTATAAGCCTATCATCTTTCCTGCCCAAAATTCAGAAAGAGTTGGCAGTTGCGTACATAAGAAATGTAAGAAGCTGCAAATATATAAGGCAAAGCACGATTAAATGAGAGACTGATCGATAGAAACAAACCTCCATAAGATAGAATCAACTATCAACCTAAGCTCCCCAGTGAACACACCAGCCAAGAAATTTTTTTTGCCAACCGCTATTTTTATGGGCTGGCAAGGCCCGAAGAAGGCTTTATATATTCATTTTTCACCACCAGTGCTCTTCTGAAATTGCCAGTAGCATTCCGCCCCTTTAAAGCTCCAACCATAACACCCGTCTCGCTATGAATGCTCATCAGTACACCCTCAAGCCCACTTTCGGACGCACCCTGAAATATCGTGATACTTTCCTAAGCTGAACAACTCGCTCATGGAATGCCCTGCCGAGCTCTTTATTTCCTAGCCATTACAACCTTCAAAGATTTAAAACCGACGTACATCGGTACCTCTCTTTTCTCCCTCCCTAAATTTCCTTCGTCCGCGCTAGGTGCAAACATTTTAAGGGTACATAATCCCTTATGCGCGCGCAAATTATAAAAAAAAAAAAAAATTCATTGCTGTATTTTTTCCGACGCAAGGACATGGGTACTCTCAAAAGCGAATGAAAGATATCGCATTTGCCTTTAGCGAAGAATTATCCGTGTGATTTCTTGACCCTTTTGGGGTTGACTTAATCGGCGGTACAATGAATGAAGGTTTTCTAACAGCGATTAAGTCATATATGTTAGAACGCATGAACTCATCTGAAGAATCCTTAAGTCCCCCAGAGTGGGGCAACGCGGTATAGAGGGAACTCACCTTAGATGTCTTACGTAGTAACTGGAGGAAGCTGGCTAGGAACCGAGATGCCTCAAGGATCAGGTTGGTTGGATTTCAGGACAGCCCGGTCTGTCAGACGCGATTAAAAACAAAAGCAGTAAGTTTTACCGATATAACGATCGTCCTTCGAATGAAATTTACCTTCAACGTTTCACCTGGCATCGAAAAGGTTTTTGACGATGTAAGAACCGACAGGGTTCTACTTAGTTTGCAAGGAACTTTATTGAACAACGATCTCTGGAACTTGCTCATATCGCGCAGGATCAACTTGACTTGAGGAAACTTATAACTTAGTACGGTCAGTAGAGGCATAGAAGATGCTTACTAGATCCAACTTGACAAGTAGGCAATAGCTAAAACACTGACCGACTTTTAGTTAAACGAGATTATAGTGTAGTTTCAAACATATTGCTCAGGATGCGAGAATATTCTCTGGCAACATCACACAAACCTCCTGAGATCTAGGATCCAGTGATCTAGTGCTATTCCCTTTTAGGTTTTTAAGTGCAAATCCACTGTCGTACGGAGTCGCAAGACTGCGACAGCCCAACCTAACCATGATATGCGTTCATACTTCCACTACTTGCTTAACATTTATTCCATGAGCTCGTTACTTTGTGGTATGGCGATAAGGCTAAATCTCAACAAGCATCTCGGGAGTAGCTGGATTAAGAAATTGTTGACCTAAGTAATAGCTCAGATTGCAATGGTTGCAATGCACTAGACTTTCCGATTTCAGGGAGTATTTATATATACAACTACAATATATTCAGCGCGAAATAACAAAGAGCTCCTTTATGTGCATCAAGCGCACCACAAAGCGTGCAAGTGACTCATAGAAGACCGAAAACTGATAGCTAACTCTACCAGCAATGCCAACACTATGAATATGAATATCAAAAAAAACTAAGCGATCAAATCCATGGAAAGAAGGTACTTCCAAAACAATGTTGGGTCGAAGCCGAATGTAGAAATAGAATCACATACCCATCAAATAATTTTATCAACTGCTTCTCCAGACTACTTAATCACGATGACGATCAATATCAGGGAGAATAGCTTTTTCGACGTAGGCGACGATCAACCGCCGTAGTAGATAAAGTCCCATGATCATTGGCTCGAAAAGTCTGAAACAGCAAAGAAGCTACAGCTTTGAGGATATAAAATACGTTGTCTACCGGGACTCCGCTATCAACCAAGCGAAGAAATCACTCTCTCCAATTTTAAACGAAAAATCCCAAGCAGTCCATGTATTCCAACGTAGTCCTCCTGTGTGCATGGAAGCATCGAGCTTACTATTAATGAGTAGTATGGGCTATGCAACATAATTTTTGTTTTCAAAAAGGTCCGAGACATTCGGCTTAAATGGCCAAACCATGTAGAGTCAATAAACACAAATACTATGACCGGAAAGGTCTTCGATAACATCTTCCAGAGTCAACTTGATAAGGTGGTTAGGTAACTCAATGCGTACAACTGAAGGCGTTAAAGAGCTACTGTTTAACACCAATGTCCATACCTGCGGTTCTACTTCATTAAATGTATTGTAAATGAACCACGGGAAATATTGTACTTTTGGAGTTGTCTGATGATGATTTTTAAATTCCATGTACGTTTGTGTTTGTCTTTATTTCGTTTACTGACATTTATTTTGTTTGAAAACCACTCCTCGGACAACGAAAAACCCAACAGGTGCCAAAATTCTGCATCCAAAATAAGTGACAGCTGCCGCTGCAGTGTATTTATTGTAATTTTTGGTTCATAAAACTTACCAACAGATGGTGTGGATGTCGACTGTCAATAACTGTCATTTACTGAATTCAATGTGGTTGATCTTTTTGGCAGATGTCATACAATCTTTAGCAATTTTAGTCATGGAGTCGTTTATCACGAAACAAAGCATTTTTGTTACTCAATCTTACTACGAAAATGGGAGATCTGTCAAAGTAACATTTCGTTAAATTCGTGAATTAATCGCCCTTGTGAGTCCGGAATTCGTGCAATAGTGAAGCTTTTTGAAGAAACTGATTCGGTATCGGGTCAAACTCCATATCACCGTGATCGGCCAGCACGTACACAAAATTGTTGTTTCTGGGGACCGAAAAATCTACACGAAATTCACGGAAAACCAATACATCCCAAAAAGTCACTGTATGGTGCGGATTATGGGTTGGCGGCATCATTGGCCCGTACTTTTTCGATTATAAGGCTTGAGGGACAAGTGAATTCAGTACATGTTGACCGGATATTTTATTTTACAAAATTGAACGAATTGGGTCTTGACGATCTCTTATTTCAACAGTATGGTGCTACCACCCACACAAGCCATTAATCAACCAATTTATTGCGTCGAAATTTGAAGATCCCATTATCTCGGTTAGAGGATAAGTCCAAGGTCATACGATTTGACACCTTTAGACTGCTTCCTGTGGAAGCACACAGTGCCTGCGAAGGAGGGTTAGGAAGGGTCCTAACTGGCCGACTGGCGTATGGACTCGGCGATAAACTGTAGGCCCCGCTCAGATGCGACAAAAATGAGAACATGAGCAACACAAATGAGTATCCAGAAGCTAGGCCATGGCCCATACTGGGCTGCCAGCGCCACGAGTTCTACGGCTTAGGAAAGGATCATGAAATTTCAAAGAACTACCGAAAGCGGGTCTTAGTACACTGACAAGCATTTGTAGAGAGACAGGTTGAAGGTTTGGGAGAGCGGAATGCTACTAGCAATATCAATGGAGCACTGGTGGTGAAAAAGGCAAGCAAACAAAGTGAGACTGGAGAGACTATGTTGATGTTCCTGGGTGTAGTTTATTTTGCCAAGGTATTCCTCCGCTAAATTACCGCTATACCACGCGACTCTATCAAACCATAAGTTGTTTCGAATCGAGCATAACCTTACCCGTATGGCGACATTATTTTTAACAAAACATTTTGGAGAATCCATTTCAGAAAGCATTCCCCCAATACAACTAGTCACAAACCAAATGGAGGTAGAGCCTGTGATTGTTTCCACACATCTGCAACGATATGTATAGATCTCTTGACAAGAACTACGGATTGTAGAACTGCATCGTCTGGCCCCACCATATAATTGAATTGCCTACTCATTGCATACTTTTTTATTTTGTTAAAATTGTTTTGCTTTTCAATTATTTATCGTTTGCTTTTCTCATTTCAGAATGGCTGCTGTAGTTGAATGCTTCACCCTTGCACTGCAGCAAACAATTCCCAATTGCACGTGATTGTATATTGGGCGGTACCATCGAAGCAAAAGCCCCTTAAGCATTTACCACCACGACGATGACCGGAATCCCTTGGGAGTTCAATATCAAGTTTACTGCTCATGGTCAGCATAGGGTAGACAGTTACTCATTATTATTTTCTCCCTTAAGATACTTATAGAACAGAACATCAAGCATACAAAGAATTATTATCCGTGAAGATATACTCTCAATTAGATTTCCAAAAATAAAGGAATCCTGATCCTGCAGCTCTCGGAACTCTAATGAGTTAATTCAATCTGCAAGTGCAGCAGCATTACCACATGTTTTGGTACTTTCTGCTTCATTTCCATCCCCTCGTTTGCTTCTTTCTGCTCTCTCATCAATAGTAGGTACGTGTTTCAAGCTTCGGCTTTATTGCATACTTCATTAAGTCCATTAGTCAAACAAACAAACCGAAGGGGCCCCAAAGTGGGGAGTGATTCCATTTCGAATTTTTTTTCTTTTATTTACTTTCGCTTTACCCCCTTACCCCGGAAAATAAAGGATAACAAACACTGAAAGGACGTAGAAGAGAGAAAGTAATAATTGGAAATCAGCATGATTCACAGAAAGAGAGAAAAATTGAATGTTTTCCCTTTCACCCTTTAAAAATGACATTACCATCCTGGTAGGTGGTAATGGGGATGAAGTAATTCGATTAAAGCAAACACAGAGGGTGCTGCACTTTAGTGTCCTTAAGTCTAACTACTTTCAACAATGCACAGCTATCAAATCTTCAAATCCTTTTGCTTACATCGAAAACAAATTAAAAGGAGATGACATCATCCGAATGGCATACTTAACTCTTTGTCTTAACCCCGCTGTAATCCAAATCTTGCCCAAGTGTAAACAAAAGGCTAAACACACTCTATCATCGTTATGGAAACATAACGACATCTAATGCTTCGAACAGCCCCCCACACAAACAATGATACAACAACTGATGTAGTGATTACATTGGCACAAACAACGCCATCACCAATGACAAAAACAACATCAGCAACCCTGAATGAATGAGGTAATCATTGGGGATGGACCTTGTTCCACCCACTGGCTCTCCAGTGAAAGATACAAATTTATCTTATCTTTGACGGATCATATTTCCACAGAACAAAGGCTTGCAAGTCTCATCCCTGATGGTAACCATATGTTATCCTGTATTCAATTGCATTCCAAATATCATACCTACCACAGATTCCTAATAGTTTATCCCATGTCCAGACAATTAACAGCTGCACAATTCGAATTGGAATGCGTCCAGCCGTAGGATACTACATTGGGGGTTCCTTATTGGCGCCATAAGCCCATAAATCACTAAATCCTCCCGCCCCAAACAGCTGAGAACCGAAGAGGTGTATAAACACTGTAGGGGTATCCTTAAACTTTTCAATTAACTTTGCACTTACACTGCCATCCTTGCACTCACACTCTACACACAACCCCCCACACGCGCGTCTGCTTTGAATATTCAAATTGGCGACGAATCATTCGAACTCGAGTACCGTGGGAATTACCAATTATACTCCCCCAACCCTAGGTATATGGAACTTTTCAACCTTAATTCTTCTTCTGAGATATGCTCAATAACACACAAAAGGATAACAGAATTTTTGATTATAGAAAAATGTGTAAAACAAATGGGAGGGAGAGAAGAAACAAAAAAACAAGGAATTGTATCGCGCATCCACCGATACAAGTGACAGAAGGAACACAACAACACAAAACCGGTCGCAACGGATACCGAACGTAAACTGAGAGCCGCCTTGGCTACCCCTTCGAAACGGGGGTAATTTTTGCGGTGTCGAGCCTTTACGGAGAAACTGTGCAAGGTGAATTTGATATCAGAGATAGTAGCTAACGGAATTTAGAGATAAAGAGAGAGAATCCGACAAAATTGCGAGAGAAAACCACCCTCAAAGTGGCTAAAATACCAAAGGCAATTCGAAAAAAATTGTCTCTCGTGTGAGAAATTGGTAGTAAGCACCCTTATGCGGTTGCACTAGCACTATTTGACACAAAAGGGCAAATTGTTGTGTCGTTGTCATCGTCGTTGTCGTTGTAGGCATCCGGATGGTACACTTTGCAAAGGATACATATAGTTGGGAATTTCGCCAAAAGGAATTCCTTTAGTTAGCCATCCGGGCAAGTAATGTGCGCTCAGTGTTTGAAGAAGCGGTATTGCCAGCGGTGACTTAGTTTTGGTACCTTTTAATACATTTCTTCATTTTTTTTTGTATAAAAACGGTAATTCTGTTCTCTGTAGTAAATTAAACGGTTTTTTATATCAGAACTCGAGAACTCCCTCAAAAACTCCTATACTGCCAGCATGAAGTACGCGCACTGTGCTGGGTTTCACCCTACCATCACTAGAAATTCCTGATTTGATGAAGAATGCCCGCAAGCAAAGGCAGCTAAACCAAAAGCAAAGCGACTCTGCGGCCGAAGGACGAGCCGGAAGAACGAAGTCTGGAAGAACGAAAAACGAAGAAGAAGAAATACGACCACGAGAAGCGCGATCGAAGATAATATTAAGAGGACTAACAAGCATAAGTTTTACCATCAGGAAAATAGAACGTGTCAAGGCGGGAAGCCTGTAGAAATGAAGTGAAAAACTTTGTTGTATCATCACAGTCTGAGAATACGGAAAAAGAAGCCAAACATTCCACCGCAGAATGTACTATTCAACTTATTTAATGACAGCCAAATCTTCCGTCTTACAGGCAGAGGAGAGTATACACCAACTTATAGTATTCCGAAGAGTGTAGGTCTGACAAAGGAAATCTCAGTTGTATGATTAACAAAAGAAGAAACCGATTCAACTGTACCAGTTGTACAGATGTATGTCTCCTCAACATCAGATAAAGACCAGGTAAGTCTGAAACCAGTAGGCCAAATCTTCGCACTCCGAAAATCTTGGAAAAACTCAAGAAGTCTAGGGTTGCATAGAACTGTATTTACTAGGTGGGGTGAAAAGTAACCTCCTTGACCGCCAGAATGCGCTGCTACTGCAAAAAGGTTATGGTGCCTTGAAGTCAATATTGGTTTCGAGAGTTTCGTGGTGGCCGCAACTCCACTACCGATCAAGTCCGCAACGGCAGGCCCTCCGATGGGTTACAGAGGACAAAGTCAAAAAAAAATACATGAAATTGTGTTGGCTGACCGGAAAGTGAAGGTGCGCGAGCTAGAAGATACCACAAAGATTAGTACTGAGCCCACACGCCATATTTTGGGCAATATTCTGCATACGAAAAAGTTATCCCGCCGCTGCGTACCGCGCATGCTCACTCCTGACCAAAAACACGAACGCGAGAGCACTTCGCTGAACTGAACAGAGTGTTTGGACTTGCTGATGCGGAATCGGGCGGACTTTTGGCGTCGATTGGTAACTGGTGATGAAACCTGGATCCACTATTACACACCAGAGAACAGAATGAGTGCCCGGCAATGGACTGAAGCCGGCACGAGTGCTCCGAAGCGTCCGAGGGAGGCTCAATGGGTCGGAAAAGTTATGGCGTCGGTTTTCTGAAATTGTCCTGGCATACTCTTCGTGGACTACCTCGAAAAAAGAAAAACCATCAACAGCGAGTATTACTGTGCAAGGCCGAAATCGCTAAAAACGGCCTCACATGAAGCGAAAAAAAACTTTATTTTTGGAAGACAATGCGCCGGCGCATAAGAGCATCGCAACCACGGCTAAAATCAATGACTTACGGCTCCAATTGCTGTCGCATCCATCGTATTCCCCCGATATGGCTCCCTCGGACTATTATCTCTTCCCAAACCTCAAAAGACGGCTCATCAATAAAAAATTCAGCTCACGCGAGGATATCATCCACGCCACGGAGGAGTATTTTGCAGACCTTCCGGAAAATTACTTTTCGGACGGGATCAAGAAGTTGGAAAATCGCTGGAATAAGTGTATCAACCTAAAAGGGGACTGCCATGACTAGTTTTGAAGTGGCTGCCAAATTCGTCTGGCTGTGCAGAATGACCATTAAGAACGTTCGCTGCTCCGTCAAAATCGGTAACGACTTAACCGAGACCTTTGATATGCATAAAGGTTTTAGACAAGATGAAAGAAATTTCACAAGTGCATTTCACGCAGCGAAAATGGGACTCCATCTAGCTAGATAATCGGCATGAAACGCAGAAGAACTATTCGTAGCCGATGTTTCTTTAAGTCTAAAAGCCATTTGCACTGCAAAGCTCTCTTTCGCACAATCATTCCATTAGTACCCTTGGAGGTGAAACTCTTGGTCGAAAATCTTATTTCCGACTGTGCCAAGGAGAACGAAGACGGAAACTCAATAGCGCATTGATTAAACCGGAAGAATTTGAACACATGATGATGGTTGGAAAATTCGTATTTAAAACTGCATCCGATTTATCCAATTCTCGTCTGGTCTATTTGCTTAGATAATTGTGGCAGCCCAACTGCTGCCTATGAACTTACTTCTAACACTAATACAGTATCTCCCATCAAGCATGACTTGCAGCAGGGCCTCCAAGCTGTATTTTCTCTTAGATAAAGTCAATATCTACCCTTGGGGGCTTTCGCAGTAAAACCCGTTGAGCTGTTGAAAGACATTTTCTTACCGAAACATCAAATCGTTTAGTGAATAAACAAAAACACAACCTACGACTTTGGATGATTTCCCATCCCTGGATTCTGATGTTGGCGTCTGCACTACATGATCTGTTACAGCAGGGCGCCTTAGATTTCAAAACAAAAGCAAACTTTTCCAGGTCTGCAGACAGATAGGTTCGTTTGCCTAGCTCATTCTGAATCAACTCTTCAGTAGTTGAAATGAATTGACACTACGTTGGAGGAAGGACATTCTTCACATAAAAACTGGCAAGAGTAACCTTAGACAAGGGAACGGTATACGAGCAGCAAGCTTCCAATGAAGCGGCGTTACATCCTTACCCAATCTGACCACCAGCGGAACCGTAAACGGGCAGTGAAGCAAGTCATTAAGTTCCATGTGATTTCCTAAATTATGCATACCCGCTGCCATAATTTCTATTAACAGACTCGTTCATCTTTGTGGGCAAAATATGAGTAGACTTTAGAGTTGTGTTCCTCCATCGAAAATTCAAATCTTCTCTCATTATGTTTTTCTATTACTATGTTACACGTCTGATAAAACGACAACACTGCTCTTCATTGAATACGCTTCCGACTACTTAACTCTGGATGAACATCAACTGAGTACCGGGTAACAAAAGAGGTATCTAGCCAAACTTTCAACAATGCCCTTCATTGACACATACGAAGCTAAGTGTTCCGTTTAATAACCCAAAATAGTTGTTCAGAGTCCTTTAACCCTTTCCTAGTTGCCTCAATTTAACTTAGTCTGGCTTGGTTGTAGGGCAAGTGTGTATGGAACAAATTCGCCCCCAAAAACAGGAAGCAAACAACTACGAGTGCAGCACAACTGAACACAACCGCTTCACAAACTCAGAGTTGGATCATGTGCCTTACATTAGTTCATATGTATGGAGATGTATTTTAGTTACTCGTATTGTTCATCGGCATTGTTTTCGTCCTTTTGAAAGTTAAGTGATTGTATCCTTTTGCATTCAAAGGACTGCGAAACATAGAACCAAAAAGGACACTACAGTGAAACAGCTGATGAAGGCGGGTAGTCATAACGGTGAGGTCGACTAAGGAAACAGATACAACACATAGGCACTCAGAGAGTTGGACGATTCCCTTGTTCTACTGTGTTCATGTTTCTTCATCCCCACTGACTTAAAAGAACAACAGGACAAAGGGCAAAAGCAAGCGGAAGCGATATGCACCTTACAAAACTGTTTTTCCTCTTCAAAACACAAACTCCATATGTCGCCCGAGATGTCTCTCTCTAAAGACTTCATATTCGTTGAAGAGGTGCTAAGGCACTCGAGGGAATTTCCAGAGTGCACTTGCTGCATCTACTAATATACATACTCGTACAAGCAACCCAGGAGCAGCTAAACGAATTATACATGCTCCCGAGGACATGAGGACTAAAGGTATACTCGTATATGAAAACTTGTACTGCCTTCCAGTTTTGCATGTGTTCAATGCTCGTTTGTTTTCTGTCAAATTTTTTGTGGCTTGGTCTGGTCTGGTTCGGTTTGGATATGGTATCCATCCTGGTATTCTGGCATCCTGAATGGTATTTCTCAGTATCTACATACCTATCTACAATTCAATGGGTTTTTTGTCTGTGGCCCTATCGTCATTTGCCGCCATGGTAATTCGCATTGCTGCAGGTGTTGTGAGAGGGTTATGACTTTTTATTGCTTTGATCAATTATTGTGGTTTTAAAACGGTTCGGTTTCGAAACGAATACGGCTGTCGTTTTGTTATTTGAAATTGAATGGGTTATGAAATTGTCATGGCAGAGGACGGATTATGGTTGCAGATAAAGGTTGTGGGGCTTAGGCGTGATAGATTTTGGTTGTAAAGCGGCATATAACCGCTTAGAAGGCCGCAATCAATATTCAATTAAATGATATCGCTTCGGGCTTAGAATTGGCTTAACTTTAGTCAGCAATGGTAGGCTTAGAAGGGCTTTACATATGTAATAGTTTCGTAGTCGTTGATTTGATTATAATTATTCCCAAAGATATATAGCATCAGTAGACCATTGCATCTTTCACTAAACAAGACTTTTGTAAGCAATCAGTGGGGTTGATCTTGTTTCTAAACTTTTGCTACTGTTTCAAATGTTGTTTGAAAGAAACCTAGAGGCAGGAAAAAGCCATACTGGTGGACATCCACACTGGGGCTGCTTAGACACGCTTGTAGGAAACTTTTCAACAAAGCAAAAACTTCAAGAGAAACGTCGGATTGGGACTCAAACAAGCTTCTGAGGCATCACGACTAAGAAGAATCCCCTCAAAAAGTTCCTCGATGCCTAGCTGCTTGAAAAAACGACGGATCATAGACGGCCTCAAGTGACTAATCACTCAACCTGCTACTGGATACTCATTCTCCAGGTAGCTCCCCTTTCACGGCTAACAACAATAATAATAGAACTATTGTAGCTGCGAAAAAATTACTGGCCTTATCACAAGAGACAAACTGCTCTGGACACTGCATAATTTCAAACCATACAAAGATCCTCGGATATAATCTTGCCATCGCTTGAAAATATCATGAGGTACTGCGTAGAACTATCCCACATACCTCCGTCAAGGAGAGAAGTAAATGTAGTATACATTCCCAAAAGTTCTCATGTTGTCCCAAAGCACCTAAGACCTATTATTCTATCATCTTTCCTTCTAAAAACTCTAGAAATACTGTTTGATATCCATATACGATCTAGCTTTAACTCCAGACTCCTATCAACGGCATAACATGCCTACTGCAAAGGAAAGTCGGTGGCAACGGCTCTATTATCACTAACAAGCCACATCGAACGATCCTTACATCATAGAGACTCAACTCTGAAGGTTGATGACTCACTTGGGGACTTGATCAATCTCATGCTTGAGAGCAGGATCATCATCTCCAAACTGGGTGGGTCCTCTGTCAAAAGAGGTGTCAGCAGAGGTACGCCGCAAAGCGGTGTCCTCTCATCCCTTCTCTGGAACTTAGTGGTTAACGAACTGCTGATATACCTGAAAGAGGGTGGTAGCAGGGTGGTTGCGTATGCGGATCTTGTCCACTTCTCTAGGAAATACAAAATTCTGACGATAGTCAGGCCACTATCAAATCGCTACACTCATGCTCTCTAAACTCAAGAACAGTCATGGACTGCCATGATGGCCGATGAACTTCCCAAAACTGGAACCACTATACCTATCACGCCTGAAAAGGAAAACTTAGGTATACCTACCGCTACGTGCATACAGGACATAAATCAGGATGCTATTAGAAGAATAAACCATAGATAGGCGGTTGGATCGCCATGCTTAGCGACCAAAGACAATCCCTCACCACCTCTGAACATGTCCAGCTTTCTCCCAAAGGAGAAATTTCCACCTAGGGACCTTTTTCCACAACGCCTTAAGTGACTTAAGCAACATAGACATTAAAAGTCTCCTACGCTTTATTAAGAGCTCCAAATGGTTTCACGTGGCATCACAATGGACCAATAGTTTTTCAACAGCCACTTAAACCTAACATAACCTAATGTTGTTGCAGAGAATAAGTGGCTAAGATCATATTTTGTTTGACATAATCCGCATTTCAAATCAAAACGACGAAATCTTTGACAAACATGAATGTCTCAGAAAGTATAGTGTTCCCGATTCTCTTCAACGTTATGCGCCACGTCGGTTTAAGGCAACTCACTGTTTTACTTAACAATTCCATCCATCATAGCGAATATTTCTCAATGTAGTTTCAGCGTCTTTAAGTATGACAATCCACTGCCACTTTCTTTGCCATAAAGCGATGTCTATAGGTCTCTGACCTGTTCTCATTTAGGTATCCTCGATATTCTCGCAATCTCGCACCGCAAAATAGTGTTAGGTACAACTTATTTGCTGAAATAACACCGGTGAGGACAAAGACTTCTTGTTTTTCGCAGACTAAAAGACAATTTTAATTTCCACACTCAGCATCTCGTCTGATTTGGTATGTGGTAACTCATAAGAATCAATTGAACTTTGACGAATACGTCGTATCGTATCCGGTGTGTTTTCAGCCTAGACAGCTTACAAAGGCAGCCGTCATCTTCCAAATACGTACAAAGTACTGACGTGAGTCAGCATGTCACTCACAAGTCGAATTATCCATGTGCTCAGGAACAGACATTTAGTGCAACTAAGTCACTGCCTCAGAGAAGAATGACTCCACCATTTCTATGGACACTGATTGTGCGAAATAAAACCACCGTAAATGCGTCTGACGTGGTATGTACGGTAGTAAATACTCCTGTACAATAAGTGACTTCCTCAGCGGACTCTTAAAACTATCAGCGATTGCGTCAAACTCTATTTGTTAAGAGTCAACCCAAACATTACGAGTGACAAGACAATACGAAGACCTATATCCTTAGGGTTTGAGCGGGATAGATGGGCCTCTTTCCTATGGGTCAGGCAAGCAATGCTTAAGTTCTGTTCATCAGACATGCTTTCCGCCGACCATATCTTGGAAATGAGTGAACGCGCTTCAAAGTTAGCTGCTATTGCCTGATATAGGCTTTTAGGTCCAGATATCGGCCTTATTTCCTGCGAGATTGAATAGTCCTTTTTGCACTTTTCATCAAACAATGGTTTCATACACATGAGGCAGGTGGTTAACGAGTGGTAAAAGAATACGAGATGCTCAGAGCAGCCGCTAAACGAAAAATTTCCTCACATTTTTCATCCCTTTTTTTCGGTCGCACCTTACCGCATTTTTGCTGTATAGCAGTACATGTGCTCTGCAACCTATTCCACTTTTGCTTACCACCTGTTTTACTCTGGATGCCCTATATGAGTTTCGAATTATATCCGTCACAAGATTCATATTGATTTCTTATCTATGATCTCCCTATGTTCAATCACCGAACCAAGTGGTAATATCCGCGTCACAAGCCCATCGTATGAGTAAATCTGACACTGAACCACAGGCTACTGTTTCAGAAACCCTTAGAAAATAAGAGAACTTCAACATTCTTCCACTAGATATTCTCATATCATACCCAACTAAAACTTCCCAATTTTCTACAACCCGAATAACTCGTTCTTACACCCCCACCCTCTTATTCGCGTGCTCGACGATGGTATTCTAATATCTGCTTTCCGAAACTACACAAACATATTTCTTGATTAACATGAAACAAGACTCATTCAACCCGATGACGACAAAGTCACCCGACCCGACTGATACCAACAGTGACAAAGTTCACCTCTTAGCCAAGCGTAACATGTAAATGAGACAACAACCCTACACGTAACAGTCGTTGTTTCCTGATCAACCACATAAGCTCCCCCAGAACATCAGATTTATCGAACATGAACATGACCTTCACCATAAACTATGTACCCAACCAAGGACCAAACGAACACTGTCGAGACATGTAGCACTTGCTGGAACAAGGACATTTCTCATTTCTCACGTGACTGCCAAAAAGCCACGTTGTCAAAATGCTCCTACATACCCCCACTCCATATTACGTTTGGCTGTTTGCCTGTTTCTCAGGTGTAAACTATCATCGATGCCAATTTACCAACCATTCCACACATTTGTATGTCATCTACCAGAGAAGCACGGGAACGCGGCAAGACAAAAACACACTTACATGAGACTCCTGGCAATTTGTTTGACTTAATCACTCGGGATGAAGTTGCAATTAAAGCGAAAAACTGGATTAAGATCCTTGTGGCGCTGTAATCCTTTCATGTACTCGATTCTATTTATTTTTATTCAGTTCCCCGTTGGCTGTGATCCCAAGAGTCCCGCAGTCCTTGTAGAATTGTCTCTGTGTAACATACATCGTACCTTGTACAGATACCCGTACCTCATGTCTTTGGGTTGTAGTTGTAAAGATCCTGAACATGACCTTAGGTCGGTTGCATCCATTTCGTTTAAAATGCAAATTAGGGTTATTTGGTAGAAGATGGAAGCAACAATCTGTTTATGTGTACTCTCAGACGACATGGGTGCTAATGAAACCCTATACCCGTCGTGTGACTACATATTTTTCATAATTTTCCAGCCCAATGGACACCACCCCTAAAGTCAGCCCTTATTTGTGTTTAACTTCCAGTTGAGGGACACAATTTTGTGGTTAACAAACGATTGCAGGCGCGCTGAGTTAATGTCTAATCAGCATATCATATTTCTCCGGCGCGGTCATTTAGGCGAAAGATGAGGAAAACAAACAGAGAATAAAGTGGAAGAGGATTGTAATAAGAACCTTACGCTGCTTGTCAATTAGCACGTGCAGCATAGACTCAGGGAAGTGTCGAATAATGGCAATTTTATTTCTTAGCTTCTTACAAGTAAGGGTGTTTTATATGTATACAAATTAGAAGGGGTTAGTCCGGAAGGTAGACTGAAACCATCATTCCACTCAATTCACTGATCACCTTTTGATGTTTACCTTTGATGGCTAAGAGTTTTTACATTTTTACCGTGATGAAGGTACGGAATCATCCAGTCTTCTACTGGATTGGGCACCGAATTCCAGAAATTCTTTTCAGAATTGTATACAACGTCTTTAACTCGCTATCAGTACGAAATGAAGGAGAGGCCGCTTATCAACGATTCCTCAATTCAGAACGGGAAAGCCTAAAAACTGCAGAATAATGGGGCCTAGTTCAACAATTTGTAGATACCAGTTCATCAACCATTTACTTATATCATACGTACACTAACGTATCAAGACGCAATTTTGATTGAAACCAGAGAAAAACACCGACTTGAACCAAAGAAGGAAGAGCTTGCAAATTTCGCTGTATAAAGGCAGAAGCGTCACGAAAAATAGTAACATCTGCTGACGAGTAGAGCTAATTTCGCATTTAAGGAGTAGTTCTGAAAAGCCAACTTCTCAATATTATCGATCTTAATAAGCGCCAACGCGGCTTTGTGAGAAACATGACAACTTACGACTGATTCAGACCTTCTAAATAACAATGTTATCCTATGGAATCCCTTAATAGACATTATATCTGCTCTGTATAAAGCTCGACCTATTACTATGTGCATATCAGAAATTCACTGTCCCATCTTGTCATACAGTCTAATGTCTCATTAATTGCTTTCAAGAGCACTTAAATACTCAACTGCCTCCATAACTTTGTTGTTCTGACTTCATCCTGCTCGGGTGGATGGAAATATTGTCTGTCCATGGTTCATGCATGAAATAAATTAATAAAACGTTCGTTTCCAGAGGCAATGTCGTCCGATTGCATTAGCAAATATGTTCTTCTCTTCCAGTCTGGCAAAATTTTGAAAAAAAGTTTCATATAAGAATCCCCTCTTGATCTTTCTGGCAACAGGATGGCTTCATAAACTAAGAATCAATCCATTTTTATACGGATGGTTCAAAGACTGGCAGCGGGGTTGGTAGCGAAGTTTTTGCTGATAAGCTTAACCTAAGAATCTTTTACCGCTTTACCGATCACTGTAGCGTGTTCCAGGAAATAATTCTAGCAATTAAAAAAGCCCTGTCCTGGCTGAAAAAAAATGAAATACGAGTACCTATGTTCAGTGGATATTCGCATATTTTCGGATGGCAGGAGGTTCGACACCCACCTTTGCTGCATACCGGGGTATAGAGATATTCCAGGGAACTGTGGAGCCGACGAAATTGCCAAAATTGGAACCATAATACCCATTCTACCTAAAAGAGGTAGCATCGCCATAATAATCACCACTTCTAAACCAAGACAATAGCTGGATGCTAATAGAAGAACAAACCTTAGGTTGACTGCTGGGTCAATATGTTAAGCGACCAAACAAATCTAGCCAAAATCAGATCTGAATCTCTCTATGAGTTTGATCTTTCAAAACAGAAAACATCTTTGCCCTACCATAGGTGCCATCACTGAACAGTCTCGTATAGGTAAACATGCTAGGAGGCTTGGCATATTTGCAATCGACTTCTGCAGAGGCTGCATGAACCTAAGCGATTTAACAATATAGACGTCAAAGGTTTTTTAATCTTCGTAAGAAGCTTAACTAAGTTTCTAGAGTAGGAGGATCACGGATCCACAATGGGCCATAGATCTAAGTGCATTGGTCTTTCTCCAGCAGCCAATCTAACCTTACTTACCCTAGCGCGGCATAAAAATTGCAAAGAATGATTTTCAAGTTTACTGGAAGCATGCGCATTTTGCAAACTCTGAATTGAAAGACGAGATTCGACGCGCCATTGATGAAATTGAAGCGACACTATGCCTAAATTTCATCGGAAACTTCGTCAAAAAGGGCCAAATTGTGCCATCAGACATAAGGCGGAATTTTACTGAAAAGAAAAAAAAATGACTTAAGCCAATTTTTGTGGAAAACCCCCCTAAACATAATATTACTTTCTTTTCTAGCTGTCAGTTTTTGAACTGCTGCCTGAAGTATACCCGTATTTCTTCAACAATGCAATAGTATATTCCACAATGCAGATTCTGATGATGGACTCTTCTATCCAGCTTGTCCCACAACGGGTATATAGGGTCATATCATGAATTGAAAAATTTCTTATTTTCTCTCTGTTTCTTGACAAGTCGCGACGTATGTTTAGGGTCGTTGTCCTACTAAAATAGGATTCAATTAACCTTATTCCAAGGTTCAGAGCATTTTCTTCTAATATTGTTTTGCATGCTTCCATATTTATCATTTCATTCACTCGGACCTGATCTCCCACTCCACTTAAAAAAAATCATAGCAGAACCGCCGCCATGCTTTAAGGTAGAAACCACAGTTTGATAGCATCTTTGTTCAGCGTTGCGTCGAACGAAAGTTCTCCGTTTTGCGCAAATTATCTCGGCCTTGAATTCACCGCTCCATGGAATTCTATTGAAAGCTTATTTTTTGGCCGCAACAAGATTTTTCGAACAGCAACTCGCCCAGAGAGCCTGGCACATTTTCATTCGTTTGATGGGGCAGCGGTTTCATCCATGTCTGATTTATGCCGGTGCGTATTTCGGGTGCTGGTATCGTATAATTCATTTGCGTGTTCTGACTTCTTGTTTAGATTTAACTAGGCCCTGAACGTGATTTATCTTCAAGACATCCGGTCTGTGCAAGTCGTTCGATGGTAACTTGAACACAGCACCTTGATACCTTCAACAGCGAAGCATCTTCCCTCTCTGCAACTTACCTTTTTTAAGAAGGTTGACGATTGCAGATCGTTTCTAATTGTTCATGTACGCAATATCTTAAGATTTTTAATCTTGTGACTTCAAAGTCTGACTTTTATTTAAAATTTTGGTTAAACAACATCTAAAAGTCACAGAATTGAATTATTATGAAAAACATAAACACTTTTCAATACATATAAACCACACTTGTAAACAAGACGACCAACTGTTCAATGTGAATGTAAAATCTGA
The DNA here is from genome assembly GCA_928272305.1 of Volucella inflata. Classification (NCBI taxonomy): domain Eukaryota; kingdom Metazoa; phylum Arthropoda; class Insecta; order Diptera; family Syrphidae; genus Volucella; species Volucella inflata. The sequence goes on along the minus strand of OV743717.1, from coordinate 3,492,394 downwards.
CATTTATTACTTGTGTGTGTTGTTCATAAAATTCAATCTCCATTGAAGAAATCAAATTTTCCAGTTAAACTTAGTAAAATCATAAACTTTAAACTAAAACTAGTTTGTAATTAAAAAACATTTTAATTCTTATAAATCTTACTTATTATACTTTCGCACTTTTGACAAAAGGACTGAGAAACGCCAACTGAAAAAGCTCTCTCTTATAATTTTGTCGTGTGTCGCTACTAAGTTGACAAAAGGAAATTACCCGGTTCGTGGAGATAATAGAGCAGTCATGTATTCTCTGCTGTTTGTAATACGTTGGTGGTTGTATTGGATATAAACATCTGTGGGTGAGACGAACTGATTTGATTTGGGTTGCAAATTTTATACTCGTAGTTAAAAGATAGAGCTAGAAATCTTTTCTCATAAAATCCTTTTCTTCAAATGCTATGTAACAAAATCCTTTCTTATGAATTCCTATGTAAGCAAATCCATTTTCACAAAATGTTTCCAGCAGGTGTCAAAGTTACCAATGACAAGCAGTTGTCAAATTATTCAGCAAGATTTGCCATTTCATCATGCATCGTTTTGGTGCAACAGATATTGGTGCTAAATGAGGGAAACATAGCCGGCGGAGCAGCCAGTATCGAAGAAGATACGATTCTGCACACACCAGCTGAATTGGGCATCGTCCAGCTTATTTTGCGGGTGGATTTGGGCCTACATCCGTATAAGATTGTGCTGATGCAAGATTCAAAGCCAGACGACTATAGACAACGCCATGAGTTCGCTAATTGGGCGCTGGAAATGTTGGCCGGTGATCCGCATTTTGTCCAAAAATTCATCTTCTCGGACGGGGCCCATTTTTGTTAACAAGCAAAATTGCCATTAGTGGAGCGAACACAATCCACAAGTGTTCGGCTAAGCATCAAAGCATCCACAAAGATTGACTGTTTGGTGCGGTTTATGTCATGGCGGCATCATTGGACCATATTTCTTTCGAAGTGAGGAAGGGGACACCGTTACCGTCAATGGAGATGTTAACTGACTTTCTGTATTCAGAGCATTGTCAACATCGATATATCCGAGCTTCGATTCCAACAAAACGGCGCTACATGCCATACGATCGACCCAACGCTCGAAGTTGTGAAGTAGAAATCTGGCGACTGGGTCATCTCACGGCGAGCGTTCATCAATTACCCGCCGCGATCATGCGATTTGGCACCACTCGATTATTTTTTTCTGGAACTACGTCAAGTCCTTAGTCTACGCTAACAAGCCATCCACTTTGGACGAGCTCGAGGCAAACATTCGAAACGGTAGTGCCGGAATAAAGCCGCACATATTAGAGAGACTCATCAAAAATTAAACCTACCCCGTAAAGCACTGCCAGCGAAGCCGAGGCAACCATTTAAATGATGTGCTTTTCCGCACATAATGGCATGAACGTAGCTTTAAAATATATTTAGAACCAATTTTGTATCTCACACCGTTATTGGATTATTTTATGTGTGTTTCCTATCGTTCTTATCTGGTCCCCCTTTACAACAAATGTATGTAAAAATTAATTTACGCATTTTAGTTGACAAAGAACAGAGCCAGTATTTAAAGATACAAGAAACTGATTAGGTGTATTACGTGCAGCATTTGATGATCTTGCGTTTTGATTGCTTTCATTGTTTTCTTCTTGAACTATGTCTTCCATTTCTTCTCGCTGAACATGTATTTCCTCAACCAAATTTTCGCGTTCTTGAATCATATTATGCAAAGTACAGACAGCTTATATAATAATTTGCACTTTATTTTGCAGCAGCAAAATTACAGTCTTAGCATTACGCAGCTACAACCTAGAGTTGTATATAATGAAAATTCTTATCGTTATAATAGTCTGTAAGGGGGCATTGCATTCTTACGTGCTTTCCATCTATCGCTCCTAAGCAATTGAAGCGTCCATATCTTGAAAAATACATCCGCTATAGAACTCAATTTCTGTGTTTTCAGCCTTATGCCCAAAACACATGAGCAGAATTTTGTGTGCAATGAAATTAGAATACACCATGTTTTAATTCGCGAAGCTACATATAAATAAATGCTCCACGCAGCGCTGTTCTGCAACACATCTCTATTTCTAAATTCGCTGCAATCGACAGTGTCACACATAAGTGACAGTAGCTGTAAAATGAAAACAACCGATGCGATTGACTTCAAAAAACATCTGCAAATCTGTCTCACGGGCAGAACTGCCAGCAGTACTGCATGTGTAGTAGATTTTCTGCACATGTGTTTTGGGCATTAGTGAGTAACAACAAAACAGAAAACCATTGGCCTGATGAAAAAAAAATGCATTCAAGACCCTAACTCGAAACACGTAATGCATACTCTACAAAACATTGAGCCTGCTATCTCTACTCTATGAAGCCGAGTCCTAAGTAATAATCAGAAAAGGAAGAGGCCTATTCCTGTACACGAGTGAATGTCAATAAAATTTGACAGTGACGAAATTCAATTCCTGTACCCGAGTCATACAATATTGGTATTCCTGAAATCGAGTTCAAATGTCAAATTCTGTTCAAGTAAACATGTTCGTATTCCTAAACTCGAAAGTGACATTTTTTTCGTAAGAATTTGTTCACTCTAAATTGTTATTCGAGTTTAGTGGAAGTGTATGGAAATGTGAAATTTAGTGGACTTTGAACTTCAAACTTTGTGAAAGGACGTTTGCCACGTGCGGAGGCTAGGCAATGTAAAGGGGTGTAGAAAGCAATTACACAGAACGTTTATATTATAATTGTTGATAATATTGTGTGTTTTATAGGTTTAGTTCGATTACAAGAACAACACTACAAAAAAACTGACGCAAACCAAAGCGCATATTCAAGGCACGGGGGAGGGTAAAAAAAACAGCACAGTTCTCCGTGACAGATGTTCTTAACAGTTTAAATGAAGCCATAGATGTTAGTCCCAATACCAGTGCCTTTGAAGGAACCGTGAAAGCAATCAAAAGTGAACCAATTGTCAGTATTGAAGGACGATAGCATACAAGTTCTACACCCGAAAGTTCAATCCGATTCAAGATAATCTGGAGTGGCTTTGTTTCGAGTAAATAATAGGAAATATCGTTTTTATCCCTGAATAACTCCTGACGAATTCCAACGAACCTGACGCATCCCTTGTCCATGTCTATAAAAGTTCTCCACACTATTTATTCTTATTTATTATTCTATTGGTAAATATTGAAATAAAACTAGTAAAACAACTTTGTTGCAAATATTTTAAATTCTGAAATGAAATGTCAAACTGACATAAAGTGAAGTAGGATACGGTTTAGCGACGAAGTGGATTCGAATAAGAGTCGGGCTATCGAATTCAGGAATACCAAAACATATTCGACCCGACAGTGAGCTCAGTTTTGATGTTCCATTGGACTCGTGTAAGAAATAGGCATCCAGAGCAGTTATTGACAACTTTGTAGTGCAGTTAGTAAAGTAAAGTCGGGCAAGGACCGCGAAAATCGCAGAGGTGTATTATTTGAGAATCAGGTCCACGACAGAATTTTTACCTGTAAAACCTTAAGACCAGGAAAAACGGTTCCCGCTGGATGACAAAGTTCAAATTAAGAAAAAACAGCCTTCGTTCGTTGTCTATAAAACTACCAAAATCAACCCCTAATTTATCGAATACACCAACCCATTATTCTCATTCAGCTACAACACCAATCTAAACTACTTCTCCCTTACACCGTTTTCGCTTTTATTTTAGAACTCAACGGAAGGGAAGGCAATGGCAAAATAAAAATTACAAATTCACCACACTGAGAAATTCAGCCATCCGCCGTTGCTTTGCTAACGAGCAAAGCAAAAAAGCGATTGCCCAAGGCATTCGATTTCAGTCAGAGAGATCCTTTCGAGAATCGTTGGTGTGTCGTTTTCAATTTCTGTGCGAATTAAAGAAAATCTACAAAAAGCCTTCACAGCAATATTCTGTATGAAAATTTAAGAAAAAAGTCGAAAATCTCCCAACAATCAGTGTGCAATTATCGGGCAAAAGCTTAAAAGAAGAATCCAACGCTCGCGAGTGCTTGTGCTACTAGTGTTAGAGAAGAAATTTTCTCGAAAATTGAAAGAATTTTCCCAAAAAGTGAAGAAAAAAAATCAAATAGTTCGCGTGTGCTGGTGCAAGTGAAAGTCTGAGGATACATTTCTAGAGAATTTCTTTTTTTCTAAACCGAAGAGGAGGAAGAGGAAATTTTTTTTATAAAAAATAAGCCACGACGAAGTCACTACTCCGTGCATTGTTCACTTAATCTCAAATGTGTATGGCTATTGTGGTGAGTTTTTATTTTTCCAAATTTTTATCTTTTTAAAGTTTTTTCCATTTTTCTGAAAATTTTCTTTTTCTTTTTATTAATGGAAAAAAAAAAACTCGGTTTCCTCGAAGAGGTGGGGAAGGAAGAAAATCCCACGGAGGAGGTAATAAAGAAGAGAATGAAAAGAAAAAAAAAACCAACGCGGCGCCTTTGATTGCCGTTGTTTCAGTTGTACCTGCGAGTTTCTCTATTCTTTCATCTCATTCTGACATTTTCGTGGTAGACTTCGCCCAATTTCGCCGCACACATGTGAACTATGAAGTTGTGAAGACAAAAAGAAGGAAAAAAGTGCTGACAACTCTCTCTTGACCACTGCTGGAGTGGTGAATCGATTCTGGTCTCTCTGCTGTTCTGAGAGTTGCCAGACTGATGTATTTATTATATTGTCGGCTAGTGTGGGTTTTTCTCGTTCTCGTTATGTAAACAGATATTTTTTTTTAATATCGCAAAACCAAAACAAAATGGGTGTTGCATTCTGTGATGCAATAACCGCAACAACAGAGGAGATAAGTTAATTATAAACTGCGCGAAGTAATTTAATTGTTTGGTGAAACTTGCAATACTACTGTGTTAAACCCGATGGATGTGACTGTACTTGTAATTTGTTTTGATGAAAACAGATATTCCTCACTCAGAAGATTGCTGCTGATCTTGTTTACATTGAATTGGATAGATGCTAAAGAGGAAAGAAATTACCAAAATTTTCTAGAATTTTCCTGGCCTATTTTGTTAATCGTAAACTGGCGAGATCATCTACCTACATATGTACTAGCCTGCTTTTACAAATTTCAACAATGAAACCCAAGCTCTTTCATGACCTGCTTGGACACATTGCACACATTTCGGGGTTCGTGCGGACCTAAGATTCTTTTATGTAGGTATACACGTTCATGACACTATCGTGTTGCTTTATTACACTTTTGTTCAAGGACGTCTACATTCCACGTACTTCATTACTTGTTTTCTTTCTACAGTTTACAGATTGACCTGATGCGGCATCTTCAGCCAAATTTGTCGGACGATTTCAACTATCTTCAAGCTCAATTTTCTGAAAAAAAAATTCATTCTAATTTTCGCACGTATTTTTCCGTAAATTTTTACTCAAAAGTCGCGTCTTCACAACTCGGTTTTTTACTATGTGATGCCGTTTTACTTTATTTAACAATACGGGGTGTCCAGGAAAATTTGGTCGATGTTTGAATAGAAGACCTGCGATGGCTGGACCGTTTAGAACCTATAAGCAGTAGCGCTCCGGTTCGAAGAAATTTCAAATCACGTCTATGTATAGAATGCAATGACGGGTTACAGTACCATGGGGAGTAAAATGGAAGTTAAACCGTCACATGGATTTGGGCTTTTGCAGATTTCATTCCGTCGTTAGTTGTAATGTAAAGGCAACATTATTTTCCTCGTCAACTTTACTGATTCATTCAACTTACTAATTGCTTAGCTTATTTGTTTAGTTACGTTGATCATTCTTGGTTTTGATTGAAGAAAAAAGAAGAAGCCCTTAGAGGAGATGTGCCAAGCCGGCTTTTCACTCTGAAATAAGAACTTGTGTGTTCAATTTTCTTTAGCCTATAGCTTACTGTGGTGCGATGTTTTTTCACTTGCAATATTCTTGATATCGAAGTTATTTATTGATTTAATTTATTTGTTTCTATCAGTACAACACTGAGAAAGAGAACCAGTCCACTTTATACTTACACTTTATATTTATTTTATTATAATTTCTCAGTCTTTTGTGGAAAGATAAGTAAACGCTTTAACAATAGGTTCTTAAAGTATCACAACAAAGCTCATCGACGCTGAAGGGCTGCATTTTGATGCTAATGTAGGCCGGGTAACTATACTACAGAAAAAATGTTCTTTGGTATTCTCATCATTCTCAGGGTCAGCATCGCAGCGTAAGCGTAAGTAACTGAGAGCGATCAGAACAGTCTTCTTCTACGGACTCTTAACAAGTTTTCCGAAGGAGGAATAAAATCTAGCATTATCCACTAAAAGTCACCTGCACTGCACCCTAAATCAATTTTGGAGTCTACGTACCTTCCGGTATCAAATTCTGGCCAAATAAATTCTGAGTTCGAGGAAAGTCGATCTTACACCTTGTAGCATCATTTATGTCATTGCGTAAGACGGTATTTCGCTAAGATTACAGTGAGGAAATAATGATGTCTTTTAGAATGCGACTCATGGTATGAATATAAAGGAGAGAAAGATTTACCACTGGGAGTCGTGTGTCCTGGAAAAGACCTCCATGTAGGCTCCCCGGCTACACATTGTATATAATTGATTTTAACATAACCGTGTTGATTCAAAGGACTCTACTCGGCGACAAGTGAGTAGTATAAGGCCAGGAAGCCGGCAGCGCTAAGGAGATTTTCAAGGTTGCTATACACGGTGACACCCAAATGCTTAGTTTGATTGTAAAAGCAGAAGTTGAAGTTTCTAAGCTCTATATAGTTAATACCATTCTGATTCTTTCGTGAAAGCTGAGCTTAGTTTTCATAGGATTGAATGCGAAAAATCCGATTCACAGCTTAGCGAATTGCGAATACGAAGAAGCGAATACTTGCAAATTTTAACATAGTCGCAACAACTTGCCAACAAAACAAGACAATACAGTAGAATTTAGAGGTAAAGTTCACGCGAACATTTCGGTCTTGCTGATGTATGTTGGGTTTTGTTATAAATCCACAAGTAAATTAAGCTGTGTGCTTTTGGAATAGTAAAATTGTTACTTCCCAGCTGTTAAATGTATTCCCAGTCAGCTATACGCAATTGAATGGGCTGTGAAGGAACTTTAGGGCACTCATCTTATAGGTCTGCCTATGGTTTAGAGCCGCTATGTCGTGAACATATATGAGCGTACAGCAATTAATCGACCAAGATGTATCATACCAGTGGTAAAAGGAGGTAGCGTCAATTGACCGCAGTCAACATCCAAAATCAAATTTCTGCTCGCAGCTTGTCTCTTTATCCGTGGTATTCATGCCATCAGAAGTTGAGATGTCGAATGCACCCTTGGATACGCATATTCCTTCCTGCCATTTGGGCCTTCAAATTTACCCATCACATGTTAAAGCTTAGTCTTCTGCGTTCGTATGCAACTCAACCATTCCAAGTTGGACTAAATGGTAAAGGTAATTTTACCTCTGTTTTGTAGAATGTCCTATATATATGCCAGTGCGAAGGAGCGAACATTCTGTTTATAGCTATTCATTGAAAAATGTTTCTCGTCAGTGAACTAAATTCTAATCTTGTAATCTAGACTTACAACCTGTGCCTTCCCAGTATATGATAAAATTTTGAATAATTCTAAGCGATTGCAAGATACATTTGTGAGAGCTAACTACAACAAATCGTTCGCAATACTTTATCCACAATCAATGGGTCTAGTTTTGTTGAATTCCGTTCATAAGGTTGAAGCGGGCCAGAGCCAACAGCTCTAATTATTTATTTGTTATTTATATCTTTTGTAGCTGAATTCATTGTAGGTACGTCCTCTCTAGTATATTAAGTATATGAAATGATATCACTCATATCCCGTCATGATTTGGGAACTAATCCTACGCAGTTATCAGAAATGTGCTTGAAGTATAAAGTAACAATTCCTCTAACTGAAGAAACAAGAATTAATTGCTCAAAATGTGCCTCAGCTTGTCACAGTTACATCAAAGAGTTTCCTGTTAAGCCTTTGATTAGTTTGAACCCCCTAGGTGGTAAATATTCATATCTGGATCTAAATAAAGAAGCAATAATCCACCCATTTCGCCTTTCATACACCATAGGCATATGTACAAGTTTATGTTCCCCTCATGAATCCCTTTTACCCATTGAATAATCGAGGGTGTATCCATGTAATGCTGGTTTAATTTGATTATACGCTTACGACTACAATATATAATTAAATTAACTGTCAACACTTACATCTATTTAAATGCAATTTTCTTCTTCAGAAACATCTCATTTCTACGGGGGTTTTTCGCAGCTGGCAATGCCTATTGCGCTGAATTAGTTCGAACCTCCTATTGCCGAATTTTACGGTAAGAAAACTCATTCCACTTTCGGGATTTGACCATAAAAATGTGTCCTTAGAAGATTTCCAAATAGAGCAAACGATATCCTTCGAAAACTCTGGAATTACCGTTAGAAAAAGTTTTTTTTTAGTTGTGAATGCAAGTGCAAGTATTTTAATGTTGAAATAATTATGCTAACATAAACAACACTCCCGTTGACATTAAAAACATGATTAATATGGAAAATATGCACCGGATGAGACCTAACCTTATATGTTGTCCTCACTTTTCTTCCCACTTATCTATCTATGAATTGTTTGTTTCACTGTTATGACGCATGAAGTATTGTAAATACTGAAAAGGCTTTCAAAGCCAGCCCACCCCTCTGTTCTTCTCACTTCTTTAAACTGCTGTGGTGAATTTCTTGATTTTTTAGATTTCTTTCTGTGACGTAATACCATTAAAAGAGCAATAACTGATTTGGTTTCTTGACGTCACAAGTGCATTGTTATGCACGATTTCTGCATATTCGTTGAAATCTGCCACCGTTATACAATTTACTTTTGCCTTTGATCGCATTTTACTGGTGCGACGCAAATAGAATTAATGACTGACGGAGTATGAAATTTGTTGCAATTAAATTTGATATGACGCGTGACTGTGACTGTTGCGTCGTTTTACTATTTATAATGTTCGTAGATGAAAGGGTAGAATTTCACAAGTTTGTGAAATGGGCTGGCTTTTTTTTTTGTTATTAGAACATGAATTGAATGCTTGATACAATTTTCGAGGGCCAGTGATGTAATGCTGTAATGAATAGGCATCCGGGTGTGATAAAAGTGGGTAAGGACGTATTGATTACACTTAGGTACTCGTATGTAAGTGGGCGATGCAAGGATATAAGTGCTTATGCTTTAATATTGAAAGTGAGTGAGGAATGAGTTGTACATACGAGGGCGGGTCAATAAGTCCGTGACTTTTTGAATTTCTGACCTCTTTACTGAAACAGCAACACTGCTCCTGTCAACAGGCATCTGTCAGTTGACTCCTGTCAAAATTTAAACTTGCTGCGTCAGTTAGTTTGTGTTTGACAGCTATTTTTATCAGACTACTCACTAATTTGAGGAGAAAATGGAAAAAAGTGAATTTCGTGTGCTTATTAAGCATTATTTCTTGCGAAAAAAAACCATTACCGAGACCAAGGCTAAGCTTGATAAATACTCGTACTATGGGGACTCTGCACCATCGATTTCAATGGTAAAAAAGTGGTTAACTGAATTTCGTTGTGGCCGTACAAGCACTGAAGATGCCGAACGTCCTGGACGCCCAGTTGAGGTCTCTACACCCGAAACAATCGAAAAAATTCACGATATGGTGTTGGCCGACCGAAGATTGAAAGTGCGAGAGATTGTGGAAGCCGTAGGGATCTCGCATGGCTCAGTGGTTTCAATTTTGAATGATCACTTGGGCATGAGAAAGCTTTCCGCAAGATGGGTGCCGCGTTTGCTCACAGTCGACCACAAACGCAATCGTGTAACAACTTCACAGGAAGGTTTGGCGTTGTTTAATCGCAATATGGAGGAGTTTTTGCGCCGTTTTGTAACCGTGGACGAAACATGGATCCATCACAACACACCAGAGAACAAACAACAGTCAAAACAGTGGGTTTCTAAGGGTGAATCGGCGCCAAAGAAGGCTAAGGTGGGTTTGTCAGCCAATAAAGTTATGGCGACTGTTTTTTGGGATGCACGCGGGATAATCCACATTGACTACCTTCAAAAGGGAAGAACAATCAATGGGGAATATTATGCCAACTTATTGGACCGATTCAATGACGATTTGAAAAAAAAAAAGACCTCATTTGGCCAAGAAAAAAGTTATTTTCCACCAACACAATGCAAGGGTGCACACATGTGCAGTTGCCATGGCAAAAATCCATGAATTGGGCTATGAATTGCTCCCTCATCCACCCTATTCTCCAGATTTGGCTCCGAGCGACTACTTCTTGTTCCCAAACCTGAAGAAATGGCTTCATGGAAAAAGATTTGACTCCAATGATGAAGTCATCTCGCAAACAAAGGCCTATTTTGAGGAGAAGCGTTGGACAAAGTGTATAGAGCTCAAGGGAGACTACGTTGAAAAATAAAATTATTTTCTTATCAAAAAATCTGTGTTTTAATCCAAAAGTCACGGACTTATTGACCCGCCCTCGTATGTATGTCAGTATTTAGACTTTGATTTGTAGATTCAAATGAGGCGAAACATGTACGACCAATGAATGGTATTTGGTTGCAGTACAATAGTCACAAGGATTGCATCTGCTAAAAACAACGTTGCACTTAGCCAAAACTCAGTTTTTGTTGTCTTTCAAGTTCAGCGTTAATACCCCTTTTGTTTTGGTACCCTGTGGGGTTCGACTTGGTTCCTATGTAGATTGTAATAAATAGATATATCATAGAGGCTATTTGAGCAGTAAAGCAGCATGTTTTTAGGTGGAGTGCTTGATGGAAACACATTTTATCCCAGATTCGTGAATTATTTTGGTTAATTCCTCGGACTGAAAGCTGCAATAGCAAGAGATCACTGGAATATTTCGCCAATCAGGCTCCCTCCAAATCTAGGCCTCATACACAAACCCTGGAACCATAAAAGAATGTTGTCAACGAACTTACCATCATAGACGTTTCAGAGTGCATAGAGATGAACTACAACACAATTGAGCAGTAAAACTTTCTCTCGAAGAACCAAAAAGACATTGTACTAGACATTGATCTTGCTTTTTACGGCGCAGGAGCTGTGACCATGTCTCGTAAGAAGATATTTTTATTTATGGGAAACTGTTTGTCTGAGATACTAACTCGTATATGTTTTCTATAAAGTTGTAGTTACTTGTTTGTAAGGTTGATTCCAACTCCCAGGTCAAAGAGACACTTTTTTCTAAATAATAATGGGAAAGTTCTGTCTTCCGCATCCAAGAAACAATTCAATACTAGGATACTTGCCTCCCGCTGAAAAACTTATGATGTAATAGGTCATAAAGTGTTTTCGTGACATCGTATTACTACGATAATGATCTTCTCACCGCCCTAATGCTTGGCAACATGACAACCCAAATGATACCACAAACCTTTCACTTTTGTTTTACAATTGCCCAATTAAAGCCTTTCGCGTGTCAGCATACCGTGCAACTACATTCCACGGAATTCAACGAATCCATTTGAAATCTATCAGCCGTCTCTTGAACTTGCTTGTCGTTACCATAAGCCAGGAGGTGGCTAACTATCAGCTGGATCATTCTTGGGAAAATATTTTACCTAGAATACCTCGCTTCCCATTTCAACCAGCGAGGCACGTGTGTGTAAGAATATTCAGTCAATTCTATCTGGGTTCATGGGAACTCAAATCTTCACGCGAAATCTCAATTATTGTTTATGGAGAAACTCTCTCGCAGCCATACATATAGTCCAAATACACAGAACAAAGACGACACAGTTATTGATAATGTATAGAATACCCGCGTATCTTAACAACTCTTGCGGAATGCTTTCATCTGCAGAATGACATTCACAACAACCCATCTCTAGACTAAACAAGTTCACTTCGCACAACAAAGAGTCGCCATCAATCCAAACAAAAGTATATCGCAGGGGTCCGCAAAGTGTAGAAAGGCGCCTACGACGATCATAACATGTCGCCAAAGATCATATCAGACAGCAAGAAAAACATTATCCCAAGTGGTTCAAGGGAGGGCCAGAAGAAAGAGGAGAACGTGGTGTTCTCTCAGGCGTTTATTTTTTCTTCAGTCTGACTTTGGGCTTGAGTTTGTCTAACGAGCACTGGATACCGAGAAGTCCATACAAAGCAAAAAATAAAAAATCTAGAAAACGATGGAGAATCAAAACTGACGACGGCATCCCAAAGTTTGTAATGGTGTTGACCAAATGTAAAAATCGAAAACTACGTACAGGGTAGGTTAAACATTACGTACAAATCTTGACTCGAATTACTTTGTCAAGCGTCTCACAGCGTCAGGTTTTTTTTCTTTTTTTTTTTAACTACGACAGAAACAACGGAGACTATCACTACAAGTGCAATCAAAATTAAGTCAAGCGGAAATTGCAGTTGACAGCAGCCATGTGGTGACGGTTGCCACCTGGTTTCATTTATCCTGGCTACTAAGGTTTTCTATTTCCAATTTAGCAGCGTTACGGTGTGAACCAATTTTTGTGCCACTTGTTGCATTGTAATTTATGGTTTGATACCACAAACAGATGTGCCTCTTGTTGCTGACGTTGCTAAGGGATTGAGTAAAGCAATATGTCGTGTTAGGTTGGTTTATTCCCTTGAAAAAAAGATTCTTCTCTTCTTTTTTTTACAATTTGTGTGGAATCATACAAAACGCCGGCGAATGTTGAGTGGCTCGAATACATAAAAAGTAAGTCAAGCTAACTTAATTGCAGAAACAATGAATCTCGATGTGGAACACTATGGCCACCTTGTGTTAGGTCGAGAGTGGGTTTTTGCTGCATCTTCTAATGTAAGCTGTGACATTGCTGACTATTATTTGGTACAACGCCGATAAGCTTCGAGTTTCTCTAGTGGGCATTTTTGCACGTCGACGATTTCTGAAGATGTGTGAGAAAATATTTTTGCAAAAAGTGACCTCAAGAAGGTTCTCGAAAAAATATTTTTCGCAATAAAATAAGCTGTAGCTCTGGCTCAAAACTTCGGTCATTACTATAACATCAAGGCAGTAATGAGGCAAGTAAGCAGCACAGTCCTTTAAAAGGTGGGGACCTTAGTTTATACGTGCGCATATGGATTTGTGCCATACAATGGAATCTGTTTACTCAAACAAACAGAAGAGCGGATCACTCCCAGCTTACTTGGCGCATTTGGAGTAGGGTGAAGTTGCATAGATCTGACCAGAGGCGTGCGGACGTTGTTGTTGCCATATGATCCACCCGGATTCATAGGAATTAAAGACGTCCTTATTTATTAGTCTATTCGTTCTTATTCACACTGGGTTGAATAGTTCATTACAGAATCGAGTACATGAGTGTAACATCTTTGATGTAGTGGTGTCGATTCGTTTTGAATAATCTCAAAAGACATTTTAAATAAAATATATCTACGTGCCACCACAAAGCCCCAGAGAGCTGTTTGGTGTTTCGAAAATTTTTGCAAACTAACAACCAACATGACACTGACCCAGTGGCATTTACTCGTTACCTGTGTTCTTCTATTTTTACCTTTAATTTTAATTTTCCTGCTGCAGTGGGTTGTGTTTATGTTTGTTTTATTTTTATTTTTATTTTTATAAAGAAAATACCACCTACCCATCGCCCATATGAAACGAGAAGATGAAGGGCAACTGCAACGACAGTTTGACTGCTATCCACACTTAGCAACTTCCTTCCATCCGACTAGTTTCAGTCAGTTTTTGCAAATATCAAGCTGTAAAGGTATCACATATCTAGAAACTTGGTATATCTGTGTATCTATTGAATGACGAAGACAAAAAGTAGGTCAACGATTTTGTAAAAAGAAAATAGATACACCAACCCAACACACCCTGCATGTGCAATGCAAGCGGGAGTGTGGGTTTGGGGAGGCACCCCTATTTAAAGTTCTAAACAAGCGACACTGCTGCTGTGAAACCTCTAAATGTATCGTGAAGTTGCAAGTCAAGTAATGATGTGGATACCGAAGCGTTACGGTTTGGTTTAATTTTTTTTTTTTTTCCATGAATCTGGGTCATGGAACTCCAATGACATACGATAGGCGCAGCATATGCCGGATTAGGACGGGAAACCCCCCTTTATTATATTCTGCACGCGAATCTATTTTTTTTTTTTTTTAGATTGCACGAAGTTTTATTTATGGTTTTATGGCCACCAAATGGAAACTAGCTGTTTCGTAATAATTTAGAACATTTGTTCAATACGAGTTTGTGTGCTGTATTGATTTTCTAAAATAAGCATAGCTGGAGGTCCTTTGAGGGGTAGGAAAGAACTCTACATTGAACACGTGTCGACTTAGGGCTTATAAGGGTTTTACGTGCATATGTATGTTACACTTCTGCTTGTCAAGGACATTGAAAGGCAAGGCAGAAATGAAGCAGACGAAGATCTCAGAGTCAAAGGTGGCACAGTCAGGAAAGGTGCCAAGATTGGATTTGTTTTTTTTTTTTTTTTATTGTTAAGGCATTTTGTCGGCTTGTGGAAATTGAATTAGGATGCCGACAAAGACATCAATCGATGGAAACACTTATGTACATACATACGAGTATATTAAGAAAGTATACAGCTTTGCGTGTTTTAGTTTTTCGTTTTTGTTCATTTTTTCGGAGGATTAGGGAAAGAAAAGTGTGCTTTGAAGTTCAAGGTCGTTCAAGTATTTAAACCGACGACGACAACGATTACAGCTAGTACAAAGGTTATTATGAGCAAGAATATTTGGGGAATGGAACTTTTCTCTGGCTGTTGTCATGGGGATTCTAATTGAATTGTGATGTCATGCGCGGAAGAAGGTTCTTTATATTTATAGGGTGGATGAAGAAAAATACGAGTATCTAACCCGGTAGTGGTATAACTTCACGGAACATTTGGAAAATCCAAAACAGGCAAAGCGGTTGACTTCCTACTGATTTATGTTATACGGTGAATGTTGCTTTCAGCAATTGTACGAGTATAACTTTGTGCCGTAAATGTAGACAGCCGGCATCAGTGAGCGATGGTTCAAAGGATATTAAAAAGGAATTGAAAATGTTTCAAGGTTTTTTTTTTTTTTTTTTATATAAGAGATCTAAGAAGTACTTTGGTTGGGCTTTTAAAAATTAGCAATTTATTGTATTCAGATTGAAAGAGCTCTTCCTTTCAGAATCTGAATAGTGTCCCCGACAAATAAAGGTTGAAGTCTCCAACTCTATCCACTGCGGATTGTCTATTCTTTAAGGAATTTAGTTCTTATGTTTTTCGATGAAAACCGATCCACAACCTGCTTCTGTTGTGGAGTTCGCAAACTGAATTTACTGTGTCCGTCAATGGGAACGAGAGGACTTCTCTGGACCTGAACTGTTTTTTTTTTTTTTTTTTTGCATAGGAAGGTGAAAACCTTGTATAGACACCGATGGCCGTATTCTAATTGGCTAAAAACACCTCCCTGGAATCACGAACCGATTTTTTTTACCCTCGCGGGGCCACCGTTTGGTGATACTTCGCGAGGATCGGCGTAAAGCATTTCCTGTTTCGCTAACTAGTGCTAACATTCGCGTTACGTATGCGTTCTAGGCGTCTTAGATCGCAAAGAATTCTTGTCGCCGCGTCGCTTACTGTAATCCAGTTTTCTTCACTGGAGATCATAGGGCTAATTATGTTTTCTACAGTCGCCCATTCACCGAATTTATTCCGCAGCATCTCTCTTTTATTTTCATAATGCAGACAGCAAAAATAACACGTGTTATACGTTCTCTGAGATATCGCATCGAGGGCAATATGGAATAGTCTCGTGCTTTAGTTGATAAAGGACTCTACAGCACCCATGACCCGTTTGAAACTGGGTCAAGTAATAATTTGTTTCGTCATGCTTCCGATGAATCAAAATGCTGACCCTTGGTATCAGCCGATGCGTAAATCTTCCTTTTTGCGATTCGTCCCACTGTTGTTGCCAGACCGCCGTGGTTTCTCTCGGCTTTTTTTCTGTAAGTGTCAGCCGACCATTTTGTACTCGTCCGTTGAATAATCGTCGGCAAGGATGTCGATGAGCGGCAATCAAGACACGATGAGTATGGCGTCGTGGGATACCGTTAGAAATGCGCTTCCGAGTCTTACAGCGCGCGTGCGTACGATTTTACTTTCTCTGCATTTGACCATATCTCTGCGCCGTACAATAATATGGAGCTAGCGACCCGTACTAATAGGAGTCTGGTATTTTGTCTTGGTCATCCGCGAAACCGATGATTACTGCTTCCCTGGTGTTTGGTAGACGTAGGATATCGCCGTACATCACGTTCCATAACAGAGGACCAAAGACCGATCCTTGTGGTACACCATCGGTTATTAAGATCTGAACTATGAGGATCTACATACACGTACTTAAGTTCTCGATCGTGTTTCATTGACGTTTTAGTATTTTGTGAGCACAGCTATATGTACAAGTATATGGCATGGTCGTTCCGGTTTAGCAGAAATCAAGCGAAAGTTTTTCGAAATATTTGACCGTTTATTTACCCCTAATAAGGCACAACGCTTTTGCTTATCACCTTAGCACTTTCTGCCTAAATTATTCATAACATCCTCTAAAGCGCTAAAAACTGATCCATCAGACCCACTCACTAGTCAACCCGGCTATTGGTAAATGATATTCTGGGAATCAGAAAAAACTAGTGCTAGGCCCTAATGTAAAGGACCACCATGACTTGCGGTGTAGGAAAGTCAGTAGCTTAAGGGAAGTGACTCGACCTTCAAGGTATCACGATGCAATGATTCCTGAAGCCTGTTTAAGCGAAACAATCAGTGCAATACCCAGTACCTACAGGGATGAAGAGAAGTATGTTGTGCATTTCCTTTGTAACTTGACTGCAAAAATATTGACAAAATATATTGCATGATTTGCTCTTTTCTTCCTAGTGCCTAAAATAGAACCCCTTGCCTTAATTGTAGTAACCGGGTTGACAGCAAAAAAAAAAATTGAAAACTGGAAAAGCATTGCCCTGTGCTTACTGTGGAAAATGAACTCTGTTACGCTTTACATCATCTGACAAAAAAATGTGTAAAAAAATCCCTATTGACCATACCCACAGTCTTAAAGATGATTGTTGCTTTTCCTTTTCAGTGTTATGTATTTTTTTATATACAATTTAGTTTAAAGTCAATTAAAATACATTTTCGTATCGCCTTCATTACAAGCAGTAGAACCTACACAATTCCATCGACAAGTCCCCCATGACATAAGCTTCTAAATGGACTCATTTGACAAACAAATGGTTAATTGCCTTTTATAGACTAATGACAAACAAGAACATCTAATAAAACGCCCTGCTTAGCCGAGAATTCTAAGAACAACAAAAAAAAAAATCCGGTCTTCCAAGGAACACCGCCTTAGTCACTTCCTTTGCGACACTCCGAAGCTGCATATGCCAGTATTTGAGCCAATAACCTCACACAAAGATAAAACGGCTCTACGATTAATTAATTGTCTGTTTGTTTAGCTTAACAATAATCACAAATTATTTTTCTAATTGATTTGATTGACAGATCTGTTGTCTGAATAATTGTTGCCTGACCTTCGGTAGGAATTGACGAAACACCCAAGACTCATTGCCATTGACCCTGACAAAGAAATTCCCAATCAAATGCCCAAGCCCTGTCCTCTGTGCAATCTGCCGGGCTTTCCAAGATTAAATTTTATTCGCTTCTATGTAGACATAATCAATTTGCGTCGGGCAAAACAGTAAACATTAGCCGACAATAAATTATAACATCTCTAAAATTAAAAAAAAAAAACTTTTAGTTTCTGCCTATGTATGTACGAGCATATAGAAATGCTTGCGCCCATTCGATCGTTCATTCACTCTCTTTATGGTTTCTGTGCGGTGCGTTGTGGCTTTCATGTCAACCCTCCACTCTTTCGGCAACTTTTATTTATATATTCTCAGTGTTAACCGTCACAACTACGACTAAGTACAGTAAAGCAAGTTTACGGCCTGCCTCTGCAATCACATTTCACACAAAGATGAGTCAGAAAGTTTTATTTTTTTTCTGTGATATGCGGCGTGCCTGAGTATATTTTGCTTGCCTTTAATCAGTACAACATTTCCACTTAAGATAAATGAGTGCAAAATAAAAAATTAAAACATTTGACAGTTGAATTTGACATTAACTCGTATCAGGAAATAACAGTTGATTTTGATTAAATTCACGGTGATTTTGAATGGAACTCGCAGCCAACTTCAATTGTGAGGTAAAGATAAAATTTTATCACGTTGCCGCCATGACACAATTACGGCCATAAGCTACATAAATTATAGTTCCAGAAATAGATGGCAAGACTATGTTTAGAGGTATACACACGATTGACAGGTTTATCAAATACACTTACAGACACCTATCTACATAATTGGTATCGAATACTCGAATACTTTATTTGCTCATAACGATTGTTGTGTATGTTCTTCTTCTCCCTCTTCCAACTGACGTTTGAGTTGACATTTGAACTGTCAGTAAGGGGTTTTTTTTAGGTTTCTATTTTTTTTTTGTCCTTGTCTGCACGTTGAAGTGTGCAATCTGTCAAAATGCATTTTTATTAACGAACCATTACTGTTAGTTTATATAATATTGCAAAACTTTCAATATACTCGCATTTGTCCCTCAGACCATCAGCTGTCAATTTGCTTCGACATTTTATCTCATTAAATTTTATTGGCATACTCAGCTTGAAGTAGTGTTGGCGTAAATGACGTTTGAGCTTGACTGTTGCCAACTGGAGAGCTTTTTTTCCGCTGTTTTTACTTATTGTTTAGTGTTCGGTTTCTTTGTGGTGTTGTTGCTTTCGAGTAGGTTTTCGCTTGTGTGTTCAGAGTTTTTGAAGAATGAAATTAGTGGCAAGAGAACTTGATGTCAAGATAGCGCAGCATTTGCCGCATTAGCTTTAAAATTACTTAAGGCTGACGTAGTTTGCTTTTTGGATTTGAATTGGACTTGTAGTTGTGTTTGAATTGTTGGCATTGAGTCAGAATATTTCGCCTTGTGCGGCTATTGATTTTAGATTTTTATTGTAGTCATTGGATAAGATTTGGAGAACAATATTTTCCCCCTCAAGGATAAGTAAGAAGTCATTAATTAGTTTACAAAGACTAATGGGACTAATAAAATGATGACAATAATTGCAAAAAAATGACAGTGTCATTGTTTTTGAATCTACTTATTTTATATTACTTTTTTGAATCATTTTGTTATATGTAGGACAACCTACATAAATGAGCGCGAACATATCATCACGAGGCTAGGTTTTATCAGACCTTCTAGAACAATTTTAGTCTTGTTTTACCTCATCTTTGTAACTTCCATCTTATTTCGCGTCTCCCTGATTCTTTGATATTATATTTGCAAAAAAAGATGCCACTGAAGATGGAAAGTCAGAGCCATAAGCATAAATCTACGTTTGAAACTTCCTCGTGGAGTGGGCTTAAGTTACTTTTGAAACCGTCGTCCGTAAAGGGGACAAATAAAGAGGCTCTTGCCCTACAAAATGGTATGAGTAACAATCTAAAGACAATATTGCCCTAAAATGTACGTAAATATTTATGTCTTATTAAAATCTGATAACTGATATACTGATAATGATTGGATTGTAAAATATGCAAAACCTCGTCGGAAAAGGGACCCACCTACGCACAAGAAGCTGTCTTTCTCTGTATTGGGAATTTAACTGGATCATGTGTAAGTATGAAGTACATACCAAAACTAGCTGGAAGGCGAGAGGAATCCTCTTGTTCTTGTTTCTGCTGGCTGAAAGGATGACCCAATTTCCGAGTAGAGTGAGAAATATTCCGATTATACCCCATGCCTCAACAGATCTCGTAAAATTTGAATTTTCAACTAAATGAATTGCAAACATATCGCTCGATCATATTGTTAAAAAGTTTGGCACAGAGTCTGCAAAAGGATTTTTGAATGTTTCCATATTCACACATGAATTGCCATTAGTCTTCCTACACGTCCTGATTTAAAACTCCAACGAATAGCCTTTAAATATTACTTTTACTTTTAAAACGCCAACGTCAATTATCGGTCGTAACTTGGCGCAAAAATGTGAGCCTACATTTTCGCTGTTCAATATTCGGGTGGCATCAAACAACATTTTTGGGAATTTTGTGAAACTGGTCTCTGTAAATGGTTACAGCGCGCTTGCCCAATTATCAAGATTTCTTCCATCAATGACGTTGTCTTATAAAAAGCGGGGGTAGAGCAAAACTGGACTTATCTATATCATAATCAGACCTTTACGCCGCCGATGGTTGCTATGATTTGTCCATTTACATGCTGCCAGTCATAGGTCTTGTTGAGTGGCAAAACCCCTGGTAGTCCATACTAAGACTTAAAACACGGTACCGTGGGAGTTAGAAGCCCCCCAGACTTCAGTCTGTTCCTTACTTGTTGAGGTAAGCCCCCATCACATTGGCTGTGGTTTAAACCTAAAACGCAGGAAGGATGCACCTGCTAGTCTCACCCGATTGTACACAATGTTGCAACAAGTACTGGGTGTTGAGACCCTAAGATCAGTCAGAGGTTTTAGGCAGGCCTTGACTCATACCAAATGTGGAACTGTTTCCTCAACACAGGAAAAAATGGCAAGCCGTATCCTTGCTCCCATGGATGTATGGGCATCTCGGGAACTGAAGCTTACAAGACAAGTGTTCACGTAAAAAACAAGACGATAAATGGTTACAAGCAATTCGGCTCGCATTTTATTCACGAGATCGAGTTTATTAGAGAAAAGTTGTACAAAGTGTGATGAACTAAATGTAGTCTCCATTGAGAAATAAATGCATTTTTAAAACAAATTAAAGGCAAAATACTTTTCACCTTACTCTGGTATTTTCTATTTTTTCAAACCAAGTTCGACCGATTTCTTTAAAAAAGAACAGCTTCAAGGACCTTGGTGTCGCCAACCTCTCATAAGTATGTATGTATGGCTTGGAAATCCTCCACCAGACAAAGCACCCTTCAAGTTCTTTGAATCAAATCCAGTGCATATCAGTATCATATCTCTACTTCAATCCACTTATTTATCGCTCTAGATAGATATACAAGTACTCGTATGTATCTTCTCTCTGACTCAATCATCTAAAAATTTAAAAATGCCATATCTTATCTTGAAATGACAGAGATTTCGTTATGTTGTCTTTCAATGTTATCATTCCATTTTCATTTTTCATCACGTATCTCGAACCAAGAGAACCACAAGCAGTGATTTTTTGATTCCCATGGTCGTGCACGAAAATACCTTTTGACTTATCTTTGTCTAAATCGTGATTTTTGTTTTATTTTTTATTTTTTTGAAACAATTTCCATGGGAGCAACAACAGATTTTCAATCGAAAAAAAAAGAAAACATTCCGATTTTGTGGGTTGTGTTTTCTATTTTTTTTTTAAATTGGCAGTGTTTACACAATTCCGCTATATGAAGATTGAGGTAAATTCTTTAAAGATAAAATAAATATTCGACATTTCGTGTGATAATCTATAGAATGAGATAAAGTGAGCTGGTTATCTATTGTGTGCGGTGCGATAATATGTATATGAAATGCCAACCTGTAGACAGAAATGAAAATAAAGTGATATAATATAGTGCAAATGAGTTATACGCATTGTCATCTCCAGCCAAATTATTTCTATCCTCTCGCCACGAACAAGCTTATTATTACCAATAAGCGCTTGAATGCGATTGAAAACGTTAAAGTTCTGCCTTATTGGAGCCGGTCTACAAAAAAACTTTTACACAGCCTCAAGCCAATAACTGAATATGTAAATGGTTTTGCAGGCACGCAGACAGTCTGAGTTCGATTCCTGGCTGGGTCACCAACAATTTTTCAAATCGCCATCACCCTTTTGGCGGGCAACGGCAAACTCCCGAAAGTAAAATTGCCTACGAAAAAACTTCTAAGGAGTGCCGTTCGGACTCGGCGATAAACCGTAGGCCCCACTCAGATGTGACAAAAATGACAACATGAGTAACACAAATGAGTGTCAAGAAGGCTAGGCCATGGCCCATACCGGGCTGCCAGCGCCACAGTGTTTCTTTTTTTTTTTTTTTTTATAATGGTTTTGCTTTATCGTTTCTCTGCTCTACCCCGTTCAAGGAGGTACTGGGAACACACTTTTATCTCGATTGGTTGTTCCGCAATGCTAATTTCCAAGAATGAAATACCCATGGGTCTTTACTTAAGGGTTTTTCACTCAGAGCTCCTATTGGTTGGAGGCTAATTATATGTGATACGAACGAATGCCAAATATTAAAATTCCATTTTTAGGGATGCTACAATTGCCCAACCACCTTACAATGAGCCTCCATCCGAAATTATCTGGCCATTCAAGGCATAGTCTCGAAATCACTCTTTATTTTCTGCTCCCGGGGCCAAAGTTTTGCTGCATTCGTATCAAAACTAAAATAATCACGTCTCACATTGCGCAGTGGTTCCCTTTTCAAAGCCAAACGCTTTGTGGTATTTTAAATATTCTGGCAATGCCTCTGGTTTGGTGGTGAAAATATTTTTTTACATATAATCCCTTTGTTCTTGGGTAGGTATTCAGAGTTCGGTGACTAGAAACTAGCCGAAACTTCTTGACCCACACACTATCACAATTACAATGTTATGAGCAAAGCTAATCATTTATGATTGGAAGACGGTAACCATTATCGCTCATCTTGTTATAAAGTATGTAATTTCATATCTCTTGTTTTTATCATCGGTCATTCGGAGAAAACAGGTGACAACTAACAAGCCTCCCCAATTAACTTGGTCCTTAGCTTTCTCCATCTATTTGCGCAAGGGTACACTACAACTTTTTATCACAGGTCTCCCGTAATACACCATAAGTCCCCACTCCTTACCTAACCTACCTGTAATGAATTACCATCGTACAAGTATAATTAAATCAGAAAACAAACAAAACAGCGGTCGAATAAAAAAGTATCTTTAGTATGTATTCATTAGTATCTCTATCTAACTTCACTCTGTCAGCTGGTTTACTCGTATAACACTGCTTCGTTGTATCCATGTGGAAAAGTAGAAATAATTAAAATTTCCACTCACACAACCGATGAATTTATGACGACAGTTAAGCTCACTCATCACTGTTGTTGTTGTTTTTTTCTTTTCTTTTTTGTAATTTTATTCAGCTGTAAACAGGTTTTGGTTATTTAAATTTTGTCATTGACCTTGTGCAAGTTCAAAGAGGCTTTAGCTTTGCTTTTTGTAAATCGTTTTGGGATGTCTGTTGATACGATTTTACCTCTCTCAAAAATGGTGCAATATTCCAGGCACAAACTTTTGTGCCAAGCTAAAAATACAATAAGTACGTATCCAAACAGTTTCTGTTTTTGAGCACAAAAAGATTTATCTTT
Organism: Volucella inflata; assembly: GCA_928272305.1. NCBI lineage: Eukaryota > Metazoa > Arthropoda > Insecta > Diptera > Syrphidae > Volucella > Volucella inflata. The sequence goes on along the minus strand of OV743717.1, from coordinate 3,468,893 downwards.
AGCTTTTTTTCAATACGAGTAGGTATATATTTGCATGAAGACTGCATAGGTATACCTGGGGCTTAATTTATGCCAACAAACATTGGGAAGGTAGTTGTGCACAGACGATATTTGTATTCATTAACTGGTTTCAAATATGCCATTGACCGGAAATGCGAAATAAAGCTCTACAGCCGGTGGAATAAAGTAGTAGGTGTTTTGTTGTGATGTCTGTCTGGCCACAACTCTAACATCTGATTTAGAATAAATGTGAGATGCCATTAAAAAAATGGCATTACTAGTTTAACTAAGATAAAGTAGCTGAACTTGCCCCTAAACTTTTAATCAATTTGCAATAGGCTAAGACTTGCAGTATACTTGAGACTTAAACTTGTAAAATCTCTCATAGAATCGTGTTTATGTGAACAAACCAGTTTATCGTCTAATGTTGCTAAGAGGAAAGTTATTTAGTTCACTATTCTAGTTTTGAGATAATGAACGTAATAAAGACTGTTTAATATTATTTTAACTGGTTTTTGCAGTTTTATTTTTATAAAGTCTTGATAATTGGATGTATAATGAGATGAAATGGCACTAAAAATATCATGTTTATGCTATTCCCGTCGTCAGCGAGGTTTATACCCCGTTTTTAGACGTTTTTACTGTTTTCCAATTTTATTAATTTTAGTCTTAAGAAAAAATGACCCAAAAAGCCCAACCTTAAGCCTTAGAAATAAGCATTCTCAGAGATCTACAATAGTTACTTAGATCAACAATTAACCAGTATTATGAGAGGCGAAGTGACCTTTTTTGGCATTCCATTCACCTGATTTGCTGGTTGAGACACTCTTTCTTTTTTCTTGTTGCTGTCTGTAAAAGTTCTGTGTTTTACACCTACTGATCTCACCAAATGCAGAGAAGAAGCTTCGAACCATGGATATTTGGTTTTGCAGACGATGGTGATACATGGCCGGGCTAACCCCACGATTTTCAACGCTTCGGATTATCGTAGTGTATCCACTTTTCATCGTCAGTCACGATACGGTGCAAAGAAATCCTTTTCTTTTCTGCCGTTGAAGCAGTAATTCACAGGTGAGAAAACGCCATTCGACCTTGCTTCTGGATCATTCCTAACATTTTTAAACGTTTTGAAACTGTTGACTCATCTACTTGTAATGTATCTCCGAGTTCTGCCAGCGTCTGTACCCCCAATTCTTTTTCTTCAAATTTTTCGGTGCGCCAGAACGTTCTTTATCCTCAAGTTTAAAATCATTATTTTTGAAGCGTCGAAACCAGTCTCTGATTGTCATACCTAACAGAGCATTGTCGCCGTAAGTGTCAACAAGAATTCTGTTTCAATTTTTTGAATTCATATTTCAGCTGGAGATTTCATTTGAATAAAATAGTGCGATAAAATTCCCCGCAAATACACTTTATTTGTCACACAAGTAGACATTTTCTGAACCAATAAAAAATGGCTTTGCCTACACTTAAGTGTAGCATCTTTCAAGAAACAGCGAGAACTTATTCAAGGTCCTAATAGTTTATTGCCATCAGGATACCGGATATCTTCCTTTAAAAGTAGAAGATGTAGTCTCAATTACTTATACCAGAATCAAAAGATCTTTTTTCTAGTGAAGTTCGCTTTTTTTTAACGTGGTGAGCTAAAAGCTCATTTTTTATTGCGGTTTTGTCTGTTCGTATTGCTTAGTAATTTGTTCTTTGTAGCCTCTCATCATCCGGCAGTGATTACACTACGATGGTTCCCTAATTCATTCCTGAATCTCCTTTTTACTCTATGCACAGTGTAAATCTCGTCACATTAGTTGTGACCAGTTGTGGTCCTTTCCTTAACGAGCAGACTTTGCTTCCTCGGTAGTTGATCTTGATTCAACCCACAGTAGAATCAACATTTACGAAAATCTCTTGCACTTGTAGCTTTTTTTGCACACATTATCCCTCCTTCAGATTTAGCGATTTATAAGTGTTTTCAGCGAAAAAGTAAATCTTGCTCAAAATGTCCTTCGCATCATCTTTTCTTTTTACATACAACAACATTTAATCCTTGCAATAATCATCCTATGATAAGCATTAACAAGACTACGAACTTCTCAGAAACCTAACAGTTTTGTCGTTTCACCACTGTAAGGCTCCAAATATTTTTGCAAACCACTTCAGTCGCAATTCCTTGGTATCCATTATGTAAGAAAAAATGAACGTCAGGCTATGAGGCGGTATTTCTAAAAAAAAAAAAGACGGAAGTCCTATTTCAATCTCAAACTTCATTCGGTGCTGCCTTACCTAGTGTTTTAGTAACTAAAATGATTGAGAAAGAGTTACTGCCTCTACAGAGAAAATTGGTGGTAGTCTGTGCTTATAAAATACTTCAACTTGCCCATAGATGGCGTTACATATGTATGACAATTTCAATGATTTCCCATTATCAACCTGCGGCTTAACTTTTGCCTTTTAGTATTTTCTGTACATTTTATTTAAAACTTGTTGCTTTTTAATATTTTAATAAACAATACTGATCTTCTCTTCTCTTCTTTTTTTTTTCTTTTTAGGTAAGTGCTGACATTTTATACAATACCAGTCGCCATAAATGGGCAAGACCGCTTTAGTGGTCAATCGACCTCCATTTCACTTTGCTGCATATGTATTTATCGTATGTGGAAATTTTGCGCAACATTTCTCCAAGATTCATAGTACACTAAAGAATCTAATTGCAATGGTCACGTTTTATGCCACACGTTCTTTTGTAGATGCCGGACACATATCCGTATAACTTTCTTCACTCACAAAAGAGAAAAGAAAACTTACAGATACTTGCCAATTTAATTAAAAATTTTATTTTTAATTTAAAAGGGATGTACAACCCCATCAGCTAGGCCATCTATAATTTTGCAAAACCTAATTAATTTTATTAGATACACATGCACTTCCGCATCACCACACCCGTGCTCGCTTAATTGTTTCTGCTGAAATTGATTGCCAAAGCTTGGGGTAGATGGATGGTCTCTATAATTGAAGATGAGCGTGGATAAGGTCTATTTTTGGATCTTGCCTTTCGCCCCTAGTTGATGCATTAGTGCATCCGCAGCTTAACGATAAATCAGAATAAAAGAAAAAATGAGTAAAATTCTTTAAGAAAAATGAAAAATGATGAGAGCAATCAGTGCAGGTGGCAGATTTCAAGAATTAGATTACAAATATTTCAATGCAAATAGCGATTGGATGCGGTTGGGATAGTAGATGGAAATAGATTAGGAAGGATCGTAGGTGGTCTGTCAAAAGTCTGGCAATGTGTTCTGAAATGTTTCGTCGAGTATTCGGATTCGGTTGATTACTTTGTAATTCATCTGGGAAAATCTTTCTGCTGCTTTATTTTGAATTCTAAAAATGAAAATATTCAATCGGTCGAATGCCAAAGGGTTAAATTAAGTAACTTGGTCTGATTGTATACATGTGGTCAACACGTGTATTTAAGTTAAATTGAGTCTCAACCCAAATATGCTGTTCCTTTATATTATATGACCACTTACTCAGATGCAATAAGAATTCAAAGACATGAACTCGAAGCAAGAGAGCAGCATGACACGATATAATAACACGGGTAATTTTGTTGAAACTCTGTTAGAGTTTTTATGACACTCTCCGAAGCGCACATACATATGTTCTTTCAAACAACAAATCCGTCTGATCAAGAAAATAGAACATTTACAAAAAGGAGGATATAGATTTTGATGCTCTAAACTAAAAATACTCGTAAATAGAAGAAGATAATTATTCAAGCCTCTCCAAACTACATAGAAAATACTAAACGAGATCAACAGAGGTTTTCAATGAAGGTGAGAGCATTTGTTAAGTTTTACGCTTGTCTTTCTTAAAACATTCATTTGCAGATAAATCAGAAGCTTGAGCTATTCGAATGAGAAAAAATATGTATCAAATCATGTGCTTTTGGACCCTAACTACAAATAAAAGTGATTGTCTCATATACAGCTGCATCCAAAATATAGAAGTAGACAAGAAGCACACTAGCGAACTTCGAATTAAATAATTGATAGCATGAAATAGCCTCATGTAATAAATATCAGACGACTTTCAATCGAAGTGGTGGCGATGGCGCGATGGTTAGCTCATTGGATTATCACGCAGAGGGTCTGTGGTTCGATTCCAATTTTTCGAATCATCATCACCCTTAGGAAAATTGCGTATGAAAAAGCTTCTAAGGAGTGCCATTCGGATTCGGCAATAAACCGTAGGCCCCGCTTAGATGTGACAAAAATGACAACATGAGCAATACAAATGAGTGTCAAGAAGCTAGGCCATGACCCATAACGGGCTGCCAGCGCCACAGTGTTTTTTTCAATCGAAGTCTGTCTTTTGCCATAGCAAGTAGCTCATTCCCAAACTACAGTAAAATATAGTAGAACTACTATTCATTTTTGCTCGTGGTTATAAACAAATGGGTCTAAAGGGGGCAAACGGAGTGGGGACGGACAACGCATCTATGCACCGAAAGCTGAAAAGTTCTTCAAACAATACAAATTAATAAATTGAGGGACGAACGGTTTGACGTGGATTGAGGATTAGTCACTTCACGCACTATGCCTCTCGTCTTGTCATTTGGAGGAACAAGAGACTTTGTAATACCGTTTGTGCTTTCGAAGCATATTATTTTTATTTTAAAGTGACTGCTTTGAGTCAGTCCAAACTTCCTACCATACCATGCAAAGAAGTTAACCACCGACCCACACAGCCCATTTGTCTTCAAGTAAAATTATCATTTATATTCTTTCTGACAGTATGACACAGCGTATTTGATTTCAGAGCCAATTCCAATACAAAGCAATGACTGACTTTAATAAAAAGCGTGCACTGACTTTTTCCAGACAAAAGGTAACATACACACTTTGTCCACAGTCCATAGCGATGCCATTTCAACCAGTTCATTCCAAAAAAAAGAAAACACATATGATAAGGCCCAAGGGATAAACCTCAATTCTCCAATCTAGCATCTAGGTCCTTAGCGTAGTGAGTCCAGTTTGGCATTCTAACTCGGTTAATGTTTATTTCTACTTTTTTACTCATACGAGTACTGCGTCGATCTTTTGAGTTGAAATGCGCAATTTTTGGACCTGGTTAATATCGTTGCAAATTGTGCATTGCTAAGGGATTTCTTCATTCTTAAGAATGTATCAACGCAAGCGCAACTATCGAATTTATGCTTCACAGCTGTAGAGATAAACTGTCAAGATGAAGATATAATGCATACCTTCCATAGTTGTTCGGAATACGTTCTTATAACATCTGATTACCTCGATTGCGTCGTTCTGTCCAATATGTTGTGTTTATCCTTACTGATACCATAAACCAAGTGAATTGATGATCATGAGTAATCCTGGCTGATGTTAGTCGATCAAGTTTGTTTTTTTTTTCAAATATTTGCTATGTGGATCTTGTAATGCAAAAAACTAGTGATAATAATAATTGTAGTCTTCTATTACACTGGATGACTTAGCGAGTTAATAATTTGCTAACCCAAGACTACTTAGATTGGGGAGACCAATAAAATGTACAATTCATGTTCCTGTGTTCCACGCAGTATGTATGTACATGTCCTCTAACTTAAACCGAAATTGTTACGTTCACTGGTGAATTAACAGGTTGGCTTTTTTATTATTATTTTAAATATTTTACAAGTATTCGGTAAGGAAATCAATGTAACCAAATCGATTTGAGCACCCACTCGATTGTATTTTTAGCATTCCTTCCATTCCTTCGTTGTCTTCCCCGGATTACCATTCAAGCTATACTCGTATCTTCCCACAATCTTTTTGTCTATTTATAGTTTAAATCAAAATTAGATTCACCCCATTATACTCGTATGTAGAAAAGTATACGTCAACAAGCTCTTACTTGGGTCTCGTCGTCCCACTTGTATCCTTCGAAATCTGTATCGTAAATGTTTACAATCATGACCTCGCAAACTAACTCGGCACGCAGCTTTCTGAGGGAATCTCTCTGTAGTGGGTGGCTACGCCGAACGACAGTTCATGAGTACAATATGATTCGTCGATTTCGTATTGAGACTATGGATTAAATGACGCATTTGCTTGCCTAGACAACGCACATACAGTTAGTGCCGAGTACAAGTACCAAAATAAACATACGAGTATGACGCGGAAGTTAAAAAGTCCGCCCCTATCAAATGCTACGGTTCATTACTGGTATCATCATTATAAAAACCGTCGACATGGGATCACAATGACTTTGTCGCCATCGTTGTCGTAGGGATTCCTCCATCTCCCAACTACCCTATCATAAGTACCTCACTTTATGGCATGAGCTATGACTGTAGCTAGAGATAGTGTTCGGTGTAACCAAGTAAAGAAATTAATCCATCCGTCCGTCTATAGAGTTGTTTTTTTTTTTTCAAATGCTCGCTTGCTTGCAAATATGGGGCGCCATCGTTAAAGGGGTGAAAATTAAAAGCTATCAGGAAATTGTGTTTTGAATCGGGTAATGCACCCGCTGATTGAATCCATTAAAACATTATGATGCCCCCCTGTACTATACGTAGAGGGCGCTAAAGTAAAGTAGTTCATGGAATTTTTCTTGTTTATATAATTTCCGTTTTTCGTTGTAAATCCATTTTTTTTTAAATGCGCAGTGTCCAGAATTGTTTTTTTATTTGGTTTTCCCCAAGGCGCAGCAATTCATATCTGACGTTCTAGATTTTTTTATTTTTATTATTGGTACTTTGAAAATAAAAGCCAAAGTTTCGAATTCCTGTTCATGTCAACATTAGAAGCAGCAGGAGAGCAGCAAACGAGCTGTTGGCCTGTTGTGATCTATTTTTAATTGCGCCCCATTAAAAAATTCTGTTTTTACTGCCAGTGAGAATGTAGGAGATTGATTTTTTGCCGTGCTGTCTGTATCTGTATCTGTTCTACGAAATGGTTTTTTTTTTGCGTAGACGTGAGTTCAAAAATATTGTTTGGCAGTTGAAATTTGTTATATAACTGGTGGCACTTGGCTGGGAGACAGAGATTTTTTCCGGAGATTTGCGTCAGATTCAGATGATACGGAATCGAGATTTTTTTTGAAAAAGAAACAGACAGGAATTCATTGTGTTGTTTATTTCAATTGGGTTGATGAGAACCAACAACAATAGACGGGATGTGACAGTTTTCACATGATTCGTTTTGTTATTGTAAACAACTAACCGTGAATAGGTATAGAAAATGTTGCTCGTTAACTTGATCAATGAATGATGCGCAGGCACTCTCATTCAGAAGAATCAATTGGTCCGCAACAATAACCCTTAACGCAATCGTTTAATCTGTTCGACCACTCCCTCCTGTTTACTCACTTACCTTTATAGTGACTGCAAGGCTAGTTACGAGGGCGGGTCAATAAGTCCGTGACTTTTTGAATTTCTGACCTCTTTACTGAAACAGCAACACTGCTCCTGTCAACAGGCATCTGTCAGTTGACTCCTGTCAAAATTTAAACTTGCTGCGTCAGTTAGTTTGTGTTTGACAGCTATTTTTTCAGACTACTCACTAATTTGAGGAGAAAATGGAAAAAAGTGAATTTCGTGTGCTTATTAAGCATTATTTCTTGCGAAAAAAAACCATTACCGAGACCAAGGCTAAGCTTGATAAATACTATGGGGACTCTGCACCATCGATTTCAATGGTAAAAAAGTGGTTTACTGAATTTCGTTGTGGCCGTACAAGCACTGAAGATGCCGAACGTCCTGGACGCCCAGTTGAGGTCTCTACACCCGAAACAATCGAAAAAATTCACGATATGGTGTTGGCCGACCGAAGATTGAAAGTGCGAGAGATTGTGGAAGCCGTAGGGATCTCGCATGGCTCAGTGGTTTCAATTTTGAATGATCACTTGGGCATGAGAAAGCTTTCCGCAAGATGGGTGCCGCGTTTGCTCACAGTCGACCACAAACGCAATCGTGTAACAACTTCACAGGAAGGTTTGGCGTTGTTTAATCGCAATATGGAGGAGTTTTTGCGCCGTTTTGTAACCGTGGACGAAACATGGATCCATCACAACACACCAGAGAACAAACAACAGTCAAAACAGTGGGTTTCTAAGGGTGAATCGGCGCCAAAGAAGGCCAAGGTGGGTTTGTCAGCCAATAAAGTTATGGCGACTGTTTTTTGGGATGCACGCGGGATAATCCACATTGACTACCTTCAAAAGGGAAGAACAATCAATGGGGAATATTATGCCAACTTATTGGACCGATTCAATGACGATTTGAAAAAAAACGACCTCATTTGGCCAAGAAAAAAGTTCTTTTCCACCAAGACAATGCAAGGGTGCACACATGTGCAGTTGCCATGGTAAAAATCCATGAATTGGGCTATGAATTGCTCCCTCATCCACCCTATTCTCCAGATTTGGCTCCGAGCGACTACTTCTTGTTCCCAAACCTGAAGAAATGGCTTGGTGGGAAAAGATTTGACTCCAATGATGAAGTCATCTCGCAAACAAAGGCCTATTTTGAGGACCTCGACAAATCATTTTTTTTGGAAGGGATAAAAAAATTGGAGAAGCGTTGGACAAAGTGTATAGAGCTCAAGGGAGACTACGTTGAAAAATAAAATAATTTTTTTATCAAAAAATCTGTGTTTTAATCCAAAAGTCACGGACTTATTGACCCGCCCTCGTATTTTCGTTTTCTAATAAATTTAAAAATAAAAAGAATATTCCCTGTAGCGTACAACGGGCCTACTTGCCGCAAAGTAATTGTTTGAACAGTAAATATATCGGGCTTGCCCAAGTGGATGTATTTTCGGCAAGGATCCTAATGGTATTTAGAGTTTGGTTCCAGTTCTCGGTGAGATATGTTACGAAACCACGCATTTTAACAATTTTCATAAACTGCCAACTTATTAGCAATTCCCTGATAGTTCAAAAGCAATTGCCTATATTGCGTAAGTCTTCAACCGAAAAACAGTGAACTGATTACTCTCCGCGCTTCAGCTAGGTAGCCATATTTTTTCAGGTTTAAATTCCGGGTAAAGGTAAACACAAAAAGTAGACTCCGACCTTCACAGCAACGAGAGCTAGTCGAAGCTCCAAGGTGAGTTGTCCTAGAAATGGTTACACCAAGTTGTGTCGGACTGCTCAGCTTCCTATTTCTGTTGAAGGGAAGAACTTCAGTTTTCTGATAAATGACGCATCAATGGTAGATTGCGTTTAGGTTGTATTGTTGTTTTTGTACCAAAGATATGGTGTCCATTCGCTCAGTATGTACAGGCCATCTCCGACTATGGATCCGTTCGAAACGTTTTAATGCATCTTCATCTGCTTTTGAAAGGTCTAAATCTTTGGGCCGAGATGAATAAAGCCAGTTTGACCATACGAGAGAAAGCTTTGTTGCCTACGAATTCCAAGCGATTGGCAGGAGCAGTTCTGTGTCTGATTTTTGTGCTGGTATCGTTTCCACTTGTAATTTCGAAGCCAACGTAGACGAAAACCTTAAGTACCGAAGTTATACCTCCCAATGTTGACGTTCTGGCCAAGTCCGATGAAAGCATGTGCTCTGTCTGTTCTCGTTTACAGATCCGTTCTGGCCTCTTCCGGATCGATACACACGAATGCTTCATTGACGGTTTGCTGAGTTCCGATAATCTCTTCAATGTTATCTGCGTGTGTAAGTTATTTTGCGGGCTTACCTTTGTGAGTTTTAAACTATTCATATGAGAGGGATGACAGGGATGGCAAAACTATGCATGGCGTTGTATAGCTCGTACCTATGCATGCTCCAATAGACGGCAGTTACGATCTGAAATTCCCCAGGTCTTTTTCAAAATGTGGTTTAGTGTGAGTATTTGATCCAGGGCGAACCTTTATGGCTTGAAACCGCAATTGTATTGACCAACGAGGCACTTGTAACATGGCAGAAAAGATTTTATAGGCGATATTAACGAGACGTATTCCTCTATAATTGTCAAAGTCAAAAGGGTATCCTTCCATGTAGATCTAACAAACGAAGTTTTCATGAAGGGTGGGGCAGTTCATTCTACCTGAGAGCGATCTGTGGGGGTAGTTTTTCGTATTTTCAGCACCGACTGCAAAACATCGTGCATTTAAAAATTTATTTAAAAACTCCATCTCGGGTATAAAAACACTTTAATCAGATTTTATTGCGCATGATTTATTTAAAAAAATAAAAATAAAAACAATTCTCCGAATCAAAAGTCCACTCTCATTTATTGATATTGACTTGTGCAACAACGTTTACCAAGAACATTCCACTTCATTATAAGGTCGCTCATAATCTGTCAATCATTTTGATACTATAAATACTCGTGTACTGATATAACCGGAAATTTTTAGCAAATTGTTGTTTTGACTAGAAGCATAATCATAGTCGGCTTATCTTATCTCAAAAACAGTTCATAAATCACTGAAGATCTTTCAAAATTCAAGAAATATATATTGTTTCAGCCAACGATAAACAATAAAGTTAAGAATATGTATGATGGTACTGATATTGATAAACCTAAAAATAAACTCGTGATCGTGCATATGAGGTGACGTTCAATGACGTTCATTGTTCAACACGCTGCTATTGGATCTTATATCTCAAGAAATTCGTTCTCTTAGTGGCTTCCATGGGATACAATTAAAAAATAGTTAACCATGATTTGGTGAGACCTAGTCTCAGTAAAAAAATTTGTATTGTGATAAAAAAAAACTCCCTCGAACTTTGGTAATGATCTGTCAATGTCAAAGTGTCTGTCAAGGTTTACATTTTTATCGTGGTGAAGTTCACGAACAAGCAATGATTGGAAAAAATTAAAAATTACTACTGAAATTCTGAGTTGGTGGTGGCAACTTTAAGAGCGCTTTCTCCAGAAAGAATGAGCGTGCTATACATTCACAGTGTGGCAAATCATATCTCGGACTGGTTCTAGAAAACATATTTAAAACACGATTTCTGTTTATTTTTCGGTGTTTTTATTCGAAATATTCTCCTCACGATTCAATACAATTGTTACAGCGATCCAATAGTGATTCAAATGCCAGCTCTAGCTCATTTTGGGGGATTGCCTACAGTGTCTATCTCGAAACTGGTCGGAGTGTCAAATGGCGTCCTTTAAACTTCAATTTCGATTTCGAGAACAAGAGAAGTCCCACGGTGCCAAAATAGGTGAACACGTCGGATAATTTTACACGCACTTGATTTCGAGTCAAAAATTGACAAAAAATAAGTGCTGTGTGACTTGTTTCATTATCGTGCAACAGAGGCCAACTTTATTTTTCCCAAATCCTCATGAAGAATGGGTCCGATTATCTCTTCCCTAATATTTAAGGCCGCTTCCATCATTTTCAGTAAAGCATTGGGGTCTTCTGCAAAAAAAATCACGTACTTTTGAGATCATTTCGTGCCAGAAAAACGTTTATGCCAGTCGAAAATATACTGTTCTACTCAAACAATCATTACGGTACACATGTTTCTGATATGGGGACATTTTTTTGTTCCCTGTTAAAATTCTAACATCAAATGAAAACGTGTGTTGGAAAAATATTTTTTATAATTGTGAAATGTCAACCAAATGTTATGAAATTTTAACAGATGGTAGAGAAAGATTCAAGCTTTAGAAAGCATGATCAGACAAATAGATGGAACTCTTAGTTGAAATATGATATGGTTCCTGTCCGGGATATTATTTGCCACACTGTATATTCACTACTGAATGTTCCTGTGCTAATGACACAACGCAACGGTCAAAGTGTGTACTTAAAATATCGCAGCCGTAAGTGCTTCAGTTTAAAATAAGTCAGTTTGGGAATCTCTCAGTCCACATTGTGACAAATTAGTAAAGATCTGGCCTACACCCTTACAAGATTAAATTAAGCCAAAAACTGAAGCCTCTTCATCCGATTGGGCACTGCAATCGTTTGAGAAAATGCTGAATTTCATCGGAAAATCATCTTCAGCGATGAAATATGGGTTATTGATACGTGATACGTGGTTCCAACAAAAAAGGGTCTGCCACACAGCTGGTCAAGCAATTGATCTATTGAAGGGGAAATTAAGTAATCGTGTAATCTCGATTTAAAATTTCAATCAATATCCTTTTTATGGGATTACGTTAAGTCGTTCGTTTATGCCAACAAGCCAAAAAGGTTAAAAGAGTTCAGAGACATTATTAAACCCAAAATTGCCAACGTACGGGCCGATATGTGCGAAACAGTGGTGGAAAATTAATTCAAACTGTTCAAACTAATTTTTTTTTTTGGTGCTCTATTCAAATCCCATATATGTATGTTATTGATAATTAATTACAATTCTTGCAGAAGCGACTCTTTCCAAAGTTGTACTCGGTTCAAAAAATCCATTTAATCGGATGTGTAAAAAAAATTCAACATTTCCTTGATGACGGGTGGTTTTTGGGCAACTCCTCCTAAACTCCAGAAATAATGTCATGTCAACCTCTTAGGTTCCTGTCGCATGTTATGAGTCATCACGATTCATCACAAGTCAGCTTTATTGATGTTTTTGACCATGACTGGGTCCTTCGCCGCCTACTTAATCCCTGAATTCGTATCGATTTCATCAGCTAAATTTCCCACAGCAAAACAATCGACAAAAATGAGGCATCATTGCCCTGAAACCGTTTTGTACTCTCCCTCTAGGATGATTCATTGTTGTAAGTTCTAGAGTTTCCAAAGCATTAACTTTCCCTTTATTCACACCTACACACTTGGTAGGGGTTTCCCCTTTTTCCCTTTATCAATAAGGCGCCAACTATCTTATATGATTTGGCCCACCCTTACAAGTTGCACAATGAATAAAGGTACTTTGTGGGTGAGCTTAAAAATAACTGTTAAATCTATAATTCAATAACAACCCACGTTCTTTAACATCTTTGTATTCACGACCGTATCCACAACATCCTGTTTGACGCCATTCACTAAGGGGTGGCGTTTATTTCTCTCCCTTGCTACCACAGCATCCGTTCAAATGTCACTTTTCTTTTATTTCATTTTGTCTTTGTTTTATTATTATTTTTTCTTTGTTCATTACAACACGACTGAAATGAAATGTGACGTAGGCGGTAAGTGAGTAAGTACGTGCGATTAAGAGTGATTTTTTTCCTATAAAGGTGAGAAATGATGACAGAAATAAGAAGAAAAAAACTTTTTCACGACAACGCTAAGATTAGAAATAATTCTGATGTCTTGTATGCGCGACCAACCACCATTTTCACTACACGAGTGTCATTGACCTCTGTAAAACTGGGGGGGTACATACAAACGAAAAAAAAAAAGGAAAGCATCAAGGCCCATGTACATACGGTGTTATCGATTTTCTCGCAATTTGTTGCGAATTTAGGAGCTTTTTTGGTGTGGCGAACCTGAAAGAGGATTTGGATACAATCCGCATGCTAGTGAATAATTAGAGTAGACATGGTTTTATTTTATTTGAAAGCATGTAATTTTTTTCTCCAAATTTCTTAGTATTCAATGCTTATCTGTTCCACGCCGTCACACTGACTTCACACCGTTTCAATCAAACACAAAACCGTAGGTCCTACTTAAAGAAAACAACGATACACGACACAATAAATAGAGACTCTAGTGTGTAGTTCCACGTGAACTCTGAGTGTCGTTGTTTTAATTAATCTAAAAACATTGATTATCTTTGTTGGACCTATCAACCTACATATGCAGGTACGGTGTCTACGATTCCAGTGCATTCAACCTGATAACACTGCAGATAACATAACAAGAAGTATGAAAAATATTTTCACGGAAACTTATCAGCAGTCGACCTTAATCCGCCGGCTTCCTTTGGTGTACGTCTAATCTTTGGCTTTGGCACAACTTCGAATTGATTCATTGAGCGTTTTAAACAACACAGATAGCACAGAGGAGCTAGTTCTTTCTGTGGATGCGAAACAGGAAGTGAGTAATCGTTTTAAGTAGCTGATTGCACTGGACAGCTGATCATATTGAAAGCGAGGCCCAATTAGTAGAAACAGATGGTCAATAAATGAGTCGAATAGCTGCTGAATATCACTTTCTTAAAGTGAAGAGACGTTTATGGCACCTTTAAGGATTGGTTTAGCATACGAGACAGACAGTTTCAACTGTTTTGTTGTTGACACTGAACCTAAGAACAAAAAAACGATGGCCGATTCGGTCGAGTTTTGTGATTTGAACAACTGAATTTAAAAGATCGTATTCGCTATATTTAGCTTGATTACTTAACAAAAAAAAGAGAAAGAAGTCAACTGAGGCAAGGAAAAAGCTTGCGTAAAGTTTGAGGCAGAAATGTCATCGAAACACGACAGAGCCAGCATTTGTTGAAGGAGTTCATAACTCCGATAGACCTTCCGAAATTGATGACGATAAAATCAAAGCATTGGTACAAGTTAATAAGCATTCAAAGTTTTGGGAGTATGCTATCGCTTTAAAAATGCCCAGTGAATGTGTTTATGCCCATATGAAATCTTTTGGCTTCGTAAATCAGCTTAATATTTGGGTACCGCATGAGTTGAAAGATATTTATCTGACGAAGTGCGAAACCGTCTGCGATCATTTCACATAACGCGAAGAAAATGTTGCATTATTGAAAGGTTCTCATATAATCACGAGCAACAAAAAAAAAATGGATTCTATACAACAACGTCGGCCGAAGAATATAGTTGAAGTAGGCGATATGAACCATCGGACTAAACCAAAAGAGGATGATGCTGTCAATCTGGTGGGATTTGTGGGGATTAACCTTGGGTTGAGGTTTGTTGTCCCATCCATCGTTTAGCCCAGATCTTGCGCCATCAGACTTCCACTTATTTCGCTCCTTTGAAAAATCATTGATAGGTAGAACGTTTGCTTTTGAAGACCTTATCAAACAGCGCCTCGACAATTTTCTTACAGAGAAAGAAAGGAAACAGCCAATAGTTCCAAATCGAAACAATTGATAATTATACGAATGTCTACCAGATCGCAGGTAAGATAGTCATAGACTGTTGCATCGGGAAGAATCTGCATTAATCCAAACAAGGTTAACATAGTTCCCTTCACTAGAAGAAGAAACTTGAACCTAGGTTTTGTTTTACTTAACAACACAATCGTTGAGTACTCTGACGAGGTCAAATATCTGAAAGTGCTCCTTGATAAAAGGCTAAATTGGAGCTCTCAGTTAAACAATAAAATAACTAAAGAAACCAAGGCTTTATGGGCCTGCTGTCACATGTATGGCAATACATGGGAGATCTCCAAAGATCACTCACTGGATCTATACAATGATGGTCAGGCCCATCATAACATATGCTTCTGTACTATGGTAGACTGAAACCACGCAAAAGATCGCCATTGCGAATCTCAAAAAAGAGTTCAGCCTTTCGGAATTCAAAAATACGCCAACCTAATCTACACCTCCGGTTTCAAAGGCGCAAACACCCATATATTCACGGATAATCAAACAGCTATAAATGCCCTTTATTCGCACATCCTTGACTCCAAATCAGTTATGTACTGTTTGAAGACCTTCCAAAAACTCAAGGAACAAGATCAAACTATGGCGGATTCTTGAGCATGAGGGTATTGATGGCAATGAAAGGGCCGACGAACTGACCAAAAAGATTGAACGGGCTTTTGCTGCACCCCTAAAACAGAAGTAAATCTACCAATCAATAACTGGGAGCACTCGAAATGCATTTCGTATTGCGTGGATACTCCAGGTCTAAGACAGGCCAAACGAGCATAAAACAATAATCTCAATAGCTGAACACATTTTACGTGGTTGTCCAGCCCTCAATGAAATCAGACGGAATACTTTCTTCAGGGAACAACTCGACATCACTGAGTTCAGGGGATTTCCCTGCCTGGAGATAGAAAACCTACTAGCTTAACCACAATACTGACAAATCTGTACAAAAGATTTGCTAGGTCGAAGTGCCTTATCTCACATATTTCATATCAACAAGTCACTTCAAATGTCATCTTCCGTCAAAAATAATCGTTTACCGAACATAACAGTTGGTTTAATTGTGATTGCGCCTGACATCCAACGATGACACTTTTCACCATATGATCCTCACATGTCACATTCAATCTTTCACAACACAATCTTGTTAAAATTTAACTCAATTCATCCTTTCACTTTGCCAAACCGGACATGCAGATGACAAATGTGATATCTCGTGATCTCAGGGATTTTTTTTTTCCATGAACTACCCACACATTTTGTTTGAAAGTGAAGGGTGCTCATCGATGCGAAGCACTCAAACTTTCTAACCATTCCACTCAAGCCTTCGATGTAAATCCTAAAAAGTCAACAAACTTCCAGCAAATGGTGGACAAATCCTCTTGTTGCAATTCTCTAAATCGTCTGCTCTTTTCGTTTTCGCTAAGATATAGTGGGGAATGCCAAATGCCACATGACTCGTTTAGAAAGGGGGCTTTTCACTCATTTCCCCAGTTTCTCCGTTTTTCATTTCTCCGTTTTTCCTATTTATTATTTGTCGCTTCTCTGTAGTCAGTTGTGCTTTTGCCACACGCCGCTTTGGAAATTGAACGATGTGGCTCTTCCACATGCAACAAACCATGAGGCACTCTCTTGATTTTTATTTTTTTTTGCTATTAAGAGACAACGCGCACATTTTATCGATTTTCGTTTCGCTGAAATGCCCTTATATGGTATCCTGGTATCTACCATGTATATTCTTAGGGTAGGTACAGTAGACAACAGTGCCAAAGAATCGAATGGGAGATAACTTCGATTACCAGCGGGGGAGCAGCAAGTGTTTAAAGTGGGCGTTGGCGCTATGCGGTGTGGCAATAGCCGCAGCAGTGGGATATGGGTTTCTTTTGTAGTTTTTATCAGTTCTTAGTCCTGTTCTGGGCAAGGGCAACTAAAAACTGCAATAGATAAAGCAAACCAGTTTAGGTTTTAGTTACAGATTTCCCCATGTTCATTCTACTTGAATGGGTTTTCGAACAAAAGTGGAATCGTCTCTAACAAGATAACAAGAGGCGACTTCCGGCAACATAAGCCTTTGTTCGATTTGCTGAAGTTCTTTATTTCTTGGAGACCAACCACAACTAATACCCTTCAGTAAATTGTTTGTTTTTTTCTCTTTTCCTTTTTGCATTTACTTACTTCTTTTCTTTAGTTCCAAAAGGATGTCGACCAGACAGGCACCTTTTGTTGGATAGAAGCATATCATTAAGCCATACCATAGCATACCATGTGTTTGTCCTTCGACTTAATTCAAGCGAACTCAAAAAATTAAGTTGGGACACCAGCAGCAGCAGTAGCAGGAAACACCAAAAACGACAAAAAGAAAAACTGAAAAGAATCCTTGGAAATCGATATGAAGGTTTTCTGGCCAACTGCTAAAGGGTAAATGCCCTGTAGAAAGGGAGAAGTCATTAAGAAGAGAAAGAATGAATTGATGACGATAAAAAAAGGGGACAAACCCCGAAATTAAAGTACATTGCACCGCGTCTGTCTGGACATTCTTGGTAGTCACATCATTTTTTGTACGAACAATGTGGTTATTGTGCCCTTTGTCTGGAACGATAAGGAAACATGTTTTAGATTGTTGTTTGCCTTTACACATAATAAAATACATATACACTGCCACAACTAGAGAGCACAGTGTTGCTTAAAAGTGTCAATTTTTTTAAATTCAATTTAATTCAAATTGCTTAGAATCGAGTCAAGATACCTTTGTCACAATCCAGTACTTAAACTTACTACCAACCCTTTAGAGCCAAGATCGCTGAGATCATAAAAAAAAAATAAAAAACGCGCTGGCAGCCCTGTATGGGCCACGGCCTAGCCTCTTGACACTCATTGTCAAGATGCCGGGGATCGAACCACAGACCCTCTGCGTGATAATCCAATGAGCTAACCATCGCCACCACCGCTTAGATCATGGAAAAATTCATTTTCTAGTGTTAAAGAGAATAACTCCTGACTTTAGAGTCTAAAGATACAGAGCCCAAGGGCGACATCGAAGACTTAAAAGATTCACTGCCTTTTTGATATTTTAAGGCTCTCTACCATTAAATTTATTTATTTTCTGCTTTAGGGTTAAATGTTTGATGCAGAGGAACTAGCCAGTGTCCATTTCAGTTGTAGGTTTTTCACGAAGGCACATATTCTACCTCACTCAACGTCCATATAATTTCTGTGTTCTGACACAGTAACCGGTAACCTACTAGAGGGTGGGATTCCATCATCTAGTTATCTCGGCTAGAAAAGTCTATCAGTATCTGAGTCCTATATACTAGGAACTTGATCGATAAACCAAAGAAAACAGTCGAGAGAAGTCAAATTGTGTTATCTTGGAAACTATTTGAATGGTCCATTTCACCAAACCGCCTTTAAGCCAAATTGCGATGTTCACAAATCTACCTTTTGAATTTTTGTATGGCTTCAACCGAATATGTCGAACATCTTTTGACCATTTTTCAGTATCAGACACCAAATAACGTTCGGTTTCGAATGCTTGGGGGCTTTCCGGGACCAACCTGGCCCTGCCATTAAGATCCAATAATCAATCTCCCTTCGCTTTATATTTATATAACGGTTGCATGTTTAAAAAAAATTAGAATTGTCTTATGACTTTGGTCTTGCTGAGTGATGCACTGGTATCAAAATACCTACTGTGGTTTCGGCAGAAATCTGAACCAAGAAAGCAATGCACGGATGGTCCAAAACCACTGGTGTCTTTCTGAAGGACGACAAATTTATGTTTCATTCCTCTGGCGATTAATGCCACACTGCATGTGAATATCCCCAGTTGAAAGACGGTCCAAAAAGGTCCGCCCCCCAGGAGGTAAAGACGATACTGATTTTTTTTTGCCTACGGTAATGTTTATAAGGAATACGTCCCTTCTGGCTAAACCTCCAGCGCAATATAGAAATGTATCTGCACGACTACTTCTTCTTCGTCTTATCCTTTTATTAACCCTTTCCTCGTTATATGAACTTATGCGTAACGAGTTTCCTATTTTTACTACCGCTTATGGGGTTGGCTAGTGTCGCAGACCGCAGAACGCGTCTACATGCTGCTAGTTCCTGGATCGCTTCAGTGATTAGCGCATTTTCCTTCTGAAAAATCCAGGAATTCTTTTTCCGACCTCGTTTTCTTATAGTTGGAGTGACCGTAGTTGATAGTGCCTTTTTAACCGGATTTTCCGCAGATCTTTGAAAGTGGCAATACCAGCTTATAGCATTTATTCGCCTCAAGCTGTTCGGTTGCCGAATTCTTTATATGTAGACTTCCTCTTATACGCATAGACCTAATGCAATCGGGTTTAGGGCCTCCACTAGACATCCTTAACATTTTCCTTTCCGCTGCCGTCATTTTGTTTTTAAACGCTTCGTATATTGTCCAGCACTGAGAACCGTACATAAGAGCTGGTCTAACATCCGTGTTGTAGAGTTTCCCCTTCACGACTACTAAAACGGATATAGCAAATGTGTTTGGAATTGTGACGCACACCATTCGCGAGGCTGGCTCTTGATTCATGGTAATGCTGTTGCCAATTCGTCATTAGCTTATAAATTAGTTTCTGTGATCAATGGCCTACCATTCACGTTGAATCTAGCCATGGCCGACTTTTATCTATTTCCTAATGATGTGGAGGTTATTCAACGAAATATGACGAGGATGCTGCGAAGCATTCCAGAGTCTCCGACTGGTCATAAATTTGTAAAGAGACGACAAGAAACTGAATTAATTTGTCCCATTTTATTTTTGTTTGAATTTATAAAGTCACTCTGAGAATTTTTGAAATAAAATCTCTGTTTGTCCGAAAGTGATCACCATGTGGTCGTCATCATATCACCGTATTACCCACTTAAGTTCGGTACTATGCCCAAAGAAGTTACTGTCAGCATACCGCTCTTTGATGGAGGCGCTTAGACTTGTTTGATATTATAACGTGTCAGGGCATCTCCAAAGATGGCTCTTACCGAAACTATACTAAAAGAGGTGGTATTCTAGATTGGCATTGCTTATTGCTAACAAGTATGCAAGTAAATCCATACGTAGTAAATTGCCATGCTAATAAGTCATCAAGTGATGTGATAATTATTCTCTGGGTCAAAGCTGACGTTATTTCCTTTTTTAACGTCGACAATTTTTAAAACAAATAATTGCACTGAGTACGCCTTACTTTTTGAACCGTCTGTACCTTAGGTGCTGTTGCCCTTTATCTTCTTGCTTCTGTTTTTTTTGTGCTGAATTCTTTAAGCCAAGTATTTGAGACGCCTTTGTTGAAATCCGATCATTTGTTTTGTTGTTGTTAGAGTTGCGTCTGTGCTTGTTTTTTTTTTTAACGCACCATATACTCGCAATGTGTGTGCATAATCAGGAAATTCAATTTTACCAGACCCCTTCTATACTAACCGAAACCCAAAAGTGCTTCTTTTATAGTCTTCCCTTCTTTTCAGTGTACGAGTATGTGAACGTGTGTGTGCGTTTTGACAAAATTCGGAGAATTTCTCTTCAGTCCAAACCGATGAAATGCCGCACCGCGCGCTGGCCATGAATTGTACAAACAAAGTCATTCAACTTTTCAAGCACACAAAAATGCCAAAAGTTTCGTCTAGACGACCGCAGCGATATTTTGAGGGGTTTTTAATCAATGTATCCGTAGTACTTTAACTTTTTTGGATATACATATCCTATACAAATAGATACACGATTTCGGGTATTTAGTTTTTTTTTCCGGGTGAACAACGGGACGCGTCACAGACGGCCAGCATCAGAGAAGTAGCAAGCAGCATCCAGTCGATGTCATGTACTCGTATTTGTGCTATGGATCAGCAGGAGGAGTGCTTTAAAATCACGATTTATTGCGTAGGTAGGCCGAAACGGTGTACAGAGGTAGTAAAGGAAATCAATTTTTTTTTTGGTTTATTCCCCCAATTTTCGGTCTTTGAAAAACGTAAAACATAAGTTTTTGGCGGTCCGTTTTGCAGTCAGTTTCCCACCGTCGTCGAACCCAATGGTAATTTTGCAAATGGTAAAGGTTAATGCACTTGAAAAGGTTTTTCGGTGTGGGAATATTGAATGGCACATGGCAGATGTAGCTCTGCTTTTATGTAAGTACTACATACATATGTATATACCTATAAACAATCATTTTGAGGCTGAGTATATGGTCTATTTGGAAGGAGAGCACTTGGTTAGGGGATTTTTCAGCGATTGGTAATGGTACGTTAGACTAATTGCAGAATGACAATTGATGCTTTAGTTTCTGGTTACTAGAGCGCAGCTGGAGGTCTATATGGGTAGTATGTATTGAACAGCATTGGTAGGGGAAAGGGAGATAAACTTAAACAGGGTCGAAAGTGAAGCAATGAGGACTCTTTTAAGCATGAAGCATTATTTTCTCTTAAAATCGTGTTCAACTAGTATGCAACGGGGAATAGAAAAGATCCTTCCATGTCCTTTAAGTTCTTAAGTGTAGGTACCTACCCATTTATGTTGACAAAGCTTTTAGGGACGTTTGATAAAATATGTTTTTGTAGGTAGATTAAAGCCTGTGCGAGAATCGAATTTCGGACTCTGAATACAGAAAATGGTCCCCAAATGACCTTTTGTTATCTTACCCTTTTTGTCCCAATGCCGCCCTGTGGCCCAACAATAGCTCTTTTTATTAAAAAAAATAAAATAAAAAATTTGCGCTACCACCTGTTGCAATCACAGATTTTGTGTCAGTCCCGTTTTATAGTAAGTACACCACCTAATACGTGCTTCTCCAGTTATCATTTACTAGGCAAAACATTGTAAGTAATCTAACAATCGCAAATTGTTCAGCTCTGCCTTTCAAGAGAATCAACTTGTTCTGGAATTGGTGATTTCCCGTCATGCCACTCGTCAAAATGGCTTAAGTTCTTTGTTAGCTTTGACTTAATTTCGACTGCAGCGATGTCCTTTTTGGAAACAAATATTGTACTAGATGAGGTGAAAGGTAACCTTCTTGACCGCCAGAATGCGCTGCTACTGCAAAAGTCCGTTCATATTTAGGCAGACATGCCAAATTTCAGTGCGATACTGTCTTTAGTTTTGTTTTGACAGCTGATTGTTGTTGACGTGTTTGGCATCATGTTGAGTATGGACAAAAACGATTTTCGTTCTCTCATAAAACATTATTTTATGAGAGGCAAAACGGCGAAGGAAACAAAAGAAAAGTTGGATAAATACTATGGGTCCAATGCTCCGTCAGATTACACCGTCAAATATTGGTTTCGAGAGTTTCGTGGTGGCCACAACTTCACTACTGATTAAGTATGCAGCCGCAGGCCCTCCGATGCGGTAACAGAGGACAATGTCAAAAAAATACATGAAATGGTGTTGGCTGACCGGAAAGTGAAGGTGCGCGAGCTAGCAGATACAACAAAGATTAGTACTGAGTGCACACGACATATTTTGGGCAATTTTCTGCATATTAAAAAGTTATCCTGCCGCTGGGTGCCGTGCATGCTCACTCCTGACCAAAAACCCGAACGTGAGAGCACTTCGAAATAGTGTTTGGACTTGCTGATGCGGAATCGGGCGGACTTTTGGCGTCGATTGGTAACTGTTGATGTAACCTGGATCCACTATTACACACCAGAGAACAGAATGAGTGCCCGGCAATGAATTGAAGGCGGCACGAGTGCTCCGAAGCGGCCGATGGAGGCTCAATGGGTAGGAAAGGTTATGGCGTCGGTTTTCTGGGATTGTCAGTCAAGAGCATCGCAACCACGGCTAAAATCAATGACTTACGACTCCAATTGCTGTCGCGTCCACCGTATTCGCCCGATTTGGCTTCCTCGGACTATTATCTCTTCCAAAACCTCAAAAGATGGCTCATCAATAAAAAATTCAGCTCACGCGAGGAAATCATCGACGCCACGGAGGGGTATTTTGCAGACCTTCCGGTAAATTACTTTTCGGACGGGATCAAGAAGTTGAAAAATCACTGGAATAAGTGTATCAAGCGTAAAGGGGAATATATTGAATAAAAAAAAAAATTGTTTTTCATTCTTAAGGAGATTACTTTTCACCCCACCTTGTATGTACATATTGTAGGGATCTTAAAATGATGATGGGGAATCATATCTTGAGAGTATAAATGCGGTTCCTTTGTAAGGATTAAGGCTAATAATGAACCATTGGTAGATTAACACTACCATAGATATTTCTATTCCATTCCCAGAGTACAGAAAATATAATCTTGTTTGCAGAGTTATGGATCATAATCCCTTTGTAGTTAGCTCGAGCAAACAATGCCTTTGCTCTAATAGTTTACTGACAATATCGCCACTATTCATTATTCTTCGGCGATTGAAACTGTGAGTATAAAACTCCAACCAATTGCCATCTTATTTGATTACTTGACTTCAAGTCTGCCATACTCAGCTGGGAGGTACATCAAACATTAATGACAAAAGTCAACTTTGAGGGCTTTGACCGCTACTATTAGTGTTTGTACAGGAACTCCTGTCTATGTAAGACTTAATTTCATGGGATGCCCATACATCTATGAGGGCCAGGATATCCAACGCTTACCTACTTTAGTAACGTGTGTTAAAGGCACAGGCTCCACCCTTGCTATGGGTCGAGGCTGATCTGAAATCTCTTGCCGATCATAGGATCAATGCACCCAGCACTTATTTGCTACTCCTCTGCAAATCGACCACAAGCTGAAGATCCTCCCTGCGACTAAAATTTAAACCACAACAACCATGATGCTGTCACTAGCGTGTCTATAAAAGAAAGTGATGTCATTATACAACCTTGTGGAACGTGACATACAATATTTCAATTTTGCATTGCTCGTCCATTTCTTTAGCAAAAAATTAAATTCTTCTTTATATTAAATATATACACATCCATATGTAGATATTTAAAGCCTTTGCTCAATTTGTCGGCTTCTCCTTGCCTATGCAAGAGGTTCATGTCCTCTGTCTGATTGCCTTATTCTCGAGGCTCTTCAACTTCAATTATCGTGGCTGAATAGTTTCAAATTTTTTGCTTTGCAATCTTTCTGCTGTTCTTCTTCTCGGGCAAATCCGCTATCATGATTTTCAATACAATGACCTCGTTAACGTATACCAGTTGCGTGTTTCCATAAATAAAGTGGCGAACGACCGATGCAAGACAACAAACTGCCAGACATACTTCAAGGATATTCCAAGAACCCAAGCCAGCGTAAAAAAATAAGCACCACAAATACAGCACTACGTTGAATTGCCAATTCAAGTTGGTATCCGTATATGTACCTACATACCTATATTGAGTTCAAAAACTATTTTGTCTGCGACATTGAAATCGTGCGTTGATTGCCCTCTCTCCGAATGCGAGGAGCTCTTGTGTTATGATCCCATAAGCTCATCACCTTCACCAGCAGTGGTGTGTGCTTCCCCAGAACGCTGGGTTTCTGTGAGAGGCTAATGATCTTTCACCTTGGCCACAAAGGCTTGTTGTAGGCAATGGAATTTCAGACCATCTAAAGAAGAAGGAAGATTTTTTTTTATATTTTTTTAATTAAGGATCTTGACCAATGGAATTCGATGCTCTTTTAGCTTGGTCGAATAAAACACTGCTGCAAACTGGGTATAATCGAATTTCAATTAGGTATGTTTGTATATGCCGCTTCGAATCCTTCTCCAACTCATGATCAAATGTAATTCCATGGTTGGCTGGACTGCATTCCATAAAAAAGAAGTTCAAAACAGAGAACATGCAGCAGATACAGCAAAATGCAAAAAAAAACAAAAAAAAGAGTAATCCCGACCTCAGACACGCAACCAGCCAACAGCAAAACAACATCCCATCACAACATAAACAAAGAATAAGAAACAAAAGAAAAGCAAGAGACCAACTTGAAACATCGCTGCAAAAGTCAGACAACCCCGTCAAGAAGAAAACAATCCGACGAATGTTGTTTGTATCCCCAGTTTGTTTACGATACTATGAAATCGACTCTATTTCAGATACTTCAACGGATATTGCATACGAGTAGGAACCGAAGCGCCTTCCTTTTGTCCACTTGAAGCAGTTGATTTTCCCACTCCAGATGCACTTACATACATGTATTCGTATACGAGTGCATAAGTAGTAAACATCCAAAACAAAAACAAGAGTAGGTACGTATCTTTTGGAGGAATAACTTACCCACCGGACAAATGTGAAGAAGAAATGCAGAAATGCCTACGAATGGAAGACGCAATGGAAATGCTAACAACCATCTAAGAGTAGCCCCCCAAGTCAGTGTAAGCGGCGGCGGCGTCAAAACAACAACCTCGGTGGTGCATCATAATTTATTAATTTGTTCCCCCCATTTTTGTTTTGTTTTTTATTATCTCTCTTTTATTGCTATTTTTCTTTATTTTTGTTTTATATATACTTTTTTTTCCATTCCATTCGTGCAGTACTTTGACCCCAGAGTACACTCGTATTGTTTTGTTGTATTCCCCCGTCGTGGATGTGATTTTTTTTTTTTTGCCTACGGTGATTGTTGAATGCGACGGTCGTATAAGAACTGAGGATAAATTGCACCAATTTGCTGAGCTTTACATGTTTTGTTTTTAAGGTAAATTCATGTCTGCTGCGCTATACGCTCGTCATTTCGTTGATGTTCATAGGAAGCCCTGAGAATGCCTTTCACATTGTTGATCTCCTTTTATATTATTTTCGTCGCAGATATCTGCCATAGTTGGCTTAGATCCAGCTTAGATTCTCGTTTATTTGATCGTTCTGATCAAGATCTGACCAGTACCAAGATCATGGCGTCCTACAGTAATTCCTTCATTTTGGGCATTTGAAAAACCCTCTCCACGATTACAGCCACCATGGTGCTCGCAAAAGAGGGCTTATCTCTTCAAACTGAAATTCCGGCAGCTCCTGTTCAAAAAAAATCCCTACACATCTCATATATCGACTAGCCGCTGAAAAGTCCTTAAATATGTATATCGGTGGTCAAATGTATTGGTTGCAACTCTGATGTTCTTTTGCATAAGACCAGATTTATTCTGCACCCGATTATTATTAGACTATGTCCCTTGAAAAAACGTAACCTGTGTATTTGAACGTAAACACATCAGCAACAGCAAGACAATTCATGGCCAAAAGCATTTTCTAAATAATATTTTGAGTTCTCGTTACAGGCTTCATACATTTAAAACCAACCATCGTGGGCACTTATAGTGTCGCCTTCAAAGTAATGCCCATTGACTGCAACGCATTTGTGCCAACATTTAATCCAGCCCTCTGACATCTCTGATACTCGATGTTCGGCGCAAACCCTGCAGCGAAACATCTGAAGCCGAATAAATGATTGGTTAAAAGTCCTTGAATAAATGCAATCGAGATGTAGGTCATCTCTTCTTAAGGTCCTTTCACAGCCAGCGAACTGCGACCTGCGAATCGATCCAGTTTTTGCAAATTTTGACGTGGATTCAATTCTAGGCATGTGGAACGTGAATAAATCTTGACAGTTTGCACGGAAATTCAACGTAAATTTTAAGAATGTGATTTTCTTAATAAAACTCAGTGAAATCATTTGTGTTTGGCTTTTGAAACCTAGATGTATACGCCCTACTTCGTTTCCCGTGTTTTAGATTTTGGATTTATTGAATGTGGTAAAATTGACTTGGTCGCAGTTCGCATGGTCGCAAGTTCACTGGCTGTGAATGGACCTTTACTCTTTGATCGTCAATCAAAACGTCAATGGCATCAAAGATTTACTGTTCATATACATGTTCCCCCAGTTGTTGATATTTATGTCTTCCAGGACGGTCGTTATCATCGAAATTGATAACGAGAGGTCTAGACTCTGTACAGATAAATTCACATCGTGCTACCGTCTGTTTTCTCAGCATGCTTAAGTCTTGCATTCCTATGCTCCAAGTCTTTGCTTCTTTTTTTTAGCTAAGGTTAGATCAGAGTGTTCACCTTGGCGAGTACAAGGACATACTAGAAATTTGGTTTCTGATAAACGTTATAAGCTGACTTTTCTTTCAGAAGAATCTGTCCTCTTCCGTCTGTATGACATGCTCTATTGGTGTGGAAGCGTAGGTTTTTTTTTCGAAGCGGAAGTCCGATAAGCCTTAATTTTCCGTTAAGGGAAGTAAAAAACGATTTGAAAACATAGACAGTTTTCTATCAGCTGTGACGGATTTGTTCAGGAGAGAAGTAATTACATCACATGCCGTGCGGCATCGGATAAAGAATAGTGCCGCAGTGCGTCCCAGCTTGTCGTAAGAGGCGACTAAATGGGACACCAATCATATACAGGCAACTATGACACCAAAAATGAGCCTGTGACACTTTAACACCTTACAACTTTCCCACAAGTTTGTATGCAATCAGTGGGTTCCCACGTCTGGAGACTACCGGTGGGGTAAAAGAACAGTCAATCAATTCGAAATGAGCATACAAGTGTCAAACCACTCAAACTTTAAACTTCATGGAAATGATCGCAATTAATAGCACTACCCCGCTGGGCACCACGGTTGCAACGCACTCGGGTGATCCCAGAGCAAGCAGAAGTGCTTGTGTCAGAGCCCGACGGATTCCGGGGGCGGGCAAAATGAAGTTTCCAAAATATTTTCCTAAACTTCGGTTTGCAAGTTGGAACGTCGGATCGATGACCTCAAAAAGTTTAGAACTGGAAGCGATTATGCGTCGCAGAACTCTACAAATCCTGTGCGTACAGGAAACGAAGTGGTGTAATACAGGAAATAAAGCGCGTTTTCTAGATTTAAAAACTAAGGCATTTAAGATGTTCTACCATGGAACGGTCAATGGACGAAACGGTGTTGGAATCGTTGTTGCAGCGGATCTTCTAAACAACATCGTTGGTATCTTGAAAATAAGCGACCGCTTGATGAGTGTTAAACTCGTCATACACAATGAAACGTGGAACATTGTTAGCGCGTACGCTCCACAAAATGGATGCGACCAATCGGAAAAAGATACATTTTGGTCAGAGTTCGGTAATTTGCTTAGAAATATACCTATCGATGAGATGCTCTTCGTAGGCGGAGATTTAAATGGCCACGTCGGAGAAACAAATGTTGATTATGAAGACTGCCACGGCGGTAAAGGATTTGGAACCAGAAATTCAGCTGGCGAAGACATCCTTGTAGCGTGTAGGGCGTACGGCTTAACCGTCTTAAATACAATGTTTATTAAACATCAACGACATCTCATCACTTATAGCAGCGGAGGCCACGAAACGCAAATAGATTATCACCTCTGCAAAATGTCGATGAGAAACCGTGTTAAGGACTGTAAAGTAATACTTGGAGAATCGCTAGTAAGCCAACACCGTCTGCTCATTACAGAATTTTTCACAGCGGAACCACCGAAAACACGGGCATCGTTTGGAAAGCCAAAAATCCGGTGGTATAATTTATCGAAGGAACGAAGCGCAAGATTTATCGCACTGGCTAAAGAAGTACTTCAAAATATAAATGGTATAGCAGACTCACTTAGCCCGCAAGAAATGTGGAACAGCATGAACGAGGAATGCATAACACTCGCAAAGTCCCATCTGGGGACTATATCGAAATACCATTACGTCGGCAAAGAAACATGGTGGTCGAATGACGAAACCAAACGAGCTGTGGCCGACAAGAAGAGTGCATTCCAAGCGTGGACAAAATGCGATCGAAGCGACGATATCGAAAAAGCTCGACTGGCTCTTGAATACGAGCGTCTTAAAAAGATCGCAAAGAAAGTCCTTGCTCGAACTCGAGCGGCAGAAGCGGAAAACCTGTACCAGGAGTTGGAACAAATATCCTCACGATCGGCGGATAGAAGACAAGCTATCCAAGAAGTTCAAACGTCGTACAGTACTAAAATGCCAAATATTTTTAAGCTCGCTGCACAGAGGAGAAAAAATTCAATGGAAATAACCTCGCCGAAATACATCAAAAACGCAGACGGTCGCCTATTAACAAATGAAAAGGAAATTTGTGACCGGTGGCTTGAATACTGCAAGGAGTTGCTTAACAAACAGTTTCCACGTGATATCGTGCCGACAGCTGGTCTATTCGAGGAGGAAGTTTCGGACTTTTCAATCGACGAAATAAGTATAGCAATTGGAAAAATGAAGCGGGGGAAAGCGGCGGGACCAGACAGCATTCCATCAGAGTTTTGGTTGAAGATGGAGGGGATCGGCAGCGTTTGGCTATCGAAACTTTTAAATAAATTAAAATGTGGACAACCTATGCCGAATCAATGGAGAAGTAGCTTCTTGGTTCCATTATACAAAGGAAAAGGCGACACTCGAGAATGCAACAACTACCGTTCAATCAAGCTTATGTCACACACAATGAAAATCGTCGAAAGAGTCTTAAACGAACGTCTTCGGCAAATAATAAAGCTCGATAATAGCCAGTGTGGATTTGTTGAAGGAAGATCGACGGTGGACGCTATCCAAAGCCTACGAATAATAATGGAAAAGCACCGACATTCGTCTAAGGATTTACACATGGTATTTATCGACCTTGAGAAAGCATTCGATCGAGTGCCTAGGGATCTCATATGGGCCGCGCTGAGGTCTCAAAACGTACCGGAAACGTATGTTAGAATAATACAAGACATGTACGGAAACGTGAAAACTGCGGTTAAAAGCTCTGCTGGACTAACGAGAGAATTTCCAGTTAATGTCGGAGTGCATCAAGGAAGCGTACTTAGCCCTTTCCTCTTTAAGGTAGTATTCGACTATCTTTTAAAAGACTGCATGCGCGAAGCAAATGTAACGCCAATTCTCTTCGCTGATGACGCAGTTATACTTAGCGATAACGTCGAAGATTTACAGAACGCCTTAGATTCATGGAGAAATGCGCTAGAGAGAAACGGGTTTAAAATAAGTCGTTCAAAGACGGAGCATTTGACGTGCCCATTTGCGCATCCGTTGCGACCTGTTCCGGATATAATGTTAGACGGAATAGTTCTACCGAAAAGCACTATCTTTAAGTACTTAGGATCAATCGTTAACATGGAAGCGAAATGTGACGACGACGTAAACCACAGAGTTAGTGTGGGATGGATGAAATGGCGGGAAAATTCGGGAATCTTTTGCGACCGAAAATTTCCACTTAAATTAAAGGGGAAACTCTACACCACGGTTGTTAGACCAGCTCTTATATACGGTTCACAGTGCTGGACAATGTACGAAGCGTTTAAAAACAAAATGACGGCAGCGGAAATGAAAATGTTAAGGATGTCTAGTGGAGTCACTAAACGCGATTGCGTTAGATCTACGCGTATAAGAGGAAGTCTACATATAAAGAATTCGGTAACCGAACAGCTTGAGGCGAATAGAATAAGTTGGTATTGCCACGTTCAAAGAAGATCTGCGGAAAATCCGGTTAAAAAGGCACTATCAACTACGGTCACTCCAACTGTAAGAAAACGAGGTCGGAAAAAGAATTCCTGGATTTCTCAGATGGCAAATGCGCAACAACGTCTGGGGTTAACCACTGAAGCGATCCAGGACCGAGCTTTATGTAGACGCGTTCTGCGGTCTGCGACATTAGCCAACCCCATAAGCGGAGCAGCAGCGATGCAGTAAAAATGGGAAACTCGTTACGCATAAGTTCGTATAACGAGGAAAGGGTTAATAAAAGGATAAGAAGAAGAAGAAGAAGAAGTAATTACATCACGATGCAATTCAATGGTTCAATTTATAAGAATTAGAGGATGTTTTCGTGGAATCTAGCAACTTTTTAAAAATGTAGTGCTGATTCAATATGCGAAAGATAACAAAGTACACTTTGCTTCCTTGTTCTATTGTTAAATCATTTCTGCTTGCACTTTCGTTGCCATTGTCCATTAAAGCAAATCCAGAAAGTAAACTCATCTTTCTCAGATACCTTCTCATCCGATAATTCATTTTCACTCTTCCTCCATCCTTGAGGCTACTGCAAATTGCATAGCAAAGCATAGAAAAAAAATAAAATGTTCACCCTTCGTATCCGGATGGATATACTCGTACATACGAATACGATGATTACACATCAAACATTTACAACCCTAAAAAGCATTCTTTCAATCGTTAATCATTCCACTGTTCGCTGTAGCCGGTAATACCCTCTCTAGTGCTCAGAAAAGTAGAAAAGTATCCTTCGAGTGTCTAGACAGATCCGCATAACAACATTTCACCGCTAAGTCTGCAATTACTGCGCGGCATCCTCTTCTCTTTATTTTCTAGCCCACTCTCAATCTCACAAAGCTTTTTGTGTAGATTTATCCCCCTAACAACTTTCTCCTTGGTTGGCAAATTCCTGTTGCCAGAATACGGATTCAGCTTCAGTTCTAGTACCAACTTCAGGTGTAATTAAGTTTCAATGAAAATGAGAATACAAACATGAAAAACGAATACGAATACGTGCATACAGAAGTTGTCGGGTGTGGTTGTTGCTTGTGTTTTACTTATGTGGTTTTAGGTTTAGAACTTCTATTCAACCTGGTTGTTCACCTGTGAAGATAGTTGCCAGCAATTTTGATTTGCTCTAATTTCCATTTGATGGCGAGCAATAGCTTGTGCTAACCGTCGTATTCCAATAGCCATTCGCAATGGCTTAACTACCCCAAGCACTCAACGCCAACATGCATGCTTGGAGAATGCTTAGGAAAATATTTACCTTTAACTTGTGATCCATTCTGTCGTGTCATTGTTATTCCCCGCGAATACCAACACAAAGGCAAACTCATCTACCCGGTTGTGATAGGAGTGATAGTATCGTCATGTTTTTACCTATAGATGTATGTATTTGTTTTTGAGGGAGCGCTTGGGTGCAGTGCCCTTTGATGCGCGTACTTCAGGCAACAAAGTCTTTATGCATGCACATTTCAATTTAATGGCTTTAAAAAATGCCAAACTTCAATTTGGAATATGTTTACCACAAGGGAGAGAACTTAACTTTCTGGTGGTCTGGTATAGTGGATCTATCCCAACCACAACGTAAAAAGGCATTTTCGAAAGGGCTTACTTACAAGGGTTCGAGTATGTAAAGGATTTCCATATAAAGCAAGCGAATTAGGGGTGCAACTTTGAAACTAAGTATATTTGAATCGAATTGGTTACCGTCAAGTGTTTTCAGGCTTTGAGCCTTTTTAGTGGCTTAATTTGGTTAAATCCTTTTAAAAGAATCCTCAAATGGTTTTGAGTATGAAAAACCCAGGCAGACATTACGTGTCAGGATGTAATTTAAGCTGAAAACGATTTGGTTTGCATTAGGTAAAAAGTTCATAAGTTAGTTTCGCAATCTCGTGCCGGATAAAGTTGTTGTGCTGAACAGGTCTAGTGCGGGAGTTTTAAAACTCTGGCGAATGCTTTAATCTTGCCTAATTGACCAAAATTGTAATTGACTATCATGCATGCTCTTATTTAGTCATTGAACTGAAAGTCAACAACCACCGAAAGTGTATACGAGTATTATTTCTTATGATACACAATAAATTGTACATTTCTACTTAGCTGATTATATCATTTGAAGTCTACACCTCTGTCCTGCTTTGTTAACCTGCCTTTCACCTATTCCTATGCGAGTAGTAAGCACAAAAGGGTACAGTACACAACCTTGTGGTACTCCACATTGATTCTATATAAAAGACAAAATATCTAACACGCACTTTATGCATTTACATATGTACGAGGGCGGGTCAATAAGTCCGTGACTTTTGGATTAAAACACAGATTTTTTGATAAAAAAATAATTTTATTTTTCAACGTAGTCTCCCTTTAGCTCTATACACTTTGTCCAACGCTTCTCCAATTTTTTTATCCCTTCCAAAAAAAATGATTTGTCGAGGTCCTCAAAATAGGCCTTTGTTTGCGAGATGACTTCATCATTGGAGTCAAATCTTTTTCCACCAAGCCATTTCTTCAGGTTTGGGAACAAGAAGTAGTCGCTCGGAGCCAAATCTGGAGAATAGGGTGGATGAGGGAGCAATTCATAGCCCAATTCATGGATTTTTGCCATGGCAACTGCACATGTGTTTGTGGTCGACTGTGAGCAAACGCGGCACCCATCTTGCGGAAAGCTTTCTCATGCCCAAGTGATCATTCAAAATTGAAACCACTGAGCCATGCGAGATCCCTACGGCTTCCACAATCTCTCGCACTTTCAATCTTCGGTAGGCCAACACCATATCGTGAATTTTCGATTGTTTCGGGTGTAGAGACCTCAACTGGGCGTCCAGGACGTTCGGCATCTTCAGTGCTTGTACGGCCACAACGAAATTCAGTAAACCACTTTTTTACCATTGAAATCAATGGTGCAGAGTCCCCATAGTATTTATCAAGCTTAGCCTTGGTCTCGGTAATGTTTTTTTTTCGCAAGAAATAATGCTTAATAAGCACACGAAATTCACTTTTTTCCATTTTCTCCTCAAATTAGTGAGTAGTCTGATAAAAATAGCTGTCAAACACAAACTAACTGACGCAGCAAGTTTAAATTTTGACAGGAGTCAACTGACAGATGCCTGTTGACAGGAGCAGTGTTGCTGTTTCAGTAAAGAGGTCAGAAATTCAAAAAGTCACGGACTTATTGACCCGCCCTCGTATGTTAGTCTTATTATTTCACACGGAAAAATTGTGACCTCTGCTCACATAGAAATATGAAACCCTGATTTTCGTCTTATTTCTCATTAGGGAGTCAATTGAGAATTGTTTTGATTCCGCAACATGGGCATCTGCTCCTTATATTGGTAATGAACAAGCAAGCATCTCAGACGGATGCCAAGTTGGACTATGCGCCTACAAAGCGAGACCTTTTAGACCCTAATTTAAGTTTGGTTATTAAGTTTTAACTATTTACGTAAACATCTTTCCAACCACGAAAGTTTTATGTGTGTTTAGCCTCTTTTGCCCAGTTGGAAGCAGAAGTGGCGTGAAAACGTAACCTTGCGGTAGTCCACTTTCGAATTCAAAGATGGGGGAATCGACCACTGACAATAATTGATTTTTATATTGAAATCTATCTTCTTTTTTTTTTTAATTGACATCACAACTATGTAGACCACCCATTAAAATTCGCCTGTTCCAGAGTATTTTCTTAGTTATTCAAATTATTGTACCTAAAGTAAACTAAGTCGTACCGTCCGAGACGTAGCTCGTTGAAACCAATTGAAGCAATTAGGTACTATTTCAAACTAAGTGGATGGTTGGTTAGGTGACAATTGAAAGTGGGTGTCATCCAAGGACAAAATTGCCAGGCAATTGAAATTTAATTAGAATGACTCATTGTACAATGCTCCATCATAGTCTGTCTGAAGTCCAATTAAAAACCTATAAACGACTAACGCGCAATTTTTATTTGTATACCTACTCACTGCCCACCCCGGACAAGAAATAAGCTGACTGCAGCGGTTCCCAGCAAAACTAACTGGTTTGATTCCAGTCTTTACTTGATCTCCATTTAGAAATCAAATAGCAAGTCTCATAGTCATTGCGCCAACTGGCGCGTGTAACCCGCAGTCGTCAAATTTCAAAGTCAACAAAGAGGCCATGAGAGACGGCACCACCACCACAACATGGCCATCAGCACGATAAAGTCATATTCTCGCTCAATGACATGATGGAACGTCGCATCGGTTTTGATCGTCCCGACAATATTATTTACGAAAGTTTCGTCTCCTCTTGATTGTTCATCTTTTTGATGGTGGTGTCCAAAAGGCAGACAGAAAAATGAATCGGATAGCATGCATTAGCATGAAGTGGAGAGAGAAACCATGGACCAAGACATCATCATCTTTCAATG
The DNA here is from genome assembly GCA_928272305.1 of Volucella inflata. Classification (NCBI taxonomy): domain Eukaryota; kingdom Metazoa; phylum Arthropoda; class Insecta; order Diptera; family Syrphidae; genus Volucella; species Volucella inflata. The sequence continues at coordinate 3,434,125 of OV743717.1, read as the reverse complement.
GCATGATCGTACAATATAGACGAGCCTGAGTGGCAATAAGTTATATTTCTAGCACGCGTGGTTTGAATTTGTTTACAATTCACAGACTGAAGGAGGTTTGGTCAAATGACCAAAGGTATAGAGTTTCCCATACCCCTGTCTCGGGGATATTAAAGTTGTTTGCCCTTCCAATCATCGCATGCGATTAGGATTTATGTTTTGAAATTTGCAGACACACGCGCCCAACAAAAAAAAAATAAAAAAACAGTCAATGCTACTGGGTGGGTGCCTGACTTATAGATAAGCTGAATGGATACAGTATTTTGGTGTGGTGTAACGTGAAGGTGCACGTTTTGCAAACGACCCATTTTAGGGATAATGTGCGCCTTTCAAGGAAAATGAGCTTCAGTTGACTTTGAGTTGAATGTCATAAGGTTTCAGTTTAGAACACAATAGACTGGGACAACGGTTGGGGTTCCCAGAGTATTTTTACATTTCTGAGTTATTCCTATCTTTGAGACTGTTTGAATGACTGCTAATGTATCGTTTTTGTTCTCTTTTCTCTTTGCAGGTAAGCATTGACTTTATTTTTTTTCCTTAACACCACTAAAGAAGGTCGATGGCACAGGTAATTTTAATATAATGTTGCTACCTTCATGAATTTAGAATGAAGAGGATTGTGGCAATGAAATAAAATGACACACGCAACGATGTAAAAGTTAATTTCTACTGTAGTTTGGAAAGCTTTAATGACCTTTAACGTTAGGAGTAGTTTAGATAAGGTCTATTAGGTTGATTTTTTATAAACTAGATGTCTTTGAAAAAGACCAACATTACTGAAGGGTTGTTCTTTGTAATCCACATATGTGCATGTTATCCTCACTCACCCGAGAATGTCCAAAACCCCTACCCCTGGTCGGAAGAAGTCAAGTGAAATGATTTCATACTGAACAACCACAAATGTCATCGCCAAAAATGTTCTGCCCAAAATTTGTGTCCACATGATAAACATGACCAAAGCTGCTCGTATGACCTAGATGTTCAGAATACAATAAAATGAAATCAATGTCCTTGGACAAAAGGATTTGATGGCAATATTTGCCAAAGACAATTCATTATCACTGCCTCATATGCCTTTGGTAATGTAACCAAAAACAAATAACAAACCATGAATCCATGAATAAAGATGGAATTTCAGTTTTGGAAATAAGAAGAGACTTACGATTCTTAATTATGGTGCTTATGCAAATAAAATTGTGCAAGAATAAGGACAAGTGATGACAACATAGAAAAACTGAGACCACAATCCGGGCCGAACATGGATATTCTTAGATTGCTCAAGAAGTATGTATATTCTTGATGTTTAAAGACAATTTGTTTTAGGAATTATGAATGTTGAAGTATCGGTCAAAGGAACATCAAATCTTTTCAGCGTTTATTTGCCATTTCTTTGCCTCCCAAACGCAAGTAACCCCTTGAGATATAAGCAACACCAACCGACGTATGGACTTGCAAATGAAACGTGATTCCATGATCGCAATTTATTTGGCAAAAAAATCATCGACTTCGGCGATAATTCGAGAGTTTTCGTCTACCGTACCATAAAATGATATCGGTGGTGGACGTCGACCGGCTGCTACATCAGCTGAGAACGTGAAGACGTGAGAAGCAAATTGGAGCGAAATTCGCGTCGCAGCGGAAATACAATGGCAAAAGAGTTAGATGTGTCTGCCGCAAGCATACTCGTACATTGCATTTTACGGAATAAGTTGATGATCAAGCCTTTCAAAATACTAAAGGTTCAAGACCTTACATTTTCTTAGAAGGCAATGCGACTCCAAAGATGAAAGGCGTTGAAGCAGTGGCTCGTTCGCGGCGACCTAAAAAATTGGTTGTTTACTTTTGAGAAAGTGTTCACTGTGCAGCAATTCGTAAACAGAAAAAACGATCGAGTTTCGTTGCATGAACGCTCTGCTATGAATTTGGGTCAATTCCGGGCATTTAGTCGTAAAAAATCAGCGTCCGTGATAGAGAAATGGAGACTGGACGCACTCCGCTCGTTTTTGTGCTGGCGGGAGTGAAAATTAACGTTGGAGTTTATCAAAAAAATTTATGGGAAGGTTGTGTCACAAAGCCAGGACACTCAGGCTTAACTTAAAAGAAAACCTTTTTGATTTCATTCCAACGGCGATTTGGCAACATATTACCTCCTCTCTCCCAATGTTTTAGAGGCTTTCAGATTCCGTTTTCAAACCAACTGAGTGGTTTTCTTTCAAAGAACGTCGAAAGGTAGTTTTCGATAGCTTCGGTGAAACCGTTCTGGCCGAAACAGATGAAAATCCGAAGGAGCAAGGTCTGGGGAAAACGGTGGATGCTGAAAGATTTCCCTTTTCAAATCCTTCAGTTTTTGTAGCGTTTGTCTGACGACGTGTGGCTAGCGTTATCATGATGAAAGATGCCGTCTTTTCGATTAGCCAAAACCGGACGTTTTCCTTGACCTTTTTTATTAGGCTTACAAAGCTGCTCACAGTATGTACTTATTCGCCGTTTGTTAAGCCAGGTGAAGGAATCTTGAAAAAAACAGTTCCTTCATTGGATGCAAACCAGCTTTTGTCACGGGTTCTGCTAGTTACGTCACCTGTTACGACTCGCAAAAAAAAGTTCATTTTCATAGCGTCTAAGCTGAGATGTGGGCTCGGAAACGCGGGTTATTTTTTTCGTCAAAAATGCGGCACCCACGTTTCGAGCTTGAAATTAAATGCAAGTCTCTTAAAATGGCAAAATGCTGACAAATGGTCAATATTGAGTGCCTCAGCAATCTTCTCAGCTGAAATCTTCGAGTTAACTTTCACTAAGGCTCGCACAATGTTGTCATCAATCTCAGAAGGCCGTCCAGAACGGGGTTGATCGTCCAATGTTCTAAAATCTACCAAACTGCTTTAAAACAATCCTTAGGACAGGAGCACCGAATAAACCCTCTGAATGTTTTTTTTTGTTACAGTTGCAATACTCATTCCCTTTCGAACTCGTGCAGCAGTACATGGCGAAAGTGTAACTTTTCGTTCATCATTTTAGAGTATTTTTTTCACACACAGTTTGACTTAACTTAACTGGGTCTAGAGATAAAATGAATGCTGATGTCACGGCCTACCAACTGGCCGACATCAAGTCCATTAAACAAATAAAAGTTGCGTCATACAGTAAACATTCTAATTCTTCGTTGCTGAGGTATTCGTACCAAAAATTCAATTGAATTGCATCGACATCATGTTTTGCAGCAATCGGAGTTATGGTGACATCTTCATAAAATCAATGCGCATAGGTAGTTTGCGTTGTACATACTCGTAAGTCTGCAAAATCCCAGGGCGATCTTGACAAGAACTATGTTTGGCTAAGCCAAACACAGCTTTGAGAGGGCAGCCCATGCGTCTCAGGTATTTCTATACTCAACCAAGTAGTCTATCAAAAGCAGCAGTTAAGTATTAAGATGAGAGCTTATTTTGCCAAGCAACCAACGTTACAGATACAGATAGAGCGTTGCCTCTCATGACCGCGCGTAGATCCAAATGAGTCCTCGATGGGAAACCATCGTCTTCACGTCTTGGAAGTGATTTAAAAATGATCGTCAAACCTGGTCTCGCCAGAGAAACCGATGTTCTTTGGACTTGGTAAGTCAGTCAAGTCAACTTTTTCCTTCTAAGGAACAAGAACAACAAAAGTTTTAGAGGATTGTTTTGAAGTTTGTTTGTAACTCAATTGTCGCTAGGCATGGTTCGACAAACAGTACAGCTATGCCTGAACGTTAACAATTGTTAAAACGGCTGAAGATGTTTTTTAGCTTTAAAATTTTCTTAAAATAATTTCGGGTCGTATTATTAAAACCTTCATCAACAGACTCTGAAGGGGAGGAGGCATTCTTTACCCTAAAAATACTCTTAAAAGCAGACATTAACCTTTTGCAAAACTTCGCCTTCCTATAACCATAAAACTCGACATTAATTATGTACATTCTAAGGCGCATCTCTTCTTCATGCTTTCATCACTTCATCTCCCTTTTCACATCCATTAACTGCTCTTAACAGATGTGTGTGTGTGTATATATGTTTGTAGGTATATTTTTTAAAAGACCCATTGCAACAAAGACATAAAACAGCTAATACCTATGTATTCATAAAGACAGCCAACCATTGAAATTATGTCCTCTTTGGAGGACTTATGTTATCCGTCTACAAGTCGCCAAAGTTTTTCACCACGTACATACCTTTGTATCTCCCCCCGGGACTTGAAATAGAATTTCTTGTATTTTCCAAAATTTCGTGCTCAATTGTCATTCAAGGAAGACTATCGTCAACCAAGAACAAGGATCCAAAGACATAGGGATGCACAAAGAATTTGTTATAATTCACTTGTATCCACTGACAGAAAGATACAAAGAAATTACGTACCAACTGTCACGTGCTTTTCGTAGCCAACCCGGATACAGTGTTCCAACTTCAAGCCCATGCATGATGTTTGAAAGGTTTTAATATTTTATACACGCCAAAGTAAAATGAAAATTGTCTCCAGTTTAATTAAAAAAGTTTTCTCTCTTTGCAAGGCTGTTCCGAGAAACGCAAGAAACGAAACAATCACGAAGGACATGGAAGAAACAACAAGCAAACTATGGAAGTGCTTTTGCTTTTTGCATTTTCTGTAAAAGGGAGAAATTACTTTTTAACAATGAATTGAGGTCAATCAATAGTATTGAAACGAGGAAGAAGATATCGCCAGTCAATCTGGCAATGTCTCCGAATTTGTAAAAATTATCAGGATATAAGTTTGTCCTCATTTCTCAGAATGAAAGCAACCGTGACATTCGAAGTTGGTGAATGGTGACGCCATCTGTGTAATGGGAGGGAGATGTACAACTTTGAAACATTTACGTCACTCGCCGTTCCGGGGTTGGTAATTTAAATGACGTGGGAGACAACAATGAAAAGTTAAATGTTTGTTAAGGCTTGTAAAAGTTTTACAGATTGGAAATGTCGCAATAAAGTGGGCGTTCTTAATTAGTGATACGTCATATGGTTGCTTAATTGTCTGTTTCGTGTAACGTACATATGACGGAGAAGGTGTTAGAAGATGACGGGACCTGAGTATGGTGTCCCTAATAAACACATGGCAAACATTCGCGAAAATAGTCGATTCAGCGTCTTCAGTAAGCACTCCAAGTTACTTTTCTTTTTACTTGATCTTGCAATCGCTATTTTCTTGACTGCCACCCAAGATACTCACATCCCCTTTTAGCGCATTTGTTTGATTCGGTCGATTACGAGGACAGGGTTAATAAAAGGATAAGAAGAAGAAGAAGAAGGTCGATTACTATGTACAACTCTAAAGTTCTTTAAACCTTCTACTAGCAGTATATAGTTTAATAGCCAAGCCTTGGTTGGCAGATTCCTGTACCCTCCCGTTACAAGTGTGAGCTCGCTTATTTATTTATGTGACATCGTCCTCTGGACTATCAGCTCCATATCTCCCATTTACGGAAAAGGCGATCCTATGTCTTGCAAGAACTATCGAGGTATACCCCTGCTCAATGTCGCATATAAGATCCTATCTAACGTACTGTGTTAACGTCTTAAACCCTTCTGCAATACACTAATCGGCACGTACTAATGGGGTTTCTGGCCCGACAGATCGACTGTAGACCAAATTTTCACACTGAGGCAAACCCTGGAAAGGACCAACGAATTTCAAGTCGAAACACACCACCTATTCATCGAATTCAAAGCCCCGTATGATAGTATAAATCGTCGAGAGCTTTATATGGCGATGGCCAAATTCGGAATCCGGGCAAAACTGATTCAGCTGTTTGGGGGTATTTCCCCCGAACTATTTCAAACATGCACCGGATTTCGGCAAGGAGATACGCTATGATGCGACTTCTTCAATCTTGCACTGGGGCAGATAGTGCGCAGGGCAGGTGTCAACACAAAAGGCACTATCTTCAACAGGTCCGTTCAGCTGCTGAGGTATGGGGACGATATTGACATCATCGGTTGCTCCCAGCGTGCCGTGATAGAAGCGTTCACGGCGATTGAAGAACAGGCGAAATCCATTGGCCTTGAAGTAAATGAAGACACGACTAAGTACATGCTATCAACAAACAATTAAGCATCTGTCTGCCGCCTAGGACAAAACGTCACTATTGATAGCAAAAATTTCGAGGTAGTTAGGAGTTCACCTACCTCGGAGTAAACATGAACTCCACGAATGCCACCCTAGTGGAGATCCGGCAAAGAATTTCCCTAGGAAACCGTTGCTACTTCGGCTTGGCCAAACAATCTGTGCTCTACAAATCCCTTATCCAGCCAGTTCTGCTTTATGGCGCCGAGTGCTAGACGATAAGCAAAAAGGGAAAGCTTATACTGGGTTCCTTCGAAAGAAATATACTTCGGCGGATTTTTGGTCCTGTGTGCGAGGAGAGCAAATGGAGGAGAAGATACAACCGCGAACTCTGTGAACTGTACCAAGACGTGGATGTAGTCCAAAAAGCCAAAACAAGTCGACTACATTGGCTCGGCCACATCGAGCGAATGTACAATAATGCTCCAGCTAAGAGGATCTTCGAATCCCAGCCCCCAGGTTCGAAAAGACAAGGAAGACCGAACCTCCGTTTCATAGACCAAGCCACCGCGGATGCCAGAGCGCTTTGTCTGGACAAATGGAAGAAGCGTGCCCGGTATCGTAGAAAATGGAAGACTGCAGTGTCTCAGGCAGAGACTACACATGTCGAGAGCCCGATAAGTAAGTAAGCATCGTCCTCTTGACCGACCTGTATGGACCAGCGCTGAAGATAGTGTTTTAGCTATGTAAAACAAGATCTAGTTGCGTATATCTTGTCTCTATAAATGTCAGTCCAGTCTCCGGCAAAACTTCACTAATGTGAAGGCCTAAGGAGCACAACAGACACTCGGGTTTTGTGTTCTTGTCATATTCTTGGTAAATCTTTCAACCAAATTCGTAATCAATGACCTCCAGTTTTCTAGTTTTTTTTTTTGTTTCCTGTGCTCAAAGACAAGATTTTGTTCTTGCCAAGGATGCCTTGAAGTCCTCTGGTTTGGCTGCATCCTTTTTATCAAACACCTAATACCAAGCGTCTATGCGCCTTCTGTAATAACCTTTCATAGTGTTTTTCTCCAAAAGTTTTTGATCATTGGACTTCTCTGTTATCCGCAGCAAATCACAGCATAATCACAACACTAAAAATGGGCCTTTTGTGGTCATTATGCCTCCAATATCGTTCAGATAACTTTTAATCGGCGAACTCAAGGTCTCTTTGTAAGGCGTAAGGTGTTAGACATGCGTAAGCACTACGAATGACACTATTTTCATCTTATCAAGGTCCCCAACGCAGAAAAAACAGGTGTTTTCATAAAAATTTAAAATTGTATAGTGTCATTGATAATCCGATTCCAAGTCTGAAACCAAAAGCGGACAAGAAGGGAGGTACCGGTAAACGTTGGTTTTAAATGTATGGGGATTACGACGAGGTTGAAACTATCAGCCATTTTTCTAAAAATTCCGAATTGAAAGGGAGAGACCTACAACTAAACTTTACATCGCAAATGCTAGCAACTCTTAACATTGATCTACCAAGATAGATAACCTATTTAAAGTACACTCAACCTAAAGAAGTGTTTATTCAAACTACACTACACTAAACTCTTTCATTGACTACAGATTAAGTAAAATTTATTCATTTAACCACTCAACACTTAAAAGGGAGCTCTTTTAGAAATTCAATATCGAGAAATCAATTCTCTGCGTCTTCAATTTTGTGAATTTCAATTTTTCAATTATCGACGCTTCTTCGTTCGCAATCATCTGTCCAATTGATAGAAGAAAATCACTTGCATATCCATCATACCATCCTTAAGCCCGTCGTCAATCATATTGATTTTTCAAGCGCGAAAATTGTATTACTCAACCAAGCTATTTTTTTATTTCAAGGATTATTCGTATCTCCGGATGGTAGAATACGTAGAAGGGTGGTAAAAAAAGGATTGCCTTCCTCTATGTACTCGTACTGCAATCGATTTTTTTTTTTCATTTTTCGTTTTCATTTACTCGTTTCCTCCTGCCTGACCTCATTGAGCACTTTACCAGATAAAGCCACGACTCACTCGTTGTCATTTCCAGCACACTATCATTTTCCTGGAGGTCGCATCCAAGGATAAGTGATTTATTATTTCTCATGAATGCAAACAGAAAGAAGGAACCTAGAAAGTAGAAGAATGCGAAGTGACGAGACGAAGTACGAAATACGAACTATTACACGCGTTGATGCTTTCGTTTTCGCACGTGTAAGGCGGTAATATAGAGCATGATGGATCTAATAAAAACTAACACAAACACAGCCGTAGTTTTACAAATAAAGTTTGCCTATAATTCCTTCGCAATTCCCTTTGGGTAGCGACCAACAGTTTGTTGTTTGGAAGTGTACTTGTATGTGCAAATTTATGAAGTACACGTGAATAGTTACATTAGATAGACAAAGACATGTGGTTTAAGTTGCCTTATTCTTTAAGCTACCGTGTAGTACCATACAATCCATGAACAATTTCATCAATCAGTCATTTGTCGAGAACCAACAATAGAGTCAGCTTTTAAGGATAAGGTTGGTAAAATACAATGAGTCAAGGCAATAGAAAGTGGCTTTGGAAGAGTGAGAAACCATTAGAATGTCTGATAACTCTTAATTTGTTTGCCCAGTATACTCGTAGAAATGAGTGATTGTTGTATTTGACAAATGGCAATGGAAATTGAGCGACATTTCTTTGAGATTTGGTCAGGCTACTGGCTTTTGGGTTACCACAAATATATTTCACGGAAGAGGATCAGAATCACTCTATCCGGTTTTGCATTCAAGTTGTCCTCTTAACATTTTCGAACGTTTTTTGCCCTTTTTTTGTGTCGCAGCATTTATACATTTTTGTCAAATTTTTAGTACTGGCATTCTATCTCTCAGCTTTATCTATCTGTTTCCGCTACTCTGAAAGTAATACAGGGTTTCAAAAGTCCCGCCCTTAACTTTTCTTTAGAACAAGTGTGCACTTTAGATATTTCCATTTACTAGATTGTTCATTGGTTTTAAATGTTTGCATGTTGTAATGAGTAGGGTACAAAGAGTTATACAGGACTTTAAGAAGAATACACGGTTTTACAGAATATATTCAAACTAGGCTTAAGATTTAGCAGATGAATGTAAATTATACGGTTTAAGGGTACGGCCATTTATCCGCTCCGTGCTTGACTTTGTGCAAAGACATAGAAGCGACAGTCTTTTGTATAGCCCAACCGATATTTTATAGGGATAAAGCATTCTGAATAAGCTTCACCTATTTGACTTAAGAAAGGGGCAGTAGACCCGTCGAAGCATAAGAGCAAAATCTCGCCCGCTCTGTAGTTCGAACGACCGCGAAGCAAAACCCAATTATCAACCCATGGTCAATTGCTTCGTACTAAGAATATTTAAAGCCACATCTAGTCTGATATGACCCACTGGATTCCGAAAGAGAGTTTGATCTCCTTGTGATTTTCCATTGTACTCTTCCATTCGTGCGTGCACAACCAACCAGACGTATCGGCGTATTCTCAATCCTGGAAATTAATTCGTAAGATTTACTCCTTTTAGCGCGATACATGTTATGGCTACTGTTTATCGATCTCTTAAATCATAATAATCGTGACAGCGGCATGCCCAAAAATGTGACACATCGGCATTAAACAGGTGAACGCCTTGTTAATGCGGCGAATCTCTTTTGACTATAACAGATTAGAATCTTCTTTTTTCTTTGAGTTTAGTTTCTCCGGGTTTGTTCGTGTGTCCCAAGTCTCCTACCTGGCTACCACATAGTCAAAGGTTAAACTTTTAATTATGGTTCCTTTCGTTGATCTAAATTGGTTTTTTTTCTTTGAGCAAGGTATTTCTGGCGATGCTTGCGAGATTTATGATTGCTTGGCATTCATGTCATCACTGCCGGTTGTTCAACCTTTCTTAGCTGCTTCCATTTTGCTACCTGAATTTCATCTTTTGGAAGACACCCGTTAATCTAACTACGAGTACATGCGCCGAACGAAAATACCATATATCTGCCTACGATATGTGTGTTTCCCAAGATAACATAGAGTTATTAGCTCAGATGTGTAGATATTGTCGGGATTTGAAGAGGCAATCCATGCCCGGCAACTCGACGCGACTTAACCCGCTTGTACTGGCTTCAACAATTGGTAATGTTAATAAAGAAAACGCTGCTTAAATGCAGTCGACTATGATTTAAGTCCAGTCTTTTTGTTAAACGCACTCAGTGGACATTTCCAGACACCACTCGCCGTTCAGTATTGTGTGGTTAGAATCCGTATAGACAGATGCCGACTACAATTTTGCTTTGAGGTCGGACACTTCTCTGTTCATACCTATTGACTTGTTTCCATTTCGGCAGTTGTTGAAGTGAATGAATACAACAGTATGATTTCCACCGAGTGCGTACAACCGTATTCATATTAGTTATCTCACAGTAGATACGGCCAGAGTGATTTTCAATAACAAGAATCCACTCATATTCATTCATTTCGCCACCTTCTACAATAGTTGTGTATTTCATGAAAATGCTTTCAAAATATGTAGTTTCCCTCAAACATGCCCTATTCTATTGCAACAATAAGCCATTCAAAACCAAATACCATTGACAAAATGATAGAATTACGTTTATTCAAGAGCACGAGAAGAAAATATTTATCTTTTTCTGTTGCATACAATCATATATTTCAATTCTTCAATTCTTCCTCTTGTATTCATATGCGAACATTCCATCTCTGAAGCCTTTAGGTTCCTAACAACACATGGAAAGCACCCGGTCTACATTACTTTGTGCTATTTTTAGACATCTCCATCTTCAAAATTCCCTTAAAATCATGTTCACATTGTCTGTATCGTATCTGTATGCGTCTACTTGTTCTCAAACTTCCTGTATCTCTTTCGTAGAGAATTTAATAAGACTTCAGCACTTTAAACTATATTATGTGGAACAATTGCTGTATCTAATGGAACCGTACTTTGCGGTTGTTCGTCCATAAATTCAACCATACGGTTGGTAGTTCTTTTGATTTTATATCTAATATTCCAGTTAGATGGTTATTGATAGAAATTATGTTGAAAAGCTAATTGTGATGGGAGAAAGGCATAAAACGGACTTAAATTGTCTGTTTGTGGTTACGTTAATATCAGGACTATGTTATGGAATCATATGGAAATATGTTTATCTACCTTTTTTACCCCTAAATGTGCGTAAATGTGTGTTAATTTGTATGCCCTGTAGTCCTAAATTTTACTTAGAAAGTAATATTTTCTCTTTTCGAACTCGGAACCAGTCTGATTTCCTTTGGAAGCTTAAGGATAAAGTGTTCATCTGATTGCCAAGGGCCTAACTTTATTGTTTGTATGTTTCATATTTGGTTTGGTTGATTTTTATTTACAAAGATTCACGAGATATGGTCGATTACATTTTTAAATAGGATTTTCCTCTAAAAAAAAAATAGCCTCTATATTCCATTGCAATTTTCATACATTCAAAACCAACCATCATAGGTACCCAACCATTTTTGGAAATAGTAATAGTAAACTTGAGCTTATTTACTTAAGCTGCAAAGGATCTTTTTTTTTTTCTTAATAAAATCGAATTCTAAGAGGATGAAGGCAACCAAGTCTCATCGTTTTTCTGGCATAAAATTTATTTTGAAGTGCTTTTCCAGATAAAAAAAAAGCAAAGTAGAGATATATTCAAATAACCAGTTTGCTATCTGTCTGATTTACGTGACACTTGTGTTCAACTGCGATACAAAATGCCCTTTTAGTTCAATCTGTCTCCTTAAATAGCTAAGTGGATTACATAAGTCCTACGTAAGCCAATCTATTGATTACCCCGGTTTTGAATTTTTTATTTTTTAATTCCATTCGGCAGGGTGTGTTGCCCCCTTAAATTTAAGTTGTTATCTCGTCATTAAATTAACTCAAATACACCATAACATACGCCAAATATGAGCCATCCCACGTATTCGTATCGGTATCTTTACGATAAACCAATTTAAGTGGGAATCTTATCTTGGAGTTCCAATCGATTGATAATGTCGAAGTGTTATTCCATAGAACTCAACTCAGTTGTTAATATTTCACCCATATAAATCGTTACGTTCACAATTACTCCTACATACCTTCTTGTATGTTCCTAGATTCTCAAGACCACATGAGCGTATGACCTTTGGAAATGTGGTTAAATTCGTTCCGAAGTTGCGGGCTACAGAACAGGAAGTGGATAAAAGTTCTAGGGATTACCTATTATCAATGACGAAGGACTTGACATTTGCAAGAAGGTGGATTTGTCTTTTTATGGTTTTATAGATCTCATAACAATTTTGTATCCTTTGTGTCAAGAAAAAGTTGGATGGTCAATAAATTCGAAAGTTTCGCTGTTAGTTACATGGATAATCCTTCCTTTCAGCATTGAGATATTCTGAATTTATTTGTACTTTGTCCTGACTACACTTTTGACCTTTGTTTAGTGATTTCTTTAAAAAGAAACAAAAAAGGATTTAAAAAGTCGGCATCTTCTAGATACGATACGATTTTTTCCAGCATTACCCACTAATGTAACAGTGTGTTCTATATGAAATCACTTGGTGTAAGAGAGGATATTCTTTTCTTTGTGATCCATTATAAGGAAGAAAACTCATTTTAGAAACTAGTATCACTCGAAAGAAGTTAAGTATCTATTATATTGGGCTTATAAAACTTTTAATTCAAATTTAAAAAAAAAAAGTAAATAGAATAATGAGTATTCATTATGTTGAAAAAAAAAAAAATCTCTTTGTAATACGTCTACAAAATTAACTAAGAGAGTTAAAAGAAGCTTTGGCCGAAATGAAAGAGAAAAAGCTCTAAGTTGTATGCTCCCCTTTTCTTAAGAGATACATTTGAGCGAATATCTCTTTCTGTTATGTATTGAAAATTTGGATGGCATTACTTTTAAAATAGATAAACAAAGCAAAGGTCGATGATTTTATGCGACAAACAAAGCCTGATGTTTTTTTTATTCTGGTTTTTGCAAGATTTAAAATTTGAGTTTTTGTAGCTATAAACAGCAAACAATTAATTTTGGTTACTGACGAATCATTCGTAAAGAAACTGGACGATTTTGTAAACTTAAATTGAAAAGCATCTCTTGTAAGCATTTCTGGACATTTAAAATTGCCTTCCGATTGCTATCTGGGTGCTATTCTGTTCCTAACTTCAGACGAGATTATGCGATCATTTTAGTTGGAATATATTATAGAATACGTAATATAGTAGCAAGTAAATACTAGTGGCATTGTGCCACCCACTTAAAGCAAGGCAAGCCTTACTTAATTTTACTAAATTTGTTATGGTCATCCAAAAACCTAAATCCCATCCAATCAAAATTTACTGAATAGAACGGACTTATGTGGATACGATCTCTTAATGACAAGAGTTCTATGACATATCTTGAAGGGATTCTATGTCTGAAAGTCGAGCTGTACTGAAAGTTTTATTGCGGCGCGTCACCATTTACAGCTGTCATCTACGAGAAGAATCGTGGCTTTTTAGAATGTATTAAGAAAGGTGATCCGAGGACACAGCTAGATCACGGGAAATAAGATGCCCGGTAATCTTGCTGAGCAAGGCTCAGGGAAGGATTTACAAGTATATGGACTCGCACCTTAATTAGAACGCGATACATTTCAGGTATCTTTCGGATTTCTTAGGATTCACGGTGTAAACGTGCTGTATCCCGGCAGGAAAAACCTAAAGAACTAGGCATAACTAATACCACATCCTGGTACCTGCTGTAAGAGTGATGATGATACTGCGGGGCATCTTTTCGTTTGTGAATGCCGGATAGGCTCTGATAACAGTTACTCTTCTTTTTTCAAATAGCTTATGAGGTTCTACTATGAATACTTTATTCTGAGAGGTAACAAAACAATCTCCGGAAGTAACAGCGTAGACTTTAATTGTGGAAACGAGGAATAAGCTGTAGTATTTGCTCCTTCATTTACCCGTATTATTTTGTTTCTTGTTTTTCAAAATGAACTTGGAACTTGCTTTATTGTTGTCTTAAAGCGCTTAACGAATTCATTCAACTATTTATTCAAAAATGAGCTTCATTTTGACTTCGGATCGAAATTCCGGCCCAGGCTCGTCTACAGCACGCCTAAAATTCTTTAAGTAAAAAATGTTCGAGGTCAAGAAATTACTATTACCAAGTACCAATCACATTCACAAATTTTCTAGCGTTCAGCGATGTAAATCAAAGAATAAAAATTTTTGGTGATCACCTTCAGTTGTTGCCAAAGTGATCATTTTGACATGGAAACTCGTTATAATGGTTTTTCCATCTAAGAACTATATTTTAGAACAAAAACCTTTTGTGGAACGTATTGTCACATTTTTGTGGATCCTTCAATTCAGAGCTACATATCTTCAATCAAAATTTGCTGTTTTTTTTGCAAGCAAATCATTCTCGAATATTGACAAATAAAATTTATTGGTACCCTGTATAAAAGCATTGACCTTTGAATTTAAGAGAGGACTAGTATATTATATAAAATTGAAAGCAGAGTTCCCCTTATGAAACAAAAACTGAGCGAAAGCATATTTGTTAGTTCAGTTCATGATTTTCTTCACTATAAAACCAAAAGCTCTTCGCAGCGACACCAACAGTCGCAATCGAAAATCGGCACTCCTCTTGGTAGCAACCAAAGAAAATTCAATCCACATCAGTCGCCATCAAATGATGAAACTGTCTTGTCGCGTTTATTCGCTGAATGTATTACTTGATCAACGTCTTAGAATTGACACCTGTCGATATCTCATCGAGATTCTATCACGCCGCTTAGCGGGAGAATAATTACACCATCGGACCAATTGAATTTCAAAGTGAACAAAAGAAAAAAAAAATCTCGAAATAAGTAAAAGATATATGAAATTAAAAAAAAAATGAAATATACACAAAGCAAGTGAAAGTTTTGATTTTTACAAGAAGATACGAACGAATACGTGGCCTAAATACATAGCAAAAGAAAATTCGTATCTGTGGATGAAAACCATAACTTGAAAAATCTCACACCGAATCCGACCACCCGTATACCTACAATCGACAAAAAAAAAAGTTAAAAATACAATTTCCAAGTTGAAATTCTTGGAATTCAAATTAAAAATTTAAAAAAAAAAATCTTTTGAAAATTCGACAAAGAAGCGAAAGGAAGAAAAATCTGTAAAATTCAGCGGAACCAATTTGTCTATACCGTAAAGTGAGTTTGAATTGTTTTCTGTTTAAAAAAAAAAAAAAAAAAGATACAAATATATGTACGAGTATATTTAAAAATCTATTTACTGTGAATTGGTCTGTGTGCTTTTTGGTTTTGGGTTTGTCCGCTAAGTTAATTTTCCCATTTTGTTCTCGGAATTATTTCTGTCTCTCAAGTTCAAGTGGATGACCTCGCTTTTATTGGCGGCCAAGTCAAACGTGCCGGTTTTGGTTTTCTTCAATTTTTCAAAAGTGTGTGAGCAATTTTTTATTTTTTCCTCAACAGGGATCGTATTCCTAACTTCTAAATAAATAAATAAAATACACAAAACTGTGATAAAAGAAAAAGTAAATTTGCCAATTGTATCTCATGCTCGTACATTGCTTGATGTTCATTTTAATAAAGATAAATATTTTTTGATTCACACAAAATAAATTATTCAACGTACAATCGCCCACGTATAACAATATGTTTATTTGCTTTTTGATTCTATAAATTATGAAAAATTTAAAACAAAAATAAAATAACTTAAAAAAATATATTATATATGTATATATAAACAAACAAAGAGGGAAAGTAAATAGATTATTAGTCAGAGAAAAGTAATCACGATTTTATTTTATAAAAACAAATAAATTGCATTAAAAAGTGCTTCTGTGCTAACCTCAGTGTACATTAGTGTAGCGGGAGAGAACTAGTAAAGACTGAACAAAAAATCATCACACCCATGTTTAATTGTTTTACTTCTTTTTTTTTTTTTAAATAATTTTTACAAACAATTAAAATAAAAATAAAAACACAAAATATCTAAACTTCTTGTTCTCTTTTATGTAAATGTAAATGTAGAGTACAAAGGTCGGGAGTTAAATTTTTTTTGTGCAACTATTTACAAAACAACGAGAGTAAAATAAAAGTCAAATACATATTTTTCGAAGAATTTTTGGTGAGTTTGGGATTATTTTTTAGTTAAAAAACTGTCTAAATACGAAAGAGAGTTTAATGGAATGAATTTAATATTATTTTAATTACGAAAAAGCAGATATCAGGCTGGGGAAAAAGTATCAGGCTTTTTGTAGTAAAAATTTTGATAATATTTTCTTTTATATTTGAAATTAGTGTTATTGAAAGATTTTGTTAGACCGGAATCTGTTTTTTTTTTTACGGCTAGAAACATTATTCAAGACCGCTTTCCCACAACTGTGTCGTATGTGACCCATATTTTCAACATACGTTACTACTCGCTTTAAAATCGGCTCTATTTCGTTTTGTTGCTACAGCGATTTGCATATGGAAATTCAGTCATCTGGCTTGTTATCAGCTCGCTGTAAATGGCTTAAAAGTGTTTTGGCGGAATTAAGACCTTTAGCGATGTAATGACAGCTTACGAGTTTGTATTTTTTCCACGATTTCATCTACTTTATTTTTATGAAGACAGGCCGATCAGATCTTGTATACAAAAGTTTTCTGAACGAAAGCGAGCGACCCATTTCTTGCCAGTAGTTTTCGACAGCGTACCTTCACTATTAGCATCACAAATCTTTTCATACGTCTGTGTCGTATTCTTCCCTTCATTGTGGTAAAATTATCAACATTTTCTCAAAAATTTCATTGATTTTTGCTTTCAAATAAACATTTATTTATACAACACAACAATCCCAATTTCCTGTCTACAGCTTATCTTTTCAAAACTCTGGTCGATGGGCTGGCTATTGAAAAACATGGGTGGTTGGACTACATTGTATCTCGTCACACGAGTACATATTGTATGATCTGCGATCTTTTGTTTTGCCTTTTTTGTGCAATTTTATATCATTACCTCAAATGACTTATCTCTTCAGATGCTTCCTTGTGAATTGTAGAAGAATGGGTCAATAAATACCCACAGTATGAGTGAAAACGCAAGTTTTCTACATTTTTTTATTTTTGGAACGATGCACTTTTCGCCTAGTAACTTGGTCTCTTGCGTGTATTAATGGATCCAGGTTTCATCAATGCTGATAAATCTTTGCATTGCTTCGAAGTTGACAATCGTATCCAACGCTTGTTGTCCACGTTGAGCAATAATGGCACCCATCAGCCGACATTTTTTGTTTTTAAGCTACTATGTAAAAGTTTATCGATATTGTTCCTTTTCCAATTTATCGAAAATCATTATAAATTTTTGATAAAAATTACCTTCTTAGGCTTTAATACTTACAGAATCGGCTTTGGCATCTAACTTGAAGACTGGTACACACTTTGCTAAAACTCAAATGCCCTGGTCCAAGGTATTTGTGTTTGTAATATACGAGGGCGGGTCAATAAGTCCGTGACTTTTGGATTAAAACACAGATTTTTTGATAAAAAAATAATTTTATTTTTCAACGTAGTCTCCCTTGAGCTCTATACACTTTGTCCAACGCTTCTCCAATTTTTTTATCCCTTCCAAAAAAAATGATTTGTCGAGGTCCTCAAAATAGGCCTTTGTTTGCGAGATGACTTCAGCATTGGAGTCAAATCTTTTTCCACTAAGCCATTTCTTCAGGTTTGGGAACAAGAAGTAGTCGCTCGGAGCCAAATCTGGAGAATAGGGTGGATGAGGGAGCAATTCATAGCCCAATTCATGGATTTTTGCCATGGCAACTGCACATGTGTGCACCCTTGCATTGTCTTGGTGGAAAAGAACTTTTTTCTTGGCCAAATGAGGTCGTTTTTTTTTCAAATCGTCATTGAATCGGTCCAATAAGTTGGCATAATATTCCCCATTGATTGTTCTTCCCTTTTGAAGGTAGTCAATGTGGATTATCCCGCGTGCATCCCAAAAAACAGTCGCCATAACTTTATTGGCTGACAAATCCACCTTGGCCTTCTTTGGCGCCGATTCACCCTTAGAAACCCACTGTTTTGACTGTTGTTTGTTCTCTGGTGTGTTGTGATGGATCCATGTTTCGTCCACGGTTACAAAACGGCGCAAAAACTCCTCCATATTGCGATTAAACAACGCCAAACCTTCCTGTGAAGTTGTTACACGATTGCGTTTGTGGTCGACTGTGAGCAAACGCGGCACCCATCTTGCGGAAAGCTTTCTCATGCCCAAGTGATCATTCAAAATTGAAACCACTGAGCCATGCGAGATCCCTACGGCTTCCACAATCTCTCGCACTTTCAATCTTCGGTCGGCCAACACCATATCGTGAATTTTTTCGATTGTTTCGGGTGTAGAGACCTCAACTGGGCGTCCAGGACGTTCGGCATCTTCAGTGCTTGTACGGCCACAACGAAATTCAGTAAACCACTTTTTTACCATTGAAATCGATGGTGCAGAGTCCCCATAGTATTTATCAAGCTTAGCCTTGGTCTCGGTAATGGTTTTTTTTCGCAAGAAATAATGCTTAATAAGCACACGAAATTCACTTTTTTCCATTTTCTCCTCAAATTAGTGAGTAGTCTGATAAAAATAGCTTTCAAACACAAACTAACTGACGCAGCTAGTTTAAATTTTGACAGGAGTCAACTGACAGATGCCTGTTGACAGGAGCAGTGTTGCTGTTTCAGTAAAGGGGTCAGAAATTCAAAAAGTCACGGACTTATTGACCCGCCCTCGTATATTAAGAACCATCTTCGTACCAATAACTATGTAAATTCTAATTCGTTTTCGTATAGCCTTTGCGGACGCTTACCTGAATATGGAGATTTCGTAAACTCTTTATACCTTATAATGTTTTAGAAGGAAACGTACTTGTAAATTTAGGCTCCACATTCTTTAAATTCGGTCAGGGCAGCAAATCTATACACATAATACTCGTAAGAACCGGTTTACGCATATGCATAATACAAAAAATATTGGACAGAGTGTGGATCCTTGTGGCACTCCATAAGCTAGCTCTCAAAAATCAAAATACAATTTTAATTGTTTCTGTTTTCGATTAAATGTGTGAAACAATGCATTTATGTCTTAGACATCAGCTTCCTCAGAGTATAATTTAATTGCGAAAGAAAATTTTATTGAAACTGATTTAGTGGTTCTTTATGTTTTCGAAACCAAATTGATTTCGTGAGAATTCTTTCATCAAACAAAAAAATTTGATGTATATTTGGAACTGTAAAAAACTGATGGTGTTAAAAGCTTTTTTAAAGGAGTCCTTTAAAGGTTCACTTAACTACTTATGACCCATATTGCGGAAAAAATCGCTCAAACCGAAGTAGTCATTTTGCACGCCTCTGAATTTGCTGTCCTACAAGTTGAAGTCAGTTCAAGGACTTAATTTGAATCAAGGTTTCTGCTTGTACAGTGGTCGAGTAAAAAAAATTAAGATTCCAAAACTGAATTCGAGTATGCCGGGTAACCATAATTTCCACTTCCACAACCACCACTTCAACTCAGTATTATGTATTGCGATTCACAAATTGTTCACATAGCAAATAAAAAACTTTAATCGTGCTCATGTGCCACACACATAGAGACATTGGACATCATTTTTTCTATCATTTTTTATCAACTTTTCTAATTATCGTTATGCAAGAATCTCATGCAATTTCCTCATAACTGACGGATCTAATTGATGTTGTCATACAGTTTGTATAAAATATTATAGGATACCATTTCTGTTTAAAAGCATTGTCAAGGTTTCAAGTTCAGGTCACTACGACTGCTGCTTTTTGAAGTGGATACTAGTACGAGTACCTATAAAATTTGCATGTTTGACACAGTAATATGTTGACAACTTTGCACCAAAACTACCAACAAGTTGCCAAAAGTATGTAAGAGTTTATGCCAAACCTTTGGACCGTGACCTTTAAGCTTTGAAAACTTTCGATGCAAAAGCATTTGTTTTGTTCACTGGTCTTCCCTGTCAGACGATTGATTCGATTATCTCATAGGTCATCGAATTCTACGAAAATTTTACAATACTATACACATATTCATAAAATTGTATTTGTAATTTATTACTTAAGCCTCTTGGTTGAATCCGAACAGCAATTTCTGTTTGCATAACGTACCAGTAGCTAAATTAATATTGAAGCTCGAAACCTATTCAAAATGCATTTCGATTTCAAATGTTCGGCATTGCCCCCCATCTATCTCTTTGCATTTTCACTACCCTCGTTCGTAAAGTAATTAGAATGCCACAGTCGTATTCAAACTATAACAACGTGATGGCATTACGGTTTAAAAATAAATGTGAATGTTAAAAAAATATATATAAATCGAAATACTCGCATATCATCGATGGAAAGTACTCGTATCTATACGGTTGGATAGGTGGCCGCTTTCCATTTGAGTGCACTGAGAGTTTCAAGTTCGTAACTTTATGTTGGCGCATATACTCGGATATTGCGTAAACCCTGGATATTTGCCTTTAACTAGAGTGATATTATTTTTCGAAAGGGAGGTGATTCTCCGGTGTAATTCGGGGTACAGGGATTAATGACTTCCGGTGGAAAGTTTTCATTTTATTTTTGGGTATACTTGTTGGAAGGTTTTCATTAATTTTTAATTGAGAAGTGAATGTAAAGAAACTTATGGGGTCTTATGAAGAGTTTTATTTTTATTTTTTTTTTTAGAGAATTTGTAAGTTTTCCAGAGTAAAGTGTAAACAAATTTATTTCATATTTGTCAGCTGACTTAAGAAGGTACTTCGTAAATGAATGTTCAATGAACGCATTCTTACGTAATCATGTATCTATCGTATATAACTAGAATGTCAACATCCGTTTTTCTACGTTATGTTGATTTAGCTTTCTCGAGAACTAGGTGGGAAGGTGTCGTTTGTCAACTTTTATTGACAGACATGAATTTGTGAGAACGCCCCAAAATTTACCAATCATGTCATATCAGCTAGCCTAATACACTTAAAACGTCACAATCTGTATAAATAATTTGTTTAGTCAGAAAATGTTATGTTTTATTTTCTCAGAAGCCTTGATAGAATATATGTCATGATATATGGGGTCAAACAAACGATTTTAGTTTTTAGGGGAAGCTTGGGCAAAGTGTATCAAAAATATAAATATTCGAAGGATTTCGAACATCTTACATAGTATCATAATATTAAATGTGTATCATGAGAGTAAATGAAAACCTTGCAAAGTGGCCAGAGTATCAGTGTGAGTTAATTTTCAATAAGTAACGATGGATATACTCGTAGTATATTGTAGGTATAAAGAAAACAATTAAGCTGAATACAAAATCTCATGATACTAAATTATGTTATGAAAGTTGTCAGAATTGTCTTCAACTTCAAGTGAAATATGCTTCCAAGACTTGATGATTTGAGGAAGAATTGTTTGTCGTATGCTACGTTTTGTTCTAGAACATTGCTAACGTATTCGTCCTACGAGTATAAGGACTATCAATCCAAATAATTTTGATGACAGAATTCTATCACAGATTTTCCCTCTTTGTCTTCGGTTTCGGGGTTACATGATACAACTTACTGGTATTCCTACCTTGGAGAATGTATTCGGTAATGAGTTGGTTAATTGAATGGATTAAGTGAGTTCTAGATTATTGGAAATGTATCTCTGATGGTTTTGTCTACCACGTTTTCCTCCAGATAAACCTCTTCCTCTCTGTGTGTTAGCAGTTCACCAAGTTTCTGCTCTTTTCGTTTCATTTTCAATCCATATACAAGGTGGCTCAAAAGTTTTCACCCGATATTCTTTTGCTGTTATTTTTTTTATGAATGAAAAACTTTGGTTCTGCTTTTAGATTATGTCTATTTGATGTCGAGAAAATGATATCGGTTAAGTGGCCGCCGACAGAATTGATGACCATTCGGGCCCGATTTATGGCATTTTCCTGCACTTTTGTCAGAACTTCCGGCAATAGATCCTTGCATTCTTGACGGATATTCTCTTTGAGAGCTTTAAGAGTCTGAGGCCTGTTGACATTGAATCGTGACCTCAAAACACCCCACAAAAAGAAGTCTGGAACGATTAAATCTGATGGCCAGTGCAAATCACCAAAACGAGAGATTTGCCGACCCGGAAATGTAGGCCTCAGAATTTCGATTATAACTCGATTATAGCTCTCGCCGTTGTTCCACACTGTTGTTCAGTCCCAATTTATCCAATTGAGGAAGGAGAAAGTCGTTGAGCAAGACTCTGTAGTGCTCGCCGTCAACAGTAGTCGTTTGGCCCGCGGCGTTTTCGAAAAAATAAGGCCCAATGACGGCTCTAGTGTAAACAGCACACCATGCAGAAACTTTGAGCGGGTGTAATAGCTCTGCGGATTTTCGGTACCCCAGCGCGATAATTTTGTTTATTCACATATCCACCGAGATAGAAACGTGTCTCGTCGCTTGTGATAATTTTCGATTAAAAGTTATCTTCCTCATGGTTGACATACAGGATGACTTGAGCGTAGCCAACAACAGGATGACTTGAGCGTATCCAACAGCTGATGCACTGTCTGCACTTTGTAAGGGAACATCTTACAGTCTTTCACCAAAATTCTGTGTTAAGACCTCCGATTGATACCCAATTGCGTGGTTCGTCGTCTGGTCGATACTCCGGCCTCCTCTACGACATCTCTAACCACAGCTGCGATATTCTCCCCAGAACGGCTGCTCCGGGACCGGCCAGATGTGGCAGCATCTCCTGTTGTCCCATTTTCTTCTAGGCGAGTAGATAAACGTCGTAATGTTTGCCCAGTTGGTGGACGACCACCCCAAAAAACATCGTAACAATTATTCGGCGTTCTTAGGAGTATAGCGACTTATGTCTTCTTGACGTGCATTTTGTATCTGTTTTCTTCACAAATTTCATAGTAGAATTGACTTTTGCGCCACCTAGTATAAACTCGTTGATGAAAAAAGCTGACAATCGCCCCCTTTCTTGATGTTTATCTTGTTTGGCTCATGTTTAATAGAGATTGTCCAAAACTAATCAAGTACGCCATAAATAGTTTCGTTTCTTTTCCACTTTATCGAAATGGCATTTACAAAAAGCCAATCTTGGGTTTTTTCTATATTGGCTAGACGTCATGTTTTTTTGATTTACGCCCAAACAATATTCATAAACACGATGACTGTTTGCTCAATTGCGACTCCAAGTTACGTCAATCGTTGATAAGTTGAACACATACCAAAGCTATGATGAGTTCGTCAACTTTGACGCTGAACTTAAAATCATTCAGCGTCGCGTGGCAATTGAGTACGAATAAACTTCAGCTACATCGAATGGAACGTGAAATGGTTACATGAAATAAACGACTCAAGCAATTTAATTCAGAGTCATTGTACTTATTGGCGGTCACGGATTGGAGCTGTGAGAACAGAAGTTGAACATGAAAATGTACGAAATTATAACGTGATTTATCATAAGATCTATCTAAGATATATGAATAAGCTGATTCAAAAGACTTGTTGCACAGCAAAGAAGAGGAAAAACAAACAGCGAACAAAATCGTCCTCTTATCGCCCGCAGTTAAAGTCCAAAACATCCGTCAGAAGCAAACACACGCTCATAAAAGATAAGACAGTATTGTCTTGTGATGGAAATTACCCTCATTATCTAGTTTACGAGTATAAGAGAAGGAAAAGCAAAATGGGCACATGATCCAGGTTTCTGTCTCCCTTTTACCTTTCGAAGGCCTCTCGACTTAAAAGTCAGTAACCCCAATTCAAGATAATTACTAATTACAAAAGTAATTACGCCACTCAAAAACCTACTTGATATCGCCATGTTCATTTATCTCTAGCCAAAAACTACTTACAAATCTAATACCCAGCACAGCTTATAGCGTCAAGTTATACGAGTATTCGTACAACACTCCCCAGCCGCTGTCACCTTTACTGACTTGCTTTTCCTGTTTACACTCCAGATATAGTAGTGGTCGCTACTGCTGTCGTAGTTTTTCCTTTTAACGAGGAAAGTTTTCAGTTTTCATTACGTAAATGGCAAATGTAATTCAATGACATGATTGTATATATACGAGTACGAGTACGACAGCGACTGGGAGTGCACGAGTAGTTCCACAGAGTTTCACAGATTTATGTCTCTCGATTGTATAATTCTATTGCACACACAGTAGGCGACATCGCCACCAACGAGTCGAGTGCACTCCATTTGATGTGCTCCTACAACATTCCGTAGCATTTCCATATAATTTCAAATGATATATTGTTAAGTATCGCTATGGAAACTTCAGGGGGCTGATAGCAAGTTTCTATTTTAAAATTCACCTCAATCTTTGCCCTATTAATTAGCACCTCCTACAAAAATCACAGAAAATAAATCTCGCACCGTCTGTCGGCGGTGTGATGATAAAAATTCGTACAGAGACTGCCAAGGTAGATGAAGTACGAGTATCTGCATGGTGGAAACACTTCCAGCTGATAATGAAGGCATGGCTTTTCATTTAGCAACAGTTTACGAATTCCGCACTCAATTCAGCGCATATTCAGCGAAAAATAATTTTCAACAAACAATTTATTGTAGGCCGGTGAACGAATCAAAACCAGATTGTGAAAAACCACAACACCTTGCCATTTCCATCCACCACCACAAGCATTCCTGGATAACTTATTTATTACACGAGGCAAGTATCTGTAGCCGCGTACCTCATAAACTTGTACGAGAACTATTATTAGTAACACGTATGGGTATGTGCTATGTACTCGTAACTGAGATGAATTGGCGATTTTAATTTTGAAACGTGTAAAACGGAAACAATTCAGGCGTATCATCATGAAGTTCTAAATGGCAAGCTTCAGTGGACAATAAATAGAGAATGGATTGTGTTTGAGTTCTAAATTAAATGCCAAGGTTTTTTGACAGACACAAAAAGATACGTAAGATACCTCAACTGACAGGAAACAAAAAAAAGAAACAAATACTAAAAAACTGAAAGAGATTTACAGTTTTGTTTTGCTTTTTCATTAATTTTGACTTTCACTATCTGCAAGAGAATACGAGATTTATCATATAAAAGTGAAATGGTGGAAACGATGAGGAGATAGTGAAAAATAATGTGTGAGCTTGCGAGTTATGAGAAATGTGACCTAAATTGCGAACATGGTTTTTTTTTTATTGCGTATACAAAGATATTTTAGAATTTTTCCTCTTCGAATCGGAAAAGATTAGTTAAATTTGATTTCTGTGGCATAAGGAGATATCGAATTACATTATTTCAATGCTTGTTATGAGAGAAAAATTGCATGCACACTCTATATATAGACATGAATCATGAAACATGAGCTGTAAAAAAAGGTTTGCCTCATTGTTACACCGAGAAGGTGTAAGATATTCTGTCTAATGAAGGTTATGAGTAAGTGTCTTCCATATTACTAACCTTATCTTACCTTGTTATATAAACTGAATTTCATAATGTATCATAGATGGGCACTTGTATGCTGGTACTTATATATTTGCCAGAGTTTGGAAGGCTATCTGTGACCCCCATTTAAATTTCGCCCTGATTATATTCACCTGGATGAAGTGAAGATAGCTATATCGAAGCTTAAGTCCAACAAAGCTGCTGGAGCGGATGGTCTGACTGCCGAGCAGCAGGCGATGACTTGGTAAGGAACATACACCAACTCATCTGTAAAATATGGTCGGACGAAAGTATGCCCGATGAATGGAACCTCAGCATTGTTTGTCCGATTCTCAAGAAAGGAGACCCTCTGAACTGCGCCAACTACAGAGGCATCAGTCTCCTTAACATCGCATATAAGATCTTATCCGCCGTATTGTGTGAACGCCTGAAGCCGTTCGTCAACAACCTGATAGGTCCATATCAGTGTGGCTTCAGGCCAGGAAAGTCCACCATCGACCAGATATTCACAGTACGGCAGATCTTGGAGAATACCCATGAGCTTCAGATCGGTACCCACCACCTGTTCATCGATTTTAAGGCCGCGTATGACAGCATCTATAGAGACGAGCTATATAGAGCAATGTCTAGTTTTGGCATCCCTGCCAAACTCGTCCGTCTGTGCAGGATGACGATGGAGAATGCACGCTGCTCCATCAAGGTCGGTAAAGATCTCACCGAGACCTTTGATGACCAGAAAGGATTTAGACAAGGCGATGCGCTGTCATGCGATTTTTTCAACATCGTACTTGAAATAATAGTGCAAAACTCACGAGCAAACACAAGAGGCACTATCTTTCAAAAGTTTGTCCAACTACTCGCAACGCCGACGATATTGGCATAATCGGGAGAAAGCAGCGTGATGTCAGTGGCGAGTATTGAATGAGGGTAAGCTAGCTAGAGATGCTTGTTTACTGCGGCCCAGGTCCAACCCGGACTGTACCGCCACCTTAAGTAAGTAAGTAAGATTATATTTTTTTCCCGAAAAGATTGACACTAAACGGATAGGTACTCAATCCCCCAAAATCTTAAAGAAAACTTAAATGACTTCAGAAATATTCAATTAAATCAGGTCAAGAGACAAGTTTTAATATAGTTACAGAGTGGTGATGACTGGGTTTGGTTTTTTAAGCTGGGAAGCAAGAAAATACAGCAGTCGTCTGTGGATTTCCAGTTTAACTAAGAAAGAAATAGTCTTTTTCTGACTTTGCTTATGCGACTGGCAATATCTTGTTCGGTTATTCAAAAGTGTTATCTATCATGTTTCACGTTTTCGTGATGATTTTGATTGAAAAGGTTTTTCGCTGCCCATTATTCAAGAAGGCTTGTAACCTTAAGGCTTATTAGTGAAGTTTAATAAAACTTGTGCACATTGTGCCAAGTTTTTATACCTACATCTTAAAATAACGTTTAAATCCAGTAAAAGGAACTATGTATCATTGAGAAGAGCTAAGAAAAACATTAAAAATAAATCTCTTTCATAGAAGCCGTGTCCAACTTCAGTTGGCTAGCTGACTAGTAATCGAGTTTCATATTTTCGTGACGATGCAGATTAAAAATGTTGTTTATTACTCATTTTTCATATCAACACCTTAGAATCAGGAAAGAAAACCACTACTTAAAACGTTAGTGTCGCGATATACATATTTCGAGTTGACTTAAGGGCAAAATGATCTTAAGCAGAACAGCTGGCTCACTTCCCACTTCGCTGCATCAATTTTAGTCTTACTATGCCACAATCTTACAAATTTCAGTTCATTATACCCAATAAGCTTCTTCGGTAATTAATCGTGAATTTCAATTATTCATTGGGCTTGAGGAAATAGGTTAACTTATCGTCAATTCACATGGCTCATCCATTCTATTCATTCGAGATGAAATGAAGAGGAAGCTAATGGACAACAAATGGTCATCAATTAATTATCTCATTGACTTCTATTCTGTTTTACTTGACCCGGAATAATAAATTGAATTTACTTGTGTCTTCCATTTGTTTCCTTTTTTTTTTTTCTGTTTCGTCCTTCCTTGAGACTTGCATGACTTTACGACTGAAATTATTTTCATGGTCGTCCTATCCTACCGTTTGATTGTTTTCCATGAGACATGTTCTTAAAGTTTAGTACACGAGCGAGACATTTTTATCGCAAAATTTATTTATAAAAATGTCGCTAAAGTTTTAGAATTTTTTTTTTCGGTTGAAAACGTAAATGATTTTATGTCAATTAGCATATTCCACAGTTTTGGTGCCAAACGAAATGCCAAAAATTGTTGTGTGACACTTTTGGTGTGGTCTAGTCCGTTGCGCTATTACGAGGATAGTATATCTCGAGCGCAGAAATCTTTTGGCTTCTGATTTTCTAAATGAAAAAGAAAAATCAAACAAACATCGAACATCGCGCATTTGGCAAATTCACGGATGGCAGATTGGTTATTGGTTTTTTTTTTTTTTTTTTTTTGTACTATATCTACATCGCAATTATCTTTTGGTTATGATAAAAGTCACATGTGTTGACTTGAGAAAGAAAGAACGACTTTCTAATTGAAAAAATGTCAGAGGTGATATAAGGGGGTACAAAATGTCGAGCCATCAACAGGGTTAAGTAAAGAAAAAAAATTATTTTTAGTCTTTCGAAAGTGTCTTTCACAAAGATAGAATTCAATTCGTTAGGACAAAGTCAAAGTAGTCAAGGTTATATCGGTTAAGGATGGGACTATTATACAATTGTTGATTAATTGATGAACGAAGTTTTTTTTTTTTTATTAAATGAGAAATCTAATAATTTTTCATTGGCATCAATTAACGCAGCAATGTTTGGGCTAGAAATGAGCTGATGTTGCGGTTGCCCACGCACAGATGGAAGAATATGCCATCATCACATGAAAAAAAAAATGCGCATTTTCTTTAAAAAAATTTTTAAAAAATTGTTTTTAGATGAAATGATAATCATTTCTTCAACAAGTTATTTTTTTTTATACTTGAGGATACGAGCCATTCACCAAAAAATATTAATCAATATTCTTAATTCTGCAATGAAAGCTCCCTTTTCTTTTACCCTTCCGAGTCGGCAACAAATCATAAGTCCCTCTTTTAAATCACAGAGTGATAAGTTAGCCAGAAAGTGAATCGAAAGACTAGACCTTGATACACACCGGATACTTGTGCTATTAAATATAAGGCTCACAACTCATAGACTACATTGAGGTGACTTTAAATACTCTTAGATGTTGAGCCTTAATTCAACAGATGGTCCTTCTTTCGCACGGTATCGGAATTTAAAACTGAGCGCAATAACTTCTTTGGCCGTTTCTCTGTCAATTTTCACCGTCATCCAGAGTTGTGTCCTAATATCTGATGGTTATTTTCGCTTATAGGTTGTGATGGTCTCTAAAACGCGCTATGAAACTAGTTCTCTCATTAACCTTAGCCTTAGAAAACTCGAAATACGAGTAATGAATCTCAACATACACAATAAGTACTAGTGAACCTTTAGCTATTTACTCTGATAATAAAACATCTCATCGGAGATCAAACGAAGGATTACTCTTGCCAATCGCTGTTTCTTTGGGCTTGGAAGGCAATTGAGTAGTAAAGCCCTCTCCCGGGCGTCTAAGGAAACACTCTATAATACACTAATAGTCCCAGTCCTGCTGTTTGCAGCGGAAGAATGGACCTTATCAAAAGCAGACGAACACATGCTTGGTAGATTCGAGAGAAAAGTCCTTTGCAAGATTTTCAGTCCCGTTTGCGTTGACGGTCTTTGGAGGAGAAGGTGGTTCAACGACGAATTATACGAGCTGTACAGCGGCATAGACTTAGCCAGGAGGCTTCGCATTGCACGTCTAAGGTGGCTAGGACATGTAGAAGAAGTGGACACTGACGCTCCGGCCCGCAGAGTCCTTGATTCCAATGCGGTGGGACAACGCAGTAAAGGAAGACCTCCCCTTAGGTGGCGTGGCGCACACAAGTGGAAGATAACCACAAAAAACTTGGTGTGCGAAACTGGAGGCAGTTAGCTAAAGACCGGGTTAACTGGACTGTAGCGCCACCTAAGAAGAAGTACCTTGAAAAAAAAAAAGATATGATGGCACTGGCAAAATATCACGTATCGGTATTACAGGACTCAACCGCTTACAATAGGCATCAAATTGCATGGAAGGATAATATCACTCTAGGGATCAATAGGATTGATAATGAAAATCACTTTTGCTGATAAAATATCGAATAGAACAAACCAAAGACCAAAGCTCCTCATAGACCCGACGAAATGGTTTAAATTATGAAGACTATCCATTCAGCTCGTTAATTTGCTGTATGAGATCTTGGCGGGTCCGCAAAATATGTCCAGGATGGTCTTGTACAAAGTTTTGACGTAGTACCGGCTCTTAGATGTTAAATGTAAATTTAGAGATAGAAAGGTCTAGAGTCGATGGCGATTTATATGGTGAGCTTGATATTATTAGGATAGATTTCGGTCTATGTAGATCTCCATTGTAAGGTCACTATGAGGCCTAAAACACTCTATTGTCATAGGCGATATGTACACGTATTTGAACGCTAAGGATATAAATATCTGCCAACTTCAGCAGCACGTAAATTTGATTCAAAACTATGTACTATCATATCATAGATTCAAGGAAAAACAATTTAGCAATTTATTTTTGACTAAAAAGTGTATTTACAAAAACTGAATGGCTTCGTAGAAAATCACTTTCTTTTATAATAAAATATTTCGCACGGTGGGGAAATGTTTAAAAACAAATAAATATTTTTCGCTGAACAAAAAGTTTTTAAATTGCGCAAAAAAGAGAATAAAAGCATTTTTTTCAGATAAATTAAATACGAGTATGTATTGCGCTTAAACTCTCAGATTTTTTGATTTAGCTCAATGCATGACTTGGCGATACTTTTATGTAAGCACCTGTTGATTGCTATTTTGTCATTTTGCGCATTATGACGCATTTCATTAGCGTTTCAGTATTTCAGTGCTTTAGTGCTATTGTTTACGTTAGTGAACATCAAACAAAATAAAATATTCTCGTAACTATCTATGAGATATGAGATTATCTTATCTTTGAATCCACTTATTTTTGTTGCGTCGTCGACGTTAAGTCTATTTTTGATGCCAACCTACGTGAAACAATTTAGATGTACCTGGTGCACCTTTTGACGTAACATATTCTCTATTTATTTTATGAGCCTAAATCTAAGATATAAATTATAGATGTGACATGATTTTATTTGTATATTGCTTTATATGGTTGATTGCTTAAATAGGAAAACAAAGACAATTCCGTTTTACGTCTTGATAGGGATCTATTTCATCAGTTGGTTGTTAGTGTCGTGATTCATAGCGTTTAACGTGGGTAGAAATCAATTTGCTGACTACTTAATTAGCCGATAATTTGAAGAAATTTTTGGTTAGATAATGAAAATGTTTGGGACTATGTGCACGTGTATCTTTGTAGCCAAATCAAGTCAAGGAGTGCAAAGTTATTTCGAATTCAATGACTCACAAGTTCAAGTCTTTAAGGGGCATGAAAATATACTCAAATAGATAAAACACAGAGCAGTGAGCTATCGATACGATTTCAAATTCAAATGCTGCACAGTAAAAACCACTGAAAAGTAGTGATTTTGAAGTTCGTTGTACGTATATAAAGGATTAATTTAACAACGCTTAGCAACGAAACATATATTGATTCCAAAGTTTGCTCTTTTCATGGTATTCTCTGCGTGTTTAAGAAAATCGTTCCGTTTTACAATAAATAAAATACATGTACCTCAAAAAATATGGAGTTCCATAAGGTTCTGTTATTGAACCTTTACTATTAAGTAAAAAATTAATTTTTGAATTGGAATGTGAGACAACTTCTCATTCACTCGCAGAATATACCTATATACATGCTCAACATTTAATATAATAGCATGAAACATCGTGTCAGTGGTTTTAAAAAGAACATTGAAGATGCAGAGCCTATTAAGTAGATTCTTGCAGTCAAAATGTCAGTAAAACGTTATCTAACTTTCATAATGTTTTTGAGCATTAACAGTCATGGCAAACAAAAAAGGCAGCGTATTGCATTGATACCAGGGTTTTGCGTCGATCGCCGGCGTTTAAAAGACGCTACAACATAAGTCTTCTTCCCGTCGATAAGAATCAAGCTTTCTATTGATTTGTTACCTGGTTCTATCTAGTTAGACTCTTTAGGGCTTCCAACGAAAACAGTCATGCATTTGCTACTCGAATAGGCACCGGTCACTGACTAGCCTCTCATGGTAAAGATTCATCATGGACTCACACTCTGGGCTTTTGTACTTGAGACCACAGCAAAGACTCTGGTAATACATGTATGTTTTCTACCATTTTTCGCCTTTTTCGTCTCAGAAGCGTTCAAGTTAATTGCGATGAGTTGATTTCACATTTTACTACAACAGCGGTCTAAGATTCCATAAAAGAATCTTTAAAAGAAAATTCATTGAAATCAAATCAAATCAAAAACCATTTCTTTTGAATATATTATCAGTATTTCACTTAGGGGTTTAGCTCTGGCATTGGTTAACTAGAATCTCCTTCATCACTATCTCTACTTGTGGAAAATGTAGTATATAAGCTGTAATGAGGCTATCTCTGAATGGAGCTATTATTCATTGTCATTTCCTTTGTGGTCTTGTAGGAAGAATCTTCCCCTCAAACAATTGCAATTGGATTCGGATAGTTCACTGTTCCTATCTTCCTTCTCCCATAGAGAAAATAAAACCATCGTTTCAACAGATACTAAAACTGGCCCCGGACGACACTCCTGATGCAGTCCTTTGCTATTTATTAATTTATGAAAATCCAATTTCATATGGTAATTCAATCCCGTACATTTTTCAAAATTTAGAACGATCTAAATTCGATCTTCACTGAACGAGATCGAGATCGAGAGGCCACTTCCACCTCATACGTAAATCGGTGGCCTGGATCTATTTTGAATGCCTTCGACGTATTCATAAACAAAAAGTTTCGCAGAAAATCTATTTTACTTTTCCGCGTTCGGTTAAATCATGTGTTACACGACTAATTATTTACAAATTTGTTTTTCAAAATTTCATAGCGTAAACAATAAATATAGAAAATTAATTATTTTTTTTATATATACACATGCATATATGTATTTAATTTAAATAACAAAGGTCTTTGTGTTGTTTCTATTTACAGCTGGTTAGACCTGTTCCCACATCTATGGAGTTTCATCTAGACAGTGCAGAATACTGCCAGGCTCAGCACAAATAAAAAGTAAGTACTTGTATTCGTACATGACTTTGAGTATTTTTCTCCTTATAATTACTAATTGAACTTGTTGCATTGCTTCTTAAAATAATTATTCATTAATTAATCTGTTACAGTAGAGTAGTATACGGGTTGGAGCAATTATCCTCGCATTTGCGAATAACAATTGTCCGTAAATAGCATGCAACAAATCTATTTTTAACCAACACTTATTTGCTCTTTGGTTGGTTGCGATTTTTCTTTTTCCGGACTACGCTTCTATTTTGTGTGTCTGGCGGTCGAAAAAGGTCATAATGCGACGCATTTAGATGGTCATTTTATATTTTTTCATAATTATATGAAACAAGCCCCCGAATGTCGGCTCTACGCAAACGATTTGCAAAAAAAATAAATAAAAAATCTCATGATATATCTCATGGGAGACAACAATAACAATTCCTATATTTTATAGACGAAGGTGGTAAATAAATTTGTTTTCTTTGTGTTTTTGAATCGCTGCCAAGGAAATTGAAATTATTTGTAGAAATATTTCTTTCTTTCTGTTTCACATTAAATATCATGAGACCGTCGTCGTCACCAAAGATAAAGGGGAAAATATTGTGTATATCACACTTTAAGCCATAGACGATGTGACACTGTGTGGGGGTGCCAATTTCTGAAAATAGATACAAAACAAAAAAAAAAAAAACAATCTTTGGACTTGTTGGCTTCTCGAATAAATTTTCTAAATGACTTTGACAGTCGTACCTGAGTACGGAGAAAGTTGTTGCAGTAATTGTTTCAACCAAAAAAGGAAGTGAAAATTAATTAATGAGCTGGGTGGACGCGACCGCATGCCATGATGTTTGCGATGATACCAAATGAGATTTTAATTAATCTGCTGAACAAATAATGTGATTAGGGATTTTTATTTGTGTTTAGTGCTTGTGTGGTTAATTTGAAGTTGGCACGATATTGATGCAGCCAGCACAAGGTAGGTATAAACTAATGGCAACACAGAAGTGGTGGTTCTACCTGTAATTAACTAAAATATACAATTTAATGTAACAGATTGGAGACAATTTGTTACATTTCAAAGTTTGACTATTGACAGAACGAAATCCATTATCAAAATTGTGGTTTTAGCTCAAACTGAAATGGCAAACTTGATAACTATTCATATCTGGCATAAGAATATAATGCAAATGAATGTATTACCATCTGGTTATAAATCATTTGGAAATCTTGTACGGTGCAAGGATCCTTTTTCAATCGCAGGGAGTCTCTTGATTTCTGAAGCAGCAGTCAGTTGGTGACAATCTTTTAAAACAAATCTTTTTCAGCGATGAGGTACGTTTCACGTTTTCACCAGCTTATTTGGAGAAATGAGATTCAGGAGAGACCATCACAGATCCACAATATCAGTATTTGGTATGCAATGTGGTCTGTCAATTGCAATCTATGTTACACAAGAACGTCCAACAAGATGGTACCATATTTCACATAAGGCGCATCTTGATAATAATATTGAAATAAAGGTTTGATGGCCGTATCATCACAGGTTTTCTTACCATTACTTGCCCCATTAAAATCATAAGAGTTTAAATTTTTAG
This sequence comes from Volucella inflata, assembly GCA_928272305.1. Lineage (NCBI taxonomy): Eukaryota > Metazoa > Arthropoda > Insecta > Diptera > Syrphidae > Volucella > Volucella inflata. Next base: position 3,399,611 of record OV743717.1, on the reverse strand, counting down.
TCAAAAAAAGGTACTTGCATCTGTGCCAATATTCGTGTGACGTTGGAGCTTTTGAAAGGCAATGTTGACCAAGTTGCAACTATAAATTTTCGAAAATTTCATCTTTCATACTTTCATTGCCAAATTAGTTTAGAAGTGGTTAAAGGCGTGTTCAAGACCTTAAGTGGAACGTTAGAAAGAACAAGAAGGAACAGTATCCTGTTGGAGAGAAAATACATATTTAAAGCGTTTCAATTCCAGCTTTGGCTGAACTGTCAATAAATGTATTGAAACACTTGTCAACCTTATGAATTTGAGTTTAAATGCGTACAGCCGTTTAAATGCTTAAAATGTGGGGAGGTTTCGGTTGAAATAGAACGTCTACTGCAAATATGATCGCTGGACTGTACTTGGTGTGTCGCTATTTTCATTTTAGGTTTTCAGTCCTTCTTTCCAGCTTTCTGCTTCATGCTTATGGTGTAGTATTGTATGCAGAGCCATTTCCATCGAATAAGCTTTCTCACATGTTAAGACGCAGGGGAAGTTGCCTAACGTTGCGAACAATTTCAATTTAGTATGCTCTCCCGCATTCATAAACGTCCGTTTTCAAGCAGTCCTCAACAGAAATGAGAACGTCAACGTCTTATACTCTTATCGGGTGTTGTCTAGAACCCTGAGTCTTTTGTTCATATTAGATGGTTAAACTGCTATAACGGTCTGCTGTGTATTCTGCATCTTCGACTTAAAGCTGGTGATGAAGAATGTTAGTGACAGAGCTCCTAACCACCAAAACTTCAAGTTTATAAGAAATAAACGTACCATTTAGTTGGCAGTATCTGAATAGCCACGATGTTCATTGCCATGGGCATCTTCTGGATCAGAAGCGTACTGACATTTCAAAAACCGTTCCCTTGATAGGATGATAGGATACGGTAAACTTGTTGGGCTTGTTACCTACATTAAGCAAAACAAATCCAGCCAGCCGTCAAAAAGAAAAGAATGAAACTTAAGATCTTGAAATCGCTCCTAATTTTGTAGATCATACTATAAAGTTGTTTGAGTGCTCCAAAGCCCTGCAATCTCAAATTAGATGAAAACCGCTCTAAACATCAAACTTTGTCTCGTTTGAATTTATGAATAACATAGATAGTGGGATAGAATATCGTTACCGGGCTTCATTTGCGTGAAAATAAGCCCAAACTTCATCTAAAGCTTTTTAAACAACTGTTTCGGAAAGCATTTTGAAAAATCCATGAATATTCTAACAAAATTTTACTCAAAGTCATCAACAGTGCCTCAAATACATATACATAAAAGTAACATACCACAGGATGATTGGCTAGGTAGCAGCCCTGACATAGATACCATAGATTATAAGTCATATCCGATTGAACATCGAAGTATTCAGTCTTTAAAGCGAGTCCTTGTCCGCACGGCGGACGATTATTCTGTACATCCTGTGAACATTGATTAACTTAATCATCTCAGGTCGTTCTTAGAAGCAAAGAACCTTAATTTCGAATAATTTATTCCATGATTTGCAGCAACTGAGTGACTTAATAAATAAAATAAAAATAAATTACCCTAGTACCAGTACCAGCCGAAGCCACGTCAACGTCTGTTTTACCATCTTTAACTACAATATAATTGCGTGTTAATTATACATGCAGACTTCAATTTTAACTCTTAAACATTTTCATCACTTATGTAATCGTGTAGCACCGCCAAAAATGTTGCATAGCTTAACATAGGGGCAACTTTTCCAATATACAATACAAGCCGGCACAAATTACAAATTTATAGTTAATTATGTTGTATCTGGATTATTTGCAGCAACTCAAACTAACTTCTTACAAATCAAATTATTTTTAAACTGTCTTCTAACTAATATTTGTAATTAATTCAACTCTTTTTCTTACTTTCTTTTCAGGTGAATAAAGAATATAAAGATCACCTCAAAAACAAAAAAAAAAAACTAAAAAGGGAGAGACTGAATTTATGAGGAGGTATTAAGCGCGCGCGCGATTCAGATTAGCTACATCAATAAAATAATTATTTCCAATCATTAGATCATTTTTAAAATCAATACCTAAAAAAGAAAAACCCTCTCCAAATCGCGTATAGTCCTTTTTTTCTCTTTAAAAAAAACAAAATTCAGTTTTTTTCAATTCAAAAAGCGCATATCAAAGAAAAATCTTTTATTCAAAAAAAAAAAAGGACGAAAAACAACCAATCCAGACAAATCAGTCCAAAGCGTTCTAAACTCAAAGAAATCGTTTTTTTTATTTTTATTTTATATTTTTCCATTTCATTTGTCCATATTATTAAAAAAAAATAAATAAAAATTGTAAGATAAACAGGGATAAAAAATTTAACAAAAAATTCAAACAGCCTATTAAGTGTATGCCTATCTATTAATCAGTTATTAAACCTTTTTCAAGTGCATAAGGTACACTAAAACTAAAGCAAAACACAAGAAAAACAAATATATAAAGCTATTTTTTGAAAGAGATAAATTAATACAAATACAAGAGAATTATTAAAAAAATTTATGAAAGTGATAAAAAACAATAATATTAAGGTTTTTCGGAAAATTTAATTCAACACCTTATTAAACAAGAATTCTAAGAACATTTTCTTTTTTAAAAAAAACAAAAACTCATACACACACAAAAAACAACCCAAATTTGTACTTAATTTTTGTTTGCTTATTATTTTAACAAAAAAAAAGAAAAGAGTATATTAATAATAAAAACTTCTAAACACAAGGAGCCATTCTACCAAGGCCTTCATAAAAAGAAAGAAAATAAATCTTTCCAATTAAAAGAATATAATATATATTTTTATCTCATATTAAAGACAGATACATATATATTTTTACAAAATCAAAGAAAACAAAAGAACTCTAAATCTTTAGAAAAAAAAAAAACAAAACAAACCAACAACAGAAACATTTTATATTTTTTTAAAGAAGATTTTAAAAAAGAAAACCTCCTCAGAAGTAAAAAGGAAGACAATTGTTTCCTTCGTCTCTAATTCAACTGAAGAGAAGCTTAACTATTTTTTTTTTTTTTTTTTTAAATAATTGTATAAAATAAAAATCATAGGGTATTTGTATTTTTAGTATCAATTAAGCTAAAGAATAATTTAATAATAATTTTCTATTAAAAACAAAAACTAAAAGGACTGCTGTAAGAAAAATTAATTATAAAATTAAAATTGAAATCTAATACAAGTGAAACTACGCACGTGTGAATCGAAGCATATATAGAAGAAAAAGAAAAAATACTATCTTACTCGCTTAAACGAACAACAATTGTAAAAGACAAAAAAAAAAAAACAAAAAAATAAAATCCAATCATCCGATCAACGAAAGGGTAACCAGAATCAAATTCCAACTGAGAGAAGTTTTTTTCTATTTCCAAAGCGAATTTTATTGATGAGCAGCATAATGCGTCAAAAGGATATCCGACCAGCACCCGCTCTAATCGAGTTTAAAGGGATGAAATTTTTGATTACCGATCGGCCATCTGATGTAACCATTCAACATTATATTTTGGTGAGATTTTTTTATTATTTCATAAATTTTAGTTTTTTTTTTTTTATTTAATATGGTTTACTTAATAGGAATTGAAGAAAAATAATGTCAGCACAGTTGTACGTGTATGCGAACCAAGCTATAAAACCGAAGAGCTTGAGTCTCAAGGCATTGCTGTAAAAGATTTGGCATTTGAAGACGGCACTTTTCCGCCACAGAATATCGTTGATGAATGGTTCGAGACCTTGAAGCAGAAGTGAGTAACATAATTTGTCATTTAAGTACTGTAAAAATTTTTTTCTATCTTTAATCTTTCAAAATCTTTATTCGTTATGGAGAATGATGTTTTGAATAAGACTTCAGGTAGAAGGTTTCATCGACAGATTTTCTCGAAGCCCCATCTTGTTGCTTTGATTTTGGTGATATACACATATCTTGCCAAAGAGATATACTACCTTGATCAAAAAATTTTCGATTTTTCCATTACTTCCTCAATGTTTTCGTCGGTTTTCGATGTCAATGGTCTGCCACTGCGTTCATCGTCTTCGATTAACTCACGACCACTTTTGAACCGCTCGTGCCACTGGTAAACGACCGTTTTCTTTAGAGAATCGTTGTCGAAACACTTTTCCAACATTTCCAACATTCGCCCACCATTAAATCCGTTTTTTTCGCAAAATTTAATACAAGTTCGTTGTTGCGAATTTAAATTCATTTGTAAAATTGTAAAAAATCGCCAAAACACACAGAGAGATAGATATACTCTTGGCTACGTAACTTTTGCAAATGTCAAGCTACGAGTATGACGCTAGGATTTAGAGGGAATATCAACAACAGATGTACCAACTTAACAAATAAATACAGAACTCAGATCGGAAAAATGGCAGCGCCAGACGGTGGTTATTCCGGGAACTTTCTGATTAAGGTAGTACAATCATACACCAACGATTTTAGTAATCAAATGTTGTCGTTGAATTAAGTTCTGAGTTAGAAATTGCCTTTATGGGCAGTATGACACCAAGTGCTACGTATTATCCGAATTGATATTTTCCAAATAATTTGCATTTGAATACAGAAACCTACATATATTGCCTTCAGTGGGAAGACCACACAAAATAGAGCACTTCTTTGGGCTTATTTGAGTCTAATAAGACTCTTTTTGGTTTTGCCTATTCACAAATCTGATGAACCTCGTCAGTAAATACAATTTTTCAATAAAATATATTAGGTACGAGGGCGGGTCAATAAGTCCGTGACTTTTGGATTAAAACATAGATTTTTTGATAAAAAAATAATTTTATTTTTCAACGTAGTCTCCCTTGAGCTCTATACACTTTGTCCAACGCTTCTCCAATTTTTTTATCCCTTCCAAAAAAAATGATTTGTCGAGGTCCTCAAAATAGGCCTTTGTTTGCGAGATGACTTCATCATTGGAGTCAAATCTTTTTCCACCAAGCCATTTCTTCAGGTTTGGGAACAAGAAGTAGTCGCTCGGAGCCAAATCTGGAGAATAGGGTGGATTAGGGAGCAATTCATAGCCCAATTCATGGATTTTTGCCATGGCAACTGCACATGTGTGCACCCTTGCATTGTCTTGGTGGAAAAGAACTTTTTTCTTGGCCAAATGAGGTCGTTTCTTTTTCAAATCGTCATTGAATCGGTCCAATAAGTTGGCATAATATTCCCCATTGATTGTTCTTCCCTTTTTAACGTAGTGAATGTGGATTATCCCGCGTGCATCCCAAAAAACAGTCGCCATAACTTTATTGGCTGACAAACCCACCTTGGCCTTCTTTGGCGCCGATTCACCCTTAGAAACCCACTGTTTTGACTGTTGTTTGTTCTCTGGTGTGTTGTGATGGATCCATGTTTCGTCCACGGTTACAAAACGGCGCAAAAACTCCTCCATATTGTGATTAAACAACGCCAAACCTTCCTGTGAAGTTGTTACACGATTGCGTTTGTGGTCGACTGTGAGAAAACGAGGCACCCATCTTGCGGAAAGCTTTCTCATGCCCAAGTGATCATTCAAAATTGAAACCACTGAGTCATGCGAGATCCCTACGGCTTCCACAATCTCTCGCACTTTCAATCTTCGGTCGGCCAACACCATATCGTGAATTTTTGTTTCGATTGTTTCGGGTGTAGAGACCTCAACTGGGCGTCCAGGACGTTCGGCATCTTCAGTGCTTGTACGGCCACAACGAAATTCAGTAAACCACTTTTTTACCATTGAAATCGATGGTGCAGAGTCCCCATAGTATTTATCAAGCTTAGCCTTGGTCTCGGTAATGGTTTTTTTTCGCCAGAAATAATGCTTAATAAGCACACGAAATTCACTTTTTTCCATTTTCTCCTCAAATTAGTGAGTAGTCTGATAAAAATAGCTGTCAAACACAAACTAACTGACGCAGCAAGTTTGAATTTTGACAGGAGTCAACTGACAGATGCCTGTTGACAGGAGCAGTGTTGCTGTTTCAGTAAAGAGGTCAGAAATTCAAAAAGTCACGGACTTATTGACCCGCCCTCGTAGCTTCAATCTGCTTCAGAGCAAAATTTTGTACATTTTTTTGCAAAAATCTTTAAATACTGGATGGACAAAGCCCAAACCATTGCAATCGATGTCGAATTTACACTTCCGGATTTTTACTCACAGCGGCTTGGTTTCTTAACTATATTGATGTATTGTGTACTGTGCGTCATTTACTGTGATTTTATTTTGAATACATATAACGCGAGAACAGTTCACAGATGTTTTACTAAGTTCTGTGAGTACATTTTTCGGTCGCATATAAACCGGAGAGTAACTCAACTAAGATAAAAAAAAACTCTCCGTACTTACGAAAATATCACGACATTTGGAATTTGGAATATCTAGGACTAGCTGCGCTCTAGAACAGACCTAAAGAAACCAAAAGACGCAGTAGGCTATTCAGGTGCTTCATCATTCACGTCAACGATGGCAGATACCTTACATTACTTGGCTCATTTACAGCTCCAGTTTTAGAATCTAGTTGTAAACCGATTTCGATCTTGTCGCGTAAGAAATGGGTCTTCAGCAAGAGACAAAGTCAGATTTTCTCTTTGTGGAGAACTCAACCAGTCTGCTGGAGTTTTGACCTTGGAGACATCTTTCCAAATTCAAATTAGTAACATATTTTATATAAGTTGCAGTCTTCCTCTAAACTAGAATTAAATGTTTGTCTAGAATTGGTCGGGCTTCCTTACTTAGTCGATGCAAATCTGCGTTTTACTATGGCACGATTACCATCTGAAGTTTTTCCTGCGGGAGGAAACACGTCCCTTCCCGTTCAGGTTCAAAACAGCTTTCTTTAGCTTTTGTTCCGTTTTGACTGAAAACAAAAGATCGGTGGACTTGCCGATTTCCTTATTAAAGTGCGTGCAGTCGATTTTCTCGGATTTCCCGTCTTCAGTAATCTTAAGCCGCCCTCCCAATTATAAATTCGACGTTCCTATGGTGTGACAGTTTTTTCCAGCTGGTAATATCTTAAGCTTACTTGTTATGTCGAATATTTCGTGTCTTACTTTGGTGTGGAGCCAATATTTTGACACTTAGGTTAGATGATAGTATGAATCTCATGAGTTGAATATCTCTAAAGTTGCATTTGTTACCGCTCAAAAAGGCATTTAGACCATTTACATCGCAGCTTATGATGAGGTCCATCTTTCTGGTGGCAGTATTTTCCAGATAGCACATAAAATAGGTGGAAACGTAGGTACTAACCAATCAGATGCGATGCTAAAACATAAGATGTTCTTTCCTAACAACTTCTTCAAAGACAAAACGCTGGTTATGTTAGAGTATAGTGTGTTAACCCATATTACCCCCGAATTTCCATCTAACTAATAGGACCTTGGACTACTCTTAACGCAACTAATTTGCCTTCAAAATTTCTGTAAAATTATTAAATTGACTTTTATTTTATCTTTCAGTTATCAACAAAATCCGGAAGCTTGTGTTGCTGTACACTGTGTTGCTGGCTTAGGTCGAGCACCAGTCTTAGTTGCATTGGCATTGATTGAACTCGGTCTCAAGTACGAGGCAGCTGTTGAAACCATCAGAGAGTAAGTTATTTTTTTCATTTTCACTCTCAACATTATATCACTAACCATTTGCTTTCCATTTTAGTAAACGACGAGGCGCTATTAACGCTAAACAACTCACCTATTTAGAGCGATATAGGCCAAAATCAAGGCTCAAGCACAAAAATGGCCACAAGAATTCATGTAGCGTGCAATAGATATCAAAATAAAACTCCCACCAGATAAAAAGTGTTCATTTTAACCGAATAAACAAACAAAAAAAAAAAAACTATCGTAAATACAATTTAAATGAGGCAACTTATCCAAAACAAATATGTGGAAATAAACATCTACAACAAGTAAAACTCTTACTGAAACACACATTTACATAAATGAAATAGAAAAGAGAAAAATCTAAATCAATTGTATAGCAACGCTGAAATGAATTTAAACAAAAACAAAAACAAAAAACACGAAGCCCTTTAGCAAAAACTAATAATAATAATAAAGAAAATGTTATGTAATGTCCCGTCCCTGTTTTTTGCGTGTGTTTCGTCGTGTACACTTTCTCACTATCCGCGATCTGCCTAAACAAGAAAAATGATAATAAAGCTTCTTCCAGAATTTTTCTTCATTTTTCAATTTTATATGATACGAGTATAACTGTTTTTTTTTTCCTCTTTTCTTCTAATCAATTTTAAGTTGTAACTAAATGTTCTTCTAAGTGGTAAACGGTTTTTTTGTTTTAAATATTTTCTCTCTTTTAATTTGTACTCTTAAGTAATTTGCATAACAACTCGCTTCATCGTGTCTCCCACTTAAAATTAAAATGATAAAAAAAAAATACAAAAACCAAAAACAAATAATGTATCCTCAAGAGATAAAGAAATAAAAATAATAACAATACAATGCAACAATGTAAGAATAGTCAACAAATTGTAAATGATAAATTAAATACCTAATAAAACTTGCAGACAACTTGTTATTTGTAAAAAAAAACAAAAAAAAATTAAACAAAAACTTAAAGCAATGTAAGCGATTCTAAAAAAAAAACCAAAATCGTAATGAACATGTTAAAAATGTAAAGCTATTACTGACTACTAGTTAGATATTAATTTAGAAAAAAAAAAAACAAAAATACCAACCAACAAAAGAAGATTTAGAAACACAAAAGTTACCAACAAAAATAGATAAGAACTATCTCTATCTGTCAAATTTCAACGTTGTCGTCTTAGAATGTTTGAATTGGGTAGGTGATGCAGTATCTACTTTGACCTTTCCATGTCTTTAGTGGACACTATTTAAAATGTTTACAGTCCCCTCGGAGACTTGCATCTTCATCTTCAAAATATAATTTCCTCAGCGAAGCTTTGAAATATCTTCTAAAGTTTCCATTTTGGAAGTTTCTGTCCACAAGCAGGCAATTTAATGTTCTGTTTGTCATAAAGACTTCGAAACATATAAAGAATACCTACAATTGACTGCATCTCCTACCCACAAAAAAATACAAATAAAAAAGTAAACCTGACAACGTTGTTAAGCAAAATTACTAGCAATACAAAGAGAAAACTCCTGTAACAATTAAAATTAAACAAAAATACAATTGAAAGCCACTGAGAAAGAAAGTATACACCACTCATAACATCAAAACCTCTTATTCCATTGCCTCTAAAGCAACGGCAAAACTACGAAAGTAAATCACAGTTTCAATTCAAAAAAAAAAAAAACAAAATATCCTATAAAATTTATTTCTTCAAATAAAACCTGCTTCCTCCTCTTCCCTCTTTCCAATATGAAAGACAAACAAATGTTAAACCAAACAAAAACTTTTAATTTTTTATATTCAAAAAAGAAAATAAAGGATTTGGAAAAAAAATAAATCAAATCGTAAGGCAACAACAAAGAGGTGAAGAGAGTATGGGAGATTTTGAAAAACAAAACAAATCACACTCAAAGAAATGGCAAATGAGAGAAATTTCAAATGCAAAAAATAAGTGAACAATTACAATTAAACAAAGAAAAAACGAAAACATGAATATGTGAGACAAAAATTATTAAAACTATACGGAAAAGAAACACTTTTTATATTATATATATATTATACATTATTAATTATTAATAAAAAATACAAAAAGGAAAAACATCAACAAGAAAACAAGGAAGCAAAAGTAAAATAAAAATAAAAATTATAAAACAAAAACAAAAAAAATGATAATAAAGAAAAATCAAATAAAAAATATAAAATCTACAAGTGTGTGTTTTCATTTTAACAAATGTATGTATACTCGTATGTTTCCGAAACTAACTGTAGTTTATTATATTACTTACTTACTTACTTACTTATTTTAAGTGGCGCTACAGTCTGGGGTGGATCTGGGCCTCAGTCAACAAGCTTCTCCAGCCAGCCCGATCCCTGGGTAGCTGCCTCCAGTTTCGCACGCTGAGTTGGCTGAGGTCCTCTTCCACTTGCGTGCGCCACCTGAGTCTTGGCCTTCCTCTACTGCGCTGTCCCTCTGGAGCGGATTCGAAGACTTTTCGGACCGGAGCATTGGTGTCCATACGCTGTACATGACCCAGCCATCTCAGCCTTTGGATCTTCACTCAATCTGTACAGTTCGTCGTTGTATCTCCTCCTCCACTCACCGTCAATGCAGACAGGATCGAAGATCGCCCGAAGAATTTTTCTCTTGAAGCAACCAAGAACACCCTCATCCATTTTTGATAATGTCCATGCCTCTGCGCCATAGAGCAGGACCGGGATTATTAAGGTGTTATAAAGGGTGACTTTTGTTGTCCGAGAGAGGCCTTTGCTACTCAATTGCCTTCTTAACCCAAAGAAACAGCGGTTGGCAAGAGTTATTCTTCGCTTGATCTCAGCGCTGGTGTCGTTGTCTGTATTTATAGCGGAGCCCAGGTAGACAAAGTCCTTAACTACCTCAAAGTTATATCTGTCCGAGACGTCGGTGTTGGTTGTCCTTTTTGCTTGACAGCATATACTTGGTCTTGCCCTCATTGACGGCTAAACCTATTTTCACCGCTTCCTACTCAATACTCGCGAAAGCGCCACTGACATCACTCTGCTTTCTCCCGATTATGTCAATATCGTCCGCATATGCGAGTAGTTGGACGGACTTTTCAAAGATAGTGCCTCTAGTGCTCGTGAGTTTTGCACTATTCTGTCAAGTACGATGTTGAAAAAATCGCATGACAGCGCATCGCCTTTTCTAAATTCTTTCTGGACATCAAAGGTCTCGGTGAGATCTTTACCGACCTTGATGGAGCAGCGTGCATTCTCCATCGTCATCCTGCACAGACGGACGAGTTTGGCAGGGATGCCGAAACTACTATAGATATTGCTCTGTATAGCTCGTCTCTAAAGATGCTGTCATACGCGGCCTTAAAATCGATGAATAGGTGGTGTGTATCGACCTGAAGCTCTTGGGTCTTCTCCAAGATCTGCGGTAGTGTGAATATTTCGTCGATGGTGGACTTTCCTGGCCTGAAGCCACACTGATATGGACCTATCAGGTTGTTGACGAACGGCTTCAGGCGTTCACACAATACGGCGGATAAGATCTTATATACGATGTTAAGGAGACTGATGCCTCTGTAGTTGGCGCAGTTCAGAGGGTCTCCTTTCTTGAGAATTATTATATTGAAAATGTAAAATTCTGAAAACATTTCTTCCATCTCCTTAGGCCGAAAATACACAGCAGCCGGAACATGTTTTTTTTTATCTCGTCTGATATGGGAGATGGCGATTGCGCAATAGTTAGCTCATTGGACTATCTGGGTTCGATTCCTGGCTGGGTCACCATCAATTTTTCAAATCGCCATCACCCTTTCGGCGGGGATTGGCAAACTCCGGAAAGTAAAATTGCCTACGAAAAAGCTTCTAAGGAGTGCCGTTCGGACTCGGCGATAAACCGTAGGCCTCGCTCAGATGTGACAAAAATGACAACATGAGCAACACAAATGGTGTCAAGAAGCCAGGCCCATGGCCCATACCGGACAGAGCTGTGATTAAATATTTTGTCAAAAAGAGTACGATGCCAAGTCAAATGAAGGAAGATTTTGATAAAACATTAGGAAAATCTGCGCTTTCCTGTGCCACTGTAAAAAAGTGGGCAGCTTTGTTTAAACATACCAGAGACAGCGTTGAAGATGATCCGAGGAGCGATAGCCACCACTTCAGGAAACGTCGATAAAATCCATCAAATCGTTTTAGAAGACCGAATATTAAAAATGCGGGAAATAAGCGATACTATGGGGATCTCTTACGAATTAGGATTGAAAAAAATTGCAGCTAGATGGGTGCAGCGTTTGTTAACCGAAGAACAAAAATTCAATTGGGTTGAAATTTCTAGAAGACCGAATATTAAAAATGCGGGAAATAAGCGATACTATGGGGATCTCTTACGAATTAGGATTGAAAAAAATTGCAGCTAGATGGGTGCAGCGTTTGTTAACCGAAGAACAAAAATTCAATTGGGTTGAAATTTCTAGAGAGAATCTGGCTTCATTTCAAAGGAATACTGGGGATTTTTCGAGAACATTTATAACCACTGATGAAATCAGGATTTACTACTATATTCCTGAAACAAAAGAACAATGGAACATGGCGGTTCTCCTCCGCCGAAGAAAGCCGCTAAGACATATTTGTCGGCAGGAAAAGTGATTGCGTCAGTGATCTGGGCTTACAAGGAAATTATTTTAATTCATTGCCTCCTCAAAGGACAAACTTTAATAGGTCAATACTATGCTAATCTGTAAGATAAATTAGTTAAACAAATTCGGGAAAAAAACCGGGTTTGGCAGGATAATGAACGGCGCAGTCAGTTGTTGCCATGCCTAAGCTCAATGAACCCACCTCAGTTGCCTAATTTGGCACCATCAGAGTATTACTTGTTCCCTAATTTAAAAAAGCACTTGGCTAGGTAAAAATTTTCAACCAACGAAGAGGTAGGAGCTAAGATGCAGCTGTTTTTTGAGGAGTTAGAGGAATTGACTTATAAAAAAGGTGTAGGAGATAATAAATAAATCAAATTTTCAATATTTTATTGGTCAGGCCGACAAACCAATTTTCAGATTGCAAACTGTCGGTGTTATTTGAATGCAGTATTCTTTGCAATTTTATGGTGAAGGCATACACCCATCAACATCTTTTGGTTCCAAAATTATGGTTCTATGCTGCAGAATTATAGAGCACATGCAGCTTATTACACCTGACATGTCGACTGTCTAAGACCGCTATTCGTTACACAACATTTTCTTTGTAAGATGTAGTAACACCGAGATGCGTTAGAAGAGTCGGAAGTGAAGAGAACATTGCATCCGATCTGAAGAATGTTGAAGAAGATCCAAACTAAACTCACTAAGTCGTGGTAATCTAGAGCCAGCATTGAAAAGCTATTTGTGTGAATTCAGCGCTCAGAGCTAACCACTTCCCTTACCTACGTTATGTCAGTATATTTCTTAACTTACACATCTCCATCTTTGGATGATTTCCGTCTGCTTCACCTAAAGTTTTTTCAGTAAAGTCGGTGCCAACTTGCTAGATGTTCGTTGAAGGTTTTACTTGTTGTTTCGCGTTATACGAGTTTAGTATTGAATGTCTGAATTTTCCATTTAAAAACTCATCGCATATAAAAATAATAATCTTCTACATAGTGTTGCAAGACCTTCTAGTCATTCTCTTAAAAAATGTGGGTTTATCTTTTCAAAATAAATTGGAGACATTAAGAAAACAACCAATATTGAGTTTAAATGGTATTGCTTATAAATAGATTTTATGTCGTTTTTAGTTGCACATCACTATACGATTTAATGAAATATCACATTTCTATGAAGCACATAGAAAATTTGACAAGCATTTGAATTTTAGCGGGTAAATAATATGTATTTGTTTGTTAATTTGGGTGGAAATGGATTTTTAAATTCGGAAAATATTGGGTGAGTGGACGGAAAATGGAAAATCGATGCTTGAATGGGATTCCAGGAGAAAGAATTATTTTAGAATTTTTCACGGAATTAAATGCATATGTTTTTACGATATTAACGTACATATTGCTTTCTCTGACTTGCCACACAGATGTACCAAAATTTAAGTTGAATGTAACAAAGTGTGAGAACTTCTGTAACCATACGTCTTAAGGGGCAGACTTTCATGTTTGGCCTCACAGTCACCGACGACCGATATGGCATATTTTAAATACAACGATTTGCACGGTCTTAAAGCATAACGAAGGAGAGTGTTGGGTCTTCGGCCGGGAAGTACTCCAAATGCCGGTACCAGCCTATTGGATGGGTTTTAAGTCTACAAAGCGCCTTGCTTTAAGTTAAAAGGCGACACTCCTTACTAAATTTAGTTCGGTTCTCATTGCGGTACCGATGACTCAAATACTGTCACTTCAGGCATAATAGCTCTGCTTCCTTTTGTCCAAATGTCATGAGTCGTACTTATTTTGAAATGTACCTTGTATATATGTCCATAGAGTAATGCTGAAGGCGTGTCTTTGTTCGGCTGTTCTATGTTGTGGTGAAGGCCTCGGTTCATAAAACACATCGATCTGTTGCTCCGTCATTTCGTCACAAACATACGTTGACGTTTACAGAATACAGCCGATGACGTTTTGTTATTGCTGAGAGTGTTTCGTTTTCAAGCTATAAACATTTCAATGCCTGCACAAATGAAAGCACGTACTCACATTATATGAACCTTAATATGTGAATGTATTTTCTTCAATGTGTAAATGTGTCAACTGCCAACGCAACAAGAAATAGAAATAAACTTACTTTATCCGTCGACGTTCATGTATCCGTTGGTAATAGATCAACTTTCATACGAATGTGTGTATTCGATGTAGCTGTCAGTTAAAACCGACGGAGGAACGGACGCAACGGATTCTATTGGCCGGTGCCTTGAACGCCATGCTCTTTTCTTAATATTGAGATGAGGAAACTGACTGCTAACTGTAGTAATATTTCGCCCAATATCAGAGTTAATTAATCTAAAAATGTTTCCACGCGTTGTTTCGTGTAGGCCATGCTTTTCTAGTGTAATACTCATGGCGTATATTCTTCAGATTTTGGCGTTGCCTACAACAGTCTTAACCTAATTTTTAAGCCATTGCTTGCAGCTTCTGCCGAGGAGCTCGTAGAAACCTTCTTTAATAGCATTTTCTACCTTTTCTGTGGAAGCTTGAGGAAGTATTTCTCTGATATTGATGGATTCAGCTTTGACAAAAATCCAACTTCGTCCTTATCTTAGGCTATTGGTTCCTTCATAATATGTTTAGGGGCTGGATATTTGAAAATAATCCGTCCAACCATGTTGGTTGCCACCACTGATTCAATTCTGCGAACTCATCCGCCATACTACCTCTTTCTAAGTTGTTGTAATTTCTGAAAGGACATTCGCGCTTATAAGTTTGCCAAATCAAAGCCGATAGTACGAGACCAGTAGTCGGTGGATTTAATGAGGAGGTAAAATAAGCACAATTGATGTGTGGTCATGAATACGGTACAATTATAGGACATCAGCAGATTGGCGTCGTATAGAGCCTGTCCTAGCCGTACAACACTCAGGCATGACGGTTATAGAAACCAAGTAGCGTTGGTCAAAGTCAATTCTAAGATAGGGAGGACACAAAACATAAGGACAAAACTTACACAAGTTTTTCTACAGGTTCCGGAGTAGAGTCAATAAAAGAAATAACGATATCAAAATGTGGTATGATAAAGTAGCGGCTTCTTTCTTGAACTCAGACCCCAATTGTTTCGTCCCCCTAAAAAAAACGAAACTGCTCTATATTTTCTCTTAAATATATATTTTTCATATATAACCTGCTTTTATTTGTCTACTTAAGTTTCATACATTTTTTTGTTTGTAATTCATCTCTCTCTCTCTCTCTCTCTCAATATATAGAATTGTATTTTTAATTTTTTACTTTATAATTTTAAGGCATTTTTTTTCTTCAATAATTAACATATCTCTCCATTTTCTTTAAAAATTTCATTAATTAATTTTTGTGTTCTTCATGTTTTGTTTGTTTTGTTTGCTGTAACTTTCTTCTCGTGTGATAAATTTTTATATATTTACTTAACAACTAATTTTGTTTAATATTTTTTTTTAAACTTGTGATTATTTTTATACTTAAAAAGTGTTGTTTTGTTTTTGTTTTATTTTAATTGTTTTTTAGTTGCGTGTTTAGATTAAGTTTGTGTTGTTTTTAAAGCAAAAAAAGGGATATTTCATTTGTTTGTTGGTTTTGTTATGAGGAAACTAACTTTTATTGTTTTTTTCTTTTTAAATTTAATTTAATACTAGTCATTTAGGAACGTAGTAAGCCGGAAATTACATTTCTGTTGTGGTTTTTCTGTTTGTATGTAAGTTAAGAAATTAGAAAGGGAAACCTATGTTTCTTTTTATTTTTTGTTTTCGCTTGATTCTAGATGTTAAATTTAATCTTATAAACTGATATGATTATTATTATCAATACACTTAATTTAAATGAAGTGTGAGACTGCTTTTAATGAAATGGAAACGATTTTGGTGTATGATTGAGGGAATCAGAGAAAGGCTTAGTTTTTTTTAATATAGTTTGTTATGAGAAAGAGGGTTTTCAAGAATGACCCTCTTAGAAAATTTAGGCAATATAATAACTTAAATATTTTACAATTCACTACATAAAAAAACAATAATCAGAAAAGGTGCAAATATGAAGATATGGTGCTGAAGGGTGTCATGCTTTAAAGAGCATCGCCCAGCCCAGCATCTCGTTCGTTTACTTACTAACTCGCCAGCGAACAACACCAACAATTTGCGGAATTCTGATCAGCAAGTTGCAAATTCATTGGTCCGATTTTTTTCTTGCTAACAAATACAGAGAGACTAATAGAGCTCTACGAGTATGTGCGGAAAGTAACTCTTCGATTCCGTCTTAGAAATAGACCTACCCTTTCAAAACTGAGGTTGTTCTCTTTGCGAGAATCAGCAAGCTGACTAGTTGGACCCAAAAGACTTAAGAGCGTCGTGATTGATTTTTCTGCACGCCCTGATGAAAAACTGAACTGACCAAATTGATCGAGTCGAAAACCGCAAAGCGACCACAGGACTCTGGCAGTAAATGAATGAATTAACTGCCTTTTCGGCAGGACGTGGTTATGAACGGTTATAATAAGTCGGCAAATAAGCTTTAGCATAAATGCGTAATATCTTTTTTGAATTGCCTCCAAAACAAGATTTGCTGTGGCTGCATAGAATTTTGCTCAGTACTTATGATTGTTCATATCACAAGGAAACTTACAGTCTTTTTCGGGCTTCAGAAAAATGATTAAGAAGACCGCCTTCCCGTAAAATAAAAACAGGAATAAAAATAACAGGCTACAGTTGTCATTACGAAAAGAGGAACACATGCTCGCCGTGAAATCAAGACCTATAAGTTTGACTTACTTCATGCTGAAGAGCATGGAAAAAATGTAATTCAGCTTCTGTCTGCAATGCAACACTCCTACCGACGCGAAAAATCTTGCAAGATTGCGCCCTAAATACTAGTAAGCAGAAGAACATAAGAATGAATACGCCCTGGCCATTTTCATTGACATCGAGGGTAATTTTGACAAAGCAACTTTTGTAATTCTTCCAGGCCACAAGCTGTAGACGAATCACTACTTTTATGAATATAAGCAGAAGCTGACTGCGGGCATTATGTAATGGCGGGTATAAATAGTAGATACCTTCACTCCTATGGTGCATGTTGGTCAACACACCCTCAGAAAAATCCAAATAATGCTGCTGTACTGCACTATAAGCCGTAGACACGTTCACAAGAAATTGGCACACAAGAAATAATGCGTTTAGTCAATCCACACAAAACTAAGGAGGAAGAATGGTACTCGTGCACTTTGCTTCGAGGAGGAAGCTGGCTTATCTGGCTCATCTACCGCTTAAAGGTACCACCACGCTTCGAGTGAGTATTTAAGTACCGGCTTCAATAAACAATTTGTTTGGTCAAACTACTGCTGATTCTCTAAAAGTGAAGGGATTTTCAACTTAACATGGTGCTTGTCACAGAGGAGCGTCTTTTAAATCAACACTATGCGTCCGTTGTCCATGTTGCCTTTAATAGATTTATAAAGAAAAGTTCTCTCTTGCCTGTATTAGAATAGTTAACGTGGCTCTCCTTTAAACAGTCTGATAAGCCTTCTTCCACTTGTATCATGGGCTAAACTCTCAAAGTCATCTTTTTAATCGACTAAGCAATGATTTCATCTGGAGTCAGTAAAGGAATGCAGTCGGATCTTTGTGATTAAAACCAAAACTGATCTAGGAAAGTGGGCTATTGTTTTAAAGGATGTCAACGTTAAATTTCGATCGTCAAGGGGAAACTTTAGTCTATCTTCTTAGGGTAATCCTGATAACTATGTTCTATGTTGTAAAAAAATCAATCGAAGAGTCGAAGGGGCCTCAAATATTGTATAAAAGTGCAAGGTCTCTTTGAACGTATTCGGCAGGCTGAATTCGCCGATGAATCTGCTTTGTAGAGCTCTAAGGAGAGCTTCTCAAACCCTGCGCTAATATTGCGGTTAGAGTTCCGATCGA
The DNA here is from genome assembly GCA_928272305.1 of Volucella inflata. Classification (NCBI taxonomy): domain Eukaryota; kingdom Metazoa; phylum Arthropoda; class Insecta; order Diptera; family Syrphidae; genus Volucella; species Volucella inflata. The sequence continues at coordinate 3,381,447 of OV743717.1, read as the reverse complement.
CGTTTGTTCATGCGACACATAAACATAGCTGCATATTGCATGCCTCTCGTGGATGCCAGCAGACCAAAGTAATGTTTCCTGACGTCCATAAAAGGTCACATTCCACTGACGCTAAGTGAGAGGACGGTTGACTTTTCTATTGCAGTGAAGTAATAAAAATAATTTAAACACTTACAAATTTAAGATTGCCAGACTTCTCTAAATAGCAATCAACAAGATGAAACTATTAGATAATCCCACCTAGGTCCAAGGCCACAAGGCTATCGCGGAAATAAGTTTGATAAAATGGACTTGAACCTCGAGTGGGAGTACGTGCATCCTCGAAGAAGTTAAGTTTCTATTGAGCACACCACAGATGGCAGACTGCAAATTTGAAATCTTTGCTTTGGGTATTCGGAAGGTTGAACTATAGAAAGGCCGAACTGTAGGAAGGTCTAATTGTATGAAGGTCGAACTGTTGGAAGGTCCAACTGTAGGAAGGTCGAACTGTAGGAAGGTTGAACTGTAGGAAGGTCGAATTGTAGAAATGTCTCCAAATTAAGAAAGATGAAGGTAAAGTTTATACAGGTGTTTTGGTTGGTTTTCTATTGAGAGGTAGTAGGTGCAGAAATAAGATGAGACGATAAGAAGGGTCCAACCTACATATATTGGTATCCTTATCAAAAGCAATAATAATGAAAGTTCTTGATAAAATCCATGAAAATATGCATATAACAAAAAAAGCTTGTAATACATTGCCTCTTCTTCTGCTGTAAAGACTCTCTACGTTTACAAAAATCATTGTGTCCCTACAAACTAATGTTTTCTTTCTCGATAAATATGTAAGTGTTTATGTGAATTTTCTTTTTAAAACCATAGTTCTTGTTTTTTGTTTTGTATTTTTGTATTGCTCACATTTTTTTTTTAATTAATTAATTCTCAGATATCTCGTCACAGCACAAAATTTCATTGACATTGTTTTTTTGTTTTTTGTTTTTCTTAATTCATTTAAATTTATCTTTTAATTGTGATGTCTACATATTTTTCTATTCTTTTCTACAATTTCTTTATTTTTCATTTTGTATATATAAATTTTATTTTATTTTTCTTTTATGCAATTTACTGTCTTACATGCTAAATATATATATTTTTTTATAATTTTCTTGTTTTCTTTAGATATCACACTCACATTCAACTGAATTTTAGTTGCGCTGTTCTTAAGGTGCTTTGTAATATTAATATTTTTAAAATATTTAACTAAATTGGTGATAACTATAATAATTTTTAAAATTAAATTTTAAACGTATTTAGAGTTAAAAAGTAACTTTTTTAAAAAAAAAAGAAAGACTGCTAATCGACATTTTCTAAATTATCATGCGATTGCGGACTTATTTGGTCCTCATCAGCTTTAATTTTGAAGATATTGTAGAATTTAATTTCAGCTAAGTTATATTATAGATCGTTTTTTTATTTTTTTTTTAAATTCGTGTTTAAAGTCTATTCATTTAAAAAATATATATTTTCAATTAATTTAATGGGATTTATTTAATTTTCTAGCTGAAAATGTTTAGAACGTACGTAAATATCAAATTTCATAGGCAAAAATAAAAAAGGGCGAATACAAATAGCAATAGAGTTATTCTAACTAAAAACTTAATTTTAAAAATGAGAAAAAAAGTGATTGCAATGCATTGGTCATTGCAGTGCAACAAGGACTTTAAAATCAGATCTGGATTGCTTAGAAACGAAAGCAATAGCAATATCTTTTAGACATAATGTATATATTTTTGTTGTATTACGAAATCCTTTAGTGCTCCCAATTGAATTGACAATATGAAAATTGAAAACCAAGCCGGCATTGCAATAGGTCTCGCATTAAGTAGGCAATTTTCGTGGTCGATGAGAAGCATTTTTCGAATTGGTTTATTTTTTCAAGTTGTAGATAACAGCGTCTATGTTATTGCTATGCAGACAGTTTAAGCTTTATTCTAACAATCGAGTGGAATCAATTGTGCTTTACAGATTTTGCAGCAGCTTAAAGGTAAGACCAAAGCGTGCATTTTCGCCATATTTCACTATTTTACTTTCGTAAAGAGAAGAATGCTAGGTAAATTTGTGAAAAATTGCGTAAGGTTTATGGTGATGTTGCTCTATAGAAGTGGCAGTCTCAACAATGGTTCCAAAAATTCGGCGCGGGGGAAACGATCGTTTATTACTCAACGAGGTTGATTGTGACAAAATAAAGGCATTTTTCAAGTCAAACTCGAACTCTCAACCTAAAGAAGCACGATATTTGGGTTCCTCATAAACTCAAGGGGTTTTATTTGAAGATGCGTATCAACATCCACTGTATACTCATAAGGCGTGAGGAAAACTGTCCTTTTATGATAAATGGATTGTTTGCGGCAATCCGGTATGCAAGCGGATCTCAAACGAGATCCAAAGCAAACGTTTATAATCGAAAGGTTAAAAGGCCGTGTTGCCACATCCATTTTCACCTGACTTTGCCCCATCGAGCTTCCACTTGCTTCATTATCTTCAAAACTCTTTGTTTGGAAGTTCAAATGAGGCTGTATATCATATTCAGTTTCTCGCCGCGATAAAGACAGGTCCTTCTATAAACGAGGAATTGTGCAACTTATTGGAAGATGACAAGAATTATCGCTTCCAACATGTGCGATTAAACTAAAGCTAAAGGCACTTAAAACAACTTTAGAGTAGTTATATTAGAATAGTCCGAATATATGCGAATATTCGGGTTTGCGAACCTACAAACTCAACTCTTTCTATATGCTTAGAATAAGTCCGTCCCGAAACGAGGGTAATTTAGATACTGAAGTTCTGTCGTTAACCACCAAAGGAATTGCAGTGACGATGTTGCATTAAAAAATGCATGATGTGGGGTAAATGGCGCGAAAACCCTGCTGTATTTTGTGGCAGGAGCATATCGCTATATCAAAGTCAGTGACACACGATAGCCGACCTTTAACATACAGAGGCAGCATGTCAGTGGCACCTGGATTTGACCAATAGGGGTCAAGAGAAGGTTGGCAGAAAGGTCTGAAAGAAAAAGAATTAGATCACTCACTAACGATGTCATCCAAAATAGGGCGAAATGTAACATTAATCAAAGCCAGATACTTGGGCTAAATATTGTATGTAGTGGAAGTTGTATACGTTTTAAGTTACGTCCAAATTGGAGTTCAGTTTCCTGATCATTACAGTATTTTTCAAACACAACAGTGAGAAACCGAGCAACAAGTAGCCTATCTCTGATTATTTCCAATGGTCCATGCGTGTATTGCTAGTTACATAGGCAGCTGGTCATCAAATGTCAGTTTTATAGGCTGTAGTATAGCAGATATTAGCCTGAGCGCGATCACGAAGTGAGACCTAAATCTGATTCTGCGGGAAGAACAACTACATTTATTTCGACGTCGACATAGGCAAGTCAATTTTTCAGGAAGGAATGATCATTTTCTTGCATTATTATGAATCAGTTGATTTTGTTTTAAACCTCCTCTGTGTTTTTAGTAGAGCACAGATCGGTTTAAAGCTAAATCGGTTACGTTGGTGCGCTGCTCATTGAACAGCCTCTGACGAGGTTCTCACACTTGAAACGTTTCAACATCTGTTCATTACACAAAACGAATTGCTTCGCTCAATTGCAGATTTTTTCAAAATCTTAAATGTGAAATCTGTTTTTATGTAACAATAGTCGTCTTTTAAGGCTGGGTGTTACACTACTCCCGGCCTTTATGAAAGTTATTTGCGGGCTGATTAAGCAAACTTACATCAAAGCATTCAATTCGACATGCGATGGCAATGCAGAGGTTGAACGACGATTTTGGCACAGCGGTCCAGAAAGCGGCCAGTAGCAAATGTAACAATAAAGCTGATGGAACTCGGAAACTCCCGGCATGGACACGATGAACAGCATGCGATTAAATAAAAATTCAAACAAGAAGGGGTAAGAGAGTGAGAGAGCCGCTTGAATGTAATAACGTGCTAAGAGCGACAAAGCCAGTAAGGTAAAAAGTATTTTGATCAAGAATTGAAGTTGTAAAGGCCGTGCACAGAAATGTTTTCGAGTAACTCTTGAACGAAAAAATAACAAAACATAACGTAAGCCAATGGAAAAAAGAGAAAAATAAAAAATGATAAACTTCAAATTATAGAATATTTAATTAAATGTATATATATATATTTATAAACAAAAAAATATGAATTTTTATCTTTTATATCGTAAATTGAGAATCTAAAAGCGCTAAATTTCCAATGGATATTGTAAATTTTTGCAAAATAACTGCCACGCCTACTAAACAATTGATGATACATATATGTATGTATACATACATAGATATTTTTACTTATATATTTCTCTAGTGCACACTAATTCATTCATTCGTCGCATCCACACAAACAGTCCTAGTTCCATGAATTCTTCAGATTCGTGTTATTCTAAGAATTAGGAAACGAAAACACAGTCAAAGGTAGTTTTTTAAAAAAAAAATGGATGTCTCTATGAGAATGAAGAAACATTATGCATTTCAACATCCTGAGCATTGGCACTATCCTCAGGAGCAGTGCGCGACTCATCTTGATCAATTTGAATTCTATGTTGTGATGAGGTACGTCCATGTGAAGCCACCGTTGGAACTGCCGACGTCAGTGTAGTAGTCGTATTTTCAATCCTCTGTTCACCAGGCACAACATTAAGATCCTTTGAATTACTTCGTCGGTGTCGTAGGATACTTGAAGCCTCCTCTACTGCCTGCAGTTGTTTATCTTTTATGTTCAGATCTTTGGAATTGTTGCGCGAATGTCCAGATCCGCCAGCATCTTCATTTGAGTTCTTAACTTTATTTTCGACATTCTTAACAACATTTACGCTTTTTCGGCCACGGAAAAGATCTATGTCTAGACGAATATTATTTGGCATGTAAATCTGATCGTAAGAATGGTTACGAGAGTGTTTTCGAACGAATTGCCCACATCCGGGTGTGAGAACATCATCATCGTCATAATCATCGTCTCGGTGTAGTTGATTTTGAATGTATTTAATATTGGGAGCAGGCTCATCGCGTGAATTATTTCTGGAATGAGTTAGCTTTTGGCGGAAGTCGGAATTTAAATCGTGCGAATGGTTACGGGAATGTGTTTGGAATTTTTTAAGGTTACGAAATTTATTGGCTGTGTTATTGTAGTCATCGTTATTATCCTTGGGGTAGCCACGAATCATTTTTACGTCACATGAAGCGCTGCGGAAGTGTTTTTTCGATTTTGTCTGTGGGACAATCGCTGCTGATGGATGGAGTGAGTTGTGGCATTTGTCGTAACTGCAATCAAAAAAGTAAAATGCAATTAGAATTAGTTGTATGATAGAGGGGATTTATAGACTTACCCTAGTTCTAGTTGAATTGTACGAGAATCGTTGCGAGAGTGCCGTAAGATGTCATTACCTCCGTAAGGCACAGTTTGATTATTGTCAGTTAGTTTCTCTTCAAACACTGTAACGATTAACGAATAGAAAATGTGTTTTCAAAAATGTCATTACTTTTGTTTTCTTTGTAATGGGTGATGGAAAATGTGGCCAAGATCATTTCAAAATATTGTAAGCCTGGAATACTTGGATTGTTAGTGGCAAAAAAATCATTAAAAATTTAAAACTCGTAGCGAACCAGTAATGATTAAATGTATTTCTTGGCCAACAACTTGTGCATATAGGTTTGAATTGTGTCATTAGGTGTATTTGCAAAATAATTTTGAGTAAATGACGTTGCATTCTTGATGGCGGTTGGCGAAAATTGAGTTTATACATGTCCGTCAGCAAAAAGCCCACTTATAGGGTATATTGAGCAATTAAGACACTAGCTGGCATGAACCATTGTTTGTCGAGCAATACAATGCCGATACCGCACTAAATTTTACCATAGCTGCCATGCAGTTTCAGGATACATAAAATCGGTCATGAATCGGTCTTACTTACTTTAGGTGGCGCTACAGTCCGGGGTGGACCTGGGCTTCAGTCAACAAGCTTCTCCAGCCAGCTCGATCCCTGGCTAGCTGTCTCCAGTTTCGCACGCTAAGTTGGCTGAGGTCCTCTTCCACTTGCGTGCGCCACCTGAGTCTTGGCCTTCCTCTACTGCGCTGTCCCTCGGGGGCGGATTCGAAGACTTTTCGGACCAGAGCATTGGTGTCCATGCGCTCTACATGACCCAGCCATCTCAGTCTTTGGATCTTCACTCTTCTGGCTAGGTCCATGTCGCTGTACAGTCCATACAGTTCGTCGTTGTATCTCCTCCTCCACTCACCGTCAATGCAGATGGGACCGAAGAATTTTTCTCTCGAAGCAACCAAGAACACCCTCATCCATTTTTGATAATGTCCATGCCTCTGCGCCATAGAGCAGGACCGGGATTATTAAAGTCTTATAAAGGGTGACTTTTGTTGTCCGAGAGAGGGCTTTGCTACTCAATTGCCTTCTTAACCCAAAGAAACAGCGGTTGGCAAGAGTTATTCTTCGCTTGATCTCAGCGCTGGTGTCGTTGTCTGTATTTATAGCGGAGCCTAGGTAGACAAAGTCCTTAACTACCTAAAAGTTATATCTGTCGAGGGTGACGTTCTGTCCGAGACGTCGGTGTTTGTTGTCCTTTTTGCTTGACAGCATATACTTGGTCTTGCCCTCATTGACCGCTAAACCCATTTTCGCCGCTTCCGTCTCAATACTCGCGAAAGCGCCACTGACATCACGCTGCTTTCTCCCGATTATGTCAATATCGTCGGCGTATGCGAGTAGTTGGACGGACTTTTGAAAGATAGTGCCTCTTGTGTTTGCTCGTGAGTTTTGCACTATTCTTTCAAGTACGATGTTGAAAAAATCGCATGACAGCACATCGCCTTGTCTAAATCCTTTCTGGACATCAAAGGTCTCGGTGAGATCTTTACCGACCTTGATGGAGCAGCGTGCATTCTCCATCGTCATCCTGCACAGACGGACGAGTTTGGCAGGGATGCCGAAATTAGACATTGCTCTATATAGCCCGTCTCTATAGATGCTGTCATACGCGGACTTAAAATCGATGAACAGGTGGTAGGCATCGATCTGAAGCTCATGGGTCTTCTCTAAGATCTGCCGTAGTGTGAATATCTGGTCGATGGTGGACTTTCCTGGCCTGAAGCCACACTGATATGGACCTATCAGGTTGTTGACAAACGGCTTCAGGCGTTCACACAATACGGCGGATAAGATCTTATATGCGATGTTAAGGAGACTGATGCCTCTGTAGTTGGCGCAATTCAGAGGGTCTTCTTCCTTGAGAATTGGACAAACAATGCTGAGGTTCCATTCATCGGGCATACTTTCGTCTGACCATATTTTACAGATGAGTTGGTGTATGCTCCTTACCAAGTCATCGCCTGCCGCTTTGAAGAGCTCGGCAGTCATGACATCCGCTCCAGCAGCTTTGTTGGACTTAAGATTCGATATGGCTATCTTCACTTCATCCAGGTCGGGTGGACGGATTTGTTGGTCATCATCGTCCAGGTTGAAAGGTTGATTCTGCCTGACAGCGGTATTTGGTCCGTCATCGCCGTTATACAGTCTGCAGAAATGATCTTTTCCAAATCCTCAGCATCGACTGCGATTCTACTACGATGTTCCCTTGTTCATCTCTACAGGCTTCAGTTCGGGGTTTGTTTCCGCGGCATGTTATTTTTACCTTTTGGTAAAGCTTCCGAACCTCATTCCTGTAGTAGCATCTCTCAATTTCCTCGATCGCGCGCTTCTCATGCTCTTTCTTCTTCCTCCTGAGAAGCCGGTGCTCGTCTCTCCTCTTCCGCTCATAGAGCTCATGAGCAGCTCTGGTCTTTCTAAGTAGCGCCGCGTTATATGCATCTTGCTTAGCTGCATGTGCTTGCCGGCATTCATCATCGAACCAGGGGTTTCGTTGTGGTGGACGAATGAAACCCAGCACATCAGAAGCGGCATCTCTTATGGCGTTTTGGCAGTGTTTCCAATGGTCTTCGATGCTTGATGCTGGCGGCATTGGACCTCTTAAGAGATTAAGAGACACTCGATCGGAGAAGGACTTGGCGATCTCTTGCGATTGTAGCCGTCTGACGTCGAATTTTCTCACAGCATTAGTTTGTCTTGGCGTAGTTTGGGATATCCGCAACCGTACCTTGGCTACAACAAGGTAATGGTCCGAGTCGATGTTGGCTCCTCGGAACGTACGGACATCCATAATGCTGGAGGAGTGTCTTGCGTCGATCACAATGTGATCAATCTGGTTGACTGTTGATTGATCAGGAGTTCTCCAAGTCCCCTTGTGTATGTCGAGATGTGGGAACCGCGTGCTCGCCACGACAATGTTTCGCCCCGCCGCAAAGTCGATTAGCCTGAATCCGTTATCAGAGGTGGTGTTGTGCAGGCTATATTTTCCGATTGTTCCACCAAAGATACCTTCTCTTCCTAGCTTTGCATTAAAATCACCGAGGACAATTTTAATGTCATAGCTAGGGCATTGCTCGTAGGTCTGGTTGAGGAGCTCGTAGAAGGCATCCTTGGTGTCGTCATCTTTCTCCTCTGTGGGGGCATGCGCGCATATGAGGCTTATGTTGGCGAATTTAGCCTTGATGCGGATTGCTACGAGGCGCTCGCTCACATGCCGGAAGCTGAGGACTTCTCGTCTTAGTCTGCCTCCGACAACAAATCCGCATCCAAATAAGCGCTGCTTTTGCCGCCGATAGCAATTGCCGTAGTAGATGTCGCAGTTTTTCATATTCTTTTTGTCCGGCCCATCCCATCGCATTTCTTGGATGGCGGTTATGTCTGCTTTGCAGCAGTCTAATCGGTCTACTGCATATTAAATTTTCGAACTTACCGACTCTCATTCAATATTTAGAATCATTATCAAGTTGAAGCCACCATTAGAACTTTTTAATTCGATAAGAAAGTTCGACCTCAGACGCCGACAGCTGGAACTTTGGCCTTCGTGTAACCTTTTATGCTTGGAGAAGACATCCGACAACAGCACTAAACGCTAAAGTCCACGCCGCTGTACTAGGCTTCTGATTTGAAGAATGACGAAAGTCGGTTAACGACTACCTTACGTAAGAACGGTGACAATTTGTGCATTCTAAAATCAAAGACGATCGTAAGGGCGCTGGGTATAATCAAAAAAGAGAAAAGCCGCGATTGAATAAATTGAAAACCCGATCGGAAGCTTAGGACTGTTGGTAGTCGAATTACAATCGAGACTGACAATTTTCAGAGATCACTTCTATAGAAAAAGCTGCGAAATAAAATAAGTTCGATGACTGAAATTACACAGTTTGCCCAATTCTTTAATCTGGGGTTGAGAGTGCCACAACTAAATGGCTAACTATCCCGGACACGAGCCATATCTAAGCAGCCAAGAATTTGAATATTTCTCTATTACACTGTGGCGCTGGCAGCCCGGTATGGCCCATGGCCCAGCTTCTTGACACTCATTTGGTTTGCTCATGTTGTCATTTTTGTCACATCTACGGTTTATCGCCGAATCCGAACGGCACTCCTTAGAAGCTTTTTCATAGGCAATTTTACTTTCGGGAGTTTGCCTTTGCCCGCCGAAAGGATGATGACGATTCGAAAAATTGTTGGTGATGCCAGGGATCGAACCACGGACCCTCTGCGTGATAATCCAATGAGCTAACCATCGCGCCATTGCCACCACTAATATTCCTCTACTATCTCTCAAAATGTCATGACATTTAACAATTATAAAGTTTATTTTTCCAGATTGATGTTGAAATTTTATAGCATGGAACAAAGAGCGGTCATTAAATTCCACACAAAAACTGGTAATATGCATCAGACACATTCCGATTGATGCAAGCAATGCGCAGTGATGATTGTTTGAGTAGAACAGTTATTTTCGAGTGGCAAAAACGTGTTTGGACGACAGAGAGAACGTCTCTCGGATGACAAACACACAGGAAGGCTAATTTCAGTTCGGACGATTGAAATTATCCAAAACGTAAGTGATTTTGTTGGAGTAGACCGCAATGCTTCACTGAGAATGATGGAAGAGGCCTTAAAGATCAACAAAGAGACTACTCGAACCATTCGTTATAAGGATTTGGGCAAAACAAAGTTGGTCGCTGTTGCACGATAATGCACCGAGTCAAACAGCACTCTGTTTTCAATTAAAATAATTAAAATTATGAAGTACTCACGTTTATCCAAACTGATAATAGATCCTATAACCAATTCATTTGCACTGAGTGGTTTCAGCTTGTCCAATTGCTTACGCCTGCGTACCAACCACCAATCCACCATAAATATAGCAAGAGCTACAATCTTCACAAATGCACATAGCCCAACGTATCTGCAAATGAAAATAGAAAATCAGAAAAAAAATCAATTCAAACAATTGCTTTAGTAACTCACTTCCATCGGAACTTTTCAATGTCATAAATCAAGCATCGTCCGCCCTTCTCACCACAGGTAGACTTCCACAGCAAACATGTCGAGTCAATTAAATTACCAAACACTATCGGCGCTGGAATATAACCAAAGAGCCGGAATATAACAAACTGCATTCCCAGGGCAAATGATCGTTCTTCTTCCGATACCGAACGCATTACAATCATCAACAAAGGCATCTGTGTCGATGCCACAATAAACGTCATAAAAAACAATAATATCAGGAACGGATAAATAGTCCGACAAGGTGTAGTACAAGGGCCTGCTGTAGCCACTGGTACCACAGTCACTTCAGCAAAGTCTTCGTGAGCATTCAATGCTTGCGCTTGACTACCACCAGCTCCTGTATAAATGCTGGTTATATTGGAATGAACACCTAAAAATCATAAAAAAACATAAGAAACAGAGAGTGGTAGTCTAACAATTTAGTACTCACATGCACAATTGGTATAATTTGAGCTTGACGAGAAAGCAGTACACCCTGCATGGCAGGGACTAAAGTATGTCAGTCCATTGTTACCACAGACAGGTTCGACGTCTGTTGTTAAACACTCACAACCGAAATTGCAAGCAGCAGTTAAATTCACTTTGAATGGTTCCAAAGAACTGTGCGTTGAACTGTTGTAGTAAGGAATCGTAGTACCAGCCATTTTAAGATTATCACAGCCCAAAAAGAATAGCATAGCATAGCAACCCAAGCAGATGATGTTCGATATGAGAACAAATTGCACAGCACCTTTGGGTTTGAGTTGGAAACGTTTCAATATACAACCGCCGATAAAGATTCCAATGCATGCTCCGGGAACTGCAATAGATCCAGTGAATACACTTGCTTGGCTTTTGCCAAGACTGAATTGCGTTTCTAAATACTTCGGAAGGAACACCACAAACCCAGAAACAATCATAAGTTCCATGCATGCTCCCAGACAAGTGACAATGTAGATAGGGTTGCAAACTAAGCGTAACATCGATTGGGGAATATCTGCCAAAGAAATGGGGAAGTGAATATCGTTTCATTCAGAAACATATTTCCTTTGATACCTTTGATATCTTTTCCGTATCCGGTGTCAACTTTGGGTTTAATTTCCTTTGCGACGGCTTCTTCCTTCTTCAGCTTCTCATCGGGTTTACGCGGCAAGCTATTCGAGTTGTTCGGCAGGACTGGTGGCAATAGCTTTTCTGATGTTTTCCGGATTTTCTTCTTTTCGTGAGTAAGAACCTGATATTGAGACAGTTATAAGTAAAAGAGATACAATTCAAGGAAATCATCATAAGCTTACTTTAGGAAACGAAAAGAATGGTATAGCTACCACCAGCAGGAGCACTCCACAAAGTAGAAAGCCACCCCACCACATGCCAACCCAGCGACGATCTCCTGGGTCTGAAATGAAGAAAATATGAAATCGAAAGTCTGACTATTGATACTAATTTGTTTCTTACCGATTGAGATGACTGTCGATGACAAGGAATCCATGTGAAAAGAGAGTAAGTAGGCACCCAAAAGGAATCCGAGCACTGGACCAAATGCAGCCATACTATACATACATCCTACAAATTAGGATGGATGAAAGTGAATGTCAATGTCTGTAATAAAGATTAAAAGGGAAACCAACTCTTACCAATATACATAGATGAACTTTCCGCCTTTACATGATCATCCACATAGGTGGTGCCCAATGTAAACAATGGACTACCTCCACAACCCAGCAACAGCTGGGCAATAACAAACAACAAAACCGGTCCAAACGTGGATGATTTTACTTCCAAGCAGTTATCCTCTCTCAACGTATGCGGAGCTAAAGGTGGATTCGATAATCCACTTGATAGTCGTCCCAATCCCATATCCTGTTCCCTCAATGATACTCCGCGACATATATTGTCGCTAGACTGATTAGCGAGTGTTATACCAGGATTTGCTTCACCTGTAAAGTGCGGCACCATGAACACCAGCGATCCAATACCCATGATCACAGCACCTGGAATAATATAAACACAAAAATGAAAAGAATAATTTGAGAGAGGTATCCTCCGACTTACCTATTCCAATCCATACTGGAATATGCCTTCGACTTCCTAGGTAACTCACAAATATTACCGTTATCACATTTCCAATCTCATAACTGGACGCAATTAGTCCTGAATAACTTGAAGGTATCTCAAATCGTTTCTCGATCGTTGTTATAACTGAATTAATGTAGCCGGAGCTTAAAGCCTGTTGCAGGGTGACTAGCATCGATAGTAATAGGACGAAGATTTTAATTCTAGCAAATTTCTGTATAACAAATGGACGACAAGTAAGGATACCGCAATCGCGGTTTTGTAAATCTGGATCATCTGCTGGATCATCATGTGATGGCTGTTGATGTGGTGGCGGAGGATGATGATGATGACCACTTCGTGTGTCCACTAATGTGTTAGATGCTTGGCGACTATGGCATTTTATCACTGTATCCGGTACACTATTGTGATGCGTATGATGATGATGGTGATTACGATGAGTTGAGGCCGAGGTATTGCTGCCACTTATATTGCTATTTTGTGGTATTATTGGTTCCGGACTACCCGAATCGGCAGGAACATCAATACTGCTGTCATCGCCACTATTTGTTTCGGAATACAGGCCAGTCATTTGATACATGGATTCTTGTCGCCTGCAAGAAAAAAAAAAAAAAAAGAAAATCAATAACGGAACAAGTTAGCTGATTGGAAGGACATCTAGCAAGAGTTCTTTAGAAGAAATCAATCTTGAAGCCTTTTATAGTTAGACCTTAGGTCAATAATCCTATCGCGTTCTATGAAACCGATTCAACTCGAGGATTGTGAACGTCAAGTTGGTTTTTAATCATCCCATCAAGGGGGATTTTCACTTTATAAACTCGGCATGTAATATGGAAAACAAAATTAAAAGGTTCAATGCTGGATATCTTCAGTCTCCTTACATAGAGTCTGGAGCCTTGCGTACCTAGGCATAAAATTGTCCCGCTTGCCGAAGTGTCCACAAGAACAAATTAACAGTGGATTCTCTGCGGAAATAGTGGAGAGACGAACACACTGAGAAAACACGTTACGACTGGGAATGCCTGCGAAGGGAATGAGTAGCCGGACAAGAAAAAAAGAGGACGATGCAACATTAAAGCTGAACGGAATGGAAAAGTCTCCCACTAGAAAGTGGTTTTCAATAAGTACCATCCAGACTCCGGACAAAAGTGAAGTGGTCCCTTTTTGTAAGGCGAGTTGACGGGTGTAGGCTTCAAGTTATCAACATGTTATGGAAAACTAAGCCTCAAAAACTCATCAATTAGAAAGGGTATCCTGTTTCACCCAAGATCGATCTATTCTATCTAGCATACTGTATGAACGTGTGAAACCCTTTCAGCTCACATTCATCGGTAAATACCAAAGTTATACATCAAATGTTTGCACTAAGAAAATGTATAAAAAAGGAACCGAACTTTAAATTGATTCAGGAAATCGTTTCATCGACTTTTAGGTCGCAATTCATCACCATCATCACTACAACTCGTTAGCCCGTTTCTGGAAAGTCGATTCAGTTATGCCATCTAACAGTGGAAAACTTTTAGTGTGGATGCCGAAAAGTTTTTCAAACATGCGGAAACTTTTCACTTAAGTGCCGAAATAACTTTAGTATTAACGTTAAAGAAGATAATATCAAAGACGAAGTCAGAAAGTTTATGAGGACGAATCGAAAAAGATATCATCGACTGACAACATATAAAGCTATCGGCAGCAAAGGCTTCACCGTCCTTACAGAAAGTAGTAACTGCCCTTAGGCATCTTAGTGAAAATCTGAAGAAACCATTGTTTAGTACATTACTTCAGCGAATTCAAAAATCCTACCGCGAAAGACCAATATAATGCTCTAGAAAATCCCGATCCCGGCAATTGTATTATTCTGTCGCACAGAACGTTACATGATCTGCAAAAGGGATCAACTCCGGACTCTATAAGCTATACCAATTATACAATACCAAGACTTGTCTCACTTAATTAAAAAAAAATGAGCCAAACTTTGCAGCTTCAGATCTCTTCAAAACTGAGCTTTGTTTCGAAATGTTTACTGTTGAATATCTGATTCAGGAAAAAAATAGTCCTGAGAGTGACACATAGATGGCACCTCCAAACATATATCCATACATCAGTTAGTTCCAACTTATAAACGAAACGTCTTAAATTTCAAGACATTCGAGCCATTAGTCATCGAGATATTAAAGTTTTAGTGACGCACCTTTGGATATTTTTAAAACCATGAAGAAAAAGACGACGTTGGCTGATGAAACACTGTTGTTTGATGCAAAAAAAAATACAGTTAAATGGTCAAGAATACATTGAAGAGTGTTGTAAGGAATCTATTCCATCCAAAGCAACTATTTATCACTGGTTTGCTGATTTAAAAAACGGCCGCACAAACATAAATGATGCTGAATGCCCTGAGTGCGCACATGATATTCTTACAAAGAATAACATCTATACAAAATCGGTTTTGAACAACTTTAAAGGGAAAGTGCGTGATATAGCTGACATCCTAAAGATATAAATAGACAGTGTACGAGTACATCATTTTTTGCAAGAGTATTTGTATATGTGAAAGCTCGATCTAAAGTGGGTACCACGTTTGGACCAAACACAACAACCCGCTGATGATTCAGATCACTGTTTGGAGTTGTTTAAGCGAAATAAAAATAAGAATGCTCGCCGGAAAAATATGTGGATCCAATGACAAGCATATTTTAATGGGCTGCACGAATCGTTCTATAAAAAAAGGTACAGAATTGCTAGAGCCCCGTTGAAATAGTTGTATAATTCTTCTAGAAGACAGGCACATTATAGAAAGCGTTGACGCTGTTGACTACGGTGACTGCTAAAGAGAACAGTAGCGTCGTCTATTTGTGTCCTGGTTGTTGCAAATGAAGAGTGAGGAAATAAGTGTTGAACATTTCCCATACGAGAATCCGCACAATGGTTAAATTAGCAAAAATAGTAAAAAAAAACTTTGTGACATTTCGGTGACTTCAGCGCCAAAATATTGAAAGAGCACTCATTTGATATTAAGTTACAGTACGAAAGCATAAACATCAAGTGCCTAATCGACTTTGGTGCGGGACAGAATGTCTTTGTAACTATGGAAAACCATTTCTCAACTCTATATCTACAAAAGACGTGACAGCCATCTGGGTAGCAAAAATCAATCTAATTGATCGTCCTGCGATCGACTCAATGCTGTTCTCCTTCATCATGGATCTCCAAACTTTCCGAAAATATAGGAAACTTCTGCATATTATTAACCAGGGGCGACTTATCAAACGCCGCTATCGAGCCGAAAAACCCATTCAATCTAGCTGAGCTTGTCCACCCAACCAAGTTAAGATAGAAATATTTAAGTACAACAGGAATGCCGTGGGAGACGGTATATCTATCGAGTTAGTTTAGAAAGCATAGAATGAATTGGTGGAGCGCATGCGCCCAGTCTTTTTCAAGGAAAGTATGCCTGAATAATAGATCAGTTTCATTAGCGTGATCTTCAAGGAAAAAGATAATTAAACTGCGCTAACCATAAGTCTCCTCAACATTGCGTTAAGAAGATGAACGTGAGCGCCTGCAACCATTAGTCTACCATCTTATTGACTGCTTTCAGTACGTTTTTACAACATTGTAAGTCCAGCATTTATCAAACATTCATACTATGGTAGACCTTCGAAAAAAATTAAGAAGTATCTATCGATACTCACCATATGTGACAGCATCTACAGACATAAGCTATACCGAGTCCTGACCAAACTTGGCATGACAACTCTTAAGAGTGTGCTATCTCAGCGAATCTTTTTATGTCCAAAGGGTAATAAGCTGTCATGTGATCTCTTGTAAGCCAAAACCAAAGACACAACGATGAAGACGAATGAAGACATCGTCAACTGTATTGAACACAAGGATCTTCGAGTGATTTTAGTCTGGCTAACGTCGACGTACTCTGGAAGAGAAGAAAGAGACACTACAACGCTGATCTCTCGGAGAGAAACAGTCTCAAGAGGATTGCTTCAAGGAAAACCAAAAATATTGTTTGCTAGTTCACTCAATTCAAATTCCGATTATTCAATTATGGAACCTTCAAGTACTTTTGCACTTAGATTTGTGTTTGATTCTCCATCCGAAGGTAGATACCACAATTTATTGGTTGTTGGCAACCTGGTCACAAGTTGTGAGTTATTGAACCGCATTGACTAACGATAACCGACCATAACCTTCATAGCTTATGAGTTAAAACACTAAATGTTGCTATATTCTCTTAAAATCTACAAACCTTCGCCCTGATGATTGTATCTCTATAGTTAAAATGACTATCAAACTTACGTTCCACACAATCCACTCAACCGATTCTTCCAAAGTGTGAATTTTTAAACTTAATTTGATTGAACTAAATGATTTAAAGAACTCAAATGCAAATAGAAAAAAAATTTTCATTTCACTTATTCAAACTTTGTCAACTGCCAATCAATATGGGCACACGAATCGAACCGAACCAAACCAAACCACTCAACCAACAATTGACTACCGAAAAAGAAAACAGTTCACAGCGTTACCCTCAACCACCCACTACCCACTTAACAACCGAAAAACCAATGAAAGGGAAGGTCTTCAACTTTCAACTTGACGGTCAAATGTCGTTCAAACGTCTTTTCACACACACACTACCAACTCACACACTACGGTTTTAAGAAAGCTCGTATGTATTTATAATTTTCAGATTTTCAATAAAACACAAAGAAAGAAAAGATAGGCCCCGTAGGTAGGAGGACCTCTCAATAAAATAAAATAACTATCGTGCGACCTGTACTCAAGTGCATGCGAACCTATGGAAACCATCTAGCCCGCCTTCGATCAATGTTGCATCATAAATAATTTAATTCGACAATTCCAATTCGAATTCTCCTAGTACGCCACAATGATGAACAAACACACAGGCAAATAGACACATTCGAAGTCCTCATAAAAATGCCTAAAGAGGGTTTTAGTTTAGTCTGGTCTGGTCTGGTTTGGATTGGTTTGGTTATCAGCGTTTGGAGAAGGGGCTGTAGCTGGAGCTGAAAATCGAATCGGTTCCGTTTCATGTCACCAACGCCGCCGCTGCGTCATGCATGCAATTTAACTGACTCACTCACCTGTGACCTTTCCGATGTCCAATTGTGGTAGTTGTACAAGGGTTGCTGCTGCTACAACCAACACCACCCCCACATCCACCACTATCGATGGTGTGATGTGTATGATAGGGTATATCCTGATCCTGTGACGCTGACTGTTGTTGTTGGTTCTGCTGTTGCTGGTGTTGTTGCTGTTGTTGGTGTTGTTGGTGTTGTTGAGGTTGCATAAGCGTAACGCCTGTTACTGTCATAATGAAGGACTCATTCAAGTTCTAGGTCGTTTTAGACAGTTTCTCCTTCAATTTTTTTGTTTCTGTTTCAAATATTTCCCAACACACCTCTACTTCAATATCCCAATTAACCTTTTCCTTAAGGTTCACTTTCGTTTTGTAACAACAAGAGCTGCCCGCTTTTTCTTCACTCCTTCCCTTTGGTTTGGCTTTTATTGACGCTGGCAATTAATTTTTAAGTCTGAAAAGAGAAAGAACAACAGACAAAATGAATATAGTCGTTATCCTTGGATGCACATAAAAACAAAAAGCAATAAGGAAATACTCGTACTCGTATTCGTATTTCTTCAAAGACAGAGCCTATTAAAAGAAGAAACAATCGATTAGGGGCTCTGAGAGCCCACGAGTTGTTTTGGGTGGGTGAGTAGGTGTTCCAGTGTTAGATAATGATATTAACTTAAGGACTATTCATGAGAAAAAGGACAGTCCACGAGGATAATGACTTTGACAAGGTATAATTTCTGCCACTTTCTTTTACCCGTTTTTTTTTTCGACTTATCGTGGGAGGATTCGTTTAGGGGACAAGCTGTCTAGAGAATGATGCGTATCTGTGAAATATGCGTCGTTAGCTTGAGTGCTCGTATAAAGTATTTGTTGGTGAAACCCCAGCAGGAAAAAAAAAAGTGATTAATGTTATCAAAGAAAGAATGACATTTTATGAAGGAATAAGTAATCCTCACAATTTAGGAACATCCGTGTTGCTCTGTTGAAGAATTTATTAATCATTTTAACGGTTTTTTGACAACAAAACGACAGCTAGGACAACCAATACAAGCAGAACGTGCTTTAAATACAAAATACGTCGTAACAGCATAACCTACCTAAACATGTGGTTCGTTTGAAAGGGAAGGCACATTTATCACCTTTTTTAATGGTATCAGTTTATACAGATGGTTTAATGTAGGATAATCAAAATGAGATTCTTTCAAATTACCTTTAGATTAATAGGCTCTATCATGGTGGTGGAGGGATCGGGCTATACATATATTTTGACGATATCCTCTGGCTATAAAAGTTGGGGAAGAGATGTGTCTTGGCAATGAGGTAATCCGAGAGGCACTAAATGGGGTTAAGCAACGTCGTAAAGAGCGAAAAATCGAGCGAGAATTAGGACCATTCTGAATAGGTGTCGAGTTGCGTTAATTCAGAGGTTTTCAGATTGAAGACGGCAGGGTAAATGGTTGACTTGAGATCGAATAAGGGAGGGATCGCTGTACGATTAAATGGCTGCTGCATCTTTATAGCTAAAGCCATTGGATCGACTTTGTCTTGGGCTGACAATTGTCTTTCTAAAATATTGATTGAATGAACTCCTAAGACTGACGGCTTGCAATAAATATATTATGTAGCTTTCCATACAGAAAAGCAAGACTTTCAAGTGCTTAGAGATAAAAAAAACATTGGTTTTTGGTTTGATTTCTCATTTCAAGGTGTAAAGGTTTTGCACGAAATAAATAATTTAACGACGGCCTATTCAGTTTGCCTCTTAAAGTATATTATCCCCTTTCACCGTTTGACCATAACATCACAATAGGTTGCACTGATTTTTGGAATTCCATCCGACAGAGACAGATACCATATAAGAATAACTTGCGGCTCCTAAACTTTTAAGGTCTGTCAGTTGAAGTTTTGCAAATGGCTAACAAAGTCACATTTCAACTAGATCAATTGCAGGTCTTTCCTTGAAAGCCCTTGAGCGGAAATTTTGGAACTACTCTTTTGTGGTAACGCAGTGGATTTGAAGACATTTAAAGGCATTCAAAGTTAAATGTAAGGCAACAGAAAGTACGTACACAAAACCTGTATTTGGGCAAATCTAATCTTAGCATGCTTAAAGTTCGAACGTACAAATGATAAAAATAGTCTCTGATGAAAAAGAACCTGTTCCAGCAGACGGCAATTGAAAGACATTTGACGGCCGCTATAAACATTCGATGCATTACATTGTTCGAGATTGGAATTATATAATGAATATGTCTAGTATCCTACATGTATCTATTGACAAGAACGAGCTAATATTTTGGCTCAGATTCACATCTGATGTTCAAACACTCGTAGGCATTAGGAAAAATTAAACAATGCAGCAGGAAGCTCTTTAGTCAGGGACAAAATTTACCTAGATAGTCGGAATCGGTCGTCGCTCGAATTTCGTGAGCTTTAAAATCATTCCATTGAGCGCACCATTATATATTACCTCATTAGTAAAGCCGTGAGTTTGATGATGTTTTTCAATTTGCATGGTTCAATATTTTCGCCACAAAAGCAAGATAAGTAGGCGGGCAGGATTGTGCAACCCAATTGAAGATACCACAGGATGCTATCACTCCTGAAGTTCTCTAAGTCTTTTCATTGAAAAAAAGTACGAATTGTCTTTCTTTGCATACGGTAATCTGGATTGAATTTCATACTCGTATCTGAAGTTTTATAAGGACAATCACCTTATCGTTGCTCCTTAAGATATTGGAAACACCAGTAGACAACTCGATGTATTTTCGAATTAAAGTGGCCAAATCCCTCCGAAGTCCTTATATTGGACTCTTTGTTGACAAAAATACGAGTTTACTATGCTTACTCTCTTAGATATAGAAGGTGGCTGGCCTTGTGGTGTACAGAATGACTAGAGCGGGTCATGCGCTTTACAAGCGGAAAAGAAGAAGAGCCTGCGTCCCGATTTCAAATGAAAAAGTATTAGCAGCATGACAAGAAGAATGAAAATGAGTTTTAGAAGATTTACAAAAATTTAAAAATTACTTGTCAAGCTAAATAGACCAGAACAGAAACCAGGCGAAATGTGGAAATTAAGTAGAAAAGTTACATTCGGAGTTGAGGTGAATGGAAAAACCACTTTTGCAGATTGTCAAACGACGGATATGACTCAAACTCCGCCGGTAAATAAATCAAATAACCTGGGCAACAGAAGCCAAGAGGTCTACCTACTAAGCTATTTAAGGCAGCATAGGATGAATTGGTAGAAGCATACACCAAGATTAGGTCAAATGAAAATATGTCTGATGAAGAGAACCTCAGTACTTCGTCCGACCAAACGAGGGATCCGTCCGTCCCCTTAAGATCTTTAGAGCGCGAAATAGATCTTGTCTGCCTGCAATGTATAAACATCTAAAAATATTCGCCAACGATCAGTGTGATTTTAGGCCTGTTGATCTTAAATAAGTATGATATAAGATTTGTATGGAAGATGGTCCTTAAAAGCAGAGTTCTGTCAGCGCTGCTGCCAACCATAGTTAATTTAACTAAATAATCCAACATAAGCCTAGTTTACGATGCTAACAGCATCAAAAAAATTCTGCGATAGACGTTTATCTGGCAAATAAAAACACTAGAATCGCAGCACATTGTGTCCTAGGATTTTTCCCTAGCACAACACTTACCAATTCATCTGTTTGCAATCGAATCGGATGCAGAATACAAAGGGTAGGTTCGACGGAGTTCAAAAGTAGGCTCGACTCTGTCGAACTCTGCTTAAAGATTGCAAATTTTGCATGAGCAACGGGTAAATAAAACTTATAAGGTACTTTTACATGTCTCATACTACAACTCTGACCTCACATGACCTGGGGGGAAAAGGAGAAAAAATAAGCACATGCCAGTGTTGCCTAACTGTGATCGATTACTTTTAAATTTTAAGATCAGTAAGTGCTTCAAACATTAAATTATAATCATAGCCTACTTTGGTGACGCTATAGCTGAAGATTACCTAGTATACTTCTGTTTTCCCTCGCCATTTGGAGTCACAAGAAAACCGTAGGTCCCTCTCTTTTTGCCAAAAAAAAAATCCCAAGACCAAGAACACAGTGAAAGAAACAAAAAATAGGCTGGGAGTTGAACTGTCAGAAAATCGATCAGATATGATAGTTTCTTCAATCCAGGATGCAAAAACAACAAGTTTACAATTGCAGCTGGAATTAGTCTAGATTTATGTGCCAACTCATTGTTTTTTACGGTGATTTAGGTTTATAAAATATTTAGCATTTCTCTACTCTACTGTTTCATGGATGTGCTTTCCATCAAAAATATGAAACCAAAACCCAACCTCAAGACCTTCAGTTAATATTCCTTTAAACAATTTGCACTTAATGTTTTCTTACAACCTCCAACTCCTTGTGTCAGCCACTTAAATCTAATGAATTTTTTATAATTCAAAAATTTCTCCCACAAACAACTGTTGCCAAATGTGTATATATTTGTACTTACGCCTACTCTGCCCTGAGATATTACATTTGTCGAAAAGGACATTCCTTTGGAGGTAGGACAAATTTTTATGAAGAGATTGCTGTGTTTCATCCCTTCAATTTTATTTCGACTCCAATTGAGATTTAGATACTTTCGCGCAACGATATTCATTTTCCCTAGAAGGAATGCAGACAATCTTTTGACGATGTTTTTATTTTTTGAATCAAAAGTTTAGGGTTGTTGAAGCTCGAAATTACGGCAATGGAGTGATAACTCTTTTATTTTATGGACAAAGCCGCCGTTCAAGTTATTTTCGAAACAACCCAAGGATTTAGGATGAGTTGGGTTTTGACATGTTGTATTTTACATTCGCACGGATATTTGCAAAAAGGAGGGACTGACTTACAGAATTGCCGATGAGAATTCTAAATTTATACAAATGGAGGAGGGTAAAAACAGGAATTCATTTAGAAAATGAGACATGTGTTATTTTGGAGCAGACATTTATAACTGAAAAACGAAAAATCACTAATTTTTTGACAAAAAGAAAACTACCAAACCCACATACAAGTTCTCTAAATGTTTAATTTTCTAATTTAAGGAAATTTCAAATCAAATCACGACTTCTATGAAAACAGAAAATTCTTGTAATTGACGGATTCACTTTGTCGTCTATCGCTACCATTTTTTATCTTAAATTGGGCGAACATAATTGACATGCGGAACTGAGTAATTGTAAATTTCTGACTAGATGCTGTGACTAATAGTTTAAATGAGATTATTATTAAATGAACTAATTCACCGTGACATATGGAGATTTAAAACACATATCATGGTTAATGCTGCTACCGAAATGGTAGCGAATGGAAATCTGTAGACGAAAGTCAAGCATAAAAGGAAACGGGGACGTACAATTCCATTATTAACCTGTCGCATTGGCTGCTGCATTGCTAGCTAATAATGACCATTTGAGAGCTTTGTATACTAAATCTGACTGAAATTGAAAGAGACAGATACAAGCGCACCCGAGTTGGTTGAACAGTGGTAGATGAAGCTGTTTTTGTTGACTTTTTTGGATGGGTGAGGACTTTAAGGATCCTGAGAAAAGATACTCAGAAGGACGGAAGAATTCATCTTATGAAAATTATGGTATCTTTAATATAACATATTTTATGTAATGGAGTTCTTAAAAAAAAAAATTCCTACAAGACACTAGTCATCTGACGAAAGCAAACAAAAATATTTTCGGACGCTTTTAACAACATACTTAAAGGGCGGTACCAAGTCAGAAAAGCTCAGATGACTCGGTCACCTTTAATGCATGAACACCAGGGCCCCACTACCCTTGATTCCAACCAAGAGGGATAATTGAGTAGAGGACAACCTGTTATTAAGTGACGCACAATAACAATAGGTCTAGGGGGCTTCCGCTGATTTCTTATCATGATACATCAAGCTCTGTCACATCCATTGATATTTCTACTATTTGGTCTATACCAAACCTTTAGGTTAAAGCAGCCTTTTCTGTCACCAAATATTGTGGGTCTGTACATCATTTAAGCCACCCCAAGTTGGACATTGTTACATCAGTGTTCCTTAAGTTTTACAATAAAACTTACTTGTTAGCTTTCCAACACAATTTCTCTTTCTAAACAGATGTGATGAGTTGGATTTGCAGGTTTAGAAAAAGAACAAGTTTTCGGTATGAAGACTGATTCATAACCCTCTGTGTAAGGTTAGGTTAGAGTGGGTAGTGGAAAAACCAACTCACTTAGGTCTATTGGCCCATTGTGATGCCACGTGGATCTACGATCTCCTGCTCGAGAAACCATTTAGAGCTCTTGCTGAAGCGTAGGAAACTTTTGATGTCTGTATTGCTTAAATCAGACGAAGAAGGGTACTAGGTGGAGTTGTCTTCTTTGGGGGGGAGATTAACATGTACAAAGGAGGTGTAGGATTGCCTCTTCCCGTCCTCGTCCATGCAGCTTCTGCAGAAGTCGTTGGTAATCATGCTAAGCCTTCTTGCATGTTTACCTAGAAGACAGTGTGCAGTGATGATACGGAAAGATGCGGATATCCAGTGCAGATATTACGTTTTTCTTCCTTAGTTACCAGAATATCCATCTGGAACACGTTATAGTGATTGGGAAGGCGGAAGGAGACGGTTAGGTTGAGCTTATCAGCGAAAACACCGCCACCAACCCCACTGTCGGTCGTTGAACCGTCGGTGTAGAAGTGGATTGATCTATCTTCCAGGAACGCATTTTCCTCTAGAGGATCTAGAGGGAATGCTTAAGTGGAATTTTTAATTAAACCAGCGTTTGGGTATTCTGTAGTCGATGTTCTCTGGTCGGATTCCTAATGTGTTAAGAATATTTGCGTGGCCAAAAAAAATTTGTTCCACTGCTTTGAGCCAAATAGCTGCAACTACTTGTCTGCTGAAAATGTCGAGGGGTGTCAGGTGAAATAGATCATGCAGGGCAGCAGAGGGAGTTGTGCACAGGACTCCGCTTAAGTACAGACATGCTGTTCTTTGGACTTTGCTCAGTTTCATGCAGTTGCTGCTTTGTCTGATGCCGTTCCGTGCAACATATAACCAGCGCAAAGGTGAGTATCGGTCTTACAACCGAGACATATAGAGACAAGGTTGGAGGCCCCATTTGTTCCCGGTTGCTTTTTTGCAAGAGAATAAAGCTACTGAGACTTCCCTTACTCTTTCTTAAATGTAAGGTTTCCAGTTCAGTTTCCTGTCAAAAATTAGACCCAAATATTTCGCAGTGTCAAAGAAGACTTAGCTGGTACCCTTGATTGAGGGTGGGACTATGGTCGGAATTTTGTATTTCGTAGAGAAGAGGACAACATCGGTTTTATGGGGATTTACTATATTCCCAATTCAAATGTTGAGATTATACTGAAGGAGCTCTTTATTTATACATAAGTACGTATATCACAACCTTTCCAGTTAATAAGTGTTACCTGAAAGGCTGACACGTCGCTGCTTACGACAGCGATATCATTGGTGAAAATCCATGTGCTATTTGCAAGACATCAAACGGTCGTCGTAATCCTCGAAGACGTTATTGTTTTTCGAACTGCGCGGGAAATTCCAGCAAACTCCTTTCCCGCTCAAACGAGTTTAACGAGTTTGAGTACAGGAAACCCTCATGTTTAGCCAAAAGCTCCCTAATATAGCCAAGCAACTTACAGCGTCTTGAAGGCTTTAAACGTGGCTGAAGTTTGCCACGGCTTCGCTGAGGAAAGAGATGCTTTCTTCTATTAGTTGAGTCAGAGTTGATAGCTTCCAGGATTGACTGAAATACATTCCTAGTATAGCGCAGCTTCCGCCCCCCTTTTAAAGCAGGTAGACGATTGATGTGATCCCATACATTGTAGACAGTTTCAAATAAATTTTTAGTTCGATTGACGGGGGCGGTCAAAGCCTTGGTTTCTTTCACCCTGGTGTCTTTCGCCTTGTTATTTTTCGACACCTGCGATTTTTTTGCTGATTTCGCCCGGACGAAAGTGACTTTTTGGACAAGTTTTGATCACCCCGGAGTGCTCGGCTAACAGTAGAGCGTTGACCATCGAACATGATAACATTTTTAAAGTAGATTGCAAAGTACAATCTCTCAAGAACATTCGCGTTGATAGGGCAGAAGATGCCGCCTTAGAATATTTTTGACAGACAGAGCATCTCCTCTCTACAGCAGGAAATAAATCAGACAAATTCAGCAGTTGAAGTCGTAGCTTTATATCCGATTCAGAATTCAATGAGTAATAGTAAAACATGAATACTTTCAATAGGACTTAAGAGGAAGTTAAGTTGATTGTTGTGTTCCAGGTCAGAATAAATATACAAAATTTTCCACGATGACTGGACCGAACTATCAACAATGAAAGATATCATATGGCTCAAGAGACCGAAGAAAGATCAAATCAAAGAAGACCAACGAGATTATAATTAAGACTCACTATTCCCTTTTGTCGACTTCAAAGCCGAATTCCAACTAACTTGCCCCCCCAAACCATTCGACTTTAAACCAGCAAAAGAAAAAAAAATTAATTCTAAAGCGTCCTTTCTTTTCAATCAGATTTAAGGACTTGCCCACATAGGAAATGAATATCCCGTACCCTTACAACTGTCAAACTGCCTACGACAAATTCTTATAAACTAATTTCCAAAGGCCCAAAATAAAAACCGATAAACAAATCGCAATCCCATTAGCCGAGATGAATGTTCCTCCGAAAAAGATTTATCGCCGGATCATTTATCTCTGCTTGCTTCCACAAAAAGGACAACTCACACAAATAAGTTGTCGCAAAAGTCCTTCTGCTCCGTCACAATTGACAGACGTCAGAGAAAGTGAGAATATCTCACTTGTAATGAAAAAAGGAAGCAAAACAGAATAAACAACAACAAAAAAACAAAAACCCCGACAGCAGGTCCCTGTCATCCTTACAAAAACCAAGGACATATAGGCTATCTACTCGTATCACTATGGGTGATGTTTTTGCTTCATTTTTATGTCGGTTCTTTTGAAAATCTATTAATAATTGTTGCAACAACTCACGGGCTAAATTGGCCTAGTTCCTATCGTTATTTACTGCCCTTACCCTTATCGACTGGTGCTATTGATATCTTTAGCTATATAAAATGGTATGTGCAATTAAGGCGCATTTAAAGGGCGAGTTCTGTTCGTTCATACGAGTCCTTGCAGTTAAGAGATGTTCGCCGGGCTGCATCTGGTGGAGACTTTGCTTGAATGCATACACAAATGGCAAGTATTTCCCCAATAATTCCACAAATATTTATTTTGGTTCAACTGACTCTATCGCATAGGCTTTGTTTTTGTTGGGGTTGGTACTCGTATAATAAAGAAGAAATGTCCTTCTGGCGGACGTTTATCGATTTTTCCCCCCCAAACTCGCCAATGGCAAAAAAGTCAGAGCATAGAACCGCAAAATCCCTTGTGCGTTTTAAGTGTGTGGGTGTGTGGATGTTTGTATTATAATCAAAATAGCTTCAATGACTTTTATTACAGGATACAGGACTGGGCTTGAGGTATACACTTTATAGGGGGTAAAATATGCGTAGGAAGTTACGAGTACTTAAAAAAGGGTCTTGTGTCTGGAGCGGTTTAACTTGATGGCCTTTTTGGATTTCAATTAAATTGAAGTGTGGCGAGTTTATTAAACGGTTTTAAGGAAGTATTTTATGAAATTTACGAGAACTCGGAAAACAGCCAAAACTTATTAATGGCTGGTGGTACAATTTGGATGAGAAATCGATCGAATTTTAAATTTAAGATTGTTAGCTCAATGTTGATTCAGATCATACGGACATTGCGGCACGGTATTATTTTGTATCGCTTTCTCTATTAGGTTAGAATCCGAAACTTCAACACTTGAAGCGATTTATATTTCAATTTTCCTGACAAAATTCAGTTTTGCAGTTTAATATTGTTCAAATGGTAAGAGGTCGTTTTACTGTGTACCTTTATAGATTTTAACTGTCCTGCGGCCACTGACGGATTATTGTTATTTTCAAATTGCTACCTCGTATGTCTCTGATGGATGATAAAACGGCAATTTTGCGTGACTATGTCAGATTTAAGGCAAACAAGGGATAAGTTTCAGATAAAATATTTGTCTCTACTTCCATTAGTAGTAATGAATCCCCAACTATGAGTAAGTTGAAAGTATAACATTGATGATGATTTAGAAAAACCATCAGTAACACCTGGGGTTTCAAACCGACTTTAGTATACTGGCTGTACGCGGCTGTTGTGTGATCCATTCTAAATCTGCCATCAAAATAGTCTTTCGCAAGGCCCTTAGAAAGGAATTTAATATCTATAATCTAATCAAGTCCGAAGAACATTTTTTATTGGCAATGAAGACCATGCTAGGTCTCATCCTTTTAAATTTTTAGAGTGGGAGTAGCAATTGTGTGTTTAATACTCCACGTGACCATGTTCCTACTCTCATTAGTCTCGAGGTTCAAAAATTTCGACACGGAATCGAAAATAAGAAATCTCTGACACAGGTTCTGTAGTGTTTTCCAT
Source organism: Volucella inflata (assembly GCA_928272305.1). Lineage (NCBI taxonomy): Eukaryota > Metazoa > Arthropoda > Insecta > Diptera > Syrphidae > Volucella > Volucella inflata. The sequence goes on along the minus strand of OV743717.1, from coordinate 3,353,297 downwards.
TTATACGTTGGAGTGTCTTTTTGTCTGACGGGATTAAGATTTCGGCTAGTTCCTTGGCGATAGTATCTAAAGATTCATCCATTTGGCGAGACAAAGGACATTTAACCAAAATTTTCCAAACGGAGAAAACCGTTCGACAGTTCCTACAATACTCCGGAGGTTCACCATTACAATAATGTTGAGAATTGAAAAGAGCTTTTCCAACTCTGATTCGCTGTGGCTTTATGCAGTCTTCTCTGCTTAGTGCTTGATTGTACGGAGTCCGGGAATAGGCAGGGTGATGTTTTCGCAGAAACGTTTGAGAGTGTTCCCGAGATTCAGTGTGCTATTTTCTTTGCTGCTGGATAAATATTTTTCGTGCAATATTGGGTGACTCAACAATTAGTGGATAGTTGGAAGCAGTTTTTGTGGCTGGGTCTGCGGCACCATTTCCCCTGATTTCACTGTGTCCAGGTATCCATGCAAGGATGATGCTTTTGTTAGAGTACAAACAACTTCTTATGAGCTCCAAAGAAGGAGATTTATTCGTCCTGTTTTTATACCATGAGAATACCCAGATTATCCGTAAAAATTAGAGATCGGCCAGTGTGGTTTTGAGCAACAGAGATATCATCTGTGTGGAATATTCTATCAGCATCGATAGTACTGACCATTTCTTCATGAAGCATTCGAAATGTTTTATCTGGAGTATTTTCCTTCTTTAAGTTGGCGAGCTTAGTGTTTATCGGTAATTATAATTCCGGCAGGTTGTCTCAAGATGAATTCCGTCTCAGGATTACGAAAATTTCTTCCGCTTTGAAATTGCTTTTTCATTTTGGCTGGCGAGTTTTAAAAGCTTTTGTTGACCTACTATTTCTATTATAATGGCTACACGATGATACACACTGTTCTTTTATGTAGTGAGTATTAATGCTACCAATAGCTTGAAAGTTGGGTAAAACGAAAACACGGCGAACTCAATTACTGCCTTACACAGTTCTTGACGGGTCACGGTTGTTTCCGGGAATATCTATTCAAGCGAAACCGTGATTCGAGTCCGTCCTGTCCTCGCTGCGTAAACACGGTAGAGGACGTGGAGTATGTTTTCTTCGAATATGCTCGGTATGCTAACGAAAGAGCTATGTTGTGTGAAGAATTTGGTGAACGGCCAACACCTGAAAACATAGTTTAATATATGTATGTTGGAATCCGAAGATCTTTGGGCTGCTGTGAGCCATGCAGCAGTACACGAACTCGCTAAGCACCCCGTGACAAAGCAAAAAGCTCAGATCCGTCTCCCGCGAAGTAATACTTAGCGGTAGTTCCACGGGGGAATAATTCCTCGGGAGGGAAAAAAGATTGTGCGGAATCACTGTCCTTAAATGCTATTATAGTTATAATGCTATAACAATGCTTTTGCTTGCAGTACCATATCGTTCCTATTTTATACAGCAGCCAAGTATACCACTGCCATTCTATTTCTCATTTCTTTCTTATGGATGACTAAAAACCTCTATCGGTGAGCGCTACTGAGGATAACAATCTCTGCTGCTAAAAATTCTATAAAATGTCGCCATTCCCGAAAGACTTGCATTTTTCAGTCAAAAAAAAAATCAAATCATATCTTGTAGTTGACTAAAATAAGCCAGCTCTCACTAATAATTTAGTTTTGGATTGTTGGATGCTACCCATGGAGCAAAAGAACAACTGAGCCCAAACATCTTTCTTTTCTTTCTCTCCAATTTTTCAAAGAACTTAACACATGCTGAGGCATTATAAGTGAATTTATATCCACAATTCAGCGGCTTAGATGCAGAATAAATCAGATAGTCCTACAAAAGAAATCTTCTAAGAGCTCTTGACAAAATCTACCAGGATGTCTAAGTATTTGATAGTCGAAACACAACACCAAGTGTGTAAAGGGACGTATGGTTTCCTCACTTTAACTTTACAAAGAAATACGAGGGTTGTCTGAAAAGTTTCCAACCGAACAATGATACAAGAAATTTTTTTTTTTATTTTTCTACATATTCTCCTTGTAACTCTACACACTTCTCCCAGCGATGCTCCCATCTCTCTAACCCGTCCAAATAGTACTTGGCGTTTTTCTCTGCAAAATAATTGTTCACGAAGGTGATTGCCTCCTCATTTGACGAAAATCTCTGTCCTCCGAGCGCAGTTTTTAGATGAGGGAACAAAAAGAAGTCGCTTGGGGCTAGATCTGGGGAATAAGGCGGATGGTCAAGCAGTTCAAACCGTAATTCATGGATTTTCGCCATGGCAACCGCTGAGGTGTGAGACGGCGCGTTGTCTTGGTGAAACAGAATTTTCTTTTTCTGCAAATGTGGCCACTTTCCCGCAATTTCTGCTTTCAAATTGGCAAGTAATGATGCATAGTATGCTCCTGTAATTGTTTTTTTCTTTTTGAAGATAATCGATTAAGATAATTCTTTTACTATCACAAAAAAAACAGTCGCCATCACTTTCCCAGCCGAAAAAACAGTTTTTGATTTTTTTGGAGCCGGCTCGCCCTTTCCAGTCCACTGTTTTGACTGAATTTTTGTTTCGGGCGTATAATGGTGTATCCAAGTTTCATCTACAGTAATTAATCGGCGTCAAAACTCGGATTTATTGCGCTAACAGAGCGTTGGAAATGTTCATTCGAACACGTTTTTGGTCTAACGTAAGCAAACGCGGCATCCAGGGCGCGGACAGCTTTCTCATGCCTAAATCTTGATTTAATATGTAACAAACACCTTCTTTGGACACTTTCACAACCTCTACTATCTCTCTCACTTTAATTCGACGGTCATCTAACACCATTCGGTGAACTTTAGCTATGTTATCGTCAGTGGTTGCAGTTTTTGGACGTCCCGAACGTTCATCATCCCCAAGCTCTTACGGCCACGTTTAAATGCAGCTGCCCAAAATTACACTGTGGTAAATGGTGATTTGCGTAGGCGTATTGCCTTTCAAAAACAAGAATTTACCTATAAAAACAGCTCGATATTCAATTTTTTCCATTTTCACAAAAAAACACTCACTCAAACGACTGTCAACTAAAAACTGCGCCTCCAAAATGACTGAAACTTCGGTAAGTAACTGTCAAAAGATGCACAACTAGCATTCACTAGCTTTTATTGACGAGTGCCGCTATACGTTGCGGTCGGAAACTTTTCAGACAACCCTCGTATAGCAGTTATCTGATCATAACACAGTCGAGTTGAATTGATCGAGTCGAATTGTCGAATTGATGATGGTATTTGTGATCGTCACAAAGATGCCCAAAATGCAAGCATCCGAAGTAGACTAGAACTACTGTCCAGTTTGAGCTAAGTTACGTCTACTTAAAGTGAATGGCATGGATATAAAACAGTCATTGAAACGTCATAACTGATGTGCTGGGTTTCGCCGGACTACGCCTACGAAATTTTCCGTTTTATGAGGAGTGCAGGCAAGCAGTACATGTTACCAAATAGCTTGGCTATAAAGGGCCAATGCGAAGGAGGAGAGAGGAGTATCGCCTTCTTCAGAAAAATTGATTGTCTATGGATTTCAATACCTAGCTAACTGAGAAGTTATATAGAAGAAGTTTTATATGGGCTTTCTGTATAGAATCCACTTATATGTTACATATCTTTAGGATATTTTCTATAGAAACCAAACAACTTTCCAACATAAATTTCTTTAGTATAATCAATCAAAAAGTGTTTACCCGGATCATAAAAAAGAAACCCAACCCGAATAGCTCTTAGCGCAACACTTTACCCAAAACACTATCAATTCTTTATCATCACCAGCAGAACAATCACTATTAGCAGGTCCTTTTCTACTACAAAAACAGCCCAAAACCCCCCTTCACAAACAAAAAGAAAGAAGAAAAATCGTTCTGTTCATAAAGACTCCAATTTCAATGCCGTCGCCGGCAATCAATCGATATATTCACTCGATAAGAATCCCCTAGCTCATCGCTCAAGAGCCGTTTTGTTTCCAGACGAAGGAATCTCATCAGCTAATCAAGATCCAAAAAAAAGGAAAAAAAAAAATTAATTGGTTTGGGCGAAAGGTTTTTGGAGGGAATGTTGCTGCTTTCAAAAGTTTTCCTCTAAACCCGAAGCCACAGAAAACTATTTTCATAGAAGAGAGCTTTCAGACTATGTATTGTAGTTGTTTGCTTATTGCTCGTGCTTCATCAGTGGTATTCACTTGGAATTAATTGGAAATTCATTTCTTCTGTTCTATTTATATCTAAACCTACCACACATCACAAGCAAAGTACGAGTACATATCTCTGTATGTTCGCATGCAAATAGCAATTTTCGGGATGTTTACATTTTAGAAAATCCCATTAAAGAACGTCCGCATTGGAAGGAATATCCTGTTTTGTGGAGTAAGCATGTGGCAGGGATTATTAATTAATATTAAGCAAAAGGATAACAATCAAGACAGTGAGCTCCATCACCTTCGGAGAGGGTATGAACAGAATCCTTTGCAACTTTTTTCATGATATCCTCAGAATTTGTATGCTATCTGAGTACCAACATACTCTAGGTTTAGTGAACAGAAGATGGATGACTTAAGTGATTGAGTGTGAGGTTGTGTGGAGTACTGAGATACAAATATATCGTTGTCATCCCGGGAATGACTTTTCAATAAGAATACTTAATTGTTTGTTAAAAGTTCTCTCCACCACTCGTCGAGATGTTGTGATGTAGCGCGGGTACGGATGAACATATCGTGTCTCTTTGTTGCTTTCGATCGTGGGATAGATACTCGTATGAAGGTTATTTTTTTAAGTCCACCAGTTGTGCGAATTTATTGTTTTAACCTTCATTCTTCAGGCGCTTTTCACTCGCTGACAGTGAGTGGGGTCGGTACTCTGAATTCCATAGGGCTATGATGTGAATGCTAAAAGGAATCGAAAAATGCTTTTGCCCTAACAGTAGTAGGAGGGTGAGCTTGTCGGAGAATTTGAAAGTCATTACACCAATGTACTCCCACGGACTGACGTTTCTTTCAGGACATCAAATTTGACAATGACCCCGATCTAGAGGTTTGAAAGGATGAAGACAGGTTAACAGATATTTTTTCATTTTCAGTGAAGATGAGTACGACAACCTGTGCAGAGTGTCAATGTATGTAAATATAAATTACCATAGACATTAACCGACTAAAAACGGCCTTCAAATTGTCGACGAGGCAAAGTCGTAATATTATTAAACAAACGAATGACTTTCCAGATGTGGCACCTTGTAAAAAGGTTACAGAGAGGCCGTCTTTGTATGATTTCCTAATTACTGCTCAACAGCTGCCTCGAGGTTGGGATCTATCGCCATCATTGCTGTAGACTAACCAGCTCTTCCCTTTAGAAGTCGATGAGAAGCAGATGGCTGAATATGCCCATTCGTCCAGCCCGAAATCTTAATAAAAAAATCTGTCAAAATATTGTCTATATCGTACCCTTATTCATTTTTCAAAGCATAAGCGTTAAATGCCTGGAAATCTAAGTAAGCTTGCCGCCTTACCTAATCGACGAAACTTCGCGGATGACCTCAAAGTCTTCTATTTGGGAGTAAAAGCCTAACACCGATCCAATTTTGACACTACTAGATCATCTGACAAAATTTAAAGAGTTGCATAAGGTTATTCACCATTTTTTGTCCTTCTTAAACAACGAGTTAAAAAATTTCAGCATTCATTCTAGTTAAAACAGTTTACAGATGGATTGTAGAATGAGAATTCTTCCTGCTATCTCTGAACAATCCTTTGGAATTTGTTTCAAGGAGCAGTTACTATCGAGGCGTATCATAAGGACTTCGTTTTCGATATGACTTCTGGAATCGACACTCTATCGAAAATTACATCAAAAATAACACTTACCAATCGCAATTCGCTCAGACTAAGAAGAAAGCAACTGTATGATGAAGCCCTTATCCGAAAAATTTAAGATATTCTCTGTTAAACCCTAATCTTTCCGCTCCACTCTGTCGAAAGTGGATAAGTATACCCTTCTTCTCCTCGGATAAAATTCAATCCCAACAACAGGTTTAACAGACCGTAGAGTGAGGTTGGCGACAGCAGACAAAATATTTTCCATTTTTTCTTGTATGGTCTGGGATTTGAACCTGAGCTAGATAGCAGTAATGAACGAACTTAATCACTACCAATTGATTGGCATGCTAGGTTTTAATTTATCAAATCAACTGATTCGTATGTGTACAGCATTTTTTAATCTAGTGTAATAAAAATGTCACTCAAGTTTCAAGACACCAAATAACAACAAAGAATACTCGTATATATTCCCGGAAACAAGGTTAAAGCACAAGATAACCTCCAAGTAAACATTATTAAATTCCCTACATATACTAGTAATATTCAACTATAACAATGTAATGGTATCAAATTTTTACCAGATTCATTCCGAAAACAATGTTTGCATGTTTAAAGTCTTTTAAAAAGTTCTCATGAGTTTAAGTCAATTACATTCTACCAAACAAAGTAATTTTATGCCTTATATTACCTTCATTATTCAAAAACCATTTCAAAAACTATCCAAGGTCGATGATGAAAGTAAACCGATTTCATTTAGTAACCTACATCCGATGTGACGTTATTCTGCTTCTCAAAGAGCTCAATCAGTTTTCGGGAAACGAAAAAATTCTTATCTGACCTTGTAAGGGTCAGGCACAATATTTTGTTTGTGTCACACATAAAATTGTGGTTAAACATCTCATGTTTGGTTAACACACAAAAAAAACGTTTGTCCAGCCACGTATCTCTAATACAAAATATAAATAGCAGGAAACATGAGTCCAAAAATACCCGTAAATCTATGACAAGCGTCATAGTCATGATACCTTCATAGAAATTGTACACATCGCTTTCGAGATACAACCGCTTTCGTTGTTTTTAAATACATATCTATATATGTATAGTAATCGAAGAGTTTCATGTTTTTTTTTTATTGCAACATCTTTAAAAAGTTGCCTTTTTGATTATTATTATTACTATAGACTTGCTTATCAAAATCGCAGTTGAAGGACGTACATTTTAAAAGAAAAGTTGCGCCAATTAGACAGAATAAATGAGGGAACTACTGTGAGACTTCATTGTGGAGATAAGCAAGCTTGATTAGTTCATAACTCGAAACAAAGCCACATATTGCGGGTTATCTGTTTCGAGGGAATTTTACGTTTATCTCTTTGTTTACAAAGATGTTGTTGTTGACTTGAAATGTTAAAATTGTGATTGTGGTTTTGAAAAGAACGAGAAAAGGAGGTGAAGCAAAAAATATATAAAAATAAGTTGAAAACAGCTGTTGAAAAATGTTACATGAAATGGCATTGTGGCAGCACAACATGAACAACATTTGAATAGAGAGTAATAGATGCCGCATGGATAACGATTTGTGACCTCTGAAGAGTCTCAAGTCAGAGATTGTCCATGATGTAAGTTTTCAAACGATTTTTTTGGAGTATAGGAAACGGTAGCATTGAAAGTCAATCTAAATAAAAGGGATATCTAGAAGATTATCAAGATTTTCTAGTACTTTTTGCAACATATATTAGATCGTCTTCACTCGCTTGATCTTTAAAATCGAGATTCAGGTTCATGTCGTCTGGAACCTATGGATTCGGTCTCAAATATCAAATTTCACTAAAACACTTTTGTCCTTCTGCTGGAAGTATCCGAGCTAGTTCAGTCGACGTTTTTTGGCAGTTACTAAATTCGTGGTTATACGAGTACGTATGTATCTTTTTCTCCATTGCTTTTTTTGCGTACGAAGATAAATGTTGTTCTTGAAAGTGACCAATATTTTCTCCCCTTTTCAGTTTATATCCTAGCAAACGGCACAATGTTTTGTAAATGGTTCATTTTGCCTCATGAGTTATTTATTTTGTCGAACCGCAGTAGCAAAGCTCTCCATTGATAAGTTTTTGTCGAATTTTGAGTGAAATATCATTTCGGGAGTTTGTGTTTCCTCAAGGAATGATAAGCTCCTCAACTGTGTCTAAATTTCTGTACGTTAAGGCGCTTTGTGCACTTTAATCAGGAGCTAATAGAGTTCAAAATATAACTCTGACAATAGGGCGACCAGCTCTTAGGAGTCTAATTGCGCTATCGAATTCAATGTCTTGTTGGCATATCTAACAGAGTCAATTGCAGGACTTTGTGTATTTTTAAGTTTGGTTAGGTTTTTTTTTTAATTTCTAAGAGCCGGCTAGTAATTGATTATTTAGTCAACAAAGTGTGAAATGGTGTTGTTTTTGTGCTTTTGTTCAAAAGCAGGGTTCATTTCGTTCGAGTCGATGCCAAGCCATCATTTCGTGGCCCAGAGGCTAACCTTATTCAGAACGTTTCCAATGATCTCACTAATCACAAAAAAAAAACACATTCCGACATTTAAGGCTTCACTTCCTCCACATGAATGCGTGATGAATGTAACCTCAGCCCAATTCGTAGGAAAGAAGATTCTCATCATCATAAGATCTTTGTCGCTTAAAATTATGATTTGATTAGCAACTATCAGTGCGGCTTTCAGTCTTATTAATTTAAAGACTTTAATCACGTTAGCATCCATGGAGACGTTCGAAATCGATGCAATCTCATGCTAACATCATACTTAATCGAATTTGCTAAACTCACAAGGCAACACTAGAGGCATAATTTTCGAAAAGTCTGTGCAACACTCATGACATTTACATCCTCCTCAGAACCCAGCTAGCTTTCGTTATTGCGTTTCCACGTTACTGCAGAAGCTTCAAAAAAGAGTTAAACTGTGACAAAATGTCTGAAGACAAGTAAGACTATAAGCTAATAAGGGGTTTTTTCTTGGCCTTAGAAGGCAATAAGGACTTGTTCAGAAACACCAACGAAATTCCATATAAGAACCTCCAAATCCAACTCCTGCTCTAAAACACAGAAGCACAGATTTAATCGAAGGCGGATACAAATATCTTTAGATAGTTTTCACTTCAAAATCTGTAGTCCTTTCATAATTCTTAACCAAGAGGAAAGTCTTATCTGAAGGATAGTGCCTGTACTGACCAAATTCAAGTTTTAAAAAACAAGAAAGAATAAGTCACTTGGCAGCACATGTGTACAATGTTTTCTTCTTAAGAACTGTCAATTTGATTTATTCCCGCCATTGTAATTGCTTCGAGTCAGTCAAGTAAAACTATTCGCTGAACCAGCGAAAGTTGAAGTCTTGCCTTTAATATTTCTTTTTTGATGTTCGTACGTATCAGTACCTCTTCATCTATTATGGGCGTAAGCCTATTGACGTTGTTTCTCTGGAAGCTAATCACTTTACATTTTTTATTTATTCTTCTTAATGAATTTTATCGCAATCAAAGTACTCCCCTCCCGATACAATAGATACACTAGTGCCAACGGTTTTTTCAATCCTTGAAACGATTGTTAAAGTTGATTTTCGGAATGACCTCCTAAGGGCCCAGTGATTCGATTTTTATCTCCTCAATCGTATCAAAACGGTGTCCCCGGAGCAGTCTCTATAGCTTGAGGAATAGCCAATAGTCACATGGTGCTAAATTAAGGAGAATACGATGATTGTGGAACGATATGAGTTGAGTTTTTGGGCCGAAATTGAGTATTTACGCAACTAAACGAGATTCGATTTTTTTCAGGCGCAAAACATCTTTCGAAATGGTCTGGATTGATCTAAAATGTTAAGAGTATCGGCAAGGTTTCTAATCGACAATTTTTGATCACAAAATCGTTGGTTCATCAGTTAAAGGCTGTTCAATGTCTTCAACGTTTTCTCTGCCATTTTTAAATTGTTTGCATACATATAGACATTTTTTTTGTGACATAGACTGGTCACCAAAGGGCTTCTGCAACATTCGCAACTTCTCTGCAGCAGAAATTTCATTCCACGAATAAAATTGAATGCCCAAAATCAGAAATTGTAAAAATCGCTAAATTTATTTTTTTTGCTTACGAAACACGTGCGTTACTATTGAACAAATGCAGATTTTGACATATAATTTGACACAGATGTCAGTGACAGTACATCCAGCTGAAAAAACAAAATATTTCTCAGAATCGAAGAGCCTGCGTATTCTAAAATTACAATTTCACATATTTTTTGATCGCAGTAGTAATACTCAAATAAACTGAGCTCGGAACATGTTACTGAATCGATCTCTGATGGTGTCATTGACCGGACCTAGATTTTGTTGCCGCCAAAACATCCCTATTGTGATTTATGGGAATTGCTCTTATCATTTAACTTTTGTTTGCCTAAGTTCGAGCGACTTTTTAAACCAGGATTTGCAGATTTGGACTTGATAGAGCATTAAAACCCCATTAATAAGCAATATTTTATGAGGGAGAGTTTGAACAGAGGTTCGATGTTTCTCAATATAGTCTTTTAAGTAGACATTTATGTGATTTTAATGATATGAAAATTAGTTCATCTTGATTGGCAGAATCTATGGCAGCCACATCAGGCACTATTGTCTGTTTTACCTCAAGTGTCAATTAATTGTCTGAGAAACTCTTACATACATATAGCAGATCAAATGATGTCACAACACTCTAATGTCGTCAATTAACAACTTAACAATAGCTGAAGACGAGTGATATTTTTTAACCAAGGCATCGTCCACTGTATGCACTATTTTTCAATATTCAGTCCATCGTTCTAGAACTCAATTTGGCAACCAAGTTTTATTTAACAATTTCTGATTAAATAAAAATTGTATGTCGAATATTTTTTTTTCCAATCTCGACGATGGCAAACCATTACAAAATACGAGCACAAGTATTCGCATCAACTAAACTCGATTTGCGTTGTCCACTTCAATTTGTATGCTCTTTCATTTCACCCTTTCTATCCGTACCGTTCTCGTATTTCATTTGCTTCAACAAAATTAACATAATCAAATGAACTTATCGCTCCGACTTACCGTTCTAAATGGAAATAAAACCGAAACCAACAAGAATTTAGGCCACCAACGTTCCAAACATCAATGGACGGTTTAGAAAAAATTAAAAAAAAAAAAAAGAGTTTCAAAATGATTGTATCGCACGTCTAGCGTTGCAACAGTCAGTCTAAGAATCCACTTAAAACCAACAACCAACAACAACAATTCAATCGTTTCCGCATTTGCGCGGTTGTAGTGACACAAATATAACTACACGCTATGGCAGTTCCAGAGCGGGAAGACTACAACAAAAGCTCATTTTCGGATTTCAATTGACGTTAATTGACTCTTTGCGGTAGCTAAATACTTAGATACAGTGTTTATGTTGTTTTTGTGCTTTGTACTTGTAGTTGTTATTGTTTTAGTGGATGTTACGTGGAGAAAACATGTGGAACTATTGTTGTTCGACTACGTTTTGGATTTTCTATTTTTTTTTTTAATTAAGCAGAGCACATTTGCGTGCCGTACTGCTTGTAATGCCAATTATTTCTCACTTGCTAAGTTGCCTTGTCGCAGCTAATTTTATAGATTTTAATTAACCCCAACTGCAACAGAACATAACATGTACCACATGTCAGGTGGGAAACAGTGAGTGGGGAATACCAGAAGAAAGTAATGGAAATTAAAGAGTTTCTACCTTTTCTGGGTTAATCTCGGAATTTTTAATGAACAAAGTCACGAGATTGATTTCGAGGTTGGCACAGTTCTCCGTTTGTTTTGTTTCATTTTTTTTTGTCTTTTGTTTAAAATTTCCATTTGGAATCGCTTTTATCTGTCATCTGAATGGGGCTACAATTATTTCATTTCTGTCAATGTTACATTTTAAACGGCACGAGGAATGACAGATTGGGGATAGATACCTTAAGCACACAAGGTACATGGGATACTTTGATGCATCGTATTCATATTTAAAGATGGAAAGAACCTTAGTTAACCGGATGACTAAGTTTAGAAAATAAAGAATAACTAAGTAAATAATTTCCATTAAGGTGGATTACCACAAGGGAGAACATATTGACCTACACTCTTTCAATTTTTAAAGGGATCTTTAATGAATAGAAAATTCGCCAAAATATCAGTAGCAACAACCACATATGGTAAATGATTATTCCTTTCCGTCTGATCTTCTATTTACCACAACAATACGAAGACGACAATCGACCCAGTTCCAATGACAGATGTAAATGGAATTATTCACATCAGACAATCTAGACCAGACCAAAACGGATGTGGAAAAACTCCAAACTCATATGTCAACTGCCAACTGTCATCACCATGCCGCACATGCACATATTCGAGTGTAGGTATCCATAGCCATGCATTCAAATTTGAGTGCATCTCATTCGATATTTCGAAAAAATGAATGCCAATCAGATTCAATTGAATTTCAAAACTCAAAACCACTTTGAAATTCAACGCTGCTGTGTGGTGTTGTTTTGTTGGTATTGCTTCTGCCGCTGCTGTTAGTGGTTGATTTGACCCATTTTCCCGTTGATCAATCACTGATTTAACGGTAGAAAAATAAAACACATTTGTCAATTGCCTTGGTGACGTTTTGGAAATTAATTGAAATTGTGACTGTCCAGTATGACTGTGCATCGATTGATGAATGAAGAATGGAAATTAGTGCAGCGAACTTAATTGATTGAATGGAATGGTGACATGTTCGCTTGTTGAGAAGTTCTCATTTAGGAAAAAAAAAGAGTTCAAAGTGGCATATGAATGCACTCTGCTAAATGGTTCACTTGTTTCGAAAATTATCAATTCTATACAAATGTTATTTTCGTAATGAGAATACAACTGTTTTCTAACATTTTTTGTTTATTTTTATTTCGGAAAACACATTTTGGTATGCAAAAAGATTCTACATCTGGCCATCGGCCAGAAACGGGCATCAACAATATTTCGAATACTTTTTAGCGCACCAGAAGAAGAGGTGTTTGGTGAAAGAGTTCAAAGCCAACAGTAACACGTTATTGCGCGTTTTTATTTATTTTTAATTGCATTCCACAACATCATGTCAAGTGATGCAAATTTGTGATATTTTGCCCCGATAAATACGCCGGATTCGATGATTTTTAAAAAGGATATTCGGTCTATTTGATTGGGCACTTCAGTGTAATTGGTGGAATTTTTAATTAGTGATAGAATTATTTTGGGCCTTGAGGTTGAAAAGTGAAGAGACGCTGCTGCAGGGGATGTCTTGCCGGGATATTTAAAGCTTGATCATGTATTAAAAAGTTGTTTGAATGGCAAATAGCTCACAGAAGTAATATCTCCTTATATGCCTTGGTACGGAATACCTCAAAGTTCTTTTAGTAAGACCTTTACATATCTCCCAGACGAATAGGGTGTACTGTAAGGTATGAAACTGAGTGACTATGGAGTCGGTTGTGAGTCAACGGGAACCGCTCCCGTAAATATTTTATTGCTACATGGACTGTACAATGATGGGGAAATAATTTTCTTTAAAACACCCTTCGGCTTTAAAAAAAAACAGAAAATGATACGTTACTAAGGTAATAACACCCTTCTAGACCCACGTCAAGAAGCTCTCTTCCGAAATTCCAATTCCCCCCAACTCGAGCCTGAGTTCATGTACGAGAGTATTTCAAGATTGACATTTAAGACCAAGGAGTCACATAATTACCTGAAAATACCCGACGGCGAGTCAAGAGCATAAAAAACTGTAAGCGTGAATCACATCACGAAAGATAATGTGAGACGTGACAAACCGCACCGATGGCCTTTCGGGTTAAGTAGTTAGATAGATAACAAGATTGTCTTTAGAAGAACGAAGACGGAACATGCAGTAAAGATGGAGATGGTACCCTGCCAACTTCTTGTGAGAATCAACTGGAGAATTATCTGGAGTTTAGCTCAGGACTTGAATGTGTTTTATGATCCAAAAAATGCCGGATAACGCATTGTATGATTGGGTCAAAAAAAAAAGCTCTTTAATGCGATAAAAGTTGATGGCATTTAAGTGTTTAGTTGTAGGAGGCACCTTTGTTTTTGAACTTATTATTCGAATCTCCCATCGAAATTTCTGTCAGCTGTATAATTCGCATACAATTTGTCTGTCTGTATTTTCATTTGGATCTTATGAACTTGCCGCCTGATGCAATAACACCGGAACTTCTGTCGTTCCGAGAGTAGGAATGTATCGAGTGATTTTTCTGCATCAAGATTGATTTGAGCCAGTTGTAATGTAGTCGGACCTCCAATAACCATTCCACCACTGATCTATGATCTGGCGACGGCAAAGATGACAATTTGAGATTAGTCTCATTCTTTTAGGCAGAGATGTGCGCAAACCTGAACGCATTGACTTGCATTTATCACTGGTTCATAGTGATATATGTCCACCAGTCCATCTCTCAAGCTGAACTAGTCTTGTCTTGTGAGCATTTTCAACTTGTGATTCGAAGGAAAAGGGTCTTTACTATCATAAGCCGGTCGTTGTCGAATTTGAACTAAACTAAAGAGCTTATCGGGCTTGCGAATACAACTGTAGGCAACAAGATACACAGTTTAAACTCACCTCTTGTTTTCTTTAAAAAAGTTGAATCCACACACATATGTTTGTATGTTTACTTCTGATAATAGGTTTTTAAGTACTCAAACACCTGAAAAAGAAAAAAAAATAAATTAAATTAAATACGCCTAGTCACGGCAATAAAAAAAAATAAAAAAAAAATTAACAAAACGACAACAATATGGTGCTTGATAATTGTCCAACGATTTCGCTTTCTAAAACCCAATTTCCGTTCCCCTATTTGCATAACAAAATTTGTATTAATGACCATTGTCCAATGGCCTGTCTATGCATACAAATTAACCCCCTAACAAAGTAGGTCTTCAGACGATCTCTACAAGTGACACATCAATTTCCAAAGACGCAATACAGAGCAAGCCGCATTCAATGATATTTAAGGCAACAAAGACCATGAAATACTACAGTCCATATCAGACGGAATTCTTGGACTTCGACTTCACCATGTACATATCTACAGATACAGACTCCTCGTATATGGCATTGAGGAGAAATTAATTTATCGATAAGGTCTTGAATCTTACAACTTAAATGGAAAGATCTTCTCACAAACAAGGAAGAGAGTTCTGTTCACATCTAAACTACAGACAATCTGTAGTGCAACGAACTGAGCGATTGAATTTACTGAATCAATTAACCTCTTACAGATACACAGATATGGAAGGGTTAACATGCAGAGTTCATAATCGTAATCAAATCATTGTCTTTCATTAAAAATAATGCAGTGACCTAATCGAAATGTTCAAAACGATGCCATTTAATGTTTGAAAATGAAAATCAATTTGTGGATCTTAAGCTGAATTACGTTCCACATTAGGTGAACGCGTGCATTAAATGAATAAATTGTTTAATTGATTGGAAAAGTGTGAGAAACAAAATGAGATTCAATGTTTTAGCATAATAAACTGCGCTCTTCACCGACTGTCATTTAGCCACAACAAAACAACATTTCACACAACATAACCCTGAACTTTAGACAGCTTTCAAAAACAATACTCTTAATAGAATTCTACATACTTGCATCCGTACATCATAAACTTTGAAAAACGAAGTTCGTTTATATTATATCGTTAGTGACGTAGTTTTCTTTCCGTCATGATTTCTACTTCCGAACATGGTACGGATACCAATCTAATCGATAGACGTGGGTACTGAGTACACAAGTAAAAAATAAAATTTATTAGCATGGAGGTGCAAATAAGATGTGCCAAATTGAATGTTGCCGAATTTCCAAAAAAAAATTTTTCGTTTATACTTACTTATGGTTTCGACAGTTTCATTGAAAGTTTTTCAACACCTCTCTGACAGCAGTGTGTTTGGAATCAGCAGTTCATGGCATGATTGGCTTGAGTTATCTTGTGGGCAGTCATTCTAGTAGAAGTTATTGGACTTTGACTTTTAATTTGTTCAAACAAAATTTAAAAATCAAAATTGATTTTTCAAAGAAATCAGACATCATTATATCATAAATTGACCAGGCCAAAATTCCTGAACAATCTTAAACTGTGGATGGCATTTTTGTTTAAATAAACATCGCATCTCGTGCGTATACGAGTATATTTTCAGAGCTAATCTTTAAATGTTAATAAATTCTTTAAAGAATATTTAGCTGATAATGGTGTCCCACAGGGATCCAAGCTAGGGCCAATTTTATTAAGAATTTTTAGTGAGCGTGCGCCAGCACTTGGGCTTCCAATTGAAGTCATTATTATAAAGAAGGTCATGCCATATGAGTTTCAGCGTCCAAATTTGAAAGAACTACTGGCAAATAATTGTGAAGATAAACACTTGATCACAACAAGTTTAAAAAACCCCAAATAATTCAAGACACCTCAAGTTGGATATTTGACAAGTATTCCATACACAATTCGACTTGAAGCAACTGAAGAGGGTATCTCTTGGCTAAAGTGGAATACGTCATCTACTAGAGATACGAGTACATAGATCTGCAGTCACACCTAGAGAGATATAAAGATCCCGATCTTAATAGTGAAGATATTAAAATTGCTAAAACATTAGAAAGAGATTCAACTTATAACAACAATATGCAGCGTTTAAAATCAAGTTATATTGAATAGATGATGATGATTGCGATTGGTCAGAGGTTAAGACCCCCAGTATAACCAGGCAGATCAGGCGTAAGTCATGCCAATAAATTTTAAAATTTTTCAGAATTTTGCAACAAAAGAGCCAAATGATTCGGACAATGAGAAAATCTGATACGGGCATTTTCAGATAGCTCTCTAGATTCCATTTTGGTCTAAAAGATCCCGCTCGTCCGTTTTGTCTCAGAACCTTCAAGATTCAAAAACAAAAAAACAACAAGGCGGTAGAATATAGCGGATGGTAATCGCGTTTCTGCAGAGGTATACAAAAAAGTACATTATCCGCAGAACTGTAGAGGTCAGGTAAAATTTCGTGATGTGCGAGAACTAAAAAGATGTTTCCGTGATACTTGCAATAGTCAAAGTGTTTGAACTACGAGTATCAAGATATTAGTACAAGAAAGCTTACAATAAATGTACACTGCAAATTATCTGGCTCGACAGTACTATATATTCTTCAGTTCTTCATTGCGGATTAAGTAAAGATTAGACAGTCATACTTTTGTGAGGATAGAAGCAGCAATGGATCGGATACCAAAATAATAAATTATCATTTCCCTACAGTGATACAAGAACAAATTGATTTGCATGATGGGGGAAATTCAAGAGGGATACTGACCATTTCTAACAATTTGGTTCTTGAAAGTACCACATTTAGGTACCACATTTATCTAGGAGAAGTTTCTCAATGTTTCTGAGCAGAATTAAACAATTGATGACGATGACTTTACGACTTTAGAAGGCGGATGTTTTGGGAAAGCTTTTTCCATCAATCAACAGATGCATAGGTGCATTTTAGAGCAACAATAGTGAGGTTAGTCCGGTTGATTTATTTTGTGTTTTTATCCCTGTTTATGCACAACAGCATAGAGCAGCCCTAGCCTTATGACGACTGTGGTCTTCAGTCTAGTATTACCCGAAGATGCTACTCAGTATGAAGGTTCTTTACTTGCTATTATGTGGGTCGATTCGTTTAGACTCAGCAGCAGTTGTCGTTGTGTCAAAAAACTTTTATGATAGTGATTGGCCGAAACACAGAACACTAGTAGCGGCTTTCTTGATATTCACTTGGAATCCTCCCCAGCGCGTGCTTGTCCCAAGCCAGACCATAAACGCATATTAGGCGTATGCACTAGCCTTAAAGTTTTATAGATGGAAGCTCAAGATTTCTACCGCATTACGAATGTCATGTCCACTTCATAACATAATTGTAATTGAATTTTAGTTGCAGTTTACGACCTCGGTAAGTTGATTGCCAGGAGCTCAAAGGAGAACAATTAGAATTGTTATTACAAGTGACATATGTCTTAGACATTCGAAAGCACATCAGATCATTTAACGAGTTAGACGGATTAACAAAAAAAAAAAAAAGGAACTGTTGGGTGTAAGGAGAATTGTCGGTTAAGATTCAAACATCAAAAACTAAATTGCGTCTGAATACTTATGTAATATAGGGAATGACACAAACAGACACTTTTCTCTCACATTCTCTACTCAATTTAAAATGTTAAAATTATATTCTGAAGCGGATAAGTAGTTCTACTGTTTTATTATACAAAGCAACATTCACATACCTCATTCGAAATTGGAGCTAATAACATTCACAATGAGTTCTGTACAAAAGCGTACCCATAGTCTTGAAAGCTATTATTGTAGAGTTTAACGCGAATACAAAACTATTTAACACCACAACAAACACTCAGAGAACTTCCTGAAAGCAAGAAAAATTCCATTCAAAGTTGGAGGAAATTCTTGACACTATCATACGATATAACCAAATACACTGTTGGACACAGGCTTAGGCCTGAAGCCCACTTGTGTTCTTTTCGTCGCCAAGCTTTACTCATTTCTTTGTGAAGTTTTGTTGTTCACACTTCTATTGAAAACAGAATAAAGCCTCCATTCAATTCACTGGCCTGACAATGAACTGTTCGCTGTTTGCCAAGTTGCCAACTTGTTCTTTGTGTCAAATGGAATAATCATTTTCATTCAGAGCCCATAATGAGCATATACACTCGTACTCATACACAAACACTTACACTCACACTCATATAAGACTACCCCCAGTGTGCAGATGTAGATACAATGATACTTTCTGCCTACCCATTGTTTGACACCCAAAGTCACACTCTAAATGGTCGTCGACTGGCTTTTTAGTGCCTTTGCATGCCACTTGACAACAACAAAACACGCGCGAATCTAATCTTGTAGATGCGCTTTTAAAGTGCAACGCACGCAAGCTTCAAATGGAGG
Organism: Volucella inflata; assembly: GCA_928272305.1. Classification (NCBI taxonomy): domain Eukaryota; kingdom Metazoa; phylum Arthropoda; class Insecta; order Diptera; family Syrphidae; genus Volucella; species Volucella inflata. The sequence continues at coordinate 3,334,455 of OV743717.1, read as the reverse complement.
CGTAGTGGAGACATTAATGGAGACCAACAACGAGAAATCCACCACTCGGACGGTAGACTAATGCAAATTCCGCTCTAATTATCACCGATGCTTACTTGCAAAGGCGTACTGCCGACATTTAGAAGAATTTCCATTTTTCTTTGCCTGCATCTCAAGTAATATCTACTATATGTCTCTTTCTGTTTTATGAATTGTTTTTCCAACGGTAGGCAGATCAATTTTTAACATAGACACGCGAGATAATTACTGCAACGGACTGATCGTTAATCACAAGAAATTACGATTATAGGGGAGCACATTTACTCATACAAGCCGAACGCTACACATGCAAAATTCATTTACAACATTGCCTGGGTGGGTTGGCATTTGGGGAGTTGAAATGGCTCCCAAGAGACCAACGTTTACAAGTAAATTTTTCAAAAAAGTGCAAAGCAAAAGGGCGATGAGGTGGAGGAACTCTAATTGAGTTGCATGATGGTTATGATTGATTACCGTTGTTAGCAAGTGAAACACAAGTGATTTGCATGAAAGCCTATGAGTAATAAAGGTCAGGGAACTGAGGTACTGATACGAGAAAGGCAGAAGTGTAAAATCGTGCCCAGGTCTCTATAAAAACCATTTATCATGGTACTCAACTTCTACTACACCATCCCTCGGTATTGATTTGGACTTACTCACTTACTCATGGGAAGCACTTAAAAGGTCATCGGGATATACTGAAGGGAAACACATACGAGAATCGTCGACTACGGAGGATGCATAAGGCATCCGAGCGCTCTTGCATATATATGTACATCCTGTCAACGTCTTCTTAAGTAGATGTCCTACTTATTATGATGCATTTTGTGGATGCATATGCTTCCATAGTTACGAGTATGCCGTCCATCAGAGCATGCAAGACGTGAGGCTTACTATGATTGAAAGAAACATAACGTCAGAGAAGATTGCTTTTGCTGTTAAAGGTATGGAGATGCAACTTTCGACTTTATGTGGTCTTGGAAAAATTTACTTTGAAGGGGAAATTCAATGTATACATTTATGGACGCATGGGACATGTAAATGCAACTAGCTGACGGCAACCAGAAGAGAGAGTCCATTTGGATTGCAAAGGGCAGCAGTGAGGGCAAAGAAACGAGAGTTAAGTCTGTAGAATACTTCTTGAGAGATAAGAGGTTGTATCTCCTTATGATTCAATGTTAAGTGCCTTAATGATGTTCTGTACGATGATTAGTAGTTAGTAACTCGTTAAAAATAGTATAAAATATGCACTTCTCATGTTGATATGGGGTTTCCATTAATGAAAGGTATCGTACTTACGAGTAGATCTTTGATTAAGAAATTCTGACTAAAATTAATCACAAATATGAACGTGGGTTAAGCAAAATAGCTTCAAAAGAAGCAAACTTATTTATTTCTGCATATTGTCACTCCAATTTTAGTGTTTTAGAAAGATTCATGCGAGATTCCAGAAACTAGAATGACTGTGGATGGCCGTGGCCCAGCACCCAGCAGTGCCCGAAAGACTTGTATTTTTTTAAGTTAACAAAAATCAAGTTAGATCTGTCCGTCAATACTCTTCAGAGTCACTTCAGGGGTACCGCAAGGCTGTCTTGTTGGGCCTTCTATTGACAGAAATCTATGCCAAGCTTATAGACGTTTCCTGTTCATTATTAGATTATCTTAATTTGTTGGATCACAATAAGATGAAAAGAGACTGATAATTTACTACCAGCGTCCTATACTTTGACTTCCTATACAGATCAGATGATGTGGAGTGAAAATTTATTTTGTTCTGCCCGGTGGAAGTGAGACTCCAATAAATACATATCAAATTCGTCGGTTCGGCAGTCTTAGCCGACGGTTACCTATAAGCTTTAAAGGTATTGTTAGTCCAAAGCCTTGCTAAGAAGGGATATACGAGTAAATCATGTTAAAAACAGAATACAACTTCGTTAGAAGTTTTGTAAAATTTTAAGTTTGGTTTAGCAACATACCTCAACAGTCAAGCACACTTGGATTAATTTCAGGGCATAAGCTCGATCCATGCAAGGCATAGTACGAGAGAGATAATCAATATTATAGTACACAGAGCCGAAAAGGGATGTACTAGGATAAACATGCATGAAAATGTTTGACGAGTGTTGTAAGCAAGTCCAGGGTCACATATTGCAGTGAACCATAATCCGCAAAATTAAAGCCGATGTACAAAAGTCAAGAATTCTGAAAGCTACTCGAAAAACGTGCCCAAAGCACAACACCACGGTTGTTTTTTTGCAGATTTCAAACCCAAGTTGACAGCACAAATAAAGGGTAACTTCTTCAAGACAGAATCTTTGAAAATCAATTCCGGATACCCGGCTTTTTCTACACCTCATCCCAAACGAAGCTGATGATTCCATGATCAATCAAATACAAGCCAATTTGATTACTTTCCGATCGATGCTAGGACCAGCAGTTTAATGCTGTCCATTCGCTCTAGAGTCATTGCCACATCAGTATTGATGCGTACTCTTCTTGAATGCGTTAAATCTTCTCACAGTATTTTTCACTGATTAAGACTTCAGATCTTTGCAGAAGTCGCCGCAATAATTTCCTGAATTGCAGTGATACCTGCATCATAGCAGAATAGCAGGATCCGGGGGCCTGGTTGTCCTCAGCACTAATTCTGTTTTTCTGTGAGGCTTACAGTAGCCTCACAACTGTATCCACAATCTTTTACCTAAAACGTTTGTCTCATTCTGGAACTCCTTCAAATTCGTTTCGTATTTGTTCGTTAATACATACGAGTGCGAAATTATACAAAATAAAATAAACAACACAAATTGCTAACAGAGTAATGGCCCTAGTCCAGATACCTGTGGTTATCCTAAATATATAGACAAACGACACAGTTTTCACTGACAAAAGCATCAAAGTTTCCTCCCATCTTCCGTCTTCTTAATGACACTATTTTACCGACTTATCAGTCGAAATGGGATCAAAACCACACTCCTATGTATAATCAAAACACTTTCGATTAAAAGTCTGTAAACGTCACTCTGTCCATTAAAAATTCCAAACACATTTCGCCTGCATAGTGAATAAGCAAGCTCTCTTCTGGTTTAGTTCAAATGGAACCTTAATGTGTCAACATGATTTCCGAATTCCAACTTCACTATTCACTCTCCCAAGCCATGCTAAATTATTAACATCTTTCCAAACACAACCTAGTTTCCAACGACACATAACATAGAGAGAAACTTTCCTAGAATCTAACTTCTGCATGGAAGTTAACTAGAACGGGAAGAGGGCATCCCTCGACGGGACTACACCCCACAGTAGAAACAGGAAAACTTATTCCTTACTCAAGTTGACCTATATCGGATGGATTTCGTGTTCACTTGCCTATACCGAAAACAGCATTAGCGGCATACTTTTCATTCATTTTGTATCCCTTGTTCTTTTTTCTATTTCCTTATTTTCGTACTCCCTTCCATTGTGGTTCGTTAACCTTAAGTAAAGGACCTGCTTCAACGTCATGCCGATTGAATTTTGAAAATGAACAAAAACAAACTGCAAACTGCAGTTTAAAACTTTATCAAGTTGCCTTTCCGCCCTGGCTAGTTCGCAGTTCTCAGTACTGGGTTCTCATACTTCAATCCTGAAGTTCTCTCCAAGCGTCCTCCTATCCTAATGGATAAGCGGTTTTTCATGTGAAATTGATAAGAAAAAAAGAAAATGTGAGAGAAACTCCAAACGACACATCGCCTACCGGGAACTCCCTCTCTTTTGAAATATTGGTCTTTGGCCAATGTACCGGGAAACCCCCTTCAGCTGAAGCAAGGATGTTATCCACATACCCATGCTCAGATTCGAGTTCGAGTATAACGTTTTGATTGCAAACTCACTGCATTTGTTACATGTTCGGTAGGCGGATTTTTGTGTTATTGGTCATCGGAGTGGACTACTACTTGGACATGGACTGCAATAGTGCAGCTGAACAAGGACAATGCATGAGATGCCATAAACGAATTTCACCAGTTAGAGGCACAAAATGAGCTCTAGAGCTCCAGCATGGGACATGATAAAATATCAAGACTAGGTTATGTAATCAAACAGGGATAAGAAGAGAAGGAGAACGGAGATAATGATGATGATGATTCAAAAGTTGGGTAATGTCCAGGAGTAGGATACAGGAAACGAATGATGTGTGGGTTGAATAGGATTTTCCTACCTTTTTTGCGTTGTCGTACTTCTTGTAGGAAATTTTATTTTTGAATTTTTTTTTTTTTTTCGTAATTTTAAGCTTTACAGAGATGAACAAGTTCCGTTCCAACTTAAACTTGAAAAGGTATTCTAGAAAATTTATGGATCAAATGGGGAATTTTAAAGACTTGTGTGGGCTTTAAAATTTAAATAACGATTATGGACGGGTAGATACTCGGGTAAGGATGGGATGGATGTTTTCGCCACGAAAAAACAGCCACAATATCTGTCTTATTTTGTTTATATCTTATTAATTTAGCAATCTAGTGCTTTCTACTCAGATAATTAACTTGCCGGAAGCGGAAAATCTCCGAATCAGCAAAAAGCTTTGTAGCAGTACCGATTTCGTGGGAACCGTGTTTTACAACGGATTGCTGTTTCATAAAATTACGGAAGCCATCCCTCTAAAGATGAACATTTGTAACTCTACCAATAAATATATCTTTGATGACTCCTCGCTGGTCGGTCAAGGCTCTGGTATCCTGGGCAGCTTGCACTTTAATTGACTATGGTTTAATACCTTGACTTTAATGATGACAATATAAGCTTGGTTTACTCACAAACATGACGGTTGTGATGTTCTAACTGCTCTTCTGATCATCTACGAGCAAACACAGTCACTGTAAAGGAACGTCAAAATCTTACCATATAACATCCACTTTATAACCTCATCATCCGAAACGGTATTCATGTCATAAATCCGTTAAAATCTTTTATTCAAATGTGTCATCCTTCTGCGAACCTATGAACCCAATAAAGCCGTTCATTCTTTTGCGACATAAAGAAGTTCAATTACCTCGACCGATGGTACGAGTATTGAGAAAATCTCGTAGATCGTTGAGAACCTCTTTCTTTTTTATTACCTAAAACGAATGTGTCACAGTCACAGTCACAGACATTCCAAAACGCAAACCCATTTCTCATAAAATTTCAGATACTTTAGATTCTCCAGATACTCTCTTTGTTTGTCTAAGCAATTCAGTTCCGACCAAACCCACCATCGCTAGCCGCCCACGTCTTGTATCTGGGATGTTTACATTACAATGTGCCATACCATACCTAAGAGTTGTTGTTGAACGCTTTATGGTTTCCCACATTGGGAGTGTGTAGATACATCGCAATACTCGTACACATCATCTCGTCTCGGTTGGAATTCCCAGTCGAGAATATTTTTCGACTTGGGAGTTGGTAATTGCAAGGTGATGGCAGCACGGGGAGCTATGGTGAACTCAATTTCCTAAAGAAAAAAATTTAAAGTCATGGATTGGCATCTGTATCTGGAGGTTTTTCTTTTTTTAGAAATTGCTTCTCAAACATTTTTATTCGAATTCAAATTTGATTTGATTATACTCGTTGTTGAGTCTGATAAACTTTTGAGCTGCCTTTGACTTTGTGCAGGAGATGCTTTTTACAGCTGATCGATAATGAAATGCAAACTTCACTCCAGGAAAAGTCAGAGCAAGTAAATATATGTACAAATTCTTTGACACATGTAGCTCCAACTGTATGTTAGGTTAAAGCAACCAGAACCTGGTGACTTAAATTGCGAGGTCGAAATTCTTTACAGTGGTGTCCCATTAGGCTTACTGCTAAGGCCCATTTTTTTTTTTTTAAATTATGTGTTTTAGTGGAAATGCTGTACCGGAAAATGTAGCACAAAGTAACACCTGGATTGTATTCATCCGAGTTGTCAGCAAACGTTGCTGTTTTGTGTAAGAAAAAAACAATTGGTTCCGCTAAATAAATTTGAAACTTGGTTCTTATGAAGTAAAATTGGTTCGGAACAGAAGATTAATCACTTAGCCAGGAAAGTAGAGTGAATTCTGTCTTATAGGCAAACATTCAACCAGGCTTCGCTCACACTTAAACGATTTTTGTGGAAGTTGAATGGACGAAGAAAAGTGAAAGACTAACTGATTTGCAAAATACAGATATTACTATTACCATCTTTTATCTGGATCTAGAACTAGTTCAACTGGCAGAAAGAAGACTGTCTGGATTCATATGGTATCACGTTACACCAAAGTACGAGTACGTCGGCTTATGTGCCGATGGCCTCTTGAACTTAATTCAACCAGAAGAATGGGACCTACGGTTATTTTTCAACTTAAAAAAATGAGACTAATTTTTTTTGAAAGCAGCAATTTCGGTTTTGGTGGTTTCACATTGCCTGACTGGTCATCGAACGAACAGGGAATCTTGTCATATCCAGGAAATATTTCGAATTCCGAATCATGTAATGAAACCTTAATCTTGACTTTGCGATTCTAGCTATCCAGGTTGTTACAAATCTTTAACTGAAAAGGTGTATTGCTCCAATTTGCTAAGTACTTTGTGTCCAAAAACTAGTTGGAATTTTTCGATTTAAATTACGCGGGTTGGTACAACTGTTACTGACTTCCATGCCAAATTATATGTCAAAATATTCATTAGTGTTTGAGTTACGCTTGTTTTTGTGCGACACAAAAAGTGAATTTGGAGATTTTTACAATGTCTGAAATTATTCAACAAAGAAGTGCGGTCAAATTTTGTTTCCTGAATGGAATTAATGCTGCAGAAACGTTGAAAATGTTGGAGAAGGCTTACGGGGACCGAGCTCTACCAAAATCAACAACATATGATTGGTATAAATTGTTTAAAGAAGGTAGAGAACGCGTTGAAGACGAAGAGCGCCCTGGTCGTAAAAAGAGGCCGGATTTATGGAAAGACAACTCTTGGTTTTTACACCACGATAATGCGCCGTCTCACACTGCACTGATTCTTCGTGACTTTTTCGCCAAAAATGTAACAAATATCGTTCCGCAACCACATTAATCACCTGATTTGGCTCCGTGTGACTTCTGACTATTTCCAAAACTCAAAAGACCACTCCGAGGAAACCGTTTTGAGTCGATTGAAGACATTCAACGTGAATCGGCGCGCGCCCTGAAGGCTATACCTTAAGAAGACCTTTTGGCATGCTTCGAGGTCTGGAAAAAGCGGCGGCATAAGTGTATTATATCGGGAGGGGACTATTTTGAAGAGGCCGAAATTGATTTGGAAGAATAAATAAAGATTTTTTGATTTACAAAAAAAATCCGACCAGTTTTTGGACACAATATATATGATAAGAAAGTGAAACATCTTTCGTGGCAAATAATGCCACGATATCGGCAGAACTTACGTTCTATGTGATTAAAAATTTGTCTGATCCATTTGTGTGTGACACTGGATTCAGTTTCCAGAAACAGAAGTGGAGATTGAGGCTAGGGTCCTTTAAGTATCGTTCGTATTGTCCTTTATGCACGGAGTATTACTGTGGGAAGACTAATAATGGCTGCAAATTCGCCAAATAACTAGAACTTTTGTCGACCTTACGTCAACCCCTTTATAGCCACCATCAAGTGGTAAAGATAAGAGGCATTGATCCGAAGAAGACTTAAGGGCTGCTGCAATTGATTGGCTGATTTTAACACTCTTAAAACACCTCATTTGAAGAAGATTGCTGCTAAGAAAATAAAAAAATCTATACAGCGGGATAGAAGGGCAAAACTAGTAACCATGGAGATGGGAGTTAAAAAGAAGAACCACAGTCGGTGATAACAATATGAGACCGAACCAGTCTATGTGGACGAGAAAACCTAAGAATTAGTAGCTTCTAAGATAGAAGATGAACGCCCACCTTCAAAGGTCAGTAATTTCAAATTCCACACCCAAGTTCTTTGCGTTATAAAGATTTAAAATATGACCCACGATGAAATCAAACGAAACTGCTCTTGCGAGCACGGGTTGTGTGCCACAAATGTATGTAGATCTGTTCAAGAACATCTCATAAGATGCTTTGGTAGAGAAGTTGAACATAAAAGCCCGAAATATCTAAGAAGTCAAACCAGGTGCAAATTTACAATTTGAGAACACTATATGGAAATGTATGATTCAGAAATACGAGTATCTGAAGAAAACCGTAGATGTAGCCTCGTCGAAACACAGAAAAACCCACAGCTGAAACAACGATCTAAAGCATACGGGTACAACTGAAAAGCCAAGTTTATATCCAATTTCCATTTGTTGTATGTATGTCGAGGAACTTTCAAATAACAGATTCTTTTTAGATTCTCACGCATATCATTCCTCTTTTGACAAAGCTACCTCTCCTCGGGGATATGGTAGCAATGACAAAAACTATCTCTTTCATCTCGAATTCCATATTGCATCTGCAATTTTGAATTTTCATGAATATTCCAAATATTTTCCTTCTTCAATGAACAATCACCATCGAATTTCTGCGAATTTCTGCTCCAGCCAAAACGCAAGTACGAAGTTTCATTTTCAACTTTTCACTCTTGGGAACTGCTGCAAATGATGCGCAATTCTCATTTCAATTAATTTTTTTTTAGCTTCGAATATGTCTGTCTGTCGGTTCGTCTATATACAATTCCTATCATCATTCATTTCAATTATGCAAATTTCATTCTTCAATGAAACACACCAACTGGGAATGTCATAGCGAAAAAAGAAACGACAACCAAGCTGCCAATTGCATTGCTTTGGGCTACTGCAATTGCATTCCGTTGCAGATTCATTGCAGCAAAAATCAACAGAAATCGAAAAGATATTATACTCGTACAAAACCAAAAAAAAAAGTAAATCAACGACAGAGGACGGAAGAGAAAGGCCTGGCGGGAAGAAATAACATTGCTACTTGAACTTGAAAAGCCAAAGCATATGGCACAGAACGTGTGACTTGGCTTGTTCGAGTCCTTGATGGGGGGTTTTGCGAAACTCTTAACATATCAAGAGATGCCAACAAAATTTCAGAAAAGATACTTTCTGCTTATGTATTTGTGACTATGTATATGATTACCCCAACAAAGACTACGAATGTTGAAATAAGAAGAAGGAAAATGAAGGGAAAACCCAGCGATGTGAGGAGAAACATACCCAATTTGGCACAGCAAAACAAACATACTGGTACATATGTCCTGCTACTCGTACTCTGTTTCGCTTATTAGTGAAGGTTGTCTTCAGGTAGTAACCCCCACTTGCATTGCTGCCCACTCTCATTTTTGGCTCCGAAAATGTATCTAATTATGTTTCGTTTGATGTCAGAGATGACACCACACGTGGCAACAGCATTATTAGTGTGGGCTACGTGCTAGTGATCCAAGAGTGACTCTGAGTAGAGACAAAAAGTGACCTATGTAGGCGCTCAAGTTTGTTGGCACTCGACTCACCGGGCGACCGACCGCTGCAAAATCAATTTCGTGTGTTCTACATGAGTTGGTTTGTGTCTAGGAAGAGTCGTTGGTAATTTTCACCTGTTCCAGGGGAGGCTCGAGGAAGGGGCCTGCAACCTATTATGCAGGTATTTTGTATTTTGTGTTTCGTGGTTTCATGTAAGTATTATGAAAGCCTACATTGACCTAGAAAATGTGTTTTTTTTTTTTTCTTTTTTTGTGGATTTGATTTATTCTGGCAGCAGTGGCACGAGGCTAATAGACTGCTGGTAGTCATAGTGGTACTTGGAGATTTTGTGGTCAGTTTTGCCTTTGTTTTGGCATAAATATGAACTTTATGTAAATTAGACAGAAGCGGAAGAGATTTATTCAGAGTAGAAACAAAAATAGTAAATGAATGAAGCATGTTGTTAAGTTGGAGAATGTGGAGTGGGGAGGAGATGATTTATCTGATGTGACTTTTATGGCCGGCTTTTGAATTGGATATTGTGTAGGTAAAATCATGCAAGCGTTAACCTTTTTAAGTGGTTTTGTTTACCAGTTTTGAAAGTTTTTGTTTTTGGCTTAGAAAACAGCTTTTGAGATGAGAGAGATTGTAGAGATTGTCTAACAATCAGACTCTATGACTTCCCTTTGTAAAATTATATCACAAAGTCTACAGATGTTTTATGGAAGAAAAGTACCAGTAGTTCCATGGATAAAGGGATTGTGGTTTCTGCTTTTGTCAGACCAGTATCAGGTATAACTGATTTCCTGATAAAACGGACTTAAATGTACTGCCGTAAAGCAGTTAGAGCAAAATAGAATGTCTACACAGGTCCACATCTCTGCTTGTAAATTCTTCAGAGTTTCTTCGGAAATTTCGAAGCTGAAGTGCGCAAAAATAACAAAAACAACTCTCGCTCCTTGTAAGTGATAATCAGTTGACTGTGTTTGGTTATCGATCAAGAGCAATGTTGAAAGGAAAGATTCCCATGGAAGCAAAATCACCACCACTAAGTGTTACCCACTTTCAGCAGAGAATGCGTCTGACTTTTTGCTGGCATTAATGCTGGCACAACGACAACATCGACAATATTTTTTAGGTGTTTGATGCCAAAGCAAGTGGCAATAACAGAACCCTCTAGCTCGTAGCGGTAGCTTAATTCATAAGAAACAAAATGACAATGGCAAACAGTTGTTGGTGGTGGACTTTTGCAATGCCAACCGCCTGGTCATTGCAGACAAGTTGTTTGAGCTCGAATTCTGCTGCAAAATTCAATTGATTTTCTGATAGAAATTCCTATTAAATTAAAAATGTCAATTAAAAGAAAGACAAGACTAACAGTAACCGATCTCATTCGTAGAAACATGTGCCAAAATCAGAGAAGAATCAAGAATTGGCAAATAAGAAATAGTTGAGCAGCTGTGGCAAAATTTTCATTCATATCGAAAAGCCAAAAATTGTTAGGAAATGTCTTTTAGAAATAAAATCAGTACCGCATCCTCGGTACTCTCCTGATATATCCCCAACCGAACGGGAACCAAGCAGAGGTCATAAAAGCCTTTGAAGATTTCATTGCCTCATTGCCTCGTCAGCACTTCTACGAAAAAGGAATATTTTACCTTGGAAGGTTGCCATAGATGCCAACGGATTCTATTTGATGAAATATAAAATCGGACATTTTATGTGGTACGACCAATAGTTCAACGGCTTACTTGTGTTGGTATAATAGGCTGTAACTTTTCTTCTATGTTACTACGAGAAAGACAATCTTCTTTAATAGAGGTAGCTTCAGTGAAAATAAAATTTGGAACTTACGTAACCGATTGTCTGTTAACTAACGTATTCTTCTCAAGAATTCGAAAGAGAAAAAGTCTCCTCTTTTTAACCTCCTCAGAGAAACAAATTTTTTTGTCGGCTAAACCTAAATAATTTAGATGCTTCGATATCTCTAGACAGTACTCCTAAGAGACAAAGGCAAAGGCTTTAAATTTGTCTGTATAGTCCCTCCCATTGGGTGTATTCCCAAACAAAACTAAATTGCCAATAGACCATAGTTGAAAACAGCACCAAAGCCGACTCTGAAACTGTTTAGTTTTTCTGGATCATGCCAATCAAGGTCACTCAAGAACTCATTTCGTCAAAATATCGAACAAGACATAATAAAAAAAGCCAATTGCAATAGGTGGGGTGAAAAGTAACCTCCTTGGGAATGGAAAAAAATTTTTTTTAATGTTTTTTTATTTTATTCAATATAGTCCCCTTTTAGCTTGATACACCTATTCCAGCGATGTTCCAACTTCTTAATCCCGTCCGAAAAGTAATTTTCCTGAAGGTCTGCAAAATACCCCTCCGTGGCGTCGATGATTTCCTCGCGTGAGCTGAATTTTTTATTGATGAGCCATCTTTTGAGGTTTGGGAAGAGATAATAGTCCGAGGGAGCCAAATATGGCGAATACGGTGGATGCGACAGCAATTGGAGACGTAAGCCATTGATTTTAGCCGTGGGTGCAATACTCTTATGCGCCGGCGCATTGTATTGAAAAAAACACTTTTTTTTTCGCTTCATGTGCGGCCGTTTTGCAGCGATTTCTGCCTTCAATCCCTCCAATAATGCACAGTAATACTCGCTGTTGATGGTTTTTCCTTTTTCGAGGTAGTCCACGAAGAGTATGCCATGACAATCCCAGAAAACCGCCATAACCTTTCCGACCCATTGAGCCTCCCTCGGCCGCTTCGGAGCACTCGTGCCGGCTTCAGTCCATTGCCGGGCACTCATTCTGTTCTCTGGTGTGTAATAGTGGATCGTTGTTTCATCAGCAGTTACCAATCGACGCCAAAAGTCCGCCCGATTCCGCATCAGCAAGTCCAAACCCTCTTTCGAAGTGCTCTCGCGCTCGTGTCTTTGGTCAAGAGTGAGCATGCGCGGCACCCAGCGGCAGGATAACTTTTTCATATGCAGAATATTGCCCAAAATATTGCGTGTGCGCTCAGTACTAATCTTTGCGGTATCTACTAGCTCGCGCACCTTCACTTTCCGGTCAGCCAACACCATTTCATGTATTTTTTTGACATTGTCCTCTGTAACCGCATCGGAGGGCCTGCCGCTGCGGACTTGATCGGTAGTGGAGTTGCGGCCACCACGAAACTCTCGAAACTAATATACCCTTTTAAGCTTTTAACTACTTCTTAACTAATCCGAAAATGCAGGTGTTGTCTAAGAGCAGTCAGAAAACTAATTGAGTATACTAAGTCTTGTTTGTGTAACTGGTCATAATGGAATCGCAGAAAAAGTGATCCCACGACTAATACTTCCAGGACCTTACATTCGTTTGCCGACTTGCGTCCTACACATCCGTATAGATTGGTCTTAGATTGAATTAACAATGAATGCAAACTGTGCATAACTTTTCATTGCTGTTACAGCTTTTCGTGTCGCTTTTGCCCCTATGTAAGTGATTGCCATCTCCAAGTTTCTTTAATCTTAGTCTTCTTTGAATCAATAGATAAGATTGCTCTTTTCAATGTAGGCTTGAACAGATTGAATGGTTTTTCTTTTGGTGTCATATTGAAAACAATTCGATCAAGAAGTGGTAACGAACACACAGTTAAAGCGTTGCCCAATCACAATAAAATTTTCAAACGCCACTATCTTCTCTCAACTGTTATGTCAAATAAAATTGTAACAGTCGAAATACACTGTTCTATGTCCAATGATATCCCAAATCCTTTATGCTAATCGTAATGCATACATTCCAAATCTGTTCCAACAATTTTCTCCCCAGACAACTTCGTGTAACGAAGAGCACTTTACGAAGCTAACAGCTAAATTAAGTGGCGCTCAAAGTAAAATTCCCTCACAAGTTCCCATAAAGCCCTCATATATAATCTATTCATCCCGATCCACCAATCCCCAAAATTGCACTTCATCGTGAAAATGTAAGTACCTGCCGTGTTACTATGGAGAATACCCTCTAAGAATTGTGAATAAACGCTATAAAACGCGACTGCTTCTTAATAATAAAACCGCAATATCAACTTGAATGTATATTCGCATATATCAGAGTACAAAATGAAGGTAGGGAAATAGAAGAGAGCAAACAGAAAGCACATAGCATTGCAAATAAGATCCTTGTCATCTGAAACTCCCACATATCCCATTGTGATTTATGAATTTTTTAATACCATCCACCTCAATAAAAACGCATATCTAATGCCTTTGTTGCTACAACTGCTGCTGCCGCTATTACGCTCCAAAACATTCGCTTCGCGCAATAGGATTAAACGGCAAGGTCTAGGGTACTTTTGACAGTTCCTTTACTTACCAAAGGTACTGAATTTCAAAGACGAGGGGACTCTTTTCACACACCTGTTCCTGTATACACAATGCAATGCGAAAAGGAAGAATCCTCAACCAACCCCTTTAGACTTTAAGGGCTAAGGGATATGAATGAAGCCCAAACAACAACAATAGAATAAATCAATTCCTTGAGCTTGAAGTTGACGAAAAAAAAAAGATGAAAACAAAATTTCATAAGAGGATATGCAAGGAGGATAACTTATGTTGCATGCAAATCACCTTGACATTGAAGTTTCTCATGTGGCGCATACCATGCATGCATGAGTCATGACTTATAAGATAAAAATTTGAAAAATACCTACCCACACCTACCATGCGACGAGCTTCACACCATCAGGAGTTATAAGTTTAGAATTAAATTAAAATGTCCTCGAAATGGAATGAATGATGCAAAGGTTACAGCTTGAGCTTGAGATGCAGTACGAGGCTGAGGCTAATGCATGATGTCAAGGATACGCGCCAGTATATGAGTAGTCCACCTTTTGTTTAAAGTGATTTTCGAAGGACTTTTCTCTTTTCAACAAACACCGTTCGACGGTAATGCCTAAGATTTGAGTGACTCAAGGGCAAGGAGTAAGTTTGCTTTAGGTTTTTCAAATATACGGATATCCAGTGCAGGATACTCGTAGTTCAGAGTGCAGATTGTCGTTAGGACAGACACATTTTGCGTCAGCAAGGATACTGATATTCTGTGACTGGAGAAGAAAATGAGAGAACAGTGTGTGCTCTTGTAGTACTTATATTTATTTTATTTAATTTTTGAGATGATTTCTACAAGTAATTTGTGATTTCTTTGATTTTGAAAATTTAATGAATAGCAAGTAGAGGAATAAATGTACATAAAGTGGAAGGCGAATCAACTTCAACAAGTGTAAATTGTATCACTGACTCAATTAAAAAAATGTAAGTTGAAGGACGGAGGATTGTTTCAGAGAACTGAACTTCAATTGAAGAGAAAAAGTCAATGGTTCACTATCTTTACATGGAAAATGCATTGAATCCTTGGAAAAAGCGGAAAACTAAGATTCAAGTCGTTTCTATATTTAAACATGAAATTGTCTTCGAAGTTAATTGGATTAATGACGAAACCTTTGATAGTTCTAAGACATCTAGAGATAGCTGTCCTTGAAACAGTGATCGCATTGTTTTCTTTTATTCATAATCACACAAGACATTTCAAAAGTGTGCTTAAAAGACAGAACGAAATAAGTTCAAAGTAGCAGCTTTAGAACGACGAAGGGAATCAAGGATTTTCCTCCTTCTTGGACCTACAAGTATGATTTGTATGCTGAGAGTTCCGTAGAATTTTGAACTCTTGAGTGGCTACTAACACTGTGAGAGTACGAGTATTTAAAAGGTACTCAATGGTGACGGGTGCTACAATATCTCCTGCCTCAAGGATTGCAACGGAGGAAATATGAAAAAATAAGAAAACATTAATGATAGGACTCATGTTCCTAGAGGGCAAACTGTATTTGTGTGGCAGAACATTTTGAAACTTTATTTCGTTTGGAGGCACACTCAAGTGATAAGGCTGTGAGATACTTTACGTTTGAATCGAACCAACAATTAAA
Source organism: Volucella inflata (assembly GCA_928272305.1). Lineage (NCBI taxonomy): Eukaryota > Metazoa > Arthropoda > Insecta > Diptera > Syrphidae > Volucella > Volucella inflata. Next base: position 3,319,077 of record OV743717.1, on the reverse strand, counting down.
TTCATAGCGTAGTGCTTGCCTTACCGCCATGATAGTCCCCCGTAAGAGCATGAGTAAATTCAAACTATGAAAGGAGAACGACTTTCGAATCTGAATATACCGGCAGTCAAAAAGCTAGTGGAGATTCTTTTCTGCTACAATGCAGACATCCGAGACAACGAGCATACCGGCAGCAGTGTTTACTTAGAGGCGGATTTGCCATAATAGGAAGTCTTTGGCTTCAGCTTCAGCGAACGTTTGACGAATATTCCCATTCCCTGAGAAAAGAGAAGGATGACTGCTTCTACGACCCCCTCAAAAAATGGGTATTGCTCTCAATAGCCCTTGGTGATTTTACGGACAAGCTAGACAACAAGGTCATTTTTGGTAATACAGTCGAAAAGTACGGACACGACGACAACTCCTAAATGGACCTAGCTGACGCCTGATCAACAAACCATCACCCAAATCAATCATATTGAGTTTGATAGTCACACCTCCAATGTTTTGACGTTCGAATGTTCTCAGCACCTTGTGTCGACTTGGACCATTATCATGCTGTAACCAAAATACCGATACAGATATCTGTTACATTCCACGGCCAGTGAGCTATTGTGGGAAAGTTCAACGTCGAACGGCTATAATCGCAAAAGACTGCCAGGGTTTTTGACGAAGAGTTCGATGCCATGAGAATCGAACGTAGAAGAAACATCGCTACCAAAGAGCAATCAGATAAGCCGCCCCAACAAAGAAACCCTTGGTTTGATGACGAATGCACATAACAAGAGCGGTGGCTCTTTCAGATGGATTAAAAGACATTTGCCTGTTTAAAATAATTTCACAGTCTTTACGGATGTTTCACACCCGATCATGACAATTTTCCAAAGCGGCTCATTGGTAGATCAAAATTAATATTCTACGAGCACTCTCGCAAACAGTCATTCACTAAAGCACTGAGCCCTAAGAATCATTGACCTGGGAATATCAAAATCCTGTGTCATCCACCAGACTTTAAGAAGTCTATTCAAACTTCAACATTCTATGAACTTCATAGAACCGTCTCCAACCAAAAGAGTACTCCTTTAGCAGCAGACTTGCAAACATTTAATCAACTTTACGACCATTGACCGACTATAAAACTATATCATATACAGAGAGCGTAGCATTTTATTCCATGTTTTATCTGTCTGGCTTGGGACAAAGACAACAAAAAAAAAAAATCCTTTGTCCTTTGTGCAGTCAGAGTCAACAAAACCCACATCCCGACGTGAAGTGCAATTTAATAGACTCGTCGTAGTTGGTATCCCTTGTATCGACCAATCGGGCATCGCTCTCCGTGCAAATCCCTGTTCTTCCATGAATATTCGATCCATCCCTTCGTATTCAATAAAAATTTGTCATTTACCAAAATCAACAGAATAAGTTGTCAGTGCACAAGTATACTATAGACGACGGCCGGTGAACAAATACCCCAAAAGAGGTGACAAAAGTGATGAGACTTTGTTTTTCGCATACTGATTTTGTATCTCAAAAACAAACTAGTACATCCGATCGGCCGAGCGACCGACGGCGACGTGTGTTTATTAAGTCAGTAAACAAGTGCCTTAAAAATGATCTAATCATTGCTGAGTTTGGCGCATTTGTAGTTGTAGTTGTTGTCTTTGTAAATTAGCATCCGGTTAGCTGTAGAGATGAGTAAAGATAATTTATCAAAAATAGATTTTGAATTTAAAGTAGAAAGTCCCAAAATTACTTCTTGCTGGTGTACATAAGTAAATTAGTGAATGGACCGCCCCGCATGATTTCTCAATTAGTACTTCAGATTCGACAGTACTCGAAAAAAATAATCTTTTGGATGGTATCCGTAATAGAAATAGAAATCATAAAAAAAAACCGCAAGTGGTACACATCATCACCAAATTATTTTGTTGACATGATGGGCTAATTTTGTTTTTAACTGCGCGCTGGACACAGAGTTTGAAACTACGACGATGCTTAAGAGCACGACTTCGATGTAAACAGGAAGAATGACAATGAAATCTGCGTATATGTTGACGTAGATCCAAATCTCAGGCTGGCACGGTTAACCAAAGTTACATCAACGTCAGCAAACCTGAGTAACAACAAGGAAGAAACGTTTTGGTAATGTCGGTTGGCATGGTTATTCAGTCCCCATGGACCCTCTAATCAATTTCACCACCAAAACAAAGTTTCAAACTTATGGTGGTTAACCTTATATTTGCTTCTGTCATTACCGCCATCGCTAATGCTGATGACAATAAACATTACGGTGCAGTACCATGTGTTGGACTGAACTGAACTCTTGGTTAGAGCTCCCACTGCTGTGATTCCAGGTTTGAGGTGCCACAGGGCATAAACCCATCAACCAAACCGCAATTTGAAAATCCACAAAAGCTGACAAACACAACAAAAACTTAATGATGCTCGAAAGCGTATTTTAGGTGAACAAACTGGTTTTTGGCATCGGACATCAGCAATACGACACACGACGTGTGTTGTGGGTCAGTGGTCCGGGGATGATGGGATTTGTTGTCAGATTTGGTCAGCTTTTTTGTGTGCGTCTCAGTTTTAGTTTACTGTAACTAACAGTAAAGACAATGAAATGATTTTTTTGCTCACTTTGGAAATCACCAGATGATGATGCAGAAAAGATGAAAGGTGGCAGATAGTTGGGTTTAGGTTAAGTCATAAGCCGACTAGAATTAATTACAGTTAAAAACGCAAAAAAAAAATTTAACTCACTTTGAAACTACTTTCATTTTGAATTAGTCATTAACTGGAGTATTAATTTTTATGTAGAAGTTGACTCAGTTCATTCACTAGATTGTATCGAAATTAAACTGAGATTGATCTTTAGAAAATGCAGAAAGGTCTTTGTTCGATTAAAATAATTTCGACCCTTCGAAGAGGCTAAGAAATGCCTTTTAAAATTAAGGGTCAATAATGTTCTCTTTTAACGTGATCTGAGCAGGCAAATTAAGCAGACCTCCGCTGTCACAGTTGCGTGAATTTCAGTGCAATGAGATCGTAGAAGGCAAAATACAGGCGAAGAATTTTTCTAGATGTGGTCAATGGCGATACCAGAGCTCGATTTGGTGGGAGGCTTCTTTAAGGCATCTTGAAATCCTCATATGGGAGGAGAAATCCTCATATCCCCACAAGCGGTGAAATAATTTGTGAAATGTCACATCTATCTAATGAAAGGAGAGCAGCACCTATTTGGAGGCAGTATCATAAGAGTCTGAGCAAACATCTGTTTATAATCTCCATCGATACAGAAGTCGTCAACCAAACGTTGATATGCGATCAGCGTCCAAAAAGGAAAAGAACGACTTTTCACAATATTGCTTTTACGAGCTCTTTGTCAAAGCATCGACCAAATCCCGACGTTTAGATTATTCTTCGTGCATTCGCCGCCATACGCCCATTGTCAAAACCGAAAGTTAATAAAATGAATAGTATAGACCAACTTCTTCCCAAATTATGGAAATGGAATATCAGTTTCGTTGCCAAATCGCATAGAAGTCAGGCAATCTAAAGTGCCCAAACTATTGTGTTCAAAGTCCAATGTATTCGTCTTAGCGGTAGAAAACCCATTCTGTCGCACAGCGTTGGGTAAGTTATCCAGTAAGGTTTACTGTGTCCTTTCAACTTCTGCAGAGGTCGCGATATTGCGCACGTGTCAATCTAAATTCTTGGTCCATCACCTTTTAGCAATCATATTAGACCGTATGCAGGAATACAAGATTTGGTTAAGGTTGAGTCTCGCCAGGTTGCAAGACCCTTTATGGTTTGGAGAAAGGGATCCACTTTTCAGAATAGTTTTATTGCAATCAGACCTTTTATTTACGGCAGGGTATTTAGGAATACAACTGCCTTAAGTTCTCAAAGAAATCCTACTGTATTGACCGCCGACGTATCACAGGTATTTTACAGCCAGCTACGGCTATCTAAAGTGTTCAAATGCTGAAAAACTAAAATGAGTAGCTCTTGAAAATTATGAGAATCAACAAGGAGGAACAAAATTAAAATTCACATATCAGTGTTTTAGTTGCATCAACAATGAGAAATTATGTATTATTCAATTGAAAGTAATTGCTACCCAACTAAAGCTGATGCTGACACTATCCACGCAATTTCATAAGATCTTTAAACATAACCTTGAGATACAATCTCAACTCAACACACAAGTACTTCTTATAATTTTTATAAGAGATAAAAGTCTGCTAATACCAACATCCTGTATTTACCCACAGATTAGATAATCATCCACCCACACCTGGTAAGCCGTCATAATTTAAAATCCTCTCAAGTTAAATATTTGCTTCGCCAACATTTCTATCGCAATCTTGTTATGTGTTTTTGTTTTTCTTTTTTTTTCTACTTTTTCGCCATCGCATATTATCCGCGATTCTTGAAACAAGTTATACAACTGGAAAGAGACAAAACTTCATGGCAAAGTCAGCGAAAAGATAAAATGACTCATTGCAGGAACTCTAATGCAAAACAAAAGTCCGAAGACAATCTAAAGCTGAAGCTAAAGCTGAAAGAGTCCCCGAAGCCAATATCCACTTCATGTCTCCACTTGAGAAATCCATTGAAGATTGATACTTAGCCTTCGCACTACTCGTATACAAAACCACTTGAAAAACACAAGAAACAAACCCAACAGTAAAGATGGTGAGGAGGAAGACGTACTCAGTTAGCAGCGCTGGCTATTAAAACAACTCACAACAAAAGACCGCAAAAAGGTGGAAAGAGCCGGATTTGTGTAGATTTTTTGCTTCTTTTTCATCATCTACTCGTACCTTCCTTATTCGTTGCCTCGCTGTATCTCCTATTTAAATTCATTCGCCTTCACCAGCTATCGAGAGATGTTGGATTGAATTACAAATAACAGCTCCATCTATACGTGATGATTAGATCATTTGCGGCTTGAGAGAGTGGCCCAAGAGACGCTGTCCTAGTAGTTTATTTCTAGTTTCTTAAACTCTGAAGGTGCTCTTAGGCTCTGCTACTCTGATCAAGTCTTCTGCTCCGCCCTCTTTCAAGACAATCTGTGACATTTTAATGAACAGACAAATAGATGGTTTAGAGTTTCAGTATCATGAATTGTATTCAACTGAAGCTCAAGTGATTTAAATGACGTGGATTGTGTTTTGTGTAAAATTAACATTTGACTGTAGAGGAGGAAAAAGAATTTGCATACTATAATCACAAGAGGGGGATTTTTGCAAAGAAAAATATTGCAGGAATGCAAGAATGAGGTCGTTCAACACTTGGGCGAATGACACAGATGGAAAATGTCTTGACACTGCGTTTTTGCTGTGATGTTGGCGGATATTTCAATTATCTTACCCGAACGCAGAAGTATTTTTAATAATAAGTGTTATGGGATTTTATAATATTGTGTTGCTCTTGAGTAGCATAAAATAGCCATAAAATGAGCATGACGATGTATACTGTCTAATTGGTTAATATTGCGGAGATAGCTAGAAATCTGAAAAAAAAAACACGGTTAGCCATTAAGATAAGCAAAATTGTTTTATAATGTCACCATAGACTGACAGGTAAGTAAAGTGTCACCATCAGTACATCGTAGATTAGAAGGTGTAATTTGCAACAGTTACCGCAGTGTACAATGAGGATCAGGGAACTATCGCAGAAGTCAGTATCGAATTTTGCTCATAGGAACGAAACCATAAAACCGTTGTGAAGGCAGCGTTGTAATGACTTTCGATATCGAAAATATAATTGGTGTCCCGCAAGGCTGTCTTTTGTCGGCGATACTGTTTTTTTCTTAGTAGAAACGTATAAACATATAAATAGTAAAAATGTTTGAGCTAAGTTTTCAGTCAAGATTTGTTAATTGCGCGAGCAAAGAACATCATTTTCTCTTTGTTTATTCCTTTATTCATAATTTGTTTCAGATTTGCAGAACCTTGACCAAGGTAAAACTATAAATAGCTAATGAGCAACTAAAGAAACTGGGAAAACTTGTTTAACCAGTATCAAGAGACTTGAGTTGAAGTCAGACTTACCTGTAAAATTGTTGTATTTCTAGACTTCCAATTGTGAAGGAAATCTGAAAGAAGAAATTTGGTCATCAGTATTAGTCTACACATGATATTTATAAAACAAATATTAACGCATTCAAAATCGGTATTTTCATTCAGCATAGCAAATTTGGGTTGACCGGACATAACGGATTACAAAATATTAAGAGCCTTGCGCCTAGAGTGACGACGTAGACTTCAAATCACTAAAAATTGGAGACAAAATATCGCCTTAAAGAGTTGTCTCCCTGTCATTTGAAAGGAGACGCACCAGTTGCATAGTAAACAGCAAATTAACAAAATGCGCAACTACGAACACCACTGATGATTTCTGCTATTTGCTTGGATGCAAAGAATTATTTAAAAAAAGCTCACACCGATTTAGACAAAAATAAGCTACCTTTGAAGAGGTGCCACAGGGTTGTCTAATAGGATCCATTGTAAGGTACGAGATGTAGAAATACGCCTTGAGATGAATTATTTGGTAAGAATTGGTTGAAGTAAAACAGGGTAGGTACTTATGTCAGAATTCTTTTGATACTAAATCGGGGGAATATATCTTAACTAACTTTTTGAACAAGTGAGTAGGGTTTCGAAGACCCTTTTAGCTGTAGGCATTGTTGTCAATACGTTTTATATGCCCAAGCAAATATATTTCTTGTATTTTTGCTTTTTGGTCTACATCCTCATTTAGATTCCCAGCACATAAAGCCTAGAATGAGAGAATTTTTGTTTTATTCAAAGAAAACATATTTTAGACCAATTTTCTGGTAACTATCCAGTACTCGGTAGACTCGAGTAGAATTATCAGGATCAGGGCTTTGAAGAACTTAATTTTGGTCTTTTTTACGAACAGTTTTTTCAAACAAAAGCAACGTAAACGGCTCAAAGTGGCGGCTTTGTTGTTTTTCAGGATGTTGAATGCTGTCCCAACCTTAGAGTGGCCGAGAGGATGCTTAGATTTAGTTTTAGTTCGTATCCTGGTATTAAAACACATACACTACTTTTCGTAGGTCGAATCTATGCACCGCGCTTAAAGGAATACTGGTCACGAACTTAGAGGGAGCTAGAGTTATCTAGTTTAAGGTACATTTTATTCACGGAAGTTTATAGAGAGCTGTGTATCGGAAAGTATCACATACAAGTGCTCATTATCGATTCTTATTACTTCAGGCATGCTTTGTCTAAGTATCGAGTCTTTCGTTGGGTAGATGTGTGTTCCATCGTGTTTTATCGATCTGTAGTCAATTAATTAGCAATTTGAAGGAACAGCGACAAAGTTAACCAGGTAACTAAGTTAGCAAACCTTCTACTGCTTTTCACCGTGTTTTATTGATTCTGCTTGCAGCCGTTTTGTACGAATTTTAACACTCAAATATTTAAAAGTGAGTTTTTGACGACGCACTTCAGACTTGCTCCACAACCATTGTATTGTTAACTTTCACTCTTCCAACTCAAAGACTTCACCTCGAAGGACCTTTTTGAACAAAGTTTCGCGAACTCATGCGATATACCACACGCTTTCATTAAATAAAAAAATAAAAAATAAAAAAAGATGCGAATGGTAAAAGCTGTGTCAAACAACGGATGTATCGAGGCACCCTCCCAGGAGGAACAATTTTTTCTCCAGACTATTCCATAAAGACCTTCTTTAAAAGTTGGAGAATTATCTGTGAAACATTTCTGCAGAAGTTCTCTTGCTTATGATATCTGGCAAATTTACGGAGCAGAAAGTGTTGGTCTTAATGTTAATCAAGTCCTTTTTTAAGAAAATACAAATTGTATAGATTCGTTGGGCCTTATTTCAAAAGAACCCTCGATTCCTTAGACTGAGGTTCTTGTTGGATAGGAAGCTCTTTACCACTGCAAATGATTTATATGCATTTAACATAGGAAAACTGTGTGATACATATCTGCATACATATTTTTGCTGTTACTAACGACTTTCAAGTCCCTTAACAGTGATATCCCACCAAGGGCAGAAGAGAAACATACGTCACGTTGGCCTATTGGAAATAAACCATTATTACCTCATGATGGAGAATCTCGATACATCGGTGGTCAAGACACAATGTCACTTCTGGAATTTAGCACTAAGAGATACTTACTTACTTACTTTAGGTGGTGCTACAGTCCGGGGTGGACCTGGGCCTCAGTCAACAAGCTTCTCCAGCTAGCTCGATCCCTGGCTAGCTGTCTCCAGTTTCGCACGCTAAGTTGGCTGAGGTCTTCTTCCACTTGCGTGCGCCACCTGAGTCTTGGCCTTCCTCTACTGCGCTGTCCCTCGGGGGCGGATCCGAAGACTTTTCGGACCGGAGCATTGGTGTCCATGCGCTCTACATGACCCAGCCATCTCAGTCTTCACTCTTCTGGCTAGGTCCATGTCGCTGTACAGTCCATACAGTTCGTCATTGTATCTCCTCCTCCACTCACCGTCAATGCAGACGGGACCGAAGATCGCCCGAAGAATTTTTCTCTCGAAGCAACCAAGAACACCCTCATCCATTTTTGATAATGTCCATGCCTCTGCGCCATAGAGCAGGACCGGGATTATTAAAGTCTTATAAAGGGTGACTTTTGTTGTCCGAGAGAGGGCTTTGCTACTCAATTGTCTTCTTAACCCAAAGAAACAGCGGTTGGCAAGAGTTATTCTTCGCTTGATCTCAGCGCTGGTGTCGTTGTCTGTATTTATAGCGGAGCCTAGGTAGACAAAGTCCTAAACTACCTCAAAGTTATATCTGTCGAGGGTGACGTTCTGTCCGAGACGTCGGTGTTGGTTGTCCTTTTTGCTTGACAGCATATACTTGGTCTTGCCCTCATTGACCGCTAAACCCATTTTCGCCGCTTCCGTCTCAATACTCGCGAAAGCGCCACTGACATCACGCTGCTTTCTCCCGATTATGTCAATATCGTCGGCGTATGCGAGTAGTTGGACGGACTTTTGAAAGATAGTGCCTCTTGTGTTTGCTCGTGAGTTTTGCACTATTCTTTCAAGTACGATGTTGAAAAAAATCGCATGACAGCGCATCGCCTTGTCTAAATCCTTTCTGGACATCAAAGGTCTCCGTGAGATCTTTACCGACCTTGATGGAGCAGCGTGCATTCTCCATCGTCATCCTGCACGGACGGACGAGTTTGTCAGGGATGCCAAAACTAGACATTGCTCTATATAGCTCGTCTCTATAGATGCTGTCATACGCGGCCTTAAAATCGATGAATAGGTGGTGGGTATCGATCTGAAGCTCATGGGTCTTCTCCAAGATCTGCCGTAGTGTGAATATCTGGTCGATGGTGGACTTTCCTGGCCTGAAGCCACACTGATATGGACCTATCAGGTTGTTGACAAACGGCTTCAGGCGTTCACACAATACGGCGGATAAGATCTTATATGCGATGTTAAGGAGACTGATGCCTCTGTAGTTGGCGCAGTTCAGAGGGTCTCCTTCCTTGAGAATTGGACAAACAATGCTGAGGTTCCATTCATCGGGCATACTTTCGTCCGACCATATTTTACAGATGAGTTGGTGTATGCTCCTTACCAAGTCATCGCCTGCCGCTTTGAAGAGCTCGGCAGTCAGGCCATCCGCTCCAGCAGCTTTGTTGGACTTAAGCTTCGATATGGCTATCTTCACTTCATCCAGGTCGGGTGGACGGAATTGTTGGTCATCATCGTCCAGGTTGAAAGGTTGATTCTGCCTGACAGCGGTATTTGGTCCGTCATCGCCGTTATACAGTCTGCAGAAATGATCTTTCCAAATCCTCAGCATCGACTGCGATTCTACTACGATGTTCTCTTGTTCATCTCTACAGGCTTCGGTTCGGGGTTTGTTTCCGCGGCATGTTATTTGTACCTTTTGGTGAAACTTCCGAACCTCATTCCTGGAGTAGCAACTCTCAATTTCCTCGATCGCGCGCTTCTCATGCTCTTTCTTCTTCCTCCTGAGAAGCCGGTGTTCAACTCTGTGCTTGCCGGCATTCATCATCGAACCAGGGGTTTCGTTGTGGTGGACGAGTGAAACCCAGCACATCAGAAGCGGCATCTCTGATGGCGTTTTGGCAGTGTTTCCAATGGTCTTCGATGCTTGATGCTGGCGGCATTGGACCTCTTAAGAGATTAAGAGACACTCGATCGGAGAAGGACTTGGCGATCTCTTGCGATTGTAGCCGTCTGACGTCGAATTTTTCTCACAGCATTAGTTTGTCTGGGCGTAGTTTGGGATATCCGCAACCGTACCTTGTCTACAACAAGGTAATGGTCCGAGTCGATGTTGGCTCCTCGGAACGTACGGACATCCATAATGCTGGAGGAGTGTCTTGCGTCGATCGCAATATGATCAACCTGGTTGACTGTTTATTGATCAGGAGTTCTCCAAGTCCCCTTGTGTATGTCGAGATGTGGGAACCGCGTGCTCGCCACGACAATGTTTCGCCCCGCCGCAAAGTCGATTAGCCTGAATCCGTTATCAGAGGTGGTGTTGTGCAGGCTATATTTTCCGATTGTTCCACCAAAGATACCTTCTCTTCCTAGCTTTGCATTAAAATCACCGAGGACAATTTTAATGTCATAACTAGGGCATTGCTCGTAGGTCTTGTTGAGGAGCTCGTAGAAGGCATCCTTGGTGTCGTCATCTTTCTCCTCTGTGGGGGCATGCGCCTTCATGTGCATGTGCATATGAGGCTTATGTTGGCGAATTTAGCCTTGATGCGGATTGCTACGAGGCGCTCGCTCACATGCCGGAAGCTGAGGACTTCTCGTCTTAGTCTGCCTCCGACAACAAATCCGCATTCAAATAAGCGCTGCTTTTGCCGTCGATAGCAATTGCCGTAGTAGATGTCGCAGTTTTTCATCTTCTTTTTGTCCGGCCCATCCCATCGCATTTCTTGGATGGCGGTTATGTCTGCTTTGCAGCAGTCTAGGGCCTCCGCTAGTTGTTTGGATGCACGTGGTCTATTAAGGGATCTAACTTTCCACGTGCATATCCGAAGCTCATTGTCCTTAAATCGTTTGCGTGGGTTGTCAACAGTAGATCCGTCCATATCCGAGGCTTGTTGATGCTTCGTAACTTAATCTTTTTTAAATGGCCGGGCAGTTACCCCGGCGGCACAACCCCCAACCTGGAGGACCAGTTCCACTTTGAGTGCCCCTAGGACGAGGGGTCGGTTACACCGAAGCCAGTAACCCGTTCCGGGATGTGAGCGCTGCCGTTGGCCCTTATAGGGCTCGTCCGCCACCATCTCTTTTCCAAGACCCTGACTAAGTCCTGGAAATCCTTTCCGGCCTGAGCTCCAAATATGTCGGAGTAGCCCGGATAAGGTCTTGTTTTGTTTTTCCGACACTAATCTTGGTTAATGGCGCAGGAAACCCGCAATGTGCCCCCTTCACTTCGCAACCTCTAGTGAGATTCCCAGATGACGCCACGGGGAGGCGTGAAGTAGGACTTATTAGCAGAGCTGCAAGATGTTCGGCTGCAGAGGCTCATTCTCGTCATTTAAGGAACCAGCACCTGTCGGCATATGCTACTTCTACGAGGCCTTATACTAATCGTTGCCTTACACTAAGAGATACATGATACTAAAAAACCTCCCGCATATCTCTAAACGAAATATGATAGCTGAACTCTATAACCTCACGCTCTGGATTCTGATCAGTGCACATCACAGCAAATTTGGATATCAAAAGTGAGCACTTCTTCTGTAATCAAAATTAAAGCCAAATATGATGTGGTATTTGATGTGGTACAAAATATCGAGTATTACATTCAAGCCTGACGCGCTTTCAGTCTGAATACTTTAATTACTTGATTAAATGTGTCAATTTAGAAACAAATTTGATTATAAAATTGCACTGGCCATCGGCTTACTAGGTGCGGTGGAAAGTAACCTCCTTGGCCGCCAGAATGCGCTGCTACTGCAAAAAAGGTTATGGTGGCTTGAAGTCCATTCATATTTCATCGCTGCAAAATGGCCTCAAATGAAGTGAAAAAAAAATTTATTTTTGCAAGACAATGCGCCGGCGCATAAGAGCATCGCAACCACGGCTAAAATCAATGACTTACGGCTCCAATTGATGTCGCATTCATCGTATTCGCCCGATTTGGCTCCCTCGGACTATTATCTCTTCCCAAACCTCAAAAGATGGCTCATCAATAAAAAATTCAGCTCACGCGAGGATATCATCGACGCCACGGAGGTGTATTTTGCAGACCTTCCGGAAAATTACTTTTCGGTTACTTTTCACCCCACCTAGTAATGATTGAAATTGATTCGTTCTCTCTTTACCTTCTTTTGGCAGGATTTGCTGACTTAGGAAACAAACTGGCATTCGTAGCCTTCGGGACTTTTAATAGAATTTGTTAAGGTCTATATGCAAGTGAAGTGCGCATCAACCTGTGAAGCACGACTAATGACGACCCACCCATGGCCTCCCACAAAAATCTAGGACTTACTCGTAAAGTGGAATTAACAGGAAAAGAGGTTCCTCCAACGAACCTTGAGACTAAGTGATTTTCACCCCAAAAAAAGTGAATCACCTACAGCTCTTGAACCTTAAACATTTTCCACAACCAAACTCTTTCAAAATTAACACAAATTGCAGCGGTAAGATGGAAACTAATTACCTAAATGCACCTGTCGTTCTTTTCTAAAAAGGAATTCGTTCACAGAACCTAGGTTATGGCATCAATACATATTAAGACACAATCGTTTCTCTCTCTCTCCAACCAGCTATGCACTTACATAAGATTCCATCAGCATAACCATCACCATTACCAATGCACCAGCTTACCATGGTAATTGGGGCAGAAATTTTCTTCATAAAAAAAAGAGGATTAACATCCTCGACTTCATGCTCTTGTTTCGAATTTCTTCGTCTCATCACCTCTTTTACCTAGTCACGTTGTCAGTGCTATTATTTAACATTTCTCCCAACCGTGCTCTACATTTTGCCACCTAATTTCACACTTTTTTAAACCATTTCTTCTCACAACGCCTTTCGAAAAACTACAGCAAAACCTATGCGATTCTCCATGAAACTATGCGAGTAATTATGACATAAATTATGCCAGCAAGCGGGGGCGCTCTGCATGTGCCACAAATCAATGTAAACTAATAACAAACAGCAACAATGCCTACTCTTGCAAGTACTGCTCCACTGAAATACAAAACAATCTTCAAGTTTATATTTTAGTTACAGATACGTGCAGGCCACGACTAGGCTAGTTGTTTACGGTCTGGTAAAAAATAAAAATGCATGATTTCTCCTCTACCTTTAGCCCCTTCTCGGTAGAAGTACAAGTGGATGTTCGCCTCAAGTGCTGGCTGATGCTTCATGGTGTGAACTTAGTTGGTTCCGGCTTCGCATTTTAATTAGCGCAACGAATGATTGAATTGTTTGCCTCCAATGTTATTTCTTCAGTTAGTTTCACTCTAACAGTCTAACATTTAAAGATTGAAGATCTGAATTTGAAACTCAATTAAGTGGGGGAAATCATGAACTCCTCGACTCGATCTTAAAGACAACGTTAAGGCGACTTGAGGTAAACGAATGTCGTGATGGATTAGTGTGGTGGTGATGGACTTTGTGGCCATCTCGGAAAGGCAACGTAATTTTGAAGTTACGACATGGCTTTTATTTTTTGTTACAAAATTAGGGCAACACATTACCGAAATGTAGACACTAAATTATGCAGTGATAAATGTTTACTCATAAGACTAAGTGTTCGCCATGAGTCACATACAAAACCTACGTTCAAATGTGCTTTGAAGTGGGCACGATGTCAATCAAATACGAGTTACCTGGGTTGACCTACTTGTATCTATAGGAAGTTCAAAGAGGTGTTGATTTTGCCCGGGTAAATGTGTGTCTGATGTTGTCGTGTTTATTTACACCGCAAAGCAAAATCCAAAGAAGCAATGAACTGAAGAAAACCAAAACAAAAAATTCGATTGTGTAGTACGATGGTGTGATGTAGACAAATGCCAAGTTAATTTAATTGACCCATTGGTCCTTACGAACAAACCAAACAAGCTTTTCATCGACATAGTAATTTTGCCTTTGATAGTATATGTAAACTCAAATGCTTCAGCTGGCAATTAAACCGGATTTTTAAATGAGTAACAAGTTTATGTTAAGGTCGCTGTACGAGTTCATATGATCAAAAGCCAAGAGTAATGTATACCGTCACAAAAAAACTCACTTTGACGCACCAGTTAGACAAGCTAATAAGCTAGTAAATAGGCTCAAGTTCTTGAACTTAATATCTAAAGTGCTGATGGATTTCGAAGATCAATCTTGTGCTAGCTGCTTTCAGTTTCGCACACAAAGTTGGCTGACGTCCCCTTCCACTTGCGTGGGCCACCTGAGTCTCGGTCTTCCTCTACTGCGCTGCCCTTCGGGGGCGGATTCGAAGACTTTTCGGACCGGAGCATTGGTGTTCATCCGCCTTACATGACCCAGCCATCTTGGTCGTTAGTTAAGTCAACAGGTAAAGGAAAAGCTTTTGACGGGTCTGTATTGATTATTGAAGAGGACCATTTAAGAAGAACGGCAAGCTTGTCCCAAAACCGTGAGGAGCTGTCCAAGGTCCAAAGTTTTAGAACTAGAGTCCCGAAAATTAGGGTAAAATTATTTAAACGACAATTGCGGACTCACAATCCATAGGCTGCCATGTTACTGAACAGCAACTCATTGCAGTATTGCAGGGCAACAGATCGGAAGGTAGACAACATCTGTAATTTCGGAAGTACCAACTCCATTGATAATTTTGGAATGCACTAGGTACTCGAATGATGTCAAAAATAAGGAAAAGCAATGAACAGTTTTATCACCAAAATTGTCATGCCTTTCGTACCAGAAAAGTGAACAGTTTTCAAAGTTAACTAGCTCGCATAATCAGAACAGTGACCTTGTTTTCTTCGTCCCAGAAGTCCACTAATGAAAAAAATAAAAAAATAAAAATAAGTACAAGGCCAAAGTTACTTCCCTCTGGCACCCCAAATGGATTTTTTTCATTTATTTGTGAATGTTACGCTTTCTGTTTCAAAATTTTATTTACACATCCCGTTGACGTGATATTCAACACGAATTTCGTGTGAATAACTAACAGTGACCCGATTTCATCAACTTTAGCGGCCAATTCTGATTGTCGCTTGTCAAAAATAATGACCAACAAGGGAGCTGACACCAAAAATTGCCCTTCTATGGAAGTGATATGTGTCAATATAACAATGCGCGTATTTGAATTTCTCAATCATCATGCGTAGGCATATCTTGGAAGTTTATCTTAATATTTCTACGAAAACAAAGCTCTTTTCAACACAAAAGGCGATATTATTCACTTCCTCAACTCTGATTGACACCATGTACGAGTATATGTACATTTATTTTCTGAAGAAAATTCAATGTCTCGGGTCCTTGATTGGCCGGCCAATGTCAAAGAGAATACCTAATTGGAGACTTAATCCACACTCATTAAGGATGTCGAAGGAAATAAACCTACTTCGGCATCTTCATGTGTAGGATTCGTATATCACAGTGTCGTCTTACCTTGAAATTGTCATAAGACTAAAAGGCATGCTATACAATCTTCTGGAATTTACAGGACTTCTCAGAAAGGGTAGAGATATTTTTCCACTACCCTAATGTACAGACTTAGGTTAATGAAGACAGCACGAAGAAATAGTTGTGAAGGAGTCTGCTTTGTCTCATCTGAAAAGAGAGCATGTAAATTAAGACTACCACCATAGTTTGGATGTGGATAAATGGAACTGCTTACATTCCACAGAGTGAAAAGCGAAATCACAGGTAAACTTACAAACGTACAAGCTAGCAACAAAAGAGGACAAACAAGTCCGCAAACGATGTTTGCCACCTGATACATGCGATAGTGGGCTTGGAAGGCTTGGCATACGAGTACTCGTAACTTGTATACTTCGACCTCAGCTCTTGGCAGATATAGCTCCCTCCCTACCTTGTGCTGTGTGCTAATTTTGATTGCAAAGCTCTTTACTCGTACTATTTTTTTTTTTGATTTTGTTTTTATTCGCTTTTTCTTACTCATGTATTTGATGAAAGGTATTTATACAATACAAAACGCTACAGACATGGTGGTGTCTTTTATGGATATGAGAACCTGTTTTGTATCTTATGTGTATGCTTTCCAAGGACTTTTCCCTTTTTCAACCGAAGTATATGTACGTGTTCATGTTGGTGGTGGTGGTTCAAAAGATTTACAAGTGTCATTGTGAGGAAATAAGCCAGACAAAGGTACTCTAGCAAAAATAGGATATATGAGTACAACGTCTTCTTGCTAGATACCATTAAGGCATTCCAAGATAATAAACGCAATCTACTTTCCATTTACACGCAAGCACTTGTCTCAGATTTTCAGAGATGCTGGTTAGTTTGAAAGATGGTGGTTGGTCTTGACTATCTGGGTTTTGATTGTTGGTTGCAGGTTGTCGCTTGCTCTTGCTTTGTCTTATTGGTTGGCTCTAACTCAAGTGAATGAATGGATGCAACTTCAGATGCTGGCGACAGTTATTTGAAAAGAGGATTTAGAATACATACCGGAAATGAAGTATAAGATTATTTTCAAGAGCAGTCGTATTTAGTTAGAGCTTTCAAGGAAGCGCAATATGGAACTGACATTGTGGAAAGAAGCAATGACATTCAGGGGTGTTTGCGCATCTTAAACAAAAATTTCCATATTAGGTCTTGAACAAAAGGAATCTTAATGTAAAGGCTCATCAAAGGAAAAACTATCGTATGCATCTGAAGTTCTTTCTAAGCTCTGGCCATGCTAAAATGAGCCATCAATATCAACCTTAAAAATTCTGAAGGAGCTCAGCCAAAATAAAACCATAGTTAAGAACTCAGTAACCCATCAGGACAGAGACTAATTGGACCAACACTTTCTTACCAACTAGTAAAATTGTTTATCACCGAAAGTGATACATTAAACGTTTGTCTTTGTTCTTGAAAGGGGGTCATGTAAAAAGACCGCCAATTGCGCTTCAGTCTTCATCCGGCTTTAACCATCCTCCAACTCGTTCGTAAGCTGTACAGCTTGTCAAATTATTTCTGCTTCTGTTGCCTTTTGCTCTGCATTTGCGCTTATGGTTAATCGAAACCAATCGTGCTTACCACCCGGATAAAATAAAAAGCAAATACAGTGTGGCAAAAAATATATCGGACTGGCTCTAGAAAACATATCTAAAACAAAATTTCTGTTTATTTTTACTTAAATGGTAGGAATGTCGTCAAAAAATTAAATTAGGTGTCCAATACGTCGGATGATTCAACACACACACGTGTGACGCGGTGCATTATGGTCTAACAGAGACCAACTTTGTTTTACCCAAATCCTCATGAAGAACGGTTGAAATAGTCTCTTTGTTGATATGTAAGGCATCTTCCATCATTTTCAGTGAAGTATTGCGGTCTTTTGCAACAAAGTCATGTACTTTTTGGAGCATTTGAGGCGTTCGAACTGAAATTGACTTTCCTGTGTATAAGTCATCCTCCGGCGTCGTCTCTTTGCCGCCCAAAAAACCTTTTTTTGTTACTTGAGAACAACTTTTCTACTCAAACAATCATCTCGGTACACTTGTTGTATGAATCGTAATGTTTCTGATGCTATTGTCCAAGTTTTGCGCGGAATTTAATGACCGCTCTTTGTTCCATGTTTAAATTTCAACATCAAATACAAAAGGGTTCCGAAAAAATAATTTTTATAATTGTTAACCAAATGTCATGACAAATAGAAGAGAATAAAACGCATATTCGGACAAATAGATCGTGCTTTTGGTTGGTGAGATAAGGTTTGTGTATGTATCCGAAATATTACTTGCCACACTGTGTAACTGATCTCTAATCACAGACCTTAATATCGCCAGGTTGACATTGGTCTCGAATACATCTTACAGAACTTAATTATCCAAGTAAAAATGCAGATATTTCAAATTCAACTAAATACAGTCGATGATCATTGGATTTCGAGTACTTAGCTTACCTCGCACATGTATCGGGTTTTCCAATAGGGACTTGACAACTTTGAATTTAATTTGTGAACGCACTCTTTCACTAATCATCAAACTGTCACTGTCAATTTATTCAAAAAAAAAAAAAAAAAAAACACTGTGGCGCTGGCAGCCCGGTATGGGCCATGGCCTAGCTTCTTGACACTAGTTTGTGTTGCTTATGTTGTCATTTTTGTCACATCTGAGCGGGGACTACGGTTTATCGCCGAGTCCGAACGGCACTCTTTAGAAGCTTTTTCGTAGGCAATTTTACTTTCGGGAGTTTGCCATTGCCCGCCGAAAGGGGATGGCGATTTGAAAAATTGTTGGTGACCCAGCCAGGAATCGAACCCAGACTATCTGCGTGATAGTCCAATGAGTTAGCTATCGCGCCATCGCCATCGTAAACTCAGTAAACTCAAAATTCTCATCAGGGTAAAGTGCACGAACGAGCAACATTTGCAAATTATAAAAATTTCCTACCGAAATTCGGAGTCGATGACTGCAACTTTTAGAGCGTTAATTTAAATTTTCGGTCGTAGTTCTCGCCCTAGTAGACAGGCAATAACAAGTTTAGTGCAAAAATTTGAGTCTACATATTCGTTGTGTGATGTTGCCGTGTCAGTGAGACAACGGGTTGGTCGAAGTGTCGAAAATATCGCTGTCGTTCAGGCGTCCGTCAATTCCATGGCGTTCTCAAGAATTAGGCATCGCTCAGACCACATTGTGGTGTATTTTGCGTAAGGATCTTAGTTTACACCCATACAAGATCAAGCTGACTCAAGAATTGGAACCAGGATGGTGCCACAAGCCATACAGCACAAGTTACAATCGATTTATTGAAGAGTAATGGTATGGTGAGCGTGTTTCGATTGTACTTCAAGCCGATAATAAAGTTTTTGAAATATCTCAAATGGTTTGCGTTTTATTTAAAAAAGAATTTGTCAAGTCCTTATTGGAAAACCCTTTACTAATACCTATAATCCTGGCTCTCACAGGGGCTTTATAGAAAAAACAGAAAGGTTATAGTAATATGAGTAACATGAGATGATAGATATATCCTTTTGTAGGAATACTGAACGGAATGCTAGAAAAACGAACCAGGAAATTTGATTCTAAGACCGGAACTTCAATCGCCGTTGAAGATATGGAAGTATTACTTCAGCGGACAAATAAACGTCGAAGTGATGGACACTATTTCAATCCAATTTACCTCAACCAACATAGCAAGTATAATAATATCCAGCCACTATCCAAATGCTTGAAGAACTATATGTTTTGTAGTTGGGCATTCAGAGCTACCAAAAGTATCGATTATAGGACCACTGATCTTTCCACATCTTGCTAGACTGATTGGATGCCTGTGCAGCTAAGCTTTAAGAGGAATTAAAGGAGATTCATACGGTTTGTTCTCGATAGATTGTTCTTAAGACCTACTCAAATTCAATCGATTTGCTATCAGCAAGAAAAGGATTATTTTCCAGTTGTGTGCCCTAAATAAGTTAGTGTTCAACTAAAGATAATTGGTCTAATAGCTAGAGTAGTTGGAAAGTAGTTGCCAGATGAAAAGACTCCCCCTACTGATTTAAGAACGTTCAATTCACAAATCTGTGTAATATAATTTTAATTACCGCAACAAGTACACTATAAACGTTTTAGTAGGGGTCAATGCCACTTGTTACTTGATACCAGTAATCGTATTCAGATGTAGAGCAAAAAAAAAACGTACCAGTCTACCCAGTCGCTAAGATACGTTTTTTTTAATTGTTCACTCTTCTCATTAGAATTGTTGTTCGAAAGACAAAGGCGAGATACTAAGACGAATCACATATGGAGATAGAGATACGAATTCTCGTAAACAGATACAAAGAATACGCTGTCGTTGGCATTTATTGCCTTATATAATCGATGTTTGTGCTTGAAAAACAAGACGAAGCTTTTTTTGTAGATACTCGTACACAAGTTGGAACATACGGACACACTCGTATATTGGAAAAGTACTCGTCCAACCAAAAACCTAAAATTTGATCTCACGTACAAGTATGCTCTGTTCAATATGCATCTTCCTCCCAACGCAAAATTGTGCATCAAACCTTAATGGTCCCAATGGATGGCACACTCGACATGGAGTTGGCGCAGCTGTTTTCGATCGTCCTACATGTTTTATTGTTCATTTTGCATAGTCAGCAACACAAAATTCAGTATTTTTTCTTCTCCTTGGCCTCGAAGGCTTCTCTGCTACTTTCATTAAGCCGATGGTCCTTCTGTGAGTAAAAGTGATCAGTCCTCGTTGTATACTCAAGCCAGAGATTCTCTTTGTGGCGTTCAAATAAAACCACATTAGATGCGGCGTCTCCAATGGCTAGAAACAAAACCATTACCAGTTTTTTTCGGGTAATAGTGACAGTATAGGACTTTTCTTTAGAGACTACATCAAAGAAGGCTTTGGTTGTCTCTTGTAACTTTCGCCGATCGTCGTCAAATTTCCACACGGAACTTCTTTGATGTCATGGCGTCAGGGATATTCGTACTTTACTATTACTTTAAATGCTCTCCCGGTTAAACGGATCCAAATGGACAAAGGAAGCATTAAAACTTCTCATTCCAACACCAAAACTAGGACGTACTATGCACCAATCAAATAATGAACATTCACCTTCTAACACGTAAAAAATTCAATTGAAAAGAGTACCAGGTTTCGTACTTTTTAATTAAATCTTTGCTCCATGTGGCATTCCCAACAACGAAGCACATGTGAAAACAAAATTTTCCAAATTTCCTGGTATTTCCCACTTATTCGAAACCCAAAAATATCTGATTTCCGTGGAAACAACATCAGAACAATTCATCTGCATTCCTGGAGTGGAAAATTGCCTCTCCAGTTTTTCCTACATTTTTCAGGGTAATTAGAATTCGATTCAATTTTTCGCAAAACCACTTTAAAGTTGATTTTATTCTCGTCATGTGATTCATTTTAGTCACCTTTCTCTTGAACGGCTCCCCAATCCAACCCAATCCAAGCTGATTTCTGTCCAAACTCAGTCAAGTCGAACAAAAATTTGGAGAAAAAGTATTCTGACTTAATCGGAGACCACTTTTAAGCAGTACGATTGTCTTTCTCATCTTCCAAAATGAAAACAAAATATTGAAATAACAAACACAAAAAAGGAGGATAAAGAGGAGATAATATGTGTGAAAGAAAGAATGGATAGATCAACAACCGCTTCAATTTAGAGGACGACCGGTCGACATACAACCAACAAACGAGATGTCAATTGAAGTGGACGTAGTTTTTCTTCTCTTCAAAATTCGTTTCTTCTTTTAGTCACATTTCGTGATTTTTTTTTTAGGATTTTATGTAGCACATATGTATGTAAATTAATATTCGCAAAAACTTCAATTTTAAGAAGCTTAAGGTACGCATGTGGAGCAGATAAAACCGCCGGCAATTAATGTGCAAATTTTTTTGTTTTTTAAATTACATGTGCGGTATATGAATCACATATTATCTGAAAGCAACAAAGAGACAAAATGGCATTGTCAAACCGGAGAATTCGGAATGGAAATAACCTTGGAGTGAGTTTCAGATACAATTAGATTTTGCATAACTTCAAGTTATCCAAACACTTAAAGGTGCTTTTAGAGCTACGAAGTGTGTGAAGTTCGATGATTATGTCATCTTTAGCACCTTGTGCTTATTTGACATCAATGTTGCTTTTAGGAATACCGATGAGGTTAACAGGTTCTTGACCGCTTAACAACTTGCAATCCATTCAAATTGGAAACTAGAAAAGTGATTGTTGACAAGAAAATAACTACAATAGAGCCACGCCTTGTTTTGTTTTGATTCTTGAAAATACCAGACCTTGGTAGGACGTTGCATCATCAAGAGGAGCAGACTTCTTAAAGTACTCACGATCGGCAGCATATACAATATTTTGTTTATATTATGAAGTATCTTTGAAATATGTACGGATATTCTATTGACTAATGGTCGTACTGTAACTTACTTTTGTCATCTTTTCTCGATTAGCCCTAAGTCATGTAAGAATTGAAAATTGAAAACGTCAAAGATCTTGGGCAAAGAATGACAAGTCGGCAAAAGCGTATACGAAGCCAGAGAAGAAGCTGTGTGTTTGGCGAGACAAAAGGATATCTATTAGAATTAGAATTCCTGGGATTTCAGAAGAAGTTGATCAATAGGAAACTACTTTGGTGACTCGTCAAAAATTTCGAGAGCGTCGTTGAAAGGTTTGGATCGGTCTACGGTATAGTTTAGGTACTACATCATCTGATTATCACTTGTTTTGGTTTCTGAAGAACTCTCATTGAGATTAACCTGGTTTATTTATCTGGAAAACCATGAAACACTATCAGTGATCCTAGAGCATGTTTGGTTTTAATAAGTTAATTTGTACACACTTTGAATAAGTCTTAGCAATTTAAATGCACTAGCGAATAAAATAAAAATTGATAAAAGAAAAAGCTATAGATAGCTCTATCAGGTCATAGAATTAGTATCTTCCTAATGTTCTCTGGGTCGGATTACATGAACTGAGGCAATGACAGCTTTACATAAATCTCCAGTGCCAATTCTAAGATTCGTTGCTCTTGGGCAAATAAAGGAGATGAGAAATCCGATTTGCATTTACAGTTTTGATTGTTTTTCAAGAGAGTCTTGCTAGATTTTGAATTATTTTGTAAAAGTTTCTTCCATTTACCGCTACTTACAACCAAATTGAAAGCATGTCCGTCAGTCCTAGTGACATTTGTAAGCTAACTACGTATTCGTTGTGTGGTCTAAGTCTTAAAAAAACTTGATACTATGACAAACACAAATATTGACATTTAGATCTTCAAAATTAACAGGAACTGATGGATATAATTCCAGCTTGACTGTCAATAAAAGGTTCTTTCGTAAAAATTTGTCAAGAATACGGATATCTTTTCGAAATAAGATCTATACCAGCCAAATGACATCCTATTCGCACATCCAAGCTCTTTTTAACACATTTTTCCATATTTGCGAATCTTTTTCACCCAAAAATGAACAGATTTTAATCCGTTATTTGTCTAAAATGTGGAATCGCATGATTATCCATTAATTTCGAAAACTGACCCGGTCAACAAATAGTTTCATTACTTGCGTACAACGTAGCATTGACAACTTTTTTTTTCAAAAATACCACAAGGGTCAATTCTTTTTTAACGTCACATTCGGCGGGTAAAGTGACATTGGGCACCTCCTGTATAAATTGAAAATAATGACTTTTTGCAAAGACCGTCTTCAGATATAACATGCTGACTGGCTTGTTTTCTAGGGGGCCTATTGCAGATAAATAGAAAAGCAAAAGATCGGTAATGCCAAACGATGTTAATTTCCAAGCATCATCATCGATGTCCAAGTGTGAAAGAATGATATAAAACATTATCCACTTTGATTGACCATAAAGAAACTGATACGCCTTTCAAACATTGTAACAATACCATAATCATTTCCACTTCTCTCGCCACTAAAAAGATTAGACAATTTGCATCTTTCAACTAGTTCTTCTTTCTTTATTTTCAGAGCTCTCATTATTGATCAATTTCATGAATATTCAAAGACAAACTGACAGAAATTTATTGCTTATTGACATCATTTCGGGCGCGATCAAACCCGCACCGATTCTGTCTAGTCATGTATATAAAAAAAAATAAGATAAAACCAACCTTCAGCCGATACATTAATAAAACACTCCCAATTGAAAGGAATATTTCTTAAGGTGTGTCAAAGCCTGTTTGTTTTGTATTAAAAAAAAAACATTCTCCACTTATCTATTACCTCGTCTACATTGACATTTCTAAAGAGAACTCCATTCAACTCTTAATAATTCGAGTGTGCACTCGGTCCTAAATAAACATCAACAAGCTCTTCAGGAAAACAAAAATTACAAGCATTTATTTTACCGATTACCACAATCTTCATATCAACATTCTTACATCATCATACCGAATTTGACCGAAACCTTGACACAGACAACAGTAAACAGAAAACAGTTACAACTCAACAAATGACAGCTTACCAATCAATAACTCTCAAGACACTTAACTCGAAAATATTAAAGACAAAATTCGTGTTTATTCATAATTATATCACATTGAACATGCTGTCATGATTTATTAGTTGAATCGAACATTTGCGCCTCCCTCGAGTTTATCAAATATAATTATAATACGCACACCCACACCTTATGAATACTGAACACACCCTCGGCTGTCACCAAACGCCATACACATAACCAACCCACTCACCTTCGGCTTTAATTTAATCTGTCAAATTATCTCAAACACAAGCTACATAACTCTTATACAAAATTGCTATTCGCATACTACCCTATCCTACCATAATCGTTACATCGTTACCGTTACCTGTATCAACTGTATTAGTTCATGTAAAACCCCATTTTATTCTTAACTTTCATTGGAAAACACACATACCATAACACAAAACCAATGTCAAATGTCAAAAACTGTCATAAATTATGTTGTGCAATGTCAGGATTTGCCTTAACGGATAAACTAAAGATTTGATGAACTATGTGAACCAAAGTACAAAACGAAAGGAAGCAGACCTCAAATTCTAAAATGAAAGAAGGGCGGAATGAATGAATGAATAAACACCAATGAATGTCTCCTGGCACTTTATCAATCTTGCTAAGAGGTTCTTTATCGATTTATTGACATTTCTGAAGTGTGTCGTGAGTGAAGGGCGGAGATTTTCCGTTCCAACAATTAATGTATTCTTTCATACCACCAAAACGGAAGGGTTCGAAAAATACAGGAATATTAACTAACACGAAATTGGATTTGTATTGTATGATAATTTTGCCTTTTTGAATGATATACCATATGTATGGCGAGAATTCTGACAGCACTAACTGAAAACTGGCAGAGAAGGGAAATAAGAAAAAGAAAGTTATTAGGTCACGAGAAATGTCACAATATAAGAGTAAAAGAGAACTTGAACGCGTTCATTATGTGAACTCATTAACCTTGTGACACATTATGTGGAGGTGTTCCATACACACGCTTGTGTGTGTGAGAACGAAAAGTCGTTTAATATGATAATTTTCGTGTGAATGGATAAAAGCCGGTTATATCGTTTGAAAGGGGCTCAATAGCAAAGCCCACGGTGCCAGATCTGACTAACTGACTGACAATATAGTGATTAAGTTAACCTAAAGTGAAACGAAGCTGAAGACGCGTAATTAAATGGAAATATAAGAAGAAGGCCGACATATGAATGGTAAAGATGTACCTAGGAGTACAAACATTATTATGTACACTTATCTACATATGAGAGATAGGTATGAATGCAGGAATGTTATGTGAAAAAACTTGGACTTTCATGGGTTGGGCACGAATGGCATGGGTTTCATCGCATGAAACCTTGAAAGTCTCGAAAGAAGGGTTGCCTACACCAATGGTGATACACGGCAATATATCACCATTTAACTCTGAATGAACACAGGAAGAAACCCATTCCTATTCAACAGCTGAAAGCATTGACGACTTAACAATGACTGAAAAAATCCAACAGAGACATTGTCGCAGATCTGTTGATTATGTAGATATTAATGAGATTGGAAATATTCTGAATGAATGAACCACATTGATTCGGAGCACTTTCTTGTTACAGTCAAAGGTATGTATAGGAATAAATATATCTAAAACGAATCAACAACAAAGAATAACTTAGGAAAGGTGCATTGCAGTCGAAAGAGAATGCCAAAATATCTAAACGATTTCTGACACAAAATATGGCAGCACACAACGGTGTCATGTTGTTTAAAAGTTATCAAAAAGTAAAAACAAGAAATTGCTGCTCCGACAAAATATGTCAACTTTTCCCACGCAACGCAACACAACACGTTTTGTAAATAGAGGCTCTGCTTCGGAACAGCTGAAACGCAAGCTACATTGAATAAAGATGAAAGATCACGAGCATAAGTGGAGATCTTGGGAGATGCCTCTCCAAGCACAATGCACCTTACCATCGACCAAAGGAGGAAACCGTAAAAATTCATATTTATACTAGTCATTTTCGAAAATGTGTAATCGTAACCTTCCAATTTGCACGCTGCTTCATCTTAGCCTCGAAAATAACAAAAAGCCTACATTCGAAACGAAGAAGTCTACACTCACTACAAGCTTTTGACAAAAAGGATTACAAGGATATTAGATCCTGCATAGCAAAGTTTAAAAAAAAATTAAACCGTAACGACGGAGACCAGAAGTAGAATATAGTCAACATATAGACCCTGCGCGCTACGGACAATCAATGGCTTTGGAGCCACATCGGTGGAGGCCGCCTTTGATTTAGCTGGAATAACTTCCGTCGACATTCTTGCACATGAAATGTTGGGAATATATAACAGCAGAGTCTTAAGCCAACACAATGCCAATGGAATCAACAATATGAAAATTGAAGAAAATACAGCGTCAATAACTATGTGTCAAGCTCGCTGGGATAATACAACGCAAGTGTTCCTGTGCGGGTACCATAGTAATGGCAAGTATCTACCCCGTTTTAGGCATGACAGCCCACCATCTTGTTCTGAGTGCGCTAACAAAGACGAAGATATGGAGTACGCAGTATCTTATGGCCCACGCTTCATGGCATTGAAAACTACTCCGCCCAGCTTGTCGCTAGTTCTCGATCACATTTTGTGATCTCCTCCGAGATTTGGCCGAAAATATGTTTTTTTACAACAATTCTACAAGATGAGCTAGGAAGAATAGAAAGCCTAACAACAGAAACAGCAGAAACCTCATAAGTTGGTGACACAACAAAAACAGTTTTAGCTAACCAGTCCCGCCAAGTAATATCAAGCGGCAGTCCCGCTTAAGATTGTTTAAATTGTGTAGAATATGAATTTAGTACGCAGTCGTATTCCTGGCATCGATTTTTCAGGTACACATTCTTGGCGCAACCAACAAAAAAAGGCCTTAAACCGTGTTGATAGAGTAAATCTTATCGTTGCCAGGAAAAACCGCAATTGTTGGCGCAATTAAGAAAGTCTATCTTTATGTGTATCAGACAAATGATGATGAATTTAAGATATATGTAATAATCTTACCAATGTTTCAAACTTGGAATCCATTAGGTCCTTACCAAAATCGTTGATATAAGATAAAAGACTCCCATTAGCAAACCTTTGGCTTGAAAATATTTTGTTTATTTTACCCCTTGGATTCCGTTTGACAAAAAACTTAGTTCTGTCTCTCAAATGCTATATTTATAAGATATTTCTATCAACGGCTACAACTGCTTGTTGAATATCCAAGAATAAAATCCAAGCTTTGTCTTTGACATTTTCTTTTTCCAAGTATTTATAGGCCAGCTCAGAGAAGTCTTACAAGAATGTTCCCGTCTGAATCTCAATTGCTCCTCATCAAAAATCAATTTTCATTATTCCGAATCGATTTTCAATAGCACATTATCTATTTGCATCTTACTTTTTGCAGTTTTTTCCTCCACGAATTCAATCGTGTTTATTGTTTGCTTCAGAACTATCCAAAATCGATTGTTGTCCTGAAAAATATTGATGCTGTGCGGAGATTTATATTGCAAGATTGGCATGTAAAATTTAAACATGCTTCGGCAGATGTTCCACAATTCATCATTTATACATATATGGACGAGTCCGAAACTAAATAGATTTTGTCTGCATAGATCTTTCAATGAGCCAAATCTGCCTGAAAAATCGGTTGATTTGCTTAAAGTGCATGTTCGGAATGAAAAAAGTTCCTCAAAAATCGGTTCCAGTGCATGTAAAAGTGTATTGACCTTTATGAAAAGTATTTTAAAGATTCGATTGATAAAGTAACATCGAAACCAGATCGATTTGTTTGATATCTTTGAGTTTCAACGGGGGAATGTTCTCAAATGCCACTGAGAATATCGAAAAATCGACAAATATGACACTGACATAGTTTCCAGTAACAGTCTCTGCTATTCAGCGTGTGAAGACGTTTTTTTATTGCAGTTTCGCACACTCATTGATTTTAAAGGAATAATCCATTGTTTCCAAAGTATTCCTCGAGCTGCATTTGCACACGTCGATGTAACCGATACCGATTTCAACAAAGTCTCTAATAAAATCTCTCATAAAACCAGTTTTGCATAAACTGGTGGTTCTAAACAGAAAGATCCTTACGAAGATCCTTAATACAGAGTCCCACTTAAGTTTATTGTTTTTAATCGCTTTAAAACCTCTTGTGCAAAGCCTCAAGGTAGCCATCTTGGGCTCATACTATTAAAATTGACAGTTAATTATTTTATATATATAACTTATTTATAGTTTTTTACTGCAGGATGAACTGCATAGATTTTCTACTTAGAAGCTTTTTCATAGGCAATTTTACTTTCAGGAGTTTGCCATTCGGCCATTGCCCGCCGAAAGGGTGATGATAGCGATGGCGGGAGTCGAGCCACGGACCCTCTGCGTGATAGTCCAATGAGTTAGCCATTGCGCCATCGTCACCAGAGTCCCTAACAAATCATAAATACTTTTTTTAAGATTTCAGGTACATGATCAAATTTAATTTTGAAAACAAAATTTAAAACATTGAATAGAATTTTGTGTTTTAGACTTAACCACATTAAAACATAGAGCATCATTCTAATTGGGGTCAACCGCAACATTTAAGAATTATACGCATTGCTCTATTTTTCCCGGTTATATATAATGGGGCAACCTGGCTATAATTAAGTTGTCGATTTATGCCGTTTATATATGTAATGACGAGCGAGACACCAAGAATTGAACCCTGCGGTACTCCAAGGGTCGTTTCAATGCTGTTCGATAAGGTACCATTGAACCTTGTTCGCTGAGATCTCCCTCTTAAAAACGATGCAAACCAGTAATGCTCTTTGGCTTTGATGCAATATCTTTAAAGTTTAGATAGCAAAATCCTTGTATCAATCGTCTCAAATGCTCTTTCAAAATCCAAAAACGCGGCAATTACAAATTTTTTTTTGGACAGCACCTCCTTTCAAGAGAGAAGAATGCTGTTTAAAGCAGTTTCACACGAGTGCTTTATTCTAAACCCTAATTGACTTTCGAGAAACAGATTGTTTGTTTCGAAGTATTCCTCCAGTCAATTTGGACTATTTTTTTTATATTTTTTTCAAATACATACTAATTTTTTGGCTGAAAGTTCTCACATGATGATGTTGCTTTGATTTTTCCGCAGGCGATAACTGTTGGCTCCTTCCATGACTCCGAAAATAACCCGGTCTTAAACGTTTTTTAGTTGTTTAAACTGATTTATTAGTTGAACGAAGACAGGACCAACTATTTCTATCGCGTCGATCAGCATATTAATAACATACGAGGGCGGGTCAATAAGTCCGTGACTTTTTGAATTTCTGACCTCTTTACTGAAACAGCAACACTGCTCCTGTCAACAGGCATCTGTCAGTTGACTCCTGTCAAAATTTAAACTTGCTGCGTCAGTTAGTTTGTGTTTGACAGCTATTTTTATCAGACTACTCACTAATTTGAGGAGAAAATGGAAAAAAATGAATTTCGTGTGCTTATTAAGCATTATTTCTTGCGAAAAAAAAACCATTACCGAGACCAAGGCTAAGCTTGATAAATACTCGTACTATGGGGACTCTGCACCATCGATTTCAATGGTAAAAAAGTGGTTTACTGAATTTCGTCGTGGCCGTACAAGCACTGAAGATGCCGAACGTCCTGGACGCCCAGTTGAGGTCTCTACACCCGAAACAATCGAAAAAATTCACGATATGGTGTTGGCCGACCGAAGATTGAAAGTGCGAGAGATTGTGGAAGCCGTAGGGATCTCGCATGGCTCAGTGGTTTCAATTTTGAATGATCACTTGGGCATGAGAAAGCTTTCCGCAAGATGGGTGCCGCGTTTGCTCACAGTCGACCACAAACGCAATCGTGTAACAACTTCACAGGAAGGTTTGGCGTTGTTTAATCGCAATATGGAGGAGTTTTTGCGCCGTTTTGTAACCGTGGACGAAACATGGATCCATCACAACACACCAGAGAACAAACAACAGTCAAAACAGTGGGTTTCTAAGGGTGAATCGACGCCAAAGAAGGCCAAGGTGGGTTTGTCAGCCAATAAAGTTATGGCGACTGTTTTTTGGGATGCACGTGGGATAATCCACATTGACTACCTTCAAAAGGGAAGAACAATCGAAAGAACAAACGTACGTCAACAAATTACCGATAGAGTAGTTCATCAGAATTTAGTTGATGAAATTAATTTTGGGTTTATACCCATCGTCTTCGATTTAATATTCATCGACTGAATTATGGATTCCTTGACCCAATGTCGAGAATGCTACGGGAAATCAACGATTTCCAACTTCTCAACTTCCACATCAACTAGCTGACCCTTAAAAATGTCGTTTACCTTACTTTCGCATCTCTACCTACTTTTCACGCTCTTTGGTTTTAGTTAGAGTTAAGTTAGTTAGTTCTTATAATAAGCGTTAATAAATCTTTCCGAGATTATCCCGGACCTACTCGCTCAGTCTAATATTATAAACACGCGACGAATTTCCATCATTTCCACTTTGACGTGACACCACATTCTTGATTCATGGTTGAATCACTAACAACGGCAGATACACTGCCGAACATCAAAATATACATACATACATGCATCTAATTATAAAATTGAGACGTCTAAAAGGCCAAAGAGTAGATAAAAATCAGCACTTTGGTGCGGGGATTTTGTTGACGTGGCAAATAATACAAAAGACCAACCAAAGAGAATCAGTTCTTTGCAACAGCCTGAGTTACTAAAAATCAACGATCCTCAAGTGTGGAAATAACGTGTTTCCAAATATTCCCCACTCATTGCAACACCAAAAAAAAAACTGCCTTTGAATTTCAAGGAAAAAATGATACAAAGCAAAAACTCACCTCAAAAGATCTGTTTCTTTATTTGTTATAATAATTATTATTATTATTATTATTTTTGTTTGTTATTTTAATCCTCTTTGAAGCCTCCTTGTTACATAAAAATATCTTTTAAAATAAAAATTCGCAAATCACTATAGCGCGGCGAAGGGGGTTCTAACCGAATAAATGCACAATCAAATCGCAGATAATTGAATAATAAAAGCACAACCAAACAGCGCGGGAGGTGAAAGTAAGAGAAAAAGCCGAAAATAAAAAATTAATCTCTAACGAGCAATGAAAAAAAAAAATAGGCAGAGAATCTGTTTTGTTTCTTTTTCTATTCGGTAATTCGTAGAGGAGAAATCAACAAAAAAAAAAGAAAAGAGATGTCGAAGGCAAGAAATAGGAGAATAATTGAATTTATCTATTTTGCACTTTTTTTTCGCTTCTTTTCACACGCGTTTCACACTCGATTTCGCATCCCTTTTTGTGATTTCCTTTTACTTTTAAAACTTTTTTAACAACAAATCCACTTGTCAGGCACTTTTTGCTGCTGCACAAGTTCTTTTTTTTTTTTACTTATGCTTGTCGATGTCCTTTACGTAATTCAAACAAAGCAACGTGTGTTAGCTGAAGCCCTTGCAGGACGAGGACAACAGACACAAAGCAGACAAACACAACTTCGACTACCAACGACTACGACCCCATGCAGCGACCGCGAGAACGATTTGGCAAATGCATCATTTGTAAACCAAAATATGCCACACGCACGGACTTCTTTTTGTTGTTTTTTTTTTCTCTTTTTCTGCACCAAATTCTTGTTGGAGTTTACCCACGCACACACATTCAGAGAATCTGATGGAAAAACAGGTGAACCAGAACCACTAACATAGTTCTAAAAGCAAGTCATTTCCATTTTTCGGCAACGAAAGCACCACTGGCTTTTCGGTTTTTTGTTTCCTAATTTTGCTTTTTCGTATTTCGTTTCCTTATTTGCTCAGTTGAACGACCGGAAAGTGAGTGGAAAAGAAAATTGAGTGAAAAATGATTTTTCCTTTTATGGTCCAATTAGAATTGAAATTTTCCGCAGCCCATTCCGTTCGATTGAAAATTCACCGTTCGACTGATGAGAATAAATTTGATAGCCAAACGGGCTTGATGGTAGATATGTCGGAAAAAAGGAGATAAAAGATCTTTACAGGAGAGCAAAAGATAAATTCTAATCGGAATGTTGAAGGGAGATGAAGAGAAAATGCCTGCGAGTGTGGTTTCGTATGAGAAGAGTAGGAAAGAGATAAGCAGTGTTTGAAAGTGTGCATTGAACATGTGTTTTGCGGCGAAATCAATTTGAAACCAGCAAGTGGAGCAGCTCCAATTCCAGATCAGCTGTGCTGTGGTAAGAAACAGTTTCTTGGAACGTGGTGGAAATTTTGTTACAACAGATATGGCCCGAATTCAAATAAAAATTTTGTAAAATTCTTAAAGAAGTTTATAGAAAATGTTTTCAAGGCGATACTTTAAAATATCGACTTATCAAAAGACTAAAAGGAAATGTCAGTTTCACAGTTCTTTGACAGGAATAGACTGACAGCAGCAGAGGAAGGTTCATTTTCTTTTTAAATAAAGTTAAAAATACAATTCATTTGAAGCAATAGAGATAATTGTAACAAAATGTAAAATATTTGAAGAGATTATGAATCAGAAGGAGGGGAAAAACAGTTATATTAGTGGATGGAACAGCATCAAATGTGAAAGTCTTATATGATAGAATTACGTATTGGAAATGTGAAGCATTAGAGGCAACACGGACGCGAATTCAATAGACGTATAACATGAAAAAAGAAGGCTCTTTGCCCAACCTAAACAAATGAGTTTGCATACCTTATCTGTCAAAATTTGATCATGACCATGAACCTCGTATATAAGTTACGAAAGTATGCTACGCAATAACACAAACCAAATTTAATTTTGAAGCGCTTAAGAAGGTGAAGATGGGTACAGTTAAAAGGAATGAAATTACCGGGGTTGTTCTCATTTTTTGGGTCAGAAAACTATGCAGTTTTATAAATGTTATTTATATCTTTTTGCTTATAAAGTGCATATTTGCTTTAAGTAATTTACAACTTTTTTTTTGTGATTCCTGTTGACGGAAAAGTTCGCTTGGATCAACATCCAAAAAATTAGATATCGAGCGGCAAGCATTTCATTACAAATACCAGAATTTAGTTAGTGAACTAGGATATTTTAAGGGAAGTTAAAATTATAAAAACGGCCAATACGAAAGCTGTTTTAAAAAGTTCTCGCCCTAACCAATGAAATATTGAAAATTTGATAATTGTTCTTTTTTTTTATAACTCGAAACCCCAACTCCTCAATCGTTCCGGCTCAGCTTTCACCTCTTTGTTGGTTGAGAATTTTCTGTCAGACAAGTGCTTTTATAAATAAGGGACCAGGTAATAGTCTGATGGTGTCAAATCCGGCGAAGAAGGTAGGTGGTTTAGAATTTAAAATCGAAATTCATTGAGCTTAGCCATGGCAACAATTGAGTCAATTGACTTATGCACTGACGCCATCACTTTTCCTGCCGATGCTCATTGCTTTTTTGCTCATTGGTTTTTTTCGGCAGGGAATAACGGCTATGTTTCCATTGTTTTAATTGTTCTTTTCTTCAGAAAGATAATGGTAGACCCAGGTTTCATCAGTGGTTATAAATCTTCTCGAAAAATCGCTAATTTTCCTTCGAAATAAACCCAGATTCTCTCAAGAAATTTCACCCCGATTGGATTTTTGTTCTTCTTCGGTTAACACACGCGGCACCCATCCTTCTAAACATTTTTTCAATCCTAGTTCACTAGTAAAAATATGGAACAATTGTTCAGTTGAGATTCCCATAGTAATCTTTTTTTTTTAATCTTTGGTCTTCTTAGACCATTTCATGGATTTTATCGATGTTTTCTGAAGTGGTGGATGTCGACGAAATACCACACCTCGTATCATCTTCGAAACTGTCTCTGCCCACTTTATAACCCTGTCCCCAATGTGTTATCAAACTCTTCCTTTTCTTTTTGACAAAATATTAAATCGCGGCTCTGATTTCAGTTTTCTCCATTTAGATAGAAGCAGATTTGTCCAAAGAAAAAATCATAGAAAAATAATTATGCGACCAACTGTAACGACTAGGTTGGGCCGCGATCTTTTAAACAGCCCTCTTATATTATGCAAAAAAAAAATTGAAAAATGCGTTTTTTCTTGTATACAAAAATGTTTTGAGCTAAGATCATAGTTTACTAACTAGGCAATACATGTACGAAAAAAATCCACAAAACTTTGTAGAAATCGGGAAATTAGTCTACTGTTTCTATTAAGATCATTTTGATAAAAACACGTTTAAAGTTTATTCATAAAAAAAAAGAATAATTTAGTTTCATACCTAAAATCTTTATTTCATTAGTCACGTTACCAGAACTAAGTACTCTGACGAATGCCGCTTTCTACTCTTCGTAAGCTTTTTGTTTTGGCAATCCGTGGTTCTTTGGGTTCCTGTTCATATTTTTTTTTCTGCCAAATGCACCGGTTTATCATCGCGTCTGACTCATAGGGTAGACGTATTACATTCTTGGAATCAAAATCGATTCTGGTCCCTTAAAGCAGGCTTACCATAGCCGGAGAGCAGCTTCGTCCATATCTGAAACAAGACTATTACGGATAAAGCAATTGATATGTATTATAATAGTTTGTTATCTGATTTGCTACAAGTTTTTTTAAAAAACCTTTGACAAGCATCCTTTTAAAAAAAAACTTTTTCCACAGAACAACGGTTTTTGTAGCAATATTTCCACTAGTGATTTGACATCATATCAAACGGAGCCAAAATGTTTCTCTATCTGGCGAAAAAAGGATAGCTGTACCTGATATTTTTAAAGAATTTAGCGGAGAGCATGGCATGTCGCAAGTTCACCGGACCAAAAATTACTTTCTAGAACGCTTAATTCAAGCTTTAGGAAGTTTCAACCAG
Source organism: Volucella inflata (assembly GCA_928272305.1). Lineage (NCBI taxonomy): Eukaryota > Metazoa > Arthropoda > Insecta > Diptera > Syrphidae > Volucella > Volucella inflata. The sequence goes on along the minus strand of OV743717.1, from coordinate 3,284,053 downwards.
AACTTCAACCTTTCCCTATGCGGGTTTAATGCGATAAATATTTCAGCGGTTAGAACCATAAACAAAAGAAGTGCCAGCAACCCTTTTCTTAAGTTTCTGCTCGACACAGTACAACGCTCTCATTTTTTCGGCTCTCGATTTCTGAGGACTCAAACTGAAACACAAATTAAATATACTTCGCTTTCCATTCCTGCGCAGTCAATCATGAAAAAATAACAAACCGTTTTCAAACAAAACGTCTTTCAATTCAAACGAACCCATAATGTCGCAGTTTCCTCATTTCATAAATCAAATAAAAACAAAGGAAATGACTGTGAAAAGTGAAACCAAAACAAAACGTCAAAAGACCTTGATGGCGTTTGGAGTGGAGAACCATTTTGTAAATGAAAACAAAAATCATCTGTGATGATGACCAAAAAAAAAAACATTTGTTTTGTTATGACAATCAATTCCAATTGATAAACACGGGTTGCAATGCGCATAGCAGTCATGCGTTCTTGGAAAAGGCGAATTCATGGCATTTGAAAGGGGAATGACGTGAGTTGACAGCACAGCTGACATACAAAGTGTGACGTAATGTGGTAAGAAACCTTAAATGGTCAGGGATGGTTGATGGTATTATTTAACGGAAATGTCATTTAAAAAAGTCCGTTGAGGGTATTCTTTTGAATCGTTATTAATGGCAGTTCTCGTAAAAACCGTCGTGGTGAAGACTTTGAGAATTGATCTTCAGTAAAAAGAAAAAAATGTCAGTTAGAGGAACTATACAGACAATAATCCCACACTCTTTCCGGGAAAGCGAGGCCGATTGCCTTGGATGTGCGGTAGTTTCGTTATCGGCAGTCGTGTTGCTCACTTTTTTTTCATTTTTCAGATCAAAAACTAATTTCATGTTTAAAGTTAGTAGAGCATTTTAGGCCGTGGTTTTCAAAGCTTTGTGGAGGTCATACACGAACTGATTTTTTAAATCAGGTTAGAAGAGCGTACGTATGAAGAATCCAACCACGCAATTTTTTGCCAGATATAGACGTACGAGTACAAGTCTTCACATTGCGTGCAAGATCTTATCTGCCACTGCCATATTACGTTAACGTCTGAAACCCTTTTTCAAACTACTGATTGGCCCCTTTTAGTGTGACTTCAGATCAGGAACGTTCATAATTCTAAAAGGATTATAAAAAAGAATCAGCCGCATATGCCATCATTTATAGAGACCAATTATATAGAGAAATGGCCAGTTTTGGCATCGCAGCCAATTTTTTCCGGATCTCAAACAACTAAGAAGAATCCAAATAAGTCCTTAATCATTTCAGTTCTACTTTATACGAGCCGTATTGCCTGACCTTGAGATGGTTGATACATGTAAGGCAAATGTATGAAAATGTAAGGGTTCAATGCTTCGAGCGCAGAGTCTCCGAATCAAACCCAAGTAAATTTTGGTACTGACAAATTTACATAGGAATAGTAAAGTTTCTAGTCGAGTTTGGCAGTTAGATGAAAAAATATTTTCCACCCTTATATCTGAATAGAATTATTTTTTTTCATTTTTAAATGACATGATAGATTTCTGAATGGTCATGCTGGGCTAGCCAAAAAACTTTTGATTAAAATTAATTTTTGCAACACCTATGGCCGACTATCTTAGGGATTCCAGAATCTAAAAGAGGATAATCACAAAATATTTTGGATTAAAGTCCTCTTATCTTCTTTTAACATTTACATTTATTCCGATTAATCGTTATAAAATTTTATCAAATTGAACACTGATTCTTACAATAAAATGTATATTAAAAAACTACTTCAAAGTTTTATATCTACGTACGGTCCTACTTACTCTATAAGATTATGAGCAAAAGTACAACGATGCCATTTTCTTATATTTAAACAAATAAATAATTCTTAAATTGTTCTTGTATAAATTGATGATTGATTTTGTTCTAGAAAATGTACTTAACCTAGAAATAGCAAAAACTTATTGAGAATACTGGCGAATAGAAAACAATAAATAAAAGTTACAGTAACATCTACATTAATCCTTATTTTTTTCTCTATTTTAACCTCAGTACTCAGTTTAAACTTACTTCCTAAATCTGTTTGGCTTTGTTGTTGTTTCTTTATTAGTCTGTTAAAATAAATAGCAGTATCATTGCACTTTTATTATTAGTTTAACATTTAACTGTTACTTAATTACTGCCGCTACTGTTGGTACTTTTCTGCGCAGGTCTCAGTCTATTTTCATTCATAGAATCACCCTCAATGAACGTTTCCACTTGTTGCTGTTGTTGTGACTGCTGTTGTTGTTTCCCTTCTTCTTCATTACAATGTTCGCTCAAGGGGTGGCTGTTGTTGTCACTGTTAACAGCATCACCATCAACCACCATCTCACCGTCATCATTGGGGTTTTCGTTCACGTGCTTCGGAGGAATATAAAACCACCATGCGCCAAAGAAGAACAGCACTGAGGCAATTTTACCCGAGAGCGCTAAAATCCACATGTATCTGTTGTAAAAGAGGTGAATGGAATACCAATTGTCATCACCTGTTGACTGTTGACTGTTGACTCACCTGCTCATAAATTTGTTGTCATAAACAAGACATGCTCCTGGTTCGTCACACGATTCTTGCCACAGCATGCAGGTTTCATCGATGAGTACGCCAAAAATCATCGGAGCTGGAATGGTTCCTAATAGGCGGACTTTAATCCATTGGATTCCAAGAGCAAACGAACGTTGATCATCGTGTACACATCTGAAAGTAGTCGCTTAAGTAGAAATCTACAATAGTATTGTTTGTGTTACCTTAAAGTCGCCGCCAAAGCAGGCATTGTAGCCAAAAACGTAAACAGCATCAAGCAAAAGCAAAATGCCACAAAATATGGTAGACGTGTACAACTAGACTCACACATAGTATTTATGGCTTCATAGGTGGCATTCTCTTTTGCCTTAATGCATTCACAGTCATGATAGACTTTTGAATCTCCAAATACTTTCTCCTGCTGACATCCAGCATGACATGGACTGAAGTACATTACTCCATCTACACCACAAATCGGATCGTAATTCAACATACTACAGTGGCAGTCACTATTACATCCTGCCTCTAAATGAATTCCAGAGCTTTTTAAATTTGTATCTACACCATTATAAACTGTTGTCACTCCAGCAAAGCCCATATTTGGACAGGTCAATAGGAAACACATTGTAAAGAATGTTGCTATAGCGGTTACTATCAAGCACATTCTTATAATTCCTGAGCACGCCAAGTTGAACTTTTTGACTAGATAGCCTCCGAGGAATGTTCCACCTCCTCCTGCTGAAACGGTAATCAAGCCCATGAGTAGTGCTGACCACACGGGTGAAATACTAAATTGGTTTTCAATTTGTTTTGGTAAAAAAGCAGAGAATCCAGCGATTATAAGTCCCTCGGAGGCTCCGGCAAGATTAAGAAAGAAAAATGTCGGATTCCTGAGAAGGGATAGTAGTGCATTGGGGAGTTCTTTGAGTTTTGTGAACGTTTGTGTTGTAACTTCCGACTTTCCGTTGTATGCTTCAGATATTCGTTCCTGTCGCATTTCTTCTGATCCGGGAAGAGATTTTGGATAACCGAAAATAGGAATTGATAGTAGCACACATGCTAACGCGGCAAAAATAAAGCCAATCCACCAGGCACCGACCCAAACTTTACTTAAGCTGGTGAGTCCTAACCTGAAAATATATTGTATATAGTGGGGAGAATGTTTAATTACAGGTTTAAATGTTATTTTGGTAATGGTTAGGTCATTCTAGGGGTAATTCGTATAAGTTTGATTGCAATGCTGCCACCAGTGGGACTTTTCGACAAAGGTTCTGCCTGTCTGGCTTATATATGAACGAACGCAATTTCTTTTTCCAGTTTTAAGTTTGTAAACTTTGCAGATATGATGTTGAAAACGACACGTAATTTTGTCTTTTTTTAAAGACACAACTGTCTTTGGCAGCTAGACCAGTACTTGGGAGTACGGAAGCCTGCCTCTATAGCTTTCGCATAGCAACTTTAAAAATCGATTTCACGATACTGTCAGCTCAAATAATTTATAATGTTCTTTGAAAGAAAGTCGCATGGATGCCATTAGCATCTGCACATGGATTGTTAAAACAGGACACACAGGACTTACAGCTAAACGACATGCTAGGGCTTTCGATTCCCAAAGAGCATATAAATGACCACTATCCAGAAACTGAGGTAGATGGAACCGGACAAAAAGAGGACTTAAAACTGATGTTAGATTCGGCGACTGGTATGGAGAACAAAAGTAACGTTTATCTGGGAACGGATTTGTTGGAAGAAGCAGACTAAGGCGAGAAGCCTGAAGTTTTTGGCAAATAACAAAATCGAGATAAAGAACTCGAGATTACGTCTAACATCTGGATTAGGCACTTCTCCAATATGATACTCAAGATTCTGATCCGGCTGCTGATTCCATATTCCTTAATCTCTTCAAAACCTTCAAAAAGTACTTCAATCGATAACAGGAAACTGCCGCAACTGATGTGCTCAGCTTCATTCGACAACCTGCATAAAACCCTTGATGGTGCAGGGAAGCATCAATAAGAAAAAGAAAAAACGAAAATCGACTTCTAAAAAGGAAAAGAAAAAGCCTCTAACATAAATCTAAAGTCATGAGTAAGCAAATTTCTTCTGTAAGTCACAGTCGTTGCTGAGTGTATAGAAAAGCCACTTCTGCATACTATTTAACAGTGGTCGAGCCAAACTCTGCTATCAGGTAGACCGAACTATTTAACTTGGTAGATAAAGACAAGATTTTTGTCTACCCGGCTAAATGAAGTAAAGATATCAAGGCTGTCATGCTGAAGAGCTTATCTGTCAAGCTGTTTGATTATTATGAGAGATTACTTCGTCAAGAGCACACTTCAACTCATTTCGAAGATTTGGCCGAACTATAGAACTATCAGACTACTTAATATTGCGTACAAGAACTTGTCTGTGTTGTCTGATTGCTTGAGCCATTTGTGGATTGATAAGTCCACAAAGAAGGCTCCAAAGAAAAGTCAAGGAGTCCTTAATGATACTCAAAACTTCTTTGTTATAAAGACGTGGTACATAGAGCTATTTCTAGTCATTGTGTCCATTTAAGCTTGTTCAATTATGAAGAACGAATTTGCTTTTGCTTGGTGGAAAATAATCTGAATAGACCTTTGATGTCAGAAAACTGTTTAGACAAAATTATGAGCCGTCAAGTAGTTTGAGATAAAACTGATCAAAGCTCGCAGGTGCCGATGACAATGAAGTTAATCATTATCCATCATAAATGTGGACATAACCAAGTTCGCACAATATTGACGAATCAGACAGAGCATCAATGTAGTCTGCCATAGCCTTGGGGTATTAAGAATATTTTTTCTGGCACCTTATTAGAAATAAAACGAAAAGTTACACTAAAAAAAAACTATATGAGACCCTTATAGTCCCAGTCCTGCTCTATGAGACAATAGATGGTAATATATTCGGCCATTTTGAACGCAAAATTCTTCTTCTACTAGTAGTCTACGCCGTCGGCATCACAATCAAGGAAAAGTATACTTCAATCACCTCTGAGTGCGCAACTGGGAGTAGGTGACCAAAAATTGACTTAACTGGAAGGGCCACTTTGGACGGATTTCAATGCCAACCACGTTGGATAGTCACCAGAAACTTGTACGCAGGCAAAGTAATGGCCGTAGAGTTCTGAAGGACGTAGGTACGAGTGAAACCTTATTTCTGAGTCCATACCTGAGAAGAATCCGCAGAATATTTTTATTTTACTAAATGTCAAATTGATCTGCATCTCGCAATCCCGCTTTCCACACTGTTGAAATGGTTTACCTTCTCCACTTACTGTCACACCTTGTCGTGTTGAACAAAATTTCAATTTTAAATCTCACATTGTACTTGATCCATGTCTTACAAATTTTAAATGAAAACATATTCACATCCGACCGTCCCCTACTACATATTACCCCCAGAGTGAAAATTCAATTAAATGAAATGAGAAGGCGTTCCAAAAGAACAAGAAGAAGAAGAAAAAAAAGAAAACATCCCTCTATGTATTCCTTCACATCTTTATAGGAACTCTTGCCGACAATGAAATGTGTTTTCCACGTCATTACACTGCTGCCTTTATTTTACCCCCAAAGTAAGTATCCTAGGATTTCTTTCAAATATTTACAAATAACTACGCGCGGGAACCAACTCCACCCCTTCCAATGCCCCCATAGATCATCCCTCTTTACGCGTACAGTAAGAAAAATTGTATTTTCCAGGTGTTTACGTGGAAAATACCGTGGGATCACCATAGCAATAAATAAGCGAGGGATGACTACGACTGAGTCTTAAGAATCCAAGGAACAGCGACCTGCTAATGTGTTATTATTTCCACTACCCACTACCCACTACCCTCTAAGCTCTAAGCCCCTGTTGCATGAGAGACAAAGAAAACACAAGAAACAGGGGCTTGACTATAAGACACATAGGGCCTGGGGGGGTTCTTTGTTGGTGGATTGTTTAGTTGACACGGTTTATTATTACCACACAGATGAGATTGTGTTTTATTATTTCCCTTTCCTTTTCCGTTCCCCAAATCGTTCTGACATTACCTGACATCACCTTCATTGTCTACTAAAGGACATTCGTCGTCGCCTTACACAGAGAAGAATGGCAAAAAATTTAAACAGAGATCATGTTCAAAAAGGATAAATTGCGTATACCAGTATAAGTATCCGTATCCGTACGCGACACATTGGCATTTGGTTTCATTTATTTCAATTAACTCGCCAAGTTGAAGCTGCAAGGAACTAGTACGACTTACGAGTAAATTGTAGAAAAATGTCTCAACTTACGTAGCTGCATCGATGGTTAAAAAATCCGTATAGATGAGTAGAAGTTGTCCCCCCAAAACGTATCCAACAGCCGGTCCAATGATTGCCATGGTATAGTAGATCCCTGGGAAACAGAAAAAATTACATGACTTTAATTTAATGGAAGGACATACTACAATACATACGAGTATAGGAATAAACAGAATTTAAGGGGACTGGTTTAGTGGCTATTAATGGCAGTCAACCATGTTTGCTTATGGGGCGGGGGTAAATAGTTTTATTCGCAGAAATTTTTATTCTACGCATGCAATGTGAATACAAGACAGTAGATAGTAGGATTTAGGATTTATGAAGACTTCCTAAAACAAATTGAGCATATTAACTACCGCTGTAGGCATTTCAATTTTGTTTTCATTTTTATTACTGAAAGGGTAAGAGTGGATTAACTGAATGACTTGAAGAACAGCAGTTGAATTTTTTAAAAGATTGAGCAACAATTTAAAATAGAGAAATATTTTGAATAGATTCTTGGATTTTTTATTGCGATTTTGTAAAAATTACTTGAGTTCTGTCGACATGCAACATGATTAACATGCAGACAGTGGATGAATCATTTTCTTATTTTCGTGCATCATATGTTTAGCAAATAAGGGCTTACCTTTTGAGTAAGTCTTTTTACAGTCTAAATACGAAGTTGAGGTTTGGGTTTCAAAAAACACGAGGGGTAAGTTCAGAGTATACGAATAATGAATTCAGACACTCAACCTTGAGGTGACTAATTTTTATTTAATCTTTTGTGGTTAACTTCGCTTAAAAGATGAGATTTTGACTTTCTGTGCATTGCTATTGCCTTCCGAAAGGGTAAACAAAGCAGGAATTATTTTTCGTATTTTTGATTTGTGTCCCGTGGATTGAACTTAGGCCTTCTTGCAAGGTAATTGACGAATCCCACCTCCGTTAAACTGGCATCAGCAATCGCTTGATTTGAAAATTGATATTCCTTTACGTCAAACTGCGGTGGTAACTTACTTTTTAATAACCTGGACAGTTCCTGGAGATATATCTTATTTTTTCCAGCTTCTTCCTTATTGGCATGCTTTTTTTTACCATTCTGTGGCATGTGTTGGTTGAGCCGCTCTTATTCCATTTTGGTTTGACAGGATTTGATTTCACAACATGACCTGCAATGAAGGCGTTACTTTTCGAAAAATATCTTCTAATCATGACGACCTTTGTTTTTGTTTTGTATGTTCACAGGGCTCTTATTTTTATCTAAATTGGAAAGGCGGTTTTGGGAGAAAATTCAGTTTCTTAAAAACGCTTTCGGCATCCCTGTTATAGCTGTTCACATTTTCCAGTTGCTGCACCTGTATAGCATAGCAGATTTCACATTTGACTAGGACAGCTACAGCTTGATATATAAACTGATAGTAGATAGTAGATAGTGGCAGTTCTGGATTTCAAATCTTTCTGAAAGCTCTATCTCTGTGGAACATGATATTAACACTCGAAAAAGTCAATCAGTAAGCAATGCAGTCGAACTCAAAATTGTATGCACTCTTCGAACACAGGAGGATCCAAATCGAAAACCTCCCTTGCTGAGCATGGAATAAACTCGTAGCTTCAAGGTGGTATTATGTATAATAGATCGGATTTTTTTTTAATATTTTGTTTCTTTAACCAGAACAGAGAGTAAGTAAACAGCTTAACTATCCTCCTATGTTTCTTTCTTCTGGAAAATACCTAGTTTCGCAGGTTCTACTTCCAGTGGAGGTGCCCTTTAAAGCTCTAGATTACCCAGTTGTTCTGCAATACTTTTATTACGTAGTGATCTGGTGTTTATTAGAAGCCGAGGGAGCTCAAACATATCTTCCTGACTTGAAAACATATAGTTAATTAATTTTTAGTTAAGAACCAAAGTGAAATTCTCGTTCCATCATCTGTTACGACGAAAGAATCGTTCGAGGCTTTAACATTGCTCTTTGACTATCCATCAGCTCTTAAGTATTTCTGGAGTCGTTTCTGCTACACATCACACCTATTTGTAACGACTTTGTTTCTTCCTCTGCGCTGTATTTTTTTTCACGACGGTTCACTATTTTTGTTGTTGTTGAGTCCCTGCTGCAGATTAATCAATTCAGATCGATTTTTACCGATTTGAAGTTGGCGTTTGATCTATCGGAAAAAAATCGTAAAGGTCGGTCTTACCTAGACTCTGATGCCGAGAAATAATTTTTTAAAATGTTGTGCGCAGTTGTACGTGAGAATTTTGATAAAGTTCGCGAGTGGTAAGACAGAAGTGGCAGAAATAGGCTAAGATGTACATTCGGACAAAACCAAGTAAAAACTAAGGACTTTGATGCTGGATGCTGCAGAAATAGGGTGGACACTGACAGGCATCGACCTAGCGATGCCCAATGTTTTAACTGCAATCTTTGCAACGGGTATCGTGACATAATCAAAGAGGTAGCTAAGTTTACCGTAGGCTACGATCCACCAACGAAAAGGAGCCCTTAGTATGATGATGAGTGTGTACGCTGGAAAAAGCTTACACAAAATGAACACCTGAAAACGGTGCAGCACAAAACAACACCTGCGAGGGAAATTTCTCAACCCAAAAGGAGGAAGTAAAGGAACATCTTTCGTAAATAGAAAAGGGCCTACGGTATCGGGGAGTCCCGCGATAGAAACAACATCCGAAAATTTTCTAGTGAAGCTTGGCAACTGACGACTGGCTATAAGCCCGGAACAATGCAGTAAACCTTGTTACCGAAACACAGGGAATAATATTAAGATATGTTGAAGCAGCACTTCCAGAAGCAACTTAATGAGCTTAATCAATAGATAAATTGATAGGACAAGTAGAGAATCAGCGAAGACTTACAATAGGAAACCGCTACTACAATTTCGGGTTGCCGAAACCAATAGTTTCTAACCCCTTACTCGGAGGACGAAAAGCGTGGTCTACAAAACATTGATTCTCTCAGTTCTACTCTACGGAGACGAGTGCTGGACGGTAGCAGGAAAGCAGAGCAAATATTTAACACTTCCGAGAGAAAAAGTCTTCCTTGAATTTTCGGATCCGTATGGGACGGAAAATATATAGTATAACCGCGAACTTTATGATCTGTATTAAGATTTGGATGTTGTCTACACAGATAAAAACATAAATTACACTGTCTAAGCCAGATCAAGATTATGAACGATCCCACACAGACAGTCTTCGAATCACAACCCGCACAAAAAGGAATATCGAACCTATGTTTTAAGAATCGAGCAAGTCACAGCATTTGGTCTCTAGACAATAGACAATAGGAAGCAGCCGGCTCGGGATCGAAGAGATTTGAAGGCTGGTGTATCTCAGGCAGATTTAGGACGGGTCAGGAGCCCCTTAAAAGTAGAAGAGTTAAGGATTTTGTCTACAATGGATCTGTTACTCACTCTTATAATAGCAGCTAATCAGAAATCAAACGAAAATATGCACTTTTCAATCACAGTTTTCTTGGCACAAAAATGGAAATACGAGTTTCCGACCTAATAATGATACATTTTTTTCCCAAAATTTTTTTTTTATTTTTCTACATAGTCTCCTTGTAACTCCACACACTTCTCCCAGTGATGTTCCCATCTCTCTAAACCGTCCAAATAGTACTTGGCGTATTTCTCTGCAAAATAATTGTTCACGAAGGTGATTGCCTCCTCATTTGACGAAAATCTCTGTCCTCCGAGCGCAGTTTTTAGATGAGGGAACAAAAAGAAGTCGCTTGGAGCTAGATCTGGGGAATAAGGCGGATGGTCAAGCAGTTTAAACCGTAATTCATGGATTTTCGCCATGGCAACCGCTGAGTTGTGAGACGGCGCGTTGTCTTGGTGAAACAGGATTTTCTTTTTCTGCAAATGTGGCCGTTTTTCTGCAATTTCTGCCTTCAGCTTGGCAAGTAATGATGCGTAGTATGCTCCTGTAATGGTTTTTCCTTTTTGAAGATAATCGATTAAGATAGCTCCTTTACTATCCCAAAAAACAGTCGCCATCACTTTCCCAGCCGAAAAAACAGTTCGGCTCGCCCTTTCCAATCCACTGTTTTGACTGAATTTTTGTTTCGGGCGTATAATGGCAATATTCATTCGAACACGTCTTTGGTCTAACGTAAGCAAACGCGGCACCCAACGCGCGGACAGCTTTCTCATGCCTAAATTTTGATTTAATATGTAACAAACACGTTCTTTGGACACTTTCACAACCTCTACTATCTCTCTCACTTTAATTCGGCGGTCGTCTAACACCATTTGGTGAACTTTAGCAATGTTATCATCAGTGGTTGCAGTTTTTGGACGTCCCGAACGTTCATCATCTCCCAAGCTCTTAGGGCCATGTTTAAGTTCAACTGCCCAAAATTTTACTGTGGTAAATGATAAACACACAGGGTCCAACTCAATGTAAATGACTCCATTGAGTAATTGAAATATCAAGCTATGTCGGGTTCCAATAAACAAGGAATAGCACTGTGCTATCACTGATAATAGGTTTTAGTGTCCAAAACAATCCTTTTTACTTTCCCTCTGTGATATTTTCATAAATTCCCTATTATTCTCAAAAATCATTTTTAATCCAATTACGCCAAACAACAAACCTCATTTCATGGGCCACCTTTCGAAAGAAACTTAAACATAATTTTCTATGCCAACACCTTCATCGTGAATCCTTTGAGTAAACAATACGAGTGTCCCCGTCAATGTTCTGTATTCTGTGAGATAACATTTAAAATTTATTGTGGTCTGCAGTGCGTATCTAAATCTGTCTAGGTATACATTGTATCTTCCGGTAAACACAATACCCTTTCAGCAAATTTTTTTTTTGTTTTTAATAAAGGCAAATGCGTCACTAAAACAAAGCCTGTTTAAGGACATTAGATCCTCCCCATTCTGCTAATAAATTCGAAATCTCTTTTCGATTGTTTACAGTCATCCTCTCTCACTCTCAGTCTACCAACGAATTTAACTTCCAATCGCAATTGTCTGGCAAAAGACAATAAATTTTCAATCTCCAACCCCGAGAAAGGCGTCCCTTATTTAAGGGTAAGGTACCATAACCCAACCACCCAACTTACACCATGAGTACATGATGAAAGACAATACAAAGGCGAATGATATTTAACTGGGTCAGGATATTGGATGTAAACAAGCATCTCCAACTCCAACACTGACAAATAATTCTATCCTCCATCGCCTTACCAAGATTTCAGTCGATTCCCATTCTCCTAGCATCAGCGGATCCTTTGAAAACTTTCCCTTTTCCCAGCATTTATCGCCATCTAACGTCATCTAATAACATCTTCTTAGTCTAGCTAGTAGTTGTTTGATTACATTCGATATCTACAGTAAAGGATGATTGATGACGGTTTTATTTATCTAAGCGAGACCCAAACGAATGTTCAAACAGATACTCGTACTCGTACCCAGCATTGGAAAATGCCAATCTTGTGCGAAAGTTCTAATGTAAACAATGGCAATCTGCATGCGTTGCAGGAATTCGTATAATATCATATGTAGTCGTACTTACCCAAGTAAACGGATGACATCTTCTTGGAGACATTCTCATCGATGTATGTGACGCCTAAGGTAAAGAGTGGTGATGCTCCAGCACCATGAAGAAGTTGTGCAGCAAAAAAGAACCACACATTCCAGGAGAGATTATCCTCGGCAGCCTCAATTGTGGATAAATCGCTACAGTACTGTTTGAAGTGGTAAATGTCAGTGAGAATGCTTGACAGTTGTTAATTGCAATACTTACCTCTGTTGTAGAGTTTTTATCATTGTGACAGGTGTTAACGTCAGTGAAAGAAGCCCTATACGAGGGAACTACAAAATGTGGAAGGGCAAATACCACTGAACCTAGGCCCATAAGTATGACACCCCACGCTATCCAGCGTGGTTTTGAGGCTCCCATTCGACCACCAAAGTATGTGACCGGTACCAGACACAGAAAAGAGGCAATGTCATATCCGCTGGCGACAAGGCCGGTTTGACGTGATCGTAGGCCGAAACGTCTTTCAATGGTACTAATGGAGATGTTAATTAAACCGTTCACTATAAGACCTGTGAAGGAGATTAAAAGATGAAAAGTTATTTTTAAAATGCTTAATTTTGTAGAAATATTTTGATAACTATTGTTTTAAGGCGACTACGTCAGAGATCATAAATTATTACAATGATTTATAGTGTTATAAGCATCAGAGAAGTATTGTAGGATGGGTCTTAAGTAGGAAAGTTTGAATTCCTCAACATCTATCAAGGCGCGTATTTAAAGAAAAGGATCAGAGATCATTTGGTTTAAATTTTTAACAAGTTTCTGTAAATTCCTTACGAAAATAGCCCGAAATAAGCTGACAAAAGTCCTATTCATGGCCAACAGATGAAAAGCATATTTCTCAACGGACAGATTGAGCGTCAAATATTTATATTGTGCGTGTTTTTTGTTGTAAGCTAGATAAGAAAACAGATATCCGGAATGCGACTAAATCTATTGCAGAAAAATCTTGTGAACAGGTTTGACTTAAAATGTCCGCCAAATAGCGCAAGAAACGTTAATTAATGAGTTTCCTTCAGGCAGTCTGCGAATGCTAACGTCTAACTAGGTAAAAAGCCCAGAAACATCTACTATTCACCATAAATGTGTGATTCTATAGATCTTGAGGAAAATACAGAGGTATTAGGTCGATTTTTACCCAAATCAACTGGTAACAGCCTTTGTTGTATAACATCTAGATGGCATTGATTATATCCATATGCGTCAACTTTGTAGTCACAACAACCGACTCTAATAGCGTAGATTGTGAAGCTAAAATATGCAGTGATTTTAGCCGAATTAACACTGTGTTCGAAAATATATTGTACTTATATGGAACCGCAAGCAAAGGAATTTTTAGAGATATTGCTAAAGGCAATATTGCAAGTTGAGCGCTGGGTCAGCCAAAACGAAGCTTCTTAGGCATGAAAAACTGTCGACCTTATTGAATCTTGTCCAACAATATTCAATGAAAGGATTAAAGCTAAGGGCTTGATACTCGGGTGGTTTGGGTTTCGAATTTTAGATGTACATATCTCATCGTTGTTATAAGCAGTAAAGAAATGGTGTTCAAAATTAGCAGTAATCTCTTTCAGGCTTCAATAGTATACACAGTCAGCAAAGGCTTTCCATTTAGTCTTAAAATTAACGATGTCGATAGCCTTTCCGAAGTCAATTATAATCAGGATAGATCTATACTCCTTACACTGCATTGCTCTGTAAAAATAAGTAAGGTGATTGAAATCTTACCCCGGGGTTACGTTTGCTACTATTTTGGTCAAATTATACACATAGAAACACACTTGCCTTATCGGTGGGATCTCTGTTTTTGCCGATATCAGCCGACATAATCCTCAAGTCTATCTTAGGAATAGTATTATTTTTATCAGCACCCTCCGGCAACCTCCTTGATAACAGCACAAGACTGTCTACTGCAGCACCGATTTACTCCATCTTTGATAATTCGTTTTCCGTAGTTGAGTTTTCTCTACAGCTGACGCTAGTGCAATTTATACCTGTTTCATTGAGTGACCTGCAGGATAGCCTTTGTATTTTTCCGCACTGCGGTATCCTACAGCCTGTCTGTATTCTACGTCGGCTTGTAAGGCATTTGGTGGTTTCGCAACCAATGAACATGGTTCGATGACTCTAAACAATGCGGTTTATCTAGTTCAATATTCACTGCCTATTAAATCAGAGCCAGCTGATTCTATTCGAAATTCAATGTATTAACAATGTGCAATGTGCTAGGGCGTGACAAAAACCAATAAGTCGCTTGTTAATATCGTTTCGATCACTAATCTCCAGTGTCCATCAACTGCTGTTATTACTGCTGTTATCACTGGTGTTATTGTATGGTTGCCGAGTGTCATTTTATTTTGTTGAGCTCTTAGATGTTCATTTAACGAGTATACAGTGGCAGCAATTTTTCTAGTTGTAGAAATCTTCCGTGCTAAGGATTTTATTTTTGTAGATCCAAGCGGGGCTTAAGGGCCTGGAGCATGTCATTGTCAAGATAAAATAGGAAAAAAAACATTATAGAATCCACACACAATGTAATGTGCTGCTCGCTATGCTACATTTAACAGACACTATTTTGAGCCTAATTTCTAAATTTTTTTTAATGACAAGATCACGAGAAATTTTACCGATACTGAACATTGCCTGTTGAAAAATTGCTGCTTTTTGAATTTTCGCTAAACAATTTAACCACTTCAAGACCCTGACAACTCAATCAGTCAAAGTATCACACACACTTATTATTTTTATACCAATTGTGTGGTGAAGAGAACGCTTTAAGCCTCGATGCTCTTTGTAACATACAAGGAGGATACCTTTAAAGGAATTTTAAAAGTCAAAGTTTCCAGCCTGTGTAAGCTACAAGGGAAGAAGGGTTATCACTTTTAGAATAAGCTCAATTTCAGATAGGAATAATTGAACCTCCTCCTGAGTCCAAGTTGGACTCGTACAGGTTTTAAATTATCTGTTACCTTTTGCGCTCGTCATATTTGTTAGTTAAGTTATACCTGCCTACCTGCTTTAGAAAAAAAAATAAACATACGATATTCCTCCTTTCTTCTTCTTCTTAATTGGCGCTACAGTCCGGGGAAGAACTGGGTCTCAACTAATAAGCCTCTCTAGCTGACACGATCTTTCGCCAGCTACATCGATCGGTGCTATACTCCAAGTTGGTTAAGGTCCTCCTCCACTTGTTCGCACCACCATAGATTCGGCCGTCCTCTGCTACGTAGTCCCCGGGGCTCGGATTTGAAGATTATTCGGTTATTCGGGCCGGACCCATTTTATGCGTTGAATCCATAGACGGCTGACAAAGCCGATGTTGCTGTACGGCCCGTACAGTTTGCGGTTAAATCTTTACTTCCATTTTCCGCCAATACAGGCGGGACCAAAAACAACAAGCAGTATTTTCCCCTCGGAACGGCCAATGGCTTCTTTATGTTTTTTCAATAGTGACCATGTCTTGTATAAGGCCAGTTTGGTCTACTCGATTGCCTTCTGAGCCCGAAAATACAGCAGTTGGGAAGAGTTATCCCACGTCTTTTTTCCGTGCTGGTATCGTTGCTACTTGTAACTGCGGAGCCAATGTGGACGAAGTCTTTAACTACCTCAAAGTTAAAGCTGCCAATTGTGAGACTCTGGCCAAGTTGTCGATGTTGGAAGTCCTTTTTTGATGACAGAATATACTTGGTTTTTGCCTCATTTACCTTCAGACTAATTCTAATCGCTTCTGCTTCGATAGCTGCAAATGCCTCACTGACATCTCGCTGTGTTCGTCCAATAACGTCGATTTCATCTGCGTACGAAAGAAATTTGGGAAAACTTGTAGAGAATCGTTTCCCTTCTATTGGCCAGTGAATTTTGCATGAGTCTCTCTTAAGCGATGTTGAGAAAGTCACATGACAGCGCGTCGCCTTGTTTTAAACTAATTTTGACATTGAAAGCCTCGGTTGATTCGCTGCCGACCTTATTGGATCAGCGGGTTATATCCATTGTCATCCTGCACAACCTGACGAGTTTGGCAAGAATGCCAAAACTAAATATGGCATTATACAGCTCGTCCCTATGCACGCTGTCATATTCTGCTTTAAAGTCGACAAATAGGTGGAGGGTGTCGATCTGGAATTCCAAAGTCCTTTCCAAGATCTGCTATAGTGTGAATGTTTGATCGATGGCAGACTTACCTGGCCTGAAACCACCCTATTATGGATCTATCAGACTGCTAATGATGGGTTTCAACCATTTACACAATACGGCAAAAAAGGTTTCGTAGGCGATGTTCAGGAGTCTGATTCCCCTACCTATAGTTGGCGTAGTCGAAGGAAACCCCGCTTTAGTCTCCATATCGCTATCTCAACTTCGTCTATGTCGGGTGGATGGAATTCTCTGCTATCATTGTCAAATGTTGATGGTTCATTCTGCCTGACAGCGGAATTATGGTCGTCGTCGCCCTTATAGAGTCCGCAGAAGTAGTATTTTCATATTTTCAGCACCAACTGCAAACTTCCGTTCTGACTTTGTAGCCCTGACATGTTCTTTTTTTTTTTTTAATAGAATTTCGAACATCATTCCTCCTTTGCACTACATATTTAAAATCAACTTAAATGCAAAGAAATATACGAATATGACCCGACCGAGTGAAACTATTAAAAGGATATTGAACGGATTCTTTAGCATTCTTCTGCTTTTGTTCCCTGATGGTCTCCTTGACTGCAGACAAATACGACAAAAAAAAAGTTCACTCTCAGGCACAAGTCAGCCAACGCTTATGCTTTCCTTGTTCAACCAAATCATCGATTACTCAATGATACAATAAAAGGAATCCCCGCAAATGTCACGTAGCATGTAAAATGCATTCATTGGCACAAAAAAAATTCATTCAACTTTTTCTTCAAGCCTCATGCAAAGCCAATAAATTCCGCCACATTTCTCCCATCCTCTTCTGCAACTCCAAACTACTCCAAGACCACCCTTTGTCAGAGCGAAATATTAACACAAGGTGTGCGCGCAAAGGATGATTAACTGCGGAAACGTGACTTGTTGATTTCTTGGAAATAGGGTTCCCCTGTCAACTCCCACCACATATAATGTAAGTATATTTGTATGTTTACAAAGGCTTGTAACTCCGTTTCTTTTTTTTTTCTTCATTTCAATTCTTTTCTTTAATTGAATGTTTTAAAAGAAGTTGACTTCCTGAAAGGCTACGTGGAGGTATGAGTGTTTCTCCTATAGTCCTTTGAATGAAAATTAATAGAAAAAACCTTCGTCTGCCCGTATGGGTGTGGGTATTTAAGTTTTCGAGCAATTTCCTTTCAAGTCAAAACACAATGCATCTTCTCTCACCTATCCGTATGAGAAGTAGCAAACGTCCAGGATATCGACGGATGGTGTTTTATTGAATTTGGGAATGCATAAGGCATCCCAAATTGATTTCCACATTCGATAAATGAAATGATTTTGACAATCTGAAGGAAGAAAGCAATTTGTTGCTACAATGACTATTCTCTACTATGAGTATGTACTCGTATTGCCACCCTTCGGATGGCCCTGCCTGGACATACCCTCTGACTTGACGAATTTTTTGAGAGAAAGGGAAGTTTGCTTTTGTTGTTACTATCAGCATCTAAACCACTTAAGTGGGATGTTTTATAAATGTCACACCGACCAACCGACCGACGACCACCAGAGGGATTAGTTAGGAATGAAGGCAAACAAGTCGATAATTTAATAGCCACCAGAACTGACTGTTGAGTCTTGAGTGACTTTTAGTAAAAATTCTACAAAAACAGGGTAGCTGTCATGTCGTTTAAGACTGTTCTTGTTAGAAGCGGTTATAATTTTTGGATGTTGATTGGTATCAAAGGACAATTTGACTTGTAATTTGTGATTTAAGAAGATTTGATGGTCGTAAAACAAATTGGACTTGTTGTAGCAGATTTATGTGGGATGTTTGAGCGATAATTTCATTGTTGTTGTTGACATTATTGCTATTTTATTATTGGGAAGAAATAATCATTAAATATCCTTACTATAGATAGTACTTGAAGAAACTTATTTGAAGCTTGCTTCAAGTCGCTATATACTCGTAAAATCTAATGAGCATGTTCTGTACCTATATACATATAGAGGAAGAAAATAAAATTATATATCCTTGTGCTTGTATCTAGCACACGAACGTTTATAGAGCTCCTTCTTCTTCTTATCCTTTTATTAACCCTTTCCTCGTTATACGAACTTATGCGTAACGAGTTTCCCATTTTTACTGCATCGCTGCTGCTCCGCTTATGGGGTTGGCTAATGTCGCAGACCGCAGAACGCGTCTACATAATGCTCGGTCCTGGATCGCTTCAGTGGTTAACCCCAGACGTTGTTGCGCATTTGCCATCTGAGAAATCCAGGAATTCTTTTTCCGACCTCGTTTTCTTACAGTTGGAGTGACCGTAGTTGATAGTGCCTTTTTAACCGGATTTTCTGCAGATCTTCTTTGAACGTGGCAATACCAACTTATTCTATTCGCCTCAAGCTCTTCGGTTACCGAATTCTTTATATGTAGACTTCCTCTTATACGCGTAGATCTAATGCAATCGCGTTTAGTGACTCCACTAGACATCCTTAACATTTTCATTTCCGCTGCCGTCATTTTGTTTTTAAACGCTTCGTACATTGTCCAGCACTGTGAACCGTATATAAGAGCTGGTCTAACAACCGTGGTGTAGAGTTTCCCCTTTAATTTAAGTGGAAATTTTCGGTCGCAAAAGATTCCCGAATTTTCCCGCCATTTCATCCATCCCACACTCACTCTGTGGTTTACGTCGTCGTCACATTTCGCTTCCATGTTAACGATTGATCCTAAGTACTTTAAGATAGTGCTTTTCGGAAGAACAATTCCGTCTAACATTATATCCGGAACAGGTCGCAACGGATGTGCAAATGGGCACGTCAAATGCTCCGTCTGTGAACGACTTATTTTAAACCCGTTTCTCTCTAGCGCATTTCTCCATGAATCTAAGGCGTTCTGTAAATCTTCGACGTTATCGCTAAGTACGAGTATAACTGCGTCGTCAGCGAAGAGAATTGGCGTTACATTTGCTTCGCGCATGCAATCTTTTAAAAGATAGTCGAATACTACGTTAAAGAGGAAAGGGCTAAGTACGCTTCCTTGATGCACTCCGACATTAACTGGAAATTCTCTCGTTAGTCCAGCAGAGCTTTTAACCGCAGTTTTCACGTTTCCGTACATGTCTTGTATTTTTCTAACAAACGTTTCCGGTACGTTTTGAGACCTCAGCGCGGCCCATATGAGATCCCTAGGCACTCGATCGAATGCTTTCTCGAGGTCGATAAATACCATGTGTAAATCCTAAAAATAAAATAAAAATAAAAATAAAAAAACACTGTGGCGCTGGCAGCCCGGTATGGGCCATGGCCTAGCTTCTTGGACACACATTTGTGTTGCTCATGTTGTGATTTTTGTCACATCTGAGCGGGGCCTACGGTTTATCGCCGAACGGCACTCCTTAGAAGCTTTTTCGTAGGAAATTGTACTTTCCGGAGTTTGCCATTGCCCGCCGAAAGGGTGATGGCGATTTGAAAAATTGTTGGTGACCCCAGCCAGGAATCGAACCCAGACACTCAGACTCTCTGCGTGATAGTTCAATGAGCTAACTATCGCGCCATCGCCATCGCCATCGCCACAATGCAATACTAAACAGATTAAATAAGCCTATTCTCCATCCTTCTTAACCTTCCTAATATATAAAACCAGTAACTTGCTATCTAACTCAGTTAGATGATGGGGATGATGGGGATTAAACGGCGTCAATTCCGTCATACCTACTCGTATGTAGCTGTAACTAGGACAGCGTATCATGCACATGTTTTCACTACTTTATGGGACTTTAGATACACGCTCTAAAATCAAATTATTTTCATCCACCAGGGTCAAGGAACCTAAGCGGCTATCTTTCATCATGTATTCCGGATGCTTTTTAGCTTTCGATGTTGAGAGTCCCAAATAGTGATTCTATCTACAATTGTACTCAGTAGAAGCCCTTTCCGAGAAAGCTATTGGGTTCAGCTCTTCAGTCTTAGCAAGTTCACCAGCGAGCACTTGGGAAATGGGACAAAGAAAAGATACAGTGAATTCAGTTTTTTTAATACGAACTACCTCAAAGCATGTAGAGAGTGAACAAAAAGTTATCGGCTTTACTGTCCTAGAGCACCTAGTCTTTATACTCGTAATATAGTTCATTATTAGCTGGATTGGATATGTCTCCGCTTGAAAGATTGTTTACAAACCGAAGTGAAATCTTGATTGTCGTTTCCTACAAGGAAACCTTACATTCTAGATTTGATTTGGAGTCATCCATGCAGATGCGACGAAATCCGATTAAGATAGTAGCCGGAGTCAGTACTAACTTCGTATTCTCAGAGGCACCATGTCCATTGCGTCAGATAGACGACATGAAAAGTCTTCAAAACTACAGTGCAATTTATATCAAACAGCTATCTTTCAAAGCCGTAGACGGATTTCAAATTCCAGCAAGTAACTCAACGGTCGAATGGATGTAAATATATTTGACATTCTATGGAAAGCCCGAACCTTTTCTCGAGTCTGATGGAAGCAGGAGCAACGTATTTGGGAGAACGCCAGCCTTAACCAGCTAATTTTATCATAGTCGTGTACATCACAATGTGAATAAGTTGATTGGACAATTTATAGGAACTTAGAGGCATGATTATTGAGGACTAGAAGTGCCGTTGTCATTGCTTAGCCATTGATGTTAGATATAGAGTTCTTAAAAAAAATTGTTCGCAATGTATTTGGGACTGTAACCGAGTAGCTGCGACAAGCGATATATGCTGTTCCCTTTTTGACCATTTCTACCCACCAACAGTGCTTCCGCAATCATATTTCAGATTTGTTAATTCCCATCTAATACTCGGAGTTCTGGGATTTGATTCCAATAACAGCAAGTGCGCACAGAACTACTTAAGGACTCCACGATGGGAGATTCTAGATCGCTGGTTGGTCCATGTACCTTACGAGGCTTGTTTTTGTAGTTTTTAGCGCTATTTCACTTTAGGTATTTGGAAATTTTTTTATTATAAAACAAAATAACTGAATAAGTCGCTAATCAATAGATAGAGAGCTCTGTTGTTCGGCTTCATAAAGGCAAAATCGTCACGAGAAACTGAAACAACTATCGATTAGTGAAAATTTGACGTTAATCAGGAGTATGTTTAAACGACGTGTAATACCTTCTGCACAGTAATATCTGTCCTTGGCTTGGGAAAATCTTCTTTAGACTGCAGATCTCAAAAACAAAATTAGCAAATATCAAAACAATTAGTAAATTTCAAACAAATGAAACCACCAAACAAATTCCTGGAACATTGACTAAAGAATCAATTTGCGTTAATCTGCTTCCAAGTCGACTCATTAACAATCACTTTTTCACTTAAAAAAAAAAAAAAAAAAAACATCAAAGGAAGTCTTTTATTTGGACTAAAAAACGGTATTCAAATGTATCCATTTCAGAGAATAATCGTCACCTGGAAAAACCACAACAACAACAGCAAAAAAAAACTCCAACCGATTTTGATATCCACTCGAATATGCCACTCATATGGTGATTTTAATTAGAAGTATCTTGTCCAACACGCATAAATCCTTTTTAAGTTGCGTGCTGAAGCAAATGATATCGCTTCAACACCATCCATTCACTAAAGCAGATTCCACTTCTAGAGAACTGCTGTTTCCAACTCTAAAACACTTTGATATTTGATCACGTGTCACACAAAATGCAACCACGCATGCAATACAGTCGGTTGTCCTTGGCAGCAATAGCAACTCAACACCAACGGCCATACCACCGAACAAAACGACATCCTAGCAACAGATGCCTGTGTGCATTAATTACACTAACGAAATCTCATTTCAGCCAATGCAATGGATCCAAAACTCAGAATTCAGATTTCTGGATGCAGTATGCGTTCTATTAAATTCATGAACAATCCATTAAATGGCTCAGGACTCAGTCATTGCAAAATTTAAGTGCTCGCACTTATGTATGTCCACCCTTGGTGGTTGGTGATGGTTTAAAATGGTAGTGGCACGCGCTTCGATACCGCTTTCGAGGACAAAGACATATTGTGGTCACAAACGGAGGAAGGACCTTTTTTTTGTTGCCACCAAATGCGGATGCATATTTTAAGAGTACTTTTTCAATGCCAAACGTTTGTTTTTTTTTTTTTTGCTTTCTTTGCAAAGGATATGAGTTTGTTGTTGTTTCTGGCTATTGTTTGTTATTTTATTGTTGTTGGTTTGAGTATATTGATGTTGCTCAGTAATAATGGATAAAGACACCACGTGCTTGCATGGTGTTAATTTTATGAAACATTGTCATGTGTTAACTGAAAACGATTTATTACTGAACCAGGTGGCTTAAAGGATTTTCGTACGATTATTGTGTGGAAAAGTGTCCCGTTGAGACCTGAAGTTTTAATACATTTAATGGAACAATGAGCAGCAGTTAATCCAGAGATAACACACGGCAAACAAGTAAAAGTTTTGCAACAAAATGTATCCAGCCATTATTTGCATTCACAATTCTCAAATGAACGGTCTCCAAGTAGTCCATTGTAAAAGAGCGACGACGCCGTCAAATCAGAAAGTGCCCATGATGCAGTCAAGTGCGTACTGCAAGCCACTAAGAGAGGGCAGAAATATAAATATATGCTGCCAATAAGAAGAGACATACAACATTGATGAATTGAACAGAACGTCACAGTCGACAGCTAAAATTTCGGGGTAGTAAGCGACTTTGCTTACCTTGGCCCTGCTATAAATTCTGCTCGCAACACCACAGAAAAAATGAAACGAAGAATCACTCTTACCAATCGCTTATTCCTTTAAACTAAGAAGGTAATCGAGTAGAAAGGACCCATCCCGAAAAACTAAGGAGATTCTATTGTATAGAATCCCAGTTCTGCCCTATGGCGGTGAAGCATGGACTTAAAATATATTCTGTTCTATTTGCATTGACGGGCTTTGGAGAAGAAGATTAAATGACGAACTACAAAATCTGTGCTCATCAGTCTCTCTCCCAAGCTAAGTAGAGCGACTGTACACCAATGCTCCGGCCCGCAGAATGTTCG
Source organism: Volucella inflata (assembly GCA_928272305.1). Taxonomy (NCBI): domain Eukaryota; kingdom Metazoa; phylum Arthropoda; class Insecta; order Diptera; family Syrphidae; genus Volucella; species Volucella inflata. The sequence continues at coordinate 3,260,455 of OV743717.1, read as the reverse complement.
AATCTAATCCGGAGAAACAATACAGCAGAGGAAGATCATACTTTATGTGGCGCGCACAAGCAGAAGGGTACCTAAACCGTTGAACGCACTGCAAACTAAGTCCACTTAGCTGATCACTTTATGCTATTTCTAAGCTGGCTAGCTAGCCCTAAATGACGAACATGCTCGCCGAACTTGTCGTTTGCGTTATCCCCTACACGACGAGCACATTTGGCGAGCATTCATGTCGTGTTGATTTTTCACAGTGTAAACATGTGGGATAAAAAAGCGCAAGTGGTTGTGCGTATTATTATTTATTTACCATTGTCTTTCATCCGCGATATGAACTCGGCGGCGTTCACAGCATAAATGAGGTTTGCTCGCGAACATGGCCCTACACGGCGAACTTCGAAGCCAACGAACACGAAAAAATCGAAATTTTTCGCCAACAGCGAGTGGCTTGCGGACCAGCCCTTACACGAGAAATTATAGCGAGCACGAGCAGGTTCGGTGAGCATGTTCGTCGTTTAGGGCTAGCTTAACTTACACCAACAACGAAATTTTTAACGTTGAGCAATGCGTTGAATACAATTGGCAGCTGAAAGCTGGTTATATGAAAAAAATGTTGGCTAAGTTTGACAGAGAACAAACGCCATTAGATACACCATACAGTAATGAATGTATTAACATCTTCTTCGTATTGACTCATGTCAATAAAAAATTCAAAAACTTGATCAACGCGTTCAGGAAATAATTTGCAGCACATTATTTCGAAATCATTGCTGAATCTATTGCGCAACAATGTCCAAAGAACAACGCAAGCTAATTCCCCAGCAGTTTTCTTGTTAAGCAATGAGGTCGCTGCATCTCCAAATCTGAACTACGCACCTTACATAGATTTTGTCTGTTTATTTAGACATCCTTCCGACGTTATTATTTCGACTAATTCAAACACTCTCATTCCACTTTCAACTAAATTCGTCTGCATTTAACTTTTTGACTCACAGATGATTCCCTGCATTCCAAGCCCAATTTTCATGTCAATACTTTCAAATAATATAAAAATAAAACTCTTCTGTTTACACAAAGTCCAGTCACCCACTTAAGTGGCCTACCCCTATGTCATCTCATTATTAATTTCCAACAAAGAGCCACTAAATCACCGTTAATTTGCGTCGTGTGACTAACGCACAGTCCGAGCAATTACCACAACGAATTATCTAATTTGTGTGCCTCTGGGACAATTGTCACATCGTCGCTTGGTGACGGTGACTAAACTACCCACAACTCTCAGCAATTAAGCTCCTTGACACTGACACTGGTAAAACGAAGACCAAGAATAAGATACTCGATACAATGTTCTAAATGTTAACCGTTTATGAGCAATTTGAACCGATAGACCACCGAAAAGTAGACAGACCAACAGAAAAAAAAAATCCAATAATCCTCGCGTACCGATTAAATTGAATAATGTGACGCGTGGGTGGCGTTATCTCAACTTCAAACCACTGTTTTCTGTTGGTCATTCGTTTTCGGGGCGCAGATTAACATAGTGATGTGCTCGAGATACCGGAACTGCGCGCCTACCCGTTAGGCATTCCGATTAACCATTTTACCCAATTTTGTATCTATACGGTTGTATTTCCAAGAGATTAATTTGCTGACAGGCAACTGAATGGCATGCAAGTACAGCCCACCTTCGTTGTATGCCATAAATCGTGGTGCGGCTGCAATTTATCTCTTATGGATGCGTCCATACAAATTTTTTTCGTTCAACAAATTTTTGGCCAATTTTTTCGCCCATCTCTGTGACCAATAAATCAGTGCGGCGAAAGTGTGATTGATAAGCGTCCCATGGTTGAAATACTCGCAGTTGAGAAAAAAATAAAACACCCAAAGCACCAGGACGAATGTGCGGAAAGAGTCGAAGAGATAACCTGAAAAATGAAGAATCGGAAGCATGCAACGTTGTTACATGGACAAGTTGAGTTAAAGTCGGGGATTCCCCAGTTGGGAGTGCAGTATCGTGAAAGGAAAGTACCAAAAGTGTGTCAGTCGATTTTGGATGAAAGAATGAAGAATCTGCATCTCCTTTAGGGCATATGGGAGAGAGCTTAAGTCGACTGTAAGTTAAACTGGAACGTCAAGATGAGATGAAGTCCAGGAAATTGAAAAGAGACATAGGAAAGAGGAGATTTATATCTAGTTCTTCTAAGGAGTTTGAGGTAGGGGATGGTAGGTTTCTATTCAATGAGTTGATTAAGATAAAACAGTTGAAATTCTGTATCTGGGGGGGTTTGGTGTCCTGTACAAAAAGCCACTAAAGTCATTGATGACATAATTTAGTTGGATGGCCTGGTTTAGCTATGCTAAAAAGCTATTTATTAAGCAAAAGTGGCATTTAATTTCATACTTCAGCCGTGAAGACCAAACCCGAATATATTAGAGTGTAGATCGGGGCAATATAGCGAACCAGTAGCAGTAACTGATCCACGAATCTATTGTACCATACTAGGAAAACAAAGGAGCGAGCTCTAGATAGTCAACAGGGTATTTCATATAATCAAACTCTGTGGCACACAGTGCAACTTTCTGGAAAGAAGGCTAAGATATGATTTGATTGAAAGTTTGGACAATTATAGAGAAACATCGCCACGCTTCGAAAGGTTTGCATACCTTCCTTATTATTTCGATATACCAAGACGGTGTTCAAAGCTCGTTGTCTTCATGTCGTGCATTTTATATTGAAGCAGAATATTGATTAACCGGGACGATATACAAGGTGGCTCAAACAAACATCCTATTGGAAGATGTTATGTTATAGTTTTTGCAAACGGCGTCGTACGTCAGTCATATTTGACATTTGTAAACTAGACAGCTGCAGTATACAAACAGACAAGCAATGGAGAGCTATACTCTGCAAGAGCGTGCAATAATTGTGTCGATTTTTTTGACCAATAATCGGTCGGTGGTGTTAGCGCAGCGTGAATTTCGACGTCGATTTCCTAATCGTGTCGCGCCAACTAGGCAAACATTCCGGCTCTTAGCTACTCGACTGGAACAAGCAGGAACTACAAGAGACCATGCGAGGCGAGGCCGCCACCGGACTGGTCTTTCGGCCGAGTATATCGCGGCTATGGCTGCCGATGTCACTGAGAACGAAGAAACATCAACCAGACGACGGGCCACGCAATTGGGCATCACCAGATGGACAGAGAATTTTAGTGAAAGACTTACACATGTTCCCGTACATAGTGCAAACAGTGCATCAGTTAATTCCTCCTGACAGTCAGTCGCGTGTAAATTACTGTCAAGCTATCCTCAATCTCAACAACGAAGAGGAAGATTTTGTGTCGAAAATCATCATGAACGACGAGGAGCATTTCCACTTAAGCGAAGCAAAATCTTCGTTTCTGGGGAACTGAAAATCCGCATGTGATGCATGAAGAGCCTTCAAATCCATTCAAAGCCCCTGTATGGTGCGACGTTTACGCAGGAGGAGCGATTGGGCTTTTTTTTTTTGAGGACGCCATCGCCAATACGGTCACTGTTACTGGCGATCGCTACAGGGCCATGTTAAACATGTGGTTTCAACAAGACGGTGCAACTGCACACACAGCACGAGCCACAATGGATATTGTGAAGTAAGCGTTTTCTGGTAGCTCAATCTCCCGTTTTGGCGATTTGACATCGCCCGATTTAAGCATTCCAGACTTCTTTCTTTCTTTCTTTGGGGCATCTTGAAGTCGCGGATTTATGACAACAAACCTCAGATAATCAAATCCCTTAAGGAGAATATTCAAGAGGAATGCGAATAGTTATCGCCGGAAATCTTGCGGAAAGTCATGGTAAATGCCATAAAACAGGCACAAATGCGTCTAAATGGGTGAAAGTATGGACATGGGATTAAGGGAGGTATTTCGATATATATATGTATATCGCTCAATAAATCTCTGGTCTAACTAAGAAAAACAAGTGTTGGGTGCAAGCAGTGGATCCATATAAGAAATCCTTTTTCATCTCTCGTGAACAACTCCAAACAGCGCTGTGAATCGCCGATGCGTTGTTATTTTTGGTCCAGTGTTACCAAACGCGGCACCCACTTCGAAAGCAACTTACAAATTGTTAAATTCTAACAGAAATCATATGGGTCTGTCAATAATGGTATCATCTACATGTCAGATCTGGCAACTTATATGTTTTATGACTTTGTTTATCTTCATCAATGAAATACGGATCTGTTATAAAGAGATTAATATCGGTTACCGTTTGGAAAGAAATGATTGGTTCAAGATGGCTACCCTGAGATACACAAAATGTTGCTTCAATTGGGTCAGATATTGATAATCTGAAAATTATCCCGTACTGTTGTTCTCTTAAATAGGGTATTTCTAAGTCTAAAAATAATAAATCCGAGGAAATTTTCTTTACTACGTAACCATCGTTTGAAGCATAAAGCACGCTATCTCAAGAGTTTACGAATTGCGAAATGTTGTAGAAAAACAAAACTTGATCTACTACATAAACTAGAAGCTTTTAACTGACTTTCCTACGATTCCAATTTTACTTTAGACTTAAAAAACAAATTCTATAGGGAAAACTAATATGCACTGCTACTTTTTAGTCAAAGAGTACCAGGCGCAACACAGATTGACATAAGAAAGCAAAAAGAAGAATTATTCGGTGAATTTTGATATAACATTAACGTTTTGTTGTTGATGCGAATTAACCTTTTTGATCGATACTGCAACTTTTTTAAGTATAGTGATGATTGCACTGCCTCTTTATTATACTAATTATTGGTTTATTAAAGAGACCATTTTCTCAGTCTTAAACACAGGCATATATGTATAAATTACAACTGCTTTGTTCTACGATAATATTTCCCTTTAAAGATGTGCTGATAACGTTCACATATGGTATTCTTTCCACGTCGGTTCCTTCTATCAGAATTTTTTACTGTCCTCTTTTTTTTCAAAAAAAGGCCTTTATCTGCTCTAGTCCTCCTCTATTTTGACATACCTAACACCAAATGCGGTATGCCAAATTAAAATCGTAATATGTTAGAAATCTGCTCAACTTTTGTTGGCTTACCCTGTACGCTATAGTCATTTTAATTTACTCTTATCTTTTTACAAATATAATCAAAGTTTAATTTTTTTATTAAGGCAATTACCGTGTTGCTTTGGTTCTTCTCTCACATACCAAAACATTTTTCTAAAAATTCTTGAGTATAGATGACAACAAAATTTGCTAACCAGAATTCAGTACTCTTTGCGAGCTTTGACTACCGAGTATCTATAACACAACTTTTTTTTTATTACATTGCACGTTACAATCAAAATTACCCTACTGTTATAGTTGAAGAAATTTATTATACATACGAGTACCTACGGTAAATGTTCATCATTAATATATATGCGGGTCAAAGAATACTAGATATAGGATCAATATTTCGATAAGAAGATTTTATACATTTATGCAATAATATCTAAAATTATTTCAATGAAATTCATGTCTGCATGGCAGTTGAACATTACACAAAATATATTAAGCCGCCAAATCGACGAGTTTGTAAGAAAATGGCCACGAGGTATAAAATGTATCGAAAGATTATCAATTCAATTTAATATGACGTGCATTATAATATCACACACAAATTCTAGAACAAATAAGGCTTTTCTATACGAATCTTCTTAAAATAAAAGCTTACTGGTCTATTTTATCTAGTGCGAAGGCTACACTATCCATTTAACTTATGAAACTAAGAATTTGGCTATCATCTTAAATAACAAACTTCTTTGATCGGAACATATCAATGTGACATGGGGCTTGTCGCGTCTTTCTCTGTTCTAGACGCACTGATAAAGCTACCTCCTCATAATGTTCTTTTCGTGCAGTGTACTCTTAAAACCATCTTCTGTCTTAGGTACAGCATGCAATAAAGTTTTGATAACGTAAGTTTTGTTGCGGTACCATTGTTCCTACTCTGGTCTCATGGGCATAAACGGTTTCGTGTGAACTGCTAAGCATTTACTCGTATATGAGGTATTGACACAACATCCTGGGACGTTAACTGTGAGAGTAATGACTACACCGTCTAGCATTTTCTTCGAGTTATGCTCGAATCATATGCCGGTCTTAAGCACTTTTTTAAACGGAACGTTTTGAAAAAATCAAAGAAAGTGACAGTACAATTTGCATTTTAAAAATTCATTAAAAAAGGTGCTTGCAAGAATACAGCCTGCTGCGCTGCAGCCGCAGCTCGGCTCTACATTTTTTTTACGTTTGCTGCAAATATTCTCTCGTCTGCAGCTTAATATTTGAACAGTCGGCTGCGCTGGATTGAAGGACTCATAGCTAACTTTTGTCAAAATAAACGAAAGATGTCATTAAAATTAATGTTATTAAATTCTGCTTAAGAGCTTTTGTCTCTATTTCTAAACAAAAGTCAACCTTACAGAAACTACTATCTTTGTTTAAGTTGTTTATGTTGTGCAGCCAGAGCAGCCAGAAAAAAATGGTGCAGGAAATGCGTAGCGCTGCCGTTACTATCCGAATATTTGAAAGCAAGGATGCACGTAGCCGCCTTTAAGTCTGAATATTTGAACGGTCAGCTGCCCTATCTGTGCAGCCGGCTGAATTCTTGAAAGCATCCAAAGTATCTATGATAAATATATTAAATCCCTTGAGATGATTTAGCATGATTTCTTCAAGTCGACTGAGTACAACACTAATCTACATTATAACTGGTTTGACCATATATGAAGGCATACTCGGTAATCTTTCATCATAAGACATTTCTTGCAGCCATGAAAGTGAATGGTATCATCATTATTCGGCTGCGATTCTTTTCCCTATAGGCAAACGTAAGCTATCCATTTTTCGAAAGCGATCGAAAGCGTATCTATGTTTATTTAACTCCTCCATCGATCGCTCTTCCAATCTTTCAGTTATTCTTAGTTTTGAGGTGTTGGCTGAAAAACTCTGTAATTTTTCCCAAACAATTTTAAATGTAGTTTTCCTTTTTCTTGGGTCTGGGTTTATGAGTTTTTCCAAGTCCTAAAACTTGATATTGAGGGCCGATTCTGCACAATCAATACAGATGGTGAAGATGGCGACACCACACTTTATCTATTATTATTTTTATTCTCCATAAAAAATAGAAAACTCATTTGCTTTGATAATTTTGATGATCTCAGTTCACAGACTCCTCGGTTTTTATGCATAGCACCTTAGTAATTCTGATAGGAAGTACTCGATGCAGAGTGCCATTTCACCAAATATATAGTATATTAACCTAAACTAATTCGACACAGATTTTGCAGAATTCCTCGAAAAATGTTTAAAAATTATTGAATTCGATGCTCGAAATTTATATCAAATTTTTGCCTCAGTCACTTTAAAAACTCTTAATTCTGATAAATGTGTTTTTTTTTTAGTTCAAGGTGCATCAACGTATTTTTCTTTTTCACAAAATTCCTCGGAATCAAAGAGAAAGCATAATTTACTGCTAATAAAACTTTATTGTGTAGGTTGCGGAGGATACATTCATGATTGGTTTGCTTTTTATTTAAAATTTCATAAGTCAATCGTTAAATGAGAAATATTTTAAGTTCACCGCAGGGCTCTACTCTGTGTACTATTCTTTTGTTAATAATTTTGTTAAAATCATTGGTTTTGCTGATAATACAGCTCTCTCTTACTAGAATGACTATTGACCTAAATCTTTCATGTGATGTAAAAAGGATTTAGATATCGTGCAAAGGTAGTTCGATGCCCATACGAAGATTGATGATCAGTAATAAGACGAAATTGATGACATTAAATATAGAAGGAACACTTTATATAGAAGAAGTACTTTTTCTTCAATTTTGCCACACTTATACATTTTCTTGCTTTCTATTGCATCTAAAGCAGCCGTGGAATTATTTTGTTTAAAGATGGAATGCAATGAAAAAGGCCACATGTATTTTGTCGTTATTAAGAGTACCATCTCGATTACATAAATGTATGTGAGTCACAACCAAACCATTAAATAAGCTAAATTCTGGGCATCATTGGCGCTAAGTTCAACGCCTCACCTGAGCCTTGGGATCTTTGATAAGCGAGTAAAAGTACGAGTAATTCAGATAATTTCAGATCTTTAGAACTTTTTGGTGTCAGGATAATAAGAATACTCAGAAGAGCCTGCTCAACACAGGTTTGGTTCTAATACAACCTAACCTAATTGAAAAATTGGATTTTACGGTGTGGTACTGCTTGAATATTTCCTTTCAACTTTTTCTCAGTAATTGTACTATGATGATAAATTGGCTATAAATCACGGCTTGAAATTTATCTGTGACTTTCTGTGAGAATTGTTCGAACAAGTGGTTATAAGATAAAAACATGCCTGGCAGTTTTATAAAATTTTAGTTGAATAGTCGGAAAGCTGATTTTTCGGATATGCGACTTAGCTCTTACAAAGATGGAAATGAGGAAATACGGTCGATTTACAAGGATTTGGTAAGCATACCTACATTCAATTTTGGAGCCAAGTTGGTTTGAAATTGAGTCTTTTCTGTTTTTTGAAACTAAATTATGTATTCAGACCAAATGAGCGATGATACGAGTACCATGGATGAAGTCTGACGTCAACAATTTGCAAATTATTGTAATTTTTGAAAGAATATTGAAATCGAATTCCATTTCTATTCCGAACCTTATCACAGTTAAAATTTTTATGATGAAATTTTTAGTTACAACTACATGTGGGCCGACTCCATACTGTTTATGTCGACTTGGCCCCTATATTTGTATAGAGTTGAACTGCTGGTTTTGCCAACATTTTCGAAAGCAACAATTCTACTCAGATAAATTTTTAAATGCCTCCTTCAAATAATAAGTATAATTGAAAAAAATAGACAAATTCCACATCTTTCAAATATCTAACAATGAATCGCCGGCAAAGTTTTGTATTTGCTACTGCTTGTTGATTTTACAAAACTTACCCTGCATTGCACCGCCCCAGCAGAGCCAAAACAGTGCCCACTTAGCATTGCAAAATTTTTGCAAAAATTTCGGTTGAAATTTACCCCAGCCGAAAACTTTATCACTGAATTTAATATGATCAATTGCACCTCCTCCATTAGCACCTGTACACACACCATCTTCAACACTTCGTTCGCTATCTGCAGTGGCACACTTATTGTTATTGTTCAGATTGGACTGAGTGTAATCGTTATGAACATTTAGAACCTTCCGAAACGACTCTGAACCATTGGCACTCATCTCAGACACTTCCATTATCAGATAATATTTTTTTCTCTTGATTAGTTTACAACTTAAACGTTTTGTGCGGATGAAGCTTTTATCTCGATAACAATCTATGAGATCTGCGCCAGCATTTTATTTCACAATCAAGAAAACGAATGCAAATAAATCGTTGTTGCCGCCGCCGTCGGAGGTCTTATGATTTCAAAAACTTTAACCTCTTCTCGATGGCACCGTTAAACCGTCAACCAACCGAGCACTTCCAACGTTTAACTGCAACTGAAATTTCGTTTCCAACGGTATCACTTCTCCACTGACAGATTTTCTAGCGCGCGAAAATGCTACCCAGTAGTACCAATACTATATCCAACCCACCCTCGGTTATCATTATGCCGTCGTCGCGTCAGTCGAAGCAACCCCCTTGTGAAATGAGGTGCGGGCGGTTTGTTCTCTCTGTTATGACTCTGTTAACTTGGCGCAATTAATGTTATTTAACAGCCCACGTTTTGTTTTTATTCACTTCCGTCAATAAAGAATGGGGTGTGAGTAGAGAGTGGTTACTGGATGAAATAGGAGATGACGGTAAGGAAAAAACGGAAATGTAAACAAACAATAAACAACCCTCATCCTATGGATGAGATTGGAAGCACGCGGTTTGACTGGAGTCTTAGCCTTTGCACCTAGAATTAATGTCTCACTCCAGGTCTTTAGTTCCTTTTGAGTGACATTTTTGGTGGCACCTTTGTAAGGCGAAACTCCTGTGTCCGTATTTGTGCTCCATTCATAGAATCAAAATATGGACTGTGTTTGTTTAGTTTTTTGTTTTTTCTTTTTTTTTGTTAATGGATTCTGCGCTAGAGCCATGGGCTAGAATTAATGAATTACGTCCCTGGTTGTGGTTCTGGTTTAAATATGAAATTCTATTTGCATAGTGTTGTATGGAGAATCTTTTCTTTTTAAAGAAGATATTCGTATAAAGGTTTGGTTCTTATAGATTAAGCAGATGTGAAGTTGCCTTAGTGCGCTTGAAATTGATATTATGGTAGAGATGATGGGGGCATTTGAACTATGTATGTTGTGGGAAAAATTTGGAATTAAATGTCATCTCTTGGGCGACTTAGAAGTGTAAAAATATAGAGAAAGAAGAAGATCAATGACACAAAAGAGCTGTAAGAAAAGTTATGCCACTAATCGCCTGATTTTAGGCGACACTACAGTTCAGGTTAGAATCTGGGTTTCAACCTCAATCGTCTGCAGTTACATGCTCCAATATGGCAAGGTCTCTCTTCACACCTTTCAGACCACATTAACGTTGCTGTTTTGCTTCTTTCCCGCTAAGAATGGGGTGATGGACTTGTGAGTGCATCTTAAAATTCAGCATTTATTGCATTATGAAGTGGATTTTTTGACAAACTTAGAAAAATCTGCCGATTCGGTCATCATCGGTTTTTTAATGTAAAGATTCCGCAAATATCCCCACTTCCTATTAGATCATGTTTTATCAGTCTCGCTGTGGCTGTTGGTTTGCGATAGAGTCTAAGTGCTTACATTTTTCACACTTCGGAACGAAGACTCTTTCTAAATATACGAGTAGGTGGATGCGAAATCACAACAATCCAAAAATTCAATAGGATAAGTCTGGTTAAAGAGCGGTAAGACTTAAGAAAGAATTCCCAATCGTAGTTGATGATAACAACGGGAAGTTAGGAAGCAGAGCATTATTCGCTTTACGGTCGAAAAATCAGTTCTCAAAATAAAATCAGGCCAATCGGCTTCGCTGGCATTCACTAAAACTTTGATGTTTCGAGGAACCAACATCGGCTTAGACAATTACTTTGTTATGCCATAGTGAGAATGCGAATCTCTCGGACAAAAGAATACAAAAAAACCACCTATATTATATAAAAAATTCGACGTCGAACTGCTACTATCACAGGAGACTGGTGAGCCTTTTTTGATCGAATCTCCCAAGACCTAATGGGAAGTCTCGGTTTTGCTATGAATAATCTGTCGTAGCATTATCCGTATATGTCGCATTTAATGTGATAGGCCATGGAAAGGTGGATCTAAAGGAATGATATTCGAAGATTTTACCAAAAGGCGAGACCAAACAGAAGCATGCAGAGATATTGGCGTGTGCCTGAGTCTCGGTCTTCCTCTACTGGGGGTGGATTCGAAGACTTTTCCGGCTGGGGAGTTGGTGTCCACATGAACCAGCCATTTCAATAGTTGGATCTTCACTCTTCTGACTAGTTCGATGTACAATCGACATTTAGTACATCTTTGTTTGACTTAAGCTTAGCTATCTTCACTTCATCAAGGTTGGGTGGACGGATTCGTTTGTCTACATCCTCCAGGTTGAAAGGACGAATAGACAAAGGATAAATGTTTATTGATTTTGGTAGGGACGTATACGACCGAGTTTATGAAGACGAGCATTTCATTTCATTTGGCGATAAAAAAGAACATCAAACACCAAAACAGCACACCGCGCCGCAACAACAAACTATAATATTAAGGTGGTAAGTGATTTTGTCTACTTGCTACTTCAAAAAAATACAAGCTAAGGTTCACACTTGCCGTGGCGTCGCGGAGCAGTACATTATCGTAAAGTTGATCAAAGTAATCCTCGTTGCCTCAAGGGCACAGTTCCCTAAGTGGTTATGATATTTGGGAAGATACAACAAACTGGATCGATTCTACAGCGAAATTGACTTGGTCACATGCTAAGCGAATGATCAAAGCTCCAGTACGGAGTATATTCGAATCCATTTCGTAGGGACAACACCGTAAAGAAAGATCTCTCCTTGGATGACACGCTCAAGTGGAAAAGACAAAATAGCGCGCAAACTGAAAAAGTTTGTTAGTTGAGGTTCAGATCCACTCTAAGCTTCAAGGTCTCTCACAAACCCACATTGACTGAAATCGAGATAAGTGATACTCCGCGACTTTCTAGAAATCTGCCGTTTATTTTCAAACTTAAGTCGTTAAGTTTAACCGAACGGAATTTGATGCGATTTTACGTTGCCTTTTAACAAATGAATTGACTTTCATGGGTTTCACAACACTGGGCGAATTAGAATGTTCCTCAACCTTCACTGGTTAGGCATGCGATCGCCTCCTATGTTTCTAGAGATAAAACGTATCTTTTGACAAATGTAATAATTGTGTTCCAGACTGTATATCATATAAATATGGGACGGAATACGTTGACAAATTCTTACTCAGTTATGACTACCTAATGCGTTAACTAAGTTTGTGCTAGTATAGTCGTCCCCGGTATGCGAGCAATTAAGCTTTGAGTGAACAAGTCACCCCGTCAGTGAGGCAGCGAACGCCAAAAGTGAAGAGAATATTGCAGCTGTATGCGAGTTTATTAGTTAAGACTAACGCCAAGCACCTCATGAACGTAGAACCACAATTGAGCTTCGTGTAGTCCGAACTTTCGCTGATTTGGCTCCATCGCAGATAAGAATTTTAATCGAATCGTCCTCCAGAAACACATTTTTGATAGTTTGCTAAATTACTAAGCAGAATTGTTGCATTTGGTCAAGCGAACTGCTGGATATGTTCCAACAGCAGCCATTATATTCGAAAAACTTAATGTCTGGTGTGATTTGCGTGCCGGTGGTGCCATCGCATTGTCGTTTTTCAGCGATAATACCGATGAGTCGATGATATTTAAACGGAAGGCTTGATGGATATATACGGCACGTACACCTGACTTATTGGAGACGAAGTTCGTCTCGAAGACGGTGATCGTCTAATGGAAATTTCTGTTGGACGCCTCGCTTGGTGTTAACACTATTAGACAGTTTTTGCTGGGGCTACATGAGTTCTCTGGGCTCTGTCAGAACATCAATATTATTGGTACCTTAAACACCATCTTTTCATTTAAAAAACCAAATATTTCGAGTTGTCATTTATCTGAATCTGTTGCTTCTCTCTTTCCCTTAAATTTTTTTTAATATACGAGTATTTCACGCGAATATTACTATAAATCAGTAATTTTTCGCGCGCCAAAAATTAATCATAACCATTGCCATAACATTCAACCTATATTTGCGTTCAAAAGTAAAATAATCCTTTCGGCATAGTGATATCCCACCCTCAAGGAGTTATCTCTTAGCTCTATCACTAACATTCGGTTGTCCACGGAAAAAAATAACCAAACCAAACCAAACCAAACCCAAAATTAGACAGAGAAAACGTGCGTTGGAATAATTTTAATCGCCGTTCGCGACCTAGCATAAGGACAAATAATTAAAATCCACAGTTGTCTGCAATATACTCCACTGTTTCGACGATTTATCTTCTTAGTTTTGTCTGCCCACAAAATTCAAATTCAAACAATCAGCCCCCAACTGGGGCTGGATTGTTTTCAGCCAACAATTAACCCTTTACTTCAAATAAAACACAAATGTTTTAATTTTATTAAATCATAATTTTCATTTATTCAAATTGGGAAAGTTTTTCTTTTCACTCTTGTTTAAACCTAATCTTTCGCTTTTTGTTTGTTTTTTTTTTTTTTTAAATAAAAATAAAAGAAATTAAAGGTGTTTCTTATTTAATTTATTTCATCATCCTTCATTTATTTTCTTCTTCTTGGTTTTTTTCGTCTCACTTTTAATTTCATAATTATTTTTTTTTATTTTCTCTTTTGTACATAATTTCATATTATATACATCAACAATTGAAATAACATAAAAAAAAGGAAACAGGGTAGAGATAAACACATACAAATGGAAAAAGGATACATTTCTGATGTATTTTTCATTCATGTTATGCTGTTTCTTTGTTTTATGAAAAACTAATTATTATAATACACTAAAACTACAAAACTAACTGCTAATTTGTGTACCAAAGAGGGACAAAGGGGTAACATTTATTTGTTATCTCTGTTTTTTTTTTATTCTTTTCATTTCCAACAGAAAAGCATATATAACTCTAAATTAAAAAAAAAAAAACCTATTCGTAGAATGCAAACTAAGTTTGTGTAAAAAATATTGTACAAGACATTTGGAGAATTTAACAAAAATAAAGAAAAAAAAATACAAAAAAGTCTTTGACTTGAATTGATAAAACACAATATTTCTATCACAAAAACAAATGAAAAAAATAAAAATAAAATAAAATAACATAAAGAACTGGGGAAGAGGAGGGGGTATTATTGGTTTCAAACAAAAGAAAAACCAATCACAAAACAAAAAGTCGACAACATAAAATAAATAGTTTGTTGCTTGTATTAATTGTTATTTTTTCTATATTTTGATTATTTTCTTAAACTTGTTTATTTTGTTCCTTCTAAAGAATGAAATAATAAAAAAAAAGTTCTTTGGGTAGTTAGAGCTATGATAGGAGTTAAAATTTGGTTAGAGAAGTTTTCGATTTGGCCGCGACTCGTTTGAGAAAATATGAACATTTTTAGGAGAACCCATTTTACTTTTCCAAATACAAATGGTTTCATAAATAATATGTGAAGGAGTAAGTCTTGATAAAAAAAAAAACCAAATAAGCCAACAGCCAACAATAATCAAGGAGTAATGGACAACGTAGTGTCATACTTAAAATCTAAGTTGAGCACATCGCAAAATAATGATGACACCTTCAAAGTTATTTAAAAGAAAAGGTCAAGAAAAACGGAAAAGGATGAACGTTGTTTTGTAATACTCCAGCCTTCACTCCTTAATTTCAAGTCAGTAAAGAGAAATCGGACAGTAGTTAGGAATTCAATAAGCGATCCCAAAATCTATGGCAAAACAAAATCTTCTGGAAGAATACCAACATTAGCTCTAAGAAAAAAAAAACGCGGGATTTCGCAAGAACCTTAAAGTTCTTCTTTAACGGCAGCTAAAAAGGAATTTAAAACCGAAATGTAGAGAGTTTCATCAATGTTCATCAGCGACCTCGCCACCACATTAAATCGGGGCTCACATAACATGCCATTTTTAGTTTGACCGCAGTCATTAGCATTGGAAGAAAATGCGTACTGAAGTTGTATTCATACACATATACTGTGGCGCTGTCAGCCCGGTATGGGCCATGGCCTAGCTTCTTAACACTCATTTGTGTTGCTCATGTTTTCATATTTGTCACATCTGAGCGGGGCCTACGGTTTATCGCCGAGTCCGAACAGCACTCCTTAGAAGCTTTTTCATAGGCAACTACCTTCGGGAGTTTGCCATTGTCCGCCGAAAGGGTGATGGCGATTTGAAAAATTGTTGGTGACCCAGCCAGGAATCGAACCCAGACTCTCTGCGTGATAGTCCAATGAGCTAACTATCGCGCCATCGCCATCGCGAAGTTGTATTCATAGATGAAAAAATTCAATTTAGATGGTCCTGACTACATCTATTATTATTTTAGCGATATGCGTAAGTAACGAATTTATATTGGCATCAAATATCAGGAAGTTATGCTGGAATATGCTTCAAGCGAGGCCCGACATTAACTTTGGCTGAGTTCATAAAAGTAAACAACTTTGCAGTAAATACCATTTGCCGCAACAGTTTTGGTAAACTTTTATGAACGCGAAACTTACTGCATTGACCGTAGTTCATAAATGTATGCAACGCATTTGAAATTGAAGTGACTAATGAGGTTAGAATGTGTTTAAGCTTTTTTCTGATTTCGAAACAATTGAGTGACAATGGCTGGAAGCCGGATAATTTTAAGTGGCATGAACTTTAAAAATACAGACTTACGCACATTATCCGCAACAAGAACTGCAAAAATGCGTAAAAGGAGAAGAGTATTGCTAGCAATTATTATTATTATAATTTTTAGAAGTCATTTTCATGAAAAGGTCAACTTTTTCGGCAACTTTCTGCAACAAAATGAAGTCCCTTGCAAACTTTCAAAACACGAATTGCATGCGTGCATACCGACTGTCAATTGATTTTTATGAACGCAACTGGTGCCAAACTTTTGCACAGATAGTACAGGTTATATGCAATTATGAACGCAACGTTTGCAAATAGTAAACATTACATTACTCGTATAATCAACTTATTTATGAACAAATTAAGAAGATTGTTTAATTTATATAGATAGGCACGGAAAATCAACAGAATTGTGCGGTTAGCCATACTACCTACCAAGTCGAGGAATACTATGAACTACAAACTTTTTGACTTCTTAGCCGACCAGCATAATCACCTGAAACATAGGTAAACTTAATTTAAATATTTTTAGATGGTTTCACTCAGTCCTAGGCGTTATCAATTCCTAGCTGAAACAGCCCAAAAGTTTCCCGGAAATTGTTTTAATATAGCTCATCGCGCGCAATTTGCTCTATAAAGTATCGCCAGACATTGTAGTTAATATTGTTTTTTTGTTGAAAAAATAAAGCTAATCATGACAAAAATAAACAGAAATTTATAAATTTATCATTTTGGACATCAAGGCACTAAAGCAGGCCTTAATAAAATATTGAGTGATTCGAGAAAAATTTTGATTATAATTTTAAAACAAATCTAAGACCTACTTAGAGAAAATTATCGAATTGTTGGCGCAACAGTTCGAGTTGGAACAATGCCTAGTCTCTTTCACTTTCGCCTTGTCTTGTCCCTAAGAAAAGTGATGGCGGACATACAATTGTTTGCTGATTTTGAACTACGAAAGAGTGACCGATTTTTTCATAAGCAAAAGCTTTCACTCGATATAAATCGTCGCACAGGAATAATTCGATTCTCGCAAAATCAATGATCAAACCATGCAGTTTAACAACGGACAAAACAACGTTATTAGTTTGCAACCATGTGAAAGAGATTTATGTCAAAGCAACCGTGCTGTAATCGATTAAATAGAGCCGCAAATATGTGAAAAGTGATAAAAAATTCTACTAAAAGTGCTTCTATATGCAACAGTTGCAGTAAAATCATTTGCCTGTTTGTGTATCACTATTAATGCCAATTCTTCTCTCGAATAAAGTGTAAATCAAATTTTATTTCATAAAAAAAAGAAATAGATCAAAATGAAACCTTAAATTGGAAAATACTTTATGATAGTCGCGAAAAGATTTACAAAACTGTGGAAACGCCAGCGTTTAAATGACACCCGAATGTATGAGGAAAAATGGGTCTATGTGGGCAGGCAAATATAATATACAAATTGTAAAAATATAAGAATAAAAAATATTTTTACATTATTGTGTTTTCCAACATTAAACTTTAGATTAAATTATAAAAAAAATGTTCTCCACTTTGACTGTTCAATAATGTTTTAAATTCATTCTGTTTTAGTACTCTACATTTTCACTCAGAAGTATTGGGTACAGCATAAGAATTAAATGCTGTACAAAATTGTAATCTTTTGTTTGCAAGTACTTCATTCTAATTCACAGATTAAACCTACAATATATAATAATTGGAACGCTTCGCCCTTGCGCAAAGAACTAAAACTATTCTTCAATAACTTGAAAATAATCGTTCAACAGTTCGTACTTAACTTGTAAACAGGAAAGCACTGTTCCAACAATTGGGTTACTGGTGGAAAATTCTATTCTATGATTCTATGAATTTCAAGGTTTACAACCAGAGCTCTACAGCAGAATAGAAGAAATTATACTCTTCGGTGCGACCTAAAGCATTTCCACCTGAGCAACTTCGTAAATAAACAAAATCATAAAAGACCCTCACAGATCAATAGACCAAGTCGTTTTACCGTTTAGTGAGAACATAACCACTGTTTTCGAAAACGATCGAGGTGAAAGCCTAACAATAAATAGTTAACTTTATAGGGCAGTTCTCTAAAAACTAGTATTTCTACAATTGCTACCAAAAGCGTATATAAAAGTATGTATGGCTTCAATTACATGGTACAACAGCCCATACACACATATAACGTGGAACAATAGACAATTGCCAAATACACCGAACCCCCCACATACGCGGACTCAGCATACGCGATTTCGCTTATATGCGGTTGAGTTTTTCTAAAATTCCCTCTACATACACGATGCTTATACGCGATTCATCAAAAATTCATATTCACACTTTTGCTGTTCCTGCTCCTTGTTGTGTAATCTGATGCGTTACTTTTAGTTGTTTATGATGATTCTAATGCATTCTTATATTTTTAACCACAAGTCGCAATCGCAACACATCAATTTCAAATAAAACAAAGAATATCTTCGACTATCTTCAGCGGGAAAAAGGAGTTGAGCTAGAAGCAAAAAAAAAAAAACGAATTTTGTAGCAAGCAAAGGATAGTTTGATAGTTTCCGAAAGCTTCACAATCTCCACAACATAAAATTCACGGGCGAAGCGGCTACTGGTAACGTTGAAGCTTTCAACAAATTCAAAGAGGAGCTCAAAGGAATTATTAAAGACGGTGGATACACGGCTCAACAAATTTTCAATACGGATGAAATTGGGCTTTATTTTTTTAAGGCCGCAAAAGATAGGTTCACCCTTTTAATTTTTGGAAATCCTAAGGGTGATTTTAAGTGTAAGAGATTTAAAAAATGTTACAAAGGCCGAACTTCCTATGCATTGGAGGGCAAACAAAAAAGCTTGGATTAATTCACCACTATTTACTGACTTGTTAAGTAAATACTTTTGCCTAGAAGTTGAAATATACAGCAAGAAACAGAACGTAGACTTCAAAATGCTGCTAATTTTTGACAATTCGCCAAGTCATCCTCCGGCCCTTTACAATTCCAACACAAACGTAAAAATTGTATTGTTATATGCCCCCAAATACTACATCAATAATTCAGCCAATGAACCAAGGAATTATTGCAACATTAAAGGAGATGTATCTACGGCAAATTTTTGCAAGATGTTAAAAGCCATAGATGGACCTCTTGACATTGCTGATACAAGGCATCCTAGTGTGAAATAAAAAACAAATACCACAAAGAATGCAGTTTGGAGACCATTATGGCCAGAGTTTGTTGAAAATGATGTTGGGCTGCTGCTGATGGCAATGTGGAAAATTTACTGCATCTTGGACGCTAGATTGAAGGGGAAAGCTTTTAAGATCTGAAGCTAAGTGACATTAATGAGCTCTTGATGCTGAGCTTTCAGTTCAAAAATTGACAAAGCTTGAAGAGCGCGAACCGATTGGAGACGGCATAATACCAGAACAATAAACTGACGACCTGACAGTTAAAAACCTGGAGAAATTGATGACAAAATAAATGAGGCTGTTGATATTATAGAATCCACTGATTCTAACTTGGGAAGGAGCTCAGCTTGTACAGAAGGACTGCTTACCACGATTGCAAAATATCGACTTATTTTAGAAGAAAAACGAAGATCTATTAAGCAACCGAGCATCCTTAATGTTTTTAAATCTATCAATGAGCACCAAGCTGGGACTTGAAACTCAAGTCTTTCTTTCTATTTTTTTCTGTTATGAATGGTTTTTGTTTTTCTTTCAATTTTATCATTACTATTGTTCTTCCTATGTTGAAAAAAACATTTATTTTAAAATTGCTTGTATTGGAACGCATCTCTATATGTACGAGTATGAACAGTTTCTAATTTCAACTTACGCGGTGTTTTTTTGGGACGCTTCCCTCGCGTATGTGGGAGAATTGCTGTATTGGTATATCAAACAATAAGAGTTTTAGTCATATTTCTGCTGCCAACAATTAATCTAACCAATCTCTAACCCCACTCATTGTTCTTTACTATGACAAATTTAAGTTGCTTAGTTAGTAATTTATTAAATGTTAACGTATATTCATTTCGGTTACTAGATCACCTCATTCTTGAAGTTGAATTTGTTATACGTAATAAACAATTTAAACACTATTTCTTTAATTGGTTAATAGATAGGGTATTTTGTATACTATAATTTTTTTTGTTCATCTTAAATTGTTTTCTTTTCTTTCTTTCTTTTTTTTGTTTTTGTTGTTGTTTGATTTTGTTTTTGTTGGGGGTTTCCATTTTTCTTAACAACAAAAACAGCACTAAATTGATGTGGTTTTTTTGTTTTCCTTTTAAATTAATAATAATGTTAAGGTAATCTACAAGTAAGGTTATCCAATTTTTTTTTTCACTTAAAAATACGTAAAGACAATAGTTAATTATAATTGTAATTAATGTAATATTTTATTTTTTTTGTTAATTTTTAATTTAATTTTTTTACTTTGTTTTTGTTTTATTTTTATTTATTTTCTTTTATTGATATTTGAATTAAGGTACGAAAGTGATAAAAAGTGAATTTATACATAAAATAATGTTTCTTATAAGTTTTTTTTTATATTAGCTTTTGTTTTCTTCTTCTTTTGATTGATAGATGGTTACTCAATAATACAGGTTACCAATGCTTTAACTTGTTTTGTTTTGCTTTTCTTTTTTGTTTTCTTTAGTAATTCACTTGTATCCAATTAGTTTGTGTTTGTTTGTAAGAAATATTTGTTTTCTTACATTGTTGGGTTTGTTGTTGTTTGTGTTGTTTATTTTCTTTTATCACATTATAATGGGTTAGAAATTTCTAAACTAAAAATTAATTATTATAATAATAGAATTCTTTGAAAAAATATAGATATAGAGGAGCGGATGTACTACAAACGCTTCTTCAGAGTTTCCTCTTAAAAAATATCACTTTCTTTTTTTTTTCTTATTTTGTTTGTTTGTTTGTTTTTGCGAATATATGTAAAATAATTAGTTTTATACATTTTTTGTTTGTTTATGTTTGAATAAGGTACGTAAAAAAATTGGTTTTTATTTTATTTATAACTTTATTACTGATATTGTATTTTTTTATGATTATATTTTGTTTTATGGTTTTTCGTTTGTTTAAGAAAAACTTATATTTAGTTATAGTATAAAGTGGTTTTTTGAAGAACTGCAGTTGTGGCTTGAATTTTGTGAGAAATTGTAGGCTTTACGGTTATAAATTAGTGATATTCATTCACTAAAAAAAAAAAATGAGACTTTGGAACAAAATGTTCTTTAACTTCAACTGTGATAAAGACGTGATTAAGCGGTAAGGCTGTAATGAATCATATATCAGAATCAATCAATCAGCCTTTAGTCAAAGTTAAGTGGGGAGGTCTCCCTTTCTACTTATTGTATAACATCTCAAGAATGTCTCCTTCAAATTTCGAAGCAAAATCTTAATTCGTTTCGAAATGACAGCGTATTTCGGCCGCAGGTGCACGCTCGATTGTAGAGCGGCCCGCATGAACTCGGGACGCTCCGCCTGCTCCTTTTCTTAATCTTTTTCGTTTGTATAGGTATCGTTTTGTTCAAGAAAAAGAAGGGCAAGGTAAGATGTTTCCAAACTTGTCTAAGCACGAAAAAACCGTCAATCGAAAATTTTTTATCACTTTTTCTCGAAATTGCATTTTTATAATGGCATGCAACATAACTCAAAAAATAATTGACCGATCATTTTAAAATTTTGAGGAGATTTTTTTAACACTTTTAGCTATCCTCTAATCCTTGGAAACATGATTTTCAATGCAAACAATTTTGTTAAAAATATAAATTGATCTCAATAAGTTTTGCAAAATTAAATATTTTTTTTGGGTTTCAAAGGCTTGGAGCAGGAGAAACAATGTTTTCAACAAGACATATTTTGATTTTTTGTTACAGATAAAAAATAAAGTCTCCAACTTGCATGCCATTTTCAAAAACGATCGATAGATAGTCAAAAGATGTTTCTATCTGGCAATAAAAGATTTTTTCATAAAATACCAATTTTTCACTGACTAAAAAATCCTTAAAAATTTACCTTGTTTCGGGACCCTCCCCCCTTAATTTAGAGCTAGAACTTAGAAGTTGTATTGTACGAGGGTCGATCCATAGGTGTACGTTTTTAAAGACAGGCTTTCAGGCTTTCTGTTAGAACCATTTACCATACAACAATGATGAGGAGCGCCAGCACGCCCGACAGATGTGAATAATAAAAAATTGTTGAAAAGTTCCGCGACATGGTTTTCGTTAATCGTTGAACAAAAGTGAGCGAAATAGCATCGAGCCCGTAGGCATACTGTATGATATGACAAAAAACATTTTCCATAATAAATTGAGCATGCGAGACCTGTCGGCCCGATTGCTCACAGTGGACAATAAACCGATACGACTGTCAATTTCGAAGTAGTTTTTGAAGTTCTTTAAGCGAAAATCCCTAAGTTTTGCCGCGATTGGATAAATTTATGGAACCTGGTTCCATTACTAAAAGACAAACCCAAGTAACAATCACAACAATGGATTTCTCTGGGGTTTCCATTGGCGAGAAATTTCATAGATAAGTTTTTTTGGAATTTGAAGGAAATAATCCTCCTGGGTTTTTGAAGAAAGAAAGCACAGATGATAATTATTCGATCGATTTGATAAGAAACTGATAAAGTCACGAAATGACCAAGAAAGAAGTGCTGTTCCACGACGATAACACACTAACTCAGTCATCCAGAATTGACGTGGACAAATTGGATGAACTATTGCTGCTTCATTCAGTCCATTTACCCGGCAATGCTTCCTGCCTTTTAAATGATTTGAAAAAATGTTAGCCACTTTGGGAGAATGTATTGTGTGATCTGTAATCGTAAATTATACAATTATGCGCAAATCTATTGTAATATTAATTTGATCTTATTTTACATAGGCGCTACTTGATACAAAATATTGTATATACACACAGATTTATCGTAAAGAACAAAATCAACATCAAATTCAAAATAAACAAAAACGTATCGCTTTGAAATGATGGTTGATAACGATGTGGATTTTATTTGTGGCCAATAATTCAAATTGTTTTAAAAACCTTGTCCGCATGTCCTGATCTTATAGACATACCGTTTCGTAATAATAACAACAAAACTCCTGTTGATGCGAAAATATGAAATAGAATTCACCTGTGTCGAGGAATTCTTTATTGAGCCAGTAAAGAATGAAGTCAGATCTTTACGACTGGCTTCGAAAGCGATTTAAGATTGGACGCTGCTGTCATTTGGAGGACGACAAAGTTAGATGTCGCTCCTCTTTATGAAAACTTGCGTCTGGCTTCCAAGTCGAGATATACGCAATCCTGATGGCAATGAACTATATTTGTGACGAACCGACAGGAGATTGTGCTTCAAGCCTTGTTGAACCCACTTACGACAAAATCACCGATGAATCGATGCTACGGCAAAAACTCGGAGTAAAGTTTTTCAAGACCTAACAGTTCAATTTATTATGAGCATAACTGCAGATAACATGATTCCCGAATGCTTCCCGATGTCTCTAAGAGGTCAGCGATCTTCCTATGGTTTCCGAGTAGAAAAGAGTAACGTGTTTTCGCTTAGCTCCTAAGTATGACGACACTGTGAAGCAATATCTTTGAGTGCCCGGCCTACAGTCGTGACTGTATCAGGCTGCGGGTTCTCGACGTTGATCTGATGGATTCTCATACTCTATATACTTTATCACTGAAGCCCTAACTAAGATTGAGAAAGTATGATAAAAACAACATACAAGGTGTACAATGTACAGAAACCAGTCAAACTTTGCAATCTAAGTTTATTTACCAAAATAAAGGAAAAAACTCAAACAAATTCAGAATCTCTAGTGCTATGTGGTTATCTGTCTTATCTGGTTTAATAAATTAACGAAAAAAAAAATAAAAAATTCAACTGAATAAGTACAAATATTATTTAATTTACCTAACGTTTATTTATGTGAGATCTACCAGTTTTTATGAAGAAAAAAAAATAATAATATTTATAAATAAATGAAGTACACAAATTGTTTGAAACAATAAAATAAAATAAAAAGTCTTATTTGTTCAGTTAACCCATCTTTTCTGCTCTATATCTACAGAAAACACAGAAATGTAAGATAATTTGTTTTTTTTTATTTTAGAGATTTTTTTAAAGAACAATTTCAGGGAGGGCCTGCTTTAGAACAAATGGGTTGCATTTTCTATTCGAAAATAAGTAATTTATGCCCTACAGTCATGCGATTCAGTCCGTGTTTACATAGCATTATCTAGAGATTAATCATTATGTTTGTGGTTTTTTTGGAAAAATATCCTACAATTTAAACTCACAAAATTCAATTGAAATGAATTTGTTTAGGGTGCTCATGTGAGCCGACAAAAGATCGATTGAAGATGCACGCAATTTTGCAATGAGTCAAAAAGTGTAGGGTTGCTTTGGATTATAAATCATGGGGGATTGGTTTTTTCTTTTAATTTGATTACACCTTTTGCCAGGTCTTTTACAATGTGACATAACCATTTTGTGTATTATTTTTTTTTACAATTCTTGGTATCAGTTTTTGTCGGTTGGTTTTACGAGTAATTATGGAAATAAATAGGAGAAGGAAGAAGGTGTCTGGTGAATGAGTTTCCCAGATAAAGTAATCTGTATGTTTTTTTCTATCTACAAGGTGAGACACAAGAACTAATACATTTACAGCCAACTACAAGGTAGTAGTCCATAATGTAGGAACCAATCCTATTTTCCTAGAGCCAACGGCTCTTCCAGCGTAAACAGCACACCATGCAGTGACTTTGAGTGGATGTTATCGCTCTTCGTGCATTGCTTGCAGTCTTTCCGAAAGGATCATATATAATAAAAAAAAAAAGATACAAGTGATGATCGAGACGTTGATCGACTGTATTAACAAAGGCTTACACGACTTTTACCATGAAAAACTTGGACATAATAAGTATTCTCTCTAATGAAATGGGAGTGGATTGAAAGGAAAGCAATTTAAAGTCACCACCAGGAATGCCAAACGTACAAGCTAATCTGTTTTAAAGTCATTATGAGTTGGCAAATGGCATGAAGAAAAGCTACAGGTACAACAATGCCTTGCATAGATTATTTATTGACTCCCAACAAGCAATTTATAGCATTAAATGCTAGAAACTAAAAGACAAATACAGGCGACATACCATACAGCGACGGCAATAATATATTTGACATCAACAATGGGGTTAGACATGTTGACGCGTTACTTGGGCTGCTCCTTAATATGGTCCTCCAACATGCAAAATGAGATCTACAAAATGGCTGTAACAATTTACATCAAACAACAGCACACGCAGATGTTTTAGCGATAATGCCTTACACATATCATAGTATGGTAGAGGTATAAGCAGAGTACCTAGAATCAAACACAGAGCAGGTTGGATTCAAAATAACATAAATTACATGAGCATGTTTAGGCATACTCTAAAAGAAGACCTCAAAATGTAAATGTTTGCTGTTAAAACATAAAACCACTTGATTGTATAAAAACATTATTTCGGCAAGATAATGAGAACTCTCTTCTGGCGTATCACTGCCGATAGAAAACGTATGATCAACAATTAAGGGATAACTATAACAGTCACATGTGTATGATTTTAGAGATAGAAACAATTCCTTTGGGAAAACCTCAACTATGACACCATCCTTCTTTCTTTCTCCTATTTGGTTTCGGTTTTTTTTGTTTCTATATAAATTTGAAAAACTAAATTTGTTGTTATTTAATTTTTTTACTTAAAAAAAAATATCTTTTCGCTTAGATGTAAACTTATAAAACTTAAGTAATTTGTTTTCTTTTTTATACAATTTGTTTTGTTTTTTTTTTCTTTGTGGTAACAAAAACTCAACAAAAAAAAATACTAAAAATAAAATTCGTAAGAATAGTTACATAATGTTGCTTTTTGTTTTTGTTTTTTTTGTTTTGTTTTGTTTAAAAATTTGCTGTATGCGTTTTACGTCATACGTCTACTAAGTACTGTTGTACATGGGTCTGTTAGTGATCATGATCTTTATACATAATTGTTGTGTGTTGTTTGGTTTTTTTTTTTTATTAAGTTAGTGGATATTACAAATTTTCAGACGTTCCACAATGTTTCGCTTTCATTTAGACTTTTCTACTCACCACCCTTGACATCAGGAACTGCATGATTGTTCTTCGGATGCAGCACGTGGTTGTGATGCAGCTGTGGTTGCAACGGTTAGTACGTCTGTGGGAGATGGTGGTATACCAATTAATGGAGTGCTGAGCAAGGATGAAGGCGATGATGTTGAAGATGTTGAAGATGCACCTTCGGTTGTGTCGCTACCACTGCTAGAGCTGCTGGTGCTGCTACTGCCTGGGCTACCGTCAATCTTCTGTAGAGTTTGTAATTGTCCCTCGTTAATGATGTGCTCAGAAGAGCTGTTATCCTTGATTTCTAATTTCATATCACTCGGTATAGTATCACAGTCATGATGGAGTTGTTGTGACAGCTCCTGATTGAGGGGGCTAATATTGGTTGCATCATTGCCATAGGCGTTACTTTGACGGAATACTTGTTTGCTAAAGTCACGTATTTGCTTAGAGGCGACATCGAAAAATGAAAGTGGTCCCTCGATTGTTGAGGATGGAACAACGGCAGTTGAGCTGGCCGATGGTGGACATCCGCTTGAAACAGCGGCAGCTGTCTGAATTACTGTTGTGACTGGTTTGCAAATTTCTGTGCCTAGCTTGCACCATGAAGGCAATTGAGTTGATGTTGGTGGAGATCGCTTACGCACCGGAACTAAAGATTGTTGATCGGCATAAGTTGGTAGTACTCTATCGTCTGGCTTTACTGCCGATAGAATAGTTTCGGGTGAGGAACTTCGATGGAATAACTGTGCTGGATTTTGAAACATACTTAAAAGACGATCTACCGTTCCAGGGTATGTGGAATTTTGTATCCAAGAAGCTTTTCTTACTCTAGTTGCGGCGGGTTGTGGTTGTAGCTCCTGTGCTTCTTGTGTTTCTTGTGTTTCTTGTGATTCATGTAAAACTTGTGATTCTTTTGATTCTCGTGATTCTAATTGGTATTCTTGTATTGCTAAGGATGACGTAGATTGCGTTGTTGTGAATGCTGATTCGGCGCTTTGTGCACTTGAACTTGTGTTCGCATTTATTACTGCTATGGAATCGATTAGACAACTATTTACAGAACTATTGGTGAGAGTTCGTTGATCTTCCTCTACTACTGCTACCGTTTCTTCAAAGGCTGGCTTAATTTCTGAAGTTTGCGCTGTTAGTGTTGATGGTTCCTGAGGAAGTTGACATTTTGAATTTTCATTTTCATTATCTGGTTGATTTTCTATTTTTGCTTGAGCTTGTGGTTGTGGTTCAAGTGGTTGTGGAACACTTGCATCCACTTGATCATTTGGTTTAACGGTATTTGTACTATTATTTTCTATTAAATTTGGATGTGTTTTGGTATCTGCTGTTTCAGTTTTTAAATTTGCTTTTTCTGTGACTGTTACTGTTGTCATTGAAGTGGCTACACTTGGGTTTGAATTAAAGGATGGCGCTTCGGTGTTTTTGCCCTCTTCAATGGGTGGTGTTGCTGGTGTTGTTACAATTTTTGGCTCATCAAACATACATAACGGTGAATTCTTTACCGACGATGTTGATGCAATAGGTGTTGATGATAAAATTGGTGCTATTGATAAACCAGCAGCAGGTGGTGTTGACAAACTAGGCGGTGTTGATGCACTAGTAATTAGTGAAAAGCCAGACGGTGTTGATATACTGGGCGCTGTTGTTGGTGGTGGTGATGGTGATGGTGTTATCGGTGGTAGGGTACGACACGCTATCGGCACACCAGGATCCTCATAGATCTTCATCACTTGAAACCTAGAACGTGGCGATGTTGAGAGCCTCTTAATTGTTGTAGTGGAATCTTTGGAATTGATGAGGACACCAGTGACGTCTTTAGCCGTGCATATCGGTGTCGGTGATGGCGATGGGGATGGTGAGGGGGACGGGGACATTGGTGATGTAAGTGGACTAGCTTCCGCAACACGGAACACTTGAAACCGACTTTTCGACGGACTTGGCACTGGGGACGACGACGGTGAGATTGTGGGTGGGCTTGGGATAGGAGATCGCAGACGAACACCGGATTTCTTTTTCACCTCAAGTTTACTGCTTGTCGGTGTTGTATTACTGTTGTTGGCCTGATCAATAATTGCCCTTGGAGGGGCACTATGGCAAGTTAAGGAGATTTTGCGGGAGCCCACGTAGTAGCCGCCACGGCGCTTTGTTGCTGTTGCAGTGGTCATCTTATCGTTAGTTGCTGTTTGAGGGGGTTGATTTTCATTGCGACTACATAAGGAGCGTACATTTTCCAGAACACGTGCGTAGTCCAGTTGGGCATCGCTGCCAATCTATAGAAAAAAATAAATTCAATTAGTAGAACATGACATTCTTATTATGAGAGAAGAAGAGAAGAACTATGAAACTTTTAATGTCTTTGGTTTATTAAACGTTCTCTATGCAGTAACAAAAAGTAATAAACCACCTCTTCTCGTTGGTGACTGGTGATTGGTGAGCATGAGCTTTATGAAATTTGAAATAATATAAAGGATGTGACAGGAATGGACAAGCAGCAATTAAATAGAAACGAAACATTCTCAACGTTACTACACATTCCATCCAAAAGAAAATAAAGAAACAAGAAATAAACAGAAATATATTTTTACCTAAAAGAAAAAATAAACCTGTTAGGAGCTGTTCCCAAAATGACGTTAAGCGGCTGTGTATTCGCTATTGCTTGACAGTAGCCAAGCTATATTCCATTTGGGAAATGTACATATGTTCATTGCTCTCTATCGATAGTGATGAAACGAACAAATCTGTCTGGGAATCTAATTGCTGTGACAATTTGTCAGTAATTATCAGTGACCGTGTGATCGTTTCATTTAAGGTGGTGATCAGGGATCGATACTAAGAAAATCCTTAATTTACAGGCAAGAGGATAAAAGTCATTCAATGATCAGGAGCGATCAGTGATCAACACTAGAATAAGTCGAAAGCCTGACGTCAGGAAAGTCTGTAATTGCAGCACATTAGCAGAAGCCATCAGTGATCATCGATCGGAAGCCACATTTAGATCAGTAGATAATTGACAAACAGTAAGAAAACTTGGTCAAACTATTAGACGATCGATGATTGTTCGATGTAATGTTACTAATGGAAAACAGTGATGATGGACTGGAAATAAAATAAAATCGTCTAGGCCGTTTACTTTGGTGTAAGTAACACAAAAGAGGAAAATTTCCATTAGGGTTCAATAAACGTGGAGTTACACGTGTAATGTGAAGCAAATTTTTCGTAGTACTTGACGCGGAAATAACTTTGACCCATCTATTGTTAGGCTTTCCATAAACTACAACAAACCTCACAGCGTATACATAAAACCGTCCGCGAACAAAGAAAAGAAATAGTTGTTGGTTTTATTATAGATAGAGTAAAAGAAAGTCCTCCCAAATAAAGTAAAAGAAAATTATTATAGATTTCTTAAAAGAAACAAACTCAAAGAATGACTGATCATAATCGAAAGGAGAAGATATTAAAAAAATAACAAGATCAACTAGAAACAAGAAG
The DNA here is from genome assembly GCA_928272305.1 of Volucella inflata. NCBI lineage: Eukaryota > Metazoa > Arthropoda > Insecta > Diptera > Syrphidae > Volucella > Volucella inflata. The sequence goes on along the minus strand of OV743717.1, from coordinate 3,230,906 downwards.
TAATACTAAGGAAAAACACAACTACCGAAACGAAATTAAATCGTTTCAACAACATAAGCAACCAGCATTCTCTCAAGTACTCACCACTCGATGCGATCGGAATGGTGATTTTTTCCACACCCGTTCAAACTGTTTTGTGTGTGCACATTTCGTCGTTATATTTTGTTGAACAGTATCAGTTTGGTATGACATTACAAACATTTGTCTACTTACCGACAGCCGTTTTGGTTCATCATCGATGTCGATTTGTGTTACAGATGAATTTGATCGAAGCGCCTCCGCCAGCATATTTAAACTCTCAACTTCAATTTTATTATCACGAATATCGATCCTCTGCAAAGTGCTGTTCCCTCCGAATTGTAAGATTGACGACAATGTACGAATACCTGCGCAACTTAAATGCGCACTCTGTAGTCCAAACGTTGTCAATGTCTTATTTTGAGACAAACTATCACGTATTGCTGCTACAAAATCATTGCCAAGGATGTTTTTGCCGATATTTAACAGTTCTAGAGAAACTGTTGTGGCTAAGAGATCAGCTATATAGGGTCCTGACTCTTTGGTCAGATTATTATTCCACAGGGCCAATGCTTTAAGGCCATGCGGTGTCTTATTACTATCTTGAGGCACATCGAATTGCTTTTGTCTAGTTAAAGTGTCATTTTTGGTTAGTTTCTCGTTGATTTTTGTGGAGAAATTCCCACTGTTGGCATCTCCTATGCTGCCATCTAGCGAATTCTCACTACTTAGACTATCGGAACTGTGCGACCGAAGACGGGGTTGTGTTATAGTACATGTGGATTCAGTGCGACGCATTCCTGTTGGAGCTGGTGATGGGCTAGTACCATTAAGAGCAGCACTTTTCAGTGCTGACATATCACCAATGGGGCTATCACAACTGGTGTTCGGTGAGGCAGATGTCGCTGTCGATGGACTCAACGAATGAGAAGTGTTAACTTCGATTGGTTTGGGAGTTGTCGGTGGTGGCGGCGCTGGTGATATTACTGGCCGTGCGTGCATTTCTACAACCGGTGGTGGGGTGGATGTTGGTGTTGTTAAAGACTCTGTGGCTATTGTGCCTGTTTCTACTTCATCTTTACTCTCAAATCGAAGGCCAAATTCGTCGGGCAAATGTCGACTGATATCTCCATCTGATGAGCTTTCAAACGCCGAATCTGTGCTATGTGTATCATCGAAGTCGTCCAACTTTGTCGAATTTTTATTTACATCCAACGGTCTAGTTGGTGTAGCAATTGTGGCAGCTTCAACTACAGTTTCTTCAATCATATCACTGACCTCATAAATCGCTTCTGTCGCTGTGGTGTTGTTGTTATTATTTTGCGTTGGTCGTTCTAGTTCTTGTTGCTCTATCGCTTGTTCTACCACTGGTACGGGTGTTACAGCTGCCACAGTATTGCCTGTATCGAAAATATCATCACTTACACTAATGTCCGAGGCAGCCACTGTATCTGTAGGCATTTCTTCACTACTATCACTGTTGTTCATTGACAGTAATTTATCCAACTTTGATTGTCCATTAATGGGAGGAGGTGTTGTTTTTGTTATTGTTGTCGTTTTAACTGTATCCTCATCGTCATCATCATCATCGGCTTTCGATGCGCCACCTTCATCTATTGTCCCATCATCATCTTCAGCTTCATTTGCATCTGTATCCACATCAGCATCATCGGCTTCGTCGTCCTCATCTTCATCATCATCGTCTTCTTCTGCAGGACTAGCATCACTATCGCCACTGGTCGTATCATCATCAGTACTTGTGCCTGTGTCATTTGTTCCCGTCGACGACGTAGTGCTGCTATTTGTTACACTATTTGTGCTGCTACCACTGTTCATTGATTGTAATCGCTTTTTATGTTCGGCTTCTGCGAGTGAGAGTGCTAAGGCTGCTGCAACAGCCTGCTGCTCCAGCTTACAGGACTGTTCAATTAAGGCTTTCACAATTTCCATTACACCATCGTCCTGCAAAACAAAAAGAATAGAGAATTAAATCTTGTTGATCATACCATCTCGTGTAGGGAATAAAATAAGCGGTTTGTTTGTTCTGACTCAACGCTTAGTATATAGTAATTATGCCAATAACGTTCGAGTATTAATCATTGTACACAAACAATCTAATGTGGAATCAAATGCCAATATTTAAACAACCAAAAACAGCATACACACTAGACAAATCGAAGAGGGTTATACTACGGGAGCCACAAGTGTCGCAAGGTTATTTTCAACAAATTCAAATATTTTCCTTAAAATACCGCAGTGCAACTGGATTTCTCTATTTGCGCCTGATATTTACTCTCACGCAAATAATATTGACATTCTAATGTTCCAGAGGAGTGAAGTGATTCTTTAGTAAACTCGTCAAAGTTACCTTAATGTTGTTGTTGCTAATGTCGATCAACTGCAAATAGTGATTCTTTTTTATTAGCTGCCCTATTTCAGCAGCATCCATACATGTAAGATCGTTGTGCGCCAGCCATAATTCTTTCAAAATTTGATTACTCCACAGCTTACAGCCTGCAATATTGGTAAAAAAAAAAAAAAAACAAACTAATTAAGATTGCACGTCTTGGATTAAGTTCATTTGAATTTACAAAGCGAATTCATAGGTTGTCCTTTCAATCCACAATGTTCCAGCTTGATTGTATGCAGGTTTGATGAATTTAAGGCATTTCCTAGGTTTTCGGCGGTGTTTTTTGACATTGGATTACATTGTGCATTTAAAACTTGCAGTGCTCTACTATGACTAATCATATATGTGCAGGAATTCCAACCACGATTGGTCATACCTCCGGCATTGGAGGAAATATCCAATTCATTGGTAGCTTCATAGTATTCGAATATTTCAAATAGAGCACTGGCGGCAGCTTCATTTAATTCACATGATGACACATCAATGAATTTGTATTGTACCTAGAATTTGAGAAGAAACACAATTGTAAAATGGTATAGCTAAGTAGATCTCCGAAAGGTTACTCTTTTGAAAATTTCTTCCAGTGCCTCACAATCGGATGGTAAAAGTTTGGTAGATTTTAACACCAGAGTTGGTTGGCGAATTGCTTTGTTCAGTTCGATGTCTTTGAGATGTTCCAGAACCGATGGAATTGGTTTGGTTTGGTGTTTTGCGCATGATTGTACATAAAATTCTGAGATTTCTGAGATGCTGCTTACTCTGTAAACTGCAAAGAAAAAGAGAAGATCAAAGGCGTTAGATTCCAGGTGATATTGAAATGAGGTTAAATGTTGCAAAAATATTGGCGCATTGGAAATGTGTGTAGTAAACAAATAACTTCTCGTGCTGCTGCAGGGCAGGTAAAATAAACCAAATCAGCTGGTAAACACAGTTCGAGAAGAAGATGTCAGTGAATTAGACCCAAGATTTGTGCATGCATGAGTTTATTGATCCTATAGAGATTTTGTGTTTCATATATTAGATCCGGTTTTTTTTCAGAGTGTTGAAGATCTAGAGAATAACGAGCATTGTAACTCCCGTCAAATAATTGCCTTGGCATCTTAGTCAAGGTACTCGAGAAGTTATTATCTCAAACCTTTGCACGTGTAGGCTAAAATTGAAAGTACGAGCGTCTACTAACTTTGCTTATCAATTTAAATGTCTCAGGTTGTTGTCGCACCCGGGCCCATGCGATTGCAAAAATTACACCCAAGACATCCATCGATTTAAGCGATGTCATGATAAACACAAGCCGACATGATCCAATTTTATTCGCGTCATTTACGATCCTTGAAAAGCCAATACGAAATATAAATATACGCTGATGACGCAACACACTTTAGACCCAGTTCATTTTAGCGTTGATTGTTGTCGACTACGTCAAATGCAAATAATAGCAGAGACTCGCATTCATCAGAAAGTGCGATCGATAAAAAGAGCCGTACATTAGAATACGATTTTATTATTGAAGACAGAGATTAGATAAATGTCTAGATTTTCTGAGAATTCTTGAGGATGACTTCTCCAGTCTTTGCTAGCACTATCTAACAATATTCTTATTGAGGAGGAAATAGCGAGTATTTCAATGGACTCTTAATCAGATAGACCCTTTAGGAACGACGCAAGGCACGTTTCAATGATTTGTAGTTCCCGAATCTTTCGGAGTGAAAATTTCAAGTCAAATAATTACTTCTAGTTCAGGTACGGTAACACAATGGGAAAAATCGTATCTCGGTGGCTGCAGCTACAGGGTTTTGTAAGAAAATTTGTCATACGCATATCAGTTAAATTTCCCATCCGTAAAAGACTGCTTGATGACGAAGACGACAAACGGCAGTCAATAAATCTATTCACCTAATAAGAGGTGAGGAGAGCGTTCAAACATCCAAACGATATCTGACCTTTCTATCTAAAATGACACATGAATGTTACAACTTAAAGGTGAGCATTGCTCTTAACAATCTTACGAAGGGCGATGAAGTTATCGACTCTAATGTTATCAGTATATCTTTACCATGCAGAAGCAGGTTTCAATGAATGTGTCCTTGACAACGAACAAAAGTTGATGCAAAATACTGGGTCATATATTTCGAATTAAATTCGGACCTACAACAGAGTAGAACGAAACCGAACCTAACGTCAATCAACTTGACGTGTGAATTTCACAGAAATTGTGCTAGCTTAATTGTTATTGGCTCTGGTCCACTCCGAACTATGATATAATGACATTAAATGTAAATTTCGTAAAGTAATCGCGTCAGCCCATTAGCCTATTCCGAGTAGGTCATATTCTTCGTATTATCGTTGCAATGCTCATTGAGAAACAAATTCTATCATGTGATGAGTATTGGAATTTGGGCTTTGTAGAAACGCTTCTTCCATCATTCAGGAATAAGTCCACATGAAATCTCCTCTTGTATTAGAAACATAGGAAACCCGTTCTCGGCTTAACAACCATCTGCAAATCGATGTGCCCGACGCCTTGTTTCGTTTCGATTTACTTTAGGGTGCGCTACAGTCCGTGATGGACCTGGGCCTCAGTCAACAAGCGTCTCCGGTCAGCTAGATCCTTTGCTAGCTGCCTCCAGTTTCGCATGCAAAGCTGGCCTGAATAACATTTTTGCTACATTTTTGTCAACTCTCAGCTTTTAATACTGCCTTGTTCGTATCTCAATTTGATCTGCTTATTTCCTGTAGATTTTCAGTAGCAATTAAGAACTTTCAACAGTTAAGCATTCCTTATTGAATATCTTTGTGAATCTCCATAAATGCACAATCAAAGTCATTCACGCTTGACTCCAAAGTACATCTGTCCTCAATTTAGAAACAAATAAACGAAAATCGAGACTACTCAGATTCCCTCCAAAGGAACACTGTTGCTTACTGCGACTTTCTGTAGACTACTTGTGTTGTGAAGGCCTATGTCCTACTACGCAGTACATATAATTTTCTTCACAGTTCTACTGCTTCCTTCTGCAATATGTGTATTGTGTATATAAAAAGGAATACACCCTACATGCGCTCTCATTTTGTGTGTTTTTGTTTTGCTTTTTTTTTATTTGTAATGCTCATAACGATGTCATAAGGATTTACTCTTTCTATTTATATTTACAAATGATATCATTAACCTTTTATTTTATGAATAAAGGATCCCAGAAGGATTGCGTGACTATTTCATTTTAGTTTCAAGAGTCAGGCCCCGATTCAAAGTAACATAGTTCATTTGTACTAGGTTAATGCACCCAAAAGTACAAAACTATATTTCACCTATCTGTCTGTCTGATTGAACATGAAAACTACAACTTGGAGCGAACACTTAACGTCTGGCTAAGCTGTCCTGATAAGTTACCTTATAAATTTTCCATTCTTTCGATATTGTTTTGATTTTTATGTTTTTATTTTGTGGTGGAAACTCCAACAGTGATAGTGTAGCATAACTGCCACCTTCGACTTTTTTTATCTGATAAGAATCGTAAAGCGTTAACGGTCTGTGACCTAATTTTAGATAGAAAATATTTATTTGCACTGGGAAATGGAAAAGTTAAGTTAAAAGTAAGTTGTAGATAGAAGTGAAATGTGAACAAAAGGGAAGTATAAGTTTCCGAAGTTTGATGAGGGTATTAGAGGCACCTAAAAATAACACGGTTACGATGAGAAGCAAACACTTTTCAAGGTCGACTGGGAGGTGATGTGGTTTTTTTTTTGTGTTGGAAGGTGGAAACCTTCCACTAGATTCTAAGAACAGTAACTTTTTTACCGGCTAAAGCAACGTCCAATTGAACAGACTGATTGGAGTTTCCCACTGCACCGCTGTGAGGCATTTCTCCGAAAGTCTTGCCTAGTTTGCTCTATTCGATTCGATATTTAGGCTTTGGCTAGGGTAGTCAAATATGTATGGGAAATGCATTGATACTAGCGTAGAATTCAAGTCAGAGCTATCCTCTTGGTTTTGTATTATGAGTGCTGAAAAAAAATAGTTATTCCTCATTTTCCAGGTTAGTTTCGGAATATGAAGAGTTTGAAATGGATTAATTATAATGGCACACCATAAACGGAATCAAATAAAGATTCGTTTCCATACCAGCCATGACAAATCGATCATGAGTATAGAAAAATAAGTAAAAATTCTTTAGAAGGATTTGGCCAGGTTGCGATACAATTATCTGTTTCGCATTTTCCTTTTGCGCTCGCTCGACAAAGTGTTATTGCCTAACCAATGCCATTATTATATTTTTCATTGCGCTCTCGCTATTTACATTTGCAAAGATAGAACTTACACAGCTCCATACACAACTAATTAGCTTTTTATTCTCGATATCTGTTTTAATGACAACCTAAGTTAGAATGATAACATAGGAGGGTAAGGTGAAAAGTAATCGGCCTGACAATGAAAGACAGCGCTTTTCAGTTAAAAAATTATTTTATTTCTCTACATAATCTTACTACACTCCAATATACTTAGTCCAGCGTTTCTCTTACATCAGTATTCCTTTCCGGAAGAGAGAGTCGTGAAGGATGTGAAAATATTCATCTACGGGCTCATTAACATCTTCATTGGATGCGAAGCGCTTTTCAGAAACAAATTTCTTCAAGTTTGGGAGCAGATGGAGGTCTGAGGGTGCCATATCAGGAGAATAGAGGGGATGGCCAAGCAAATCGTAATCCAAATCCCGCAGTGCATTGTCCTGGTGAAAGATGATTTTTTTCTTCTTCAAGACAGTCCTGCCTCTTCTCGTGAATTTCGGCATCCAACTGGTCAAGAAATTTGGTGTAATATTCACCTGTAATTGCTGTGCCTTTTTCAAGATAATCAATTAACAGGATCGCTTTCGCATCCCGAAACACGCTGGCTATGACATTTTCGGCAGATGCGATCGACTTCGCTTTCTTTGGCAGTGGTTCAGCACTGGCTTTCACCCACTGCTTCGTCTGCTTTTTCGTTTTTGGCGTGTAGTGGTGGACCCATCCGCACCGCTTAAAATCGATTAGATCCCTATTGAATCGATCGAAAGATTAACCCTCTTATGCAGAGCTTTCGCATCCCTGAGTTTTTATGGAAGACGTGTTTTGCAACCTTTCTTCCGATATCCCCACAGCCTTAGCTATCTCACTCATCTTGACTCGCCTATTGTCCAACACGACATCATTCACTTTTTCGATGGTATCGAATGTGATTGCGGTTTTTTGGCCGTCCTTTACGTGGGCCATCTTAGAGGGACGTGCGCCCAGGTTTTAATTGACCTGCCCACTTTTCGACGGTTGACTTGGAAAGATCAAACTTCTTTTAACTTTGGATGAGGTTCCTTAGGGGTTAATCCATCCAAAACGAAGAATTTTGTGACGGTGCGATATCCAAGTTTATCCATTTTAATGAAAAACACGCAAGATGTCTACTGCAAAAATTCGTGTAAGCAAATTCTTGAGTGAATAAGTTGAACCTTGTCATACGAACTAGTGACACATAACATATATTTCTGTTGATTGGAACGCCATCTCTGGTTCAGGCCGAGAACTTTTTACATTGCCCTCGTATTTGACCTCGTCAAAAATTCTATAGAACGTCTAGGTTTCTTCAAGCGATATAAGGAAAAACTGTTTCGTTTGGTTTCAATAAATGCGTCTGATATGCCCACATCGGATCAGGTGTTTTGAATACTCCTCTGCGCCTACTCGAAAAATTATAGGTGACGATCATATTGCATAGTCAACAAATACACTACACCACCAATGGAATGAACAATACTTCACATTAATCTATCCATTTTCATCGCGAGTGCGCCAATAAAATTGCTATGAGCTTTCTGCTCCTTCAAACATTCGAACATAAAACCCGCCCAGCTATGAATGCTGAAAAGTATACCTACAAGCCCACGTTACCCTCGCCGACTGTGTATTTTTTAGTCATTACTATCTGCAAACATTCAAAACCAATGCACGTTGATTTCAATCTCCCCTACCTCTCCCATTCTCCTTTGACGGCAGTATGTGCAACCATTTTATTAGTGTTTTCTATTCCCTTGTGTGTGCATTTGTAAATATAATAACAAAAATCGATGCAGGCTAGAGATCGATTTGAAAAGTGATTGTTCGTCTAATGTATCACACGAGAAGGCATCTTTTTGTAATGTGTTCGTGTTGCCTGATATAGATGGCGGAATAGTGATCTTTACCAAACCCAAATTTGAAATCAAAATTGTTTACCATTCAGTACAGCCCACATAATATTCTGCTGATGCCTTGAGCTATTGGGTTGCTTAAAAAGTCACTGAGTTTGTTTGAGCGCGTTTTGTTGTTGACACTTAACCCAAAAACGAAAACGATTCGGTCACATTTTAAGCTTGCAATTGCGGTTCGAATATGAAGCCTTTTGAAGATCATATTTGCCTATTTTTTTATCACCTCAAAAAAGAGTAAAAAGCAACTGATGCAAGAGGAAATTTGCGAAAAGAATTCAATAGAAATGCCATCGAAAAACCCCAGTGGCAAAACTGGTTCGACAGATTGCGTGATGGTGATTTTTAGGCTCAAGGCGCCCATCGCTCTGAAAGGCCTACGAAGATTGACGACATAGTAATCAAACTTTTGCATTGCACAACAATGTTAGCGAAAAAAAAGTAAGAGTAGGCGAGATGAAGCTTCAGAAACGCAAACAAAGGCGGACATCCACCAACAGAAGATGATGCTGCCAATTTGGTAAAACGATAAATTTCGATGTCTACTGTGATCGCTACAGAAATTAGCTGATGCCATCACTCAGAAATATCCGGATCTAGTCAATCGTAAGGGTCTGGTATTTCTCCATGACATTACGGGACCACACACAAGTTTGATCAACCGGAAAAAATTGCTGCAGGTTGGTTGAGATGTGTTGCCAAATCTACCACATAACCCAGATCGTGCACCATCATATTCTCACTGCAAAACTCTTTGAGTGGTGCAATAGAATGATTGCTTTTGAAGCAAACTTATCCAGCAGCACCTTGACAAGTAATATGCTGAGTTTAAAAGTTTTATGAGGGTGCACAAAGGATGACAAAGGGTCAAATAAAGGCCGGTCAAGATAGCGAATACATCACTGATCAATGTTTACTTCGTATATTAAATAAACGCACCTGAAAATTGAATGAAAAGAACGTACTAACTTTTTGAACAGCCCACTCGAGTAAGAAGATACAAACAACCAGGCCGATGGATTATCTTTCCGAAGAATTCTTCCAAAAATAATCTACAACAAATCTTAAACTCAATCACGACATTTTCCCAACTAATGATTTACATTTTGGCAACCTTGTTGTAATGTGACAAATCGGTTTGGCAAGATTGATTTGTTTCACCCTGTCAGACAGTTGGGGGCTACGATGTATGAGTATGAATAACCGTGTATTACCTGCGTCTATTCTCATTTCTCGTGACTATAAATAACATATTTTCCAACACTTATGTCAGAATTCTCATGATTCTCATAAATCCGTTCATGTTACAACTGAAATTCTATTTTCGACCAAATTCGTTACCCAACAGAAAAAAATGTATCTTTTTTGACAAGCGACCTTAACCTTCAATTATTTTCTTACCGGAGAGAAAGACCAAACTAAAACTCCTCAATGCGTTTGGTAACTGGAAATTCCTGGATGTGACGCACTCTTAAGATTGCACTTAGTCACGAAAGATTTCTTGTTATGGATACGTCCTTGAAGTTTATGAAAAAAAAAAAAAAAAAAAAGCAACAACAAACCATTGAACAATATATGAGCCAGAAAGTCAGAGACAGAAAGATGGATGAAAGGAGTGGGAGCAAGAAAAAGGAAAATGAATTGCATTCGTTGTGCATTTCAAGAAAGTGACCATAAAAACAGTACAGCAAAACTCGAACGAATGGAGACACGGTTATGGATATGGCGCGACATTGTTTGAATAAAGAAAACTCGCCTTGACATACATTTGGCGGGAATTTTCCTACAAATGAGTTTCGGTTGATGATTGGCCCTCAACTTATCAAGGAAAGCTCCATATATGAGTACTCGATTGGGAGGGGGGAATGCAAAAAAGGCGATATAAAATCCTACACAAGGATATCGAAACAATTAACTTGTGGTATAAGTTACTCCGTTCTTTTTTTTTATTTTTCTTAAACCCAAGTCAAGGAAGTGAAGAAATTTTACGGAACCTGCTGCACATGGTCGATTGAGCTATAAAATGACAAAATGGAGCCATTGTGAGTAAAAAATCCAGTCTAGGTTCATGGACTTAGAAACAAAGAATTATTCAGGAAGAGATTACCTTCACTTGCGCATGCAATGTGCATACACTCGGGTGCATTTGAAGATGTAGATTTTTGCAATTTTGAAGAGTTCAGGGAATAGAGCAACTTTAAACGAACACGAAGGCTTTGGATGACTGTCAGATTCTTGAGTTTGAATGAAATTTGGGCAGAATATAAACTGACAAAATTCAGAGATCGGGGTCATCTTTCTAAAATCGCTTCTCTTGCAATTACAATCAGAATATCGGTTATCAAGAGGCAAATAGACGTTGACTTATGCGAAATGTTGATGCTGTTTCCAATCATACATTTTGGAGGCCAATGAATGGTTACGAAAAATGAATGGCCTGTCTGCTATCAAGAGCGAAGCTGAATTGAGTTTTAATTCTATTGATAACAGTGGTATACTAAGTTAAAGCTCTCTATTGCGACGTCCTGTCCGATACGATTCGATGTTATGATAATCTTTAAGTGACAGCTAATTTTGTTATACTATTGATATGAATGATACAAGTCATTTGCGTATGCGAGTGCAGAGTTCGCCTCTAGGACCAGACTTATGCAGCTCTTAAGAAAAATTCGAAAAGTTTTAAATCACACGAGTGGGGCATGCATTCGACAGGGCGATTTCTAGCGATAAGGCAATCATTACTGCTCGCACAATGTGGCAAGCTGCACTGTTCCCTCAAAAAGATATATCCTTCAAGCCTTTTAGTTCCAACTTATAAAAACAAAAATTGTTAACATAAAGGGAAAGCAGTTTTCATTGACTATAACCGATTCACCGCCATCATCTCGGAAGACAACTTTTCATATACAATGGCTACTTTTGACTATACTCGTATATTTGATCTAATTCGTATGTTTTGCTTGTTAGTCAGCATTTAGCCGAAAATATGTACATATCTTCACTGAAGAAGATGTCTCATTGAAGGTCTGCAACTTCTTTGGACTTCAGTAGATCCCAATCAGTAAAAGTTTAATGTACACGACGGTCATCTGGCTCATTTCATTTCATTTCAACGTATGCTCAAGTATTTCGAAAAATAGTCTTCAGGGACATTTGGGGGAAGCAACGTTCTCGCTTCTAACGTTTTACTACGTTACTGGCATGGAACCATCATCGGATGCATAAGTCGATTTAAATTTCAACTTTGAGTTGTAGACATTGTCGAAGCATGCAGCTTTTTATGAAATGGCAAGCAGGAGCTCAGAGAATCCTTATTAAAAACATGGGACGGATCCAGTAAAAACCCCTTTATAGCACATTTTTGAAAAATATTGCCCTGCAGTTAGTTTGACACCAAAGATATCGGGGGATTGCTTCTGATCTTTGTCGAGCAGCTCTCTCTATTATCATTCTGGCAATCTTCGTTTGCAAATAATACCAGGGATAATTGTTGCTCTTTTAAGCTCGTCTCGGTCGTTTGAATACTATTGTGTTTACTTTATTTCAATTTGATGTACTGATGTCTTAGCTTTTATTGCTTAATTGACGGATTCATTCTGTCTGAATTGTAGAATTGTGTTCGTCCCGTGATGTAGCTCTCCGTAGAATTTAAAATAGTCAAAACTTACTGGCACACTACTATCAAATATCCTTGCTCCTCTCCTTGACATGATATTTCTTTACCTATTTGCATGGAGTAGCACCCACCTTTCTTTCGTTTATCCGTATAATGGGTTGTGAGCAGATCGTTCTACTTTGCAGCGCCCATTCACAGTCGAGTTGTTTAGCTACATGTCTCTTCATTAAAACAGGGAATGAATCCTGATCACATCAATTGCAGCATTTCTAACGGGCTCTTGAAATCGATGCCACGAATCTTCTGTACTTCATTAAGATTTAAAGGGAGTTGAGAAAAGGTTCAAAGATACGCGATACGCAAAAGCTAGTGTTGTTTAATGTTAAATCTCAGAGTATTTCTCTGTATTAGCATTCGAGATACCCGCGTACCTTCACTGTATTTGTGTAGTGATTTAAACCATAGTAAGAAACAGATGTTGTCTAGGCAAGAGCACAAATTAGGCTGATTTTGGCAAATACAGACTCGATGCGGATAACTACATAGACCTCTTCCCATTTATGGTACCTTTTTTTCCATGTAGAAGTCACTGTAGTACACCGATTTCATGCTCCTTTTAACGAAATATCCTAATGCACTGTGTGGATGGGCGTGATATTTGCTTTAAAACAATCGAGTGTCCGAAAGTTCCAACGTTCTGTGTTAATTCGTCGTTCAGTTCCAAGGCAATTGATCTTTTCTCAATGGTAGGATTCTTTTAAAGTGGGATACAACCTACAACTTGGATGCTCAGGCCCTTTGATTTCACATTGACTGGATATTTTGGACCAAGCTCCAAATAGGTTTAATTAGGTTACGTAAATAGTCTGCCATGATGACTCTTGCGTCCCATACGATTTCATATGCCGTACATCCTCCCTACCTGAGGTTTAGTCATTTTTGATAGGACACTACAGTGTTGCGATTTTGGTAAAGGACAACATTGCCATGCAAAATGGGTGTTGTCATAGTTACAGTAGGTAGCCACCCAGATGTTTAACGTTTCATATAAAAATCAAATAAACAGCGAAAGATACCAATCAACTAACCAGTTCAATTTATATTAATATTTAACTCATTACTTCCACCAGCAAAAGGCCGAATAGGTTTGAATTGAGCATTGCCTACTAAACATTGTATATTATCTACGAGTAAATCAATAAAAATCCAGTCTTCTTCTTGGATCAAAATGATATTCCAGTTCAAGAAACTACAAGCTTCAATCACATGCCGACACGTCAATTGCTTAATCTTAATATACTACACACATTGCCAGCTATCCGTATCCGTATGTAGCGCCAGTTCGATAAGTCTGTCCAATCATATGAAATCACTCTAAAAATGTCAATAACTAGTATATAGTCAACTTGTTATATCTGAGCTATAAATCTCTCCAGATTAATTCATACGCAAAAATTCCATCAATTTTTATTCATGTCATTTGCATTTGCATCGAAACATACCATTTCTACTGACTAAACTTTCCAAAACCCCTCGATAGTATTTCCAATCAACCGATCTATCAATTGATACGCACAAGGTCTCCCCAAACCCAAAAAAAAAACAAAAAAAAAAATCAAACTAGACATGACTAGAACGAGCAAAATCAAATTTATACCTTCCTCATCGATCATCATTCGATCAAACATTACTTTTGAAATTCCACAGGAAATATGAAGTATGTACTCGTATACCTTACGCATTTGCCAAAACAACACATCAGCCATACTACTACCTTTAGTTACGTTTAGATATTTTAGGAACTGACAAATTAACAATCGATTCGATTGTCAACCGAACAGCAGCGCATTTTCCTTTAATTTCGAAACACGAGCACTGCATATGTCTGAAATTCTCAAAGCAAACATTATTTTTTCCTGCCACAATTTACGGTCATGCTGCAATCAAACGAACTGTGAATCAGTCAGAACGTGCCATTTACTCATTTTACGTCAACTCTTTTTTTTCGGGAAAAAAAAACTAAGTAAATATAGTAAATAAATACATTTCCTCGGATTTGATCGTATTTTTACATTTTATTAGCACTTGGTTGCAAATTGCAGTTTACGAACTCGTCTGATTGCCCTGCGAACACATCAGTCAAGATGAGTCATGGTTTTTTTAAGACGTTTAGCACATTTCCTTAAATCAAAAATCAATAAATCATTCGATTTCATTAATTTCTAATCAAAAACCAGATATCAATTAAAATTAAAATCGGGCGGAGGAAAACAAAAAAACATGTTTACCTCACATCGGATCATTTACACCCGAGTCTTGACGTCACTAACCACTCGCAAAAAAAAATTGAAATAAAATATGAACAAACAGAGCCACAAAAAACCGTGATTGCTGTTAATAAATTCCACAAATATCGCAAAAAAAAGCAACAATTTTGTTGGTTCTGTTTTTTTTTTTATTTCTCGGTCTCTTTCCTCTGTTTTTGGAGTATTTCGGCCTGGTATGGCGACCCTGTTGTCGTGCTGCGTTTAATAAATAGTTATTGACACTTTTGTGTGCACGCTGCTCATTAGACCGAGTAGCAGTGACCAAAAAGTAACCAAAATCAATAAAACAAAAAACAGGAATCGAGAAGCAACAAAACTGTCAAATGACTAAAATTAGCGCCGCACTAATATTTGCCGTGGATTATTAAACATTGACATTTGGAATGTAGAATTAGCTCTTTGATCACACGAGAAAGGGATGTTACGAGCATCATCAATATTTGGGCAGATAATAGTATTTCTTTTTTTTACTTTTGTTGATATAAATTCTGACAGCAAATAAGGAGAAATGTCAACGGATCGATGACCCTCTACCAGGTGATTGACAGCTGAATTGAGTGATATTTATTTTGTTGAAAGTTATAACAACTCTGATGAGGAAGTTTGATCGATGGATCAGAGATGTACGAATATGTTAAGTATACGCCTTAGTATTTAAACTATTTTAAGATCAACAGATCGAGATCGTATATTCAGTATAATTTCAATTTTAGACATTTTTATCACCGGATTGCCAAAAACAAGAATCGTATACAGATATTTTCAGAAATAAATCAAATCCACTCAATAAAAAATTGTTTACGGTTTAATAAGAATTCTATAATCTTGACAAGCAAAGTGGTGTTTACAGCTGCCAAACTGTGTACATACCAATTCTTGTTTAACAGGTAGCATAGGTAGACAACATGACGCAAAAACTGATATCCACGTTTCGAAAGCATTAAAAGAGAAATTTCAGAAAAAAATTTTTTGCAAATCTTAAGATAACTTGTTGTGCAGATGAGTATTGAGTTTCTTGGGCATACGCCGACGATATTGACATAATCGGGAGAAAGCAGCGTGATGTCAGTGACGCTTTCGCGAGTATTGAGACGGAAGCGGCGAAAATGGGTTTAGCGGTCAATGAGGGCAAGACCAAGTATATGCTGTCAAGCAAAAAGGACAACCAACACCGACGTCTCGGGCAGAACGTCACCCTCGACAGATATAACTTTGAGGAAGTTAAGGACTTTGTCTACCTAGGCTCTGCTATTAATACAGAAAACAACACCAGCGCTGAGATCAAGCGAAGAATAACTCTTGCCAACCGCTGTTTCTTTGGGCTAAGAAGGCAATTGACTAGCAAAGCCCTCTCTCGGACAACAAAAGTCACCCTTTATAAGACCTTAATAATCCCGGTCCTGCTCTATGGCGCAGAGGCATGGACATTATCAAAAATGGATGAGGGTGTTCTTGGTTGCTTCGAGAGAAAAATTCTTCGGGCGGTCTTCGGTCCCGTCTGCATTGAGGAGAAGATACAACGACGAACTGTATGGACTGTACAGCGACATGAACCTAGCCAGAAGAGTGAAGATCCAAAGACTGAGATGGCTGGGTCATGTAGAGCGCATGGACACCAATGTTCCGGTCCGAATCCGTCCCCGAGGGACAGCGCAGTAGAGGAAGGCCAAGACTCAGGTGGCGCACGCAAGTGGAAGAGAACCTCAGCCAACTTAGCGTGCGAAACTGGAGGCAGCTAGCCAGGGGTCGAGCTGGCTGGAGAAGCTTGTTGACTGAGGCCCAGGTCCACCCCGGACTGTAGCGCCACCTAAAGTAAGTAAGTATGTGCTGTTATGTGTCATCTATGAAGAATAAAATAAATAGGATCCAAACGTACCTCTTAGTCTAATCTACTTCCGGCACAAACATTTAAAGCGTTTCCAACACCTTTCGTTCGTCTAAAGCAACCCCAATTAAAAAAAAAAAATTAAGTCTACACACCTACATTCCTAAGTTTTCTATGAATCACATTAAGGTTTTAAACCACTTGATGTAATAGAGACTTTCATTACTAACGCTCTTCCAATCTGACTAAGCGCAAACCAAAATAGCACAAATTGGAATTTCACCATAACTCGCCTTCTGAAGATTTTGTAAAAGAAAACAATAATCAAGGCATTGCGTTTCTAAAAATAGAAATTATTCTGTTCCCCCTGCTAAGTGAAGGTCAAAAATTCCTCATACCATTGTGTAATTCAATATTTCCAAAAATAAAAAAAAATAAAAACAATACGGAACACAGTCATTACCTTATAACGTTGCCTTATTTTGAGCAAATGAAACCCAGCATTCGTATTTTTCTTCTTGAATAAATACAAATACTCGTATCTCCAATGACAGAGAACTTGAAATAATTCGACACCGAAAAACAATTCAATTTGACACTTCGAATTCGAAAATTTGATCGGACAAACAAAACATCAACTCACATGTAAGTACTGGTATTGGTATTGGTTGGTTGGTATTAGTGGCGGTGCTGTTCTCGGCAAATTCTTATACACAAAATTTCTCGTTGCTTTTGTTTTTAAAATTCTACATAGTTGACAGTTTTTCTTGTTTCGATTCCCTTTGATTCTTATTTTTGTTGACAGCGCTAACAATCATGGTTTCATTTCATGTTAGACAATGTCAAAGGCAGAGTCACTCACAATAAATTTTATTAAAAGGAACATACCCGTAGTCTTACACTCGTACACTTCCTCTGACAAAGTGATATAAGGAAGCCATTGAACGCGTTAATTGTTTAATATTTGTACAAATGCCATTCCCATTCTCATTTTGTCGTCGTGGTCTGCTTAAATAAGAAAGAAAAAACTGAAACCAAAAATTGCTAATAAATTGGCAGTGATTCACAAAAGATTTTCCCTGAGGGCAACGTCGAAAAATGCAGGAGAGAAAACTTAACGCTAAATCGTCAAAGGAACTGAAGAATGGGGATTAGTGAACGAAAGCGCAGCAGAAAATCTCTGCGTAAAAAAAGGAAAAGGTGACAAACCATCACGTCGTAGTGCATAGAAAGCCCCAATGCGCGTCAGAGCATAGGGATAGGGTGGTGGGAAACAAGAAAATAGCCTCCTTCCGCCATTGTTTTGTCGGGTATTTTATTTTCCTTTTTGCAACTACGATGCCACCGACCTTCGATGGTTTTATAACCATGCGCCTTTTCTCCGACCAACAGGATGGGGCAGACCGGGAATGCGGTAGTTGTGGTTGTTCGGTACTTATATTCATACAACGGCCGTCAAAACAGTGGATTCGGAAATTTTATTGCGAGGAGAGACCAGTTCCCAGCCACGTTGATAAGGTGAGTGCCTTGGCTTTAAATTGATTTTCTTTCTTCATTTCCCGGCACATTGGAGGCAACAGCAGCCACGTTTGAAGGGCACATTTCTTTTGTAAATCCTTCGCCTGAAAATAGTTCTGTTCTTGTAGAAAATTCATATAGACAAGATAAATGGTAATAAATTATTTGGGTCATGTCAAGGTCCATAATGCAGCCGTTTTAATTGGAATACTCGTTCATGTACGTACTCGTACTTTTAGGTTAAACGTTCAAGGTCTTTGACAAATTTGAAATAGTCAGCGATTCGAACCCAAATATCGTTTGACTAAAAATTCACAGAATTTTCCAATAATTAATTTTGAGGTGTGAAAATCGTGGTACATTGATTAGCCTCATTCGAATTGTGTAGATGCATGTGGGTATTTTCAAACGATGACTTCTTCGATAAATCCCAACTTTGTGATTCCCCAACAAACAGAGAAAATGTTGCCACTTGGAGGTACGAAAGGATACAATTACTGACAAAGTACCACAAGGTTCAGTATTAGGTACAATATTTTTACAAATTTTTACTTGCAAATCCAACACAAGTCTGGAAATGCGTCTAGAATTTAATCGATTGTACTTTAACCTCGTCACATCTATTTAATCTCTTCCGTATAAGGTTGTGAACTCTATGGCGGCGAAGCAAGTATTATGCTACACGCCGAGTATGCGCTGGCCATCCTTACCTGCATGAGTAAGGCTTTAGCAGAGTAGTAATGCCCTATTCTGAAAAACTAAGGAGACCCTGATCATCCGAGTCACAATATTTGGCGCTGAAGCAGGAACTCGATTGAAAGCGGATGACAACATCCTTGCTTTTAAAGGCCCTAGAATCAGCCGTCAGTTCATGAAATTTCTTGAGGCACGAAAGCTTCGATATTTATTGATGGTGATTTGGAAGCAGGTCCCAACGTACGTTTGGACAAAAAACTACACCAAATCTGGAACAAGCAAGGCAAAATTTGGAAACAAGCTTTTTTGACGAAAATGGAGGAGAGAGCGAGCTCTGTAAGGCGAAGTTTTCATTTTACTTGTGTCCCTTCCGATATGGATTGTAGCTCTTTTCACAAGCTCAATATTACCGTATAGCCCTTATACTTGGTTCTTATATATTCTTCTCCAAATTTCGTTTAAACAGACGAAATCGAAAATCACTTGAAAACTTTTCTTTCAAAGCAATCAAGAAGCTCATTTTTCCATGTCATACAGCAGAATTGATAAGCATTTTATATAGTACTGTCTTCGTAGAAGAAGGCAGCTGACAAATAAGGCCATTTAAAAAAATTCTGTGAAGATTCTATATAAGACCCCAATCATACCAGTCCTGTTCTCTGACGTAAAGAATTAAGCCGAATGAAGATATCCTTGTTCACGTCCCGGCTTGAAAAAACCTTCGGTTCACACTCGGATGGTGATGTAACAGACACCTTAGCTTTTGACACAGTTTGATAAATACTACGGTTACTGGAGGAGTTTACTAGCCAGATCTAGACTTGGGCAAATTGCCAGTAGCATTTAACTTTTGCTCTCTCTAGTACTCGTCTTGCCGACTTTCAGACATACTCTGAAACATCGTGACTCTTTCTTAAGGCATAAAATTTACTCTACGTTTTAGTCATTATAACCAGCATACATTCAAAACCAACGTGCATAGTGGTGCACATGACACCACTCAAAGAAGCAACAATTGAAATGTCATTGACACCCGGAAATCTCACTTAATCTACAAGCAATCTGTCATCTGTATTACACCTTCAAAAGCCTTTCCATTTCCCTTTCGCTGTTCAATCAAATGCCAGATTATGACATTTTCATGCCCCTAATTGGCCCCACTGGGTAAGATTCACCATAATTTACAAAAAAAAAGTGTTTTTTTCTAGTTTTCTTTCCCCCCTTTCTGGTTTGGCTCTTTTAATTTGAACTTTATTATGACGAAGGCTACAACTACTACGACAACTACAACTATGTCGATGTTGATGTCGACAGCCGCCGCCGTAGCATCATCATCTCCATCATCATCATAATGAGCATTATTATCCACAATTGTTGATTCATTCATCCCGCAAGGAAGTGGCCTTTTGTTATTGTTATTCTTTTGAACATACATATTACAGCCAGCATTGATAATATCCTCTGCCTTAGTTCGGGCCCTAGCGAAGCCTCTTGCGGATTCGATTTTTTTTTTTTCCTTTTTAACTTTTTCACAGTCGTCATTTTGTCGGATGGACGACAACACATTACGCGACACATACAAAAGCACAATCATTTGGATGCTTAAGTAGTCACACTTAGATTCACACTCAGTGTCACGACTAAAAAGTCACACATCAAAGAAAATTCGATTTTATTTATTTTGTTTATTAATTTCGTTTTTTTTTTTTTATCTTAGCTGCAATGGTCATAATTCTAATTTGATATTTGGAATTGTGATTTTGTGAACGGTTGACTTGACAACAACAACGTCAACCACGACAACAACGACGAGAATGCTGAAGCCAAGAAAATTATTATTAAGTCATTTGTGGTGATGAATTAGTAGTTGTCGGGTTCGCCTATTAATTCGCCGCTATTCGTTCAAGCACAAAGCTAGCGAAAATATCTGTGTTTTGTGTGTATTTTTTTATGTGTTATTGTGTCCATGATGTGACAGTGACACATAGAGTCGAGTGTCGTTTTCGAGGCGAGAGAACTCACAGTGCTACACAAGACACAACAGACACATCGGGAGCAATTAAATTGTTTCTGACGGGTGCTTTGGAACATTGCTTTTATTTTGTTTTGTTTTGTTTTCTTTTTTTTTGCAAAGCAACAATAAAGAATTCTTTCTCTAGCAATTGGTCGGAAATACTTTTAATCTTTTATTTTTATTCTATTTATTTTTTTCTTACTCTTGACTTGTGTTTTCAGCTTTGTGTCGGCTGAAAAGAAGCCGACACTCGTCATAGCAAAAGTAAAGAGCGATAAAAATAATAATTATGCCAAGCGGATTATACCAGAATTCACTGTTTTGTGAAATGTTTTCTTTTTTCTTAAATCTTTTGAGTTGTTTTGCTCGTCTTCAAGTTCACATGAGAGATCGGTTTGATGTAAATTTATTAGCTGATGTTGATTTTAATAAACGAAACAAGTTGTACTCGTATACATACATGGTCGTACATTCGATCGTGTGCACGTACGAGTATATCGTCACGATGATGATAATAGTCTTTGGACAAGTGATTAATTTGTCCGGAGTGAGGTACATACCTCTAATTGAGATCACAATTTGTTCAGTGCACTCGCCCATCATGTGGTCAAGCTGAGGTCTTCACGTGCAACCAAAGCGGCACGTTTACACATGTGTACGATTGTACATGTGTTTATGTGTATCTACGTATGACTTCCGGTTATTGAAAATGAATTTGAAATCGAAATGTTGCTCATTTACTGCTTAATTAACTTATGAATTTCTTTGAATTAGCGCGGATGTGGGCTGTTTTATTATTGAGATCTGTTTTTTTATTTCCAATTTATGAGTTTCTGATGAGCTTTTTCCTGATTTTGATTGAACTTAATCAGTTCGAGGGTTATTTTAGTATTTAAGCAAAATAAAAAGTAATGATAAGTGAAAAGAGTTAATTTTTAAGCTTGGATGAATGAGACTACAGGCAAAGAGCCATGATCTGCTTGTGACATCACAGCCTTCAAATATATATTTTTCGGATATTTCCATGCTGTTAACATATTGGTGCCCCAAAAAGTCGATTTTGACACGCGAACTTACATATGTATGTATAAATGACATCCCTTTCTAGACATCCCATAAAAATCAATACACTTTTGCATGCGTCTGAATCAATTTTCGAAGCACGTTTTTGACTCCGATTGTGGTACCTCCAAAACATATAATTCAAACGCACCAACCGCTTCCTCAGGCGTCGAAAAACCACCCCGCATTTGAGTTGAATTCCAAACCAGGACTGTATGGGGGATGACCCATCAATTCGACGTTTGGAATGCTGAAAAATTCACTTGTTCGAGCCAATGTTCGTGAGAGCTTGCATTGTCGTAATGGAGAATGATTCGACTTCTGTGATCGGTTTCCCTGATTTTCCGAACACTTCTGGCAAACAAATTGTGGAGTACCATTTAAAATTAATCGTTCTACGTTGCTCTTAGTAATTATTATTCCGTTAAATCATTCGACCATTTGCTTCGAAGTGCTTCGTGCGCGAATAACTTGTGTCGGATTTGGCTCGTCTTGAAAGGGCCATACAGTCGATTGTTGTTTAGTTTCGGGTTCATATGCATGAATCCATGATTCGTCGTCTGTCACGAACGTTTTTTGAATTACCGTGATGAAATTTTTCTAACATTTCATGACACCAATCGAGACGAGCCTTTTTTTGAACGATTGACAAATTATGTGGTATCCATCGCGAACCAATCTTTTTAACGGCCGAATGTTCATGCAATATTGAACGTATGCGAGTGAAACTAATGCGCAAGCGCGCATCAATTTCACGGAATATCATATGATCAGTCTACGCACAGTATCGATCGTTTTTTTTCTGACACAACAACCAATTTTGGACGACCTTCACGAAATTCGTCCTGTATCGATTGAATCCGAAAAACCAGCGAAACATAGTAGCCAGAGATGGTGCTTCATTACGAAAGCTGAAGCGAGTTGATCGGAACACTGGTGTTGGTTTAATCCACGTCGAAAGTGTTGACGATTTCATTCGATTTTTTTGACCAAGATGATGTTTCAAGTACCTGTATTCGTATGACAAACCACTCGATTACCATTAAAAATGTCAAACTGTACGATGACAAAGTCAGATTTGACATATTCAAACTGGTGTTGCCTTTTCTCAAAACATAAGTACCAACCCTTGTAAAAGAAACAGCTACTAGAAAATAAATCAAAGACTAAAGACAATGTTAAAAAAAACGTTTAAGAAAAATTTTCATCATCTTCTGCACCTACATATTTCGGAGAAACCGCATCAGACTTATCTCAACTCATACCAGCTTAGTCTGAACCACAATCTACTAAAAACAACTAAAAACTTTAAGTAGATGATAAAAGTTCATAGGATTGTATGTAATGGTTCCAAAAGTCCTGAGACTGACACATATCCAAATGGTTCTTAGTCATCACCAACCTGCAAAAAATACGTCTCAAAATTCGATGACATTTCGACCATTAGTCATTAAGGTATTAAAGTTTTCGTGAGTTTTAGTAACAGTAATTTGATGGGAAATATTTAAGAATTTCTTAAGACACATTATAAGGAATCTACTTCGTTAAAAGCAACCATTTGTTGCTAGTTTGCTGAATTCAAACGTGGTCGTACAAACGCAAGTGACTCCGAACACATTAGGTGCTCAAATGAGACTGTTACGCCGCCGGAAAAGGTACAAAAAAATCAAGAAAATCATTTTGAACAACCATTCAATGAAAGTGCGTGAGAAAACTGACATGTAACCGCTTACATCATATTGGGTATATAACTTAATTCGTGCGGTTTTTTTTTTTTTTTTCAAAATTTGAACATGTACATGTACAATAGTATTATTCAAAGTATTGTCCATCTGAAGCTATGACTTTTTCCCTTTCTGGCAATTTGTGGATCCCATCCCAAAAGAACTGCGCCGGCTTGGCAGCCAAGAATGAATCAAGCCAATTTTTGATATTCTGCTCTGATGTGAACCGTATTTCAGTGAGGGGTTCTGCATCGACCGGAACAAATGGTAGTCAGAAGGTGCAAGGTCTGGGCTATAAGGCGGGTGGGGTAAGACTTCCCATCCACTGTTTTCCAAATAGTTCTTAACCGGAATAGCAACGTGGAGCCGAGCGTTGTCATGATGGAAAATTATTGCCTCGTGTCTGGTCGCATATTCCGTGCGTTTTTCGGCTACTGCTCTCTTCAAACGGATTAATTGTGTGATTGATGGTTTCACCCGGTTTTAGCAGCTCATAATACAGCACACCCATCTGATCCCACCAAATACAGAGCATTACCCTCGCGCCATGGATATTCGGCTTTGCCGTTGATTTGGCTGGTTGGCCGGTTTCACATATGATTTTTTTGCGCTTGGGGTTGTCGTAATGGATCCATTTTTCATCACCAGTAACAATCCGATGCAAAAATTACTTCCTTTTGTGGTGTTCCAGCAGCATTTCGGACATGCAAAACCGCCTTTCGACGTCTCTCGGCTTGAGATCATGTGGAACCCAATTTCCTTGCTTTTGAATATATCCAGCTGCTTTTAAACGTTTTGAAATGGCTGCTTGAGTGACACCCAAAGATCCTACGAGCTCTTCTTGTGTTTGGCAACAATCTTCATAGAGTAATGCTTCCAGTTCTTCATCTTCAAACTTTTTTGGCTGCCCAGGACGTTCATCGTCTTCCAAGCCAAAATCAATACTTTTAAATCGTGCAAATCACTTTTGGCACGTTCGCTCAGCTAGCGCATGTTCACCATAAACTTCCACCAAAATACGATAACTTTCGGCAGCAGTTTTCTTCATATTAAAGTAATGAAGAAGAACTCCCTGCAAAAACACTTTTTCAGACACAAAGTTCGACATATTTGAGTGAAAAAAAATTATTGTTGTTTACGCTTCAAATGAATGACATATACTGAAATGACCTACAATGACAGTAGCCTTCCAACGCATGTTCCAATGGAATAATACAAGTTACGCCATCTCTTAGCAAATAAGTTATAGACCCAATATTTTGCACGAGTATTCAGATATACGAAAGCTCTGTTCGCTCACAGTTGACCAAAACGAACAACTTGTTGATGAGCTGTTTAGAGCTATTTAACCTAAATAAAAGTAAATTTTTCATGCAGTAAGTTACACTGGATGTAACACAGTACATGTAACTGCACTCCCGAGTCAAAGGAAGGAAGACAACAAAAGCGACCAAAATCTCCCGAGGTTGCTGGGAAGGTTATGGCGTCCGTGTTCTCTGATTCGTATGGTATAGCATTCTTCGAGTATCGTTGAAAGTGAAAAAACGTCAATACCGGTAATTTTATGGCATTATTGGTGCGTTTATGCTAAGAAATCACCAAAAACAGCTCTAGTGAAGAATAAACAAGTGTTCTTTCCCCAAGACAATGCCCCGTGTCGTTCGAAACGATGGCAAAACTGCATGAATTGCACTTCAAATTACTTCCGCGTCCAGATTTGTCCAACAGTGGCTATTACCTGTTTGTTCCAAATCTTAAATTCGGAAATAGAAATGATTCCGATAAAGAGGTGTTCGCTGAAACAGAAACCTACCATATTATGTAGGGTTGAACAAATGGTTCTAAAAACAGGCGTATGAAGAACGAAAACTGTGTTTTTGAAGGTTAGTCTTTGATATATACGCGACCTTAAATCAAATTAGCTCAATGAAATACACCTCAATCTTTTCGAACGAACTGGGTTAAAATAAGAACCACATTCTTGCCCTAACTCAAAACGACTTTGAAATTATATTCCCGTATACCATGAGGTAGGTGATTTCCCCGAATCATCATTTGTTGTAAACATTCTATTTAAATTTTGATTCAAACTAAACACTTTTCTGTATAAGTTCGAAAAGATGATCTTAATTTGTACGCCGAAAAGAACAAAGGACCGAAATGGCAAACACAAAGGTTCCCAGAAATTTGCTTTGTGACAAATACGATTCCTAAACGAATGTCAAGAGAATTTTCTTGGAAAAATTAGACAACCATTTATCTTCATTACTAGGAGCTTATGAATGTTGTTATTAATATTCTCACGAACTGTCCAACTTGTGAAAGTTTACAAGTTTCGCTCTATTCAATCTACTACAAAAAGAGATCAAACGTAAGACTCAAATCGCAATAAGATATTGTAAAATGATATCTGTTTTCCAGTGTCATAATATTTGGTCTTGTCTCAACTGCAAAATAAAGACTATCTTCATCGCATCTTAACAAAAGACGCCATTCAGTCAATACAAACAATCGGAAAATTATTGAGGTTATACTCTCGATCCCACGCGTTATTCTGCTCTATCAATAAAACATAAAATGCACTCCATATCAGCCCAACTGAATGTCAACCAAGGGAAATGATTATACGAGTATTCTTTCCTCTCTTTTGTTCCCGTACATGTCATGCATATTTTGACATACGAGTACGCCTGATGTCATATGTACATATGTGTCAATAATCCCACACTTTGTGTGGAGGGCAACATTATTGACCAACATTGTCAGCTAATCCGTTTCTAGTTCAATAGACAAACACAACGTCGAAAGAAAAATAAAAAACCTAAACTATGTTGGTGTTTACACCCCCATCTTGATCTTTACCACACATCTTTCCCACCTCCACCATGACCTTATGGTCAAAACTGAGTTATTCTACTCGGAAAATAAAAAAAACCAAAAATCATAAAAAGAAGCAAACTCAATTGGACGAAAAAAAAAACGTTGTGGAGTGGTAAACGAAATAATGACAAATTGCCAACAACAACTGTCAAACAAAACTTCAAATGTCAACAAATTATAGTTCAGTTGTCAAAATATTAATAAAAAAAAAACAAGAGTCTACTACTACAATATCTACTACTTACTACGTCTACGACAAATAAATGACGTCAGCAAAAAGTAAACCAAACATGAGTGAGCCATTTGCACATTGTATGCGTATCATACAAGTACGAGCACTCATATTTACGGCGAAAAACGAAATGAGCAAAACCGAAAAATGAAATTCATTATTTACCCCATGCCACAGCATGAATATGATTTGATTTGTAAACAATGAAATTTGAGGGCCCGACGCGGCGTCGTCGCCTAAACACTTGCGGCCGACTGACGCCGATAAAACCGGCGCGAATTTTCTTCGAATCTAATTTAAATAATTTTTACACAGCAGGGCATGTTACTAACAGCTGTAATGGCCCGAGGATTCGGCCGAATGGGTTTTTCTTCTTTTTTTTTTTTAAAGCGTTCAAGGTCAAGAGTTATTCGACCGCCCCAAACAACAACCAACCGCAACCGAGAAACTTTTTCAGCATTTTGAGTTTTCCTTAAAAAAAAAAAAAAAAAACATTTTATTCATATCACTTCGGACTGTTCATGTTTTTTAACAATTTACTTTTGTTCTTATGTCGTCGACTTATTTTTTATCTCCTTTTTCTCGGTCGATTTTGGCTTTGGCTAATTATTTATCGGCCGTCGCCTTTAGCCATGCAGACTGGTTAAGTTGGATTGAGTCGGCAGAGACACGATAAGTAGTCGAAGTGGTGTGGAGTTTTTGCGGCGAATTTCATCCCCAAATCTACAAAAATGAACAAATATCCAAAAATAGTTTTTGGAACACTTTTTCGTGTTTTGTTTTCGTTTTTTTTTTCTCTCTCTGTCTCTCTTTCTACATAATCGACATTATTATTATTATGAGCTGTTATTACGCGTATTTGCTAATTTTTTATATGTATACATAGGTAGCTCCAAAATATACCTTTATATTTTGTTGGAAATGTCAAAAAGAACGAGCAAATTGATTTGCCATCATTTTGGCTTTTGGACTCAGTTGTTTTGTTTGCTTTTTATTTCTTCTTATGACTTACCAACTTTTGACGAGTTAATGAATGCGCGTCGAACGTCTGTGGTCTGTTGTCTGTTGTTCACGTGTGAACGGTTTGCTTAGTAATTCAAAACACAATCGAGTACTCGTAGTCGTAGTCATACACATACTCAACATATTTAAGTGGATGGGTTTGGAATTGGAATAGACTCGTATGGGTCATACGATTCATTTCTAATAAATCGAAGACGTGATGCACGAGCACAACAACAGTGATTTTGTTGTTTCTACAAAAATACTCGTACTCCTAGTACTTACAATTTAAATCGAGTCAAGTTGATTTCGAAGGTTACTTGTAAATTTTTGTTTACTATTTACTAAGCATTAGATTGTGTGGAAAATTTTGGGTGTTCTTCCGCGACAGCAGCTAAACATCGATCGGTGAACGTTGTTGTTGACCATGAGCCCTTGGAGGTTAATAACACTAATAGTAGAGCAGTTTGGCCTTCAATGTGTTTTTTCTTTTAAATGTTTTAAATATTTTTCAACGCCGGGTACGAACTCGTTCAGTCTTTACCTCTTTTACCATTACACATTGATAAAGTGAACATTTTTATTTAAACTAATATTTTTTTTTTATCTGAGACTACGTTTGGATAATTCGATATTCATTTGGGAATGGTATGAGTGGGAGTTGAAATTTAATCGTTGGTGGTTTGTTTTGATAGTTGTGGTCGATTTGATTGTAAGACATTTTGTGGGACATTTGACATTGACACATGAAATGCCACTCTTTAACTCGTAAACATGTTGTGGAAAATTTTACTAAAATATATGGACGACCGATAAAATTAAGACCAATTTCTGCTGTCTGTGATTGAAGTTTAAGATTAGACCTGTCAGAAAAGAGATTATATTGTTATTATCATGATATGCAATGGTTTTGCTTCTGTGAATACAGAGCATAATAGTTACTTTTTGACAGGACACTCACTGGCATCAACCTGCCGGGGCCTACTAGATTTTAATTGGTTAGTTATAAGCAAGAGTGTTGCGCAAGAAGAAAACTATAATAATTAGTCAGAAATGAAGAGGTTGGAGTATGTCATCACACAAACACTAGGCACCAAAACGGGCCAATCGCGCCCCCTGTGGAACCAATTGAATTTATATTCAAAGGGCAAAAAACACAATTTCTTTACAAAGCCAAGAAGGTCTTTAAAATCCGTCAAGTCTTTTTCCTCCAGGTTTTTAAATAAGTATTTTCCTACGAATTTCCTCCGACTACGCGATATTGCGTCTCATTCACACCGAGTATTTGTGTTATGTTCTCAATCGATAGCACGTTACCGCAGAATCTACAAATTTCCGTATCTGACAATTTGAGTCTCTTTGCGTGTTTCTGCAAGAGACAGTGTCCTGTCACGATTCCCACTATGTCATAAGCTTATCGCTGTTTAATCTTATTAACTCCTTAAATCTTTTACCTACAAGAAGTGGTTATAGAGCCTTGGACACCCTATGTCGAGCACTCGAGCACTCGAGCACTCAAGCGCCTTAGATAAGCAGTCTTTGTGGTTTTTTTCCTCGAAAGTGTTCCTTACTATGCAGAGAGGATATCTCCGGATATTTTATTATACGGAATGTCGAAGTCGACCAAAGAAGGAATTTCATCCGTTAAAACTGGATTACCTGGCAGTAGCACGGCTTTAATCATGCCGTGTCCGAAGCTACTGCTCTTAAAGTGACCCAATTTAGTGAATCGTATCGCACTGTTGCCAGCAAGTTTTTTTGATCTGTTAATCAAGCGGTATTAGGTGCAGAAGGGTATCCAGGGGTTGTACGGGGGGCACCTGTAATGACTATGGAAGCCGTTCTTTAAACCACTGATAATTTTCCGTAAGTCGTTCTCTTATTTGTTGCTAAAAAGAACCAGTTTTGGAAGGGTTGACATTGAGACCACAACTGTTTGCCCAAATGCTGATCGTCTTCAGGGCAACCTCCATAATCTCGAAGAAATGAATAACTCTCAGAAGAAGAATTTACGGCGGATGACGAACACACGTAACGTCAGCATGAACAATTCTTTGGAGCAGAAGCAGGACTAGTGAGTCAACGATAGCTCTCATAGATCTAAAGTGGATTACTTAATTAATAAAACATTAAAAATAAGATACAGATAAGTAAGTTAGTTTGCCATTAGAAAACACCACGAGTATCTGATAATTATGTTTTCGTAATGTTAAGTAAGTTTTCCTAGAATTAATCAGTCTTTAAAAAGACGAGTTAATGCTCCAACTATTGGATTCCTGGAGTACTCGTATGAGCACACATCACATCAAAGTACGTGTAGCCGGATGCGAGCAATAATGCTTAACCTACTTTCACAGCTGCCGTCGCAGGATGTTGTGTTGTTCATAGATAATTTAAGTACTTTGTCGTTACGACGCCGATATAAAATCTACAATCTATTTTGCTCAAAGCGACCAGGGAAATTGCTTATTGTTTAGAAGCATCGAGAAGCATTCGTTTGGTCTGCCACCAGGCGCTGGAATGGAATTCCAATTCCAATAAAAATTTCGTATTCCATCAGATATCCATAGAATAAAATTAGTCTTATCATAACCATGTCGATCTAAAGGACCCTGCGACGTGACAAGCCCCTTGCCTTTTTGAAAGCTTATTTACACTGTTTACGAGTTTCGATAACAATTTTCTCAAGCACCACGTTAAGCTCTATTCTCAAAGATATGCCCAGCAGTCTTAAAATACCAAAGTTTAGGTATTGCTATCTGAATTTGATTTTTGATCGGATCGATGGAAGTCTTAGCATTGATCGTTTAGTTTGGGTATTTCGTTCTGCCTGACAAGGGGATTTGAGTCCCAAGCATCACATTTTTTTTACGTACGAAAATGTCAAGTTTTGAGCCAAGTAAACGTCATTTGCGGAAACTTTTGATTTACTTCGTTAATTTAAAGAGAACTGCAGCTGCAGCGCATTGAAGCATATACTCTTAGTGAGGCTGAGAGAAGTTCTCATGAGTGGTTTCAAAAGTTTAAGAACGGTTAGTTTGACGTCAAAGACAAATAACGTTGCTGAAGGCCGAAAGCGTATGAAGACGGGAAACTGGAAGCATTATTGAAGGAAGATTCGTGTCAAACACAAAAAGAACTTGCACTTACATAAGAAGTGACTCAGCAAGCAATGTCACATCGCTTAAAATCGTTAAGAATGATTCAAAAGCAAGGACATTTGAATCCATATGAACTGAAGCCGAAAAACGATTGAAGCCGATTTAGCACATGTAAAATGCTGCTTGCCAGTCATAAACAAAAGAGTTTTTTGCATCGTAAAGTCACTGGTGATGAAAAATGAATCCACTACATTAAAAACCCAAAGAAGAGCAAGCCATGGCCACTACATCGACAGTTAAGCCGAATATTAATGGAAATAAAACTCACGTTGTTTATTTGGTGCATCAGCTTGCCGTCTTGTATTATGATTTGCTCAAAACGAACAAAACCATTACTGGGACTCTCTACTGAAAACAGTTGATAAAATTCCGCCGAGCGCCCACTACCACTACTACTTGGAAAAACTACGCCCACTACCCAATCTTTGATAAGAAAAAAAAACGGCGGAGACTTATCTGTACTCCTTGTATTCATAATAGCACATACAAAATTGGTGTTAACATGTATTTGTCAATAAGTTTAGCAGGGTTAAAAACCCGCGCCTTGTAACCTTGACTATTTCTCTTGTTTCTTTAATTTTTAAGAACATATCATTTATTGGAAAAATCGATTTCAAGGCGCACCTGGGTGTCTCATTTAAGTCTGTTCAACAGACATTTACCTCAACATATGAACGACAACATTTTTACGTCATCGAACTTTTTATCTTTTGAATTTTATGAAGTGTTTACTAGTCCTCAAGTGGGCCACTTAATACGCCTCTCGACTGAGCTTTATAAATTCAGAAACCTCTCAACCAAATCAAGGTCAAACCAACTGAATAGACAGCCATTCAATCAGAGTCCCTTTCAAATTTACACCTCAAATTCTTCACAAAATCCAGTCGAATCAATCTTTAACTTACGTCAACTTTACAGCATTACAAAAATCTTTCGAGTTAACAGATAAAACGTTTTTTTTCTTTCTTCATTTTCCTTTGCCTTTTGATTATCTGTTACTCTATTCAATAACAAAATCTAGATTATAGGCTTTTCAGCGAAAATTGGTAAAAAAAAATTACAAATACCAATCAAGGTAAAATTGCAAAGCACACACAAACCGGCTGTCTTACTGATAATCTCGTTTTTGTTTTTAAAAATTTTATTGATTAAACTTTGTTGTTCATTTATTTATTTATTTTTATTTACTTAAGGGCAAGACAAACCAGACATATCGGCTAATCTTGCCTTAGCACAAAAAATGCAAAAAATAAAAATAAAAATTATAATTATCAATTTTTCACTGATATGTTATGTAATCAGAGAAAATGTCGCTATTGCTGCTGCAATAAAAAAAAATGAAATGAATCGAAAAGACCAAAAGAATTTCAGAAAATAATTTAAAAGAAGAAATAAAAATTGGTAAAAGCAAACAAAATATCTCGAACTCGTGTTTGTGACAAATTTAAACAGCGCACGGCTGGAATGTGATAAGAGTACGAATATAGCAGCCGTCAAAAACGTCAGGTGGTTCTAAAAAAGTAGCTGATTAATGCCTTTTAGCATATTCGTACATACTCGTACTCGTATTTGTTAACAACAAAAATAGAAAAAAATATATCTAGGGGTTTTTATTTGTCGAAAATAAGCCTATAAATGAGGAGAATTTGTGCGAAAATAAAAACACCAAACAATGACTGATTGACGTTTGGCGATGACTTAAAAACGAAGGTCGATTGTCAAAAATCATTGATGGATGTGTTATTGAAAGCCAGCAGAACAGTTGTTGATCTTTGCTCTGGGCAACTACCGGAAAAAGATAGTTTCAAACTACTTGAACTAGTTAGGAATTGATTTTTGTTGATGTAGAATTTAAAAAATTTTTTTTTTATGTTTATTTGTTCAACGATCTAGAAAATTATCACATTTTGGCAAAGCAAGGCATATTCTCTCTGCATTTTCTCATGGCGTTATAAGAAAAACAAACAAATTATATCAGCAATAAACCGAAGCTGATACTGATATGATTCGAAGCACTACATTCTTTAAAATAATATCCTCTTTCCTCGTCGAATAAGGGCTGAAATAAAGTCGTGCCATAAGGTAAGAGAACTTGTCTGTCGGCCTTACAACACCAAACTGACAGAGGTCAAACGAGTCAGAAATTACTATTACAGATAACTTGAAGTGTGGTATACAAAGATTTTAATATACGACCAAACAAATCCGCTTGTATAGGCGGTGTATCTTCCCTCTTCTGGGATTTGGGAGGTTCTTCGTTTTAAGAACATTTAAGAGGTAAAACTTCTGAATGTTGTTCACTCTCCAATATGAACAATTTGCTCATAAAGCGCGCTAACCGCTCTCGTTCAGTACATTTATGACGATTTCTTGGCATCAATCCTACTGATGTGAAGCAGGTTGCCAAGGGTTGATGAAAGGTTGAGGAATATGTGTTTGACAGTGGCTCTAAATGTGTGCTGCAGCACTTTAACTGTAAGTCTCCTTATAGTATTTTTCCGTTGTTATGATATCTGAGATATACGTAGATGTACCTTGACTGCAACAACACAGTGTGGCGAATAATATCCCGGATTGAATCAAGACAACATAATTAAAACACGATTTCTGCTTATTTTCGGTGTTTTTTATTTGAAATATTTTCCTCCCGATTCAATACACTTGTTACAGTGATTCAAAAGTCTGCTTTTGCTCTAATTGCCTCCAGTGCTCGTGTCGAAGCTGCTTGATGGTTCGGAATGTCATCAAAAAACATCCTTTTAACTTCAATTTCAATTTCGGAGACAAAGAGAAGTCGCACGATGCAAAATCAGATGAATACGGCGGATAATTTAACACACACTTGATTTCTGTGACTCGGTGCATTATCGTGAAAAATAAACCAACTTCTTGATCCGTGATTTTCGGGCCGAATACGACGATAGCTTCTGGCCATCAAACGCTTTAAAATTTCAAGATAATATTCGGCAGTAACTATTTCACTAGTTGGAACGAGTTCTGCAACAATAGCATATACTACTTGGATCATTTCAAGCGTCTGAACTTAGTGTTTGTCACCCTCCAGCGTCTTTTTGTCGCCCAAAAAATGTTTATGCCACTCGAAGCAACTGTTCTACTTAAACTATCATCACGGTAGACTTGTTGCATCAATCAGAACGTTTCTGATGCATTTTTACCAAGTTTTGCGTGGAGTTTAAAGACCACTCCATGATTCATGTTAAAATTGTAACAGCTAATGAGGTGTTCTGGAAAAATAATTTTCATAATTGTTAAATGTCAACCAAATGTCATGAATATGTGACAGATAGTTGAGAAAGATTCAAGCTTTAAAGCGCATGTTTGGGCAAATAGATAGCGCTCTTAGTCACTGATATATGGCTTGTGTCTGGGATATTATTTGCCACACTGTGTATAAGGTCCAAGACTTGTGATTTTTATTAAGCCTAAATCTATTTTCAGGCGTGATGTCGTTTAGGATAGAGCCTCAATGCTTTAAATACTGACGTTCAGAAGCCTAGGGTAGATGCGGATTTTTCTAAAACATTCACTCACACGCCCGTGTGGCAGCAATTTTCTTTTTTCAGCTGGAGAACAAATTTTGGATAAATGGAGCCGACTATTCGGGAGCCAGTTTTCGAAACTGGCTGTGCCTCATATCAGCACACTTAAATATCCTACAAGATGTAGCTCGTAAAAGAAATCTTTCTTTTAATGCCACATCTGATTTAGTCACGTGAACTCTAACAGGGAATTTTAATCTTTCATTTTCCAGCTGCTAACACTCGGAGTTTTTAATTTCTCGATAGATTCAACCATGTTTTCCTTTTAAAAAATATTAACACTCAAAATTTTGGATTTTTACAAAACTGTTACGAGTATCTCTGACAAGAAACAAACAACAAATTTTATTCTTCAAATATTTTCAAATATCAATTTGAAATATCTTACCTTAAATCTAATGTTGGCTATTCGTCACATTATTTTACCTTCCTCTTAAGATTTGTTGATTTAATTAGGTAACTCTAATGTACATAGTTACAATCGTTTTACATTGCCAACATAGTGAGTGTTAATTTACTTCAAGCCACACAAATCACCACCCAAATCTCATTAAAACTTGAAGTATATTACGCAAGTTTAGAAACTCGCATATCAATGATCTAGACCGCCAAACAAACTGTTACCGAAGGAAATGATTGCTTAGTTAAAAAACATTGATGTTTTACCCAAAAATTAATAATAAATGATTTTGCATTGCATAATCAGGACTTGAAGTCCTTAGACCCTTGAATCTTTTACATTTTTTTTTAAATGCGGCACTTGATACTCGTAGAACTTCCAAATTACTCGTATTGGTAACAATTTTCTTCTTTTTATTTTCAATTAGGATTTACTATAAAGATTCAAAATTGTTGAAATGGTATAGCTAAGTTTCTGTTTGCTCTAGACGTTGATGGTTCCAAGAATTTCGAGAAACCCTTCTACTCGCCTAGTATGTTTAGATTGTGGCATACATTTTATTTTTGCTAGTGTTTATTGTTTTGATCATTCGATGTTTAAGACATTTTAGATAATTTTGATGAGTTTTTGATACACTCCATCACGCTACTATTCCACATCTCTAGCTAGATTTCACCAACGAATAATAAACCTATTTTTGTACATCTATCCAAATACATAATCGCAAACATCGAGCTGGTATCGGTTGCTCGTCGATCGTGATACCAGATGTTTTATCGTTTTAACGACCTCGATGGATTTACTACTTCTGGTTGCTGGATAGGCATTGCTTTTTTTAAGAGCTTAATATTGTTGTACGCTTCTGCATTAGCATAGTTTTAACAACATTAACTAACCACCTCGCAAACTAATCAAATTCATCTTACCACAATTTTTCGGTTGAAAGGATTTGTGTCTAATGATATTCAAAAAATAAACTCTATGGTTCGTTTGAAAATGCAAAGAACTTTATTAACGAAAATTATAAAAAGCATCGGACCTATTCATGAGCCTTGCAATACTCCAGAATATTTCTCTTTTTGTCGTTTTTATTGTTTCGTTCTTAAAATCGATGAAATTTTCGAATTTGTTTTTTTATATCGCTTCTATGAATTACGAGAAAGTTTTTGATGTTAACTTCATTTATTGATTTCCCCCTTTCTTGTTAGGGTAATTTGTTGGACTGTTTATAAATGGTCATTTTATTTTCTGAATATTTTTGTTCGATACATTTCAGAATTTAAGTCACAGGTTTTGCTATTTATCTATAATACTTCCTATATAATATATATCTTGTTTTAAACAATAGAACAATGGATGGTTTATTTATCGATGTCATATTTTGACATTTACGTCAGTATCTACTCTAAGTTCCGTGGTACTTTTTGTAGCAAAATGGTCTTAAAAATCAGTTTCTGTCAAAGCAGGTGAGATATCTTGCAATAAGATGGTAAAAATGCTTACAAAATGGGCTTACATGCAATAACCCGTATATTCTTCTGATCTTGCGAGTCATCGGACTGTTCATGTCCCCTTATACAGTTTTTACCTATCCGTCCTTTGGTAAATTAATGCTCCAAAGTCCCAAGACACAAATTGTTCTCTTCTTTCGTTTAAATTTAACAGCAACCTTGCGAACGTAAAACTGCTGCATCATTCACCCATCGTTGGCAAAATTCCTCTTTTCCCAAAATAGCCCCATTCAATTCCGTCAGTTCTTGTTTATACGTTATTGCTTTCAACCATTTAAGACAAGTATACTTTGACATCCTCCGATTACCTTGGCAAATGGCGGCTAAATTCGATACATACTTGCACATTCAGACCTATACAAAATGGCCACCAAATATAATCGAAACATTCATCAACGACACAGCAACTGCCATAGCCGCCGCTTAAACAATCGGCCCGATTTATCTTTGACATTGCTGCCAATTTTCAAATTTAGTATTGACATTCACCCGAAGACGACAAATCTGCCCTCTACTTTTGACACTTTACCAAAATCGCTGCTGCTCACAACGAATTGCAAGCTTTCGAGAAAAAAACAAAAAACCAACGTCCTCAAAGTATTATAATTATAATTAATATTTGATAAACAAAACATAAATTACACGCTGAGTGGAATAAATTAAAAAGTTCCCTCACATTTCTATTATAATACTTTTTCGCGATCTTTACCGCTCCGCCTACATAAATCTTTTACAAAAAAAAAAAAAATTACCAGCACAAAATTAAACAACAATTCTCGGTTTATTTGTATTTTTTTTTTTTTTCAATTTCTCTCACTTTTGCCTGTCTTGACTGCTTTGTTGTTTGCTTCTTTATTTATTCTAATTAGTGGGCACGGCAACGATATTATTACACACAAACACACACTTCAATCGGATTTACATGAGAAAAACAAACTGTAGACGGCCATTGAGCATAGAATACGAGTATCTACCTTACTTAGCGGCAAAATAATTTTGATTTATTAATTTCAAGTACCGAAAAGCGGCCCTTAAAATGCTGTGATTTAAAGTAAATAGTACCCCCCACAGTCCTACAAAAAATTGTAACCTAGCGGTAGCTTTGGCACAGATGCAACTATTTGCAAACAACGAGTACAGTGGCGGGGTCACAGAGTTCATTATTCATTCATTTTGTTCAAATTAGATTTAACAAAATCGACCAACAAAAATGTAACTCATTAAAACTAACCTACAAAAACAAAAAACAGTTTGAGAACCCAAACGTGCCACATATACATACAATTAAACAATAGTTTTTTTTTTTTTTTGTAAAATGTTTGACTTGGTGATTTGGTGTCCCATTTTGTTGACTGTTTAATCGGTAATTCGGGTGACACCTGATTTTTCGTTCGAAGTCAAATGATTTTTCTTCGAAGACTTTTTCGAATTTAAACTGGGAAATGACGCCATTTTAGCTAGTACTCGTCGTACTCTGGTGGAAATGGATTTTTGAAAAATTTATTTGCACGTAAAAGGTGCAAGCAATTACCCGAACATTGTTGATTGTTTGTGGGCTGAAAGAGATGTATACGAATACACTTCGTACGAGTCGACGAGAATAATTTTTTTATTGACCTTGTGGCGTAATCGATTTTGTGTGTTATATAAGGAAAGTTGACCGAAAGAAAATGCCAGAGGGCGGGTATGGTTATGGTTAACAGTGTTCGTATACTAGTAAATGAAGGGAAAATCTATTCAGCTTTACAATATTGGAGGGTTGGTGAGTAGGTAGATTTGAGATTTTTCCAGGGGATTTTTCTGTGTGAGTCACACTTTAGTTAAAGATCCGTGTACCGTTTGAAGCCACGAAGTCGTCTAAGTAGGAGGAATGCATGAGAAAAGTCAACCTGCAACAGATCGAAATGTCACGATGCAGTCAAAATGAAACACTTTTAGAGGAATTCGAAATTGGGGTTTCGGTCGATCAGATAACAACGGATGCCACAGAACAATCAAATTCGTTATATTGCAAAAATCAAACACCAGATAGCCCGATTGTTACTCAGCATTCATTTGGTGTGCCTGCAACTTGGAGAGTCGAGTCATCTACACCAGGGCTCATAGGCCCAATTGTCAATAGTACCCCTTACAGAAGACGCAGGCAGTCCTTACGAAAGTTCTGATCCTTAAAATTCCTACTAGCCTTGCCTAGTAAGATTATTTTACATTGAGAACCAGACAAGACTAAGTGAATTCAGATCAAACTGTGTTTACAAAGGCCTTCTCACTAACGTGGGGCTGATGTTTCGAAATACTCGTATCTTAGGCACAGCTTAGCTATCGCTTGTGGACGCAAAAATTAACTACATCCACCCCTTCCTCACAACAAAGTTCATTGTTATTTAGATTGTGTAGGCCTGTGCTTGTAAGGCAGCC
The DNA here is from genome assembly GCA_928272305.1 of Volucella inflata. NCBI lineage: Eukaryota > Metazoa > Arthropoda > Insecta > Diptera > Syrphidae > Volucella > Volucella inflata. Next base: position 3,192,320 of record OV743717.1, on the reverse strand, counting down.
ACAAGTTTTCCTTATAGTGAGGTACATGTGAGACTTCCGAGATCCTCTCCCAGGAGCTCTGCAAATCTTAGCCCGCATTAAATGCAGAGCTACTTGTTCCATAACTGGAGAAGTTTCGGAATAGTAAAAGCGGTCTTTAAGGATGGGAGAAGCAAGTCAAGCTTTCAAACAAGTACTTAAGGGGCAAGAGGCAATCTTTGAACGTCTTAAAGAACACTCGAACGAACTACCGATTATGAACTAGTACGTTTCTGTTCAGCCTACGGATCGTCATTGAACAATACTTGGAGTAAGACGTCAGCTCCAATTATAGTCATTGACTGCGAAAACATGACGTGTGTTACGAAGAAGATGCATTCTTACTGTGAGGTGGTGGCGTTAAGACAAGCCCAAAACCACAAATTTTAAATCTTTCCATCTCTTACAGGTGGGAATTCTATAGACATGTAGATACTGGAGTAGTTTATATATGCATCCTCTCATCCTTAACCAAGTTTATAGCAGCAATCATTATGAAACACTTTTGTAGATTTAGCTCGCAACTAATAGGCAATCTTTGACACTGCATCAACCACATAACGAATCATAATAGACCAACAACTCGGGTACAGATTCGCTACATCGACATACTTCTTATCGCCTGTTGGTGATATGAATCGGAATGCAACCTGGTCAGGTTTTACGCAATGGTAAGTTGCCCTTAGTTCAAAGTGGGAACACCTAAAGTTGCACACTGCATCGCCGTTGCTCTTGACGGTCATCAGAAGAAGTTCACATTGAAATTCTTGTCTTGAGAATTTTTAAGTCCAATCGCATCTCAAACGACCAACTTTATCAGATTTCCCGCCGAAAACCTGTACAATGGAGAAAATGGCAGTGGATTAGACATAAGGATTGAATTGCAGCGAAGACAGCTAAATTTGGTAAGATCCCATGCAATGAAAACCGCTCACTCAGGTAGGGACAACCTAAGTAAAGGTAATCCAGAACAATTGGGAAGGAATGACATTAAAAAAATACCAAATCTAGCAGATCGGAGTAGTTAAACTTGGTTCTTGTTAAAGGCACTTGTCTGTATAACTACCTCTGTATGTAAATAAGAATCGGCCTGCCATTAACCGAGCATTTAAGATCTTGAAAGCACATTCTTACCCGTATGTGCTTCGATACAAACGACAAGGTTATCGATTCTTAGCATATTCGTCGTATATCATGTCTCTGATTTATGATATGCAGCCTGTTGCTACAATTAAATTTATTCTTGTCTAGCTTTTAACAAATTACTATCATTTTCTTGATTAAATGTTTCATCTCTCAGGCTGGACTACCTCGACCTTAAATCTCACACAGACTTGACTTTCACTTTTTTTTCTTTTTTTTTTTTTCGTTCCTTTCTTGCCGACCATTTGGAATTCATTTCGTTGGTTTTCACTGAAAGTTGTCTTCTTATTTTCAGTCTAGATTAATGAGCTTGTTCTATGATTAATGTCGTCATTCTTAGCATGAAGCTGACCCATCATTTAGATGATGTGTATTAATCGATACATCTAAATTAGCTTGCGAATCTAAAGAATTTCATAAACTGAACGTCTTATGAAATCGCCAATGCTTTTCCTGTCTGTGACCTACTTTACATCGTTTCAAAGACGCACACATCGTACGAATAAAACCCACCTCCTACCCTTACCAAAAAGAAAAAAAAAGTGGGTGTGCCATACGCCTTACATGACCTTTCAAAATACAACTCACTGACATTTCTAAATTTAAAAAGAAAAAAAAACAAAATCTCAATCTCAATTTCTTATCGTTAAGCATTTGTATTTGTATCCGTTGCTCATGTTGCTCCTATTGCCTTTGCATAATGCAATTGCATGTCACTCCCGCCCGATGACAGCTTCCCACTACATACTCGTAACTTCGGTCGCAATTGCAGCAACCTTGCACTGTCGACACAATCCTCACATTCTACGAGTTTATGAGTATTCTTCAAGACGTCTGAGGCAGTAGCTACTACTATAACCAGTAGCACTAGATTGATAACGATAAAAAAACAAATCACAAACAACTGAGAAAACGGCAAAGAAGCAGAATAATATTACAAAAAAAAAAAAAATAAATAAAAGAAACTAGGAAAACAATTCCGAGTGCTGTCCTACAAATATGTCACACAGATAAAGTCGCATAGGCGACGAATAGTTTGGTGTGATATAACGTCCTCATATCAACAACGACACACTTTGACGATGTCTACAATAACAATAGCAGCAATAAAACCAACGGCATCTGTGTGTACAGGCATACATAATATTATTTCTCTTGTCCTATGCGAGCACTGGCTGCCGGCTAACTATTCGTATCTGAAGACCGGCCTTTAACAGCTTCGACGAACTCAAAGTCTTATCTCTGGCGTGTTGCCCTCAAGACTCAAAGATGGAAAGCGTAATGAGACGGCGAAGCGGTGAATACGCGCAGTTGTACTGATATTACGAGTACCAAGGCCAGGCGATAGATTTTCCTTTTACTTCCCTGCCTTCGGTGTGTGCTCATTCTCTTTTTCTTATTTGGTTGCTCCCATGCGACGTCATTGTTATTTTGATTTGGATTTCAAAACCAAAAAAAAAAAAAACAACCTAAAGCGAAAGAATTGATGGTTTGTCATGGATGGAGCCGATGGAGACGACAAACAACAAGTCAGACGATTCCCCCCCAAAAAAAAGAAACTTTTGAGCAGTGCGTCTTTTTACGATTTGTTTTATGAGCTTTTTCGCAGTCACAGTGAATAGTTAATTAGGATCAGATAGTAGGGCCTTGAGTGGTTCCACTAATCACCTCGTAAAGGTATTTTCCGGACTCGATTCAAATGACTTGATCTTAGTTTTAGGGTGACATTCATAGTATCTTTCATTTCATTTTATATGTTGCAATTTGTTGTTTACGAATCAGACTTGGACCGATATAGCTGGATGGTCTCTGTACTCCAAGAAAACATCATTTATCGGTTCTAGCATTTGTTTATTTATATTCAATTGTCTAGAAAGAAAATGGTCAACGTCGATCTTTGAGTCTGGCATTGCTTGCACACATTCATCGCCTTATGCACCCTTCTTGCGTCATCATTACGGCTACGGAATATCGTTTGAGCAACGTTTTTTCGCTCCCACCACGCGAATACTCGTACCTTTCTAAAAGTGTTCAGACATTGTGTTGAGGAAAATGGCATTGCCAGCATCTGTCAAAAAAATCATCTTATTGAAGATGCTGCTCCTTCTTAGGAACACGGTCCAGAGTTAAAATCCCTCAACAGAACCTAAATGGAGATTCGAGGAAAACTAACCTCACACTGTTGCAAGGTTTGTCTAAATATACTCGTATGTTAACTTTGCTTCAGATGACGCTACAATCAAGCTCGATCCTTTTGCACGTCAAGTTGGTTAAAAACCGTTTTCACTTGCGGACGGAACCTTAGCGGAAGTCTTGCTTTGAAGATTTTCGCAGCCGGTGCCTTGCCGAACACGTTCAAGCCATCGTACTCGACGTTGTGTTCGGACTTTTCTGACTAGGTCGCTATAGCTGCACAGCTACTACAGTTCGTTGGTATGAGTATCTTTCCTCTAGCTCGAGTTACTCAAGACGACCTGCAAGCTATCTATGGATACTAGGAGTAGCCGGAGGCGCGCCTGGCAATATACGTACTTATGCGTAACAACAGCAGATAAAATCTTATCGACGATGTTGGAAAGACATATAGTTTCTTTGGTTGGCCCACTTTAAAGGTTCTCTTTACCTCTGAATTATGCAAACAATAGTTTATTGGGGCACCACTCAACAGGCATACTGTCGTTCGTCCATATTTTGCAGTCGAATACCTTCGCTACAATACATTTGGACATCCATATTGCTGGATGGTTTGACGATCTCAATGTGATGAATCCGGTTAATGGTTGATTAACAGGGAAATCTTCATGCTGTATTGAGAATATTTAAATTTGAAGAACGCGTACTAATTACGACAATGTGCCGCCGCAACGTCTGTATGATATTTTTGAGATCACACGAACGGCATTGATTATGTGTTCTTTCTTTGATGTAGTCTCCTCTCTCCTCTCTAGGAACCTACGCGGATATTAGGCGAATTTTGGCAAATTTAACAAATGAGTGCTCGTTAAAATGCTGGAAATTCAAGTCTACTTGCCTTTTCCTGGCCCTAGTCCCACCGACGATCCTAGACTACATCCTAGGTTCCGTTAATTTTTCAGGTGTGTACAGTCTGTTAAGACACCTAACATTCTATACAAAATGCGACGACACAACCCTCAACCTAGTGGATCAAATCTTCATTGGTAGCTTCTAGAACAAAGGCCAAGTATTGCTATTCCGGCAATCCACTTTCAGGAAATGAGGTCTGCTGCGGAACATCCAAACTCAGTGTTGGAAATCACTCCAAAAATGTAGAGTAGCTTGTAGTCCATTTTCCTGACTTCTTTCGCCGATCATACTCTGTGTGATAATTTTTTATTAAACGTTCATCTCTGTCAATGAGGTCAACAAAAGATGCCTCCTCTGGGTCGTCACGTAATCTAAAGTTTATTTGGATGCGCTTGCGCCAGTTTAATTCATCGTCCGTTCACTATCAAATAATGAATCAGAGAGAAATGGATAAGCTAACCACAAACTCTATAGGCAAATACGGATACACGAGTATACAATCCGAATATCCATCGACTACGTTGGCATACCTTTAGTCCCAATGGGATTGAGTGAATGGACAACAACCACAACAAAGAAGAAAGCCGTAGTGTCCCTAACAGTATTATTGGGGTTAGAAAAAAAAGTCAGGCTCTGAACCTTCAAGGGTCACTGGCCCAATAATCAATAATAAAAAAAAACAGGAAATTACTGCTAGCAAAAGTACTCGTAAACATATAGCGTCAAGACTTCAATAAGTAGATAACATTATGCTAGGAGAAGTATCCAACGTCTATAAATCTTTTAAATCAACTGTGGTTGCCACAATACTTATGCCTTTAAAGGAAATATAGCCCTCGTCCATCTCTATTTATCCAGGTGTAGCCGTTAGCGTACGCATTTGTCTACTTCGATTTTCGCACGTGGGTGTTTTTGTTTTTTGTTTTTTGTTTTTTGTTTTGTTTTTGTATCTATTTCGATTTTATAGGCTTATATTTGTTCTTCCACTTGAACTGTCCCACGAGGTTGGCTTTCCTTTCGTGTAGATTATCAAATATATAGGTAGAAAGGTGTGTTGTGGTTTGCATGTCTGATGGTTATTATAAACGCTCATGAGCTTGCCGCTTACCATGTTGTATGGGTTCAATTTCTAGCGATGACAATGAACAAGGATTTTCACTTACAATGTCATTGAGAAGAAATGAACAACTTCTACTCGTACTATACGTCAAGGGCGCACGTTTTGATGTGTCGTTTTGGGGATGGGATATGAAAATGGGAATCCCTGAAGCGTTTAGTTGATTAAATGATATTTTTTTGGGAAATTATATACTCGTGGCAATGGGAATGCCATTCCACTTGCCATACACAGTTTGGTATTAGAATCTTCTGCGTCGAAGGAGGTTAGTTCAAGGCTAGATCTGTACAAGATTACTGTGGAATTGGGTAAAACGCAATTGAAAATTTTGTGGCGACTTATGTGGTTTGAAATTTAATGATTGTGTAGACAAGTTAGTGAGGATTATGTGGTTGGGAATGGTCGCAAATGAGGGAACTGTCGGACACTGAATATAGCTTTCAGGCAACCTCTGAAAAGAGTGATTTCAGGAGTTAACAAACACTTTCTTCAAAAATAAGTTTGATGGTTCTGATGAGACTTGGTTTTGGTTTTTTTTTTTTTTTTGTCAGGCCATGGCAGTCTGACATAATGAATTCACTGTATCTCAGTGCATGAGTACTTAAAAGAGACAAATAAGTAACCGAAACCGAATGTAATACCGACAGTAACAAAGCGGATGCGTCATAGTAATACTATAACTTTTTCCAAGTGCAGCTCAGAAGGTAGTCTTTTAGTACCTTTGGTTGGAACTCTCCGAGTAATTTGTGCTCTTTTTATACTCAAAATTCTACTTGGTCTAATAGACACTACCAATAGGATTATGCATTTCATATAATTTGAAGATCAACAAGCGATTCTAGGCAAATGAGCTACAAGAAACGTTGGCACGAGATGTACCTAGTGTACCTTCCAAAATCATATTTTGTTTTGCTATAATATCATCTACTCAAACTAGGAGAAACACATTCCATTCTGTTGATATCCATAGAGATCAACGAACTAAGAATAAGACTAACTTCCTGTCTAAACCTTGCCCTAACCTCATCCTGTTCTACAGTAAGGGGAACAAAGCAGAAGGGCCGCAGTGGTGAGCCACTGAGCGCGCTGCAAAATTTCTGAGGTATCTAGATTAGTGGCATCAGGGAAATCTATAAAGGATCTACAATATAATTGAAATGTAAGAAAGGTCCAACGTACATATGTCGATGCTGCCGTTGTTTACACAGAATTATTGGTTATAATCACTCGCTTCGACGTTGACAGCTACTCGATTATCAACCCTCTTTAAGAACTGGACAGAAATGACTCTGTGAATAGCTTCAAATACTCCATTCTCAATTGCAGTCCTATATGAAATCTTTGTTCGCTGATCAACAAAAAAGTAATTGACATTGGGGGACACCAAGAATACAACGACGTGTATTTGCCCCTCGTCTATAGAACCTATTTCTCAATAAGCTGCTTCCCAAAAGACTGTAAGCAGAATATGCTGTCATAGGTAGCTCAAACGACACCATTCTTTCTGTGGTGGGCTGAAAGCCACAGACACTTTCTAACATAAATGGCTTTTGTGGCACACTTAAGGCATAACCGCTTGGTGGTCTGAACTGAAAATACTGACTACTATCAACCAGTTAGAAAAAACGCCAGCGGCGTCTCTTCCATTTTCTACTTATAAACATCGACATCAATCACTTGACTTAAGAAACGAAGGAATGAAGTCTTTTTCAACAAGTCCATTTGCTTCTTCAGAAACAGCACCTCACAATCGACAGCATTAGTGTATCATATACATAGAAAGTCAACCATCACTCGATCCAGAGTTTTGAACATTATGAATTTAAAAGTGTTTAGAGACTTTCACGCATCTTCTAACGATATGGCTAAGCAGCACATTTTTTGGGTTCCGGGATACTCAGGTGATCCAAGCTACAGGCTCTTGGCTCCGAGCCAGTTAATCACGACTTACTGGCTCTTGGCTCCGAGCCAGTTAATCATGACTTACTCGTATTTTATTTTTGAAGTATGAAAGTATGTTGAAGATGCAGGGATTTTGACCCTCGGATATGCTCCGTTTTCTTTTAGAAAAGTGGAAGCCTTTGATATTTTCTGTTGCCACTGTATCTTGCAACATTTGATCTTATTTTTTTGTGAGGGCTTATTTAAAAGCACAAGAATTGCTCAAGCGATAATAACTTTGGCTTACTTATATGGGATTCGTATGACCAAACAGGTATTGATTTGCGTTATTGTGTTCTCATTTTGTTATTCGTACTCTACCTATCAAGTCAAATCCAATCGAATCCATCTTGAATAGAAAACTTCCTTTTTTTGCTCTACATGATGCTCTTTACAATTATGCCGTGATAAGATACTCAGAAAAGCTACAGATGTGAGTTATTAGTGATATTAAACCTACATCACACATCAGTAATTATCTCGATTTCTTTGTTCAAATTGTTATGTGGGTCTTAAATTTCCAAAGGCGCTACCGTCTGGTATAAAAAGCCTTCGAATCAAGTTATTCAGTAACAGATAAATAAACTCACTCACAGATACTCGTAGCTTTTGCAATTATTGAATTCCGCATTCGAAACCTCTTACGTGTGTTAACCTTGTGTTTAACTACTTGACAAATTGTTTCACCTTTTAGCATTTCAAATGAAGCAGTTAGGTTTCTGCACTGTAGAGATTTTTTTATTGCTGGTTGACTAACATATTTAAAATACGATTCCCTAGGGAACAACAATTGATATGTAGTGATTCGATTAATGTTAACTAACTTACTTCCACTTTTGATTTCAAGACCATGTCTTACTTGTCGTAGTTATTGTCTAACAGGTCTTTGAACAAATGACTACTTCAGGACTTTTTAAGTGGCTAACTTAATGAATTACTTAGCACAGCTTATGCAAAGTAAACACTTATTGAAAAAGGTTGGAAGACTTCTATTTGTTGTGGTTTTTGCTATTAAGGTAACAAGAAGTTGTGCTTTTGTTTTGCAAAATATCTCCCTCGTACCAACCACGTGTTAGAAGTGGATGATAAATTTATTTCAAAGAGAAATTCGCAATGGACAAAGATCATGTAAACGTTACTGGTTATTCTTTGGAGTTAAACTCGTCCAAAACTGGCCTTTAACAACCCGGATTACCCATTCGCCTCTCGTGTTCCCATATAGAAACTTTGAATATGAAAATGTTGGAGAAATGCAGTTCATAAACTCAGGGACATTAGTCAATACTGAAATTTCGGAGGAACAATTCACTAGGGAGAGCCAACGGCAAGATTTAAAGTCGATTCAGCGATCAATCAAATTACTACGCTATGTTGGGGGTTGGCGGAAGTACGGCATCATGAAAGTTAACGTACCATATATGAATACATTACTCTGAGGAGCTCATACACAGTGGCGCAAATAATGACACGATTTCCATTTATTCTTCGGTCATTTTGTTCGAAATATTCTCCTTCCGATACAATAAACCTGCTATAGTTTCGAAGCTTCTGGAAAGGTCGGGATATCGTTAAAAGGGCAATCCTTTCCACTTCAATTTCAATTTCGGGAACAAATACAAGGTGCACAGTGCCAAACTAGGTAAATACGGCGGATGATTTAACACACACACTTGATTTCGGGCCAAAAATTGACGAAGAATTAGTGCTGTCAACCAACTTTTTGGCGCAGATAATGCCTTTGCTATCGAAGAATGTGATGCGCATTGTCTTCATTTGAAGCAACTTTTCGTGTTTTTATTTTAGCTAGTGGTTAGTTTTTTGATCTCTATTACACACTTTGACGCTTGGTAACAATTCTCTTCATGAAGTTTGGACCATTTCTTGAGGCCGCAATGACGTCCCTTGCATACGAGGCACTCGTAAACTGTTGATTATCATTCAATGTGTGTGGAACATTTAAGGCAGATCTTTGTTCTGCCCAAGCCTTTTCTAAGTTCGAATGGCCTCCTTGTTGATGTTTAAGGCTTCTTCCATCATTTTTAGAGAAGCATTGCGGTCTTCTGCAACAAAATCGAGTACTTATTGGACGTTTGAGGCGTACGAACTGAAATTTGCCTTTCTGCCGCCCAAAAAACGTTTATGCCACTCGAAAACAACTATTCTACTCAAATAATCATCACGGTGCACTTGTTGCATCAAGCGGAATGTTTCTGATGCATTTTTACCAAGTTTTTCGTGACCACTCTTCCAACATCGAATGAAAAGGGGTTCTGGGAAAACCGAATGTCATAAAATTTTGACAGGTAGTAGAAAAAGATTCAAAGCTTTTAAACGCATGTTTGGACAAATAGATGGCGCTATTGGTTGCTGAGATATGGCTCGTATCCGGTATACTATTTGCCCACTGTGTATAAGAAACAAGAACATCAGCACAGTGGATGTTTCGAATTAGACAGTCCTCGAAACAGACAAAGCAATTAGAACCGATTTTTGACGTAATTACCCCACTGCTGAACGGGCTTTTCTAAACATTTACTTTTGGTTTGAGAGATTCACGACTTTTTAATTGCCATCTCCACTCAGTGGCATATAATTCTATTGGTGAACCTTAGAGTCTGATGATACCAATCTATGTTGTTTATCTTACTATCACTAAATCGTATGCATACAATTTCTGCATATTCTGTTTGGGATGGGATTAATAATCCCGACGGTATTCTTTGCATAATTAAAGATCCGAGACCCCCAACTACATAATATATCAGCATAAGGCCAGGTTTACTTGTATTCATTTGCAACTCAACTGAGGTATTCTGACTATCCCATCGTACATATATTCAGCAGTATAATTATGACATACCATCTGATAGTTTAAGATTCCTGAGTAAGGCTTCTACTTCTAATGCTCCGACTCTAAATTTTTTACAATACAAAGAAGAAAACAACGATAGTAACTAAGCATGATATCCAATGGGAAACCAACATTTCCGTTGCATCATTCAAACGACTGCCCATTGCAGATACAACTCAATCCTTTGCTAATGATTCATTCATTACCCAATTGGACAAAAAATTAATGCATAATACTCATCTGCGAGTAATCTATCTGCATGTACAAGTGCAACTTTCTAGCAAAACACATTACGTTGTCTAATTTATTTTCTCTTTTCTAATTAATTCTCTGTTTCTGCTCGAAGGAAATCCTAATGATTTAATGCATTTCTTTTAGATTCTTCATTTTCTAGAATTTCTACTGCATCTTGTTCTTTCCTCGTTTTGTTTTTTATTTAATTTTAGTTGCAAAACGATTGCAAACATTGCAAATTAAGTGTGAAAAAAGTGGCGTGGTAAAGACCCACCATACGAATATCATTGCCACCTTCGTCTTCGTTGCAATTTGGCATACAATTATGTCCGTCACATGAATTTGTCGGAATGTAACGATGCGTTATAAATTTGCCAAAGTGCTGAACGTCATTACGAGATGAAATACTTCCGACATAAATGCAAATTAATAAGAGAGACACGAATAGACTCACTGAATCCTTGGCGCATGTGCCAACTTTAACAAATAAGTTTGTTCGCAATTAGTTTGAATTGAATGAGAATCATGACAAAGGAGAAGATAAATTGATTTGACTGCAAAATTGGTTCTTACGAAAATCGTTACAACATTGTTTTGATCGACAAGATCACAGAGGGAAGACATACAAGTAAGTATAGGTACATATGTAAAAGCAATTTAAGGAAGGTCGACCAGTCAAATTTGGTGCATACTAAGATCTGTGTGCACGACAAAATACACATTGATTAACTTTGTCTGAAACCTTTTTTATTATGCACAAGCACGTCATCAATCCAAAGCCGCTCACAAATCGAATGACCGATCGGACCAAGCTTAATAATTCCGCTTAGCCGGAAGTGTTGCTTTGTCATTTCAACTGAATTGCTGCAAAAAGAAAACGAGTAGAATAGGCGATAATTAACTGTAGCCCGATCATAGGCTAAAAAAACTGAAAGATTTGTTCAATCACTTCGGATCGGCGAATTTAAGTTGATCTCAAGATCACGAATGAAGGTGTGTATTCGATCGAGTTGATAAACTCGATAATGACGGGATTGTCGTCGATTTTTTATCTTGATCACGAAAAGTTTTCCCAAGTTCAAGTTATATTTAACACCGATCATAATATAGACTTGCTAACCTATTTAAACTAAACTAGCAGTTTTACTTCTTTTCTGTTGGAAGAGAACTTTACTGAAATTATTCACCCATTTGTAGAAATATGAGTAACACTTCAGTGCTAATAAAATGACTTATCTACTAGCACCCACATCATCGCCAAATGTCTCCTTTTCTTATATAGTAATTGGCGCGCGTTCAAGGGGCTTCAAAATACCCCTAAGATATTAGCACATAACGCAATCGAAGGAAAGATAGGGAGGAAAGAAAGAGGGGTACCGAAATACGTTGGTTTTGAATATTTGCAGGTTATAACGACTAGGAAATAAAGACGTCAGCAGTGCATTTCATAGTCATAGACATGTGTTAAGGAATTGAATGGGCGGAATGCTACTGTATCAATAGCAATAGAACAAGGTAAGGAAGGAGACATTGCATCGGTGTTCTAGGGTGTAAATTGACAGTGGAAAGAGCTCTTAGACCTAATAGATGTGAGCGTTGTACTTAGATTTTGGGCGGATGAATGCCTTATATCGGGTTTTCCAATAGGGACTTGACAACTTTGAATTTAGTTTGTGAACGCACTCTTTCATTAATCATCAAACTGTCACTGTCAATTTATTCAGTAAACTCAACTTCTTCATCATGGTAAAGACCACATTATGACGTATTTTGCGTAAGGATCTTGGTTTACACCCATACAAGATTAATCTGACTCAAGAATTGCAGCCGATGGACCATTTGAAGCGACGTACGTTCTCCGATTGGGTTCTGGAGAAGATGCCCCAAGATGGTGGATTTCATCGCAAAATCATCTTCAGTTACGAAGCTCATTTTTTGCTCAATGGCTTCGTCAATAAGTAAAATGTGCGTTATTGGCCGGGTGAAAATCCACAAAAAATAACTGTTTGGTGCGGTTCGCATGCCGGTGGCGTTATTGAGCCATATTTTTTCCTCGACGTTAACGATCGTCACGTTACTGTGAATGGTCAGCGCAATCGCGCCATGATCACCGATTATTTTTGGCCCGAATTGGAAGATATGGACTTGGACGACATGTGGTTTCAACAGGATGATGCCACAAGCCACACAGCAGACGTTACAATCGATTTATTGAAGAGTAAGTATGGTGAGAGTGTTATCTCAAGAAATGGGCCAGTCGATTGGCCGCCTCGTTCGTGCGATTTAACGCCGCTTGACTATTTTCTGTCGGGCTACGTTAAGTCATTGGTTTATGCCAACAAGCCGACGACGTTGAAAGAGCTCAGAGCCAACATTGAACGCGAAATAGCGGCCGTTTTCGTTCTACAGCCGAAAAGCACTTACGGGATTCCAGAGAAGAATCAGACGAACTAGAAAAAGTCCCCATCCAGCTGCCACAAGCTTTTCTTTGGTATTTAGTATAAGCAGCAGTGTCGTATTTCCGTGAAAACTTTTTTAGCAACAAGAGGTTTCCGACGTTACAACTTATGATGGCCGGTCTTCTTCTATTGGGTGTTTTATAATTAATGTTTGGGAAAAATTTCCCGCGACATCCAATCTCCGTTTATCCGAACTATAAGTTCTCGTATTAAGGTAAACTTCTTGTTATCTGTATTGAGATTCCTGAGTTCAATAATCTTTAATGATTCACAAAGATACATGTTGAATATTCGAAGGGACGGTCATTATTCCACACGTTTTTTACGATTTAACTTGCAAACAGTGAATTTCGGCGCCAGACATTCCATATTTCGGTTCAAAACAAACATCACCACACTCATAATCGCTGTTCTAAATCAGTTTTTTATCTTGTTGAAATCATTATTTTCAAACATGTACAAATATAACGAGTATGTACATATACAAATGTAATTCCAATATGATACGTTGATATAAACAATTATAAAGTGCAATTGCATCTGCAAATTATCATTTTGCCCTTCACAGTGCACTTGTTGTATTAAATCGATTAAATGAATTAAATCAAATATTGTGAGTGCCCACACCGAAAAACAATCCGATCCTATCTGCTCAGCGAATGGAAGAAAAAAGTCATAAAATCTGAGCTTATTGTTAATTTGTCTGTCCTCGAGGAACACATTGCATTGGAAGCATATAACAAGGACAAGCGTGAAATACTAAATCACTTCTGGTGGTTCAATTAAGGATAATAAAAAAGCATTGACACGCAGGGTCAATGTTAGTAATTCCCTTGAATTCTATTTCCTAAATTGTATTAGCACGCAAACTAGAAATAAGTGTATTTAGGATGCCAGCTTCGGTGAGTCTATGAGACAGCTTTTTAATTAATTCGAAAATAATCTTAAAGTCGAAAATTTAAATTCGAAAAGTCGTAAGCCTGAGTTAGGTATACGTGCATCTTTAGACAGGCATTCCATTGACAAACCACAGTTAAGGGTAGCATAACCTTTAGTGGCTGAGAGTTTTACGACTGGCAGGATCGATTAGCGCTTACCAATGCCTCTACAACCTGCATTTCATCAGTGCTAAGAGAATGTCTCTCTTTGATTACAATAAAATGTTTAGAAATGGTGATGGGCCGTCATAGGACTTCTTAAGCATCTTGCTAACCAAAGCCAGATTTGAATTTTTTCAAAAGTAGGGCAACCAATTGCACACGCTAATGACATTAATATGATTGGTAAAACGTAGCAATTTGTCACTAAAGCGTTTGTAGGTATTTAAAAAGAAGTATCTAGTATGGCTTTAGCTGGGAAAAACTAAGTGTATGCTATCAACAGGAAGGGAAGCACAACATCGGAAAATGCTAAGACAAAAACTTACAATAGACAGCTATAGTTTTGAGATATTTAAGGACGAAATCCTTCCCAGACTGTGTTGTCAGCTCCGATAAAAAATAACTGGGATTCAAACGAAGATTGTTTTTTCACCTTAAGAAGGCAATTTGATAATAATAATATAAGATCCTATAGATGACCCTTATCACCGCAGTCCTACTCTGTGGCATCTTAACATAGACATTAGCAATGTGTTATTTTGATCGCCCGATTCTTCGAAGGATTTTTAGTCCTAATAGTGTTGACGGGCTTTTGAGGAGATATTTTAACAGCGAACACAAATCACAAATTCAACAAGCTCCTAAAATGATTTAGACTCTATTCGGCAAGGTAGATAGTTTACTCAATGGGATAATTCTTGACCCCACAAAACGGAGAAAAAAGCCCTAGCCTCACGACTTCCTTGTTTATTCACAAAATTTAGTCTACGATTTTTCTTAACATCTTTCGTTCAATTTCTATAAGAAGTTCTGTGAATACAAACGGCATCAAAGTTTAGTGATTTAGGTCACTTGCCGGACAAGGGATTAAATAGACTTTATTCGTTCAAAAATTATTTTCCTCTAAGAACTCGTTTAAACAGAATGTGGATCAGCGGTGTTGCGCTTAATGCCAGACAAAGACTTTAAAGACAGCTTAAAACGTGCTGATTATCGAGGAGATTTTTTATTAAAAGATGTCGCTCTGCACCTTTGCGCTTGAGCATTAGTCCCACCAGAGATGAACTGGTTCTTTCTATTTCTCTTTAAGAAATCTGCAGATAGCGTCAGCAGAAACCGTCGCCTTTACCTCGTGAAGTTTCAATAATCCTTTGTGTTCTACACAGTCCTTTTCGCAAAGAACGTTTTCGGATGCATCTTTTCATAAATTGAACGATTGAGGGTATGCCGAAAGTTTTCCAAACAACGCTGTATAGCCTTCGAGCAAACAATGTTCAACAACAATGTTAACAAACAAAAAAATACTGTGGGGCTGGCAGCCGGGTTTGAGCCATGGCCTAGCTTCTTGATACTCATTTGTGTTGCTCATGTTGTCATTTTTTTCACATCTGAGCGGGGCCTACGGCAACTTTTTCATAGGCAATTTTACTTTCGGGAGTTTGCCATTGCCCGCCGAAAGGATGATGACGATTCGAAAAATTGTTGGTGATGCCGAGAATCGAACCACGGAATCTCTGCGTGATAGTCCAATGAGCTAACCATCGCGCCACCGCCACCAGTCTGCTCTACTCGATATCAAAATATTCAGACTGTGGAGAATTTTCCACAGTCGTACTTACTAGGTGGGGTGAAAAGTAACCTCCTTGACCGCCAGAATGCGCTGCTAGTACAAAAAAGGTTATGGTGCCTTGAAGTCCGTTCATATTTAGGCAGACATGCCAAATTTCAGTGCGGTACTGTCTTTAGTTTTGTTTTGACAGCTGATTGTTGTTGACGTGTTTGGCATCATGTTGAGTATGGACAAAAACGATTTTCGTTCTAAAACATTATTTTTTGAGAGGCAAAACGGCGAAGGAAACAAAAGAAAAGTTGGATAAATATTATGGGGCTAATGCTCCCTCAGATTTCACCGTCAGATTTCACCGTCAAATATAGGTTTTGAGGTTCGTGGTGGCCGCAACTCCACTGCCGATCAAGTCCGCAGCGGCAGGCCCTCCGATGCGGTTACAGAGGACAATGTCAAAAAAATACATGAAATGGTGTTGGCTGACCGGAAAGTGAAGGTGCGCAAGCTAGCAGATACCACAAAGATCAGTACTGAGCGCACACGCCATATTTTGGGCAATATTCTGCATATGAAAAAGTTATCCTGCCGCTGGGTGCCGCGCATGCTCACTGCATGAGAGCACTTCGAAAGAGTGTTTGGACGCACTATGCGGAATCGGGCGGACTTTTGGCGTCGATTGGTAACTGTTGATGAAACCTGGATCCACTATTACACACCAGAGAACAGAATGAGTGCCCGGCAATGGACTGAAGCCGGCACGAGTGCTCCGAAGCGGCCGAGGGAGGCTCAATGGGTCAGAAAAGTTATGGCGTCGGTTTCTGGGATTGTCATGGCATACTCTTCGTGGACTACCTCGAAAAAGGAAAAAACATCAACAGCGAGTAATACTGTGCATTATTGGAGCGAATGAAGGCCGAAATCGCTGCAAAACGGCCGCACATGAAGCGAAAAAAATTTTTGTTTTTGCAAGACAATGCGCCGGCGCATAAAAGCATCGCAACCACGGCTAAAATCAATGACTTACGGCTCCATTTGCTGTCGCATCAACCGTATTCGCCCGATTTGGCTCCCTCGGTATCTCTTCGAAAACCTCAAAAGATAGCTCATCAATAAAGAATTCAGCTTACGCGAGGAAACCGTCGACGCCACGGAGGAGTATTTTGCAGACCTTCCGGAAAATTACTTTTCGGACGGGATCAAGAAGTTGGAAAATCGCTGGAATAAGTGTATCAAGCTAAAAGGGGTCTATATTGAATAAAATAAAAAAAACATTTAAAAAAAAAATTTTTCATTCCCAAGGAGGAGGAGGTTACTTTTCACCCACAAAATAATGTGCTAACTGCAATACGTTCTTCGTTTTTTTTTTCAAAATCCTTCTATCAATTTTAAAGTCACTAATAGCATTATGATCAGAGAGACACCAGCTATGCCCATAGCTGGACTTTGGAACCCCTAGACACATCATTCTGTGGGAAATTTTAACTATAGTCGTAATTGCATTTTGATCAGGTCATCAAGTGAAATGTGTGAATGTCGAAAACAAATAAAAAATTGCAAAGGCTGAATGGG
The DNA here is from genome assembly GCA_928272305.1 of Volucella inflata. Lineage (NCBI taxonomy): Eukaryota > Metazoa > Arthropoda > Insecta > Diptera > Syrphidae > Volucella > Volucella inflata. The sequence continues at coordinate 3,175,276 of OV743717.1, read as the reverse complement.
CTAGCCCCAAATAAGTTCAAAGTTTAAGAAGGTCACCAGTTATTAAGTCCTTGGTGGATATATTTTAGCAAAGAATATCAATTCTGTCGTTTTTTGAATAAAAATAACAAAGTTTTCTAATCGGGATCTTCAACTTCAAACCGCAAACAAACATTTCCAGAAAATCACATACGAAGCCTACTTACATAACTCGTAGATAGAAATTACGCAGAAATAAATAAATTCAATAAACAACAAGAACTGGAAACAGTGAAATGAGAGAAGAAACAAAAACAACAAATAAAGAAGAAAAAGCCAAACTCCACTCACCATGCTCCCATGGGTTAGCCGGTTCCAAGTAACCCGTCACGAGCGCTTCATCACTTTTCGGAAACGATACACGTCTCGATACAACTGCACTCGCTGAGTTTGATAGTGACAACCCTGAACCCAAAGATGATTCCCCCTTATGACCGCTGCTGCTACAGCACCCACCACCGACGACGCCGCCACTGCTGCTTGTTCTCATTAAAATCGGTTCACTTGACGTTGCCGGCAAAGTGTTAATCTTCTTTCGCAATAGCATCGGACTTTTATAATTATCAGAATTATTGTGGTTTGTTGTACAAATTTTGCTGATGTCGATGCCAATACCGATATCGATAATACTCCCGCTAACAGCCATTGACGTTGATGATTGAAGTGATGGGGGCGGCGCAAACGACATTGTTGAAATATTTTCGAGAATTTTTACTTTGTTTTCTATTGATGGGGATGATGCGGCGGCAACTTCCGCAGCAATACTTTCAGCAGGTAATCTCATTGATGCTACTGTGTTAATGGCTGTTGACTCTGGTGATTCTTTATTTCCTGGGACTAATGGGTTAGCCGTATCTTGTACAATTGACGTTGGTCTTAATATATCAATTTCTGTAGGTGATGGTGGTGGTGTTGCTGTTACAATTGGCATTGTTGTAGAAGATGTTGTGATTACTTCTAATGGTTGTTTAATTATCAATTCATTATCACAAATAATTGGTGTTGAAGTAATTGTTGTAGTTGTAGTTGTAGTAAAATTTGTATCACAATTTGATTTGCCAACATTGGCTACATTGGCTGTTGTTGCCGAACTATTTTGGTTTTCATTTACGTTCTCATTTTCATTTTTGTTTTCTTTGTTTTGCGGCATAAGAGGCGGCTGTTGTTGATTTAGATGAAGTTGCTGTTGTTGATTGCAGGAGCTAATGAAAGCTGTGGCGGTTACTGTGTCCATTGCTGCAATAGCAGCATAACTGACTGTGGACACAGCAGTGACAACAGTAGTTGCAGCGGTGACCTCGACAGCAGCTATAGAGACAGCCGGAACAGCAACAGTTTCACTGCTGCATTTGTTCGTTGTTGTGTCATGTTCTTGTTCTATTTGTGAATCTATTAGATTCTCATTGGAATTGGAAGTATAAAAAGTTGCAAGTTTGTCCTCACTCGTTTCATTAGTGGATGACACGTTTACAGTAGTTGTGGGATTTATTAAACCTTCTATATTGCTGCTGCTGCTGCTGCTATTAACAATGATGTTGGCGCTGGTGCCAGCGCTGCTGACGCTTGTGCTGGTGCTAGTGTCGGTGTTGTTGATAATATTGCTGCTGATGCCGCTGTCACTGTTATCACAATTATTCATATTTTATTCTTTTTATTTATATTTTTAATTCGCTGCGTTTCCTATTTTCAACAGGAATTCCTTTTTAAATCGTTTCTTTTTTCTCTGCACGCACGTCTTTTGTTTTGCTACGAGTTTTCACTTCTTTTTCGCGCATACACACACACACCGAATACAAAAGAATAGACGACGAAGACGACACGACGAAAAAAAGAAAACAACGTCACACTTTTTACATTGTACGAATTTTCTTTTGAATATTTATGTTGTTAATCACTTTTGTTTTGCGACCCGTTTATCGCTTTCCTCTTTGTTCACTAATTTTGGGATTTTCTTGAAATAAAGAAAAATAAAAAAAAATATATAAAAATTGAAAATTGAAAATAGAGAGAAATTAAATATTAATAATAAACTAGGACCAGACAATAAAAGGAAACAAGACAAAAGCGAATTAGGTGGAAAATGTCGAAATCGTGAAAACTGAAAATTCCCCCACGCAAAGAGAGCCAAGATGGAGCACGTTTTTTCTCCCTCCCTCTTCGGCCGATTTTCCTTTGACAGTTTCTCGATAAGCCCACTGTCTGTCTCAGTTTTATCTATACTCTCATACTCTGATACTCTGATATTTCGCCGTATCTTTATCAATTTTTTATTTTTTTTTTTGTACTCTTTTGTTCGTTTCGTATTTTCCCGTAAATTTTCCTAGTTTCACAGATTGTTTTTGTTTTCTCTCTCTGTGCACTTAGTTTTCCGTCGCTTGTTCCCTTTTGGTGGGCACTCTTACTCTTCGTTGTATTTTTTTTCCACTCCCTTTTGCTGATACTTTCGCACTTTTTTTCCACTTCTTTAAATGGTTTTTTCTTATTTTTTTTTTCTTTTATCTTTTATCCACTGTATTACATATGATGTCAGAATTTTTAAAGGTAAAACATTTTTTTTTTCTGTAGTTAATTTTTTCTTCTCCACTGTGTAGTGGAATTTTTTTTTTCGTTTGTTTGTTGTTGGGATTTCTGGTTCACATTTTTTTTTTCGCTTTTGTTGTTGGTTGCCCTTTTTACATTAGGAAAAAAAAAAAAACTCCGATTCCCAATTTGTTGGCGCTTTGCACTGAAATTTGGAATTTTTGTTGCTGAATTTTCCTTCTTTACTTGATTTTCGTTGACATTTTTGTTTAGTACGTTTTGTTTGTTGGTAAAGAAAGACTAAATGTTATTTGTTGTAATTGAATTTTTTTTTTCGGTTTAATGCTTATGTAAAAAAAAATGAAATAAAAAAATGAAGATAGATTTTTTTTTACTCTCTTGTATTTTGTAACATTAATTACGTCTTCACTTCGCGTTCGCACTCGCACAATAGAAAAAGCAATTTGGCTAGTTGGTGGGAGAGAGCGACTTGCGGCAGTTTGAAGTTTAGTATAGTATAGTGGTAGAAGCACGGCGAAGTGAGCAGTGAGTAGGAAACACCACAGCACAGCACGATGTGGATAGCAAATTCGATTGAAATTCGCCTTTCGGTAACGAAGAGAAATGTATAATGAAATTGGCAAAAAGAGAGTGGAAAGCTGTCAATTGTTGTGCATTTCATTTTGTGGCGGGCATTCTTATTGCATTTTGTCTCTCTTTTGGCGGGTGTCACTTTGACAGATTGTTATAATTAACAGAATGAAGGAGAAACGGACTAAGTACAGGATTGGATGGGATGTAAATTGGAACTCTACAAAAAGGCTGGTTGTAATAGAATTTTTTTTTCAATCCTTTTTTGCGCATTTTATCTCTTTATTGACCAACGTTAGCTCTTACAAGAACTTTCAAATTTAAGTTATAGAGAACTTTGTGAAATCGGCCATTTGAGCATGCTTTTTTATCAAATTGTTGAAATAATTACCCAACTCGCACACCAATATCAACGAAAACAGTGTTCGGTAAAAATATCGCGACTGTAGTACCTTTGAGAACATCCCAATTCATCGATTCGTCATCTTTCGCAACAATATGGCCTGTCTTCATCCATTATTTGGAAAATTCTGAGTAAACATCTAGCGATTACTCACTTACTTTGGGTGGCGATATAGTCTGGGGTGGACTTGGGCCGTAGTCAACAACCGTCTCTGGCTAGTTTGATCATTTGCTAGCTGCCTCTAGTTTCGCACGCTACGTTGGCTGACGTCCCGTTCCACTTGCGTGTGCCACCTGAGCATCGGTTTTTCTCTACTGCGCCCTACCTCGGGAGCGAATTCGAAGACTTTTCGGATCGGAGCATTGGTGTCCATGCGCTCTACATGACCGTCATCACCGTCAATGCAGACGGGACCGAAGATCGCCCGAAGAATTTTTCTCTCGAAGCAACCAAGAACACCCTCATCCATTTTTGATAATGTCCATGCTTCTGCACCATAGAGCAGGACTGGGATTGTTAAGGTCTTATAAAGGGTAACTTTTGTTGTTCGAGAGAGGGCTTTACTAGTCAATTGCCTTTCTAGCCCAAAGAAGCAGTGATTGGCAAGAGTTGTTCTTCGTTTGATCTCAATGGTTTCGTTGTCTGAATTCATAGCAGAACCTAAGTAGACAAAGTCCTTAACTACCTCAAAGATATACCTGTCGAATGTGACGTTCTATCAGAGGCGTCGGTGTTCAGTGTCCTGTTTTGCTTGACAGCATACACTTGGTCTTGCCCTTATTGACCGCTTAACCCATTTTTGCCACTAATATTACGCTGCTTTCTTCCGATTATGCCAATATCATCCACGTATGCCAGTAATTGGATTGTGCCTCTTGTGTTTGCGCGTGAGTTTCGCACTATTATTTCAAGTATGATGTTAAAGAAATCGCATGACAACGCATCGCCTTATCTTCATCCTTTATTGACATCAAAAGTCTCGGTGTGATCTTTACCGACCTTGATATAGCAGCGTGCATTCTCCATAGTCATTTTGCACAGATGGTCGAGTGCCAAAACTAGACATTGCTCTGCATAGCTCGTCTCTATAGATGCTGTCATACGCGGCCATAGAATCGACAAATAGTTGATGTGTATCGATCTGAAGCCCATGGGTTTTCTCCAAGATCTGCCGTAGTGTGAATATTTGGTCGATAGTGCACGAAACGGTAGATACGATTTTGCATATGATGTAAAGAAGACTGATGCCCTTGTAGTTTAGGCAATTCAGAGGGTCTCCTCTCTTGAGGATTGGACAAATATCTTACGATTAAGGCTTAAAATATCCAATAAACTAAAGCCACGTGAGCATTTATTTCATCGCGTATTCAGTGATTAAGCTTTAAACTAAAAGTTGAATGATATTTTTAGCGTTCAATTAAGTTCAGTGATAAGGCTCGTTTCTTGTTAAACGGCCTAGGAAACAATCAGAAGTGTAGTATCTGGAGCGAGGAGAATCCTTATGGAGTTCACCAGTGTCCCAGTACCAGCATCCACAACAGTGTGGCGTATATTGCGGATTGACATCATCGGTCCTCAGCTCAAGAAGAATGTGGCCAAAGCACAAATTAACGTTAATAGACACCAGTATAATGCGATGAATATTGTTCTCAAACTTGAGTGGCATCTCAGTGGAACAATGTCGTTGCAAGATGATAGAGCTCCATCTCAAACTACCGACAAAAACATCCGCTTTATTGAAAATAGATTTTGGCAATAGATTCCTTTGAAGAAATGGAATGAAAAATATAGTTCGAGTAATATGCGACATACGGTCCCAATCGCTCGTAAAAGCGGTCAAAAATTCGACCTCTACAATATGATGTACTTTGTACATGTATATAAGTAATTGCAAAGGCTTTTAGAAAACTGCTCCTCTGGTACTGGCTTACCAGTTTAGCACAATTTTTAGGGAATGATGTTGAAAAAGTCACATTACAGTGTATGACTTTTTACATCAAAGTTCTGGGTGTGATTGTTTTTTAACTCTACGAAGCATCAAGCGTTTCCCGTCATCATACTCCAAAGTGCCGAAGAAGCTCAAATGATGTAAGTACTCAGTGAATATTTACTTTATTCTCAAACCATTCCAGATTGAATGAAAACATTCAATACAATCGAAATTAATACCTATGACCACTCTGATTAGAATAATAAGATGAAACAGATGAGTCACAGGATCTGATTAGGTTTAAAGTTTCTTTTGCGCCCAACGTTCATCTGTCAACTTAGTTTTACAAAAATCTAGAAAAAAGACAGTCTCAAGAGTTTTGTGACAAAAGTAGATTTATAGTCGATGTGTTGAACCCAAAAACTATGTCGGAATATACAATATAATTCATTTACAACTAAATGAGATCAAATAACTAGTTCAATGAAGGAAGTTAGAATTACTATTTTAGGTAAGAAAAAGGGAATGACTTTAACCCCAACTTAAGGGCTTTTTTGGTATAAAATATGTATATGGTTGACCTGTATTTCTTATTTCAAGAGGATATTTCTGCGGCGGAACATAATCGCCTCTTTGGCATACCCGCATAAATATAGATATCTGAGTAAATCGGCGGAACATTGCCACACATATTCTTTTTTTTAATTTTTCTCTAGTTTCATTTTCAGTTACAGTACTTCATTTGATCCTTGTATTACTCTTAGATGTTTTTTTTTGTTTCGCTGGAGAATCTTTAGTTTTTCCAAGTCATCAAGATATTGTTGTCTCCGGTTGGTGTTTGAACTTTTTTCTTTAAATGTTCCATTTTACGATGTGGCTAGCTTCTTCCTATGTTGTCTGTATTCTTTGTATTTATCTCTACCTAAATTATCCTTAAAAGCTGATTTCATTTTTTTCCCACAGCTGCGTTTTCCATAAATGAAGGCCATGTAACCATAATAAAAGTGCAACGAAATCTCGCACACAATGGCCGGTAAAAGATTTCAACTACACTATCAGTTCCTTTACAATAATCATTACTAATTTCCAGTGAAGACTTAAAACCCCACAAAGTGAAAAGTTCGGGAGGTTACTTCAAGGACCTGGACATTTGATATCGTTTAACCTTAAACTTGTGATCAAATCTTTAGAATGCACCACGACCAGATGTTGGCCATGTATCTCTAAGATAGTTTGTTGGACAGTATAGCCTTACTCTCACTACCAAGGACTTTGAGGTCAATTCACGGGCAATGTTGTACGTAGCCTCATACTGTTTGAACCTCACATCATGTGGACCATGTTTTCGAAGAAATAATCAGTAATCAATGCCCGGTATGGGCCTTTCTTCAAATAGGTACGGACCATACACCAAAAAGTGCACATTTATGACCGTTGTGTTATCTTATTAGTCCCATTTGAATTGTCCTCTCTACAGAAATGCCAATTTTGAGTCTAAAGCGAGCCTTGTCCATAGAAGCGATTTCTGTTAAAAACAGAGGTCAGGTTCAAGAGTCAATAAGGGAACTCCGGTCACAAGTCATGGTCTCATTCATTCACTATCTAAATCTTATACGGACGATTACCATCTATACGGACAGCACTCTATGTTTTCTTCTGTACACAAAATATATTGAAGCGTTTTTGACCATAAACAGTGTATGTGATGTGTATCTGTATGGTCAGCTCATTTGCTCGTGTTAGAAGCATTCTTCTAATGTGTCTAACAATATTCACATATATAGTAGAAAACTTTCAAAAATAAGATATTAGGAACACCGTTTGAAAAACAACTGAAAAAAAGTACCCTCCTTATTACCGAAGGAATGTTAGCAATGCCGGTATAACCAATATTTTACATTTTATCATCAAAGAAGTGTGTTGTTCTGGGAGGGAGGAGACCTTCGATCATAATACAGTGGCAACACAGTGCCAGTGCCACGATCATCGGCCAGTGCCTCTCCTTATAACTTATTTTCAACGCCACGTCATATTTGGCCCGCTTTCTTACATGTCAATCAAGTCTCGCACAATCGATTCAGATCTGCAACTCTATATTGATAAGGTAAAGTGGCAAAACCCATTCCTGATGGACTCCAACGTCTGTATTTACTGTTGCTTAACCAAAGACCGGAAAAAAAAATTCTCTAATCAAATTGCACGTTTTCCAAAACAAGAAATACTTTTAATTATTGAAATAAAATTGTACTAATACAACTACACACTCCAAACTTCCTTCACCCATCACTGTCTTTTCTTATTTCACCACACTTTGAAATAATTTCGAAAACTTTTACTCAACAAATTTTCCCGTTCGCTGGTCCGGCTACTTTCGTCGAGTTCTCAAAATTTCTTGCAAAAAAAGTTACACCAAATAACGGTTCTCGTTTGCTTCCAACACACCCGTAGACCGTACAATTTTGTGGAGTCCCTTCTGTAAACCTTTTTTTTTTAATTCACCCAACAAACCGTAACGCTCACTTTTTACAAATCAAGAAACAAAAATTTGTTTTTTTTTTTACACCACAATTATTTAATATTTTATATAAGAAGAAAAAAATATACCAAAATGCAATCCTGTATAGAAATGGACGACGGCGCAATGAAAGTTGAATCTATTGCGGTACCTGCAGCAACTGAATTAGGAGCAGAAGATGCTCAAGCAACAACAACGACAGCAAAGAAGTCAGCAGTTATGGAGGAAAGTGATTTAATGCCTCCACCAGATGTGCCTCTACCATCGTCTGCTGTATCGGAAAGGGACGAAGATGAAGTTTTGAGTTTGCAAGTTCTATCAGCGCGTTCATCGACGCCATATACTGTTCAGGCGAACTGTTGTAATAATGTCAACTGTGATCTTGGAACAGGAGACGCGTCTACAGTGAGTTCTGTAAAAGAGGAACCAACTGAGTTGGTAATCGTCAATAATGAAAAAGGAAACAATGTCGAAGTAGTCAAGGAGCCAGGGGAGCCCCCGTCCGAGGATACTATAGATGGTAAGAAGTACTCACGTTCTGATTTAATGCATATCCGGGATGAGATGATAATGATTGTAAGACCCGAATGCTTGGGCAGTTCCAATGTTAGGCGCTTGAATTTGGGAAAGTCTGAAAATGTAAGTATACTTGATTTTTTTGTATCTATGCTTTGGAAGGCTTCACAATTCTTTTTAATTTCATATTCTAGAGAAGCAGACAATATCGTTCTTCAAATTCGTCTAATTACCTTATGCCATTGTTTTGTAAGCGTAAAACAAATCCGCCAAATGGCAGTAGTAATAGCATGAGTTACGACAATTTCAAAAACCCCGATTCCCACTCGTTCAGCAATCACAATGATAGCAATCAATACAACAACCATCGTCGCATTGGTAGTGGCCGTTTGTCTAACCGAGACATCAACTGGGATTACATACCAGAGGAGGATCCCGATAAAGACAACTTGCCAGAGTTTTTCAATACGAAATGTGCTGTTACAAATGGAAAACCACAGCGTCATCCCAAGAAATACGACATGGAGGATAGCTCGAACTATGTCAAACGTGTCATTAATTCAGTTATAGGGGAATCCTCATTTCGATCGAGCGGTTCTAGGAACTCCATTAACTCTAGCACTGAAGAACGTTTTAGTGCTAACACTAGCAGTACAAGTAATACCAATAATAAAAGCGACGAGCCCGAGTGGTTTAGTTGTGGTCCAACTTCAAGATTGGACACCATCGAGTTATGTGGCTTTGATGAATCTGATCAACAGAAGATTCGTTTAGAAATGGAGGATACTAAGAAGAAACCTGATGCGAACAACAATCATGAAGATACTACAACGACTGGTAACGGACGTGATAAAGTTCATAAAGAAAAGAAACAATTGGCTTTTCAGTTTGATGAGTTTTCAACTCGCATTAACAAAACTCACAATGATAGCCATGGGCACGTCAACAATCACAGCAATAGAGTTCCATCATCCAAGTTCATGCCGCTTTTCAATGCGGAAACCAGAAAAGAAGAGACTAAGAAATCAAATCATAACAATAATCCTTCTCAGTCGCTGACCGACTTCTTCAAGCGAGCAGATATTCCATCGTCTCAAAGGGACAAACTCACCATGACTGAAATACCTAGTGTCGACCAGATCGAAGCTAAATATTGGAACCAACAACATCAAAACGAAGCGAAGTTATCGAATCCAAAGTTGGATAGTAATTCAGAGAGCTTTAAAAGAATGCTAAGCCAACTCAATCAACAACAAAACATTGGTATGACAATGTCTTCTCCCTCACAACAGCAATCGGTACACCCACAACCAAGTCAAACCGGATTCAACCTCTTCAATACCGATAATCTGTCGAACTTTATAAAGCAACGGAATTTCCAACAGCAGTTGTTACAGAAGCAACAACAACAGGCTGCATTTGCTCAGCTGCAATTGAACGCTATTCTTAGTCGACCAGAGACTCAAGTTTTGCTACTTTCATTGGCACGTGGTGAAATCTCCAAACACGGTTTGATTGTTCAACTGGCAAATCCAAATCTTACACAAGCTGATCGTGAAGCTATCACAGCAGTACTGACATTCTCTGCAGCTGGCCAATATCATCAGCAATTGGCAATAAATAGCAATCAACAACAGCAACATCATCAACAACAGATCATTGCAAATCAATTGCAGAATTTGGCTGTTATACAGCAAATGACTAGAGGTGCTGCCGAAAAGAGGAACTCCAATAACAATAGTGGTGTTTATCAGTCGAATGGAGTGGGCATCGTTGGTGGAAATAATGTACGCACTTACTCCCAAGAAGAATTGCAGTCACATGCAAACTCTATTCTACACAATGCCATGATGAAGAAAAAATTAGAAGAGCAAACTAGCTTGGGCTTGCAGAAGATTTTACACCTGCAAAACACTGTAATGAACAATAATCACAGTGCACGTGGTAATGAACTCTTGGCTGGGCCAAAGAATCAATCACAGCATCAGCAACCTTTCCAACGTCAGCGAAAGGGATCATTTGGTGCCAATCGAGTAATTGGCCGTCGTCGTTCTACATCGTCTTCATCATCGAATGCTACAGTGAAGGCAGCACAAATGAAATTAGCCTCTGAATTGGAATTTCGACAATTGGAGCAGCGCAGGAATACATTGGCAACAACAACGATTGGAGCAGGTAATTTTTAATATCGTTCATTTATGCATAATGCTGTTTGGCTTTTGCTGAAACTGGGCTTTGGTTTTATTTAGGATCACTATCGTTGTCGTTGACGCAAATGAGTATTCCATAATTAATTCCCTTGATTTATGACATATAGTTTTCTGTTATCCGAACTGGCATGAAGATTACCTTCTTGAATAATGAAGTGCCGAACCTATCAATTGGTGTTCTGAACGCTTTGTGATTTAGGTTTTATGAACAACTAGGTCAACAATAACTTTGTACATAACACTACATTTGCCTGTGGTGGTTTATCAGACAATGTGACTTCAAACTTTGCGAGTCCAGACCACACCTGAATCTATCCATCTATCTATTAAGGGCACTACTTTCGCAATTCTCCTTTTTTTTTTCTTACACTTAGTTAAGGTTTCTTTTCGTTCCACATAAGACGAGGCTCCGTACAACGTTGTCTTTTCCAGATCAATCCAAGGACTCTGGGTTCAAGGCGTTGATGTTTATTTTACTGAACACGTCTCGGACGATCGAATCGCGTCATAGTAACAAAATTTGTTTTTCATCTTTTCACAAATGTATTGGTGAAATCGTGTCCGGTACGTTTCTGACAAAGTTACTGCTGATTTCTTGGTATCTTTGAGCTTTTCGAGAGGCTGTGTGAAAAAAGATTTCAAATTGTTCAATTCATCGGTAAGACTAAGCGCGTTGTTGGCTATTTTTTGTCGCACAACGAAGAAGCAACCAAGTCAACGCCGGTTCTTTACTCGTAGCATGTTGTTTGTCAATGATCCGAGCATTCTGCATGTGTAGATCGAAGTCTTCTTCATTTCCTGAGGTCGTTAGTAATAAATAATATACCTCAGCTCACCCTGGAAAACTTAATTCTTTATAATTAATTCTTATAGAACCAGTTGGCTACTATTGAGGAACTCGTTCACAATCTCTATTGAAATATCCTGACTAGATACCGATGAATTCCCAAACGGATTCGGAAAGACAGGATCATTGAAATAAGCATAGTTAGAAAAAAAAATTGGTCCAAAATTTTCAGTGATCCTGCCTGTCACTACGACGTCAATTTTTAAATTGTCGGTCGATAGTGGGTTAATAGAATTTTACTAATTCCGATTACAGTATAAAATACGAGTAGTTGGTGACTTTTACTTGACCCTTGGTGATAGAGATCATTGACACCTTAAACAGTTACACAGATCTTACAACTTTCATTGTCCAAGCTACGAAAATCTGAAATTGGTCAATTTTATCCGTTCTCGACGGCTAACGGCCTTAACACCTCTAATCCCTCCTCGATAGTCTTGTTTTTGAATTTTTTTTTATTCATGATCACCAATCTGTTACGTTTTTGTTCGTTAAGTTTGCTCTATTTTGTTTCTAATCTCTTACGTGAAATGTCAAAATGAAAAAAACGAACATAAAATTGTGGTTATGTGAATTGAATGAGTAGAAATACAGTTCCTAAAAAATCTTCAGTGAAAGTCATTCGAAATTTTTGTTGAAAATTGTATAATTGCAATGCGAATACCTCGTCCTCGAGGAATCACAACACCACAGTTAATGGTAGTGACTGCACTTGGATTTCTAGGCGGTGTTTACATTTGGCAACCGCTTCTTGTAAAGTGGAAACGCGAAACCAACCCAACAGCACAAACAGACTTAATACCCACAAGCACAACGGAAACCGCAACAGTATCAAAGTACTCAACTCAAAGGATACCACCCTATCTAATCATTCGATTAATAATAAATTGTTTCTTCTATTTCAGATGAGTTTCACTCGATTTCTCAAAGACTTTAAAAACACCACACCCGGCATGCTGGCCAAGGCGATAGGGATTACTACTTGTGTTGTATTGGGCTACCGTTTAATAAAACCTGAACTTGAGTTAAGACGTCGTCGGCAAGCGGAATCCTTTGCCAATTATTTATTTGAAAGGGAACTACAATCCACCAGCCCGAACACAAATGATAATGAAGAATTTCAATGAAATTTTTACAATAAAATCGCCCTTCAACATCTAGTGATTCCTATTGCAATTTACTCGTTGTAATATGCACGGAGTTATTGTTGAGTTTGCTAGTTCATGTTTGTCAATTTTATAAGGATGCTATAGAATATTGGTTGCCCTAGTTATTTCATTTATATAAATAAAAAAAAGAAACATTGTATTTCATCAATAAATAAAGAAAAAATCGTGAATTATATTGAAGCAAATGGATTTTGTTTATGTAACATGGAGTATGGTGTCTGGGAATTGTTACGAAGTAGGGTACAAAAGCGAGCGTCAAAATTCGTCATTGTTGTAAATTTTGTAGTAGATTTGAGAAGAATAAGGTAAGGGAAATACTTTTGTTGAGTCGACCTGGGGTGATGGTGGGTATTGCACGATTTTCATGCGGAAGACCAACCGGAATCAACTTGCTAAACTAATAAATTCAAGTTTTTAGGAGGAGAAAACAGCAGCTTTATAATGTCTTGTCAGAATTTACACTACTGAATCAGCTGTGGTATTTACACTCAGTAGTAAGAGTTTAAGTCTGAGTTTTTCCTTTTTCCTTTTTCCTTTATACTGGTTTCGGAATATTCGGGACAGTGCGTGTGCCCAAAAAGTTTCAGAAATTCCTGAACCCCTGGCTGATGTAGCCCAAATCACTGCCATTCCGAACGTGCAGAAGGATGGACAGGGGTATATGAACTATGGTGACTGAGAGAGAGAGAACAGAAGCAGTCTGTTGTCTACGGCAGATTCATGAACACTAGACCCGCCACAGAAGAGAGGGACAGAGACTACTGAAGGATGTTTTCACAAGGTCCAATTCAATGCTTAAAGTATATCGCCAAAAACGATGTTAAATTTAAAAAAGGAACGGGGGTCATCTTTGCTAGCTCAATAGGAAAGCGTAGCTTACACGGCAGCACGTCTGTAAATCGACTTAGATTTAATAACTTTGCTATGGGACGGGTTATAGCTTGTAAGCACGTACTGTTTCCTCAACTTATAATTCATAAGAGAACATAATAACAGCTCCTATTGTATTACACCAATTCCTCGTTGCAGGCATATACGTCTAAGAATACTCCAGATGCCCTATTAGCAAAGAATAAACTTTTGAACGACTGTTATCAAAATGAATTGCCAGCATCTTTGGCAATCCCATGTTTCTCATGATAAGTCTTATGCAAATTGTAATAAGCCCAGAAAATGAGTGCTATTGATGCATCAAAAAAATTATTTTTATTGACTGTGATACGGATTCCCTCCTTTTTAAATTAAGTGATAAAATCAACAGCCTCGGGGGACAACTTGTTCCCATTTTATTCGCTGATATTGCCCACTATATTTGGTTGCATTATTTAAGCGAGGAATCATTTCTTCTGTAAACTATACCTTTATCACAACATCTAACCTAGGCGTGTTCGTATGACTACGATTTTAAAAATTTGTCTCATGAAATGTGTTCATAGCTTTCATTTTCGTAGAGGAGACTTATTTTAAATAAACAAGGCCTGTTTCTCTTTGCATGATAACTGGAGCGCCGATTCTTTTTATACAGAAATTTTCAATCGTTTTCCACAAACTGTTCCATATTTTTCATCATACGATACAATACGAAAAATCAGTGCACAAATTGGTCGACATGCAAGGATTGCTATCACTCTCCACCCCATAGTGAATGTTCTACAGTGAACTGTATAAATTGCAAAGCCATACGTCTTATTACCCAACCTATCCAACCTCTCTTCCTCAAATTGTACAACAAAACCCCTCACAGTATCAGACTTTCCATTTTGACTCCTTTGATTCATGTGGCGTTGGCAAATAAGAATGTTTATACAAATTTAAAAGACGTGAAAATGCGCACAAAAATCGGGTAGTCTCATTAAATATTAATGCACATCTGGGCACTCTCAGGTATTAAAGTGCCTGAATTTAATTTTTGCCCATTTAGTTGTCTTTTATCACAGCGGCTTAAATTTTTAACGTCGGTGCAACATCGCTCTGAACACCTAATTACACTAGACATATATCTTCAGAGCATAGAAACTAAAGTTATTTAAACGATTTGAACTGGAAAAATTGCTTCTCAAACTCTATTTCAAGTCACCTCTTTGAACTTTAGTCGATAAAATCTGAGATCTCAGTTCAGAAGCTAGGAACGATATAATACGAAATTCTTCAAACTGAATGCATTCATTATCTAAAAATCGCTGCGCACGTCCAGTGGACTTCTCCGCTCTTTTCAACTTGCACGTTGGCTAACCTGACACATTATGAAATTTCAAAAGTTTCATTAACGTGCGGCTTGTTTTCAATTTTTACCCAATCAAGTTTTTTTTGAGTTTTGCAAAAAGTTTTCACTGTTGCCGAAAAAAATAATAAACACAGTTGTAAAGTAATTTATGAAGTTATCGATTCGTAAAGAAAAATAAGGTATTACAACATAATTCACGGGCTTTAGCCACAAAAGCAAAATTAGTAAAGTAAAATGTCTTTGGAAAAATTTCAAGCAACTGATGCTTGGATTAAGCAATTTAAAAATCTCCTTTTCACTGAACGGTAAATATTTAATAATAATAGATTAGAAAATTTGTTTAATTGATTTTTTTATTTTTTTTATTAAACTTTTCATTTTCAACATCAATACAACCACCAATAGATGCTTTCGTAATTTGCTCGAAATTTTTCCAATTTTCTTTTTTGTTTTGTATATTCGAACTTCTTTATTGTTGAATTTATATTTCACACGTACGTATGTAGTTGTACATAAGTAGCATGCGAATGTTTTTGTAAACAACTCATCCAAACTTTTCTAGTTTTGCTTAAAGAGAGACTATTTATGTATCGTCCTTAGAAAGCCACCCGTCACAGTGACCACAGTGCCAGAAGTTTCACAACGCCCAAGTCTGGACTTGACTGAGGAATTCCAAGTGCTACTCGAGGAGAAAAAGATACCAAGAAGAAGCAGTCGCAAAATGCCGCGAGCTCGTGATGAAGAGCAAAATAAAGAAAACTTCAATAAAGACTTGCTCATCAGGACTCCAACAAAGAATAAAAGTTTAGCTTTCGCTGATGCAACGTTGGTTCCAGACTGTGGAAATGTAATGGAAATAACCAACACCAGCTTTGAAACGTTAGAGAAAATGTGTGAGAAATCTATAACCGATTCGGATAGTACGTTGTTTAAGTACTTGCATGATGGATCGACAACATTGCAGCCAACGAGAGATAGAAAGTCATTGACGATGGATGAAGAGGCAGCTGCTTTACAACGTCTTTTGGATGAATTGAATGTCGAAGAGACTGAGAAACGTCTTAGGGAGCAGGATTTCAACAACATCACACAGTTGGAGGACATTGAATCTCCATCGATATTCTGGGAGAACACATTTACTCCAGAGACCTTACAGTCGATGTCTCCTGTTAAGAAAGTTGGCCTAATGAGGGCATCTACGATTATCGAAGAAACTTCAGATGTTTCAGAATCTGAGGCAAGTTCTACGAGTTACCAGAGCGCAATGAAAACCACTGGCTATTCGAGTGAGACTACAGGATGCTATGAAACTGCCAGTGACACAGTGTCTGGTAGTGAAAATGAAAACGCTAGAATATCCACTACCATGGACTTGTTCCAACAGCGTTGCAGCCGCCAAAAGTTCTTCGATGATAAGGAAAAATCGTTTCACTTGATCGATTTGGAGACTACAATCAGATCACCTGAAGAAAACGAGACAAATTCGAGCTCTTCACCATATCGAGATGATGCAGTCGGTTCATCCAACTTTCAACAATCATCAGAAAGTCATGACAAAACCGAATCTAAAGAAGAGTCAACTGAATTGGAGGATTCATTAAACCCACCGAATTCAGTTAATTCAGACAATTCAATAGAACCTGCCAAGGTCGTACAGGAATCCGTTCAGTCGACAGAGCTTGAAGAATCCAGTTCGGTCATTGAGTTATCCGATGATGAAATGTCCGAAGGCAGCAAAATCCTTGAAAAGATAGAAAAACTTGAATCTGAACGAGAAGTCCTTAACCTAAGCTTTACTATAGAATCAGTAAAACCAGAGAAAATTGAAGAAGAGGACGATAAGTCACTTCACTTCAACGATACAATGGAGGAAGTTGAATATATGATGAATAGAGGAATGCAATACATGGAGGCAGCTAAATTCGCACCAACGGCGAAAAGTCCTGCAAATAAACCAAACCGCTATCGCTCTCCATCGCCGATGCTATCCTCTCCACTGACTCCGAAGACAGTCATCAGCAAACCTAAACCCATTAACAAACACACATTGGACATCAAGCCATTCCCTAAATTGGATTTATTCAAGAAACCACAACCCAGTGGTTTGAAGCCACCCGCAGTTCATAACAAGTTTATCTCATCAGTTAAAAACTCCCAGTACGCACATATTGTCAGTCCTATTGGGGCGTACATTAACAAAACCCCAACCACACCGTTGATGACTACTGCCAAGGCTGGCTCCAATACCTCTCCAGCCACTTCGAAAGCGTTCAAGCAGCTGGATTACGATACCCGAAATTCGCCTCAAAACTGGGGAAAAGGCCTACCGAAAGTGGATTCACCGAACCATCAATGCAGCACCTTGCCAAAGAAGGCTTACATTTCATCTGAGTACAAACATGTAAGACAAGTCTTTCAAATGACATTCCTGGTTAATCTTCAAAATTATTTATTTTACCCAGATTGTGGATAAACGTACACCACTGACCATTCCTGGAGGACCGAAGATTCAACGCTACTTGGTCTCTTCGATGATACCAGCTGTGGTTCGGCATGAGGGAAAAACTAAGCTCCCACGGGAAGTTAGGATGAGCGATATAGAACCAACACCAAAAAATACCGACGATAGTTTGGCTGGTCTAAGTATGGTGTCGGGAGATGTGTCCCTGTACACAATCAAGGATGCTCAGAAGTTTTAGACCAATTGTTTCATTCACTTTCGCTTACTTTGTACCTTCTTTGCTTTGTTTTTCTTCTTGTTGCTCTTTTAAATGTCGGATGGGTGGGACCGTGGATTTCTTTAGAAAATATTCGAACACTTAATTTATGTTACCGTTAATGTATAATTTCGAATAAATTTATTTTACACATGGGTATTATCTTCTAAGAGTAGATTGTGTCCTGCAAGATCTTGGATGGCCTTAGGCGGATCCAATTTATATGCTGCTGCTGTTAGGTGAAGTCGTAACTTGACGAAGGTTTGTTTTGGAGAGTGTGCTGGGCCTTATGTACGATGACTGATTATATCAACGGTGGTGTCAAAAGTCAGAACGGAGGTCAAAACTAGTAAAATAGAGAAAGTGGCGGATAAACTCTTAATGATAGTGTTCATTTTGACAACGTTAAAACTCCACAGTTTGGGTTGCAGCCAAGAAATCCGGATACGAATTGATTTCCTATTGACAACCTGCAAAACAAAAACGGACAACGATGTTTGGTTCTTCATATGGAATGCTCGAAACGTGAATAAGGCAAGTACAGCCGAACAGTTAAATTTCTTTGAGAGATATCACTGCAAGCCATTCAGTCCGACGGAATGGACTAGGCCAACTGTGACAGTGTATACTACGGTGACTTCTATAGAGAACAAAAGCAGCGTCTACTTTGGTGCGTGTTCGTTGTTAGCCACAGACTAAAGTAAAGTAAAAAGTGTTACAATAATGTAAACCAAGGCCGACTCAATATGCGCTGTCCTCAATTAAACCTTTGAACTACGAACAGTTTAGGTCTTTTTTCCTCCAACATAGGATAAGAAAGCATCTGTGTAGAACTATCAAAACATTGCCTACGTGACACCACGTCTGGAAAAGGATTTAGACCAATTAATTTGGCTGCAGTAGATCGCGTGCCTCTCAATCACTCTACAAGTATTATATGTATTATGGAAACTACATCACGCGCAAATGTCAATGGTAATAATACCAAAAAATCGTCAGAAGTGCCGGCACTGATGTGCACTCTGCTTTATTGAACAATAGAGGAAGGCATACGTGGAAAAACTATTCGCATACGAAGTTTCGAGTTCGAGAGGAAAGAACATTGCTCCTTCTTCGGGGAAAAAAGCATGAGCATAAGAAGTTGTCGATCGAGGAAATCAGAAGCTGCTACTTGAGAAACAATGTTTAAAAGGTTTATTAAAAGATACATATGTATATAATAGTGGGCCACAAGTAGAAACCTGTCGATGATCAAGAAAATTTAGTAGATGAGACGATCCTGAGACCAGGAAGGAGATCCTCTAAAGTGGGCCAACAACTTGTTTGCCGTATTGTGTAAAGCATTTGTCTGAGCTCTTTCACTGCAGTTTTACTAGGTGGGGTGAAAAGTAACCTCCTTGACCGCCAGAATGCGCTGCTACTGCCAAAAAGTTTATGGTGCCTTGAAGTCCGTTCATATTTAGGCAGACATGCCAAATTTCAGTGCGGTACTGTCTTTAGTTTTGTTTTGACAGGTGATTGTTGTTGATGTGTTTGGCATCATGTTGAGTATGGACAAAAACGATTTTCGTTCTCTAATAAAACATTATTTTTTTGAGAGGCAAAACGCCGAAGGAAACCAAAGAAAAGTTGGATAAATATTATGGGGCTAATGCTCCGTCAGATTTCACCGTCAAATATAGGTTTCGAGTTTCGTGGTGGCCGCAACTCCACTGCCGATCAAGTCCGCAGCGGCAGGCCCTCCGATGCGGTTACAGAGGACAATGTCAAAAAAATACATGAAATGGTGTTGGCTGACCGGAAAGTGAAGGTGCGCGAGCTAGTAGATACCACAAAGATTAGTACTGAGCGCACACGCCATATTTTGGGCAATATTCTGCATATGAAAAAGTTATCCTGCCACTGGGTGCCGCGCATGCTCACTCCTGACCAAAAACACGAACGCGAGAGCACTTCGAAAGAGTGTTTGGACGCACTATGCGGAATCGGGCGGACTTTTGGCGTCGATTGGTAACTGTTGATGAAACCTGGATCCACTATTACACACCAGAGAACAGAATGAGTGCCCGGCAATGGACTGAAGCCGGCACGAGTGCTCCGAAGCGGCCGAGGGAGGCTCAATGGGTCAGAAAAGTTATGGCGTCGGTTTTCTGGGATTGTCATGGCATACTCTTCGTGGACTACCTCGAAAAAGGAAAAAACATCAGCAGCGAGTATTACTGTGCATTATTGGAGCGATTGAAGGCCGAAATCGCTGCAAAACGGCCTCACATGAAGCGAAAAAAATTTTTGTTTTTGCAAGACAATGCGCCGGCGCATAAAAGCATCGCAACCACGGCTAAAATCAATGACTTACGGCTCCATTTGCTGCCGCATCAACCGTATTCGCCCGATTTGGCTCCCTCGGACTATTATCTCTTCGAAAACCTCAAAAGATAGCTCATCAATAAAGAATTCAGCTCACGCGAGGAAACCGTCGACGCCACGGAGGAGTATTTTGCAGACCTTTCGGAAAATTACTTTTCGGACGGGATCAAGAAGTTGGAAAATCGGTGGAATAAGTGTATCAAGCTAAAAGGGGACTATATTGAATAGAATAAAAAAAAACACTTAAAACTATTTTTTTTTTCATTCCCATGGAGGTTACTTTTCACCCCACCTAGTAAGTGAGGTATTTACACAACTTACCAATCACTGTGGCCCTTGCAAGTGGTAGTGAACTGGCTTCCAAATTAAAAAAAAAAACTAATACATGCTGAAGCATTATAAGTGTATTCATACCCATTTAAATGTTGGTGTCCTAGAGACCAAACAACTCTTGCTAAAGCTGAATCTGAATCGCTCCATAAGTTTGATTTTTCTAAACAGGAAACATTTCAGCCTATCATAAGTGTCAACACTGGGTACTGCCTTAAGGCAAGCATGTAAGAAAGTGGTCTACATCTGTCTACGGCTGGCTCTAAGAACTCCATTATTTTTAGATCGACCCACACTACCTTTTTATCGCAAGGGAATACATCAAGGAATATAATCTATCTAGGCCGGCATAGATTCACTTATATTTTGAACACCAAATTCTATAGAATGGATTTTTTTCTGACGATCCTGCAGTACGGGATCTGATGACTAGTCAACAATTTTCGAAGGCAAGGACTACCATAGGTGGAGCATGTAAAGCAGTTGAACACCGCCCTTTAGGACGGTGTCACAGCAGATTAGAGGCACAGGTCAAAATTATGAAGATCGCCGATAGAGAGAGCCATACATTTAACAAAACGGCACTTGGTCTGGCCAACCAATGGCAAGTGGCGTTCTATGTAAATTCAGTGACAACTTTGTCTGTTGGGTTTATTCCTTCTTTATTGTCTTCTTTAGCATTCGCCATAACAAGCAGCAGAAAAATACAATTTCGAATATAAAAGTCGTTACCTATATTAAACACTGAAACAAACAAAACATAACTAAATTTCTAAATATATAGCATTTTGCAGACGGTAGCGCAATTCTACCATGGTTTTTCTAGGATTTTAACTTTAAATGGAGCAACTACAATATTTTTTGGCGACGCCTTTACAAGCGTGAGAATTTTCGTTCGTCGCTTAATACGTTTTTAGTCCATATATGAACAAGATAAACACTGCTATTACCACCTATTTATAGAATATAAAGCGGGGCAAATTTGATACGGCTTCACTTGTTTATAACAATCTACAGCCACAACCCTGTTTAGTTGTGGTCGATGAAATTATCGCTTTCTACTCCGTATTATCTACATTAAAATTCAACTCAATATCTTGTGTTATCTACTACTCGAGAGCCAAACAATTTATAAACAATAATTTACAGCTGTAAACTGTAATCTCCCTTTATCTCTATAGGCAGCCAAAGTTTGGATGATCTTATCGATAATAATGCAGTCTTTTCTATCGATTTGGTTATTGATTAAACTTTGGAATAAACACTCACGTGAGACTACTTGTTGCTAAGTTGAAGGTTTGTACTTGGCTAGGCCAATACATTACTACCTAGCTCGAACCTGCGCCATTTGGCAGGTTTCGAAACAACTTTTCACTCCACTTCTCCTCAATGAAAGCTAAATTTGCTTGGCTGAACATTTGATAAAAAAAAAAACAACAAACAAACTTTAATCTCTGCTTTATATGTATTTAATATAAATTCATTGTATATAGATAGGTATATAACAAATACGATTGAATAATAGGATAACAATAACAAGAAACAAATGCATAAACCATACAGCACAACTTCTCTCCCTAACGGCCACTCATAAACGTTTCAATCTCCTCAACAGTCCTAGGCACAATAGCAAAATTCTCACATCCATCCTTCTTTATCCAAACATCATCCTCAATGCGTACACCACCAAAGTTTCTAAAGCGTTCAAACACATCCGCATTAATGAACTTATTCATGCTAGGATCAGCTAATGCTTTGTCCATTAAACATTCAATGAAATAGCACCCTGGTTCCACAGTCACATACATGTTCTCTTTCAAAATTCGAGCAAATCGCAATCTTGATACTCCAGGCTCAGTTGGACGCGCTGGTTGATCCTTTAGATATCCACCTACATCGTGTACGTCGAGCCCAATCAAATGGCCCAAACCATGAGGCTGAAAGATTGCATTTAGTCCAGCAGTAAGCATATCATCTACATCACCTTTCAAGATGCCACCTCCGGTCAAACGCTGTAACATTACTCGATTCGCTAATATGTGCATATCTACCCATGAGACTCCTTCGCGGGCCTCATCTAAAACAGCGTTTCTTGCATCCAACACTGCGTTGTAAATCAACTTCTGATCGTCTGTAAATTTTCCATTTGCAGGGAAACTGCAAGTTATATCGGCTGCATATCCACAGTAGTTAGCACCCATGTCGAACAGACACATGTCTCCGTCACGTATCACACGGTTATTTGGAGCTGCAGCATGTCCATAGTGAAGTACAGATGAATTTATTCCTGTTCCACAGATGCAAGTGTATGATGTATGACGGCATCCACCCACCGAGTAGGAATGATGCAAGAACTCACTTTCTCCCTGGTACTCAGTCATGCCCGGTTTGATCTTCAACATTACCTTCTTGTGAGCATCAGATGAAACCTTAGCCACGTAGCGGAGTACTTCAATTTCTTCGGGCGATTTTATAACACGGCATTCCGAGATGATGGGATGTAAAATATCACAGTCTTGTGTGTATTTCTCAATTCCAGGAAACGATGCCGGCTTTGCTGACAGTCCACTATCAGTATTTATTCCACTTAATGTCAGAATCAGAGCTGGGTTCGCTTTACTAAAAAACTCATCCAACTGGTCACAATAAAGGACTTCATCGGGCTCGTACATTGATTTGAATTCGTCTAAAGTGTGCAGATGACCCATCCAAACGGCATATTCTTGTGGAAGTCGTGGTACAAAAAGAGTAGAAAGGCCAGTGGCAACATCTACAACACCATAACAACTGGGTTCCTTTACTCCAAACACATATTGGAAAAACGATTCTTGACGGAAGAGATAGTCGACATCAGTGTCATTGAAGCTCACATCTTTGCCACCTTCTAGGAGGACGAATGCCTTTTCTCCCACTTGCGGGTTGCTACGAAGTGCAGACACAACACGATTTCGATTATCACGGAACAGGCTCATTGGCACTGCATGAGTATCTGGGCCCATTTGGTAGGTGGACATTTTTAATTTTTCTTTTTTATTTACTACGCAGATAGAACTTCACTGTTTAATAGACAAGGGCCAACTGATATGAACCTACCCGAGAAAGCTACGTTGCAAATACCAATTAGCTGACAAATGGTTGTCCATTCGCACCACAGATATGACGAATGTCTGGAATTAGAGTTGCGGTGCTTGGCATTGCATTCGGTTTCGAAGAAAGAAATTGCGTTGCAATCAATAAAAATTTAAAAATAAACTTATTTTCCAAATGAATTTTGTTATTTATTTTTTATATTCAGATTTTAAGAGAAAACTTAAAGCAATCTGCTACAAACACAGATGTTCAAAACACAGGGCGATCAAAATGTTTACTATTTCTTAAAGGGGAATCTACAAAATAACCTCCCAAACTTGAAGTTAAGTGCGTGAGGGTGAGATAATGCGTCTTCTGAAAAAGAACATCTGAAAGTTGTTAGCGTTGTTATTTAGAAAACTCCAATGGAAGAAGTGACAAGTCGTTATATCACACGACTTTGCTGGTTAACTCATGCGTCCATGTAACAAAAATATGCGATTTCAGAATGTTTTCTTCAAAATTTGATTGTTTTGTGTAATGTTTCGAATTGTAAAACCCCCTTGTTGGAACCAAATGTTCTCCACGATCATTCCTACCAATTCCGACTAAAGAAAGTTTTAGAAAATGTCACGGTCGAGGTCAGGTTTGACGCATTTGAAGAATGGCCCTGACTTGTTTTTAGAAGCATAAAGTTTTCAATTAACCATCAAAATCACTTGCAAACTGGCATAAGTGTATTTTAAGTCCTGCGACGTTTGGGGAATAGACTCATTTGTATTTTGATAGACGATTAAGGGCTGCAATTTTTGGAGGAGTATGCACTTTACGTGGAACCGGACGCTTCTTGGTATTCAAGCGAGTATGGTTCTTCTCAAAACTTTAGACAGTTCGTGTAGTTGTTGAATTATTAGGCTTTCTTTCGATGCAAATTTTTATATTTTACTCAACATCTGAATAAATAGTTTGATTCCTTAGAACCAGTTCAAAATACACCTTACACATTTCTATAAGTTAAGATTGTCCATGTACATGCAGAATCAATTTGCTTTCAAAAAAAACTTAATGCGATAGTTAACAAGTGTCAAAAAAATGAATGTATTACTGGCAAAAAAGAGAATCAAAAAATTCACATCAATCTACTTTAAAGCTATCATTGACTTGCAATGTAGGTAATATGATTACTTAATATTTGTAAACTAAAAAAAACATCATACGAGTACTTATAAAACAAAACAGTAATTTGCAACTGACAAATTGTAATATTAAAACAAAATCATCTCAAACATAAAGTGCAACCTGTATTTGACTCAAGAACATTCAACCCTACTTTCTGGACATACCCCACTAATTATAAAAACAACGAAACTACTACATTTTCACTTTAATTCGTTCAAAAAACTCCACCAAAAATCAAGCCATCTGTCAAAAACCGACATTTTCCTCTACGAAGTTGGCTTTGTGTTTCGTTGGAATATATTTAGTGAAAAAAAAATTGCAAAAGAAAAATAATTTTCATCTTCATTATTTGCCTTTATTAGGGTTCCTGTAGAACATTAAAAAAAAAAAAAGTGGATTTAACAAACTTTCTATGGATATTTAGGGTGCGTAAATAAAAACAAATTATCTAACCATGTCTGGGGGAGTGTTTAAAAACATGTTTTTCTTTAATTTCTAGGTTGGCTACGTTGGAAAAATTCAATAATTATGACACAGTACTTGCCGCCAAATCTTTTAGCACTATTCGCAGCTCGCGATCCAATTCCATATTTACCACCAGTGGATAAATTGCCGCATGAAAAGAAATCTCGCGGATACCTGGGCGTCGGGAAATTCTTAAGTGATTTTGAAGACCCAAAAGATACACCGCCTCATACACGTGTTGAAACTCGTCAGGAGCGTCTGGAAAGGCGTCGTCGAGAGAAAGCTGAACAGGTATGGTCATAAAAATTAGGTGAATCAATTACAAAAAATGTGGGAGCTAGATATATAGAAACAGAATCGGCTATTGAACAAACCTTTTGGTTCGTTTATGTAGACGTTGGCGCATGGGTTGTGCCTAGAGGTTTCATACATATATGTACACATGTAAAAGTATTAACTTTTAAGTTTTAGATTTTCTGGGGAAGTCTCATTGCTATTTTTTTTCTATTCAAATCCTTTTGAGAGAATATCAGAGTTTGTAGTGAAAATGTGAAGGACAAACCCAAGTTTTGATTTTTAAGAATACAAAGTGACACATAACCTGATTTCAAAGGTCACTGACTGCATGTAGTTTCGCATTAAATTCTAAGGGTAGTTCAGGTCTTCCTTTTTAATTATACACAAATCTGTTTATTTTCTTCTGGTCGACTGAAAGTTCATATATCCGATGACGAATTGGTTTCGATTTAGCCTTGTTTACTGTCGGCATTTGCATAGCAAGTTGTTTCTAAATTGTTCATGTCAAAATTAAAAATAATTGTAAAGGGAATCCACATTTCTATCCAGTTTTAAACACGTCAAGTACCAGTATTGTTTCTTTTATTATGACGACAGTAAGTTAGAAGATTAGCATAGTGGCTTTTGGCAAGGTCGTTCCATTTGTTATTTTTTTGCTTTTATCCATATAAAAAGCCGGTCCATCCAGAGATTCTGGTAGATTACTGTATTCCACACAATCACAGTCACATCGTTAAGCCATTTCATTAGTTTTGATCTGTGTTACGTGTTTCATTCAAGATGAGCTGCAAGGCAAATGGGTTTATATCTTCATTTTGAGATACTATATTCTAGTTCACACTGATGTTCTTCGTTTGGTTACCGATTCTTAGTATTTCCAAGCCAGTCCACTTGCGAAAATTTGCTTGAGTCAATTTTATTTAGATCTGCAAACATCGCCGGGCTTTTGCTATTTCCTTTGCAGTTCATTATGATTTTCTTAAGAAACGCGTTACATGAAATTCAATCGAATAATAACTTCTTTGAAGTGCGCGACTGTTTGTAAATCTGACGTTGATAGACATGCAGCCAACAATTTAGACTTTAAAGGTTTCAACCTTAAAAGTTCACTGTTACAAGTGCTTTCCCATGCAGATTTTTTGTCTTTTATCGACTGTAGAGTACTAAATCAAAAGGCGTGCTACAACTCAAGCCGTCAATGTTTAATAACTTGTTTCGGCCTTAAAAAATTACCCCAACAGTGGAAACTTAAAAAATTCAAGGAGACGGGAATGACTGTAATGTCTTCCTTTAACGTGTGAAGTTCGAAGCAATAGGTAATTGAGGCAACGAATACAACAGTGGCGGTGGCGATAGCGCAATGGTTAACTCATTGAACTATCACGCAGAGGGTCCGTGGTTCGATCCCCGGCATCGACAACAATTTTTCGAATTGTCATCACCCTTTTGGCGGGCAATGGCAAACTCCCGAAAGTTAAATTGCCTTTGAAAAAGCTTCTGAGGATCAGATGTGACAAAAATGACAACATGATGAGTAACACAAATGAGTGTCAAGAAGCTAGGCCTTGGCTGATACCGGGCTGTCAGCTTCGCAGTGTTTTTTTTTTCTTTTTTTATGAATACTACAGTGTGCCATAAGTAGTAAAACTTTAGGAAGTATCGTCAAGCATATTAGATGTTCGACATCATCTTGTACTACAACGCTCATTTATGACATTCCCATTATCAGCTCCTTAGAAGATGCCAATCTACGTGCTGCGCAATTTCTTCAAGTCGAACAAATCAAACAATCAGTGGGACCAATGTCTGTACGTTTTATCTTGCAGCAAGAGAACTTAAACATTTCAACATGCCAGAGGAGTCTATATTGTTTATGTGCTCCTCTTCCTTTGAAGAGTTGTTCTTCACCGCTGGGAAAAATCACTGCGTAAGCCTCTTCATCATTTCAACCGTATGGATTTGCTCCAAGATCTACATTCAAAAGTTTTGTAATTAATTCGTGCATTAAAATTAAGGAACGACGTAACTATAAAAACTTTTTAATGCCAATAACTTACTCGGAAGATATCTTTGGGGCACTTGCGTAAGCTGGAAAATGGTAAACTACGGCTGTTTACTGACAAAGGTTGAAACATCTTAATTATTTAGGATGTTTTCCGTCGACATTAAGTATGAATATTGGTTCTCTTATCGTCTTCAGTTGGGCCGTGCCAAGGATACTATACTTGATAAATCTAAATAAGTTCATTCTGCTGGAAATCTAGAGCTTATATTCAGAGACCCATTTACTTGGACCTATTATGCAACTGCCACAATAAGTTAGCTTAACGGTGTTCTATGCTTGCTACGGTCAACTGAAAGATGTATACTTGGTACAGTTAAGACGTTATTCAGACAACAAAGAAGTTCTTCTACCAATCCTGTTGTGTGCGTATGAATCGTTGCAGTGTTGGCTTGAATTATTTAATTAGGCACTATAGATAGGACTTATAATTTTGATAGCAAGTCTTATCGAAAAGTGCAATCAAAGTCAACACCATAGGTCGGATTGATATTTTCAAGGTATTTGGCACAGATTAAATCAGGTTCTTTAGCCTATATTTGGGATCGATGAATCTTTTCTTTATTCTTCTTTTTTTTCTTATCCTTATCTTCCCTTTCCTCGTTATACGTTATATGGGGTTGGCTAATGTCGCAGATCGCAGAACGCGTCTACATACTACTCGGTCCTGGATCGCTTCAGTGGTTAGCCCCAGGCGTTGTTCCGCATTTACCATCTGAGAAATTCCAGGAATTCCTCGTTTTCTTACAGTTGGAGTGACCATAGTTGATAGTGCCTTTTTAACCGGATTTTCCGCAGATCTTTTTTGAACGTGGCAATAAATAAATACTTCATTGCTCCGAAAAGTCTCCAACCCTCTTCAGCTTTTCCGTCCCTTTGCATTCACTTCACGTGGGCCGAGAATACAATTATAGGAACGGAGGCTTACTATAAGAACTCTTCCGGGAACATCAGCAGATTCATTAAAGAACGCGACTTATGTTCGAGATGCTGAATCCTCGAAAATCAATATGATAGGTACCGGTATCAAGTGGAATAAAACCAGACTGAACCTGCGTTTCAACTCCAGCGGACGCCATTAGAAACATATCATTTTCCAAAACAAAACACACTTTGAGGTGCGATTTCTGCCTGAGGAATAAGTGGCTCCTATTTTTATTTTTTTACGAAGAACTAAACAGTAAGTGTTCAGTGACATGTCGAAACTGCAGCTATATTCCGAGTCACTTTAGAAAAGTTGAACGCAATTTTTCTGAGTAATTAAATTACTGGAACAAAATCCAATGTGGAGTTGCGGCCGTTATACTTACGGCTTGCTCAATGATATATCTACGAATGTTGAAAGTACGACTTAAGAGAAATGGTCCCCATTTAGACGACTTTGTCTTTAAAAATAAAGTCCGCTATGTAAAACTCTAGTATGTAATATATTCTGCCTCAAGGATTGTTGCAATTATCATCAATGTAGGCAACAAGTGTTGTACATGGTTATGGAGAATTTTGTCTCTGATGAAATTTGTTTACTGATAATCAATGATCTTGGGGAAAGCTCTGTAGATGCTGTCATATTCGGGCTTAAAATCGATAGAACGGTCTGGAGTGTTGATCTGGAACTTTTCGATTTTTTAAAGATTTTCTCTAGTGTGATTATTTGGTCTAATGTGGACTATCACGGCTTAAAAGGAGCCAATTTTTGACATATGTTTTGAGGTTGTTCACGAGGATCTTCTCATTTGTATTTTGCACACACGAATTTAAGATTCCATTCGTTTCGATATATCTAATACCTTGCAAATGCCTTATAAAGAACTTAATAAGAAGGCCGTCCAAACGGACATTTTTGTTATGCTTAAGTTTAGATACCTCCTTGGTTGCGTGAACGGAAATCTTGTTTTTCGTGGCCCAGTTGAATGGTTCGTTCTGCCTTACAGTGGAATTTGTGTCGTTTCCGCGCTTTAATAGTCTTTTTATATCTCTAACAGCGAGTGTAAATTTAGTATAAAATTTATTTGCTTTTCTATACAGGTAAAATTTCCACATTTCCATTTCTTCGACCGTTTGCTTCTTATTTTTTTTATTTTTAATGAAGAAGCCTAGGTGCTTTCTTCAACTTTTTATCGTTAGGTGCATAAGTGGCGTTTGTCCAACTAGTTGTTGTGGTACACTTGCTCTTTGCACTGCTTAAAGTCGGAGGAAACCGAACTTGTTTTGGCGTTGAATTACCTGCAACAATTTTGACGTCATATTGTTAATAGAATTATCCTTGGCTAACATCGTCTTGGTGGATTTGATCTTGATGTGAATTGCTACAAGGCATTCGCTCGTATGCAGAAAGCTCTCGACTTTTGGTCTTGTTCTGACTTTAACAACATATCCGCACCCAAAAAAACGCTGCCTCTGTGCTTTGTTGTATTCGCTGCAGTATACGAGTATATCAGAGTATTTATCCTCCCTTTGCCCAGCCAATCCAACGCACTTTCAGCATTGCCGTGATATCTGCATTATAAGAGTCTGTGGCTCTACCTCTAGTAGTTCGGCTTAGTGTGACCTGTTCAAGTTTTGTGCTTTTCTCTCGAATTCTTTTGATTAAATTTGCAGATTTAAACCTTTCCATCGATGAGTGAATTGAAGAGTTGGCGTTACCTCTTATTGGTATTCTTTCGTCCGAAAAAAAAAAATGGTCGGAGAGGATGCAAAATAGACGTAAGAGGAAGGTTTATTGCTCACACAACTTTCATTCTTCATAGATTTTATGCAGTGAAACCAACTCGAAGGGACTGGATAATTTTTCGTTATTGCTTATAGGTTTTTATAATAGATTTTCCTATAATGAAACAAATGTGCTGTTTTTCTTTAACGATTTTAGTTTATTTACAATCGAGTTAGTTGTGGTATGGGTTGTAGTGCAAAATGTTGTCACAATGTGAGGAAATCAAGGGCCGACTACGTTAATTCCTGTTTACATATTCCTATCGCACGGAATGTAAAATTTGTTCATCGGATAAAAATACGCAGTCGCAATGTTACTAGTGTTACGCACTATCAATTGACTGGATATGTCTGTGATTTAAGGGCCAAATATCTTGTTCTTTCTTTTCGAGTTCTGTTTAAAGTAGATAAGCAGATTGCCAGGACTGAATTACTAAGGGCAAAGTTATGGCTGCAATTACTATTAATCATTTTACGAATAATCTCCGAGATATTAAGTCTCTTATCTGTTTTAAAAATTTTGTTATTCCCCGAAAAATTTGTTGCCTCGTTGACTGTCCAATCGGTGGCATAAACACGCACTTGGTGGAAACATGTCTATCAACCAGCAACATTATTTCAATCTTTGTATAAGTCAATCTTTTATCTCAATTTAACGAAGGTTTTCTAGTTTTTGATTTCTCAATAACAAGTAGCTTATCCTTCTAAATTTCAGTCGTATTAGCTTTTAGTTTAACCTCTTTCACGAGCCCAGTTTCG
This sequence comes from Volucella inflata, assembly GCA_928272305.1. NCBI lineage: Eukaryota > Metazoa > Arthropoda > Insecta > Diptera > Syrphidae > Volucella > Volucella inflata. The sequence continues at coordinate 3,144,379 of OV743717.1, read as the reverse complement.
CGAGTAATTACAAATGTAATTGTTAGAAAAATGTCCACAAAGTTTTGACCAAATAATACGGAAGCAATCATCGACGAGTACGAAAACGACTACATCGACACGACTACTATACTACTTGATTTATTGCTTAGTAAATCCAAGCTGCTGAACATATATAAATTCATGTTTTCCCAAATGATATTCAACGCCATCTGCTTTATTCGTAACGGGTTACAATGTTCGAATTATGGGAGAAGCCAGCTGGCCGTTTTTGAGCCATTTCACGCTTTGTCTTTCAATATTATCATTGAACGCAGTATTGCGTACTCAGATTCCAAACATTTTCCTTTTATTGATATGGCAAAACCAAATTATTTGCCCGATTTCACTATCGTTATCCGAGGATACGCGAATATCTTATTAAATCTGTAGAACAGATAGCACAGTCGTCGGTTATGTAGTCGGAGCCGACGGCCCTGTTCTTCTTCAGTTTTTCGATATCTGAACCAACTGTTTGGAAGAGCCTCCTTTCGAGTTTGTAGCTGACTCGGTTTACAGTAATACAAAGCAATTACACTTTCTCAAATTTATTGTAGAAATGAACGAAATAGAAATAGGCGTTTGAATTTATCTTGGTTTTATCGTAATAAAATTGGGATCATTCAAATTCTTAAAGTAGTCTTGCAGACGCAGTGATTAACGTATCATAACTTTGCTTGTAGAGCCGCTTTAACAATCAGTTAAAACTACTTTTTCCTTTTATATGAAATATAATGAAAATGTTAGTCAAAGAATACCTACCATACACATATTTGTCTCAACTTTCAACTGAGTATTTTATACACTTTACCAAATGTATCTGTTAGTAGCCAGATTTTGTTAGGACTGACTTCAAAGGATTTTTGTTACCGGCTACGACTTAATGTATTTCCATTAAGAAACTAGTTTTTGTTTAATTATTTATTTTTCTTGAGAAAATAAAAGAAATCCTTAATTCAATGAAACCCTTGTTGTGTTGTTTCTTAATTTGAGAGTGGACACTTTTTGGACACATTTAACTTGTGGGTAAGCTATGGGATCAAATGCATTTGGCTGTGTTTAACTTCTATTCGATGTGGTAAAAGCGAATTGTAAGTAAAAGTAGATTCAGAAGAGATACTCGTACTACATCGATAACTGAATGAAGTTAATTCTTGCCCTTTATAAGGCAACTTATTTTCAAGACGATAGCATTCTCGGAAACCTTAATTGGTATGCTTGCTACCCAGATAGAAAGGTAAAAAATGGTAAATTTATACATCCACACTGCAATAGGTTCAATTTCTTTTTTTTTTTTATTTTGGAGTTACTTTCATGTCACAAAATATTCGGATTTATCGTAATTTACATATATCTTCGCTGATCTTTTTGAAAAGCAAAACTTCTTCTAACTTGTAAGTATCAACGGCAAAACGAACAAGAAAAACAAAAGAAAAAAATTAATTTTTTACGAGCATTTGTGATGTGTTTTGTTGTAAGTATCAGGATGTAGTACCTTTATTTTGAACTTTGACATCTTTTTGACTAGGTTCATAGATACTTCGAAAAAAACCAAAAAAAAAAAAAAAAACTTTCGTGTTCAGTGAGTGTCCAACGAATTAAGGATCCCCAGTGTAAGTTGTAATTTCGAATTTATATTGTATGACGAAATCATCGTCTTTCAAAAGAACATTGTTCTTTGAGTAAGTAGCTTCGAATGCATCTTATTTCCGACAAATGAAACAGTGGAGTTTTGGAAGATTTGGTAATGGTAATGGGTGTTGTTGGATGGCAAAATTATTTCAAGGAATTTCTTTTTCCATTATTGGAAGGTGTAAAAGGTAATAAAAAGCGTTGTGTTAAAAAATTATTTGCGTAACCCGAGTAAGTGGTCCCGTTAAGTCTTCAATTGTTAGGCTGATTTTGAACATACATATTTCAGAAACTAGGTAAAACTTTGAAAGTGCATTCATTCTTGTTACGTGCTGACTGGTGAGAGTCTTCTGTATTTCATCAGAATACCCACTGAAGCTTCAAAGGTCTGTATGTCATGATGTTACCGCATTGTAAGTCTGAACATTTCATACAAATTTGTAAGTTTTAAAAAGTGTTTTCCAAGGTTTCTCTATATTTTCCATGGTAAGACCAAGTGTTACTTAATGGTATGCAGTTGCAATTTGATATTTCTACATTAAGTATCCATCGCTATCTTCAAACTAGTGGATGACCAGTTAATTTATTTAAAAAGATGAACTTAGAATTAGGTAGGTATGGTAGACCAAAAGAATAAGTTTGAAAAGCAAAACAATGACAAAAAAAAATGGAAAAAAAAAGTTGAATATGTGGTAGGTTGTGTGCTTAAAATGTTCGGGATGATTTGTTTTTTTTTTTTTTATCTGTCTGGGTCATGGTCCCAGTCAGATGTTAATTGTAAATTTGAAATTAAGTTAGCACTTCTTGTGTGAAAAGACCAGAAGAGACCTTCCTCAGAATCAAATCTATAAAGTGTCGGGGTTTCCAAATACATTCACCAGTTCTCACATCCATTATTTCAGGTATCGTTAAATTTCGATACTAATATTATAAATTTTATAATTCTCCATTTCAACAGGTTGCTTATAAATTAGAACGAGAAATCGCCACCTGGGATCCACAACAAATAGCTGAGGCGACAGAGGATCCATTTAAAACGCTGTTTGTAGCTCGCATCAATTATGATACTTCTGAATCGAAATTACGTCGTGAATTTGAAGTATATGGACCGATTAAGAAGATTATTATGATTCAGGATACGGAAACTGGAAAACCTCGAGGTTATGCGTTTATTGAATATGAACATGAGCGTGATATGCACTCGGCATATAAACACGCTGACGGCAAGAAAATCGATGGTAAACGAGTTTTAGTTGATGTAGAACGTGCACGCACAGTTAAAGGATGGCTGCCGCGACGCCTTGGCGGTGGTCTTGGTGGTACACGACGTGGTGGTGCCGATGTGAATATCAAGCATTCCGGTCGTGAGGACAACGAACGTGAACGGGAACGTTATCGGCTCGAAAGAGAGCGTGAAGATCGTGATCGTGCTGCAGAACGTGGAGGTCCTGTAGGCGGCGGTGGTGGTGGCGGTGGCGGTGGTGGTGGCGGAGGTGGTGGTCCTCCACAACAACGATTCGATGCTAGACGTCGTTCAAGATCAAGGGATCGGCGTGAACGCGAACGATCTCGACATCGTAGCAGATCAAGGGAGCGTAGGAAGCGTGGTCGTGGTGGAAGTAGAGATCGTGAATATGATGATCGTGCTGATAGACGCGGTGGTCCTGGTGGTCCTAATATGAATATGGAGAAAGAACGAGATCGCGATCGTGAACGTGATCGTAAGAAGAAGCGTTCCAAGTCACGTGAACGTGAACGTGATCGTTCTGATAAGAAACGTGATAGACGTGATCGTGACCGAGGAAACGATCGCGATCGTGACCGTGAGACAAAGGAAAGAAAACCAGATTTCCGAGATGACATTGTTAAGATTAAAGAAGAACCTATTGATGATTATCCGCCGTACTCACTTCCGGCCATGAACTATCCAACTATTAAAACGGAAGATGAAAATGATGACGTAAAGTATAGACCACCAAACGATCCACAACAGCAACAACAGTTCCACCAACAACAGTTACGTAGTGGAAATGGAGGTGATCGGGAAAATGGTCAAAATACCAACTCAAACGACGACAAAGATGAACAATGGTGGCGTTAATAGAAATCAACACCATCTCTTTCAAATTCACACCAGTTCTCTTTTCGGTCTCGATTTCCTGAACTTCCACAATTTCTTGTCATCATCTTGTAATCATTTCAACAACTCGGCAAATAGTTCTATTCTATTTACACATTTTATCACTTTTCTTAATTTGTTTTATTTTATAAAAAAACAAAATCAATAAAAATAAAATAAAAAAAAATCATAATTCGTTGGAAAGAAGACAGACCTTCACAAAAATTTCACGAATAGACAACCGAATTATACTTAGCAAGTAAATTAATTTCTTTTTTTATTAAAAAAAAAGCATAAAGTAAGAAACCACGAAGTAATAATACAAGCGCGCTGCATACAAATGAGAAAATGAACGTCCAATTAAGAGTAAACAATTAAAATCAAAAAAAAAAAAAAAAAAAAAAAAACAAACAAACAGTATAGACGTTTTTTCTCCTTGCACTCCTTTATAAAAGGCGATTTCAAAAATTAATAGACATCAAACTTATTTAAACATAAATTCTAAGGAAACAAATAAAAGCAAAACAATTACACAAATTAAATAAATCAATAAATATAAAGAATGAAAAATCAATGCATCAATCGTTTGTAGTATGTAAACTAAGGAAAACTAATTAATAAATAAATAAATATATCTAGACTATCAACAATATATATATATAAAAACAATAAGAAAGGAAAAAAAAAAAACCAAATTGTTTCCATCTGAGTTTTCTTTGTTAATTAACAAACTATCACTTTAATCTTATTTTTTTCTTCCTCCTAAATTGTATCTACAAAGAATTTGTTTTCTTTTAAGTACAAACGTGCACACATTTTTATTTGATAAAATGGAACAAACATTGTTTAAATCTGTTGCCTTTTTTTTTTTTTAAATTTGACATAAAATACGGGATTTTTCCCACTTATTTAAGAACCTATAGAACAACCTGACTGTTTGTTTGAACGCACTTCGGGCACCTTTAATATCCTGACTGCTAACACTTTGTTGAAGGGCCGCATGGAAACCCCGTGTATGTAACGCATATAGAAAAATCCATCGTACGTATTTCACTTATGGATCTGCATTGCTATTTATGCGGATGTCTTAACTTACGGGCCATATTATTTTTGTAGAGGTCGGTCTATTTCGGATCACGTCACGGTTGGAACTTAAGGCCTTATTGCCTTCGTTGAAACCATCTCATATGTCCACTATTCGAGATTTGCTCGAATGCTCGTACTTCTACTTAGATGACATTTTATTGCACCAACTGGCATTTGCAAAATTTTGCCTTAGTGCCAAACTGAATTAAACTTTGAATACTCCGACTACCCCCATCTCTGCATTCAAATTTCGTTTTAACGTCGTTTCCCTTTACAAAATGTCTAGGGTTCACTTTAAGACCTTAACGTCGTTCTCTGAGAACTTTATTGAAACCATGAAGACGATAGGTAAGTCTTTCAAACTTGGTCCGTCATTATTCGTTAATTTTGAATCGTCTCATGTCGACCGGCTTCCTAAAAATCGCATCGACTGCAGTAAAATTTAATAATGCTTCCGTGACCGTTTACTCCATGCACCGTTTCATCAACCGCTAATTACTGCAATTTTTCGTGTCGCCTTTAGTTTTATGCGAGGAAACGCGAAAGCTATATTTTCGCCGGTTGGTCATTTGACTGTCGTCCATATTTCGGAGGTGTGTGAAATGGTTCGACTTGCTTTACTTACTTTAGGTCGAGCTACAGTCCGGGATGGACCTGGGCCTCAATCAATAAGCGTCTCCAGCTAGCTCGATCATTTGCTAGCTGCTTCCAGTTTCGAACTCTAAGTTGGGTGAGGTCCCCTTTCACTTGCGTGCGCCACCTGAGTCTCGGTCTTCCTCTACTGCGCTGTCCCTCGGGGGCGGATTTAAAGACTCCGTTTGGACCGGAGAATTTGTATTCATCCACTTTACATAACCCATCTCAAGTCGAGGATGCTGTACAGTCCATACAGTCCGTCGTTGTATCTCCTCCTTCACTCACCCTCAATGCAGACGGGACCGAAAATCACTCGAAGCACCCTCATCCATTTTTGATAATGTCCATGCATCTGCGCCATAATGCAGGACTGGGATTATTAAGGTCTTATAAAGGGTAACTTTTGTTGTTCGAGAGACGGCTTTGCTAGTCAATTGCCTTCTAAGCCCAAGGAAGCAGCGATTGGCAAGAGTTATTCTATGTTTGACCTCGGCGCTGGTGTCGTTTTCTGAATTTATAGAGGAGCCTAGGTAGGCAAAGTCTTTAACTACTACTAATTTTCGCCGCTCCCGTCTCAACACTCGCGAAAACCCCATCCGATTATGTCGGCGTATGCGAGTAATTGTACGGACTTTTGAAAGATTGTGTTTGCACGTGAGTTTTTCGCTATTCTTGTTGAAGAAATCGCATGACAGCGTATCGCCTTTTCAAAATCCTTTTTTGACATCAAAGGTCTCGGTGAGATCTTTAGCGACCCTGATGGAGCAGCGTGTATTATCCATCGTCATCCTGCACAGACGGACGAGTTTGACAGGAATGCTAAAACTAGACATTGCTCTGTATAGCTCGTCTCTATAGATGCTTCTGTATAGCTCGTCTCTATAGATGCTGTCATACGCGGCCGTAAAATCGATAAATAGGTGGTAAGTATCGATCTCATATCGACGGCGCTTTACTATTTCACTTATTTCGGTTTCCGCATAATCGTCCGTTTCAGCTTCATATGCTACTTGCAGAAGAATGTTACTCCACGGTAGTTATATTTTGCATAGCGCGTTAAAGAACTATCTTCATCTGTTGGAAATTTCGCTGTTTCCCTTTTTTTCCAGCGTATTTCGGCGGTTGAATCCCTTAGGTTTGTCTTCGTTGTTTTCTTAAAAAATATTAACTCTTGCCTGCGCTTCGAGTTCAACTTCTACTGTTTGTAGTCTGTTCATGAGTTTTCCTCGTATAGGATTGGAATTTGCCAGTACGAGGCCTGCATTGCCAACGCATCTTCTCTAAATTACGGCATGTTTTTGAAACCTTCGTATTCTAACCCGTGACATACTTTATCGGTTTTCATATTGGGCTGTACTTATTTCACACTTCAAAGGTTTGCTTTTTCATCTTATCGTTCCAGCACGATTTATTTACTGGGCTTCCGAAAAATCCAGAAGAGTTTTTGTGTTACTCTTACATTTTTCAGTTGTTTTACATCCCTTGTGGGCTTTGTTTTATCTCTTAGCTAATAGCATTTTGGGGCTTCTTCATCGAAAAGCTCTCTCTTTGATTATATATGTTGTGACATTTTCGTAGACTTTTTCTCTGATATTTCACGAACAATTCTGTGAGGCCATCGTTAGCTATGACTTTTTCCCATCTTTCTTGGAATTGATGGTTTTCGCGTCAATACCACTGCTCGTTTTTTGAGACCAACCGAATAGCAAGCCAATTTTTTGCTTCTTCGAATGAATAAAACTGCTGGGTAGGAGCCATGTTGTTTCAAACGATCAGAAATTTTTGAAATCTTTCTTTCAATTGATATGAATCCTACTCATGACAAGTTTTTCATTTGTGTAATTGGAACTCAGAAAAATCTGATAGATTTGGCTGTTGTAGAGTTTTAAGTACAAAAAACAACTGTTAAAATTGATAACCTGAATCATTCCGAGTGGAGAAAAACTCGCCGTCCCATTCTGACTCCCACCCCTGGGGAGTCAATATCGAAACCAAATATCACAACAATGCTTTCCTTTCTCCTCCTTCTATCTTTCCGCCCGCGCCAAGGCAACAGTGAAAGGGTATCATAACCCCCTTAGGCGCGCGTATATTATAAAAATAAAAAAAAAATGTATGGAACCCACATTCCTAATTAATTGTCAAATTTTAAAGTCTACTCACGAAATTTGAATTATTTTGTATCACCCTTTGATGAGCAAATCTACTACAAACTAAAAACATTTTTTTTCTTTCGAAACCAACTGTCACTTCGTCTGTCAAAAGTTTTCGAGCATGTAACAACGCGTTTTGTTTTTCATCAGAATTGCCTGTTCAACTTTTTGGCTTTTCTAAGTATTTTTTCCAAAGTTTGCAAAGCATATCTCCATCAAGAATACCGTACATATGGCAGATATTGATGATCTTTTCGATTGTTTCGAAAACGACGAAGCAGGCAGTAGTGTTCCAGTTGCCGACGTAGTCATTGATGAGGATATTGAGAAGTGAGTAAGAAGGCAATACCCCTAACCTTTTATAGAATTAATTTTGTCCTGTCCATAGAAAACCAGTAGAAAAACGACAACACGCGGGAAGTGACGATGATACTCCACAAAAGCGGACCAAAAATATCGAATCCATTCTCGATGACATATGTGTGGATGCGCTTAATACACGAATTTCAGTCCACGTGATTGAATCCCCAGAGTCATGTACCCACGAGGTAGCCACTTATCCCGGCCAGGAGTATATTCCTTTATCAGCGATAAGTGGCCCACCAGCAAAGGAATATCCTTTCGTGCTCGATCCCTTTCAAAAAGAAGCCATCTCCTGTATCGAAAACAACCAGAGTGTTTTGGTTTCAGCCCACACATCGGCAGGTAAGACCGTTGTTGCCGAGTATTCCATAGCAAAGTCATTAAAAGCTAAACAGCGTGTGATTTACACAACTCCCATCAAAGCTTTGTCTAATCAAAAATATCGAGAATTCAGTGAAGAATTCAAGGACGTCGGATTGGTTACTGGTGATGTTACCATTAACCCATCAGCTTCCTGTTTGATTATGACAACAGAAATTTTAAGGAACATGCTGTACCGTGGTTCAGAAATCATGCGGGAAGTTGGTTGGGTTGTTTTTGATGAGATCCATTATATGAGAGACAAGGAACGTGGTGTAGTGTGGGAGGAAACATTGATTCTATTGCCTGATAATGTTCGTTATGTATTCCTCTCTGCCACAATTCCAAATGCCAGACAATTTGCTGAGTGGGTTTGCCATTTACATAAGCAGCCTTGCCACGTTGTTTACACGGATTATCGACCAACTCCATTGCAGCACTACATATTCCCAGCTGGAGGAGATGGAATTCATTTAATTGTTGACGAAAAGGGGGTGTTTAAAGAAGACAACTTCAATACAGCTATGCAAGTACTTCAAAATTCTGGAGAAGCTGCAAAAGGTGACCAAAAAGGTCGCAAAGGTGGCATCAAAGGGGTCAACGCGGGTCAGTCGAATATCTTTAAGATTGTTAAAATGATCATGGAACGCAATTTTGCTCCGGTGATCATTTTTTCCTTCAGTAAAAAGGAGTGCGAAGTGTATGCTATGCAAATGGCGAAGCTCGATTTTAACACCGCTGAGGAGAAGAAGCTCGTCGATGAAGTGTTCAACAATGCTCTCGATGTTCTCTCAGAGGAAGACAGACAACTGCCGCAGGTAGAAAATGTACTACCTTTACTAAGACGTGGAATTGGCATCCATCATGGAGGATTGCTACCTATATTGAAAGAAATCATTGAAATCCTCTTCGGCGAAGGACTGCTCAAGGCGCTATTTGCTACAGAAACATTCGCAATGGGTTTGAACATGCCTGCGAGGACTGTTCTCTTCACAGCTCCCAGAAAGTTCGATGGTAAGGACTTTAGATGGATCACTTCGGGAGAATATATTCAAATGTCCGGTCGTGCTGGACGTCGTGGTTTGGATGACAAGGGAATCGTAATTTTGATGATCGATGAAAAGGTGTCTCCAGCTGTTGGCCGTGACATTGTGCAAGGCAAAGCCGACCCTATAAATTCCGCTTTCCATTTGACATACAACATGGTTCTGAATCTTCTCAGAGTGGAGGAAATTAACCCCGAGTACATGCTGGAAAGGTCGTTTTTCCAGTTCCAAAATCAGAGTTCCATTCCGGAACTCTACAAACAAGTAAGTCTAACAAAAAAAAATAAATGCATCTTATGTGCCTAATAGTCTTGTTTGAATAGGTCCAAGAGAAGCAATCCGAGTATGAGAAAATCAAAATTCCAGACGAGCACAGCGTTGCGTCTTACCATCATATCCGTGATCAACTGGATACCTTTGGCAAACAATTTCGATCTTATGTTACCAAACCTGAATATCTTATGCCATTCCTCCAGCCAGGGCGACTTATCAAAGTCCAGAACGAAACGGATGAATTTGACTGGGGCATTGTGGTCAACTTCAAGAAACAGGCTGACAAAGTTCGTAACCCTCTAAAATCTGAAACCAACGTTATCGTGGATGTTCTCCTTTATGTCACTGAAGAATCGGCAAAAACGGACGAACCCAAACCTTGCAACCCCGGTAAAAGAGGAAACATGGAAGTCGTCCCTGTATTGCATAAGCTTATCTCACAGATATCATCGCTGCGAGTATACTACCCCAACGATCTTAGACCAGCTGACAACCGAAGGAGCGTTCTTAAAACAATCGATGAAGTGAAGAAACGTTTTCCAAAAGGACCACCACTTCTAAATCCTATCAAGGACATGCACATTAAAGAACCAGAATTCAAACAAATCGTCGAATCCATTGACAAATTTGAGGAACGTCTCTTTGCCCATCCTCTTCACAACTCGAAGGAACTGCAAGCTGTCTACACCAAGTACACAAATAAACTACAAATCTTTAACGAGCTAAAATCGGCTAAAAATAAACTCAAGGAGGCAAGGAGTCTCTTACAAATGGACGAACTTAAACACAGAAAACGTGTTCTTCGACGCATGGAATACTGTACTGTAGCGGATGTTATTGAATTTAAAGGTCGAGTCGCTTGCGAGCTTAGCTCTGCCGACGAATTGCTTATGACCGAGATGATTTTCAACGGAGTGTTTAATGAACTTACAACAGCCCAATCGGTTGCCCTTCTTTCATGCTTCGTTTGTGATGAAAAGTCCGCAGAAGTCCCACAGTCAACAGACGAGTTGTCTGGACCACTGCGATCTATGCAAGAGTTGGCCCGCCGTATTGCTAAGATTTCAAATGAATGCAAACTTGAACTAGACGAGGAGAATTACGTGGACAAATTCAAGCCATTCTTGATGGATGTTGTGCTTTGTTGGTGTAAAGGAGCGTCATTCTTAAGTGTCTGCAAGATGACGGACATCTTCGAAGGATCAATCATCCGATGCATGCGAAGATTAGAAGAATTGCTGCGGCAAATGTGCCAAGCGGCTAAAACAATTGGGAACACAGAACTCGAAAATAAATTCTCAGAGGGTGTACGTTTGTTGAAAAGGGATATCGTGTTTGCTGCATCGTTATATTTGTAGGAGATATTTGAAGACTTTTTTCCTGAAGTTTTTGAATAATGGATTAAATTGATTTTATTTTGACGCGCTTAGACAAAACGTCAGTTATGTTGTAGAAAATATACGTACAAATAAAATTTTATAAAAAATTGAAATCGACTTTGTTTTTGAATCGCATTTTTTCCAAACAATTCCGTCTCGGTAATGACATCCCGGTTCGAGCTTATTTGTTTATTCCTGTGGCGTAATTGATGCAATTTAACCGCCCTGATTTTCAGATATGTAAGCTGGTTGGTTATCATCTTGAAGCAGCACATTTTTCATTGCCAAATGGGGCCGTATCTCTGTCAATTTCTTATCAAATCGGTTTGATAATTTCAGTTTTTTAGAATTCTAATTCCAAAAAAAAACCGTAGTGATGAGCTTTTCAGATCTTGCCTTCCTCATCTATCGTATTGAATGCCGTTCCATACTATACGGAGCGGATTACGTACGTTCGGCAATCATGTTTGTGACTTTTGGGCAGCTTGGGGCTCCTTATTCTTACCCTTAAGCATGCAGCCCAACAATCGGACTAAAAAAGGATTAAAAACTGTCATCTACATTTGTGACTGCTTAGAAATTAGAACCAGCGTCTTTTTGAACGTTGTTTTGCCTGATTATAATCGGCATCAAATGAGGGTTACACGATATACAGGGACTTGGTCGTTACCTGTACAAAAAAGCGTCAACTTGGTGTATTGGTGTAATATAGTTTGAATTTTCTGAATATTCGACTCAATATGGTTGTAGTTAAAGTGCGAACAGTGAATTGGATTGGTTACAGATTTGATCCTTTTTTCGAGAATTTCCTTGCTGCCGCAATGTGATTGGGGAGATTTTCTGCAAGACACTGGAAACGTTTGGGATAACTACATATATTAAATACCATTAAGACTTCAGGAGTAGAATTTTCCTAGATGAAGGAAGTGGGAAAGTGATGTTCATCCAGAAAACTCTGCTTCTCTTCTTTTTTAGTAGTCACCAGTGTATGTGAGACTGTGATCTTCTTTATTAAGTCGTGACCATTCAACTGACTGATTGAACAGCGTTCTCCCTTTATCGTCGTCCTGTATAGTCGAACGTACTTGGATGATCGGACAAATAATGCTTAGGTTCCATTCGTCAGCTCATATTTTGGACATGAGAGAAAAGGTCAAAACATTCAGCTACAACTTTGGGGTAGAAAAGGAAGATTGTCTCCCTCGGTTTTGGTATCAACTTTCACAACGATATCAGCGTGGAGATCATACAAATAATCACTCTTGCAGTCGTTGCTTCTTTGTCCAATAGTAAGAAGGCAATTGAATAGTAAAGGTCTCTCTCGTAGAAACTGATCATCCCAGTCCTGCTTTACGGCACGGGAGCTTGGACTTTAAAGATAGCGAATGAGAAAGAGGGGACGTTTCAACAGCGAACTGTACGGCCACTCCATTAGGGCCATCCTCAGTCCCAGAACGTTTTTGGCTCCAACACAGAGCGTCAACGCCGTAAAGGACGAAGATATCTTCGGTATCGCACGCGAGTGAAAGAGGACCTTAGCCAACTTCGTAGGTACAATTGGACTTGACAGAAGACCGGGCTCGCTGAAGAAGCATGTTTGCTGAGGCCCTGGTCCACCCCAAACTAAAGCGTGATATAAGTTATTAAGAAAGTAAAAAATTAAATAAAAAAGCTTTTCTCTTTCTCTGTCCATTGCTGACACTACCTGCATTCCTGTCTCTTCTCCTCCATTCCAATTTGTGCACAATTGAAGCTCAAAAGGCAAGCATTTGGCAAATATGCAGGGTATAAGAGCACAAAAGCATTTGCATTCATTTTCTATGGACTTTCTGGTGGTCACCTACGTACTGGCGTAAAGGCCCCGGCCCATAAAATCGGTCGATCCGTCGCTCCGTTGACGGTGGTGTCGTGTTGCCGGAAAGAAGAGTCCCATAAAAATCCGTTACATACATATATACGTTAGCAGACGACATTCGATGACGTTCTATTATTGCTGAGAGTGTTTTCTTTTCAAGCTATGGTAGTTTCTAGTTTGTTTTCATTCTCTCAATGCCTCCACCAATGAAAGTACGTACTCTCAATTTGTGAATGCATGAACTTAAATATGAGAATGTATGGTCTTCAATGTGTGAATGTGTGAATTGCCAACGGAACAACGGATTGAAAAACTAGAAAATAAACCTACTTTATCCGTTGACGTTCATGCATCCGGATGCCACGGATTATATGGAGCGGGGCCCTTAAGTCTTTGCTCCTTCAATTTGTTTCATTGTGTCAGGCCATCGATAATGCTGTTGATTCTAGAATAGGTTCCTTTCAGAATGCGCTGATTCCTTTATACTCTTAACCTTTGTGGTTTTGCAGATGGAACCCAAGCATCAACATTATGAACAACTTGCGTCATGCTGGAGTTCATATGTATTCAATATGCAGTTGTGGCAGTCCGTTTCCTAGTAGTTGGCTGAGTGAACTCTTACTTTTCAGTCATTCGCTAGTGTAGAAGTCTCATTGAAATAAATTGAAATTATAATATAGAAAAAACCTTGTGACAAACACGTACAACAGGCATAAGCAACATATAAAAGGCAAAACACAACACAATTGCATATACATTTAAAAAAATAAAAATTTATTTTTATGTTTAAAACAAACTAAGATTGACAATGACAGAAACAAACTTATACATTTCATTTTGGAAGGCTAAAAAAACAAAAAAAAAAACATCGAATAACATCGCATTGGACAATGAAGACATACAACTGCTCGGCATTTTTGTTTGCCAACATCTTAAGGACAAAATAAATTATACAAAAATCAAGAGAAGAAAAAAACAAATAATAACCTAACAATTTACTTACTTTTTTCTTAAACTAAAAACTGGTTGTGGAAGTTTTTAATATTTACACTGAGATTGAACTTAAAACTTCCAATAGATAACTTAAAATTTTACGAAATGGACGGATTGTTCTGATATTCCAGAGCAATAGCTTGTAACTCTATCATTTAAGACGGAGCACACTTAGCTCTTCTAGACAACCTTACGCTAAGTCTTAAATCTAAAGAAAAAGAAAGAAGGAAATGCTAAGCATTTTTAAAGTCGCCTTACATAAAAAAGTTTTTATTAAATAATTTATCCTAAGAACTTAAAACAATTTTAAGTTCTCTATTGCCTAAGACGTAATGCTTAAGTGAAGTTGGGGGAAAAAATGAATGTAATGTTTGGGCAGATACCAGCAAATTTAGCACTAGATCGAACTTAACCTAAACGATTTCGATTCTTAGAAGAAAAAAAAAACTTTTTACATATATTTTGTTGCATTTTGTGTCCTTACTCTAGAAGTTAGAGAATCTCTACTGCTTCTCATCTCTATACCGACGTCTGAGGGACGCCCTCAATAAGTTGTGTTCGACTTGCAGCTGGTTTCAGTTGAACAGCTGTTACTGTTGTTCTAGTACTTGGCACGGGGGTAGTACTACGACTGGTGGTAATCTTTTCGGACATGGGAGTGCTAGAAAGAGGTTCTCTTTGCAGAAGTCTTTTCTCCTCCACCGGTCTATTGTTGCCGTTAGCGATAATGCTGGCAATATTGCGAGCACCTCTGGGCTCAACTTCGACCTTCTGTTGCTTAAGACTCGGATAGTTTCCGTCTTTCGCTGAGTAGGGCCCAATTGACTCTTTGAGGGATATTCCGCTCTTTAGAGAGGATTGACTACCGGTTTTGGCAAGGGAACTCGGAGCTCGAACGGAAGTAGTATCGGTTTGAGACTTTGTCGCTAAGGTCTTTGTCGAGGGTGAGTCACGGAATTCGTAGATATTATCTCGAGAGCGCACTGCATGATGATTTGTCACCATATGAGCGTTATCGATTCCTCCCGGACTGCTTACCACCGATCGTCCATCCCGGTCTAATTCAACGCCATCATTTAAAAACACATCTTCATCGTAGAAGCGATCTGCTTGTCTATTACAAAAAATAAGATGTAAACTTAAAACTCTACAAACTGCTGACAATTAGAAATCCAAATTACCTCTTAGCGTTTCGCCACATTATGCAACAGATGACCACTAATACTATGAGGAAGAAACAGGCTACTGACATACTCCAAAAAGCGATTTGGAGAGGTTCTTTCGGCTCCCACCAGTATTCCGTTGTTGGTGGATATGTTGGTACAAGTACTCCAATGACAGTTGGTAGATACTGTGTCCAGAATGCACATTCTGTTTGTCGGTAGTTTAGGAAAATGGATGAGTTGTATGTTGTGTTAATATTAAGGTACCGTAGCTCGCCTTGATACGCTCGTTCATAATGAATTCCCAGGACCTGTTCTGGAGTGGGATTTCTATAAAGAAATAGATTTTTTATTTTTCCAATGAATATTTCTTCTTACTTACCCGTATCTGGCGAAATTGGAAAAAGTTTTTAGGAACAAATGACTCATATTTCTATCATTGTCAGTCCACATGTTTCTCTGCAAATGATCCTTTCGTGGAAAGAACTCAACATCCATAAATGGGGCACCGGTTAGGAAGTATTTTTCTATCTCGTGGGGGTACTTTCGCCATTCTTGAAGCTTTAATGCTTCCACAGTTGTATTTAAAACATACAAATACACTGGTACTTTCTTTTCTAGCAAAAGCTTTGCCATTTTGTCTACCGGAGCACGATATAGCAAATCCGACATCATGTGAACATACTGATCTCGAATGATTGTCGTGTTATCTGGATCAGGCCAGTAAGTGTACATATATTTGATAGCCTCATAAACTCCATTAGGATTAAGAGTATAGTTGTATCTAAAGACGTGCTCTCGAATTTTTTGATCGAAAAACTTTTCGTCAATTTGATAATATGGCGAAAGACTCTCGTTCTGATAGAGGAAAAAGGCTGCTTCTTGTGTTGTAACTCCGGTCATATATTGCAAACCTTTGTAATACTTCCCCTGTCGTATGAGACTTTCAGGAGTTTCGGATAAAAATTTCCAGTCCTTCATACGCCATCCTTCATACCAATCATCGGCGGGTAAAGTAAAATTGTAATCTAATACCGGAGCCCAGGGAAATGTACCAACTTGAGGAGGAAACTCAGCATTTCCCAGCTCATAAAAACTGCGGCCAGTTCTAAGACAATTTACTAATTTCCACGAAGATTCAATGGAACAGCCCAGAAGTTGACCAAGAACTCGGCTAGTATTTTGAGCTCGATATTTATCCTGAATGAATGCCCAGTCGGCTAAGGCCGAGCCTGATTGTGCTATTACCTTTTTCACAATATGTTGTGTCTGAGGAGCTACCATCAGAAGGCCGGCAGATGCAGCTCCTGCTCCGGGTCCAAAAAGAGTTATGGATTCTCGATCGCCATTGAAGAATTCAATATTGTCGTAGATCCATTTAAGAGCCATAGCTTGGTCGAGGATGCCATAATTTCCCGGAGAATTTTCATCCCCTGTTGAGAGGAATCCCAAGGCACCCAGACGGTAATTCAGAGTTACCACAACCACATCGTAAAACGTTGCAAGAATATGTCCTTGGAAGAGGTTCGATGCTCCTCGAATAAATTCGCCACCATGGATGTGTACCATTACAGGATACTTTTGCGCTACACCTGCCCCTGTCTAAAAATAAGTTTTGCTTTACAAATTTTCATAAAAATAGATTAATGAATGAACACTTACCTTTGGTGAAAAGATGTTTAGGTATAGACAATCCTCATCCATGTCGTTGATGCCTTTAGTTGCGCCGGTATATCGTACAGGTTGTGGACATGCCGGACCAAAATCGACTGCTTGTAATAGTTGCCATCCACGATGTACTCGAGGCGGCTTGAATCGACCCTCAAAGGTAGGCGGAATAGCATATGGTATTCCTAGGAACACAGAACACTCGCCCATTATACGATCCACAGGACTCTGATAAGGGCGGTAAAACGATTTCGGATCGGGGTTATCGTAGCTGTAGACTTTAAAACCTTGAACCTGACCATAGTTCGTCGTAACAAAAACATCTCTGTCAAGTGTTAGTGAGTCTCTTCGTTGTTTGCCTTGAAGATCCTCACGCCAGCCGCTTAGAACTCCAGGGAATGGTGTGTTTTGAGCATTTGGATTGTTCTGAAAGAAAAATCAAAAGGAATTCCTGCATGATTACATAGTTCAGCGCAAAAAAAAAAAATTAAGATTAGGAAGGATACAGCTTTGATGAAGCTTAACAAAAGTATTCCTACAATTTTTTAGCTGATTTCCTTCCTCTTTATACAGAAAAGGGCTCAAGTCGCTGAGCATCAAGCGATATACGAGTAATGAAGAGAGCTCTATGATATAAAATGGTGTATCAGGAAATTCATAAGCTATTACAAAGATCCGAGAAATACTATATGTAGGTACCTGAAAGTGCTTGTGAAGGGAATGAATCGGGGATGGAATCGACTTTCTAAAGATACCAAAATTTGCTTTGAAATCGAATTCTTTTGGCTTTGGAGCAAACCGTCTGACATAGTTTCTTCTTCTCATCGAAGCTTATGTTTGTAATACGATTAGTATGACTTTCAGACATTTGCTTTTGCTTGCCGAAAAGTTGATGGCAGAAACTGGTTTTTCTTTTTGATATATTGGTCTATAACTTAATTCGTGCGGTTTGCTAAGAGATGTATTATTCCATTGGAACATGCATTGCAAAGCTACTATCATTGTACGTCATTTCAGTATGTGTCATTCATTTGAAGCGTAAACAACAATAATTTTTGTTCACTCAAATATGTCTAACTTTGTGCCTGAAAAAGTGTTTTTGCGGGTAGTTCTTCTTCATTACTTTAATATGAAGAAAACTGCTGCCGAAAGTCATCGTATTTTGGTGGAAGTTTATGGTGAACATGCGCTAGCTGAGCGAACGTGCCAAAAGTGGTTTGCACGATTTAAAAGTGGTGATTTTGGCTTGGAAGATGATGAACGTCCTGGGCAGCCAAAAAAGTTTGAAGATGAAGAACTGGAAGCATTACTCTATGAAGATTGTTGCCAAACACAAGAAGAGCTCGCAGAACGTTTAAAAGCAGCTGGATATATTCAAAAGCAAGGAAATTGGGTTCCACATGAACTCAAGCCGAGAGACGTCGAAAGGCGGTTTTGCATGTCCGAAATGCTGCTGGAACGCCACAAAAGGAAGTCATTTTTGCATCGGATTGTTACTGGTGATGAAAAATGGATCTATTACGACAACCCCAAGCGCAAAAAATCATATGTGAAACCGGCCAACCAGCCAAATCAACGGCAAAGCCGAATATCCATGGCGCGAGGGTAATGCTCTGTATTTGGTGGGATCAGATGGGTGTGTTGTATTATGAGCTGCTAAAACCGGGTGAAACCATCAATGGACAACGCTACCGAACACAATTAATCCGTTTGAAGAGACACGAGGCAATAATTTTCCATCATGACAACGATCGGCTCCATGTTGCTGTTCCGGTTAAGAACTATTTGGAAAACAGTGGATGACTACCATTTGTTCCGGTCGATGCAGAACGCCCTCACAGAAATACGGTTCACATCAGAGCAGAATATCAAAAATTGGCTTGATTCATTCTTGGCTGCCAAGCCGGCGCAGTTCTTTTGGGATGGGATCCACAAATTGCCAGAAAGATGGGAAAAAGTCATAGCTTCAGATGGGCAATACTTTGAATAATACTATTGTACATGTTTTTCTTTAATAAACGTTCAAATTTTGAAAAAAAAAACCGCACGAATTAAGTTAAGAGTTTGTTTCAGCGTCCGAGTATAGGTTTCCATTCCTGATAAAAAATAGAAATCTCCCTCCGCGGTTCGTCGTACAACCTGATATCATCACACTACCCACACTATGTTGTTTGATGGGAAACAGAAACTCGGAATTGTAAGCTTCCCCAGCTCTGCGACGTAAGTGTTAAAGAAGAAGAGTTAAAGAGATGAAAAGAAGCTTGCAAAGATTGTGTTTAACATGAGAGTACAACTCAACTTCTTTCGATATAACACTCATCGGATTAAAAAACCTTTTCTTAGTCTGAATCTGGCGAAATTCTTATAGCTTTACGTCCAAACAAGTAGTTTATTTTTGCTAGCTTCTGAAAGCAAAGGCTTGTGCCTGGCCTTTCTAGCTTTGAGGTCAATTGAGATGCGAATAGTTTTGGAGGAATTATAGACTCCATGGTAACTACTTAGCCCAGCCGCTAAGTTAAAAGCTGTCTAACCTTTAATGAAACAACTTTTTCTATTTGCGTTTTTCTTTGTTTGTTCCTTACTAAGTCGTAGGTCTCAGCACTTTTAATGAATCTGGTAATTCCAATCAATATACAAAAAAACATAATTACAATAAACATCGTACGTCTTCACCAGTCAATGGCACCTCGGAAAGTTATACATAAAAATCTACGTAAGATATACTCGTATAAAGGATTGTAAAGACCTATCGTTATATAACAACATTCTACCCTGACAACAGGAAAAACTTTACCTATAACATAGTTGCCCGGCAATTTTAACATTCAAAATAAGCATACTGGTAGAATAAATCCTCGGCTCATAGAATCCGTTACATCCGTTGCTCCGTTACTGACAGCTACGTAGAATACACACATTCTTATGGAAGGTGTGGCCCATAACCTACGGATACCTGAACGTAGACGGATAAAGCAGGTTTATTTTCTACTTTTTCAATCCGTTGTTCCGTTGGCAGTTCACACATTCACACATTTAAGACCATACACTCACATATTTAGGTTCATGCTTTCACAAATTGAGAGTATGTGCGTTCATTGGTGAAGGCATTGAAATTTAAACACTCTCAGCAGTAACAAAACGTTATCGAATTAATTCGGTCAACGTATTTATCCGACGAATTTTATGGGACTCTTCTTCCGGCAATACGCCACCACCCTTTGGTGGAGCGATGGAGCAACGGAGCAACGGATTGACGGAAGCAAGTCTGATAGCCGCACGTAGTTATTATTTGTATGATAGTTTCGTAGAAAGATGACTTCCTTACTTGTCAACTAAGAATGTCTTCTATATAAACTGCGGGATTTGAATCCTCGAGTACGTTTTTGACGTCACAGAAAAGGCCTGGCTTATCAAGTTGGCAATTGTGCCTGGGTTAAACTTGAAAACCCTACTCTACGATAAAAGTACAGCACAAGGAATGTTCGGACCTTGAACACTAAAGTGCAGTCCAACAATTAGCGAAGGCCGGAATTTGCTTTAGATCAGATTTCAAGGCTATTGGGGAAGTAAAAAAGGCGAGAAAAAAAAGGCGAATTAAAAATTGTAAAATATATTATGACGACTGCTTTAAAGAACAGAATAGAAGCAGCGTTGATACGGTATGGTTGTAAGCTTCAGACGAAAGTAAGAAGTCTTAAGATTTAAGTAAGAGAGCGAATACAAAACTTCATCTTGCACTTAGTCTAAATTCGGCGACATCGGCCTGATATAAATGACGTCCTTACAGAAGAAAAAGACGATGTTAGCAAAGAATTCTTCTATGAGCTTCTGTACAACAACTTCGAGCAATGCCCTAAGTAAATCGTTTTAGGTGATTTCAACTTTGAAACATGAAAAGAGGACATTTTTGATGGAACAGTGGAAGAAAATATTGCAAACATAACAATACGCCTGGAAATAGACTTAGAGTAATTAACTTTTCTGCAGACCGAAGTATGATTCCAGCCAGCACACGGTTTCCTCAGCTTACAGAGAGACATGGATCTCATCTGATTATGAGAATGCCAACCAGATTTTACGGAAGACACAGAGCACTCCCCCAGTAAAATATATTTTGCCGAACACTCTGAGCAGTCAATAAAGAACCGGATCACTGCCTAGTTCCAGCCAAGCTATGCCTATGTGAGATCAGTGCCATGAATACTTTGAAAACATCAGAAATGCTTTAATTAATTTTATGCGTTTTACATGACCATCTCCACGGTAATCCTGATTCGATAAGGTATTCAGCAAACATATATACATATAAAGAAGACAACTCATCTATTAAGCA
The DNA here is from genome assembly GCA_928272305.1 of Volucella inflata. NCBI lineage: Eukaryota > Metazoa > Arthropoda > Insecta > Diptera > Syrphidae > Volucella > Volucella inflata. The sequence goes on along the minus strand of OV743717.1, from coordinate 3,123,302 downwards.
ATTGAATTCGAAAATAAAAACGAAAATGCTACTTCGGCAGTTTTACCAAAATTTTAACAGAACATTGAGAGCCAAAATTGATTTAGCGGAGGCACAGTCAGTTCTAAAACATTAAAACATTACTTCTGCAGAAAAATTAAAAGCTGGCAATAAACGAATTTCCAGCAAAGGAAGATGGCTTAATAAAGATTAATAGTTCCTAAAAGAAATGGAAACCTTAGCCTCGATCTCCCGACACACACACAAAAAAAAAAATCGCCAATTACAGGGGCATCGGTGTCCTTAACATCGGGTGCAAGATCTGGTAAGCGGAATGCATATGAGCTATTTAAAGGGCCAACGCTGTAGAGGACCCGCCTTATGTATGTTAACTGGTGCGCTCAAGTGTAGAGCGCCTTTTCAACTTCGAGTTAACAACTAGAGACAGTTGGCTAAACTTGCGATTGCTCATTATCAGAAAATATCCTCTGGAATTTGTTAAAGTCCTAGCCTTCCCACCTTTACAGAAGATCTCTAAGTTAGGAAGATGAACATAAACAACCAAAAACTAATTTGGTTTCCGCTGCCGAAATATCTTATTTTATCAAACAATTTTGAGATATCACATTTTTGTTGGCCTCAATTTCATTCAATGAAGAGTAGGGCTTCTGTGTATTTTTCAATCTAAGACCCTCTACTTCACTGTCTATACTTTTTTATAAACTTATCAACTAAAATCAATCAACTGTGATCCAACGTCATGTTTCATAGATACTGCCATTTTAAAAGACAAAGATCAGTCATTAGGGTCAGAGTACGAAACAACAACGTTCGATTGTTTTTATTTTTTTTATTTCTCTAGATATAAACTTTCATCTCTAGTACGCGCGTCTGTTCTCTAAGCGTCAAGCCACAACCATGTGCTCTCGTATCTTATGAAGTTCATGATTCATGCACGGTACATAAAAAAAATAAAAAAATAAATAAACGACAGTAACCAGGGCCTGATTTCAATTATACTCTTACTAGCAGATTGAACGCGAAAACTGATTCCGGCAGATATGTATGTAGAAATTCAGCGATAGAAAATGAATGACAAATCTCGATATCGGAAGATTTACGAGTATTCAGGTCTACAAAGGCGACTACGGACTAAGAATATGGCCTCATGACTTGAAGATAATTAAGCAGATTGTTCTGTTCCCGACAATGGAGTTGGGTGATTAGTGTGGGAAACGTAGTTGTCGACTTGTCAAACGAATAGGAAAATAACGATACCTAAAGAAAGGAATGACATAGAAAGTCTGAGTTGTATGTAGTTTTGTTGAGTGCGATATCCAACAAATCAAACTCATTTATTAAAATATATTTATTTGTTCTGGCAAAAGGTCTAGTCACTTCACATCTTATATATTAGAATTGGAATCTTGACTACATACCGGATCAAAGCGAAATCCTTGTTCGTTTGGCATTCCTTGTGGATATTGTCCTGGTGAATTGCGTCCAGGATAGTTGGCGCCATAACCATTTGGTGGGTAGTGACCATAACGACGATCATTAAATAGATACGTCCTACAAAAAAAAAAAAAAAAAAACATTTCTTATTAGAACTGTATAAAATAATTTACTTTAAGAACTCACCGATAGTCAGGATCACCCGGATTTGGATATGGATACGGGTATGGGGGATCGACACCAGGCCTCGAATAGAATCGTGGATCTCTTGTCTGTCCTTCGACCACAATTAAATTACATAAAACTATTAAACTAACTAGAACTAGTGGTAGCCAAGTGTATAGTTTATCTCGATACTTAAAATTTCGTTTTAGTCTTTTGTCCATTTCACAGGAGACTGGATTTGATGAGGACTTTAAATGTAAGTGCATTTTGTTGAAATGTTTGATCGAGTTTGGTGGTGCAAATGGCGAAATGGTCACATTAAGTTTTCCACAGCTGAGAAGACTTAAATAGGTTTCTATGAAAAGGCCTGTGCGTTCATTCTCTGCAATAATTTGTTCGTCTCTGGTTCGCTTTGTCTGAAAAGTGGAATAAATGGTTTAGATAATGTAAAATACTTTTGAAAACAAAATGGTATAATGAAGTTGTGCAAATATTTAAGTCTTTCCTTACTTGTGAACTTAATCACATTCGCGTCAAAAAAAGCAAATAAGCTACTTAGATACGAGTATACTAACGAATATTCGAGAGTCGTGCTAAAGTAAATTGAATACCAGCTGGAGAGATAGATGTTTAGTGACATCTAATTCCTAGTCAAACCTTCTTAATTCTACGTGAAAGTCGCGACAGTAGATGTCACAGGAGTTCACCCTTCTTTAGTCGGTTCATTTTATCGCACTTGTTGCATGCAAGTGATATCATCTTTGTAAAGGGCTAGGCCCTCCGCTATTTGTTCAGCTGCATGTGGACTATAAAGAAAGTGTAAAGTCGCTGTCTATCTATCGTTTGCTGGTTATTTGTCACTTCGTTACATTTAGGGTTTTACGTAGTCAGGCCCAACCTGAAGGGCTATATTTTTGAAAGCAAAATTCCCGTAGTTTACTACCGTATTATGAGCACTGACGATGGTTCGTCAAGAACTTCTCCGTCATCAAGTCTATTTCGAAAGTCTATGGGTAGCCAGCTGTCAAAGAAGCCCAAATAATGTTAGTATCTGCCTCCGACGTCTTCAGGTTTATCTGAAATTCATAAACTTACAAATCGCTGTACGTATCGTGATGTCTAAAATCCTCCCGACTGTCAGATTATTCACGAACCAAAAAAACAGAGCACCCACGAGTCACATTCATGGCTTCTATCGTGTTCAATTATTCTTTAACTCTTATGTACTATGCTGATCTTTAGATCGTGGAACCTTTTAATTTGGATTGTCTGACAAAAGCTTACAAAACTGTTTGGCCATTATATGCAAAGTAGATTCCCTCCGCTTTCTTTCAATTTTCTCATCAATTGATAAATTGTAATTTTCCCTCTGCAGCGACACAAAATACACTGCACGCAATCCTAAGATACATTCTCCCTATCTTTCTTCAGAAATACAATTACTCGTAAACCCACAAACCTCTATATTACTGTTCAACTCTTTCTTTTCCCAATGGAAACGGGGTTTTGATTCATGTCCCAGTTTGGTTGGATTTTCCAATGCAACGACGACGACGACGACGCGATGCGACCAATGCAGCGCATTGGTGGCAGTTGACTTAGTGGTTTTCCTTTTTAATAATTATAGATTCACTTGAGAAATAGAAGCTTACCAAACCCAGGGAATATGAGAAGAATCTCAAGAAGTAGTAGATGGAGGGCAAAACACAAACACCAATGCAATTACCATAAATTTCATGTGGTGAATAATTTTACGGTGAACGGTTTTAAGTGTGATTCCACTCTCACTTTGCGTGATAAGAGCTGAGAGGAGGAAGTTAACGACAAAGCGGCACGATACGGTTTCCTTTTCTTATGGTCCTATTCGTGCACCTTCCGTGAAAACTAGGTGATGCCGGTTTGTTAATTGATCAGATGTTTCTATTTAGTGCGGAAAGCGTCTCGATTTACAGTCATGTTTACGGATAGATGGTTTTTTAATTGGATTTGGGATGGCAGATAACCATTAAGGAGAGCGTTATTGTTTTGGGACAGAGTGATTAAGGATTACTTAGAAGTTTTCCGGTGATTAAGTTTCAGTATAGAGATTGAAATTCTCACAAATTAACAACTATTATGTCTCTGGGACTTAATGGCACCGAGTATAAATTAGGAAGACATTACCATGTCATTAGTTTTCATATGAATTAAGGGCCTCGAAATATGAGATATATTCTGTCGACTATTTGTGCTTATATAGAACATACAATGATCGGATCGGATTCTATTGAGTAAAAATCCTCCTCAGTTTAATGGGAAGAGAGAGTAAGAGTGTCCGGTTCCTTCAATTTGAGGGAGATGCTTTAAAAGATGTACACTTCAAAGGTTGGTGATCACCATTGCGAGAGAGTAATGTGTGACACTCTCTAGCCCAGAAAACTGACTTTATCCACTCTAGGGATACGTTTTTGGTACCCATGAATTTCTACTAATTAAAGTTCTATAGACACAAGGCAGGTTATCACTACAATCAGGCTCCAATCAAAATTATTATTTTTGTGTGCTTGCGCAGATTTGCTCTGATTTGGTGTTCAGAGCACATTAACATCTTATCATTACACCAACGTAGACCAGGGGATATCTGCCCAGGAAGCGTCCTAAAGAAAAGTATTGATGAAGAAGCTTACGCAGTGGTTTTTGTAGCGTGGAAGAAAACCGCTTCAATTGATTTGGGTATATTAAAGCCTTTAAGTGTTCTGTCTAGTACATAAGTGCGAAAGTGGATTCGTCCCATTAAAGATTTGTAGCATTTAAATTTAGGCAAAATCATGACAATCTGAAAGTACTGAGTTTCCTGTAAAGTGCTTAGCTGGCAGCTTAAATGCCATAATTAAGCGTTTATGTAGAAAGAAAGACTGACTGATGAACAATTGCGGAAAGTTATTACTGCCTTTGGACCATTGTACTATTTTTTGCCTCAGTGTTGCTTTTGCAAGACCGAAAAAAATAGCTATCAAACCTCAACACACTCTTTACAGCCTTAGTCGTACCACATCTTTGTTTTTGTTTTGAAATTCCAAAGAGAAAACAAAACGACCAGTTGAGATTCCTAAAAAAGTGTTACGACACGCAACCAAACTGCACCAAGATATAAAAGAAGGGACATCCGTTCTTATATCGCCAAAGTATCAGCAAAAGGACGAAATACTGGACAATAGAAGATCATGCAAATAAGACATTCAAGACAAAACGTCCTGACTGTGAGGGAATTCTTGTTCCAATTTACTTGGCTGTCTTTGATTAGAGTCAGACAACGAACCCACGGAAATCATTTATCCACGAGAGGAATATCTTAAAGAACTAATGTCTATAGTATTTACCTTCTCTGGTAAACCAATTGAAGAGTTCAGTATATAACAAGGGCAACTTAAAAAAGCCTTATGTTACGAAGAAATTTTGTGAGAAAATGTTTCTTAGAATGTGCCGAATAACGTACAGGAATCGTAAGGACCTTCTCAGTGTTTGAAGGAAAGTAGAGCGTTTTTTTAAAAGCAGCGTTAAGGCTTTATTTATTTCTTATATTTTTTTGAATTAGTCGCGAAGGATAGCTCATTGGACTATCACGCATAGGGTCCGTGGTTCGATCCTCGGCATCGACAACAATTTTTCGAATCGTCATCACCCTTTCGGCGGGCAATGGCGAAATCCTGAACGTAAAAATTCCCTATGAAAAAGCTTCTAAAGAGTGCCGTTCGGATTCGGCGATAAACCGTAGGCCCCGCTCAGATGTGACAAAAATGACAACATGAGCAACACAAATGAGTATTAAGAAGCTAGGCCATGGCCCATACCGGGCTGCTAGCGCCACAGTGTGTATGAGTGTGTGTCCCAAGGATCCAAACCTCGTATCTTTTCTTAACTTTACTGTGTGTAACATCGTTAGTAATTGGAGTTTGAACATGCTCTTTGATCCGAGAAAAAGCTTTGTATCGTTCGTTTGTTCTGTAGTTTGATATTCATACATTCATATTGTTGCAACGAAAGAAAAGTACCAGTTTTAAGGGCTGGCCGCTTAAAAACAACACAAGGTACTCATATCACATTTCATGACAAAATCAAATTTCTCTGTGGTCAAACACTTTCAATTAATATCGCTATTGATTGCTTTAACCTAACGTGCCGTTGGTATTGATATTTTTCTTTATTTCTTCAACCCCATAATTGTTACAAAATGTTTCGGTTTTATGATGACTCAATACGTACATAAAACCTTTATACTCGTAAGTTAGAATAAGTTGGAAGGAGAAATTACTCTTTTTATGCCTACATATGGCTTCCTGTCTTCATGTTCCATCTGTAAAAAGTGCAAGTATACTTTGTACAGGTAATTTGAGTACTAATACAACTTCTTAAAAAAAAGTAATTAGATATGCACATTTGTAGATACGCAATCGTGACAAGAAAGGAAAGTTACACACCCTAGAGCTCGTCATTAAGATATTGCTTAGGTTCACTCGGTTTTTATTGTACTCAGCAACTCCCAATCGATTAACTGGGCATTGAACATTATGAATTGCGTTTGTAATTATTGCAGATCCGATGAAATACTTCGAGAGCCACCGTCATCGATGAAATACGTATATTTGCCAGCTTTTTTTGGGTCGGCCATCAGTTGGTATCGTTTTTAAAAAGAATATACATATATAGGTAATAAAAAAAATACTTCAAATGATTGTTGATTTATTCAAAAGAGTAAACTTTTCTTAATTGTGGAGGTTTATTTCATTTAAATAGCTGCCTCGTCAACCAAATATATTTATTATGGTTTCGATCCCTAATTTACAAATAGCTTGGCCAATATTGTCCTTGAGTGCTTGAATCGTCTCTGGATTGTTCGCATAGCATCGATTTTCAATGGAACCGTACGAATATTGAACTTATTTCACATAGCCTATCTTTCCGGAACTATAGCTTCAAAAGTCAAAATTCTCAATTTCGGGCCATGTAAAATCGGTGATCATGCCTAGGTAGCACTATGCATTGACTGTAATGTTTCTTCCATTATCGTTTTAGAAGAAAGATGAGTCAAAAACGCCGCCACTCCAAAAACTACACCAAACAGTTGCACATTTCGGATGCATTGGTTGCTCAATGACAACATCTGAGTTTTACCGAGCCCCAAATACGGCAGTTTTGCTTGTTCACGTAGCCTCCGAGATGAAAATGCGCCTCATCTTAAAGGATGGTTTTCTGAACAAAATTGTTGTCAATTTCAAGTTGCTCTAAGCCCAAACAGGAAGGCAAAACGAAGAGAGTGGTCATTCTGGTTCGAGTAAATTTTACCTTGTAAGCGAATAATCCCAGATCTTTATACAGAATTATCATCAGAATAGTGCAACTGATCTTCAGTTCGATTGCCGAGATCTACGGTGCGTTGAGGTGTTCGCCTTTATGCGCACACTTTCGGCAACAGTTTTTTTTTAATTTTTTTGAGCGAGTAAGATCTGTCAGTGTCAAAATAACATATAGTCGCATGTTGCTCAAAAAGATATTTGCTGATATTTTTCATGCTTTTCTATGGATAGTCAGCTATCTCTTAAACAAATCTTTACGATTTTGGGAAAACATAGGGCGTTATATTGTATAGATGAAACTACTGCCAACTATTCTTTATATTGGTTAATAGCCCCAACAAGAGCGAAAGATTAAATTTGGCGTAATTTTTTGTGATGTCACATTATTACGACAGTTCGATGAAAGACAAGGGCTTGCTTGGATTGTTCAACGAAAAATTGCTCCGCTAAGAATGTAGCTAATAGCCAGGGAAATCTATCCGCCAATCTCGCCAAGAATTGTACATTTTACCCAAAACTAGGCAGAGTATTCCTATGAACGATTTGCCTGTCCATGCTTACAAAATTGGTTCAACTATTCCAGTAAGAAAGAATATTTTGACGAGCAAGTTTTATGGGGTAATTTTTCCAGTGGAATTGACGTCCGGACTGCTTAAGCTACGACCTAGAGAAAAGAGTCCTTTGGCATATGTAATTCCAAACTTCAAAATGTTATGGAGAATTACCAATTTGAGGAGATAGATTTTACTGCGCTCAATGACGAAAATATGGCAAGTAATGCCGCTGTTCATTTCGATCCCAGGACCACTGAGTAGTTAATGCCAGCGGAGACCGATAGGATACCGTACACTATGCTTCGACTTATCCCTCCGGAAGTAGTGGACATTTATTCTATCCTGTTTAATATCTCAATGAATAATAGAAAAATTGAGTTTGAATAAAATATCTTTATGTACTCGTATTATGAAGAATTGTTCTTGACAGCTCCAAAGTGTTCTTGACATGTCCAATATTTGGAATATTTGGGCCTCTATCTCACTAAAAACGTCCTGATTGGCTTTCAAGACCTAAATAGTAGGTACGTAGCACTATCTTGACGAAACAACATAGTGCCCATTTTAGTAATGTCCATATTTTCGAAGAAATAATCTTTGATCATTATAATGTAGGTTCGGGGCAAAATTTCAAAATTTTTAATATCTTCAAATCTTCAAACTCCAGCCGCAAGCCTTGGTTTAGTGAATCTTTTACAAAATTGTTCACATAGTGAGCAGACAGATTCGAAAATTTTGTGTTCTATGTCAAATTGATAATTCCTGATCTTTCGCCACATTTCCACTTACTCCGGTTAGATTATTCTGTACGCGAACTGTGTGGTTGGCCTTTTGTCATATAGAGTGAGGTTCCCAATTTATCCGCGACACTAATAAAATCGGATTCGATGTCGATGAAGAAGACTAAATATTCAGATAGTCTTGTATATATTCCGCAAACTGAGGACCATTTTTCAAAATAAGTTTGACTGATACGGAAGCGTTCTTTTGGTGTAAATCCATTCATGATGATTTGTCAAACAATACTGAACACAAATGTCAAAAATGACAGCAAAATTTAAAAATCGATTGGTGTATCAGTAAAAACACCTTTTATACATGTATCACAAAGGTGCCATCGTTTTTCGCGTACATTGATGTGAATATACACAGTTCATGGCTAATGATGTCGGTTTGGACCTCAAATGGAAGTTGTGTATCAAGAAGACATGTGATGTCATTAGGATACACGAGGTGTTCCCCGCTCCTGTGATTTTCCATTCGGACAACCCAACTTAATCGTCTGTTAGACTTCTATCCCGGGATTCCTGTCCAAAGTCTGTGCCAACAAGCCCATCGCCTTGATCACTTAGAGATCAAAAGAGTTTTAAACTTGTACTAACTTAATAAAATACATTCAATAAGATTATTGACAAAAAAAAGTAGCTCGGCTATACAAAATTATTGATAGTGTTGTTTTGATAAGAAACGTGATTAGAAAAACAATTTTTTTTTGTTATTTCTGATAAGTATGATTAATTTGAAGTGTTTTCCAGAACCAACTCTAACCCACGACAAAAATGATTCAGCATTGATTAGGTTTTAAGGTACGCATGATCATGAACTCATCAATGAATTTAATTATGGTTTCTCCGAAATTTTATAAAAATAGTTGTGCTTATCTGTGATAAGACACTTATATAGTATCAGTAAAATAATGTAACACTGAACGGGGCAGTGAAATTCCGTGAAAATTTTTCAAACTAAATAAAGGCCAGGGTTATTGAAATACGGTCAAGTTGAAATAAATGTTTTTAGCACTTACATCAATCATCTGTTGGACGATCTTGAGGTAAAAGACCTTTATGTCAAAAGGAAATAAGAACCTCTGCTATATGTTTATAATTTTGTACATCCAGTTTAGATTGTGGTAGATTCCAAGACAGTTATGTTTGAAAATAACGATGCACTGAACTAAGAATAAGCGTCTTCGGAGGCACTTTGGGTCCGTATTAAATTCTAAAACAATTTTTAATAGATTACCTTATTAGAAACAGGAAGTCAATGAATGCGTAGAAAAAGTAACAAATGCATTATATGCATGCAATGAAATCTTTGGAAGAAGTGAGAATCACGGACAACGGCACCAATCCAAGATCCATCACCATGAGAACGTCATCAACCTCTCGTTCGGAAAGGTGTTTCTGCAGTAATTTTGTTCGAAAACTATATCAGAAGGTGAAAGAAACATATCAAGCACACAAATTTAGAACTGAATGCCAGGATAAAGATGGGAACGTAACAGGTATATTTTAAAAGGTGTTGCAACGGGAGCGAGTTGGCTCAAATGAATTATTTAAGGCAGTGGAGGTTGATTTGACAAGGAGCATTCAGCAACTTTTCATACCAAATACGAAGGAATCAATTTCATTAACTTCGGTTCCTTTCTACTTTATTATGTCAACTACTGAAACCTTATAGCAACAACCCTTTTGATCTTTTTAGCCCTAGTTTGACTACAATTGGCGAAATATTTTAACTAAAAAAAGTCAAGACCGATGCACACCACTTTTTATCAGTGTTAAAGCCCATGTGACAGTATAATCTTAACGAACTAGTAAGGAAAGAATAAGGGAAGGCTCAGTAGATTTATTCTCTTGCAAAAAAGCCATCGGGAACAAATGGGGTCTCAAACCTTGTACTGTCCATTGGCTATATGTTTCGGTTATAAGACCGATACTCACCTGCGGAGTGGTTGTATGGTGAACGGCTTTAGACAAAGCAGTCATCTGTATGAAGCTAAGCAAAGTCCGAAAAACATCATGTCCGGGCAATAGCGGATAATCGCTACTCTGGATGTTCTATTTTACCTGACTGACACCCAAAAACTTCCACAAAAGCATTCCCTTTAGATCCTTCTGGGAAGAAAATGCCTAGCTGGATGATAAATAAATCCGCTGATAGGCTTAACATAAACCTCTCCTTCCGCCTTCCCAATCACTGTAGCGTGTTCCAGGCGGAAATTTTGGCAATTAAGGATGCCCTGTCCTGGCAGAAGAAAAACGTCAAATGCCTGGACTCATGTATTTTTAATTCAAAGAGATTCCTATAGATATTCCAGGGAACTGTAGGGCCGACGAAATTGCCAAAATTGGAACCACTATACCATTGGTAGCATTAAATATGTTGTGTCAACAATTTTGTACATCCATTCTAGATTGTGGTAGATTCCAGGACAATTTTGTCTAAAACTGGTAACATTGGTATACCTTTCGCTAAGTGCAAATTACAATAGAATTAAGGCTGCATGCTAAAAGAAGGATAAGCCTTAAGTAGATGGTCGAATCGACATGTTTAGCGACCAAACAATTGGCCAAAACTAGATCTGAATCGCCCTAAGAGTTTGATCCTTCTAAACAGAAAACATGCAAGAAGGCTTGGAATGTTGTTTACCAATGACTTCTGCTATAGCTGCATGGACGAGGAGGAGGAAAAGACAAACCTACACCAAAGAAGAAAACTTCACACCTAGGAGCCTTCTTTCAAAACGACTAAAACGATTTTTGCAATACAGACATCAAAAGTCTCCTACGCTTCATCAAAAGCTCAAAATAGTTAGTTGAGTAGGAGGATCGCAGATCCACGTGGCATCGTAATTGCCCAACATGCCATGGCTCAACCTAACCTAGGCTGAAGCTAGGCGATCCGTTAACGAAAAAGGGCAAATATGAATTGCTCCAATATTTGAATAAAATTTTCCATTCAGCCAAACGTTAACTAATTTTATGTGCTCTTACTTGAAGGTTACAATTTTAATCTCTATTGAACCGGTTTTAGCTATATTTATATGGCCGACGAATCCCAATTAAATATAAGAAAATTCCAACAAATTAGCACCTCTCTAACCTGGCAACGCTCTCTCATCTACAATGTGTGCGTGTATGTTTACATTCTCGGTGGCTTAACTTCTTCAGTTATAACGATCTCTTCTCTGTTGCCACTAATATTCGTTTTGTGGCATTTTGTCTCATTGTTTGGTTTATTTGTTGACTGCTTTGGTTTCCTTTCATGTGCGCCTTATACGAGTACAGCTCTAGCGTTTCCACATTCTGAAACAGAAATTGATTCGAAGAAAGAGTGAACGTTTTACAATGACGTCACTCACACAGAGTAAGCTTAGCTAAAGCAGGTATTACCAATCCACCAGTAACAACACGGTTACGTGGTACAAAACCTGTTTCTTCTCTCAGCCAGGTATTAAAATGGACTTTGTTGTTGTTGATCGTTTTTTTGTGTTTTTTTTAAATTTTATTTTGCCGCTTGGTGTGTCGCAACAGTTGGTAAACAAGAAGAAGAAAAAGGTGAAAAGGGTAAACCGTCAAAGAAATCCACATAAAGATACTCTTAGGACTGTTGTCGAAATTTGTTCTATCGGCCGTTAAATTTCCACACGTCCAGACCGAGAATTCTCAGTGTTACCAACCGACGCTTGAATAATTTGGTAATTACTTAAGAGGGGAACCGTTATTCTTCTCTGGTTCTTTTCGTTTCACCAATCACCATCGCCAACAAAAGGAGAAATTCTCAGGTCAGCACTTTGTGGCACTTATTGACAATGTACCAGTAAGCTTAACACAGTAGCTGGCTCTTTCTATGCGGAAATTTAAAATTCAAAATGCGTACAAATTGTGGCTTTGACAGGAAACGTGCGTGGAATCCTTGGATTGCATTGTATCGTACCGAGCATGAATCAGCGTTGATCAATTTTTCTTCATCAATTTAATTTGCAATTTTTATTGCATCGGATGAAAATTTATTCATTAATTGAAGAGGCAAACAAGTTTAGAGATTACTCGTATGCCGAGCTTAGTGGAGTTGGACAAACCAAAGATAGTGCCGGAGTCGGAGTGGGAATATGCTCGTCGATCGTGGTTACAATTTGTTGTCTTCCTGTTTGGGGTCTTGTGAGTGAGGCAGCTTAAGAGTGTTGTTGACAACTTTCGGATATGCAACTGGTTTTCTACTTTTCGTAGATCAATCTTCAACTGTGTTTGTTTTGTTTTACTATGCCATTAGATACGTTTTAGATGGACGTTAAACTATTGACAGTGCGTGAGTTGTTAAGCTTGTTAGACGGTTGTTGAGTGATTTGTAGATGTCACCATGGAATACAGATTGCGAATGCTGTGGAATTTCTAGAAAAAGAGGCTTAATGGTGTGCTGAAGTATTCATGAAGTTGAGATAAGATTTAAAGTATATTTAATACCGACACACGCAAATACTCCCATGTACCCCTTTGGGTAATCGGACTAATGGACTACAGAATGAAGAACGGGGTACATTTTCGAACGGGATCCATTAGAAGAGTTTTTGTTTTTTTATATTTAAATTAAAAACAACGTGTATATCAATAGAGAATTCACATGTATTCCTGTAATAATAAGTTTTTCTATGGTTTTGCAAATACCTTACTGTTAATAGGCCTGCCAAAGTTTTGGCAGTTCATTTACGAATTGTGGACGAGTCAAAACAGTATAAAATAATTCTTATGTATTCTAAGCACATGACAGTTTTGTACAAAACGCAGCAGGTATTTGTTAGGAGCTCAATTTGTCCACCTTATTGCTACACCGCTCGTGCCCTTGAATGTTTTTTGAAATGTTTCGAATGATTTTTTTGCTCATCGTGTCTTTAAGAGATATATTTGAAAGCGGTTTCGTATCTCATCCAAAAAATCAAAAAGAAGTAGCCTGGCAAAACGACGTTCCAAAGCAAATTTTACATTTTCCACCTGGTTATCACAATTTAGTAAATGGTTAAAGTGATTGGGAATAACATATTTATGTAACGGCATAAAGTATTTGCACACCAGAAGGACGACAACGCCACATTATTGATTACAATCTCTTCCCAGCTTATACCCTAGCCAAAGTCAGTCTTGAAAACAGGGCAGAATCCATAAGGCAAGAGTAAAGAAACCAACGTACAGGTACAAATATTAGAAGATAGATGGTTTTGAGGGTGCGGATTATGTTATGAAGGCTAAGGAGATTCATGATCAGCTGATAGATGACATTTCTTACTGACAAGCTGTCGCTGCTGTCAGAGTCGGTGTGTATTAGAATTTATACCGGATAGAAAAGCCGCCGACTTTGAGTGCTTAATGGAGGAGGGGGTTATCCAAACCTTAGGCAAGAAGTCTTGGGTTTTCGACATGTGAACGAGCGCCTCGCAGCAATCCACATCAAGGCTGAATTTTTCAACATTAGCCTTATATGGTCGCACGGCATTCAGAGGAGAAAGATGAAGACACCAAATATAGCTCCTACGAGCTCTTGAACAAAACCTATGAGCAATGCTCTAGTTATGACATTCAAATTGTCCTCAACGGTTTTAATGTAAAGCTAAGACGATAGAGCATCTTTGCCAGAAGGTTAAGCCGGCGCGATATCACTTCCGATAATGGATTTAGGTTAAACGACTTTGCATCGGTGCGAAACTGTGTCGATATTAACAACGGGACTTGGAGAACTCCTGATCAATCAACCATCAACCAGATTGACCACATTACGATCGACGCCAGTATTTTGGATGTCCGAACGTTCCGAGGAGCCAACATAGACTCGGGTCATTACCTTGGTACAGTTACGGAAATCTCAAACTTCGACGTCAGACGGTTACAAACGCAAGAGATCGCCAAATATTTTTCAGATCAGGTTTCTCTTAATCTTCTAAGAAGTCCAATGCATTTCTGTATAGCGGGGATGACGAACCAAATACCGCTGTCAACATGGACGATGTAGATGAACAATTCCGTAGTGAAGATAGCAATGTCTAAGCTTAAGTCTAGCAAAGCTGTTGGAGCGGACGGCCTCACTGGCGAGCATTACAAAGCGGTAGGCGATGATTTGTTAAGGAGTATATACCAACTCATCTGTAAAAAATGGTCGGACGAAAGTATGCCCGATGAATAGAACCTCAGCACTTTTGTCCGATTCTCAAGAAAGGAAACCCTCTGAACTGCTCCAACTAGAGAGGCATCAATCTTCTTAACATTGCTTACAAGATCGTATAGCCGTATTGTGTGAACGCCTGAAGCCGTTCGTTAAGAAACTGATAGGTCCATATAAGTGTGGCTTCAGGCCAGGAAAGTTCACCATCGATCAAATATTCAAATTAGGGAGATCTCGGAGAAAACCCATGAGCGTCAAATTGATACACATGACCTATTCATCGATTTCAAGGCTGCGTATGACAGTATGTATAGAAACGAGCTTTAAAGAGGAATGTTTAGTTTTAGCACCCCTCCCAAATTCGTCTATCTGTACAGAATGAAGATATAAAATGCACGCTGCTTCATCCAAGTCGGTGAAGATCCCACCGAGACCTTTGGTGTCAAGAAAGGATTTAGACAAAACAATGGACTGTTATGCGATTCCTTCAACATCATACTTGAAAGAACAGTGCAAAACTCACGCATCAAGCAAAAAGGACAGAAAACATCGACGTCTTGGATTAAACGTCAGCCTCGACAGATATAACTTTGAAAAAGTTAAGGAATATGTCTACCTAGGCTCCGGTATCAATCCAGCAACTACACCAGCGCTAAGATCAGACAAAGAATAACTCCTGCCAATCGCTGCTTCTTGACTAGCGAAGCCCTCTCTCAAAAAACAAAAGCCACCCTATATACGACCTTTATAATCCCAGTCGTGTTCTATGGCGCAGAGGCGTGGACATTATCAAAAATGGACGAGATGCTGTTGCCTGCTTTGAGAGGAAATTTCTTCGAGTGATTTTCGGTCCTGTCTGCATTGACGGTGAATGGAGGAGGAGACACAAGGACGAACCGAATGGATTGTACAAAAGTGAAGATCCAACGACTGAGATGGCTGGGTAATGTAGAGCGGATGAACAACAACGCTCCGAATCCGCCTCCGAGGGACAGCGCAGTAGAGTAAAACCGGAACACAGGCAGCGCTCGCAAGTGGAAGAGGACCTCGGACAGATTAGCGTGAGAAACTGGAGGCAGCTAGAAAAGGATCGAGCTGGCTGGCTAGCTGAGGCCCAGATCCACTTCGGGCTATAACGCCACCTAAAGTAGGAAAGTAATAATATTATAGTATTGACAGAGCTGCTGTGAAATTAAGGGTCTTAATCAATAAGGGAACGAGATTAATTTTTAAAATACCTGTATAGTATAGTATAGTTATTACAATTTAGTTAGTTCTTATAGATGGAAGTCGATAAACTCAGACCAGTGTAAGGACCACGGATATAGATTTTTTGTCGTTACGGTATAACTTTTCCATAACAGTAGTCTTACGAATTTTGACCGCCTTGACAGCTGTGAGAAGACCTCAAACCGACTTTAAAATCATATGTACATATACTCGTATAGTTTCAAACTATTAAAACAAAAGCTACGATTATACAAAAATTCCTTAAAAAATCTGTTTATAATTTATCGGCAGTTCTGTGAATATTAAATTTTTTTAATCTCATTCAAACGATATCCGATTGCAATTACCTTGGAAGTCTAAATGGAGCGTCATCGTTACTATCGTAATTAGTCACGTTCATGTTTGTTTGTTTTTTTTTTATCAGAAAATACAAAAATATCTCAACAATTTATACAAAAGACACTGATACATACTCGTAGTTACTACGATCGTGTCAACTGCGAATATGAATCACTCAATTGCATCGAAACAATTTTATTATTCTTGCGTCTCGTCTACCTGGCAACACCTGTTAACCCCCACATACCTTTATACTACATGTGTGGTAATAATAACAAAAGACATTCAGGTAAAAATATCCAACGACCACCTCCCTCACTCTAACGACGAAAAATATTAAAACTGAGCAAAAGGCAAGGGGTCAGGGGCACCCTCTATTCAATACAGTTGCCGTAGTAGTAGTAGGTTTCGCGGTATATTCGTATTTGTCCGTGGTGGTGATTTTAACCAGTAACAGACAATATGGTGGTAACGAAAATAATTCTTGTTAAAATGTGGAACAAGGACTTGCCCACCCAACACACGCTGTTTAAACAACAGTTGCAGTTATATTAAAGTCCACTGACCTTTTAGGGTTCCTTCTTGGTTCTTTCTTGTTAAGTTGGACTGCTATGGCTGTAGGTAGATACAATTCACTATTCTGGAATAACACTTTCACTAGATAAAATTTTTGAATTCTCACGTTAAATAGCAACACAAACACTTTCAACAGCCACACAGGTGCATTTGGCAGAATTTTTTTTCTTTCTAATTCACTTTACACATTCATATCTAGATACGAGTACCTGTAGTATTATTTTTATTATTATTTTTTTTTATTATACAAAACACTTGATAAAGCGTATCTAATCTAATCACAGGTGGAAATAACTGGCGAAATGTGTTGTGATAATACGTAGGTACTCATTCGTACTCGTATTATCGCATAAGGGTGAAGCGAAAATTTCGAAATTCGTTATTCGCTGTGGGTGTACTATAGTGTTGTGCAGTGTAGTAAGCAACCAACCGTATTGAAGAAGGCGCCGCGACAACGCCCAAGTTACTTAGATAGATCTGAATATCTGACTCAATATTCCAAAACGAAGAGAGAGTATTCCAAGCACCGAACCGAACACGACGAGTTACTGCGATAGACTGGTGCTAGCAAGCAGTTATTGAGACTTGCCTGCGACTGGCAGTCAGCTAAACAGCCAAGTCATTAAGACTTAAAGCGTGAGTGTGCTCTCGTAATAACAGCAATGGAAGGGAGAAAACGTTAAGATACTCAACGACATCGTTCGAATGCTCACGGTAAAGTGAGATTTGTTTGAATTGGAAGTGAGGGTGAGTTGAGTTTTGGGAGAGACTAGAGACATACGATTGTGGCCTAAATTCATTGTCAATACTGGAATTGGTAGAAGCGGAAATTTGTATTGTTGGCTTATTGATTTCCAATGCTGTTGCTGGAAAACTGCAGAAGTTTTGAGTTGTAGAAGTGTGGCAGTGTGATCGTCGAAGATTACAGTGGGGTTATTGTTTAGAGTGAGGAGCATTTGTTGGGATTTTCCAAAATACTAGACATAAGAACTTATTGTACAATGCAACCCGTTGGCTATTATTTTTGGCTATTCGAATACATTGCAATTGTATTGCTGTTTAAATATCTATTTTCATTTAATATTTGCGCGATAAATATTCAACATGTTTAAACAACTGAAGTCAGCATATTTAAATGATTGGCAATTGTTTTTAAATACTGATTAATGAAGTCGTTTTAGAGAACTAGGATTCGAAATTGTTTGAATTGGGGCATTGTGAATCATTCCCCCCATGTGGCCTTAGTAGATTTGTCTTATTTTGTACATTATTGTAGAATGTCATAGATAATATTCATTCGGAGGGCACCTGAAGGCACCTTCTAGCGACATAGAGCAGAACTTGCATCAATCACGGACTTGTCTTGAATATTTTTTCTACCCAGATTTTTTTACTCGTTGAGATACTTTACGCATTCTCATCCATATAAGCTACATTATACTTGTGAACCAATGATGATTGTGTTTAAAGATTAGCTAAACCCTTAAAATTGATCACTTGGCCACTACACTTGCCCTTGATAAACTTCATCGTTGGGGTGACAAAATGAATGAGCTATTAGCACCAACCCACCAGAGTGTCAGGGCATACCTCTGGCTGTATCTGTTAATAGAAATTGACGGCATGTGATGGATACATAGTTTGTATATTTACTATATATTTCGTGAATAACTGCTGTTTTGATCCACACGCAATTGGTCACAAGCCCATACTTGTATAATGTCTAAAACCGATCGTTAAAAACCTGATACGCCCACATCAAAACGGTTTTGAATCTTGTTAGTCCATCAGCAACCAAATGTTCGCTCTGTAGTAGATCATAAAGAAAACCCAAGAATACAAAGTTGGAAGTATTGTGTTCTCATGCATTGTTGACGAATTTTTAGTACCCCAGATTTGCGGTAAATTTTGTTTGTTTACGTATCCACATAACATTTCATGCCATTTGAAAAGTTTATGGTACTTTCCGACACGGTCATGCATTGCGGCATTGTATAATAGCGTCTATGGATACAAACTTTATAGAACCATGTCTGGTCTTTGGATGCCGATTAAACTCCTTTAGTTGTGCAGGATGCTGAAGGAGAACTGCTGTTGCTCTATCAATCCCGCAAGAATGAGACTTCTTTAACATTTTACTTGAAAGTATTGTCCCCAACCGAAGCCTACAGAAAATTATTCGCAGATATCCTGTCTACGAGTATGTACGAATGAATCGTGAGTCAATATTTTTTTGAGAACTATTTTATATTAACTGAAAGGCTGTAACGTCGCTACTAAAGATTGCAGTATTTTTGGCAAAGAAGAAAAATTAATTTTAAGTTTTTGCTTGTCATTAAAAAATTAAGCGTTTGTAGCACTACCTTGAGATAGTGTACCTTTACTTTGAATTCTCAGGTCAGTTTTAAATGCGCTCTACACTGGGTTTACCGATCAGTAATTGTTACATACGCCTTTATATATGTCTGCAAATGTGTCTTTATATGCCGTTTACTTATCTGTGGAACCTTTCTCGCAACTCTTCCATAAAAATTTGACTCCTGAAATCCTTCTTCGAATTGTTCTTTCACTTATTTGAATTTCTAGTTCCATTTCAATATTATGTGACGTTTTAAAAGGGTCTGACTTCGCGGCACGAACAATTCTTCGATCGACTTGGTATTTTTCGTTTTGTTCCTCGATTTTCCACATTTTCCACCATCTTCTTCGATCACCCGATTATTTTAACAATTTTCCGTTGCGA
Source organism: Volucella inflata (assembly GCA_928272305.1). Lineage (NCBI taxonomy): Eukaryota > Metazoa > Arthropoda > Insecta > Diptera > Syrphidae > Volucella > Volucella inflata. Next base: position 3,103,995 of record OV743717.1, on the reverse strand, counting down.
TTTACCTTCATTTGGCAGAGGTTAGGATCTGTGCTCGCTCAGTACAAGCGCAATGAATTCTTCGACCCATAGCTACTAAAAATTGTTACGAAATTTAAGCAAATTAAAAATAACTGAAGTAGACTACCTTTTGAAACAACACGATATGATCACTTTTTAAACACTCTGTGCTAAGAAAAGATGTTAAATCACTACTCGCCCTACTTTTCTGCCCAGGGAAAACACACATGTCGACTTGAAAATTAATTTATTTGAGTAATTGAAAGACAGTGTAACAGTAATTGCTTAAGCGAAATTCGGAAAATATTGACTATTCCTAGTAGTAGAGAGGTGGCTCTATTTCAATGACCACCACTGTATGTTAATCTGCGGAAATCAATTATTGCAGGAACGATTGTTTAAATGGTCTCTCGTGCTATTAAAAAAGCCAGGAGTGCGGATGATGTTACGCATTATCTGTGTCTTTTTTTTTTAAAAAAAAAAAAGCTTGAGACATTTTACTACTGCTTCCTGCGTTCTGCTATTAATGAGCCTTAAGGAGCCTTGGGAGTCGCCCAAATTCAAAAGGTCGTACAAATAATTACTACAATTGGTTGAACGGCGTTTGATCTTCACACTTAAATGTGAGTGCTGATCTACAAAATAGATGCGTTTTCATTATACGCTTAAATCGCTTTGAATAATCCCACTTGACAAGTATTATCAATGACCACCAGGAGCAGCAATGTCAATAACTTATCTTTATAAACTTCAAAGTATTATTTTAAGACAATCTTCGGGACCTTAACAAATGTTATTTGTTTTTTAGTTCTTTCAATATAAAAGGGTTTTTTTAAAATGATTTTTTGTTAACGCAAAGCATTAGACTCGATGTAGCTTATTGTTATTCAAAAAGCCATGTCTGAACACTAAAATTAATGTGAGTATAACGTTTAACTTTGTTTAGTTGGTTGAGAGGAATGATGGTACTTGAGCATTTTCATTTTGCGTGAATAATACTACATTTATACATTTTTGTATCAGTCTAACTTAAAGAGCTCTACTATGACACAGCATCGAGACTTTCATACAACTTTCTAACTCTAACTTTATGTCAAGCTTACTTACTTGTAGATCCAAAAAAGTTTCAAAACAATTCACATCCATTCAACAATTTGCACGTTTGACCTTTTGGTCTTTGTCAACTGGTTACTGTTGACCCCACTGTATATTTTACACTGGAAGTGCGGGTGAGATCATTTTTCTATACTCACGATCGGTGGACAAGCCAATGCTGGTAGGTAGGTAGGTAGGTAGAAACAACACCCGCTGGCAGATAAAACAGATACATGTATCTCTGCTGTGCAAATGCTCGGCGATCATCATGCGCCGGTGTACCAGTACTTAGTCGTCGTGGTCGCCGTCATCGTTCGAATCCGTTATAAGAGAATGGCATATCTCGGCATCTTTTAGATGCCTCCACACACAGCACCGCAGCATTTGGTGAATGTCAGAAACTGGATACATTAGCCAGATCATTACGGCTGGAGTAGGTGTTATATGGTTCGAAATCGTGATTAGAAAATTATGTTTTCCTCAATCCACCTCCTAAAAGACTATCTTTTTTGTCATTGCTGGATTAGCTTCGGAGGATTTTGGATATTTTACCGGTTACCATAATACGAGTACGAGTAGAGAATGGTTAGATAGATACTCGTACTCATACTTGTACCTTGCCGGCACTCCGTCAAACTGGTGCCGGTGTTTAGATAAATAAAGTGAAGATGTTGTTTCTTGCTTGGAGGCTTTCGGACTTTTATTTATTTTTTGTTGTTCATTTCGCTAGCATCACGAATAGACCCCGTAACAAGTTTATACTCCAACACGACTCCAGAGAAAATATCTATATGTGCACATTGCATTTGTAAGCAAAGAAGAAGCTCTTCTCTCTGTAACTTGGGACAGAAGAGAAATGCAAATCCAAATTGATTTTGAAGGTTATCGTTTGTGTTATCGATACAAAAAATCACAGGAGGATACTAAATAAAGGAGTGCTACATACTCATAAGAGGACTGAATGACTAGAGGACTAGAGGAGATTGTTAGTATTTATGATTTATGTATCCTAGCGGATCGGAATGGTGAGTCTGTTTGGGAAGGTGAATGTATTTATGTAATTGTAAGGCTGTCGTTGCGATGATAAAATATCGTTTCCGGGTGGAAATCATGAATTGCATCCGTGAGAGGTGTGTAATTATCTAGATAGCACTTGCGGAGTGGCGCTTAAGAACTTGTTGAAGATTGAATTGCAGTTGCAGATGTAGTGGAATTTTTCTATAACGTGCTTAGGATGCGGAGTCATTTAGACATTCCAATTATTTAATTACTGAGATTTGATTAGTTATCTTTGAGCTGAGTTACATGAATGGAATTCGAACTGGACAGTTCATTAGGTCTTGATGTTAACGAAGCTATTTTGATTAAGTTTGGTTGATGGAGATAAAATTCACGCCTATTGCCTTCTTAACAGGACTTGTGCAGAGCAAGTTGTTTATTGCTGGATGATGAGGTACTTAAGAATTGTGAAGCTATACCTGTTTTACCACAACCAACATGATTTCCTCTGTCGTCTTCTATGACATATTGCCCTGTTTGTTTTTGTATGACATTTACCAATTATAAAGTTGAATGTAACTTTTCGATTTTTAACATGATTTTCAGTTACAGTAATTAAATTTGTTTGAACTGATGCTGCTTGATGCTGCAGCTATGTAGTTTTTGATTTTCTACCGGGCCTCGCCCTAGTCATGACAGTATTCCATCTGAACTTCGGTCTTTTTTACTTCTCTTGGAACAGAAACTCAGACAAGTAACTAGTCCATTGCACTCCTGAGCTGTTCCCTTTAATATGATTTCTCAGTTATAATGAACAAGATAAGAACCTAATTTCTTAACTTCTAGATCTAGTTTCTTAGGATTCATGTGAGTGTAAGCCGGATATTCACAGAGCATATTTTGAAAAAGGTGATGCCACTTGTGCTCAATAGGTCAAGAGTGCATAGGCAGTTCGCAATCGGCCAGAATCATTGGTTTGGTCAATCTTCATCTTGTGTTGTCCTATCATCCACACTTATACTTATGAGAAACTTTAGACGCTTAGACGTCCTGTTTTGAGTCTAAGAAATTCGTCGGCAGCCTTCTAATCGTCTTGTGACATTGACAGAGAGATTAGGTGACCCGGAAATGCAGCCGTGCAGTATGCGCCGTTCCTTCATCCTGTTGGAACCACATGTTCTCCAGTGCCAGTTCACCCAATTGATGAAAGAGAAAGTCGTTAAGCCTGGCTCTGTTGCGCTCGCCGTACACAATAGTCGTTTGGCTCACAAAGTTTTCTTAAAAATAAGGCCCGTTGACGCCTCCAACGTAAACAGCACACCATGCAGTACCTTTGAGCGGGTGTAATGGCTCTTCGTGGGTTATATGCGGATTTTCGGTGCTCCGGAAACTATAATTTTGCTTACTCACATATCCACAGAAATTGAAATATGCCTCTTCGCTCATGGTCATTTTCGAAGAAAAGTTGTCTCGTCCGCGATATTCTCTGCAGAACAGTTGCTCCGGGGCCGGCCAGATCTGGCAGTATCTCGTGTTGTCCCATACTTTTTAAGAGAGCGGCTAAACGTCTTATTGCCTGCCCAGTTGGTGTCGAATGACCGAGAAATCTGCCACGAAATTCACGCTGCGTCAACCGACGAATTATTCCGCTAAAAAATCGTAAAAATGATCCCACGTTCTTGAGGAATATAGCGATTTATGTCTTGTTGACATATGACAGATACAAAAGTATCTGTTTACTTCACAAATATCAAACTAGAATTGAAATTTGACGCCATTTGCAAAAATTGTAGAATCTTCCAAAAGCGTGATGACTTTTGCGCCACTTAGTACTCGACGGCTTGTCCATACTATAACACCCATGGCTTTGTGTCTTGCACAAGGAAAACAGCTAGAGAAAAATTAACGATGGAGAGCTCAATATGTATCAGAAACAAATATCAACAATTGTCATCACAGAGATTCAAAGGCTGCTCACCGATGGCCTTTACATTTTCGACCAGAATCCAGATGCTGATTTTGTCCACACTTAACCAAATATAAATGCATAGTTGTTGAAGGGTTGTGTAGTTCTTTTCACCCTTCGAGGTTGTGGAATCCTTATGTTGTAGTGAGATTTTTGAACTGCAGTGGGGTACAGTTAAGTCTCATTTTATCCCCACATCTGCTCCTTTTATTTTTCAGACGACCAGAAACCACTTCCTAAGACGGTACAATGGTCAATTTGATTAAAGATTGGTTGTCCACTTATTGACAACCACCCGACTACACTACAGGCCACAAATAGTCAGTCATATATCAAATGCCAGACGATCGGCATTGTAAAAATCAAAAAAATCTTTCGCCGTTACCTCTGTCGTTGTCACGACCGTGTTTGCTGACAATCTGTTTAGGCCCTTTTTTGCTTCGTTCGTCATCGCAATGACTACATATGTGCACTTGTATTAAGGAGTTTTTGTACGACTATGTACACATGTTTCCGTTTAGTGTTGTATTGAGGATGACACCTTGTAAGCTGAAGAGGTTGCCACAAAATCAAATCTGTCCGTGCTGTTTGGGTTTTATATTTCAGTAAGTTGCCAGAGTGAAGCGGCTCGTGGTGGGCTCCCGCTTCTGTCATCTTATTGAAAGCTAGCTTTACACCCAAACAAATCATATTGACAACATTTAAATTAGAAATTATGCAAAACATTGTCATGCCTTGTATCGAGATGCACATTGTTCAGCTGCAACGTCCTTCTCTTCATTTTGTATGTCATGCCAGTTAAGTCAATTCCGCATTTGGTTACTTTCATAAAAAAAAAAAAACCAAATAACAAATTCGTTTCGTAATTCGTTTTAATCACCATCAATTGGTGAACCCAAGACATCAGGCATAGCGCAGAGTTGTACACTAATTCAGTGACCCCTTTAGGTCACCAAAAATGGGAAAAAAGAAGAAGCCGCGCGTCACTATCATCATCAGCACAACCATCATCAACCCCAGTCACAGGAAAATGTCGTCGTGGTTCGTACATATTTATTTCGTTGATTGAAATTGGAAGTCAGTGGATGCCAAGTCATCACCTACTGCTTGATCTTCGATTAATTAAATTTAACCACATGTGGAAGCGGGAAGACAGTTCAGATATTCGAACTCACAGATAAATGGATGGACAATCGTAGCTCATCTAATGAATGAACGAACAACAAATGTACTTGTATAGTATGTTCCTAGATACGAGTAAGAACTACATCTGCGGGTGAGCACAATGGTTATCTACTTTTGTCGTTTAATCCGTTCTTAAGTGATGTTAATGAATTAAGACCGAAAGCGGGTCATTGAAAGTCTTGACCCGACTAACTGTGGCAAACAGTGAGATAGGGATAATTTCCCTGATCATGCCAAACTTTATGTTTTGTGATTGCCCTTCAGAATTAAAGAAAAAGAAACATGTTGCATCATTGAATCATATTTCGATGACTCAGGTATGAATGGTGATTTCCGAATAACTACATAACAGAGTAGTGTTTCACAGTGACATGTGGGGGGCAAGGCACAATTAAATAATTGTTCAGTGGCCCAGTGGACGGTGGCTGATGGTTGAGTTAGAAATTTTCAATTTTGCAATTTTCGCAGAAATTTGTTGACATGCCAATTAAAATCCAAGTGCAGTCGTAGGAAGTGCCAGTTTGACCTTTGTATGCTTAGTTGCATTTAATATGAAAACTTTGTTGATTTCTTTACAGCTATTTGTGAGCACGTTGAGTTATCGGCCAAATTTGATGATTTCAATTATTGGAGATATGTAGGTGTCAATGGGGACCATCTTGGTACTAAAAGTACTTCTGGGCGAAAATACCATTCAGATTTTCAAAACTTTTCTTTACATATGAACTACTCTTTATAGTACTCGTATGTCATTCACGAAGTGTGCAGCAAAGTCAATAGAATTTTTGAAATTTTGTTCTTGAGGAACTCATCGCGAGTGTTATGGATTTCATTTCAACTTTTTCGTGACATGTGGCTGACGTCATTGCTGACCGATCTATTGCTACTACCTTGGTATAGGTTTCTGATCAGTCATCAATACTCGTATAAGTAGATGTAGTTTGCTCAGACACATTTTATGCTGACCCCTGGAGGTGAATCTAGGAATGTTTGTGGTTTTTTGTAACAGTGGCATTTATTTTCCAAGTAGAACTACCGTGTTTTCTTATCTCTGAATCAAGTGGTTAAGGTCCGTCGCTATTTTTCCAACATTTTTTTAAAACTTCCAGGGTGTTGACAGCTTTTTTCACCAGGGCCCAATGTCTTTCAGTTGGCCTAAGTTCTGGCGAATTCGGAATTGCTTCAACGTTTCCTCTACCCTTGGCGGTAGAGAATGCCTGCCCCGGAAGCTGGTTGAAATCAGCAAAATATACGATTCGTCGTCCATCGCAATGCATTTGGTCAACAAATTTGATTGCAAAAGTTTTGCTTGTTGTTTCGCATCCAAATTTTTTTTGGCGTTCTGATCTGGAACCTTTTGGACTTTGTATGTTTTCAAGCCCGTATTTCTCTTCACTTTATGAACTAAAAAATTTGAACATTTTGCTTTTTTTGCCAAATTACGTGCAGAAATGTTCGGATTTTTTTTCAAGAAGGCTCAAAATCTTAGTGACCTTTTTTAGGTTCATAAAACCGGCTTTTCGACCAGACCCGTCTTTTCTTTCAACTGACAGGTTCCCTTTATAATTCTTAATAGCAGTAACATGTTTTCCTATTAACTTTTAGTTCCTTTGCGGTTTTTATATACGTCCTCCCTGGGTGTGATAAGTGACACTTTTTTCTTACATCCAATTCAGATTTTATGTTGATTATGTCTTGTAATTTTTCGAAGTTAATTCGGAATGAGAGTGGGTAAATTTTTTCGATGGCACTTATTATGTAGCTATACCAGCTTTGATGATTTTCTCAGTGTGCCCACACATAAAACGTTATTTTTCAAGGCGCAAGTTTTGATAGACCTAAATAGCTTTGCAGGTTTATATTCTTATGTTCTGACGCGGCTTCGAATGTCTCCGCAATTATAACTGCAGGTTTGTTTTTCTTGAGTGGCTGTGCGAACTCTGTACTGGCAAAAAAGCCGAAAGTCATTCGAGAATTTTCCGCTTAAAAGCCCTTATTGGTATTTAAGAATGTCGTGCTGCTGCCTAGATAGTTGCACAGAGATTATTATAGAATTTTCTGAACTTTTCACATCTAACCTACGCCTTAGTTTCATTCTTTTCAAACGGTACGGGGCATCAAAATTACTATATATCTCTGATTTTTTGTTTTTTTTAAAGCTTCTGACTTGTAAATTGGGAACTGGGAACTTCGACCTGAATGATTATTTGTACCGTTTTGTCAGAACTGTGTTTAGGGTAGTAGGTTTTCTACCTTCCGAATGAAGTTAGTAACTCTACCAGCAGGGGAATCCCTTAGTTCAAAGACGTCAAGTTGTTCCCTGACTGGACAGTCACACAGAATGTGTTCAGCTGTTTCGTTATCTTTAAGATAAAGTCGACTGTCGGAAGTCGAAAGTGGCAAGCAGTGAGATAAAAATCACTTCTAAGGATAGTTCTGCTTTTGCGGAAACCGAGTACGACAATTCACTATTGCAAATAGCTTCTAATTTCTACATTGTATTGAGTTGAGGAACATTTAGTGTAGCCAGTGAAAGACGAAAAAAAAGATAGCTTTTCATTTTATTGAGCTTTATTTTATGTTGACATTGAACAACAATTAGTATTTGACCTCGCAGAAGAACGTTCTTCTGAGGGAGAAAGAGCTTCCACAGCTGTACAACTTGCAGCTCTGCTTCTGATGATATCTTATTTAGCTACCAAGCAAAATAAGTGTTATTTAGTTGTGAGCCAGTGAACCACAACTAAAAAAGAAAACCTGACTTGAAGACTTGAAACACATCAAAACGTCCTGAATATGGCTTTCGTTCAATTGTGCAATGATCAGATCTTAAAACTCGAATATCCTCCGAAGTCCATGTGGGAAAGATAATTATTTTAAGGCTAGGTTTGATTGGCTAGGTATGATTGATCGTTTCTAAGAAAAAAATGCATGAATACGTACTGGTTGAGTTGCAAAACAGTGATAGCAGCACAAATTTAGTCTCTTAGGTATAACAAGGCACTGGGCAGTAAATCCAAGAAAATTCAAGTATATTGACAGAGCCCGCGACATCCGTCATAGCCAACACATGAACCTTCTTCTGGTTGATTGCGTAATGTTACGCAATTACGACCTTTTGGATCATTCAAAGCAATCCGTCAGAGAGGGATGTTTCCGTCAAAATTACTGCTATTTTTGGGTCTACGTATGAAGAAATGGGATGTCGGGTTTTACACAGGTTTTTGAAGTCCATATCTGAGTACGACTATGCAATGTTTTGTTCGTATCACTGTCTAAGCAAAGCGAATACCTAATCTAATAGTCAATGACATCTTACCTGATACGCTGACGACCTCCACCAGATGATCCAGAACATACATAAATTCCGTTTAAAACTTTTAATAAGTATGCTCAAAATAAAATAGTTTCATTTACTTGAAAGGACAATAGTTATGCTTCTTTAGAAAGCATCCCATACGAGATGTTGACATCAACGCAGGAAGGAAATGAACCCAGATCTTATCTGGCCTGGGTAACCTTTAGATCTAAAATTAATGGTAAACAAACCCCCTTAAATATAAGTAAATACATAATATATTTATTACAGTTTTTTTAAAGTCCGTTTTTCCAAACATTTACACAATATATATGCATGTATACAATTACTCATTTAATTCATATCTACTTTTGTGATTTTATTACGTTTTTGTATTTTTTTTTTTTTTTTTGAATTTTTAAATTTGTTTTTAATCGAATAGTAAAATATACGGCAGCTATATCAGCCAGTTTTAGGTAAAATGTACATTGATTTTGTTTCGAAACATTGCAACATTCATGAATTGTATCTTCTTTATTTTATTTAATTTCTTTTAAAGACGCAAACATTTATTTGAATGAATTTAACAATTTTTAAAAGGAAGAGGTCGTAAGTTTTAGACGATAGTGCCACTATAACAAGAATTAAAAAAAGAAATTGTTTTACGTATAGAAAGGAATCTCTTAAATCTTTAAGTCTAGAAAAGAGGAACATGCAATTGTTTGTGGTTTTACAAATTCTATAAATTAAACTTGATAAAAATTGTGGATAATATTGATGCAAAAAATTTTTCGACACACCCTTCGACGGCTTTTCTACATCATAATTAAGGGGACAACGATGAGTGCATAAGACTTAGACACTTTACTTAGCATTGATTAGGTGTATTGATTAAAAACAAAAGATCAACCCCAATATGAATGCAAATCAAAACAACCCCAAATAGAAGCAGAATTTCATTCCATTAAGCTTAAAATAATACTAACATACCGTCGGCGTCGTCTAATATTAAGATTTTTTCGTGCAGTGCCCAGTTAACTTCTCCGGGTCTGTCAAATAATACGAGTATAGTGTTGAACTTTGAACTAAGCCATGTGCTTTCAATTCCTTGAAATTCTATCGAAATGAGAAAACCTGTTTCGTGAAAAAGAAGTTAAATAAATAAGTCGAAGTATTGATACCATGACCTGGTATTGGGTCGATCGTCAGACTTCAGAATCCAAAGTTAGTACACTGTGGCAAAGACTATCGCGACGGGTTTAGGAGACATTGATATTTCCTCAGTGATTGAGAACAGGGAAAACCCGCAGAAGTAGGAATAGTCTTCCTAGTTAAATTTAAAAAAAAAATTACAATTACTTACAACAATTATTGTAGTTTTTATGAAGCAAATTTTCTCTTGACACCTTCACAGAAAAGATACGTAAGCAGTATAGGGCTTAGGTAAGCAAACAAAGACAATGTTCTTATGCAAGTTTAAACTGCTTCATAGAAATAATTGTAGGAGCTAATAATGGGGTTTCTAATAGGAGCGTTCAAACTTTGACAGTATACATATAACGGTCATGTTAGAGACGCTACTGTCAAATTTCGAGGTTATAGCAATTTATGTTGGGTAAATCATAATACAGTATACAGTATTGAACAACTAATACCAATTGTTGACCTTCACTATCGAAATAATTCCAAGCTACACAGAATCGTTCTGTTAAGTCGACAATTCGTCATTTGGACGTATAAATTCAAATCAACTGGTTCAGTAAACAATCAAACAGTACACTTATGTTTTCGAAAAGCAAGGTCAGATGAAAGCATTGCTGCAGTAGCCGAGAGTGTGCAACACGCTTGGCTTTTCATAGAGGTGAACTTGAAGAATTTCATGTCTGAACTGAAGCCTGCACCCGTATCTACATAGTTGAATTGACCCAGGTCTTGTAGGAAAACGATCTTAGGTAATGTCGCTGACTGGATTCTGGAGGAATTAAAAGTGCACTCTGATTTCGGTCCGAAGTTCGTCTTCAGCGACGAGGTCTATTTTTTGAAGAATGACTTTGTCAGCAAGCAGAATCATCGCATTTTGTGAGATAAAAATCAAACGTAAAGACATCCGAAAAAGTCAGTTTGGAGTGGATTTAAGTTTGATCATTGGCCCGTAGTTCTTCTAAAATAAAGCTGGTACAGCCATAATTGTTAGCAGCGCCGTGTTCAAGTACAAGAAGATATGGATCTCAATGTCATGTGGTCCCAACAAGAAGACGGCGTTACGCACCACATAAGTAGGTGCACTCTCCGTGGACTTAAAATTGAACAGCACGGCTGTCTCGCTTTCGCCGATTTCAACTTCTTAACTTTTTCTTGTAGGGTTACTATTTACGGTCTATGCAAATCAGATGTTGATGATTGAAGACTCTTGGCTACAGTAGAGACGACGAGGAAATTCAGAGGGATTCAATCCTACATAAGTTACCCGTACTTGAGGTGCAGGAGAAAATCGTAAGGAAAGCCGGTCGTGAAAGTTCTTTGAGATACAATTTATAAACATTTCTGTAAAGCTAAGCTAATGACATGGATAAGACCCAGGGGAAATAATTGTTCGTCCGTGAAAATATCTCTTAAAATAGGTCAGTGGAGTAGTGTCCATGATCGGATCGTGACAGACCACTTTTTGCATGTTTAAAAGGAATATTCTATAAACGCGAACTACATATTAATTACCAGCTTGGTAAATACATATGTAGAGCCTTAGTCAAAGTACTTGTCTAAGGCACCATGTAACCTTCTCTCTTTGTTTATATTTCCACATAAAATTCATTTAGAATGCATCTTGCAAGCAGAGATATGTATATAAAATCCTGATGCAACAAACTAAACTACAAGACTGTAGCGATAGCTCTTAAAGCATAGCTGAACCTGAAAAGGAAAATTAGTTTTTGAAATTAGCCCGCACTCAGGCACTTTTGTCAGCACAGAGCGGGCGAAGCAAATAAAGGGATTAAGAAAAGAGGTATATCGATCGACGTTGGTCTTCAAAGCTACCAAGTTAAATTGACTAAGATATTGAGACATCGGCAGTGGATTCCACAAGCAGTTGAACGGCTTCGGAAAGACGGGTAACACCCTTCAAGGTTTAAAGAATGCTACTGGTAATTTCGGTGAAACACTGATGATGAACAGGTTTAGCCACAAAACATTGGGTCGTATGCAAAAAAAATGAGCAAGATCTCAGAGTCTGAGCTAACAATCTTGAACTTACATACTATAGTGAGATCAATTCAGCAGAGCTGAACTCGGACTTAGTTTCACATGCAAAAAAATGAGATCGTTTAAAGCGGCTTTGACTTGATGAATGTAAGATCGATCTAAAAGCTCTTCATCTAATTAAGTAATGATTGCAGTTTCTGTGCAGTGATTAAAGATTTTAGCAGCAAAAACGTCGTCCGAAAGTGAAAACGAAAGTGTTAACTTAAACAGTCAGCCGGATCAATTCAATGCATTTTTGGTGAACGAATTAAAAGAAAGAAAAATTTTGCTGGAAAAATTGCAGTTACCAATGTTCAAGGCGAGGAAGAGAGATGCCGTGCTGAAAAAACAATTTGGTATAGACATCAGCGAAAAACCCTGGGTCTCCTATATAGCGCAGCAAAATTCTCATTTTTTCTTCATTCGTCAAAGGACCACCACGCGTTTTCAGCGTCTGCAAACAATTGCACACCCTCTTCATTGAATCGATACAACCGACGAAAATCTGCACCAACTGAAGACTTTTATAAATTCGATATATAATGAAATTTTGCTGAAATTCGGCCATCTCGACGGCTGTATGTGAACTGAGTAAAGAAAATACCATGCTTTACAATTTAAAAGCAAGATCTCATGTAAGCAACTGTTTTCTCATCCTTTTGCATATCAAAGCAAGCACTGACTTACATCGAGCTTTCGTAATGAGATCATTCTCAACACTTGAGATCGAGCTCATAATATGAGCACTTATTTGGTCGGTGTACGTTTTTTTTTTTGCATATCACGTTAAGAAAGTTCTCAGGAAAATGAGGAAACAGCTTGAACTCGTCTTTTTGCATACGACCCATTATGTCGGTGTTCGAGGTTGTCAATCGATTCTTTAATATTGGCATTACCTATGAGTTTTATGGCACGATTTTGAATCCCACCTAGCAAGTGGACAAATTCCGACTATTTTTGCAACTTAATAATGGGAAAATATCTATTTATACACAATGTAAAAAAAAAAAAAACAGAACTGGCCGAATTCAAGGCATGGGTAACCAAGATCATTCCATCAACGCCAATACACTCTTAGACACATTGTTTGGTGTGGAATGGAGGCGATAAGGTTATAGGTCTATATACTTTGATGTATGATAATGGATATGCAATTGAGCATGGAATATGATAACAAGCTATCACTCGGGCGGTGAACTAGACCATGATAGAGAATGTTTTGCGTCCGGCAGTTCATAATAAATAATATTTGCAGAGGGCGACAATAAATATTCCTACAAATCGTTTCTGTGATCGGCTTAATTTCGCTTGACGAGGAGCTGTTCCACAGATTTGACGGCGCCGGATTTAGATTTCATTTTGTAGGTCTACCTAAAGAGGCAGGTATACGTGAACAAACTTCAACTTTTTCATGAACTTAAGGGAAACCTTCGCGATAAAATAACAAAGTTGCAGCTAGAAACGTTATTCTATTATTATATTATTCATGTTAAAATATGCGTTTTAGATTACTCAGTCCAAGTTGGCCGTCCTGTACCTAATAAAGTACAAAAGACTTGAGTAAACAAAAGCTTTTTTCTTCTTAAATATCATAAAGAGTTTGTTAATAAACAAATAATAGTAAGGAAATTGAGCGGGTTCTTGTTTTAATTGGTGTTGGGGAAAAACAATTGATTTAACAACGACGGTCACGGAAAAAGTGCTATGTTTTACGCTTTGAATGATTACGAATGATTTAAACACAGTCTCATTCTTGTGATTGTACCTACAAAATAAAATCCCATTGAATGCCACAAAGAGAAAAAAAAAAAAAACAAAAACAATATACAAAATTAAACACAAAAGAAACAAGTAACCGTGTGTGTAAGTGTATTGTGTAATATTATTTCTAATAATAATAAAAATACATTAAAAGCAACAATTTCTCATCCATAAGACAATAATAAAAGTTTTCCTTAATTTTCTTGAAAAATGTGTTGTTTTTTTTTCTAAACTTCGTTCTCTTCTAATACTTTCTGCAAAAAATTTAAATATTAAAAAAAGTCTCACGTATTCCAAAACATCACTTGCTTTCTTTGAGCACAAATTAAATAGCTTTTGCCTTTTTATATTTCTTATTATTTTTAGTTTGTTTGTTTCTTGTTCGTTTCCATACGTATCTATGTATATATATTTTTGGTTAAAAAAATACAGTCAAACAACAAGAAGAAAACATCTAAAAATTAGATCAAATTTGGTGCAAACATATCTAACGACTAAGAGAGATGAATGACACTATATTATGGAAACGAAAAAGGTTTGGTTTTTCTTTTGATCAAAAAGTTAACTAAGGAATACGATTACAATAAAATATATTATGATTAAATAAAACACAAACAAAAACATATATATTAAGTGACGGTGAGCTGTTGTACAGCTGAATTGAATCACCAGGATTTCCAAGTTTCTTTTTGTTTTTTTTTTTTTCTTAATCCACTGACTGCTTTTTCTTTTTTTTTTTTCTTTTTTACTTTTTTCTTCTTTTTAGTACAATTTCCTTCTTTCTATCTAATGCTTGATTTTTATGAAAATATTTGGAAGTTTCTGCACAAAATAAAAAAAAAATAAAAAGTTAACTGTTAAGAAGTCCGTCTGTTTGGACTGCCTAATCGATGTTCAAAGTGGACATTCGTTTTTCAACTCTGTCGATGGAAGAGATTAGAATAAAGTTGTTACATCTGTTGAATTGTGGAGTTCGTATTCATGGTACTAACTTACGTTATTTCAATATCCTGGAAGAGTTCTCCAATCCATGCTACTACAAGGCAATAGTGTTGGAATAGTTGCACCAACAATTCACCCTCGTCTAACATTTCAATGCGTTCGATTCGAAGTCTTTCACTTGGTGATATACTTTGGTAGACTTGGACCATATCCCAGGCGCGACTACCAGTCCAGCCACAGTCTATGAAACGTGACGTTTGTGTTTCTAATGAGAGGCATGATTCGATGCCGGCTAGGCTACAACCACGGGCACGTAAATTATTTAGCATCACATCACTGAATCTGTCATTCATGTTAACCTGAAAATTTAAGATTTTTCCTTTATCATAAGATTAGATAATTTATGAGAAGAGATAGAAAAGTGCAAAGAACAATGCTAGATATTAAAAGAGAAATACCCTTAAATACTACTTTCAAATCCTGCTTGTTTGTTTGATATGGAAAATGAGAAGGGAATCCAACATGGGGGTTCAAAAATCCTAGCCAATTCGAATATAAAATGCAAGACCTATGCATTACCTTAAAGATAAATAATTCAAATAAATACTGCCTAAATGAAAAGATAAAATGGTCACCGAACACACTGTAGAAAACTGTTCGTTCAACCGAGCTTGATAAGCTAAACTTATAAAAGCATATATATCATATTAAACAGGAGAATATATAATTTCCTATCCTGAGTTTCGAAGAAAGTACAGCAAATGAGTTGGCGTGAATAAATCAACAGTGTCAACAGTCAAGATGACGGATTCCTCATATGAGCTGCTTCAATTTTTTTGTAGCTGAAGTCCATAAAGATTTTTCAGGATAAATCTGGATTCTGATACAGGTGCATTCCCTTGCTTTCCCGACTAAATCAGGAAAGATGCAGTCACTTTAACATCAAAAATGAGTATAACCGTAAAAAATGATTATGGACAAAAGTTTCGAAGTAGAAAACATACTCGTATAACGGCAGAGCAAAATCATAATAATATGCCGTCAAGAAATCAATTGGCGAAAGTGGAACTGGTTAACAGCTGAACTTTGTCGTAAGCGTACGAAAAATTGTACAAAAATTAGTAATTGAACGTGAAAGTTGGAACATTTATAGCGTCTACGCATCGAAAGTGAGGAGTGAGCAGTTGGAAATAATATTTGGTGGCGATTTCGATGACTTTACTTTGGAGAATTGAATTGCGAATCTATTCACATACTCGTAGAAAACTTTTTCGAAAAGGAAAACCCAACCTTAGTCTTCCTATCCTAAATACGTTGTTACTTAAACAAGAGCGGCATCTGAATTCATTATGCAGGCGGAGGCCACCAAACCCAGATAACCTGTCATTTTTGAAAGTGATCTTGCACAAAACAGTGGCAAATCAGTCCAACTTTTTCTATGAATGGTTTTCGGGTAATTAGAAAATGTACTCTCAAAACCATGGGGCAAGAACTGCAACGTATAAACAGACGTGTCACAGCAATGAAAAACCCAGGAAGAGATTCAATTCTCTGTGGGTTAACTCTGTGAAATTAACAAAAAAAGTGTACTCTTAAGCGATACTCTACAAACAACGACCTTGAAGTAATATTTTTTTTTTGTCTTGCATGAAGAGGAGCCTGCAGATCTTCAAGAAATTGCAGTAAGTGGAGCAGTAAAAAAAATAAATCGTTAAGGCGCTGTAGAAATGGAATTTTTCGATTCAGGAGGCAATTGTATGAGTTGCCAAGCATAGTTTAAACGTCATAAAAAATTGAAACAACTATAGATTAGTGGAACTTGAATCGCTACAAATTTGAGAAATATATTATTCTTACAGGTATCGGCACAAATCCCCTCCTGTTTGGTCGCTGGAATGCGAAAGAAATACCTTTTACCATCACATCCATCGCACACTAAGTATCATGTTGCTTTTGATTCTGTTTAAACTACAAACGCCCTGTGGATAAATATAGACATATTTACTCTACGACCTTGCTGCTTCCTTAAAAAAATATCGTTCCAGGCTTGATACATTTACTGGGATAAAACAAACTTCTCTCGCATCTGCTTCTTCAACTTTCAACAAACGCTAAATCAATTTCAAAAGACTAATAAACTACCGCGGTTTACATTGCTCTCTGAAACTATCTACTCAAAATTGCATTCAGGAAACTCCTCATACAATGCTGTCGCATACATGCCACCATTGCTATTTGTTAGGAGAAATCCTTGAAATTAAAGTTCACTTATAAACGAATCCCACACCACCCATTTCCACCTACCTGCTCATAATTGACTAACACCGCCGTCTGGAATTTACTGGCAATCCACTTAAGTAAATTTCTGCAATTCTGCGCTTCAATGTAGACCAGCACACACTCAGCAAGGAATATAGTCGGCAATGTATAGTCAATTTCCGCCTGTTGCAATTTATGATCCACTTCATCGACATTTCTTAAATCGACTCCCATCAAATGGTAGCTCGGTCCATGTAAATCCGTAGGACTTAACTTAACTTCACCATCCTCATCGTGTATCTTCGACAGGAGTACCTTATTCCTTTTAATCATGTAGCACTTCCTGGCTGTCACTGTTGGAAAGTCCAGTTCAATGAAATTCTTCACCTGATGCGATGTGTCCCTTAGACGCCAGTACAATGTGTCAAAACCGCATCCAAGGTTGATTATTTGGCAATTCCCATTTGTCTTCTACAAGTACACCAAAGATGATAGAAAAAAACGGAAAACAAAAAAAAAAAAAACAAAAAGGAGACGCAAGGCCAAATACATAAAATGGATAAATGTAAAGTTCAAGGACTTAAATACAAACAAAAAAAATGAATAAAAACTGCATGCAACAGCCTGCTGACTGACCTTCAGGAACTTTTCTACACACATTTCGACGCCCTTGACCCGTGCAAAATAGCCTCGATTTATCTCTGGGGCCTTGCGCTCCTGATTGCGTACAAAAAAACCAATGTAATCGTCCTTCCAGTAACCTAGACGGACGGCACCCCTTTTACAATCGCTGGCATCGTCATTGGTAGCGATAACCGCCTCATCGCAGGGATGAAATGTGCTTGGCGGTTCCATTTCTTTTTCGTTCCCAACTGTTAACTTCTGATTATTTCTGCTTTTTATCAAATGCTATTCAAAGTGCAACCTTGAAAACGTATCTCTTCTCCTTGGAAATGTGTATTTGCAGCAGTGAAAATACTCTTCACTTTAGCCTCGAAATGGGGGTAAGGAAAACTATTCTCACAACAATTCACACCCTCTGACGCACACGGTCTGACAATGCAAATTTACAAGTAGGTAACTGATTTATTGAACCACTCTGTGGTTAAACTCTTCAATTCTATTTAGATTCTTCTATTGGTTTTTTTTTTTATTAAAAAGTTAATGTTCTCGAATTACTTGTCATTCGGCTTGACGATTTCGGGCTCGGCGACTTTTGAAATAATTTGACAGATGATTGCAATGGTAGTGTGTTGTGTGTGCGATGTTGTTGGTAAATTGTTGTTGGATTGTTGGGCTCTGCGAAGTCGACCGGCGCAATGAAAATGCCAAATGGACTAGTGTTTGTTTGTAGTAGATTGAAATTGAGTTAGAAATCTGGTTTGAAAGCCACTGGTATTGTAGTGAAGACCTGATTATGGTTGTTAACTTGAATAGAGTTAGTACATGATAGAACAAATCGGTTGTAGCACAAGGTGCTGCATTTGATTGCGTTCGTCATGGGTTTGATGCGAATCTGTTCAAAAATAAAACCTGACTTTTTGAAAATCAATTTACCCATTAGTGGACAGTGTGAGAAGACCGACTCTCTCTACTCCCTCAAGTGCTCCAAGAAGTACGCCGTTATCAACCTGCGTTCGTACTTCGATATCGGAACCTTGTACTGCCGCTTCGCTGACTACTAAATCTTCGTCAAAGCACTTGCCTTTGGATCGTTGAACCGTTGAACACCTTCTGAGAGGGGCAGCAATGCGTCGCTGGGTTATCCTTATCCTGGCTGATATTGCCTCGGTTGCCACCCTTTTCACCTATAAAATTACCATTTTTGACATCCACAAGAAAAAAAAAGAATCTGAAAGCAAAAATGCGTCAAAATAATATACGTGCAAAGGAAAGTGTAGCGGCTGTGAGCGAAAATGGTATGGATGATATGGAATTTGCAATACGGCGTCGATTGCAACGGTTAAGCCTTTGTCCGTTCACTATTTTGAACGATTTTGGACGATTTTGAGAAATTAGCAGAGACCAAAGTAATGAGACCACCATTTATGATGGGGGTTCGCGGATTGAGCCCTTGTTCAGATTGAAGTGAACGTCTTAAGATTGAACTAAAGCAATATATCGTGAGTTTAGATCGTGAGATTTGACTGTCTTCGTTGATAGAAAGCAAACTACTCAGGCTTTGGAGGTTAATATTTAACGAGTTATTAATGAGATGGTATACCCTTTGCTTGTATGATAATAGTGGCCCAAATTTGGATCGATAAGATGCGTCAAAACTGACTAAATCATATGTCTGAATTTTTAATCAAAGATGTTATGATTTTCATTTTTAAGGAGACAGGAAAAATGATAGCGCCTGTCATGAAAATGATACGAATATCAGTGGGTATAACAAAACAGATCCACATTCGCGGAAGTCTGCATTAAGTAATCGATAGTAGAAAACCTTAGATCTGCCGTGTTTAAATGATTTTGTCATGTTCGACGAAGTCCCTTGCAAAACCCGGTTAAGAAATTAATATACGCTCAAGTTCCCGTCGAGACTCCAAACAGAAAAGAAAGGGATCAGTCATTTCGGAAGCACGTAACTTGAAACGAGTTTCATTGTAATTTGGAAATGAAATATCAAATCTCAAATACTCGTATGTATTCTTTAATTTGGAAAATAAAAGCGAATGATGATATTTTTTGATTCGGAAAGCGAAGATGAGGAAGCCTCTAATTTTAAAATCAATAGAAGAGCTTAACTTACTACTTAACTACGGTTACTCCAAATGTAAGAAAACGAGGTCGGAAAAAGAATTCCTGGATTTCTCAGATGGCAAATGCGCAACAACGCCTGGGGCTAACCACTGAAGCGATCCAGGACCGAGCATTATGTAGACGCGTTCTGCGGTCTGCGACATTAGCCAACCCCATAAGCGGAGCAGCAGCGATGCAGTAAAAATGGGAAACTCATTACGCATAAGTTCGTATAACGAGGAAAAGGTTAATAAAAGGATAAGAAGAAGAAGAAGAAGAAGAGCTTAAAGATATAAAAGTAATCCATTGGAGTTAAGTGAAGATGTGTAAGCATTCAAGGGCTGTTCAGAATGTGAATATGAAGCTTGAATCTGTATCTGATCTTGAAGTTTCAAAAGTTGAATCCATGTATAGCTGTAAGCGCCAGCACAATGCGTATCTGTGTGAATCTGTATTTTGAAGTTGAATAGCACCCGATTAACGTTTCTTTGTTTGTGTGCATTGTTTGGACTTTCCTCACATTGGTTTGAGAATTTAACAGAATGGACATGGAAAAATTTATTGAACCGGTGCGGAATGAAGAATCCTTGTGGAATTTGGTAAATCCTTAGTACAGTTTCCATTAAATTTATTTATGAAGTTTACTTTTCACAAATTGTTCTCACAAGTAAACACACAATTGACTGACAGATACAGATTCGATAAGAGTCACCATTCTGTTCGATGTAGTCGCAAGCCTTGTATCTGCGTTTGATAGCGATTGAAGAAACGAGATTCAGATTCACATTCTGATCAGCCCTTCAGAAATAAATGAATTACATTGATGACATTGAAAAACTTAATGCCGACTTGTTTTTAATTTGGTGGGACAGTTTAGAGTTGATAAAGAATGTTTATAATTCTTAACTCTTCAAAACAAACACAAAACACTGTGGCGCTGGCAGCCCGGTATGGGCTATGGCCTAGCTTCTTGACACTCATTTGTGTTGCTCATGCTGTCATTTTAATCACATCTGAGCGGGGCCTACGGTTTATCGCCGACTCCGAACGACACCCCTTAGAAGCGTTTTCGTGGGCACTTTTACTTTCGGGAGTTTGCCATTGCCCGCAGAAAGGGTGATGGCGATTTGAAAACCCGGCCAGGAATCGAACCCAGACTGTCTGCGTGATAGTCCAATGAGCTAACTATCGCGCCATCGCCAAAACTTCCATAAAAAATAAAAAGCATATCAGTACCACCAGTTTTGCAGCTTTGTTCAACATTGAGTCTCTTACCCAGTGGGAGTTACCAAATAAATGTTGGAGTCAGATAGCCGTTCCCGTAGGAAACTACTATTTTTTCTACCTTGCGCTGTATTCGAAAACCGTATTCATGTAGCTAAATCGTAGTGATCACCCATGAAATCCATCAATATAGGTATATCTATTTGTGTTTTGTTCACTGGCATGTTTTGCTTATTTTCCATTTTTTTTCCACAAAAATTACTGTCAGCGGTAAGTATTTGCTATCGAGTATAAAGTTTTGTTTCCAACGTCATTTTCAAATTTGTATGGTGCCATCTACGACGATACATTCGAAGACAGTCGATTGAACCAAATAAGGTGCTGCCAATCCTCGATTGTATCGACTAAACTCGATTGTATCAAGTTTCGTGCTGGCACCCCTGAGCGTTTTCTTCAGGTCTTGAAACAGGGAAATGCCACTGGGGTCTAAGCCTGGTTTTTTCTAAATCGTTGTTGAACCTGTACAATAAATTGGCATAGCAATCGCCATTGATCGTTTTCCCCTTTAAAGAAAAGCATTCCGGATAACGCTGCGCGCATACGAAAAAACTGTTTCCAAAATTTTTGGGGCCAAGAAACATTGTTGACTGATGGATCAGTGTTTCGTCCACGGCTATGAAAGGGTCGCAAAAACTCGCCCGGATTGCTTTTAAAAATCACGCCCGATACTTCTTCCAAGATATCACACGATTGCTTTTGTCATTAAAATTAACTTGGTCCCGTGTCTATCACACATATTCGTTAACTAAATGAGCCAGCTGGTTTAAAACATTGCAGTACTCTACTGAGACAGGTTGATCCGCCCTTGTCCTGCAAAAAAAAAAAAATTCAAACAAAAAGGCATTTCAATCAAATTTCCTTTTAAAGAACAAACTTTTTTTATTCACATTTTTCATTTTATAATTTTTCTCAAATATTTATAATTCTATTTTCTTAAATACTTAATTATATTTTCTTTTTCAATTTTAATTCTCTTTCTCCAGTCAGAGATCATCAAATTTTTGTGTTTATTGGATTTACTATATCTCTATTATATTTCTAATATAATCGTCTTCATTCTTTTCTAATACAATTTCTTTATAAATTCCTACATTTAAAGGAAAATCTTTTTTAAAAAAAATATAAAAATAAAAAATGAAACAAACAAATATATACAAATTATAAAAAAAAAAAATTAAACAAAGTATTTTAAAAACAAACCAAGCATATTATATGACTTCTTAAAATATAACTATTTATTGTACACACACGGTTTTGTTTTACAGTCGATTTTAGTTAGAGAAATTTCAATTTCAAGTTTTTTTTTTAATTTTTTAAAATAAGTATAAAATTAAAAAAAATAAAATAAATACACAACTTGAGGGAAATATTAAACATTTCACTTAAAAACTAATTGAATACAATTGTTCTTATGGTTTTTCTATAATATAGTTGAACATGTTTGTATTATATATATTTTTTTTTTAACTTTGTAGATCTTATATAATATATTTTTCGTTAGTTTTTGTAAAAATCAGTCGAAGGTTAATTATTATTGTAATTAATGTAAATGAGCGTAATTGCGTAAAAAAAAATTTTGAGCTCTCTTGAGAGCAGGATCGATTGAAATTTTTAAATTATAATCTGAATCCTACATTGTAAGCGCACTGCTTTTAAATAAGTGCTTCAGGAGATATGTTGTCCTAATATCAAATATATAAGAGTGTTTGAAGTCCGCGAGATACTTTTAAGCTCAATCAGAAAGCAAGTCATTGAAATTTAATAAATCACAAAAAGAGTGATTGCATTTGGGAAAGGGAGACTTTACGGTCGACAAAGCGCCCAATAAACAGACTGATCCAGTCCAAACAGAAGACCCAGAAATTAACGACATCGACTCGGTTGCTAAAGCAATAGTTTGATAATTTACTTATAGTAGATTGCAGAGGAACACTAGAGGATCAACGGAAGCAATGCTGCCTCAACGGAGGAAGAAAGAAAAATACCAGATATACTCGTACAAGTAGGACATGAACACAACAATGGACGTTGATATTGCCTTTGATCAAACGAATTTGTATACCCTGAGATCACTTACGATAAATAGATCAGCGGTGCAAAGAAGGAAAATAGATGACTTGAGTCGCTTAAAGCAATAGAGAGATGATCACGCATGAAATTCCCGAGTTTTGGAGAAAGTTAAATAGTGATGGTGACGAGGATGTTACTGTCCGAAAGAATACACAAATTCGACGCACTGTACTCGTTAATTTAAATTACACGAAGTTAAGCTGGAATAGTCTACGTAGGTTTTGATATAATCGCATATACTGACATCAGCACAAATTTCGCCAGAAGAATTCGAATTCGTCCCAATGGCTTTGGTGGTTGGGACATGTAAAGCAGATGATCACCAATGCCTCGACCCGACAAATTTTCAAATCAGCACCAAACGGACAACGCAATAGAGGAAGACTTCAATCGATGCGGCGCACATGAGAAGAAATCGACTTCAACAAACTTAAAGTGGAAATGGAGACATCTTTCCAATGATCAAGACGTCTTTCGTTTTTCTGTAGGGTCTGTGGAACAGTTATTCTATGTTGAGTTGCTTGACGTAACCATTAGTAACTCTACTAAATATTTCTGAGAGATCTAAAACATTTGCAAACTATTGTGTATATATGACTTATGGTTTTGTGATTACTAGAAAGTAACACTCTAACGAGGAAAAAGTATCCTAAGACCAAATTAGATAATGGTCATCGTAGTAGATTACCGTAGCAATTACCGATAAAAGCAAGAATTTTAAGTCCAACTGCATTTAGTGTTCAAATATGGCTACAAGTGTTCCTTTGACAGTGCGCATTCTTATGACGATGCACTAGAAAAAGTTATAATTCTTAACTTAAAACATAATACTATATATATATAAAAGATCGGAAGAATGACAGAGGTGGTATAATGACTAAATTTTTAATTTTGCCTCATCGGCATCATTGCATAATGTATCTGCTGAGATGGTTGTCCTTGATTTGATGTTGAATACGTAATCGCTTGTTGTCGTCCATCGGCAACACTCTGTGATGGTTGAGATGCAGCACTTACCACTGGCGCTGAAACTTTTCTTTCCGATTGGGTACGTATTAATTGTTGCTGTTGTTGTTGATGTTGTTGCTGCTGTTGTTGGGTAGGTTGAGGTGGTGGTACATACATCATAACTTCACCATTTGGATTCCTTGCTGGAGGTGTAATAGCTGATCCATGATATGAGCCATATGAACTGTCATCAGATTGGGCAGATTGTCCACGGCCACGTGGTTGTGTGAGTCCATAAACCGATTCAGGACGACGTTCAAATTTCAGACCACCATCATTGGGTGTTGGATTATGACGGGTTCCATAAACCGGTTGGAATCCTTGTGATTCTGTAGACCGTTCGGCTTGTTGTTGCATTTGTTGCTGTTGCTGGTGCTGCTGTTGTTGCTGTTGTTGATTGTGTTGTTGATTGTGTTGTTGTTGTTGCTGTTGACGAGTCGAGCTACGAATGCCATAGATACTCTCAGATCTCTGTTGAAGTTGATTTTGTAAGTTTTGATTCTGAAGATGAGTGTTTTGGACCTGTGACACACGTAGCGGATATAGGCTTTGAGCTGGTACTAATGGTCCCGGACGAGGTACTAAATCACGATTTATGGCAGTGTTGCTCTTAGCGTAGACTGATTGAGAACGATTTAGATTTGTACGTGTTAAAGGTGGTGAACGGCAATACATTGATCGGGTACCTCCATAAAGTGGCTCACCTTGTTCGAATTTTGTTAATGGAGCTGTTGTGTATAGATTTTGACAGTAGCCGCCTTGTTGGTTAAGAGTTCCCGTTGGTGCACGATATGTAGAACCTTGAAATTTGGGATTTTGCATTTGCTGCTTTTCAATGTCCATGTCATAGTTGAGTTCATCTTCTGAGTGAAGGCTAGATGAATCGTTGTCCATGCTTTCCTTGGATTTTCGTGTATTACGGCGGGAATTAAATATATATTCGAAGAGTAGACCGGATACTATTCCGCCTACCATAGGACCTAACCAGTAAACCCAATGATTGTCCCATTTATTCAGTACAAACGATGGGCCTAATGAGCGCGCGGGGTTAAGGTAAGGCATCTGAAAAAAAAAATAAAAAAAAGGGAATTATAACAATTATCTGGAATGTAACA
Organism: Volucella inflata; assembly: GCA_928272305.1. Lineage (NCBI taxonomy): Eukaryota > Metazoa > Arthropoda > Insecta > Diptera > Syrphidae > Volucella > Volucella inflata. Next base: position 3,079,028 of record OV743717.1, on the reverse strand, counting down.
CAAATTTGATATTTGATATTTATTCAACCTATAATACTCGTACATATACTCAGGACTAAGACCCTGTGTCACTCATTTCAAAAATATAATCCACCGTAACGCCTATTGGAATGATTCAAAGGACTTTTTGAAGCGACTGTACCGTAGTAAAATGAAACATAAATCAAGGTATCCTGATTCATATGAAAGCATATGAAATTTAAAAAAAAAAGAAATAAAATTCCTTTCCTTGTTTCTATGCATCCTGCAGTGAAATACTCTCACATACTATCACCTGCAGTTACAACAGAAGCAGGTAGAGGTATTCATACTCATGTGTAAGAATAAGGACCAACTTGTTCTATCGACCTGCATAGATGAGATTATTTTTGTCCCCTAAGTTCTCACACTGGGTTTTAGTCGTGTACCATGAATACCTACATACATATTTAGCCCTATATAGTATAGCAGAAAATTTCAAACAATTCTTTCCTTCTCTTCTTCATTCTGAGAAAGGACACCTATCAATAGTAATGAAATGAAAATTATCAATTTCCGGATCGACTACATGGTTCGACCTAGAGAATACATTGTAAAATCATTTCTTTGGGGCATATTGAAATAAACATGTACCACCAGAGAGAACATACTCCAGAAAGGATAGGGTTGATTTTTGGCAGTTAAATGGCAGTTGGGCTACACTTGACCGGAATTATTGAATCCTTATGCCAAATTTACCCAATTATTGTGGTTAAAATGTTACTTTGTCTGTTGTTGGTCCCTTGGTTCCACAATTGAATTTGGATGCAAGTTCAGTTGGTATTCTCGATTTGCGGTTTAATTTCGGTCATCTTGCAAAATGGCAAGTAGGTAATATATTGAATGAAATAAAATTGATTGGAGAACAAAAAAAAAAAACTAAACCTGTCCAAGAAAAGGGTAAACTATATAATTATTATCTCAGGCGAAGAATTTGCCCTGGTATTCAATCTTTCATTAACTTTTTCCGCGTTTTGGAGGTTCTTCTACTCGTGTGGAACCTTTTCTTCGTTCGTCTTTTACTTGATGATGTTGGTTAATAAAAAAAAAAAAAAAATAAATAAAACTGTTGGGCAGTTATTTCTTTGAGGTCTTCCGATGAATGTTGTGTGTCGTTGTACAACGGTGATTTCGAAACCGAAACGAATCTGAACATAAAGAAAAATCAAGGAATACATTCCTTGGAGGCAGGTGTTTAACCCAGCAGGAGATCGGTCCACTTCAACTAGACAGTGGAAGAAGAAGGTACTCATATTGCTGTTTATGTGTGGTTTCATTTAGGATTCCGAGGCTGTGTTGTTTTTTTTTATATATATATTTTTTTGGAGCGACTCTTTAACTGGAAACATAAATTTGCCATGTTTATTTGGGGCCATTTGGAGGAGTGAGTTGTTTGTGGGGACTGTGTAAACATTTGTAAATTGTGACATAAGATATTGGGACATAAAGTTAAGCGACTGTTACGCAAGAAAGGACCAGTAGAAAAGCTGTGAGATATTTGCCACTTTTGAATATGAGATGGAGAAATGTCCATAAACATCATATGCTTTACTAGTCTAACTTGTTATCATTATATTCTCTCTAAAGCCTGTATCATTTTGTTTATAGTCCAGTTCAAATATTATTTTAGAAAACAACGATGTCAAGCTTAGTAAGAAAAGGGACTTACAGTTCCCTTTTTTTATGGGAAAGGAAAGAGAATGCACAACGAGAAGAGTGACCATAGGTCAGTTCCACAAGAAATTCTTTTCGGGCCATTTACTAGGGGTTTAAAAGCCCAAGTTTCATAGTTGTCTGATTCTTGGTGAAACTACATAATTGAAAACTGATTAAGAACTTTTATCGCCATCTGCTTGCCAATCTATGACCAGAGATCCATTATTGTACATCTTACCAGGGCCGAACAACTTTAATAGAAAATCAATAGTCCTGAACCATTTGCTTCTTTAGGATAAGAATTGTAGGTTTTCTGATGACAATTTGGTATTATATAATATAACCTATTAGGTAATTAGAAAGGTTACCTGGCTTTGGGAACTGGTGCCTTGGTGATCGATTTTGGAGTACCTTGTTAGTGAGGAAAAGATTCGGCTGGAACTTGAGGCTCTATTGCTTTTTAGATGCGGTTTTCCGAGAACCTTCTATAGATACAAGAAAGCCAACAAATTTGCTTAGTGTGAATTTCGTCCATCATCGGTTTCTATGTGCGAAGGCTTCCCGGATGTATACATTGTTATGGTCACTGAAATTCAGTACATTTTCGTTTCCGTCGCTTTATATCGGGTTTTCCAATAGGGACTTGACAACTTTGAATTTAATTTGCGAACGCACTCTTTTACTAATCATCAAACTGTCACTGTCAATTTATACAGTAAACTCAACATTTTCATCATGGTAAAGTTCACGAACGAGCACGTCTGCAAATTATAAAAATTTTCTACCGAAATTCGGAGTCGGTGACTGCAACTTTAAGAGCGATAATTCCATCCGATTTTCGGTCGTAATTCTCGCCCTAGTAGACAGGCAATAACAAGTTTAGTGCAACAATTTGGGTCTACATATTCGTTGTGTGATGTTGCCGTGTCAGTGAGACAATGGGTTGGTCGGAGTGTCGAAAATATCGCTGTTGTTCAGGCGTCCGTAGCAAACGATTCAAATCAGTCAATTCCACGGCGTCCTCAAGAATTGGGCATCGCTCAGACCACATTATGGCGTATTTTGCATAATGATCTTGGTTTACACCCATACAAGATCAAGCTGACTCAAGAATTGAAGCCGATGGACTATTTAAAGCGACGTACGTTCTCCGATTGGGTTTTGGAGAAGATGCGCCAAGATGGTGAATTTCATCTTCAGTCGATTGGCCGCCTCGTTCGTGCGACTTAACGCCGCTTGACTATTTTCTGTGGCGCTACGTTAAGTCATTGGTTATGCCAACAAGCCGATGACGTTGGAAGAGCTCAGAGCCAACTTTGAACGCGAAATAGCGGCCGTTCCGGCCGAAATGTGTGGCTAAGTCGTTGAAAATTGGGTCCAACGAATCGACCGCTGCAAACGTGCGGGCGGTGGCCATATGAACAAAGTTGAGTTCCATTCATAAATGTTTTGATTGCACTTAAAGCCGATAATAACGTTTTTGAAATATCTCAAAAAGTTTGCGTTTTATTTAAAAAAAAGTCGTCAAGTTCGTATTGGAAAACACTTTTTTTATATTTTACTTCTCCTACATCGTCTACCCAATTGGTCTATGTTTTTACACTAAAGATTCGACTGTGGTGTTGTTCATAAAGAAAATAAGCCAACGCACTTGATAATTGACGACATAGCGCAAGTATTCAAAAACTTCACACTTCGGGAGGTTAATTCTTTCTAAATTAACAACAAGAGTTGGGTTTACGGGTTCTGTGTTCTGTATGTGGATTCGAGACTCACTATCTTCTTACAGCTTCATCCTATGATTGCTTTTGACTTATGACAGAAGGCATTCCGGTCATCCTTCGAATACCTTTAGGCATCTTAGGTATCTGGGAACTCTATTGAGTGTTGAATAAAATTTTGAAGGTCATACTCCGAAAACTTTGAATCATACCATAAAGTTCACCTCTCATTGACTGCCATTGGGTTTAGCAATTTTGCACTTTCGCCTGTGTAGATTTTGCGAATGCGAAATCAGTTATATCGATCGATGGTTGTTGCAATTTTTCGTATCAATTTTGCAATTGTTCAGCTCGTGGACAATTTCGCTCGAGTGTCTGGGTTCGAATCATAAGCCAATAACGAAAAAACTGGAAGAGTTGTTTTAGGTAAGCAATGGCAGACTTGCAAACTTTTTCTGCCTAAGAAAGAATCTCTTTATTTCATATTGATAGATAATGAAATCTGTTCGACAACTGACGCTGCTTGATACGATAGATGATAGAATCTGTACCAGAGAATGTTTAACTCTCTAACAGGACAACGATCACTGCCTAAGAGAAGCTGAAAAAGCTGCACAAACTGCTTTCGGCCCATAATAACTTGACCCGTCGCCAACCGATTAAAACATCACAGTCACATTTTGAAATCCAGGGAGTTTGGCAGTACTGGCAGTTGCTTTGAAGTTGACACAGAAGCATTCGAATTCCTAAGCGCCTTTGTCAAAAGACTTCTTAGCTCATTGGTGAACAAAAAAAATAAACATTATCCCTTTCGTCGACTCAGTAATGTAAATAGAATACAAAGAGTCTTTATCACACAGTAAAACTCTTACTCATTCCGTTATACTATTGACATGCCAAATGTCACCTTTGACATTTGATAGCGTACTCAAATTCAGTGATTCTACTTACCGAAACAAAACTGCATGCACTATAAGAAGCACCAATTGATAGTGCTGCATTTCCTAAAAACTTCTTGTACGAATCCATTGAAACAAAGTACGACAGCACAACGATAAATGTCAAAATAAACTCGACTCCGAAACGTTCCCATGCGGCTAGTGATGCACTATGAGATATTGCCGCTTGTAGATTCCCCTGATATCCTGGCACAGTAACACTAAAAAAAAAAAGAAAGTGAAATTAATTTAAAAAAAACTTTAGTATAAATATTTGTATATAGGTTCAGCTAATTTTAATAATAAAGTCTAAGAGAAAAAATAAAAATAAAAACATCTACTTCACATAGCGAACAATATGTTATCTCATTTCAAACTACCCGATCACATAACACACTCGTATATCTTCAATATAGAGATCCTCCTTCGTGGGAACATCATTAATTTTATCCTATGCCAAGAATACCGATATCCAAATCTATTGACAAGGATTTCCTTAAAAGATACTTGATACTCGTACAAGAATGAATTACCGTACCAAGTGCCAATTACATGTTCGGACACAATAACAATCAATTCACCTAAAAGAATAACCCCAAACTATGAATGTGTGCAAAATTAATCAGGTGCTCTCCTTGGGATGTATTAAATTTCTCCTCACAGATCGGTGGTATGAAGGCAAGCTGGTAAAGTGGTAGGGCGCCGCCCTTTTTCTTGTCTTGTCGTTCGATAAGTGATTGGATACGATTATTCACATTGTATCGCCAAAGTGTCCAAAATTGAAAAATTAATGGTAAGCACGAAAAACTGAAGAAAAAATAAATAGAAAAAAACAAAAACCCAACCAAAGGTCTGGGCGGCGGTGGTGATTACCTTCATGAGAATCAGAGAATCATCAATGACGAGCGAAGCGTTCAACAAGAACGGGTGATGATGATGCAATCACAATCACTGCTCCAAAAGTGAATTATGGGAAAGCACATTGGCCAGACCACAGAGATTCTCAACGTGGGAATTTCTTGGTGTCCTTTAAAAAACAAAAAAAAAAAAAAAGAAGGAAGAATCCAAAAACTGGCAACGATCACCTTACTATGAGGTATCCGCAAATCTGTGGCGGCGGACTCATCATGTATCTCAATCAAAACACCTTTTAGATACATTTAACTATATAGTCCTGGGAAAATGTTTTTTACCTTGTTGTCTTGTCTTTGGGGTTTCTCCTTCGTTGGAGTCGAGACCAGACGAATAAAGACCCTCAAAGAGGAGGAATAACAAAAACAAAATCTTCCACGCCATGTCGTGTCTAGCAAATGGAGGAGGATGAGGAGGCTGACCCAAGAGCATGCAATCTGTCGACGGTGCCATATCGCATATCCAATAAAATTCCATCTTATGTTTTGAAAAAAGCAGCAGCAGCGAACCGACAGACCAAACGACCAGTCGGCCGATACCATATTCGTTACAAGAAGGATCCAACAAACGAGTTTCCAAGATGTGGGAACTTTTCGCTTCGACATTATGGTAATGGTGATAGATACAAGGGAGTACGACTGGTGAGTATGTAGAGATGGATGAATGCATATTAGGTGATTTCATTGATTCCAGTGATTCCCATGGACCAAACCAGATGATATCATTTTCTTTTGATTTGTTTCTTGACATCGAAAAGGAAAACTAGGCAAAAAAAAACATCAGCAATTTTTTCAGCAATTTCGGAGAAAAAAAACGAAATATAAAAGGGAATGTGCTTCTTGCCCTACATACTAGATATTGAGGGATGATAGAACCTTGGTTAGAGTCTAGCAAAGACAACTTTAAATGACATCGATGCCTCCACAAAACCTATTTGAATTTTCTTTGCACTCTGACATTTATTCACATCAAATACTATCCAAGTTGTTAACGTTGACATTTTGACAGATACTGTAGGAAACGAAATGATGATTCAAGAGGCCTTTTTTCTCTCTATTTTTGGATGTCATTACTGAGATGCAATTTTCAGTAACAAGTTTTTCCGCCGAGAAGACTAGGGGAGACTTAGAATAGCATTCGCATTCTCAACAGGACAATATTATTATGTTCACATGATTGGACATCTCCTAAGAATTTATTTATTCTATGCAAAGCAAGAAAAGTGACAATGTCAGTCAATGCATTTTGCAGATCTCCAATTGGAAGCAAAGCTTTATGAAATAAGGCTTCGACACCAATGTAAATATAAATGTGCCATGCCACTAATTAAGAAATCCATTCGTGGAGTTCCAACTGGCACAAAAGCAAGAATATTATGGTAAAAATGTAACTGTTAACCAATCCATTTAAGGTAAAAAGTGCGTCTAAGGAAAAGTCTATTAACTATTAGAGTCCTCACTTAAATGACACATTTCCCTTAATTTCTCCATTTCTAGTGCTTCACATTGCGAATCTTCATGCTGCTGATACTATTTTCTATATACTCGGTTATACGTAATAAACTCGTTTGCACATTATTAACTTATCAAGTGTAGGGAAATCATATAGCAAACAAACATCTCAAGAGACAACCTCAAAACCTTAAGAAAAACTATCATATCTCTGATCAAAGAATTTCATAGTTTTCACTCGTTTTCTTCAGGTTTTTCATCACCACCATCATCGTCACTAGTACTGTACCATATAGCCAAGTGGGCAAACATACTTCACTCGTACATGCAAATACAAATGAGAGTGGATAAAAAAGAAATCCAGGGCAATTGCATGCTCCAGGAAATCCAGGAAACTCTTCACCAAAAAAACAAAAAAAAAAAAAAAAAACTGACAAGAGCTATCAATTGAACAACGTACTAGCGGTAGCATCAATCCAGAGATACACGAATTCAGTACAAATACCCTGATCCTGATCCTGAATCCAGCATCCTTTCAAACAAAAGAGTGTAAAGTGTAAAGTTTTTCCCGCATTTATGTTGGTTGTAATTGAAACCACCCTTCGTGCCAATCGTGGCTGTCACATTGATACAAGGGGTTGGCTTCGAAAGGTTCACTTGAAGCATATTTCCTGCTGCTGATGTCGGCCTCTAATTTTTCAATTGTCCGGAAAAACGATTGCCTCCGTAATGCCGAACACGCAATTAATCAAAATTTGAAAAAAAAAAAACACAACACAACACAACGGTTAGGAACTAACAAAAATATAAAAAAATTCAATTGAATCAGTGGATGAATAAAAAATTGCCTGCCGGAACAGATACTTTGATTGTAGATGCAAGTCCGGTTAATCTTCCCAGTTCTCACTCCACTTGTTCATTGCAACATGTGTCAACAACGCGGGGTGGTTGGTTAAGCTATGCCACACCGCACCGGTCGCTCTTTTTAATTGACTATCAGCGTCCGATTCAATTTTCAATTGTTATAATTTGCTTTGCCCTTGCTGCTGATAATAGACACCTCTTCGCTTAGGGGATGATAAAAAAAACAACTGGCTTAAAAATTAAATTAAAATATGCAAACATTTTTTAGTACGAGTATAACAATGATACTGGTGAATAGAACACTTGCTAAAGTGGATTTTTCCGTTGAATAATGTAGTGAGCAAGTGTCAGTTGCTTTAGGGCACACGTGAACAGGTTGCTTCAAGTTGCTAGTAATATCGTATCTCTTTTTTAAAGGATAAGTGGGTGCTTTAGGGATTCTTGCAGGGAGTCGTAAGATGTAACTTTTTTGAAATTAAGTTAATGCTTCATGGTTTCATGGCTGCATGAAATGCTATGCTATGCATAAATCATGCTCATCTTTTGTTGCTCTCCAATGTACTTAAGCTCCTTGAACAGAGTGGAAAATAGATTCGAAATCATTTTATTGGTAGGGAGAAGTGGTGCTGGAAATACGTACTTATATATTTCTTTTATCATAGCGTCAGCGTACATTGAATGTGGTCGCAAAAGTGCTGATTGATTCATGTTTGGAAAAGATCTAGTTTAAGCTAAATAAATCTTGCAACCAAGCTAGGAAGGACAACTTACCGAATGGAGAATATAGTTATTATGAAGAGAATTAAGACTACCAAGAAAGGTACCGTCAATTATTTGTCTATATGTATTTGCGAATACCATGCGATATTGTTAGGTGCGCAACTAAGTTCTCACTGTTTGTCAATAGATGGCTACAGCATTAAGTGCTGGTCGATTTTGACATATCCAAAACGTCATGAAATAAGCTTAGACATATGATAAACAAACAATTTTGACTCATAAGTGATTTTGATTTGGCGTCATATACTTTTGGTTGTGTGAATATGTCTGATTTTGTGCCAAATAATCGTCATTTATGGGTAGTGTTGAATTTCCTTTTTCTTTCGTTTAAAGAAAACGACTGCTGAAGCGCATCGAGGCTCCAATAAGTTTACGGAGATGCTGCTCTAAGTGAAACAACGTGCCGTAATTCGTTCCGTTGCTTAAAAGATGGTAATTTCGATATTAACGACCGTCCGCGTGAAGGAAGGCCAAAATCCTTCGAAGACGCTGAATTGGAGGCATTGCTCGATGAGGATCTGTGCCAAACGTCACGCTGTTTCTATGGGATTGTATGCGTTGGAAATGATTCAAAAACAAGGAACTTTTAATCCTTATGATTTGAAGTCAAGGGACGTTGAGCGTCGTTTTTTCGCCTGTGAACGTCTGATCCAGCGGCAATAAAAGAAGGGTTTTCTTAATCGCATCGTGAAAACAGCAACTCAAAAAGAAAAATGTCTTGGGGACTGCCCGGTCATGCTTCTACGTCGTCGGCTCGCCCGAATATTCACTCTGCGAAGGTTTGCTGTATATTTGGTAGGACCACGTAGGTGTTATTTTTTTTGAACTGTTGAAACCTAACGAAACCATCACTGAGGAATGGTATCGACTTCAATTGATGCGATTGAGCCGAGTACTGCGCTAAAAATGGCCACAATAAAAGCAGAGGCACGAAAAAGTGATTCTACAGCATGACGGCCTCACGTTGCGAAACCCGTAAAAACCTACCTGGAAATGCCCAAATGGGAAGTCCTACCCCATCCGCCATACTCCTCAGATATTACACTTTCGATTATCACTTGTTCCTTTCGATGGCACATGGTCTGGCGGGTCAGCAGTTGCCCTCATATGAGGATATCAAAAAAGGCTTGATTCACTTATAGCCTCAAAAGCAGAACACTTTTACGGTAATGGTATTCGAACTCTTCCAGAAAGATGGGAAAAAGTTGTAACCATAAATAGGCAAGGCATGAAATCACCATCTTATGCATCAGTTTAAAGTATCTCAAACAATCGACAAGAATGTCTATCTACAATTCCGTTCAATAAGCAAATTGCTAAAAATTGGCACAGAATATAGAACACATGACTTTTTGAATTGATTGCAGAGTAAAAGGTTATAAAATCGCCGGCTTACTCACGCAAAACTGTGATGCGGTAAGAATGTAGGAAAATGTTTCCTCACAATGAAATTGTTTCTTTCATAATACCCACACTGGTAAACTTATAGCATCAGTATGGGCACAGCCAAATGGATCAGTTTTGTATCTCGTAGGAACGAACTGGTATCAACATACTATATAAGAATGAGAAAAGTTCGGGTCAAAGTGCGATAGAGCAAGTCTTCGCAACCCTTCCTACGATCTTAAAAATAGTGACAGGTTCTGAACAATATCCGACAACATTTAGTAATACGATAAAGGTGTAAGAAGTTGTCTGCCTAAAGTTAAGTCGAACAAAGGCCAAATTCTACATTGCCACTTTTTCGAGCCAGGAAGCTTTACTGTTAAGAAACATTTTTGAATGAGCGCTTCAGCTGGTTGACATTAACTTTAGAGAAGTTCATCAAAAAATATACTTTTAAAAGTGATTGAAATACTTCTTTAAGCCAAGTTTCAAAGAAGAGATCAAAGTAAAACTTATTGGCTTCCTCAAATTAAAACGAAAAAAAAGTGATGATAATCACAGAGCACAATTTAAATCATTGCTGTTAATCACAAAGCATCCTTTTTATTATGCACTTTTTAAGAAGAAACTTCATTAGCACAAAATTTCAAGAAAGTATATTTTTAAGATGAAGCAATACTTGTGCAAAAAATGCAATTAAATTTGTAAAACTCAAGGAGAAGACACATTAATAATGACAGCCCGTGAGGTCAGTCCGATCAGATGAAGAAACCCTTTCTAAAACAGTTTGTGGTTGGTATTCATTTTGCACTGCAAAGAAAAAAAAATCGACGACAAAAACGCAAGCAATAAATTGGATGCGGTCAAGAACTAAAGAGTCGGCTAACCTTTTTGAAATAATCCAACTTGAGTTGATTTTCTTATTCCTCCTTCGTCCATTATGAGTACGTCCAACTTTACAAAAAAAAGAAAAGAAGGAAGTCACCACATAAATTGTCGCAATTATCACCATCATTGTGGGTAGCTTCTTGTTACCCGTAGTTAGTTGAAAGTGCTAGTGTGGCCAGACATGTTTAACACAAATCTGAAGGGACAAACAAGAAAAAAAAAAACAAAAAAAACCGACACAAATCAACAAACTTTGTGGTAACCACAATCAGAATCAAAATTAAAATCAAAAAACCAAATGCAAGACGGAGAGAAGAAAAATTAAAGCAAACTTCTGGTAGACCGCACTGCAATCGAATTATTTAACTTTTGCAGCAATCTTTATCTCGTTTGTTGGCTTCAGTGCCCAGTAACCAATTTCTGGAGCAAACACAGAAGATTTCCTTCTAAATCATAGCAACAAATTTTAAGGACACGGATGTATACAAAGGAGCCCATACGAATACACATGGATTCGGGGAATACTCGGGGACATTTATATGTACATCCTGGTCGAGTTCAGCACGATTGCACACATCACACCAACAACGACCGAATACAGATGACAAGACAAAACGGCTCCGTCGACCAACTGAATGACCTAAAGAAAAAGGTCAACTTCTGGGGGTTGGATTCATTTGTTAGTTTCATTGTGTGTTAATGCATTTGACAAAACCAGCTACCAAATACTGGTATCCTTACGTTGGGATGCGTTACACATCCTAAGGGGTTGATGCAACACCTACCCAGGCCAGGCTTCCAGTAAACGAATAAAAAGAAAGAGAACAATGGTGTGCATATTTTATGCAAATCATACAACAGACAGATTCTCTGGCACTGAAACAGAGTCCGGGTCCGGGTCAAATAAAGTGGAATTCTGTAGCACATCGCAAGTAAAGAACCCTCTTCTGTTTGGAATAGTGTTAATCAACGGGGTATGCAAATATTTTCGCACTCAGATTTTCAGATACTCAGATGCTCGCATATGAGTACTCAATTGCTGTTCTGATCGTGAGGTATGTATCTTCAACATGTGCTCTTTTTTATTTATGAATATTCCAATGTATCTTTTTGTGGTTATCAGCCCAATTTGCTCGTTTTTATGGGTTGGATATGTTTTTTTTTTTTATTAATTATTATTCAGCGTGAACACAATTGATGATAAATTTTATCGATGGACCCTTCAATTGGTATTCGATTAAACGCTAGAAGGCTGGATGAGATTTTTAGTTTATTCCTTTTTTATGGTCATATGTTTGTGGATAAACTGCTCTCAGATTTTATCGTTTGTTGAACAGATAAGGGGTTTATAGGTTTTTAATAGAGGATTTCCCAGATTTTCCGATTTTTTTTTGTGTCCTGTCAGTTGGTTCAACTGTTGATGGACGAGAGTTTCAGAGGTGACATACTGTTTTAGGGGATGCAAATGTGCGTTTTTTAGGACAATTCTTGGGTAACTTATGAGTAGTTTTGCATAAGTAATAGGATCAAATGATTAATAAAAAAACGTAGATAAATGAATAAAAGTTAAGCTGATTTGTTGCTCTTGTCCGGGTGAAGGGGCTGATGTTACTAATTTTGCATATGGCACATAGAGTTGGTGTTATGAATAGGCAATTAATTTGGATTGTACACAAAGATAAGTGGCAGAAATTTGATGGATTATTTGATTAGTTAAGTTGGGAGTGAGCACTTGCTTTCGTGAAATGGATTTGGATAGTGTATCTCGGATGGTACTTAAGGAATAAATCTTGTTTAAAGTGTTTTCGACTAATCAATTTATATCTCAGCTTTGGGTTTTATTTAAAAGCAAATTTGTGTATAAGTGTATTTATGTATTAGTTCAATACTGGATTTTTATTCGCCTTCAATGAGATTGCCAGAGTATACAGCAAGAGGGTGATCATAATCTTTATTTAGTTATCTAAAAGAATCCGATTAGAAAACCCAAATCGAAAGGTTTGTAGAAAAAGTGCGTCAGAGTCTTCAACTCATACCCGGGCGGACATTTCAGAAAAACAAGATTTCGCAATAGGTGCCCAGCTCAAGCAGGGTTGGCGTCAATCTAATTGAAAGGCATGACATCGTCTTTGCCTTTGTTAGGCATCCGTTCGGCTGTATCAAAGAAGGGATTATACATACATTCGATGCCAAATTAATAAGTTTGCCCTTGGATTGTTTCTACCTAGTGCTGCGGGATGTTGTCCATGTTGAACACTTGGAACAACTCTTTACGCTTCCTTAGATCAAGTAGCATAAATTTTGTCATTTTGTTTGTTAAAATCTTCTTCCACGGTAAGATTTTTCTCATCCGTAAACAGAATGTTTTCATGCCACTGCAAAAATCGCTTGCCTATTTCCAGCCTATTTTGTTTTAGTTAAGAAGTTAGAAGATGACCCGTAGACCGACGATAGGCTTTCATATACAGATCATCCCGAATCAGCCTAGATATGGATCTGGTTGATATATCAAATTCCTTTGACATTATCTTCTGCTTTCTCAAGGGATATCTCCGAATTCGTTCACACACTGCCTTTATTACTGCATTCGTATGGACGACCACTTCGTGGTCTGTCCTCTACTCCAGACAATTCGGCCAAGCGAGCGATAGCCCGATAAACGAATATTCTTGATATTCCGAGTGGTTTTAGCCCCTCGAAAATTTGGCCAGCACTCTTTTCACACTAATGCAACGCTATTACCTCGACTCGATTCTCTTTAACGCTCCACTCCATATTAAAAGTTTGCAAACTGAAACCAAACTGACTATTATTCCTCACTGATCAGTGAATGTGTTCTGAAAAAAAAGTTAACGGTTCGATTCCCACAAGCAATTTTGAAGGATAAGCGCTGTAAATTGTGTAACAGAACTTATGGCAGGACCAGATACATTGGTTACATCGCGGATCAATAAAAAACAAGTTGTACTCGAAGTTGTTTAAGGCTACAGACTAATACCGACGGGATTTGTTTTTTGCTGAAAATTTGCAACATAGAAGCCGCGAAATAAAAAAAACTCGTCTGAGTATAAATAAGAAACAAAATTTGAGGTTAAACAAGACCAAATACTAACTTTTTCTAAAAAGAACATCGCTTGGCTGCGCTTTAATCTGAAAAATCAAGAACAAAGGGAAGAACACTTTAACAGGTCAGTGAATATGCTGTATCCATATCGAAACATCTACTATGCATAAGCTTAATTTTATCATCAGTTGCTGTAGAATGGCTCTGTACGGAACTGACTGAATCCATCATTAAATTCTGATTCTCTTAAGCTTAAAACAAATAAACTCTCGAGCTAAATTTAAATACTTTTAAATTGAGACCTCTATTATAATAGTTCTTCTCCCATCAAGTACCAAATCCTCTTTGCCATATCATTTCTCATCCACGTCACTGAACTGTCATCGAACTGTTATTGAACTGTCATTTGTGCGAAACTCATCTTAATGAAAAATGCAAATTTTCTGCAAAACTCAATTCATCAAAACTTTGTTCGCAATGAAGTTGTTGTTCTCGCTACTGTTTCAAAATCATCCCTTCCTACTGACTTTTGCGTATTTTCTAAATACAACTGTCAGCCAAACGTTGGAGTACATTGCTCAAACACCCTTGACAGCCGGCAATCAAATTTCAATCGAGACATGTTACATCGAAATTGATATGCAAATACAAAAAAAAAAAAAACAAAAACTGAACACCCTTTAAGAGGCATGATGAAGGAGAAGAAGAGATGATAAAACAGATTTTAAACTGTCCTAAGGGTAAAGTGTAAAGTGTAATTGTATTCAAAACTTAATGATGCGTTGTAAAATGGATTTAACCTCAAACATAATTCTCATCTCTTCCAGTGGCGGATGTTATAACCTGCACCACATACGAGTACTTACACCCTGTGCTAGTAAATTTTGTCAAAGATATCAGATGTAAGCCGGGTAAGAGGTTTTTATTCCGCAATAAACATTGATTTAGTGTGTAAACTGCCACCCCTATTTGAATAAACATTAAACACAACGACAGGCATGAAGGTATGCAATGCAAACGCACAGACGTAAGTAGTTGCAGGAGATCGCTCTCCCACCCCATGTGACAGGAAAGGATTTATCCGAAAGCCATGCTTTAAAACCGCAAATTACTTTTAAATCAATTTTACCGACAAAAAGTCGTATCTTCTGATTGATATTGAAACAATGCATGTGGAAGGGAAGGATTCTGTTAAAAGGGATGCATTTAAAAACAAATTCCCTGTTGTGAGAACAGATTAAAATCTTAAGTTATACACGATGCTAAGGCACTTGAGTCCGTTTATCTGATGTGTCATCGCATAAAGTCGTATCTTTTATGAAAATGGGACACTTCTTTCTCTGTATTTTAAGACAAGAAAAAATCTACGAAAAAAAATTCCCACAGTCAC
Organism: Volucella inflata; assembly: GCA_928272305.1. Lineage (NCBI taxonomy): Eukaryota > Metazoa > Arthropoda > Insecta > Diptera > Syrphidae > Volucella > Volucella inflata. The sequence continues at coordinate 3,063,960 of OV743717.1, read as the reverse complement.
ATACAATCTGTTTCAAGAGGAGATGAGCAAGCCAAGGAACTCTTGGTCCTTCGTTGTACGTGATGTGTAAAGGGAATCCGCCCTCTACACGAAAGTGAAGTCAAAGTGGTAAAATTCAAAATGGATTTAATGCAGCGACTTTTCTTAGTTTACTTCTTTACACAAGAGAAGATACACGAAAGATATGCCTCCACTAACCGCGCGCCATTTTCCATCTTTCGCTTAACATTTGCCACAGACACCACATTCTGCAGAGTTTTTGCCGCCTGCACAAGTGGTATTGTTCATTTATACAATTGAAAATTGTACTCGTACTTATATGCTCCTTGCAGTTAGACATTAATGCTTGGTGTTGTGTATTTCTAGAATTAGCCTAAGGAACGTAGAACGAACCTAAGTGAACAGTGAAGATGACAATTGTTTCTGCTCGAGGCTTTGTTAATGGATTTCTTCGTTAAAGTTAAGGGAGTAAAGTAATTAGCACTTTTGTTGGACGATAAGTAAAATTCTAACGAAGCAAAAGTGGAGAAGTTTATTGCAGTAGAAATTGATCGCTTTTAAAGTTGGGCTTTGCTTCGACTGAAACAATTTTTAAAATATTCAAAGATACACGTAATTAAAGAGGATTGTAATGAAAATTTTGAGTGCCAGTGAATTCTCGTTACAGAAATTTACAAATATTGTGCATGTGATGTCCCTCAAGGGTATGTTTTTAGGTCTATACTTTACAGAGTCTTTTTTTGAGATTCAAGTTAAACTTAAACTTAGCCTTTCTTTTACGGCTAAGCCATAGAACCAATCACCGAAAGCAACACCTTAGTGTTATATAAATTCAGATTTAAAACTAGGATCACCATGGTGTTATTTTCAGTATGCGATCTTGGTTGTTTCATTTCATGTAAAAGAAGCTCCAGCACAAAAAATCTCCGGGGAAAAACGCACAGAAAAAGATCCTCATCAAGTGGCGTGGGTAACTAGAGAGGCACCTCGACCAACTTGGTGAACGCTACTTACAGCAACTAGCAAACAACAGGCTGACTGGAAAGAGATGTTATTTAAGCCACATGCTCATCTCAGACCTTAAAGTCACCTAAGTAAAAAGGCCTTAAATGATGATTGCGTATAAGCCTTATTATTTAAAGAATATGCGAAGATGGGATATGAGTAGAGTGGTCCTAATCTGGACCGATCTGTGCGAACTTGGTGAACTCTCAGTGAATAAGTTCGGTCACATTAGACGGACGCTTTTAGCATCAACAGGAGATCTCTGGCGTAAGTATTTCATATGTAACTTACTTGATTAATTAGTAGCTGAGGGAATTTGAATGTTCTCTAGCACCTAGCCTAAATATAGATATGGAGATGGTGACGAAAAAGTTCAATGGAAACAAACCACGATGACTGTGTGCAATAAGTTGGTCTATTAAAAGGAACTCCAAAAATTATGAAATATACTATTAGGATTTCTATAGAAGTTGAGGACAGGGAAATACTAAAAAACATAAGATATCTGAACATTCGACTACTAAAATAATGATCGAGTTTAAAATCATCATTTATACTTCCCAGTCGAATTTACCAAGAAAATCTCTTATAAGTTTCTTCAATAAACATTTGAGTAAACAAGATACGTACTAAAGACTACTTTACAAGCGATGCATATGTTATTATTCAGGTGGGGATGCTGGAATAATAAGCTAAGAACCTAAGAAGGCTTCTGTAGCTATTCAGTGGTCCGTTCAGATGTAGCCTTCGAATTTTTTGAGTTACTCCGAAACATGATTTGTTTCTTTTGAGTCATCCATTTCTATGTTATTTTATGATAACATTTCGAGGCTTAAGATTCGTTTTCAATGGCGAGGGCTACTCGAGAATCCAAGATACCCGAAAAATGGATGGATTTAGAAACTGCTTAATGACGATGATGAACACGATCGTCGACAATCGACAGCAACTCCGTCACAGTTGTCATCAGGTTTGTGGTACTGATCTCCGAATTCAGGGTTGTTGAATTGGATTTACCAATCACTGTTCGTTTGGTCTAAAACTTTTATTGTCTTATCCTAATCCTATGGTCCAAAAGCGGATGAAGATATCATTGGTCGTCTTGAATACAAGATCCTTCGTTCTAGTCCCATTTGCATTGTGAAGCCTTGGAAGAGGGGATAAAACGAACGCTGCGAGGTATACAGCTACATTAACATGAACACATGCATCATGCATCAGCATCAGTTGCGTGTAAGACTAAAATATGTTGATGAAATGAATATGAAGGCTCTGGCCCGAATAGTCTTCGATTGCTACTCGGTGGAATAACAAAAAAGATCCATGCTTTTTGCTGCCTTCGAACGGCGATGAGAGATATTTTACGAGGGCGGGTCAATAAGTCCGTGACTTTTTGAATTTCTGACCTCTTTACTGAAACAGCAACACTGCTCCTGTCAACAGGCATCTGTCAGTTGACTCCTGTCAAAATTTAAACTTGCTGCGTCAGTTAGTTTGTGTTTGACAGCTATTTTTATCAGACTACTCACTAATTTGAGGAGAAAATGGAAAAAAGTGAATTTCATGTGCGTATTAAGCATTATTTCTTGCGAAAAAAAACCATTACCGAGACCAAGGCTAAGCTTGATAAATACTATGGGGACTCTGCACCATCGATTTCAATGGTAAAAAAGTGGTTTACTGAATTTCGTTGTGGCCGTACAAGCACTGAAGATGCCGAACGTCCTGGACGCCCAGTTGAGGTCTCTACACCCGAAACAATCGAAAAAATTCACGATATGGTGTTGGCCGACCGAAGATTGAAAGTGCGAGAGATTGTGGAAGCCGTAGGGATCTCGCATGGCTCAGTGGTTTCAATTTTGAATGATCACTTGGGCATGAGAAAGCTTTCCGCAAGATGGGTGCCGCGTTTGCTCACAGTCGACCACAAACACATGTGCAGTTGCCATGGCAAAAATCCATGAATTGGGCTATGAATTGCTCCCTCATCCACCCTATTCTCCAGATTTGGCTCCGAGCGACTACTTCTTGTTCCCAAACCTGAAGAAATGGCTTGGTGGAAAAAGATTTGACTCCAATGATGAAGTCATCTCGCAAACAAAGGCCTATTTTGAGGACCTCGACAAATCATTTTTTTTGGAAGGGATACAAAAATTGGAGAAGCGTTGAACAAAGTGTATAGAGCTCAAGGGAGACTACGTTGAAAAATAAAATTATTTTTTTATCAAAAAATCTGTGTTTTAATCCAAAAGTCACGGACTTATTGACCCGCCCTCGTATTAGGAAAATGTTTAGACTTTCTATTGCCTGCCAAAAATGTGGTAAAGTCCGAAACCTATTTTTTTTGCGTATGGGAATCGGACCGAGAATTGCTAAGGTGGTACATCCGCAACTAAATAACATTTTAGCAAATAGCAAGCAATATTGCCGCATTTGGCGTGAAGAAAATTTCTATGTGGTACATAAGCGGGGAGATTATCGAAAAACAGGGACTGTTTGATATAGATTTTGGGATCTTGCCAGATATATAGTACAAAAGCAATAAATGGCGAAGAATGTTGGGTGTCCCAATCTGAACGATATGTGGTAACAACAGAACAATGCGGATTCGTACACTTTTCATGAAACATTGGCATTATTACACGAGTCGTATGTTCAACAATTTTCTCTTAAAATTTATGAATTTCAAAGTGTTTCTCAACCACCAGCCCATGAATATTTAAGCCTTTGGATATGGAGATGAGACGCTGTATGACTGTATAAATCTAGCTACAATTGCATCAAACCCAGTAGAAGAATTTTCCAAAAGAACACAGGTGTTCAAACAAAATCATTTGAAATAAAAATAGTGGCAATAAAAAAATAAGAAAACCCAGTTCAACTTGTCTTTGATTTGCATTAACGTAAGGCAGTCTTTGACTTATTTCGTAGGGCTATGAGATATAAAATATAAAAAAAAAACAATTAATTTCGCTCACAATATCAAATACAAACTAAAAGTCAAAGTCCTGTTCAAATTGTGTAATCTCTGAATCCCTACAGTTTTTCATTTAAATTCCTATCACCACTTCATTCACTACAGCACGGTGGCACAAGTATCAAATATCAAAACAATTTCTTGGCAATTTTTCACTTTCGTCCTTTTGCAAGTGGGCAATGCCATTTCCTCCAGCTTTCATCGTTTCTATTTTATTACGCTCCTTGTTTGATAGTCCTCGAATTGAAATTAAAAATACCAAACACCACATTAAAGTTCACTAATCGCAATTCGAAATCCATTTCTAAAGGAGTTTCCAAAAACATTATAACTTCCGTTTCGAATAATTTAACGCAGCATATTTCCAAAAAAAAATTCTAACACACCCCATCACACGATCACAATACGAATATCACATATGAATACGAAATTTGTGTGTTTTTGAATCGTGTATCCGAATCGAATTTATTTAATGACATTTTTGGGTAAATTCTTGGCATAATTTTCGAATTTATTGTCCTTTTAATTGTGTTGTCTCTCAATGTGGTTTGGACGAATAAATAGTTTTGAAATGTGTTTGAGTTGACAGGTTTTTGAAATTGTCACCACATACGACTCAATGAAGTTATCATGTTTACTCGTATTTTAAACTAAAATTCAATACCAAGTTGTACTCGTTCAACCTATGCTTTAAGGAGTTCCTTTCTGCTGAATTAGGTGATAAACTTTGGCGCAAAATTTAATTAAATTTCCATTTCAGAAATAGGCAACACAGGGCAAATGTTGGGGGTGGCTTTGTTTTATCCCCATCTTCAATATCATTTTCAAGAAGAAGAGAATTTTCGAAACTCGATTTTGAGATTTTGTTTGCTTTGCTGATGATTTATTTAAAATAGGCTCTGCAAACTCAGCGCCAAGACTTCAACATCGACTTTGAATCTGACTATGACGACGAGTAATTCTAACCAAAGTTCATAATTGAATTAATTGTTTACACTTGTGCTGGGTTTAATAAGCTTTCCTGAGGGGAGTAACCCCCTGGTTGAGGCTGTGTTAAAAAAATCCATTTGGAGAATTATCGATTTCTATCCACACACAACCACAGGGTCTTAGATAAAACTCACCCTTCGAAGGGAAGTGAAATCAAAATTTGTCATCAGACAAATAAATAAAAAAAAATTTTTTTTTTGAACAGTTGACGGTAAGTTTTTTGACATTTGTCATTAAGTTTCGATTGTAAAAAAAAAAAAAAAAATTGACAATTTATAGCTTGACGATAAATTTGGAGAATACAATTCCAACCTAATTGAAGAGTCCTATCAATTCTTTTGGTAAATTGAAGGACACTTGATAGCCTGATAGCCACTTGGCTGTGGTAGGTATTTATGACCGGAGGGTAGAAATCGAATAATATCGACTAAATCAATCTTTTTAGGGGTGTGTGTGTTTGTGTTTCAGTTTTATAGGGGGTTGTTGTTTTTATTTGGAAAATTTAAAATTTCCACTTGTGATTTTTAACATTCAAGTGCCAACTGATACGTCATCGTTGACAGTTGTTGTGGTTGATTTATTAAAAATCTTGATGACCCTTCACAATCTGTGAAGATTTGTATCTTCTTTTTTTTTTTTTAATGAAAATGATTTTGTACGAGTATGTGACATGGAATAGATGGCTTATGTTGATTATTTGTGCAGATACCTGCTGTTCCTTTTTTAAAATATACAATGTGACGGGTTGTAGACCAAAAGAAAATGTTTATCAAACTCCGAAGTCATTTGGACAATCAGAACTACTTTGGGAATGGATTTAGCTTTCCAAGACCTATCTAGCAGTTTTCTGGTTTGGTAGATCCTGGTCTATGCTGCTTCTACAAAAATCGTTTGAATATAAGCCAAGGTTTCTGAAAAACTGGTTTATAAGACAGTGCGCATTGATTTCGTGGATCGTTGTCTGCTGTCTGCTGAGAGAAATCAAATTTCCTGATCTAACTTTGGTCGAATCTGTTAAGCCATTTGTTTGCCTAATGTTTTCTCCTTGAGCTTAAATAGGAGTCTACAAGTAAGGATAAGGATATCGAAATACTTTTTTGGTAGATTAGATAGTGTAACTCCATGTATTTCAACATTTTTATTCCCTGGAATATCGGTACCTACGCGTCGCACCAAACGGAAAGTTGAATTTTGAACTGCGAGAGCATGGTGTATGGTTTGTTTCTTAGATAGGTCTTATGTACATACATATATGTATTCAGAAGTGCATTGAAAGGCTCCCTTAAACTACAGCTACCACAGCAGAAGGGTGTCCGATAAAACAGAATGTCCTTTCCTGCTGCTAAAATTTATTTTTCAACTTTTCTCTGTATCTTTCGTCTGTTTAAAATAAGAGCCAAGTATTTAACTGTGTCTGAAAATGCTTAGCTTGTACCATTAATAGAGTGAGAGACAATGTTATATTTATCTAGACAGCCTCTTAAGATCATCTGTAACACTGGCAAGACGATATCCTAGATCGCCTTCATTAAGTGGATCTTATGCTCAACATCAGTAAGACTGCGAAACGAAAACTGAGCCAGCGTTAACCTGTTGCAATATCTATCAAAAATTGCAAGAATTTTATACTGCCTAGAATTTGGCACTATTAATAAACTACAGTACAAAAGTGGAGAATTGAAGAAATGAAAGACAAGACATGACATTTTCAATGCTGTAGAATACGGTAAAGAAATATGACCTTAGGTCCTGCATGGCTTGTTCTCACACTTAATAAAAAAAAGTTGAGGTTCGGTAAGAATAGCTCCCGTTCCAAAAGGCCTTACATTTCATATAATGCTATAAATGCAGCCCAATTATCGGGTGAACTTTACACTCTTTGAATGGAAGTTGGTTTTCTGGTTTTCCAGATTTCTTGAATGTACCTCTTGGCCTTGACAGAGTTTTAGTATTTCTGGATGTAAAATCGCCTCAATTTTATAGTAATTTAATGTGAGTACATATTTTTGCAGCAATCCAGTCCTTCATCTGTTTTATTGTACTGAGAACACCTTTCCGTAAAATGTTCTTGGAACACCTATTTTCCTCCGAATTCGAGGAGAATTAAACAAAAAAAAACATTTTTCCAAACAATTGTCCACCTCCTTAATTAGCCGTTTCCAGTTCAATCACAACTAAAGTCCTTCTTCGTTAACATTTTCTGCTTTTCTTCTCTTCAATAGAAAGTCGCTCTAAACATAAATTAATTTACAACTGCTTTTCGTTTATTTACAGCAAAAAAGCCGCAAATTGAATGAGAAGCCAACAACCCCTTCATCCTACATCCACTGCTACTTACTACTTGTGTATTTGTGCCACCTGGAATGAAAGTGTAACTTTCGTCCACTTTGCTCTGCATCATGGCAAGTTTATTTCGTTTCGAACAAAGACCCATTTACATGTGCGCGCTCCAATTAAATTGCGTAGAGAACGCATTGCACTACAAGACAGGGGGTAGGAGGGTAAACTATAAAAAAGCCACTTGTGACGCATATGTTACGATGCTTCGTTTAACTTTTGGCAGATTGAATTGGAAAGCATTGGTTTTCACCCTTATCGAGTACAGTAGTGTGTCAATGTGCCAGTAGATGGTTGGGCAATTAAGTAACCTTTTGTGTACTATGACCTGTTCTCATCAGCATCCTCCAATAGTTTGGTTCTTCTCTCTTCAGTTTCATATTTGCACTTCCTTGTTTTTTGTTCTCTTTTTTTCCCATTGCCTCGCTGTAGTACAAAATCAATTAACAAGGTAGCGGCTGTAACCGACAGAATTCAACAGAAACCAACAGAGTCGACAGAGGACAGAATAAAGCCGCTCGAACCAGAGAAACCGAAGAAAAGTAAAAATTAACCACACTACAGTACGAAGTATTTGTATCTCTCGTATCTCTCGTATCTCTTGCAAACGAAAATACACCTCACACCCCTCTCCTGGTGGACCAAAAAAAAAAAACAAACACAGTACAGACATAAAAATTGTCATAAATTTTCCTTCAGCATGTCGAGAAACCCATTACAGATAGATTCGAATGCGAATGAACACAAGGATCACAGATTTAGAAATTCTAATTCTGAGCGATTTTTGGTCGTTTTGACCTCGAAAAAAGTGATAAGCAGGGAAACAAGGGTTCAGGCAAGCTGTGAATCTTGCCAGCTTCGTAATGATGTACTTTAAGGGACAAAAGTCGCACTGACTGACTTTGGAAATGAGGGCATATGCAAACGTAAGCGGAAGTACATACGAGTATATGTTTATATTGAATGTGCTTCGAGGCTAACGAGATGCGGCATTAATAATAAATTTTCTACCAACTACGAGTACCTACTAACAATAGAATTTATTTCGCTTTTTATTTATTATTCGTACAATTGGCGGGTAAGTGCTTTGGTCCTTGTTTTTGAGGATGTTTGCATTTTTATTGGATTTGACAGGGATATCATATGGTCGATTTATTCAATTAGATAATTCAGAAGAAGTGTGGTTGAGGGATTTCTTGGTTAGGGCGGGATTTTGGCAGTTGTAAACGGCTTCGACATTGAAAATCAATGCAAATGTTGTGACAAGTTATTTGAGGTTTCTTAAGGATCATAGTTAAGTAGGTATGTAGAGCGACCGAAGCAAAACTCCGGGGTTTTTTAGAGACTTGTTAAGAACTCCTCAACAATAGAATTGTTATAATAGACCTGAGTATGTGAAAGGTTGAGGTTGAGCTAATCTATTTAAACACAGAACCTAGAAAAGGTAAAAAAAAAGCTCTGCAAAGCGTACTTGAACAATATCTGTATTCAAAAACTTCCAATAAATTTTTGTCCAAAATGATTGCGAGGAGTAAACTTAGAAATTGGCTGAATTTTTTAAATACCAAAGTCAAACAAAGATGAGAAGTTTTATAATTCTAAAAGTTCTTTGAATAAGAAACTTTACGAAAAGTCAAAGGCAGAATTCAACAAGCACTCACGTGCCAAATTACCGAACTTGAATCAGTTCCATTAACCATTCACTAAGGGTCTTCCAATAGGGACTAGGGACAAATCACCATCGACGGATATAGCGTTCAACAACACGTGCAAATGACGAAATTATTTTATCAAAATGGGTATTCTGTTCGGGCAACGCATTGCGCACTTCGCCCATTTTACGGTCCCCATAATCGTCCTTCCGAGAGAACTATTCGCAGTGTGGTGGATAAATTTGAGTCCACTGGTTCAATAACGATAAACCAACAACCGCACGTCGACGAAGCGTAAGATATGTCGAAAACATCGCCGCTGTCCATAACAAAAACTCGGACTTCCGCAGACCACAACTTGGCGAATTTTGCGTCGTGGGGCCGCACCCGTACAAAATTCAACTGAACCAGGAGCTGAATGGGCGGTGGAGCATTTGGAAACTAAGCTAATTTTCATCGAAAAATCATCTTCAGCGATGATGCATGATTGGGTACTTCATACCAATCAGCACGATATCAAAACACATGAGATCCAAGAGCGTCCAATGCATCCCGAAAAAGTCACTGTTTTATGTGGATTTTCGGCTGGCCGATGACGCCGGTCCATATTTCTTTGAGAACGACGTTGGCTAGGCCATCACCGCAAATGGCGAGAGCTATAGGTCGATGATTCCCAACTTCTTTTGTATTGAATTGGATGATATGGCGCCACGTGCCACACAGCTCACGCCACATTGGAGATTCTGCACGAGCGATTTGAGGAAATGGTCATCTCACGTGGAGGTGATGCGAACTGGCCACCGAGATCGTACGATTCGACCCCGTTAGACTTTTTCTTGTGGGGTTTTCTGAAGTCGCAGATCTATGCAAATAAGCCACAAACCACAACGGCTCTCAAAGCCAACATAACCCATGCCATTGGTCAAATTCAGCATGAATAATGCGCCAGAGTCATGGAAAATTTGACATTTCGGCGGAGAAGCCGCGGCGTAAATTTGAATGATGTTATATTCCATACATTATGCCTTTCGTATTTATATATATATTGATAATTGCTTCGAAAAAGATTTTTAACTCTTGCGAAAAGTAGTAGCCACAACTTCACTGCTAACAAATTCAGACTCATAAGAGTGACTTCTTCTCTGCTGATAAACGTGGATAGGATAGTGAAACTCAATGCGGGCAAAAAAAAAACTCTGCGAATGCATCCATTAACTTCGATAACAATTGATGACAATTTAAACTTACTTATTTGTAGAGAAGACCCTAGTTTAGTGTTTTAAAACCTGTTTATATGTTAAGGAGCCAACTAAGATTTTCGACACTGCGGCATCCTGTGTGCACTACTATTTTGCATCCTTGTTGCTGCTCTTCTTGGTATTTTGAGTCCAGTCGGCTGTCGGGCACAGTGCAATTGTTCTTAAGAATGTTCTCGTACCATGGTACTCGTGGAAAACGACTGGAATAATGCAAAAGTCATATACTGTGAGTTGCTTGCGCTAGTTAATAGACCAACGAGAACTTGCTTATAAGAGGTTTGAGTAACAGTGTAACCTATCAATCAAGTTTTTGTTCCCCCGACACACCTTTGAAAATTAAAAGTATTGGTATTTCAATGATAGCGTGTCCCAAAAACAGAACATCCAGATCCTTCACGATGTCAATGGATTGCGTGCATATTTGTTCGTAGTCTCAAAATTTGTTAAACTTCAGCCAGCAATTTTGAAAAGAGAAAACATCGTTCCACACATTGTGGAACCTCATTTTATTCATTCTAAAACGCCTATAGTGTTTCACTTTTTCAAAAGAGGACTCTTAACTACTTAATCCTCATTCCTATGCAGTCTTTATCCTCAAGTATTTCTCAGTACGCATGCGTCTGACGTGTGTGCAGCTGAAAAAAAATGATCTTTCAGTGACACACTTAAAATAAAAAAAAAAACTGAAATGTAAGATCATCAGTGCACAGATGACTTTAAGGATGTGTGTCCATGTCAGTACATTCCGACGTCTGTTCACAATCATTTTGTTTTTTTTTGGCTGAACAAAAAAGTATCTCTTAAAAAAACAGAAGACTAAAACACGAAAGGAATTAAAAATGCAGCTGCTTATGGGTGTTGAATTTCAATATTCTTTTTGAATTTAAAAAAAATAAAAAAAAAACCCACACGTCACACGTGCATCCAATTCCAACAAAAACAGGAAGCCACGTTCCTACAACGTCCCTCCAACTACGCTTGTCAAAAGTTTAATTATTTTCAGGAAAAAAAAGAAATTGTTTATGGTCAGATAAATTCATGGTGTTAAATCCATTATTGATTTGGTTTTAGGTTTTCAATATTTCTCAACAATCAAACACAGAAGTCTTTCTTATCCAAAGGGAAACTACAGCCCGAAAGACCTCGATTTAAGAATTTATAATTGCAAATCGATAATCATTCGATTTGTTTCGATATCCTTGACTCTCTGTCGAATGCTCGTATGTTTGATGAGTTCATTCGATTAAAACATAAATTGTGACAATTTTCCGTGGTTGCTCTACTCGGCCCTCTTGATTTTTATGAGCTGTGGAACGAAGTAATTGAGATCGAATGCAATTAGAAGTTTTCTAGAGGGTGCTGCAGGAGTTGTTAAAAGCACCCTTTTAGAGAGTCCATGTGTGTATGCCTTTTTGTGGCCAATCTAATGACGAACGCCGGAACGTTTTAACACTTTCCATATGTGAATCATGTGTTCAGGACGGCGTCGATGACGACGACGACGTCGTATGATATGTTCCGGCTTTGGATCTGAGCACTCATATATTGCTTTGATTTTTGGACGAATTAATGTATGTAGGGGGAATGTGTCAGATTTTCACAAGTCATATAAAGGGAGGGATTTTTTTTTTTTTTTTTTTTAATGAGTTGGAGCTAAGAAACGTGTAGTTTTTAATGCAGCCACTTATTGGATGGATCTTGAACGGCATCCAGTTCGTCTCGAGAAAAAAATGAAACATTTTAATGAGACGTTATAATGACAGCATGGCAGTCGTGGGAAATGTCATTTACCCCCAGGAGGTGTAGTGGTGTTGCCTTCTTAAGAATCAAAAAAAAAGAAGAAAATAATGGAAATAAGGTTTTCAAAAGGGAGATTCGTGTGATCTATTAGATTTGGGTATTTTAATCCAGAGTTCGTTTGATTTACAGGAAATGATCTTTGATGGAGCTTCTATAGAAATATTTTCTTTTCAGTGGTTTGATGGAATAAGATTTTAAGAGAAAGGCCACTGGTATTCTCACCAGATTTCAAAAAACTGTCTGTCTTAGCTGCACGGAGGCTTTCTCAGGACGCATAAATTTAAACAGTTGAACAATATTTCTCTCTTTTGCCATTCTCACAATAGCCTTTAGGTCAATTCACATTAGAGTTTTGATGACGTCGAATTGTATTCATTCAATCTTTTAACTCTGGACTCTTTCCTCCTTCCAGAACTCTTACTTAAGATTTTTTTCGATTTTGGAACGCTTACATCGACCAGAAGTCAATTCCGAGGGCGTGCTGAACAAGCTACCATACAAATGTTTCCTATTTTGAGTAGAAAACCCTCATACTCCCCCAATTTTGCGATTGCTATTTCCTCACTCTACACGGATTTCACTAAGTATCTACCAATCATAAATAAATAGCCTTAATTCGAAAAAAAGTGTTAAAAATACCCTCAAGACTGATTAAATCAATATCTAATATCGAACACAGGACTTATGCAAATCAACTTGGGAAACAGGAATGGTTCTTAAAATTACAAAGCGAATCCAGAAAACCTTCTGCAATGTTTGTTGTCTGATCCTCTGAAATCACACAACTCATAATTGCTCATAAAATACACATATACGAGTACAAATATGTTTGTGTAGAATTTTCCATAAAATATGATTTACACATCCATATTCCTATGTATTTATGCATTCCAAAAATGAATAAAATTCTTTCAAGGTAAAATCGGCTCTGATTTCTTTTGTTTCTGTTTCCAACGGGGCTTGAATTTAAAAATAATATTTTTTTAATTACTTATTAAAAGTATTTACGACCGTTTACTAATCCTTGAGTTATAAAATTGCCCCCATTTCACCAGGGGTTCTGATTTTATGATCCAAAAGAACAACCATTGTGCTTATTTCGTTTTCCATTAAAACGACTGTTGTTGAGGTATACCGTTGTCTGGTTTCCCTCTTTAATTTTTTTTTTCACGATTAATTAAATTAAAAATAAAAATAAGAAAAATTATGCCACTATTCTGCTGTAAACATTCCTTTAATTACCAATCAAAAGCACCGTCCACAGTGGAATACACTGGCGCTGTAGGGCACGTCAATCCTCCTCACAGGGAATTCAATGTCAAAATCATAAAGTTTTAATTGTTACCATGATTAAATTAAATATTTTTTACCTGTGATACCTGATTTATCATCTGTAGATACGCAGGGCCATGTGGAAGTGTATCAACGACAAGAGAACTCCGAAGAACTACAAGGCGCATGTTGACGTTGGGATGAATTTTGAAGTGCAACTCGGGGTGAAATTCCAATTTAACTTGCACCTTTCTTGTTATGATTTCTTTTTTTATTTAGCGACAAAAAGAACACAACAACAACAACAAAATCAATAACAAACTGTTGATTGTCGAGAAAAAAAAGGCAGGTGGTGTGCAATCCAAATTGTGTTGTGCTCGCTGCGTGCAGTAAGCAGAAATTAAAATATGCTGAATTGTTGTATTGCAGTTGGAAGGAAAAAAAAAAATAAAAGAAACAGAATAAAGATACAAACAGGACAACGAAAAATGAATACAATCAAACGAGTGAGTACACTAAAGCATGACGACAACCATAGCAGAAGAGAATACAGAACCAAATCTGATTGCAAAAGATTGGTAGACTGTGAGATTTTGGTAGGGCAGGTAGATATGGACTAGTGGTGCCATGTAAATGCAACAAGGTGCCTACTGCGTACCTGTGTGATTTGAACAAATAAAAGATTATAGGGGAAACACTCGATGGACTGGACATATGTTGCACCTCTTATTCACAGGTAGGCACTGTTAAATTGCTGGACATGCAATGGGTAAATACAATGCAAAGTACGGGCAAACGGGATGTACGAGCGGGCTAGTTATGAATTACATCTGCTGTATAAGGTGCTATTAACGATGTAATAATTGTTTCTGTTTACCTACGTGGTAGGAATCATGATAATCTGTTCTGTTGAGATTTTGGGGGATTCGAAGGTTGAATAACTAAATCAAAATTTAAGGAGAATTATCTCCTTGAAAGGATCAAAAGATGTTTAATTTTTTTCTGCAATTAGACAAGCTTGTTAGCAACAGTTTGTAATTATATCTTGACCTTGCGTTACTTATTTAACACAGGTAAATAATATGACAATCCTATCAAAGGTAACTGGTGAAAGTGACTCAAAAAATTTTCAGCGAAAGACGACAGTTTGCCTTAGATAATAACACCTTTACTATGTTGCAATTTTTAGAACTAACCTGACATTATAATGCATTTAGAAACCATCAGAGTCATTCTGGGAGATATGCATATACATATATCCGGTTTGAAGGACCAATTTCAGACTAAGAATTTTTCAAAAGTGAAATGCAAAGAAACCAAAACGCACTTCATGAGATGAGCTGTGAATACGTGTGGAGCTAATTCTTTGCCACAACCCTGCACTTGCCAAATTGATAGCATAATAAAAACCGATCCAAAAATGAAGATATAACCTTATACCTAGTGCACTTCTTGGTAAACTAGTCCTCCTGCTCTGTACGCAGCACCTTCAATGCTCAAATGGTTAGGGAAGATATAAATATGTTTGCATACACTCCAGGGAGTAATTAAGTAGTCAAGATAAATTAAATGACAAGAAGAAAAGCGTGAGCCAACAGATGATGTGGATGTTGGCTGTCAATTACTATCATGTACTGAATCCAATGGTCTTGGTCTTTTTGAAGGATGTCATATATACTTTGGCAATTTTATCCACGGAGTCGTTTACAACGCAACAAGAGATATTTGCTATTCAATCTTATTACGCAAATTGGCGATCTTTAAAAGTAACATTTTGTAAAATTTCTGAGTTTTCGGTCAACACAATCGCTCTACTGAGTCCGGAATTCGTGCAATGGTGAAGCGTTTTGAGGAAACTGGTTCAGTATCGGGCTAAACTTCATATCAGCATGGTCGGCCAGCACGTAAACGCCAAAACATCACCACTGTGAGCAAAGTGTTCAAAACCAGCCAAGCACCTCAATTCGTCGCCGAAGTCAACAATTTAGCCTCACTTATGGCACTTTGAGGCGAATTTTTAAAGTTGATCTTCATTTGCACGCCTATGAAATCCAAATTACACGCCAATTTAAGCTTTTGGACGATCTACGACGTGTTAACTGGATGTTGGACAATTTGTCATCGAATTTGATCTATTCCGATGAAGCCCATTTTTGGACGGATGTGTACGAAAATTAACACCAAAACTGTTTTTTTTGGGGACCGGGAAACCCATATGAGAATCACGAAAAACCAATGCATTCCAAAACAGACACTGTATGGTGCGGATTATGGGTTGGGGGCATCATTAGCCGGTAATTTTCCGAAGATTAGGCTAGAGAGACAGTTGCAGTAAATGGAGAACGTTACCGCCACATTTTTACCGGCTATTTTTTCCCAAGCCCAATCGGGTCTGGACGATCTCTGGTTTCGACAGAATGTTACCACCGCCCGCACAAGCCATTGAAAACCAATGAATTTCACACTACTCGTATCCTTCTTCGACCAATAAGCATCTATAGTTTCGAGCTTTACAAGGCAACGATACGAACCGTCAAATTGATACGAACCAATTATGCCTCATTAAGTTGGAAAATACTTAAATTTTGTACCAACTTAGCGAATCAACTTCCAACTTCTTGATAGCACGCTTCGTGCGCAAAAAAAATTACCACATCTGCCATCTAAAAAGGTGGAAAGTCGATCTTGCGTGAAATGAACTCGCCGTCTTAACCCAAAAACTACCACAAAACGAAAATCAACATAAGAGGAAAGCAGTTGAAATGCATTGTATAGCACACTTCAAATGCATAACCCCCTAATTAGCGACGCGTCCCGATGGCGGTTGGCCAAAAATTGTTCCTACACAATTTTATCGATTTTCTGCTGTCTTTCGGCGGTGGCTTCTTGACTCTATGTAGTCATTAAAGCCTTTCGTGTTTGGTCGGTCCTTCGTTAATTTATTTATTTTTTTTCTTTTCGGAGAACCGGTGCGTTGTGATGCTTAAACCACGTGTCTGAAATTTAACTCTGAGCCAATCTGAGGACGAAGGGAAGAAAAAACGAGTTAAAATGCAACACACCTGCTTGATTCAACCGATGACGGCGACGCCAGTCTTTTTATCCTACCCTCTACCTAGAGCTACAGTATCAAAACTAGTCCCACCCAGGCACTTCAGAGTAACCCTTTTTGATTATCCGAATAGTTGCCTAATAATCTTTGTATTCCTTCGTCCATCGCTATTATCTTTGATGAAGGGTTGAGGATAAATTATCAGACACCGCAGTCATACTGATTTGTAGTCATGCGGCTGTTTGTAGTCGCCGTATCTACTCGTACTTGAAACTACGACATTTCGGATAGTTCACAGAAGAGGAGGATCTCTCCAAATGATATGACTGACGCATAATGATGAGGTTAAAAGAAGTCATTACTTGACATGTGCTTTTTGGTATCTTTTCGAGTACGTGCACCTATATTCCTTCAGTCAGCAAAAGAAGATTCCTTTCATTCTCAGGAAACCCACTCTCCGGATTCAGGTGTCCAAAGTTACATCTGCATTCAATGCCAGTAGAGACGAGAAACTGGAAGATGTTTATCCATTCAACCGGATAAGTAAATTCAGTGAACCAGTTCAGTGATTGGGGACAATGTTCAATGGAATGGATTTCACAATGTCATCACGGAACGATGATGATCCGGTTGTAGTGGGGAAAAGTGAAGGTAGTCTCACAGTCTCAAAGACAGGTGGTCGCGAAATTCACTTGACTGTCGCCAATCATCACAAATCAGATGAGGAGAGCACATAGCACCGGCTTTTGTTGGGACTGATGCTGCCAGCGATGGCACTGCCAAAGGCACTGGCTACACTCGAGCTCAAAGGTAAATGCTTTTTGAATTTGATTGACGGATGAGGGTAGATGGATGAATAGCATTCGGGAGCAAAAGTGGCGGTTACAGATTTTTGGCATAAAAAGTGAGGTCATTCTTTTTGGCGGACATAGCAGATTTTATTTTTTATTTTTTTCGAGGAATTTTCAATGAGGCCACTGTAAGAGTTGTTGACCTTAGGGTTTGATACAGTTTTTGTTTTTTTTTGTGCACTCTCGATGCATAGTTGGCTTACTGGCAAAATAAACTGATGCTCGAAGCGAATTTGGAGGGAAGTTTTTCATTTGATTGAATGCAAATGTGATGAAATACATACAATTGCCGTACTTTCAAAAACAATTCAATTAAATTTGGGCAACAGGGATTTGAAAATTAAATTGGTTTTCACTTCCGCTATAGAATATAGAATTACAAGCGGTTTATAGTAAGTAGATAGATACGCAGTGGGCGTTGGTTGAAAATAGTCTAGTATTGACCAGTGGTATAGCCGAGTTGTTTTACGTTAATTCATTCTAAGCCGCCTTTTGAATTTACTGCAAAATTCGGCATAACAAAATACATGTGTTATTTCTCAGGACTACTACTCTGTCTATGATTCAGACACGATTGAGAGAAAAAGGTAAAATTTGCAGATTGCTCTTTTGAATTTTATAAGGTTCCAGCATCCAATCTTTCCTGTACAACTGAAGAATGCGTTTTAGAACGTTAGACACATTTAGGTTTTCTTTAGGTCTGTTTAAATCTCGGGACAGTAATCAGTACCTGGAATGTGGTAAATGTAACATACTTTCTTCAATACGCCTTCAGTGTTCAGGCTCTTCGTGCAAAAACAACTGAAACCTCGTCATTAAAATGGAGGTAGTCCTCTTCATAAAAAGAATCAGGATATCACCCAGCTTCCACCCAAGCTATATAACATTTCTTACTGCTAGTCCTGATCCTCGAAAGCATACTGAGATGGAAAGAAAATATTGGTTGTTGCATACTCGTTGCAGAAGATTGTAAGTGGGCCTGCAATTTAAAGTTCTACAATGGGTTAACATCACGGTTGTAAGAGAGTTTCTCACTTATGGTATAGCTGTCTTATGGAGTTCCCTTAAGAAGAAGACTATTATCAAACTAGGCGGCCTGCGTGGATAATGGCAGCATTCTAAAATCTTGATTAGATGTAGCGTCACAGTCAATAAACAATGGAGAGAGCTAAATGTGAGGCATGCTACTCGGATTGCATTCTTCCAACTTCAAATTTCAAGCAATCCAATATCAGCTTGACTTTATAAAAGTCAGTTCAATGAGACGATTAAGTATGTATCTTAAGAATTCCTTTTCCCAAAAAATAACACTAACCTCCACTTCAGAGAGCTACTTTGAAGCAAGCATCAAAACACAGTGACCTTGCAATTAAGTGTTATGGGAAAAGACTACATAATCTTTGGAACAACTTCGATGTCATAAACGATGTAGCCGTTGTTAATGAAAAATGAGATCTGAATGTCCAATAAGGTTTCGGCAATCAACCATTGAAACAAGATATGGCCAACTACTGTCTTAAGGGCAATGACTAGAGTGAATGATTTCCCACATCCCACATGCTCTGTCAACAAGAGGCACTACATTCGAGCGCAATGCCTGCTACCTGATTAAGGAAATCTAAGGCGACAAAGATATATGATAAGGCAGCATTTTAGAATCGACGTGGAAATGCACGATATCATCATCGGTATTAGTTTACAGATTCCACAAAGGCAACAGGATATCCAGGCACAACATGGATGTGCTAAAATACATATCAGTTTCCACGAAAAAGCTGGTAAGGGGACGGTTTTAATCGAACATACTAGTACATTTGCTTGACGTCTAATGCAATGAGACTCCGGTACGCAGATTGGAAGAACAACAGCTTGAGCGAAATATTCAATTGTATCATACAAAGAAAAAGGTTAAAAAGTCACCATAACACTTGATTCAAATTTGGTTCGTTACCACAAACCACATAGGATGGCCTAAATATAGCAGACAGAAATACATATAAGGGAAGTATGATGTTTACTGAATCATTAGCCTGACCACGTTAAGTTAAACTGAACTGAATCTTTTGCACGCAAAACAAGAAACATCGTGTCAAATGAACTGAAAGTTGCATAAGGTACCAATTAGGATAGAATGATGCGAAAATACAGTACCTAAGTGTTGTAGTTTCTCTTTGACATAATTCCAGTGTCATAAGTTCAATTACTTTAAAATTTAATAAAATATGTTTTATTGACGATGTATTTCCTCAATTCGAACGTTTCTTTGAAACTTTTCAAAGACGTAAATCTTTCCGAAAATAATTTAGCAACCTAATCTGTGACAGAGGCGAACGCCTTCTCAAAGCAAAAAACAGAAAAAAATACATCCATTCCAAGCATCAAATGCTCACTTGCAAATTCAATCACTTGGGTTGATCTCTTGGAAGAAAAAATTCGAAACTGAAATCCTAATACCAGCTCAAAGGCAAATACGAGTATCCTTGAATCGAAGAAGCAATAACATTCATCGACCTCATCGACCTCTTCCCTGTCATATTTATCCCTCGCAATTCTCATTCACCCTCATTTGTTGGGGATGTAAAAGGCCGACAGACGACACGTTTTATCATCGCCCAGAGTCCTTTGAATAAACATCATTTCAAATAAATATTCAAAATTCATATTTTTTTAACACCACATGCAGATACGAAAGAAATGAAGAGTTTGCACTATAAATCCTTTTCTCCTATTGAAGAGTCGATAAAAAAGGATTTCTTCCATTTTTTCTTCCTTTTTACAACAAACTATTGACAATTCAAGGGTTTATTGTAATTTATTTTCTCGTCAACCCTTTTCCTAAATGCAAAAATGTTGCAGTTCCTATGAAGTCTTTCTATTCGTTGATTTGATTGAACTGTGTCGATGGTGTTGCATCCACTTGAACAGAAGGTAAAGGGTGAGAAACAAATACATACCACCAACCCCACGACAAATATTCAATCCTAACCCTAAAGTTGTTATTTTTGATATAAAAAAAAAGATGCGAAAATAAAAGGAAACAGTTCTAGTTACTCATTGGCATAACCCCAGAACTGTCAAGCCAATAAAAAACATATACAAATGTCATAAATAATGCATTGAGGTTATGTATGCACTTTTTTTCAGATCTGTTTCTATATTTCTGGTTGTGATTTTGTTTTGGGGAGATGGAAAATTTGTTTAGGGTCACCATGCGGATAAATATTCGACAATAAGGTTAAGGATTGGGAGGGGTAATGCCGAATATTTATCGAAAGGATTGTGCAACAACGGTGCAGTTAAAAAATAGGTCTTAGGTTTAAGGGTTAAGTGGTTTGATGATGTTGATAGTTGAACCGTAACCGGATGCTGTTGGTTATTTCTGTTTTTTTTTTTTTTTTTTTTTTTGTAAGGGTAACCCAACTTAAAGAGAAAGAATTATAGAGGTTAGGTTTTTATTGAAAAAACACGAGAATTTATAGAGAAATTGATTTTTAATAGGAAAAAGGATTAGATTTGGTTTATATAGAGCACCTGGTGCTGGAAGGGAATTTGGAGTTCGATTTGACAAAACCAGAATTGAACTTGTATAGAATTTCATTCGTAGATGAAGCAAATTAACAACAACGGTAGTCGGAGAACGTTTTCAGATTGTCGTGTTTTAATTTGATGGTTTTTGATAAGAATATCACGTGTCTGCATGCGGAGAATTACACAGTCGTGTGGATAAGTATTAATTCTGATACCACGGCGCATAGTTTGTAAAAGCGAATGAACATTAAGTCGCAAAGTTTATTTGAACAAACTTATGAAATCGAATTTTGTTTGATAAGAGCCGGCAGACAGTGGGCGGGCTGTATTGAAATCAGAAAAAGCAAATGTCACGTTGTCGTGAATAATCAAAAGTTTACTATTGTCGACACCATACATTCATCAGAGAGATAATTATTTGAGCTACCGCGGCTTTAACTACACTCCAAAATGCATGCATTTGGATTCCTTTACATGGATTCGATGAACACTTTACTGATCAACACAAACATTTGAGTTAAGTATAGCAGTATACATTTCATTCAATAGAATATGGGGGAAACACTACAATCAATTGCAATGCAGATTTCAAAATATTAGCCGAAATTTCCCGGATAGCAGGCAAGAGAGTGCCTAGTCATGTTCTAAGTCCCTTGATGGTCAGCGGCTTGCAAAACCCCGTAATTGCACAAATTTTTGATAAACGTTGGTCTGGCAAAAACATAAAAAAGATGTCACTGCAAATGTTCACCTGTAGTCCAATTTTAAAGGCTCTGAAACGTGAGGCAAAAGGTGGCGGTAAGACTGGGACAAATCTCGCAAACAAAGAGGTATAATGTCACAAACGGGCCTATACATGACAGTTTACGTATGTAAATGCGTACAATCCAAAACAACACTCAGTGAAAGGTGTTTTATGATGTTTTTCTGGTCATTGTTAAGGACCAATTGGATCAACAGATCACTCAATAAAAACAAGGTGGCAGGTGTAGACATTATCCCTACAGAGTTTCTAGAAACATAATCAAGTATTACAGCTGACTCCTTAGGGGGCGTAAAACAATTGGTAATTATTCTGGTTCCCTGATACACGTTCTAAAGAGCTAAAATACTTTACAGAAATCAAATTATGGCCGCGTTTAGGCATAGTTGACAACTTTTGTCCTTCAAAGTGTAGTAGACTAGACTGTGAGATCTTAATCCTAATTTGCAAGTCCGAGCAATCAAACAGAATTGTATAAAAAATAGTTCCTCAACGTTGACAACAACTGAAACAATCCACAATAAAAGCAAAAGCACTTTATTTATTGGAAACTCCAACCAGTTTGTACTGAAAGATGTCATTGTTAACAGTCTGCTGATTTCGAATAAAGATTACAAATCGGTTTGGAATTTCACACTTTTACTTTGGAAATAAAATTCTAGACATCACTATAAATTCATCAACTCGTAAAGGTCATTGCGCGTAACGCATTTTATTCTTGAAGAGATTCTTCTTTACCATCTCTTTTGGTAACATCTGGCATGAGGGCCCAAGTCTTAAAAATCTTCCTCCATAAATCTCAACGATCATTGTCTTATTTTCATTCGCACTGAATTCTCAAAGAAGATCGTTTATTTTTTGGGACTACTTCAAACCTATT
The DNA here is from genome assembly GCA_928272305.1 of Volucella inflata. Lineage (NCBI taxonomy): Eukaryota > Metazoa > Arthropoda > Insecta > Diptera > Syrphidae > Volucella > Volucella inflata. The sequence continues at coordinate 3,041,594 of OV743717.1, read as the reverse complement.
TCAGTTTAGTTCAGACTGTTGCTTCTTTTTTGTTTTTTTTTTTTTTTTGTTCAAAAGGGCAGACTCCAAAAAATTTACAAAAAAAAAGCGGGAAGAAGAAATTACCGTCAAACGTATCTTTCCAGTTCTTTAATCTTCATCTTCTTTCATCCATCTGTGCTCCTGCTCATTAAAACGCAAAAAAAAAAAGAATGAGGAGAATAAAAAAGATTTTAAAATTCCACTGGTGTTAGTTAAATGCCTGAAACAGATGTTGGACAGACAATGAAGGTGCAGACAATTTCCAAAATACGTACGTAGAAGGTATCTTCGTTTACAAAAAAGAAAGCATCTCCTGCCGAAAATGTGCCTACGTCGAGTCCCTCTACACTAAAGAGAGAACGATCTGATCTATTGGCATACGAATAGGAGTACTTGTAGCTCGGTAAAAAACAACATACATAGATAAAGGATCTCCGAAATATTGCCGAGAATGATCCTTCAAAACACCAGTTGCAATCTGAATCTATGACATGCTATGGAACGAATCTCAGAGTGCGTAGACATTAAGTGGCTTATAGAATTCTTTCTTTTTTACAGTCTGAGGTTTTGTTTTTTTTTTTGTAAAGGACGTAAATAATTCCTTTGTCTAGGATTCGTTTCAGTAAAACTAGAAGAAGAAAGAGAAGTGAATAGCAGAAATCTATTTAGACAGACTTATTCTGACTGAAATATATTTGTTGGAGGCAGATGTTTTCGTTGTGAATGTGTAGATGAATAGAAAGGAAAATAGATGAAAGCAAGGGACAGGATGCGTGATTTTTTATTCTATTCTATTTCTATATTTTCTTTAAAAAAGGACTTCATACATAATTCATATGTATGTATGAAGGTGTTTTAAGGAATAGGATTTTTTTTCTATAAATCGGAAATGATGTGATTTGTGGTTGACGGTATTTACATATATAAATTGAGACGATCAAAAGATGAACATATATGTATGTATTTTCGAAGTCTTGTCAACAAGGAAATGTCAGAATTAAGACGTTTTCTCGCTATTAAGGCAATAAATTAATTTTTTTTTTTCAATTCCGGTACGTGATTATCCACTAGATAAACAATCTTTGAGCAGTGATTCATAGGTCATTGTCTACAACTGTCACACTGACAGTTTTATCTCGAAACCAATAATCGGACTTCGAATTCGAATAGCATACAAACATCCAACATTGATTGAACCCACTTTTATCATAAACCCACAAAAGTGCCTTAAGTTTAAATTTATCTGTGGGAATTTGAAAACCACAAACTTTCTCCTTTCTTCCTTCAAAATTCATTCTTCTCTTCAAAATTATTGCCTTCCATCTGCACAATTACAAAATAAAAGGAATCGCAACATCAAAACTGAATGTGCAACACGAACATTGAAAGACGCCATAGCGATGGCACACTCCATTGGCTCTTTTTTATTGAAATGGAGTTCAACCAACCTCCTTATTGTTTCTGTCTAAAAAAAGAAAAGCGCACCTTTCCTTTGGGTTCTTTTTTTTATTATTTATTTTACACTTTTCTTCCTCCGTCTACCGTAGCTGCTCCTCTCTCTACCTTTTATGAAGAAAGTTGAAATTGAGGCCAAAATAATCCTCAACACTTCCTCGGCGGAATGTTTCAACGGCAATAAAAGGTGAAGTTGAAAAAATTGAGCAGCAAAAAAAAAGCACAAACATGGAAGTCAAGTAAAAAGGGAGAAAAAGAAAAGACATAAAAAGTGGTAATTTCTTCCCATTAACATTTGCTACTCGTTTTCATCCTCTTTTTCTTCATCTCCACATTTTCTATCATTGTTCTTAAGAGTAACTGGTGATGCTACCAAACAAAATAAAAACGGAAGCTATGTCAGATCTTTTCTGTGTTTGCCAATACTTGAAAGAAGTTGATTTTTCGGTTGGTGCACTTGATAGCTCCTCGAACTGTCATCTCCAAGTCTCCGGCTGGCGGTTTATTTGTTTCCACTTACTACAATTCACACAAGTGAACAGAAAAAAACCAAAATGGTTTATAGGTACTTGTTTTTTTTTTTTGGCAAAATGACAATTCAGTTTTTAAACATTCTGAAATTGTGTTTCTAGGAGACCGTTAAAACATAAAAGCCCCTTCTTGAAAATGAGTTTGAGTTTGACAAACAAAAATGTCATTGTGAGAAGATGACATTTAATATGGCCTGTATCATGGTAAGGACAACATAATGTTTGCAGTGAACTCTCCTACTCAGGTGCAAAGACTGGAGAAATTCATCTCTTTCACCAATGAAGAAGTAAAAGAAAAAAATGCTTAAGGGATTAAATTACAGTGACAGTGACAGATAGAACCGGGAGGCCAATCCACCTGGCAAAATACTCATACTCGTACATGTAGCGTACCTTCAAAGCCTGCTTCCTGTTTACTATGTGCATTTTCTTTACCTCTAGCTTTACACATACCTGTATATAAAAGCCAAACAAAAAGACAAGTGGTAGACAATACTAGAAAGAAGGAAAAATGACACATGACCTTATGCAAACTTGAAAATTTAGACTTGTCAACACAGAGGGGAGAAAATCCATCTATTCGTAGCTCAAAGCGTGTAAAGTGTAATCAAGGAAAACTCTGGCAAACGAATGAAATTGGTGAGGCTAAGAGTTCATAGTCTAAATGAGACCTAAACAAGGGTTGTTTGCTTACTTATTTCACATACAACTGTCAATGAACCACTGACAGTGAAAAGACATACTTGCACGTAACAGGTTAACATTTTGTAGACGTACTTTGATGTTAACGTGGAATGAAAAATGATCTCTGAAACCGGCTTAGTAACATAATTCAAACTAAATCCGAATAATAACAAAATAATATAATAAACGGAATTTTTACGGTTAAAATACTCGGTGAAGATAAACTTGGTTGTCACTTACCCATAGAGCAATGCCGCACCGGCTATTCCTCCACCACACTGAGCAGTGATGTACATGGCAGCGCGCATTGGTGAAATTATCCGTATGACACATGACGCTAACGTCACTGCAGGATTAATGTGAGCACCTGTGTATAAAGGAAAGAATAGTAAAATAATTCGATGAAAATTAGGTTCAAAAATAATCAACTTAAATTAAGTATACAATATGACAGCTCTAATCTAACGACAATTTAAACAGTTGCATTAAAACACTTGACAGCTCGTAGTCTGTCTGGATGATGCTTAATGACTGATGACTTTACATGTGTGGTCAGATTATATGTTATCTACGTAAGCCTATACAACAACTTGCATTGGCCGAAGATATGGGCTTAAATGGTTAAATGCAGTAAACTGTTTTGTGAGTGAAGAAACAAAAACAAAAAAAGAATTTAGGGACTGTTTTATTTGAAAGAGAGATTTTTCCGAAATCGTTTCGTTTGTATTGATAAGTGCTAGAAAGGTTTATTCAGAAACCAGCTTTACGTGCTACACAGCATTAGGGAATTTCCTACGCGAATTTGACGTCTTTCTCGATTCGGGATATGTTGAACTAATTAGCTCCAGCAAGAATAGTTCAGTTGATGAATTTGACAGTCTGTTCATGAAGAATACTATTACTGGGGCTAACTCCCGCCTCAAAGGTCTATTTGATGAGAGCTTTACTAGGCAAATGCTGCAAATGTCGAAAAGTACAGAAAAATTGGCACTGCCTGCACCATATGATCGACAAGATCAATACCAATAAAGCGCCAATCGATTTGCTGTCAAAGCGGTTAAAATCTGGCAAAGCAATGAACCAGACATTTACGGCTCAGTGCCTTGGGCAACGATTTTATCTCACCAGCTGAGAAGCTGAAAACTATACAAACAAATTTCCGAATTTTTAGCTCCGCCTTAAGCTTGCCGCACACTTGTTAGAGATTTTGAACTGTATGTAGCCGATGCTTAAGCAAGATAGTGGTCAGTTTTGTTTCAGGCGTTAGATGTGACATTTGTGTTTGCGTTTATCGTAGATTTGACGTTGACATTTGTCTAAATACAGAAATAGAGAGCTCAAGTGTACATACATTTGTACATCTAGTCTGTGACAGTCGTGGAAGTCGCATTACTTACTCTTAAATCTTGTCCACCATCACACGACCGCAGTTTCGCGCCACATGGCGATAACAATGCAATGCAAGGATTGTCACTAAATATCATACAAAAGCGTTCGGTAGATATCCACTTATTATTTTTCTTCACAACAAAAGCGGGTATGCGAGTAAATCCAAACAAAACAATCGAAAAAACTTTAAGAAAATAAAGTCACAAATGTCAAAGTCACTCAAGCATCAAGTGACATTTAGCGGGGAATAGGAAAAAACCACAAAAACCGAATACCGAAAACCACATACTTACGACTCAACTTCTGGCGTATTGCTAACGTCGCGTCGCATCGCGCTATTGACTTCGTGCTGACTTTCATGTACGCGCACTTGTTGCGCCACACCACAAGTCTGTCCCGAGATCTGAGACTGATTTTCAACCCGAGAAAAAGTAAATTAACGTCATGCTTGAAGGACTTTATCCAAAAAGAAAATAACATAATCTGAACAACGATTGTTTTTGAAGATAAAGCGAGTTCTTTTGTTTTTCTTTTTATTATATGTTTAAGGATAAATTACCAGGAATAAAAAAAAAATTGAATTCTAAACCTTTTTTTATGTACTCCAACACATGTATCTGCAGCACATGAGATACGCCACATGCAAACGGCAAAGTGCTTCTAATTTGTTTATAAATTGTTCCATAATCCACTTGACTTTGGAACGAATAAATTTTTGTGTTTTATTGGATTTTCTCGATCCTTTAGATTTGTTTTTCTTTTTTTTTGGGATTGGGGTTTCGGTTTGTTCATAAATCTAAGCTTCCACTTACCAGAAATATTCATAAAACATTGCGTTAATGTTGCCATCGCTAATCCAGATGCAAGCGCTGTAGCTTGAAGAACCGATGATACACTGGCTCCCACGCCAGCGCCAGCTGCTGCTCCACAAACAATGAAAACATAGAAGAAGGATGCCAAGCACTCCGAGATTATTGACCTGTAATTGGAGATAAAAAAAAAAAAATTGTTGTTAGTTATGTAAACAAGGTTAGGGTTGGCTTCTTATATTTATGCAATAAGGAAGAGTTGGGAATTCATTTTAGTTCAATGGGAGAAGGAATGTGTGATATTTAGGGAATTGCTATAGAAAAGGGGGCAATTGGGAATTTACTTTCGGCTCTGAAATGCGGGAGTAAAAGTTGTATGTAGATGAAAGGATCTTGTAAGTAAGGAAAGTATTTTTTATTTAGGTTAGGAGCAATTAAGTCAAGCGGGTAAGCAAGTGAGATAAATTGCGTTAAAGTTGATGCAGTAATGATACACAATTTAAGGGAAAGGTAAGAATAAAATAAATTGCTTAAACCAGCAAATTAGCAGCACTAAAATGTATCGAAATGGTATCGAAAGCAACAGCCTTCCAATTCGGGGTATGTCCAACAAAGTTTAACCACATGTTTGTATGTCTTTTCACTATGACCGCCTTAAATATACTTTGTGATTTTAAGTTTCAGAAACAAAGTTTGAACTAGGTTCTATATGTTACAGATGAACAAATTTCAACTTCGATAAGATTCCTTGTTTTTAAGCTCTATCACTTGGAAATCACATTTCCTATTTTAAAAAAGAATCGAAGGCTATCACATATTGACTCTGACCTAGTTCCCGTCCGTTTATTAATCGAAATATAGTTCACTTGTGCACGCGTAACTCCCATTAACCATAGAGAACACATCATCACTCAATTACTAGCTTTATTTCCTGCCACTAGGAGCTTCCTTCCTATCTACATAATCTTCTCTCAACCAATCATTCAACAATAAAAATGAAAATCTTCGACCATCATCATTATTATTTGATATCTCAGTTATCGATTACAAGTACACCCCACGATTACTGCCGAGATATCATTATATAATCTTTTTCTCTTGTTCTTCATCCTTGCCCCACCTAATTCATGTACGCCTTTCCTTGTGTCGTCGATGTCATTTGAATTAATTGAACGCGATTTATTAAGAAGGTCAACGCGATAACTTTATTGTTTCTTCCAATAACACAATAACACCAAGAACAGTGGGATAGAAGTGAACTCTTTAGAATTTCTTCCGCTACGACCTGCATCTGTAGAGAGTATCTATCACAGGAATTATGAGTGTTCGATCAAATAGAACGATTCATGATAAGTGTGACAACATTGTTTATGAATTGTAATTTTTTCCCTCTAATGTTAGTTGAATGGTACCACCCTGTTAACCCCCTATCAGTTCAAATAACCCATATCAAACTACAAATATTTAATCAAGAAAAATCGACTAGAGGAGAAGAGGAGGAATAAAAAAAAAAAAAAGAAGAATAATGCGAAGATGGGTATTTCGCGCCGAACCAGCTGGAGGTAGTGTAGAAGTAGCAGAATAAACATATACCAGGAGTGAGGTGAGGAAGAAGTCGAAGTCAAAGTCGAAGCAGCTGCAATATATCTGAAGAAACACTTTGCCAATCCCAATCCCAATCCCAAACATGGTCATTTATCACATGGAAGATTTTTTTACTTCCTTTTTTTTTGTATTTAAGAGTCAGTAGTGTAGTAAATGTGTTGCATGGTTCAGTTATTAAGAAGAAATAAAGGAACCACAGGACTAGGAGGAGGAGAAGAAGAAGAGGAATAAATCGCATGAGAAGAGACAAGGTAAAGTTTTATGCCTGCCTGCGTGAGGTAGCAAGAAATAAATAAACGAAAACCAAGGAAAACTAAAAGGTCTGGTCATACTTATGGATACGTATTATACAAATGGCAACAATAAAGAACAGAAACGAGAAAAAACAAAAAGTGTCACCCTCTACTTGGGGTGACAATAAAAATGCGCGCTTTTTTGGGGTCGTCTTCTTTGCACCGGGCCTTACGACAACGGTAAACGTTTTGGCTGAGATTAAATATGTATGAAGATCCTGTACATTCGATATAAAATTTCAATTTTTTATTTTTTTTTTAATGTTGCCATACGTTTTGGATTGGGACGCACTAAAAATAAACAATATACGTAACATCATGCATGTAAGGCTGCCTCTTACTTTATAAGTCAGCAAGTCATGCCAATTCGAAGTCTAATCTTAAATGCAATTATAGAATAACCAGGTCCTTTGGGCATATAAAAACCCAACATTACTCTTGGGTAATCGTAGGACTCCCTTCGGTTTCGGCACGTTCATCACTCTGAGTGTGGTTAAATAGATGGGCTACCTGTGGTAAATACAATATTTTTTCAAATATTGAAAAGGGTAAGGCGAAGTTTGGTAAACTGGTGGGTTTTCTTGCTGCGAAGATAAATTCCTGTTTGGTAGCCTCTTAAAACTACTACTCTAAAAAGTTCCACTCAAGTTTAAAATCTGATTATGCAGTTTATAATCTTCTATGTTCATATGGCCGATAATCCATAGGAGAGTGATTTTGAAACACCGGTAATCTTGAAAACGGCTACTTTGAATCAATGTCTCATTGCAGACTTTGACAAACTAAAAGGTAGTAGCTGTTGAATCGAGAGCTTCAATCGCAGACTAATGGCACACTCATTTCTAGCTTATCTAACTGGATATTACTGGATAAATTGGAGTAGCGAAAAGAATCGGATTTGTTTGATTCCGAAAACTGCCCCTAATACAAAACCCAATTCAGATCCTATCTGCGAAAACTTCATTTAAATTCTTTAATCCTCGTTCTAATCTAGATTTCAATTTATTCATTCAAATTACGGCTTCGCCTGGTCGTTCGAGCCTGATTTATATTGTCTTAATCATGAAACCAGCTACAGCTTCGCCGAAACGTCTAAGCAACTTAGCAGCCAAAATCATTCGATGTCAAAAAGAGGTTTATAAATCAGTTGCTCAAAAGAGGCCGAAAGTTCAAACCAAGATTTAATCTTTAAGACATAATTGCTTTATTCAGTTCGCTTTCAAGAGAACCTTTTCAATTTTTTTTGAAATTGGAGAGTACTTGCCAATAAAGCTGAAGTTACTTGTTACTAGACCATATTCATGAATTTGTAAAACGAAAGCTGTTATAGTGACGTAAAAATAAAAGATCCATCATGGCTAAACTCTGAGCATATACCAAGTTGTTAAATTCTTACCATTGGCGATACCGAGTATATTTTTCAACGAAGACTATCGTTAGTGGAGATTATTCTTGAATGTAATGGTGTTCACTCACGATTCAACTTTCCCTAGACTTACATGTCAGCGAGGCTAATACTCAAACAGAAAAGTGCAGTAGGTAGTTGTTAAAGCTGATTCCATGACTACCGAAAGCTTTGAAGATCTCCGAGCAGTTCAAGGATGAAATAAAGATACAATCATAAGGATAGTCCCACCTAATGACGGATGAAATCAGCAAAAACTAGCAATGCAAAATTCCCAATCAGGATAGAGCATAAAGACTAATCTTTCACATAGTGAGTCAAAAGATGGTGTTTCTAACGATAAAAAGGCTTAGCAGCAATAACACCTTAAAGGCTAATGCTTTAGGTGACGCGGTAAGATTACTCTCTGCGCTATGGCGATATTCTGGATAACTATTTTTGTTTAATCTTACAAATATTGTACGATGTAAGATACACCTCACAAACAATGCCAGTAAAGGATGCCGTTGAGAAATATGGCTGAGCTTAATAAGAGCATTGAGGTACAAAGATTTACAGATTACAAGATCACTCCTGATCTTTTACAAAACAACAGTTAAGCACTTCAATTTTAACTATTCAAAACATCTCTAACAAGTCAAATGATTAAATTACCTCCAAAACTCCAGAGTTCGTATTTCCGCATGCATACTTCTCTTAGGTTGTAGTGTACTGGACAGCCTGGCACTTATCGAAGGATGTCCATTCGTATCCTTTCTCATTGCTTCTAGTCTCTCAAACAAAGTCACAATATGATAGTCAATATTTTGATCTAAAGGTGAATGTAAACTCTCATCAGCCATCGTGCTCTTCATTTGGTTAAAATTTAGTCCAACAAAAATCAAATCACAAACTCAAAAACAGGACAATTAACAATTTGCGTTCAAAATGCAGACAAAAACAAAAAGGCAGAAATTTTCTAGAATTTCGTTCACTCAGTTCTCATAGTTTTGAAACCGATACCAGGCACACACAACAAAATCTCAATACGATCTGACAATCCAACGACACAGTAGAGAGTTGCAATTTTTAAATTAACTTAAATTGGATTTAATTGATATAGCGGTAGTTGATTTATTATTTATCTGCGCGTGTTTTGTTAGCATCACTCGTCAAGGTTGGATGCAAAATTTTGCGTTGCAATGATGAATCGAATGAGAAGGGAGGATAAAAAAATAAACAAATTTCAACTTCAATCTACTCCCACCGATTTCGTTGCCACACTATCATCAGACGTCACGTCCTATCTCGACCGATAAACGAAACCGAATGTCCAACGAAAACAAGGATGAAGAAGATTCGAGCACCGGCCTCCGACCAGTTCGGTTAAAGATACAAAAATACTTTGAAATCCACCACTAACACTTAAAGTACCGCCACCGCACACAACAGAGGGTAAAGTGTAGACTTGAATTCACCACTTGGGAATGTGGGGGAAAACGAGATAGCAAGTGGAATTGGGAAATGAATGGAAATGGAAAACCAAAACAAAAACCACCCTCGCCCAAGGCGCATAGGGTCAACCACTCATAGAACAACAGATACATGCACCGGCTATTGGAAAGGGAAGTAGCTATTGCACTTTCATGAGGGATGGAAATGACAGTGGTGAGTTAGATAATTGTTGTTGGTGTTTTCCTTTTAGTTTTGACAAATGGAAGTAAGGTGGTTGATGAAACAGGGAAAAGAAGCGTTAGGTGCGATTTCTATTCTTTAAAGAGGAGTTTCACTTGATGTAGCAGAGAACAAGTGTGTGGTGTTCATCTGCATCTCACCCCATCTATGCGATATTTGTTGGGAATCGAATTTTTTCTTTTGACAGTTGATTGGTTAGAATTGGCGGTGGTGGATAATTTGAGATGGCAACCCTTATTTTCGATGTTTTAATCTAATAGGGTGCATCTTAGAAGAGGCGATTTTTTTACAAAAAAAATTCTATTCTTATTCAAAATGGTTAGATTTGTTTGAACCTGCGAATAATTCGAAAGCCCCAGAAAGGGAAGTTTTTAATTACACATGAATATGCCTTTTCAAAATCAATCTTAAAGTAATTGTGCGAAGCTCACAAATCAACTTCAGAGGTTCCATCTTTCAAAAATCTGTTCAATCACTCTGATGTGTAGACAAAATTGTCACTTATGAACGTACTGAACTGGTATCAGAGATTGACCCAAAATAATCTAGATGAGCACATCTGTGACTAGCAGTAGAGAGAATTAAAGTGTTGTGTTTGGCGTTTGACATTGTTGGAAAGGTGTCTTCATTTTATCTAAGAGACCCAAATCTAACCCAGTGGAGTGTGATATTCTGCTGCTTGTCAATTCCGTTTTAATATACGCCGCAATTAGATCCCGATTAATGGTTTGTGTTGAGGTCTGAATCATTCTGACTTCCGAACCGACAAGTCGCCCCAGGATTAGTTCTATTCTGTATGTAAGTAATGATCACCGCTCTGCTACAAATAACCTAGAAAATGATGCGCTCAATTATTTGTTTGAACGCCATTTGTCGGGAATTTTTGTGTAACAGCATTGTAAACAAGTCAGTGTTTGGTGTGCTCTGCGAATTCACAATGTCAAATTTAGATGAGCAAAGAGTTTTCCTGAACATTTGTGTTTCTAACAAAATATCATGTGCGTAAGCGTTAAAAACATTAACGGTAGCCTACGGGGACAAGCGGAAACAAGCGAGTAATGCAAAGTTTAAAGCGGGCCGTACTGTGGTTAATGATTTTCATTTTCCTCGTTCCGGTCGTCCATCGTGAAGTTAAGAAAATTGTACGCACATGTGATGATGTGAGCATCAGGGAGATAGCAACCATTCTTCGTGTTCGGTTCGCATCGGTGCAAAGCGGTATGCACAATGTTTCGGACATGAAACGAGTTAAAGCGCGGCTTGTGCCAAGAGTTCTGAATTTGTTGCAGAAACAGCATCGCATTCATCTCGCAAAATGTTATTGATAGTATCATTACCGGTGACGAGACATAGGTCTATGAATATGACATCGAAACTAAGCCAAAAACCACGACAGAGTCGATCTTAAATCAAGGTTTTGTTGACCGTTTACTTTGATTCTTGAGGGGTGGTCAACTCCAAATTTCTTCCGTCAGGCCAGACAGTAGATAAGGAGTATTACGGAAGCGTACTGAAGCATTTGAAGGAACATGTTAGTCGCAAGAAGCCAACAACAACTTTTGGTTGCTTCACCACGACAACGCACCGGCTCACAGATCTCATCTTGTACGCGACTAATTGATCAAATACAACGTTCATGCCGGTTCGCAAGCTCCGTATTCATCTGAAATGGCTCCTTGCGACTTTTCCCTATTCCCAAGACTCAAGTTACCAGTTTGGGGAGGGTATTTTGAGATGACTAAGGCGATAAAGGAGAACTTTCAGAAGGAGCTGAAGGCTATTCCCAAATTGGTCTACGAAAAGAGGTTTGAAGATTGGAGAAAGCGTTGGCATATGTGTATCGCTTGCAATGGCGATTACTTTAAAGGGAATAAAATGTCAATCGATGAATAATTTAAAGATATTCGTTTTATTGAAGAATTCCGGATACTTTTTGATCAGAAGGTAGTTTTGGTGATCATGGAAATAATATCCTCCCATGTTAAATGGTTTATACTTTCGCAATGGCATAACAAGTAAAGGTATCCACCCATGAGTTCTTATCTTCGCAGCATTTTCAGTGGTCGATTTCGCTAGGTCAAGTTAAGGCTGTGGTTGTATAGTAAGCGAGTATTGTGGTTTCTTTTTTTTAATAAAATGCGTATCTAACTCATATTTAATAAAAGTACTTCGTCTAAAAAATAGCGACATATTCTGCACTTCACTAGCCTTAACTTGCTCAATTTCAATCAAACACCTTAAAGCTTAAGCTAGCGCTAGCTTGCGAAAAGCCCGAGCTCGCCCTTGTATAACTCACTGGTTATATAACCACAGCCTAAAGCATTCAATCTCAGCAGATGTTTGCATTTTGTTATGACAGTTTTGTTTGGTCTTTTAACATAATCTTACTACATTTGAATTTGTTGGCATCTGTAGATCTTTTACGGTTGTGAAAATTCGTTCGCCTATCTCAAACTTGGATTTATATCCTCTATCGCCGACTGCAACGTAGAAGCTTGATTTCTTCGTCCGCAAGTTCTGAGTCAGTGAGAGATCCCTCGCAAGTCCTCTGTGGCCAGGGACCTAGCAGAGCTTTTCTTCAGCAGCTGAGCTGTTCTGAGATGGATAAGTTTATAAACTGCAAATTCTTGCATATAGAGATCCAAAAGCGGTGGGCTAAAGAGTACATACAGACCAGTTTTCTCATAGTACTATACATACATACTCGTATATTCCAAGGCATGCAAAATTTTGCAAATTTATCATTAGCTTAGTGTTGCGAGTCCTTGTTTGTTGATTTCGACCAAATTATGCCTCAATCACACATTAAAGGCCGTTATCAACGCTCTTGGATCTTTAATCATAAAACTAATAACTCAAATAATTTTATTAACTTCTTTACAGTACATAAGTACAATACAAGTTCTGTCGTATGTATTTTACAAGTGTTTCGTGTTAAGCAGAAACTATACGGATAGCTTTGCACTACTAATACTACTCCCAACCTTCTCAGCATTTAATTCGTTATTATTACTGTGATGATAAAGATTTGAGAAAAAATTGCAAAGTCTTACAGCGTGATCAACTGTGCTGCCTTACTTTCAGTTCTCTTCTTTTTGTATGTACTTTTCCACGTTTCTATGTGCTGTATTGCGCGGCGAAATAACAAAAATATTTAGTAACAGCGATTTATTCAACACACGTGCTTATCAAGAACAAAACCCCGCCATAAAGTTCACTTCCATTCGCAAGTGATTTTCCATATTTTTTGTCGAGAAATTCCGGATTTGAGCATCGGCGCTCTACCATACATGGAATATCCCGGCAATGTGGCATTGATTGCACTGTGAAAACCAACATGTGCTGCACAAGCAATCTATATTTAAAAGTGTATACTTGTATGAATACACATATGTACATATGTATGTATATAGGAAATAAAAGAATAAAAAGTCCCTTGAAACTAAGTTTCTCGTTTTTTCTGGATTCGGTTGGTTTTCCTTGCGTTCAATTTCACATGTCGCGATTTATACGAGTAGAACACCTTCTATAACAATCGTGGGATGATAATGTAATTAATTTGCATGATGTGAGTGCAGATACCCACATAAGAGAATGAAGAAGGGGTTAATAAAGGACTGAATTTGAGATTTAGGATAGGTGTTGAGACGGATTAGGGTTGTAAAAGTAAAGCACATTCAAGAGATTTGCCCTTAGATTTTGAATGTTAAGGTCAGGCAATTTTAAAGCAACTATCTAAGACTTACTTTCGATGAGGACATAACAAATTTGTATTTTAAAGCAAACACACCCTTTTACCTTTTTTTTATGATCTGTCAATGTCAGTGATCTGTCATTTTCATCATGTTGAAGTTCACAAATGAGCAATGTTTGGAAATTATTTAAAATTGCTATTGAATTTCGGTTGTAATAATCGTCCCATACACTGTGAGTATCTATGTACTGTATTGCGCGGCGAAATGGCACAACCACTGAACCAGTGGTCGAATTCGAATCAAAATATTCACTATTGAATGTTCCTATGCCAAGAAGACAATACACCGGCCAAAGTACCGAAAATAAAGTAGCCATAAGTAAGCTTCATCTTCAATTCAAAATAAGACAAATCAATAGATCGGCCAACATCCTTACAAGATCAAATTTTTGATCACTTGATGCGCTGAAACTTATCCGATTGTGCCCCGCAAAAATTTGAAGAAAATCCTGAATTTCGTCAAATAATCATCTTCAGCGAAGAGACTCATTCTTGGCTTAATGGTTTTTTAAATAAGCAAAATATCCATTATTGGACTGCAACAAGCCCATACGAGGTTTAAGAGACTTTATTGCACCCACCAAAGTGACCGTGCAGTGAGGATTTTAGGCCTTAGGTGTGATCGGACCGTATGTTTAAGGTCAATGGGATTCGTTCCATTCCGTTCCATCCTGGAAGGCTATTTTTGGCCAGAATTAGGTGGACTTGACATCGGTAATATGTGGTTCTAACAAGATGGTGTCACATTACACACAGCTGTTCAAAAAATCGGTCTATTAAAGCGGAAGTTCGGTAGTCGTGTAATCTGGAGAAATGATATGCTCAAATGTCCGCTTTGCTAATGCAATCTAACGCCGTTGAATTTCTTTTAATGGAGTTACGTTAAGTCGTTGGTATACCTATGTCAAAAAGCCAACAGGAACAATATCGGACGCGAAATTGCCTAAATTCCGGCCAATATGTATGGGAGAATTTGGAAAAATTAGGTCCAAAAAATCGATCACTGCAAACGTGCTCGCGGTGATCATATGAATTTAATTACTTAAATTTAACATGGAAACAATTTCGGCCCACTAGCAATTATTATTCTGTGTTTTATTTAAATACAAAATTGTTACGTCCTTCTTGAAAGACCCTTTATATGTGGCCAGACTAATCTTGGCTACCTTTACAATGCTCGTGCCGATTTGTCTACATGATTGGGTTTAGGATTAGGCGTACTTTCCTCGGCTGCTTGCTAGAGCAGGTCTTTGAATTTATTCTTATTTGGTTGCTCTTCGGTCCGAATTTACGTCTGGTCTACACTGCGAATCTGACAGACAATGGGCTCTTGTTGGTCGTCTCTCTGCGTTGCGTGACGTGCTTGCTTTAGTTGGGATCTTATGAGCGTGATTATTTTTTAGAGCTTTCTATAAATGTTGTGATAATTTATATGAAAATCAGAAAGAACGTCGATTTTCAAGTCGAGTTGTAGCATTTCCGTCGTTTACTGCTTGTCACAGCCTTGGAGGACAAATGACATTCATTCCGAGTGTGAGCGCATATTTGGAGAACTTCCAAGGAAGGAAATTGCTTTCGTTGGAGAACTTCCCAGCTCAGGTGCTCTACTTAAACATATCGGACCGCATTCATGTTGTTGTGGTCCAATCTTGTAACATTACAGACTACAGTATCCAATGTTTTGCTATTTTTTTCAGTTCCTTTACAGTGATTGTGCCTCAACGACAAATGGTTAATATAAAGAGAAATGTATGCGACAAGGATTCTTAAAGGCTCTTAGGGGTTCAAACTGGAAAACTCAGTATTTATTTTTTTAATTACTACGGCAAGATCTATTGAAAACGAGAGTACTCTTAGTAATGTACAAAACCTGCCGTAATGGAAAGGGAAGCATATTTTATCAGATGATTTCTACAAAACAAAAATGTGCCTTCTGAGTTTTTTTTCAGTTTCTCAAAAATTTGTAACATTAAAGACCTTTCATCTTTTGCATATGGTTTTTTATGTCCTTGGCTAAAGGGTTGACAAAACAGTTAATGAATCTAACAACTAACAACCGTATGACCGCAATTATATCCGACTTAATAAAATAAAAAAATAAAAACAACTCTTCCGAAAGGGTTGCACTGAATTTCTGTGACGTATGTGTAAATCGGTTGGTATCTCACAAGTTCATGTGTAATACTTTTGAAGGGGTTAAAATCTGGAGCATGGTGTAAACGATGAACCATTTTTCAAACATTTTTCTTTTGTTTGTTAAAGGGTTAATGTTGCACATGAAGGTTTAGTACTTTGTTTTGTGATATTGTTCATGTAGGATGTGCGATCTGCATAATTGTCATTTGATATAGTGCAAATCGTTATGCTAGAGCAGGTTTATATAACCTCTTATTCCGTTGGGAAAACTGAGCAGGTGCATACAGTTTGCAACGGATCTATAACACATACATGTATGTTTATTTTGTTGTATAATAGCATTTTTAGATATTTGATTAAAAATACTTGTTTGTAAGGCAATCGAAAAGGTTTTTTTTAAAATAAAATCTTAAAATGATAGCAAATGCAAATCTTTCACTTCACAATACATCACTTTTACAAAATTCCAGCTGTAGTCACAGAAGATATCGTCTATTAGGCACTTTTTTCTTAGAATATACTCTTGGAAACATAGTTCTGAATGGCTTTGGAGAGATGGAAAACGACTATCATTCGATATCGACATTCGACATTCGATCGAAACCTACGTCACCAAGCGGTAACAAGTTGATCTAGGACTTCGAAGAAAATTCGTTTAGGCCTTCATAGTTGCAGATGTCAGGACATCTATACTGGCTGCAGATTTTCTAGCACACTACGGTTTGGTAGTTGATCTTAAGGGATGCAGCGAATCGACTCAATACAATTTACAGGAAAAGTTGTTCCAGTCAAAAAACACATCATCTCTATTATTTGTATTCTTATTATTATTACTAACCCGGGTTTACCCCGGACAACTTTATTTAGCTTAGTTATAAGGAAAAACTTAAACCTAGACTTAAAAACCAACAAAAACATTTCTAATCTAATGGGGCGAGGAAAAATGGTGGCCAGCATGGCTTTATAGATTTCATGTTTGCTGCTATTTAGGTCGAAGACTTCGGCGTAGTTGTTTGTTATACTCAACATTCTTGACGTTGGTTCGAAGTGACCGTAATTGGTGCGGTAAGTTCGGATAAGGAGAAGTAGGACAGATTTCATATAACGGGTCACGGGAATTGGAAGTTAATGAAAAATCCTCGGACATTCGATGTTTCCAGTCAGTAATTGGTGCGTAAAAAGTACATCAGCGACTTCGCGACATTTTTTTTTGAGGTATGCATGCTAATTAGTTTAAGCCTATTTCCATTGGGTGGTAATACATATGGGTTGGCCCATGGTAGACCGCGAAGTGCAAAAAAGATAAACCTGCGTTTGACTGCTTCAATTCTTTGAATGTTGATTTGTTTATAGGGTGACCAAACTTGACTGCACTATTCCAGAAGAGGCCTTACAAAAGTAATGTACAGAGACCTTGTAACGTAAGGGTTGGAAAATTCTTTTGACCAACGTTTGATAAAGCCAATTGCAGGGTTTGCTTTATTTATAGGTAATGCTGTCAATATGTGAGTCGAAATTCAATTCTCTGTCACAAATTATTCCTAGATCCCGTACTTCGGTAGTGGTACGGGCGAGGTAGACATTTGCGGGAATAGGTAATCGCTTGGCATTTGTTGACATTAAGCTCCAAAAAGTTTTGCTTCTCTTGCAATGCGAGTCATTAATGTCGTTAATCTCTAGCTTACACAGAAGAACTGTAGTATACTTAATCGTCAGTGAATTTGTGGATGTAACCAAACTCAGTATTTCCAAACTGTCTAAAAACAATGAAGTTTAATAATCGGGCAGTGACCGAAAAACGATGAGAGACATCAGGGAAAAGTTAAAAGCAAAAAAAAGGAGTTTCGACCACTGGCCCCACGCCAGTATTGTTCATCTTTCTAGTCAAGCCTTAATCAGGTCTTAGGAACGAAACTAAAACATTTTTCGCAAGTCAGACCTCGTTTTTGTTATCTTAACCACATTCTTATGTACTTCTAAAACAATTGTACAATGTACAGCTAATATTTCAAACGATATATCAAAACTAGAGTCTGTATAACGAAGGAGTACGGAACTTTTGAGTAACTGGGGGAAAGCGGTTGCGTATCGCATTCGTTTATGATTTTTATATTTGGAGCTACTTCTGAAGCAGAGGATTGATACAATGAATACAAATAAATTTGGTCTCTGTTCTAAATAATCGATTAAATACACTTTCATGGCTTCCCAAGCTCTTTGCCTGCGTTTATTTTAACCCTACACCCGTATTTGGTGCACTGAGTGCCCCAACCGATTTTAAAATTGAAATAAAGACATTATTATAGAAAGGACATACACATAATTTTGATTCTCAGGAAAATGTGTTTTTTGCACTCACACAGATGCAAACATAGCAATTCAATATCTGTGCGTACCACTGCTAGCAGCTCTTGGAAAAAGGTTAAGCTTTCGTGTTATGGGGCACACAGTGCATCAGTGCATTTTGAAATGAACCTAGTTGATTTTTTGCAAATAGTAAGCTTTTTGGCCGTTATTTTATGCTTTCGTAATAATAAATCCAGAGATTAATTTTCTGTTTTAGAATGGATAAAATGTTGAAATTGTTGAACATCGCATCACGGCGACAGCTGACTCCTGAAGAAAGAGAGTGTCTGGAGAATGATTGATGACTGCAGCTTTGATCCACACTTCTTCTGTACGCTGGAGCAGAAATGTCTTCATAAGTTGATACTAAAGATCTGTTTCACTAGTCGCATTTGCCATTTTAGCGAGCTGTTATGTCCTTGGAGTGATTTGAGCAACTATCCAGGTTTTTAAGGTTTGACGATTCTCGCACCAGGCAAAATGGACAAAAATAGGACAAGTTGGCAGCTTTCCTATACATATGGAACTTATTTCAGAACAATTTGTCAATTTTTTACAGGCTGTCAAAAGAACTTACTGTAGTTGAGCAACTCGCAACAATTCGTGAAAGGTGCAGCTTCCGTCAGTATACTCCAAGTAAGCCAGGAAAACGTGGCATAAAAATCTTCTGGATTGTGAATGCGGCGACAAATTATCTTTTTATTGGTGAAATTTATATCGGAACACAGCCTGGGTAGCAACGTGCAAAAAATATTGCATTCGATTTAGTTATTCGCCTGGCTGATCGGTTCTTTGATGGCGAACGTAATATTACAACTTTTTTACAAGTGTCCCATTAGCAAAAGAATTATGTCTCAAAAAGACTGGCACTATCAGGTCAAATAACCAGAGTTAACGGTCCAATTCACAGTTTCTCAGAAAATGAAGAACAGGCAATCATTTTCGTCAATTTGTTATTTTTCGGAATGCACGAGTCTTAAAACCAAAAAAACCGAATATAATCATATCGACTATAACGCTAACAAAGCCAGATAGATACCTTTGACCAGATGCTTCGAAACTTCTCCTGTGCAGGAAAAACAAACAGGTGGCCTATGAAAATGTTTCAAAACATGAAAGATGTGGCTGGTCTTGGAAGTCACAAAGCGGAAAATCTTCTTGAAATGAATCGAAAATAGTCCCACTGCGCAAATCGGTGAAAAAAAGCTCTCAGTTGCATTGGTTTCGAATTTATGACATTATTTTTTCTTAAAATCCGAGCAAATAGTTTACGCCAACGATGTGTTCCTTGCATTCCTTCACGCAAAGAGTGAAAATCCGATACGAAAACAACTGCTGTTTGTGATATGTGCAACAATCCACACATTTTATACGAGTATGTGAAGAGTGCTACATGAAAAATGATGAACTTAACGCTGTCGAACTTTTCTGGGGAATCACAATTTAAATGTAAACGAAGTCATTCAGACACATAATTTTTTCATTTAACAGCAGTTCCTATAATTGGATAGTATATAATTTGTTTTTAAGCTTTCTACAATAAAAATTTAAAGTTTATGTCTAACAGATTTTATAAAAAATTGTTCTTTTAAATAAAGTATAACAAATAAAAATTTGTATCGTACAATTTAACATTTCACACAATGTAAGCTGGGACAAAAGTGCCCAAAAACACGATAAATTGGATCTTGTGTGAACACGGACTTGGGGTTAACTTACAAGTACTTCCATTCCTCTTTATAGAATAATTTAATTGTAAAAAAACAACGGGTTTGTGAAGAGATTCTGACATTCAATTTCACTTTTTCATAGATTGGAAATGATCCCTATAATTGTCTTCTTAAAAAATTCAAATTAACCAACTTGCATTCTATTCCCCTACACTATCGACCAACGCGTTCCAACGCACAGCAAACTCTCACTTGACATATCCCAATAAGAAAAAAGAGACAACACTAGAGCCCCCATCAAAAGGGAAAAGTAGAAAAACTGTTGAAGCGCACCCAACAACTGCATTCGTCAATTATCTATCGTTGAGTTCGTTTCTGTTAAAAAAAAAAAAAAAAGATAGTTTCTCCCCTCGTTTCTAATAAATATAGAAAATAAATAAAAAGTAATTCTAATAATTCTTGTGATTTTGCAATCAAGTGCTTCTTATTTAACTCTTCAACTAGTCTACAAAGCCTGAAAATGTTCCGTCTGGGTACTACACTAGTGCAATCTACGAAAAATCTCTCCAAAAACGAACTGCGAAGGTAAGAATATTTGTTGACAAAATCAAAAATTAGATTCGCCCCCTTTGTGTTGCTTAGTTTGTTATTGAAATTGTCCTTGAGACGTATAAATAGATCAAGATGTTTTGCTTCTTACTGACCTTTGTACCCTGAGCAGCTAGTCATCAACAGCTTTGGCCCTCTTGTTTTAATCGAGAAATTAAAAACAATTCCAACGAATTAGATTTACATAAAACTCAGAAATCCAGTATATGGAAGGCAAAAGAAACAACCAACAAACGATAAGAAACCATGACAAGGGGACAAAAATGAAAAATACAGACCCCTTTGCACCGCGATTAGATTAGAAGGCAATTCACTTACTCGCCACTGAAACTCGCTTTCTCCCTGTTGGTGGTAGTAAGTGGCAGTAAGATTCACATACCCACCAATGGGGGTACAAAGTCCATCGAATCGTCTGCCGAAAAATTGTTTTGAATTAGCAAAACCACGACAAATAAGCGCCGTTGGTACGTATAACTACGTCAATGTGGTTTTGCAAACCTATTTTTGACCGCAGAATTTAGTTGAAGCACGCCTCACAGATTTAACATTTGTGGCGGACAGTGATACCTTGTGGCAATGTCAAGATATGACCAATTTTACATTTGGAGGTGTGTTGCGTTACGAGTGCGGATAAATATGAACGCGAATACCTCAGTTTTTATATGTTCCAACGATGACAGCCTTGAAAAGTTATGTGGGACAACCAAGATCAATTAGAACCTCGTTGAGATAATCAAGAGTAGAAGGGGAAAATTGGTTGAGTCATTGGTGGGCATATTGATTGCAATTGAAGCATATGTTTGGAATAACACGAGTTGTGTGGAATTTCCTGCGCTAACGAGAAGCATTACAAAGCTGATTTGAAAGCAGTGTTTTCCTGAAACCCTAACGATGACGATGTATAGTAGTTCAAAGTCCATATTGTATTAACTCAATTTGATTGTTGTTGTCGGGCTGAAGTAATCAGCAGATTAAAGTTTGTAAGTTGTGCAAATTAGAGGAAAACAACCGGTTTGTGAGCCTTTTCGGTTCACTGTGGATTTGAATAATGTATTTACTTGAATTTGTGATTGCATTCGAATCGGCATGACTGGAATACAATGTTGTTTGAGTACATCTTTTGCGCCGTATGGAATTGTTCAGTTTGTAGTCAGCAAAAACTTTGGAGGCATTTGCTTAAATATTTAGATGGGTTCACAATTAGCCCATTGCCTCTAGTTTTGCAATCCAAGATGGTGCCACTTGTTTCTAATACATGAAGCAAATTCTTCCTTTTCGGGGCAAAGCTGTTATGTTGATTCGTTCTACATATTCAAAACACCTCCAGACGACTATGGGTATCTTTCTCACCACGTGGATGTTATGTCCCCTTCTCTAAAGACCATCAAGGGAAACGAATCAATCGAATAATCTTATTTTTAAAATGAGAAAGGATACCTGCGTCCGACTTCGCTAACTTCGCACCAAAGATAGAGGCTGGGAAAGTTAAGGGTTTATTAGTTGATTGCCTTTGTAGACTATAAACAATGAATTGCAAATAAAACGTAGGATTCCTGATGTGGTGTCATTATTAAGTAAATTCCGAAGCCGATTTCTAAAACTCTTGTTCGATTCGTCAATGCCTGTGCATTCTTTCTTGTTGCCCCCATTCACTGTCAAATCAATTTTTGTCGCTGCTGTTTCAATACCTGCACACACATGAGTGACAGCTAGCTGCATTCTGCCAACAATACCAATGTCATCAGCGTAAGCAAGTAGCGTTCACATGGGATCGATTCACCTTGTCGAAATATTTGTTTGACATTAGAGGTCTCTATGAAATAGCTTCCGCTCTTTGCGGTCTAGAGGATCGTTATGCTGCACAATCTTACGAGGCATGATTCCATATCAAACTATGAATGGTTATGCGTAACAGGACTGGTTCAACAGTGCTTTTATGCATAAGTTTACCTTAATTTGGTGGAGAAACGGAAAGCTTGGGTTTCTAAGCGTAATGGTTCGTTCTGCATCATAGTGTTCGTTTAGGTCGCGCCGCTTTTGATAAAGCTTCAAATCATTGTTCCTGGAGAAGAACTTCGATAATTCCACTTCTTATCTGCTCGTAGAGGGATTGATTGAATGCCCAACATTGCCATGTTTAGCACAATTTTGAAAATAATCTTCCGCCTCAATCACTTAAAGGCACAATCTTGTCTGTTAGCAAACGTTTTCCAAAGTAGAATATTGATAAACTTAATCAAGGTCTTACTAGCTATCTTATCTCACTACGTAATGGGGTTATCACTTTACCGCTAACAAAAACTTATTTACGAAGTAAATATGAAAATAAAAATGGTTTTCACCGAACCTTGTTTTTGTTTTATATTTTGTAGATGCCTGGCCTCAGCTGCTCAATCACAGCCAAAGCAAAAAACGCCTGAACCGGACAATGCCAAGAATCGGCCAAATATGTCTTTTATGGCTAACATTTTCCGCGGA
Source organism: Volucella inflata (assembly GCA_928272305.1). Lineage (NCBI taxonomy): Eukaryota > Metazoa > Arthropoda > Insecta > Diptera > Syrphidae > Volucella > Volucella inflata. Next base: position 3,018,736 of record OV743717.1, on the reverse strand, counting down.
CAAGTAGAAGCATCGCAAGTCTTCCCATATCCAGATGTTCTCAATGCCGAGCAAAAAGAGTTCACCAACAGTTTAGTGGATCCTTTCGAGAGATTCTTCTTGGTAAGTCTGATTGAAAAAGTTGCTCATAACCACAGCTCATTTTTAATGGTTCCCTATTCTTGATTGTAGGAAGTCAATGACGCGGCGCGTAATGATGAGAACTCGAAAATCGACGATGTCACGCTGGGCAAACTATGGGAACTTGGAGCCTTTGGTATACAAGTTCCCAGTGAGTATGGCGGTTTAGGATTGAGTAACACACAATATGGCCGTATGTGCGAAATTGTCGGTGCCTATGACTTGGGATTGGGAATTACGATCGGCGCTCATCAAAGTATTGGTTTCAAGGGAATTCTACTGTTCGGCACAAAGGAACAGAAGGACAAGTATCTACCCAAGGTTGCTGGTGAGCAAGTCTACGCTGCATTTGCACTTACAGAGCCCAGTTCAGGATCTGATGCTGGTTCCATTAGATCGAGAGCTGTTAAAAGTGCCGATGGTACGCATTTTGTTTTGAATGGTTCGAAAATTTGGATTTCCAACGGAGGAATCGCCGACATTATGACTGTCTTTGCACAGACAGAACAGATCGACCCCAAAACTGGCGAGAAAAAGGACAAGGTAAAGTCAGAGAATGTTAGATAAAACTCAAATCCAAAAACTTACTTAATGTTCTTCTTCAGGTGACAGCGTTTATTGTGGAGAGAGGATTTAGCGGAGTCACCAGTGGGCCACCAGAGAAAAAAATGGGCATCAAGTGCTCGAACACCGCCGAAGTCTACTTCGAGGATGTTAAAATTCCGATTGAGAACGTTCTTGGCGGAGAGGGCCAGGGTTTTAAAGTTGCCATGAACATCCTTAACAATGGACGTTTCGGAATGGGAGCCACTCTCTCCGGCACAATGAAACACTGCATCAAGAAAGCCACAGAACATGCCAATAATCGCCTACAATTCGGCAAGAAAATCAAGGAATTCGGAGGCATCCAGGAGAAATTGGCTCGCATGTCAATGTTCCAGTACGCTACCGAATCAATGGCCTACACAATTGCTCAGAACATGGACTCAGGCAGTCAAGACTATCATTTGGAAGCAGCGATTTCGAAAGTGTTTGGTTCCGAGTCAGCATGGTTTGTGTGCGATGAAGCGATACAAGTTCTAGGTGGCATGGGATACATGAAAGATACTGGACTTGAACGTATTATGCGTGATTTAAGAATTTTCCGTATCTTTGAGGGCACCAATGATATTTTGAGATTGTTTGTGGCATTAACTGGCATCCAGTATGCTGGATCTCATCTGAAAGAACTACAAAGGGCTTTCAAGAACCCAACCGCAAATTTGGGTTTGATCTTCAAAGAGTCTTCAAGGAGGGCTGCCCGCTCTGTTGGTTTGGGTGGCTCCGATCTCAGTCAATTTGTTTATCCAGAATTGATGCCGTATTCGAAACAGACAGCCGAGTGTATTGATTTGTTCGGACAAACTGTGGAGGCTTTGCTCATCAAATACGGAAAGAACATTGTCAACGAGCAGTACATTCTCACACGACTAGCTGATGCTGCAATTGATATCTACGCAAGCGTTGTGACCCAATCGAGAGCTTCAAGGGCTGCCAATATGAATTTGCCCACAGCCGAACATGAATTAATGTTGACCAAGGCTTGGGTTTTAGAGGTAAGTAAGCGACTATGACAAGGGTACACTTGCTGGTTAATCGGAGCGTGTACAAAATTCTCATGCAATCAGAACTACAAAATCACATTTTGTTGCTGGGTTATGCACCTTTCTCAACTTAATAGAATTTATTGTTTTTGACGTGGAAACAAAGAGTGATTTTGTACAATACACCGCGGAGTCAGCAAGTTTATCTAATTTCCTCCCGCGCTTGACCACTTTGTTGACAATTAATTTTTTTTATTTCTAGGCCTCTGACCGTTGCCGCAAGAATTTAGCCAAAACCTCAAGCACCGAGTACCTAGAGCTTTGCCGAAAGATGAGTGGCATTGCCAAAACAGTCTGCGACAACGATTGTGTGCACACTACGCACGTTGTAGACAAATAAATAAATCATCAACCTCACCAGCATCTGCAATGTATCCATTAGGCAATTTTACAAACATTAATCTTAAGGACTGAATGCGTATTTTGTATAAAATTAAATGTTAAATGTTTTCAAATTGGCGGCGTAGTTCTTTTCTTATTTCATCAGTCACTTGAAATGGTTCACCGTGACCGGGTATAATCCAATCGGCGGTTTCACTGATTTTTGCACGATTCTCAGTTTGTAAACGTTGATTTTCACTACCAGCGTCTACCCATAATTCTGGCCGATTGATGTCTTCTTTTTTCTCAAAGAGATCTCCACAGATTGCTACTTCTTTACCAATGTTCGTGTTGTGGACAATAACAGACACACAGGATAGCGTGTGACCTGGAGTGGCAATCACCTCAATGTCAGGTGTCAGTTCAAATGGAGCTAAAATTTGAGACTTGTTACATCGATTACCAGATTACAGTATAATTGCACTCACTCCACGGGTAGTGTAGGAGGTATTTGTCTTTATTCGACGCACATTGACCGACAATATGCCAGTTGGAGTTCAGAAAGAGATTGTTATTTCCTGTGTGATCGGAATGACCATGAGTAGATATAACCGCATTGATATCGCCAGGTTTGATTGAATGACTCGATAGAGCTGAAAATGTATTGTTAGTGAGGGAATCCGTTTCAAAGACTTCAAAATTAACCTTCTAAGATTTTCTTTCCATCCCACGGGGTCATTGTGTCAACGATGATGTTGTAGCCACCACAACCTTTAACCAAAGTGCATGTGCAGTTGGCACGCATATATTTTGTGTCCTCTACGTCCTGTTCGGAGTATCCGTTGTAAAGAACGATTATTTCATTCAATTTTGTCATTTCTGTTGGAGGAATCGCTGGTACTCGTGGATCCGGTTTTTATTGATTTTGTGGGTGGTGTATTATGTTATAAAAATATTTTCTAATTTTTTTTTTATTTATTAAGAAAACCAAAACATTTTATTAATCCTTAACACACATTCGAATAAGAACATTGTCTGTCATAAGCTAGGTGATGCCAAATCTTTTGCTGAGAAGTGGAAATAGTAATAGAATATTTAAAGATGTTTTAATATATAGGTATACAATAAATTTATTATATCCAGAAAATTTGACAATTTAGCTATCAGGATAAACTACAGACTTCTCAGGCTCTCTGGCGCGTTGGAAACTGAAAATGTGCATCGTTAACGTAATGATCCTATGTGATGCCGGGTTATCGTTAATATTAACCAGTCTTACACCAGCATGGAAGCTCTGCAGGTGCAGTCTATTTCTTTTTCGCCATACTTGTGGGATAACACATAAAAATAAAAATAGGAACACAAATAACAGAAATGTTAGCAAAGTAAGAAGAGGAGTTTAAGGTGGACACAGAAGGGACGATTCTGATTTCATCTCAAAATAATGACTCACAGAAAAGTTGCTCAGGATGAAACCGAACATGAGAAGGTAAAAAGGTGGAAAAGATCCAGCTATGCGTAAGTTCACGCGCAAAGAAGAAAAATCAAAAAGAAGAAAGTTAGTCCGGCAGGTCCATAAATAGCTCTCCTATAGAGCGAACGATAAAAAAAAAGAACCAAAAGCAATGTCACTGAAAGACACATCTGTTAAGCATTTAAAGTCTGCTTACAAATCCAACTCAGAAGCAAAATAAAAAAAACTTGCCTAAAGGTTTTCGGGCAGGGAACTTCACAGGAGAAACCTAACACATCAGGACATAACAAGGTCGATATCATGTTCTTCGTCCACCTACGCACCAGTAAAATAAGTTGCTAAGAAGAGCCACATAAGCTACAGTTTATTTCAGTTTTCCTCAAATCCGCGCGGATCCGGATATGAATAAAGGATCATCGACATATTCCAGAATAAGGAATCTAAAGCTAAAACCGAGGACAGATCACCAACTCTAAGCAAAGACTTCATGACGTCAGAAAGGGGAGTACACTTGGAGCTGATTAGACCCAAAAGAACCACCAGACACACAGCCGGACGCATAACATCTGGAAGTAGCAACTCAGTGCAAAGTCGTAAAGTTAAAAAGGTTCAGAAGATTTGTCCTTAATGTCTAAGACCTGAGAAGCCAGCCAGTTCACTTTAGAAGCTAAAAGTCTTGGCAGCAAGGCTCCGCATGTCTAATACGAACATAATTGAGAGGCGAAGAAACCAATGCATTTCACTGAAGTAAGTCCGAAATTGATCGGAAAGTTATTTCCTAAAGAAGAAACGTAAGCTATATCAATTTGGATTTCAGAATACCGGGGGTAAGACAAGTGATTTGTTGAAATGACAATATACTCTTGCAGTGTAAGGGTGCTTTTGGTAAGACATGAGATAATCAGCTTGGAGAGACCTTCAGATTTGCAAACTTAAGTATGCAAAATTATATCTGATGTTTTGATTGTTTGGTGTTGTGGCACGGTGCCTACTGCAATAGAGGGACTGGGTTCAAATCTCGGCTTATATCGAAAGCAGAAAAAAAAGGAGTTCATCTGGTCTCGAGCCTACGAAGTGGAATCTCTATATATAGATAAACAACACAGTGAGTTAGAGTGATTAGATTCAACAATTTATTCATTGTACGAGTATATAGTTATATTGGTTGGGAACTACAGCTATTATGCGGTGGAGTTAAGCTTAACGCTATTACCCAACCCAGTAAGATTTTCCACAGTCAGAGTCACTGAGCCTGATCTAGGTTCTTAGTCACAATATGATTACGGAATTTAAGATTGGCTTTAGGCAAAACTTTGGGAACAGTTTTTTGGTTTTGTCCATTTGAGGACTGCTTGTAAAATCGGCAAGGGCTTCCATTGGCAATATGCTAACAGAGCCAGAAATATAGTATTCTTGATACTACAGCTTAAATTATGGTATCAAGATGTTAAGCAATGTATAAGAGCAAAAAGAGAATAGCAAGCTACTTAGGAGGATATTTACTCATTGGAAAGCTTGAGTTCAAAGTCAATCAAAAAATTGTAGAGCATGTCCAGCAGTGACACTACGCTGTTCCATACTTCTAATATCAAACATACGCGATACATTGATCTTTAGAATAGAGGTTCAGCCTAACTTCTCATGGAGAATTGGTGCATTTTCTTTTTTTCCGTCTGATCGTGGCGCAGTTGGATTTATTTCCATGTATCCTGCAAAGTTTAATTCTATGTGTTATATTTTCATTATAAGTCATATTTAAAGAATGACTGATATAATGGCATGGTCTAGGTAGTATCATTTTAGACGTCGTGGCACTGATTTTATATTATGTTGTTGCCTTGAAAGGAAAACAATATTCATAACCCAGCGAAACAATAGGACCTGTGGAGAAGATGCCCTTTGAATTTTCATACTCGTATACCAAGTCATAGTAAATAGATTCAGTCAAAATGTTTACAAAAAAAAGATTGTATAGAATAAAATGCGAAAATCAATAAGCAATACGCGAGTTTAATCGATGGACGATGAAAGAGCTTTTTTATTTTCTTTTTCCATCGACAGCCATCCTCATGTTTTAACATAAAAAAAAAAAAAAATTCAATTCGAAAAAATTAAGGAATGCCTGGCTTTGTTTATACCGGCACTTGTAAACAATTTTTATTATTAGCGATTTTTTTTTTTTTATTATGTTAAAATTCCTTCTCCTCTCATTGATTTCCACGAGACACCACAAGAGACTTACTATTGCCCGTACACACATTTTATTAGCTAACATACGGATACGCGGATACGTTTCTTTTGTAAAAATAACTCTGTGAGCATGGGCATATCAAAGTGACTACAAAACCCACAAGATACAAATAAAATCAATAAAAATCTTCTTAATGCTGTGGCTGTGGCTGTGGAATTTGGCTGTTATCCAATTTAAATATAAAAAAAAATGAAAAGAATAAGAAATTTGCCATCACTGTAAGTTTTGTACATGTTGGTACTGCGGTACCCAATTTGCTGAAAGTAGAATTCTAAATGAATTCTATTCGAATAGAAAATGTGTGTTTATTTTGATGACTATTGCTTTCGATGCGAAAGACACAATTATTAACATTTTTTTTATTGTATGAGATACACTATATTAATTTTTCACCATGCAGCAATGGCGTGAAATTCTTTCCGTACTGATCGTAAATAGCATCTACTAAACTCACATCGTAATCATGCACTTTATTATCTGAGTTAACATCCAGTAAGAAATTCAAAGTGATCAGAGGGCGAATGAGATATTCGTTTCAAAGCGAACAATATGATTAAGAAACCAAAGGGCGAAATATTGGAAACAGTGTCCACTTTTTAACTGTCAAGCAAAGTATTCTTAAGCTGGAATGCATTGTTTATAAAATTCCCTAATCCAGAATAGCTTCTTAACCGCATGACATTCATCAAAATACATGTGCTCTGATTAACTGGTGTACAAAGCCACAACTTTCTGTAGTCGTGGATCTTCGAGTTTTAAGTCGCCTGCATAGTCTACATCAGTATGTTGAGGCATTTGCGCCAAAACAATTAAAGTAACCAGTCCATTTAAGATATCTTAATACATCCTTCACTGCATTCCAATAAATTTTCATGCACTTAAAGGGTTGTTTTTTAGATTACTACTCTGGCATATTTACCTTGCCACTCACCAATTGCTAGGTATATTAGACTACCCAGTACTTCTCTTTAGTGTACCTGCATCATTACCTGCATGATGTTGACACATGGTAATTGACTTCAGATCTCCATTAGAATCCTGAAGCCATAAAACTCACTTTAAATCTGTTGGTTATCTGCTGGTGGCGATGCCATGGTTCGATCCCCGGCATCGCCAACAATTTTTCGAATCGTCATCAACCTTTCGGCGGGCAATGGCAAACTTCTGAAAGTAAAATTGCCTATGAAAAAGCTTCTAAAGAGTGCCGTTCGGATTCGGCGATAAGCCTTAGGCCCCGCTCAGATGTGACAAAAATGACAACATGAGCAATACAAATGAGTGTTGAAAAGCTAGGCTATGGCCCACACCGGCTCGACAGTGCTACAGTGTTGTTCCGATTATCTGTTGATGATTAATCCGCTAGAAGACCTCTTAGAGTCCAAGATCTGTACTGTATCACATCTATAACTATATTTAAAAGCGAAAACCTCTTGTTCATAGTATTTCAAAGCTGTGTTACGAAAAAGGTTCGTGTTGCAAAAAAGAGTTCTGTGTTGAAAACATAACTCTTCGAAAATGTATTAATCTTCATTGTCATCAGAGGTATTTTACTTAAATTTCTTTTTTTTTCGATTGAAACAGAGAGTTGCAAATTGTGTCCATTGTATTCCTTGTGTATACCTTTTACAGAATTGTATTCAGTCTTTCGTATAAAGATGGTGAAACGCTTCTACAATAAAGCACCCACAGTACCACCACATACTACCTACATTAACGTCAAGTACCTGTAGATTTATGGTACTTTAAGGGGGCCACTCACAGAGGAAGTGCTTCGTTGCGTCGTCACCCGGATGTTGCGCCTTGTTACTTATGACAAAAATGCCTTACGATCGTAAGACGGATCTGCAAGAAAGGATACCTTTTAAACTGTGCTAGCTATAAATGCATCAATCTCCCGACCATCCCGGCAGGCTATATCTGCGGCATTATTTAAACTAGTGAAACCATTGTTAACGATTTTCTTAGTGTGGTTCCAGGTCTTGTGATTCAGATCACTTCTTTACCGATTTCACTGTTAAAGAACACAGAGAAATAACACAAGTGCGTTCGAAAATATTTAGACAAAGGCGTTAAAAATGTGCTAACTTTATGTGGCCAGAACGTCACAAAAGATAGCCATAACTTTAAAGAAGTCGAGAATTCTATCATTCTCGGTACACGTTTCAATTCTCATGAACAAAGGAAATTTTTCTTATCGAGCCACTGCTCTAGACTTCACAAGCATTAACGTTAGTAAAGCCGGACGAATACAAATATTTGTTGACTTTCTGAATGCAAGAATTTTCAAGTGATTTTTGGTCTGTTTGTAAAATCGTCAAGCCTTCTTGTATGGTTAGCTACTCGTATCTACCAGCCTCCAGTGATGGCACCTCACAAAGGGTTGCGATACTTTCTATCGTGAAAGATCAAACTCTTTTAGCGATTCTGATCCAGCTATGCCCAGATTCGTTTGGTCTCTAGACATGCTGACCCAACAGCCCACCTAAGATTTATTCTTCTATTAGTGTGTTTTATATACATAACTACAAGTATAATATTTTTGTTATTATGGAATCTTCCTAACATTACTTCAACTCAAGTGGTTAGGGGAGAAAAATTCCTTAGCGGCCATTTTAATAGACAAATTCTTTTACGCAGCTTATGAGCCCAGGAAATTACAACTTAGAGAATACGTCAGCCAAATCGTACCGCACTTACCTATTTGTATCATAGTCGGACAAAAATAATATTACGTATACGACCCAGCTGTCAATTGAATTATTCAAACTGCGTCACATTGGCATCGTTTTATTTTTATTTTTTTTAACAAAATTCCATTCATAAAATTCATGTTTCCTTTTACGTGGGTTGTCTTGAATATCTACATGCACATGCCATCCAAAAAAGAGGAAAGAAAACAAAACTTATAAACAATTGCCAATTTTGGCAACTTACGTGAGTAAACCGAACAGAATTCACTTAAAACTTTACATGATCCTATCAGCCATAAACACGTCTGTTCCGGGATAAATTTACGATCAAATTGGTAAACACTCATTAGAACAATTCCATTTTCCAAAAACCACTTCAGAAACAGAATTGACTTCGTCTTGTTTGTTTTACATGTTCTTAACCCAAAATAAACAATAAAAACAGCAAAGATCTTTTCCTATCCTACAATTTTCGTCCATCCTCTCAGAGAGAAATTCATATATTTTTATTTCTTTAAATTCATTTCAAAAAATCCCCAGTGTTCTATTCTAATTTCGAAAATTCAATACCCGAGCAACGATCAGTTGATTCTAACATGTGGAAACGTCCGGTTCGGTCCCTATCATAGTACTCATGGTGTACCAACAAAATAAATAGAATAAGGGGGTTGTGCACAGAAGGAAATACCATAATTTAAAATTAGCTATCCCGAGAAAATTTTTTGCTCAAAAATTTTCAAATAATTTTGAATTATCATCCGCAAATTGTGGTCGAAAACGATTTAAAAAATACAAATATTTCTCTAATTAATTAGTTTTGCATTTAATTTTAAGTTTAATTATTTGATATTGTGGAAAATTATAAATTAATTTCTACAAAAAAAAAAATTTCGAAAACGAATTTGAGAAAAAAAAGCGCAGAAAAAATCGATTCGGCTAGTGCCAGTGGTGTTCTATTTTTAAAAAAAAAAATTTCTACGTATAACGACAAAATATAAAGCAGAGCCGATAAGTTTTCTTAATAAGTTAAAAAAAAGTGGAGTCAATCTTTTTCTAAAAATTATAATCAAAAGTCTTAAATTTTAGAGAGAAATCTTCTATTTTTTTTTTGCTTTTTGAGCAAAAAATAAAAGTGTTGAAATTCCATTTGGGAAATAAGAAAAGTGAAGTGAGTTTTCGCCGAGTATATTTTTATACGTAAATGTTACGCAACAATATTCCTCCACTGTGGATTAGCAGTTCAGAATCATCTACACCCTGATATCTTGCATCAACGTCGCGTTCGTCTTTTGACTTGCCTGGCGACGTCGACGTCGACACATTTTTAAACGCATTTTTTTTGCAAAACGTAAGTAAAACATGTTTCTCAGATGTGAGAAAAGAAAAAAAATGTTGATACAGGGATTTGGCCGAAAAATAGGTTAAACGTACAATTTTGGCACACAATCGTATCATTTGAACAAATGTAATTGCTTGCGCTTAATTACAAATTCATTTGTTCGAATTCGAAAAACAGCGTATCGTTATTGGTGGTTTCGAAAATGAAATATTGTGGCAGTGGTGTTGTATTGCTATAGTCATCACCGTTATTGCTTTTTTCGAAATTCTCTTTGAGAGCTCTGAGATTGTTGCTTTCAGTAGTACTTGCTCTGCAAAAAAACATGAGCAGAAGGAAGCTGTTTTTTTGTGCGCAGATTTTTTTTTTTTCAAATGCGAGCATTGGAATAGACTTTCGAACAACATTTTCTATATACAATTGATGGTCTAATTAGAAGTATAGATTAGTAAACATTTTAGGAAGTAAATGCAATAAATTTTCAAATCTCTTCTGTCTAGAAAAATAATTGCTGTATAACAACCTCTTGATTAATAAGGGTTAAAAAAACACCCTTCTGCCCATAAGTTGGTCAATATATCCTTTGATGATCCACGGATATTAGCAAATCTATTTGCTCAATTAATTTATTTAGCAGTCACGCGCTAACCACTTAGAAAACCCTGATAGGCCCTACTTCCTCTACTACAAAAATGTTGCCCACAAACGTAATAAATATCAGTGAACATTACTTTGCGGTTCCTGATTGTCTTCACCATTAAAAAGATAGGAAAGGCTGAAAATACTAAATTCGACAATGAATTATACACCAATCGCACAACTGCCAAAGTCCATTCTTTCAAGAACCAACAGATCTTAAATTTACAGCCGCTCCCTTCATGTGAACCTTAAGGAAGTCATCTCGGATCTTTATAATTCAACTTGACACTTGATATTAACTTTATCATTATTTATTCATTTCTGCTCGTATTGTTGGGTTGGGCAGTGAGTACCTCCATTCTTAGTCAGAGTTCGCTCTGTTTGTTACTCGAGCTTGCAGTTTTTTTCAACTCAGTACACATATAAAAGAGAGTTCATCGCGATCGGTTGTATTTGTGCATTTGGTGTACTTTTGAAAATAGAGTCAAATAAGGAGCATTTTCGGCACATTATGCTTCACTTATATGTATATATGAAGATTTGCGCTGTGTCCAGGGATAATTGTGTGATCGCCTGGACTGCTCGTGAGTGGTTCCAGCGTTTTCGCGTCGGTGATTTCAAACCCTCATTTGCCCCATTCTCCACGACTGGTTGAGATTGATGGGAACCAAATAAAAGATCTAACCGCAATGCACATCCCAGCGTTTATTTTTTATTTTCTTATTTTTCTGAACAGCACGCTTAATACTGAATCGATTATACTTGTAACTTTCAATACACCGGGACTTGACATTCCACCGAGTAGTGTCAAATGTTAAGAACATTGAGGGATGCCACAAAGAGCAGTACTATCCCCTTTACTTTGCAATTAGTATAATTATGGAATAGTAATGGTCATAAAAAAACTAACACTATTCTACTATTCCATTTGTTATCTCATAGACTGCTCACAAATGCATCGGAAGTGAATTACTAGCACTTTACAATAAGCAAGACAGCACAGAATAAGTTGATTGAGTTTGAATTTGCCGACATGAGAGGAATTTATACGAAAGGAACACACTATTCACGTGTAGAATGGATAATGTTTCAGTGTAAAATGTGAGGAGAATTAACCCTGTTTACAATTTACACGGATACGCAGACAGGGTAACACAGATAGAGGCAATCAGTGGAAAACGGTTTTGAAACGGCGAACATCTGGAAAGGATGCCATATTTGTTATTTAATTTCCGATTATAGTTTAAGTGGAAGTAAATGTGTCACTTCGTACTTCGTGTTATATATGTTCCGTTTAAGGTCTGTTGTCGAACATCATTCGCTGACTGTCAACTTCAGTTTTCAAGAAGACACTGCATTCATTTAAGATTTTGTCTATGTAGGCTCAGATGTTAATATAAGCAATCATACGAGTAGTTACTTAATTAAGTTGGCGCTACAGTCCGGGGTGAACCTGGGCCTCAATCAACAAGAGTCTCCAGCGAGGTCAGTCCGTAGCTGCTTCAGTTTCGCACGCTAAGTTGGCTAAGGTCCCCCTCCACTTGCGTGCGCCACCTGAGTCTCGGGCGTTTCTCTACTGCGCTGTTCCTCGGAGTCGGACTCGAAATCTTTTCAGAGAATTGGTGTTCATCCGCTCTAAATGACTCAGTTATCTTAGTCGTTGGATCTTTAATCTTCTGCCTAGGTCGATGTCGTTGTGCAGTCCACACAGTTCGTCGTTGTATCTTCTCATTCGCTCACAACAAAGTCTTTCCCCAAAAGTGCAGTGATTTCGCGACTTGTGTGCCACGTAGCACCGCCTTGTCGGATATTAAAGACGTTAATTTCCATGCCACAAAATACGCCTTTAAAAATTGATTGGTCACGGTTCAATAGCGCGATCAATGATGATTGCTGCTCAAAGCCCACATCAAACAATTATCTGATTTTCTAAGCCGCAAATGTAGCAATTCTGCTAAGTTATCAATCAGCAAACTTGCGTCGAAAATGATTGTGATAGTATTTTCTCTTGTGAACTCCTATAGTCGCCGCGGGCCCAAATTTGCATTAACGTGAGACTCTTATACAAAGAGAAAAACTAACTTTTCATTTCAGATACTTTCGTCTGTAAGTGCATAGGTACGAGTAACTATAGAAAAGAGGGCTTTTTGAAGCAGTAGGACCTTGATGGTATCTTTTTGTGAAGTTATATTGTCGAGGAATAAAGATTGATCTAGCTGATTGTTTTTGGATTTGAAGATTTAAAGACAAACATACAATACATAATATTGCGAATTTTAGCCTGTCCAAATTTTCCACTAAAAGAAAGATCGTTCGCATATTTTACACCTGTAAATTTAAACCGATTCTTCCCATTTGTTCTTTTGTAGATGTTCTTAGATTTTTAAAAATTGCTTTGAGCATGCGCCGATTTGGGCATTTCTATTAATATTTTAATATCACCTTGTGATCCTTCTGCTAGATACCCAGTTCCCGTAACTAGAAGCGTCAAATACTTGATTTTTAGAGAACCCTTTTATCATTGCGTTTTTGTTCTACATTCAACTTTTTGAATTCGACAGCAACAAAAAATTAGGATCTTGAGGGCATATTTAAGAATGTGGGGCATTTATAGGCATTTAGGCCACATAACCGTCGAATTGAAGAATGTTTGGTTTAATTTCCAATTTTATATCTTCTCGTTCGTTTATGTCTTCTCGTTCTACAACCCATCACAACTCTCTACAACTTATCCAAAGTGCTCTCAAGTATGCAGATTCTATTGACTTAAAAGTAATTTCACTGCTTTCCGTTTTATAAAATCCTGATTTACGCTGTTAATATCATTCTCAAAGTCAATAAAGAAACAACGGTAATAGTGGACGGTTTGTACGTTTTAAATTTAATTACTTGAAGGAACGCTCGGTTTTAATAGTTTTGCCTTTGGTTTCATTAAATACGCAGAGCTGACATTAATAGGGGCCACTTTGTTGTTCTTGAAGTCCATAGTCTTACTGCATGCTAAACAATTTGTGATTAATAATGCTTCTTTGACTTCGGGGCGATTGCGTTGCGGTCATTTTACTCAGAGATCCACACTTTTTCCAGGTGATTTTCAGTCAAAGCTCCCTTGTAATGAAGGTTTTTCAAACAACACTCTGGAATGTTGCTGTCTGTGGCTGATTTATTTTTGTCAGATCTACGCACACTTAAGTTGGTTTGCTTAAACTCTACATAGGTAGAACACTAAAAAACCTCAAATCAGCGAATAATCTACATATGTTGTTCTTGAAGCGATCTATAAATGGCCTGAGTGAATTATCTGGGAGGTTTATTCTTTACGAAGATGTAGGCCTTAGAGAGTATTGAATTTAGGAAGCTCATTATCAAACTCGATTCGGTACAATAAACTTTCTGTTAGTCTTGGGACGAATGATTCCTTGTCTTAAGGCATTGATTGACCTACTGCCACTCAATCCTATATACGAGTACAGTTCATAATTTTCTTTTACAAAAACAGCAATTAAAAGTTAACGAAAAAAATAACAAACAAAAACTCGTACACAGCCGCATGTATTGTATTTATGGAACATGCAAATATAATTGGGGTTAAATGCTTTTTATTTATTTTTAGTACTCGTAGAGATTCGTTTTGCCATTGGCATGCAAAAGGAAATGACTTATTTTTTTGGGACGAGCCTGGCGGCTGCTTATTCTTTCTCAATTGAACGAATCCACTGAATCATTTTAAATGGTAATTCTTCATATTTCACTCGAAATGATGCATGTCCGACAATAACTCATCTACGGTCCGGTCATTTTCATTGTTTCACGGCGTAATATCTTCCCCGACTACCGGTCCGATAACCCACAACCAATAACCGACAAGAGACAGAACGTTGTTAAAAATAATATTTCATTCGGCCATAACTTATGACTCAAATGTTCAAAAACAGATATCGGGTATCTTCGAAAACTATCGACTATCTAAGTCGGCAGCCCAATTTAAACGAACTGGTATTCGAAGTATGCACTGCTCAACAAAATGGTACAATATCGTTGAGACAGAATACAACAATTAGGGTCGTAGGGTTCACTAATAGCTTTCATCTCTTTACTCTGCGCATCTGATCGAACGAACGAATTTCGTCACAGAAACCTCAAAATCTGAATACGTTTGCCAATTTACTTCGGCCGTTTGTCTCTTCGTTGATGTGGACTTCTTGGCCAGGTGCCCAGAAAACATGAAGCGCTTGTAGGTGGTTGTTTAGTTCTAGCATCGGATGAGTTCAGAAGCCGATACAGAAAAAAGAGAAAATTCACTTCGGAATAAATTTAAAATTTAAGGTCAGAAACAGAGAAACAGAAATGTTGATTTTCGAACGAAAATATTTTTCAAACACGAGTATTTTCTTTTGAGACTGTGAAAGGCGAAAGACTAAAGGCAGGGTGAGCGAGGAAGTGTTGACGCAAACCAGATAAATAAAATATCTACTTCATCACATAAACAAACATAAAATTCATATTGTTTTTTTTTTCTGTTTTTTAAGATTCATTCATCCAAGCGAGATTCGGTTGTTGGTGGAGGTAGCGACTGAAATTTCCAAAAGATCAACGTCGAGGTCCAAACGGCTACTGCCTACTACAGTTCTGTTCGCAGGGTATTCTGGTTGAGCTACTGTACATATGCATCATTTGTATCCATCATCGAAAGGCGATCAACTTTGCCCACTTGGATTCCACCCACAGGTTCGATGGCCGACCAGATGTAAAAGATGCTTTCGCGATTACAAGGAGCACGGTGGGAAGAGGGGAGGTGATGATATTGCTATATCGTCGCCGAATTTATCTGATGGAGCGAATGCAAAGTAAGTATCTAAAGTGAAGAGATATTCTAATTTTTTTTTTGTTCTGTCTATTGGTGGCATGCTGAATCATCGATTTTCTTCTTTTTTTCGTGGAACACGGATAAACAGTTTTCGAGAATGTCGACAATTGTTTGTTCGGTATACTTACACAACAAAATGTTTATTGATGGTTCATTGGGAAGTGAAGGTGTGGAAATGTTGATGCTGTCATTTGCATGTCAAATGTGATTGGTCTGCGAAATGGCTTTAAAAAAAGTCAGCACATTGTTAATGATTTTTCGTATGAACCTTGCTATTGACACGCGACACGCTTTGGAGGTGTCCCTCCATGACATGCAGAGCGAACGGATACCAGTACTTTTGCCCGCAGAGTCTTCGAATCTTACCCAAGGGGACAACGCGGTAAAGAAAGTCCTCAACTTATGTGACGCTTACAATTAGAAGGAGACTTCAACGAACTTGGAGTGCACAACTGGGGGCATCAAGCTAAAGATCCTTATAGTAGCTGATGAAGGTTGCTTCGAAATATTGTTGCCGCTTCAACAGATCCATAAAAATGCCAATTAACTCATCCACCTTGTTGTTTTGGGTTGCCAGTGTACTATTCAAAACTGAATTGAAGTTGAAGTCTCTTATTTGGAAATGTGACTTAGACATTGTACATTTTGAAGAAGATTTCCATTGAAGCTTACATATTGCTTCTTTTGTGTTCAAAATGCTTATGTGTCGCTGACGCTTATCAAGTCTTACGGCAAGCTGCACTTCATATATCTCTATTCCGTATAGTGACATCAGCTTAGTCCTATCTACTAATAGAGCTGTACAATTTACGCTCACCGTTCTGACACTATGGGGCTTCTTAAAATCCTGTGCCTTTATATCTTTTTTCGTCTTCGTAGGCGAAAGAGAATCCTAATTATACTCGTATGCAGTATGTAGTTTCGTTCCATTAAATATCTTCCAAATAGGGATTTAGCGACTGGTTATCGACCTGGTTTTCTATTTGACTATTAAGCAATTGGGTCTGTTACGTAGAGCATGATTTAAAAATGTGATTCCCGCATTATTAACATCATTCGTAGTTGTTAATGATGCCTATGCCATCTACAAATGAGGCAGTTAATCCGTTGAACTTAAATGTTGAAGATAAAAGTTTAGGAAATTAAAACTGCCCTCCATTTTACCAACATACGTAGGCCTTATTTTGTTTCAGTTGAGTTATGAAATATTTTTGGAGTTCCCTCTAAACATCTGTTGAATGCCAAATAAATCTGTTGAATATAGACGATATTTGAATCACAATAAATAGGATAGTACAATAGATAAATTTGATTGAATAAGGCAAAACGAGAATTTGTAAGACAAGAACTTGTATTACAACCAAATATAAGGTTTCAGGACTTCAATCGAAGATGATGGCACTTCCCTAACACATCCTATCGTATATATGTATGAAACTCTTAATTAGGCCTTTTAGGAATACTCGTTTAATATTATCTTTATCATCAGCATTGGGAACATATTTACAAAAGCTACAAGTAGACGATTTTCTCTTCTTCTTCGACTCTTTTTTTAGCGCGTTTTCTAATCAGACAATTTTAATAATTTAATTGTTCAAGTATAATCCCTTTATTGATGGAAAGTATATAACTTTCTCTGTCTTACCTTTCAGCCGATTAATTTTGACGATACAAATGTACTTTTCGAATGTTACATTCTTTGAGAATTATGTCTCTGGAATTGTTCAGTTAAATTTTTGCCAATGAGAAGTGGTCCCAGAGAACTAATTGAAATCTATCGTGGTAGTACAGTCACGTTGCCTGAAATGTCAGGTATGCGCAGAGACAATACACATCTATAAGCAAGCTTATTCAAAGATAAGCGACACTGCAATACTAGCTTCGATCTCTTCGTTGCCAATGTATATTTCTTTTAAATGCTCATCTGCCTGTTAAGGAAGGTTAGATCCTGGCCAATAAATACTTTCCGGTTGGTCATCATTCCCTCCTGACATATGTCGCGTAATTTAAAAGCTTTATGAATTTAAAATGAATCAAAGAAAAATGTAGTCCTAGCACTATGAGACATATTCGATCCCCTGTTGCATGTCTATCAGCATTAAGTGCTTCTATAAAATTCGAAGCATTTTGAGTATAACACCTAAACATGGAATATTCCGTTTCCCAATACTTCTCCAATAAAATAAATTGTTGTCTATGTCCTGTAAGAGCGCTGTTTGTGACTTCTGTGTTGTGCATTATTGGAAGCCTCTTCTATGCATAGAAATGCTCTTTTCTTGTATAAACAATACTCTATAGCACCTATACACCACAGAAATTTTCCTTTTAAACCTTAATTTGGATCTTTTGGTGACGCTGAGCTACGAGTATAATTCACAGTAATTGAATATTTTGTTTAACCGTGTGGCTTATAAAACAGCTTCGGTTCCTTGCTAAAGAATTGTTCAGCTTCATTGGGCTTATTAAGAGAGCTAAGAATTCTACGCAAAATTTTTCTACAGGTACCTTACCAATATTAATATCGATTAATATCTTCTGCTTTTGTTGGAGGTAGTTAGACTCCGTAATTATTGATAGTGACTTTTCTATTGGTGAATTAAACATCAAATTACAAAATATGTTAAATAAGTCAATCTAATGTACAATATGTAAATATAACAGAAAATTGGTTATTGGTGACTTAATTAACTTATGTTAATATTTAAATTTTAGACCAACTGCTAGATCCTGGACATCCACACAAAATTTATCCACAAACGGCAACGGGAACGATGTCGGTAAGTTGCAAAATCTTTAGTTCAATTGCATTAAAAACAAAAAATAAATAATCAGATTAATTAATATTTGTTGTGTTTCTTTTTACGTAATTATTTTTCTTCAATAAAGGATATTTCAATTTGAACTGATTTTTTTTTCGAAATTTTACAGAAAAATTTTTACAGAGAAACAAATATTAATAGAGTTTCGTTTACGAACAGCTAAATACCTCGATATTTATTGATACTTATCTAAGAATGATACCGGCATACATATTTCTAGATATCTGCATAATGAACCAGTCTTTGCTGACCCATGGGACAGGGTTCACAAATGTATTTTTAGGCGTCCACACAGTGTCCCAAAGAGACTGATGCTAAGTTTTCATTCTTCATGCAGACTTCGTCCTAACCAAATCATGTAGATGAGTCCAGACATTTTTTTCTGCCTTCGTTGTGATGATTTTGCCTAGATATTGTTATCTTTACTTATTGCTACGTTTTCGACTGCGTACTTTAAATTCATTATGCCTGACAGCAAAATTTGTTGTCGTTAATGACCAGTTTACAGGAGTGCAAAAATCATATTTAATATTGTTTGCACCATATGTAGCTCAACTACAAATTTTTCTTTTCCATTCCGACAGGTTTCCGTCCAGGTCTTGTTGGCATGAAACATTTGTTTAACCTATTAGTAAAACTTTTGAAAGTTGTTCCCAGAGCAGCAGATCTATCCATTTTCTCGTTCGTACTTTGAAGTATCGCCGCTTTGTTGCATGAGAATGCTTGTATTTTTCTTGAATGTAAGGGTTTCGTGCAAGCTTTCGGGTAAAACTCAGCACATCAGTTGCAGCAGCCATTTCCGTCGATTTTTTTTGGCATTAAAGCCATCTATCTTCAGTACCTTTAGATCCAGGTAGTAAAAAAATAAATAGGACATTGATAGATTTTTCTCTGATACGATACGATACGATACGATACGAACGCCGATGTTCCATTTTTGTATTCCGATGCCGTCAACAGAGAATCCGGACTTGTCTAAGACGATCATAGTAACACTGGAGATTTTACAAGCCAGGTATATTCTTTCAAGGACCAATTGGGCAAAAGTAACTCTGAATATATTTAGAAGACGATCGAGACGGCGCAAAAGTACTCGTACTTCTCTATCCGATTGTCCACTGTCTTCATGTGCGATATTTCACATTTCAAATTAATTCTATCAAAGCGGCTTGAATAAAGTTTCTCCCAAATAATTTTTTTCAATCGAATCCAGCTGTTTTCTAAAAAGTTGATATCATAAAATTACCATGATCAGTTCTTATTGAAAAATCCTTTATTGAAAATATATTTTATTTTTAGCAATCTAATTCTGACTGTGAGATGTTGTGTGTTAATTTAAATGTTGTAGCACGATGCACAATAGATATACAAAAGATACAATCTATACAAAACAAGATACAAAGAATACTGGGATGAAAATGGATGCTGGTACCAATTGATAAAACTCTTGTACCCACACCTTCAACAATACACACAAACAGTCACAGTCGTACTTTCAATTCAATTCTAACCTATAAAAACTAATTTTAATTTTCTTTCAAATAATATTAAAAATTTTAAAAAAATAAATAAATGAACTCATTACATTAATATGGTGTTCTTTTTTATTTTTTCGATTTTATCAATTGTACTCATCAACAAATAATAATCAAAAAAAAATACAAAAATGCAAAACAATAAATAAATAAATAACCTCAAAAATATATAAAAAAAAATAATAAAAATGGCCGACTAATCAAAACTACATAAACGCACTATTCGCTCGCACGCTTTTGTTCGTATTCATTGTTCGCTCGCTCGTTTGGCGTCGAATAATTGTTACATCTAACCTCAAACAAATAAAATTTTGAAATGAAATTTGCAATGAATATTCTCAAAACGAAGTTGTTCAATATAATATAGAGCTTAAGAAACGCCCACAATCATGGACCTCTACACCGGATTTGGACGAAGCTGATAGTAAATCTACAAATATGGTTATACGACCAGTGGAGAATAACGTTGACGTTTCCCTAAGCATCCAAATTCCGCAGAGGAGGCATACGACCACATTAGATTTAAAAGAGGTATGTTAATAATTTTCGAGGGACTAGGTACTTTTTACTAATTTTTTGTTTCTTTGTATACAGCTAGAGGAAACATTCACAATGAGACGACCATCGTCTTCAAAGGATATTCCAGATGAGCTAGTCATTCAATATAATGACAGCCTAGCTGAGCGAATGCGTAAGATGAATTTGCTCAAGAAGCAAAGAAGTCAGAATTCACGGGAAGCAAGTCGAGAGCGATCAATTCCAAGGAAAGAAGAGTAAGTATTGACTTAATCATTCTTCACTCCAAACAGCCCTGATTTTAGTTTGATGCTAATGATCTGCAAATTACTAGAAATATACATATTTCCTGTTGTCTAAGGTACGAATGAATCTTAAACAAAGGTAGCACACGACAGGTATTAGCTTCATACTCGTAGTATTATACGAGGAGTAGTAGTAATCTAATCTTCAATGTTTCATTATTCCTCTCCATTGAAAATTTCTCGAAATTTCGAAGTTTAAGACGCATAAATCGAGAGCTTGCTGCACCAAAAAATCAGATCGTTTGGGCTCCGTGCTAGCAAGCCCCAATGAAATAGTGATAAGATAAATTGTTCAATCTTTTAAAGGGATGTTCCTTCACACTGGAAAATCCCCTGCATCAGTCTTACTTTCTAGACTATTTTGATCAGTCCATAGAACAAATGTCCTTTCATAATTTCTTTCCAAGGTCATACAAAAACAAAAAAAAAAAACACTGAGGCGCTGGCAGCCCGGTATGGGCCATGGCCTAGCTTCTTGACACTCATTTGTGTTGCTCATGTTTTCAGTTTTGTCACATCTGAGCAGGGCCTACGGTTTATCGTCGAGTCCGAACGGCTCTCCTTAGAAGCTTTTTCGTAGGCAATTATTTTACTTTCGGGAGTTTGCCATTGCCCGCCGAAAGGGTGATGGCGATTTGAAAAATTGTTGGTGACTCAGCTTGGAATCGAACCCAGACTCTCTGTGTGACAGTCCAATGAGCTAACTATCGCGCCATCGCCATCGCCGTCATACAAACGCTGATTAAATATCGAAACATGAAACATTTGTCAAAAATTAATATATTTCGGATCGTCGATTCTATTCTCCGAACAATAACATAATTTTAACCGTTCCAATTTGGTTGAAGTGAAAATAAATTCGGATGTTCCCCAGGGTTCCGCTCTGTCTCCAATAACTTTTATTTGTTATCAATGATCTCTTACTTTCTACATTTAATCCCAAATATCCAATTGTTGCTGATACTATTAATGCAATTTATGGGCCTACAGTTTTTTGATAACACTCCGAATAGAATTAGGATGACACATTTTTCTTTCGCACACACATGCCTTTCGCGAAAATATTGCGACGACCAATTTTTTTGTTGGTGTGTGGTACTTGCCATGTGAATCGAACCCAGACCTCTAACGTAGTAGCTAACAAATTTATCAACTGGAACACTATATAAGTTATGTATTTCTTAGTCTTAGTAACCATTAAACATTTAAAATTAAAGTCAATCGGCACCTCAGATATCAATACCTTACTTTACCTTTTGTCCCTTGCGTGTGCAAACCCTTAAAAGATTTCCTTATGTAGTTTGCCTTATGACACAGGCTCTACATGACAAAGTCTTCATAATATCAGTTTTGGAATCTCGAAAACGAAATTCAGTGCCACAGTTGAATATCATGGGAGTGAGAGAACATGGATGAATGTGGGTGAATACCACTCACCTGTAAGAAGATTCCACGCGGCTGACTATTGCGTGATTGAACAATAATTAGGATAAGCTGCTATAACCTATTGAGTGGTATCAACAGAATCTATTTGAGTTCGGCCCCAGAGATATGAGATTATTAACTGATTCACATTTTGCTGTGAATATGCACAGAAGATGGTTTGTTCGTAAGTGGTGTCCCACAGTAACTAAAGATACAAGATAAAAATCACTGTGAGATAATTTAAGCTGCTTATAGCACGAAGAACAGGAAAGATGTATAGGCGGTGTTACTTATTAATTTAATAGCATACTTCAGATGAATCTAAAAATCAATGTGTTCATTGACAGGCCTCCAAAATGTAAAAAAAGGCAATGCGTTTTCCTTTACAGACATAGTTATGTTTTCTTAACTAAATTTTAAAAACTAAGCACTCTTTCAGCAATAGCAAACTACTAAAAAATCAATAGGTCCGACTAACCAGTACACGATATAACACGTGCACCATTAGTGGATTGAGAGATCAGGACGTGATCCACACAACTCTGTTAGCGCCTTCAATTCAATCTTTTAGCACTTTTATTATAAACTAAAAAGCCATTAACTTATTTTGTTTTTATAGAAACAACAACCATCACAACTTAACAGAAAATAGCACTCCTCCAGATCGACCAGAGCGTCGTCAAACAAGTTCTTCCACTCCCGCATCTTCTCCAAAAAAGTCTGCTAATCTGCCAAAGAAAACTTCAAGTGCCACCACAACAACATCACAGAAAACATCATCAACGACAACAACAGCTAAAACAACCACATCATCAAGCAGTTCTTCAAGATCGTCCAGCACATCATCGAGCAAAAAAGAATCTGATAAAGAAAGAGCCACAAAAGATGTCGAATTTATGCTTAAAATTAAGGACAATCAAAGAGCTGTATCTGAGAGATATAACGACAATGCTTCTCTCACTACAGAAACTACAGATACAACACTGGTAGGAGCAAACGATCGAGAGTTACACGATGAGATCAAATCTTTGCGCACAGAGCTTGACGCGATGCGAACACGTGCTGAACGAGCTGAACGTGACAAAAGTGATATTCTACTGAGAAGACTAGCTTCTATAGATACCGGCCCTAATAGAACAGCTGCTTCAGAAGTACTTAATTTACAACAAAGATGTAACGAATTAAAAACTCAGCTTGAAAAGGTCATCGATGAGAAGAGATCATTGAACTCTAAGGTTAAGGAATTAGAGACCAGTCCGAAGAGTGTTGAATATGAGATGAAACGTAAACTCAAAGCTGCCGAACAGCTCTGTGAAGAACTTATGGAGGAAAACACCGAAGTTAGACGTGAACTTCGAGGTCTTGAGCAAGAAATGGAAGAAATGCATGATAGTTTCCGAGATACTCAAGCAGAAGTGAACACAACTTTACAGAAGCAATTAGAATCAACAACAAAGAATTGTAGGATCTTGAGCTTCAAACTCAAGAAGTGTGAGCGTAAAATTGAATCTTTGGAACAAGAAAAGCAAACAAGTTGCAATGAAGAGATGATCAACAAGGTCAAAAAGCTTGAGGAAGAGTTAAGGTTCTCAAACGAATTGGCTAGAAAATTACAGGTAAATCAAGATATATGAAATGTAATCGTATTTGTATAAGATACCATATTTTGTTTTTAAGGCTGAAGCTGAAGATCTTCGAAATCCGGGGAAAAAGAAAGCTCCTGCGCTAGGAGTAATTGGCAAATCAACTTCTGCTGATGGAAAATTCACCCGTGAATCTCTCACCCGAGGTGGATCACATGAGGACCCACAACAATTAATGAGAGATCTTCAGGATTCCATTGAGAGGGAATCAGATCTTAAAGATCAACTTAAGTTCTCTGAACAAGAGGTAAGTTTTGTTGAAGCAGGGCTTAGTAAATTGCTTTTTATTTCACAAAATATAGAATGAAAGACTTCGCCAACGAAAAGGAGTCCTTGCACGATTTAGCCAGGGTACTCAAACTGATGATTTGGAAGTTTTATTATTTCCTCGAAGTACGCAAACTTCAATTGATATAGGGGTGTCTGAAGTTAAAATACAATGCTCTGTAGAAATGTTCGATGCTGAAACATCAACTGAGGTTGTCCCATTAGTACGAGTAGATTGTGATACAGAGATGCATACATCGAAAAAGGACATAAGTACTGAAATTGATGAGAGTTTTTCTAATATAACAAACAGCTTTAACAAAGACGATGTTTTGAAGTATGCTGAGACACAGATCCTACATAGTAAAGCGGTTATTTCAACTGAAACTCAAACTGATAGTGAAACGAGGGAGAGCCCTCCAAACAAGGATTCACTTTCGCGTGAAAGTAGCCCATGTGGAAATTTCCTGCCATTGGGAACTTCACGAAGCAGTTTAATTTTCCCATCGCTGATGTCTCGTGCTTGGCTTGGTGCAGGTACAAAGGATACAGAGATTAACGTCTATATTAACCTCCACAGTAGTAAATCGTAGAATCAGTGTTAGTGCGTCTAATTTTACAATAATGTCCTAATCAGAATCTAAAATAACAATCTGTTCAACGTCCAAGAGCAACAAAAGTTCGAATCATAATATCGAAAGGGACCTTTTTTTAAATTACCCACGATTTGACATTTGACCACCAAACCCACTGACCGACTTTCAACGCGACAGTTTACACGAAACGTCAAAATGTTGTCATCATTTTATGAACAATTTTTAGATGTCTTTGTGTGACTAGAAATTTTGTGTTCTTTTTCAGGCTGAAAATTTAAGGAAGAAACTTGTACGTTTTGAGGATGAAAATGAATCTATGATGATGCAGTTGAAAAAAATGGCATCACGCTCGAGAAGTACGAACTAAAATTGTTGCTTAAAAATTTTCAAGTTTGTTAATTTTAAAAAGAGTTTCTTTTTTTATAAAATTTGGCTGACATTTTTTGCTTAACTTCCAAACTAATCCACACACAAAACGTCAGAATACTTCTAGCCTTCTGTTAGTATCCCAATTATTGCCATTTTTTTCCAGCTGCACATTTTTTTTTACTCTTTTAAAACTAAATTTCTTTTAGAATTGCTTACTAAAAACATAATACCCCCTAATAAACTGAAAATAATCGCATGACCGTTGTAGTCTGTCAAAAATGACAGTTTCAGCATCAAACTGCTTTTTGTGTTAAAAATATAATACGATTGAAAAACACTCACTTAACGAACGTTCTCTCTTCGTTCAGGTCGAAAACTTAGTCCAACGCCGAATCGATTAACCCCAGAACCGCTAGCCGATCGTGATGAAGGTATTTCCGATGAGGATGATCCTGCAGAGCTAAGGATACTTTTAGAGTTAAATGAACAGGAAGCGTCAATTCTGCGCACGAAAGTCGATAGCCTTGAAAGGGAGAACGTTGAAACTAAGAAACAAGTGAGGGAGCTGCAAGAGAAACTTCAAAACAACGAAGGAAGCCGCAAGCTTCCAAGCCTCTTCGGCTCCAGTTCAACATCAGATAAAAAGGTTAAAGTTTTAAATGATGAATTGGCGGCGCTTCGAAAATCCATTGTAGAAAAAGACCGTGTTATTGAACGGCTTCAGGCTGATGTAACTTCTGCTAAATCCCGGAGCAACGGTAAATCTGTTGTTCAAGATGTCGATATAAAAAGACAATTGGATCTAGTGGAACAAGAGGCTTCAATTCTGCGCACGAAGATTACCAGTCTGGAAAGTGAGAATGAAAAGCTTTTGAAAGATAACAAACGCATGGAGCTGCAATCTTTGCGAAAGCCTTCCATGAATGGAGCTGACAAGGGAGTCTCCCATTTGGAACTAACAAAACTTAAAGAATCGCTTAGCACAATGGAAAAAGAACGTGACGAATTAAGTACAAAATTGAAACGAATTCTTCAAGAAGCCGAAGAAAAATTACCTCAACGAACTCCTAAACGAGTGACAGATTTGACGCCGAAAAATCATCTTAAACGATGGATCGATGAGTTGGAGGAGGAGATTAAGGAGATGAGAGCTATAGTTCTCAATAGCGGTGGAGATAAACTTCACAAACTGGAGACTGAAAAGACGACGCTAGAAAAGGACCTGCAGGCTACCAAAGAGCAGTTACAAGTTGCCGATGCGGACTTGAGTAAGTTTTTTGACAAAATCATTTAATTTTATTGGCTTGTTTCATTTGTTCTTTAGAAAAATTGAAGTCATCCTCGTCGAAGCAGGCTGAACACGATTCAAAATCTAAGAAGTCCGACGAAGAAAACAAGAAACTGAACTCAAAGATCAAAGATCTAGAAGACAAAATTAAGAAACAAGACTCTCAGGTAAGACTTAAATAGATTCATATTGGTTTATATCTCTCTATTTCCCTTAAAGATTAAACAAATTGAAGCAACAAAGGCCACCCTAGAAGCTCAAACTAAAAAAGACAAAGAAAAAATATCTAGCCTCGAAAAAGACTACGAAAAAGAGCGAAAGGATAAGGAGAAATGGGAAGCCAAAGTCTCCCAAATTGACGATGAGCTACATGCAGCAAAGAAATCTGCTGACAAAACAAAATCTACACTCGAAAAAGAGATAAAGGATCTTAAGTCAAAATCCAGCTCGAAAGTTGATCAAACTATTTCAAAGCAAAACCAAGAACTCAAAAAACAACTCGAAGATGTACAGTTGCAGTTGAAAAATGAAGAACAAAAGTACACCGAGCTGAATGGTCATTGGGAAAAGCTCTCAGAGGAAACTATCTTAATGAGAGCTCAGCTTACTACAGAGAAGGAAAACCTTCAAAGTGAGTTATCATCTGCCAAGCAAAGACTTGTCGAAATGGAACCAATCAGGGCAGAGAAGTCAGAGCTTACTAAGCGACTGAAGGACGCTCAAAAGAAAATCCAGGACCTTGAGTCGAAACAGATCAAATCTGGAGCCGCTGAATATGAAAAGACAATGTTGAAGAATACGATTGCTGAAAAGGAACAGGAGTACGATCGCTTGCGAAGGGAAAACGAGATGAACATTGATTTGGTATTCCAGCTTCGTAAGGACAATGATGATCTCAATCAAAAACTGAATGACTTTAGTAGAATCGAACAGGCACAATCGTCGATCAATGGACATAATGCTGGGTTGCAGAATGAGATAAAGTCCATGAAGATTAGGTTCGTAGTCATACTCGTATATTGGTTGTCTTTGAACTCTGTCCTAAATTGTTGATTAATTTTTTCAAGGCTGGAAAACGCAGAGATGAATGCGAAAGCAGATGTTGCCGCCACAAGGCTTCGATATGAACAGCAGGTGAAGAACCTGAGTGCTGAGCTGAATTCCATGCAGGTATGATTAATACTTCTCCTCTATATCATATGGTATATTCAAACATTGGTTGTTAACTCATCTTTCAGAGGCAATGTGAACGTTTTAAAAAAGATCGGGACACATTTAAGCAATTGCTGGAGTCAGCACAAAAGAAGATCGGTGATCTCAAAGCCAACACCGGACGTCAAAGCCGTGGTTCAATGCACAGCAGTGATGATGATGACAAGAGTAAGATAGCCTACCTCGAGCAGCAAGTAAGTTTTGTATTTAGTTTACTCGTATCATGTTCATTATAAGCTCTAACAATTTTATTTATAGATCGGTTGCCTTGAAGATCAGCTCTGTGAGGCTCGATTGGATGTCAGCAAATTCAAAACAGAACTGGTTTCTGAGCGCAGTGCCAATGAAATCAAAATCTCCGAAATGCAATCGAAACTCAACGAATTTGAGGAAGAGCGTGTTATTGGTTCTGGCAGGAAGATTCCTGGCATGAAAACAAAGCTCGAGCTCTCATGGCAAAAGGAACGTGAAGATCAGCAGCGTCTATTACAAGAAACTTCAACGCTTGCTCGAGATTTGCGACAAACTCTCTTCGAAGTTGAACGTGAACGTGATAAGGAACGTTTGGAGTCTAAGCGTCGGCAGGATCAACTAAAACGTAATACAGAAGAAGAACTCGAAGAAGGAAGGAAGAAAATCGCAGAATTGCAATGCGATCTTTTAGAATTGCGTGATGTTCACGCCAAATTAAGGACGTCGAACGAAAAGTTACGACGCGAAAGGGAACGTTATGAGAAGGAATTGATAAAACGACGAATGGAACAAGACGGTGGAGAGAGAAAAGTCGGAGCACTTCTTCAAACGGTCGATGAGTTGGTTAAAATTGCTCCCGATTTAAAGATGGCGTCTTCATCTAAAGAAAATTTAGTATCATCTGCAAGCAGACAAACACTGAAGCCTGACGCACCAGCACGTAGAAGCAGATCTCCATCACCAACTTTAAGCCGAAACCAAATATCCAGCGTTCTAGCTAGACTGGCGGAGGCTTCAGAAGAATTAAGGAAATTCCAGCGTATTAGTGAAGATGAAAATGAACGTACTAGATTAAGGAGGAGTAATTTAAGACGAGCAGCATCACAGGAAACGGATGCTGGAAATAATGGTCAAGTGATAACTAGTCGATCTAGTGGAAAGTTAACGCGATCCACAAACGGCAGCCTATATAGAAAGAGTTTATCATTGGATCATTCGATACAGAAAGATCAGGTAAGAAGCAGTTCATATTTCAATCGAAGAAAGTGCTCATAATGTTCATATTATAGGCAATTTGGCGACAAGACGATGGTAGTGTGTCATCAATTCAATCAATCGACTCAGAACTGGGTGGACTGGTACGTGATTCAAGCATGGACTCAAGATTGGACTCACGATTATCTGGAGGTTCAACACAGAGTGATATACCACGTGGCCCACGTAAGAAGAAGAAGAGTCTCATGGGAAAATTAAGAAGTCTGACCAAAAGCAGTCGGAATTCCGAAAGTGAAGTCTCCGTAAGATATTTCTCACTATACCACCACCAACAAATTTCTTTTTAAGATTGAAATTCTTCATTTAGATTCAAGGATCAGACTCTGACATAAGTGTTGCAAGTGATATTCGTTCAAGTAAAAAAGACCTTCGTGGTCGTTTGTCTGGCATGTTCCGAAGATCAGGATCAGCACCACGAAGTGCTAGTAGTGAAAGAGCACTAAATGATTCACAGCCGCGACCAGTAGCAGTAACCGTAGTTGGAGATGAAAATGGACCAGCACCTCATAATCCACCACCACCAAATGCTACCACACCGAAGCCTATTCGATCAGTAAGACTCAGGAGATTGTGATAACGTTCATTACAGTATTTTTTTATTTTTAGATTGCCAAACCTCCTACTCCAACAACACCAATAACAAAGAGACGAGCTGCTAAATGAAGTTGAAATCGAAGGCGCAATGGCAGACAGTGTACGAGTACATCATTTTCTTGTATTATTCCTTTTTCCATGTCTAGTTTCATTACCATTTCTGGATTTTAGTTCTTTTTTTTTAACATCTTTTGATTTTAAATTACCTTTATTTATTCTTTAAGCAGTAACGTTATACATTATTAAAAAATGAATATAAGAAATTAAAACATAAGTATAAATATATTTAAACTCACTTTAGACAAACCACTTTGGGTGCTACATAGCCTCAAGCGATAGAAATAAGCAAGGCCTAACGACATAATATCAACACAATCCCAAATGACTTAAGATGTTGCCTAGCGCTGACCTATATTTCCTGGTAATAGAGGCAAGTTAAAGTGGCCTTTATGCCCAAGACTGTTCTCATGTTAGATTGGAAGATCTCGGACCCATTAGTCCTTCTAAGACTCTGGAACGACTAATCGATATAAAATGAATATCTGTTACGCAACTTTTGTCTCCGAATCAAAATGCTTTATGCGAGGGCAAATCTGCTGTAGGTATATGTGCAATGCCAGCATTTCCAGGCATAGAAAGTGTGAAAGAAGTAACAAATCTATCTAAATTATCCTGCAGCAGCGAAAAAAAATCAACTGGAGATGTAACATGTATGCCTGAAGATTTTCATATCATAGACAGATGAACAAAGTATATGAAATTAAGTCGACATCATTAATTGTTACAATAAATAGGAAGGACCCAAGATGACAACATTAAGGTATTCCAGAAGAAGATTTAAAAGAGTGCGAAAGCATACGATAAAACATTGTACGGTCTGTCCTTTAAGAAGGACTTACCTGCAAAATTGTCCGTCGTATACGTTTACATTGGGTAGCATACGATAAACTGCGAGATATTTTTACGTTTATGTTTAAAAAGGAAAGTTTGTGACCATTGCATGCTACCGGTTATGACATATGGTGCTAAGACATTGACGCTCACAAGATGCTTAATAAACTAACTTCAAGTGACGCAGAGAGCAATGGATAGATTGATGCTGAGAAAAACAAGGAGAGATAGGATATCATACGTGACAATCAGAGAGATAACGAGACTGACTGACATAACAAACCGTTTAAAACAGCAAAGTGGAAATGCACTGGACACATTAACCGTGTAACAGATAACAGATGGACCAGACGTGTATCAGAATGGAGACCAAGAGTAGAGAGAAGAAACAGAGGAAGACCACCCACCCGATGGAGTGATGACATAAAGAAGGTAGCAGGAAACTGGAAAAACTTACCTCAAATCAAAGACATTGGAAATATTTAAAAGAAGCCTATGCTTAGTACAGTAGACACAGATGGCCGATTGATGATTGGTAATTATAAAACTTGATTGAAAGCCTACAGCTTTCAGTTTAAGCAAAATGATTTTATAAGTACCTATTTATTGAAGGCTTTGCTGAAAACGATAGCGATCACATCAATTGCTTCTCTGCGTTCAGTTCCTCGTTTTGATTGTGACAGGTCTCCGTTAAGGAGAAAACGAAGTAAGGCGGAACCTCGGTATTAAGGTATACAGAAGAGTTCTCTGTTTGCAGTCCCCTTACGTTTTGACATGCAACGGAAAGACATTTGTGAAGAGACTTATGGAGCTTGAAAAGAATTCTTCTTATACTTTTATTAATCGTTTCCTCGTTATACAAACTTATGAGTAGTTTTCCATGGCTAATGATGAGGATGGCTAATGTCGCAGACCGCAGAACGCGTCTACATACTGCTCGGTCCATTTGCCATCTGAGAAATTCAGGAGTTCTTTTTCCGACCTCGTTTTATTACACTTGAAGTGACTGTAGTTGATAGTGCCTTTTTAACCGGATTTTCCGCAGATCTTCTATGATCGTGGCAATACCAGCTTATTCTATTCGCAAAACAAAATCTTCTCTCGAAAAACAGTCAACTATTGTACTACCATAAAATAATATGAACTGGCACCACCAAATGCGAGAGCACTCTCTTTTCGTTTAGAAAATCCCTTTGTCTCTTTCTAACATGACCCAATCAGCTGATGTTTAGAATACCATTCAAAGCAAAACTCATCAAAACACCAAAGCAAACGAACAAACTCTCTCATCGTTCTTCTGTTATTCTTCGCTCTTTTATCAATTTGACATTCTTCTGGATCTGCGCACAAGATAAATGTCACAAAAAAACTGTTGTGCAACGTCGAAATGCCAAACCAAAAACCCAGACACAAAAAGAACGACAACGCAAAGCATAACGCAAGTAGAATTTCCCCCAATTCAATCAGTCGATAAGAAAAACGCCGAGCTGCAAA
The DNA here is from genome assembly GCA_928272305.1 of Volucella inflata. Taxonomy (NCBI): domain Eukaryota; kingdom Metazoa; phylum Arthropoda; class Insecta; order Diptera; family Syrphidae; genus Volucella; species Volucella inflata. The sequence continues at coordinate 2,987,193 of OV743717.1, read as the reverse complement.
AGCGAGTCTGAATATTCGCGAATTTCACGAAAATTTTTTTTTCTTATTTTCTACAATTTCTTTGTTCACAAAATGAAGTGAAACAATCCAAAAAGCAAATGTGATTTTATGAAAATAGAATGAATTGTGTAATTCTTTGGCTTTTTAGCCGTCCGAAATAGATATTAAGAAAAGAAAAAAAAAGGAAAATCTATAAGAGAAAATTAAAAAGGAATTATCGGAAAAAAGCAGAAGAAAATTCGCCTCCTTTATACACCCCTCGACCTTCTTCGCCCATTTTCATCCTTTTCACTGACTGGTGCGCTCGTTCTATTGTCGTGTCGTGTCGTGCTGTGTGTTAGACATCGGCTTCCGGATAAATCGATTGAAATTGGTAAAAACTCTGGAGAATCGCTTTTTGGTTTTCAATTTCTTTGTGCGTTTGCACTTGGAATACGTGTGGAATTTGCTGCTGGCAGCCTTCATAAAATGAGAATCATGTCGGCAAAAATTCGGCGACACGGAGTTTCCCTGGTTTTCAGTGTTCTACTTGTTTTAGTGGGTCTCACGGCCAAGTGCAATGCCACGGCCACTGATATTGCTTTGGACGCAAAGGCAACACTGACGCATCGAATCGATAGTTTAAACCTGCTGGTGTATACGTTCCTGCTGACGCTGACCGTCCTGACAATTTGGCTGTTTAAACACCATCGAGTTTCGTGGCTACATGAAACTGGGCTAGCAGTTATTTATGGTAAGTACTTGCGACGGCAGGAGGTGGCGGCAAGAGCCAACCCTAAAGGACTCTGGGGATACCTATTCGAGTAGATGTAACATATGTATATTTAATCGATAATACTTTCTAAAGGTCTGACCTTAAAAATGACAAGGATTACGCAATAAGTAGAAGAGACATACTTAGGAAGGGGAAGAATTTCTCTCTCCGAGATTCGACCAAGAAACAACATTGGACTATGAGCTCGAGGTCGAAGATCTTGGCATTCCTAACAGACGTGGCCTTTTGTTGTTGAATTTTAAATTCGGCGTGCGGTCTGTGTTATTGTTTAAGAACTCTGGTATTTTTGATCACATGACATGAACGCGCACTGGCTGGTACAGAATTGCTTTCCAGCGATGTTACAATGTTTATTGAAACAATTAGCAGGTGAAAAATTCTGTGAGTAATACTGCGAGTGTGATATACGAGTACATATATGGCTCGGGATTCCATTTCGATGGAAGAGACAATAATCGATTCATATTAGGACAAATTAGGCAAGTGTTTTCGCTCAAGCAGGTGTGGAAAGCTTCTGGTTTTGTTCGGTTATTATATATTCGGGTCTTTGAATTGCTAATTTTACTTCAGCTCCAACTAGCACTACGAACTGTTTATCATTTTCGATAATTTTATTTTACTTTCTATGTATTTTGAAATGTGCATAAATTATTTCATTGTGTAGCTTTTATCAAGAATACGAGTACATTGTGGGCGGTTTTCTTCTACTTGAAGGAGGGAAGGGGTGAAATTTGTGATAGCAGGCTCGTGTTTCTAAATCATTTGCGTCATCATTTGACATTTAGGTTTTTCCAATTTGACAACATTCAAACAGATTGTTATTAATTGATACAAACACAACAAAAACTACTGCATACAATTGCCTGCTACTAAATTCCTTTCAGCAAATATTAGTTAAGTCATGAAGCATGCATTTAGATAGCAAGGAAGTTAATACGATATGTGTTCTTATGCGCCTCCAGTACTGGTGGCGCGTGGAATGTTATTTTTCGATTAGAACGGAAAAATAATTTTCCATCCGTCTTCGCTGACGTTTCTGCGTATTAGAGCCGAATCACTTTCATTAGATATATGTATGTATCTTTTGACAAGGTCTTCTTACTCATTGGCCTTCTTAGTCCAAAGAAAGAACGATTGGCCGTAGTACTTTTCGTAAGATTTTTGCTGGTGTGTCATTATCAGAGTAAGTTGACAGCTGAGATGGACAAAATCTGATCCCTTCTTATTGACAGCATATGGTTGAATTTGTCTTCATTCAGAGCCTTAACCATTTTTTTCCGGTTCTGTTACCATACCTGCAAATCCACCAGCGTCAGCTGACAAGCAACTTGTACAGATAATTAATAAATGAAGGGTTTCTCATAAATTTCGAAAGTATGATCTCAAAGAAGTCACATGAAATCGCATCACCTTGTCTAAGCCATATTTTAACATCAAAGGTCGATGTCTACGGGGCTTTGATCATGATTCTGTATTATCTTGCGAATTTAGCAACGGTACAAAAAGTAGACATGACGTTAAATGCAATAATTCATAATCATAGATGCTATCATATGTGATTTGGAAATCGATAACAGCTGCTATATATCGATATTTACTTACCCAGTTCGATATCGCACTAATAAGCCCCCATCAGTCCCTGTAATGGTGTCAGTCATTTACAAAATACGGAAGAAAAGATCTTGTTCGCGATTTTTAAGGGTCTGATGGTTCTTTAGCAGTTTAGTTTATAGAGTTTATAAGTTGGTGTACGCTTTCTGGCATCTGATGCTGCTGAGCAGGTGGCTTGCCCGATCGACAGCCTTCTTTTCAAATTGCCAAATTGACTTCATTGTGATTGAGTGGATCTCGATCTTTCGTTTCCTATATGGTCTTTGTTCTTGTACTATAGACAGGGATTTGTTTTGTTATATGTGCTTGGTTTTTCAATGGGTCAAATCAGAGGCCTCAGCTGAAACTTGGTGAATCGGCTGCATTTCTGATGGTAATTACATTTAGTACTTAATGTAGGTTGTAACGGTGTTCACTTGAGGTCCAGGGATATGCTATCGGCTAAGCTTTTGTCAGTTGTTGTGATTGCAACCGTTTAATACATGCAATAGTTAAGTACCTGTAATGCTAGGAGAGTGTGTCACCTCGAATGCAGCATTATCAATGTAGTGCCTGCCATGTTTAGCTAACTATGGAAACCGTGTAGTAGCTATAAAGTATTTCGGCCCGCAGCGGATTCGAATAGTGTATCAATTACCTTTCTTGTTGTTCCATCAAAAAAATTTTTTTTTTTTGTGTATAACCGGGTTTTAACTTTGAGACACTTGCTATTAGTTTGCTATTATTTTCATTACACTGAAAAAATGTGAGACATTTGTTTGATTTTTGATTTTCGCTTATTTTTTGGAGGATATGTTCATCGATCCGACAAGCCGCCTGTGCTTCATTCCTTGGTGAATTCGGCTTCCGTAAAATATTTCGTTTTCTCTTCGGGAGTGATATCGGAAGAATGATGCGGCGCTGGATTTTTTTGTTGTTCTTCGTTGGAAGGTGTGGTGTCCCTGTTCGGCATCTATACCTAGTCAAGTCATAAATACTGGTACACAGGAAAATCAGCGCCAAATGAAGACGAATTAATATTTAAACAATTTTCACAATGGGTTCCAAGACGGTCGATTGATATACTTTGGCCGATGTTTTCACTCCTTTCTCGCAAAAACGGAGCTTGGTAACGCCATCGTAGCACACTCCCCACCATACCAATAAAGACGCGGGATGGTGGCCTCTTTGAGCATACACACGATCGTTCTGCTTATTGAACGATTCTTTCTGTGAGCGTTCTTCGCGCACCGGCTGACTAACGCTTTCGAGCTTCACTTGCGTTTTCCCGTTAATGCGGCCGTGAGCAGGTGTCCAGTGTGTCGCTTGTACGCGCTGAGTCTTAAATCTTCTTTGATAATGCGAGACATGGATTTTTGCGAAATTCGCATTTCTCGCGACAAGATTTTCTGTTTTCGCAGCGGTTGTCGGTCGATTCGTTTCTTCACGGCTTTGATCGCTTTCGGAGTTCTCACAGTGCGCAGACGGCCGGATCTTGGACGGGCTCGTACTCCGCCAGTATCCTCAAACAAGTTCACAGCACAATACACAAAATTGCGAGTGATTCCAAGCGGTCGCAACGTCCTAAAGATATAGCCTTTTACAACTACAACAATACGATTTTCGATGTCGCCCCATTCCATGATTATAAGCAATTAATGTCAAAAACTTTTTACGTCACAATGAAGCATAAATATCAACTGTCAAATCGCAATCAATACGAAATGGATGAGCCCAGTGTTGCATTCGTAATGAGTGAGTTCAGTTGTGTACCAGTATTTATGACTTGACTAGGTATATGAAGGGGATTGAACTCTTCTTAGATTTTGTATTCTTTGTGCCGTAGCCTGCAAAATAAAGGGTGTTTCTTGTAGGGATCATGCATGCGTCGTATTTCACTGATGTGATTTTTTTTTTTTCAATATTATTTGACATTTCACCATGGAAAGACTTAGCCCGGCACAGCGTCTACAAATAATTCAACTGTATTTTTGAAAATCTGCGTATGGTCACATAATCGGCCTACCAAAATCACAATTTGCTATACCATCAAAAAGTTTGAAATCCAATTTTCATTATTCGATAATATGCCACCAAATAGACCACATCTAGCCCGTAATGAAAAATATATGATATATAGTATAGCAAAAAATAACGAAGGTAGGGGAGTACCTGATAAATCGATTCAGCTCCGTACTCAACAGCTTTGCTTGTCATTTTCAACACCTTGGCGTATTTTACGTGAGAACCTTGCTTTGAAAACATACGAAACTCAATTCGTCAGAGAATCGAACCCGGTTGAGCTCCCAAGTTGTCTTTGTTTTAGTCGTTGGGCTCTTGAAAAGCTTCAACGGATCCAATGTTTTCACCGAAAATCTTATTCATCGATGGAGAGAATTCTTTAAAACTAAGGCCGAAATGTGAATGGTGCGATCGCTGTCTGAAATTGAAGCTCGTGATTTCAAACTAAGGACGGACGGAACGTTACTGTGAATGGCGCGGTAACTGTCTGAAATTGTAGCTTGTGATTTCAAACAAATTTGGTTCCAACAAGACTTGTCACACAGCTTATAAAACCATGGCTTTATTACGAGAGTGAATCAGTTAACACCAAGATCATGCGATGTAGACTTCTAGACTTCTTCGGTTAGAGCTACGTAAAGTCCAAAATCCACAGGAAACAACCGACTACGATTGAGAAAATGGAAGCCAACGTATCCCTTCTTCTTTTGTTTCTGTCCAGATTGTAGGTTGTGACATTCCCTTTTTTTTCTTACTCGATACAGTTCCACGTTTCTTTACTTATCGAAACCCCGTGCATAAGGTATGTGCTAATTCTACATTTTTTATCGAAGTTGTAACGCATACTGATAACTTGCACTTAATTCTTCAATTTGACTTTCGGTAAATTAGAGTCATTCTCGGAAATTAAGCGCTCAAAGCGGGCCTCTTTTTATAATTATGTGTTTTTTTGTTTTTTTCGTCTTCTTCGTGAAAAAATTTGTTAGCGAAAGTTGAGCTTACTTATAAACCGTCCGCCCACGATCAGATGGTACACTATTTAAAAAGGTTATCAAAGTCGTTCTAAAATAATTCTGTTTTTGGAAAGATCGCTGTCTATGTTTGATAGTTTCATGACCAATTATCAGTTAGTCGGTCGGCTGTTTTTTAGGTGCTGGTAGTTTAGAAGGTCAGTTGTTAAAATGATCCTAACTTCGTTGTAATAATACATTTTGAATATCATTGTTCACTTCTGCGGACATCGGTAGGTAGATGCTCATGCATCTATATCTATTCCTCAATTAAGGTGTTTAAGTGCTTTAAAATAATTCTTCTCTATTTCACGACAAATACGCAATGTTTTCATTTACAACAGATGTAGGTCTTGATACTTCAAACTAGTCTGTATTTTTTAATCACAGAATTATCTTATGGCTATGCAGTAATCGTCGTCAATCAATCACATGCTGAACTCTGAATCAGCTGAACTGTTTACGCTCCAGATCAAAGACTAATCAGAGCAATCCTTATCAGAAAGCAATTATTTATTTTTGACTTAACTGATAAACTCTGCAGACTGCAAAACAGAATGAAAAATAAAAGCAGCAAAAATCTAATCCAAATATTTGTGCCAATCTAATACATGGAATTGTGATTACAATTTATATACTTGCTCTACGTGAGTCACACTCCAATCCGTTTCGGAGCTATTATTGCTTGCTATGGGAAATCATTGAAATTATGAATTGAAGACCAGTGAATGATTAATGATTTCCAGCACATAATACATAACTTGCAATGGACAACAAACTTACGTATTGTTGGTATGATATGTGCGACATTTGTAACCGTTAACATGGGCATGAATCCTCTTTAATCCTTGGGAAGCCAATATTGAATAATGAATTTCGGCAGAGGCCTGCATTTACGGTAATGACAATCGATTTTGTACTCAACATATAAAGTTGTGGTGTGGTTAATGTAATTAATTGATGTATGTACTGACAAATGTGCATGTATGCATATTAAATCCGCGTCAGCTGGCTATTGCAGATTCGTATAGAGGTGAATGATAGCATACAAATAGACGTTTCTATGGTGATTTGAAAGCTATGAGGTATACACAAAAATTCAGAAAGTAAATGATGGCGAAAAACTCACTAACAAGTGTGAAATGATTATAGTTCCTTAAATTACGAAGCTAGTTGTAGAAGATCATATCCATTTAATGAACTTAAGCCTTCAGCTGTATAAAGGCGGGTTTATTCTAGAATGGCTTCCGTAATATTTCGTAAAATATCTGTGCGCACCGCATTTTGTCCACTTAGAATATCGTTCTTCAATTTCGACTTAGTTATGGACTTGTTAACTTTGTTGTCTTTTCCTTTAAATATTTGAAAAGTTAAGTACAAATACGATGAATGCAATGGCCAATCCAATCCTGGTTTTAAGAGAAATTATTCATGATTTAAGGAGAAGCTCGGAATTCCAACACTGCTAATTCTGTGCTCAGGACAAAACATAAGCTAGAGGAGAGCCTGAACAGTACATTCACCAGTGTTTTAGACTGGCATGTCTTGCTGGAAAGAAATCCTGCTGTTGGCCCATTCCTTGGTGAAACAAAGATCTACAGCGAGTTCGTAAAGAAACCAGAAAATTCCTAAACAGCCTTTGGAGGAAAACTACAGTCTTAACAGGTCAAAGAAGAAAGAATATAAGAAACTATTTCGGATTTCTATGTTTATAATAAAGACTTTTGAGAAAAGATTGAAATCTCTCGCTAAAACCACTAAAATAGGAAAAATCCTTAAAATAGGTTACCTAATCAAAACTTCTCACAACCAGCTGCCATTTACGAAGCTGCTAGTCATCTGAACAACACACCATAACTGGTATTTCTCATCGGCTGTGGTGATGGATGAAGTCATTAAACATGATGTTGCTTCCTTTGATGGCTTTAAATCGCCTGACACTGATTATATATACTTTGTGATGCTACAAAAAGATATAGACCAGCTAAATGTACCAAACCTGTAATGAGCAATAAGAGTAGCGGAAAATCGGGAAAGAGTACGAGCGTGTCCTCGCTAAGAGCTTCATACCACTAAGTCTGATTTCCGACATGTATGTAAACAATGGATGGAATGGTCGAGCTCAATTTCGCAAAACTGCTCAGACATCCTCTATCAAAGATGCACATGGTTACCATCGCAGAAGCACCTGCGAGGGTGTGTATCGGACAACAATCCCTAGAGGAATCACTGATTTTGTTCATAAAAGCAATGCTGATAGATGAAATGAGTGAGTAGGATACTGATTGCGGATGCTGCCAATATATGATGGCGGGAATAAATAAAGGTTTTCATGCGAGTCAGCGTTCTGTCTCCACTGCTTTGGGACATGTTGGTCTGTGCAAAAGCGTATGGGGATGAAGTAGCTGCACTCTCTGTTGGATCGTGTCTAGCAACTGCCTGCTCTTAACCGCAAGCAACTCTAGACCAGATCGACAATTGGTTCCTTATAAATCCTCTCTGAACTGAGATCTTCACTATTCGCTAGGATAACTTCCGCCTGTCTTCCAAGCTGAGATATATGTTGGCAACGATCAATTTTGTAAACGATCGCTGGAGAGACCCGAGTTTTGCATCTGTAGCTAATAGCCTTCCGAAACCCTCTTACGACTCCCGAGCCAATTCAAGAATGCAAGACATCGCTGATCGCAATCGGAAAGCTCATTGAGTTTTGTCTAGATCGCTGATTATAATAAAATCACAGGAATTCTCATTGGGGAGTTTTTCAGGACTTGAATCTATGTATGTTAGGTCTGCCATTGACAGTTGGGTTTTATATAAGTTTCACTGCAAATGAACACTTGGGTTTCAAATAAACAGAACTGCAGATGACGTGGCTCTCCAGCTTATGGGCAGACCAAACGAATGTTTGTTAATGGCTCTAAAAGGTCAGAGGCATCCTGCTGGCCATCAGAAAGGGCTTACTGGCGTCGTGACGAAGCACTACTACGCTTACTCTTCTTTCTTCAAAAGACTAGTAACTACCAGGAGTACAATGGATTCTTTACCTGAATTCCGGCCGGAAAAAAATCTCCGCAGTGTCGTGAAATTTGTACGCAGTAGTTCCATTCTTTTAAAACAACATTTAAACTTTCCCTCTTAAATTTTTGATTCATTAAAATGATATATATATAACTAAAATCACATCTACAACAACTGTTTACAACAATTGTAGTATTATCTTGATTTGATTTAAAAATAGTAAGAATTGCTACGGCGAATTTTCTGCGAACTTATTTGTTGCAGTATCTTAATATCTTGTTAAGATTCAACCAGTCCAAGGTACAATAAAATCATCGTAAAGCTCCGGTTAAATAAACCGTAAAGACCTTGCTGGAACTTCATTGTAAGATTCTTAATAAACTCATATATATTTTATATATCAATACGTTCTCAATAAAAGTTGAGCAGCTGACACACTGGTGCAGATAAAAATCATTTCCATGATATCATCAATGATAACCAGGCATGTGAATCTGTTTCTTGTTTGTGCTTTACAATGTACAGTGGACGAATGTGCATGCCTTTTGTTTTTTTTTTTTTTTAACATTATTTACTTAACCGTGACCATTCTAAAATAGCGTACAATTTTAAAGTGTCTCTGTTTCAACATTCCTATTACGTACGATAATGGCATCGTGAGCGATAAAAAAAACATTAAATTTTTTTTAATAAAGAAAGCAAAATATTTGTATTTATCATTTACAGAAGAGGGCTTATTTAGATCCCTGTAGAACTTCTCTTCTTCGTTACATGTTTTCATGATGCTCCCTTTATTAGTTTTAACAAATCTATTAGAAATGAGTCCCGTACTCTATTTTTTTCTAGTAGAAAACGACTTAGATATCAATCGGTATTCTCAAATGGATCTTAAACAATTGTATTAGTTTGACGTCAACATCTTCGAAGAATATTGACCGAATACCTTCATGGAAGGTAACACAACACCCGACAGTGCCCTTAATTCATATAGGACGATTTCATTTCAAGACTATTTTCTTGTTTTATCAAAGAACTGTGTAAACAAAACGTTAAACGTTAAATTTTATTCTTAAAACCTTTTGCAACGACTTGCTGAACACATCGTGTTGACCACAGCGACTCTGTGACGATGTGCTCGTACATACGAGGGCGGGTCAATAAGTCCGTGACTTTTGGATTAAAACACCGATTTTTTGATAAAAAAATAATTTTATTTTTCAACGTAGTCTCCCTTGAGCTCTATACACTTTGTCCAACGCTTCTCCAATTTTTTTATCCCTTTCAAAAAAAATGATTTGTCGAGGTCCTCAAAATAGGCCTTTGTTTGCGAGATGACTTCATCATTGGAGTCAAATCTTTTTCCACCAAGCCATTTCTTCAGGTTTGGGAACAAGAAGTAGTCGCTCGGAGCCAAATCTGGAGAATAGGGTGGATGAGGGAGCAATTCATAGCCCAATTCATGGATTTTTGCCATTTGTTACACGATTGCGTTTGTGGTCGACTGTGAGCAAACGCGGCACCCATCTTGCGGAAAGCTTTCTCATGCCCAAGTGATCATTCAAAATTGAAACCACTGAGCCATGTGAGATCCCTACGGCTTCCACAATCTCTCGCACTTTCAATCTTCGGTCGGCCAACACCATATCGTGAATTTTTTCGATTGTTTCGGGTGAAGAGACCTCAACTGGGCGTCCAGGATGTTCGGCATCTTCAGTGCTTGTACGGCCACAACGAAATTCAGTAAACCACTTTTTTACCATTGAAATCGATGGTGCAGAGTCCCCATAGTATTTATCAAGCTTAGCCTTGGTCTCGGTAATGGTTTTTTTTCGCAAGAAATAATGCTTAATAAGCACACGAAATTCACTTTTTTCCATTTTCTCCTCAAATTAGTGAGTAGTCTGATAAAAATAGCTGTCAAACACAAACTAACTGACGCAGCAAGTTTAAATTTTGACAGGAGTCAACTGACAGATGCCTGTTGACAGGAGCAGTGTTGCTGTTTCAGTAAAGAGGTCAGAAATTCAAAAAGTCACGGACTTATTGACCCGCCCTCGTATGTACCTGGATTCTCGCAAGTAATCCTTCAAAGTATCCTCGAATAGTGCGAAGTTTTTCGATTCGTGGAAGATAAGTTACAGCGCTATTGCTGAAATTGTGCAACAAGTGACCGAATCACGTTCAAGAAAATGGAATCGATGCATGACAATAACACTTACAGGCTATTTGGGTAAAGATATTCAAGCAACTACTCGTATTTTCAAAATATGACATAATTCAATGGGTCCTCTCTAAACTTGTGTACAGTCCGTTTGATAAGATCGTATATGGCAAAACTCGCTTATGAAAACCGGTTTGGAAGTGGCATTTGCATCAGCAGATAAAAAAATACTTCTTCTAAGATGCTTTGAATAAAAAAATTTAAAGAGTGTTCAATTTTTGTCAGAGACGGAAGTATTTTAAAATGAGTGTCGCGTTTGCATCACGTTATGAAGCAGTATTCTTGTGCACGCATCCAAAAGGACCAAAAATGTCATACGGAGCAGCTGCTAAATACATGAAAAAGTCAAAAGCATTTGTAAGCAAGTGGGTACACCGTTATTCCCACGTTAAAAATGTGGATGATTTGCCGGATCGTGGGTCTACGCCAAAAACAACAAAAAAGCAGGACAAAATGATTCTACGCGTGTTTGAAAAAAATTCTCTTTTATCGTTACGTGGAGGACAAGGGATTTTACGTAAAAGGGGTCTAAATGTGTGTTGTGATACGATACGAAGACGTTTACTAGCCAATAATGTAAAATTTCGAAGCACAATAAAGAAACCACTACTGTCAAAAAAACACGTAGAAAAACGACTTAGTTGGGCCAAGGAGAATTTGGACAGAGATTGGAACAACGTTATTTTTTCGGATGAAGCTTATTTTTGGGCATGGTCTCCTACGCGTATCACTCATACCTGGTGTACACAATCCAATAAATAAATCATCCAGCGGACCGTCAAACACCCGGCAAAGGTTCACGTTTGGGGATGCTTCTCAAAACAAGGATTTGGCAATTTGTTCATGTTTACAAATAACTTAAACGCACCCAACATGGTCAAAATTTATAAGAAGGCTTTATTACCATCTGCCTAAAGGTGGTTTAAAAGAAGGAATGAGAATTGGTTACTGCAAGAAGATAATGACCCGAAAGATCGCAGTCGTTTGTGCAGTGCGTGGAAACAAGAAAATGACGTCTATGTTTTAGATTGGCCATCACAGTTGCCGGATGCAAATCCCATTGAAAATGTTTGGGCATTCATAAAGCTAAAGCTCCAAGGAAAGAAGATCTCGACGGTCAAACAATTATCACGAAAACTACGAGTTTTATGGAGATCTTTTTCTCAAGATTATGCTATAAGATAAGTAGAAAGCATGCCTCGAAGACTCCAAGCAATTATTGATAATGGAGGAGAGTGGACAACATATTAATTGAAATGCATTCAAGTAAATAAACAAAATAAACCAGTACAATTGATTTTTTTTTATTATTATAAGTTCTTCATTAATTTTTGCCGCGTATGATGTTATCAAACAGACTGTATCTCATCATTACAAGGTTCCAAGGACTTGATAAAAATAAGAAACGATAAAATAGGGACGAGTGTCAGTCAGTGACTTTTGCGCAATTCTCTGTGTTATACCACATGGTCATCAATTTAAGTTGCCTACGAAAAACGTTAATTTACTAGAAGTGGTCAATTTAATTTTATATAATCATTCCATATCAGTTTTCAGAAATCTCTGGAAGCCAATTTTATTAAAAACGCGGAAAAAGTGCGAAAATATTCATTTTATGACTGATAATATTTTATAATAGGGGTATGTGTGTTCGTCATTAATTCAGACAGTCATGTTTTGCAATTGAATATTGTTTTTTTTTTGTTTTTGGTTTTTTGGTTTTGAATCAGTCGTAGTTGAATAATCAGAATTGTGGGTGTGGGTTGATGGTTTTTAATTGCAAAGTTCGAGATAATTTCATGGTATACTCGTGCATGGAATGGATGACTCTCATCATAATGGTTTCGGCAGCAGCTTTCTTTGTTTTCCTGATTTTGTAAATTCTATCGACCCTAAAGGTCTCTATATGATAACTATATGATATCCTCTTATAAGTTACCTTGTTGACCAAAAGATCAAAATTTTTACTTTAAAGGAGAAAAAGAATTAATATTCCAGAGTATGCTGTGTTGCGCAGCTTTCTTATTAAACGTGAGCATCCTTTGATTTAGCTGGCTTCTAAAGCTAGCTTCCGAAGAGTTTTCGCTCAGCGCTGTTCAGACTATTGTCGTTGCCTGTACTCTGTCCACAAGAACTTCAAACTTTGGTGTTTGTTTTTTGTTTTTATATATAATTAGCGCACAAGGGTGGGTTATTAGTACGCTTAAAATGATTGCACACAGCGCAGGCGATGGAAAGTTAGGGAGGAAGGAAAGATCAGTACCGATGTACGTTGGTTTTGAATGTTTGAAGGTTATAAAGACTAGAAAAAAAAGAGCTGATGTAGTGTAGATGTAGTTTTTACATAAATTTGATGTGATGAAAGTGATGGGTTTGAGAACGAACAATTCTGAAATACGGTAAGTTTAGAAAAGACACATGAGACTCAAGTGGAAGTTTGTCTCCACTTGCATGCAGCTTCTGCAGGAGTCGTTTGTAAAAGCACTAAGAGTTCTAGCATGCAGGCATAAAAGACAGAATCCAGTTATGACACCTATGATAGGGCTGATATGTTTCCTTTTGATAAAGATTAAACTCTTATAGCGATTCAGATCCAATTTTGGGCTGATTTGTTTGGTCGCTATGTATGTTCACACAACAAGTCCACATAAGGTTTGTTCTTCTGATTGCATTCAGCCTTAGTTTTAGTTTGCATGTAACGATTTGTATATCGATGATACCTCAGGTGTAACAGATATAGTGATTTTAATTTTTGCGGGTTCGTCGACTGTGAGATTCCTTAAAATACTAGGTGGGGTGAAAAGTAACCTCCTTGGGAATGAAAACAAATTTTTTTTTAAATGTTTTTTTTTTTATTTTATTCAATATAGTCCCCTTTTAGCTTGATACACTTATTCGAATGATTTTTCAACTCCTTGATCCCGTCTGAAAAGTAATTTTCCAGAAGGTCTGCAAAATACTCCTCCGTGGCGTCGACGATTTCCTCGCGTGAGCTGAATTTTTTATTGATGAGCCATCTTTTGAGGTTTGGGAAGAGATAATAGTCCGAACGAGCCAAATCGGGCGAATATGGTGGATGCGACAGCAATTGGAGCCATAAGTCATTAATTTTAGCCGTGGTTGCGATGCTCTTATGCGCCGGCGCATTGTCTTGCAAAAACAAAATTTTTTTTCGCTTCATGTGAGGCCGTTTTGCAGCGATTTCGGCCTTCAATCGCTCCAATAATGCACAGTAATACTCGCTGTTGATGGTATTTTCCTTTTTCGAGGTAGTCCACGAAGAGTATGCCATGACAATCCCAGAAAACCGACGCCATAACCTTTCCGACCCATTGAGCCTCCCTCGGCCGCTTCGGAGCACTCGTGCCGGCTTCAGTCAATTGCCGGGCACTCATTCTATTCTCTGGTGTGTAATAGTGGATCCAGGTTTCATCAACAGTTGCCAATCGACGCCAAAAGTCCGCCCGATTCCGCATCAGCAAGTCCAAACACTCTTTCAAAGTGCTCTCGCGTTGGTGTTTTTGTTCAGGAGTGAGCATGCGCGGCACCCAGCGGCAGGTTAACTTTTTCATATGCAGAATATTGCTCAAAATATGGCATGTGCGCTCAGTACTAATCTTTATGGTATCTGCTAGCTCGCGCACCTTCATTTTTCGGTCAGCCAACACCATTCCATGTATTTTTTTGACATTGTCCTCTGTAACCGCATCAGAGGGCCTGCCGCTGCGGACTTGATCGGTAGTAGAGTTGCGGCCACCACGAAACTTTCGAAATCAATATTTGACGGTGTAATCTGACGGAGCAGATTTGGCCTCTCAAAAAATAATGTTTTATGAGAGAACGAAAATCGTTTTTTTCCGCACTCAACATGATACCAAACACGTCAACAACAATCAGCTGTCAAAACAAAACTAAAGAAGTATTGCACTGAAATTTGGCATTTCTGCCTAAATATGAACGGACTTCAAGGCACCATAACCCTTTTTTGCAGTAGCAGCTCATCCTGGCGGCCAAGGAGGTTACTTTTTACCCCACCTAGTATCTCCCCTGAGGTATGATCGACAGTCAAGGGTGGCTTTACATTTTTTTTTTAACTGAGTCCAGGGACTTATCTTTTCTGAAAAAAGACCACTGTCAGTTTTGGATCCATCTGTGTGGATTAACTTGTCGTCCATTAAAGCGTCTACCACCCAGAAAGATTTAGAGAGGATGCCTTCTAGTATATGTGAAAATCTTTACAAAACCAAAAAAAATAATTAATTTGCTCTAGAAGTATTTCTTTCTATTAGCATGACTAAATAGGTTATCTGTCCACTAAGCAGCCAGCAATCGGAGTCAAAGTGAGGTCATTGCTAACCTTACCCATTAAATCATTATTCTTTTTATTATTTATCTTAATATTCCTTTTCTTTTATATATTTTTTTAATGACACATTTTTTTTATAGTTCTTACTTATGCGACCTCCCTTCTAAACGAAAACACTCGAGTCAAGTTTTTGAAAATATAACGAACAATTACGAATATGTATATGAAATCTCCTAATGAATCATTTCAAACTCAATTTCATCAGCAGTATTAAAAAGTTTCAAATGGTGGTTACAAAAAAAAAACGGAAAGCGGATTAGGTACAAATACTCGTATAATCCTTCCTTTTCATACATAAGAGTCTTCTACTTTGAGAGAATTAGGAAAAATTAGAAAATTTGTATTTTTTCACTTCGTTCCAAAAAAAAAAAAAAGAATGTGCCATTGACTTCCAAATGTCGACAGTTATAAGTAAGCTTTTAATTCCATTCTCCCAATCATTCTAACGTAAGAACTTCTCGTACTCATCTCCTACGAAAAAATATATTTTTTTTTAATTGAGATTGTTCCCTACTTTAGGTCGTAGCCTCTATAGGTATAATACTTTTCTGAATGAATCGACCTGTTTCTTTTTCGTAATCAAATCCAACATAAGAACCTTTTTTGTTGCGATTCAATTGCGTCAACCCCATTCTTATCAATTTTACAACTTAGCGTTCATATTTTCATATTCTGTCTGACACAGTTTTTTATTTTAATCAAATTTGAAGTTCACCTCAATTTGTTATCTACTCAGTTGGTAAATGTCCTCCTTGGAAGATCCCAAATGCATTCGGGAGAACAGGAGTAAAAAAACTGTATTCAGAATACCAAAAAATTCAGCCATTCAGCAGCTATTCATAGAATGATTGCATGTATTTTGCATGCAATCCGATGTCGTAGTTTTTGTCGTTGTCGTCGTCAATATTGTCGCCGTTCTGCGACGTGGTTGAATTGAGTCATGATTCATGAAATACATTATTGTTTTGTTTTTTTGCTTTTGCTGCTCACTTAGGTTAGTTACATCGCACTGCTGTTGTGGTATGAATATTCTTTTATTGTATAAAGAACACAAAAATGCGGAAAATTAGAAACTTAATAGAATACTTATATACTCGTACGTTGGGAAACTATTGAAAAGAAACGCCACTTTGTATATTGACTATTTGATATTGCACGTTTGTAGCAATTTTTTTTCTTCATACTAACTACCTACATTCGATTGGAATTAGGGTGAGATACAACGATAACTTCGTGTAAAACACCGCTGAAGTGAGCAATTTGTTTTGCATTTTAATAAAATTGCAGTTTATGGCATGGGGAAAATTGATGTTTTTATTGTAAAAGCACTTACATCACATTTGGGATTTTTTCCCATCTCAGATGTGGTACAGGTTTGCCGCCTTATTTGACCTTGCGTTAACAAGACCTCTCCTGATAATTGTCTTTTCAAATAACTAAGTATGACAACAGGTATTTTCGATGGGGATCGTGTTTGAAAAAAAAAAAAACGTATTTGAATGTTTACATCCATAAATCTGCCATATATGAAACAATCACCATTTTGCACTACGAAAATCCAATTGACCTAATGAAGCTTAAGCACAGTTAGGTGGAGCTTAGTTCATTCGCTTGAACTAGACAAAATATTAAGACATGAAACGACTTTACGGCATCAAACTACTATCCCTCATATCCTTATATTTTGCTGGTGTCATTTTCTCCCGAAAGACCCGACCGTCAAGTCACCGTCAGATAAAGGCAAACTTTCAGTATACAATCTCAGCAAACGGAAAACGGGCAACAACTTCCAGCGTTGCACTTGAAATGTTTTCTCCATTAACAGTCCTCTATGAAGCCAAATAATTAGTGGAAACTATAGGCAACCAAAAAGATGTCACTGCCATCTAAAAAGTGCCACGGGATGGGTCGGCTGAGGAAGATTGTAACACAGTGACAACTTGTTCGTTGCTACAGAGAGCAGAAACAGCCCTTTTTTTGTGTGGATTTGTCATAAGAGGAAGATCTGAGCGAACACCTCTCATTCTGAAATTTGTCAATATCGGCTCACGTCCTTTTCTTTTTTCAATAACTATTGAAATTTTCTTTCATGTATCTGTATTTCCAGGACTAGTTAATGTTGCGGAACCTAATACCTTTCTTCCAGCCACTCAATGGATAAATCTCCGCATTAGAGAGGGCAAGAGTTTGCTTGTGTTTTTACATTTGAGTGTTCCAATCATTATCTGACGACCATCCTTGAATATAAAAAAAAACACGTGAATTGCTCTGTCGCCAGTTTGACCACTACCTTTTATCTTTATCTTAACGGGGCGTACTCCTTATTACGAAACGTTTTGTCACGTCCGCTGGTTTTCGTAACATTTGCGGTATACTTGTCGTACACTGTCCAACATTATGATGCCTTGAAGCTGGATCAATGACTGTCGTGTATAACAGACCTTTGAATTTAGCGGAACCTCGGATCCTTCGCATGCTAATGAAACCTCATCATCCACCGGTGCTTAAGAAAGGAGACCCTTTTACTTGTATTATATTACATGTATATTTACTATTTGTCTACGAACATTATAGACAAATAAAGCTCTTGGCAAACGAGATTTTGTCTAAAATACTGGTCCAGTTTGCATGAATGGAGTTTGGAGGAAATGATGAAACTTCCATCTAGCGTATATGGGCCGTATAAAAGCTTCAGAAGAATTCTACGGACCCGAATGCTAGGACGTGTTGTGCAAATAAATACCACTGACCCGAAGTATATTTGTATCTATACTGGAAGGAAAACATTTTAAACCAAAACCTCGCAATATTCGTATTCAGTGGAAAGAGACATTGGCAGACTTGGTGTGTGCAACTTCCAAAGATGTATAAGGAAATGTTGAATTTAAATTAAATTTCGTCCAATCTTTACTAAAGCAGATTTTTAAGAGAAAATTCATTCTTTGCTGTAAAGGGAAATTTGTTCTTAATAGAGCCTGCTCGAAGATTAAGGCCGAAACGTTGATGCCTATCCATTATACATGTCTATACGACCTCAATAAAATTTGGAATTCAAACTTAAAATTATAGAATTTAGCAATAACGCACGACATACCACCGATCAAAAGGGTTCAAGGACTTTTGAAGGAAAACCAATAAATAAATAATTAGTTCTAGAAGTACCCAAGATAAAGCTCTTTGGTGTCACCGGTTACAAGGGTGTGTAACTAGATAAAACAATAAATGTATTTATATAAAGAAGATAGCAAAACATTTTACTGCAAATTGTTTCAGCTACAAACAAAGGAAAAACTCTCAAGTTTTATCAATTATTAATTTCTGTAATGTACAAAGGGGTCATCATTCATTACGTGTAATGACCTCAATGCTAATACATATATTCAAAAATTTCCGTCGACATTTCTCTGTAGGAAATTCAATAATAAAATATCACATGAAAATATCCGATAACACACACTCTTCGAAACACTATCACTCACACACTCTTCATAAGAAAAATAACAAAAATCAATTTATCAGCGTATAGAGCCCTGCTACTTTGCATGTCACATGAAATTTTACAACCTATTTCCTGGTCCCTATCACCGGCGGAATTTTATTTAACTCTCAATAAACTTTACACACGATTGCATTTTCAGAGTGAAATGTATCATTAATATTCCTATTACACAGGTCTTATCGTGGGAGCTATAATTCGCTATGCCGGCTCGTCAACTCCACTTATTCACCTTGCGGTGGAGCCAGAGGGTGACCCGAAATTCAACCAATCTCTGCCACCCGACACGTTATGGCTAAAGGTAAACCCAACTTGTTTGTTTGTTTTTGTTATTTTAATTATAATACTCCCATTTATCGTATGCTAATCAAATTACCTTAAATGCCCTGTGTATGTGTTTATACCTGTGATGTACTAGTTCCCAGGTAAACTGTCACAAAACGCCACCGATAAGGAGCCTATACCAAACAAAACATATGCGTATGTTTTCCGAGGGCAGGTCTACGATGTGGACGAGAATGAGATCGATCTTAAAGCTACATTTGATCCGGAGATATTCTTTAATATTATCCTACCGCCGATTATATTTCATGCGGGCTATAGTCTTAAGAAGGTAAGATTTGTCTAAACCGAGTAAGAACATAATGGTAACTTGAGTGTGATTTTTTGATTTTAGAAATACTTCTTTCGGAACTTGGGCGCTATATTGACATATGCAATATTGGGAACAGCTTTATCAGCGTTCTTAATCGGCGCTATTATGTACGGTTGTGTGAAGCTGATGCCAGAGTACCTAAGCAGCAGCTTCACATTTCTGGACACGCTGTATTTTGGAGCGCTGATATCACCTACAGATCCATTGACAATTCTTGCGATTTTCCATGACCTACATGTAGACGTTAATTTGTATGCACTGGTGTTTGGAGAGTCAGTTTTAAATGATGCAGTTGCTATTGTACTGAGCGGGTATGTGTTCTCTTTTGTAAAAAAAAAAAAAAAAAATTGAATTTAGTTTTGATTTTGAACTTTTAGAGCAATTCAGAACTACGGTGAACACTACTCCAGTACGGGAGAATTTGAAACAAACGCCTTCTTCATGTCGTTGAGTGACTTTTTCTGTATTTTTATGCTATCGCTGTTAATCGGAGCAACAATGGGTTGCTTCACAGCACTGATATCCTTTTGAAACAATTTTTTACATTATTATTTTTTTTTTTATATATAAATAAAAGTGTATTTAGGTGATATTTTTCTTAATTCCTTCAACACTTGACTAAGTTCACCAGAGTTCGAGACTTTCCTCTACTAGAATCAGCGTTGTTTGTTCTGATGTCGTATAGTACGTTCCTTATAGCAGAAGCATCAGAGCTAACAGGAGTTGTAGCTGTGCTGTTTTGTGGAATATGTCAAGCGCATTACACATACAACAACTTGTCAGAGGATTCTCGAACGCGAACAAAGGAAATTTTCGAATTGCTCAATTTTCTAGCAGAAAATTTCATCTTTTCGTATATTGGAGTCTCGATGTTCACTTTCCCAAAACATCATTTCGATGCTGTGTTTATTATCACTGGATTTGTAAGTAATTTTGGTTAACATTGCAAAGGATTCTTTAATGTGGTTGCTGTTAATTATTCGTAGGTGTGTGCCGCTATTGGACGTGCTGTCAACATCTATCCTCTATCATGGTTGTTAAATCTTAATCGAAGACCGAAGATTTCATCAAACTTCCAGCACATGTTATTCTTTGCTGGTAAGGAAGTATTTTTTTTTTAATTAAACTCCGAAGGCAAAATATTTTCTATTCATAGGACTCCGTGGAGCAATGTCATTTGCTTTGGCCATTAGAAATACAGTCTCGGAGGCACGCCAAACGATGTTGACAGCAACATCCCTAATTGTTATATTTACAGTAATAATCCAAGGTGGAGCATCAAACTTCCTACTCAATTGGCTTAAAATACCGTAAGTATTATGTTATGTTCGTACATTCGTCCACTTTGCAATCTTGAACGTAAAAATGCTGATTTGATGCCACTAATTCTTCTATTCACCCTCCATAAAATAAGGCTAAAATGCCCGACATTTGTATAATAAATTCTATCAGGATATTTCTATAGAATAGGAATCGACCGGTCGATAATAATGACAAAACCTTCCAAGAAGATCGCTATATAAAAGAATTCTCCATATAATGGGTCGAGTCTTACAAAAGAAAACGAGCCAAATGAACGATGACAAAAACTTCAATGTCTGCTTTGATTGCGAATAATACAGAGCCAGTCGGTACAAGAACGTATTTTGTAGCGCAAAAAGGCACTCATGGAGCTCCATCTATTCAAATATTGATGACAATATGAAGTGTATTGGACTAAGAAAACGCCTGTCTGAGGGACCATCATTGGCAGGACACTAAAATGTCTTTGATAACAATTTTCCGAAGCTCAGCACTGAAACTGTGAGTTTCTTGCTCGAAACTCGAAACTTACGTCCCTGTAGACCTCAAACCCGGCATAAAGATCTCACATCAAAACCACAGAAGGGATACTAAAAGAACGCAGAGTCAGACACTATTAGACAATAGCATAGCGGTGCAAAAATCGGGCGCATGCGACAGCGGTCTCTGGAATAAGAAGAAGTATTCTATAAAAATATTCAAAATATTAAACTCCATGTCTGCTTTTCGCGATGGCGCGATACTTAGCTCATTGGACTATCACGCCAGTCCAATCGGACAGTCTGGGTTCGATTCCTGGCTGGGTCACCAACAATTTTTCAAATCGCCATCACCCTTTCGGCGGGCAATGGCAAACTCCCGAAAGTAAAATTGCCTACAAAAAGCTTCTAAGGAGTGCCGTTCGGACTCGGCGATAAACTGTAGTCCCCGCTCAGATGTGAGAAAAATGACAACATGAGCAACACAAATAAATGTCAAGAAGCTAGGCCATGGACCATACTGGACTGCCAGCGCCACAGTGTTGTTGTTTTTTTTTTTTAATTCGGAGCCCAATTCATGCAATTTATCATAGCGAATATGCACGTGTGCGTCCATGCGTTGCCTTGATGAAATAGGACTTTCTTCTTTCCTTAGAATCCTCGTTGAACCAATTCAATAAGTTCGTATAATAATCGCTGTTGATTCTTTTTCCCATTCGAAGGTAATCAATGTGGATTAAGACGCGTACATCCCAAAACAATTGTCACATCAATTCACATTGACCTTATTCGGCTCCCATAATACCACTGTTATAAAACTGCTCGGGCTCCGAATTACTTCCTTAAAAAAGTCACAGACATGCAGTAGCATTACAGAGTTCAACGATTAATAAACAAAATAATAAACCTGGTTTTATTTATTGAATCTGGAGCTTTAATTTTTTTTTTCTTTGCGATCCACTTTTTTGATGAAATTTAAAAATCCATCCTCTCTAAGCACCACTTTCGGAAGAGTTATTGTACATACACTTGATTTGACGTTTAATTTTAAAATGTTTGTTTATCTTTTCAGAGTTGGAGTTGATGAAGAGACTGAACAATTGAACAACTACCAAGTCCGCAGTGTGAGTATTCAATCTTTTACGCATGTTGTCCCACAAATTCCTTTTGTTAAGACAGACAAAAAAAAAAAAAAGAAAAAAAAATTGTAAAATTAAATTTAAGCTCGCACTATTGCTAAACAACATTTTAACTATAGAAATAAACATGTGCACGTAGAAATGCTTTTTTTTTCGTATCATATTTGTACGTTCCTCTACACGTGCTGCATCTCTATCAGTGTTTTGTCACATGTTTATTTCTATTCGCTTTACACCTATGTCTGCATGTAAATATTTATGATCGTTTTTTTATTAACCTTATTAACATTTTTTTCAATTAAATTACAAAAAAAAAAAACAAAAAACCAAATCGTTTCTCAAATCTTGCTCAAAAACCCAAATCACAAATTTCCAAAAAAAAAAAAAAAAAACTAAAAATAAAATAAAATGGTCAAAATCAATGCACAAAAGGTGTACAACTCGATGGAGAATACAGCAGCAGCGGTATGTTTGATCATTTACAGTACATGTCAAAAGTTTTGTTTCACTGTTTCTTTCATAATTTATTCACAAAATTATTTCCAATTTGATTTTGATTTTGATTTTTTGTTCTATTTTCTTTTTCATTTTTTTTTTCGTTCGATTTTGATTTTTTTTTAATTTCGCAAAAGTTTAAAAATAAAAATGTAATCATAGATTATTGCTTATTTAACATATTTTTTTTTTTTAATAAAAAATAAAAAGAAAAAAAACAGTAGTTCATTGAAAATTTCATATTTTCAAGCAGTCAATCGATACAGGACTTAATTTGGGACAATTGCCAATGTCCAGAAGACAGAGTTCTCTGGTGAGAGTTTTTAAGCTCCCAATTTACACACATCAACTACAACAAAAAAACAAAAAAGTTTTTCTGTTCATTTGTTTTGCATAACAGCTAAAAATTCAAAAATAACAAAAAAAAAATTAAAATTTGATTGCGTTCAGAGATTTGGAAAGAAGAATTTCAATTGCTATTTTAATTTAAAATTCCGAATTCAATATTGACATTTTGACCTCATTGTTTGCAACAAATTTAACGGAAAATTTTAAACAATAATTTTTTTTTTGAATTTTGTACAAGTTTTGGTTTTTGTTTTGATTAAGTTTGGCAAATGTATCATGGCGCTAATTGCTAAAAATTTATTGCGTTTATTCTTTGTTTGGTTTTGTTGGTTTTTTCTTTTTGTCTGATTTTTATTTTTCTGTTTTGTAAAAGTAACTTTCTGCTTTGAAATTTATTGATAAAAAAGAATTTGATTGATTTTACACTTATAACAATGACTTGTGTTGAGTGATGAATAGGTTTGAGAATTTAAGTCAGTCTGATGGTTATTTACAGGATGTGGACGCTGAAATGGAGGGCGGGGCAACAACGCCCGGCGGAAGTAGAAAAACCAATGAGAAAGCGATACTGGCGCGTATCTGGGGCAATTTTGATACAAAGTAAGTTTCAATAGTCTTAGGCTATGGATTTATTTAAATAATGGTTGTTGAGTGTTGAATGGAAAGTTTTCAAGTTAAAATTAAGCGCGATGGGTAAGGGTGAGAGAGAGGTATGAGTATCGTTGTACGCTGACCTTTTGGGGATACAACAGTCCCCGTGAGGTACGTGCGTTCGAGAACAATTTGGAGAATGATAAATCACTAGTTTGTGCAGCCCGTGCTATATGCATTCTCTCCAATATTTGACAATCGTTGGTGCAGAGATTCAAAGATAAAGATATATACCATCCCGATCAAAAAGTTCCCGGAATAACCACCGTGTGGCGGTCCCATTGTTCCGATTTGAGTTCTGTTTTTTTTTTGTTAAGTTAGTACATCTGTTGTTGAATCTTAGAATCATGAGTACGACATGCAATCCAAATATCAGGCAAATGAATGGCGTTCATCAAATTCACGTCGTTTTTTCAGTCAAAAAAGAAGGCAATGCTTACGGTTTTCATGGATTACAACGGTGTAGTTCATCATGAATTTTTGCCAGAAGGCCAGACAGTAAACAAAGAGTATTATTTAAGCGTTATGAGATGTTTGCGTGAAATAATTCGCCGAAAGAGACCAGAATTGTGAGCAGAAAACTCGTGGATTTTGCACCATGATAACGCACCGTCGCACAGTGCCATCATTATTCGTAATTTTTTGACGAAAAATGCAACAAATACCATCCAACACCCACCAAATTCACCTGAATGGGACCCCTGTGACTTCCACTACAGGGAACGCGTTTCAGCAGCAGAGAGGAAGTAATGGAAAAATCACAAGAAGCACTGATGGACATACCGAAAACCGAATATAAAAAATGTTTCGAGGATTGGATCAAGCGCTGGCATAAGTATGTTGCAGTCGATGGGGATTACTTCGAAGGGGACAATATAGATTTAGATGAATAAACTTATATTTTTAAATTTCTGAATAAATTCCGGTAACTTTTTGATCGAGGTGGTATGTATTGATGAAGACACGATTATCAATACAATTCCCCCAAAAATTACCAATAACTTCACAACATGTGGCTCGAGTTCGAGCCTATTTGAACTGTGTCTATATGTGAAATACCTGGAGAAAGTTTTCAAATTCGGAAACAGTTTACTTTTTTGTCTCGTCTTTTAGCGTCAGTTACCTATCGATGTCTTTGTTTCTTCTATAATCGTAAAAATGCCGTTTTGGTCGGTTTTTTCTGAATATAGTATGGCTTCTCGCTCTTAGCTCCTATTCTCATCTTCTATGAAAATGAGCTCTTCGCAATCCTTCTCTTTGAGCAGTGTGAGGAGATCCTCATAATCGCTAGACTGTTTTAACCCACTTCACAGCATTGTTTGTGGGCGACCTCCTTTTGGTGTGTGAATCACATGTTTATCTACTTGCCGGTTGTTTTTTTTTTCAGATTTCGCTTCTGGACATTTTTTTTACCTTTGTGTAGTGTACCTTTTACAAGAGTTATCTAATGCTGTTTTCATCTGACTAAGAGATTGCCAGAACGACGAAGTTATTGCGTTGCCCAATATAATATCCCACTAACGTTCGAAACGTGTAAGTTTCGTAACGATTATAAACTTACGACAAATCTTTATGCAGAATTCGTTGAAGTGTTGTTTATGATGAGCCATTCTTCTAAGTTCGAAGTAATTTTTTAGACATATTTCGAGTTATTCTTGCGCAAGCGTTTTCCCTTTCACTTCATAAACTTGGACCAATGGCTTAAATTTCTGAATCAATTAAATGCTTCATCTCGCCTGAGAAAACTCTTCACTTTTTCAACTGTTTCAGCAAAAAGTTTCAAGTGAAGTGTAACAACATTGACAGTAATAACAGTTGATTCATATTTTCACATAAATCTGTACAATTTATTATCAGTCCAACCAGTCGTTTACAAAAGTTTATCGTTCTACTTCTTACTCAAATGGAGTAAGACCTACAATGATAGTTGTAGTAATGAAGTAATGAAACTCACGTTATAGCGCAGTAAACTTGATTAAATATCTAAACGCTTGACTAGGGCATTTAGCGTATTACAGAAAAATTAGCTGGGATCCAAATAAGTTAAACAACAGCAGAATTCGATATTCTCTGATTTAAGTGTGTACTCATCAAAACATGAAAAATGATCATATACAGCACAAGACTAATAATAACTTAAAAAACTGACCTGCTGTTACTGCAAACGAACGCTCTTCGCTCGGTTTTTATCGACCAGGGTCTTTAAATAATTCAGAAGATCTGCCGACAAAGGTCCTTAATGATGCGGTGGTACATTTGACATGCAATAAATTCGGTGAAAATCGCCGAACAGTCCAATAGATCTCGTCATACTGAAAGATTTTTGCATGATAACGTTCCGCGGTTCAGTTTTCTGCAGAAGTAGCCGTTTTACTCGCCAGACTTGAATCGAGTCAACTTCTCCTTTTTGCAGTCTGTGGTGTAAACGAGAAAATATCAAAGTGTGGAAATCGTCGTGTGGCGTCGTCGTTAGAGGTAACGATATCGAACAATTTAATCCTGGCTCGTTTTCCGATAATCATCGCCAAACCTTGCCATTCTGTTGGCGTTTTTCTAAAGATTATACATTTTTTCCATTAAAGAAAAACAAAATGACTATATTAGGTACATTTATTTTATAATTTTAGATATATGAAGCCCCTGCTAACGCATTCGCGTCCAACGCTTTTAGAGACTTTACCAGTCTGCTGTAATCCTGTGGCCCGCCTTTTAACAACGACAGAACAACTAACACAGGTAATTTTTTTCTAACAATCATTTTTGAAAGAAGATAGACATAGAAAATAAATACAAAATTTTTCGCCAACCAAATATCAAACTGCACGATATTGTTTAGAAATTTTGAACGCGCCTTTTTCGATCATATTTTTCCATAACGAAACATCTACTAACACAATTTTTAATTTTCGTATATAATTTTTTAAACCCGTCACTCAGGATGGCGGTACACGCAGATCAGACTCCGATTCCGACATTTGTATAGACGAAGATGATTACAATCGGAATGGATCGAGTAATGGTGGTGGACCGGGCGGTGCAAACGGTCCACGCAGAAACTCGATCAATCGTGTAAGTATTCGAATTGTGTCGGACGATCGAACAAATCTTTTTGCTAGTTACAAAAATCGTGATTAAAACCAAAACCAAAACCAAAAAAATTAGAAAAACTAAAACCTAAAACAAAAATAAATTATTTTTTTGTATATAAAAATAATAAAAAGGAAAAAAAATAGACTTAAAACAATTTTCGTTACCTCGGCGGATCGGACTAACGAAAAAATCGCGTCCAATTGTTGAATCCACAATTGAATTAAATTTTCTCTGACACCTCCTCTTCTCTTCTCAAAAATAATTTCTAATTATCAAAAAAAAAAAAAAATAAACCAAATATCAACAAAAACTAATTTGTTTCCTTAAATTTTTAACTCTAATTTTAATTCTTATGTTATTTTGCATGCTGGCAAATTTAAATAAAAAAAACAAAAACTTTATACTTATTTTAACAATAATAATAAAAAAAAAACAACTTATATTTAACAAAAAAAAACTTCTACTACGAACATGGATTGATAAAAAAAAAATAATTCAAATTATTTATACCAAAAAATCAACAAACAAACAAACAATTTATTGTAAAACTTTCTTTGTGTGTATATTTATATTTAACAACTTGAATCGTTGACTATCGCTGAATTGTTACCAATTATTATTTATTCATTTTGTTGGTTGTATTTTATATATATTTTTTTTTTGTTTAACTATTAATTTAATTTATTTGTTTTTGTTTTTATCTATAATGGTATTTTGTTGCTTTAAAAAAAAAATTAATAACAATCACAATAACAATATTGGGTTTGTGTATAATATTTGAATATAAATTGATCCTTTTGATTTTGTTGAATTTATTAAGACAACTGCTGTTTTGACAGAAACTAACCAAATTATCGTTGATCTCAGTGTTGTTACAAATAATTTTATGTAAACATTAAGAATTTACTAGAAAACCAAAAAAAAAAAAAACAAATTGCAAAAGCAGTAATTATATAGCTCACCGTACACATTTGTGTTTGAAAGAAAATTAAAAAACAAAACAATTTAAATAGATTTTACTAACCCACATAGACATGAACACGTTGCGTTGATTTTGAATTGGTTTGAGTTAAGTTTGTGTTATGTTAATAAGAGCATTTTATTATTAAACATTTTTTATTTTGTAAAGTTTGTTATTATGTAAATATTAGATTTTTCTTATGATCTGTTTTGTGTTGATTTACAATTTAAGTTTGTAAATACGAGAGTATGTTGTTGAAGTGAGTTAGTGTATTGTTTCTTGTCCTTGTAATTTGTTTTCCCTCCCTAATTCCTTTTACCTATGTAATTACTAAAAATGGCGCATTTTTTTAATTAAAATAAAATATTATACTCGTAGAGTAGAAAGAAATTATAGTATGAGTGCAGTTGTGAGTCATTGAATTGGGATCAAACTGTGTTAGATGTGATACTCTTGATTTTAGGCTCTTGGTTTCATCAGGAATTTCATAAGAGTGATGCCCCAGAAAGTACGAGTATTTACAACCAAGCGGCTTAAGCCCAATTTAGACCATACATTTTTATTTCAAAAACAGTGTGCGTAGACGCCAATTTGGTCGTCCGCTGCGATCAGTGATCGAATGCTAGAATGTATACGTTACTTATTTATTAAATAACCAATGAAGCTCTCTATTTAGTGTATTAAGTCAAATGCGTCCAGTTCACTCTCTAGAACGGTTACGAGTTCCTTCCACTTCTGTGCCCGCCTTGTAAAATGAGGTCTAAATCTACTGCGTCCTTACTATAAATAGGAACCAAAGGCTCTGCTGTCTGAAGCGATAATATCCAGCGACGTCAATACTTGTTGTTAATAGAGGATTCATCACCCTTGATAGTTGCACTGATGTTAGCTTGCGAGTTTAGTATAATTTTTTGAATTATTGTAATAAAAACAGTGGAACGATAGGGCATCAACGTGTCAAAGGGCTTTTTTTAAAAATAAAGGTTTCGGGGAGATTGTCTCCGACCTTTAGCGAGCTTATGATTCGTCGCTGTTAATCAGACACTATTCAAATTCATTGCTTATCTCTACAGGCCTCTGCTCGGGACTTGTTGCCTTGACGCATTCTTTCCGCTTTTTATTAAAACTGTCCAATGTAAATCGTACATAGTACCACTTTCGGAGGAGTCGGTCGTCGAACAGCGCGCGAGTAACTCTCGTTCTTCTATTTAGCGACACTTTACAGAGGAATTGTTAACTGCAATTCTCATCAAACAAATGATTTCATGTTCGTCGCCCCATTGATGCGACTAATCTTCAAGTAAAAGGGTTCTAGCAGTACAATCGTAACCGTTCAATGTCAAATCTTCTCAGAATATTTCTGCACTTGATTGGCTTTAGTAGTTATTGTCATTAATTTGTACGTTGCTTGTAGGCTTCGTCGACGAGATCGTAGAAAAATTCTCTCATTGCATCGCCAGTTCTCTGAGTGCATCGTAAGCGCAAATCAAGTTGATGTTGTCTATAACAATGCGTTCCTTTACTAGCCGAAAGTTCAACTTTCTTGCCTTGATCTGCAGTTGACAATAAATTCGCTCCCAAATAGTCACTGCTTTTGTTATCTGTAGAAATTTTTATAATTTTTCTCTTCCTCCTTCTGCCCGATTCATATCTGGCTTTTTTTAGCGATCTAGCGCCTCCGATAATTGTTTAATTTGCAGAGTCTTGAGCGATTAATCCGTCCCTATCTAATAATTTGAATGGATTCGTGGTTGGGTAATAAATCCAATGCACAACCTGGAGAGCGCGACCCTCTCTCCAACATTTTGTGGTTAAAGTGGCTAGATATTCTGGAGCCAGCAACCTACTTCGACAATACGAAAGCTGTCGTTGACTCATAAAGGATTCTTATTTCATTATCTCTTTTTCAGTGCATTCTCTCGGCTTAACGAATTCTTATTGACTTCCAAAATAAGTGATGTAATAGATCTGCCATGTTTAATCAGTCAAGTGAATTCAGGCGTTGTATATCACCGGTTTAAATATTTGGAATAGTCTACTTTTGTCCTCGCGTAGCATTCAAACTAATAAGTTTTGGCAACTCAAGCCCGGTTGGGAAAAAACCCTTTGTTTGTCACGAGGAGGTAAAATAAGCAAGATTAATGTGTAGTTATAGTTACATCAATTAGTATCACCAAATTGACGCATTATTAAACATCCACCCACTTTTGGTTGTTTTCCTCAAAATTGTTTTTCTAATTTCAAACGTATTGGCTCACTCGACTCAGTTCTAATAAGTGAAATAAAAGAATGTTAGCTGTGGTATCTTGTACGCGTATAGCTGAGTGATTAGGTTGTATTGCAACTGGTGTCGGACAGTACATGGTTTCTTTGTAGTTTTCAGCGATCAGTAGTGGCTGTCAATTAGAATTGGAAAATAACCAGTTGTATAAATAGTAGAATAGGTAATAGGTAGTATTGTAAGGTGTATTTTAGGAAATACGAGTACAAGTCACCATTAGGTGGTACTGAATAAAGTCATATATTGATATGTCTTAAAGAATATCAATAAACAGTTTGGTAGAACACTTCCCTACGCCCGATTCAATTTCTTACTACTGTACCCATCACATATTTATGTATACCAAATACTTAGTATAAACTCAACAATTTCTTTTACTTTCTTTCCATCAGCTCCTTATCTCCCAACTCTCCCAAACTAACATAAAGTAATAAAATGGAATATCTATAGGCAAAAATTAAAATAAAAACTAAAAACTAAAAATAGATCTAAGTTAAGTTTGGCATAAGCTTTAACCAATTAGAAGTTGAATTTATATAACTTCACTCTTTTACAAAATAAATTTTGAACGAAAATTACACTTATTTGTTTGTTTACAAAGAGAATTAAAAAAATCATAAGAATTACTAGTCAAAAATTCTGGATCAAAATATACCTATACATAGTTGGTAAGCGTAAAATAATCAAAAAAATTTCACAAAAATAACAAGCGCCATCTAACATCCACAATCCATTCAAGTTCATCCCTCATTTTATGTTTTTATTTGTATCTACAAGGTGCAGCAAGGTACATATGATCATATGATATTTGTTTTTCAAATAAATATTAAATGGAATGACAAAATTTACATCTTAAAAAGAATCTTTCTTTTTTCTATTTTTTTTCAATTGATATGAAAATGGCTGATGGATTTTGCTACATTAAGAAACTTAGAAAACTTTTTTCAATTAATATACTTTGTTTTGCTTTAGTTTATTAAGAATATAATACATTTTTTTATATAGGTTTTTTTTTAAATGGTTTTCATAAAGAATTGAATATAAATGTGCTTCACGCTCGATGACGCATCAAAAAGTTGTTCATAACTGCATAGAGGGCTAACTTCATTCGAGTCGGTAGTGGTAAATCCGTAAATTTGTTAGTTTTGTTTTACACAACAGAAAAAAATCAGATGCAGTCAGTTCAGGTGACCTGGATGCCAACGCAATATAGAGTTTCTTGATGTCAGTTTTTTAGGGAAATTTCACTGCAATTCTCTTGCAAATGCCCTGGTTATAGGGGAATTAGCACCATCTTCTCTGCATTGGCCTATAGTCCGACCATTTTGTTTTTCCTCAGAGAAGAAAGGTACAAGAATGAAGATTGATGAAACTGCAGACCACACTGTAAATCGAGCTGGGTGCAATTTTGTCTAATTATGATCTCTAAATTTCCGTCACTTCGTTAAAATGCAGTTTTTTTTGTCAAAATTCCTGCTAGTCTCCTAAATAATTTTACTAATTTAAATCATTATGCAAAATTGTGTACAATGAGTGCCTTCTAATTGTACCGAGGAGCTTCTTATAGAAACGGAAGAACTTGTAAAGCAGCAGCTGCAGTACCAATCGTTTCTACGTCGGAACTATAAAATCTCGACATGACGCCTTGTGATTGCCTTGACAAAAGTGATTGAGAGCTTTGTTATAGTTCACGCACTTAAACTGTCTTCGTAAATTAGAGGCTATAATTTTTGATTTATGATAGCAGCGCAGTGTCCAAATTCTGCTTACATCATTTCAATTATTCAATCTCGTTAAATTACTTTGTAAAATATTGAAAACGATCAAATACACAGAAAAATGTATATCTCATTTTTCCAGCCACCCTGTATCAGTAAAATGAGAACCGTTTTTTCAAAGACAGAACCTGTTCTTTTTATTGCATTCTCAAAAAAATTGTAGAGTGAATGTTTTGCTTAAATTGCTGCAAGGTCAAAGACTTATTCACACACATTTTTTCCTTAAGATAACACCCACAAACAAATCTGAGTTATCACTGCACGTAATAAATATGCACATGTATATGGGCTGTTGCACCATCCCGCTAAACCCACATATTGGCGTTTTATGTTAATTGTGGATATACAAATTCTTGAGAATAACCCTTTAAAGTTCTCCATTTTCGGTGCGATCATGGGCCATAAATGTTTTCGACGGTGACACCACACTTACAAGTAACACCGATGTATGGTGAAAGTTTGCTAAAAACCTTTTTGGAACAGTTTTAATCATGCTTAACGAGATTTAAAACGGCTCTTCCGTATTCAAAGCGCAATGCGAAATCTTAATCATCTTTCAAAATCCACCAAAGAGTGCGGCCAGGAAGCCGCTCCAGGGCTGATCATCCTTTTGTTGATGTCTTCGCATTTTCTGTGATGCTTTGTTTCAAAACATCAAAAATGTCGATAAATGTTACAGTACGAATTCAACATACCAATGTGTGGGACCTGTTGAAGCAGTTCTTTGACGATAAAATCTGTATGTCCGTTGAGTATTAATCTTTAAACGATTACTTTGAAAGAATAGAAAAATATTCTTAGGTCTTTCCGCATTTGTGTAGCGTTCCATTTTGTATATGTTCAATCTATGAAGTAGAAAAAAAAATAGAAGAAAGAAATTAAAAATTGTTCAATCATACGTACATAGTTACTTTTGCCGCACCATGCACATACTCGTATCTTTTACGTTATAGCATATCTGTATTAATCAAAAAACCTCACTGGCTTTTAATTTTACTTTCATTCATTCATGATTTTATTGTATTCTCTATCTTTTCATTTCGATTTCATTTAAATTATAAACTGTTGTTTTTTTCTATCCTTATTGTTTTGTTTTGATTAATTTTATTTTCAGGATCACAAAATCTCGCAAAATAATCGCCATCAAGTTTGAGTTTTGTTTGTATAAAATTGAATTGAAATTTATTTTCGACTTTGTTTATTTTTATATAGGGAGTATTATTTAAATTGAATTTGAATTTTTATTTAATTAATTTATGGCGTTTGTAATTTTTCTTTTCTCTATTATTTTAGTGGTTTCTTTTTTTTTTCTATAAATTTTAAAAAGGCAACTAAATATTTCACTAGTTATCGTTGAGTGGGCAACAATTTTTGGGTTATTTTCTTTTGTTTTGTTTAATTTGTTGCCTTGCTCTTAGCACTTTATAATATTTATATGGAATTCTTTTATTTTGTTTTTAACTATAAAATAAAGTTTGTATTAATGGATTTGTTAGTTATTAGTATGATAGTTTTAAAGCAAACAATTTTTGAACAAATATTTGTTTTACTTATCCACTTCGGTGTGTCGTCGATGGAGTATAAATTAAAAGTTAAAGTTGTGTGTCGCATTAAGTTTGAAATAAAAGAAGATTCAGTTTCTTGTAATTTTTTTATTTGTTTGAAAGGTCGGCTTTTGGTTTATATACTTCGTTTCAAAGCGATAGCTTAAGACCTTGAGGGAGAAATACAGGGTTTTTCTCTTCAAAGTTTCTATTAATGTCTAATGTAGAGAAATGATTGTTTTTCTTTTGCTAATTTTATTTTTCAGTTTATTACGCAAGAAGGAAACAAAAGGGATACTCGCTTGTGCTTCTTTTCGAAACAGGGGATTATGATGTAAATCGTTTTTTCAAACTCTTATACACTAGACAGTTTTTTTTTTCAGAAAATGCGTCCGTTAGGAACTTGCATCCCTTCAACTTTGGCGATGTAAATTTTTATATCTTGCGAAATTGTTTGTAAATTCTAATAGGTCCTGGGGATTTTGTGTCTATTGATCTGGCGTGCAACCTCCGTACATTATTTTGAAACGATTTGAGGATATTCATCTCAACTTTATCTGTTCGTGTCGAAAGTTTTACCCAATGTGCAAACACTTGCTTTTGCATCGAACCACTGTTGAATCGGTATTCGAGTTATACTCTGTTTTTTTCTTCAAATCCATGCCTGTGAGGGACACTTATTGATTTACTCGAATAGCGGCTGTAGCTCGATACCTATAATCTTAGTTAGTCGCTGGTGAAAAAAAGCCAAAAAGAACTATGATATATGTTTGGCGGGCTTAGTCGAGATCGTAGTTAACAGAAATTTTATTAATATTGAACCAAACAGGTTTTTTTCTTATATTTGATACGATCAAATTTTTTCCAACAAGAAGCACAAGGGTGTAGCAGAATCATTTGGAACTATTTACCGCCCAATTCTTATATCTAAAGTGTACAGGTTTACCTTTTACGAATAACTTTGATGAGTAATGCCCAAAGTATTTTATTTTGATAAAAATATCACACAAGGATCTAACTTTGAATATTTTCTCTCTAAAAGAATGAATGTTCTTTTTAAATAAAAGATTCTGAACATGGGAGGCCACAACAAGGGACATCCCACAGTTTTATCTTAAAACCATTTTTATCCGATGTGTGCCAGTTTTTTTTGGCTATCATAAAGCTTATATTCCTAGTTATAAGGTCTTCAACTTCATTTCAGAATTTTATAATTTTTCAATTGCCACCTTTTTGAATGAGCTGTTCCTGGGCTTAAAAAACAAGCCCTGTGTTCTCCCTTAGAATAGGTTATTTCCTTACAAATCTAGTGCTCATCGGCCCTTAATTTTATTTAAAACGTCTGGGGATAACTTAATTTAATTTTAAGTTAACAATTGAAAAGGGCATTTTTATTTGTTGTAAAAAAGGTCTGGAACCTCTTTTAATTACGCATGAAAAGGCTAATTTTGTCGGCAGTATTTTTTTTAATGTTTTATTTTCGTTTTGAAACAATTGTAGGAATAAAAACAGGAACATTTAAGCTTTATCTAAATACATGGCTGGATTAAATTCTTTACGCTTTAACAACGCCAACGTATTATTATGGCCTGAAAAACATTAGAGTAGGAAACGCATAATCGACCTGCCCATTGCATAATTACTTCCTGTTTCCTTCTCACTACTAACTAAGCAATTACTTAGAAACAAATATACAGCTATTGATCGTTCCAAACTACTGCAAAAATTTGTGTGCAGTGAAATTAGAATACACATGTTTTAATTCGCGAAGCTACATATAAATGCTGCGCGCAGCGCTCCTCCATTTCTTAATTCGCTGCAATCGACAGTGTCACACATAAGTGACTGTAGCTGTAAAATGACTGCAACCGATGCAATTGGCTTCAAAAGATATTTGCACATCTGTTTTACGGGCAGAGCTGCCAGTAGATTTTCTGCACATGTGTTTTTGGGAAAATTTTTTGCTGTGCATTGGAATATCAGTCTACCAGAATTAGTTCTAGATTAGCTTTTTTTGTGAATTTTCACCAAAGTCTTGAATGGTGCTTTGGTGAGAGGCAACGTTTACATTTGGCAGTAAATTGTTACCTGTGCGTCAAAAAGGAGACTATCCGAATTGATCCAAGATCAGGTTTTCTATTCGGCCAAAGCATTAACCAATCTTATTTGCTCATTTAGTCAGTTTCTGCTGGTTCATCAGACTAAATATGTATGTATGTATATCCCTAAGAGCTGCACGAATTTGCTTATATATTGTTTTTAATCCGTGAGGGCGATCTTTAACAGTGAGTACTAGTAAATACGGCTTGCGAATTAGGCCAAAAGTTTTCTTTGTCAATCTTTTTTGCCTTGTTATTCCAATTTCTTGGATTTGCTCATTTTAATTATCGCTTCGTCATTAGATTTTGATTTAAAAGTTTCTAAACTCATAACTTAAATACTTTATCGACAGACACCTAACAAACATTTTTTTTTAAATTCAGATTTGTATTTGTTACAATTAAAGAACAGCTTAAACTGTGTTGCGTCCGCTTTTTATTTAATTTTTGTTATTTCTTACATTAAATTGTATTTTCTGTTATGTTTTCTTTTTGTTTTCAAATATTTTATAAGGAAAAAAAATTTTAACCGTAAACACTACTCAAATTGGATTCACTTTCATACCTAAAAAAAAAAAAACAAGAAAAACTAAAATCACATCCTTCTAACTACAAAAGACAAAATTCGATTAAGACACAACTTTAGAAAAAAAAAAAAACTATTATATAAAATTAACACACATTTCTCTTTCATAAATGTTGAAAAAAAAAAATAAAAAAATATTTTAACAATTAAATTTAAATTTATGTCGTCCATTAATGGTTTCTTCTCTTTTTTCTTTCTTTCTTTGGTTGGTTTACGTATATAAACAAAAACTTATTATTTTTAATTTACTCTCATGTGAATAAAAATGTAATGTAAATTACGCAAATAATATAATATGAATATTAAAAATAACAAAAAAAAAAAAAAAAATAAATAAATAAATAAATCGAAAGATGGAAATTTTGGAGCATGTCCAAAGTCCTGTATCGACGCGTATTAGACTTTTAGGCTTTTACGGCAAGAATTTATAGAAAAATTTTATGAAAATGAAAATAAGAGAAAAACAAAAGAAAAAACAAATTATCTTCATACAAATGAAATAGGTATTTTATATGTAACAAAAATATACATACAATATATAAATAAATATATTTTAAACAAAACTAAAATTAAAAAAAATAAAAAATTGTTAATTTTGCATAAATAAAATAATAAATAAAATTTTTATGATTTTAAAGGGTTTATATTATATTTAGGTTTGTTTTAACAACCCGATTTCTCAAGGGATTAAATCCAATCTATTGTAATTTAGTTACACTAACAAACTTATATTTTTAATTTATTTCCAAGAATTCCTATTATTTAGATGTATTGATCAATAATTTCAATTCAACTCACTTACATATGTAAAATTAAGAAAAATTATTAAACTCTTGTTTTATCGGCTGTGATGTTTAAACAAAAGGCCACGTGAGACATTTTGAAACAAATAAAAGAAAAATTAGAAACTTTACTTCAGACCTATCTTTGTTCGTCCGAACAATAGCAGACTTAGACTAATATAATAACAAAAATCGATTTTATTAAGATTCAATCATATTGAACATTTTCTTTTGTATTTTTTTTTTTTTTAAATGAATTTACAATTTAATTTTGTGTGTAGCTATGAAATTCATATAATTTGATTGTACAGAAACTATTAAAGAAAGGAAGGAAAACTTTTAAAATGAATTTAGTTAAGCTATCTGCAGATATGTATTTTTTTTCCCGCAATTTAAAGAAACTCTATATAAACGCAAACAATGTTTAATAATACAAATGAAAAATAAAAACATATTTTATGGTGATAAATTTAGTACATTAATTATATTAATAAAAATTAATAAAAAAATCTTCAGAAATTTGAGTTTGTTCTTTTTCTTGTTTTATTAATTGATGACTTATGACTGCTCTCGAGGTTGGGCAGCTTCAAAGAACTTAAAAAACCGCTCTATTTTGGATCAACTAGACTTCATCGATCTTGGTTTTTTAGAATGGATTTCATAGTAGTCTTCGCCGAATATAGAAATTTTCGGTTTCTAAATGTGTACATTATCTCCGGCCCCGTTGGTTTTCCTCATGTACACCGTTCAATACTGCGATGCATGTACAACTGATGCTTATTACTGAATCTTCGAGTTTGAACCACATTTTTCTAAAACTTATGAGATTTCTCGTCATTTAAGCCACCCATATCCCCAGCTCAAATATTTAATTCATCGATACATACGTCAAATGAAGACATTCGGTCTTAGTGCAACTGATTCTACTATTCTCGTACGCCTTAATGCAATTATTATGAGTTCCTTGAAAGGTTGTCATGATGTTGTTTATGTTAACTGATCCTATAACTTAAGGCCCGCGGCCATCACAAGATATCGAAGAATTACACTGACGAGTGAAATCAGATCGAGCTCGCTTCAAACCCAAATTACTTCAACATACAAAAATTATTAATTAAACGCTGGCAACTCTTAACTGATTGAAACTTACGACACAGGTGTACTAATTAACTGAAACAAAAGCTTTCGCATACAAGTAAATATCCGAACTAAAGCTTCTATGGTGCAGGTTGGAGGTGAATTTGGTTCGTAAATTAGATGAATCAAATTGCAATTGGTTTGCGCATTTGAATGGAGAAATTTGAAATGGCTAACGGTGCTTCCAGACCAAGCGAAATAAGAATTATAATAATCTGCCTCCAGAATGGGAAACTGAGAAACATTTTATACATAAGTCATCCGTTGGCACCAAGGCCGACCGCAACATTTCATAAAAAAAACATATTTCGTTCGGTCTAGACGTAATTTAACAGTTTGCGATACACACAGGTAGATTTTTTATCTTAGACAAAGATATTTTTGCCGCGTTTTGTTTTGTTGGTTTCCATGTCATGGTGAGTGAAAAATCACAACGTTCTACAGAGACCTTTTTGGGAAATCTGTTGATGTTAAATTGCAGAGCAGGATGATGTTGGTACATAAAGTCGACTTTTCTTGTACTTAGGAAGTGGGAGTATTAATGTATGGAGCGACAGTCATGCTGATGAGAACTAAATTGTTCACTGAACTTTGTTTGGGTCCCAAATCACAATGGCATCGGTAAAAATAAAATCACCGATTAATTTTCTAGACAAATATCAGAGTAGGATAAGCCCAGATTAGGGCTGGCTTCGTCCACTACCCGAAATTGTAGGTTGGGTCTCCTGGGGTGAACTCCATTATTACTAGGCCTTCCTTAGAGGACGATTTGTCCAACCCTCCAAAATAGCTGAAATCATAGTTTAGATATCTTGGGATACTTGGGAGCAACTCCATTATTTCTAGACTTCTTTAGAGGAAGGATGATTCGTCCAACCCTTCAAAATACGCTTCACCTTCGGCGATGCTTCCGGTGAGCATATTTTTAAGGTTTGTGAAAAAGTAATATGATCTATGTTTCATCCATTGTTACATACAGCACAAACAATCACAATCTTTTTTTTTTATTCGTTTAAACAGCTCCAAACAGGGTTCTGAATCATCAACAGTTTGGTCAACTGAAAGCGAGCGCGGAATCCACTACGAACAAAACTTTAAATACTCGCCCAAAATATGATGTACGAGATCTGTTGATATCTTTACGACGTCAGCTATGTATGTCAAGCATTTTCGTTTTACGGAAGTTAAAATGATTTTTGTGATGTTTTTTGGCGAAAAAGCCTCAATTGGGTGCGTAGAGCATTCAGCGTTTGAACTCGGCAAACCAGTGACAAATGGTTGCGTTTGACTTAGCATATTCCTTTAACGGTTGTTTTCCCCATTAAATAAGTGTTTTCGTTTTTGTGTATATAAATAGCTAAAAAATCAACGAAAATTATTGCATAATTATTTTTGGAGTTCTTTTTTGGAAATACAAAAATGCAGCATGTGTACGATGAGTTTTGGAACACAGCGTATCCCGAACTGAATTCAACTCCAACTGACTTTATCACATCTCTTAGAACTTAGGTCGATTAAGAGTGTTCTCCCGTGTGATGGGTTGATAAAAATTTCTAAACATTTGTAGAATATGCTGGTAAAGTGTCTTTTTTAATATTTGGAGTCGTTATAAAGATACAGCAGTTAGAAGAAGCAGATGTTCGGATCGCTGAATTGAGTACTTGAAACTTTAAACTTTTATCAATCATATCTCGAGAACGGTTTGACCGATTCATTTGAAAGTTATAGGGTAGTCTCAACACATGTAGACGCACAGAGCGACCTAAAATCATCCTAAAATTCCGAGTATTTCTATTTTCGATGCATATAAGCTTACAGATTAAGACGATAGTTCAGCTGAAATCGTGGAGAAAGTGAGTGTCCTTTTTTTCAAGGTTGCTGTCTTCGGAGTGGTACAACTCACATTCTAATGAAGATTTTTACATGAAATTCGTTTTACAAACTCTTGAAACAGTAATCAATAAATGATAAAAAACTGAATGTTCTATCTTTTCATTAGACGTAAAAAAAAAAAAAAATCATAAAAAATGCTAAAAAAAGGACGTCACATGGGGAAATTTACTTAAGGATACTTACCTTTAACTTTCAAACACAATATCATAAAATAAAGATACCAATTGTCTTGTTTTTGCATATTTTTTATAATTTTATTTTTGTTTTTTCTTAATAATATTTTGTTTCTTTCTTTTTTTGCATATTTTTTTTTTTTTTTTAATTTTTTTTCTTTTTAATAATTCTTTTATCGTCATCATCATCATCAATCAGAGTTTGTTTTAATTTGAATACATAGCATTTTTCTTGTTGTTGTTTTTAACTAATTTCACTTGTTTTCTTTTATTTTATTTGTTTATTTTATTTTATCATTTTGTTTAATAGTAATAAGAATTAATAATATAATAATAATCAACATATTTTATTCACGCAATCTTGTATTTTGTTTTGTTTTTTTTTTTAAATCTTTTTTCTTGCAGATTCGCAACATAACTTCTCTTGTTTCATGTTTTCTCATTTTCTTTTAAAGTAAATTAAATATTTTGCAAACAGCTATAATCATTTTTATTTAATATATTTTTATGTATTGTTGGTATATCATCGCCCCATTCATATTCTCAATTCTAAATTCTTAAATTTCAATTTTCAATTGTTAATACAAACAAATTTGTGTTTTTGTTTTTTTTCTTATGAAAAATTTCCAAGCAATGTTTTGTTTATATTCGTCGTATGCAGCAAAGTTTTTATTTTTCTTTATTTTTTATTAAATATAAAGATAAACTAAACATTTCTGGTTTTGGAAATTTCCCATGCACAATCAATAATTTTATTTTTAGGTGTGAGTGTATGTTTTACAGAATAAAGTGTCATTGAAGTGTATAATATAATATAACAATATGTGTGTATATATTTTCTTCTTTTGTTTTTTTGAAAGTTCAAATATAATTGTTAGTGTATATAATAAATTGATTTTGTTAAAAATATTCTCTTGTTTGTACAAGTGTAAGTGATGAGTTTTTTTTTTTCGAAATGCCTTCATTGACAAGTTTTGTTGGGTAATTTGTTTTGTTTTATTTGGTTTGATTTGGTGTTGCTGCTTTTGGATTTGGATAAATAAGACTAATCGTTTTCTGAATTTTTGTAGATTCAGGAGAGTTTAGGTCACTTATAAAGTTTTTGTATTGTTTTATAATTTTTTTAAATAAATTTCTAACAATTTTTTATGAAAGAACAAAATTTAGTTCAATTTCAAAGCATCCTCTAAAGAATACTTTGAAAGAGTGAAATTTTGCAAGGAAATCTACGCAAATTTAGAAACAAAAATGTTTTTTTCTTTTTAATTTAAAAATATAATTAAATGTATGAAACAAATTTGTTTGAAAATTAAAACAAAAAATATGCTTGGAGTATTTTACAAAATTTTGGGATTGATGTAAAATACTGCAGGCATATTTATACTTGAATAAAAAAAATATTCTGATAAATATTCTTAAAATGTTAACTAATATTCCACATATAACAGGTCTGACAAATTGGGATAACTATCGAACAAGTGAGCGAAAATACGTTACAAAGCCCAAACAAATAAATCACAACGAATCAGAAAATCGCATTTAGTTAAATAACTCACATACTCGTATGGTCTCAAAGTTTAATTTTACACGCAATTGGCATTCTTTTGATTTAAATATGTCAGTTTTATAATCTAAGGGCTAAGTTTACCTACAAATTAGGTTCTAACTGTAAATAACACTCTTTTTGATCAGTCGTTCGATAGTGGATAACAATTTGTTGATAATAATTAATCAACGCACCTGATTAGACAACCAGAGTATGTTGTTCCTGCAGAAGACTGTAATATGTAATGAAATATTTTAACCTGACTAAATCTCAAAGAAGATCCTAGATAAGATGAGAACATCAAGGCCTCTTGGCCCTTTCCATTGGTTTCTTTCCGGAAGAAAGTCGCTACTTATTCCAGTTGAACTTTAGAAACTTTTTCTGGATTTGTTGTCAACCACTTTTACATACATTAGTAAAGTGGCAAATTTTTTATTTCTCAATTTATTTGATTAGCAAAACGGCAGAATCTAATTATATTTATTTATGCCCTCATTTTCTTTTATTTTTTTATATTTGCTTGCGAATCAGATCAATTACTCAAACAAAAATCTGGTTTGACACACAAAAGTACATATTTGGAGTTTATATTTATATATATTGGTTCTGACAGAAATGGAATGAAATCCTAAAAAAAACATTGGGTTTCAATGATCGAATCATACCGGTAAGCGAAAAAGCACACTAGTAATCCTAGGTGATAGAGAAAGTTACTTTCTTTTGATAATGTTACATATTTGGCACAGAAAGACATATACGTGAGAATAATTTAGACATTTCAATCTACAATCGTACTTTATTTTGTCACCAAATGAATAGAGCATTTCTACCT
This sequence comes from Volucella inflata, assembly GCA_928272305.1. Lineage (NCBI taxonomy): Eukaryota > Metazoa > Arthropoda > Insecta > Diptera > Syrphidae > Volucella > Volucella inflata. The sequence goes on along the minus strand of OV743717.1, from coordinate 2,944,921 downwards.
CAAAATTGCCGTGAAAAGCTAAAGGTCTTTTCTTATCCATTTACATGGGTTGCAATGTACTTTTGCATTCACAATGAAAACCAGTGGGTTTTCAACTAGATTGAGATTTTCAAAGAATATTTTTCTTTTTAATAATAATTTACATACACGCAAACTCAGCAACATATTTTACGTTACACCATCTTATGGGGGATAAAAGAAAGCAGGTTAGCTACAGTACATAGTTTTTTTTAGTGATGAAACAGGTTAGCAAGCTAGTGCGGTTGTCGCAACACTTATAAACAAAATCGTTTCTCGCAGAATTGCAAGTAATCGAGTAGTTTTTTGCTTAACTACAAGTGCGATAGTAAGTACGGGGTGTTTCAAAATTTTGACTAACAGATATTTAGTCTCATACAAATTCTACTGTTCAAACTTCTAATCCGGACTCAGGAAAAATATGAGTACTTAATTACAGTGGCTGAAAGTGTATGGTGTCGAATGCTATTGGTACTTTGTACTCCCATTCCCATTCGTACTCTCAAGAACAAAACGATTTGATTAATCTCAATTCTGCGGAAGGCCATACAATTAATGTGCTACCCCTGTTTGTCAAAAAAGAAATTATACAAATTTTTGTAACTTAGATCCGAATTTAAGGGCTAGCTACTCACAATTGACTTTACAGCATGAATACGTAAAAACTATCAGCAAGTAAAAACTACAAACCGCTTAAAAAAAGGAACATTTCTTGGTTAATTTCAATATTGCAGACATATGTATTTTTGCAAATTTATAAAATAGATGTGAGAGGGAAACATCTGCAACGATTATACAGCCTTTTTGGAATTTGAAAACGGATGCTAAACACTGCTCAAAAAAATCATTTAACAAAAAAAAGGAAGTCCGCCTAAACATTACAATAACATACAAATTGATGAACAAAATTAGCTGAAATGTCAAACAAGAAACTACAAACAATTAACATAGATTTTGAACAAGATAAAACAACAGTTTCTTTTCCAGCACACTTAAAATCTAAAGGTATCTATATTGTTTTCATTTATTTGTTATTTCTCTATTGCGGCCAAAACTCTCCATCATCTACAAATAAAAATATTTTATTCTTTTTTTTTTTTGTTGTTTTTTGCAAATGTTGAATAAATTTTTATTCGTTTTTCTATTTTAAAGATTTCTCTCTCTTATGTTGTGGTTTTCTTGTATACTTTTCTGTAGAAAATTTTTTTTTTTTAATTAATACATTCAGTTGTTTGTTGTTGTGAATTTAAATTATTTGAGAGAATACCTGGCGGCATGGTAATTGTAAATTTATCAGTATAACCATTTAATTGGTTATTGACAATATTATTACTGTTATTGGCTACAAATCCGTTTGCTATACTATTCATGAATAGATTTTGCTCGCTACTTAGCCAATTAGCAATTTGTGGATAATTTACCTAGAAAATTAAAATAATTGTTTTTGTTTCTCTTTCTGTTGTTGATTTAAGAAAATCAAAATGAAAAAAAAAAAAACAATTTATGGAAAAATCAAAAAAAAAAAATCAATTGACAACTGATATATGTACGAGTATGTATAAACAAAGTGGAAGGACAAAATCAAAGTAATGAACAAACAATTTTACAACAAAGCAACAAACACCGATTTCATTTCAATAGTAATTGCAATTCTATTATTTTTTGTTTTTTTTTTTTTTCAATATGAATATAAAGAAAAAAATTAATTGAAAATTAAAATTTCGATTATATTCAAAATCAAAAAGGAGTTTAACCAATTTAATATTTTATGTTTACAGAAAGCACATCGTTACCCCGTTCATATTTAGCAAGAGAGAGATAGAGAGAGAGGGAGAGAGAGAGAGAGAAAGAGAGTGTGTCTGTGTTAGAGAAGAAAAGGAAAACTCAAAGCTATTCCGTTAAAAATAAATTTATATACGAGTATATATATTGAACAAACCCTTGTCGCATGCCAGGCATTATTTTTGTGTTTTATAATTTTGTTTTTGTTGCATGAGAAAAAAAAAAAACACAAGACAAACAATAAGATTCGGAAAAAAAAACTATAAAATCATTTGTATATGTATATCATAGCAAATGAGATTTTGTTTTCGATTTTTAGAAAATTAAAATCTGTGAACTTCTCATCTATTCTGTCCGGTTATATGGTGTTCTCTTAGTATGTTTGGGGGGGATAAAGGGTTCGTGTGTTTGTATATTTTAAATATCATATTATTTTAGAAAAATTATGAAAAAAAAAAAAATAAATAAAATAGAACAATCATAACATAAAAATCTACACAAATTGTCTATTTTTAAGGTATTCTAACATTCCTTGAACGTTGGCATTTACCTGTGCTTGAGAATTCTGTTGGGGATTTAAAAGATTATTTGGTAGATTAATGCCATGGTGTTGTGGTGGTTGAGGACCAAAACCTGAAAGAAAATCAAACAAAACCAAAGCTTCTATTATTTAAAATCTTTCTTTTCAAAGCTGTAAGAAGAAAAATCACTGAAAACTCTCAAAGTCACAAACAACACCTCTGACAAGCTTGTTTCCTACATTCGTGCATAATCAAATTTCATTCGTTCTCACATACTTAATTGTTCCTCTGTATCAACATTCAAAACTTCAGCTATATGAAAAGTAAACAAAATTATGGTCAAGTCAGGAGTGTCTGCAGTCTGATTTCTATTTTATCTCATCTCGAGGGCTCCGTTTCGATGGATTTTGCGAAACCATAATCAAATATGCCAGACTGCCAACTGCGATCACAAAAACTGAGCACTGAATTTGCAATAGCCTTTGTTTTAAAAACAGAGTCAATGGCACAAAAACAGTGAAAAAAATGTTTGCAGCGATGTTCTAAACAATTAACGATTATTAAGCACTTTACAGAGCAGCCGACTGTTCTGAGAAACAATTTCGGCATAACAGCATGCCGAAGATGACAAATTAACCGGTCACAGAGAACTTTAGCTTCATGCGGAAAATAGCTGAGTGTGTACACGGTAAAAGACATACTTTCTGAGGTTGATTCCAGACAGAAATTCATTAAAAATAACCTAAGTGATAATGAGAAATGAGGTTATTTATTCAAAAAGCAAATGAAACGTCAAGCGAGTCAATGGTGATTTTCATACAAAGAAGGCAATGCTCACTATTTTCATAGATTACAATTTTGAAGACAATACTGAACATATCAGAGATATTTGAAGAACCCGAACAGACCCTATTTTCGATTATGGGACCTCTAAGTCCTATTGCTACTCAATTCATGTTAGCTCCTCACGTTGACAAAAGTACTTTTCAATCAATAGGGTGTCCTAATAGAGGACATTCAGACTTAAATGAATAAATTTTCATTTATCAATTTAAAAACAAATTCCAGCATTACTTTGGTATTGAATTACAACACCAATTCCAATGGAGAACAATTTAATTCGTCTTTTTCCTCATACGCAGAACCTTTAAAAATCAAGTGTAAGCAGCTATTAAAACTCATAATGATGATGCGGAAATGTCGAGGAGCTTTGAAAGATCTGCTTATTTTCTTCATCCATTTGAAAAAGAACAACATCCTTCGACAATAAGATAAATATGTTAGAAGTAACGCATCAGTTGTAAAAAGACCGAATATCTATAATACCGAACGCGCAATTTCCAGCTCCTGACATTTATTGAGAAGGAGTCATCGTGCTAATGTGATAAAAAATGAAGACTTTCGTTAATCACCTAGAAAATTTGGAAGACGATGTGTCTCTTAGAATCGGTCGGTGCAGCAAAAATTCCGTAATATTTCTTATATTGGTTTATTACAACAGTTCGTACCCAATCTTCATACGTGTCGAAAAGTTTGTTTTACACGCAATTATTGTTTGTTTTATGAACTTGCTTTATGTCAATGGATAGGTTGTAGCATCAAAAATTCATTTCATCGCTAGACCCCGTTGAGTTAATTCAAATTATGTGTGAAAAAAAATCTAAAATGGAGAACGGAAAGATACACCTTCGCCAAGTAATGCTGTACGAGTTTCGAAAAGGAGTAAGAGCTTTTCCTCGAATAGTAATTCAGCTCTAAGGACCGCTAAAAAGTGGTTTGATAGATTTATGACTACATGGTGCGAGCCTTAGTGGAAAAATAGAAAAAGATTTCAACTGAGGAGATTACTTAGAGGCTTAATATTGCATAAAGTTCGTCAGCATTTCGTCATTTAAAGAAACTTGGATTCACTTCCAAGTTCGACACGTATGTGCTGCATTGTTTGATGGAACAAAGTTGAACCGAGTTTCCGTAGCCATATTTCTGTCTAGAAGCCATCAGAATTTCTTCGGTGTAATATGTAACATTCGATGTTATAACAGGGGCAATGTATTTATACGGTATTTATACTCGGATGAACACGAGTTGCATATGACGAGTCTTTTTATCTCGCATTGACCTTAATTCTTTCATTTTCCTTTGGTTTGATACCTCCCAAGATACGTGAATTTATCGATCGCCACCAATAGACTAAACATTATCGCTGCCCACTACCTGAGATTGTTTAATTCAACAGAGTAACGAAATAAAAGCATCTCATGTTTACCCTTTTTATGGCAAACATGCAATGATAGTTAACAAAAATCAACTTGAAGAAAATTTATGCATAGTTTGCTATTAGATAAACGAAACTAATAAAAAATTCAGTCGCGCTCGTTTGAAAAGGGAAAGTGATAAAACAAATAACAATACAAAGTAGTTAACCCATTTTTCAAGTATACCATACAGAGTTCAATGACATGTAAACGATATGGTGATAGGCTGTTCAATTTTCTGCCATTCATAGTAAAACTGTTGCGCCGAGAAAGGGTATGGCAACAGAAGATATATATGTTTACCCGTTTGCACATTTCTTTTGGTACTTGTTTCATTCGTAGAAATCAACAGGAGATAGGTAAAAATAATTACTGAACAAATTGAAAGCGAACGAAAGGAACATAAACTATTTCTGGTTGTGTTGTTCTAAAAAAGATGTAAAACCCAACTACTCGTAATTTGTGGGCATACGAGTGTGTATTTTCAACTCACCTTGACCATTCTGCTGTGTCAAATGCTGCATAAACATATCTGGTCCAGTATGTTGCTGCTGTTGTTGTGGTTGCTGTTGGGGATGATGTTGCTGTTGCTGATGAGGAAATGAAGAAAATTGACGGAATGATAGTATAGCTGGATCCATTGCTGTCCAATCTGACATATTTCCATAACCTAGTTAGAGCAAATTACATAAATAAAAACCAAAAATTGAAATGAATTATCGCGCAGTGCTATATATACCTTTGTTGTGATTGCCACCATTCTGGTTCTGGTTCATATGCATTTGAGGATCATGGGGATGCTGTTGTTGTTGCTGCTGCTGTTGTTGTTGTTGTTGTTGTTGTTGTTGTTGCAAAGCTGCTAAATGTGGATTCCAGTTATTTGGTTGCTGTTGCGTCTGCATTGGTGGCTGCTGTTGTCCACCACCGGCACCAGCCATATTCATAAATGGTAAAATTTTACTGCCCTGTGCTCTTGGTACACCAAATCCAAATGCATTCATATGATTAAAACCAGGTGGTGGCATTCTTGTCCTCTGTACACTTTCCAAAAGGTGCTTCTGATGGCTAGCCGTTTGTTGTTGAACCATTTCGTTCTCCATCAATTCAGCGAGTGCTTTTTGTGTTTCAATAAATGGATCGAAGCCTACATAAAATTGAAAAAAAAAAACAATTTATAAAATAAAAGACAAAGGCAACTCAATATTTAGATGGCACTTGCCTAAATCATCGTCCACAGATGTATTGTGTGAGTTGAATTGATTAAGTAAACGTGACGGTGCCTGTTGTTGCTGCTGCTGCTGCTGCTGCTGCTGTTGTTGGGATTGCGATTGTACCGCCTGTGGATTTGTTGTTTGTTGCTGTTGTTGTGTCGGCTGAGTACCACTGTTTCCAACACCACCAAGTAGGTTGTGTGGACCTAATGGATCATATTTTCCGGGTATCCTTTGCTTTTGCAATGTTTGTTGTTGTCCCATAAGGCCTAACACAATAAATGCATTGCAATGATTTAATTGTTGTTTTGTTGATGAGCCTTTGTAAATGCTTACCATTTGTGTGATCTAAGAATTGTGAATTTATTCTGTTGTTTTCCAACAGTGAAGCCATCCTTAGATGATCATTCATTTGGCCATTTGCACCGTGTCTGTTCACCACAAACTTTTTTTTTTTTTTTTTTTTTAATAAAAGAAAAAATGTTAAAATGTTACCATTGACAAAGGATGATAAGATTAAGCACCTGATGCAACTGTTGCTGTTGCTGTTGATTCTTATGGAAATCAAAGAATCGTGACATATTCGTGCCAAATAGATTGTTACTTAATAAATGATCATTCTGCTGTCTTTCTTGTTGATGTTGTTGTTGCAGAAGTTGCTGTTGCTGCTGTTGAATTAATGCAGTTTGTGAGAGTCTGCTTAGATCTGTTGTCCCATGGAAACTGCTACCCATGTTAGGGAAATCTAAAAACGAATTAAAGAAAATTTTTGAAAATAAGAAAACAAAAAACAAAACAGAACTAAAATTAAAGACAAAAACACTTAATTATCAAGCGATTTCGAATGATAAAGCGTTTGCAGTAGACTAGATTGCCCCGAACAAACAAAAGCAGCATGAATTAGACAAGTCTATCGGCGTGAATTAGCGCCCACAACAAAACGTTAGCCGCGTTAGATTCCTAAGACTCTGTTATGTCTGATAAAATTTGAAAAAGTTAGATCAATATGCAATTAGATAATCACTTTACTTACAAAAAATATATTTTTATGATCAAAGTCAAAGTGTACGCGTTTTGGTGTGGATGCTTAACACATAAATGGCAAGTGTTTTAAATCTTCCTGACCCTGCCTTCGATTTATAAATCTATTTAAATTTATATCTTGCTAGAGACTAGAAACATTGCATTCTAATTTGACATTCAAAAATCATACCTTCACTATCGACAAGTTATAATCTTACATGTTTTTAAATAAACGTCTAGGTTATTTAAAGGGGATCTATAAATCAAGAGAACAAAATTTCTATTCCAAACGGTAGTAAATTATAAAAATCTTTAAAACGAAATTGATTTTATAAATCGCCTAGAATCGTGTCCATTTAATTGTGAATTGGTGTCTTAGGAGTGCACTTTCCTTAAGCTGAATCGCAAATAAAGGTGTCGAGCATGTCACATTGTCGTGTGGGTGATAGGAAACAAACCGAAGAAAAATGTTAAAATACCTGGGCTGATTATTTGACTCCTACAGAGGATCGTCGACCAAAAGGTAACGAATTGAAAAGAGGAGAACGGAAAACCATTTGCCACAACACCTTGCCATTGATTGGATTGAAAGGGGGCAAAGAAAAATTCAGCAAATGATTTCTGACTTGATAACAAGTTTTTACCAAAACATCATCCCTTTCAATTATGAATCAATCAGACCTCGCAAAACGTATAGCAGCTCACAGAGACTGACTGCAAGGATTACTGTACAGTCAGGAGTAATCCCGACTACTAATGCGCAGCACAATTTATTCCTAAATCTATGCCTTCAACTCACAACATATGAATGAATTTCAACAGATTATCAGGGACTTAAATTGCATGCAAACAAACATATGTAGATGACGAACAAGAACTACCTCAACAAAATACATAATTTATTCCCTTAATTTTTCTTTCACCTGATCTAAGCCTAAACCACTGGACGATCATAAACTCAAATTCAAAATCAAAACAAAAAATATACAAAAAAAAAAAAATAAAAAATAAAAAATTAACAAAACCAAGAAGATAAAAAGAAAAACACAATAAAAAAAAAAAACAATTAAAAGAAACTAAACAAAACAAACTTAAAACATACCGTGTGGTCCGTTCATTTGTGACAATCCAATATTATTCAGTAAATTGCGTTTGTGCATTTCTTGCATTCGAAGGAACTCTTCTTGCTGTTGTTGTTCCAGATGCTGCAACTGTTGTTGTTGATGTGGCATTTGTTGATGTTTATGATTCTGTTGAATATGCTGTTGTTCTTCTATTTGCTTATTATTTCTCATCATCACATATTTGAAAGCGTCTTCCCAGTCTTCTGTGGTTTTCATAAATATCGCCAAGGTAGTATGGTTGTGGTATTAATTGAAAAGCATATACCCAACGATGAACATAATGACGATAAGGAGGATAAGAAATATGTTTCAGATTTTGTTACAAAATTTATACCATTTGTTGTAGCAGTGTCATTTATTGTGCTATTCTGATATCCATCGATGCCTATCGATTGCAATTTTATAACATTCATCATCAAATTCAATTGATTATTTGTTTTCAACAAATTCATATTCAATTTTCATTTTTCATTTTTCAGTTTTCAATTTCATTTTGTATGCAGGTGGAGGGAGAGTTGCCGGAAACAAGAAGAGAACAAGTTTTTGATTTTCATCGAATTAAATTGGGTTTTTGATTTTTGTTTTATTTTTTTGTTTTTGCTGAATGATGGTTTTACTTTTGGATTTTATTAATATTGTTATTATTCCATTTTTTTTTTAATTGTATTTTTTTTTTTTAACAAACAAACGAACACACACATTAAATTAATTACACACAGATCTAAATATACTTGAGTTGAAGTCTACGAGTATAGTTACTGAGAAGTGAAAGTATTGTTTAGAGTGGCTATTATATATGTACGAGTATGTGTGTTGTTGAAACAGCAGTTAACTATTATAGAAACTCAACACAGATTACGACTATAAGAATAGTTATTGTTAAACAAAAAAAAAAAAAAAAAAACAAATTAAATATAAACAAAAGAAAAAAAAAACAAAGAAAAAGTAACCAAATAAACAGATTAAATAATAAAGCTGAAGAAAATAAACTGAGTAATATTATTATCGAGCACTCAGTGCCATTCTAGATGACAACATTCATAAGATATATTATGTATGTATGTTGTAAGATAAGATTCCACATAAATGCAAGTACATCCAATTAGTGTAGCTGTTTTAAAATTACAACTAAGTGAAAAGATATTTAAAAAAAAAATAGAAAGAAGAAAAACAACACTTACGGCTAAGGATAATTCCTTAAAACAGTTAAAAATTTAGAAATTAATAATGCTTAAATATTGTACAAAAGACCTATGACTTTGCGAAAGCTTTACGAACACATTGAGTTACATTTGTCATCAACTTAAGTACCCCCCAGATGGAAATTCCTATCAAAACAGTTTTAAATGTTGAAGAAAGTGAAATCAGAAAACTATTGTACAATGTAGGAGCAGTACATTCGTTTTGAAATGAATATTCTCTCTTGAAATGATAAAATTTAAAATTGTTGGCACTGTAACGTGGAAAACATTTTGTGTGTTTTGGGCAGAAATTTCCATAAAAACGGGAACATTTCTTGTTCCTACTTATAAAGTATAGATAGTTGGTAAAAGAATTGACGTGAGGAGGAATTTTTTAAAAAGAAAGTTGAAAAAGTGCAGTCCACGGTAAAAATAAAAATAAAATAATAAACCATCAGTTTATCAAGTTAAAATTTTCCCGCATTCCCAAACGAGAACGCCTTCACAAAATTTAGCGTTTTTGTTTTGGTTTAGTTACGTTTAGCGAGACAACTGTTGAAAACTAGTTTACCAAGTTAAGCCAAGAAGAGTTTGGGGTTGACAAATTAACCAAAGATCAGCACAGATATTGGAAATGAAGAACTTGCCTCAGCTGTTGAAAAAACATCCAGCTACGAGTGCTATTTGTCTTACTGAAATGTCTCTTAACACAAGCAAATGCGCTACTTCCTTTGTAAGTTGAAATAATGAAATAACTTTAACCAACAGACACCATGTGAATCCATTTTTCTATCGAATTGTCGCTTGCGATGAAATGAAGATGTACGATGAAAGAAATAAGTAAGGGGAATTGCCAGACATGAAGGGACCTCGTATAGGACTTAAAAAACCCACAACTTTCAGTGGTTGAAAAGTCCAATGCCGATGACATTAAATCGGACTTTGAAGACCTTTTAAGCCCAGACGATAAGAAATTTCTTAAGAGTCGCATATTTGGTTCAGCGGAGTGTTGGAAAAATATATTTGTATGAAATAAATTTGTATAATAGATTTGTTTAGTTTTTGGCAAGAAAATTGATGATTATATGCATATGTAACGATTTACTACTCTTAAAAGCATTTGACCAAGTCGTGTGGTAAGATTTCGAATGAAGGCGAGAAGATCAGGGTAATCGCCTGCAAAGAAAATTGTTTCAAATGAGCTGAAAACAAAAATTGCAAGAACGGATGGCTTACGGGGCTGAATACCTATATGATTAGAATTTTATTGTTTCAACAGGACTATAGAGGAAAACATAAACGCATTAAGATGGTCCGATTTAAAAAAAACTTAACTAAACGTAAACAACATTTATAAAAATATAGAACACATGAACTAAAATAGAACATAAATGCAGATGTTAAATGTAATAATTGATCAGTGGTTGTCGATTAAAAAATTCGAAGTGGGTAAGCCTCCATCGATGACAATAAACCGCATGATTAAGGTCGTTAAAAATCAACGAGTTCTCACAAAATATAAACAAAAATTGTTCAGTTTTTTTTAAATGTTTACTTTTATGCAAGTGATCAGAAGATTTAATGTTTTGGCATTATCTATTTATTTCTAAACATTTTTCATTTTCATCTTAATAAGCGATTTGGATAAGGTGAACTCGAATACATATAAGACTCATTTGTACTTAAATAAAAAGTAGAAGGTTTGGTGCTTTTATGGGGATATCAACTAGAAATGCCACGAATGGTGATTTAGCCGAATACTCGGGAAAGAAGACGAATATTCGGGAAAGAAACTTTATAAGAAATACGAGTATGTATGTACGTACTACGTTACAAGTTGCAACCTATCTAATTGCTGTGCATGCGTGCCGACATTTCTGCAGTCTTTTGTTTCATTTGCGAGTGGATCCCATCGCGACAAGCATTATTTGCTCATTATTCATTGATTGCATCAGATTGTATTGTATAAGTGGTAACTTAGCACTTCCAAGCAAGGAGTTTTTGTTTAGTTATACATTTATCAGTGTTTATACAGTGAGAGACTGTTTTCGGGACCTGGCATTATTTATGATTTATTTGTTTGCTACCAACAAATGCTTAAATAGTTGTTTTCATTCCTCACAATTTACCGTTGATTGATTATAAATATTAAAATAACAATTTTTATGAATATAATGGATGTGTTTTTGAGTTACACATGCGTCTTTTTGTTCATGAATACTAGGTACTATTCAGCCGAATACCGAATATTGAAACAAGTGGCCGAATACCAAATAGCAGCCGAATATTCGTAGCATCTCTAATGCCAACCACTGTAGCAAGGCAAAATCGTTTTTTACTGTACTCTGGTAAATAAAATATAAATTTTGAAAAAACTAAACAGCATCTCTAGCTTCTTTCAAAATTGAAAATAAAACACACTTATTTGCATGCCAGTCAGTTTATGAGCCTGCTTATTGAAAATATGAACAGAAAAAATGTATTATACCTTAAAAAACCATCAAAAACTAAAGCTTTGTTTGCGTTCTTGAAGAGACAGTTTTCCGGTGGGAATATTTATACAAAAAGTAACCAGAATATTTCATATTGTTTCTAATAACGGTCTTATTGTTTACATTCTTCCTTATATCTGGCAACAAACCGAAGAAAAAAAATAATACAAACATTTTACTTAAGACGGTGAGAAAAAGATGAGATACCTTTAGTTTTGTCCGAAAATGAATGACAAACTCTTTAAGCTTTGAAATTTCCAAAGTCTTATGCACATCATAAGTAAGAGGGGGGAATCGATATACTACCTTGACCAAAACCGCCAACACACACAGAGATAGAGGAAACTTTATAGATTTAGCTCTGTGGAAATATCTGACCCCAAAGCGTTATAACAGTGCATATACTTGTATGATTACTAAAGTAACACTTGCTTGTAATAAATAACTCGTGATCCATCCACATACTTGTATTGTACCTGCTAGTATACATAAATTAAAAAGGATCTGTCTCTGTAAAGATTTAAATTTAAATATCTTGGAGAAGAAAAATAATCAAATGACGTTGAAATGACAATGATGTAGCAACAGAAACACGTCGGCACTAGTGATTGTTTCTCCCTGGAGCCTAAAATGGATAGAATATATTTTCTTTTACCGGGAGGACCTCAACTATTCTAGTAGTAAGGTAAGAGAGGTAACAAGCCAAAGACTGTGCTAGGTTGAAGAGGCTCTACCCGAATTGTATCGCCATATAAGTTAGTCAGTAGTAGGAAATTCAATAAATATTTGTGGTACAAGTACTAAAGACCGACTTTAATTATTCTCACAGAAAAGGCTTAGTTAGGGCCCATCTCACAAAGTTAAAACGTCTGACCCTCACATGTTACTTAAGTTAAGAACGCAATACGTTATAATAGATGCGGAAACAATAAATTCTTCAATTTTCTCACACAACAAAGATCAGAAAAATGTTCCAAAAGAGCTGTACAATCCTTAAATCTTTATCCAACATAAGGATTATTTTACAACGCCATTACATCAATATTTTAATTCAATATTTACCATAAAAACTTTCAAAAATACTTTCTTTATTTTCCTTTTAATTCACTACCTTGGCCTACTCTAACTGAACAACTAAGAAAAAAAAAAAAAAAAAAAAAAAGGAAATAACCACGAGCAATTCTACGAAATTATAAAAAAAAAAAAATGTCTTCTCCAACTAAAAAAAGAAGCATATCCAATAGAATTGATAAGAATATCTTCAATGAACTCACCATTGAGTAGATCCGGTAAATGTGATGTTATAGCACTGCTCAAATGACTATTCTGACTACTACGCATATCGGTATCCAATTTGCTCTTAAGAAATGGCTGAAACGCTGACGATGATGAGAAGAAACTATTGTTATCATCGTAAAGATTCAATTTTGAGAGACAAGCTGCAAAATGATAAAATAATTAGTTGTATTATGTATGATTCATAAACAAATAAGAACCAACCTGTTGTATCGATTATATTATTACTATTTTCAATATTTGTTAGTTTTTGTTGTGTTGACGCTGATGTTGGCGTTGGTGAAACAATGCCATTTGTTTCAATTGTTCCATTGAGTTCGACAGCCGGACTAGCTGGTGTCGACGATGATGATGATGACGATGACAGCTTACTATTTGTATCATGATTGCTGTCACTGCTGCTGCTGCTACTACTACTACTACCACTGCTGCTGCTGCTGCTGCTACTATTACTACTATTGTTAATATGATTCTCTAAATGTGTATCTGTACTCGGTATTGTTGTATGATGATCTGGGAAACTGCCTGGTGAGCTATTACCACTAGTACTACTTTCGCTAAGAAACGGTGATACACGGTTATCGCTGCTATTACTGCTAGATGAACTAAACAAATCGATACAATTATTTATATTCTCAAATGAAACGGACAAGAAGAAATTTACTAACCTTAGTGATCTAGCATAGGCATTCTTTCCATTCACACCTACATGATGCTCACCGTTGTTATCCTTTTCGAAGTCTTCGATTAATTTCATCTCATCGTCTATACTTAGATGATTCGATTTAGTGTCGTTTTTCAATTTACCCACTGTTGCTGGTGTTGTTGAATTTTGCTGCTGCTGTTGTTGTTGTTGTTTATCTTTTTCGGATGATTTTTTATTATCTGTTACGGTGGTCGAAGATTTCGTTGCTATTGTTATCTCCGCACCACCGATCGTCGAAGAATCCTTTGTACCATTTACATGTTGTGTCGAGTTACTTTGTTGCACTTGGTTATCTTTGCTGTTATTGTTACTACTATTATTATTGTGATTGTTACTGTTCTTCTTTGCTTTATCTCCTTTTGACTTTTTGCCCCGGCCTTTTTCTTTCTTGCCACCACTGCTGCCAGAGCCATTTATTAGCTCTTTATTATTTGTAGGCGATACCGACAGACTTGGCCAAGCATCTTTAACTGGACCACCTACATAAAAACGTCCATTAAAATCCATTCCAAAGTTAAATGAATGATAATTGATAATAATAATTACCATTTCCTGACGATCCTGAACCAGATGTTCCACCTGAAGATGGTCCACCGCCTGGCGCACCATTCGGTCCTGAAGAGGCTATGAGCAAATCATGCAGCCTTTTCTCGTACTCTTGGTGCTTCCCTTGGTGCATTTCCTACAATAAAATTATTCATAGAATTATTAATTATTAAAAACTAAGATTAATTTGTACTAACTTCCTTGGTAAAACTAGCCTCAGGATCGCCCAGTTCATGTAAATACATACAATCCCCTTTCGGGCATTGTTGATTTTTCATAAAATGACTACAATACTTGGTTGTACCTAAGCTAGTCTTAATCAGTCGACCATCTATTGATATATTATTCACACTTTGTATTGCTCTTAGGGCGTCACAATTATGCACATACGTGACATACGCTGACGCTGAAGGACCCTATACATAATAAAACAAAACCAAACGTGCCATAACAATATAAGAATTTCTCAACTACCTATATACAACTCAACAACTTACTTGCACACCGGCATACGCGGTGCTGGGGTTTATCACAACTTTATGAATTTTGCCGTATTTCCCAAAATATTCATGCCTCTTAAGCATCTAAAAAATTCACAAGAAAGTTGTTACCCTACGTTAATTCACTCAGACAAAAGAAAATACATGAAATTTTTATTTGGAATTCTCGTACTTACATCGGCATCTGCCAGTCTGGGTGGTAGACCAACAACGAATACCAAATTCCTTTGCACAACACGCACATTGGCTAAGTGCTTTCGATTTTCGGTAATTTTTTGCTTTCGTTGTTGATCCCGTTGTCGTTTTTGCGACTTTAGGGCAACCATCTACAAGTGAAAGGGCAACAAATAAACCAACCACATTAGAAAATTCAATCATCAATTTCGATAGGTGCATTACAACTTACTTCCTCTTGAGTCAAAGGAGTAAAGTCCGCTGGATTCTCCGGATATGCCTTACGACATGCTGGACATAATTCATTTTCATCCGTGCGAATTCTGTGCCAGCAGAACCTACAAATCTATTTAAAAAAAATTAACATTTCAATTTCAATTTCAATTTCAATTGTGAAAGGTCTAGTTTGATGCTTTTGTTTACCTGATATCCACAAGTGCACGGATAAAAATTCAAATCATCAACTTCCAGTGGTTCCATACATAGTGGACATTCCGCCACATCATCACTGCTATTATTCATACCGTTCATAGTTGTTATTGTTGGCCAATTACTTAAATCACTTTCTTGATACAGAGTATAACACTTTAGTTTTCAATTAATTTCCCACCAATTAATTGAGCTTTCCGTAAATATACGCGCGACGTATGAAGAAAAAAAAAAGAAGTGATTTGAAGTTGCACTTTTCTGAACAGTTGCTGATTAATCAGCTTACTTCTGTATTGCTTTTTATTTGTGGTGTTGTTTTATTTTGTTGAAAACACACAAACACACAACGCCTTTTAGTTAAGATGTAGCACTTGCTGCTGGTGCTGCTTCCGCCGCAAAAAGACGATTAAGAAATTTGTAGAAAAGTGTTTGATGGTGACACAAGATACACACGTCAAAACAAACAACAAAACTAAATTGAAGTTGCTCTGTTTAAAGTAGATCACGATATTGGCGTTAAAGCCGAATGTACACAAGCACACATACACTAGCTGCTGGCTGCTGTTGCAACTGCTGCTTTAGACTTATAGAGATGTGCGAAGTAATATTCCTCACTTGAGAATTTGTTTATTATATGAAGCGGCTGAAAAGAGAAAAATTAAAAAAAAGATTAGTTGACTGCTGAGGAATATATAATAAGTCTTATCGTAAAAACAAGAGTTAGTAAATTATAAAGGGCTTACTGTCTAATCTAAATATATAGAAACATCTGTGTTGAATTGAAAGAAATCAAAACAATTACTCGTACATAGCAAGCGTGACCGCAAAATAATGCAATGTACCATATATGAGGGATGATGGCATGAACTCATACGAGAGAATCAATTTCCCCAGCACAGCAAGTCATGAAAAAAACGATAACTTTTGTCACAATAACCACCTTCTTAGAAAGCTTTCTGGTAGCAATTAAGAAGTGTTCAGAAGTGAATGGTATGGCTTATTCGACTTTTTATCAGAACCTAAATAGACAAAATCCTTGCCATTTCAAAAAGTTTGCACTTCCCTGTCGACATTATACGAGTAGTATATATTCAGAAAATAAAAAATACAAGTTTATTCATCTAAATCTATATTGTTCCCTTCAAAGTAATCCCCATCGACTGCAACACACTTATGCCAGTGCTTGACCCAAACCTTGAAACATTTTTTTATATTCGGTTTTCGGTATGTCCATCAGTGCTTCCTGCAATTTTTCCATTACTTCCTCTCGGCTGCTGAAGCGCATTCCCCGTAGTGGTTTTTTAACTCGATTGAACTGAAAGAAGTTATAGGGAGTTGAATCGGGTGAATTCGGTGGCTGTTACGAGTAGATGGTATTTGTTGCATTTTTCGTCAAAAAATTACGAATAATGATGGCACTGTGCGACGGTGCGTTATCATGGTTCAAAATCTACGAGTTTTCTGCCCACAATTCTGGTCTCTTTCGGCGAATTGCTTCACGCAAACGTCTCATAACGTCCAAATAATACTCTTTGTTTCCTGTCTTGTGTCTCCGTTGTAATCCATGAAAACCGTAAGCATTGCCTTTTTTTTTGACTGAAAACGACGTGGTTTTTTTGGTCTCGGATCATTCGGTGAACGCCATTCACTTGCCTGATGTCTAGATTGCGTGTCGTACTCATAAACCCACGTCTCGTCTCCAGTAATGATCCTTTTGATGAATGTCGGATCAGATTCAGCCTCGCAAATCATCTCATTTCTAAAATTGTAAAAAATCGCCAACACACACAGAGATAGATGTACTCTTGGCTACGTAACTTTTGCAAATGTCAAGCTATGACGCTAATATTTAGAGGGAATATCAACAACAGATGTACCAACTTAACAAAAACACAACAGAACTCAAATCGGAACAATGGGAGCGCCACACGGGAACTTTTTGATCAAGGTGGTATGTATAGACTTTTGACTTTTGAGAGTGACGCTTTGAGTTTCGCACAGCACTTCCATGTTTGAATAATCACATGATTGGGCGTAACTTTGTCTATATTCCATTTTTATATCCAAAAGTTTCGACACTTTCTTTACCGAAATTTATGGAACAGCGAGTGTTCTCCACAGACGGACAGTTTAAGCAGGAATGAGAATAAGGCATGCCTTATCCTATCTACTCAGAACTAACATCAATGACGTTGTCTAATAAGAAGCGGGGGCAGAGTAAATGCTGGACTTATCATAAATATTATCAGATCTTTCCCCTCTGATGGTTGCTATGATTTGTCCAGTAACAAGCTGCCGATCATAAGTCTTGTTGAGTGCCAAGACCACCGGTAGTCCATACCAGGACTTAAAACACGGTACCGTGGAGTTAGGAGCCCCTCGGACTTCGGTCCGGGCCTAACTTGTTGAGGTAGGCCCCTTCGTGGGAGCGTCACGGTGGCTGTGGTTCAATTTCTTCAATCTGGTTGTTAGTTCTTTGAATTTGGAAAAAGTAGATCCATTTGTGTATGTTGTTGAACACACAATCAAAACAAGAAATATTTAAATACAGATATTGATAGACTGAATCATAGACTTGAGTTTCCGGCACGTGAGTGAACATATAGTATTATTCCTCATTGAGCTAGCAGCCGTATTTTTTACCTCAATCTTAAAAGGATGTCCAAATGTTTTTCAAGCAAAAGTTTGTTCAAATGTGAGGCTTAGGCTAACGAAATTATATAATGAGAAGAAGAGTGCCAATTGAAGCCAAAAGCAATCGTGGGAAAGTAACAGAAAAATCCACAATGGCCTACTGATTCGGTCAGCCACAACAAACAACAACCTTTTATTGGTTTTATATCTGGTACAAGTTGCCGATCTTCTTGAAGCTTATAAGGTATGCTTCTGTAAGTTTATTTTTCCCCTTAGTTTGATTCTACTAGACATCCTGCTAAATGATGTTTCCATTTATGGCAGGGCTAGACAAGGTCGCCACTTCCTGAATCGTCATATGTCAACCTCAGTTGAAGAATCTGTGCCATAAAGACTCATTTCCTTCACTAGGCTTTGGCAGTAACAATTAAAATAGATTCCTTTAAATTGGTAGGCGCTTGTTCCACACCGAAATTGCATAATCGCCCACTTAAAGACCATTGCACAAAAAAAAAAAACATCTCAAAAGCAAAAGTTGTTTCCCTTATTTCTACAATCAAAACAGCTCCAATGCATCTAATCTGATCTCTTATAAAACATCCAACAACAACCTTTTCAAAGGCCATCACTTTGCACAGCCTCAAACGACAAAAAAAAGAAGGTAAACCAAAGAAAAATCTACGGTTACCTGGAATAGAAACGTTTCTATCCAAACTTCGTCGGAAATCTATAGAAGAAGTAAAAACTTGAACAATTATTGCAAAAACACAAAGCAAAGGCAGCGAGAAAATGTGCAAGAAACAGAGATTTCGTGCAAGTTACGTGTAAGTGCACACAAAGCACAGAAAGCTACAGATACATCATACTATCATACAAACAAACAAACAAACAAACAAACAAATAAACAAAACAACAACTAACGTCAACGACTCGAGACTAGTTTGTGTTTCTTTGAATTTTTTTATTTTTTTTTTTTATTCGAATCTGTTACAGTCAGTACGCTCTTTCACGTATTCGTTTGTATAAGACCATACTTCTAGTTCACACAACAAAATATTTATATGCTTTGTGTGTCTAGGTTTGTTTTTGATAATTCAGCTATATCGAGAGCACAGAGGCGTGTATTCTGCTTTCCGACTTTCAAATCTATTTCATCGATTGGCAGACAATTTGAGGCAAAGACAAGTGTCTTAAGTCCCCAGTCCTCTGACCATCAAGGTCATATCATATGAAAGTAATTAAAGTTCTGCACGTATTACATTTAAACCTTACATCGTGAATCTATATGTCTAAGTGAAGATATTTAGCTTCGGCAGTGTTTTGAGCAAAGCACCAACTACATTTGTGAATGTGCCTCCGAATTATGCAGCCGCAGCCACTACACATACTCGTAAAGAGGCTTTCATGCAAAATTGAGTGGATTCACTTCACGTTATTGTAAGTTGATTGCAGAAGCTGGTTGCTGTTGACTGTTGCGCTTAGTAAATTGCTGTTTGCTTTTAAATGACCTTCTTATGACAGTGTACGATGTCAGACTTTCAAATGTCAGTATTTACTTGTATGAGTGGAGTGCAACCGCGTTTACACTATACTCTGGCCCATTGCCAACCAATCACGCATTCAATTTATTGGGTATTTCAGTCAGTAGGTGGCGAACGTTGACTCTGACGTTAAGCGAAGATTAACTGCGAATACTTTAACAAAGCCTTATTGCTGCATGCTTATTGCTAAGTCATGGGCTAAAAGGTGAAGAGTCAATGGAAATATTATAGTCTTGTACTATTTTTGAAGTTGCATCCAAGACAACATGGGCCAGCACAAACCACTGCTCAACAGCTTAACAGGCAGAACAGAAAATTTAAGAATGATGAAGGAGTTTAACAAATATAAAAGAGATGGACTTTATAAGGATACAGCTTTTAACACCAATTTTTATAACGCGCACGCTTAAGGGATTATGGAATGCGACCATTCAACGCGGAAGAAAGGAAAATTGAATAGAAAAGGAAGAGAGGTTCTGATGTACGTTGGGTTTAAATGTTAGCTGGTTGTAATGGATATGGAATAAAGAGTTCCATAGGGCAAGAATGAGAGATTCAGGATGTTTGGGAATAGGCCTGACAATTAGCATAAGGGCATACTGATGGCCAACAATAGGGAGACAGTTTTGCAGTAGCGGAATGCTATTGGCCATATCTCGTAACACTTGTAGTAGAAAAAGATTTATTCGGCGTTGGAGCAAGTCAAAATGTTGGGCAATTTCACAGTCGTACATGTATGAAGCAGGGATTTTACGAGCAGCTGACTAGATTTGAGCAATAACTCCTATTGGATGGATAAAACACCTAATATGGCATTTTTTTACAAATCAAATCCCGGCGTAGGTTGTCATTGACACATATTTTCGTTTTTGGGGTAATGACACAGCCATGCCATTTAAATTTTTCTTTAAGGGCATCCGAATGAACTTAATATACGTTAGAGAAATTTTTCGACAAAAGAGCCTGTTGCCAGACTCTATCAAACGTCTTTGAGATATCAAGTGATCCTATCTTGCTTTTTGTAGAGCTTTTGGTTTCACTTTTTGGCGATAGACGCCATTAAGTCACCAGTAGACCTGCTGCTTCGAAAATTGAACTACTGGTCTTCAAGAAGTTTTTGCTTCGACATACTTTTTGCGCAGTAGAGAGAAGATAAGGCAGTGTATTACGTACGTATTTGACGAAAGACTAAAAAATTCGACTACCTATGCGACACAGTAATAATTTTTTTATTTCAGTTTTTGATTCTATTGACACTACGGGTTCAAGGAAGGCGGAAGACAAAGCTCGTTTAATAATGCAATAAAAATGCTCATTGAAACGGCGGGCCGTATTCAGTTCCTTAAAGGCTACAGACGCGTCTAAAATGACGAATCGATAAGTGTCTCTCCGAAAATCAACGGTCAATACAGGCCTAACTAAGGTAGTTTATGACAGGAATGTATGTTCAGTATGTATGTTCAGATAACCAATTCGGTTTCAAGGAGGGGCATTAACTGGTACATGATATCCAAAAACAACAATTAATGTGCCTGTTTGATACAGTAACGCTTTTAACATTGTATAGATAAAGGGACTCTTCTTCAAGATTAACAGACTGGCCATTATTTAACAACTGCTGACCATTCTTTTCCATTTGCTCCATCGGCTTAGGAGTATTACTAATGAAGATACAAAGCTCTCATTTACTTAGTACAAATAAGATCAAAATTCACTTAAGTCATAAACTTATTTTTAATGTAAAACTGGTGATCTTAAACAAAAGATTAGAGGTCTCTTATCACTGATTTTTGCTGAACCGGTCATTTGTATTTAAAGAGTAAATTCCACACAAATTGGCCTATCGCTATTAACTGAGTTCCCTTTCCATTATTGTAATAATAAAATACAATTATTTTAGAAACACCAACTTGCGTCACATAAATATCAATAGTCCAAGGCAGGCCTTTGGCCTTTACTTAGAAGTTACTTTCTTTCATTTGAACCCAATAAACACCACTTGCTCAAACCAAAATCCAAGGCATGACAATTGTGTACGTTGCAAGTCCAAATTTCAAGTTCGTGTTTATTGTAGTGGAAATCAACCCTTAACTTACACGCCCACTAATTGCAAAAACCAAAACAAATGTTACCCCATCGATGACTAATGCCCACCGTCTCCCAATCGACCTAATTTTTATCTCGTATCTCTTTATAAGTGTGTATATGTTTTTATTTTTATTTCTTCTGGCGATGGCGAATCAGCTGAGGACGAAAATCCATATCAATATTATCTATTTGTAATTGCTACAAATGCGTCATCTTCCGGTTTTATTCGAAACTGTATTCTTCCGTTTGTTTTATCAATTACGACCGTCAATTCGTTTCGATTTTTTGCACATCGCCAGCGCATTGAAGTATTCGGAGGTAAGACTTTTGCTGTAAAATGAAATGCGCATAAGCTAGTCAGTTGAAATGTTGAAGTGTCTCCCCTGTGTCGACTATACGAGTATAGTCTAAACCTACACAAACTCGAAAGTTATCGTTTTCGAAAGTTAAATACTCGTACATAGTTGTTATCACAAAGTTCTTCTTTTTTTTTATATAGTACTTGTACTCGTAAATGCGTGTAAACGATTTTGGTGGCCACATAAACACAAACGCAATAACTTAATTGTATATAGTTAAACATCTGCCACAATAAAAGAGAGAGTGTTTATCCCCGATGTTACACACGTGACTTGTCAAGGCCTTAGGGGGCTTAAAACTAAATAAAGTGATACATGGTTATCCACTGATAACGAGCAGATGATTTCTGTTGCAAATTCCTATCTGAATAGATAAGATAGAATCAGTGTGATGCGATGTTGTTTCGCAAAGTCCGTATACTTATTAACTTGCCGCCATATGGATGTCGAATTTCATTTTAATTGCCTACAATTGGACAAAGTGTAGTATCCATTTGGAGGTATGAGTATATGTAATTATTACAAGCTCTAGCGTGAGCAGTGGATTATACTCCGAATTGAAAGCGATTTGTTGCATGCAATTAGAAACAATTATTACATTGAACGAATGTGTTGAGAAATTAGCCAGGAAAGCATAATTGGTTTGTCTATCTAACATGCCGTGTGTGTAGACAGTCTGTAGACAATCGAGTATAATCAATTTATCTGATAACCTTTTGGTTATCAGTGGTTGATAAGGGAAATGGGTGTACGCATTTTCGAGATACTATAGGTTCGCAAGTTCTCAAATCTTATAATTTTTTATAAGATATTCTACCAGCAGATGAATTGTTTAAAGGTCGCAAATCAAGAGAATATGAATCTGCACAACATTTAAATATATTGAAGGCCTTGCCCTCTTTGCAACAACGTTAGTGGCGTCATTTATATTTTTTTCTCTTCTAGTCAAATAAAAGCATAAACAAATGAAAAAGTGTGTGCAAAAAGTGCACACGACACTTTGAGTATCTAGGCGACGGATACTATCTTCGTAAAAAATTCGATAAGTCTACTTGGGTCGTTAATTCACAGAAATATTAAAATGGAGTCGTGTCCTGGTTTAAGAAACTAATGTACGGGTGGGGTTAGTCTATTGAACCTAGCTAGCAACGAGCGTGTATTGAGTGTAATCTTGTCTACAGATTACCATCCAGAACTCATTTTTCCTGTCAGGGTTAATTTTGCAGTGTTGAAATTCCTCTTTCACTGTGTACGTAAATGTTAACAAACGTCAAGGAGTAGGTACATTTCTTAGTAACCTGATGCATCTCAGTAGTCATAACCAAAAGTCGGTATTAATTGGTGAAGAAGGCCCACGCAAGCGTGAAAAGGACAATAACGTTTGCGTATATATCCAAGATGTGAGGACTATTAACAGCCAAGCTGCTTAAATATTTAGAATAAGTATTCATATACATAAAACCCTAAAGAAGCCGTTGATTGCCATTTATCTCGTTAAATTTTCACCTTTGCTGGGTGATGATTGGATAGATCTAGTTCTAGAAATTGTAAAGCAACATAGTACCTCTTCTAATGAAATACTGAAAATACTGAAAAGGGCTAATATTAGGAGGATAGGTCAGCAAATGGATTATTAGGGTTATAATAGCTCTCATCACTTAACATAATTTAAAAGGCAAGCAAGCAACCAGAAAGATGGCGAGCATAAGATACTTTTCTTTTCTCAAAAACAAAGCAATTCCATCAGGGTAGGAAGGCTACCATGTCGATCTAAATGACAAATATAGTCATTAGAAATCTATTATCCAAATGGTTCATCAAATAAAGAGAAAAGTTTTAAATTCACGTGGGGTATCACAATAGATTGTATATTGGTGTGTCGGCTTCCGTACCGACAGCTACTTCAAGTTAACCAAACCTACTAAATAATCACCACACATACGTATCTCCTTCCTTAGAAAACTTATCAAAATCCAAACAACTCCACCAACCGAATTCATTTTATAATCTCAAATAACAATTTTAATACGATGATGTAATATCTGATATTGGTGCCGTTTAATTACTGAATAACAGACAACAAACATCTCTAACCAAACAAATTTGCTACTTTAAACTGTCTCGCAACATTTCACCCGAAAAAAACCAGTTCAGTTAAAAAATCCAACCACGAAAGCGTACGTTTCTAAGCTCTGAATAAATAAATACAAACTTCATCAAATGATTTAGAGAATCGATGAAAGAAAAAAGGCAATTAGTATCAGTAAACTGTTCGCCTAGCGAATAATTCAAATACAATACAATTGCAATTAAGAATCTTAATAAATAAATGAATACATAAAAATCTAAATGAAATGCAACTGTTTACCATAAACGCGACAGCGCATACTTAACGTAAGTATCTCCTTTAGAACGTGAAATTGATGATAGTTACGAGTAAAAGATAAGATATCCATGCACAAGTATGTACATATACTCGTATTAATTAAATGTACTGCGGAATAGCATTTAAATCGTAGTAAAAAATTGTTTAAAATTTAAAAAAATCGATAAAACACTTTAGATAAAAACTATCAAAGAAAAGAAAAACAAAACAAGTAGGTATCAATGAGCAGGTAACCTGTCTAAATAGCGATTGCAAGAAAGTTTTGTAGTTCTAGTTAATTGTAAACTTGGTCAAAGTTCTTATGAAGGTTAATAATTGGGTAAATGACCTAGCTACAAAGCAAATAACGTCGGTGTAGTGATAGTCTTAATTAAACAAGAGAAACCACCGGAGGCAGTTTATTGATGCTGATGAAATAGAACTGACCTTAGTCAAGTGAATTATTTTATAATATCGAAGTAGATATGGTATTTTGAAGTAAAGTGTAGATTACTAATCAGGGAGAAGAGTACAATAAACAAATTGTGTTTGTTTGAATATGTATGCATGTATATATTTTCTAAGGTGAAACCATTTTCAATTCTAACATCAGCTAATATATTTATTCCATAAATTTTTGAAATGCGTATAATTACATCTATTATAATACTACATATTTCTCCCACGTATCTGAAATCCTGTTGCGATGCTTGTGGGGTGAGCTAGATTTGCAGAACATTCTTCAGGCGGTTTTATTGTTTTATTCTCGAACAGCTCATTAGTGAGCTCGCCAAAAGTAACCAGCTGATACGAGTACTCGTATACTCTGCATAAAGTAGTCCATTATCAGTTTCTTTATGTATTATACTCGTAGATACGCGCACTTCTTATTAGATCACGTTTTATTATACCCGCTGACATTCGAAGCATTTTCATTTCTGTCGCTGTTATTTCTCTGATTATTCGTACATCGTTTAAAATTAATCACGATTCGTATGTTAAATCTGAAAAATCGACAGTCGGTTGTATAAAAAGAAACAAACTTAATTAAAGCGGCAGCGTTTTCCTGTCCCAAGATACTACGTGGTTTTCTCGCCATCGATGCCGCCCTAAAAGAACTCCATGTGCGACATTGTCTTCACAATTTCCTTGGTGGTTAACGACAGAGCCTAGGTATTTAAACTGTCGACACTTTGACACGTTGACCCCTTACTGACGTCAGAAGTTGGGTTTGCACGTTGGAAAAAACGGCAATGCAGACGACCAATATGATATACCCTCTCACCTTGTTTCGCCTCTAACCAATTATAAAAGATTGCATAAAGGGCTAACTTATAGGTGCTTATGATAGCACTATCATAAGGGGAAATCAGAGAAATTGTTTTGCACTCCACAACGCGCTGTTTTAATAGAAAATCTGTTTTGGTCTTGGTGTACGCCAACTTTTTCTTTCCTTTTTGCAGTAAAACAATAAAACTCTGCCACACTGGTTGGACAAATGATCGCTCTTTGTTATTTTATTGAACAATCTTCGGTTTCCGAAAAATTGGGCCTCTTTTCGTCCGCGGCAGCTGTAAGAATGGTGCTGAGTATATTGAATCCTTTCCGAGTTTTTTTTTTCGTTTGCGTATGCCTCGATGTTGTAATTCTGTTTATAGTGATCTAGTCCATCTACAGTCTTTTGTAGTCTTACTAAAAAGCCAATGCTGCGAGGCTTGATTTTCTTCTTATTGTTGCGCAACCACGTTTCTTTATTCTGATCTTGCTTAACGTTTTATATAAAAGCTCATGGAAGTCATGCCAAAATATTTATTTTTTAGATTACTTATTGCATAATTGCGGTGCAGGGGCGATAATTAAATTCCAAGTTTCAGTTCCATTATCATTTTAAAACCGATTACTCGATGGCTTATTTCTGATAATTTTACAATCTTATCAATAAGTTCAGCTGTCAAGATGATGGTAGCTCCGTTCTTATTTTGTTCCGGTCCGAAATTATTTAGTTTGCTTAGGTGCGAGCTCTAATTTGGAAATTTCGCCAATTGGTTGCAAAATACGTTTTCTAGTTTGAAAGTTTTGCACATAAATCTTGTCAACGTTCCAGCTTGCGATAACCATTTTGATTCTTCAAAGCATTATATGTTTTGCTCATCTCCGGAAACCGTCAAACGTTGATGCGAATTTATATATACCACGAGATAACTTCTCTGCTGTGTAAAGAACTAGTATACTCCTTATTTTTGCACTATTCTCCTGCTATGCATATTCCACTTTGCTTTTGATCCACAGGTATGTATATACTAATGTGCCTGGGGTCAATCTTTGGTATTTAAGTACTTGAATTAGATGTTCCACATTAAGTCAAGCAGGGAAAACAAAACTGCTGCAAAATTTTTTAATACGTTGCGGTAGGCCGTTGAGGAAAATAGTTAATAATTTTTTTTTTCGATTTTCTATTTTTTTAATCAATGATGGAATGCGCATAAAGAGAAGTGGATGAGCCCCTAAATATCAGTACACTCAAATCAAGATTACTTATCTTTTCCTGATAAGAAAATTCTAAATACCTTTACAAATGGCAAACGATAAGCCAATCATTTTTTCATTTAAATTTGGAGGATAAAGCTTCAATATATCAGACTTAAAAATATTTATAAAAATCCTTCCCCAACATTTAGGAAACTGAGTAAAGGTCGTCGGTAACGTCAAAAGGAAAGTGTTCTGGTTTTAACACTTTTTAATTTTGGGCAATTTTACCTTTGGTACACAAATACAATAAATGTCCAACACAACTGAGATATGGTAGTTGAAAAAGAGAATCGATGTATAGAGTCGGCATCAGATTCAATAACTTCGAGAGCTTAAAACATTTTATCACTTGACAAAATGAGGAAAATTGAATTTAAAATGTTAGTTAATAGGATGTGAATCCTTACAAGTTGTAGGACATAAGCCGCAAAGTTGGACAAATTGAACTTAAGGCAGCAGAAAAGGATATTCATTACTCGTATTTTCATCAGAACATGATCTTTCGTAATCAACCAAGATATGGATTCCAATCAGAAAAAACAAAAAATTCTTAGAGGTGCTTTCGGCGCATAATTTTCGAGGAACAAGAGACAATAAACACGCAGGATAATTCCTTAAAAAAAAAAAAACACTGTGGCGCTGGCAGCCCGGTATAGGCCATGGCCTAGCTTCTTGACACTCATTTGTGTTGCTCATGTTGTCATTTTAGTCACATCTAAGCGGGGCCTACGGTTTATCGCCGAGTCCGAACGACACTCCTTAGAAGCTTTTTCGTAGGCAATTTTACTTTCGGGAGTTTGCCATTGCCCGCCGAAAGGGTGATGGCGATTTGAAAAAACTGTTGGTGACCCAGCCAGGAATCGAACCCAGACTGTCTGCGTGATAGTCCAATGAGCTAACTATCGCACCATCGCCATCGCCTTAAGTGTGTCATAAATTCATCTTTTAAGCTTTTCGAGAATAGAAAACTTGAATTACTCATTATATTGCAGAAAATGTCGTAGCATAAGAATGAATGTCAAACATTAGCAATTTGAACCTACATATCATACATGCACTACGTTTGGAAAAGGTTTTGTTCGAATTGACTTTGTGCCGCGACGGAAAATCACTTTATCTAGAATAGCAAACAGATTCCTTGCTTCACAAGCTGACCAAAAAGTATAAATTTATCATGCTGCAATGGACGTAATGAACCCCTTCATTACTAAAAATGTCTGAAGATTCCGAAAGTCTAATACAAAAACTCTGCCTATTACCCAGTAAAAAAAGGATTTACCGTGGAACGGCTCCAATTTCAACAAATTTGCATTATCGATTTCGTATCCCTTTACCTCCAATCAACACATTTACAAACTGCATTTAATAATAAAGATCAAGGACACCGAAGTTCGGACGTGAGAAGCAAGTGATTAAGGAAATTTTGTAGTAGAGTCACCAAGGTGTTTTTTTTTAAGACTGTTTATTAAGGCGGAGACGATCCAAATTAATTTGTCTTCGCATAGTTTGCCTCATCTCCAAAAACAGCGAATTCACTTATTTACGCCAATTACAAAGGTGTTAGTCGTCTTAACACTACGTAGTGTTAATTTCACGAGATGTGGTACATCCATGGGGGCCATTAATAATGTACAACTAATTGCCAATTTGTGTTGAGGGCACAGGTTCCTTCCATGGTATAAGTCGAGGCCGATGTAAAACGTTCTGCCGGTCAAGTCACCAGGAACTTATTTGCTATTCCCCAACGGATCAAAGACAAGTGGAAGATTCTAACTGCGATCTTGGGTTCTTGATCTTGACATTCCCACTAAGGGTTATTCCTCTTTCAAGTCAGGCTTTGACTCTGATTGTATTGAGTTTTAAATTCTCGTAGGGTTTACCGGTAGTTCCCCCTCATCAGGACCCTATGGCCGGCCGTGTGTAACTGATCAAATTGTAGTAACCTTCAGTTGAAATCATCTGAAAACTAGTAATGGACCAGTACCGCTCATTGTATTGCGGAGGAAGACATCACCTAAGGCAGCGTGCACATCAAAAAGTGTACTCTAAGCGTCTTGGAGTGCATAAGTAGGTAAGTATTTATGTAAATGTTTGTACAACTGAATATTGAACAATACAACTCCAATAAACTTGGCTTGTAGTAGAAAAGTAGAAATCCAAAAAGATTCAAACTGTATTGAAGAGCTTAAAAAAATAAAGGGATGCAGTAGATACCGTTTCACAAATAAGCTGATAAGCGAGAAAAGGTACCAACAAATTGCAAAATCTCAAATCCCAATTAGATTCAACTAACCCATGTCCGTCCAATTGGACATCGCACACGCCGGACGTCGATCCCTTTACTAAATCAACTCTCCCCGTCTAATTGTAATAAAGTATTTCAAATTTTCACTCGAAACTAACAAACAAATTAACCTCCATATATTTATGTTCGACCAGCAACAGCCCCCTCTTCATTAATCAACAAAGCGGCATCAAAACAAAGGCACAGCATAAAAATTTAAAAAAAAAAAAACAACTTTCACCTAATAAAAATCAACAAATACAAGTATTTATCCAAATGTTTCAAATAAATCAAGTGATGTAATTAAATGAAAGTCTCACACAATATTTCAATAAATAAAGGCACTATAGCAAAATAATTAAAAAAAAAATAAAACGAAACACCAATCTTCCCACATACTCGCAACAACGACAAACAAGTAACGAACGACACTTTGTGCACACAGGTGGTGGTATCTTCGTCGTCGTTTCCCTGCCCGAAAAAAATATTATTGGAATTCAGCTCGTCGTCGTACCTACATATCTGCATCACATAGCAAATTAGATAATAATTTCAACCAATTAGTCACAAACGGACCAAATATAAAGTCGAGATGAAATTAACAAAAAATTAAAAAAAAAAAAAAAGAAACAAATTGATCAGCGGCCATGATTACCAATCAGTGGTGCTGGTCATAGTGGTACTAAGGTGATGAACGAACGCAACAGAAAACGCGATGTTAACAGCAGTGTTTTTCCTTTGTCTTTGCCTCGAAACTGATTCTCATAGTATTACAGATTTGAACAATTTCAATTTGATTTTGGAATTGGAATTGGAATTGCAATTGAAAATTCAGTGTTTGACTCTCACACCAGGAACTTGACAAGACACAAACAGATTACATACATAGATGTGACTTGTTTGCCAGGTAGGTAGGTGGACATTCGGAATTCCGATCGTTTATTGAGTTATGAAAGGTCTTTGCAGCCACTGACTACGTACGACACAAGCTAAAAAAAAATGCCAACAAAAGCTAGATAAATTAATTTGTTTAAAAATAGAATGCGTATGAAATAAGTTAACAAAAGACAAAAAGCTAAAGAAAAAAACAAATTTCTCAATATTGAATTCTCCCACTAATAGAAAGACAACGTCTTAGAGGTAGGTTGCGAGCTGTGAGTACTTGGTTTCTTCCTCTGTGTAGTGATTTCGTGTGGTACTGTGGTGTTGTTGTTGATATTATTTATGTTTTCTTCGCACAGGTGAAGTGATGAATTTTTAGCACAGAATTAAAATAAAAATGAAAATCGCGAAATGAAAATGAAAAACTTTGATAGGAAATTTCCCAGACGAGCTCTTTTGCAGACACACAGTATGTGTACGAGTACTTTGTATAGACAGAGCAGAGCTCGGCCACCTCAGCAAAGTGCCATTGCCAATGACGAGACGAAAGCAATCCAATTCAGTTCAATGGAAACGGCCACCTAACCCCACACAGTTAGCAGGTTAACACATTTCTGCACAAATTCCTGTGCTTTGGATGACGTTTTGAGAAAATTATCAATCACAACGTTTGTAAGAAATTATCATCAGACTTTTTTCCAAGAAAAAAAATCAAAAAAAAAAAAATCTTTTTTTTTTTTTTTTTTTATACATAACCCATTCGCAGTAACACCCTCTCTTTCCCTTGTGTGGTGTCTTTCTTTAATCGTTCTTCATCTTTGCTATGCTTTTGCTGGCTCTGATTAATCTTTAGAAAATCTGTTTTTCACTTCTTTTTTTTCCTCAATATCGAGCACAATTTATAAAAATTCGCTTTTTTCACACCACTCAGTTGGAAATTCACGAGATTCTCGAGACTTGTTTTTTATTGCAATTAATTTACCAAAACTACTTTATGTAGGGGAAGAGAAATGCAATTTTTTATTCTTTACCTATTATTTACTGTTATTTCAATGAATTTCAACAGAAAAAAAAATATTGAACTTATTTCCACGAAACTTTTTGTGATTGCTCTTCGACGACGAAAAAAAAGACTACTGCTGCTTTATATTTTTGATTAGACAAAAAAAAAAAATCGTCGATTTTCTTTTGTCTTCAAAGAGGAATTCGAAGTAGAAAAATATAGATTTGAACTCTTCTGGCACTCAGTTCGTTGTCAAGATGAGTAAAGTGTGATTTCGTTCACTCCATATAAACACTGCAATGTAAACGTCACTTTGTCAGGTTCGAAAAGAACTTTTTCATTTTTTTTCATTCCATGCAACCGTGTGTTTTGACATTTCAACTTCGAAATCATTTTGACACTTCGAAAAACTTACAAATTTTCTCCTTTGGCTTTAGAATTTCATTTGTTTTCTTGTTTTTGTAAGAAAAAACTTATCCTTTTTAGATTGAATTTTTCTGAAAATTTTAAATAGCAATCAACCGAAAAGGGGAAATTGTAAAAATGAACTTTACACATAAATATTCTCCCCTTTCTTCGAACACACCGAGAAAGAATGGGATAAATGTATTTCACTCGATTCATACCAAAATGCAACAGAAAGAGTTGGAAGAGTTTAGTTTTCATATTCATTTTTAACACATCTTCCACACACCGAACAAAGCCACACACCATTCATTTCATTTCTTCAAATGCACAGCACGATATTTTATCTCTTTCATTACACTAACTTTTTTTATTTTACTTTTGATTTTCGTACGTAATTTACACAAGAGACAACCAACAAAAGACAAATAGGAAATGAAAAAGGAATTCGAACAAAATAAGGTAAAAAAAAAAATTTTTTTTTTCTTCATTCGAAATCAATAAAATTTGGATTTTGCCAATTTTTGTTTCGCACTACGAACAAGAACAAGAACGAAAAGAAAAGAAAAAAAAAATAATACTCAACAATTCGTTGATGGTGATTGGTTTACCTTGTTGTGTAAACGGAGAATTGTTGAAGTTTTGATAATTTTATTAAATTGCGATATTTCGGAAAATGGATTTTTCGAAATTTTCGTTTTATTGTGTAAAATTGAAAGTTGCAAAAATTGTGAACAGAGAGAGAGATGTTGCAAGAAGTATACAAGACACTCTTTTGACTGATGAGGGTAGTGTTGTAGATTTCCGGTTAAAATGGGGTACAAATTGGGGAAATTTTATTATTGTTGAAGTAGTATATGGGGGGAATAGAGTATTTTGTTGTTGGAGTATTGAGGTATTCCTAATGGGAGAGAGGGAGATGGATTGAGATTGTTAATTTGATTGGTGTATATGTGGGGGAGGATATTTTATTTATTTTTTCTTACAGCAGTGCTTTTGGGTGGGATATTTGATCATAAGAATTGTAGTAGATTTCAAAAGGGATTATTATATTAGGTTGTTTTCATTGATTGCCGTGTAGGGGCGCAATTTCAAATTTAAGTCCAGTCGACAAATATCCCGTTTTCACTGGGAAACATTTCACTAAAAACCGTGTGCAGCTTTCAAATATCGGAATTCAAAATAACAATTCGAAAACAAACTTGATGAGATGGCAATTTATCCAGATTTAAGTGTTGCCAAAAAACGCCATTCTAACGGTTTCCTCACAATTACAAACTTATTAAGATTGAACAGGTACTCATACAATGAGTTTCTTTTGTAAGCATGATCTTGGGTTGCACAGTATTTTACAAAAATGTGGTTCAGGAGTTGTCTTGTAAGTTTAGCGCAATTTTCTAAAATATGATCAGTGTATCACGTTTAAATTCTTGTTTGTTCTTCAAAACTTAAAATAACATGTGGAATTGGCTTAGCATCAGGAATTCCTCAAATGTACGCGTACACTGAAAATTCTTCAAGCAAACGCTAATTACGTGTTGTAATCGTTGGTGTAATGTACAAATAACGTTCTAGTTCCAATCTCCATTATTAACTACAGCTCGATGTCGGAACAGGTTGCTCGCAAGGCCGACAGAAATGATAGAATGTTGGAATGCTGACAGCAGGAATGGAATGAGGAGGTCGTGGGTAAGTCCACCCACCAACTCATACACTTGCTAAACCCGTGGCTAGAGCGAATATCTACCCTGAGGTAAGTTACTACCTTACCTAGTCTCTTTCCGGAAAAGGGCAGCTCAATGCCTGCCTACATCGCGTGGTGAGGAAAGAATCATCCAAATGCCACTACTGCTCCCACCAGTGGGTGAAGTCGCCGAGCACACGTTGCTCTTTCCACAAGCTGGCAATACTAACAACAGCGGACTGGCTGGTTTTAGTAACCACGCCCAAAAAGTTCGTTCCCGTGATGATACGAGGACGCGCCCACGCCCATTCGTAGGCGTAAATGAAAAGCAATGGGAGGAGCTGGTGATGGGCGAGTTTGCGTGACTCGTGTGATCACGCTCACATACAGGTTTTTACAAAACCAAGCTGCGCCAGTGGTGAATAACATCATCGACAGCTTCTTATGAATTGATTCCAAAAGAAATATTTGTTCCTTCTTCGTCTTTTGAATGATCTCTTGATAGGGAAAGAACTCTTGTCAATGTTTTAGAGAATTTCGTGCAAAGTGCTGTACTAAAATTTTAGGAATACCTTTGAAAAAACAATGGTGGAACGATGGAAATGTGTATTTACTCGTATATAGTATACTAAAGTCGCAATTGTCACTATCATAACCAGCTTGCAGTTAAGCCGATGAACAGTGGATTCAGATATGAGCATATGCTGAGTTCAATATCAACTACGTACGCTAGTACTTGCACAGACTATTGAAAAAGTAAAGAAATCACATAAGAACGCGATACCTTGTTGAAAACCTTGGTCGATTGCGGACTTTTCTGGCCTAAATCCCACTGATAGGGATCAATCAGTTTATTGACGACGGTTTCAGACGTTCAAACAATATCGGACATAACTTATCATGATTTTAACGTCATATTTATCATATGGTGTGTTTTGTCAAGGAACTTGTTAAAAGATTCTTTGATGTCGTCGACCTTGTTTTTCGTGTGAGGGAACTGGGAGCGAATTCAGCCTTGATGCGGACTTTCACAACACGTTGGCATACGGTAGCTCAAGAAATCTGCCACATATGACAAATCTGAGTCTAAACAAGCTTTGTGTCTCTTCTTTATAGCAATCACCATAATAGATATCAGTTATCATTCTCCTTTTGCTCAGAACATTCCATAGCACATCGCATGGCGGTAATATCTGCGTCAAATAAGTTTAGGGCTTCTGCCAATCGTTCGGCTGTACGAATGCTTTCAAAGTCCAAAAGTTCAATGTGAAGATCCGCAGTTCGTTTTCCTTAAATCGTTTGCCATCAATATCATCAATAGTGGATTGGCTATTTTGACTATTTTGTCACATTTTTTAGCCTTCTTATTAACAATTTTCCATCGACGTAGGCCCGTATTATGCTACTGCTACTGGCCCTTATCGTTTTAGCCTGCATGGGTTAGGATTTACTCAGTATAGTAGCTGGGTCCGCCACTGGAAGGTAGACCAAGAACTACG
Source organism: Volucella inflata (assembly GCA_928272305.1). Classification (NCBI taxonomy): domain Eukaryota; kingdom Metazoa; phylum Arthropoda; class Insecta; order Diptera; family Syrphidae; genus Volucella; species Volucella inflata. The sequence goes on along the minus strand of OV743717.1, from coordinate 2,910,390 downwards.
CTACTAACAGGATTGTTGTGCTGCCGGCCCAATTTACATACTCGTATATTGGAGCAGGAGTACTTGCACAGACTTTAACGATTTTTGAGTGCATGACTAGGACATGTTAGGCAAAGACAAAATACCACGCTAAAGTGCAGACTATAACGCCATCTATGCCAGAATAACTAAAAGATGAAATAGTAAATGAAAAAAATACTAAAAACGTTTAATAACATCACACACTTTATTTGGTTTTATTATTTTATTTAACAAAGCTCTTTCATATCAAATTTCTTTAAACAATTATTCTTATAAAAAAAGGTAAATTAAAATCGAAAACAGAATCATTATATTAGGAACAAATAAAAAATAATTAATAACAAACAGTAATATATAATTTTCGATTTTTTTTGTTTAATAAATTAGTAAAACTTTTAATTACAAAAGAAAATGCAAGAAGGATTAAAATGGCGATCGGACCTGCCCGCTGACTCAACAATTTTCAACAACTATTTCTGTCCTTTAGATTTTTATCACAACATTAGGTAGGCTCACAGTTTCTGAGGCTTTATCCATTTTTTCGCGGACCTCACTGTCCAGTTCCATGAAACGTTTAAGGCGCGTTCCATTGTAGGGTGACTCACTTCCAGGTGGGAATTTTCTCATCTGTGAATAAGAACATATACCGCTAGATAAAATAATAGGGAACTACTCCTTGAATAAGGAAACAATTTGTAGTGAAAATCCGACCGTAATTTTGTGCAAAACATTTTTAGTTGAATGAAACACTATACCTTTTGTAAATGCCCTTGCGTGTTTTAAAATTGTTTATTTTTTAGGTTTTTGTTTAATTCCAAAAAAGCATTTGTTTTGTTAAGTTTTTTTTGTTAAACGTTGTGTGCGTTCTTTCGTTTACAAATTTGACAGTTGTCACATTTGCCAGTGTGTGGAATAAGTGGAAAAGCTTTTATTTCGAAATAGAATCTTCTGTAAGAATCCGTTTTGTGTAATCCTTATCATTTTTGGTTAGAATCCGAGTTTAATTTTTTTTTATTGAAGAATTTTAAGAGCGAATTTACTTGTTAAGATATTTTTTTTGAGAAAAATAATATGCATTGAGCCAGATTATTTATGACAGATGACAGAAAGAAATGAAGGCAGAGAATGTATTGAAGGCAAGGTTGACAGTTGGAAACAAAGAAATGAAAGTGCTAACGAATCGAGTGCGTATTTTGTATTTTTCATTTTTTAAACTATAGAAACAGATTATGAATAAAATAAAGAAATAGAAAATAGCTAATTGAGTACTTGCATTTATTTTGTTCTAAATAAAACCTCCCCAACCCAAATTGCCTAATTTTCTAATTTATATTTTTTCTTGTTGCTACCACATTTTGTTCAAAGATTTATTTTCGTGGTAACTAGAGTATACAATAGTGTTTAGTGTAAAGTTAAGTGTAAAAGAAAGTGAAAAAATGAAGTGTTAGTGTGTTTTATTTTTAAAAAAAATAAAATTTGCTTTTTATTCATTAAGTTATGTTTAATTTTTATTTTTTAGAATTGTTTGCCCGCGGTGTTGGAATCATCTTTGGAAAATCGTTTCTGTAAAAAATAAAACCAGCAACCATATTTAAATCTTAAAAAGTTATGCTTGTTTATTTTGTTTATGTTTAATATGTTAAGCTATCTACTATTTTGATTTGTTTTGTTTAGTAAATATATTGCAAATGATTATCTTGATTTAATAAATTTATCAAAAGTGTGCGTTTATTTTACATTGTTGTACTCTTTTACATCCCTGTAATACTCTACACCGTTGTTTTATTCGCAACTTAAAGGCATTCATTTACTAAATCCAATGATTTAAAGTAAATTGCCGAATGTCAATTAATACTGCATATATTTTCTAAAAGCCTTGTTGCGAGTTTTTGAACAAAAAGTGAAATGCGTGCCAAATGTCATTGCAATTGCAGATGGGAAATTGTTTACAAGAAAAAGAATTGAATTTCGTATAAAGAGGAGTGAGGTGAGTATGAGTAGCCCTAGCTAAGCGCTATTTATGAAAGCACCTCCTAGACATGGAGTTTTTCTACCTATAGAATCCAACCTTTAAGATAGCGGTAAGCAGAAAAAAGCTCGCCCTGCAAGCGCTGTAGGGTGAGCATTACCAAACCTCTAAGTTGGCCATCAAGTCAAATCTGGGCTCTGATTCTATAAGATAAAAAAATATTAGTTTTTAACTATTCGTCTGTGATTTATTCTTTTGTTTTTTTTTTTAAGGCAACGCGCATTCATTGACCTTATAAACACACAAAACAAATTTAATAGTGTGCGGGGGTAAGATATTGACTACGAAATATTGACTTCAAATAGTAGAATCGATTCGGAAGGTTCTGAATTTTGAGCCTTTGATCAGATATGAACACTGTGCTACAATAGTGGATCCGGCAGTTTCCCAACTGTTTATGCTGCATATGGAAATTTCATGAGCTTAACATACTCTGCCGGTTCTGGTCTGTATGCAAATTGCAACTATAGGCAACAGAAAGTAAGCAAGAAATCATTTATGAAAGATTGGAAAGTTGTTGGAGACAGAACCGCGGCCTGTGGCACAGAAACATTCATTTTGTAAGAATCAGACTTGAAGCCATCGAAATAAACTTGAATTAGGCGTTCCGAAAGTATACATATTCTACCAAATCAACCGTTGACCTGTTGCTAAAAGGAAGGACCGACGATCTAGAAAAAGGTGTAGAAAGAGATTCGCTGCTTTGAGGGACGGACTTGAAAAATGTTGAGAGAATCGTCCCTATCGTTAAGTGAGATCTGGTGGGAAAGAGATGCGCAATCAACAAAACCTGAAAAGAGTTGATAAATGTCTGCCACTTCTCTGTGCTCTTCAAGGATATTGAAATTAATAAGGTAGAAGCACTTCAGATAGAGCAATAAGTAAACCGGGATCGTGGAGAAAACAAGGTTGGAGGAACATTTAAGAATATGGCTAAGAGCTCACCTTGACTATCCTGGACTAACAGATTTATGTACGTTAGAACTTTTAAAAGCACTTGCTTCTAAACATAACAAATACATTTCAAACTCACAGAAAACCATTTTGAAGTTAACCGATGTTGGAACCTTCTGGTAAAAAGCCTGTAGAAAAAGGTAAAACCACCAATAAACCCCCTCGAGCTCCGGTCTCATTTTTAAATATTGTATAAATCGTGATTCATTGAGACCAGTGCATATCCCTTTTTATTTTATGTTCTATTGGATTTATGAATAAAAAGCAACATTTTAGAAGTGCCCTTTTAGAAGAGTCTTCCAGGATCTTGGCAATGTTTGGCAATCGTCTCGGACTTATTGATATATACTTACTTTCACTTAGCACCAGAAAATAAGGCCCAATGGTGTTTAGATCTAGGTGACCGTTTAATATTATTTGGAATGATCTGCATTCCACACTCGACGATTTAAAGTAGTGTATTTCAATACAACGACTGAAGGCAGGTGTAAGACAGGTAAGGAATGAAACAGCAACAAATGTCCTTAATGTGCAAATTACTTACTATAAATTAAGGGGCAACAAGAAATGAAGGATGGCGATCATTTCATAACCATCAATTACAATGTGACTTCGTAAATGTATTCATTTGCAGAAGTTCCTAAAAGACATAAACCATACTAAAGTCTCTGAAATGACGCAATCGTGGTCGGTGTTTAAAAATACTTTAACAAATTTGCCTAGGGAAACTTTTCGCATTGACTTCCAAAACCTTGGAAATGATTTCTACATAATTCTACAACACCATTCGCTTGTTTGCACTTGCAACATTCCGTGTTAGGTATATAAATTTTGTATTTTCTTCTTTTTTTGTTTTGTTTTCTTAAAACTCTTGACTAGAATATTAATTCAATGTGATTTGGATTATAGCGAAACAATCGTTAAATCAAACTCACCATAATCCTATACTTCTCCTTGCATGCATAATCGGATTCATCGATGTCCTGGTAACAATCCGATTTATAGTCTTCCGGCAGTGGTTGTCCCTCAAATTCGCACAGTTTATGAAGCGGACGAGATCTATTTACGATACTTTCATGTATTTCAATTCATTGAATTAATTAATGTCGAATTTAGTGCTCATACCTCACAATTAATTTGTTCATTGTCGCTGGTTTCTGCATGGGACAGTAAAATACATCGGGTGTCTTTTTATCGAAGACTATCGATTTCCTCATCATGTCCTTTTCTTTGATGGTAATTTTATCACCAAATTTCGCTGATACACTCCAACTACAGGCTAGTACAATAACTGCCACAACGAAGAATTTATGATTGGTCATCTTGTTGCAGTCAACTAGATGTATCTGAAAATATTAAAAAAAAAAAAAAAAAATATCTCTAAGTTCACTCAGTTTAAATTAAATAATCGGTCAGGCGAATTCGATTGACTGGTGTTAAGGAAAGTCCTTGGAAGTTGACACCCGTTTACTACCTGCTTATCCAGTTTCTGTTTTTAAAAGTAGAGTACCTGTACTTACTCGTAGCTTTAAAATTAAAACCTAACCAAATCCATTAAAACGACTTTCACAACTTAACAAGAGCACAACTATGATTGTGGGTGCTTTAGGGGGTTTCCAAGTATACTCGTACTCGTAGATGTGAGAGGTATACACAGATGTATAGGAGAATTTTAAATGTGAGATTTCGTCGTCATCGTTGTCGTTGCTGAAGTTGGTTGGTTGTATCGTATGATAGAACTTGATTTACTGTCGGTATTTGGTTGTTAGTTTGTGCATTGTGGCCGTTGAGTTCCAACTACAAGCTTAATGCCATTGTACTTCCAATGATCAGTGGAAGGCCTTTGTCGTGTTAACTATAAAGTGCAACAAACGCTATGGATTACTCTCCTGTTGTTTTGAGATTTGCATAATGGGTTATATGGATAACGCCGGTGAATAGAGGAAATTCCAGAAGTTCAATCTAGAGCAGATAATTAGAACGTAACAGACCTTGGAATATGCAACCTTTAGGAACGCCATTTAACTAACAGAAATAACTATTAAATCAGCAATTCAAATTGATGCATTAATGGACAGTGGCGTTTGTGTATATTGTACCGCTTTTATTAATTTATAACTGTCAACTTGTTTTTTATAGTTTTTTTATATAACTTTGCACTGGTAAGATGATTGTAGAACACCCAGTCTTCGTGCCACGAGCTACTAATAATAGGCAGTCCACATGATGTTTTTCAAATGCCCTAGGAATCTAGATTTTCTAAAACAACTTAAGTAGTTAAATAGCAGCACACACCTGTACCTATGATAGGATAAATATTCGCAATTAAAGTTCACAGGAGTCCGTTTGTGGTTCATAAGTACTTACACAATCTAATAATGGATGTTCATTTGGGCAGATTTTGTGCGTATACAAATGAGATACTTCTCCTTTCCGCATTCAGTCTCGAGTTGATATCGATATAATAAAAAACAGAGAACATCGTTAAATGGATTAAAAAAAAGATGGATGTATCGTTACCAAAACTGCTGGAAGAGTCAATATGATCGAAACACTAAAGCAATTTTATCTCATGGTTACTGTAACAAGCTGTAACTATTGTAGTTGGGGCTCATAGGCTTTTATAAGATAACCTAACCTCGGTTGGTACGATGTTAAATTAAACTGCAATTAAGTGCAATGAATGAAAGAACTATTAAAAAAAAACCCCGATGCTTTACAGAAGCTCCAGCCTTACACATGACCTTAAGCTTGTACTTCATGCTCATTTTATCTTGCTCTAAACATCTTTAAGATCTCGCGTTACATCAAACGACAACAAAAAGGTTTTTTTTAAAACGTTCAGTCTTAGTTCCTTCTGATCCTTTTTAAACTGGTGTTACACTAAGAAGTTCTCGGAAACGTAGATGCAGTTGAAAAGATTATAGGCCATTTAGACAAAAAGTTCGAAATGAAACTAATGCTGCTAACCAACAAGGGTTGGAAATAAATTTCAAGAAGGACTTGCTTTTTCCTCTTCGAAGTTGGGAATTGAAGAGATTACAATCACAAAAATAGTCGAGAGCGTAAACACAGAGAATGTTTGAATGCAGGTGAAGATCCAGATAATAAAGTCCTTAGAAGCTCCGATTGCTCAGCTATTCATCCATTCCATCGCGGTGTAACTTAGAAAGACGGGGGAATCGGAGATTTATCTCCAGAGCCTAGTCCCGACATGACTAAGTAAGAAATCTATTTTCACTTGGAAAACAAGGGCGACAATTTTCTCGCTACGAATTTAGTTTAAGAATAGATTTAATCCTGCAGCCCTAGATAACCGAATGAGAAAGCAGGGTGCTTGCCATTTTTTAAATTAATTTTAGTTTTTAATTTGTTGGTTTACGGCTTGGAAATCGAATCTAGTCGTTCGGAGTTATATTGTAGTTCATGAACTTAACCATTTGGACTGGCCGGCTTCCTAGTTTTATGAATCAACGAAATAATAGCTAAGAGAACTTTGGCAGTGACCATGGTAAATGTATAATGGGTAACCAGTAAGGCGGCTAATGCTATGATGTATGTAGATTGACCCACGGTTTGGCGCTCTTAAGTATCTTAGAGTTTACTTCCAGGCATATATAGATGATATTTGTAGTAAGACTCAAGCAGGACTGGACGTAATCTGCTATTGCTGTAGTAGTAATGGGTCTCAGAAAGCTCTCTAAGAACTATGGTTTTTCTTTTCAAGAAAAGAAGGCAGATGGCAGACTCCAACAAACGATTTGTTTGTTTAACGATTTGAACTCTATTATTTTAACCCGTGCAGCAGTTGATGATGAACCAATGTCCATAATACTTGTGACTGTCTTTGATCTTAATCTGGCGCGGCAAAGGAATGTATCACAAAACCATAGATAGATTACTCCAAACAGAATCTTGATTTGCCTCTGGATTATTCCTTGAAGAAGGGGAAAGCCTTGCTACAGCTCAACACAGTTTATCCACGAATGTCTGGTTTTTGATTAAGTCAACCTGCAGATATTTTTCGGTTATACTGGCACTTTTTCGCTTTAGCCACTACTCAACTTTCTGCGATATATTAAACAGCTGCATAAAAAGGACCATAAGAGGAGTACTTGATCTTTATCTAGGTAGTTACTCTGTTTCGACAGCAGAAACACAACCTATGCCATGGATCCATGTGAAATGTTGTCCGCCCCCATTTTTTTTTCCATTTTATAACCATAACTACAAAGCTGTTTTAGCTCATCTTTTTTTCCCACAAGCTTTTCACCAAATTCCGCAGCCTTTTACGATAAAATCCATTCACACGAATGCAAAAACGAAACCATTTCCATATAACAATTACATGAAACACATGTTCATTATCATACCTACCAGCCCATAAATATCCAAATTCAAAGTCCAAGACATCCGTGTTGACTACCATTTATGAACAGCCAACAAGTCAATGTCTTTTGCCTTTTGCCTTTTTATTGGCATTATTCATGGTCTTCCTACAATCTCTTTCTTAAAACGTTAGTTGAAGTTGAAACTGATGTCAACAAATGGTTCTATATACATAGGTATAAAGTGAATTTTTGATTTTGTCTTTGTTTTGTACTTAACAAGGGTTCCCGAAAAAAGGCACAACACAAGCGATTTACCGCACCTTTTAACCAATTTTAGGAACGAATTTGCATAGGCACAACCGTACGACTCTGTATTGATTGTATCAAGTCAAGCTTGTCCCAAAGTTGTCTTAAAATTGCTCGACGGTTCACATTCAACCAGTTTTTGCCTGACAAATAATTAACTAAAAGAGAAACATAACATAACTACGATTGAATGGAGCTGAATTTTCGCTAGGCGATTTTTTCTACGAATCATCATTACTTGTATGTAGGTTGCCCTACTTGGTGGCAAGCGCCCACCTGGTCTGATTCGATGTTTTGTGTTGCCAACTCTCAAGTTCCCACTTTGACTTAAAAGTCATTTCAAGTTCTCACTTATGGTGTGGTACTGATTAGACTCGAATTGATCTGGACTGGTCATCATGATTTATATTTTCTGCGAGGGCGAAGTGGAACCTCACTCCAACCGGCAACTTGATTCAGAGGGGCATCCCTTTATTTAAGATTAGATGTGAAGTGATGCTTTTGATGTATCACAGCCCACGGATACATTTAGCAGCTGTACTTGTTAATTAAGTTGAAAAAAACTGGTGACATTATAATGAAATATAGCAGTCATGAGAAGTAGTTGGATTCGAGGTAGATGTTCTATATTTCTTGGGACATGTTCGAGGTACTGGAAATCAGGTTAAGATACCAGTAATTTACAACAATCCGTTTCTTAAGTGCCACTTTTAATTGAAATTAAATGAGAATGATTGAATTTAGAGCAAATGACAATAACAGTTTTAATGGACTTTAATCCGGTTTAGTTTTAGAACCTGTATCGCTACTTGAGAAATTACTTTAACTGATTGACTGGTGTGCGTCATAAATACACAAAATTGCCGACAAGTTTGCCTGATTCAAACGAAACCTTTCAATTAATCATGGGTAGAACTATTAGCTGATTTAAAATGTTAATAGATTTTTAACGTTTCCATATTCATCTGAGAGGGATGGACTATAGCAGCTTTGTGGTGCGGATGGAGTAGATTTTGACTGGCAGAGATAAATTGTGGTTCTAATGGTAGGGAGCACCTCTTGGGGATCAATGTTTATATTAACGTGTCATACTGGTCAGTTAAAAGTATGTATTTTTTGGTTCAGATGGCTAAGAACACCTCATTAAGATTTTTGCTCGTCGAGTAGACCACCTCAATGTCATGTTAAAAGACATAAAATGATTTTGCTCGCCAATCACGAATTATTGCGGTAAAGATTGAATTTCATTGATACTAACTAGTTCTTTAGTTCTGAAGATAACTGCTCCTAAAACATTCCTGCACATTGTTACACGTTTTTAATGTACCGACAGATGCAGAAACTCTAACAGATCATTATCTGGTCCCACCAAAATACACCAAAAATGAACCTGCAGTTATAGAGCTAAATTTCTGATTATTACAAAATGTATTGCGTTATCATAACAAACAAAAAGTTTGAAGTCACTTTTTTAGGAGTTATAGCATTTTTCAAATCGGATTTGAGTCAAAATTGTTAATTCGTTATGAAGAATGGTTCACGACATTAGGTTTTGAAAGCAATCTAAGGCATACGACTTTCTCTGCCTTTTTTTTTTGGTAAAGCGCATTTGCTCGTTCCGATTTCGCGCCACTTTATCTCTCCAACGAGACGAGCTTATTATTTAAGGGAATGAATAGTTCACGGTTTATCATTATACACAAAGGATACGGCTTCGGTGGCCAATTTATTTATCCATTTCGCGAGATTCTTATTGTCTAATGTTGTCACTGAATCGAGTCAGCAATAAATGAGTAATTTTATGGGTATTATAGCACGTTATACTGATGAATACACACATTGCATTATTTGGATCAACGTCTTCCACATCTTCGAAAAAGTTTCCACTGATCAATTTCTGGTAATGTTTGCCATCGACTATATCAAGTTCCGGCCTCACTTTGGAAGAAGAGTCAATTTTTTCCTGGTAGAAGAGTTAAAAGAACATGAGTTCTTGATTGTGAGGGCACTGCGTTCAGATCACAGCTCCTAGGTATGAGTCGAAGCCGACCTAAAACCTCTTGCTGATCTTAAAATCATGGCATCTAGTACTTATTTGCTACTCCACAACAGTTCAAAACCAATTGGAAGACCTAACATGCATGTTTAAACCACAGCCACCGTGATGTTCCCACTAAGAGGCCGAACTCTTCAAGTCAGGTCCTAACCAAAGTTCGACGGTCTCCTGGCTTCCAATTCTTAATAATTGCGCGGGGTCCAGAGGACTAGACAGATATCAGTCAAATACAAGCAGTACGATTATAGCAACCTAATTAACTGGGAAAAATGCGCTGTCTTCATTTGTCGATCAAAAGTTTGAATCGCAGGCGGGTACCTACTTTATCTTACGCAGTCAAGTTAGAGTCAAATGGCTTTGCAAGTAAGTGTGGTTTTAGCCGCCTAGCAAAGCGAAAAAATTTAAGAATGGTGCTTAACTTGTAACTCGTCGAGGAAAGTTGAGACCTTATTTGCTGCGATATTGTTATGACTCTTGTCTCTAATATGCACTTTTTTTATGCCGTAAAAGACGGTGTTCCTCCAATCATGCTTCAAAAAATTTCCTAGCGTAAAAAAGAAGAAAATTACGGTAGTTTTGGGTCTTAATGAAGACAATTTAAACATTCGGATGAAATGGACCGAACTTTTAAATTTTTTTTTTAGATTCTGCTGCGATTATTTTGGTCGCCTTTTACCAAAGTGTCATATCAACAGTAACTACTTTAGAATGATAAGGACTCTCACTACCCCTGCTCTGCATTCCCTCCTATAAAAACGAGAAATCGAAGGACAAATAAAACCTGCCTTTCTTTGGAGTAAAAGTGGAAAACCTTGTCCCGAATAGCCAACAAAACTCTGTATAAGACCACAATAATCTTCTTTCTGACGTTGAAATATTTGAGGCTTGTTTGACGGATCATTCTCTTCAAAAATACTCAAGGAACGACTTAAGGATTTCTCAGCGTGAATATCAGCCTATTCAAATGTCTATAACGATATTTTATATCTTCGATTGCAATAGAAAACGAGCTTACATTGAAAGAGGCATTTTCGAACTTGGAGCATGCAGATTGAGGCTGTTTGATAAAACAAAGTCATTTGGAAAGGTTGTTGCCCACGTTCATGTGGCCCACTGTGGCGGCATCTAGATTAGTAAGATCGTAATGTAAGAAGATAAGAATCGTTCCTTAATAGCGCTTGGATAATCAAATGTTCCAACATACCTGATAATACTTCCATAAAGAGCGAAACGGTTCTTAATTTGTGACTTCATATCCGGATAAAAGCGAAATCATTGAGATGAATCATTGAGAATTGAAACCATAGTGATCGTATATTTAAAATGATTAGTTTACAAGCTCGTCATGCTTCATAAATGTACGATATTGTATTCTGTTGAATACATCAAGTCATTTAACTGGTGTGGAATTCCCCATAACCGCGCTAATTCTTGTTAGATTTCTTTCTTTTTCTTACACTCATATGCTGCTGGTTTTCATTCATAACTGCTTTTTCCAAATGATGGTTTTGAAGATACCATCTTCGTATCATCCATATACCGTGTAAATGAACGAAACAATGGTCACACTTTGACAATGGGCTACAAAATCATCAGACCCTAGTTGGATACATTCCGCAGTCATAGTCGAAGCTGTAACTTACGGTACGCGCAACATTGTGAGCACTTTATGAAAATCCAAAAACAAACTGCAACTCATCATATACGTGAGATACATACGAGTACAAGTACATATTCGCATAAAGAAACATCCATCAAGAGACGCGTTTTGGCTCTGGACACGGTGTTGTGGTACTGTGTCACGTTATGATGAAGATAATGATGATGGTGATGAACTATTGAGGGGGCAGGCTGTTATGTGAGTAATTCCAAGGAAAATTATGATCTACACTCTTCAAATAAATAATTTTCTATTTTCCAACTGAAGTGACGGTTAATGGAGAGTGTGCTTGTTCGTGAAGTATCTACAATCTACATCTGCTACTGTTCACCCAAACCGTACGTATACTCGTACGTATGTATGTATGATCCAACATATTCGTAGTTGCTTACAAATTTAATTATCACTTTCGCTTTCGTTTAAATGCTAATCAATGGCCAGAGTGAAAGTGCTGCTAAAAGCCGGTTCGTATTGTAAACTTAACAATTCGGTGAACCTAATTAAACTCTCCAGATCTGACAATGGAGATGTTGATAAAATTTAAACAACATATAGTAGCACAGAAGAAGATTTAGAGGATTCAATGAGTTTAAGATTTAGAAGAGCGGAAGTCATGGCCTTTTGTTTGCTACCGATATTGTACGAGAGTGAATGCAATTCCATTGCGAAAGCGGAAGAAACTTTATTTCTTGAGTTTCTATCAGATTTCACTGAAATTTTCGATTTCACAATTTTTTTTCTTTGATTTACTTTTCGAATGAGGAGTGCTCGCTTTAATGGCAAACATCCAAAACTTTCAAGTCGATTTAACATAAATAGTTGACTTGATTTGTTGAAGACTAGAAAAGCGTTCACATCTTTGTCAAGTTTGACAGATAAAGGGTCGCGCAGAGGAGGAAAAAATATTGTTTTGTTTCAATTTTGTCCATCAGCTGCTTTGAGATCGAAAAGTGACAGAAAGTTCATGCATTTACCAGAAATTAATAGCTGTTAATGTCACGTTTGACATTTGAATGGAGTAACATGATAAGTTCGCGCCGTTAAGGTTATACTCTGTAAACGAGTGAGAAGATACGGTAAAGTTAACTAGGGTTAAGAATATTGGTAAGGGTATTGAACATGAACCTGAATGATGAACATGATCTGAATGAACCAATGAATTTAAGTTCATGACACTTAAATATAAAAGTCAATTCTTTGCGAACCAGAAAAATCACATCACAAACAGGAAACTCGTGAATCTCCTATAACTTTGATTCAGCCAGCAGGACAACGATCAAATTCGCAGCATAGTGGCGTTCACTGGTAACAGCACGATTGAATCCTTACTCATGCAGGATAGAATTTCAAGAAGGTCCCCATGGAGTTGCATGCCCCTTTTAAATGCAAACATCTCTGGTTTGATAAGCTGTAAAGACTATTAGCCAATCTACACAATGCGATTTTCTTGCCAGCACAGGTCTATCTACACTGGTCTTTTTGACTGTAGCACTTGAATTCTTAGCACGAATCATTTTGCAAAGCCACCGGAGTTGCTTTCTGGACCTGAAATCTTTACTAAGCTCTGTAAAAAGCTTGGAGTCGGAGTTTTACCCACTCTTGAGTCAATACCTAAATCGAAAGTGGAGTGTTTGAGTACATATGGTATTTATCTATTTTATAATAAGGTACTCGGCGGGCAATAGCAAACTCCCGACAATAAAATTGCCTATGAAAAAGCTTCTAAGGAGTGCCATTCAGATTCGGCGATAAACAGTAGGCCCCCCTCAGATGTGACAAAAATGACAACATGAGCAACACTAATGAGTTTCAAGAAGCTAGGCCATGGCCTAGACACATGGCAGGAAAAGGCACTCGTTAATTCCTCATTTCCGTTTAAAATTATTTACCCTGAGGCTAGAGTCTAACTCTTTGTAGTGTTATTTAACGAAACATGTAGCTTTTCAAACATTATTTTCTTTAGAATTAAAGATAACAATACGCTTATTCGAAATCAATATAGATGATATGCAGATCGTTCGAAGCGCCCATCGCTAGGCTCCTAATGTAAAATTAACTTGGTCAATATTTCTCCTTATAGTTTTTCTATGTTATGCCACATTATTATTTTGTCTCTCTCTGATGTTGAGCTTTTTCTATTGCTTCCTGCTTGCTTATGGATTGTTAAGAAACATTTTCTTAAATCCGATACAGAACTTCTATTACTACCACATGTACTTTAGTTACCGCTTCCCTAGAAAAGGATATCTCTTGTGGATCAGAGGATCCATTAACCCTTTCATATTTCAATTGTACAAGCATCTATCGGACTCATTATTACTGCGGCTTTCGTTGACAGGATATATAATTGTCATGAATACTAGTACAGCAAAATGAAGTCAAAAATACCTAAAAGGTAATAATGTCAAGTTAATGGGGCCTTTAAGTATCATAGCTGTTCTCAGTTTTTTATTCCCTGTGAAATTAATCCTCTTACATACAGAAAACTACGCCACAACAGCCGCAAATTAATATCAAATGTCAATCTTCAAACCAATGGATATCGTGCCGATAATTAGTATATTATAAAACATCCCACCTATCATCTGTCAAAACGAAGCAATAAAAATAGCGGTCAAGTAAAAACAAAAAGTAAATAACAAGAGTAAATAAAATAGTACTAAGTTGTCATCTATGAACTCTCACCCACGATCTGTCATCTGAAGTAAAACTCTGCTTTGTAATGACAACTCATTCCACCCACATATTCACAATCTTTCTGGTGTTTCTTTGTGACACATCGGCGAGTTACGACAACCCAACTTTATTTGGCATTGAATAAAAAACAAAATTGTCTATTTACTCATTAGTAATTTAAACAGCACTTTGACTTAAGAAACAAATGACGTCATTATGTCAAGTAGCTAAGTGCATAAGGGGCGAAGTAACAAAAAAAAAAAAGAAACAAAACAGAAGAGAGAAACCAAAGTACAAACACAAGTGGGTAATTGTGAAGGTTATTTGTGCTTCAACTTTTCAAGTTATTGTTTTTCAATTGAAGAAGAACCTAGTTGCATAGTTTCCATTCAAATGAAGGCCACCGTAGTCATAAAATATTAGAAAAATTAAGATGTCACTCGCAGACGTCATATGTATGTCAAATTGAGTTTCATAAAAAAAGTGTTGACTTTTCATGACCCTTCAAAGTACTCGTAGTTTGACACAGCAGATGTGTATTAATCGTTTTTCTTTTAACATTTTAGAAAAATGGAAATAGTGTTACATTCATAAAGTCGTTAAGTCATCTTCATCGTTTAACGTTTAACGTCAAGAGTCATTAGCAGAAGTTAATTGTGTTTCTGCCCATGACGCCAAAGGTAGTTATTGGGGGGATCTACGAGTATCTTGTCGAACATTGACATAAATAGTTTTATCTCTAAGTGGTCATCATGGTTGCGGGTTTTTGGTTTTTTATTTGAAAATTAGTTATTGTAGTTAACGGGAGAAGGAGACAGCAATTTTGCAATAAAAGACTTCAAGGTAAACCGCGTTGAGGTCATGTTGTTTAAAATATGATGAATATGTGTATGAAGCAAGAATTTATGCGCCATCTTAAAAAAACAAAATGTCATTAAGGCGCTTAGAGACTTGAATTATTTTAGGTACATGATCTGTCTTAGAACTGATTCTATGTGTTCACCGACAAAGTTTTGGAAGCTTCGTCCCGAATTCATTGATTTTAATGCCATATATGACAGCATCTATAGAGGCAATCTATAAAGAGACATATCTTTTTATTGAGCATGAAAGCGGATGAAGATGCTCTCAGCCACTACGAAACAAAAGTTCTTCAATTAATTTTTAACCATTTGTATCAATGGTTAATGGAAGAGACGTATCAATAGTGAATTTCACGGGCTGTACAGCGATGTCGACCTCGTCAGAAAAGCAAGGATAACCCAGCTTAAATGTCTAGGTTATCCCAACGACTCCAAAATAGAAGTACAATATGCTTAAGGACGATAGTGATAGTGGAACTAAATAAACTTCGTATCCGCAACTGGAGGCAGCTTTTAAAAAACCGGCTAGCTATATAGGCATGTTACCCTTGTACATACCGTAGCGCCGCCTAAGTAAGTCCTAAGCGTGAAATATGTGTCAGGAAATTTCGATCCGAAAATAGGAAAGGAGACAATAACTGATAAAAAATATAGACGACTTCTCATCAGAGTACTATCATACTCCAACGTGGTATTCGGTGTTCTTCAAAATATCTCATCCTTAATTAAATTTATTATTTTGCGAACGCGCTGAGGAACTTTCCATCAGTTTGAATGCCTTTATTCTTCAAGTTATCTTTAAAAATAGATTTTGAGTGCTTCCTGTTTGTAGCTATTTTAATCTGTTATCGGAAACGATAATCGACGCTTTTGCCTATCATCCGCTAATTTTTTATAAAGAAATTAGCTGAAATTAACTCAACAGTTGGTAGGTCTGAAACTGCTTATATAAATGCCAGACAGGCGAAAAAAATGGAAACTGTTTCGGAGAAAAAAACGCCCCAAAACAGTGAGAACATGTCTCTTAGACAGGTAAGATGACCAAGATGACACTTATCAAACTGGTTAAAAGCAATGTTATCATATCATCCTCGTCGGATCAGGCAGGACGTCTTGTTTTTCATAGTCAAGAAAACTTTATTTATTTCAACACACAGCAACCGGAACATATCTTTTGTCCTTTTGCTTTGGTGTGTGTTGACTTATAAGAACTAATGGATTGTTGTCTAATTAGTCAACAAAAGACGTCTTGTCTGATCCGGTGTGTTTTCAGCCTAAGGGGTAAGAATTAGCAAACTATAAGTATGCTAAGACGAAGGAAACTGTTAAAATGTTTAACTTTATAACGTTTTATCCATTTCGAGTTTCTGGCAGCTGTCAATATTTTTGGAGACTCTAAGTGTCACAAGAATGTCTACTAATGATGGTTTTTGTCAGATTGCATTACGGACACAACAAATTGACAGTTATTTTAATGATTTGGGACTAAGCATAATACATAGAAAAAATCGGACTTGTGAGCCATAGTTACGTTCGTTCGAACGAGAATATTCCCGGCGCTAGTAAAAGGAAGGCTAAAGAGTCAACATTGTCAATTCCACGAACTACCACTTTGATGAAACGACAGCAGGCAGCATTGTGTTTTGGAAACCATCAGTTCTACTCTATTAGTAATTCCATAATAAGTTATGATGTTTCCATCGGAATCTATTGGGCTTGACATAAGTTGGCGTTCCTGCTCTACAGCTACAAAGCGGGGACTCGTATCCGTGACCTAATTCAAAAAGCAGAGAGTTCTATCATCAGCAAAGGAATATACTAGAACACAAGAAGTAGACAAACGATCAATTATAAAAATTAAAAAAATGTTGGTGACAGAGCAAAGTTCTAGGGCACATCAGCATCAATTTTGTGAATATCGGATACATGGAAAAAGGCATCGATAAATTATAAACATACATTGTCAAGAGCGATGTAACGATAGGAATTCAGTAATGGGGAAATGGTTAGAGTATATCATGTGAGAATACTAAAACCAGCCTTTTGAGCATCGGTTTTAGTCTTTTCAAATTTATCAGAGTTCAGAGTGAGGACGTTTCTGTAGTTGATACATTTTTAAATAATCTTTCAAAAAGTACTCAATATTTAGATTGAATATATACAAAAACATCTCTGCGATCATCAATATTTTTAAGTAAGAACATTGATTTAAAAAAATTGAAGAACCGATATAGAACCGAGAGCTTATCGAGCTTATTAAATATATTAAGATGTTACGTCGCGGATGGCGGATTAACCTAATAAAGAATTGCAGCATTCACGCCCTTTAAAAGAAATGCTGTCACTGGTATACTCAGAAATTGATTACATAAGAGACTACAATTGTAGAAATTATCGTCTTAGGTAGTATGACAGACTTAACGCGGGCAGAAAAAAATTTAAAAACTTACTAAAGTTGACAAAAACACGAGACATGTAAAAATGGAAATTTGGCGACTGGCGTGAGTCAAATATCCCGGTTTTTTAACAAAAATTTAGTAAACATAAAGAGGTGCAGGAACTTTTCACAATTACATGGATAAAAACTATCTAGCTCTTCCAGTCGGTGGCTGATTCAGGAATTTCAAAAAAACTGAATTAGTTATGCCATGTAATGCCCAAAAAACACTGACCTTTGTGGTCTAGAGACCTCAGTAAATATTCTTTCAGATTTAATCCAGATGTGCTATCTTTAAATGATATTTTAATGGGAATCGAAAAGGACTGATGAAATGAAGCTGTTACCTTTTCTGATTGGCAAAATAACTTACTTAAAAGGCCAATATATAGTCCAAATCGTTTACATGAAGTCATAATCTAATACTGAATATCCCACTCAAGGATCAAGCGATAGGAGATGACACAAGACCCTAGTGTTACAAGGCCAGAGTGTGGGTGTCCAAGATGGAGAAAAACGAAGGTGATTTTGACTCAGACAAGAACTTTCAATGGATCTAGAGCTTGTTAAGTAAGCAATTAACAAATTGTAGTCAGGATAATATAAATTGGGTGAATACAAAGAAACCAACTTTCTCAGAAAATGAAACCGGTTTGTTAAAATTTATCCATCACTGCCAGAACTTTGCTGATTGCCACATTTAACATGTGAAGAAAGACCTGTTTAGGCCACTATCTCCTCGATAACCTTTCAGGCAATAATTTATCACTAAAGGAAGTCAGTAAAATCGTTAAACAAACTCAAAAACTTAATAACCTTTCAGCGATTAACTCGCAAATCCACAATTCCACAAAAATACAATCACTTACCCATTTGATCACTCACATACGAGTATGTACATATATTTGGCAGTCTGGGAGCTTTCTTTATTCAATATTATTCTCAATTTTTTGAAAGCCGATATCGATGACGCAACTAGCGTCAATCGAACAAAATAAACGAGAACGAGTTAAATTTATGGACAAAACCAAAGCTAAAACCGGCCAATTGTTAATTAATTTTGATTATAGCAAATCGATGAAAAAAGTTGACCTCGAACTCATTTATTGTGTTATTCGGCAGCAGGTTTTAGATTCTTGACTCACGTGAGTCGAAACCTGGCCAAAAATATTCTTCAACCTATCGATTCTTTATGAAACAATGTGAATATGTCACAGATACTTATTCTAAATCAGGCATTTCCGAGTGCCATGCTCATGTAAACAATGCCCCATTTGAATATTATAACGTTAAAGTGAAATCTAAAGAATGTGGGAGAGTACGTGGAAAATGCTTATAGAAGCGTTACACCAAAGTGCACACTATGTTACTTGTGGATCCACATTCAGGAAAAGATACTTTTCTTTTTTTGTTTTTTTTTTTGTTTTTTTGATTCGCAAATGGAACGATCTCATTCTTTAACATTGGATAAGCATGATCATTAGTAGTAGTTGTGTGTGGGTGAAAGAATCCCCATAATCCAATTGGGATAGTACTCGTATCTATAATATATACACAAACTATAGCAGCAACAGAAGAGGAAGAATAAGAAGACAAAAGAAAAGAAATGAAACTCGGCCAAATCAGTGCGGTCTACGTCTGCCACCAATTATGGTAAGTTGCAGTTTTTTTTTTTTTTTTTTTCAACGCATCGTTAGTCACTGGACGCCTCTGTTTCTTTGACCATTTATGGAGGCTGACTGTTTTTTATTTTATCTGACTCTGATCACAATTTACGCAAACCACTGTTGTCTCACTACGTGATGAGACAATTGTGAAAATACACGAACTGTTTGTTTTGGATTTTTAAGGTCACTTTGAAGTTAATACTCGTATATCCAAAAGGGTTCACCGGTCATTGACACACATACCTAGAAACAGTTCCGATTGCCTTCAAACGTATGAAATCTCACGAAACACTATCACGAAAGGTTAACAAGAATTTGGAAAACGCCAAAAAATGTATCAATAGACAGTTAGAGTTCCAATAAATCACCTTTTTTCCAATACGAAATATTTGTGAGAAAAAAAAAACCTCCGCGTGAGTATCCAAAGCCCAGCTCGTTTCTCGTAATACTGACTTTATGTTGGCGCGGATTACACTTCTGATTCACAAAGCCAGCAAGTGATGTCAGATATAAGCCAGAGCCGGAGCTGGAACTACAGCCCCACCAAAGAGAGTGAAAAGAGTCACAAAAAGTTTATAAAGAGACTGTTCGACTTCGACGACTAGTTCTCTTAAAACAACTCAATTAGATAAGATAAATATTTGTCCCATTGAATGGTCTTGAGGTAACTGAAACCTAACGTCTAGATTGTTTTGGTGGCAACTTCACTAGTAAAGGGTAGTGGAATGGAAAATTCTTTTTGTGTTCATCAGTTAGAGAAGATGTAAAGTGCATCCTCTTGGGGGTTTGCAGATGTGACAAGCCGCTTATGAATTTGGTACGTGATTCGATTATAGATAATTGAGAATAATATTTCCGGTGTGGATTCCAATTGCACTTGAACGATAGAAAGAGAATCAATGCGAATGGAAATTAAAGAAAAACGAAAAGTAATTTCAGAATTTATGTGGTTCAAGTTTGTGCATCAACTCTTTTGTTTTGATTACTTTTTTCCTTTTTTCTTGGTTTACGCTGTTGGTTATGCTTTAACACGTACGTGTTATAGGGAACTTTAATGTCGATTAAAATTAAGAATTAAGTGATTGAGCAGGTATAATTCTAACTGATTAGAAATTACACTGAATTAAAATTGAAAGGTAACTGTGTGGTTTTTGAGTTGAAACGGTTGCCAATTTGTAAAATACCTTTGCCATTTTTAACTGCATAAGCAGTGCATACCTAAGTCTTCTAGGTAAGCCATAGAATTTATTGAAAATTCAGACATCATGAAAGAGCTTTAACTTGAGCAAATCACAATAGGCCTAACCTGTTTCTTAGACAAAAACGAGAGGAAAACATGAGGTAGACGTACAACATAAAGAAAATGCAGGCACATGCCAAAAACACACGGTACCTAAAGATCAACAGATCGGCGAAAGTGCCATCCACATTGTCTAATTTCTTACTGTGGTTGCAGTGCACAGAAATCAGTCGAAATAGATAAACCCATCGACATAAACAAAAGCAGTAATGTTTACCCCTGCACAAAACGTCCGAATAGAACCTGGCTGCAAACACCTAAGACAGGGTTTAGGTGAACGAAAATTTAACGTTAGAGGACAAGGTTACGTTAGGTAAAAACAGGGTTGTGCCACCACACAAATGTCAGAAGACAGACACTACAAAGATTAACCCCAGAAAGTAGCTTAGGTCAAGGAATATTCAGGTTAAAGTGTTCTATACAGCAAGTTTATGAATAACTAAGCAATTCTGGGCCGAATATTTCTCTCTAGAGAGCACGATTTCCGAGGTTTTTAGAGTACCTAAACTAACGTGCCAAATTGATGGTAGATACTGGAGTCATATAGAAAAAACTTTAGACGTACTGAGACACCTCGTGGAAAATCTATTCTCACAGGAAGAGCATGAATTGGGTAAACGAAGGAGGGTTCGAATCCATAGGAAGTTACCTGTGAAAAATTTGACGCGCTTCAAGCCAAGTCCAAAAATCTGAAAGGGTTCGGTTTGGAATTGCAAGTAAACCAAGTAAACAGTAGTGCGTTACTAGTACCTGGCATATGTATATGTACTAATTTGCTGCTATATCCTGATATCGATGTCATATTTTAGTAATTACGCTGCAATAAGTTACAAATCAGTTGTTTCAAACTCTGAAGAGAATTTTCATACCTTTGGCGAAAAATTAGGAAAAACTTTTTTTACTGAAAATGCTCACTGATAAAAGCATTCAGATTTATCAGTCTGACTTCCTTCCTAATACAGAGCATAAGGAGCCTCGAGTGCACAAAACTTTTTGACGAATGGAAGATGAAGTGTAAAGGAGCTTCTGAGACTGCGATTAGAAATTTGAATTATGAAATTTGGGTTTGCGTTCGAAGAGATAAAGTAGTCTACATTTTGGTAGTCCAGAATTTGAGGCAAGGAAGGAATATCATTGGATCTTCATTAATAGCTCCAGAACAAATCAAGTATCTGGTTGTAGTGTCGTTATGCAAAACGACATCCTAAGACTGCAATACTCGTTAAGCAAATTTGTCGAGGAAATCAACTTCACTGGTAGTCCCAACAGTAATTAAAAGCGGTTCCATAGGAGTCCGACCAGAAGAGGTATTGCCAGAAGGGGATTCCCTTGACAAACTTGTGAAAAACTTGAATTTCATTTCTAACACGTGTTCTATCAACAAGAACACCGTCGTAGGTATTGCAAATGTTACAACCTGATATTCATTGATTTGTCCTTTAGGATTGAGTTGGCGTAATATTACGCTGGTTTCTCTGTTAACTTTCCTTTGAAGTATCATAACTTTAAGACGTTTAATTGCATCTGTCAACTCTTTTTGTGATCAAATTGTATGTTATTAACACGGTGACTTCTGAGTCACGACTCACGCAAGTGCAAAAGAGATAGAAGATGAGAAGCAACCCTGTGAGTCGTGGCGCGAAATTCCAATGACTCCTTTTGACATTCCATCTCTCTTTCTTCGTTAATTTTCTATATCGCTTTATTTCTATGCGTTCCCCATGAAAGGTGGTTCGTAAAAAAAAAAGACGGGAGAAATTTTTTTATCGAAGGAGTCAAGGAAAAAATTTAAAAAGTTTGTCGAGAGCGAAACGTTTGTCTATAAAGTGAAAGAAAAAATAAAAGAGAGCTTTAAAAAAGAGCCGTCACTCAAAAGTTACCGTTTAGAAGTACTCGCCTCATAGAACGAAAAATTGAAAGAGAGCTGTCAAAAAGAGTTATGACTCAAAAGTCACCGTGTAAAAGCGGACTGTGAATTGAAAGCGGTACTGGTCGAAACCAGATGATGAAGTTCAAGGCAAGGTCAAATTGAAAAGAGGAAAACTGACTATGTGGGCTTGTTGGGATTGGAAGGGTATCCTGCCTAATGAGCTAATACTATTGACTTGAATGTCACTGTGGCGCTGGCAGCCCGGTATGGGCCATGGTCTAGCTTCTTGACACTCATTTGTGTTGCTCATGTTGTAATTTTTGTCACATCTGAGCTTGGCCTACGGTTTATCGCCGAATCCGAACGGCACTCCTTAGTTTGCCATTGCCCGCCGAAAAGGTGATGACGGTTCGAAAGTTTTTTGGCGATGACGGGGATCGAACCACGGACTCTATGCGTGATAGTACAATCAGCTAACCAACGCGCCATCGCCACCACCTGCTAGCTAAAACAAGCAACTGAAGTAAAAGGGCAAGAATTGATGAAAAGAAATGATGACAGCGCCAGGATAGACACATCGTTGATGACTTTGCAACAATTTAAAAACCCTACCTGCAATGTTTTGATGCATCTACTATAGAGTCCTGACTTTCCACCATCAGATTTTTATTCGGCCCGAACGCTGCAACATCCCTTTGCTGGCGGCGTAAAATTGACTTCGAAAAAGCTAATGTCTTCATTGTTAAATGATGGTTCATAGCGATAAATTTGAGCAAAGAAAATAGTAAAAAGTAAATAAAATTATTTTAAATTATAACAAAATATTTGAAATTTACTTTTTTCTCAACCTGATATTTGTGAAATTCATTTTACTAACTCTTTTTCCAAACAATGTGAGATCTACGAGAGCAATTTCTGACTACGAAAAACTTACATACTCCCGGCCATATCTGAACAAAACCATCTTGACAATCGATTGCACAAACCATTAGTCACCCATTTTTCGCACCATAATGTCAATTCCACCAACCTTACGCCACAAAATCACTCACTACAACACCACACTTTACAAAAAAATTTAACCATATTCCAAATCAGTGCTACCAACTCCAAAGCATCCGAAAAATTGAAGAAAATAATAAATTTTAATGTTTGGTGTTTGTTCTCGCTCAGACGTCGCCATTTCTAATTTCCAGTCAAAATAAAATGTTCAATTTTACGGCAAAAACAATCCAACTAACCTGACAAATAGTCGACCGATAATTCAGTGCTTTCATTCTTCATATAATTCCATTAAATTTAATTAAATCGCATTGCAGTGAAAACGTAAAATGCAAACCGAAAAGTGAGCTCGAGTTCTCATCGTTCTTTTTTCTTTTGATTTTTATTATTTTTTTTTTTTTTGTCCCCCCCACATATACACCCGTTCTATCGCTTCAACGACAAACAGGGACAACGCAATCAAGCTACAGCGCTACACCAAATGAATGTCCAAGAGTGAGTGAGTGCAATCCCAAAAAAACAAAAAGAAAAAAATAAAAAAAAACAAGAAAAAACTGCGAAAAAGTCTCATCCGAGAGAAAAGTTGAAAAGAAAGGAAACGAAAAAAAGAAAAGAGAATTTTTGGTTAACATTTTTCATTCGAAATTTCTTTTGTCAAAAAAATTTTCTCCTCCTGCTTCAGAATAGACGTGTGAAAGAAAAACTCCATCAGAAACTGTGTGTTCCAACGAATTAATGCAAATTGGGCCGGATTTTAGTGGATTCGAGGGAGGAGATTTCTGGTCGCTGCTGACCATGTTCTGAGTGTTCAGTGTGTTTGCGGAATAATGGACAATTGTGTGGTCAGGAATAATAATTATTGTGTCGACCAAAGTCATCAGCATCAGAAACCGAAACAAAATCAGCAACAGCACCAGCAGCAGAAATCGAAACAGCAGAACCAGAAGCAGAAGCATATAATCTTGGCCACAAACGCCAATAAGGGGAACATTGGAAGCAGTAGCAGCAACAGCACAGTCTTTGCCGTTGTGGTACTGTCGCTTTTCTTTTGGCTTTCCGTTTGGATATTGATGCTGGCGCTTCGGAATCTCTTCTTTAGGAAAACCACTAATACGACCACCACCACCACCACCACTACAACTACTCCAAAAAAGTCAACAATTTCCTAAATCTTCATCGAATCTAAGGAATCCTCCAGGTGAGTTTGTGAATGGATCTACGCTTTGGAAGCTGTGCAAATGTGTCTCTCCTCCATTGCTGCTTCTGGTTGTGCCAAAAAGCGAGTGAATAAATGTGTGCGTGCGTGTTTAGTGTGGGGAGAATGTTGGCTAGTTGCACCATAGTGCGAACAGTTTTCATTTGACTATTTCGTCGGATCCAGTAAGTTTTTTTTTGTGTATTTGTTTTTTTTTTTTTTTGAGCGAAAGTTTTTCTTTTTCAAAATGATTCACTGATTCTGGGGAAGATTTTCCTCCTCAATGGTTGGCTGGGTTTCTGGAGAAGACTGTCTTGTCTACCATTCACCAGTAGTTACGTGAGAGGAAACATTTTTCACAATTCAACTCCATTCCAATTGCAACAACACCAGTAGTTAGCAGCGATCGTTTCAATGGTTGTGGTGGTGGTGGTGGTGTATTCGTGGTTGCACGTAAAGTGGCGGCAAAAATTCTGATTTTCGTTTCTTTTTTTTCTCTTCATTCTTCTCAATAGATTTTTTTATTATATTTTGCATAAGCCTTCATCCATCTGGTTGTGCAAATTGTTTGGTAAAAAGTCCCTTGAACCTTTCTTTTTGAATGAATTTTTGATTTTCTGAGAAAAGGCGCCCAATTTGGTGCGGAAATTACTAAAAAAAATTTCTTTTAGATTGGTGGCAAAAAAACATGTCGGATGAAGTGTCAGAAAATTGCAGCCCGTCAGAGTTGGCAGCTGTCAATTTGGCGTTTCTCGTTTGAGGTTTGATTGGGGCGAACAGAAAATGATTTTGTGGCATGATTTCGCGAGTTTGATTTTTGGAATCTGGTGTGTTGAATGAGAAATGGGAAAATTTTTTTGGATGAATCTAGGGAATTTGAATGCGATGATCTTTTATGGAGCGGATCAGTAGAAAGGGAAGCATGAAATAGTTCTGGTCAAACAAAATTAAATATCTAGTCCATACCAACAAATGTTTTGGTAGTTGTAGTCTAATAAAAATAAAAACGAATTAGTATTTAAAACAAAAAAAAAAATCTATTTGTTGGAAGTCTACAAATTATAGAACCTCAGCATTTGCGAATTCACCAATTGCTGTACGCATTTCATAAATAGAAAAATTATACAGTGCTGGGAAAAGGGCGCGCTTCAAAGTCTCAAAACTTGGATGTCGATCAGTGGAAGGCATAGTCTCCAAAACGGAGCATAATTTAAAGTCTACTGGGTTGAGGTCTTGTCTACCAGATAAGAACGTGGTTCACGGTGTATTTGCGAATAGTTTTTCGTTGAGGTCCTCTTCAACGTATCCTAAAAAGTACGTTTGATACACGTTCGCCGAGGTTTCGATACATTTTACGCAGCAATGAAACTAGTTGGACCCACCGAAGACGACTCAACACCAAATAATCACAGAAGTTAGTAGTTGGAACGAGTTTAGATGCATGTTGCGATGACACTTTTACATTCAGTTTGTTGAACGATTCTTTAATTAAAAAAAAAAAATTGTGTGACCGTTCATTAGACATGGTTTACAATGTCTGTTATTGGAAAGGCTCCGATTGTCGGCCCCACCGTTGATTGATCGAAAGCAGCAACCAAAAATGTGCCCCATCAGTGAGAATGAGATCTGTGAAATCCGTACTTCAATAGAACTCAATCAGGTAAAGTTCGACGTGCCATGGCGTTTTGCAGATCCGAAAAATCGCACTAATAGGGGCCAATCAGACTTTTGAGGAAGGGTTTTTAGCTTTAACACAATGTGACAGATGAGATCATGTACGCAAAGTTGAGGAGACTACCTACCTCTATAGTTGTCGCGGTTTTTTTTGTGGATTGGCTAATTAGCGGCTACAGCGCTGCTTTGTTCGCTTTTAGTTTAGCTGGATGAGCTTGTCGGCGTTCTTCATCAAACTAGGAACTTGGTGGTGGAATGTTGCTCTTCGGAAATTGATGTTGGCAGCATAGGAGTTATTGAGGGTTTTCAGCATGCGCGTTTGGCGAAGAACCTGGAGGTGTCTTGCGATTGTAGCTTTTCTACGTTATGTCTTCTCACAGTAGTACTTCTTTATGTAGCACTTTTGGGATCCGCATTCTAGTCTTGGTAGCAAAAAGATGGAGATCCGATTTGATGTTAACTGACCGATGTATTTGGATCTACAGAATACTAGGGTTGGACAAGATCGAATAAGTAGCACAATCAACCGATATTTTACATTCAACAACTAGAACTACTTACTCAAAAGTATGACATTTTTATCTTTTACCTTTAAAACGCAATCTTTTAGATTACCCGTTGACATTCAAAGGTAATGAATTTTCAACTGTGATGCTACAGAATTCTTTGATTTATGTCCGTTTCTTTGAAAGCTCACTTACCATTGCGATTTGCTTTTTTGGCTGGTGGGGCCTTGGGCCTCCAACACTTGCTTACTGACGGTGTGCATATCTTATTCATCATATTATGAGCAAAATGTTAAAGCGCTATTCAATGATGATCGGCAGGCTATATACCTTGCAGAACAAGACAGTCAAAACATAGAAGCTCATTTCCCCTTGTCATACGGATTATTGTTATTATTTTTTAAACGATTTATAACTTTTGATAAATGCATTGAAAAAAGCCAATTTCAAATAACTCCATCACTTGATTCTCTTTCCAGTCAGTAACTACTTCCACAGCAACTATGTGAAGAAGAGTTTCCCTTCAAACTCTTACTTTCGATTGAAACAAAATAATAATAATAAATAAGAAAGAAGAAAACATTTTTAGTATAAGAAAAAAAGTGATAAAACTCATTGTTATGTATAATAAAATATTGACAAAAACATAATGACCGATCGTGACATCCCAAGTGTACCGGTAACAACGCTAGCCGGACTAACAAGTCTTTCAGATTGTAAGTGTAACTATTACTTAGGTCTTTCGCCATTGCAATAAAATCAATTTGCATTTTCTTTTCAGTACTAAGTGAGCTTCCTGTTTCGGACTCCTTATCAAGTGTGACATCATTAAATAAATCGTTATTATTTCACACTTTAGTTGCGGATGAATCAAATAATTTACTTTCGGTTAGAGATGATAATTTAGTAAGGCAATTGGTACATGCCATTGAGCAGACTAACTCCGATAATATGTGAGTAGCTCTTACAAAAAAAAAAAAAAAAAAAAAAAACTGAAAACAAATAAAATAAAACCAAACAACCAAGCCAAGAACATTCTGATGCTGATCCATTTCCTTGCAGAGAGGTTAAAAGTCAATATGCAATCACACAACATGGGACAAATATAAGTACTTATCCCGAGCTTTTACAAGGAATTTATACATTTAGGCCAACTGTATTCAATACACCGCAAAATCATCGAATACGTAAGTTATACTTGTTAATAAAACTCATTGGAAATGTTGGTATATAACAGTTAATATATATATATTTTTTTTTTTTAGAGAACCATCAGTCACCACAACAACAACAGCAACAGCCGGTGCAAATAGCACAGCAGCAGCAATATCTGCATCAACAGCAACAACAAGTGCATCAGCCACAGGTTATACAGCAACAACAGCGTATTGGTGTGAATGTTATACAAAATCTGCCTGAACAAGCTGCAACAAATATCATTCAACAGCAACAAGTAAGAAAAACTATCTCAAATATTTGAATTTTTATTTTCTAAGAATCAACCTATTTTCTAGATAAAACCGCCAGTTATCAATAATATAACTGTGCAACAGTATATGCCAGTTGCTTCTCCAGATGGTAAATTGCAACAGCAACCACAAATATTGCAACAGGTCATAATTAATCCGAGCCCAACGACGGTGCAAAATAATTTTATGTAAGCCCGATAGAAAATCCAATTTTTTGATTTAAATGTTATTCAATAATTATTTTCAGTGCTAATGCGGCAACGTATCAACAATCTCCGCCAATAGTAGAAACGCCAATAAGACGTACAAGGCGCAGTGCAGCTGCTGCCAATTTAGAGCTGCAACAGCAGCAAGTATCCCCCAAACAACAAGCTATTAGTCCACAGCAAACGATTATTGCTTATCAAAAGAAGCAGAATGCTATGGTAATACAGCAACCGCAACAGCAGCAAACGCAAACACATCCAGTGGCACAACAAACTTCAGTGATACAACCTCACAACGCACTTATTCAGCAGCAGCAACAACAGCAGCAGCAGCAGCAGCAATTGCAACAGCAACATCAACTGCATCAGCAACAGCAACATCAACCTGTGATCCAACAAAATCATCAACAGAAAACTGTTATATTATCAACACCTACTCAGCCATCTGTTATAATACAACAGCAGCCACAACCGACTGTTATAAATGCCCATGTGGTTGCACAACAAATACAAATTCAACAAAAGCTACAATCTCAGCATCTACAACAGCAACCACAGCAAAACCAGCAGCTTTTGCCAGCGCAATCACAACGCCAATTGCAAACACAACAAAACACACATTCGCCGCAATCGCAACTGCTAATTAAATCCCAGCAGCCACAAACTCAAGCTCCAGTTAACACTCAAACTCCAGCTTCAGGTCTAGCTCCAATTGCAACTTCAGCTTCTGCTTTAGTTGTAACTCAAGCTCCAGCTCCAGCTGCAGCTTTAGCTCAACAGCAACCACAACAGCCACAAGTGATTCAAGGACAATTCCAAAACGTTCTCAATCTCCAGCGGCAGCATTTTGCCCAACAAAAACAACAACAGCAACAACAACTGCATCAACAACCACAAAAGACAACACCACGCAACAGTGAATATCTTCAGCAACAGAGTAAAAACTTTGATTTACGTGGCCCATCACCGGCACAAGCTAGTACAGCGCCAGATTCAAATCAAATTGGACAAGTTCCACAACAGCAGCAACAACAACAACAGCAACAACACCAATCACAAATAACATCTACAATACATACGCGCACATCTACTAACAACAACGGTTTGATGAAAAACACCATTAACACAACCGCAACCGGAACAACAACACCTGGAACTCCACTACGTTCATCATCATCAACAACTACAACAGCAAATCCCACTGTAAACCCAACTGCAAATCCAATTGCATCAACAACAGAAGCCTCTATAACCAGATCGAATTCGGTTAATTCAACAACATCGAACGCATCCAGATCGACAACAGCGACGACCAGTAAAATTCACCCTCGGGTATGTATTAATCGCCTAAAAGCCGAGGACGAGCGTCTCATGCAACAGAGTATTAAAGAATTTGTTAAAAAGTCACCAGAATTGGCGAATAAAATCGGCTTGGCTATTGGAACTTCGGCTACAACACTAAAACCATCTGAACCGCTTGCTTCTACACCATCATCGAATTTAGCAAAAGAAGATAGCATGAATACGCCACAGAACAGTAGTAATAAACAAACACCACCGAGGGTAAATCAATCACCTCAGCATCAACAATCTGCTGCAAGTGGCGATACATTTTCAATGATGAAAGCGGCAGATGATAAACGGATGGCTACGAAAAGGAAATTGGCAATTAGACCAGCCGAGGAAATACCACCCGAACAGATATGTAAGTATCTACTTTGCTTGGTCAGTTATTTTAAAATATTCGTATTAGTTCTTTGTACGTGATTGTGCTGTTCCTCTGTTTGTGTTCATATTTTCATTTAACTGCTCGTTTTTCTATATTTTTTATTCTGTTATTTTGTTATTCTTATTTTATTTATTTTTTTGTTTAACAAATATTATTTTTACAAATACTCGCCTAATGAGTGCCATCATACATGTTTGATGGTCCTCATGGACTCTTAATGCTCTAAACACACTGTAGAATGCTTTAGCTTAGGTAGAACAAATAAATTATTGTATCAGAGGCACACTTCAGGCAGTCAATTTTCTTTTGCTAGTTCTCTTCTTGGCCAGAGTGTAGATAGTGAGGATTCAGATAGTCTTGGCGGTTCCCTTAAATGATGACGGTGCGTCTGAGTATCATGGAATATTACTGATAGATGTTTCAATAGAGATAAATCGTAATGCGTACAGAATATCACGTGATGAGCACTTGAGCTCGGTATTCACCGTGTAGTATGTACAGAAGAAACTTTGTAAGAAATTTGTTGCCTTCAACCGTATATGATTAAACTGGTGCCAAAACTCAACTCAAGGGTCCATCAATGATGGGTTTGTGCGAATCAATAAGGGTCTCATAAGAGCTAGAATTCCAATCAAAATCGTACGACTTGACGACACTCGAAAACTTCTTTTGATATGCTGATAAATTACAAACAATTCAGGCTTTTGAAGCCAATACCTAGCGCGTTTCTAAAGTTTAATTTATAAGCCACCTAACATGTTACCAGCCGAAACAAAAATCTGTTATTACGCTCTATTCTACTAGTAAGATTAGGAATTTAATCATTTTTAAGGCAAAATCTTGATGCGTTACCGCTGCCACGTAATTAAAAAAGTGACCACATCGGCGAGTGAGAAGTTTAAATCAGCATCAGGAATGTGGTTCCAATTATGGTATCAATTGAAGATTTTCATAGCCCCAAAATCGTTCATTTTATTACAAGGCCAACAAGGTGGAAGTGTGCCTCGTCTTTCATGATGATGATCATCTAACACGAAGACTAATTGTCATTTTTCTTTAGCTATTGCTATTAATTCAGAACATTCAAGTCGGTGTTGATGAGAGATGCCCGAAGTTTCACAAACATGAACGCACGAAAAATTTTGTTACACACGTTACCGCCAAGAATTTGGTTTATATGCTGGCGTATCCAAATTTTAAAAATTATTCATAACTCACTGAATAAATTGCATCCACAAAAAAACCCGAAATTTTCTTCGCGTATTCGAAATTGAACATTTAACCCTTTTTTGGAGTGGTCACACGTAACAACTGTTCAACATGAACTAACAAATGATAGTCGAACCAAACCTGAATATAGAGCAATATTATCTCTCTCCATGCACATGGTATCTTATGCAAATGCAAAAAATTCATGTAGTGAAAACATTATTTACTACTACGCAAGCCAGAAATCTTATTATACTTGAATTCTCGCAAGCATTCAAAACAGTCAACCATGTATTCAAAACTTGAGTTATTTCATTCGATCTAGATGGATATTCATGCTACAATTCTTGGATCATTAATATTCTCCTTTAGCATCAGAAACTTTATTAAGATTATGAATCATTGCTCAATCCACATGTATGCATCGTTCAGACTAGTGCATCATTTGATTTTGGCAATAACAGGCCACTAAGATTTATAAGATCTCAAACGTATGTTCGATTTTTAAACCTAAACAACCTAAAGCGTTGTTTTTTTTTTTTCTTTTTTTGAATTTTTGACTGGCTAGTAGCGATAGAGGAGCACTTCGACCTATGAAGATCTTTTGTGCTGATTGTCAGAATTGATTTTAGGCTAGTAGGATTTCTATCTTCCGAATGAAGTTAGCAACTCTACCAGCAAAAGAATCCCTTAGTTCAGAGATGTCGAGTTGTTCCCTGAAGTCGGTATTCCGTCTGATTCCGTTGAGGGCTGGGCAGTCACATAAAATTTATTTAGCTGTTTCTTCATCTTCGAGACAAAATCGGCACTCTGGAGAGTCGGCAACTCCTATTTTGCTAAGTTGATATCTTAAACCGTGATGTCCTGTAAGGTATCCTACTAAGTTTCTGATATCAAACATCTGTTGGCATTTTTTTTTGAAGGGTAGGATGACTCGTTTGGCTTGTTTTAGACCCGGAGTCTCCTCCCAGTACGAGATACAACCTAATGCATTACACAAAGCCGGAAATAGTTTGTTGACTTCCTTAAAAATTCTAAAATTGGCCCTCATCTAATTACCTATTTGAATGAAGTGATGAAAGGTTTATTTTAGTGTACCTGCTTTCTGTGCCGCATACGAATAAATTATTTAAGAAATGTTTCTGCCAATTCTTACATCTTTACCCGATATATAAAAGGGTCTCCCAACAAAGCCGGTGTCATTTGTTTGATTGTCAAAATTTTGAATACCTTTGAAGAACTTTCCCACCAATTCGGTGATAGCAAAAATAAAACATTGATCCAGTCGTAGGAGCTTAGAAATACTGCAGATCAAAAGCAATGACAATCAAATACCGAACTTGTGTACTTTTTAAAATGCAGCTTACTAAATATCGTGTCTTTCTTTATTGAACTAGGTGTAGATCCTTGGAATTTGTTTAAGTTTATCACAACAAAACGTTACCTTGTCACTTTTTGATTTGCTTAACATTTTGTTCCCTGTCCGGTTATCTATGAAGCTAAATTGATTATTATTGACTTTCAACTAACCATCGCTTGCAATTTTTGAATGCTATTTAAATTAGTTTCTGTATTTTGCTTGATCCTAAAAAGAACATTTTGGATCAACCAAATCTATTTAAATATAGAAACCTCATCTCATTTGTATTAAAACACTTGCCTCCATCTGCTGTTGTTTTTTTTTTTTTTTTTATTTATTTCGCTTACATTGTATTCTCGTTACATAAGTGTGTTTGTGTATATAACATAATTCGTTGTAGATAAATCTAAAACAACAAAAAAAAAAAAATACCAAAAGGATTTGTTAAAAAAAAGAAAACAAGAACAACAAAATTGATCTTAACAAATTTTAAACCAAAAATATGTAAAAAAAATTTTTAAACGAAAATTCTTTTATTAGCCGAAGCGACGATGTTCCGTTTTGACAGTGGGTATACACAAAACATTTTATTTAAATTTGTTATCCGTTTTGAAGATACTTCTTTCTATATTTTTTTTAAGTTGTTATTTTCTTTATTTCTTTAAATTTTCTTTCTCTTCTTCCTAGCTCTCTGTTAAAGAATAAAAAAAAAAAAACAAATTAAAGAAAAAAGAAAAGAAAACTTAAAAAGAAAAAAAAACATTTTGCAGAACTTCTAATCTGAATCGTTTTGTTCTTTTCCCTTTTGAAAACAGTTTCGAAACCGAAAGTTCGTCGCGTTGAACGCAACATAGCACCACCAACTCCTAAATGTTCTAAAGAAGAGGTTATGCGTTCGCAAACCTATCAACAATTTATGAAGAACATGGAGCAAATCATTGAACAACTGGATGACACTGAACAGCCGAATTTCGAATCTGGTAAGTAGTTATGGATGGTTGTCTTAAAAAAAAAAGGTTTACTTAAGAATTTGCTTTAAATAATTGCAGAAGAAATAGACCAAAACATCGAATGTATACCATCGAAGATGCTAAATGTTATGAGCAACGATGTGGCCAAACTCAAGGCAAAAATGGCTCTCGATTCGATACCGAAAAATAAGCTAACTCTCCTCATTAATTACGCCATGAGGAATGTCTATTTGGCTAAGAATTACTCCGCCGGTCCGGTAAGTTTTTTTCTTTTTAAATCATATATTTTCTTAATTGTATTTGGTAACAGACTGTAGATATATAGGTTTCTCGACAATCATTCTTGCATTTTCTAAGCCTCAACCGTGGTAAATCCGTTTAAATGGATTTGGTTCATCATTTAACATGATTTTTTGGTTAGATTCTTGATCAAATGCGTGCAATTCCAACATCCGTCTTCCGTTCGTGAGACCGACGTTGAATCTATTGTACAAACCTAGGTTTTCGACTAAACTTTGTGCTATAGAAGCAATATTTTTAGTTGTTCCTTCGGGCACGACTTTGGCTCCAACGTATAAAATTACTATCTTCACCTGATAGCTCGAATTTCTCACCCAATATCTTCACCATCTAAACAAGGTATAAACATTCGTAGACTGAACCACTGACAAAGTTTCTTTGTATTTTTGCTACCCGTCGTCAATGAAAATCTTTTGGAAAAGGGAATGATACATAGGTGCAAGGATCGGCAGACACTTTCTTATCTAGGTCAACTTGCTTTATACAAGCTTATCGCATAAACGGATCCTGTAACCTTAATATTCTTAATGCCCTTAATGTTCCCTCGTGCTCATGAAATTGCTAACTTTGTCCGGGCACATTTTATCTCACCAGCAGTGTTAGATAAGTGGGACCTAAGTTGAAAAAAGGAAACTTTTCCTAAGGAGAACACACCTACGCGTGCTAAAAAATCGTAAGCGAGTCTTATTACTGCAAAGAGACGTAGACTTCGATCAGCAACGAGGTATCTAAAAAAAATGAAAAGTGTTTTGATGTGCTTTGTTTTTTTTTTGTAAAGTCTTAGGAAATAATTACTTAACGCTTCTGTCGCTCGGATCGGATCCGTTTTCACTTCATCTTATTCAATCTCTTGCTTAGATTGGTATGAGGTCTGCTGTCTGCCATTCTATTTTTTTAAGAATATCGCATGTTTCTGCCGCTATTTTTCTCCATACGACATAAGGAACTAGGAATTCGGAAGTCAACAAAAGTGTTGCGCTTTAATCAGTTTTCTGAGACGAGCGATAAATAACATAAAGATACCTTTAAAGTTCAACATGATGACACACAGCAATTACATGACACACAGTCAATGATGACTAGTTGTCGATGTGTTCATTAGAGCAATTGCAATAAAATTCAGACTGTATGAGTTGTTGGTGTACAGTTAATTGAAGTTGTATTCATCACGAACGAAAGTCTAACGTAAAAGAGAGAAGCTTATCTTAGGGGAGTGCAGATCTCTGTGAAATTGCTGCCCATGATATGATGATATTTTATATTTGTGCTTAAGTAAAGTTTTTAAGCAATAGGATGTAAGCTGTCTTCGCCAGAAGCAGCGTGTCTGTCTCACTTCGATGAATCATCACACTAATTAAACGACTAAACTGCAAGCGGCTAACATAAAAGAATATGAAAGGCAGATCATCACAATTTCTCAATTAAAATTTAATTCTAAAAAAAATTAAGAAAAATAATAGGAAATATTTATTAACGATTTCTTGTATAATTGTATTTGTAGGATGATGAAGATGACATAATTGACGAAGAAGTAATGGAAAAGATTCTAAATGCCATTGAGGCTTGCCTTCTTGTTTGCAATATCTATTCCACAGTGAAGGACTTGAAATTCCTGCAGGAAGACAACATTTCACTGATCATTAAATTCGTACAATTTCAATTTCGTGAAACAATCTTTCCATCATACGATCCGGTGTACACAGTCAAAAGTATGAAGAAAGTGGACAATCGAAAGAAGACCAAGGCTCAACAGAATCATAATCGTAGCCTTCAACTACTATACTCAAAAGCTGTTGAATTGATGAAAGTTTTTGTGGCACTTTTTGATAAATGCATTTTTGTTGATACAATTGTTTTACCATTATCAACGTTGGCTATTGAACCGTTTTTTGTGGACAACATTGACACGTTACAATTTGTTTGTTTAGAATTGGTCACTACGGTAATTAAATTTTATTTATTTTTCTCAAAAGAAAAAACAGAATTTTCTAACTAAAATTGATTTTGCCTGTGTAGATATTTCGTAAGGAAAAATATGATAAAATGCGAAGCAGCATTTTAAATGACATTCTCGCATCTATTGATCGCCTACCATCGTCAAAAAAGAACCTTCGTCCCTTTAAATTAAGTAACAATGGTGGAAATATTCAAATGGTTACAGCACTTGTCCTTCAACTCATTCAATGTGCTACAATCCTTCCAGATGCAATTTACGAACCACTACGCAATTCTAAGAAACTCAAACAACCCATAGAACCAGCTGAAGCAACAGAAAAAAGCGAAAAAGACAACAAAGACGTACTGATTCTTAAAAAGTACGATGTTGCTGTAAGTATAGGTGGTAATTTCCTATCGACCTTTCTCAATAAATGTAAAACCCGTTCGAATGAGACCGATTTCCGTCCGCTTTTTGAGAATTTCATTCATGATCTACTTGCGACTGTGAATAAACCCGAATGGCCAGCGTCGGAATTGTTGCTCAGCTTATTGGGCACATTGCTGGTCAAGTATGTCTCAGATAAGAGTATTGAGCAGAGTATTCGATTGGTTTCATTGGATTACTTGGGTATTGTTGCTGCTAGACTACGTAAAGATGCCGTAGAGTCCAGATGTAAGGTAAATATCATAGATTCAATGATAAAGTGTATTAAGGCGGAACAGGAAAAAGAAGGCGATTTACCTACCATTAATGTAAGTTGTTTAACCCGTATCTCTGCGAAAGAAAATGTAAACATTTGTGTTCATTTCGATTTGTTTTAGAGCAAAATTCAATTGGATCCAGAAGAAGAACGAACAGAATTTCTACAAAAAATCCTACTTGACTTTTTAGCTGTCAATGCACAAGAAGAGGATTTAGTTTGGGACTATGCAAGGCATTTCTATTTGGCACAATGGTATCGAGATATTATCTATCAGAGAAGACGAATAGCCGATGGTGAAAAGGGTTATGCGTCTCGAAAAAAGAAAACCGCCAAGAAAAAGAGAAGAAAAGGTTTGTTTGTTTGAAAAAAATTTTTACAGCCTTTCTGATAATATTGTTTTTATAGATAATTCCTCTGAATCATCGTCAGATAGTGAGAACACCAGCGAAGATGAAGATTCAGATAATGGAAATAATGCTAAGTCTCGAAGCAACAATGACACAACCGATCAAGAGCTCAATTTAGAAATATTCAATGTGCTCGAGGATCGTAAAAAGTACCTCCTCAGCAAGATAAAACCTTATTCAGATATGAATTGCACATCACAGCACATTAAGACTTATATAGATTATAATAATGCGCATTTAATTGCACAGTATTTGGCGAGTAAACGACCTTTCAGTCAGTCTTTCGATAAGTACTTGCAGAAAGTCATTTTAGTTGTTAAGTAAGTATCTATTGAAAATTTTTCTTTCGATTCGTTATGCCTAATAGGAGTGTTTGTTTTTGTTTTTATTTTGTAGTGAACCATCCATAGCGGTAAGAACACGTGCAATGAAATGCTTAGCGAATATTGTTGAAGTCGATCCAATGGTACTAAAACGCAAAGACATGCAAATGGGTGTCAATCAGAAATTCTTGGATGCTGCTATTTCAGTGCGTGAAGCAGCCGTCGATTTAATTGGCAAATTCGTCCTAAGCAATGACGAGTTAATCGATCAGTATTATGATATGTTATCCACAAGAATATTGGTAAGTAATTGAATTTTCATTTTTGTCGTCATATCGTTTATGAATTTGAATTTTATTTTATTTTTGTAGGACACTGGTGTATCGGTTCGTAAACGTGTGATAAAAATTCTACGTGATATTTGTATTGAGTATCCCGATTTTGAAAAGATTCCCGAAATCTGTGTGAAAATGATTCGTCGGGTAAACGATGAAGAGGGCATTCAAAAGCTGGTTACTGAAGTGTTCATGAAAATGTGGTTCACACCATGCAAAGAGAATGACAGGGTGAGTAAAGAGCACGCTCAATTAAACCAAATGTTTACCGATGATGTGAATTCAATTTCATTCAATAGCATGGAATTCAACGAAAAATCAATCAAATCATCGACGTTGTGAATACAGCCCATGATACTGGCACTACTTGGCTTGAAGGGTTGCTTGTCAGTGTAAGTATCATTTGTGATAATACCATGAGAGGAATATTCTTAAAAAAAAAACTTTTGCTTTTGATAGATCTTTGCGCCGAAGGAGAACATGATGAAACCAGATGGTAGTGTGCAAGAAGCCGTTAAAAAGAATACAGAGCCAGCACCAGAAATAGTGTTGGCATGCCAGCAACTTGCCGATGGATTAGTGGCACGTTTAATCGAACTAGAAGACACTGATAATGCTCGCATGTTAGGTTGTATAACAACGTTACATCTTCTGGCGAAAGTACGACCACAATTGCTGGTGCGACATGCCATTACAATCGAACCATATTTGAATATAAAGTGCCATTCTGCGATAGCGCCCAAGTTTATATGCTCTGTTGCCGATATTCTTGAACAGGTTAAAACGTAACCATATTATATAAATCAAAAATGACTTATTTTTTGTGTTTTAGGTTGTTCCACTTATAGTGAATCCCAGTGAATCGTTTTTAGCTTCCTTAGAAGAGCATCTAATGCTGTTAGTTGTATCGTTAAATCAGGCCGTTGTCACAAGTTGTGTATCGTGTTTGGGGGCACTTGTAAATAAAATCACCAAGAACTACAAACTCATTCGAGATTGCTTTCAAAAGTTAGTTCGATTGGATTGTTCTGAAAAGGAGAGTTGAATCTTATTTTCTTAATTTCATATTTCTTTTTTTAGGTTCTATAGAATCATCGATAACAGCCGTGAGCAAGTGGTGAAAAATAACTATTCAATCGACAGTATCTATACGCCAATCTTTCGGCGAAGTCTCTTCACAATTGGTATCCTTATGCGTTACTTTGACTTTAAATCCCCCAAAGTTCTAGGTGAGTTCTTATGGTAATCTATCTGCAACGATTTTGGTCTAACAATCGGATTTTGTTATTTAGGTGAAGCTAGCGGTTTCTCGCCACAAATCTGTGATGAAGTATTCGAATGTTTAATGTTCTTCACTCAGTGTGGCAACAATGATATACGGAAGCAAGCTCTAATAGCATTGGGCTCATTCTGTGTTATGAATGATGATTATTTGACACGCAGCGAACTGAAAAAATTCTACTGTGATCTGTTGCGAAACGAGAGTGTCGATGCGTGTATAAAAATCATCTGTATGCGAAATATTTGGATTTATCTAACTGAATCTGAGATATACATGCATAACAAGGAGAAAGACTGTAAGACAATATCAACGGCCAAAATTCGACTTATAGTTGATTAATTAAAATTTGATTTGTAGGGGAAAAGCAACAGCAAACAGAAGATCTAAAAGAAATGAATGATGTATCTTCGGGTATGGCCAGTAGGATTATACAATTGTATCTGCAAGACATTCTTGATTGCTTTCTACATCGAGACGATTCAGTGCGACTGTGGGCAGTGAAAGTGGTGCAAATTGTTTTACGACAAGGTTTAGTGCATCCAGTGAGAATGGTTCCATATCTTATCACCCTAAGCACAGATTCAAAACAGGAGGTAAATATCGGACAAACAAATTTCAAATAACCATCTCTCATCGTTTTCTTATTGTATGTTTAAAAAAAAAAAATAGGCTGCTCATCGGGCGGATGCTCTTCTGAAAGAAATCGACAAAACCTATTCTGGCTTTGTGAACATGAAGGTGCAATTCGGGCTGCAATTGTGTTTCAAGCTGCAGGAACTTCTGCAAGGTGACCGAGGCAAAAATGTTGTGATACGAGGTTATTCGTAAGTTTTCTCTTTGTTATTAGTTTCTTAAAAATTTATTAATTTCTATTAAAATGTTTTTTTTTTTTAATTTTTCTTAGTAAAAGAGAAAACGATGTTGTACCAACGGCACTAAATGACTTCCTTTACACGCTCCTCCGCACAACAAAACCCCAGCGGCGTGCTCTCATTCAAACAGTCATCAAACAATTCGATGATCAAAAGACAACACTACGTCAAATGCTCTACATTGCCGATAATTTGGCATATTTCCCATATGTCGTTCAAGACGAAATCCTTTATCTCATCCATCAAATTGACCTTATGATTTCAATGGCAGGCACAAATCTCTTGGCTACATTTAAAGAATGCCTAAAACCATCAGAAAATGCCCATGATGTCCTTGAGGATGATGACGATGAAGACGATCCGGAGGTTTTATTTAGCCGTCTGCCAGAGGATGTTACCGAGATTCAAAAATGTATTACATCTGCCCAAGCATGTATGCTGTTGTTAATACTCAAAGAGCATTTAAAAGATATGTATGGATTGACTGATGGTAAAATTTCGAGGTATTCACCATCGGAAACACAGAAAATCTATGAAAAGACCCTTAATCGGAAGCAAGTGTCTGATTTTAATCCATTTTCAACAATCGATATGATTAAGAAACCAACGACAAAAACCAATCAAGCGGAAATGTCGTCCGAAGAGAAAATGGATATAATTGTAAAATATTTAGATGTAAGCTTTAAAGAATGTTTGCTTTTGCCATTGGCGATCAATAACCATTGTTGTCTTTTGTTTTAGTTTAAGCAACTTATGCTTAAATTAGATCCAGAAGATGCAGACTCTCTTGATGAGGATCGTGATAAATCGAGACTAAATAATACAGCAGCAACAGCAGATACACCATCTACGCCAGGTTTAAATTCAACAAGTGGTGCTAATCAAAGTGGTGTAGACGGTGCAGTTGGTGAGAGTAGTACTGGAACGGGGACTGGACCAGGTAGTGGGACACCACATGTAAATAGTATGAATCACTCAACCAATTCGGCGAGTTCAACACCAGCTCAAAATAAGGTAATTGACTGCAAGATTAACTCCCAACTAATGCTATGTTCTATGGGTTTAATTTGTTGTTACTTGATATACAAGTATGTTTATTGTTTTTTATGTGACTTGGCATTTTGGTTTTGGTTACCAGCTTTGGCAGGGTTCTTCGTTTTTTTTTTTTTTTTAAATAACCCTAATAACCTATACAAGTTAATCTTAATTATTAAGTTTAGGATCATCTGCTTGATGTTTGCTATTTACTAACTTCTTCTTGAATGGTTGAGGGTTACACAATTCATAAAGCTTCTGTCGATTTATTCCGATTCCACCCATTTAAAGTGAAACCTCCTCAACGTATTTCTCCATTATTGTGGTGTCTGTGATGTCAGTAGATGTTGTCGGCTCCAAGTTACTTTTGTGGCTCAGAATACTTGGACATATGTTGTACATGAAGAGTACTTTGCTGCGATCAGATCATGATCGATTTGTTTCCCTTTTTTTGATAAGCTGGACGTCATGGTCCTTTGTGAAGAGTGATTGAAGAAATAAGTTATGACGATGTTTCGCCTCTCAGTCCAAGCCCAAGTCCGTGCGTAAAAGTAGTGTAATGAAAATTTGAAATACTTTTCGACTTTATTCCCAAAGGTTCTATTTGGGGGTTAAAGATACCTAAAGTGGTTTGAACGTCGTACTAAGGACATTGGTACTAGGCTTTGTCGATAGACGAATCTAGTCTAGAAGTAGAAGATTGCAAAGCATTCGCACACGTGCCAAAAGCTCAAGATATCTCTTTAATTTGCTATATACAGCACACAAAGTAGACGCTGTTTCCATTCTTTGTAGCAAGCAGAGTTTCTCACAGGTCTTCACTCACTTTTTGTCCGTCCCATTCTACATCATT
Source organism: Volucella inflata (assembly GCA_928272305.1). NCBI lineage: Eukaryota > Metazoa > Arthropoda > Insecta > Diptera > Syrphidae > Volucella > Volucella inflata. The sequence continues at coordinate 2,868,850 of OV743717.1, read as the reverse complement.
GCCTAGATTGTAGTGATATCTGCTTTATAGCGTTTCGCTGAATCATCAATAACTCCATGCACAACTATATTCTGGGTTTAGAATGTGAGAGCCGTTGTTTCGGATTGTTTCGCCAATATATCTATTTCGTTGGTCCTGAAAAATCCTTATATTGGGTTGGCAGGAAAGTAATTTCGGTATATTTTGCTTTTTTATCTCCGTAAAGGCAAGAGCCCCAGCACCACAAAGAGTGTTGACTGCTTAACAGAATCCCCATGTCAGAATTTATTTAAGAAATTCCGCTCTGAAGATTTTCCACTTAGAGATAACTAAAGTTCTTGTAGACCAACTAAAATTCATGATGATCAAATCAAAGTCATGATAAAAAAACATTATCATATGACTGTGCAAGAGATTTAGGATAGATTGAATGCATCAAACAGAACAATTGAATAAATTTGAAACATTTTAAGCTTGTAAAAAACTTAACGCTTAACGCAACGAATCAATATTTATGATATCCATCCCAAACGTCATAACGTTGATTCTTTTTAGGGGTCCTTACGTCCAAATGAAAGATGGAACCCTTATAGAATCACTCATGTGTATGTTTGTTCGTCCGTCTGTCACAGCCAATGTGCTCCAAATCTGCCGTACCGATTAAGTTGAAATTTGGTACACATACATATGTATTTCTGTTGCTCAAACATATACGCATAACGTAAATAAATGGATTTTAAACATGGGACCATTTTTGAGGGTCAAATTAGAGAAAAATAATTGCAAACTTTTTCGTGTGACATATCAAATGAAAGGGCTTATTGTAAGGGTCTCAAATACATTTTTTTTAATTTTAAAATAATTAGTTTTTAAGTTATTTAAGAAAATTAAAAAAAAGAATAAATGACTCCCGAATGAAACTTCCAACCCAAAGTCATATAGTGCGTTCGTTTACCGCTACATCCTCAAATGCGTCATTAATGTTTTTCATTGCCAATGACGCATTAAGTCCCGTTTTAAATTCGTAGAGGAAGAGGGTTAAAATATAAACTGCCGACAGCATGGTAAATAATTCCTAATAATTCCCACACATCAAGCACACGTACCACTTTATTTTATAAAAAAAAAAAGAGAATTTAACGTTCTGGCACAGATGTTCACTCGAGAGCTTCTCATTTCCGACTGAGCGAAAATCGTACATTTCATGTGGTACAAGCCAAAAGAATGTTAAGTTTGTTTTTGACATAAATTATTATAGTTACCACAAACAATTTTAATCAGATTTAAAAAAAAAAAATTGGTTACATATTCAACGTACAGAACCCTTTCCACGCGAGGTCAACTCGTACTTGGCCTCTTTTTTACGAAACGAATAATTTCTCGAGATGAATAATATCGATCATCTACAACGACTAAATCTGATTTACCCAGACAAACCACATCAAAAGCTAATGTAAGTTTAAAAAAAATTTATGTTGTCAATTTGGTAGGATCACAAAAGTGTCGTGTATTTTAAGCTGCTTCCAAGGAATAAATTCAGGTGTCTACTGGAGAAGATTATCAAACAAAACAGCCAGAATTGACAAACCTTAAGAGAGTCGTATTCTACCATAACAAGATAACTTTAATAACTCGTGAAAAATTACTGAACCTTGGTAGGAATTAATGTCTCATCCACCAGGCAGCCTCGATCTTACTCCATCAGATTTTTATTTGTTTCTAGGTTTTTCAAAACTCTTTGAATTTTAAAACTTCTACCAGTGATGATGACCTGATATCGCACAAGGTTCAGGGCCAGAAGGTCATGGAGAAAAATCAGAAATGTATAACTGAACAAAGTTTATTATCTGTCTACAAAATAAAAGATTTTATTTCACACTAAAAACCGATATTACTTTTATGCCAACCTAATAAAATGAGTCATTCATGCTCACTCCTAACGTCACCATTGAATCAGTCACACGAATTCACGAATTCACTCGCCGGTGTTCGGTGGTATTGTATTTTCTTTTTCCCAACAGTGTTAATTTATTAATTTGGCAACTGAAAGGAATTAGTTTCTGCTGGCTATCAGCAGTTCCCCTCTTAATTAATGTATAGTCACAGTATCCGCGACAAGTTTCCGCCTCGTAGTAACTAATCTAATCGTGCAAATTAAGAGCAGGTGATGTAGGCAACTTAATAAAAGAGTGAATTATGTAAGGTGATGGCGATGGCGCGATAGTTAGCTCATTGGACTATCACGCAGACAGTCTAGGTTCGATTCCTGGCTGGGTCACCAACAATTTTTCAAAATCGCCATCACCCTTTCGGCGGGCAATGGCAAACTCCCAAAAGTAAAAAATTGCCTACGAAAAAGCTTCTAAAGTGTGCCGTCCGGACTCGGCGATAAACCGTAGGCTCCGCTCAGATGTGACAAAAAATGAAAAACATGAGCAACACAAATGAGTATCAAGAAGCTGCTAGGCCATGGCCCATACCGGGCTGCCAGCGCCACAGTGTTTTGTTTTTTTTTATGTAAATACCCTATAATGCTATTTGTGAACTGCTTTATTTTTTCATCCTGTAATATTCTCTTCTACATTCTATTATACTTTAACTAATAGTTGATTTAGTCACTTATAAAGTTAATAAGTTTTTTTCAAAAAAAATCTTTAAGGATATACCTGTAACACCAACATCCCGAAGTACGCGATTAGCAAAGTCATCCACACGCAAACAGCCCGTTCGCAGTAAACGGAAAAAACGAAAAATCGTCTCCTCCGACGACGATGAAGATGACTACAGTGATGCTGATTACTCGTAATAATTTTCCCTTACAGGTAACCCCATCTAACGCAAAATACCCACAACACACTTAAAATCAAAGAAAAACTCTTTTAAACATTCTTAAGAAACTAACAAAATCTTATTGTTTTTTGTTTTTGAGATATCACGTAGAAATTATATCAAAATGAAAAACAAAAAAAAAACTAAACAATTAATAATAATCACTTTGAATTCATTTAGTTTATTTTTATATTTAAATTAAAAAAAAAAAAAACAAAAAAAAAAGCAGAAAAAGAAAAATCAAACTATTTTCCTACTTATAGGTGAGTGTGTATAAGTTAAAAACGATTACATATTAAACAAAACAAAACAAAATCCCTACTACATAATAAATAAGTTAAAAATCTTTTCATTTCCTTTCTTTTTTTTTTGGGTTTTGTATAAAACAAAAAAAAAAGACTTTTTACTTAAAATCGAAAAAGAAAATGTAAAACAAAACACAACAAAAAAAAACAGAAACAGAAAGAAAACTATGTTTAGAGCAAATTTACTAAATAAACAATCTAAATTATTTTTAAGCGATGAACAAACACAAAACAAAACACACACAAAATAAAAATACTACACAAAACAAACAAACAAACAAAAAAAAAAAAAAAACAACCCACACGCAAACAATGTAAATTATATAACTAACAGAAAAAAAACCTAAAACTAAAATTAAAAATAAAGTTTATATATTTAAAGTTGTAAAAAATATAAAACAAATTAAGTAAAATCCAAAACAAATATGAAAAGAGAATAAAAATCGCTGTTACAATTTAACAAAACTATTAAAAAAAATTATTATAAAACGAGTTATAAATTTAAGATGAAAAAATTCAAAACAAAAAAAAAAAAATACATTACAATAGGTATAAAAAGAGAGAAATAATTATCGGTGTTTTTTTATACAAAAAAAAAAAAATAAAAATAAAAATAATAAAAGAAGTAAGATGGAGCAAACGTTTGTACATTATAAATTATCTAATGAGAAAATAAAATAACAAATCTTAACTCAAACAATTAGAAAAGCATTAGCAAAGGCAAAAATACACACATATAAAAAATAAAGAAGTAAAGGACTCTTAAGTAAAAATCTGTACATTTGACTTGAAAGAAAAGAGAAAAAACGTGTTTTTTTTTCTTTTTAAATTTATTTCCTTCTTTCTTTTCTTAAATCAATGTTAAGGCATCTCTTACTTGTCCGTCGCCCTTTAAACTAGAAAGGAAGCAGCTCAATGAGAGAAAAACTAAAAGCAATTAGCAAAAAGAAGTTATTCATCCAATCACATACACACGCATAAAGATATATGATTTCTTTTGTTTTTTTTTATTATTATTATTATTTTTTATATATGTATTTAAATTTAAACTATACCATAAACTAAGTTATATTGAAGTCTTTAAAGAAAAACAAAATTAAAAAATAAAATTAAAACAAAAAAAAAAAAACAAATATTTATAATTATCTAGTTATTACAATATAAAATCTGTCTATATATATTTTTCATTTTACTTTACAACTCTAAAAGATATGAAGAGATGAAAAAAAAACAAAACAAAATATACACAAACCGAAATTACTTCAATATAAATTGAAAAAAAAAGAAGAAAAGCGTTCGTTTTTTTTTTCGTTCTACTTAGTATGTTTTTAATAGTTCGATTCTGTTTATCATTTGTACGTTATGTACCAGGAATTGTCAAATTCTTATTTAATTACTATTTATTTTGTCGCCTTTATAAAGTGAGCCCCACTCTTATCCATTCTTCAAAACACTTTTTTTTTTATAAGCGTTTTACGCTTCTTCCTCGAATTTTGTTTTATGGTTTCAGTCGAGTCAAAACGGATACCACGGAGCGTTCATTTTAGTTTCGAGAGTAAACCAAGAGCCAGATCTGTTGAATACGGTGGTAGGTCGATGGTATTTAATAAGATTTTAACCTTTAAATTCGCCAATTGTCAGTACTGTTTTCGTTTTAGTAAAAGTTGTGTAACTACACTTCTCATGTCCAAAATATAAATCAATACCCCTCTCTTTCTAATCTCTCCTAAGTTGGACTAGCGATTATCAAATATATTTTCATCGGTTGAGAAAGTCGATGGTTGTCCGAAACGAGGCATGTCTTCTACGATCTCTCGGTTCCCCTTGAATGCTTTGTCTTGATATAATAGCAAGTGTCTTGATATAATTGATTCCTCATAAGCCTCTTCATATATTTTTAGTGAGTCAGTGCATAAAAATCCGTTTATGACACAAAATTTGAGGCGCTATTGAAGTAGACCAACTAAATCAGCTGCTGTAAACGAAATAATTGACCAATTAGCATATGTAGTTAAAGACACTGCTATTTACTTAGAAAAAAAATCTAATTATCTGACGCAGGCCTTTTATATTACAAATTTTCGGTACTTCCCGGTTGCATACAGTGCTGGCAGAACATATGCAACCAAACTGTAGTCAACTTAAATCGAAATAGTACCGCAAAAACTTTCTACTCTGAATTATGTACCTGCATATATAATATTGTTTTTGAATTATTTTAATAAGCTTACATTACAATTAATTTTCTCCCGAAAGGCATCTACTAGGTTGACAGTTTGTAAGCTCAATTGTGATGAAATGTTTACGATTTTTATATTTTTTAAATTCGCATTCAATAATACAAATTCTCTCTCTCTCTCTCTGCGGTAGTTTTGTATCTATGGTATACAAGCCTTGAAGTTTTCTTTGCGACACATTATCAAATGATATGTTTAATCTTTAATTAAAGCCACAATAAACTTACGACGTGTTTTCAATGACTTACAATATGCGAATGTCCACAGCTTACGAAAACACCCGTATTTTCAGATTACTTTTTTCATTGATTGGCTATTTACGAGTAAATCGTAGCTAAGACTAGTTCCAATCGCGGATAAACTTATTTTCTTATCTCATCTCCATTGGAGATTTGAATTACATGAGATTTTAACGGGTTAAGTAATAAGACGTTTTTAACTGGCATACAAATGAACAGAGTTATTAACACATAAATATGCAGAACAAAATCGTTAAATCTTGACCGAACGCCTTTAGAACTGAGTGATAATCATCATGTACTCGTACTATCTTTTGAAACCTCATATAGGAAATTGGCCGTTCACTAATCTGAAAAGGTTTTCAGAGAAACGCTACATTTTCAGACTAAAAATTAGTTCTGAGTTTTTCAAGCAGGTTTTCCACAGCCGCTCTAAAACCGAATTGTTGCGGATAAAGCAATTGATGTGTTTTAAGATGGCCGACGCAACAGCCTTTGCCTTTTTGGAGCGAATTCCTTCTTCGCAGTCCACTGTCTTGATAGTAATCAATAGGTGCTAGAACTCTGATTTAATGTTCCTAAACTGCGTCAACAGGGCGTTGGAAATGTACAATTAAACACGTTATTGGTGCGGAGGGAAAACAAGCGGTCAGCTTTCTCTCTCTTCTGCTGTTCTACGAAATCGTCGGTTAACGCCGGTGGTTGAGGTGTTTGGTCGGTTCGAATATCCAAGTAAAAACAAGCTGGTACCGCCATATTTAAATTCAGCTACCCAAAATTTATGGGGAAAAATGATGGTGGAGGGTGCCCATATGTATGTATGTTGCGAAGATTGTGCTTTCATCATGCATCTTTTAAAAAAAATTGCATTCTTTTTTGTTTTTAATATTTTACGAGACAAGCTCCTTATATCGACAGGGTTAATACATGATGAAAACATGTCTGTCTCTATTGTCCTCTACCTCACTGTGCAAGGTGCTATTGGGAGCTTGGAGAAAAGCCAGAAATCATAGGGTGCAAGGTCAGAAGAGTAAAAAGGTTGGTGAGCCACTGGTGTGTTATGTTTGACTAAGTAACTCCGAATCATGTTTGACAAATAAGCGCCTTCATTAAGCAACTACCGTTTGCCCAATATTCCGATCGTTTGCGTCTCACTGCGTCCCGAAAATAATAGTGCTGTGTTTTGATGTTAAGGGCCTATCAGAGCGTAATTCACTCTTCACTGATGAGCCCAGATAATTGTAAATCTTACATCTGTCTTGTGAATCTTTGTACTTTTGAAAAATACAAATAGAATGAAACTAAATCAATACCTGCAGTTATCCAAATAGTTCTAAAAAATTTTCTGAATGTCAAAAATATTGCAGCATCGCGAAATATAGTGGCTTTCGAAATTCCAAACGAAAATGAGGTAAATTGATTGTTGTACATAGCTGTTTCTCAGTGCTAATGACACATAGTTCACAAAAATACGGCGATGCGAATTATTACCTGGTTTAAGTTTTTGAGTCCATTGAAAGGATGGCGAGGAAGTCATTCTTTAAAATTATCTGCAATCAGAACGAAGAATTCTCAGTAAGTTTTGATTGAAGATTGTCAGATGGTGAGTGAGTTCATAAGCGTTAGCATTTTTTTTAGTACAATAGCAGATCTTTTCCAAAGCGTTTTTGAACGCATTCAATGTTCAGTCATAGGCTCTTGATCGTCATTGCAGCACTTAAGGGTTGCGATCGTAGCTGCAAATGTTTTTTTCTATCGTTGATCTTTGTCATCTGCATGATTTTCTTCTTGCAAATGCATTTGATTAGGTGATAGAGTTCAGTAAACATAATATTTAAATAATATTTAGTTAAGATAAATAAAATAATCGATTTCTTGTATGTGTGCTTACTGTTCACGAGTTTCCTCTGAGTAATCCAATTCAGTCAATTTTGTACAACGTAAATTTCTGGCCGCTTTTTTGCAGCGCATATGACGCTTATAAACATCTGCTCTGCAATTATCTAACATGCCGCAAATGCAGTGTGGTAAGGGTGATTTATATTGTCGTTATTGAAAAAATAATTTTCGCAACTTCTGTTTATGAACATTCTGTAGAAGCATTTTGATGCAGATGATATTTTCGATAACGACCATAGTTTGGTGCGATCGTCATTTATTTTGCGTTCAAAAATGTCACATGAGTGCGAAAAAAGTATTCAGGCAAATCTAAGATTTGTTATCAATTTTTATTACATGTTAATTCAGTAGTTTTTACATCTTTTTTCCCCTTAAAAAAACACGAAACTATTTCGCACGTAAATTTTCTGACTTTTGAAATCCCCCAACTTTTTAGGCAGTCACAATCTGCACAAAATCTGCATTATTGAATGCAACTTATGCAGTTTTTTGTTAGTTAACGTTTTTGAAGATAACGGATTCCTCAATCACAACCAACGCCGCCTCATCGAAAGATGAGATACATAGATTTGTTAGACAGTATATATTTAGAATTCTCCGACCAAAACAGTAACATTTTTCATTTGTTTAGTTTTACCCGACTAAAAAATCTCAAATGTTTTGGCATCCATCAGTTCCGCGTACAAACGATATTTTATTTGATATATAGTACATATTTAACTGATTTCAGGCAAAAACTTCCTCGAAACGAAAACTCCTCAAGCAACAGCTCAAGTCTCTGGACCGGATAAAGTTTTAATTTTATTTAAAGTAGAAGAAAATCACAAACGAATGGAAATTGGAAAAGTCTTCCCGTTTTTCATGTTCTTTTATTTTATTTTATTTATTTTTCATTTAAATTACTAAAACAAAATCAAGATAAGAAAAAGAATTATAATACAAAACAAAACAAAAAAATAGTTACGTAGCACAAAATAGCCCAAAATCAACAATAATATCAGTGTTCATCGGTGTACACAAAACTTTGTAAATATAGCTGTATTCGAATACTTATAAATTAAATGTAAAGCAATTAGTTGTCTGTTAACTTCCTCTTAATAACACCAAATAGATATAAGATAATTTACCGTCATTACAATAGCCCACATAAATAGCAATCAATGGGAGAAATGATTATTGAAAACGAATGGGAAGAAATCATGCAAGAGTTCGAAAAACATTTTTCTCATCCCCGAAATTTGCCCAAAAATCTCGACCTTCTACTAAGTATCTTATTATTATTGCTCGATTTGTTTTAACATTTAAGAATTTCAATGATCAAATACCCATTCGAGTTTAATAACATTTTTTCGATAGTATTTTTCATTTTTTCACTTACATAATCCATTTTCGTCTTTATCAAAATGAAACATCCTCTATTCACCAGAACGTTACTACTTAAATATCCTTCCAAGAAGTTTTTCATTTTCAATTAAAGAATTTAAAAGAGAATACAAATTTAGAAATATACATAAATACAATTGTTTGTTTTTTGTTTTTAATGTAAATTGTAAATAAATATGCAAAATTTATAAAAACAAAATCTTTAATATTATTTAGTTATTAAGAAACATAAAATCGTAGGCTTTTACTAAATGTGTAGCTGAGAATTTAATTTTAATTTTAAGAATGCAATTTTAAAATATTATCAAAATTTGTGTAAAAAAAATTGTAAAACAACAACTTAAAACAAAGAAACGCGAGACAAAAAAAACAAAAAACCAAAAAAACAAAAGCAAGATGTGAAAATACTGGTGATTTATATTTAACAAAAAAAAAAAAAACAGAAAATCAAATAAAAATATTATTATGACGACTACATTATTATAATTATTAGATGGGTAAATATATTTGAATGTACTTTTGAAGAAAAAAACAAACAAACAAAAAATAGTTTCATAAGTTGGCAAAAACAAAAACTAAAGGAAAGAAATAAAAGAAAATACATTTTGAATGAAGAAAGTGTGGTTTCAAGTGATTGTTGTACTTTTTTTCTAAATTCTCATCCATATAACACTATTTCGTTACAGTTGAATGATTTTTAAAGTGCAACAAGGTGATCCAAAATAATTTTTTGTTTGGTCGGAATACCGCCTTGTTCAAAAAGTTTTCGAAATAGCCAGGGTCTCTCTTTGACCGATGTGATTTTTTTTTTTTTTTGCTTTTGTAGGTACAACTGTCAGTGGCATTCTCACCAAACCAAATTTCATAGTCATATGATAACATTTGTGAAAGGTACAGCTTTGTGAGGAAGACGTCGATAAAATCAAAGATTTACTGGCCGGGAGCCCCAAACTGATCAGAGTATTAGCTGGGATGAATCTTTTCTCAGCATTTAAATCAATCAATTGGCCTTGGTCTGTGTTGGTGAAAAGCGGCCCCAAGGACTTGCCTTTTTCCAAAAACCAAAAATCACACTAATCACACTAACTCTGTTTACTTTCGAAAAAAAATGGAGTCAATGACAGCATATCACCTATGCATCCTACCTTTACAAAGCAGTGTGAGTCCTCCAACGCCATTCGGCATGAATTCTAAAGAATTGGCAAAACTAGACATGGCCACAGCATATCACCTATGCATCCTACCTTTACAAAGCAGTGTGAGTCCTCCAACGCCATTCGGCATGAATTCTAATGAATTAGCAAAACTTGACTTGACAACTTTGAACTTAATTTGTGCACGCACTCTTTCACTAATCATCAAACTGTCACTGTCAATTGATTCAGTAAACTCAACATTTTCATCATGGTAAAGTACACGAACGAGCAACGTCTGCAAATCATATAAATTTTCTATAGAAATTCGGAGTCGGTGACTGCAACTTTCAGAGCGTTAATTCCAATTTTCGGTCGTAATTCTCGCCCTAGTAGACAGGTAATAACAAGTTTAGTGCAAAAATTTGAGTCAACATATTCGTTGTGTGATGTTGCCGTGCCAGTGAGACAACGGGTTGGTCGAAGTGTCGTTTAGGCGCCCGTAGCAAACGATCCAAATCAGTCAATTCCACGGCGTGTTATCTCAAGAAATAGGCCAGTCGATTGGCCACCTCGTTCGTGCGATTTAACGCCGCTTGACTATTTTCTGTGGGGCTACGTTAAGTCCTTGGTTTATGCCAACAAGCCGACGACGTTGGGAGAGCTCAGAGCCAACATTGAATCCGAAATAGCGGCCGTTACGGCCGAAATGTGTGGTCGAGTCGTTGAAAATTGGGTCCAACGAATCGACCGCTGCAAACGTGCCCGTGGTGGCCATATGAACAAAGTCGAGTTCCATTCATAAATGTTTTGATTGTACTTCAAGCCAATAATAAAATTTTTGAAATATCTCAAATGGTTTACGTTTTATTTGAAAAAAACGTTGTCAAGCCCTTATTGGAAAGCCCTTTACTATATGTATAACTCGTTTCTATAGCTGCTGTCATATGCGACCTTAAAATTATTTAACAGGATGTGACTATCGGTCTGGACTTCTTCCAGGATATGCCGTGGATCGGCTTAAAACGTCTCTGATAAGTGATTCGATCGTCGACAAATAATTTGAAGTTCGAAAGACACAATATGGAAAACAACCTTTTGCACACAATGTTAACGATAATGTTACCCGAATAGTGCATTCTAAAGAGCTATCTTGTGGATCGGCCAAAAGATACTGAGGAGGTTGCAATACAATAGACATTAATATTTAGATAGACGATTGGGGAAAGTTCTAACAATTTTTTACGATAGCTGCTCGAATTCTCAGAAATCACCTTCGGAAGGAAATCATGTCCAGGAAACTGAAGTTATCCACCAGTTTCATGTCAAAACTCATTCGGATGATCTTCACATAAAAGGTTGTCGTTCAGATGGACATCTCTTAACTTCTCAACAGGTCAAAATGGCGTGACATATGGGAAATGGGCATGGATTAACTTTTCAACAAACAAGACGACAAGATTTGTGCTGCGTCAACAAAGGAAGCGAAAGAAGAAAAGTTGTCCGAAATTATTTCGTGGAGAGTATCTCATCAAGGTTTCACATGCCTTCATTTTTTCGAAAAAAGTATGACCACAGGCGCAAACACTTACTAAGAAAATGTTTTAGAGGGTGTTCTGGAGCACATACTATTCTCAATGGAAAAGGATGGACTGACAAAGCAAAGACCACACAATAGCGGTTCAGGGTGAATATTTCCGGCTTAAAAGGAGTGGAAGATTAGTCGTTGGGAAGTCCAGACTTGATTCCACTGGATTATTGTATGTGGTCGGGATTAGAGAACTGTAAAACTCCTACTCTTCACCATGGGAAGCAGCAGAATCATCGATGTATACTTTTGAAAAATTGTGTATGGGGTCTCAATTTAATGAATTCTTTGGAGTACGATTAGTACATTAAAAATTGCACATTCCCACGAATAACATGTTATTAGATAGTTAGTGAGCTCAATGAAGCGCCGACTAATTGTCATCCTGAATAGATAGACAGATTTTCAGGGAATATGAACTCGCCGGAGTTGAGAAAATCTACATTCTTTCGGATGGTGTGGAGATTTTCGATAATCTCAACATCAGATTTGAATCTCCCACATGGTTTCTTTCTTCGAATTTTATAAATTTCAAACGGAATTCACTCAGGCTTTTTACCTTCGCCCTTCCTATGGGTTAAATCTTCCATAAGTTCACTCAGCTTTCACATGTACACACGACACCGACATGATTGTTCCTTCCTCCAAAAGTAGTGGTTTGTATTTTCAAAAAAGAAGACGTTAATTCTGACTTACACGAACGATTTCTTGATGACAGAGTTGATCCTGAATCGTTGGTTCGATGTGCGTAAATATTAAATAGAGAAAATAATACAACCGACATCATTCAGTTTTCTAAAATGTGGAAGTACCACAAAAAGCTAAGCTCTGTCTACTACATACTTTACCTATAATATCTAGTGAACAGACTACAGTCATACAAATCAGGTCAACGCAAATGCCAGAAGTCTTGGTCTACAGAATTAGAAGCACATTGCACAGGATTGTGGGCTCTTAAAGGTATTGCTTATGTTTAAGGGTTAAGAGCCCGCCTTTTAATTTCTTATCATAGATTGTAAGCCTACTGCCCTTCTTAAAACTTTTTGCTCGTGCTTGCTCATACAGTTCCCGAACAGCACTTGTCCTTCGTGGCATCGTTACAACTTGCCTACTAGATGGCATACGGAATTGGCGAACATTTTTCGTCCTGAGCGTTGTATTTTTGACAGCAATTCTTTGTCTGGAGGAGTTAATTTTTTTTTTTTTATAATTTGCGCGCGTACAAGGGATTACGTCTTGGGAGTACATGACCAGATGTGAGCATTGTACTCCAGTTTTGGGCAGATGAAAGCCTTATATCTTGAAGCCAGATCAGAGGGGGTGAAATATTTCTTACATCGCTTAAGGAAACCTAGACATTTCGCAGCATTTTGGCGACTTCGAATATGTGGTTATTCCAACGTAAGTTTTGATTGACACACATACCGAGAATTGAAAGTTTTTCGGTTTCAACGCTGCAAGTGCTATTCATTTTTATATAGGTATTGTAAAAAAAAATGTAATCTTCAATAACTAAAAATTTGTCAGCATCTGCTCGCTGGATATGAGCAATAATTTATACTTTTTCGACATATTGGCAAACTTTTTGAAAATAGTTCCTTCCGTGTCAACATCTGTCCCAAATTTCATCTGAAAATACACTAAATAAGCACTCTCATATGATAGAGCATCGTTATGCCACAGTATATAGTACGAGTACATATGTATTCGTCTCCATATGAATCCATTACGTCTAGGATTTTGGGAATGGGTTAAACTGTTATTAAAAATAAAAAAAACAAAAATCAAGATTCAATTTGCATTATTCATTTTCGATCAAGGATATACCACGAAGTATATTTTCATTGAATTAATATTGCCACCAAGCTACATTGTACTCGTTTTCAAGTAGTAATTCACTAAATTATTGCCTTTTAAAAATTCATTTTTTATGTGACAAAACACATTCGCACAAGACCGCATTGCCAACAACTTGTAAGCGATAAATTTGCATGTCCTTCGAAAGGATAAGTATTCAAAGTTCAGAAATCATACTCGTAACTCAAAGTTGTAATTACTTCATTGCGAAACGCTACATTAAGCAATTTAATTTTATTTAGGGTGCCAAATATTTTTTTTTTTTGATTTTTTTTTATTCCTCTTACTTCAAGTTAAAGGACATCTTTTTGTTGAATTTTAATAAAGTCATGCATTCATTGACTTACGAATACGTAACATCGTCATTCCGATATGCAAAGTAACATTTTGAAAATCAATCTCGGTTAAGCAACCGTCCATTTATTGGATTTGCTTCCAATATTTATCCTTTTACCAAAACCTAAGTGATTTCAGTATTTTTATTTTTTGTAAATTTATTCGTAAATTAAAATTCGAAAAACTTAATTTGATTGCACGCTCAATTAAGTAATTAAATGTTTGCTTTGGGGAATTGTATCTCAATTCTAATTAATTGCAAGCAAAGTTTTACATAGATGGAAATGGAATGGAAGATGTTAGAGTGACAGTAAAAATTTGTAAAAAGGAGGTAGAAATTTAAAGGATGTGCTTCATATACATATGGCTTCGTGGTTGTGCTGTAATTCTTGGGGAGAAAGGATAATATGCAAATAGATATGAATATACGAGTATATAAAGAGGCAGATGGAAGATGCAAATTACAAGAAGGAAAATCGGATACAAGTGGTTGTTAGAATGGTTAAGGAACGTTTGTATGGATACACCTTTATATGAATGTAAGAGCTGCACACCTACAACGGATAGACTCACTATGAACGATTGATATTTTAAAATTAATGGGATACTAATTTATGTACAATTAGGAGTGAACAAGAATAATTGAAAGTCTTGTTTCCATTTTCAAAAACAGAAATGGGATATTTTTTTAAGGACCATGTTCCAGGTGTCCTTTTTGGTTGAGGCCAAGATACCATAGGAAACATAATTTAAAAATTGCAAAATTGCACTAACTATACAAGACTCGAAGTGACGAAACCGCTCCAAAAAAATATGGAGAATCCGGGTTCGGTTCGGTGGTAAAAAAAAGGTTTTTTTGTTGGATATTCGTTTGAATGTCCTTCTGAAAATATTCAGTTCTGGACAAGAGTATTAGATTCGAACCTAGCAGACACCAGCATGTGATCGACCTAGATGAGGGCAAGACAAGTTTAAAAAGGCCAGTTTGCTTGAATTGAAGAAACGGAGCACTTTTATCATACAGCTGAACAGCTGAAAAATTAATGGGTTGGAAAGAATTGTCTGTTACCGTTTCTAAGATCTTGATGTTCGAAATAACTAACTCTCTCCGTCATATTCCTTTAATCGTTGATGTGGTTGACAGCGCAAGGATAGTTTCCAATTCGTAAGTAACATCATAACAGTTCGCAAATTTACATATATGTAGATAGGCCCCATCTGCATGCTCAAAGTTTGTTTTTCGTGGAAGTTTTGGGAAATGGTACAATTTAACATTTAAAACCTTATACCTTTAAGAAAAGAGACAATGAATTGCAACCACAATATCTGTGTATGGTATACCATGTATATTTACAATATACTTAATTCATGTGAAGGTTTCTGTTCGTTTTTTTTCCACACTCTTTAGATCTTTCAAGTTCATTCATCTCTCGATTATCATTAACTTCCGCTTGTTCTGGTAAATGGATTCTATCATATGGAGCACCTGGGTATGAAGTTGTCTCCCTAAAATGTATCTTTTTTTAGATGGGGCTTCGCTTGGTAAAACCTTAACACCTATCATACTTGTGTTTCGAAGGTCACAGATTCCTTGTGATTATGACGGTTAATTTGAATGTACCTTATATCATATGGAGCGCAATCATATCATAGTGCGCAGCTAATCGCTGTTTGCCAATAGATGGATCCAGCAGTAAGTGCTCGTCGATTTTGACATAATTATCTAAAACGTCATGACCCAATCTTAAACTTAATACTCGTAGCTTTGTTCAGTGAGGTTGTTCCAAACTGTTCGGAAAAGTACAAGCTTTTCTGTTCAGTGAGAAAAATTTCTGTCCGAATCTGTTCTACTATATTTTGTGATCAGTGAGGTTGTTCGGAACAGAAAATCTTGCACCTACTCTCGAAGTAGAACACAATTGTGAAAAGGATAAAAACCTTCTATGATGTTAAATTGTATTATTTGTGGGCGGTTATTAAATCAAGTGAAATTTTAAATTACAAATGGATTAACTTTTGTCAACTCTCATATGGGCTGTACTTTTCTGTTCTCATTTGATTTGACGTTTTTCACAAATTTGTGCGGTTCTGTTCTAGTTTTTTCTTCATTGAACAAAGAAATGATAAACAAACTGTTTTGACACATTAGTGATTTTGTTTTGGCGTCATATACTTTTGTTTGTGTGAAAATGTCTGATTTTGTGCCAAATAATCGTCATTTTCTTTCATTCAGAGAAAACGGCGGCTTAAGCACATCGAGAGCTCCAAAAAGTTTCCGAAGATGTTGCTCTAAGTGAAAAAATGTGCCGTGATTGGTTCCCTCGCTTCAAAGACGGTGATTTTCCATCTTCACAATAGTCTTCGGAAGAAAGGCCAAAATCCTTCGCAGAAGATGGAGAGGCATTGCTCGATGTGGATCCGTACCAAACGCAAAAAGAGCTTTCTTCAGCATTTGGAGTTACCCGCCAAGCCATTTCAAAGCAATTGCATGCGTTGGGAATGATTCAAAACCAAGCAACTTGGGTTCCTTATGATTTGAAGCCAAGGGACGTCGAGCGTCGTTTTTCGCCTTTCAAACAACTACTCCAGCGGTAAAAAAGGAAGGGTTTTGTTTTCATCGCAGCGGGCTACTGACTTCAAAATATCTAATGTATTTCACTCAAGGCGTCCTATTTGTTCGCATCAATGAATGACTTACGACTATCTTTTAAAAGACTGCATGCGCGAAGCAAATGTTACGCCAATTCTCTTCGCTGACGACGCAGTTTTACTAAGCGATAACGTCGAAGATTTGCAGAATGCCTTAGATTCGTGGAAAAATGCGCTGGAGAGAAACGGGTTTAAAATAAGTCGTTCAAAGACGGAGCATTTGATGTGCCCATTTGCGCATCCGTTGCGATCTGTTCCAGATATAATGTTAAACGGAATAGTTCTTCCGAAAAGCACTATCTTTAAGTACTTAGGATCAATCGTTAATATGGAAGCGAAATGTGACGACGACGTAAACCACAGAGTGAGTGTGGGATGGATGAAATGGCGAGAAAATTCGGGAATCTTTTGCGACCGAAAGTTTCCACTTAAATTAAAGGGGAAACTCTACTCCACGGTTGTTAGACCAGCTCTTATATACGGTTCACAGTGCTGGACAATGTACGAAGCGTTTAAAAACAAAATGACGGCAGCGGAAATGAAAATGTTAAAGATGTCTAGTGGAGTCATTAAACGCGATTGCATTAGATCTGAGCGTATAAGAGGAAGTCTACATATAAAGAATTCGGGAACAGCCTGAGGCGAATAGAATAAGCTGGTATTGCCACGATCAAAGAAGATCTTCGGAAAATCCGGTTAAAAAGGCACTATCAACTACGATCACTCCAACTGTAAGAAAACGAGGTCGGGAAAAGAATTCCTGGATTTCTCAAATGGCGAATGCGCAGCAACGCCTGGGGCTAACCACTGAAGCGATCCAGGACCGAGCATTATGTAGACGCGTTCTGCGGTCTGCGACATTAGCCAACCCCATAAGCGGAGCAGCTTGGGAAACTCGTTACACATAAGTTCGTATAACGAGGAAAGGGTTAATAAAAGGATAAGAAGAAGAAGAAGAAGAATGAATGACTTAAGTTTGTCGTTTTAATTGATTTTAACGCTAAAATTGGAAAAGGGAACGTTTTTGATAGTTCAGTCGGAAAGAATGGCCTACAAGGCACTACCTCGCAGCAGTATGCACAAAGAATAATTCAGTCAAAATTCAGTCAAGTTGATCATGTTAAATTCAAAGATCTTTCACAATATTATAGATATCGACTCGGAGTACATCAAGTTGCAGCCAACCGACCACAACGGAGCATATTTGAAGTTGGATGGCAACAATTGCATCAATTCAACAGGATCTTTAACGAACGCGTAGCTTTGAATCTTTGGTCAATTCATTTATAGTACAATCTCGATTAATTAGCATCGATGCTAAGAAGCTGCCAAAAATGACCGATCTGGTAGTGCAGTTCTTGATTTGATAGTGAAAAAAATAGCTCGCTTACTGTTTGATGTAGACAGAATACATATTGAAAAACGAGAGCTAGGTATACTTTTGCGATCTGATCAGGCTTCTCCTGAAAAATAAGAAAGACTATGAGAAGCGAGAGATCGATGGAATAGAAAGAAAGGTTATCCAGGAGCAAAGTTCTGATTCTTCACTTAGCCAACAAAGGTCGAAAGGAAAATTGTCGACCAGCTAATATTTTTCACATAAGCCAGAACGCCGTAGCAAAAGAAGGCCACCTCTAAAATATCGCGAATTAGTGGAAGCTGACTTTTTATCACTTCGCATCCAGTCGATCAGTGTGTGTATTGATTCAGGACCAGGTATATTATTCTGAATACTCGTGTTCCCGACTAACTGATCTTTGGTAATAGAAGGACTACTTGTTATGATCCAAATTCCAAGCCAAACAACAAGATACTAAGTACCACAAATTAAAAGAAAACAAAACCATATCGTTTGTACACACATGACAAATAAACAGGCATAAATGATATCACAAAAACCAAGAGCGAACAAAAAAAACTACTTAATAACAGTTTAACTTACATCTAATATTAATTTCACAGCATTTACATAAATTTCCGCAAACACGACAAACACGGCAGTGAAAACGGCAAGTCCTTTTCCAGATTCTAATTTACATCCATTACCGCACCTTCAACAGAGTAAAAAAATAAAGGAATAAAAAAAATGGAAGAACAAGAAATCTCACATTCTCGACCTACTTATCCATGATACCTTTAATGCGAATATTAAACAAAAGAGAATCCTTTCAGGAAACTCCACCCCCTTTTGTTGTGCTTCTAGAACCAGAAGATTACTTTTTTTTTCCCTTACACATAGCACAGCAGCGCCATAACCAATAATATTTAAGTAAGCCTGTAATTTCGTCCCACACCCCCTCGAATAATAGGTACGTGTTAAAAAGAAAGAAAACAAACTGTTGGGGGTTGGAAAAGGACGAGACATTTTCCAAGGGATGAATACACACCATTTAGTCCAATGAAAAATCATGCGCCGGCTGCGACAACAGCAACAAAAGACAGACACCCTGCAAAGCGAATAAGAAAATTATTAAAATTACAAACAAATTACGGTAACAATAGGGTGACAGTGCTCATGGAGGTAGGGAAAATTATTTGGTTTGAATTCTATTCTTTTTTGTTTTTTTTAATTGCCCCACAGTTGGCTTATGTGATTGGTTTAATTTTTATGAAAAAGGCAAGAACAATGTTGTCTTTATGATTAATTTAACGGCACGAACAGGTATTCAAACAATTTACCTGTACAATGAACAAGAAAGTATTAGATACTTGGTGGCCAAAAACAAACATATTTTTTATGCATAAATTGCCCCAATGAAACCCATTTTGTCTTCTCTCTCAGGCATTCATTTAGGGCTGAACAGAGACAGTAGAAGTTGGATGTTGAAATGGAAATGTACTATCTCCTCAGGGTAGGTAGTTATGCGCACCCATTTCGATTATAGCATTCGTCTAGCCTTGTACCTACTTGTATCGTGTGTTGGAATTCTCCATCGTCCTGTGAATTTCGGGGGATGTTATCTGTTGTTGGTTGTTTGGTTCCTGGCCGTAGTAGAACTAGAGAGCTCTAACCATTTTTGAAATCATAAAACAGTATCATTTGTATCGGGTCGTTAATGTAATGCGGATGTAAATCGACTTCAAGTAGTCGCACGCTGTTTTCATAAGGATAACGATAATTGTCGGTTGGTTTAGTGGGAGTTTCTTTTTCTCCTGTTGTTTCTCGATTTTAAATATTTTAAGAAATATAATTAATATAACAAATCTGAGTGGATTTTCTTGTGCAAACAAAAAAAATGGAACAACTAGCACAATTTGTGACAAAATCGTTTGAATACAATAACACGACTAATTCTCGTGTTCAAGACCTTTTGAGTGCAATGTCTGTGACGCGAGTTTCTACAAAAATCGACGAATGCTCTGAAGTGATTTCAATCAGTGGCAACTTAGAGACTGATCAGGATGATGAATCTGTGGATATTGATATAACAGATCTTTCGGGAACTGAAAATAAGGATAACAACAATATTAATAGTGAAAATCGTCCTCTGTCTTTGGTGAAGCTTAGTGAAAGTTTAGAAAAGCCACGCGATACGCGACAACAGATTCAAACTAAAAACTGGCTAATATCCGACTCATCGCCGAAGAGAAAATTTCAAGAAATAGGTAGAACTGGTAATCATCTTGGGTGGAAGAATGTTTCAAGGTTCATTTCTCATTTAGGGTCAATAGAGCCGACGGCTCTATCTGTGCCTTCGTTTTCTGCTTCTCTGACATCGATCACTCAAACTTCACCGAAAATCTCATCAGCACTGAATCTAATTCGAGTTTCGAATTTAGATAAGGAGATTGGTAAGGCGACAGAGATTCCCATACGGATGAGGAACCTAGGATTTGGTGGAGGGAACAAAGGGAGCAATGTGGTAAAGGATTATGAAGCCGACGGGAATATGAGAATGCATTTGAGTGCCTCTGTAGAAAAAAATGAAAAATGTCCAGTTTCGTCAGTGGCGGTAGTAGCACCACAACCACCGCTGCCGTCGGAAGTTGAAAAATTTGAACCCGAATCGAACGATAAAGAGAAGAGATTTCACAGCGTCAAGGAATGCAATAATCGAAGTGACTATTTTGAAGGTAAGTGTTGAGTTTTTATGGATTGTGGTATTTTCATTGCCATACATAGGCTTTTGAGGAATTGTTTAAATATTTTTTGTGCCTCCGGTTCGACGAAGGTGTCACACCTTTTAATTTTTCAAGCTGAATGACTTGAAATAGAAAATAAATCTTAAGCGCTACCTATCCTTATTGTGACAGACAATCTTTTCTCACTGAAACAAAGAAGGTATTCCCGTATTCTGGCTCTGTCAGTTTTTAAAGATTAAAAAAATAGCTAATAACGAGCCCAGTGTGGATAAAACGCAGTTAAAAAATACTTAATGTTGGAATAGTCCTGAGTCGAATCGACTGCAGTTTTCTACCAAATTTCGAATTTTGTCTGCTGCACTGTGTCTGCATGCATAAGTGCAAAATGTTTGGAGCAAATTAAAAAGGAAACAAAGGTTGAACCAAGTAAAAGCTGTTAAAAAGAAAGACTATCCCGTCAAACACTAAAGAACTAACAACACTTTGTAATATCTGTTTTTTCAGCCGACCCAGCAACCCTTATTAGAATATTTAGGCAGACTCTAAACAAAACCAAGGCCTAGGTACCTATTATTGAAATTTGTTTAGACCTCGGTAGGAATCGTGTGTCCGTGCCTTCTACTACTTTGAGGGTAAGGTCGCTAGAACGCAGGCAATACAAAACTTTAAGACGATATATTATTTTATTCGATTTCTCGAAAGTTTTTTTTAAATAGATCAACACCTGCACGTCTTCTTGAAAAAGTGGTGAGGCCAGGAAGTTTGAGGCCGGACCATTAACGATATAGTTGTTTCTTTATATTGATAACTCGGTATATCTTTAAATTTTCCCACTTTGTAGCGTTCCTCAATAGTTAATTTGAAATTTCGGACATAGGCATTTTGTTCACACGTATAATCGCCATGTTCTAACTTTACCGTCGAAATGTTCTACCACTTGTTTTCGATGAAGAGCACTGAGCACTCGCTGTTTAGTCTTTCGTATGCTTCGAACTGGTAGGTAGTCGGTCAGTCGAAAGGAAAGGAGTATTATGTGAGCGAGGTGTTTGATTTGTACAGGACATCCTTCCCATAAGTAAAGAGCAGAAATATAAGACAGGATTTCCTTTAATTTTGGCCTCTATTTTTAGCGAGAAAGTTGAGGGGTGTGCTTGTTACTTCGAAAAACACTGCATAGTCTGATGTTTTTGTGTGCACAGCCAACCGTCTCTTATCGATACAAAGAAGTTTCAGTGTGTCCTTCAAAACTGGTTACTCCAAATATTTTCCTTCATCCGAACGTAGTCCGAGGAGTAAGTAAGTATTTCAAATTCCGAACATTTTTGTATGCATTGACTTTACAATCTAATAAATATCAAGTAATCGCAAGAAATCGTTGTTGCCTTGGGTATCTTGGCATCTAAGTGCACGAAATACATTCAATCATACAATTCATTTAAGTCATTTGTCGAAGGTGATGGTGTGAGGCAGGGGTTAAGTTGCTTGGCTCCTACGCAAGAGTGTCTGGGCTCCAATTTTGGCGGACTATATTAAAAATAAGTCATTTTTCTGGGATCACTGCTTTGATGAGCCATGATAAACCATCGAACACTTAGTGTTCTATCTAGAATTGCGAAAAAAATCATCTTCTGTCTTTATGTATAGCAGCTCATAGTACTCAAAATGAATAATCAAACAAAACCGTAATTGGGGAAATTTCTTCCGAGCCCAAACCGGACTATAGTCCGAAAACTTGATGGCAATTGCTGTTAGTGTTGGTCGCCTTTTGCCTTGCCGCGGGAGGATATCATACATGAGCTTGAAACGCTTTCACTTTTTCCACACTTCTTCCGAATGAGTACAATATACGAAATCTTTATCTTCACAGGGACAGCTGAAGAACACTAGCTATTTTGTCATTTATTCATGAACGGTGCCCAGTCGGAAAGGAAGGAAAGCAGGGAAGATAGTGCTAGCTTCTCAATAACCAAAGTTCCCTTCATGCCATGCAATACACGTAGTCTTTGAAAGCTGAAAGGCTTTCTTGAAACTCGATTTATCTTTTAGCTCTACCCAGAGAAAAAATCAATCCACATTGATTTGCTCCAAGAATTCACTGATTGTTATTATTATCAGTAAAATTATTATCTTAGTGGCAAGTTGCTTGAGAAAATTGGTTATCTTCTCGATTAATCACGTCGAAGTTTAAGCAAAGCATAGAACGGCGTCAGTGAGGAACGAACTCGAAAAATACTGAATTTTTGCCTCCAGACCAAGGCCATTAGTCAAAATATTTGAAGGTCGTCTATTACTACCGGAGACTATACTCGTAAATGCTTAAAGCCCTACTTTTCATATTCTCGTCATAAGCAACTCTTAGTTTCCTGTGGTTTTAAGTTAGTAGACTACCATATTACATACTTTATTAAGCTGCTGACGCATTAGAAAAGCCAGGCGGTATGACAGGAATGTTGCAATTGGCTTCCTTGTTAACTTGCTGAGTAGAAAATTATGTCAAATCCCCGAGATATTTAGGGCCATGCGCGGCAAGGTTAAAAGTCCTCTTTTTAGATCATTTTTTGTTTGTGAGAATTCATTTTATAGAAGATCACAGTACTTTTCGCTTACAAGGACTGCGAGAGAACACTATGTCTCGTTAATGATCGAACTATTTTCTGGGGCTCAATGTCAACCTATATCGACTAAGCTTCTGTTCGGCGTAAGTAGCAATATTCAATTTGATTGCTTTATTAAAGATATGTTTATGTTGTGCTGAGTATGAAAAGAGATATTTGTTTATCACAATTTATTTACCAAGTACTGACCTAACAAACCCCTCATCTTTAATGGGACAGTTTTCGAATTTTCGTTCTATGTAGAACGCAGATTAAGTACCATCATCAGCAACGAGAAGATGAATGTTTTACAGCTCTTAAGTTGTTATCTTATCTTGGTCTTAAAGAGCTGCAAGAACTAGTATTACAAAACTGAAACTTACTCTACTAATTACTAAGTACTACCTAAACATATACAAAATGAACCTTCAACTTAAAAACAATTTCAAATGTGTATCTGTTTTTAAACTACCTCTCATTATGTTTATTAAACTTGTCTACTTATTAATACTTTTCACGCCGAAACAACACATTAGGATAACATCCCTTTAACGAGAGACAATCCGAGAAAGAAAACTTTTATCAAAAGCCCAAATAACTCCTTACTGAACAAGTCACCCCCTTAAGTGTAAAACAAAATCCCAGTTAATTAATTGATTGCCATAATAAAAGTAAGATGCCTTTAATTAAGTGACTTGTTTTCGGGCAACTTAGCAAATTGCATAGCGATGAAAATACAGATTAAGTTTACTTGTCTTTATGTACGCCATTTTATTTGAATTCCGGGAAGTGTGTACCCAACAAATAGAAGAACACCCTTCAGTCAAGGCCCTTTTAACAACAACCATACCATACCGACGAGGACTTAAACTTGAGAAGGCGTTAAGATATTCTTAGTTCATGAAAATTATTCGTTTATTCAAATTGACTTGTTTTTCTTTTAATGGTACTTTGTCGTTAACTTAAAGGTGGTCTCAGATGAGAAAGGGAAAAAAGCTGTTCTGATTATATTTGAAAACAAATTACGAGGAAATCACGCCAAAAGATTGCTCCACACCCAGGAAACGGATTAAGATGAAAATGGTTGCTGGCTGGGATTATTTGAATCAACCCTTTTGTGGGATTAGTGTTAGTGTAGAGAAAAGGAGTGAAAAGTTATTTTTTGAATTTTATTTTTTAATTAATGAAAGTGAAAATGTGCTAAGTTTGTGATGAGCGTTGTTTTACAGTAGCTTTAGGAGCAGAAAAATATCGTGTATGAATGAACATTTTGGTCACTTGAGCATTTTCCGTCTGAGCTCCTAATCAGCACTTCAGACTTCAGATGAAAATGCATATCTTCAGATAAAAACCAGTCACATAAAATCGTATTGTAGTGAAGCAATCAACAATGTACATGGTGCGTCTCAAAGTAAATAGGAAGAATTTTTAAAAATGAGATGAACAAAAACTTTTTTGGTAAAACTGATTTATTTTATTCAAAATAAAATACTTCCCCTCTGACTCAATGCAGCGATTTGCACGCTGCAAAAATATGATGTTGGCCCAAGCCTTTTGGGTGGCTTCTACGTCCACGAAACGCTATCCTTTCACTGGCTTCAAATCAGTGAAAAAACCGTTAAAATACAAGACCAAAAAATATTGTGTAAAAAACGCAAAGAATTCTGCGCGGTATTTTGGAGGAATTCAAGAAAATCGATGCATCGAACGCTGCAAAACGTTAAAATCTCCATTCACAGCTCAACTAATTGCGAGTGAGCTGACTGCGCACAGCGATTCACATGTCACGATTTCGAACTGTCAAATTTTACTCGCATTCCACAAATGTGGAACCCAATAGATGTATTCCCACTACCAAATATTTGCGTGGACTTAACCTCGAAATTCTTCTGTCTTATTTTGTTTTGGTCGCAGGTCGCTGCGAGTTAATGAAAAAGTAGGTGCTGTTGAAATCTAAAAATTTGCTTCTTATTATTTGCTTGCTCAAGAGGCGCAATCTTCTGTCCAATTACTCGCGTACGCCTATGATATAGACATAATCGGAAGAAAGCAGCGTGATTTCAGTGGCATTTTCCCGAGTATTGAGACGGAAGCGGCGAAAATGGGTTTAGCGGTCAACGAGGGCAAGACCAAATATATGCTGTCAAGCAAAAAGGACACTTAACACCGACATCTCGGGCAGAACGTCAACTTCGACAGGTATAACTTTGAGGTAATTAAGGACTTTGTCTACTTAGCCTCCGATATAAATTCAGACAACGACACCAGCGCTGAGATCAACGAAGAATAACTCCTCCAAATCGCTGATTTTTTGAGTTAAGAAGACAATTGACTAGCAAAGCCCTCTCCCGTCTCGTCTGCATTGGCAGTGAGTGGAGGAGGAGATATATGGATAATACAGCGACATCGACCTAGCTAGAAGAGTGAAGATCCAACGACTAAGATGGCTGGGTCATGTAGAGCGGATGAACACTAATGCTCCGGTTAGAAAAGTCTTCGAATCCGCCCCCGAGGGACAGCGCAGTAGAAGAAGACTCAGGTGGCGCACGCAAGTGGCAGCTAGAAGATCGAGCTAGCCGAAGACGCTTGTTGATTGAGGCCCAGGGCCGGACTGTAGCACCTCCTAAAGTAAGTTATTTGGAGTTCACTAAGCTGTGTATTAACTGTTTGGCCTGGTGGAAAGAACTTGGAATCGCAAAAGCAAATCTACATTGTCTTCAATTTTGATTTCTCTAAACCAAATTTTGGGGTTTTGGCGCCTTCCACTGGGCGCTTTCATTATCGGATTCTGGATGATATTGAAAAAAATCAGTTTTCATTACCAGTTACAAAATTTGTAAGGGAAGTTTTTGATCTTTTTGTCCTCCTTGATAGTGTCCTTCGAATGTTGAGTTCTGCGCAATTTTTGATCAATTTACATTTTTCACCGACGACACAAACACGCTGTCACTTCAGACGCAATAATTTCATTTATATTCTATCAAATGTCATGAAATTTTGACAGTTCATTAGTAGACGATTTACCTTTCCGGCGCATGTAGGAATACCTATTTTTAAAAAGTCCCTTTTAGTTTGGGACTTGGAACGTACCACGTAGTACAAGAGATAAGGACGGACTGTCTTACTTTGAGAAGACAGATTCAAACACAACACGAAAACAACAACAATAGGATATGAATATAGAATATTTCGACCATGAACAAGTCACGTGCAGTCAAACAGCTGGCAGAGTGTATGAGATGGAGAAAATAGTACGAAAGGACTAGCAAGACAAAAGGAAAAAAGCTTATGACATACTTATGCTGCTTTCCCGAGAATTCTTCGCCTCGAAAATTCAATATAATACCAAACACAATTTCTTGTTTAACGTAGCATAGTTCTGCTACTACGTTTCAGATTTAATTCTGGGCTATAAAAAAGTAACGTTCACAGCCAATACTGAAATTGAAAACAGAGTCAAAAATACTGAAACTTTCGTTCGATTGCAGCATAATAAGTTTAATTGAATATTTAAGGTGTAGGAAACACTAAGAATTATATTTCGTACCGCCACGAAGTCGGAAAGAATAAATTCTTGAAGCTCTGTTCTTGAAAGGTGTCTCGCCATACACTGCGGACTGTCTTAATATCGTGCTTAGCGCATACTCGTAGATCATATACCTGGTTTAGGAGGTCTTTAAGGTTATCTTTGGCAAAGTCGTACTGCTCCCCTTTGAGGGCTGTGGACTCATACCAGGCTTGTGTTGGCGAATTAAATTCTGATGCGGATTGTTATTATACTCAGATGCCTGGGGCTGACGACCTTTAACTTAGGTTTTTCTCGGATGACAAGCTTACACTCAAATTTGCGCTGTTTCTGATTTTTTTTCCTTGGCACATCCAATTGTACTCCTTTGATGGCAGCGTTGTTCACTTTAAAGTTTTCTAGGATCTTCGCTGATTGTTCGACTTATGTGTGAAACATAAAGTTGCTGTACTGTAATATGGT
The DNA here is from genome assembly GCA_928272305.1 of Volucella inflata. NCBI lineage: Eukaryota > Metazoa > Arthropoda > Insecta > Diptera > Syrphidae > Volucella > Volucella inflata. The sequence goes on along the minus strand of OV743717.1, from coordinate 2,841,751 downwards.
CAAGAAGAAGTTCATCCGTTCCTGAAATGATTGTCCCGTAGGGAAGCATTAAAAATACACAAGTCACCTGATCTCCGAGTATGTCGTAGTAACTCAAATGAAGTTATTGCTGATCTGATTTAAAAGTCGTTTTAACTCCATTCTTTCACTGCAACGTGCATAATGCTTTATCTGGAAGATACTAAAATTTAACTCTCTCAATCTTAACACCCGGAGAGCACTTCTGCTGCGCCAACATCTCGCAGGAGACTTCACTTTAAGAACATTATTATTATAATAATGAAAATGATGTACAGAATCAAATGTAACATAAACGAAGCTTGAAAAAATACGGAAGCATTACATTCCATCTACAGTTGCGTAACCTGACACTTAATTAAGTAACTGCATCCATTTGAGATATAAACAAATCATAAACTCCTCTTAAATGGCTTTTTGCATATGTTGGCAATAAAACTGGAACTGAACAAAATAGTAAGTCGCCAGAAAATCACTTCCAGGTCACCCTTTTTTTATGAAAAATTATTACACTACATCGCCCATAAAATATCCCAAAAACCTTGCCCTTTTGGCATTTCAATGTTGTTTTTTTTATTTTGTACCCAAGTGAGTTTCAGATCCATATACACCCTTTTAGAGCTGCTACGAGTAGTCATACTCGTAAGTATCTATAGAGCCCTTGAATTCTCATTTGTACATACTATATATTACATATGCAAACTACCACCCTCACATATTTTCCCTATCAGAAGAATTTTATTTAATAAAATCCCAAATCAAATTGAATCAAGGTCGATGCTCGGCGAGCACCACCGAGCTTGTAGGTATACGAGTATAGTGCTCTGAGGAAAATAAAATTTATTGCTCTCCAAGGATCAGCGGGATTTCATTTAAATGAATTTGTTTGAAATTGAAATGTTTTGTTTGAATTTTATTCTGTGTACATTGTATTGGTCTGCTGTCCAATGTTTTTTTTTGTTTTGCAGGGACTTTCTTTATCTCGTGAATTTGCCATCCATCAAGAGCGATTAAAAAATCAATTATTAAAATCGAGAGAAATTATCACTTTGGACGCAATCATAATTCAGTCGTCACATGACAGCAATTACAACGTCATTAATCTCGTTGCTGTCATTTAATAACTGTGGTTACGTCATACTGTTGAAATGGATATCCTGTGGGACTTGGTGTGATAGTATCTTGAGAAATGCGGGGGAAGTCAAGATCGGTGTTACTCGTCTATCCGAGTATGTATGTATAGAGGAGTTTTTGATTTTCGTAAACCATTCATCATTTAATTCGGGGCATGTACGCGTGTCAGACAAAGCTTCAAGGGGTGTCTGCGAGAAAGTTAAATGCAATTGTATCCGGCCGTGACCTACGAGTACAAGCTGATTGAGGAAAACCACAAATATTAAGATTTATCCACCTTGGGGGAAGGGTTTCATGAAGATGAAGTGAATCTTTACGAACTGAGAAGTTTTTTTTTGAAAATTTGTGATAGATAATTTATTTTACTGAATAGATGTGAATTAAGATTCTAAGCATTGATATTGATGTCAGATTCGATCCAGCGATGTCTGGACCAACACGAGTTTACGGTACATTTTTTTTCAAAACCGGGACAGATTTCATTTGGAGACATTCCCATCTATAAAGTATTACCATTTGTTCTCCTCTTCTCCTCTAATCAGAACCTTTTTAGGCTTAAGACGCTCAACTTGTCCTTGCCATCTAAGGCTACCAATCGTAGAGTTCATCGATAATTCTCGTTTTCTAGCCCGACAACGCACAGGGCTAAAAATCACCCAAAGAATTTTGCGTTCGAAACGGCCAAGCATTTTATCATCCGCTTTCGCTAACATCAACGTTTCTGCACCATAGCACCATAAAGCAGGACAAGGCTAATCAGGGTCTCTAATACAATAGAATCTCGTTCTTGTTTCTTGACTGTGGAGGAGAGGATTCAACGATGAACTTTACAAGCTGTACACCGGCATCGACCTAGTCGGAAAACTGCACATCAGTCCCCCGAGACTTGTGGAGCGAATGGAAAACAATGTTCTGAACCGCAGGGTCTTCGAATCCAGCTAGAAGGGACAACGCAGTAGAGAAAGCCCAGTTCCGACCCAAGCTGTAGCGGTTTCTAAGCAAGCAAGTAATTGAGGTATTAACTTACCAAAATTATAGCATAATCTTCTGTCAGAAATGACCGAGATCCAGAAAGAAGACGAACGGTGAATGAATTCGCTTGAATAAATCAACGCTGGTGTTGAAGCCAGACCATGACAGACTCCTAAAACGAACTTCTGCTGTAACAAAGAAGATTGTGGATGAGAACTATGTGTATCAGCGTCGGCTCTGAAATATCTAGTTTATTTTACCTAAGTGGTTCTAGAAAAGATCTGACTCTTCTGTTGCCAGAACTTCTTAAGCTGGACATGGAATGGATGTGTACTACGTTGATAGCTCCTCGTCAAAATCACTTATGATCTATTCCACATATTGGATTCGAAGTGCATCCGAGTACATTCCTGAGATTTGGGTGAAAAAATGTTTACAAGATGCAAAATTTGAAGGCCAACACTATTGGCACAATATTACAAAAGACTCAGTGAAAATAAAATTCTTTCCGATGAAATAGAAATGATATGCAGACCGCAACAAACAGTCACCGGTGTGCTTGCGAATATTAAAGTTTAGTTGGCATTGATTTAGTTCTAGACGACGGCAAAACATAGAACATTATGCCAACAAAATTTACGCATAACATCGACGAATCGAACAGAAATAGACTGACTGTAATAACTCGAAGCATCTAAATTCATAGAACATAATGTCATCTCCTCATTATTAATCAAAATCTGCACACTTCCCAGACATTCCTCATAAACTTTATTTGATGTTAAAACATTCAAAAATCATACAAAAAATTTGTAAAAACAAACCTCACAATCAGCAGAAAATGTCTAATGAAAAAGCAAACAGAAAACGGTTGCCTTCAAGATGACTGCGCACGAAATTGAAATGTGTAACATAATTGAATTACCAGCCATCATCAGAATTAACGTCTAAACTCATGCCAGTGTGCTATTCCGCCACCCATAAGTACACAAATGTCAAATGACAACGTAGATACATACGAGTATGTACATTTGGTAGGAAGAATACTATGTCCCTTCGTATTCCCGTCTGTCTGTCTGTCTGCTCGTCTGTATGTTTTTTCCAAGCCCAATTCAACGTCCTGAATGCTGCCATTTTATAGAGATTTTCATTTGACTGTGTTTTACCTAAACAAACAAAAGCGTAGATACAGACAGACTGTATCAGTTAGTCAGTCAATCGTTTGACGTAAGCCAGATTTTGAGAATTTCCTTCTTAAACATACACACATACGAGTGTATCCGTTTATGTCTGTAGATGAACTGAAGGCAAACGGTGTCTTTAAGTGTATAAGAGAAATAACGAACTGAAACCCCAATCCTTGATTAAATGTGTACCTAACGGATGTAAGGCTTTCCCCCACATTGCCGAAGAGAGATAATTATAATTTTTTGAGCAAATAACCAATGCACAGGCTTTTTGATTTCATTTCATATACAAACACACACCAACACATACATAAACTTACGATATGATGAGCAGGATACTCGTAAAATGTCTCCCAATTGGGCGATGTAAAAAGGATCTTCCGGTAATGCCAATGGAAGTGATTCCTGTGCTGAATGGTGGGAAGGGAAATACCAGAAAATTTCGTTAATGAAATTGTACATTATTCTGGGATTTCTGTTGTTGCTGCTACTGTAATCGTCGCCGTCGCAGTGACATTGTGTTTACTTTTATTATTTTGTAAAATTTACATTTTCAATTTTACGTCGACAACTGTAAATGAATGGGGACGAAGGAGCTCTGTGTGCTTTGGAATATGTGTGTACATGAAATTTAACAGCAAATTAGTGAAAATTTCCATCTACCTACTGATATGAAGTGAATTGGGTTGGCTTTAAGGGTCGATTGCTATTATTGATCATAATTTTGATTTCGAAAATTTGTGGCAGAGATGTAGTTATTAGTTAGTGATTACGATTGTTAATATGGTGTGGAATGGGAGCTATTCAATTGCAGTTTAAAGCAAGAAGTTTCAGCGATCTTTGTTTATACCGCCTCATACGTATATAAGCACCACATTACTCTTCCAGTGAAATGTGATGTACATACATTTAACTATTATATTCATTACATAGATACATTGCCCACATTTTAAGTAGTTTTGAAAAAAAAATGTGGCGCCCAACATGGGGCGATTGCAGTTCAACTCTATCACCTTTTATTTTCAGAGCGGAGTGGTTTTTGACAATCGCACGGTGGCTTAAAGGCTTAAAGAGAGCCTTTAGATTTCTAAGCGACAACTAGAATGATGGTACACCGACAGACAGGCGATTCAGATCCTCGCAAATTTTGCTCTGAATTTTGTATGGTTGTGATCTTTCATGGTGTGGTAGTAAATAAAATCTTCCTAGCAGCCAAGATTACAAGGCTCTCGAGCGACTGTTATTGTACAAACCACTGTGTATGCCGGTCATTGTTAGAAAAGTAGTCGAGAAAAACGGTACAGCGGGGAAGAAATCGAGGCTTTCAGAAATTATGAAAAAAAAACCAAGCTGCGGGTATATCGAATTGTTTCACAAAGTCCGAAAAACTAGAGAACAATAAAAGAAGTTCAACAGGGATCAATTTTGTGGCCAAAGATGTTAATGGCCATGCACAGGACATTTGTATTAGTCTGTTGGTGACTTTGCACCTAATCCTTATCTGTCATATAATCTCTCTTTTACTACTTTGCTGTTTGACATTGATATCTTTTCCTTTATGTGTCTGCGGTAACTTTTTTAGAGATCGCTGGTTTGACTTCCGCTTGATGTAGTCTGGGTTATGAAATTTAATCGGCTGTTCTACAGATAAGATTTTTATAAACCTTTGCTTGCTATCAAGAATCACTGCTATCTACGGCTTTACTGACAATTTGGCCCCCTACATCGTACAATTATTGTTTGTTTTGTTGTTTCACATCATTGAATCTTTTAAGGTTTATACCTAAAACTGAATAGGTACAGATAGACGACTCCGAACATACCTACTAACTTAGATGCTTATATGGAGCTACCATTAAACTTCTTCAATTAAAGCAGTATTTGGTATACAAACTCACATGGCCGATTCAACATGACTGAGGGTCCTTTTGCTTGTCCGCGACTCTTTAGACGAGGTCTTTATGTCCTTACGGTTAGAAATCTGAGACTCTTTGAAAAAGAGAGCTAATATTCTTTTGCTATACATGCCATCTAGCCATCTCGAGCAGAATGTAAAGGAGGTCACACGACTAAGAAGGTGTTTTCTTCTAACTTAAGAAGACTCTTTCATCAAAAATTGTCGCAGTTAAGAAAGCGGGTCGTTCCTCTTGCTTCCTCCAGCTCTAGGAAAAGTTTATGTATGCCCTTTACATAGCCATCTTCTGCTGCCTTAAATAGTTAGGCAGGATAAGCCGTTTGGCACGTCAGTTTTGTTATGCTTAGGTTGAGAATTACTATTTTTTAACCATATTGATCGACCCGGCAGAAATCCTGACTTTCGTCGCCGAAATTGAATGATAACTTTTCTCTGAAAGCTGAATTTGGATCATCTCTGCCGTTAACAGTTTCCAAAAGTTCTGTATCTTTAACATCGACTTAGACCTTGCTATAAATTGTCTTTGCTTATGCTTATACGGTCCTTCCATACCTTGTCCTCGATTTTTCTCAATCGCGCTCTTCTCACGCTCTTTTCTTTCTCTTCGGAAATGCCGAAGCGCTTCCTTTTCTTGTAGAGCACTTGAGTGACTCTTGTTCTTTTGTCCAGCGTGGCTTTATATGCATGCTGTTTTGTAAATGTGCTTATCTGCACTTTTCATCAAACCAGAAAACTATATTCATTCAGATCCTTTTTTTTGGGTGGATGTTTTTTTGTTTCTTACGAAAAATTATTTTTTGATTATGATAGAATTCGTACCTTTATAAAATCTTCGTCTGTAAGTAGTTTTCGAGCATATTTCTCTACAATTCTTGCAAAAAGTTACGGCTATTCTTCTTATTGAAATGCCTTACCTTTAACGACAAATCATTATGACATGTACTATCAGTTAATAAACAATAAAGCCATTAAAAAGACCGAAACAAAAAATTGTATCTCTGGCTAGAATCTCATTCTTAATTAGCTTTATCGTAATCGTCCTGCTTAAAATAAAGCCAGACTTATATATAGTAATTGTATTTTCAGTGTTTAATATTCTTAATGTTAAAATGTGTTGACCTATTTTGTTTCTTACAGAAAACATGGACTCTTCTTCAAGTCCGATAACAATAAACGAACGTTCGGATAATAGTAATTCACCTCATCTTACAACAGCCACCGGAACAATTACCGCCGCCACAACTATCTCACTACATCGTAATACCCATTCGCCCAAAGATATTTGCATGTCACCAGATGGTGGACTATCGGCCAACCAAAGCGCCAGCTTAAGTAGTAAACAACGTCGATCCCGGACAAACTTTACACTAGAGCAACTAAACGAATTAGAGCGACTTTTCGAAGAAACCCACTATCCAGACGCTTTCATGAGGGAGGAACTCAGCCAACGACTCGGTCTAAGCGAAGCTAGAGTGCAGGTAAATCACTACGGATATCCTTCCTTTTATACGAAGGTAAAATTTCATTAAATAAGTAAAAATAAATCCTTCCACTTAGGGACAATCAATTGAGATTAATTACGTTTCGTAAAATTCGACAGGCGATAAGTCACTCCGTAGAGTGTTCTTATAGGATTGTGGCAAGTTGACATTTAAATCTGACCGCATCACTTAATCGAAGTAAAACGACATGGGGTTCAAACTTACACCACCCCATGTCCACGGGACAAAAAAAAAATTGGTTGCCTCAATAGAGACCACCAAAAGATTGATAGGGTAGATGGTATAGTTGTAGTTGCTTCATTTTCTCGTCCTCTCAACTTGTCTGCAACATGAACTTGAACTAAAAGGAGCAACTTTTTATTTCCTTAAGGGTGAAAACCTGAATTTATCGTTAGATATGGAAAGTGATTCGTTTCTGGTGGCTCGATACCATAACTAAGTGTCTCTACAAATTGTTTTCTTTTCGCTTTCGAGTAGAGAAACATTCTCATTGGCAAAATGGCGACACATTTATTTATGGCCTCGAGGATTTTCTTGTGTCACCCTATTAGGGGTAGCACTTTACAAATAATCCTAAACTACGAGTAAGTGCAATTTTTATTTATTTAATGTGACTTTGCTCTTAGGAGTAATGAGCCAACAATTCGTATTAGGAAACGATTATTTGCTAATAGATTTACATGGTTCTTAATACGGGAAATAGTGGATGAGGAAGAGAATAATGTGATTCTTTTCTTGAATTAAGCCGACCTGATTGGGTAATAAATTACAAATCAAGTAGTTGGGTTTGGACAATCGGACAAGAAAAAGTGGCTCATGTTGGACGCCACTTTAGCAAATTTTAAATACATGATAATAAACATCCTTTTAAGAAATCGAACTGAGGCAGTTCTTGAAAATTAGCAGAATTTGGCGGAAGAGCAAAAGTCGGTTTACAGAAAAAAAACTCAAATTGCATTTATAGCTGCGCCTTCACCTGTGATATTTCATATACAAATCAACTTTGTTACTATACTCTGGGTCTGGGAACTTAATGTTCCTAGTTGACTATATCAGGTAGAGGTCCGGCATAAGCGTATGTAGTTTCAGTACGACTCAAGAGTAGACATTTCTAGTCGTTCCCAAAAAAAAACTCAAGATTTCTGCCTCATCAATCATTTTAACATTAAATGTCATTATACACTCTAGCCGTACAGCCAAGTGAGCGATTTCAGATTGCGGCATGTTATTGCCTATACTTGAGTGCGTAAAATATCTAATCGATGAATCTTTTCCACAATTGTGGTAACAGGAGTACATTTTCGTCTTTACGGATACAAAAGTGCTAGGCCAAATGATTTATTCACGGTGGGTGTCTTCATATCCACAGGGCTCCGATCTATCGGCGACACTCTTTGTGAAAATATTTTAAACATTCAATACTGTCTTTGTTCTATAATACATATATTTATTAATGGACTCGCAAATCCGCTATTGAATTAGGCAGTTTCGAATAATTCTAGAAGTGACAAAATTGTACAATGCTCCACACCCACTTTAGATAACTTTTAGGTCGCCTTTTCCACATATACATATGAGGACTGTGCTTAGGAGGTAGTTATCAACAAAAGATTTGACGACGTTAGTAGCCGTAACTACAATAGGTGAAAGTTGTAGTACGGCGCAATCAGTTCGTCAACTACTACGACAGAGCTCTTGAACTCGAATCACGGGTCAATCTCTGAAAAACAGAAAAAAATTTGTTCTGTCGCTAACACCATTTCAGTAGATAGCAGTAAACTTTTTATTTAATGAGGTGAACTTAGACTAGTTGTAAGTCTAGGGGGATACCCCTGAAAGAGCGTGGGAGAGCAATGCCTTACAAATTTCCTGATTAATTTAGATCTCGGAAGTGGTAACTTGCAGAATAGTTTGACAAGAAATGCGCAACATTATTTTCGTAAGCTTGAGACATTTCTTCGCCTGCGATATATCAGCTTTCTTGATTATTTGGGATCAAGTATGGGTCATATACATCTAGTTGTCCTGGAAAGTCTTTTTATTAATGGCCTTAGAGAAGGTGAAAGATTATGTAAATTGTTAAGTATTATACATTTGCTGTTAAAACGTGGTTATGAAACTGTCTACCATTAGGGATTGGAATGTAGCTTATTAATCAGTAGGAAAGTTTTCTTCAACATTCGAGTGTAGTGAAACCACGGGATGTTGGACTTAATTGGTAACCTTATGAATGCCTAAAACTTCTACTTGGAACACTCTAGTCAAGACTATGGGTGGGTACACTGAATAATCGGTAAATGCGAACATTTTTAGAAAAGACACCCACATGCCTTTGGCTGTTTCAACCCGTCTGCGAAAAAATGGAAATTGACTTAATGAGGATGACTTCACAATGGTGTCTTGAAACCAGGTGTTTTAAACCTATGTTGTGTTTCAGTATGTTCAAGAACGGTTAACATTGCAGTTTCGTGTTCCACGTGGAAAATGTTATCGTTTCCACGCCTTTCAACTTGATGAGCAACCCGTTGAGAATAAGGTATATAAAAAAGCCACCAAAGGTTGCATTAAGAATCTTATTTAGTGGATTAAGCTGAATCACTTGGCCATTTACGTCTAGATCTTGACATGGACTTGAATCGGTAAAAGCGAACCCACTCGACTGCTTAGTTATGCTCAATCGCTCTTTCAAACTGAGCTCCTTAAACTCACATTTTGAATACTAGAATGTTACCCAGCCCCTCTAAATTTTCAGAGAACAAATTGAACAAAATCAGTATGTCTTGAGGTTATCAAAACCGCAGGTGCAACTTATTTTGGATAATATGCTGATATTTACTAGTAAAGCTTTAATCTTTGCGATTTTCGGCTTTTTATTGTTTGGGCCGCTCTTACTGCTTTTTTATTTGTACTTTGGTCTTCAATGCCAATTTGAAAAAAAAAAACTTCGAATTCATCTTCGTCTTCACTTTTAGATTGTTTCCATTCAAGGATTCTCAAAATTGCATTAAGAACACTCCTCCCATGTATGTATGTCCCCTACTCTGTACTGGACACATTCAAATTTATATTCCATGCACATTACCCAAACGAGAGATTGCAAATATCCTGTCCGGTCCAGTTGCACAGGGTACTTGCTACAATGAAATTGCAAAGATTGTTGGGAAATAAGCTTTGCTTCGACTTCTATCCAAATATCCATGCCAAGAGCTGTAGGAAGTGGGAGATTATTTATATGATTCCAACCACCTTCGATATTTTCACACAGAGACTGGACAGAAATTGAACATGGACATAGTAAATGGCCATATAACTTTGCCCAGATGCGAATATTCTCAGTCGTAGTCGTAAACGTATTCATACTTGTAGTCGTACTACTATACGTATGCAATTGGAAGCATAAGGGATGGCCAAAAGGAGATAAAGGATAAAAATTCAGATAAAGTTAAATTTTTTTTTTTTGTAGAGATGCAAGCTATGCATTATAAAGTTTACAGCACACGTACGGTAGGTATTGTTGATTTATGAGACAATTTATATGATTTAGGAGCGCATCCGACAGGATATACACACTTCTGTATATACGAATATGTGCATAGAAAAGATGAAGATGCGAGGAGTCTAATTGAACCTGTTACTTGTTTTTTGAGTTTTCCTTTCATATTTCATTCTCCTTTATTATAGCTTATTTGGAATGTCGACTCTAAAAGAAATGAAATTTTTCTGAATCATTTTTGGTTTCTTTTATTTTCAGGTTTGGTTTCAAAATAGAAGAGCCAAGTGTAGAAAACATGAGAATCAAATGCATAAAGGTGAGATTTGTTAAGTTTTACTTTATTTTTTAATATTTTCGAATACTTTTGAACTCCACATCGGATTTATTTTCCACTACCAGTTGGCTTGCTCTTCAATGAGTTTGTAAGAAACCATAACTTGGATACCCAAAGCGCACATGTTTGTAATATTTCTGAGGTTAAGGCTTAAGAAACAAAATTACCCATTGCATGATCCCTCCTCTCTGGACGGGATGACATAGCCCATCATCAGAACATATATATACCGAATTTTCTCACTAGGTCTTTGTCACTGTACAGCACCTACAGTTTGGGTTTGCCACCGATTCTTACTTCACGGCAAAATTAATGCTTCAAGGCAATATAGCAGAAATAAGATGCTTTTGGGAAATGATAAATTGGTCGAGCGCGGACTATATATACTATTCATCAGCCTTCTGGTCGTTGCCTAAATTAATCGCGGAGCCTAAATATTGATACCTAAAGACATACCTAGCCCATCACGCCCTAAAAGTTGTATCTGTCTGAAGTGAGATTCTGTATAAGACATCTATCTAGAGTGTCTTTTCGGTTTTTAGAACATAGACTTTGTTTTGCTCCAGGCCTGTCTTTATCGCTTCCGGAACGATACTCGAACGCGTTAATAAGATTGCTCGCGTTTTTCGAATTATTTCGCGTTAACAACAGAGACGTTCTGTAACTTCATTATTCGCATAATTATCTCTGTATTCTTCTATTCAGTATTTGTGTCTATGGTAAGTTTTTAATATTTTGGTAGAACTTTCGAATGTAATTTTTGCCGAAGCTCCTCATCATGCCCTCTTGTTTTGCTGCATATGTTTGCAGGCTCTTCTCATCACATCGAGTCTCCACTTACTCGCTGATAATATCTGTGTGTTCTGTCATCTGCATTTGCACCATTGAATACAAGAAGATAGTGGTCTAAGTCGATGTTGATTCCTCGTTCGGAGATCCAGAATACTTCAGCTGTGTCTTACGGTGATTGCAATGTAAATTATCTGCTTGATTGTTTCTTGTTTCCGATCCGGTCCCTTGGATGTCGTGGGAAACGTGTGCTACCAGTGATGAATTTCGCTTCGACACGAAGCCGATTAATCTGAGCCCACTTTCAGATCTTTGTTTTCGAAATTTACATCCAAAGATGCATTCGATTTTCTACTCACGGTTAAAATCATTAAGGACGACTTTAATTCGAGCTTGCCCAAACGTCACTTTAAGGAGTTCGAGTAATTGACATTTGGAGCTTGTCGAGTTTTTCATATGCGAGGCCGCGAGCATATCAGGCTATTGTTGCTATTTAGCCATAAGGTCAAGTTCACCTTAGATGTCAAAACCACATCTAGATGGGCTTCTAATGTTTTCATGACAATGCATTTCTTTTATTGGTTCTTTGTTTTCTTCATCATCCTATCCAATTCCTGTCCCAAATATTACTTATCCTGAATCACATGCCCCTAATCTGCAATTTGTATCATTTTCCGAATTCAATTCGTTTCAAATTCCTACAGCCATGTTTATCACTGATTGCAAGTAAACTTGTACGTGTTTTTATTTATTTTTTTACCGCCAACAGCCCCCAACAAGTTTTGTTTGAAGTTTGTTTTTTTTTTTCTTAAAAAAAAAAACATAAAATTTGTTGTCAATCGTTTATAACACCATTCCCGCAGACGGGCAAATAAATAGCATATACCGTTAAAACAAAAAGCAAAAAAAATAAATCCATAAACACACACAAACACTCGGCCATACACAATATTTGCTAGCCAATTTGGAAATGTCAACAATGTGGAGAAAAACAATTTTTGTGTTAACATTTTGATTAAAGGTGCACCACAGAACATCCTCTTTTTTTTGGGAATTGCCATTCCTGTCAGGATACTCGTACTTGCATTTGTGTTCACGTTCGACAAGTCAAACAAACAAAACGAAACAAAATATCAATGACACAAGACTTTTTTTTCTATGTATTCGCGTCATGGTGGTGTGAAGTTTTAGAAAGATTTTTTGACATATCGGGTATGGTTTTTATGTCAAAAGTAAATTGGATTAGGTTTTAAGTTTGTTCCATTTTTTTTTTGATATATTCAATGTAACAGATATAGATTTGACAGATCGGATTAAAAACTGAAAAAAAATTAGCATCTGTCACTGGTAAAATGACAGCAGATGATTTAAAATCAAAAAAAAAAAAATACTAAAAAACGCTGTACAAACATTCTAATTTGGATACACGAATATTTGCAGAACAAATTACAATCGTGGCGGATGGAATAAATTAAAATAAACCGACTTTCTCGCCCTCCTGTCCGAATGACACATTGCATTGCAAATGTGGTGAATGAGGTGGTTACAAGGGTGCGAATTAAGCTAGAATTTAGTACATGTACTCAATGGTGGGTGGTTTAATACTAGCTAACGAAATGTTTGTATTAAATTGATTAAAACATTAAGGGGGTTGCAAGGGTGAATAAGCTATGTGCAGTGAAGTGTTGCCATAAAAAAGTCGTAATTGAATTGAAAATTAGAGAAAGGCAGAAATGCGTTGAACATACCCAAGGCTCTCTTAGAGATAGTTCCAAATAATTTATGTTCTTTTTATGAGACAGATTTGGAAAGCAATAGTTTTTCGATAAATTGTTTCACAGTTTAAGGGAAACAAAAATATTTTATGAAGTATACGAATATGATATCTTTAGTTTCAAGGTTTTTAAAAAATAGTGAATTTCATATGTCGATTTGAAATCAAGTCCAAAGTGGGAATACCTGCCGCCACCGACTTTTTCTAATGTGCATGATCTGTAGTTAACATCACCATTAAATCTTACATTTCCAAGGGATTTTTGAGAAAGTTTTCTATCCCTAATGGATATACAATATGAATACTTATAGTTCTCCTATTTACAATCCCGATGGTGAGCAGCGCAAGCGTCTCTTTAAAAATAATTCAATTAGGAACCTAGGCAGGCTGAAGGAAATCGACTTCGGCATGACTACAGTGGTCATTTTTCCAATAAACTTTTTAAAATAAAAGTAAGACGTATTGACACTTATGGAGTAGATCAGTTTTATGTTGAGTAGATCCATAGCCGCACAATCATTAAACTAACTAATTCCCATGGCAGTTCTCGACTACTAATCGGCGTAAGAAAAAAAGCCAGTGGTACAATGAAAATGCTCGCCACGCAACACAGGAGGCAGACAAAACAGGCGGTGCGAAGAAAAATTAGAGCCGCGAGGATAGAGTATCGAGTCAGGAAAAAAAGATAAGAAAATACGTCAAACAGTCACAACCCGCGATTAAAACCCATGTCTATATGCACATGCTTGACATATTGTAGATACCCAGTAGTACTGCTAGTCCCCAATGCATGCAGAAGCGAATATGCAACAGACGTGGAGTAGATTTTTGAGATTTAATTGAATCGATTGCTAACAAAGACAGGCATTTGCTAATTGATTATATATTACAAAAATAATCTGGATTGCAAATAATGTAGGTACTAAATCGTTTTATTTTTTATTCTATTACTGAGGGCTTTCACAAAAAAAAAAACAAAATAACGACGTGCCGACCAAGGAGCATGGCTTAAATTTGTGTGGCTTCTACAGAACGGGAAACCGATTAAACACCAAATCCTTATATTTACAGAAATACTGAAAAGGAGAAAGAAATCAGGAATCAAAAATCAAAAAGAAGGACCTGAAAAATATTTAAAGCTCTCAAATGCAAACATAATACAATAGATTTCCAGTCTAACTAAAGCAAAGAAACCATATTAGATCTGTTCGGACGCATTAAATATTTCAACTTTGAATAAAATAAAAAAGAAGATAAGTCCTAAAAAGTAATTTTCGGCACATATCGGGCAATAATTCGGCCTTCACTTGACGGATATTCATTTTCAAAGTATCAAGAGTTTACGGATTGTGTGCAAAACAACAAGATTTTTTGCATATTCCTACAAAACTCAATCCAACTATAACAAATCGCACAATCTTTGCGACCAGTTCGCATCACCAAAATGCGAAATACCTTCTTCCGGGCATTTTTCTTTGAATAAAGTCAAAATGATGGGTGTTGTGTGATGCTTTCCACATCCATATCTTCGATTTTAGGCAAAAAAAAATCGGTTAACATTTGGCTAGAGCGATGGGAATTGATTATTATGATTATTAATTATTGATGATTACGATAACACCTTCCTCATTTTCGAAGAAGTATGGACCTTTGACTTTTTGTGGGTGCAATGGTCTTTCAACAGTTACATGTGGATTGTCACTTCCCCATATGCGACAATTTTATTTGTTTACATATTCACCGAGTAAAAAATGAGCTTCATTTCTGGAGAAAATATTGTGTGAAAATTGGTTATCCAATGTTCAAGCACCCAATTGGCGTATGTTCTATGTATTCCGTGGTCAGCTGGCTTCAATTCTTGACTAAGTTGAACTTTATAAGGGTGTATGTGTTAATCCAAATGCCAAGCATGCCATAATGTACCTTAAGACAATCCCAATTGCTGTGCTCGCCGTGAAATCGATAGATTCGGATCTTCTTCAACACTTTCACTAACGACAACCATATTTTCTCTAGAGCGATGGATGATGATGATGGATAGGTCTTAAGACATCTGCAACAGAGCCAGTTTCTTGTATTTTTTTAATACTATATACTATATATGCTCAGATGAACGATTATATCAAGCATAATCCGCTCCTGATGTTCAAAACGTACCCATTTTGTAGTAAGTTTTCACAATTTAAACTCGCTAAGCGATTGCTAAACAAAGCTTAAACCAAACACATAGAGTCTCGGATGACAGATTGGTTCGACCATTGATCCATTTTATCCATTGATCTGTGCAGTGCTGAAAAACACTAAATTCGATTAGACTCCTAGCAAAGGTGACGCAACAAACACAAAATTGGCTGCCCATCATTTGACCAACTTGACACTACTGATAATATTAACTTGGAAGTGATGTATTACATATTAGAGTAACATTGTACTAAATATTATACGAAAAGTGTTTGGTCAAATACACAAATGAGCTTCCAATGAAAGTAATCGTGAAGTCAAGATGTGGAAAACTGATGGCTGCGTGCATACGGTCAAGACAAGTTTGAATACAGTGTATATATGTGAAAATCTGGTAAAAAATTGTGGGACAAGATGAACATGTAGTGAGTGGGAAAGACTAAGCTTGGTTTACCTTGGATTTTGCGCAAACAATTCATTTATTTATTGACACTAAAATAAGTCAGAAATTGAGTGAAATTTTTCCGAATATGCGAAGTATGGCTAGGAAACTTCATGCTCCGTACCCCAAAAAAATTGTTATTCATGTCTCAGTAGCATGATCCATTGACCATAGTGGCTTTTGTGGCCTCATTTTTAAAATAGAATGGCCCTATAACACCTCCAGTCCATAAACCGCACCAAACAGTTACTCTTTCTGGATGCATTGAAATGTCTTGCATCATTCGTGGATTTTCGCTGCATCAGCTGTGGCAGAAAATTGAGACCAATCTCAGTGTCCCTCCGAAATATGTGAGGAATCAAATTCACTCCAGCAACGAGCCGAAAAATATCTGTTCCAATCTTTTCGTTCGTTTAGTTATAAATAAACTAAAAATTGAATGGATAATTCCATGGAAACAAAGTCTCATGTTTCATATCAAAAAGCACAGTCATAAAATTTTCAAAAATAAAATCGTGATTCCATCAGCTACATAGTCATAAAATGATGACAAAGTCCATTGGATACTTAAAAATCGATTTTCAAAAAAGGAATACCACCATTCCAATGAAGAACAAACTCTTCCCATACAAATATTTTTTGCAATAAAAAATAAGTTCACATTATTTCCGCCAGAAACGCATCAATTGAGTTCGCAAATGTACCCCAGCTCAAAAAAATAAAAGAGGAAATGGCAATAAAACTCTGCCTAATTTCCTATTCTGAATGTAGACTCAACCCAACACTCTAGAGGTGTCCAGACAAAGTCTATAAAAAAGAATCTCAAAGAAAAAAAACAGAAAAACAACTCAATTCAATGAATAAAGATAGAAGGTTACAAATATACTCGTATCTACCACCGCTTGCCCGCCCCATGCCTTTCTTGACGGGTAATATTTTATTCTCTAAATCTTCTGTTAATCAACTTGATGTTCTCGTGAACAAGTGTAATCATCCCTTAAATGCGTTTAAAATGCCGGAATAATTTTTAAGGGTACCAACTCACAACCACTTTTGTTTAGAGGGTGAAACTTTGAAAAGGAGCAAATCTGTTGTTTTTTTTTTGTTCTTTTCGCATTCTTTCGTTCCACTCATTTAACCATGATTTTCATTTCAATGAGTGGATCTGAATTTGATGGAGCTTAGAGGTTCTTTTCCTTTGACAATTTGTTGTTCTAGGTGTTCTCCAATGAAAGATTAGTCAATTTCTTTGGTGTGGACTCTAATTCCGGACAACGAATTAAAATGTCATTACGTTAATTTACACAGCAGCGTAAAAAAGTAAAAAAAAAAACAACAGTATATCAGCAATAAATTTAATCTCCGCATCACCACTCAAAATGTAATCAAATTAAATCTTTGAAAAAAGTCGAAGAAGTCTTCAAGACGTCGGTCGTAGTAGCAACCCTTAGTCTCGGGGTTACAGCGTGAAACGTTGACTCCCACGGGTGTCATTTGTTCTCTTGGTGGCAATAAATAAGCGAATTCACTTAGGAGAGAAAAGAGTCTGCAACAGTGTAACTTTCTGGGATAAAAAAAAGGTTGAAACAACCCCACACGAAACTTAATTTAATTTATTTTTATTTGATTTACTGACAATCGTTTTTTTATGCTCAGATCCTTACCTTCCAATTCATTTGGAATTTTATGGATGGTCTTTTTATTTTCTGTCTATTTTCTTTTTTCAGGTATTCTTCTTTCAAGTCAAAGTCCACCCGTATCAACCCCATTGGAACCTTGTCGGGTAGCACCTTATGTCAATTTACCGGCTCTTAGAAGTACAACGAGTTCGAGTTCACAATCGGGCAATAGTTCAGCTCAACATTTTGGTGCATCATCAGCGGCAACAGCGGCGGCATTTTCAGCCTTCGATCCGGCTCTGATTTCAGCGGCAGCTCATCAGGTAAGGTAGTTTATAATTGTTCGCTATCTGTAAGCATTTGCTTAATTCGTTTTCAGCCGCTTTACTGATTCAATGGATTTCATAGTATATGTGTATTCGCTCTAAAAATTCAAGAGAGAGTCCATATCACAGAAGTATCTCTTGCATCTACCCTCAAATGATGAGAAGCGTGTCCATCGGGGAAAAATATAAATACCTAGTTACTTACTTACGGTGGCGCTACAGTCTGGGGTGGACCACGGCCTCAATAAACAAGCGTCTCCGGCGAGTTCGACCTTTCGGTAGCTGCCTTCAGTTTCGCACTTCCCCTTCCAATTGCGTGCCCCAGTTGAGTTGAGGTCTTTCTCTACCACGCTGTCCCTCGGAGGGAAATTCGAGTACTTTTCAAACAGAAGCCTTGGTGACTATCTGCTCCACATGACCCACCCATCTCAGTCGTTAGACCATTACTGTTCTGGCGTAGTCGATGTCGCTGTACGGTTCTCCTCCATTCACCGACTATGCAGACGGAATCTTTATGCCTTTGCGCCATAGAGCAGGACTGGGATTGATAAGGTCTTGTATCGTATATGGCCATTTTTGTTGTTCGAGAGAGTGCTTTGTTAGTCAATTGCCCTCTTAGCCCAAAAAAACAAGCATATACTTGGTCTTGCCCTCGTTGACCGTTAAACCCATTTGCTCCATTTCTGTTTTAATGCTCTCAATCCCTGCACTGACATCGCGCTGCTTTCTTTCGATTATATCAATATCATCGGCGTATGTGACTTATTGGGCGCACCTTTGAAAGATTGCGCGTTTTGTTTCGACCCGTGAGTTTGACACTATTCTTTCAAAAAATCACATGACAGCGCACCTCCAGCTTTTGACATTAAAGGTCTCAGTAAGATCTTTACTTAGAAGCGTCCATTCTTCTCATCATCCTGGACAGACGGACTAGTTTGACAAGGAAGCTAAAACTAGACATTGATCTGTATAGTTCGTCTCTACAGATGCCTTAAAATCGAAGATCTGCCGTAGTATGAATATTTGGTCAATGGTGGACTTTCCTGGCCTGAAACCGCACTGATATGCACACATCAGGTTGACGAACGGCTTAACCCAGAAATTATTTTTTTCTTATCTTCGGTGTACGATGTGGGAATCGAACTCCGACCTCTCGCGCAGTATTATTCGAATTTGAATACTTCAGTGCAAGCAACGCTGGTCGACAGGTCATCTAAAGTTATACCAAACAGGAACATTCGAGCAAGAGGAAATCTTCCGAGGCAATGCTTCAAACGTGGTACTTTCTCAATTTTCATCAATACAGACAGTATCTTGGCAATACAATGATTGACGTGGTGCTACTAACTCCTTCGCAAGATATCATGGCATATACTCGTATTAACCAATAATTCTGTTGCTGCTACTGATCGAAAGCAAAATATGATGACGGCGATAAATAGGAGCTCACGCTCGACGCACTGCTTTCTCTTTAAGATTTCAGCAGTTTTAGCGACGATGCAATATTTGTTGGATCATGCATAGCCATTGTTTGCTCTTAAATGGCAACTAATCATGCCATTTGATTTAATGACACACCAGATATCTTGTTGCTGAATAATTTGAAATCGAAAAAAAGGTTCGGCCAACATTTTTATAAATCAAAACCGATTTAAGATGCTGCGCTGGTGCCATTTTGGAGGACGTTAATGTAAGCTTTCACACCTCTTTAGAAAAGCTAGTCTGTTTTTCAAACGGAGATATATGCAAACCTTATGTTGGGAGCAATAATGTGAAGAATCAGTAGAACAGGCAAAGTTTATTCATCTGTAGCAAAAAGGGCTTGCTCAACACTTTCAGGAAATACAAATAAAACAAGGCTGCAAGGCTTCTCTGAACGCAGTCGAAATGCTAAATGCACTGAAACCCGCAGGTTATTGGCAGATCAAATTAATGCTTCCCGAAGTCTTTTGTTGTGAGCGAGTTTCATGCTGTCTGTCAGTAGGAAAGTCTGTAATGGCTTCGTGGCGGAGTACTGCGGTTTGTGGTCTACGTGAAAGTCGTTACTGGTGCTGTAGCGATTACTCATGTTTCTGGAAAAGACTCTGAAATTTCAGTTAAAGTAGTATATAAAGAGTACAATGGACTAGTTCTTATAGTCTAGGTGTCCTGTCAAAAAAATGAGATTCAGGTTGTAGCGACACCTTTTAACTAGTAAGAGAATGACTTTTTTAAACATCTTGAATTGAAATGTTTTCTGTGTCTCAAGTCTCAATGGAAATAAGGCCATCAAAGTGGTCTAAAGTGTTAGGACTACTTCCGTTTATGGTCACAGTTTTTGACAGCTTGTGACAATTCGTAACAGAAAGCTGCAGATGAAAAGCTTCTACAATTTCGGTGACATATTTTTATGTTTCTCAGTATGAGGTCTTTCTCAAAAGTTTGGATAATATTGAATCGCCCTTCTTATAATGCCAAAGATAAGCAAGACTAAAAATATACATATTTGTTGTTTTTTTCTTTTTAGTATGCTGCTGCTATCAGCAATAATTCAAATGGACTCTTCCCTATTCCTCAATATCCTTTAAATTTGGCGGCAATAGCTGCTGCACACAGTAAAAGCTCAAGCATAGCCGATCTCCGAATGAAGGCGAAAAAACATGCCGAGTCCCTAGGATTAACGGAGAACCCAGCCTAAGGAAGAGACAGCTTACTATAAATGCTTGTAAAAAATATTTAATTTATTTTAAAATAAAATCAATTCATATGTATTTGTCAGTGTGAATAATCTAGGTGTACATTTCACCAACAAACCTTAGTATCTTGTATAGTTTGTATTTTTTTTTTTAGCTTTTATCTCACCAATTGAAACTTTTGTAAAATAATTTCATTGAATCTTTCTCAGTTTTTTTTTAATTTCTATTTTGTTTTAATATTTAATATAAAAACTAAATTCTCCTTCAACTATTATAATTAATTAATATTGTACCACATAAGAGTTATAATAAAAACTGTGATTATAATTATTTTCTTCTAAGATGTAGTATTTTACTTAAAACAAATAAAACAAAATATATCACAAGTATGAGTAGATAATTGTATTTTTATTTTTGCTGGCCATTTTATTGATTTCAATGAACCGGAAATTATTTTTTCGAATAAGTCTAGGTCAATGTCTGCTGTAAGTTCCTCGAGGGAATTCGGTCAAGTTCAACCCAGATGGGGAGGATTATAAATAGCAATCACCTTCGATTGGAGAACTCAGTTCAGTTGTCTCAAGCCATTTGGATCTTGTTGAATTAAATGCCAGACATTGATGGGTAGACATACATACTCGTAGATGTTATTTCGCTAATCATAATTGAAGGACGCAGGTGATGGAGCAGTTTTATGGATTTGATTCGTGTGTCGATATAAATGAGAAAAGACTTTTATCTAATTGATTTATGATTTGATGTGAAAGCTAATTTCGTTAAGTGATAGCTGCAAGGTAATGTTTGAGAATTCATATTGATGGGGCGATGAAATTAAAGATTATTGGAAATGTGGAAACGATGTTCTAATTCTATAAAATATAAGGTTAAGGGTAGCAGAGAGAACTCGCAGACGATTATCATCATCAACATTTTATAGCATGTTTATTCCGTCTGCGCAGATGTAAGTGAACAGAAGTTCCAGGCAAAGAATAAGCAAAGGGATCACCAAAACGAAGTCAATGGCGACGTCAAAATAGTTCCAATAATGAATTTATTTAATTCGGGAATGAGGTAATTTTTCACAGTCCATCTGGGTTGCCAAAATAGAGATGGTGTCGAAGGATTTTTGAGCGAACCAGTGGCAGTAAAAAAACTACAAACACTATCCTCTGAAGGGTTTAGCTCTCTAAGTGGGTTATTGTCTCGTTGGTTATGAAATTGGAAGCTCACAATTCAGCACTGCAAATAAGGACTTAAACTGTTCACCTATTTTATGAGAGAAGTACTCGATTGAGGCCATCTAGAGCTAATTTTTAAATGTTAAAATGTTTTGCTAACGTCACGAATGCCGAACGATGGGTCACATTCGCGTCTAAAAATTTGAAAGGAGTACTTCAGTGAACTGTTTTACTGTTTAACATTTTAGTATCACAAAGATTTGACTATTCAACTTGATTGGTGATCGATAACACTTTTAAGCAACTCCCGATCAAAACAATGTTGATTGGCAATATGTTAACTAAGACCCAATTAGGCTGCAGGGGCAGATACTTCAAGCAGCAAAGACTGATTTAATGAAGCATATATCAACTCATGTGTAAAATAAGCAACTTAACGTTAGTCTCCATTACAATAGGTACTCACCATCTGTTTATTGAGGGATGATAATGAAGAAAGCTCACTTCCGTATTAAAGTCGATGCAAATCTCAAAACCTAAAAGCCTTTACAACTGCCAAGCTAACGATTTTGACCAGGAACCGTTATCTTAAGCAGCAAAGATTGGCTACTATCGTATCTATTTTTAAGTTAGTAGGAGTGGTGTGAATATCTCAACAATCCTGATTCTCAGCAGAGAGGATTTTTTCCAAAGTCCTGATCAATTATTCAAGGGATTGCGATGCGATGCAAAGCGATTCAAGCTGAAGGCTCTGTTTTTCATATCCCAGTTCTTTCATGATTATCTTCAGCAATTATTCTCTGCAGTGTCTAGACTCTCCACAATTAAGACTGTTCTCATTGCCCTGCTGCGCGATTCGAAGTGTTTAAGAGTTATTAGCTGCACCCTCATAGCTTAGTAGTTTTCTTCACATTGATACCACACAGTTCTCATGGAAGTTGAGTTTTCCACGAAATCTAACTACCATCCACCAAAACTGAAACTTTTGCATAAACCGATCACCGGTTTTTCTTTACCGTGACTATTGTAATGTCCTAGCTTCAGTACCCACGTAGTTTACTCCTTCTGCGTTCTCTGTCCGTGGTACATCTGCTAGACTTCACTTTTTTTTAAACTTCATTTTGGATGATTGCTCTTCAGAGCACTTCGTGATTGGAGTCCATTTACCTATTTCGGTTTTCCAAGTCCAAGGCGCTGCTCTCTCTATAAATTCATGATTAACGAGGAGTTAGAGCACTCTTTGCAGCTTTTGAAAATTTGGTGGTTTCCGTTGTTAAGCAGACAAATATGTTGCAGGCATATACTATATATTGCTGTTACTGAATTCCTTGTATAATAAATAAAATCTTCTTAATTAAAAGGTTAAAGTATATTATCAATCAAAGCCGAGAACGGGTCAAGTCAGAAAGATTTACTGTTTTCGTAGCTCAGAATCTTTAAACAATTATAAGTCTTATAAATACCCTTAAGGGTTTAGAAAATGAATTCAGCCTTAGTAGCAGCGGAAACTATTAGCATAATTCTTCGTACTGAAATAGAAATGGTCTTCACAGCGTGTCATTCAATAAGAGGACTATTTAAAGGCTTCTATTAAGTAAAATCAAATACGGGAGTGAATAGAAATGGTTTCGTTAGTCATTCTTTATTTCAAGGGGCAGACAATAATTATATTTAAATATTTTATTGTACAGTTCAGTAAGAGAAAAGTTATTATAAGAATCTCATACTTTTTCGTTTAAAACATATCGTTTCAAACACGTTATTTGTTTAAAGAAAATCGCCCCTTCAACAAAAACTTACATTTAGGACAATGTTATAAAGAAATTTCTTTCAAATCACCCGCCTTTCTTCTACAACCGCTGTATACACAGCAATTCACAGCCATTCATCTACTACAATCAACACCAAATGTCACTTGTCACAGCTAGTGCTGTGAATTTCTTTTAACTCAACAAACCCAAGAGTTCCAAATATTACTTCTTAATTAAAAACAATTCTCAAACAACAGTGAAGCAGCAAAAATGGATTTATATGATGACTTAGATACCAAACAACGTGCTGGCCAAATTGACGGTTGGTCCTCCGGCATAAAGATGCTCCAAACACAACTGGCAATTAAAAAAGCGACGCCGCAACCCAAGAAGGAACTACCCAAGAAACCCGTAATTTAAGAGTTTCCTTGTTTTGTATTTATTTATTTTTTTTTTTCATAAACATTTACATTATTTAGCTCCTCACACCCGTTGTAAGTCTGCGACCGAAGAAGCCACCAGAAGATGATATTTTTACTTCGGGCATGAAATCAGAACCCAGACCAATGAAAACTATGATTGCGCAGCCTCTTGCTCCGGTAATTGATAACAATAAGACAAAAGATTACGACTGGGAGGTGATTGATGAGTATGATCCTTTCTGGCCGAATGAATACGAGAAGATAATCAAAGAAAAGCGTGACAGAGATAAGGAAAGGCGGGAAGAGCGTAGAAAACGACGAACTGGTGGCGGTGGGGGAGGTCCTGGCGGTGGCGGTGGCGGTGGCGGAGGTAATGACAGAGATGCTGGTGGAAGAAAAGAATCTCCACCTACGAAATATCAGAACTTCTCCAATCGCCGAAATGATGATGAGGATTCTTATGCAAGATCACCACCCTCCAGTGGTAGTAATAAGGGTGCAGCTATTGCTCCACCACCATCGCTGCAGGAGATTTCCTTGACCAATGGCGATGGGTAAGTTTTCCATTTCTTAAATCAACTTCAATTATTCCCTTTTTCCCGTAGGACAACTGCAGTAACAATTCCATACACAACCAACTCAGTAGCAGCAAAGATTATGGCCAAATACGGCTTTAAGGATGGTCAAGGTTTAGGAAAACAGGAACAAGGCATGTCTATGGCGTTGCAGGTTGAGAAAACTTCCAAACGAGGGGGTAGAATTATTCACGAGAAAGAATTACTTATGCCACCACCACCAACGGTTCCTAGTCCACCTCCACCATCTTCGGCCGCACCTTCAGCAGATTCTGGCCCCAAAGCAGAGCCCAGCATCACAGAGATTATGAAGCAACCCAGCAAGGTTGTTTTACTAAGAGTAAGCTGTGGGATTTGAAACTGAATTTTTTTCCTTACATCCTATCTTCACTCTAGAATATGGTTGGTCCTGGAGATGTGGATAGTGAGCTCGAGCCCGAAGTTAAAGATGAGTGCAACACAAAATATGGAGACGTGGTGAGTGTTGTAATACATGAGGCATTTGGTACCAGTCCAGAGGATGCTGTCAGGATATTTGTAGAGTTCAAACGAATAGAAAGTGCAATTAAGGGTGAGTTATACAGATAAACTGAGTTAAGATGAGTTTTAATCAGTGATTTTGCAGCTGTTGTCGATTTGAATGGACGATTCTTTGGTGGAAGGCAAGTTCGTGCCGGCTTTTATGACTACGACAAGTTCAAAAGTTTTGAACTTCAGTGAGGATTCGCTTCAATTGATTTTAAGTATTTTGTATAAGGAAAAGCATTTTGCATTTCGTTCTGGAACATTTTTTTCTGACTTACAAATATAGAGACGTACAATTTAATCCAATGTGTTTTAAAATGAAAGATCTAGACTTCCAATATAGAGTTCGAGTTGTCAGATAAAAGCGAAAGGTAGTAGCATGAAATTCGATGTATGCTCAAACAGTATCCCTATCACTGTCAGATAGTAAAGCAAAAAGATGACGTAGATACGTTTTTTTTTACCAAACTTTACCCCCTGGGACCGACCACCATTTATTTTGTGAATAATAATCCCGAAACTGTCCACGAAAACTAAAAACCTAAATTTTTATCCAAAATTCGTTCAATGCCTTCAAAATTTGCTGTAAACTTTGGTTTCCCTCTTCAGTGGGACATGCCATGCAGATAAGCAACACGATAAGCTGATTTTTCACAACGTTGCGATGTTTCTCCATCAATTTCCGTAAACTCTTAATAGCATCGTGGATCGGGTTTTCTCCCCTAAAGCGTTTATTATTTTTAATGCTCAACTTACCTTGACTTTCGCACAAACGGCTGTTTCCATATTGGCACCGCAAGGAATTTTACCTCGTAGGAATTTTGTACAAACGTTTGTGGATGGAAACGATTAGTATAAGGCCTCGTAGGAGTAGCATCTTCCCACAGGTGCTGGTTCTTTAGATAAAGAGAATGAGCCTCTGCAGCCGAACATCTTGCAGCTCTGTTAATAAGCCCTAATTCACGCCTCCCCGTGACGCCATCTGGAAATCTCACTGGGGATTGCGAAGTGAAGGGGACAAATGGCAAGTTTCCTTCGCCATAAATCAGGATTAGTGTCGGAAAATCAAAACAAGATCTTATCCGGGCTACTCAGGCCACTAACGATTTCCCGGACTTAGTCAGGGTCTTGGAAAAGAGATGGTGGCGGACGAGCCCTATATGGGCCAACGGCAGCGTTCAAATCCCGGAACGGGTTACTGGCTTCGGTGTAACCGATCCCTCGTCCTAGGGGCATTAAAAATGGAAATGGGGTAACTGCCCAGCCATTTAAGAAAAAGAAGTTACGAAGCATCAACAAGCCTCGGATATGGACGGATCTACTGTTGACAACCCACGCAAACGATTTAAGGACAATGATCTTCGGATATGCACGTGGAATGTTAGATCCCTTAATGGACCACGTGCAGCCGAGCAACTAGCGGAAGCCCTAGACTGTTGCAAAGGAGACATAACCGCCATTCAAGAAATGCGATGGGATGGGACGGACAAAAAGATGACAAACTGCGACATCTACTACGGTAAATGCTATCGACGGCAGACGAAAGCAGGGCTTATTTGGATGCGGATTTTTTTTCGAACCCATACTAAGACAAAATAGTCCTGAGATTCCGGTATGTGAGCGAGCGCCTCTTTACAATCCGCATCAAGGCTTAGTTCGCCAACATTAGCCTTATATGCGCGCAAGCCCCCACAGAGGAGAAAGATGACGACACCAAGGATGCCTTCTATGAGCTCCTTAACAAGACCTGCGAGCAATGCCCTACTCGACCTCGCACTAGAGGTCAAGACTCAGATGGCGCACGCAAGTGGAAGGGGACCTCAGCCAACTTAGCGCGCGAAACTGGAGCTGGCTGGAGACGCTTGTTGACTGAGGTCCAGGTCCACCCCGAACTGTAGCGCCACTTGAAGTAAAAGTAAGTGTGTTTTACAATTTAAGCAAGCGTCCTTGAACATTTTTAATTAATTCGTCTCGATCAAATATTTTGCGAATTTCTACTTTGTTGTGCGAAGGTCTGAAAAGTATGAGACCGCTTGCCTGTGATTTGTCGAACTTCGATTGCTTATCCTTTTTTTGTCAATCGTATCCCGAAACAATGCCGCCTTTTGGCTACTCTATTTGGGCTAAGGCGAGTGGATTCTGGAGTGTAGACATGCTTCTCGACGCACAAATTTTCCCATAATTATTGAAGCTGTTTAATTAGGTTTAAAGTATCGAAAGAAAGGAGGTGAGGCCTAACGTAACAATTCCTTAAATAGTTTTTTCACCACCCTTCGTTATAATTTCTTCTTCTGAAGAAAGAATGTCATCAAGACATTCTATTTTGTTTTGCAATATAAATGCGTTTAATCTTGATCATGTCAAGTGAAAAAATTTGGTTAGCCATACAATGGTACCTCTTCTTCTTCTATGGTTCCACTCCGTTCGAGGTTGGAAATCATCGATGCAAGTTTTTGTTTGTTTGTCACTCCTCACAATATATCTACTGTTGAGAGATTGAGCCATTCTCTTAAGTTTGATAACCATGTCAATCTCTGTCTTCCGACGCTCCAACTTTCTTCGATTTTACCTTGTGTACAACTATTTGGAGAAGTCGGTATTTGCTTTCCCAGTTTTCTTTCCTTGATTAGCAGAATTAGTTCCTTTTTTCTTCCAACTCGTCTAAGAACTTCTTCGTTTGTAATTCCGTCAACACAGGAAATTCGTAAAATTCTTCTGAAAATCCAAATTTCGAAGGCTCCTACTTACTTCATTGTTGCTCTCTTTAGTGGACATGTTTTTACTCCGCATAATAGAACCGATAAACTCCAACATATAAAATTAAATATTCAGACAATACCGACGACGTTTATGATACCACTATTGCAAATTATCGGCACATAAACTACCCGACCTCTCTACAATATAAACACTAAGTATAGACAGTAGTGCTTAGAAAAGATTGATATCTCAACCAAAGGAAGTATGGATGATGTTAAGTCCGCGATGTGAAGAAGCCGCACAAAAAACCTAGGCGCGAGTATTCTGTTCCAAAGTTGAGTCCGTTAAACGCTTGAAAAACGTGATCTCGTTCTCTAACTATAGTCTACTTGTTCTGTGCTTGTCGTTTCTTCAGCTTGCATACGTGTGTGAATCATGATGCAGAGCAGACAACTTTAAAAACATTTCGCTTTCCATTCACCATTCATTACAAACCATTAAATTATAAACTCTCAAAACGAATTATATTCTTGATAAACTCGAAAACACTCTTAAAACAAAACAAAGAACAAAAAAAAGTAATACAACTCCATGGGATGCACAGAGCCTTGCCGGGAATGATATGTTAGTCATGTTTTTTACGACTTTGTATGTCCTCTAGTCCACACTTAGTTTGGGATCGCTGATGGCAGACTTTGGATTGCAAGTAAATGAGATTGTGATGGCATATCTTAGCAAAGAAAAAATTAATTAAAATTGATTGATATGTATTTCTTCATTCGGCTCTTCTCACCTGGTTCCTTCGGTAACTTTCTCGACATTATGCAAATTCTCTGCACCCGATGTAAAGGCGCTTACACGCCCTCTCTTTGGTTCGATTGCGGAAATAGTTTTATTTTTCTCTTCTCCATCGATGAACAAAAATCGTCCACCGCTAAAGTCCTTCTTAAAGTCATTCAAGTACAAAAGTGATGTATAGTGGAACGACTCGTAGGTTTCCTTATTTAAAAAAAAAAATAAAGTCATATATTGGATAAGTAGCCAAGTCAACCTACCTTATCCACATGTGGATGCCAATACTCGTCATGAATTGTCTTTGCCGATTCATTTGTTATCCTCGAGAAGAATGTAGGATGTGTGAGATACAAACTGGACACGTCTATATCAAATTGCTGAGCGATTGCCTGTTTGATTTTTGATTTAACCAACTGCAATGAGAGTATATTTGTCTGCCAACTTCATCGATTTTGCTTATTTCATATTCTTACCTTGTAAGTAACTATGGTCTCCTTTTTAAAGGCATCCTTCACTTCTTGCAAAGAATAAACATTCACAAATTGTTCCCCCTTAGATAAAGCACCAGAATGCAAATCTAAAATCGATGCCCCACCCGAGGAGCCACCAAATTCTAAGACCTTTTTTACTAAATCAAGCAGTGATTGTACTTCGCTCTGAGTTATTAGAGCGTCGGATACAAAACGACCACAAGTGGAAGGAACACATTTAGGAAAATCGGTCATTTCTTTTAGATACTGAGGAGAACAGGCGACTTTCTGCATTCTCAAGGAAATTGTTTCTCTCTGAAGTGCGAATTTGACTTCTTTAGCATCTTTTGTGTAAAAATATACCACGGTCAGGATCGAGATTATCATGACAGATCGTGTCCATGCTGTGTGAGTTGTTGGACGTGTTGCTTTGCTAAGATCAGCTTTGTGGATGCTAAAAAGAAGTACTATATTAAAGCACTCTTACGAATGCAAGTGAGGTATCAAGTGAGGAGAGACAAAGAACAAGTTACGGAAATTGTAACAGTCTCTGATTGTTTTTACTGGTGCAAGTACATGAACGTGTTGTAGAAAGTCTCCATAAACCTAAGTCTGATGGACCAAGACTGTGTAAGATCACGTTAAAGCAGCTATTTGCGTTGTTCTTTCTATTCATTGTTGGAGATGAAGTTTTTTTTCTTCCAGAGCAGAGCACATACAGAGTAGGTGAAGAACATCTTTCAGCCTCTAAAAAATCGTTTGAATATACATATACCAAGCTTTGTAGCATGCTTGTCAATTAGACGGTGACAGTAAACACGTCTTTTATAACACTTATATGCGGTCTGTTAGAAAAGATCAAAGAGTTAAAGCGTTACATAACTATCTCCGCATAAATCTGTGCGGTCGCTTGTTATATTGAGCATCTAGTTTGGCATCGATATTAAAATTCCATAGAATGCCTCTTTATTCCGGCACTCATCCAAAGTCCCCCTATGGTTACGTTTGAAAGGATTTGAATACAGCATGTTCATTTGACAACCTACGTATGCTACAGGAGATCACATATGTTTTTTTTACCAAGATAATTTCCGCCTGGGACACGCTACAGTGAGGAGGAGAGACCAGGGTTTTGTGTCAGATGACGCTCATCTTTCCTATGATAACACTAGCAGCCGCATGCTGGACAAGAAACAAAGCTAAAGAGCAAATGTTCCGATATGAAACCAACTTCACTTTTGTAAAACTATGTACACACATAGAAATCACGCTTTAGTTTGTGACAAGTTACTTGTTAGTATGACAAGTTCAACTGAAAAAAAATCGCAGTCATCGGCTGGTTTAGAGTAGCCTTTGCAGGCAAGAAAAGTTATTTAAAGACCTATGAGAAATATTGAAGGCTAGCTGGGCTTGCTTGACCAAACCTAACATAGAGATATGTTAATCCTTACACCATTCCCAACGAAATTACGTACATAATTTTACATTACCAAGCAATGACTATTTCGTGTCACTTTATCTGATATTGATAAGAACTTGTCATTTAAATGTAAGTCACTTGTATATTTCTTGTGTCTCTTATCACAATGATACCATCAACCGCAAACGGAATACCCCACACCATGTTCAAGTATGAACACCTTTACAAATCGATAACAATCAGCACACCTTGACTTGTTCTTCTTATCAATTTGGCCATCTGTTTTCGCGGACACTTTCCCATCTTTTTTAGATGGTGAATCAGTTTTTCGTTGACGAATTTTACTCTCACTCGTCGTCATTTTCTTCTAATTATCCGACTAATCTTAGAAAACAAAAAGACGATGAAAATCAGGAAAACGAATTCAACTCACTGCCCCACCAACTTGGAGAAAACTTTTCAAACTTGTCAGGGCAACAACAAAACCAATTCAACTCTTTGTTTACCCCATTTGGCGATGCATACGCCACCGTCTAGCCAATCTCTGAACTCACAATCAGCTGTTTCTTTGCGATGACAAATCCCAAATGAACTGTCAAACAAAATTTGGAAAATAAAAGTTTTTTTTTGTGTTTTCTGTTGGGAATTAGGCAAAATTATTCTTTTCACTTGGAGAAGTCTTGAAAGTATATTCCGAATCGAACGACGAGAATGGGCGATGCAAATAGTGTAAGTACCAACCGGGATTAGTCCTAATCGCCACACAATCACTTGGAATGGTATATGTATTCTCTCCTTCCAAAACAGGACACAGAAACCGAAAGCACAGAGGAGGAAATCGAACCAAAATTCAAATATATGCGCATTGCAAATGATCTGCAAAAAATCCTCAACAACGATGTAGTGACTTGTGCAGCTGTTCATCCAAAGGTTTCTACCGAAATTCTCAGATCTTGTTCGTTTGAATAACGCTCTCTCTCACTCTATTCTTTTGTTTAGTTTCTAATCTTTGGGAGCTTCTATGGGCGTCTCTACTTGTTGGATCATCAAGGAAACACTGTCGATTCGTATTTAAACCAGCCCACCTCGTTTTCCCATTCGGTGACGGTTAATCAGATTTCTGTAGACTCCAAGGGGGAGTATGTTGCCACTTGTTCTGATGATGGAAAGGTACAGAATCTCATAATCCCCAAGAGATCACAAACATAAATTGATATCCGATTGTTTTAGGTGGTAATCACAGGTCTATTCAGTGATGAGAACAACCAAAAAATCAATATTGGAAAGTATGTCAAGGCCGTCGCCCTGGATCCAGATCCAAAAATGATTGCTGGCAAGCGTTTCATTGTTGGTAGGTTGCATATAAAAACATTTAATCTTTTTACATAAATGTCTAATTTGGTGTGCTTTCTAGGTGATGATAAGCTGACAATGTTTGAGAAGAATTTCTTAAAAAACCTAAAACCAACGTCACTGTGCAATGCAGAGGGCTATGTCCTCTCAATCTGTTGGAATGGATCGTTTGTTGCGTGGGCCAGTTACTGGGGTGTGCGGGTTTATGATTTAAATGAGAAATGCTCTCTTGGTCTCATGAAATGGGAGCAACCACAGAAGTAGATTTATTTCTTTTTTTATAGATCTCAATAGTCTCTGATGATTTTTTTATTCTTTGGAACAGCGCCAAATTGGAAAGTTTTCGATGTAACTTCCGATGGTCGAATGCCACCACCCTGCTTATCGGATGGGTGGATACCATTCGTATATGTGTTATTCGAAAGAGAAATTCAATTGAAGCTTCTACGAGACACCTGCCTGGATTTATAGTTGATCCGAGTAAGAACTGAAGAGACAAAACGGAAATTTGTAAATTGATGTTGTTGTTTCGTTATAGTTTCCACATTCCAAACGAGTTTCTACATTTGTGGTCTAGCGCCATTAACTGCAAATCAATTGGTCGTACTTGGCTATCCCAAAGAAAAAGACTCAAATCGTAAAGCCCTTCGTCCAGTATTGTGTGTGATGGATTACAAATTCAACAATAGTGAGGAGGTTTGCACCGATAGTTTGTCGCTGAGAGGGTACGTTTTACAGACAACATAACATTCCTTCCTTAAGATTAACTCGAGATATATTTTCTTATCCCTAGGTACGAAGAATATACAGTGAATGACTACATTCTTGGATGTATCATCGAGGAAAATCGGTACTTTATTATTGCCCCCAAAGACCTCGTTGTTGCTAGTCTCTACGAAACAGATGATCGGGTACAATGGCTAATCGAACATAGGTAAGTTGGATTTGGAGGCCTGCCTGTTAATTATTTGTAAAAGGCGCGTTATCATACCACATTGGTATGAAATTCATAACCTTTAACAGATATACCACTCTTCTTCCAATAGAATCAGTGGGTCGGCCAAATCAATTTTGTTAGTGCATGCACCCTAACAGGGCATCACTTCCTTCTGGTTACACCCTGACTAGGTTTTTTTCATTGATTTGAAGAACATTTGTTCCCGTCTCTTATATCATTCCCATCGTTCTTGTTTTAAGTGCAACTCCTTAATTCGTGTCGATATTTACAATCACCATCATATCACTGGTGTCCTAAGGTATTACAGATATAGATTCGGCTGCTTTTCTGATGGCATTGCAACACTGTCCACCGTCTCTTGGCTGCGCTTGATTATTTTTGTTTTTTGATTCTTTGTTTTGGGAAACAAGGGCTACATGAGTCATCATCGGAATCCTTATATGTTGTCCTTACGAAGAGGCTGGAATTTTGAAGTTGAAGTTCCGGAGTACGGCTTTGGCGCATAATCCGCATAGGTTCTACATTCTCTATACAGGAGGTCGAAGAATTCGTTTTCGATAGAATTATTATCGGCATTGGTGAGCAGCACTGATCATGATTTATCACGAAGTGTCCGCATCTTAAAATCAGCAGCCTTTTGTAGCAGACGAAACAGATGATGCATTTTTTTTGTATATTTGATCATATTCATCTTCTTTTTCCAGTTATGGCTGCCTTATATCGCTCGAATAAAGCTCCATGTTTTTGTTTCACTTGGTGTAAATGTGTTCATACGTTCTAAATTTGTGCGCACATATAACATTCTGGGCTTTTTCATAACTATTGCTCGGCGGTGCAACCACCAAGCTGAATTAATAGCTCACCTGTAACAAAACCACCTAGGAAAGAAAGCCTCCATTTCTTTTCCAAGACTACGGCTCCGAAAAGTTGAAATGCACTACAGCAACTATCCGATGACTTCTACATGAAGATAAAATGACCATAATTGATGTGTAATCTTAGTTACAAAACTAACCATCCGTAGATTGAA
This sequence comes from Volucella inflata, assembly GCA_928272305.1. Classification (NCBI taxonomy): domain Eukaryota; kingdom Metazoa; phylum Arthropoda; class Insecta; order Diptera; family Syrphidae; genus Volucella; species Volucella inflata. The sequence continues at coordinate 2,808,213 of OV743717.1, read as the reverse complement.
CGCCATTCAGTGAATACCATTTTCGTATTGCCATACTTGTAGTTTCGGATTACCTGTTCGCTATCGTTTGTTATATTTTCATGGATCTTTCATATTTCCCGGTTTCCTGTGGATCTCATTTCAATAACCTTCTTGCGATTTACTACTTTGACGTATGGGCTATATGGCGGATTTGATACAATCTACTCTAGCATGTAACAATCGAGTTTTATACGAAGTAAAAGAATATGCATCTGAGCAAAAAGATCTTCCAATTTAAGATTTGGCTTTACACAGTGCCTTGGCTATAAAAGGGAAAACCGTAGTCGACGTACATGTCAATTCTAAATTAAATTTCTGGCGCCCAATCGTATGGCATCTTCTGGTAAATTTCCGTAAGCTGTTAAATAGTTTTTTTTTTCTCGAGCTCAATGCATTAAAGACAAAGCAATTAAGTTCCAAGTTGTGTTGAATATATTGTTGATGTTGTATACTTTTTTTCTTCGAACCAGTTTTCTCTTCAATCAATCCATTTTGACGTCAATATACATACATATCGCAAACTTTCCATTTACGTCTTAAGCACTACTTGAGATCTTAGGGTCGCCTAATGCTTTCTTCAAAGCAGCAAAGACTGCAGATTTGGTAAAGTGTTGCTATGCTTTATCAACGGTATGTAAACATTGAATAGTGTTAAACGCCACATTGGCTACCCTAAACTGTTTTCGTGTCGCTCATACCTTTACACGGTTGAAAAGGAAAACTCTCCTTTCACTGGCAAAACATCTGATCACTACTCATGCCCATATCGTTTAAGTCAACTTTTTCGCATCAACGTAGGTATTTTTTCAGCCTCGATTCCTTCGCTTTCTGTAAGACCCGGTGTTTCCTCCCCCGCATGTAGCATATGACCCCACTATAACTTCTTGAACCCACTGAACCAAGACAATATTTTATTTGCCATTAGGACACACCATATTCGAAGTTGTTTATTGTGCTTCAAAGTACTGGCGTTGCAGTGGTTTGGTTTTGTTCTATACCTCACACGTACTTGAAGTAGTTGCAGCTAACATACAACCCAAAAGTGTAGTCATCTCGAAACAGAACCTGCACGCTTGATGCTTATAGCTAGCAACTGCCTGTGATCAAAATTGATGATGGGAAGAAAATTCGGAATAATCTGCCCTTGCTTTGCTGTTTCAAAGTATTTGGCGGAGCAGAACGTATATCATTCTCCAGCCAGCTTAAGACTTAAAAACTACGGCGTTGTTTCAGGATTAGTATCGACTATTCCTGTGTGTATCGTTAATCTTCACACACCGAATATATTTTTGACCCTTTTTCAGGATTTTGTGAAAAATTTGGGTAGTTCCTTGTGTGTGAGCCGGCAGCAATGCTTTTTGGCCGCATTGTAGAAATTGCCAAGGCAATGAAATCTTGTGCCTTTCCGGAATCTTTGTTTACTGTCGATACTACTAATTGCAAAATCTGCATATATTCTGACACACATTGTTAGATCAGAAAGGCACTAAAAGAATGTAAAAAGTTAACTTGTTTCCCGCTTTCTTAGGATCTACTTGTCAGGGTGTGTTTACAGAAATGTATTATGCCCTTTACGTTCAAGTCGATCTTTATTTCGATCAACGATCTACAAACGAAATAGGTGCTCGAGTAAAAGCAATTGGCTTTTCCGATTGGTAGATATAACGATTCTTATGTAGGGCATTCCTGCGGTGGGTATTATTAGTTGTCTTTGAGTGTAATCATAATTTCTGAAAAATTTTAACAACGGTCAACAATGGTGTATGCTCGTATCGCCCGAATTGAATAAATTTTCACTGGTTTTAGTAGAACCGTCAAACCTGAAAGAGCAGTTTTGAAGTTCCCTCCTACTCCGCTTGGAGAGTTTAAACTCCATTCTTCGCAAACTTCATTCTTATTGCACACACGTTTCTCTCTTCAGTTCCTCCGTGAAGTCCACTGTCGCATCATACCATGAGTACCTTTCTCATATCTACAAATCTAAACTCTGTTCACTTGATACCACCGTAGGCAGTTCTTTGAAAAGTTACAAGGAAACGCAATCTTTTAAAAAAAAAATGTGCAAACTAAAACACATTGAACGAGTATGAGTTTTTATTGATTTTCTTTGGCAGGCATTACAATTGAAAGATTACAAACTATACATACATACTGACTAGAAAAAGGTTAAGCTACACGAAAATCCTTAAACAGCTACGCTATTACAACAAGCCTCCGCAGGTTTCTTCCAATCATAATAGTACTCCACCGGTCGTTTGAGTGCTTTCTCGTTTGGCACCTCAAAAGTGCACAATTTCCTTTCGAATAAGTCTTTCATTTGTTGAATTGTTCGCTTATGCAGGACCATGTGTTGTCGTCGACATTTCCTCGGCATATATCCGGTGTCAAAGCGTGTGTCGTGACGCCGATAGACATTCCTCAAAGGTGCAAGCCAAGTTCCCATCGATATGTCTTCACTGACATATGTGTTTAAAATTCGTGAGTTTGCCTCGACATACTCTGCAATGGAGCGACTAATCACATATCCTCCACCCAATGCATACGGTGCATATCGACTGCATATGTAATAGTGATTCTCCTTCCACTGGCCCTTTGTTTTGATTTGCGCTCGTCCATTGAAGAAACCCCAATATAACTCCGGAATTGGGTTTTCTTTATAATCTGATGATTTTCGAATCAATTTCCGGTCAAACGACACCAATTCATTGAGTAGATAGTCCATTTTGACGTACGTGTCGTCATCCACTTTTAGCAAGTAACTAAAGCTCAAATGATTCGTGAGGTCTTCGATACTCATAATTAGCTTTTTAGTGAGGTTCTTGTAAGAGTCATGAAGTTCCGGTAGTAAGAGCATGTCATTAAACTCTGCGTGTTCCTTGGTCAGTTCCCCTTTCAATGTTGGATTAAGATTCTTTGTTCCGACGGCAAAGAAATGCTTTACTTTAATAGACCGCGATGTGCCTACTGAATTTTCTATACTATCCAACCAGTCCAAATAGATTTGAATGCGATTAGACTGTTCGGCGACAGATTCCATTTCCAGGAAGCCAGCTGCATCGTAATCTGGAACGTAGAGAAAATCCTCTGGGTAGTAGGGTTGTGTTAGCGGCTTACCCAACTTCAGCCAAGTGTCACGCATTATTTGACGTTTTTCAAAGTAATTCGGTGCGGATAGGATCAGAACGACGAGGAATATATCATGATTTTGTTCTAATTTTGTGACTATCTTTGATGGACACTTTTCTATGTTTGTGAGTATTGTAGTCAGAAAGGAACCAAAGAAGAAGGCAAATATTGCACTGAATAGGGTTATTAGGTTGTTCATTCGCCGCATTTTGAGCGACTGTTGTCTTGTTTTTCCTTTGCTGGGTGTAATTTTGAGTTTATTATGAGCGCAGAGTACTTTTCAATAAGATTATTTTCTATCGACTTAAAAAGCGATCTCGTTTGAAGTGTAATGTTTATGTCTGCTGTGGATTTGGTCGATACAAATGTGAAATGTCAAAGCGCTCATTCTGTTTGCTGATGATAGCGCCATCTAAAGGGAGAACAACTGAAATGTCATTGAGGGATAGTTACACTAGTTGCATCTGAGAATTTTTGTTTATAATTAGCGGTATAGAGTGGAGAACGCGTATCGTCTAAATTGGTCATGATAGCAACGTTTTTTTTTTTAAATATTGTTAGCAAAACACAGCTCGGGTTGCTCACATACCGGAGGAAACTAAATGATGGTGATACAAACCGACCATTTTCAGGAATCTTATTTGATATTTGTTCTCCTCGAGCAGCCGCTTTTATTCTTAAAATTATGTGCCACCTTAGTAAGAAGTTAGTTGGTTAAATAGATCATTCAGCTTCACAAGATCTTTTCTTTGCTGTGGCTTCCACACACACTACACGTTTTGTCCCGTTGTCTCACCTTTTCCTCATGCAGTTTTTAAAAGTGAATCGCGACAAACGAATTTTAGAATACAACTACTCTCTTTTTATTTGTAGAAAATTCGAAGAAGCAATGGAAGTAATCTCATTACATGGTGGAAAACTTTCGCTTGTCGAAGTTGCGAGGTAAGCACTTAGAACCCATTCACGATTCAATATTTATTTTCTGTACTTTCAGACTCTATGTGGATCATCTACTCTCTTTAAAGCAATTTGATGCCGCAGCGAAGCTATGCCTACGAGTGCTGGGCAACAATAAAGCTCTCTGGCAAGAAGAAGTCTACAAATTTGTACGATTTCAACAATTACGCTCTGTAAGTGCATATCTACCAACAGCAGACGATTGTAAGTTGGATCCACAGGTCTACGAAATGGTGCTCTATGAATATCTGAAGTTTGATAGCAAAGTGAGTACCTCAAGACTCAGATACAATATGACTTGACATTTTTATTTATTTAAGGGTTTCCTAAATTTAATCAAAGAATGGCCACCAACGTTATACGATACTTCGGCCGTAATTAATGCAATACACGATAATTTTAGGAAGAATTGCGTCAATGATCTCCTCGAATCCTTAGCGATATTATACTCTCATCAAAAGAAGTACGAAAGCGCGTTGACAATGTATTTAAAGTAAGTTGTGAGCGAGTTTAACTTCAGCCAAAAATCAAACCTCTATCTTACCTTTGTAGATTGCAAAATAAAGACGTTTTTGAATTGATTAAAAGAAGAGATTTATATAGCGTCATACACAAGCTAATCATACCACTGATTGAACTCGATGGTGAAAAAGCTATATCAATGTTGACACAGAAAAACAAAATCCCACCAGAGATTGTCGTTCAACAATTGGAACAGAAACCAGAGTATTTGTATAATGTGTGCTATTTTGATATACTTCAACTATGAAACATTAACTATGAAAGAATTTTTTTGTTCAGTACTTAGACGCACTCGACAAAGTTGACAATAGTGGAAAGTTTCATTGGAAGCTAGTCAATCTCTATGCAAAATTTGACCGTGATAAGTTATTGTCGTTTTTAAAACGCTCAAAGAACTACCACATTCAGGAAGCTCTGGATATTTGTAAGCGAGAATTATTTTATCCAGAGACAGTGTATTTGCTTGGACGTATGGGTAACACTAGTGAAGCTTTGAACATCATAATCCACAAGGTTGGGCTGTTTAGTTTTTATATAAATTGTTTTTTTTTTTTATATAAATTTTCCTTCCATGAAGTTAAACAACATTGAAATGGCAATCGAATTCTGTAAGGAACACGATGATTCAGATCTATGGAATGATTTGATTGATGAATCTCTGGAGAATCCCAAGATCATGACAAAATTGCTGGACGGCATCATAGGTAATGTCTATCGAATAACACAAGAATTAAAATTCTCTGACAAACGTTTGCTTTAAGGCTACGTCAACCCGGAAGCGTTGGTAAATAAAATAAAGTTAGGCCAACAAATCCCTGGTTTACGAAAATCGGTCATCAAAATGCTCTGTGACTATCGATTACAGGTCAAACAAGAATAATCTCATAAAAGTATCGGGCTCTACTAAATTCATGCTTTTTCTGTTATAGGTACAAATCCAAGAAGGCTGTAATAATATAATCATTAGTGACTACTTTGACCTCCACGAAAAAGTAGTAAAGGAACAAAATCATGGCATGCTTGTGTCTCACGAAAACTTCTGCGCTCACTGTAAACGCGAATTCTTGACGAAAGACATTCCTCCCCGTAACGACATGATAGCGTTTAAATGTGGTCACATGTATCATGAGAATTGTCTGCCCGATCGATTTGTAGATGAAAGATGTATTATTTGTACAGCACGGAGTAGTTAAAGAGGGCAAGTGGAAGAAGTCGATCGTTTTGTATACAGTGTGAATAAATGATAAGTAAAAAATTGTTTTAAGAATTTTTTTACTCGCGTTTGTAACTTCTTGTTTTGTTTTTTCTTTTTATTATTTATTGTTCTCGAGTATTTCATAACCAATTGTTTAATTGTTTAAAAATCTATTAAATTATTTTTCATGTAATATTACATTTTGTCAAAATCAAAGGTTTGGAAAGAAACAGACAAAACCATCGCAATCGTAAAAGTTTAGGCTTTCTATATGATATAATGGAAAAAAACAAAGGTTTGAATATTTTTTTGTGTTTTTTTTTTACGACTGTATACTACATATTCATACACACACAATATTTAGAATACAAAGTAAATTTCAAAAGAAATATAATTTCATTTAACCAAAGTAATGTGGTATTTTGTTTTAGAATTGAGACATGTAACGCTTTTAGTTTGCTACGTACTCTACGAGTATGTTATTTTGCGAAAGAAGAAATGATCAGAATAAACCCTTACAACCACAATTAGTTCGGGTAAATTGCAGGTTTGATAGAACATAAATATACACAATAGCGAAAGTAAGTGACTCTAGATAGAGATCTTAATAATTCCTTTCCTGCTCTATGGCGCAGAGACATGGACATTATAAAAAATGTCCAACAATTTAAGAGAAAAATTCTTCGGGTGATTTTCGGCCCCGTCTGCATAGAAGGTAAGTGGAAGAGAATATACAACGACAAACTGTACGCACTGTACACCGACATCAACTTAACCAGAAGAGGTAAGGCCTAACAACTGAAATGGCTGGGTCATGTAGAGTGGATGGACACCAACGATCCGGTCCGGAAAGACAGCGCAGAGGAGGAAGACCGCGACTCAGGTGGCGCACGCAAGTGGAAGAGGACCTCAATCAACTTAGCATGCGGAGTTGGAAGCAGCTGCCGAAGGATCGATCTTCTAAAACAAGTAAGTAAATTTAATTTGGCCAGAGCCGGGAAACGCTACCAAAAACTTAAGACTCAATATTTGCTCTCCATTTACCCGTGCCATAGCAGTGAACAATTTTTGGAAAGTGTCTGTGAAGTCAAAAATTTCTGCCGAAAAGGCAAATAAGGGTAGAGGACTAAATGAGAAAATGAAAATTCATTGAACTAGAGAGGAAGAGCTTTTTGTTTACTATACATTAGGCTACAGTTCAAAATGAAATTAAACCTCAACGAACAGGTGCGATACCTTTTACCGTTTAACCCGATCTATCGCTGACCGCTTTCAGTTTTGCAATCAAGTTATTTGAAGTTCTTAAAGCGAGGTCCCCTTTGGACATTGTAACGACGCAATCGATTTGAAGTCACGGACGTGTCTTTTCCTCCTAATTTCGTTTCTTGCAGACGAGACCGAATATCACCTGAAGGTTTGAAGGCATTTTGATTTGCTTTTTTTTAGGACTGGCATCTGTTTTAGTTAGTTATATATTTTTGTAGCGAAAACAATCTCTTGTCAAATAAAGCAGTGGCTAAATAAGACCTCTATAATTGAAATTAGTTCACTTTCTCAGAAAAAAAACAAAATAAATATGTAAATTGGAAGAAGGATGATGGTACGAGGGCGGGTCAATAAGTCCGTGACTTTTTGAATTTCTGACCTCTTTACTGAAACAGCAACACTGCTCCTGTCAACAGGCATCTGTCAGTTGACTCCTGTCAAAATTTAAACTTGCTGCGTCAGTTAGTTTGTGTTTGACAGCTATTTTTATCAGACTACTCACTAATTTGAGGAGAAAATGGAAAAAAGTGAATTTCGTGTGCTTATTAAGCATTATTTCTTGCGAAAAAAAACCATTACCGAGACCAAGGCTAAGCTTGATAAATACTATGGGGACTCTGCACCATCGATTTCAATGGTAAAAAAGTGGTTTACTGAATTTCGTTGTGGCCGTACGAGCACTGAAGATGCCGAACGTCCTGGACGCCCAGTTGAGGTCTCTACACCCGAAACAATCGAAAAAATTCACGATATGGTGTTGGCCGACCGATGATTGAAAGTGCGAGAGATTGTAGAAGCCGTAGGGATCTCGCATGGCTCAGTGGTTTCAATTTTGAATGATCACTTGGGCATGAGAAAGCGTGCCGCGTTTGCTCACAGTCGACCACAAACGCAATCGTGTTTGCCATGGCAAAAATCCATGAATTGGGCTATGAATTGCTCCCTCATCCACCCTATTCTCCAGATTTGGCTCCGAGCGACTACTTCTTGTTCCCAAACCTGAAGAAATGGCTTGGTGGAAAAAAATTTGGCTCCAATGATGAAGTCATCTCGCAAACAAAGGCCTATTTTGAGGACCTCGACAAATCATTTTTTTTTGAAGGGATAAAAAAATTGGAGAAGCGTTGGACAAAGTGTATAGAGCTCAAGGGAGACTACGTTGAAAAACAAAACTATTTTTTTATCAAAAAATCTGTGTTTTAATCCAAAAGTCACGGACTTATTGACCCGCCCTCGTACATTTGTATAAAGCGGACCGTCACAAGCAAAGTTAAAAAAAGAAAACATATAAGCCATCTGCCTAGAAATGCAAAGATATAAGGCTGACGTATGTCTGGGATGCCTCTGCAAACTCAAGTATTGCGGAAGCGATAGCGCTTTGGAGGTCTTTGACGCAGCATGGATATATAAAAGTACTTAACTGCTTTGGGTAACAATTGGCAGCACCTTGATTAGTAAGCCTTCTCCTTTTCATGAAAAGAATTGCCCCAATTTTGAGCAAAACGCATAGAATTTAAAACCGTTGAGAGCGTTAAGCAGGGATTCGATCAACAATATTTCCATCGTTCGCTAGGGATTCGTGATATATCCAGATAATTAGTGAGAATTCTCTTTTAAGCTGATAGCAGATGGTCTTAATTTCGAGCATAAAACCTAGTCTTTAGTGTTGCTTAGGGTAGGTGCTGTCAGATTTTTTGAGAACCTCCAGGTAGGCTGATTTGTTTCGTCTGCCCCGTAAGTCTTAGGAGCTTTGTTGGACTCTTAGATTGAAATTAGGGTTTCACCATGAAATGGGCGATTCATAGGAATTATTTTTGAACAATTTCCAGCTTTCAACTGATTTGTCTAAATATTTTTTTATTCCGTAAGACACTGCATTCGAATCGGACCTCAATATGCCTATGTATGTTTCGACCAAAAAACTCTGGAATTTCTAACTAACTGACATTCTGTGTACCTGTTGGTTAGGGTTAAGTCAGGTTAATTTCCTTAAATTTTTGTGGAAGTTGAAAATCTGTTAGAAATTAGAAATCTGTTTAAAACAGATGATAGGTCCTAACCATCTGATATCATAGTCTTCAATGAGCGACTGCGGTAAGAGCCCACTAGACGGAAAGTTAGCCAAAGTAACTTATTTCATTCTCCGCTTGCTTTTTTCATAGCTTATAACTGCAACACCCGAATCTCGATATTAAAAACGTTCAAATTTGGATACTTAGAGAAAGTGATCCTTTAGAATTTTCATATACATAGCTTAACTGAATTGGATAATCCAATGAGATGGAAAACCATCTAGAATCTGTTAAGCAGGAATCATGCTCGCGTGCCTAAAAGTTCCGGCCCATCGAATCCGTTGCGTCCATTACGATGACGGATGGATTGAAGTCGACGGAGTTGACAGATATAATAGTCCCATAGAATCTGTCTCATACATACGTTGACAGAATACAGTCGATGACGTTTTGTTATTGCTGGAAGTGTTTCTTTTCAAGCCATAGCAATTTCTCGTAAACCTAGATATGTGAATATATCGTCTTCAATGTGTGAATGTGTGAGCTGCCAATAGATGAACGGATTGAAAAAGTAGAATGTAAACCTTTGCGTCTGCAGCTTTTAGAGAAATTTTCTATTTCAAGCTCAGTACAGAAAGTAATAAATTTTTAAGCCGATGAAAGATATAACAGCACAACAACAAGATCTGGCACTACTTAAAACAAAATACAATCTAAACTTCCGTTCACTCCACCCGGCCAAATGTCAAAACAAAGCAAAACGTCAACTGAAAATCGACACAACCCATCCCACATGTATTGGATTCGCCGTAGAATTTCAATCACAAAATGCATTCACCAACAGCAGGCGAATATATCTCGCCAGGGGAAAAAATAGCTACAAAAAGTTTTTCCTCGCTTCATCTATGCATTCGAGTAGAATTTTTCAGCATGTTCGGTTGTTATTGTCGTCGTCGTTCCGCACGTAGTTAACAGAAATAAGGAGAATTTAAAGAGAAAAAACTTTTTTTAAAAAAAAAAAAAGGAAGTGCTTTGCAATTGAATTTCTGTAGTCGGTTTGTCTTTGAGTTTCTAATCGTCTTGAATGAGGTTTTTGAAATATCCTTTGAATTTTTTCACTCAGAAAATTCAGGAAACAAAAGGAAAAGAATCTTTGCGTTTAGCCGGAATATCTATGTAGGCCTGTACATCTACAATATATATTGCAACACTCCACCCTTGTTGGGGGTATAGTCGTATCTCTTCGTGTTCTGCTTCTTCGGTGATCTTTTTCAAGGAGAATTCGTTTGTGTATTGGTGTTTATGTTAAAGTATCTCGTTCTCGTCTTTCCGTATGGTATTTTAGAAAAATAATTTTTTTTCTAAAAAAAATATAAAAAATAACAAGTGCAAGAATTCGTAAGAAGTTTAAGGTTTTTTTTTTTGGAAAGCGAATGAACAGTGATTTTTGTGTTATTTTGTTTTAGTAAAAGAAAAAAATATCTCGATAGTGCAGAAAGTATCTGAAAGAGAGAAAAAGGTGTCTCCGAGGTGGTTGTGAATTTAATTCGAATTAAAGTTTGCATTTGCACATTTTGCTTGGATTTATCGCTTGTGAATAAGTTTGACGAAATTTGTTTTTGGGTTTTGCTGTTGTAGATGCAAGGCGAATGTAATTGGTGAGTTTAAAAAAAAGTATTTCAAAGATGTGTTCGAATTTGTTTTGTTGGAAATGTAGTTCAAATTCGAAACCATGTATAAGAATAGGAATAATTAAGATTTTTGTAAGATGAAAAATTCGATGTGAATAAGAAAATTTGTAGTGAAGAATCGACAAAGGGAGGCAAACGGAACGACGAAAGTCAAAGATGAATTCGCCGCATTCAATTCGAAGAGGAGAGAATTGCTTAGGTTTACGCTCTTGTTCGGATCTGGCTGCGCTTGTGTTTGTCCTGTTTTGCCTGTGTCGAACAGTCGCAGCGGCTGTCGTTCTACGAGTTTTTTTTATTATTATCCTTTTGTGCCTATGTTTGTCTGTTCTCTAGGTTTGCCCCTTTTTTGTTGTTGTTTCGAGCCGCTTGTCCTTGCTTCCTGGTGTTGATTGGAAATCTCTTTACCTGGGAACAGTTTTATATTTCTTTGCATCGATAGGCAAGCAAGCACATGGAGTTAGGATGTAAATATTTACAATTTAATTCGGACATTGAACCAGGAATACTCTTGGAAGACGGTGGTTTTTGTTAAAAGCTAAGCCGTATTAATATTTTTGCATTGTTAGGATTAAACTTCTGATCCAACATGTCTCCTAAGGCTGAACACTAATCGGAGCGGACAGGACGCAGACGAGACGAAAAGACATATGTGGGTATTTCGGTTGATGTGTGTTGAAAAGAAAATTTTATTTTTGTCGGACAAAGTCGGACAAGAAGACGTTGTGTCCCACAGGAACCAATTCAGATAGCAGAGATTTAAGGGATCCCCTGTCTACTTTACCAGTAATTGTTGGGATTCATTAGGCTCTTCCTATAGAATAAGTCGTATGTAGGTAGATGGCGTTACGGTCGCAATCTGACTTAGACTTCAACCAGTAAATGCATGTAGTTAGTACGGCCTTTAAACTCATGCCTTCAGTTCTCTTAACGTTGATTGAGGTCTCCTTCCACTTTTGCGCACCATTTACATAGATTCTTCTCTATTGCATGGTCATCGCGAGTAGAAATCAGAATTATTTCTCTTATTTTCTGACCTGTATGTTCAAGGTCCAAATATTCTGTGCACAGACCGTTTTTTGCTTTGTAAGGACCCATCTTCATGGCCTGCTGCTTAATCTAATGCACAATCTTAAATGTATAGAAACAGACTCAATCTGCTATCTTAAGAAAAAGTGGCCGAATACGCCAGAGCCAGCTACCCATTAAGTGTTCATCCACCGCCATCTCATCTCAAAATCAGCACCTTGGCTAGCCATGGGAAATTATCATTGATCTCAGGTACAAGCACGTTAAGGAAGATCATATAGGAAATTTGTAATGCTATCTGCTGGCGCCAAAGTTGATTCGGTCAAGGTAATTTTAAGTAATCGATGTAGTTCCTCCTTGTTAGGTTCAGTTCGAGTATTAATCGCACTTATGTATAAGTTGACGAGTAAAGCGAAGTTAAAAGAGACTTGTTTGCGATGACTACCGCGAGGAGGTATGAATTACATAAGCGCAATTGATGTGTAGTTACAATACCAGCTTTGGTATCGTCAAATTTATGTTGCCCAGCGCTTGCTCTTATCGTATAAAACTCAGCCACAGTTCGGCAATCGATAAAATTTACTGAGTTGTTAAAATTGGTTAATTTCGCTTCTTATTAACCAGAAATACTCCCAGTGACTAAAAGCTGAGAGTTTGGGTCAAAGAAAAAATATCTATGGATACAAGTCACTATTTGGAAGGATTAAGGAAAAAGTTAATCATTTAAAAATATTGTTCTGTATTGTTCGATTGGATTCACCCTCAAAGATACATCATGTCAGCGGCAAATTTAAGCGCGTGCCGATTAAATGTCATGTTAAATCACTTTAAGTGTTCAAATCTTTCTAATTCGTTCATAAATTTGCCAACTTAATTAGTCAAATCTGGGCAACACCTTATGCAAATTTTGATACCAATCTTTTTAATATGCAAAACTCCAAGTATCTACACGGTTTCCAAACAATATATAACATATTAAGAAGTAGGTTCAAATTAAGAATTTTAAATCTTAGTTTGCATTTCTCTTAATAGATTGGCACATTTATGTATAAATGAGTAGATATTTGTTGATACTAGATAAAGGTTTTTTTAAGATTCCTCCATCCTTACGAATTAACCACCCAAATAAATTTGTTCCAGAAAATATAATAAATTTGATTGAATTGAAGTTGGCGTTTAAATTTAAAACAAATCTAATTAGGTTTGCAAATCAATAATTTGTCATGAATTCATTGTTAGAGGTTAGAGGCAAGTATCTGTTGATTATCATTTGAATGACCGACTTGAGTTGAAATAAAATTTTATTTGGATTCTGATTCTGAAACACCTGGACCTGAAAAGGTTATACACCTTTAGAAGATTCAAGGTTTTGCACTTATGGGCATTAAAGGCATAGTTCACTGAAGAATTTTTTCATCGCAGTTGTTGTTGTGTTGTTTAGTGGTTTGTTTTGATTATTGTTTCGCTGTTCCTTGAATGATTTGCATAATCTATTGAGAACCAGTCATCACTGAACACAATCAATGCATTGATTAATTAAATTCTTTTATAATAGAACTTGAAACCAGGTAGGTAATTAATTTTTGTCCTCCCCATTTCCAAAATTTATTATTTGATGAGAAAATTTAAAACATGGTAATCGGGTAGAGAGAAACAAGTCGACAATGATTTCACATAAACAAAAAATCATTTTAAATATTTGTTCAAGTTTAGAATGAATATGGGAAAGCTGGTAATATTCAGGTTCGAAATGTGATGCTAATATCAAGGTTCGACTTAGAGATAATGAGGCTCCCACGTTTTAATTGACAATGAACAAGAGTATCGAACCTATGACAAATTAGACTATATCCACATACGTGCACATATATGTATGTACATATATAATGCTTAGGAAGAAAAAAAAAATTGTTGAAAATCGAGAAAAATATTTGAACAGTTGTAGGCAGAGTGTCTAGAACGCTTGGTGTTTGTATAAGACCTCAACTCGCGTTTAATAACACTGAAGATACTCGCAGTCTCAATGTCTATCAATGTCTAGTTGAAATCACTTATTTTCATCTACACAGCTACAATATAATTCTTAGCTGTTGGGCATTTTTATAGTTTTAGTTTTAGTTTTATAGTTAGTTTTATAGTTAAAATATTATATAGTACTCGTAGTCAATAGATATTTCTGTTTTGTTCTCAACATTTCATTTCATTTCATTTCAATACATTTATTAAATTGTTTGTACATTAAGATCATATCTTTTATAGTACTTAGTTATTTACACATCAGTTATAATAATTCAAAATACTTAACTCTAATAACAATATTTATCTTAATCTAAGTGTGAGATAGAATAGAAGCAGGCTTAATGAATGAATAAAGAAAGGGAGTGGATTATGAGGGAAAGAATTTAAATTGATAAGATGGAGAAATGTTGAAATATTGCACTTTAAAAATTAGTTGGACTTAAATATACCAATTGAGAGGGCAAAGAGTTCCAAAGCCTTATAGTATGGATAAAAAATAAAAGTGACGAGTTAAGGTTATTGTAACGATAGGGAATGAGGTTGATGGTTCTTGAGGAGCGAGTAAAATTGAGTCTGTTAAACAAGTAAGCTGGACTTTGAATTATAATAATTTTGTGCAAAAACATACAATTCCTGGCGTTGATATATTGATCCAAACTACAACCAAGCAAACCCCTGGCAAACACAGAAATATGGTCATATCTACGTTTGTCATAGATATAACGCACTGCGTCGTTGAAGGCGACTTGCAGTTTTCGCTTGAATGAATAGTCAAGACTGCTATAGACCACCTCAGCATATGTTATGAGGGGTACAACTAGAGACTGTACCAGCATTCGTCTTGTTTCCTGAGGGGTAAAATAAGCACTGATCCACAATTTGCGAAGACATCCGTAGATACGACCCACGACCACATTTGTGTGATTGTAACCAGACAAATTTCGGTTGATAATAAAGCCTAGACTACTGACAGAGTCCACAGCTTTAATTATGTTATTATTAAGGTAAACATCGGAAAGGAGGCAAGGGTCGAAAATTTTTTTTGAAATGGGTATTATTTGAGATTTTGATGGATTAAGAAGCAGCCCATTAACTACAAACCATGTTGCAAAACGTTTTAAGTCTTCATTGATGAGAAGAACAAGTTCATTGAGGTTACCATAAGACTTCGCTAAATGTAATTGGACATCGTCAGCATAAAGGTGTACTGAAGTATGTTTACAGACTGTTGGAAGGTCATTTATAAAAACATCGAAAAACATCGACACTGTGCGGCAACTGATATTGCAAGATCATCATGTGACTTATCGTGAAATTGAGGCATGCTTGAGCATAACTTCGAATAGCATTCGTTGCAGAAGAGTATCGGACCTAATATTGAGCCTTGAGGAACTCCCTGCTTTATTTCTTTCAACGGTGAAAACGTTCCCCAGAATTAACCCTTTGTGATCTACCAGAGAGAAAACTACTGATCAATTTTACTGCTCTTTCGCTGAAACCAAAGTGATTCTTGAGCTTCCAACACAAAACTTTATGATTAACTTTATCAAATGCCTTAGAAAAGTCTAGCAATGACTCCTGTCATACTCCTGCCTTGTTTCTTTAAAAAGGTTCACCATAGCTGTAGCACAACTGAGGTTAGCTCTAAAGCCAGATTACTGAGCATACAACAAATGATTCGGTGACAAGTGCTTTGTTATCTGCTTTGCCAAAACCTTTTCAAAAACCTTTGATAGACAAGGTAGAATGCTAACCGGTCTAAAATAAACAGGAAAAGATGCATTTGTTTTCTTTGCTTTTGGCAAAACCCTTGCAAATTTTCAGAGCTGTGGAAAACTTGACGTAATTATGCACCAGTTGATTACATGAGTGAGATGGGAGACCATTTCAGGTAAAATGAGTTTAACAAATCGAATTGGGAAGCCATCCTCCCCAATCGAATTTGACTTTATGGCGGTGGTTTGCAACTCATCAGGGTAATTCAATTGCTTAGTTATATAAGATATCATCTAAAAGTATAAATGCGAAATTTCGTAAGGTTTCGGTACAGAGCGTAACTGGTCGTTGTGTTTCCACCACAAAGACGGCGATGTCACTACCTATGTATATGATCGCAAAAACTATTTTCTTTGAAATGAGATTTTTATCAAACGAAGAAAATACGAAGTGGTACTCGAGCCATAAAAAGGCTATACGGGTAAAAGCACGGTTTTTCGCTTTTACAAAACCAGACTGACAATGGAAAACTGAAAAAAATTGAAACCAACTGGAAATGTAATGTAAGTTGCTACCTAAGTTTGGAGATACCGGTTTAGGCACATCAAATCTGACATCAGTATCGTAAAGTTTGACGTGTTTGATGGTACACGTGTTCAGTACCTTTTGTCATACGAGTGATATTTGCGTTTTTTTTTTTTACAGAGACTTGAGAACTTGATCTCAGCCAAAAACCCAATTAAAAGTCGAACATTTTGGTGCGATGATTTTTAAAGTGCATTCAATCACCGACATTGTGTTCCGCTAATCAGTCGTTCATTGAGCTCAGCGGAGTACATACGTGTTTCAGCTTTTTGTAGAAGTGAAAGTGGGTAAACAATTACCAATTACATTTAGAGACATAGTGTATAAGAAGCTCGGTAGACCACCTGGTAGTGGCATCGGCTCATAAAGTGGGGGTCGTGGGTTCGATTCCCGAAAATTTAAAGTGACTTTTTATTTTTAAAAATAAATAAATTAAAACAAATAAAACAATATACAGTCAGATTCGACGGAAGATGAGTGACGAGGAGCGGTCCGCTATTCCAATAGCGGGACCAGCAGATGACGCAGTGTCATCCGATGACCAGGCCATAATATCGACCCGCAACATAACTGACAATGCAGATGTTATGACTAAAAGGAGGAGGAAGCAAAGGCCAACTCCTAACTTGGTGAAGCGCCCTTCCCTATCAGCATCTACTGAAAAGCTGCCTGGTAGAGCAAGGGAAGAGGCGCCAACAACATCGGCGAAGGCAGCCGTACAACAACAAAAAAGACACGAGAAATATAATGATGAATTCCCATATGTGTCAGACGGTGGAGAAGGCCACTACATGGGTGGCAATAATACATTCGGTACGCTGGCAGCCTCAGAGTCAGAAGACGAAGAGGATGAAATGAATGAAATAAACAGCAGCATTAAAGAGCTGCAGCGAAGAGTTCTTGCCATTAAAGCGAAACAAATGGCAAGGAGGGAGAAAGAAAGTAGAAGCGATCAACTGCAGCAAGGAAAAGAGACCGACGAGCCAAAATGCCGGCAACAACAACAAAGCTCAAATCAAAAGCAGCAGCCTAAGACAGAGCTTAAACAAAAAAAACATAAGCAACCAAATAAGGAGCAGCAGAAACAGCAACAAACACAATACCAACTGCAGCAGCAGAAACAACAGCAGCAAAAACAACAACAACAGCAGCAGCAACAACAACAACAACAACAGCAGAAGCAGAAACAAAGAGTTCCACCGATAAACACATACAAAGTGGAACTCAAGGATACAATAGAATTATGTAAGTCGGCCATAGGCTGTAATTTTTTCATTAAAAGATTAAGTGTAGATAGGCACGCGATCCACTGTAACACAGTGGAACGCTATAATAAAATAAAAAGCTTGTTAAGGGATTCGACGACGGAGTTCTTCTCCTTCACCCCGAAGGGGGAAAAGCTGCAAACTATGCTGCTGAGGGGGTTAGAACCGTCTACTAGTCCGGAGGAGCTCCTCGCACTGCTCAAAGAGAAAGAGTGCGAAGAGCTCAAGTTCGTAGGGGTCAAGCCCTTCACCACAGCCAGAGCCAAAAGGGAGAAACGAAAGCTACCGTTCTTCCTGGTTCAGCTCAGTCCCGAAAGCCGTCTGGATAGTCTAAGGAGTATCAATGTCCTAGACTACCAGGTGGTTCACTGGGAAAAAGTAAAAAGGCACGAAAACATTTTGCAATGTATTCGCTGCCAAAGGTTCGGGCATGCCGCGTCGAACTGCGAAATGCAGCCTCGATGCGTTAAGTGCGGTAAGAACCACAAGTCTGAAGAATGCGCTCTAGGTAGGGATGGAGCGTCAGAAAAAAGCCAACTCTCTTGTGTTTTATGTAAGAACACGGGACACACCGCAAACTATCGGGGTTGTCCTAAGTTCCAATACATAAAAAGAGTAAATCTGGCTCGACAGCAAAAGGTGGAAGTAAAGCGTCCACCTGTTCTACCACAAACACCAGCCGTTACTCCCCAGGTTACCTACGCCCAAATGGCGGCAGATAGGGGAAATACGGCACAGCAAGCGAAGGTTGCTTCTCAGGCCCCAGCGCCTAGAGCACCGGAACCGGCAAATGACATGCTAGCTATCTTGCTCTCTATCCAGGGGCAGATGGCTCAGCTGCAACGCCAAATTACCGAGCAAGCTACGCGGGTAGATCAAATATACGCGCTGCTGCCGAGCCTAACGCACCTTCAGTCGTAATGGGTACGTACATGGCGGAGCAAACCCTGAAGGTCCTTGCAGTGAATGTTAATTCACTGATTAGGATTGAGCGAAGAGCCACACTGTTCAAGTTGCTTAAAGACCAAGCCCCTGATGTGCTTTTGGTTAGCGAAACTAAGCTAACTAAAAGACACAAAATGAGGCACAGAAGGTATAAAATTATGCGTAGAAATCGACCCAACTCCATACAAGGAGGAGGCGTTGCTATCTTCGTAAGAAAAGGTATACGTTTTAAAAGAATATACAGTCGTGTAGTGCGTAGGTTTCAGGTGCTAGAAGCATGCATCATGTATATCCCTCTCCGCAGTGGAAAGCGGTTATACATGGTGTCTGTTTATGCGCCTAAGGCTACTCAATCCACCCAATTCATCTCAGAGCTCGAGACACTTTTTCGATTCCTGAGACTGGAATTGGAGGAAAACTATTTCATTATCGGCGGAGATTTCAACGCCAAACACAGCGATTGGGGAAATAATACACCAAACACTAGAGGGAACCTGCTATTCAATTGGTGGGGTCAGCACAGTGTGATGTACCGGCTCGGCCTAAAGGCGACGGATAGTCCGTCGTTTCCTAGACACGGCTCCTATTTGGATCTCCTGCTGTTTGACACACGAATACAACTGGCAGGTACGAATCAACAAACTGTAAACTGTCTTCGCACTTTTGTGTATGACAGTGACCATTGCGGTCTTAGTACCGAAATAACCGTTCCGAACGAAAATGCGGAATTGGATGAGTATGTTCAAAGGCATTCCTACAATTATAGTAGAGTGCGTTGGACACACTTCTCCAGGACACTGACAAGAGCACTCTCCTCGAATTCGCTCTACCCACCGTCCAACAGAAATCTGTCAAACGAGGAGATTGACAGATATCTAAAACTAATGGACGAGACAATTAAACGGACTATGGACAAAACAATACCTCGGTATCAATACACTGACAACGAAGACTTATTCCGCAACGCAACTATTGACGCACTTCACCGACATAAAAGTAGACTACTCTCAAGACTGAAGACCTTGTACAGACAGTTTACTGACAGACACAACCCGGAGATTATGACATTAAAGTCGTCGATCAAAAACCTCCAAACATTAATAAAAGAAAATTACAGGGCTTCTGTAAGTTTGTATTGGAACAACAAAATTCAGGCTGTAAACACCAGCAACCCGAATATGTTCCCGCAAATAAATAAAATATTTCGGAGGAAAGATCAAAACGACCTTTCATGCCTAAAAATCGCCCGAACGACTGACAACGAACGCATACTCTCAACAGCAGGCATAGATCCAAATGAAGCTGTTGATGATGACAACTTCTTTGTGATCGAAGATCCGCAGGAGAAGGTCGAGGCTATAGGAGCGACTTTCCAGGAAGTGTACAAGACAAATGACATCATTGGTCCCAACCACGACCTGGAAAATCGAGTCCTTGTGCACAATTTCTACCTTCGAAATGAAATAGTGAACTGGCGAATTGAGAACTCGGGTTTCACCCAGTTCAGTGACGATAATATGGCAAATAATGTCATCGCCAATGAAAGGGAGCAACCCCCGTTCATTTCTAAGGAAGAGCTTCAAACGATCTTCGACACAATAAGAAGTAAGAAATCAGTGGGAACCGATGGAATACCGAACATTGTGCTTCGACATCTCCCACTAGAAGCGGTGGACATTTATACCACCCTGTTTAACAATGCAATGAATAATGCACATTATCCAGCGCATTGGAAAACTGCGGTGGTACATCCTATCCCCAAAAGGGATAAAGACACCTCCAATCCGGCGAATCTCCGGTCGATCAGTCTCCTTCCAAACATCAGTAAGGTTTTCGAAAAAGTCATCAATAGAGTCCTGACTAAGTGGGTTGAGGACAGAAATATAGTTCCGGATAATCAATTCGGTTTCAAGGCGGGGCATGATGTTATTCATGCCGCGTCTAAACTGGTTTCTGATGTCCAATGGAACAAAGCCAAGAAACAATGCACTGGTGCCTGCCTGATTGACTTGGAGAAGGCTTTCGATACCGTATGGTTAGAGGGACTCTTCTACAAGTTGGACAGACTGGGCATTAGTAAACCACTGCTGTATATTCTTTTCAATATGCTCACAGATAGACAGTTCATCGTGAAAAATGGCGATGTGACTTCTACTGGTACATTCAACATTAAAAACGGTCTGCAACAAGGTGCGGTCAATTCGCCAATCCTTTTCAACATTTACACAAGCGATCTGATAGGTTCACTTCACCATGCCATAGCGTACGCAGACGACTTAATCGCGTACAGATCAGGTCCAAAGATTGAGGTTATAAACATTCTTTTGCAACGTGACTTCGATAAAATTAAACAATATTGCGACGACTGGAAGTTGAAGATCAACTTTCAGAAGTCGGAAACCATTCTGTTTAGGACGCCTTTGTCTGGGGCCTCTGCGGATACCAGAAAGAATTGGCGAAAGTTTCAGATCGTGGGACAACACGGGCAGCCACTTGTGTGTCGAAATGTAGTCAGATACCTTGGGATCTGGCTAGATCAATATCTGTATTTTAACAAACATATAGATGTTGCTCTGGCCAGAGCCAGAGGTGCTTTTGCCCTTACAAAGAGACTGTTCTATAGCAGACAACTCGATGCGAGGGTAAAGGTGATCTGCTACATGGCCCTTATTCGGCCTATGCTTACATTTGGTTGTCCCGTGTGGTTCAACGTGAGAGCAAGTCTTTTGGAAAAGATTCGGGTGTTTGAGAGGGCTTGCCTTAGGGCTTGTCTTCGCTTGTACAGAACACCAGAGTCTGAGTACATAAAATTCTATCCTAATGAGGTCTTGTACAATAGGGCGAACCTAATACGAGTGGACAATTTTGTTATTAAGTTGATTCGAAGGCACATTGCAAGAGCAATGACCTCGTCGAATAACCTGATCTCTGGGGCTTACTACCCCAATTATATGTATCACGAGAGAGTTCGCTTTGACGGCTTTATTCCTCCAGAAGCGTTCCTCTACCTCGATAAACAAGGTCTGATCCAGGATAGATTAGCGGTGCCGTTAATCTTCCACGTCGCTCGAACAGCTGCGGACAGGCGACTCAACTACGACAGAGACGTCGCACACGGCAGTGCGGAGCGTCTCCGGTTTAGTAGGGCGGTAGGGAGTCGCGACATGAGGGATGTTGCTCGGCAGCACCAACAATTTTGGTGGCTTGCAGAAGAAGGGGAAGCTCCATCATCGAACTCCTCCAGTGCAGGGTAGCTCCATTAGGGAGCAGAGTTGGTCAGCCTAATCTTTTTTAGCCGTGGCCGGCTTACATAGGTGTAGGTAGGGTTAAGGTAGTTTTAAGAGTAAAAATTATAAAAAAGAAAAAAAAAAAAATAAAAAATAAAATAAAAAAAAATAAAAAAAAATTAAAAAAACTAAAAAAAAAAAAAAAAAAAAACAGAGATGGGTAACCTTTTCTAAAAAAAAGTGGTAATCCAAGCCACACCAAAAAAAAGAAATAATACTTTAACAATAAGTTAGCTTAAGTAGGTTAAGTAGATTAAGATTTATTTTAGGTAGTTCTTAGTTTTTTAGTCTTAAGTTTTAATAATATAATAAAACAAAAAAAAAAAATGTAAATTTACTAAGTTTTTTAAATTTCAAAAATATATTTTCTTAGTCTTAACTATACTTAATGTAAAAAAAAATATATCTGTTCGGTATGTCGAAAGACAAAATTTAATTGCTATGTTTAACTTAGAGTGCCCGCATGGGGCCAGTAGGTTAGAATAAGATAGTTTTCTAAGTTATATAAGCTAATTTTTAAGCGTTTTTTGTCTAGCATGTAAGAATCAATGAATTAATTAAATAAAAATGCATTTAAAATGAAAATGAAAAATTGTGTTCCGCTAATTTTCTGAATTCAATAGTAGTCATCTTCACGTGGGACGTATTTCGAACGTTAAAATCGGCCGTTGTGCTGAAAAACATCGACACTGTGCGGAAACTGATATTGCAAGTTATTCATGCGACTTATCGCGAAGTTGAGGCATGCTTGAGCATAGCCTGCACTAGCATCCATTAAATATTACATGAGCATTAGGACGTTCTTGGCGCTGAATACAGCATAAATTAACAATCGTTCAGAAAAGTCAAAAATTACTTAAATCCGCTGGTACAGATGGTGGTAACTAGCATTAGCAAAAAATGACTGAATGCAACCACTCCATTTTGACATCTATTTGAGAAGTCATATTTATGTTAAGTTCCCGCGTAAAAAGTGATTGGGGGTTCGTTAGAAAATCGTGTTGTCGTAATTGCCCAGCAAGGCTGTGGCCACGAAAAAAGGCGAACTTTTTCAAATGTTACAAACACTGAGAATCACACGAAAATGTGTGCATTGTTCCGTGAAGCGATTAAGGGATACTGGTCCAATAATCAACTGCGCAAAAATCTGCCGCCCGTGCACTGTGCAAACGCCATAAGTCACCAAAGCCGTGAAATCAAATTCATCGCTAATCATGTCTCAGGAGGTGAACGGCAAGGAACGCATGTCGCGCATTTTTGAATGTGATGTTGAACTCAGCGCATATACAAGAGATACATTGTCATTGAAACTGAAACGAAAGTCAAAATTGAAAGCCTTTCTGACTCGCATCATATAAAGGTAGATACTGTTATCTGTTTGGTAGAATTCTAGGGTATAATTTTTTTCGAGTTTGTTTCAAATGGCGAAACAATCACGGCGAGTAAGTACTGTGAGCAACTCTCTAATCTTAAAAAGGAATTGCATGAAAATCGTCCGGTTCCGGCTAATCGAAAACGTTTCATCTTTTATTGATTACACTTGTAAGGCCTGGTCACATGTCGCCTGACAAACCTTGCAACCACTGAAGGTGTTAAAATGGGAAATTCTTCAGCACTCACCGTATTCCTCAGACCTTGCTCCTTAAGATTTTCATCCGTTTGGTCCTTTGGTTCAGCCAAAGCTGTCGAAAGCTACATTACTTGTAAAACGTTTGAAAGTAGATGAAGAAAATAACGAGTAATATAGGCATGCATTTCTGCAATGATCCAAAGCAAATAATAAACAAAAAACTTATGTCTGACGAGAGAATGTAAGTCAGGCAATGAAGACGCAACAAAATATGTGGGTAAGAAATTAAGCACCTGTTCATCTTAGGAAAAAAAACTACTTTTTATCTTCTCGCAAAGAACCCCTATGGATTTATAAACTACGAGTATTTAACAAATAACAAGTGTTGCGGCTAAAAGATCACACAACTTTTGGACAGGCAAATTGATGTATTTTAAGATCATTAAGTCACATTGGAATACTAAACATAATTCATTTTCTAAAAACTTCATTAATCTTCAGATTCGCGTTTAGTGTTTATCATTACCCGAACCAGAACGCCCCAGAAACACCCAGAAGTAATGAAAAAATATATTTTATTGCCCACACATGTATATTATACTCGTACATCTCTATGTTTGTAAACATCACATCATCAAATTAATACAAAGCAAAACAAATTGCTCATTCCATTATGGTTTTTGGGTTCTCAATTATGACGCTAATTTTGACGGCAACAAAAACAACACATTCAATCCAAAGACATAGTCTGTTTATCATAAATATAAAATTAAAAAATAATAAAAATAATTAAATGACATGGTCTGTCCTAAAATAGAAATTCCAATTTATCTACTCCCACTTGTTGGGATTTGTGTTTCATTACGCAAAATTATTCAAGCGGGAAATTAAGAAATTAGGAAATTAATTTGTTTCACTCCCAAAAGTTGTGAAAACCGTCTTTTTGTTTTCGAATGCACAATTTTAAGTAAATGGAAAAAATTAGGCAATGCAGAACTGTAATGTTGGCGGGATGTTTTCTTTTTTTTTTTAATTCAGTATTCATAGTCACATTTTTAGAAAATCAGCTGAAGATGATCAACTATTTAAATATGCTGTGCGAAGTGCTAAACAAGTACTCATATATTCGTCCTCTGAAACTTTGGTGAAGATGATCACATTGATTTTATGTTTATGTTTTATGTTTTTGTAAATTTTTTTATTTCCTTTACTGTAAACCCTTTTATTTTGGCTGTTATTTTGCTTAATTCTCTAGAGAAAATGAAATGGGGGACATGCCAGTCTATGCATGTTATATAATGTATGTAGTTAGGTAAGATCTCTAATACAGCCGAAAAAGTTAGTTGGCGCAGGGGTCATCTTAGGCTCCGATCTCCGTACAGCAAAATGTCAGCCTTTCTTCAAACTGTGCCTCTAAAGCGAAATCTCAGATATTCATCAGGCCACTATTTGGCTCAGCCTGAATCTAATATCCTCTGTCAATGAGATGTTCAAGCAGCTTAATACCATGTTTTGTTGCGTTCCGGGACGTCGATCAGACGTCACAGGGAATCGCTTCGTTCATAAACTAACCTGTCTCGGATACCAAAAAACAAATAGACGGCGGTTTGAAAACGTCTAGTCACCAATGTTCTTCGCTATACAAATTTCACATTCCTGAGCCAGTGGGACATTGAGACTAATTGATCTATAAATAATCAAGATTTCCAAATTCACAAATACTATCACGCGACACTATGCCATTGGAAGACAGCGATTGAGTATTCCATTAATTGTTTCCTCTGCAAATGCGCTGCACTTACGCACCTTTATCCAATCTCTAGGGAGCAATCACTTCTGAAATCTAAAATATTTCGGCTCTATAAAAATTATCAACCTTGACAAATTTGTTAAGAGGTATACCTAGTCAAGTCATTACTACTGGTACACAGAAAAATCAGCGCCAAATGAAAACGAATTATTATTTAAACAATTTTTTTGGTTCTATTGGGTTATTCAATGGCTACGAATTTTAGAACAACTTATTCGAAATGACTTCCATTTGCCTTTCAGCACGACTTAAGACGATGTGGCCACTCATCGATTACGAGACGCACTTCATGCAAGGGGAAATTGTCCACTGCACGAACAAGGGCTCGCTTCAACGACTCAATATTTGAGTGTCGAGAGAGCAAGCCATGCCCTCTAATGCGGACCAAAACTTGTAATCCAACGGGTTGAGGTCTGGACTACTAGCTGGCCAATCATCCGTTGATATGAAGTCCGGAACGTTGTTTTTGAGCCACAGTTGAGTCGTTTTTGCTTTGTGTTCGGGAGCAGAGTCTTGCTGGAAAGTCCATGGGTTGTTTTCTCGTCAGTAAACAGAATTTGTATGTGAGCGTTCTTCGCGTACCGGCTGTGTAACGCTTTCGATCTTCGCTTGCGTTTTTCCTTCAATGCGGCCGTGAGCAGGTGTCCAGTGTGTCGCTTGTACGCGCTGAGTCCTTAATCTTCTTTGATAATGCGAGATATGGATTTTTTCGAAATATGCATTTCCCGCGACAAGATTTTCTGTTTTCGCAACGGTTTTCGGTCGATTCGTTTCTTCACGGCCTTGATCGCTTTCGGAGTCTCACAGTGCGCGGACGGCCAGATCTTTGACAGTCTCGTACTCCACCAGTATCCTTAAACAACTTCACAGCACGAAACACAAAATTGCGAGTGATTCCAAGCGGTCGCAACGTCCTTAAGGTATCGCCTTTTTCCATGGTGCATTTAAGTAGGCCAACTACAACAATACGATTTTCGGTGTCGCCCCATTTTATGATTGTAAGCAATTATCAAAAACTTTTTACGTCACAATGAAGCATAAATATTAACTGTCAAATCGCAATCAATACAAAATGAATGCGCCCAGTGTTGAATTCGTAATGAGTGAGTTCAGTTGTGTACCAGTATTTATGATTTGACTAGGTATTAAAAGAGTCGCAATGGGCCGGGGGCTTGGTACATTGGCGACATTGCTAATCTATACTGAACCAGCCTTTTCATGTCAAAATAGATGTACTCTTCTGAGGATGTAGATATTTGATTTGGGTGTTAGGGCCCAGTGATCAAACTCTTAATCGAGGTGATTGCTGTTCCCGGATCTGCTCTATTTAAGAAGAATACAATATCACAAAATTGTATGTACTCGTATTCTGTACAAGTGAAAACAAGCCTCCTCATACACTCGAAACATTTCCAGTAGGTTTCCTCATACATTAAACCACAGGGGACATCCAAAAACAAGTATCAGCAGTATGAGAGATGTATACCAGAATATATTCGCCTTTACATCGTGTTGGTTACTATAAAACACCGTTGACTCTGCCCACAGGTCTGGTATACAGATTTTAATCTAGCCAGCTTTCTAGTGGTAGCTCCTGTTGTCCTACAGCCAACAGGTTTCGCCAACTTTTCCAACAAGAGCGTCCTAAAAAAATTAAATACGTACTCTATTTTTTCTCAAATCGTGTATCTTATCTGTACAAAATGAATTCTCTACAACGTGGTGTAAATGGTTAAACAGGGTCCGTTGAACAAGCCAGACCTTGTTTTAAATTTCAGCAAAAGTCTGGTGAGCATATTCAAAATAATGTGTACTAATGCCCAGCTCGTGCAGGTTGAATAAGAGTCCCACTAGCAAAATGTACCTAATACCACCTGAATTGCTCTTTTAAAAAATCATCAAAAAGCGAAGCTATTCCCAAATAAAAAAAAATCCCCAATAATGAATTTTTGTGTAAAAAAAATTATTCTGCTATTAACTTTTGAAAAGAGAAATAAAAAAAAAAGAGTTTGTAACCGATCCTGCCAGGAGTCGAACCTGGAATCTTCTGATCCGTAGTCAGACGCGTTATCCATTGCGCCACAGGACCGTTGTGTCACTCGATAGTATTTTGCTAATCTGCTGACCACACACAAAACGCTATCATCTACAAAATCTAAATTAAAACTGCTCGTCACGTAGTCGCTGAGTCAAACCAGTTTCCCTTCACACTTTATTGGGGACTTGTGGTCTTTTGTGTTTTTCATAGAAGCGCTCATCACTATTCCGGATGAGACCCAAAAAAAAGAAAAAATCACCACAACAACGCGAGTAGTTTTGATTTTGTCGTCGTTGGATTGACGTGAAAAAGTATCTCAAAGGGGCGATTTCATATTACAGATTCTTCTTGTCTTCCACAGACATAGACAAGAGTAGTCTTTATTTTTTTGATTAATAAGGAAGTGGTTTTAAATGTAAGCACCCTCCTGTCCTCCAGTTTTACAGTCTCCAGTCTCACCCACTCACCAATGGAGACAAGCGTATCCGTAGCTTACGGTATAAGTGATTTAAAGTTTGAAAATTTGAGAATCTGTTGACATTGAACTTCCGTAGAAATGGAAATTGGGTGTCCCGCTTTTATGTAATATTTTTTTCTTTAATTTCCGCTCCATTTTTGTAAATTATTGACTTGTTGTTGTCGGATTTTAGATAGGTATACATATTTTTAGTATCCAACACAAGTTTGTTGTATCTGGGCGATGCGTACTACGGGGAATATAGTGTATGCTCTATAAGTAGATCTTAATTGATGTCAGCTCCCTTGAGGTGTTGTAAAGTACTTGTGCTGTGTCCGAAAATAGTTTTTCTTTTCTCTGTGTTTCGGATGTGGGGAATATTTCTTGTTTATGAAGAGAATTGAGAAAATTCGTTAAGCGAACATAAATTAGGTTTGTGGGTCTTTTAATTGGAGAAATGTGTCTAGTCCTATATTTTCTGATTAGATGCAGATGAATTTTGTTATTCGTATTGTTGAAAATAATGAAAAAAAAAGAAATGGGATTTATCTGTCCATATAAGCCTTGTGTGCAGCACGATATACAAAGTTATAAAAGAGCCTTGTGGGGCTGCCAAAAATAAAATAAATCTACTTGGTTTAGTCTATTGGAACTATGAAATCCCTTCTTGTTGTCGTTGTCAACTATCGTGATTTTCATTACAGATACAATAAAACATTCCTATCTTGATCCCAGTACAACTCTTTACTCACTAAATGAAAAAAAACAATTCATACAGTTCAGTACGAAGAAAGTTAAGGTCTTTGCACTGTAATAGGTGATTGTTCCAATCGACCAGCACTCCGCAAAAAAGTTGATCTTAAAGATAACCCTGCAACTTAGTTCATTTCTCTTTGAGATTGCTCCCACCCAACACTTATACGGTTAACATTTTTGGCACAATTAGGAAAAATCATTTACAATGTTTGTACATCACTTTGACCACCTTGAACATTTTTACATACTCGTAGCTTTACTTTACGGCTTTTTGATGCTTTACACGCGCCGATACCCGGCATAAATTCCTAGTTTTAATGTTTCAAGATTAGAGTGGTGTACATGCAGGGGTTACAAAGTTTGATCTTAGGTCTGTAAACGTGCCTTTCTGTTTCTGCTGTCCACATCAAAGCGATACTTTTTGGATATGTAAAACTACAAGTTTCTTAACTTTGGAAAGATAAAGTTTGGAATTTTAGGTGTTTCTTTGATTTGATTTCGCTGTTTCCTCCGAGGATAATACCGCTTTTATCATCAACCTCTGTTTGGCTACCTTCATAGGTAGTCTTAACAATAGCAACGGCCGTACGTCTGAAGGATTGATGTTAATATACTCGCCATGTCTTTCATTGTGCTGTACTCCTTTTATTTTCGAATGATGCTGGCTTCAAGTTCAGATCTCTGTATTCCAGAACTTACTCTTAGTTGAACTGCATGCCTCTGATTCATATGCGGTTGTCTGCTGATAGACCTACTGTCACATATTCGTAGTTTTGACTTCCAGTTGCGAAAACAAGTTGTGTACGGTATACCCTACCGAGTAGGGTTGTTGTCAACTAAAAATTAACTTGGGTTTGATTTCAATATTGGCTCCTTGTTCGTTTCAGACATGGAAAAGTTAACTTTTTAATTCTCGGCTCATAGCAATGTGGTAAATTTGTATCGATAAACAGTCAGCGGACTGCCTATCGAAGGGTTAAAGTAGGTTCAACCTGGTACCGACATTGCGGAAATTGACAAGCATTCGCTGTTGTCATTTTAATTTCTGAGACCATGCACAACTTTCATGTGTTTGAAGGCGATTTCTTCCTTAACAGATCCTTTGGCGGAAAGTTGGCTTGTTTATTCTATTTTAGTTGGTGAAAGGTACGTATAAGCATATAACCATTCTATGTCATTCTAAATTACCACCTTCTACCATGAAATTATTGTTCGTTGATCTTTACTTTTTGATTCCGAACTCTGTTGCAATTCTGTGAATCTTCTTTCGTATGTTGGAGAGTGTATTCATGTCGATATTTCTATTTCTAACAAAAGCAAGAACGATGAATCCTTGCTCGTATGTGTCACGTTTGTTGTCTAGGTTCATATCCCAGGTAATACATCGAAAAATAGAAATCAAACATCTCTGAAGTTACCACAGAGAGGCCAACAAAATTATCTTTGACTCTCTTGCCGATTGGATTCAGAAATTATCGATGTTATCGACAAAACGAAGAATTTAGCGAACTGAGTCTTTTTCGACAATAGAATGTTGCGTCGTTTTCGTTTAATTTATTCGGTGAACATTGCATTTTCGAGAACTATCTGATTTTGTCGACATCTCTTTCTCAACGGCAGATAGTATTGCTGGAAATACAGTACTACAACTACCAGCACCATTTTACGTACAATATTATTGTTTATATATTATGCAGAGTCAATTTCCCATAATTTTTATCGTAGGAGACTGTCCCGGGGGTTTTACCGTCGTTTTAACATCAACAATACATTTTTGTTTAGGTAAATATGTTCGCTACTTCTAGGAAAATTAGTCTACAATGTGTCTGCTAAAGTTGGTGTATTTGCCATACAAAAATCATCTTTTAGGAAGTGATTGAATATTCTTTAAAAAGGCGAACGAAGTAGCAAGTACGAATAGTAATAATAATAAGCAAATGATTAGCGGAGCTGTCGTACTCCAACTAACTTAAGACAGAGGTGGCAAATCTGGCACCCAGGACTCGAGCTAATGCCGAAATAAATTTTTAATTTGATGTCGAAATAGTCTTTAAAATGGCAAATACATAAAACATCTGAGGTCATGAATCATTATTTAATTAAGTCAGCTACTTGCAACAATTTATTTACAATTTAATGACATTTCGTCCTAAAACGGCCAATTATTCACATTTTCCATGAAAAGCCAGTTGGTTGGCTTAGTCATAACCCTTTCAGATTAATTTGTCCATGTTTCCATTTCTATCCAATTGGCCGAAAGTAATTAGCTGCACCCCACAATAAACCAGCATTGTGACGTTATTTTAATTAATTTCGGTTTACGGTATCCAAAGCTAACGGTGTCAGAGTGTTAAAATGTTTTTAATGACTCATGGATTTTGCATCCGTCAAAGCATGTAAAAACTTTTCGTTTCTATAATTGAACTAACCGTGGCTTTCAGAAAGTGTGCACATTTCTCCGTGTGCAATGTCCAATGAACCCAAAGTCTGACAGCAGCTGCATTGAACTGCACTAGACTGCATTGTGTACTTTCATTGACCGCCATCGTACCTATGGCAAACTAAACAAACACATCTAAACCTATACCAGTTAAGCGCACCTTGACTTTTTATTCCTTCGATTGAAAATAATCGGGCAATCACGACAACAATATACCTATGTAGTCGGGTCGCCTTCACTTCACTTCACCTACTCCCCTGTACTGTGTTGCATTTTTGAAAAGTGCGATAAAAATAAAGTAACGGGGAGCTATGAACTCCGAGTTCCGACTTGCAACAGCGAGGTACAACTATACATACGAGTAGACAAACAGATAACTAACAAATGCTGAAGAGTTTATTCGACGAAAGGAATAAATTGCAAACGGAAGGAAAAACCGACAGCGGGACATTGAACATAGGGAGAAGAGAAATGTCAGCACGACCAAAACTTAAGACAAAAAATAGAAATAAAAATAAAATTGAGAAAAGCCCACTGAACTCTGTCGCTAAACCTGGCTAGCTTGAAAAGGAAATTTCACTTTTCAATCGTGTTTTGCAACATTCAGTATGAATATTGACTTTTTGTTTTGGCTTTCCTTTTCAATTTTCTCCAATGATTTTGGTTGTTTTCTTTGATTTTTTATTTTTTTTTTGAAATCAAATTTCCATGGGAGGAAACAGTAATTTGACAAGTCATCCATCATTACCGTTATCGATGGGTGCACATTGATGATTTGACAGCGTTCAGTGATGCTGCTCTAAAAGAGTTGCGTAACAATTTCGATCTCGTCATTCAAGTTGATGACGGTATTAACGGTGCACTCGATAATGTTTTATCTTTTTTTTTTTTTTTTTGAAAAACAAAGAAAACATATTTGTTTTTATGTTAAAATTGATTGTGCATTGCATGTAGGCTTTCATTGGTTTTAATGCGTTGCGTCAGGGAAATTAACGTATGGCTGTCGACTTTAATTCGAAGTGTATCGTGTGACAGTTGACAGATGTACTGGTTGAAATTAACAATGTTTGAGATCTTGCGTAAGAAGTTAGTCAGATTGTAGTTTTTGAACAAATATTTCGGTGAAATGTAAGAAATTGACCACACTGAAGGTCTATTCACTATTTCTAAATGACAGTTGTTTTTGATAGGGTTCGACAGACATCTGGAAGCTATGGCTGCTCATTTCTAAAGGAGGGCTTCAATCTCATCGTAGAATTAGTTTAAATGATTTTGCCAATAATAGCATCAACAAGTCGTCAAAAAGAAAGTGGAGAGACGTAATAATGTGACTCTTCTGTCTTCTTTACTAAATAACTTGGTTCTTAGCGATGGTAAAAGAAGTGTCTTTGAGTAAGTCAGAGCTTGACATTTATAAAATAAGAAAGCTATTTGGTCGTGCATACAAGTCAGATGTGATATTCTTAGTTAACGGAATCTATCATATGTGTATAAGCATGTCAAAAAAGAAAGAGACCAAACTGGATGCCTTAAGGGACTCTGGATTTTGCTGTAAGGAATGCAATAAAATAAATTTAAAGAGTTGAAAGTCGAATTTTTTAAGGTTCTCAAAAATGTATATAAAAAGAAAGGTGGTAGATATTTGAATGTTAAAGTGTTGCTTTCTGTGGATTCTTTATTAAATATATTTAGCGAGAAGACACGTTCGATTTGCCTGTCAAGGTTCTAAACAGCAATGGCTTAGTTAATATGCACTAAAGTCAAAGAGGTAGTCAGTAGGAATGACTTAATTATATTAGTAGAAGGTAGATTCTTTCGCAAGTGGTCGGAACCTTATCATAGCGAGTATGATCTTTAGATATATACCTAACGGTGCAAGGCCATTGATTGACCACTACCTAGTAGTATCCAAGGTTCGAATGCTGATGTCTTAATGGCCGGAAAAATGAGAAAGTGTAACAGGGACGGTTTCAATTGCAAGCGATCGACAAAAGTTTTGTGGATTAAGTTTTCTTCAGTCTTTTTCATAATCTGGCATTACTGGCATCAATTGCTCACGACCAACGTAGATACTCCAAGAACCCCATCCAAAGTGCTGCTGGCAAAAATGGTGAAATAGGAACTCAAGTTGACACATACCTGCCGCACACAACTTATCCGCAAAATCCATTACTGTAGGTATGAGGATCGGAAATTTTGCAAGGGGAAGTTGTCAACATGTACATATATGCATCGTATTCACGTCGTATTATGTGAACATAACAGTGTTAACATAGAACAGACTTAGCAGAAGAACCAAAGCTAGCAAATCGTTATTCAATACTTTTATAGAGGCTGGACAAATCACGTTTGAATGGTGGGAATACGATAGGTACAATCTTTCCAAAATCTGTCCAACTACAGCTATAGAAAGATGACATTGCCAAAAATGAGATCTGATGACATTCTTAGTCTTTTCTCTTCAATGTTTTAGAAGCATATTAGATCCTCCTTGGTTCAGCTTCGAACGTATAATATTATTGCTGCTATATTGACAAAGGTTGTTCATCTTATTTATGTTTTCTTAAGCAAACCCATGGTAAGCGTAGAAGAGCAAGAGCAAAAAAAAACAAACATGAGTTAAACTCTTAGTTTAATTGATTTCATTTGTTTTTATCTAGGCGTAGAAATTCCAGCAGCTTCTACGTGAAATATCAATATGATCTGCTCTTCAAATGAACACGTACTCCGAATGTCAATTCATTCCATATAAAGCACCGATAAACTTGCTATCTATTAGCCACAAATAGCAACGTGTATGTACCCATATGTAAAAAGCACGCATAGAAAAATCACTTGCACGAGTATCTACAAACGCCAGATGTGAAATCTCACGTTTCCCCAAAGAAAACCAATCACATTCTGCGAAATCAAAATAAAAAAAAGCCGACAGCGGGTTTTTTGTGCACCTGCTTTCGGAATTCCATTAAAATTCTCAAAGCTTAACGTTGCCTTTAAAAGATTAACTCTAACATCGAACTCAATATCCGTATCTGCGAAACCACACTATCCACTAAGTCACCGAACCAAAGAAATAACAAGAATATAAAAAAAAAATCGACCAAATCGGTATCTGTAGTGACATTTTGTAGTAGCTTGCAAAGTGGTGTAGGGGAAGAAGTAGGATTATAAAACACTCACTGACTCTGGTATCTCAAATTTCATTACGACAACAAAATACGAGTCCCATATGTAAAATGGTGGAAAATACGGATATCACATGTCGTTTTGTTTTGTAACAACATTTTTATTACATTTCCTACTTTTCAGGAATCGAATACTTGCATCAATGTGCTGACGTAAGAGGAGTCTTAAAAGTACATAATGAGTGAGACCAATTTGGGTTAAGAATTCCACTTTTTCAATGTATTCGGATTTCTTTAAATTTTTAAGGACAGGACAGAGGTGGCTGTCCGGAAAATCTCCCAGTTTTAGTCCTAGTTATGCCTCCTCTACTGGAAGCTGATCGATGTGCCTAAATAATAACTAACTTGCTCATAGATGGCGTTAAAATAAAGTTTGGGACTCGAGTCTCAACCGAGAAGGTTTTTCAGTAAGCACAGTCATTGAACAACTGTGTCTAAGTAAATTGAGATTTCCTTCCATTTGTGTGCCCCATGTTCTTTCAGATAATACTAATATTCTGAAATTAAATCTCTCTATTGTGACATTGTTTATTTTCGATATTGTCAATCCTGTCTTGTTGACAGCCTATACTTGCCTCTAACCCATTTGTGTCGCTTTTGTTCCAGCACTTCGAAACGCTCCAGCGACTGCTAGTATTTAGAAAATTGTGTGCATAACCAATGTACTCGAAGCCCTTCTTTGGTCATCGGAATGTATTCATCATGTTGTGTACATTCTGACGATTTTGACAGGGATAGTGTGCAACATATTTTTTTGTAAATCCTGTCATATGCATCATAGAAATCTATAAAGACGTTCTGAGTATCGATCAAGGCTTCTTGGGGTTTCTTAATTATCTGACGTAGTATTGACCCAGTTTTGAGACTGTTCATGTAGATTGATCAAACGACGCTGATGTTTGATTCACCAGGCACACTTTCCTCCGATAAAACTTTGGAAACGAGATGGTATACTTAAACCACCCACCAGTTCACTTAATAAGCTCAGACGGGCCTTCGCGTCTTCATATTCTTGATATTCTTTTAAAAATGCCAGTAACCTCTAATCCTCAAATCCTGTATAAAGCTCGCTTTTTTTTTTCTTTTTAAATACGAATCGTAGGCGTGCTTATTTGCTCTTTAAGACTGCTTGGTGTCACTATCCATTAAACATGTTTTTTCTCGGGGAGATCGTATGAAACCCCTTCACATGGGCTGCGGGCAGCTCTACGAGTAGTGTTTTCATATCGATGAGACTGGTCTGAAGCAGATTTTATTGGGAAGTTCAGAGATTTGGTAAAGGTTGTGGCAATGTTTTTTGATTGTAGTCGTCCAACTTTTAATCTGCCTACAGTCTGATATATCGCGGTACTAGCGACCGAGATAACTATAGACGAACTTTAGCTGCAACTATGATATATAGCTGTCCGAGCCTATATTGGCCGCTTGGAAATTTCGGACATTTATTACACTGAAGGAGTACGTCGAATCCCGCGAAACATTTATGAATATTGGAAAGAGGAGGTCGTTTTCTGGCTACAGACTTTCCGCTCCACAGAAGGGTGCGAGTATCCACATAACTTGTCGTTAAACATATCCTTGCCTTCTGCCCTAATAAAGATAATCTCATTTCCTACTTGAGCGTAAAATACGCATAAAAGAACTTCAACATCATAATGTAGATCATAGCTCGTAGGTTTTATTGAGGTTTTCGTAGAAGCTTTTCTTTGCCGCTTAATCCCCTTATTTTTTCAGTGATCGTGCAAAAATTGGAATCATACATAGGTACAGTAGACGTTTGTGTGATGATCATACGAGTATGTTCTTGACGAGAAACTATTGTTTGATGCCTTACAACTCTAAAGTGCGAACTTGCTAACAAAGCATAATAGCATAACCTTGCCTTCACTTATATAATAGCCCGCCAAATTGTATATATTGAACCCAATTTAACACTCTGGACCAGCTGGTAAACGTTGTATACTTCATATAGCTCTTCGCCTATTCTCCAGATTCCCTAAGTGGCTAATGTTGGATAGAGAATCTCTCAGCTCCCTCATTTACGAGTATGTGCGAGTACATCAAAGTCAATTAATCAACGACCTGCCAGAGAAGCAATTAGCTCAACCAACACGCATTTCACTGTTTTTTTTGTTTTCGAATTTTAGATACGATAAACGCACCCAATTTAAATTTAAAATTAAAACTCTTAGTCACATGGACTGTTTTGATGACTAAATTATTTTGTCATTTCTTTGTCGGCACTACACTCTTTCTTCTGGGCGTTTACAAGTATTGTATCCAATACATCACACCATCTGTTCTCTTGACATAGAAATTCTCAAAATATCTTTTTACCAAAACATTACGCTTCGGATGAATTATTTTGTTTTGTTTTTGAGGAGATTCGAAGTTGAATGCAATCGCACATTTGTTTATATTCTTGGCTTATCGTTTTCTCTGTTTTGATATTAGTCAATTGTTGGAGCCCAAGTAAGTTTGAATTATAATTCAAAACTGAGAAAAGTCGCAGATAGAAATGTTAAAAAAAAATTGGAACAAAAAAAATAAAAATTACGCAACACATTTCGCTCGAATCGTAGGGAAGAGAAAAACGATACCTACTGCTCGGGTACAGCTGTGAAATGGGAAATAAATCGATCCAATTTATTTCAATTGAATTCGATTACATTACATACCGTTATGGGT
The DNA here is from genome assembly GCA_928272305.1 of Volucella inflata. Taxonomy (NCBI): domain Eukaryota; kingdom Metazoa; phylum Arthropoda; class Insecta; order Diptera; family Syrphidae; genus Volucella; species Volucella inflata. Next base: position 2,771,636 of record OV743717.1, on the reverse strand, counting down.
GAGCAATGATCTATTTAATCCACGCAAACAAACAAAGAAACAGTAAAACGAAAGTCTGGGATGTAATCGCTTATAATTGCTCTGGTTGTAGTCTAATCAGTGATTCATTTTATAACCTCTGACTTCGGATGGAATTTTCTCAAATCAGCTGAATAGAGTGAGATTGGGAGATGATTCTAGAGAAATTGATGACACCATAGGGACTTTCAGGGGTTCCGGCGAAATTACGAAAATTTTGTAAATTTTAAGAGTGATGTGATGCATATGTGATGGTGTTATGGTGTTGACTAAAAAGAACGCACATGTCAGAATCGGTTTCAAACTCAGTTCTGGAGATTTTTCTTTCAAAGATGAATAACTGATTGTAGGGATGGAAGTGCAAATACATATATTTACAAGTGAAAAAGAAAAAATTCTGAATTATGATTTAGATTTTGCACTCCTTGGTCTTCAATCGAGCTGTCTAAGGTGTTCGCTGATGTTGTTTACAAACGTGACCACCTCTCAGTTCGTTGGTGACTCTTTGAACCTATTTGTTATGGTTATGACATCGCCAGCTATATAGTGGTTCTTTTATTTTAATTTGGTAAAGATCTTTTCGATTTGAGATCTGAGATGCTCTTTGATCTCAGGAGTCACGCTGGCTTAGTTGCTGTTTTTGAAAAATATCATCCTTTCGGTGGCGAAAACACTTTTCATGGTACTCCAATGTTCTGAAAAACTTGGCGGTGATAAGCTCCTTAGTGCTACTTATTGCTGGCTATGCAACTGCCTCAAGAGCTTATTAAGTACATAATTTGAGGGTAATGGCCACCTGCACGTCTCCTCTATGTCTGCTTCGGACGTGCACTAGACAGCTGGTCATAAAAACGTCATACAATACATGAACAGGATGATGCCTATTGTGTGTGTTTTTTTATCTTTAGTGACTTCGGCGTCGCAGGGTCTCTCTACCATCGTCTGTTTCTAAACATGTCGTAAATGCTTAAATATAACAAAGATGCGTATACCGCCATGAAAGATAATACGAGTATCTTTTGCCTTGCTGGATTATTGTACTGCGAAACTTGCTCGTAATACTTCATCATATGTGACATTACGCACGCTAATCCGTTGATGTTACAGTTTCTCGTGACGCACTTGCCTTTATACAGCGGGAGTCTTTCTCCATTTTTTAGTCAACATCTATTCTCTTATTTTTTTTTGCTGATTAAATGACAACACCTCTTAAATTATTAACCAATATCTCATGTTTTACATAGATTACATGACAAGTAAAATATATACCACTCCACGTTAAAACGTCGTATTATTTTTGCGATTGTAAATTGCTTTTTGTTTTCGCCAACTAGGGTGGAATCTTAAACAGAAAAAGTCCTTCAAAGCCCTTAAAAAGAATCTCCATCTTCCTTTCCATGTTTGTCCTTGACTTAAATAATACATTAAGACTTGTCCTTTACAGTTTTCTACGTTTCTATTCTTGAAGTTATGATTCTGCTCATAGTTCTGGGCACTTCTGTAGTGTCATTAATTTAAAGGGCAAAAAAACTACTGCAGAGATACGAGCATGAACGTGGTTATAGAACCTACACACATCTCTCTGTACGTGCAAATATGTTGACAAATATAATATTCGTTGAAAGCGAAAATGAGAGAAATCCTCAAAAATACTTCTCCAAAAACAAGCTTCCTCCATCACATGTTAGTTTCGGCTCCGCTTAACGCCATTTGCTCACAATTCTATGGGTTTTCAAGTGGATAAAAGCATATTCCCAACTACTACATTCAGATCTGAGATATTTTATGTATTTTTTGTAATTACTCTCACATTTCTTTTCGCTGTGTTTTATCAAGTTCAAGGACTCGACTCAGACTCAAGATTCAAGACCACTGAAAATTGGAGTGATGGTGGTTTTTGAAAAAAACAAAAAACAAAACCGAAGACATTCCAAGAAACCAACGTTAAGTACGTTAAGTGAGTTCAACGAGACGCACTTCAAAAGTCACATTCAGTAATCAAATCAAAAAAGGAAAAAAAAAAGAAGAAAGAAACGTAGAAACAACAGAGAGAAGAACGAGCTCAAAAATCACAATTACAAAAGTCAGACTGCAGAAATTGATTTCGCTCTGAAGAGCAAGTGGCTTCTTAAAATTGGTGCCACTTAGCCTCTAATACGTGACTGGGGTTCTTTATTTAGTTTTTCTCTTTTTTCTATGTTTTTTGTACCACTGTTAAGTGCATTTTCGACTTTTTTGACATCTCTGGTTCCCCACATGATTTGGCGTAAAAGTAATGAATGGAGAAAACAATTGAATTGTTGTTTCTTTCATTTTGTATTTTGTGGGTTAAGGTTTTCTCTTTACAAGAAACACCTGCATGGAATATGTATGATTTAAGTTGACCTCGTTTCGTTGAGGTTATGTTAGGTACTCGTATCTGACAGATGACATTTGATAGATATTTCAGGTCAATTTTTCAGTTTTCAATTTTTTTCTTTTTTTTTCTCTTCTTTAAGACAAGCATTTGAACAGATGTCTTGATCATGCAACAGAGATTAGTGGTGAAAAGTGCATAAATTACCAAAAAAAAAAAAAAAAAACACTTGACAGCGATAAATGTCAATTTTCACATTTTTTCTAGAGTGAGTTGCTTCGAGACAAATTATGTGTGAAAATTTACTCAATCATCAGAGTAGTATGGATAAGTATACCAGTGCGCCAGCAGCCTGTAATTTGGATGATGTCATTCAGCTTTAGAGACCCGAATGCGGTGTCGACCTAAAAAAGGCATCACGTTGCATATGCTGCTTAATGAGAACTGCCTCATACAGGGGGATTTATTTTAACATAAAATATGGCGCAGAAGTTTGACATTTTTCCCTTATGTAATCGTGTCCTTATTTAGTGTTGAGTGCGAACATGGTTTTACGAATTAGGGCTGCTGCCAGGCATTTTCGCATCTTATGAGTTCGAATAAATTGCAGTATTTATTGGGAGCTTAAGGGCATGATTGCACTGTGCGAATTGGATGATTTGGTAATGGAAAGAAAGTTGTGTTCCTCAGAAACCCTTTTGGGAATGTTTGCCATGAGTTGCGTAACGTAATTTACACGGCTTGTGAGGTAAGTCTTTAAGGTAATTTTATTTTAGATGACTGGATTTATACATAGCAATGTCAGACTTAGCTTAAAGGCGAGACATACTTCGTGAATAAATAAACAATGAGCAGTATTTTTATAGTTGCTCTATCAGATTTTGTAAAGATTATATTTAAAATTTATAAAGATGCGACGATACGTTTGCAATGATCCTTCAAATCCAGGGTAAAAGTGACTTCAAATACTATCATTGTGTTGTGAATTCCGATAGCTAAAAAAATGCTGCAAGTGCTGTGAGAAAAATCTCGGTCTTGATGACAAAAAAGTGTATTGGACTTGTAACGAATGTCACTTCGAACACATTTGACATTGAAGTGGGCCCCACTAGTTCTTCAAAATTTGGCTTGATAAGGTTTTCTAATACGCATGTATGTACATAAAATAAACTTATGTAATCTTCTATCTGGAACGATTTCTCATGTAAAATACGTATCGTAACACTAGCAACCTTTTGTGTCAGCTGTTATATCGCATGTCAAGGATTCCTGGTGTTATTGAGTTGATTCGAAGAGTCGGTTATCATAAAACCGATCCGACATTAATGTCTAAGGTGGTAGGGTTATTGCTGCTTAATGATATAAGAAATATAAGATGTCAGTAACCCTTTTGTCGAGGGTCCGCGCAACCGTTTACAATGAAAACTGAATCACCATCTTTGTTTATGGGCGATCTCGAAGTGTCGGAATGTAGAGCCTCTATAAGTGTGCCCTGCCCTGATTTTATACGTTAATTAATTGAATAGAATATTGCTGCTAAGCTTTCTTTTCTTTGCTAGACTTCTGAAAAACAAAATATCGATTTCTAAAACTGTATTCGGGTGCATAGAGGTAAAAGAAATTCCAAGCTTCGCAAAATGGCTACAACTTCATTTCTGAGCTTGTCAAGTAAATTGAACTGATGCACCGATTGAAGCGTTGATTCATAACAAGTTTAGAAATTTAAGTAACCTATCTCATAAAAAAACAGCCAAACCCGAATTGATCGAAAAAACTGGGACTAAGCTTAAAACATCGATTCGAAATGTTTCATTCATGGGGTTCACGTAATAAACCATCGCACTGGAACTAATTGTACAGACAGAATAAGCGTGGTCGGCGTGGTCGTCGACTGCTAACATTTTGAACTTGAATGGGCCGCTATTTGATGCTTACCAATTTTCGGTTTCTAACATCTTGTGGGCTCTTTTTCAATCATGTAAATAGACATATTAAAATTGAATGAATGAAGGATTGTAGGTTCAAGTATGAAATTGTGTGGTACACCATACGACAAACACAGATAAACCCTTCATGGTTTAGTTATTTGTGTCTTCAATATTTATTTCAACAAAAGTGCTTTCATTTTCGATGTGTTATCCGAACTACTCGTTCGTACTACACGAAACAAGGAAACCTCAATGAAACTAATCAAGAAGCAATTTACACAGTAATACTTTCAAGATACACCTTTCAGCTAATTTACATGTCAAAGTTAGCTGCACTTACCGTCCAACTGGAATTACATCGCATTTCCTCCAATATTGCTACATAACATCCAACACACGGAAGACATTTTCAGCTCACTTAGCTTTAAATTGCCATTCAACGAATGCAAGACCTGGTGCGCACTAATTTTTAGTGTCCAAAACAACAAGTTATATTTTTCGTTTCCTAGCGCCACAACACCAAATCTTAAATTGTCTTGACTCCCCATTATGTAAATTGTAATTCATGTCGTGTACCATAAAACTCCAAATACATAGTTTTAAACGGCAACTTTTAAACAATTTTAATGTCGTAGCCCACCATATTTGTAGACATCTGCCTTGTTCAATCGGCCTGAAGCCAAGTTTTCTTCTTTTTTTTTTCTACTATAACATGAATCGCAAAACTGCCCTGACGAGGTCTGTTTTTAAATCCATCCTGTCTCTTAGCGAATGACAAAATTGAGAGGCTTAACAAGGCGTTTTCAACTGCTTGCCTATAAAAATGAATTAGTTTTAATGACACCCCAACGGCAATCGTACCCAACTTCAAGTCAAACTATTATACATCACATTTTGATTTCGGTTAAGTCTGTAATAGTCGACCATACGTACTTGTATAAGAAAGCCTATTAAGAGTCATTTAAAGACTTTTCACTTTCTCAACTAGTAAGGCTTGAGTGAGTCAATTTATTCGTAACAGACTGGGGTTGGGTACTTCGTACTCGTACTCGTACTCGTACTCGTATACAAATATTGCGCGTTGAGTTTATGCACACAATGACAGTTGACTTGTTGACAGTCATAACAATAACAATACGATTATGGCACATAAAATATAAGGTTTTCCTAGTTACCGCTTGGTTGCTGTTATTTGACCACTCCAAAGCGATTGTGACCGTTAAATATATGAATATAGCTTATGTACGGGTATGTAGGAGTACATATATTATCTAATCAGACTCTATGAGTACTCGAGGTTCGTTTAGTGTAATTACTTTTGTGGATGGTGAAAAAAGTGAAAGTTCTTCACTTGTGACACTTTGTGTCGATTTGTCAATGAGTAGGTACTGTTAATTAACTTTTATATTTGCAATATAATTGTTATTATTATTATTTTTTTTTGTTTGAAAACCAATTGTGAGTTAGGAAGGCTAATCAAATCGGAGCAAAGACGAGCTTAAGAATTTGTTTATTTTTATATGACATAAGCTGGTGAAATTTGTTGTTTTGACATTACGCAAGTTTTTGTTTCCATTGAAACTGGAAATTTGGTAATGTGTCAATGCACTGCTGATACTCAAAAATTGAAGAACTAAAACTTACTCCCAATCTGCGGACCAAACTATATAATTTCCTATCATTTGAACTGCTATCTATCTGATCTTGTGACCTACTGACTTTAAGTCTTTTTCTAATATACTTATGTGTATCTCCTGAATTTGAGCGAAAATGAACACAAAAAAGAATAAGATTTGGGAACGCGACCTCAACTTAGAATCGCTGTTCCACTATACTTAAAAAAAATTATTGTTGGCAAGGTTTAAATCGTCCGAGTAATGGGATATTAAAGGTTCTGGCACCGACACAAGTCTTTTTGTTCTTTAATACAAAATATAATAAGTACGCATACAGTGAAAATGTATGAAAATGTGAAATGGGAAAGAAATGATAAGGATAAGAGAAATCGATATGTAATACTTGTAAGCGTTGACCAACATTTTTCATGAGGATACCATCTCTATCACTCCATCCACCGGTATGAAATCTGTCCTTCCTAACCTTAGAACGAAACGGAAATCAACTCCTTTCGTACTAGAATGGTAATGGAGGATCTTAACCTCTGATAAGAAAATCCTGGAATTCTTTTTAATGGTACATGTGTACAAGTTCGTAAATGCTTGCTTCCTTTACCATCATATAGGTAGTAAGACACTCGGCTAGAGAACGAAGCCTGCCACTAAACCTCTTCACTACTTTCAATGTACGATGTTTGGAAAAACATACTAAACGAGCTGGAATCTTTTCTGTTTTCCTTAAACCTATAGAAAATATTTTACCAACGAAAAAACGTTGGGGCGCTGGCAACCCGGTATGGGCCATGGCCTAGCTTGTTAACACTCATTTGTGTTGCTCATGTTGTCATTTTTTGTCACATCTGAGCCGACGGTTTTTCGCCGAATCCGAACGGCTCGCCTTAGAATGTTTTTGATAGGCAATTTTCCTTTCGGGAGTTTGCCACTGCCCGCCGAAAGCGTGACGACAAATCGAAAAATTGTTGGGGATGGCGGGTACCGAACCACGAGCCCTCTGCGTGATAGTCCAATGAGCTTCATCGTGCCATCGCCACCACATGGAAAGATATATTTGCAGACTTTCTTTGAGTTCTCCTGACCAGCAATTGAGGGAGTCGTAAAATCATCAGCGAACAAGAGAAAGGCATTTAGGTGAGTGAATTTAATAATTTTCATAAATCTGACAAAAACGTTTGTCGACTTATATGGTATTGGGTATGGTTTCAATTCCTAGGCCATTAAAAAACATAAAGCGTTATCTTGTGCCATCCCCATCCCTTAAACAGTCACAATTGGTACATTCATCTTATTGTGCAGTGAGTCTTGGTTCATTATTATTTGTGAATTTTCATCTGAACTATTGGCTGAACTTGACTTAGGCTAGCTTAGGTTATGTCGAAAGGGCTATCGATTAGAAAAACGCTTAGGGAAATATAAAATTCAATGTGATACCATATGAATCTACAAATTGCAATTGAATTAGTTTCTTTGAGATTTAGCTTTCAGATACAGTTATTTGAGAGAATGGAGAGCACAGTGTCTCGATCGCCTTAAAATCGCCCTTAAGTTGGTGACATGCTATTTGTTCTTCAATTCTGTACTTCTCCTGCTCTATTATGAACTCATTTTTAAAAAATATTAAATATCGAAATCTTAGATCCGCGTCTCTGTTCCGTATTTATACTCACCGAACGAATTATAGATTCTATGAACCCATGTCCAGAATTAAACTCTATTCTACCTTTATTTTTACCTAAGTAAATTCTCTATTCCACCTTTTACTTTTCCTCTTTACTCCTTTACTGAAAAAAATAAGTTTACTTGTCATTAGGTTGGCTCAGCATTCATAACCTCCATAACTCATGTTGTATCTAACGGTGTTGACCTCTGACAAAAAAATCATAATAAGTGTACAATTTCTTAAACGTGACATTCTTAAAATTGTCAATTTCGCAAATTTATTCTTACAACATCGAGCTAACAGTATTCGTGAAGCCCCTCAAAAAACCAATAGACAGTTATAACGATAACGTGTCAGCATTCTGTATGGAAAACATCTAAACAAGTGAAAATCTGAATTGCATCATCAGCTTTCAATTGTATAAATTGTATGTCCAAAAACCAACAAATAAGACACAAAAAAAAAATTAGGAAAACGAGATAAAAAAAACTGCTTGATTATGTCAATTTCATCTTTCATGCATATTCAATCTACGAATCAAGTATCAAATCTATTAGAAATTGTGTAGGTATCCGAAAACCGTTGACAGCTTTCATTAGCATTCTTATTGTGCAAATTTGCATTAACTGTCGTGTCGCCAAACCATCGACTAAATGTCAATCAGTGAAAGTAAGCTTTCGCATAAATTTTAATTTTTAACAAAAAAAATAAAAAAAACAAAATCAATTTCATGGTTATACTCGTATTCGTAGTAAATCATTCTGATGAAATCGCTAACCATACCGGTGCAGCATATATCACTTATCAGACTTTCGATCGGACAAGATATTTTTTTTGACATTTTAAATGTCAAACCCAGATTTGAGAGCATGTGTCTTGTGTCATTTTAAAGTGAGATAATTTCATGGAAAATTATTAATCACCCGAGTATCTCGTTGTTGTGTCCCTTTATACTGGACATGAGGATTTTCCATTGTTATGGTATCTGCACCCTTTTTACCTTTCCGTATTTGCTTCTTGCAGGTGTTGTCCCCCTGGGAGTTATTTACATGACATAGAAATGTCATTCCTTTGTGACTGAGTTTTTGTCAGAGAAAAGGGCAATGCATATTTATGTTACATATTTGTAGTAATATAGTACGCCCACATGAGAAAATTAACTATCAATGAAAAACTGTGCAACCACCCTTAACCCTTATAACTAGTGACATAAAGCCACATGCGGTGATGTTATAACAGTGTGAACCATCCTGCAACAGAAACGTCACGAAAAACAAGGTAGATAAGTAGAATAAAAACAATAACAACGTTACACAACTTGACTGTACTCATAAAACATGAAATAACCAACATTTGTTAGTTTTTTTTTTTAGTACACAAATCTTTTAGCAACCTATGGCAGCAACGTCAAAGTCGAAATGTCAAAATCATAGGAAGAAACAACGGTGATGGTCGAAACAATATGGTGACTACATACTTCCATTTAGTATAACCAGGTTAGTGAAAGAAGAAACAAAAAGATGACGAAACTGCTTGGATATAATGCCCAAGAGACTGTTGTTAAATAATGACAATAATAAGAGAATAACGATACCAAACGCTAACACATACAGAGAAGGAGCAAATTAAAGGGAAAAGATATAAAAGACTACAAAACAGACTTATGCTGGGTGCTTAAACTGTCACTGGCACGGCAGGTCAACACCCATAAAGAATTTTTATTTGATTTCTGTTTTCCTGTTTCGACTTTCAACCAACTCTAAGAACGACAACAACGACAACGACGACACAACAGCAACAACGGCAGCGGCCACGGTTACGTTCACAAAGTCCAAGTCACATCTCGCATCGGTGCTTCTTATATGCAGGAATGATATCCGAATACGATACACAGAACAGAGAGGGCATTTGCGGGAGTATTATGTAATGAGGAAGTTGCAATGCTGGTGGCAAGAAACCAAAATAATAAAAAAAAAATATTCTCCACTCTCCAACTCTTATCTGCCATTTTTTGTTGTTGTTCTGCCTTTGACGTAACTCATTCTTCTTTATGTAATTTCTGCTAATTATTCCATCTTTGAAGTCCATTAACCCAATGAGCCGATTGAAAAGAAAAAAGAGACACAAAACAAATAAATGAACGCCGATGCACTTGAGACACAGAATGGTAATAAAAAAATACGCTATCGTTGCTGTCTTGACACAAAGTGTGGTGTAATGTCGCCGCGCTTTGGCAGTTGTGGGGAGACAAAAAATAAATAAATAAATAAACGTGGTGACGGTGTACTTTCATGTTACGTAGACTTGGAGTTGCTTGCGAAAGTAAACAGAATGCGTCTAAAGGTTGACTAAGTTGACTCTCCCCATTGGACATTGACTTGTAAGATTTCGTCAAGTGTCACATGTATGCGAGAATTCGTATGTATGATGTCTACCACAACCACTCACTGACAGGTGTCAAACATTAACTAGTTTTGAGCTTGTTTGCTGTCATTTACGCAATTAAAGTCACTGAATGCCATTTTCTACTTGCACTTAGGATATTTGTTAGTGAAAGTTATGACTGATGTTTTCAAACTATAAATTTCTTCTGTCAAACTTACAACGGTAACATAGGGTGTAACAGGATTGACTTATTAATCAAAGATATTTTGACATCTTAAATAGCCATAACCTGTCCCAAAAGCACATGAATTAAAACTCTAATAAATAACAGTGATTCAAGTTAAATTAATTTATTAAATCTCCACCTTGCTTTCGTTGTATTTACTCCAACTCCCATAGATTTAGACTTGGACTTTGTTCTGTTAAAGTTGAAATAATTGCGTGACACTGGGTGATTAATTCAATCGATTTACTTGCGCAAAAGTAACTCATTTCACTCCCTTGGCCATAATTTATACGAGTCAAATGCGAATGAACGATAAACTCAGAATGACTAGAGTCGAAAGAGTAAAGAAAGAAAGAGATAGAAGAGGAGGAGAGAAAAAGAGACTAAAAGAAAAATTAATCATTTGAGCAAGTTCAAGGGTGCGTCACAAAGAGGTGGTGGCTTAAACGGTTTAAGTTTGTTAAAAAGTCTACACGCCAGATGGCCTGGCATGATGGATTTGATACAATTTGTAAATTGTCGGACTGGGAAAGATTTGTAACTTTTAGTCCTTTTGATTTTTTGGTTGTATGTTAAGGACTGGTACTCCGCATAAATCTTGTTAGCTTTATTGAGCCGGAGGAGATCTCACTAAGAGAGCCAATAGGAGAGCCCCACGGGCAAGATACATTTTCTTGACAATTAAATGGAGTCTGCTTCTAAAAAAGTGAAAAATTTGAAATTTACGGCCTATGTGCTCCAAAATTAGATTCGATAATATTGCTGATGTCACTACGAGAATTGCTCAAAGAATTTCATGGATAATTAGGACCCTTTTTTGACGAAATCTCGGACGCATAAATGCGAATTTAACATATAAACATTATATGTATGCGGTAGTGGTCTTCGAGGACTCGGCTGCATAAATCTGACTCAGTTGTCTGCATAGACCCGTGTTATAACAAGGAAAAGTAGAATGGCGTTAATTCACTCGAAACATAAGATAACCGTGCCGTCAAATTATTAGTCCCGGAGATCCAATTATTGCATGCGTTGTGTGGCATTTAGGGCCATCTTATTGGAACCACATAGCATTGAAATGCATATTTTCTAATTTAGGCCACGGAAAATTGGTTATCATGAACCTGTATCGCTCGTCTGAGACAAATTTGCGAGTGTCAGCTTCATTTTGAAAGAAGTACGGGCCTAGAGTCCACTTCTAATCTTTCCAGAGCCGAATCAGCGAATCCTCGACGCTGTCTATGGTCCATTTTATTACTTTATTCTCCAAACAGCTGTATCTTCTCAAACATCGTATTGTTAAACCCGTTTTTTGTTGATTGTACTTTAATGTATCTAGGTTCGTATCTATGCCATACACTAAAAAAAAGAAATAATATATTTTCTGTCATCGTCAATGTTTCGGCATCGGCAAATTTCTGAAAGCAAAACCGGTTTAGGAATAACAACTCATTCTCTCACAGTTGTCGGTAAAACATTCCCGAAGGGCTAATGGTTGAATCCCAGGTTAAACATCGGCACGGGACCAAGAGATAGAAGCTCGTCCCACCTCACAGTGACTCAATTATCAAAAACCACATGCAAAATAAATCTTTTCCAAATAACTTATCAATCTTTTCTACGAATTCTTAGATCAACATATCTATGCACTATAAAGTACCTCAATTAGGTAATTACTCATTGTAATTTGCTCCTGAAAATAACAATAACTTCAACTTACGCGTGTTACTTGATCACTGACTAATCAGTTGATTAATGACAAGCACGTGACCCAAATTTTGTTATACACTCTTCATCACGAATTTCATCACTTTGCGGTTCAAATTTCTTTAACCGTGGGCTGTCAAAATAAACCGCATGTCATTATTTTTCTTTCTCTACTAGGCTTTCCAAATAATCGAAATAGATCGTTCTATTTTAAGGTGAGAATGTGTGGCATTTTACGCCTCACTTTAAAATATTTGTCAAACATTTCGATGTTTTACGAATAAAATATGCTAATCAGTTGCAAAATTAAATGCAAAGAAGGATAGTAAGACGTGACTTGTAAGTCAGAAGGAATACATATTTATTTATTCAAATTATTACAATAGATTAAATATTTATAAATTTGACACTAGATAACCTTTTATTGAAAAAATATTCAAAATCCATTAAAATATTGCAAGATGGTTGTTTTCAAGGTTGCAGTGGCCCTAAAGTAGTTTGTGATGACACAACGATCACGTTTTTTGGCAGTGTTACCATAACAATAGACTTTAATTATTATAATTATAAGAAATGGTTGACTGTCTATTTACGAATAGGATAAAATATTGGTTATCCGTTTGATTGTAAACTATTGTAAAAGAGTAAACTATGTGATGATCAATCATACATATATGATTCGCAGGGAAAACATTAAATTCTGCGAATATACGCAAAAAATTCGCTGAGCATTATTTGACATTCGCAGCGTATTCGTAGCGCATTCGCTGGGATTAAGTGGTTCGAAATCGATTCAAATAAAATTTATTCGCTTGGAAAATATAAGATTGCCAAGGTTGTACTATTTATTCATTTAAATTTGCGAATATTAGTTACTACTAACATCAGACGTACTCTGACTTATGTACTCCACAACTTACATGTAACATTTCTCTCTTCCCAATTCAAGCATTACAAATTCGTTGCACAAATAAGCAGAGAAGATGGAAAATATCTTAAAGAAATGAAATTCGAGTGGGCATTGACAACTTGCCCCTAATTGGAATGAGGAGACATACATTTCAATAGATCGAAACAGCTCGCTGTCCAAGACCCAATGGCCTAAATTCTGCACCAAGTGTGGCTCATAAAGTGGAACATAATCATCCAGTAGCCAAAGACTCACAATAAATTCACTTCTCCTCGTCGAAATTGTAAATTGTATACATTTCCTCTCTGCTCCTCCTTAGCTTGTTCCGCAGCGCTTTCCTCCTATCCTACATCAAGACCAATCTAGCTAATCCATTGTGTAGTTACATTTTTTTTTATTTTTTATTTTCTTTGCTATCCATTTGGCCGATCTAAATGAATCTATCTCTCTATTTAACACTCAATCGGAAAAAAAGAAAAAGATACAAACTCAAATGCAGGTCAGTAGATGAGTGAGACGACATGGAGGAGGATGGAGTAAAATGGGAGGAAATAGGAGGAAATCACTTTTTTTCTTCCTCACAATACCGTTAGGCATGGATACGACAATGAAATATCACTTAAAAGAGAGAAGAGTGAATTTTCTGTCATTCAATCTGTCAATCAGTTTGATTGTAACGCAGAATACAAGAAAAGAAACGACAGTACCTATATGATAAAGAGCGAAGGGAGAATCGCACACATGATGAAGATGATAGAAAAGGTGTTTTACGCTGACAGCTTGAACTTTGACATGTTTTTTATTTCTAATAGAAAAGGGAGAAAACGGGGAGAGCGTGGAAGAGCAAAACCGATTAAATCGATTATTGAATGAATGAATGGTGTTTCAGTGAAGAAATATTCTCACGTCGAAGTAAAGTGCTGTGAACGTGGTTTAAGGTTTTACACTTCAGCTGGTACTTTAGCACTCACTTTGAAATAAGAGATTTTTCTATATTTGACTTTTGACCTACATAGATGCAGAAGAGCTTGAGAAGTAATTTGTATAGGTTAAAGGCGAATCTCGTCACAAGTGATTCCTTCTTCAGATGGGAATCTGACAATTCAAATAAACTGAAATCAACAAAACTGTATCTAACTTACTCGTTTGAGGAATGCCTGAATCGAATATAAATGGATCACTTAGGAGACATAAATTCTGTATATGTTCATATGCAATTCTAAATTGTCTTAAGAAGTTTAAGAAAAAACGTAAAGTGACTTAAAGTGAAGAATTATGGCAAGTTATAATCTTGTTAAAGAAGTTTAGTGTTAAAAATCGTCAGAAATGCTGGAAAAAATCTCGGTTACCTGTATTTAATTTTACAAAAACTTGGTTAGATATTTACCAGTTAAAAGAAGGTAGAAAATACTTTGAAAAATAATTTAAAATAGGGTCTAATAAAATACCCTTGAATTTGTTTGTTTAATACCAAAATACAAATCTAGTTACATAGGTTTTGAGATTTAAGATTGCTGATTTCAGACTGAACTTTATAAACTTTGTCTTAACATTCTTTCTTTATACGATTATTTAAAATATGCCTTAATTATTCTTGAACAATATTTTTTTTCTTTCTTTTATTTCCAGGTAAGAGAGTAAATACTCAAGCTAGGAAACCACAGGGTAAACCAGTCAAACTTTCTCAAAAATCTTGGATTCTGGTGGCGTTTGTGGTGAGAAAAGCTACCTAATAGTTCTATCATAATTATGCGCTTATAAAGTTGGAAAGCCAACATTTTGCTGTTTAACAATGTACGTGCCTCATGCTCCTTTTCTTAGTAAGAAAGGCATTTCTAAGGCGGGATAAGAACTTCAAAAAATCCTTTTTTTTCTGGATTGTAGTACAAAAAAAGGTAGGGTCTGAAGAAGTTGTTACAAAAAGCCATCGAGGTTATAAAGGACTCCAAACCTTTGCTCGTTGACGTTACTTTGACAGTAAAGAAAATATAATGGAGGTCTACACTTATACCTATACAAAATTCAGATCCATCGGTCCATGCTCTGAACCTTGAGAGAGTCCCATTCTCCGAATATATGTGTACAACTGTGGACGAGCAATTTATTTTCCACTCTAAAAAAGAACACAATTTTCGCTAAGAAGTCGCTTTCAGCCTTTAAAAATTCACAAACAAAAAGCTGTTGAAAAGACTAATAGGTATGTATTTGTTTCAAAGTAGTAATGGTGATACAGTTACAGTAAAATCTACTGTAGGAAAATTGTCTCACTCCAGAAATACTGTAAGTGAGTACCAGAGCTAAGGACGCATTTGAATTTCTGTCAGATATTCTGTCGAACCTCTTTATCGCTGGGAATTGGGATGCTGGTTAATCACTACGATCAAATTGTTATGAATACTTTGGACCTTGTCCGAAAATAACACACTAATTAAAAGTGTGGATTCAAAAGAAATTCGGTAAATAAGGAAAATATAAGAAGTTCCATCATTTGTAAAGAAATAGCGTATGCCACAAGAGTCTACTATAGGTCCGCAAGTAGTTAGCATCATGAAGATTCTCAGACGAGAAGGAATAAATTTTTTTTTTAATCTAACACTAAACATTGAGTATCACTGCAGTGTTTTCCAGCTTATTCAAGCACAACAGTCTTTGTTTGCCTTTTTGATGCTTAATCTTGCCAACTTCAACTTTTTTTTTGTCTCAATTTATTGTAGACAATTCATTGTTCGTCGCTCGTGAGCATACGCCTTAAGAATACACTGTTTTCTTCGATTTTGCTGAGCTGATCGCAGACGTTCATCCTCTTCGTCAGATGAATTTCCTTCAACTCATGCGATACCTAAATAATCCGTACGAAACCAAGCGATTCCAAATAGATGTGAATGCTTTTAATGGACGCTTTTAGAGCTGTAGGAATACTTATTTGATTGAACCACTGCTTTGATTTTATCGTGGTCTATATTGGAAAGCCTACTGGAACGATGGGAGCCTTAAATTCAAAATTCACCATCACGGAATCGGGCAAAGCAATTTTGGCACCGGCATTTTTCGATGACATTTTTTGCTGTAAACTTTATGCTATTTTTTACTTACCACAGTTTTTTGGGGAACGAGTAATAAAGCAAAATATGGCAGATAAGCTATTCGAAATTCTCCAGATTGCAAGCACAAAACTTGAACGAAACGGAGCATCTTTTTTTTTGTTAGATTAAAGTCCAGATAACCAGCATTGCAATGAGAAGTTATTTTTGTTCATTTTTGACGCCGAAATATATTAGTATAGACTTAGACCATTGCAACCCTCCTTGAAACTATCAACTCTATTCATTCGTACATTTCATAAACTGACATCACCACAGAAATAGGTCTACAACTTCCTATTAAACGCATCCTGAATTGCGTCATGTTATGTTGTTGCCAAAATAAGTGATAAACGTGATGACGTTTTGACCTAAATGTACAACATGCCATCATTTCCTCTTGAACCTTTGGCACTCATAACCAACTTTGAATACTCTATTTAAGATTCAACCAGTTTGCATGTATAAAAACTCCGGCCAACAGCCTTCTTAAGAATTGTACGCGTTAGAACTTTTGAAGTATTGTTGTGAAACTTGTTTCTAAAAAATCGTTTGTGCTGAAGAAATATAAAAAAGGCGCCATTATCGCATGTCTGGTCGACGAAGTACAGTTGCTCGCACAGCAATCATAATTAAACCGTTCGTTGACCAATGTCCATCAAAAAAACAGGATACCAAATGCTCACAGTTCTACTCACCGGAAGTGCAAGTGACCTGACAATAGGGCATGTACAACACAACTTTAATGGTTCTTACAATTTTGTTTTTCCATTGTGATTCCCTTTGAATTCCGTTACACAAAAGTTGAAACCATATTTGAAGGGCTTCTCTGTAAAAAGTGCACACAAGTGTAATCAATCCATTTTCCCAATCATAGACCACAGTGGGGGGTGCATAATGCATGACGTCGTTTGCTTTTTTTTTTATCTTCGTCATATGTAATGACGGTAACAACCATTCAGGTGAACGAGTATTTTATTTTATGCCCTGGATTTGGAACGCTTTTGAATTCGAAATGTTGCTACGCAGCAGGGTGTTTTGAAAATTTCTTTCGAAAAGGAATAAGAAATGTCAGTATTCGGAGAGAGGAACGTTAACAGCGGGATGTTTAGAATCGCTTTAAAATGATTGTGTTGATAGAGTGCCCATTGAATGGTGCTTCTAGTAAATGAAGGTGTCCTGCGGCGATAAGTAAAGTTCCAGGTGATTTTTCTTTTAAAAGTTTAAGATGGTACATACCGACTTGTAAGAATTAAAGTAGTTTATCAAAGTATCGAATTAATTTGATGACTTTACCTTTATTTGGTAAAGATTTGCAGCAGGAAGGAACCGAAAGAAAGTTTCCACAAGAGCCACTCACTACTTTCTTCCTCATATAATCATCGTTGCGATTTTTGCTTCGCCATACTGAAGCCTCCAACCCGACTTTTATGACAACCCACCACACAAACGTACGCTACACTGCCGTCACTTAAAATATGAAAATACCTCATGCACATGATAACTCAAAAAAAAATCAGCAGAGCTAAAGTTCTCGTATTTTTGGCTATTTTCCATAAATTCCTGTTACTTTTTGCTTGCGCCTTCCTTGCATTTATCTTCCGCATTTTTGGAGGCAACTCCACTCGAACGGCATGCTAAAGTAGAAAATCATGTTTAACCCAACGATATTTACAACTAAACATAGAAACTGCATCTTTCGTGCAAACATATAAATTTCACGTCTGGTGTCACTGGTGGTTTTCCAAGATTGCCACCCAAACGCATCATTACCAACGTCTGTACGAGTTTACACCAGCGCAAGCACTGTTGCTGTCGTTGTTATAGGGTCTATCTTCGGATATTTCTCGTAACCAATTCCATTGAACCACTAACTGCAAAAGTACCCACAATATGTCAACATAAATATCATCACAACGAGCATTCGCATCAAAATGACATTCCACAATCGCGTTATTGCCTCCGTCACAATGTCAGTGCACTTTGCGCGCGCAAATAATGATGCAATCGCATGGTATTACCGCAGCACTACAACGACTAGCTTCTACGAAAATTTGTCAAATAAATTGTCGACAATCTCAGCACATCTGCATGAGGATGCGAATTGAGCTATGGAACGCATGTTACTCGTACTGTGAATCAGCAGCACTTCATTAACTCGTGAAGACAGTGACGTTTTACATGAGACCCGTGTGCTGGTAATTTTGTGCTCATAACTTAACCATCATGATGGGTAACTGGAAATTGGAAAATGGTACTGCATCAAATGTAGATAAGAGAATCTCACTTGTTCTACCAGAACAATCTCCTATTCTTCTGGACAGATGGGCAATCTCTGCATGATCATCAATAATCATGTTGCGAGGCAATTGAGTACCTAGCGGTCTTTTTGAGTTGACTAATAAATAGTCTCGAGATAGAACTTAAGAACTTATGACCAACGCCATTGGGATTTGGACACTACACCGAACCCCAAACACCAAACACCACTCCGGGCAGAAGCGAATGATGACTATTCAAACGAGTTGTTTTTGGTCTGGCTGTAGCTATTACTCTGTACAACGTAGTCTATTGAGGCAATTGCAACAGCGATCAGGTTCATTAGAGAGGAGAATGGATATGGTAAGTTTAAGTTAAGCGGCAATCAATTCTTATGGAGTGACCGCAATTTGAGTTGAGAAGTTTTGTGGGTACGACGCGACGCCATTAGAAGTCACGAGGCGATTTTATCTGATTGCTGTGAGCACAATTACATCTTATTATTTAGTCCGTTAGAGGGAATGGACAGCTCTAAGAATTGATTTTGACAGGCTCTGTGAAGCAAGTGGTGTATGTTGGTTTGTTGGTAAGTAGTGAGTTGTGAGTAGTGAGGGGATTAAATGTCTGAAGAAAACAAAATTAAATGCATACGTATCTTCCGTTTTTAGAAACGGTTATAGTAATCTACAATTATGAAGTTTATGGATTCGTTCACTGAAGTAGAAGGATACAAATCGCTATTAAATGATTAGATCAGGCTTAGCATTGAAATGATGGCTAATGGTGCCTAAAGGTGACGTGATCAATTTATGCCAGATTCGAAGGTGACTTATTGCATAGTTTTACAAGAAAATGTTCCGTTGCTGGTATAAAAGACAATCGTTTGACTACTCAAAAGGCATTTATTGAAAATAAAATAGTACAGGTCCGAGATTAGTGTCGTGTGGAACATCGCAATTTTTAAAGTTACTGCAGATTCGAACAAACACCGCTAAGAATTTGTTGCTTTTTTATCAGCATAATTTAGATTTTGACTAGACATCTTAATATTTCAATGACTGTGACTAAACCCGTTCTATTATACTCGTTGGTAGCTTGTTGCATTATACATCAATGCTGAGTTGTCATTCCTTTCCATAACTAAATGTTATCTCCCTTTCCATATTGAGGGTTAAATTCAATAAAAGATTCTTCAGCATCTAGACAGAATGTTGAAATAAAACTGGATAGCCCGGCCCTCAAAACATCGCAAGAGACTGCGAGAGGTGCTGCAAGTATTAATGCGGAGGAAGGATGAAGGAATTGTCGGTAAGCCCATGGACATGCCGCAGCTTGTGTTTTGATGAGCTCAGGCTCAAGAAAAATTGACTAAACCCAAGGAATGGAATTTCGCTACTACAGGATTCACCTGCAATAGTTTCAGCAAAGGTTAAAAACGCGAACATATGTATACAAAGTTTGAAGCAAACTCTTGCGCTGATTGTCCTTCGATTCTGATCCCAATTTCGAAGTATTTTGTCGATGTTTCTTGTGTACTTAGCATGCTCCGATGGTATTCCTGTCTAAGCCACTGTCAGAGAATGATTTTCTGCCAATTGCCTTTATCAGACTATATGGGCCTGTTAGAAGGCTTAAGTATTTGCTTCCGACCTCTAGCGCTTACCTGATATATAAGTTTCCTTCGCCTGCCATTCAGATTTGTACCATAGTTTGTCTTGGTTTTCTCCTAATCGCTAGAAGTAACAAGTGTTTTGGCAAGACTTTTCGGCTTTTTTGAGCTGGGAGGCTGCTTTTTACCTTGAATCTTTTGCCGTTTTTTGTGATTTCTGTGTTTCTGTGTTCCCCTGTATGCAATTTCTCTTATGCTTTGCAGATGGAAACACTGAATCACAAACACCAAAATGGACCCACCGCGATCCCTGTGGAACCCGTTTAAGTTTTCTTTAAAAGGCAAAAACCAAAAAAAAATCTCCCTGGTAAAACATCAAATTTCTTTGCAAAAGGCAAGAAGGCCTTTAAAATCCGTGCCGTCTATTTACTTTAGATTTTCAAAAATTTCCTTCGACTACGCGATATTGCCTCGCATTCACACGGTATGTGTGTTATGTCCTCAACCACTCGCTGATCACCGCAGAATCTACAAATGTTCGTATCTGACTATTTGAGTCTCTTTGCGTATTTCAGCAGGAGAGAGTATCCTGTCAGGATTCCTATTATTGTCCTAAGTTTATCCCTGTTCAATTTTATTAACTCCCTAGATCTTTTACCATCAAGAAGTGGCCATAGAACATTGAATACCGTTTGTCCTTCAAGATTCGACCACCTTTGGTTAACAGTCTTTTTGATCTTTTACTCGATAGTGCCCCTTACTACGTAGGGGGGTGGTTTGATATTGGCAACCTCACTATTATCGGATAGTCCTTCTCTTCTTGCAACGTCATCCGCTTGTCCCTTCCCCTCTATTCTTCAGTGTCCTGGCAGCCAGCACAGTCTCACCCGGTTCTAAATGCAGAATTGTTTGAGCATTGTGCAACATTCCCTGACTGTATCAGATTTGATGTTAGTCGATTCCATTGCCTGAAGAGCGAATACCGATCTCATCTGCATTAGCTCAGCCGCCCTTAGGACAGCCAGAGTCTCTGATTGTAAGACACTGCTTCTTCTTATAGTCTTATAGATACTCTGTCAAAATTGCAAAATTTCATTTGGCATGAGCCATTCCTCTCCCGGTATTTTATATAGCACGGAATGTCGAAGTCGATCAAGGAAGGAATTTCATCCGTTAAAATTGGATTGCCTGGCTGTAGCTCCCCTAGGAACGTGCCGTGTCCGAAGCTACTGCTCTTGAAGTGACCCAGATTAGTGAGTCGTATCGCATTGTTACCTGCAAGTTTTTTGATCTGTAAATCAAGCGGTGTTAGGTGCAGAAAGGTGTCCAATGCTGCCGTTGGGATGGTACGGAGCGCACCTGTAATGGCTTTCGAAGCCGTTCTTCGACACATTGATCATACAATAACAATTTTTTGGTGGAGGTATAGTAGTTTATTGTCAGCTGCATCCACTGGGTCTGTAGAAAGCCATTATGTTCAAAAAGTTTCTAAATCACGTGCTGCCTGTGGACTGGCGAGTCAAAGACGGCAAGACATTCAAAGACAAAACGTGTGCCTAGGCAGTAATATTTTCAAAGAAGCTCTTACAGATATAAAAATTTGATGACTAACATTTCTACAAAAAAAAAAAAAAAATACAACAACGATTAAATTTTTGTCATACTGGCATTTCGAAATCACCTGTTCAAGAACGATTTCAAGTTCTTAACATTCCGTGTTGTTTTGACACCTGTTTCATTGTCAAACTCGTTAAACGGCGTTCTTTTTTCTGGTGATTTTCGATCCGACACATACAACTTTCGTGTCCACGTTATACAAAAAAAAAACCGGACTTTAACGATTTCATGACTTTTCCCCGTAAACCACTCAATAAGTCAAGGCAAAAAAAAAATCACCTATTCCATCGTCAGCTGTTGGTCTTTGGATCGAAATTCCACCCCCAAAAAGTAGAGAAAAAAAATTCTTGAAATTCCTCCGAATCACTGTCAAGACAATGACGCGAAAACACTCGCATACCATCATGGCACAAATAAAACTTCAATGACTCATGGGACTTTTCTTATGTCTCCTGACGACCATTGAGTCTGCGATATACGAGTATATATATATATATTTTCATAAATGTGGCCAAATAAAAAGACAAACAAGAAACGAGAGTAATGAGGAGGCGTGGAAGGCATTTATTCATAGAGAACGAAACATGAATTATAGTTTAATGTTCTGGTTTTGAAATTCGAAATACGAAACTGTTTACTCCGGTTTCGGTTGCCCATTATTTCATGCTTTACTACTGAAGACATCTCCAGTGAAAGTTATGAGTCTTGTTTGTTCTTTTTGTTTCCAAACAAAAACGCCGAGAAAATAAGGAAAAAAAAAACACTTTTGTTTCGCCTACACTTTCAAAACAAAAAGCAACAAGGAAGAAAGCAACACTAGGAAGCAATAGGAAGGTTCACGACCTGCCGCCCTGGTTACCAGGTTCCCCTTTCTTAATTCTGTGTAACATTTAACTTAGTCTCGCTTACAAACCCTTCTTTTCTAGACCATTATTCATCAATGATGGGATCTGGTATGCTGGTGCTTTGTGGCAACTCCAAATGGGGGGGACTTCACTCCATGGTGACTCATTGGACGGTGGAATTGCGTGCTAGACAAAAGAAAAAACAAGAAGGCAAAGTTGGGAAAGTACAATGAAGCACATGACCCACTACGCAGGATGAGTAAATCGAATTGAAATTCTCTGTTCTCTGGATAAGGAAGTCAAAGAAAATGTTCAACCCCAACTAGACCGAACTAGGGGTTGTCAGTGATTTTCTGTTTTTTTTGGTTAATAGTGTGGGGCTTCAAATCGATTTACTTGGCTTGGCTTGGCTTGGCTTGTTTACATCGTAATCGTTTGCACAATAAAACTTGGCACTACGAATAAAACTGAATTGTGCTGAGGTTGCCAGTACTCGGTACCAGTCCCCTCAGTCCCCATTATTCTCTAGTAATGCATTTTGTGGAAAATGGTGTTGAATTTATCACACTAGAGCAGGGGGAGCAGATATTATTTCCACTGACTGAGTTTCGGATTTTATTGACAGTGACTTGTGGCTTTGTAGAGTGACAACACACTCAAGTTACTGAATTTGTTTTGTTTTTTGAATTAGTTTTGATGACGTAAAAGATAGATAAACAAATACCGATAGTTACTACTTGTAAGCCAGGAGCTCATATTGAGTATCTCGGCGAGTCCCTGAATCATTAAGTTGTTATTGTGTTTTTATTGATGTTTTGTTTTTGTTGCAAGAGGTAAACAGGTAGAAGCAACAAGTGTACCCTGTCTGACTCATTAATTGGTAGATGAGTCTGCAGGCGAAACTAAATAAAACAGATGAGTTAGACACTCTTTGATTTCTGAATCACTATGGTGGCATTTTGAACCCCTGTCCAGATGCGTTATGTTTTCTTTGAATCTTCGTCTATACGAAACAAGGTCTGCCAAAGTTGGCTTACAAAAAAAAACATTAGAATCATTTCCATTTGGAAAACGATAGGTTTTGATTGCAGGTACATGACCGACCTGTCTGATATACATACGAGTACATACATCGGATGATGTCTAGTCGTGATACAGCTACAAAGTGGCGCAAAATTAATCATCGTTTTTGAATTACTTTTTTACTAAATAAAAAAAAAATGATTTTGAGTGATGGAAATCTTTATTTGGATCTTTACAGGTTTTTCAGTTAAGTGGATGCCGCCAGTGTTGATACTCGTTCAAATTTGAGCTCGTTTTATCGTATTTTCCATTAATTTCTGCAAGATTTCCGATGATAACTGTTCGCATTCCTGTCGAATATTCTCCTTAAGGGCTGCGATTGTCTGAAGCTTGTTGGCGACTTCTCTTCTTCAAGTAGCCCCAAAGAAAGAAGTCTGGGCGATCTTGCTGGCCATGCCAAATCGCCAAAACGGAAGATTACGCGACCAGAAAGCGCTTCCTCCACAATATCCATTGTGATTCGTGCTGTTTGTGCTGAAACCACATGTTCACCAAGCCCCGCTCATCTAATTCCGGCAGTAAGAAGTCGTTTATCATGGCCCTGTAAGATTCGCCAGTAACAGTGACCGTTTTGCCGATGGCGTCCTCAAAAAAACTACAGCCCAATCTGTCATCCCACGTGAACGCCGCACCACACTGTGACTTTGTGTGGATGTAATGGCTCTTCGTACATCACACGCAGATTTTCAATGCCCCAGAAACGAAGATTTTGCTTATTGACGTAACCGCTTAAGTGGAAATGCGCCCCGTCGCTCATTATGATTTTCGACACAATTCGTACGTTGAGATTGAGGAGGGCTTGACAGCGGAGTATGGCACTCCATTGCTTGTCTGTTTGTATACTGCAGCTGTCTAGTTCACAAATGTCCAATATGATCGACTCCATTTACAAAAATTATAACATCTTCCGATATGGTGATTAATTTTGCGCCACCTTGTATATCGGAGGCTATTTTTAAAACTCTGTCGAAGAGATGGCATTTGGTTATCATGGCTTAGCCATTTCCCGGCTTTATTCGTCACACAGCTAATTGACTTTATCAGATTTATAGGTATGGTTAGATTGAAAGGAATGACTTAACGGTTAGTTCTTTTGAGCAGTTTTATGTAGGAATCCGATTCATGTAAGTAGCCCTGTACTCGTATCTTAGAAATAGTTATCGGCTTGCCCTTCTTACATCCTAAATTGTGATATTCCGTGATCGATACTAGTTCTGACTTATCCATAGAAACGCTTATGAGAAAACAGGCAGCGAGATCAGAAAGCTCTCGTATGTGCTCATCTGGTAGGCGACGGTATTTTACAAGAGATCTAACTAAAAAGGATATCTCTGTCTATCTTCTAATTAGTAATCATTCAGACTATACAGAAAGAGTCTGTGTTCAAAACAAGAATTGTTTTTTAAGGATACCCTCCATGCATCAATCGTATTTTCAGAATTTTATTAGCTAGTATGGGGCTCTAAAGTTGACTAAATTTCCTAATTAAGACTTAATTTAATAACACACTTCCACTGTAGATATGTGCTGTACTCCCACAATTTTTCATGATATGAATTCGGATCACATTGTGGTATGACTTCAGAGCAGTTGACTTCTTGGTCAGCTTCAGGAGGTCTCTCTAGTTCATCCGCCCTGTTGTGTTGTAAGTCAGATAAACCGCGAGTAAGTAGTATCTCCTTTGTCCAGACTTGTGTTCACTCCAAAAATATTTCTTTTCCTGGAATTAGAAAGAAATCATCATCAAGTTTACTCTTCATGAGAATTAAGACTTTACATTTGAAGAAGTGAAGTTTCCTTTAGTTCTGGATCCACGAACTTTGTTTACTATCTAAGGTGATTGAAAAAAGGCATATAGGTGGGCGGACAGTGGAAGCTTTAGAATTGGTGGGTGTTAAACTAAACGTAAATCAGTCTCGTCTCGCTTGAATGTCTCAAAGGTTATTTCTGTAAGCCTATTAGTAATGAACCTGTTGAGAATAAGTGAGTACTCATTGATTTTATTGATCATTCCCATCTGAAGTTCCTTTTGCCAACCGTGCACTTGCCGTTTTCTTTTTGAAAATTACCAATCTATAAAGGTAAGTCGCTCTTTTACGCAAAAAATGCACCCGCAAGACGAGTTGGAACCCTACACGAGATTTCTGTCAAATCGATTGCAAATTGTTATATGTTGGCATTTTGGCGTCTTACCGAGAGCCTTTCTTGGACGGTCCTACGTTTTTCTCAAAATTCTTTTCAGAATTCTGCTTTGAGTTCCGTGCTTAGCCTGTCTTCAGTTTTTAATTCTCCAGTAGACGGAGCGCTGCACGTTAAACTGTTCGTGCTTGTTTTGAGAGTGGGATATCTCATGAGGTATCACATGCTATGGACATTTTCACTGATAAAATGTGGATTCTGTTGTAATGAGACTGAGTATCCTCTAAAGTTTACGAAAATAATAATAACGATGGAGCATACTGAAGCTCTGAACACTGTAAACTTTTAAAATTAGTCCTCTGCCAAAATGCGTCACGACGACGTCACAAGGAATCACCAATGTAAATTGTAATTTAATCCGACATAAGCTTCCCCAATGAGTAGTCACATGTCGTTCATACTGTGCAACAAGAAAAGTTCTCTTTACGTTGGCTGTGTAACTTCCTCTCATCATTTTATTAAACAAATTGAAAACGGGAAAAAGAACAGGTCTCAGATGGATACCTGGTGGAACTCTATAGATTTTGATTTATCTTCTGGTCTATTACGCTAACTTCTTCGTGTGACGAAATAACTGAATTTCGAGCTGTTTACTTGAAACATAATGTAAGACTACTCGTACTGTACCCGAATCTTAGGCGGACTATGTACAGGTTGTACAATCTACTTGTCGTAAATTGAATCTCTTTCTTACAATATCATTTACAAGACTGCATTTTATGTGCAAAGTTTATTGACTGCCCAAATCTACCCTTCTTTTCTTTATTTCCTTTCTCATTTGCTTCTTACAGGGGCCTATCAACTCATTTCAGTTTAAATCAAATAACAAAACTCTTGTGAAATCGTTTAAGTTAATCTGCTTAACACAGTTTTTCTATAAAAATTCCATTGTTTTTTGTTATTTTCAGATACCAAAACAACAAAAGGATCAAACAAGCAAAAAAGTCCAACCCAATCTGACAATGATGAACTAAACCAGGGTAAGTATCTACGTACTTTGTAAAGACAAACTTTTAGCGTTTCTCTTTTTCTCTCTAGTCTCTTGAAACCCATTACAAAGTCCACCCTATCGATATGCAATTTTCCATATCTTCTTGCTCCACATTTCTCTTGACTTCCCAATGCATGCCAGCATAGTACGTAGTAGATCAGCTGAATAGGAAGCTGGAACACATTATATTACAAAGACCACTGAAAGTCGACTACAACAACACAAAAAGTCATCACTCACATGATTGGTTTATACTGGGTTCTAGGTCAAAATCGTTTATCAGCTCCCACAGTCAAATATCCACCCGCCTGCCGGCACAAACTGTCCGACTCCCACAGCACACCCACTCCCCGTTCAATTTCACCCATTCTGTAAGTCTTGTTGATTCTGGAAACTGGCAGACCGAATGCCTACCCCTATGTTGCCCAAGCCTCATCGTAATTACCATGCCAGAGAATAAAATTCCTCATCACTGCTAGACGATTTGGTTGGGGCAGGGGTTTCCCGATTGCAATTACCAAGATACGAATACAAATACGAATATGGGTACAAAGTATACTACGAGCTTGTGACTTTTGTTGAAGGCAATGAGTGTCCTCTGGATGTGGATGAGGGCTGTTAGATGATAGTGGGAGTTCTTATGTCACATTGCTGTCACATATCTTTGTCTACACGATCGTGTTCGCTAGGGGGTAATGCATTTGGAATAAATTTGAATCGCAAAATTGAACACAAAACGATGGATAGTGAAATACCGCAGTTCTCTCGATTTGAATAGAGAGAAAATAGTTTTGCCTCCTGATAAGAAAATGCGGTATTCGTAGTTGTGGTCGTAATGGTTGACAGTTGAAATGGAGAAACGTTCCGAAGTCCGGAGACTACTCATACATATGATTTGTGGCCCATTGTTGGTTGACGGGCGATTCTGCTTTGATTGTCTTTGATGACAGATAGCAGATACGAATACTCGTACGAGCTTGCCCTGACACAACAAGGAAGTGCTTTTGACATAATAAACTCTGGCGATAGCTTGTTCGACGTTCTGCGGTCTGTCATTTAATTTTTTTTTTTTTTTTAATTGACATACTTTCGGCCGATGATGATGGATGATTTTTGAATAGGCTTTGAGAAGAAGCTATTATTAGTACCAAATGAGTTTAAGATTTGTTGCCTTGATTGATGTAAATAATTGAGTTTTGTATCATGAGATAGATGCGACTTTGAGAATGGGAGCCCCCTCAACGCATTCTATTACATCAACTATTCACACATCATGTGGTATGTTTGTGGTTGATTTAGTGGTGATTTGTGTCTAATATTTCCACTGTCCTGAGTAAGAAACCTCTTGAGTTGTGAAATGTGTTGCACGTGAAACTCATAACTCCGTTTCAATACCTTCTTTGATGTCTTTTTATCTGTTGGATCGCAATCCTACGGTGGACTGGGTTATCATACAATCATACAGATCGTAATTGGTAGAAAACTTCCAGCTAAATTTACCATATCGCGTTTTACACGTTCTCTCTTGAATATCCGAAACATACGTTGAATAATAGTTCTACCAGAACGAAGCCAGCACCACAGTCCCAGCAAACAAAAAGATAATGCCTCGAAGAGCCTGGCTGGACACAGAGTTACAAAAGTGTCACCCAACAAATAAGGGACAATCCGTTCAAATGACAGAAATAATTAGAAATTCAGCACCACCCCAGATTTACGAACACTGAAGAGTTTTGAAAGACATTTTCGAAGTTATTCGTGATAAGGAGGCTACTTAAACTTCTTATTAGAGCCATTACTGCAGTTAACTCGAGTCCCTGCGTAGCATTCAGAATTTATTTTTTATTTTCTCTTATAATAAGCGCACGATCAAGGAATTTTGATATCCTTTAAACGATTGCCCAAAACTCCGGTTAAGCTTAACTAGGGTGGAAAATAGAGACACACTACTGTACGTTGGTCTTAAATGTTTGCAAATTATAATGAGAAGGGATTGGAGGCTTCGGCAGGGCATTCGATAAGAGAGTTGTGTTCTGAATCACGATATTTTAGAAAACGTCCAAAAGTGGGCTTGAGGTTATACTTATGAATACTCATAGCAAGACGGGTGTGAGGTGGGAACATGCGGGAAATCTAGCGTTTATGTACTTCTTAGTTGTTTACATGAACAATTGTCTCGATGGAATTAATTTCACGATATGGCCATACATTCATGTAAACAAGGATACGCCTTGCCAAAGCTCTCCGTCAATTTCTTTGATACCCTGAAGGAGACGTATTGAGGGCACAGATTCCAGTCTCTATAAGTCGTGACCGATCTAAAACTTCTCTACATGGGATGAGAGCAGCAGATGCACCTCTCCTGCGTTTTAGGCTTAAATTAACATGCCGCTTCCATAAGAAGGCCTACCTCTTTGAGTCAGACCCCGATCGAAATCCGGCTTTTTACACCCATGGTATCATGTATAAATTTTCGTATGCACTACCGATGGTCTTGTCACTCAACAAGACCTATGTCCAGCAGCTGGTTACTAGTCAAATTGTTGAGTACCAATAGCGTTCAAATCTGAAAATGTTATCGATAAGTCAAGTATTTTTGTTATACAATTTTATTAAGAAGCCGAAACGAAACGAATCCTGTACAAGATAACAAAGAGTTTATTGGTGTTCACAGCTTACATCAACACCCGGTGAAGAATTTGAAGGGGTCTCTTTTGATTTCTGACGAGGAATTGTCAAGAAGATGGAGAGTATGCCTTCTGCACTTGGATGCTGTTCAACATTGTGAACGACTTCTTTCAATGTGCACTTCATGAGAAAATCTTCCAGATCCTGTAGATATCAGAATTCAAGGTCTTGTCTCTTAAAGCATTCCTCTAATCTTTAAAGGGAGATCCAAGCAAAAATCTGTAAGAACCCGATTTTGGATAGATTTAAGGTCCTCATTTAGTGGAATTACCTTGACCAGTTCTACAAAAATTCTCTCATTCTATAAATATCTTTCTTCTCAAAAATATAAGTCCTCAAAGGGTCTCCGATTCTTCTCTAGATATTATTGGCCTCAAAGTGATATCAGATCCTGATTTGTTTTTATATTATTCGTATAAAATTCATTCTGTTTTTAAAAATAAACTAATTTCCCTATCTATCTATTTAATCCAACGGTTATCTAATACGTTTATTACATTGGAAAGGCTGTAAAGCTATATAGGTTCCATAATTGACTCATTTGCCAAGTCTGCATTGCTTGAAAATATTACTAGAACACCCTCGCAATTCCTCATTAAAATTATCTCGTTCTAGAAATTTATATCTTTAATAACTCTTTGATAAAAAAAACAACCTCCGTTTGTCTACCCCCTTTGGTTTGGTGTGGATACGGTGTTACGTATTACAGTACCGTACTTAAGGCTGACCCTCTTTTAATTAAACCTGACAACCCATTTATTTTTGCCGGCAAAATGATTAAGATTTACCACATTGGCATCGTCATTGCCAACACCATCGCATAATTAACTAACGCTACATACCATATAACCTAGAAACTATTCAGCTTGTCTTGAAAGTACTGCATTTACGGTATCTCGACATAGAATACGAGTAAAAATCTTCTCCACTTTTAATTGCCACCTAAAACAGCGTTCACTTCAATGCTCATATTTGTGCGAAAAAAAAAAGGTAAAGTGAATCCCATCAGTCTTTTACGCTGTGACGATGCGTATCCAAGACGAAATCAATTCATCGCACGTCAGCCTTATGTAGTCTCTCGCATTCGTTCCATTTAAAATGCGCAACAGATAAACGTAGATACTTGTATACTTATTAGTATATGTAGCATTCTGTTAGATGTGTATTTTAACATATTCAGATACAAATATAGCCACTGGCCTTAGTCCAGCATAGATAGTCGACACTCGATATGCAATGTATACGCTGTAGATACAATGATACCAAATAGAAAACAAGTTAATCCACTTTTGTCTGTCACTTGCAGTGTCTCGAGGCTTGTTTGCCTAGCTCTCACTCTGTGTGCAATAACTGGCTTTAAGTCGTAGTCCTGTTGGACCAGATTTCCGCATCATAATCTCCCACCAGAAATGCCAACAGCAACCGCAAAAAGAAGTTAACAAAAAAAATCTTTAAAACAACACCGTGCTCAAGGCGCAGTCAACATCCTTTTAAGCCAACGGCTCGTGGAGACAGTTAAGAGAACGGGTACTCGTTGCCAGATCTAATACTATATATGAGGTAGTGTTTTCTTTTTTTCGAATGCAAGAATTGATTTGAATGAAAAATGGCATGGATACATGGTATGTATGCATAGTGCTGCATCCTGAAAGACCAAGTTACAGATACTGTAATCGATCATTTTGAGAAAACAGAATTCTACACGGATACTGACTTTAAGATATCAAATCATAGATAGAATTGCTTGAGAGATTTCTGTTTGGGTCGTTGGAATTTGTTTATTTTATTTTAGTGACAAAAGTAATGGTGTGACATCGAATACAAATCGAGTTATTAAATGGCAAACATTCTTACGTTTTGTATCCGAAACTTTAAGAGAACAGGAAAAATGTTCTATCGTACTTTGATGGCCTTGAATGGACTGATTGGTATAATCAGGTCAAGATAAAAGTAATTCGATCCGAAAAGTAATGTCCAGTCATGTAAATGGTACGAGGATATGGCATGAAACATGCCTAACCTGTCCTTTTTTTACGAGTATGTGCTTCATTTCCCTCCTGACTGCTGTACCGTCTAGGTGCGACAACATTGCGTTCTTCCGAATAGGCCAATATCATCATGTGCCTCTGGTTTGCTGTATGAGCTCTGAACATGATATCAAAGGCTTCGATGGGGTCTTAACTGACCTTGATGGAGCAGCAAGTACACCAATGGTCATCCTATGCAATCTGAAAGGGATATCAAAAATAAACATTTCCTCCAGATGCGGCCTTTAAGTCGGTAAAGAGGTAGTTTGTATCGGTCAGAAATTTCTAGAATCTCTCCAACTCTCCGTATAATAGAAATAAAATAATTTTTCATATTGACTTTTGGTTCTCACACTTTTAATCAGATGGAATCTTCTTTAATAAGTTTTGAAAGATTAAGGAAGATTCAATTGAGTCAATCGCTATGACGGTTTCCCGTTATTACAAAATTTACTGCATAATGGGGATCTAAGTTTGTCCTCATTCATCTCAATTAGATCGTCCGTTTGGGGTCTTGTTTGTAGCTTTCAACAAGCTTCCAATTACAATTGTTTGTGAGTTTTTGTTTTGCTTTCTGAAGATAGTTCTTTAACAAAGTTACATAGGTATAATCGACTCTTCTTGGCTCTGGCAAACGCATTCTAAATCCGTATGAATCAATTTTTGAGATGGTTGTCATGATTAGACTCTGTCAGCTTTACGTTTCTGTAAAAAAGTCATAAAACGTCTGCCAAGTAGTCGATCTAAGTGTACTCAATTGAGTCCCGACAATTCAGACTCTATCGTCATTTTTTTCCATAATATGTTCTTTTATCAATCGATCATCGAGGCGCTGCGATTACCATAGTTTTGATGTGAAAAGCATCGGCTTTATCTACAGTATTTTCATTGTACTCCTATGTGACATTTGTTTCACGACTGTTTCACTTTCTCGTGACGCCTCTGCCTTTATGCAGTGGAGCGAGAACGCTTCCTGTTTCTGTTTTTTTTAATACTTGAAATTCTTTAGAGCTTGTTCTTCGTTGAAAAGCAAACACGCCATCATTGTTTTTATATGTGTTAATGTGGAGTAGGGTTCTTAAAACACCGGCAAAATTGTTGCTATCAATAGAATTTTCCCACATAGAAACGCTAAAGTCTTTTACTAAAATTATGTCATTTTCGAGCTAGTTTTGACAATTTTCTAAATAAAGAGAGTTTCGTTTAGTCGTGTGGTCTATCAGGCTGAAATAAAATTCTATTTCCGTTTACTTTACTTCAAAGTCTATAATGGCCTATTATAAACCACGAATAATCAAGGCCTAGGTCATTCTTTCAAGAAAAATTCTACGCCCTTCTCTGTAAAAAGACAACGGGAACTAGGATGAATGGATTGCTGAAAGATCTATAAGCAGGTCCCTAACAGAAGGCTTTTATCCTTTGACAATCTTAGATTATATCCTTTTTTTACGAATGTAACTCCTACCGAGAAGGTTGTAAGGTGGAAACGGTTAGTGATTCGTAATTGAATATTTGGATCCTATAACCATCCAAAAGTAATTGCTAAATGGGCTTTGGTTTATTACGGAAAACCCCTCTCGCCAGCTAACAGATTGCTGAGTACAAGTGTCTAAGTATAAGTATGAATTCTCCTGCTAGAATGTAATTTGACCCTTTTCTATCAGCAATTACTTCCCTTAAACCTACAAGTAAAATTGGATGACCAGTTCGACTTTAATTCATGTGGCCGCACGTACACGACTTGTATTTATTGCAATTCCATTAGTTTTCTATTTTTCTTTTCTTTGTCTTCCTCGGGTTTATAGTTTCTTGCACTCCATTTCTCCAAGTCTTGTCACTTGCTGCACTATGTGTGGTTTCTTTATTTGCTTGCCTTCTTCCTGCCTCTGCCCCCAGGCCTAAGCAATTTGTTGCTATATTTCACTTTCGAAAATATTTACACAAGTGCGCGCTCCACACATTGCAATTGAATGCGTAATATATCGCGGAGATATTTTTAGCATACGCACGCATTCAGATCTACTAGTTCATGCATGCCAATGCTATAAATGCAAATCTTCTGTGTATCTGAAGATATAAGTACGAATAGTTGTATCTTTAGTAACGAGATACATCAAAAATGGTGTCCATTTCATGTTTAGAATTTCCATAAAGTAGGCAAATACAAAAAAAAGTTCAGAAAAGTATGGGAACGGAAAAAAAAAATTATATCGTGAGATATTTTCAGAACTCTAAACGAACTATCACCTGTCACTTCTTAACCTACACTCGTACGACTCCTAGTTGAAATTTATTGTCCACCTATAAGATCAACTCTAGCCTCTGTGGCCACAAATCACTGACTCCATCTCGCACAAGTCTCGTTCATCCCATAACAAGCTGTTCCAATGATAAATGGAGCTCCTTCGGAGTTCCTATTTTTAACTAAATAAACGACCATCGCTTCGAATGATAATGGGGCCCGAGATACACCATCAAATGGCATACCATTCCGCTAAATACACTTTAATACGCCTGAAGCCATACGCATCAAATTCATCTTCATCTCTGGAAACGTCAGCATCCGTCGGGTGGAAGCAACAGGCTGCGAGCTATCGATGAAGGGAAGAGAAAAAACTTTGCACCAAATTGAAAGAGATCATCATGATTATATGAGGAATAGGCTTCTGTTGTTGTAGCCTTGGTCATCTTGTATCTTGTAGTTTTTTTTTTTATTCGTATTTAGTAGGGGAGGAGGTATTTTAATTCGATGTGCTATCTGGAACATTGGTCTGGGGCAAATCATTTGTAAAATACAAACAAGCAGTTCAACAATCACCTGATCTAAGCATCTGATTTAATAAGGTTCTGGTCACTTTTGAAGTGGGAAGGCAATCATTTTAAAACCTGTGGGTGGGTACTCCTATAGAAAATGCGAGTACCCAAATGATAAAAATGTCGGACTATGTGCATACATTCCTACTTTTTCATTTTTTACTTTTAAGGCAAAACAAAAAAATTATTAGTCTAAAACGACTTCCCTGTGGCAAGCCATATTGGATTACAGATAAGTGGGAATATAGACTCTATTGGTGACCAAAGCATTGATTGTTTTTTTTTGAAAGCCCTACACTGTCTGTCATCTATCAACCTCCACGGTAATGGGAGTTCAGCCCACTTGGTTGAAAAAAGTTCGTTACTACCTGATATACTTCTTGATTAGTCCATGCTGGCGTGGTATTCCGGTCTTCCTGACCCAAATCTTATCTGTATATATGTATTTTTTCTCCCTAGATCTATATTCCAATAGTACGAGTAATTCTCTATTCCTGTCAAGGACAAAATTTCAAAAGAACTGCCCTGAAGGATACGAAAAATATTTGAAAAAGAGTTTCGCTGCCTCTTTTCACACAATTCAAACGATTTGACTTGAAGCGATAAAAGGAGAAGAAAAACGCGAGTAAATGGTTGGAGACACAACAAAATGAGGAAGGTTGCTTGCCTTCCACTGTGCTTGAATATAATTGAATTGTACTGTACAATTTTGCACACCCTATATTGTGTCCGCTCTTCCCCTTTTAGACAGACATTTTATCTGAATATAATTCTGTGTAAATGTAAAACGATAAAGGCAATACCCCAGACACTCACAGCACGAGAGAACAAATTGAATTGAAT
The DNA here is from genome assembly GCA_928272305.1 of Volucella inflata. Classification (NCBI taxonomy): domain Eukaryota; kingdom Metazoa; phylum Arthropoda; class Insecta; order Diptera; family Syrphidae; genus Volucella; species Volucella inflata. The sequence continues at coordinate 2,736,757 of OV743717.1, read as the reverse complement.
TTTGAAAATGCAAAGAGTAGCGCCTGGGAGCTGAAACACACACAAAGCATTCCAGTAGGTACACACAGTTTGTGATGTTTAGCCACTGGAAACGATTGGCCTAAAAAGCCAAATTGCATCGAACGTTTTGGAAAGGAGAGGTAAAGTATCTCAACTTGACAGGCATAGTATGTTCGATTTAATGCAGGAAACGGAGATGATTGTGGAGGGAGGGAGGAGATAAATTGCACAGTTTCTCGTTCATATATAGTCACACCCAGCGCCAGGCGTATGGAGATATCCGTATGCGCATTTTGATATATCAAATCTGTAGATAAAATCGCACTGGACTAGACTACTAACAAATAATCAAACAATCTAGGACAGACTTGGACTCGATCGTTTTGGAAAAAGAAACTACTTAATGTCGAACACCATTTTCAATAGCCGATATGTAAGACTTGCATTCATAATTCAAATAGACGCAGCACAAGCCATTAATATGGTCTGTGCTTTAACAGGAGGAGGAAAACCTCCTAATGAGGCATATAGTGTGTTTTGTGTTCAAATAACAACAAATCCCGTTGATCGTTCTGTAAAGAATCTCAGAAGTGGACTTAACCTCTAGTTAGCCATACAAGCATTCTGCCTATTATAATCCTTAATAAAGCGGACAACATCCAAAGCTAGTCGCTTTATACACAGATGCATTTAAAATAATTTTTTTAACACTCATCTGAATGTCATTTGGCCAAATGTAACTTACCACTGTATCGGAAGTTTAACACTTTCCATTCCTGCATTTTACACAGTAAACAGCAAATCTGTTGCAATATACATATTCAATCAATCAGCTATCAACACCCTTAACAAGCGAACAATTATACAAATTAAAGTTATTAACAAGATTGCCGGTATGGGTCTAAATTATGTCTAAAGCTGTCTCATCACACAAAGTAACTCGATAGGTCAAGGAGACACGACGATTTCCGTAGAGGTTTTAGGTTGAGAAGGAAGGAGTCACTATCGTCTGTTAATTTATAACTTTCTCAGACCTCACGAACTCGAGCTATGGCAAAATCTGAATTATAGTACTTATCCTGAATAGATAGATAGTATGAATTTTTCGGGGTGATTATTTCAGTCATTCTCTTGTCTCATCATTCACTCGACCTCAATATAAATACGAGATGCGTCTCTAGAGTACCCGGTTCGAACTAATTTTTTAACTATGATTCCTCTATCATGCAGTGCCGCAATGAATCCTGAAATTGGTCTAGAGAAGCCAAACATAAGGCAAAAAAAGCATTAAATTAAAACTCTATCAACAGTGATCTGGGAACATCTTCGACAGAGAAATAATGAAACAAAGAGGGCATGTCTGACTCGTATGCTCTTCAGCATTTAAGTATTCATCGATCGAATCATTCTTAGTTAATCATACGAAAATCAAGTGACAACTTCTCTAAGATGTGAACAATCACATAGACTGACCGGTCCATAACTCGCAAGTATATGCGATTCTTTTTTAGTCGCAAAAAGGAATAAACATCAGTAAAATGAATCAGCTAAATGTTAGCGCAATATTCATTTCCCATTACAATCTTCAGACATTCAAAACCAACAATAGGTGCACCAGAATTATTACAACCATCTCGCGTGACTCCTTCTTATTTGCCTTTAGTAGCAATCAGGAAACTTTAAAAACAGGTCAGCGGTGTTTGTTAGAGTTATTTCTAATTGAAGTGGAAAAGTGCGAGTATTTTAAAGCTATCTAAAGAATGTAAATTTAAATTGAACTTAAGAGGTGGGCCACTTCCTTTACCGACCAGAACCAGAAATTTAAATCACATGTAGATCTCAGTGCCACACATGAATTCTAGTACCACCCACCCCCAGTTAATTGGAAGAATTGATAGAAATATGAGTAGTGGCCCGCAGATTGATAGATTGATAGCCACGCCGGTTAATAACCAATTTCCTAAGCGAAAAACTTCCATTTTTTTCATTAACCACAATCAAGTGGTATAGAGGAGCATAATCACGATATCGTTTACGTTGTTATTGCTCCTATTACACCTACATAACAAATCTGTTAGCAGCTTCAGTCTTAAGTCTTCAATTTCTAGCCCGCAGCCTCCAGCTTCCACGAAACAATGTTACAATAAATCATCTCTATTGCACTTTTGTTACAATCACCTAGCGATTACAATTGTTATGCAAACCATAATGTTCCCATCGCACAGTCCCAATTCCGCTCCCTTCTTCCAATCTTAATGAGCGACACTTTGTCAATAGATACAATCTGAGTTCCCCTTTTCAACAATATGTACACATTGGATCTTCTTGCTATGCGATACGAGTACGTATACGTACTCTTATATCTCGAACGACATTTACACCGCTAGCGTGTGCATCTTGCATTTCATTTTATCCAAAGACATAATCAAAACCTCCATAATAGATAGATACTAGATTGTTTGCATTTTTCCCTCTACAAATACTTTACGCTTTATATGTTGCTGTTGCCAATACAGCGCTACCGTATGCTATGACTGGGATGCTTCTCTTGAAATTGCGAAAACAAGCTTTAGAAATTCCACATGGTTGACATAGCATGGAGAAGAGAGAAAAACGACAACGACGACCGGCTACAATCCATGAAAACAAAAAAAAGAAGATAAAATTGAAAATTTTCTATGAAATTTCACGATTTTGTTGTTGTTCTATCCGAACATCAGTACCACCTCCCATATACAAAGTTAGAAGGGGAAAATTCTTAAAAAAAAAAATAAAATAAATAAATAAAAGGCTATGTTGCCCCACACATTTGTGAAACGTGCAGATATTGTATCTCTCAAAAAAATAGAAAAATATATTTATTTTCATTGGGAAATCAAAACTGAAAAAAGAAAAGAAAAAAAACATTCAAAGATATTTGGTGTGTGGGCTGACAGTCAGACAGTTGGACAGTTGGACAAGTAATTAAATTTTGCTCATTGATTTGCTGGGGAATTTTTTTTCGTCCATTTTCTGAAAATTGGCCTTTGAAATGGATGGGCTGGCGCGTATTTTTCTTCTGGCTTTCTGGATGGCTGGTACGTACTCGTATACCATACAAACGGAAGTTGTTATAATTTTTCGTGTTGTAGTTTTGTGAGTGAAATTCATGAAAAATCGATTAAGCGAGGGTCTATGAACTTATTTTTGTAGCGAACAAAACTTTCATTGAGTTAATGTGAAGTAGAACAAAGGGAAATGGAACTTCAAATTGTGGAGAACGGGCGTATTTAGCGCGTGTCGGAAATTTCGGAGGTTAGAAATCACTCATCACGAGTTAAGTTATAGAACAGCAATGAAAAAGTGTTCAATTTCACAATTCGCTGTTTAAAATGGATGGTTGATCGCAAACAAATCCCCGCAGATCTCTATCAGATTTATACATATACTGCAGCATCCGATGCATGCATCGACCTATAGTTCGGCAATTGTATTTGTTCAAAGAATTCTTGGTTTTCATGTGAAATTGGTAAAGTGTCCGATGTTGTTTCTACACGTAGTTACGGTTAGTTAGTACTACATCGCACTATCTCCGTAAATTTACAACCAACTTTGCAAATAGATTCCATTCGTACACGGGATTTACATTGAATGGAATAATTGGTGGTGTGCCACACGACTCAGTGTTAGGTCCGAATCTGTAGAACACCATGTATGATGAAGCTGTACGTCAACCTACTCCAAAAGAAACTTCGAAGATAGGCTATGTTGAGAGCATCACCCTGGTAATTGTGGCAACTGCTCCTGAAACTCTAAGTAGACAATTTAACCATCCTTGAATAGGTAGATAATGCCGAGTCTCTTGAAGTGATTATTGACAATCGACAAAGTTTTAGCCACTGCAATGTAAATCATATAATTCAAAAGATTATAGACAATTTATTTCAAGGGAGGTCCAAAGCACAATAGAGTGCTGGGGGTTAAAAAGATTTTTCAAGACTCTATCTGAGTACTGGAGTCACTCAAAATCGCTCAAGATGAAATCAGGATCCAGAATGAAAAATAAAAACTCCAGTACAATCGACTATATGCTACAACGAAGTAAACATGTTACGTCGGCAGCCCCTAACGCGCTGTCAGCTTTCAGGCAGTGCAAAGATTTTGTCGGCAAGACATGGGGCCTGTCACTTCCTTTCAATCTACACACGGCTGCAATACGGCCAATTATGTTAAAAAGTATGCGTGACGGTTGTTTGGCGGAACTAACTTTTACTAGACTCCAAAGAATAGTTTGTCTCTGCTGCATGTGGCTCCGTGTCGGAGACAGAACGGAGCCCTGGGGCACACCAGCATTTATTTATTTATATCAGACTTGAAACTATCCAAAACAACCTGAACTGAACGTTCCGAAAGATAATTTCTAATCCATTGAAGAAGAGAGTCGTCGATGGCAAAAACACGCATTTTCGACAAAAGAGCCGGATGCCAAACTCTGTCAAATGCTTTAGAAATATCAAGTGCAACTATCTTGCTTTCGCCAGATTGATGTAAACTTTGGTTCCACTTTTCGGTGAGACATGCCATCAAATCACCAGTGGACCTGTTGCTACGAAAACCGTACTGCCGGTTATTAAGAAGTTTTCGTATTTCGAGATATTTTATGAGCTGACGATTTATCAGCGTTGCCATGACATTGGAAAGAAGGGACGTAAGTGCAATGGGTCTGTAAGAGGAGAGAGAAGAAGATTCGCCTTTTTTAGAGACGAGCTGGATAAATGCTGTTTTTCATCTGCTCGGAAAGAGTCCTAAAGAGTAGGATTGATGGAAAAGCTTACGCAGTGGTTTTGCCAGCGCAGAAGAACACCTCTTCAGAAGAAGGGGGGATATACCATCTGGACCAGCGGATTTGTGAGTGTTAAGATATTTAAGTACTCTTTCTACTACACGAGTGCGAAAGTGGATTCGTCCCATTGAAGATTCTACGCACTCAAATGTAGGCGGAGACAAAGCACAATCTGGAAGCGTTGAGCTGGCCGCAAAGTGTGCAGCAAGCAGATTGACTTTGTCCAAAGAGCTGACAGCTGGAATGTCATTGTAAATGAGCGTTGGGATGAAGAGTGAGGCAGAATTTCTAATGTTTTTGACGAACGATCAAAAATTGTTACCACCTTTGGGACATTGTAGTATTTTTTGCCTCAGTTTTTGGTCGCTCCGTTCTTGACGCATTAATGAATCTCCCTCCTCTTGATTTTTACCATATATCATGGGCTGCACTCTTAAAGTAATCTTCAGTTAAAAAAGAATTGATTTTTGTTACAACTTACACTGGAGCTTTGATAACCCTATCCGTGTGGCTCTGGTCTTGTGGACATGCTATTTAAAGCAATGATCCCAAAACTCCTTCTCAAGACAGGTATCGGCGAGAATCTGAGCCAGTAAAGGAATGTAACCGGACTTCGCGGATGGCTTCAAAACCATTCTAGAATGCTGTTTTGCTAGCTTTCTGGAGGACGATTTCACTCCATGTTCAGGTCATATCATAGTGTAAACATTCAAAATGCTAGAGGCGTTTCTCTAGACGAAGCCGATCAACTTGATAGTTGCTTTATAAAGCCATAGTTTTGGAAATCTAGTTGGACTTATCGTATTTACAAAAGTTGCAAGGTCAATAAGTGGAAAGCCCTTATTTGTTGTCGTTTTACGGAGGCTTTGCTTTCCAACTAACCTGGTCCAGACAGACGGGTTACTCCCTCTATAGTGTGTATTGAACCTAAAGGTGCGGATCTTTGATATCACTGTTGACTTCACATAAGAAGAGTTTCTGGCGTGCTTATATTTCAAAAAAGCATTTTGCTTAAACTATCGGTTAACGTCTGTAGCTGTCAAATAGAAAATTATTGGCGCCTTACAATTACAATAGAGAGATCAAGAAAACTGCAGTTAAAACTCAGTGTTTACCCCGTTAATTTCACAGTGCAAGATTCTAATTATCTATTTTAAATTTCAAAACACGTTTCATCAAAAATTTCACTGTAAAAATGTCTACAAGACAAACAACAAATCGTCGACGACAGTATGAATATATGATATCATCCAGAAAGTGAAAACAACAATTTAAACTAAACATCTCACTTGGTATTCAACATTTGGTCGTCAAATTAAAAAAGAAAAAAAAGAAAAAAAGAATTAATACAAAACCAAACCCGCCCGAATGGCTGTCACAAATTAGGCAACTTTCCCTTTTCATGACCCGATTTCGAAAAACAAAATCGTATTTCGGTATCAAGAACAACTTCATTGACGATTGCAATGCCTTTTTTTTTTTTTTGAAGACCCTTGCGATTGTAATATGAGAACCGTATCAACAAAAATCATAATGCGAGACTTAATACGAATATTTAAAAAAAAATCAATATTTGCGCATCTCTACTGGGTATTTTCTGACTCTGCCTTGCCTCTAGACTAGTCATCGCGGGAGGTCTTACAATCAAAGGAGCAACGTTGGGAAGAGGGGAATTTTGTCACAAAGATACTTCAGATACACTAAAATCACGCACAAGCATAGTAGAAAGTTGCAATCGTTTTTGAATGCGATTTACTTGCGCACAGATACAAATTGTATGTCGTACAGCATTTAATCGTACTCGTACTCGTATCTATGATCTCAATAAAATGTCCAAATGTTGTTTATAATTAAACGCCACTTTCTTTCCGCCGCCAAACTGGATCTGGCTGGAAGAGGGTTTTTTTTTGCTGTTTCTTTTTAATTGCAGATACAAATACACGTCAGAATCTTATCTGCATATGGACAGAGTAGAGATAAATGAACAGCAATAGGTGAAGTAAGCAGCAAGCAAGCAAGACATAGACCAGCAATAAGGCCAGGTAGACATAGAGGTTGGGGCTCAATCGATTGGAAAAATGTTGAGTTAAGTGAGTTATAGGTTGTTCAATGCATTCAATCGGTTGGGCGATGTTGGAGAACTGTCGGGCGTTCAGGCGTTCGGGCGTTCGGGCGCTAAGGAGTGTTTGAGCTTTTTGTCGCTGGCTGTGTTGGTTGCTGGTTGAACGCACGTCAACAATCTGTGCGATAGCCGTTTTAAATTTCCCAGTTTCTGTTGTCGATGTACATAGTCGACAAGATTAATTAAAAAGTTATTGAACCCTGTTTAACAGTTTCATGGAGAAGAGGTGGAGGTGTACCTCACCTCCATTAACTGTACAACTTTATGCGGCGAGTTTTTAATCGAGAAGTGCGGATACGTACTCATATGCGTCCAGGTATCGTGCTGTGTTGTTTTTTACATTTTAAGTACGTCAGAGAGTGTTGTTGGTGTTTTTTTTTTTTTTTTTTGGTTGAGGCTTTGGTATCAGGTGCTCACGTGGATATTGTGGCATTGATTGTTGGTATCGGAGTCAAGGGTTTTATTTACTTTTTTCTTGAACAGATAGTGAGGGTAATGATGGGGGTGATGTTGAGTGGTTGCGGTGTTTTTGTTTTCTTTTTTCAAGTGGAAATCACTGTTTTGTCTACAGTTGATGTGTTATTTTGTTTTGGTTAAAGTTATGGAAATTTATCTCGTAACCTAGTGAACTCTTTTGACGAGGAAAGTATTTTTGTTTCGAGCGGGTAGTTTACTTGAAAAGAGTAGATGAATCTGTTTAAGATCTTGTTATTCAGAGTTTGTTGTTATTCTTTGAACACATTCTAAACCATTGCATGCGCGTGTTATTGAATTTTAATTTTTCCAGCTATGCATAGACAATGATGGTTTTGGGCCTGTTATAAATGCATATTACTTGAGTCAAATTGGCTCTATGTGAAAATTGCAATCTGATGTTCCAGCTAAAGCTTGACAAACTTAACCACAGATTCACTTCCTCTCTAAATCCTGTCTTATTCTTGTCTTATAGTAAGAAGGACACAGGGTAAGCATTTGAGTAGAGAGAACTGTATATGCGCCAAATTGTGTAGGACAAAAAAGCTGTAGAGCTCAAACCCACCTCAGAACTACTTTCAGAAATTTGATTTACCGGGCTTAATCCTGGTTGATCTGTACCCCGACTAAACAGTCTGCAGCTTTGGGCCTTGCGAAAAACCAGGACTAGATAGTATTTTCCTTGCACAACTACAAAGTGCTTGTCACTGATACTCTATTGTGATCTTAAATGCATACTCAAAAAATGTAAAAATCTTCACTTTCTCGTGAAGGATAACAGACCTATTAATCTGTTGTCTTTCCTGCTTCCTTGAGAGTCTAAATCACAGACAATTTTTTAATTGCCACCATATTTACCAACTGCATTACGTACGATCTCACTATCGACGTATTGCAGATTCGTTATCTCTTAAGGTTTATTTAATATTGGTATTCGTTGATACCTACAGACCTTTTAATAATGTTGACAGCATTTTGATCTCCAAATTTGTTCAACTACTGGACACAAAAAACTTTTCCTGTAGCTCAATTCACTTTATTCTGAACTTTAGAATAGTCATTGCTCCACAAGAAAGGATCATCACAAAGAGTTATACTCCTTAAGAAACCGAGTCGATTGTTTATTAACGAGGGATGTATTACGCTGGCTTACCCAGACGGTATCTCTCTTTACCTTCCGGGAAAATAACTACAAGCACTCTCTTCCGCAATATGCATCAGGCAAACTCTCCTCTTAGACATCTTGCTGTTTAACATAGATCATGCCAGAACGGGGCTGATCATTTTCGTAAGGAAAATCAAGATATTCTGAATCAAAGCTGAATGGCACATCTTGAGGTGTAAATTAAATGTTGCAAAACGAAGTAAAACAAATGTTTATCAGCCCTCAACTTATGCATGCATTGGTTTCCACTAAATCACAGAAAGTAAGCAGTGTTGAACTTCATTAGTTGGCCGAGCGCATTAGAATTCCACATGCTATAACCACAAGGAACCTGTGAGTTTTGGCTTAATACGGCGCTTCTAAGATTCATAATCCATCAGATTTTATGAGGAAGAACCCAGAACCAAATCAATGAATTTAACTGGTGGTCTAATAGATTTAGAAGCTGATAGTTGGTCAAAAGGCACTCATGAAACTCATTAATCTCACTCTTTATTGGCTTCATTTTTGTCTTCCGATTTGGCAGCTAGGGGGTTGACTCTTTGTTTGCCGCTAGGTGCGAAATCTATTTATTGGTAGCAAATAATTCTGAATATACCTATATTAAAGGATACAACAACGTATCTTAGGCCTTCCCAATCAAAACGGAAATCATGACATCTGAATCAAAACTTCTACAACAATTCAACTCACAACATTTCGATGGCTTCTGAAGCTTATGCCTTTCAAAGTCTATCACCACAACACTGTTCTCTGGTCAAATGCCAAATGCAAATTTACACTTTCATTGCACAAAACCAAAACAGATCCCTCAAGTCCCATTAGAAACGTCAATCTTATGTCCCTGTAGTGGAGGTCAAGTGCCCATAAGTCTAAAGGCTCATTTAGATATTTTTACTCCCAGCAAACTTATCAAACAGTTTAGCCTTTGTTTGCATTCACTTAAACAACCACCCTCTCCTAATTCTTGAAAACACTCTTAGCGTTGTATTCGTTTGTCCAGTGAAAACCACTTGGTACGTGCCACAAGAATCTATTATATTCATCAGTCAATTTGTAAACACATCAGCTCTTCTCTAGAGCAGTGGTTATAGATTTTTTTCGCATTTTCATCTTTTTTTTTTATTTATTTCATATTCTGCATCTGGCAATGAAAATGCGTACGTCAGATACGTGTTTTACTAAAAGCCACTTTCGCATTTATCTACAGTAAGCGAAAATATATTAAATTCATGTTGACATAAGAACTTATTGTTCTTTATTTTTTTGCCTGCGTTCGATTCCTCAATTGTTTTCCATTGCTTGCTTCGTTGTTTTTAACATAAGCGTGATGGATCCATTGTCTCTTCATGAACCTATTTTTGGTTCTTACAACCCTTTTTTGAGAGAGACACGATTTGGCTCGAACTTTACCAAAAGTACCCTTAACTTTCCGATTTTTATGCACACATTTATTTCGATGTCTCTGTTCAGCAATACGATGTTTAACAGATAAGGAAAACTGTTAACTTTCTCAATCACTTTTCAAAAAATGTGGAGTCTTATAAAAAAAAAGTTGACTTAATTTTGTTTGCTTCTGCTGTAAGGTCGTGGAGCATCTTCCAGTGGTCAAAAATCGTATTCTTTCAAAAGCAGATATTGACCACCTAAAACACACAAATTTTAGGTAAGAAGACATTTACCACTAGATGTCTCTGTCTCCGTACGGAATCGCTAATTTTTATTAGAAAATGAAGCGATGTTAAAATGCAATCCTGTGGTACACCGTTCGAACTTTAACGGGTCTAACATTTTACCTAAAGTCATCTCGAATTCCATGGAAATTAGTGACCTATACACAAGACGCTTTATAATAATCCTCAAGATATTTATATGATCGATGCTAAAAAATACAGAGCGAAGATATGTTGATATAAAAAGTTGCGTCAAAATTGTCTTCGATTTTTCCTAGCGTACATGTTCCCACATTCTATTAGCTTACCCTTTTCTGGTAACTTAAATATAATTTCTTCAACGCAGTCTGCATTGTTACGCTCTATTTACCATACTTGTTCTATGATGGGTTTCTGCCGTTGGTTTTGAAAACTATTCATGCACAAGGAGTGGTGTAATTTGGCCATTTGTTAGTTACAAACTGTCATTCAAGTTCTAGATTATCGCGCTCTCTGCAAAATGACAACATTGCCAAGTACTTCTTCAATATTCTGAGTTGACCCTCGTTTTTCATTTTACTATTATCCAAATGCGAAAACTTTTTCCAAGCAGCTGCAGCGAGCTCATCTGTCTTGTTGCAGATCTGATGGAAAAAGTGTGACTCCAACGACTAAACGACTAAGCAGTTGGAATTTGAAAAGTAACAACCACATAACTTCCTCTATATATTTAACTATACGATACTTTCATCTTCAATTAATGTTGCTTAAAGGATTATAATTAGCTACAGAATTAAACTTCATCACACCTGGGCACACAGACATATCCTGACTTTTGAAAAGAATTTTTGAATGTGGCATCACTTACATCATATCTTCCAAATTCCTAAAATCTGGCTTAATACTATCTTGATCAGAAAGTTCTCGGAATAACCATCGTGTGGCGCTCCCATTGTTCCGATTTGAGTTCTGTTTTTTTTGTTAAATTGGTACATCTGTTGTTGATATTCCATCTCAATCTTAGCGTCATAGCTTGACATTTGCAAAAGTTACGTAGCCAATAGTACATCTATCTCTGTGTGTGTTGGAACTTTTAATGGTGGTATACAATTGCAGGTAAATAGTAGAGATCTAAGTTGACTATCTTAAGGCACTCCAACAAATCTAACTGGTAATTAATGAAATGAAGTATCTTCAGACAGATTACCGAGCTTTATCATATAATAAAACTATCAAACTTTGATCAGATGAAGATTCAAGTATTTGAAAGCTGGAAAAATAAATAAGTGGTCCAATCTTGTTGTCTAAATTATCTGAGAGCTATAGTATCGAAACTTTCAAAAGTGTAAAGCATCTTGTGTTTATATTGAAATTTTTCCACAATTACATATCGACCTATGAAAAGCTGCCTCGACTGTTTGTACTCATTCCAGTGCTTGGCAATTCGAAATGCGTACATACTCGTACCACGTTCGCTATTAAATCATGTCATCGAATCGAAATGAATACTTGATGCTTTGCGAGTGTCTTCGTCGAGTGTCTAACAGGCGAGAGTCGACAAAAGTCATTTGGTCACTGTTACTGCTGGGTGGGGCACTATGGGTGATGGATGGAATTTTGCCAAATTTTTAGGGCCAAATGTAAGAATTTTTTTTCCTCCCCCTTTTTTGCCCCTTCCATTCGTTACTTTGTGTTTTTTTTTTTTGTGTTTCTCCTGGCAATAGCTCATTGAATACGATTTACTTATTTAGTCTAACGATATCGCTTCCAGCGAACGGTTCGTTCACACGGCTAACTCTCCAAACGAGTTACCGAGTCGGTTTCTGTCCGCTGTTGTTTGTATCCCCCCTAAAGCTTCTAAATTAATCTAACCCCACACAAGTTTTAACAAACGAGGTCAGTGTCAGTGGCGTATCTTTAAGTTTGTATCTTTTATTTATGCATTAGTAGTAGTACATCTTAAGTTGGAGTGTATCTGAATATCTGAGTGTATCTTAAAGTGACCTTGTCGTTTGTTTGTTCCTCTCCTTAGTCTCTCTTTTTCTTTTTTTCTTTTTTAAATAAAATAAATTGCTCAATGCGAACAGCGCACCAATACAAGTATCTATGTTTAGCCGCATGTATCTACAATCTGACAATTTGCATTTAATGACCGCGATACATATTCGGATTATAAAAATTTGAAAAACTCGTACATACAGACACGCGATTCACTTACGGATACAAGTAAATATTCGAATTTGAAGAGTGTGCTGCGAATTCCAATGCGGCGATAAGATGACCTGCCTGCGTCCGCCTTGCGGTAAATTAAAAAAAAAAAACAAAAAAAAACTGTTTATCAAGTTTTCAAAGTATTCATTCAAAATTTGCCCGCAAAACGGAAGTGTTTCTTTGGGTGTGCTTCCGTTTAGGAGTGTGAAAGTTCTTTAGTTTTTTTTTTGAAAATGTGGAAATGTCATGTCGAGGCGGTTTTGGTTTATGAGTTTTGAGTTACAAAACTTTCGTGTGGCTGAATCTCTGGATTGTCTGATTTATTGGGATGAGGTTGAGAAGTGTTTAGAGGTGCTCAGAAGTGGTTGGAAAGTGTTTCGTATCTTTCCCAATCATACTTGTGGAGTGAGTTGTTTTTTCTGTTGTTGTTGAAGATATCAATGGTGTGCACACAATACAATTGCCAATTAGTTGAGGAACAGTGATTTTTGATTGTCGAAAAATTGGGTGTTTGTGGAGGCGGTTGAGTGATTTATGCGCGCTAGTTTATTTTAATGATGGGATAGAAACTGATGCTGATTGTTTGGTTTGTTTTTTATTTTAGTTTCGATTTTGGATAAAAGCATGTGGTAAATATTAAAAATAAAATGTTTACAATCGGTTTTGTTTGAAGTTATTTACATAAGCATGACTCTGGTGAAATATTTATTGTGAAACCAATTATTGTGTATACCATAGTTGCATTGTGCGTAGAGTGGATAACTCTAAAAGAGACGACAATCAAATTTGAAATTATTAAAAAGAGTTCAAGAGAAGGATGCCCAAATAAGAGCAGAATTTAAACTTACCTCTTGTATGAAATTTGTTACTCAATAATTAATTCAGGCCGGTAACAACTCCTCCTGTTTCCAATGGAAGTTTTTTCGTGATGAACTATCTTCTGGTGAGAATATGAATCAGCGTGTTCTCATATGTGGCTGTGGCTTACAGCTCCCACCGATTTTCTGGTGGAGTGCTGTAAAAATAGAGTAGACGCCGAGAGGTGTCAACCTTGCGATACCGTTTCTATACATCAATTGTATTTATCTTCAAATGGTAACTATCGTGTATCGTCGATGTCGACCGGATATCGACTTGCAAAACTTAAGCGAGAGTGCTGAGCAGCAGACAAAAAAAATAGCACTATAAACGAGACAGCGCATGAATTCCCCAGACGATATCGACGGGACGAAGGAGTAAAATCCCGGAACAAAACAAATTAAATCTTTTTCGGGCTATTCCGACATATTTGGAACTCGGGCTGGTAGGGACTTCCGAGTCAGGGTCTTGGAAAAGAGATGGTGGCGGATGAACCCTCAATTGACCTACCGACTTCCTTATTTACTACCTTACTTTAGGTGGCGGTACAGTCTGGGTTGGACCAAGGCCTCAATAAAAAAGCGCCAGCAGCTAGCTCGATCTTTTGCTACCTGCCTCCACTTTCCTGCGCCACCTGAGTCTCGGTCTTCCTCTACCAATTTCCTACTTCTTTCAAAATAAAGAGCGGTAGTTGTGTCTATAAAACTATATGTCTGTCATACGTTCCTCGTTAAATTCGGTGAACATTACTTGTAGAAGGCTCTGTTTTCCATTTTATTTATATTTGAAAGTTTTTGATCGATGAATTCAGCCTTTTAGCCTGCGCGTTATTGTTGACAGCAAACTTATTTGTGTTTGTGTGCTTCATCGTGGCCCCCTCCAAAAACAACTTTCGACTGTCTGAAATTGACTCGATGACTTCAATTACCTGATTCCAGAAAGAAGACAACGCGGTCTCTCTGTGTAGGTAAATTTACAGTCTCACAGATGGCTTTAAACAAACAGAGGCGTTGATAAAGGGTTCCTTCCTGATGATCTTTGCACACACAATTTTTCAGTTTGCCCACTTCTTTATTGTCTTTTTTCAGGCAACTAGTTGACGCAATTTTCATTTAAAACTCGCGTCGGGCAGCCAAGCAGCGATCAGTTCCCCAACTTTCAACAATATAAATTCGAGCGAAGTAGAGCTTGTAGTACATCTCTTAACGGGGTGGAAACATCACAAATTTGGGTCCCGGAATACTCGCACGTCTTTGGGAATGGTCCAAACCCGAATTCTTAGAAACAAACAATAGGCAGCTCGTAAACGCCAATCAAATAATGCGCTTGCAAATACTCCCTAACGCCAGGTATAGGTGGACGCATCCAGAGAGTTATGAGACATCTAGACAAATGGCAGCAACCAATATCTACCAGAACTATCTCTGTTCTATGAAGATCACGAGTTTCGAAAATTTTTTAAAAAATCTGTTTATTTTTGGGGTAAGCTAAGTCGGTTGTCCCACACGGTCTCCATGTGGTATCACAATGGACTTATATCTGGTCTAAGTGGACCTCGGCAAAAACCACTCTTATTTAACTTTACCTTTGTAGTGTGCCAAAAGTTGCTTCGTGGAATTTCCTCATTGTCACCGTGTTGTTACTGAAGTATTGTGCTGCCCATCGAACCTATCAACTTCTTTGGTTGGAATATTTTTTGCAAGGCAGGTGTGTAAAGTTCGTGGACAGTGCTTTCATCCGTGTTCTGCAAAAATGGGTCCTACTAGATTGTGAGAATACCACTGAGTTTTCTATGTCTGTGAAACGACCGTAGCCGCAGCCTTAAGAGGAATTCGGTACAAAACAGTGTTCTTACAATATAAATTGAGTAGCAGGTTCTGTATATTGTTTCTCTGCCGGTCATGAAAAATGTTACACCCATCCAGCCTAATAAATGAGAAGGGATATTGAGCTGTGCGAAGAATACCACTCCTTGGATCGCAAGGCTTTTCTAATAAAGATTTTCTTCCACGGAATTGGGTTGGTTTCTTTCTATTGTACGATTTCCTTATAGTCGTTGTTGTTAAAAGGAAGTTTTTTGTCTCATCAAAGATATAGCCTAAAGCACTAGGTTTTATTTGTTCCTATGCCGAATTGCTTATGAAGATTCGAGTATTATCGATCTATGTCCTTACGTTAAGCTAAGATCGACTGATTAGACGCAAACAAGGTAATGGAAATCCTGTTTGGGAGACGAGATTGATAAATTGATATAGCAGTTTAACAGGGCCGGGTGATTCTCGACATGCAGGGCAACACCAAGGAAAAGTCGCCCAAAAATCTTCGAAACGATTGCATTTTTAGGAAGGTACATGAATGAAAGCGTTTAGGTAAATCAAATGTGCTCAGCAAGCACACGATCTCATTTAATAAAATTTAAACATTGAGGTACCCAAACCCACTAATGATATTAGTTCAGCAAATTCTTACTCATCGCATCAATTTATTAGTCTGAGTACCAGCATCTGTCAAATGACTTCTAAACTTACCTTACTACAAAAAATATATAACGATAGCCCAGTTTCAAGTCCTGGCATATGAGCCATCTTTTTTTTTAATCACATCTTCTCGTAAACAATTCAACCGTTTAAACCATAAATCATGACAGATGATTCACTTTGTACAAATCTTCCACATCTATTTCTTAATCCGAGTGTTTTATTTATTAAGACACAGAGTTGTAACCCCTGGGGGCTAGGTTGCTTTCAATTGTGTTGCTGTAGAATTTGTTGTAAGTTCAGATCCGATTAGATGACCCACTAACCTCTTAGCAAACAGTTAACGTTGCAACTCCCCACCTCACGGTGACAATTACAAATTGCCTGTTATTTTGTTAAATAGAATCATCCGAACCCACTTGTTCCTGTTCTGCGTAGCCAAGTGTCGTTCATCATACGCATCTCATTTACATCCGTTTATACCGCTACATAGCAAACTCTACCCAAGTTCATTGAACACTGACTGCGACAAGCATTAGGTCGCCTCTAGAAAAAAGCAAACAAAAAAAGAAGAAAGAACTACAGACCTGACTAAATTATCCAACAGTGTCGACAATAAATTTTCATTTTAATTAACACCTTGTTAAAGCTTAAGTTTGGTGTACGGTTTTGTTGTAAAAGAATAAGCAGACAGAGATTCTATCAAAATATTATGGTGGCATAATTTTTCTGAAGATTTGCTTTAACGGTTTTTACATTAAACCGGACATGGCATCAATTATATCTGAGACAAATTAATGAAATTATTAATCGTTCTCGTGATTACAGGTTATGAGGGTTTAACTGCTGATTGCTGATTTATTTGCTAAGTTTTTTAGGCCCTGTTGGAGGAAATTCCCAAGATTTAACGACTTCATTTGCAATGCCATAAGAGTTTTATAATGTTGCCACATTTTGATATAAATGGTAATATTTCGCTGACAATAATTAAAGTCGTAGTTTTTAGGATAAGATGATGTCAAGCAGTGACAGTTTTATTATTAATATTGAATTGCAAATATTTGAATTTTCCGTGGGAATATGCTGTAGAGAGCTTACCGAAATGTCGAATTCTTGACCACAGTGCCGAATTTATGTTCCTGAACTCTCAGTAACACTTTTATGAAATGTAAATCGTACAATTTTTGGTCATGAATTGGGCATTCCCATGTGGCTTCGTTCTACAGAAGAACGTCGAACGTCTTCTTTGCTTATAGAGTTCGCAAGCAACTTTTGTTAGTTGCTAAGTTTTGGTGGCAATTTTATGACTGACATATTGAATTGTAAATGTTGGGCGATTCAGTGAACTCTCAAGAATTAGTCCTTAAATATAGGTAGATATTAAATAAAGCTATAAAAATATGGTGACTTGATTAATTCTTCATCGTTGCTAGCGAACTGCCAAAACTAGACACGGCTCCGTATGGCTCATGCTATCATATGTACCTGGAAATCGATTAAAAAATGCTCGATATGGTTTTCTGGACATCCTGATGATCTGCCGAACTGTGCGTTATTGAAAAGCAGTATCCGGCGTTCATACTACAGGACCTTGTACGGAATTTAAAGAAGTCTGATGTCATTAAAGGTGGCGCAGTTAAGAAAGTCCGGCTTGAAAACAGAATTTGGATCATTCCCATTCTACACATCTACACAAGTCCGACGTGTTCAACGTTTAGCCTTCATCGTTATTTTAGTAATTCTTCAGTGCTTGGTCGTTCGCAATACCTAAATACAGTTGTATCGAGGTCCAGTGGTTAAATTCATCTGTTTATACTCCAAGAAGCATGGGTTCGATTCACATTCTTAGACTAAAAACTAGAAACGGCATTTTTGACAGCTTTTGAGAATGGAATCTTCTGCCGTGGTCAACTTCGTACATGATTATGGGAATTTAACATGCAGAAATGAATCCCAGAAGAATGTCATCACAAGAGTGCAATCCATTTCTAAATTTTCGCAACATATTAAAAGTGGCGAAGGCACCCAAAAAAAAGACTATAATGGCTCGACTGAACAGCTACATTACCATTTTCATAAACAGCCGAGCTATAATTGAAGCTGTTTTTGCTTACATAATAAAATCATAAATTAATGTCTCATTCATTTAGGTTTCTTGATATGGATAACGTAACATAAGTAAAAATGAATAATCAAATGCCTAAAGAAAGATCCTCCCAGTTTCCCGTTTTTGTTTTATCTCGGAAACTGATGGGAAAAAAAATCTGTGTAACCTCCAAACAATGGCAACGTTGGAGTTAATCTCCAAAGCGCGACTTAGCCCCAATTTTTTTTGCATCAAAACGTAACAACTTTAGGCCGACACCCCATCAGAGACGCCTATTGTGTTCATTCATCTATGAATGCATCACATCACCAATTGTTGAATATTCCGTTCCAACATCACAATCACACCGATGTTGTTCACTCACATTTTATGCTTTTCTAATTCATCGAACTTTCACTCAAGTTCCGGACGGAAAAAAATATACAAAAAATTCGCATTGTGTGTTTACAGCAGCGACCTATATTATTCATACGAAACTAAGTACCTGTCAAAAAAGACAACAACAACAGACAAGTTGTTGTTCCTCTTCGGGCATAATCATTTCTACACATTTTATGTTCATTGTTTGTCATGTGTGATGATAAGTGCATTTATCTCGGAGTAGCGAATAGAAAAGAAAGAGATACATAAGACAAACTCTCGTCCGTGTATGAATTGTGTTGAGTTGCAGATAATTACAAACTAACGGTATACGCGGTGGCAATAAGAAATGCTAAATTTTGGTTAACTTCAAATTATACACGCGAATTGCGTGTTGTTTTTCGTTTTTCATTTTCTGTTTATGTGTTTCTTTGCATTGTTTCTTTGTTTTGTACCACAAGTGTAAACAGACCGTTAAGACTGACACTAATTTTCGTGGTTGATTGTGGGTTTTGTTCAGTAAGTGTATGAACATTTTTAGTCCTGAGATATGTGAGAGGAAAAGAGTAAGGTAGATAGTAGCAAAAAGTTGCGTGGTAATGTTTGTTTTAAAAAGCCGGTGGCTGGTATTTGAAGAAAAAAAAAAGTAAAATTGTAGTGTTAACATTAACCTCGTTGTAATGTACGAGTAAATTAGTGGCAGTTGAGGTTTGAATACCGTTGAGAATATTTCACATTTCATTGACGTCAAAAGGAGATAGTTCTCATACACATGCATATACTTTGTATTTAATGGAACAAAGTGTGCCTTGTTAAGTGTCTTATTACTTTTCTTTCGGGTCTGGAGATTGTTCCATGTGCTTTCAGTTGGCAAACCTGCATTTAGGAGATTCAAAAGAAAGAAAACCCCATTCTTTTCCTGCGAGGATAGCTGGTCGTTCCCGGATACCAGTTTAACTGTGTTTGTTTTGTTTTATACACATATCGGTTGAATGTGAACGTACTTATCTTTTTTGAAAAGACGTCAAAGTCATTTTTTAGCCGAAATCGGGGCTCTATTTCTCTCCATCTACCTTTTTTTTTTTTTTTTTTTTAAATAGGAAAAACTACTGAACATCATTTTTTGGTGAATCAACTAATTAACCGCCCAGTTAGCACATTTTTTGTCTCAATGACTCCGGTTGTACACTCTTAGTTAAGATGAGGTCTTTTCCTACTGCGGACATGAATCGAAGACTTACGGCGCCGGAGAGTTTATATCCCATCCAACGCAACGGAACCAACAACCAAATAAAGAGCTGGAGAGAATCGACCTCGGTTTTCTCTAAGAGCTTGATCGACTGGAAATAGTCCTGATATGCGCTTATCAGATCATTGACTACTGTTGCAGCCCTCATTTAGATGGTTTAGGGCTGTTAATGGGGGAAATAACAAGATGATTATAATAATTGACTGTTCTATGATCAGGTGATCGTCATGTCTCTTTATGAATTCGTATTCGAATGCCAGTAGAACTTTTAATATACATGTCAAGCCCTACGATTTGTCAGCCGTAGCATGTTTTGGAAAAGGTGGGAATAACATACTTCTGTCATCCCACAGGAAATGATTCGGAAAGTCGTCTAGCCAATTAGTCTGCTCATAAGAAATCTAACTTCTAATGGAACCTCTGATCGAGGATATAAGAAGTCCAAGCGCATTACTCCTCTGAGCATGGTCGTTACACCTTAAATCCAAACGATGTTTTGAGGACACTAGAGCGCTAAAACAGACTTTATCATATCGAAAACCCTTTGACCCTTTATGACGTAAATCCGAAAATTTTTTGGAATTTATCAAAGTCAGCAATGCTCGACAGACAGGGATGGTTTGGCTGTTATTATCTAAAAATAACTTAACCCCATCCATAACCATTGTCACCATTCATTTGTTTAACTTTCCTCACCACGACACACCTGAAAATCCTCACTGACTCATCCATACAAATCTATTCCTTCAAATTAATCTCATATCTTCACTTAGTCATCTTTCCTTCTTCAACTTTCTCTTGATTTTCCATTTAAATTCAAGACCAAGTGAAAAGTGAAGGAAATCGAAAAAAAAAACACTTTCAAACCTTTTACGATTATTTTTGCGAAAACACACACTCGAAACTCGTCAACTCGTAAGCCATAATGTGCATTCGATAGCCACTTAAGTTGCATCTTCTCTGCGCGACTATCCGTAATTTCGTTTTCTCCCCGTCTAAATTGCTTTCTGTTTATTATATGTATCTCTACTACCGCCCCATCACCTCATTCATTCTATCTCGGTGTGTGAAGTTTAAAGTCCGAATGCAATTCTCTATCAAAACAAAACCAATCGCTAACCACCATATAACGATCGTGGAAGGGTAAGGAGGTGAAATGCAAACTACGACAGTAAATCCGACTGACTACGAGTACCTCGAACAAGTATCTAGAAGAGAAATTTATAGCAATGAAAAGATACTTTTACTTTTACCCAAACGACAATTTGACAAATTTCATTGAGGCTAACACTATGGCCTCCCCTTCCTTCCGGTCGCAATTATATATGTTGCAGGGAGACCACTTCCGTCTGGTAAATTGGCCAGGTTTTTCGATTTGATACCCGATTCCGTGATCAAAAACCATCATAATCATCAGCAGGGCAGGCAACGGCAACAGGAAAACGTCATCCGCGGTAATCGAAAGTTATCGACCGGAACTAATAATATTTGGAAGCGAGGAAGCCAACGAAACCAAACCAAAGCCAATTCGTACTATAGTCTCAAGCCAAGCCAAACCAAACCTACGAGTATCCAAACAAAAAGGTAACCATGTGCAACGCTCTACAGTTACGTGCTTATTGAGATACCCGCTATGGATACATAGTTGCTCGTATTCGCTATATGTAGATGTAGATGGAAATGCCTCATACTCGGACTCGTTCTCGTACTCGTGTCTATGTTATATTGTGACAGACAAACATTAGCCACAAGTTTTTCGCTGTCACTTTCAATTGGACATGAGTGTTACCCAAAGTAGCGATATACTCGTAAAGTATCTGATTCTATTTTGAATGGCCCTAGTGTTGAAATCTATTAAAATGGGCTTAGGGTGATTTTTTTTTATTTTTTTTTGTTAACCAAACTTGGGTGGTTTCGTTTTTTTTTTTTTTTGTTAGAGGAAGCTAATCATGTCGCTGAGACTCTTTTGGGTGGGTGTGGTGAAATTTTCTCTCTATCGAAACCGTTTAACGATGATTAACAAAAAAAAAAAAAAAGAAGCACTAGTGCTTCATGGATCCTACTTGAGTGTCCCGGTGTAATGAACTCTAAATGGTTCCCGGTTACGGATGAAGTGTACTCGTATAATGAAAATTGGATGTGACAGACGCTAGGCAAAGCGTGAAGTGATTAAAGCTTAAAAAGTGGACAATTTTCAAGTGGATTTTTGCTTTTTCAAGACTTAATTGAAAGAGAGATTTGAATCTTTGAATTGAGATTAGTTTTTGTTAGCTGTCACTTGAAAATGCTTTTCCTTTTAGTTTTTAACTGGTGGTCCACCAAAAATATACATTCAAACCAAAATGAGTTGCTTATGTACGTGACTGCCCGTTGTCGCACCTTCATCTCTGTGATGCTTAGATGGTAACTAAACCAATTAAATAAAACAAGCTTGTGGGACTTGATGGGGTTTTCCGGGGCGTTATAAATATCTGTAGAACTCGAGCATATATAAATGGATAGGGTATTGAGTGAAAATAAAGTAAAAAACATCAAGCATCCTAAGAAAGAAAGTAGCTACCGCCTTGAAGAAACCCTCGATCAAACAGATTTCTACTCTTATTCACTTTATGCCGACCACATCAACGCCCAACGGATCATTAGAAGAAATGATACTAGCCGCTTCATTTGTTGTTTTTTGAATGAAGGCTTGCTATGTTCTAAAATTTGTAACGATTTTAGGTTCTCGACTTAAGGTACACAGTTTCCATTCAGTGCCGCGGATATATGATTTTTTTTTCTGTCGGAGGCGAATAACTATTCAATTGTACTCGTAATGCTCGTGTGTTCCAAAGAGTAAGTGTTTCATTGATTCACCATCAGCATCATCACATCAGTTCATCAATCTTGTGCAAAAGTGGGGCGAATACTCATAGTTCTCGGCAGTATCATCATCATTTTCATAGCAAACATTGCAGGATGTCTTCTTACTTTTGTCCAGCATCCTTAAGTGCTAAGTACAAGTGTAGTGTCCCGTCATGATACAGCAAGCAGTCTGCAGTCTTTTCTACTAAGAGACAGAATGAAAGGCACTGACTCCATTCGGAGGTCGGGTAGTTCTCGTTTGGTTTGCTGGTAATCAGAGTTATAGCCAAGGATGCAAGCAGAACTTTTGTAAACCCTCCTCTAAGGCTTGCTAACGAGGATTCAGTAAGGTCATAAACGCAGTTTGGCTACCGCTGTAGACGCAAATGCTTCGTCCACCCCACAGGACAGGACTGGACAACGGAAGTATTTCTAAGATTCAGGAAAAGTGGACGTATTTTCGTAATATCTTGTTTAATCAGACAACCGACGCATGGGATACGATTTTCCCTATCAATGACGTGTAGGTTCAAAGTACTCCCTTGGTTACAAGCCTCACGTCTTGCCAATCTTGACAGTCTCTAGACATGATCTAACAGAAAACACAACTATATCTTCTGCCTTCGCCTGGCATAAACCTCAGGGCTATTTAGAGAATTAATCAGTGAGACGACCGTCATGCACAATAACAGTAAACACATGTAGTTAAAAATTGTGTTGTCAAAGGCGACCTCAATGATGTTGAAAATGGCCAGCGCGTATTTGTTTTTAACCAGTCTGTTGTCATTTATGCTTACCAGATAAAAAGATACAGGATCTTCCACATAGGTTGAACCGTGCATTTTAGATAGAAGAAGATTCACATTTGCAGAACGTCTTTGCTAAATAGTTGGGATGGAAGACCACACAACACAAATGTACAACTTGGTACTTGGGTCGGTCGAAATCAGACTTACTTAAACTGTTAAGGGTCACTGTCATTAGATAAGTATTTCCATCAAATTTACCAAATTGACTCCCTCTAATGATTTCCAAAAGGTGTGCGTGTCTGGAAACATTTGCATTCGACATCCTCTCGAATAGTAAAAGAGCAAGAAAATTTCAAACTAACCACCACGTTGAGTTCGCCTAAACACTATTCAATTTTCAAATACCGGTTGCAAAATAAAATAAAAAACATATATACTCGTACATACATATGGGAAATTCAGCAGTAGCAACTTCCTTTTTGGCACCATTGAAAAGTAGCAACAAGCGTCCAGTCTGAAAGGAGAACGGAAAATTAGGTTGTTCCTGGCATACCAATTGAAGAAAATCCTTTGGCATTTCAATGCCTTTGAACATAAATTCCAATGCAGTACATGCTAGCAGAGGCTGTTGCCCTTTAATATTTTCATTCATGCTTGGTTGGAATTTAATAATGTTTTGGCTTCCTACTTGCATGTAGCACATTCAAGTTTGGTAATCCAACTGAGTTGTATAGAGTTAGTATTGATTATTTATATAATCACGACGTATCCTCGCTAGGTTTTCTTAGAATTTTCAAAGTTATACGAGTTCATTTTTTATAAACCACTTCTTCTTCATGGGGTGCCTTAAGGCAGTGGTATAGCTCCTGCATTCTTGAATCAAAGAAAACTTAAAATATTTGTAAAAATCTTATTGCTTATCTTTTTAAAATGTTTGTGTGCTTCTCTGCAATTGGTAAGTCCAGTCATTTTCAATAAACTTCATCAAGTTTTACCATTACAACACAGGCATATGTGTAATTTTGTACGGCACCTTTAACTTTCTATGTTACATTGTTCAACCATATAATGATCTCTTTCACCACGAGCCTACAACCTTATTCCCATGTCTAGCCGATGCCATAACTCTCTCAAATTGTAAACAAACCATTTCGAGTGCATTAACCTTCAATAGGCTTAGACAAAAAGACTATTCATACGTCATTCTTATATCATTTCAATTAATCATCCAAATTTCGAACAAAAAGAGGAACTCCAAAAACGGAATAACCCCTTCTCATCGTTCTTTTGTTTTCACCTTGTTTCACTATTGATTCCCATGCTAATTACCTTACACCGACTGAGCTGTTTGATCTCACTAATCGGAGTGTTCCTGGCTGCTTCTCAGAACTTAGCCAGAACTAATTAAATGTCATTTATCAGATATCTTTGCAATAAATCAACATGTTCCCAACTCCCCGGTGAGGTTAATGAGTTCACAAGGCGACAGAAAATAGGCAGAGTGTACTCTGCTCAGAGCAGTCACTTAGGTATGCGCTGAGAAAAAGCTAGAAAACGTGTCTGATTGATGGTCAATGAATCACCGCGAGCTTGAAATTGAGCTTCACTATTCGATATTAATCGTTGTATCTTATTTATTTTTGTTTTTGCTTTTTTACTTTTTTGAATATTAAATGAATCTTCTCGTCATCATGTGCCATTATCATATCTAATGAAGATTCTCACTCATTCGTATCTTTTTAGATTACCCAATCTCCTACTGCACAAGAACAGTGTACGACTTCTTCAATCCCAGCTTAGGAGGTGTGGACAAGAGGCCTTTTTTGGTTGGTATCTATCGGGTGGTGTCTGTCTGTATGTTGAACTTTAGACATAATCATGACTGAAAGATTACGCTCGATAAACATCGGAAGTGGCGGCGGTAGTGGAGGAGTTGGCTCTGGATACACGATTGGTGCGCCAACCCTTATATCAAGTACTTTTTCGGGAGCTACTTCGTCACCGGGTTTAGCAGCAATTGGCAGTAATGCCGCGGGCAGTGTTGTCGGTTTAATTGGTGGTAGTAGCAGTGGCAGCAGTGGATATACAAATAATGCCTCCAGCAATGGCAATAATGTTGGCCAAAGCAATAATAATAACAGCGGCAGTGATACGGAACCGGATCTGTTGCCAGTGATGGCGCAATTGAATTTTCATTTAATGCAAGACCTAGGCAACGCTGGAGGCATGGATTGTAATTCAATTATGAACTCATCACAAATTTCGACAGCTTCAAATGATTCCATTGCAATGGGAACGTCAAAACAGGCGGCAGCATCATCGTTGGCATCGGGCAAGCACTTAGGAATGAAGGTGAGTTTGTTTATATTTTTTTTTTGTAATTTTTAATTAATTTCCTGAAGGGCAATAACTTGTGAATGAATTTGTCTGGGATTCAGGAAGCATTAGCACTCGTATATGTTAGTGAATCCTTTCAACGTGATATAAAAACTAGTAAAAGTTGTTTAACAACGTTTCATTACCGGTGCTGGTTGTATTAAGTGTATAGGTGGGCCCCTTTTGATATCCAAAATTTGTTTCGGAAAGTGCCTTATTGGTTTTTAAAAGACATTGATTGCAAACATCTTTTAAAAATCCTTGTTCTTATATGGACAAAACCTGAATGAATTTATTGAATTTCCTTACTTTTTGCAATCATATACTGTCAAGTATGGCTCGAAGGATGGAACCCTGTGGCACTTCTAGTGAAGTTAAAACAACTGAAATAAATAATAATAACTGATACGTTTCATCTTTCATGGGTTTTAGTCTAGTGAGCAGTTTTGAATTTGAGTTTTCAATTTCTCTTTCAGTATATCCCGTGTTACTCGTATTTTGTCTACTGTTGGTAAACCTGATCTGAGGAAAAGGCTTAACGTCACACTTATCTAACTGGCTCCGTGTTTTTCAAGTTAATAAAGTTTTCTATAAAACATTTGGCAGCTTGGTACTATTTAGTTCTTCGTGTCATTGTACAGTCAAGAATATTTGCTGCTGTTACTGCATATATCTACAATTTGGCATCAGAACACTTAAGAACATTTCACTTTAAAGTACAAATAATTAATAACCTATGGCCCTTAGACCGCCAACAATTTTTAAAACTGCACTTCGACGATGATTGTTTTTTTTCCACTGGCTACATATTTTTTCAGGAACGTCGTTGGCAACACAGACGCTGCTGAGGGCTTCAGAACCAGAACTTTATGATGTTGCAAATTGAATTGGGCTTGAAGAACTGATAAAAATAAAACCTGCGACTATCGCGGACAAGAGAAGTGACAGCTTACATTCATGTGTTTCACGGGCGCTTTAACGATTTTCTTTGACCTTTGAGACCAGTGTTATATGCACTTCTACAGAATATCTTTTAAAGGGTTCTATGAAGTCACGAGCTTATGTGAACAATTTACAGACCTTGGAGTGCTTAAAAGTAGGGAAGATTCGTTGAACTACACATATAACATTAAGCAAACCGTTTTAAAATAACTCTTCTGACATCTAAGGTGGAAGATTAAGTGAAATCCAAAACTTCAACTTCACAGGCTGATTTTGAGCCTTATTTCCACTTTTGATAGCAGTGAGTAGTGAGTCACAGCGTAACCCAATCGCAATTTGCATGTTTTTTGAAAAGACAGACAATAAAGTTACCTTTCAATTACTCTATTTAAATTGATATGACGCAGAGACTTAACCACTAAAAAAAAGCCAATAAATTTTCTTTAAAATATCTCTGAACTTTACTCTACTTTACTTTAGGTAGGACTACATCCATATGCTTTACAATAGCATAACCTTGTGAGATTGAGGGTCCAAGTTGGTCGAAATTGTTCAAAGACTCTAAAGAATTTAGCGTCTTAGATATTTGCGTTCAACAAGGTACTGAAAGTTCTTAGATCAGCGGACTTTTACTATAGGTCACACTGTGAATGTTGAGTTGTAGTAAACCTTTTTGAGCTATCATACCACATTATCATACCACAAGGTAGTTAGCTAAGTCCGAGATTGTTTTATAAATAGGTTTACGCGGATAAAAATATCGAGCTGTGCCGCAGCATATGGCCCCTTCCAAAATTTGGCATAAAATTGGCATTTGCATTCTCGAAGTAAGTGTTCATCATATTGCACTTGCGGATTATGGAGTTTTTAGGAATTGTATTTTATGGCCAGTGATCGAAGGCTTCCCAAATGAAGTGAGTCTCTTGTATGTCACAATAGCGTATGGGTATAGTGTATGTCAGTTGATGGCTGTTCGACAAAGTAAACATCAATACTGCCAATATGGAACGTGTGCTGAAAATGAAGAACTAATCGCCTCATAAAAGGAGTTTAACGCAACAGAGAGGATCTCTTACTTCTAACTTCGATGAATTCGCTTCCCTACTTTTAAGCACTCCAAGGTCTGTAAATTGTTCACATAACCAAATTGAACCATAGTCTGTCTTTGAAGCCTGGTTTATCCTAATGAGGAATAGATTTCCACAGCCGATGAGTTTATCACCTCTTTCATTCACATCTATGTTCCTATGTTCGTTAAATATCTGCCTTTAAACAGCAGGCAACAGGCTTAAATAAATAGAAGCCACAGTTGAATTGAGACCCTTTATCGTGTCCTGACTTCCGTCAAAGATGCGTTTTATTTATTTGGATGCCGATTTGCCCATAGTAGCTTACACACTTTTCTTATTGAAAGCGCTTTTCACTAGAGCAAGCTAGTAAATACGAACAACTCAAACTCCACAATTTATCTACTCGTCCATTCCGTCAAAATAGGAGAAGACACCTGGAAATTGTTAGGAACATGTTTGTAGAATTTGTTCATGCACTATATCCAATAAAGGATTTGCCCTGTCCGTAGGATTTGCGGACCAATAACCGAATATTTTTATCCTTACTCCACTACACGATATAATGGTTTTCAATATGGAGATCATGGGGTTCAATGTTAAGAATTACAGTAAGCTCTTCGCCGGAAAACTGAGTAGCCTCTATTCGCACTATTCATTAAATTCCGCGCAGTTTTGTGATGTTGGATACCTTGCCACCATGCTAGGGATTCAAAATCCCCTTTAGTAATACTAGCTTGTACATTTCTTCTGGCGAGATGGGTCGCTGCGCCCTGTATTAGTCAGGAAAATCTGGATGTTTCACTAGGATACATTTCCTTTTCATAAATCACATTTCGCATGTGTAAGTAAGCCTTTAACATGAAATTGAGCCAGTCGCTGAAGATGATTTTTTTAAAAACTCACCATCCGCATGCCATCTTGAAATGTTCAATTCTTGACCATAGTGTCGAATATATGCCCCCGGGCTCTTAGCCACATTTGCGTGATGTTGTATCGAGAGTCAACCTTTGAACTGTTGTTATGATTTCAACTTGAAACACATAAGATTGACTACTAAATTGCTTATAAAAAGTGCAATTTATACCAAGAGTTATTATCTCTATTTGCAATGTTATGAGAAGATAAATTTGTTTCCGGTGACCAAAATATCTTGCAGGGAATTAATTTTTCACAACTTCTGTCATCTTCTGCTCGGCATTTAGTTATGCTGACAATTTCCTCAGGATATCGAAAACAAACTCGATTACTTTATCATCCCGCCCAAAGTGTTCTCATCAGCATACAAAACAGACTGCTCATAGTAAATAAAATACACTCATTTCCTATTCAAAACATGCAGGGAAATAGGTACATACATAGGTATGTTACATCATCTTTGTAAAAGCGATTCACGTAGAGAAGTGTATGGTATATGCTGATGAGATAAATCCTGCTCGTAAAAAAACAAGCAAAACCGTGTCCTTTTTTCAATAGCCCAATCCTATCCTTCGACATCGTCACAAACATCCTTCTGTAACGCCGTCAATTCAATTAGTCAAGCTACACGTAACTGTTCAAAATTTATACTCCATTCAAAAATTTTACACATGTTTCAAACTTGTGGCAGACAAAATCGATACTCCTATCTACCTACCGGCAAAAGCAATCCCCCAATCCCATATTCAAACTCACACCCTAATCCACACCCTAACCCCCACACCAGTACTCGTATAACTCCCCGGGTATCTTCTGTCAAATTGACAGTCTGCTCGTTTAACCTGGAATGGCATGGTATGGTATGCTTTGTGTACGTGGATGTGGGTGTTAAAAAAAGGTGCCAAAGCATAAAACCTCCAACAGGGTGACCCTTTATAACACACAGAGACAGACATTAAGAAACCTTGAGAGGGATGTTTTAATTTCAACCCTCAAAACTGACTGACTGAACTTTTTCAGGTTCAAGTGGTGTGCAAGCTTTTTGTGTTGTTCGGGAATAGGTAAACGACAGCCGACCGGTAAGTGGGATGAGAGTCGATGGGGCCGAGACAGACATTGCGTTGTCTTAATCTGTCTAATGATCACTTCAACCCCCCATCACGCTACCAGCAGGTTGACATGTTAGGGGGTTGAAATTTTGTGCATAAATTTACATTTACAATACCCATTACTTGTTATAGAAAAAATTTGTCAGTGTCAAAAAATAAGGGCGAGTTCGTCTACAACTTACGGCCGTACCTATTGACAAAGTTACATGGTTTGCCTCGAGGGTATAATTCACCCCCAACTCTGGATTTTTCTGCGAGGCAGGAACATATCAAAAGTTTCAAAAAGTAGTTAATGGAAGATGTTGTTTGTTTGCGGATGTAAATGCATTCGTTTGGAAGCGGTCTTTTTTTTATGTGTTTGTCTTTGGTTGGGAGAAAGTGGTGCACTCAGCCAGAGTGATACGAATGTGTCTGTCCTCAAGCGATAGACGAGGATGAGAAGGTTCAATTTAAATTAAGATTAATGTGGCGAGTGGGTTTTACAAAGGATTTGATGTTAATTTTCCGAAAAAGCTGGATATGGTACTCGTCTTTAAAATATATGTATGCATGTGACTGTAAGGGGTTGAAAAAGGATGTCTGTATCGCGCAGATAACTGACATTTGTCTGTGATAATTCAGGAGGATTTGTTGAAATGGGTTCGTGTTTGGTCATCACTCAAATAGTGTTTGACTAGTCTAAAGCGCCTTGAGTGTTTAATGAGCTGTTGTTTAATTTTGACTCCTTTAGAGGTCTATGTTAACAAGAGGTATTTTAACTGATAAAGCTAGGAAAATACCACTCGAGAAGGTGTGCAAATATAAATGTATCCGGTCGTGTTACGCTGTGCCACGGGAATTTATCTATTACCTCTTTAATTTTGCCAAGATGTAGGTGTCTTTGGCACTCTCGCAAGTGGTTTCCGATGAATCGTTTTTTTTCCGCTCGGTTTGAGATGGTTTGAAATCGAAAAAGGGTTATAGGCAGGGATCTTGTTGGTATTACAATATATGTTGCTATGTGGACTGACAGCAGCGTATCTTCGGTAAAGAAGGGCTAAAATGCAGAAAATCCATTAAACACAAGCAATGTTTTTCTTCAAGAGCATATTTCATACTCCCACGTTGACTTCATTCCAAGAGCTCACCTATATAGATCCAAAGGCTTGAATTCCTTCAGTATATCATCTTTTTCTCTGAAATGGAAAGGCTTATGGGTCCTTACATTTCTCCAAAACTGCACGAGAATAAAGAGAGTTGTTTGAGAAGTTCAAAATTTTGTGTTTAAATAAAATACAAAGAAACTAACTTGTTGATGATTTATTATTTCGTGTCGTTGAATACAGTCGAAGATATGTCGTAGGCCTCTACATAGCGCCATTCTAGATGTCTAATTTTCGACCACATTTTCGAGCAATATTGCAACGTTGCTGGTATATGGACATAAACTAGTGACTTGGGGTAGATCCACAGAAAATAATCTTGGTGTCTAATGACTCTATGGCCAAAACGTATTTTCAATAAAACGTTGGTTATATGTGAAGCATCGTCCTATGGGAACTGCAGCTCTTTCACATTTATGTCATGCAACGCTCTTAATTTTGAAGAGGTAAAGTCCGACGATGCCACAGGGGTACAATCCTGTTGAATTTCTTAAGCATCATCCTCGTTTTTATTGCGGCAAGGTAGCCGTTTAATCTTAACTGACCAAATTGTACTTCAAAGAACTCGGTCAATTCCCAATTTATTTAAAGTCCTAATGACTGCACATCCGACTCAATAAATGACCACGCGGCTTTAGCTCTTGTTTCAATCCATCTTTGTTGTGACGTCAATCTTTTCATGATAAAATGGTAAACTGGAAACAAATGAAGCTTGCCAGCTAAATATGACAGCTGTTTTGTCACTTAATCTCTATTAAAAGATCTTAAAACTATTAGAAAATGTCCATTAAACTGCAAGGAGGAATCCTTCAGCACCATTTGACGAAAAGTTTAAGATTGTTGTTTACACAGACGAGTCTCGAGCAAATCTCCATCAACGATAAAGTAGTTTGAAACATTTTTTAGCTGGCAAGAGATTAACCTAAAAGGGAAGATTACCGTCTTTACGAGGAGATAAAAGGTGCCAGTCCACCAAGAGTTGAGGATATATAGGTAAACCTTTTTTTATGTCAAATTTTGACTACGGTGAATACTAGGTGGGGTGAAAAGTAACCTCCCTGGAAATGAAAAAAAAAATTGTTTGAATGTTTTTTTTTATTTTATTCAATATAGTCGTCCCCTTTAAGCTTGATACATTTATTCCAGCGATTTTTCAACTTCTTGATCCCGTCCGAAAAGCCACCTCCGTGGCGTCGAAGATTTCCTCATGTGAGCTGAATTTTTTATTGATGAGCCATCTTTCGGGGATTGGGAAGAGATAATAGTCCGAGGGAGCCAAATCGGGCGAATACGGTGGATGCGACAACAATTGGAGCCGTAAGTCATTGATTTTAGCCGTGGTTGCGATTTGGCATGTCTGCCTAAATATGAAGGCATATAAGGCACCACCTCACCTACTATTTCTGTGTTTATTTGGCCTGTGAAAATTCAAATCATTGCTAACACTATATTAGAAGAGATACAGATCTGCTAAAGGGAATTTCAACTTTATATAATTCATTCAAAAATTGTTATTCGAATCCAGTCTCGCCATAGCACCCTTGTATACAGGTGCATTATCCTGGTGAAAGATAATTTTTTTCTTCTTTAAACCAGGCCTCTTCTCGCGACGTTTAGCTAGTCAAGAAGGTTGAGGTAATATTCGCCTGTAATTGTTCTGCGTTTAAATTTAGCTTCCCACTTTTTAGCAATTGACATCGAAGGGACAGAGTCAAAGTAAGCTTTTGTCAACTTGGACGGATCTTTTTAGTGGCTGGTTCATTCAAAACGAAGAGTTTTATGACCACACGATGTTCAAGCTTATCCATTTTAACGAAATACACGCAAGACGTCTACTGCGAAAATTCGTGTAAGCAAACTACTTGAGAGAACAAGTCGAAAGTTGTCATACGGACTCATGACACGTGCAACGAGGCAGGATACATAATGTTTTACTGATTGGAACGCCATCTCAGCATCAGGATGAGAATAAGATGTTATAAATAAAATAAAACTTATGATTAATAGGACTGCAAGTATCTTGAATAACTAAGATAAGAACCAATACTTTGTTCAGCAGGTTTTGGTTGCCAATATAAGGCTAAACCTGAGTTGTCAGAACAAAATCATGATGAAAACGTAAACCAATGCCACAGCAGTACAGGTCTCTGACAAATATAGTAGCCAGAACCTTCGATAGATGGGTATGCTCAAGATATGGGGGTCATTAACATTACAATCAACTTCCTCTGGTGCACAATTCCTGTTGGCTATTTCCTATTTTTTAACATTCTAATTACAATACAAATGATTGGAACAGAAGCAATTATTAATCGGCCTTTGCTTGCGCTTTCAATTAATATGTTTCTGTTCCAATTAGTTCGATATTATGACCCGGGCTTTTCAAGCTTTCCAATCACCATCCTATGCTGTAACCACAGCGTAAACATCAACATCGTTCAGTAATGAGAACGACAACGACAACGACAACGGCAATGAGCAATCAACCTGATTACAATCATCAGCAATGTATGGTCTGGTCACCACTTGGGGTATGCTAATGTGGCCTGGTTGTTAATAAGCACCACCACCACCAATAGCTAGCTACTTTTCGTATCTATTAGTGAAATTCTGTGATCGAAATCATTCAGCAGCTTATCACCTTGGCAAAGTGCCAATGATTTTTTTTTTTTGTAACGTCAGTCGTGTCCCGCGAACGCATCAGAGAATCACATCTGAAGGTTAACCACAGTGCGAAAAACGAAAAACAACTTATGTGCGTCCCGAATGCAATTAGTGAGTCATCCGTATTGATGCGTCTTACGTTTAAAACAATTTGCAGGACTGAATTATTGATTTTATATGTTTAATATTCAACTAACGTTTGTGATAACACCCAGCCACCCCTTGACCCGACCAGGCTGGAATAGGGGCTATTTTCATTCAGACTCCAACACAATACCACTGGGTGACTTCATCAAATGCCCGATATGACATGAGCTTGCAAATGGAACATCGTAGTACGTACGAATGTAGGCACTATCAACACTTGTTTTCATATTATTGTCATGTGTCGCATTGTAGTGTGAACAAGATGTACGGGTACGAGTATTTCCAACAAGCAGATACATATTCAGATGAATTTGAAATTTCCTAACAACGCAGGGTTATAATAATAATTTTCTGCTCTGTTCCATGCTTGGTATGCATAGAATGTGCTTCTCGGGAATGTTTTGTTTTTTCCAACTCATGATAAACCAGAAATTCAGTCGTTTAATTGGAAGTGGGCGAGAATTAGGTGCATGTTTACGTATAACTCACACATGTAATGCTAACTTGACAGAGATAAACCTGATAAAAAAAAGTTTATCGGTGAGGGCGTATATTTCTTTATATGTTTTCTGTTGGTTATAAGTCTATCCTCAACCTACCAGTTGAGCCTGTCAATGTTACCCTGCGGAACCTTTAAAATTTCGAATTTTATATAAGTGTACATTGTAATCAGCAACGTAAACCTTTACGAGAATCGAAATTCCTATTAGATATAAGACGAGTCTCCTGGAAAATTCTTCGAAAGAAATGCAATACTATGTTGATGTTCCTACCCCCTTAGGGTTATATCAATATCGACTAAGTGATTGAGTACGACATCGTCGGGTTTTTCGTGAGTTAGTTCGTATTCGTCACCAGCAAAGAACTGCTTATACTTCTGGACCATTGGGTAACTATACCTAGTCAAGTCATAAATACTGTTACACAGAAAAATCAGCGCCAAATGAAAACGAATTAATATTTAAACATTTTTTTTTTGGTTTTTATTGGGTTATTCAATGGCTACGAATCTTAGAACAACTTATTCGAAATGACTTCCATTTGCCTTTCAGCACGACTTAAGACGATGTGGCCACTCATCGATTACGAGACGCACTTCATGCAAGGGGAAATTGTCCACTGCACGAACAAGGGCTCGCTTCAACGACTCAATATTTGAGTGTCGAGAGAGCAAGCCATGCCCTCTAATGCGGACCAAAACTTGTAATCCAACGGGTTGAGGTCTGGACTACCAGCCGGCCAATCATCTGTTGATATGAAGTCCGGAACGTTGTTTTTGAGCCACAGTTGAGTCGTTTTTGCTTTGTGAGCTGGAGCAGAGTCTTGCTGGAAAGTCCATGGCCTGTTGTTGAATATTGATTGGTTGAGAGACTTCACAATGGGTTCCAAGGCAGTCGATTGATATACTTTGGCCGATGTTTTCACTCCTTTCTCGCAAAAATGGAGCTTGGTAACGACATCGTAGCACACTCCCCACCATACCATTACAAACGTCTGGTCTTTGAACCCTCGCGATGACCTGCGATGCTTCTCTGGATGACCGAGCATACACACGATCGTTCTGCTTACTGAACGATTCTTCTACGGTAAAGATTTTCTCGTCAGTAAACAGAATTTGTCTGTGAGCGTTCTTCACGTACCGGCTGAGCAACGCTTTCGATCTTTACTTGCGTTTTTGCTTCAATGCGGCCGTAAGCAGGTGTCCAGTGTGTCGCTTGTACGCGCTGAGTACTAAATCTTCTTTGATAATGCGAGACATGGATTTTTGCGAAATTTGCATTTCCCGCGACAAGATTTTCTGTTTTCGCAGCGGTTCTCAGTCGATTCGCTTTTTCACGGCTTTGATCGCTTTCGGAGTTCTCACAGTGCGCGGACGGCCGGATCTTTGACGGTCTCGTACTCCACCAGTATCCTCAAACAACTTCACAGCACGATACACAAAATTGCGAGTGATTCCAAGATATCGCCTTTTTCCATGGTGCATTTAAGTAGGCCAACTACAACATTACGATTTTCGATGTCGCCCCATTTCATGATTGTAAACAATTAATGCCAAACACTTTTTACGTCACAATGAAGCATAAATATCAACTGTCAAATCGCAATCAATACAAAATGGATGCGCCCAGTTTTGCATTCGTAATGAGTGAGTTCAGTTGTGTACCATTTTTTATGACTTGATAGTCTCATGATTGATACATGATTGTCATGTGGCCTTTTCGAGCTGCATCCTCGACATTGGCCAAATAGTCTAGTTGTGACTGCTTTTCATCAAACAATCTAATTTCACATTGCCTCATCCTTTGATCTGTCTCCAGAAATGCTTGCTCTATCATCGGTTTATTTCAATTTACACAAGTTATCATATAGCTAGAGCTACGGGTCCCATATTTCCGATTGCAGCACCAGTTTGCCTGGATTGTAATGGAAAAGTGATAGAACCCAAAATATTCGAGCTGCCAACTTTTTCTCAATTTAATTTGTACGAGTACCTCATTCGTTGTAAAGCATCCACATCCAGATTTCTTGGTTCGGATAAAAAAACTTAGGGGTGGGGGGTGTGGTAAAAGGTTCCCTGAGTTTGTACTCAACTACATAAGAAATCGACCATAAACGATATCCTTTGTCTCGACAACTATGACTCTGAGCTGTTTGAAATTAAATTTCGCCGCATGATAATGATTTTCCTGAGTAAAAGAAATCCGTGTATCGCCTCTTTGTTGCCAAAATAATTCGAATTGCGCAATATACCTCGTTCACCAATAAAACGCCGGAGTGCCTCGTCCCCGTCACATCTAAATGGATGACTTGTATGTGAAGATAGCGATGTAAAGTTTGCAAATTTATCATCCCTCAAGATCATTCAAAAATTTTTCAAGCTGGTAATTCCTAAAGCTTCCCGCAATTTTAACATCCTCCGAATCGTCTCTTGATGACCTGTCGATCACTAAGTATCTCAAAATTTGTACGTATCTCTGACTGAACTTTACAACCCTTGCAAAGAGGATCCGCTGATGGTACGCTTCGGAAATGACCACTATTGTCAACGAAGAGCACTAGTTCGCAGCCTCTAAACTTTGAGCTAAGTCTTTCAATTGTATGTACCTAAATTGTTGGTGACTATTCTTTCCTATGCCTGAGCTTTTAGTATACACCTCCTTCGATCCGTTTCCAAGCCGCTGATAAGCCGGCTATTATTAAAAAATTCAATGCTATAACAATTTCCCTCCGTACATGTTTATAAATAAGATCCATCAGGGTGCACCTTGTAGAATGTAATAGTTATATTTGCCAACCCTTTCTAACCATCAGTATCCTTAACTCACGCATGTTAAAAACAAGATCCAAGACTGCATACTTGCATTTTCCTTTGCTCAAGAAAGAAAGACCGTCCACTTCCAGTAGTCATATGGCAACCTGTGAAATTTAAGTAAAATAAACGACTTAGCTAACCGACTTTTAAACGTATGCTTCAGAAGCTACCGTGTGTCTCTTAAAGTCACCCAACTCGACTAAGGCAAGTAGTTTTGCTCCTTATTCACACCCACAAAGCCATATATGCTTCCACGCGAATATGCTCTCTCAACCAATTTAAACTTCAAAGTCATTTAAAGGTCAGGATAGAATTTATCCACATGAACATGGTTACGATTATGGTTACCATTTAATGAACCACCTATGGTCGTGACGCCCATTAACATGAATCACTGAAGCCTTCGCCTATAAATTACTAACTAGAATAGTAATTCACCATCAATGACGCCTTTGGTATCCTCCCAAACGATAGTTCCTGTCCCTACCCTAAACCAATTCTCGACCCTCATCAATTAGTTTCCAGGTAAACATTTGACCCATCGCTGTCCTTGACGCAATCCTGGTAAAAAAAGAAAGCCAAATCGCAGCCAAGCCCAAATGTGTTCACACCGAATCGTCCTGGTAAGAAAAAAAAAAAAAAAAACAAATGGATAGAGCACACCCAACGAACGAGGACTAATAGCTCTGCAAACACATCCCCCCATGTACATATTAACATTCCTCGGTCTCAGTGCTGTCATCATTAACAAGATTCTAGTTAAAAAAAAATGAAAAAACAATTTTTCCTTTTTTTCTGTTCTGCTCCCTGACCCAGTAAAGGGCGAACAAAATGTAGGTCATGGGAACGAAGCTGAAGCTGGAATCGGTATCCACCCACACAACTCCGGAAGAAGAATTCTGGCAATTTGCCAGAAAGTAAAAAATTCCATTTTAATCTTTTATTTTTCTGTCTCTTTACAGAAACCCTCTTCGAGTACATCCTGCCGCTTTCCGAAACTGGAGGAATGTGCCCATTTCCATTATGAACGCGTACAATTGGGCCCGCTCTCCGTACGCCTTGTAGATGACAAATCAGAACTTCTAAATAGTAGCATCGCTTCCCAGTCGTTGGGCGGTGATGTGGCTGCATCACAGAATTCGTCACTGCGGTCGTTTAGTCCCTCGATATGCTGGTTCATTGTGAAAGTGATTCCAAATCGTTCGGATCCGTTTCTGGTGAAGCGTTCCTTTGACAATATGACGTTGTTGGACGAGATGCTGCATCGTTGTGTGTATGATAGAAAGATAAGTGGTCTCAAGGATTTGAGTGAGTTGGATTTTAAGTCTGAGGAGGATGTAGAGTATGCGGTAGCTAAATACTTAGAGCGGTTCTCGAAGATTGCTTCAGATTCACTAACATGTGGGACAATCCTTACATGGTTGCAATTGGACAATAAAGGCAGGAGGTTACCCCTGGCCGATACGGATACCATGAAGAGTATCAATACTCCAGCTGTGGGAGCTGCTTATGGAGTAAGAAGGTGAGTATCCTCTTACTCTGCATAATTTTTCGATTGACACTGTTTTCTTTACAGATACATAGCACAAGCTTCCGATGAAATCTCCATAGAAGTTGGTGACATGATTTCAGTCATTGATATGCCAAGTCCTGCAGAGTCTATCTGGTGGCGTGGCAAAAAATCGCATCTACAGAAATCACACTACGAAGTGGGTTTCTTTCCCCAGAGCTGTGTAGCAACAATTGGAGATAAAGTTCCACGTCATTTTCCACTGCCGGCGCCTTTAGTTGGTCAACTTGATGTCTCTCCAACGAAGCCTGTGCTGCGAAAGCATGGCAAACTGATCGCTTTCTTTAGATCGTTTATTTTATCACGACCATCTCGACGTCGGCTGAAACAGAGTGGCATTTATCGAGAGCGTGTATTTTCCTGCGATCTAAGCGAACATCTTCTCAATAGTGGTCAAGAAATTCCAATGGTTCTTAAGTGCTGTGCGGAATTTATCGAGGAAAACGGTATTGTAGATGGAATCTATAGACTGTCAGGTATCACATCGAATATACAAAAGCTTCGTCGGGCTTTCGACGAAGAACGAATTCCGGATTTGAGTAATCCAGAGATTCGCCAGGACATTCATGCAGTGAGCTCACTACTAAAAATGTACTTTAGGGAACTGCCAAACCCATTGTGCACGTATCAGCTGTACAATAATTTTGTGGAGGCAATTCAAGCAAAGAGTGAATCAAATGAACGGTTGAAACTGATGAAGGACACCGTGTTAAAGTTACCACCACCACATTACAGGTAAGACACAGACAAAGAAATCAATATACGAGTAGAATCATTGTTTAATTATTTCTTTGCAGAACCCTTAAATACCTGGCTACACATCTGAATAAGATCTCGCAGCACTCCGCACGCACCGGAATGACTGACAAGAATCTAGCTATAGTATGGGCACCAAATTTGCTTCGTTCGCCCGCTCTCGAATCAGGCGGTGTGGCGGCTTTGCGTGGTGTCGGTGTTCAAGCCGTTGTCACGGAGTACCTGATACGTAATTGCCATTTAATATTCGATCCCAGTGATGAGGGAGTCCGACTGAGCTATGCCGGGAATACAGCCGAACAGCGCATGGATTCACTAACAGATTGTGAGAGTTTACTCGTCGAACAACGTGAACATGATCAGTCGCTGTGTTTTGTGGAGCGGCCGAAATCATTAAGCGCCAGTGGACCAAAGCTGATTAGCCTCGAGGAGGCACAAGAGCGTCACAGTCGACTGGATGGCTGTGATATGAACAAATCGATGCCTATCAATATGGTCACCAATTCGTCGAACATTGGTTCTTATATTGAAGTAGGAGGTGGGCCATCATCCTTACCGGATAAGTACCACACGGTTTTGCCAGTACCACGGAGTTGGCAAAAGAGAAAAACCCACTCATGGAAGGCATTGTTTACGAGAAATCCCCGTAACTCTAACAGCAATAATGACATGAAAGGGTTAAACGCATCTTCTACCAAACCTGCGCTTAAATCCGGGGCGACAGTTCAGGTGACATTTGCGGATGACCAAGCAGGGGGTGATGGTGGTGGACTTCATATGAAGAGCAGCAAGCAGGACAAACCAAAGTCGATTGATCTGTTTGAAGTAGGCAAACCTATGGATATTTGTGTAAGATCTGGCTCAATCGACAGTCTTCGTACTGCTGGTCACTCCCGTTCGGTTTCCCATGATTCCTACTTTGACTTGTTACAATCTCCTCAGCGTGGCATGACTACTTGCCCATCACGTGAACTCTCCGAACTTGGACTAAATTTTGACAGAGAAGAGCCTGAAATGCGCATTTTTTCCGAAAGTGAAAGCCTTGTAAGCAGTCCAAAGGTTGGGAAAGAAAATATACCTCCCGCTCGACGAGTTTTACGTGCTCGACCAGAAGAATTCTCCAGCACGACAAACTCAGTGAATCCCAGTCCTAAAAAGCAACCAAGACTTAATCTCCTTTCGCCAAGTAGTGCCGCAGCACCTCAATCATGGGGCCCACCAACAGCAGCGACAACACCATCGGCAACATCTTGCTCAAGCGCTGGTGCTGATCATAATGATGAAAGCTGTTGCAAACGGTATAAATTAGAAGATCAGCTTGCTGATATACAGTTTATTGATTGTAGTACTCCAGAGCATACAATAAGCAACCCCAATACAATGTACACCAGCGTACAAGTACACAATCCGCCAAAGCAATCGCTATCAAAGACTTCTTTGGATTCGGAGGGGCGTGGAAAGACAAATAACACAACTTTTGGTTCGATTTTTGAAAATAAGGATAAAAATGGCTGCGAGAGCTCGCATATTATTACTCGGTATAGCTATCCCACCGTGCAGGTAGGTGCCAAACGAAAAGACAATGACACTGCCCTCAAGGAACGGTTCAGCTATCCTGGTTCGGGGAATAGTGGAAAATACGTTTGCAGACTAGTTTCTAAAGATATAAAAATGAATGTTCAAGATGAGCAAAAGAAGGCTCAAACGTTACAGCAACCACAGCAGCAACAACAGCAGCCACAACATCAGCAGCAGCAACACCATCAACAACAGCAACA
Organism: Volucella inflata; assembly: GCA_928272305.1. NCBI lineage: Eukaryota > Metazoa > Arthropoda > Insecta > Diptera > Syrphidae > Volucella > Volucella inflata. The sequence continues at coordinate 2,695,885 of OV743717.1, read as the reverse complement.
ACAAGAAAGGCAAATGCATCCGGCACAGGGTGATGAATTGCAGACTCAAAGGTAAGTAAAACGTTTTGCTTTTGGAAAGAGTTTGTTGATTTATGTATAATTCGCTTTGTGGGCTAGGGGCTTTAGATTATGCGCAAGCTTTAAGAATAGACATAACGCAGAAAGTGTAATGTGGCTGGCTTTTGTAATAGGTATTGCTTAGAAAATCGTTAGGTACTGCCAGTTGCAATAAATGGGTGCTTTAAGAAAAGAACGCAATCTGATTCGGTGGCAGTTATCCGTTATATTTCGGAGTTTTGAGTTCTTAAATCGTCAGTTATGGTTTATATAAAAGCAGAACTAGCGATGACTTGAGGTCAATACTTTGGATATCCTTGGATAACAATTGTTAATGTCTACGATCGCTATTTAGAATCTTCTGATCGCTATAGAAGATGCGATCGCTGTGATTGCTGACGCGTTCTCTGCACTCTGTATTTGTCATTATTTTGTACTGCAAACACCTAAGCGTTGATTGTTATCAGACTTTTCTGTATTTATGATTACTGTGATCATGATCTACGTGTTGTGATCATGATTTAGGTATTGTGTTCATGATCTATATACGTATCTCTTGTCGTCATCAATATGAGATTCACAGCGAATGCGATCAGTTATCAAGTCACAGAGTATTCAGAGTATTTCATGTCTATTTGGTCACCAATTTAGGAGTCAGGGTAAGAACTATTCTAATCTACATCAATGGAAACTGAATATTTGGATCCGAATCTTTGACTAAACATTCATCTGAACATACGAGTAAAGTACGTCGAAAATTTTCAAATCCGTATGACTTTTCTATTTTTTGTGCGGGTCATGGTGGAGATAAATTGTATTGATAATAGTCGTACAGTTCAGCGATCGTAGTGATCAACAGATGACCTTGTATAGGGGCGGACTTTAGGCTTTAATTCCTGCTTACAGATATTTGCACTTGCCGCTGCTTTAAAAGAATACCGCTTTCAACTGATTGCTCGCAAAATATGTAACTGCCACTGACTAGCTTTAAGGTTGAAGGAGAAGCTGTTGTCAATAAGAGTTTATTTGGGGGGAAATGTGTATAGTATAATGCAAACACTAACACCGCTCACTCTCATTAACATTTGTCAATAATTTTTTTTTGAATTTTTTTTTATAAATGTCTTTCGATGGTAAAAACGTGAACATTTTATAGCTTTCTACAAAAATGTGCCAATTGCATACGTGTCGTTAAACAAGGCCTACTTGGAAGGGTGAGGCAACTGCAACCGAGGCCAAGATTGCAGCTTTTACCTGTGACGGTTATCTAAAGTGAATTTACTGTCCGCCTTGCTTCCAAAAAAGAAAAAAAACAAAAAAATCAAATCCAACAAAACCAATCAATCTTCCACAATTCCCTCCAAAAATCCAACAATTACAAAGTAAGCCGTGTGTTTTGCTTCTTTTTTTTCGTCATTAAAACTTACATCAGATGTGGTGCTAAAAAGAAATCCCTTCTCCTTTCATTTTTTTTTTTCATTTCTCACTCTACTGTGTCCTTTTACTGATTTTTTTTTTATTTATTATATTCGCTCTCATTAATCCTTTTCACTTCTGTCTCATGATTCAATGTAAGCCAAGTACTCTTGGTCTCATTAGGGTCAAACTAGAAAAAAAAAAAAAAAAAAAAAAAAACCATCATTTACACGTTTGTGCACTAATGTTTGTGTTTTGTTCCTAAGCTTGTGCCAATCTTTGGTCCGGTTTCTAGTTTCTCTTTATTTTTATTTTTATTTTTGCATTTTGGCGTGTGTTCTGCTGCGCTTGGGTTCTCATCCATCATCCGTTAACGCTTTTCTTTTTTAGAGTGACTTTTTCACAGCAACAACAGCATGTTCAGAATAAATTGGTACCGGATCTGATGAAGCCGAAAAATCGGTATAGCTACTGTGATGCTATGCAGGATTCGAATTCTTCCATAAATTTTCTACTACGGAGTAGCTCCGCTGATTTAAGTAAGGATAAACTATCGATTGGGTCGGGCAATGAAATGGAACGTTCAAAGTTAAGTGTGACACCATCGTCACCTATTCAGAGTCCACGATATTCACTGTTGGTCGGTGAGACAAGTTCCGAGAATAGTAGCGCTGTCAATACTCCGCTTTATGAGTTGGATCCCATCGCTATGATGGCAGCATCACAAACATCACATAATTATGATGATACCAAAGATTTTGCTGTAGGAGGTTGTTGTCGTGCTTCAGTGGATAGCATCTGCAGTAATGTAAGTTTGGTGGAGTTTTCTGTTTTTTTTTTTTTAATTTTCCAACAATTAACTTTTTACTTCTGTTCCTTCTAGTTAACTTCACAAAATGAGAAACGTGATATGAACGCTCTAAAGCGCGAACTCTCACTCGATCTGGACCCCGCCAATGTGTGCTCCAAAATGTCTGTTGATTTGACAGAAAGTACCAGGCAACCATTATCATCACATCTTATGCCATCACCTAATACACACACCTCAGCAGACAATACTAGTCAATCGGTAACGCCAAGTGAGTTCGGTTATCAACATCTAAATCGACAATCTAATGCCGTTTCACTGGAGAACTCACCAAATTTCGATGATTACGAGAACATCGAACGAGCTTTCCTGAATTATGACAAATCAGCGATTACACCGAGCAACAGTACGACTCCATTAATAGGGCAGTGTCCTATATCGGCATCAAAAAAACTTGTCCCACTTAGTCCCATCAAGGCCACCATTAACATAACATACAACTTAAAGAGCCCCAGAGAAGGACCACTTCTCCCAGAACCAGAAACTCCACGAAAACAACTGCTGGAAACAAGTTTCGATGAGAATATCGTGTACGAGCAGGTGAAGTTTTTTCGTAACTCAGTTACCGAAGTGAATCAGCTACTAAATAATGGTAATCCTCTTTATGACCATGAAAAGGAGCCACTTCATGAAGAAGACACCGAAGAAGAAGAGGAAGAAGAAGAAGACGGATTTCCTTCTCCAACACCCGAGGTAAACAGTAACCTTATTGTTCTTAGTGACGACGAAGACAATCACGTCTGCCCGAATCTTTCGGACGATATTCAAATGTCGGACAACATTGACAGCCTTGAGTGTGATCTATCCCTGTATGAGAACGTTGAATTAAGGAAACCCGCTACAGTCTATGAGAACATCGAAGGGGGATCATTAAAATCAAGGAATGGTTTGGAAAAATTGCAACTTAATCGAAGATCTGATCCCGCTGATCCCACTGATAACTCTGATCCTCGTCGATCACCATCGAACTTTAGTGTGAAACAGTTGGCAACGAAATTTGAAGTTTCTCCAGTGGAACAACAGCAGGCCTTCGATTTCAATGTAAGAACTTCAAAAAAATCCGAACTTCTACCTCAGAAACCACCTCCACCTCAACCTCCGGCTAAACCTAGTCAAACCAATTCTAAACCACAATTAAATAAATCAAATCAAATCACTCGCAGTCTCGATGAGAATGCATTTATTCGCGAATTTGGTCCTAAGAGACTAGAAGACATCGCTCGAAGTGTACATCAAATGGACAAAATCGAAGAGGCCCATCGTCGTAAATCGTTTGATTTCACTCGACCAAAATGTCTGAATCCACCAAAACGATTGCCAGGTCTGCCTATCAGTGAGGAAGTCTGTCAAAAGAACTCAAATTCCCTCAAATTGGACCTCAACGAAATCGAATCTTCATCATCGAGTGAAACCGAAGTAAAAATTACTCCAACCACTGAGAATCGAATCTCCCTGATTCAAAACAACGTTGGGGTAGATGACCCTAATAACCCAACTTCCCTCAGTGCCCCTTTGAAAGTACTCAGTGGAGTCAAACTAGATCGTGAGCGAATAGATAAAATCAAGGAAGAGCGTCGATCACAGCTTAAAGAAAAATACCGAACAGATTCGTTTAAATCAAAATCCAAAACCGAACTACGTGAGTTTCAAAAAGACGATGACAAATTTGAAATAGAATCACTGAGGGTTAAGTCAAAATCTCGAGGTGACGTTCGTACTTTCTTCCAAAAAGACATCGATGACAACTTGAAGAGTTGTGAGCCTTCTTTTACAATTGGCGGACGAGTGAGAAGCATCAGTGATGAGAAAAATCAAAACAACTTTGAGCCTGAGCATTTGGAGCATTTAGAAAAGACCAATACAAGTGTAGAAGAGTTTTCAGCGAGAGCTACTGTGCAAAAATTTGAAAGAAAAAGTTTGGACTTTGCGAGGGAACGTGATGTGAGTAGTTTAAGTGGAGGAGGAGGTGCTTCTGTTGATGGAAATCTTCGAGGTGGTAGTGGAAATCCTACAACAAATACTGCAATGTTGTCGAGGAATAGTATTAGTTCAGCGTAAGTATGAATTAGAAATAAGCTTTGCTTATGTAGTAATTTGTTTGTTATTTGATTTCTAAACTAAATTTCTCGTATACCGACTTCTTGATAAACTTGTTCTTTTTTTATGTTTTTATTTCTATTGTAGTTTGGAAGGTAATGTTTCCATTTTATTGGATTTTGTTGTGATTTACCATGTGTTGATCCCTTTGAAGTTTTTAATTTTTATTCTTGTGCTTTTTTTTCTCCAACTGCCTCTTTGCATATTAAATAATTTCTAGATGTATCGGACGTCTTCTGCGTTATGTTTCTATCGGGAACATATGGTATAATCAACTAATCCACATACCATCATCAACACCTTGCCTCCTTTATTTAGAAATCATATGCAAACAACTGATTTATCCTTTGGTCATGGTCTGTATCGAACTTGTGATCTTTTTTTATAAGGAGAAGGAGAAAAGATTAAGATACATTGCTGATGAATTTTTATTAGGCCCCGATTGTTTCGTCAACCTTACTTTCCTAAATCTTTCTTCTATCCACTACACAATGAGAATTTCTTCAGGTTTCCATAATCCCAAAAGCGAAAATTTGTTTTTTTCCCAAGCTGAGATGACTTTGTGAAATGAAGATACACTATTGATACGTGACCGTTATGTGCTTACAAAAAAAACTTCATCCTCAGTTTCAGCTGGTGCAGGAACTTAAGTTACGGAACCATGGCTGGTGATGTGGGTGTTTAGTGACAACACTCACTTTTGACTCAACTGTTGCATGAACAAGCAGTTTTTAGAATAAATCCGGAGCAGGCTGAATTACACCCACTTACACCGACGACACCAAGTTCTCCAAAACAATTTCCTCTCCCCATGACTCTATACTCCTACAAGAAGACCTTGATAGGTTTTCTACTTGGTGTTAAAAAAATTGCCTAGAACATAAGTTAAACCAATCTGCTCCTCAACCTTATTTTCTGCACGGCCAACCCATACCCCAGGTTCAATCCCCTCGCGACCTTGGAATATTCTACGATAGAGAGCTAAACTTCGGCTCTCATATTGATGGGATAATCGTTAAAGCCAACTCTTCTCGATGGTCCAAAAAATTGTCCAACCCCTATATGACCAGGTCCTTTTACATAACTTTTGTCCGATCCCTTCCCGAATATGCCAGTCAATCATGGTCCGCCTTTCCACGAATTCACATATCCCGAATAGAGAGCATTCAGCATTCAGTTTCCTTCGATTTGCTCTTCGAGGACTACCCTGGGATGACTCTTCTATTTTACCGCCTTAAACTTCTTTTATCGAGACCGCTTACTTGAACACCCTCGTCGTAGACGAAGCTGACATTTTCTTCATCCATCGACAGCTCTCTGGTTTCGTAAATTCCGCCTTCCTTTACAACTTTGTTTCCTTCAAAACTAACCTTCGTAATATACCCTTGTCTCTTCTATATTCCAACCCATCTCACCTCTTACGGTTCCAAAGGACCAATCTCTGGTATACTCCGAAAGATCAACTGAAAACTATCTGTTTTTGACATTCATCTTAGCACATCTCTTGGTCCTTAGCTCTTAAGTCTCTTTGTTAGTTTTAGCATGTATTACGCCAAATAAATGGGGGACTTAGCCCCCACCATAATTAAATTACTGATATCACGATCCAACGACATCATTATATCGCGAAGAGGGCAGTTACTTGATAACTTCTTGTGGGGCTACGAATTGGATCGACAAGTGACACAACATCGTATCAACCAAGGGCATAAAATTGTGTTCAAAACATAATGTCGTGTACTGTTCTTTATAATACTAGGTGGGGTGAAAAGTTACCTCCTTGGGAATGAAAAAAATTTTTTTTTATATATGTTTTTTTTATTTTATTCAATATAGTCCCCTTTTAGCTTGATACACTTATTCCACCGATTTTCCAACTTCTTGATCCCGTCCGAAAAGTAATTTTCCGGAAGGTCTGCAAAATACTCCTCTGTGGCGTTGATGATTTCCTCGCGTGAGCTGAATTTTTTATTGATGAGCCATATAGTCCGAGGGAGCCAAATCGGGCGAATACGGTGGATGCGACAGCAATTGGAGCGTAAGTCATTGATTTTAGCCATGGTTGCGATGCTCTTATGCGCCGGCGCATTGTCTTGCAAAAACAAATTTTTTTTTCGCTTCATGCAAGGCCGTTTTGCAGCGATTTCGGCCTCTAATCGCTCCAATAATGCACAGTTATACTCGCTGTTGATGGTTTTTTCCTTTTCGAGGTAGTTCACGAAGAGTATGCCATGACAATCCCAGAAAACCGACGCCTAAACCTTTTTTTCTTCTGCATTGTGGTATCTGCTAGCTTGCGCACCTTCACTTTCCGGTCAGCCAACACCATTTCATATATTTTTTTGACATTGTCCTCTGTAACCGCATCGGAGGGCCTGCCGCTGCGGACATGATCGGTAGTGGAGTTGCGGCCACCACGGAACTCTCGAAACCAATATTTGACGGTGTAATCTGACGGAGCATTAGCCCCATAATATTTATCCAACTTTTCTTATGTTTCCTTCGCGTTTTGCCTCTCAAAAAATATTGTTTTATGAGAGAACGAAAATCGTGTTTGTCCATACTCAACATGATGCCGAAGTATCGCACTGAAATTTGGCATTTCTGCCTAAATATGAACAGACTTCAAGGCACCATCACCTTTTTTGCAGTAGCAGCGCATTCTGGTGGTCAAGGAGGTTATTTTTCACCCCACCTAGTAAATAACGATTTTCGACTTTTATTTAATTTCCATCTATTTTCTATTCTCCATTTGGTACCCAAATTATTTAAGACTTGCCTTTTATTTAAATCCTCCATGGTTTAAATTTGTTTGATAGTTGTTTCGATTTGAGTTACGTATTTAAGCAGAGTACTCTTTCAATAATTCTTGTCACATTTTATTTGTTTTTTTTTTTTTCTATTTTCAGGCGAGAAAAGATCTCACCAAAGTTTTCAATACGTGACGTGACAGCGATGTTTGAATCTCGTTCTCAAAATCAACAATAATCATTTTAAGAATACATTTTTTGTTTTTCTTTTTTACGTTTTCAATTTACGTTTGTTTATGTTTGTTTTTTTTTTGCTACAATAAAATAGCCTTCATCAATAATAAATTAAAAATTTTACAAAAACATAAAACAATGTAACAAATTTATATACATATACACACAAATTTAAAATAAATATAATTAACGATAATTCTTTACATTATATCAACTTAACCTAATCCAAAGAATTGTACACATTTATATTAACAAAAGGAAGGAAAACAAAATGAAAAACATTTGAATAGTTAAAAATGAAAACAAAAATAAGATTATCTACAAATTAAGGACTCAAAATACTCAAGATGAGATTTACAAATTGAAGTACCGTACTCTATCTTAAAACATTTATTATTTTTTATGTTTTACTTATACGACTTAGGAATTTTTATCTCTAACTCTAACTCTTTCTCTTCTTCTATTCATCATAAAAACTTTAACCAAATCTGATCTAAATTATAAATAGGATGAAAATTTCATCTCGTAAAAAATGGAGAAGCTTTAAATGAAATTTCATTGTTATGGCAAACAGGAGCAGAATGTCTCACAAAACTTATCATGGACCTCTACGGACGATATTTCAATTTCTATCACATGTCTTTTTTTGTATTTTATGTTACTCGGGAGACTAAAAATCTCTGGTAGTGAGTGGATTCATATAATTTTCATTCATCGACCTAAAACCTCTCTATCGTCTCCTGTAAACCATAACAACCCTAACAAGGAACTATCTATTTCTATTTACTAACCAATTAGTGAGCTTGCTTTTGTACATGAATAAGATGTGAGAAAATTTGTTGATTGGAAATAAAAAAATAAAATAAAAATATTTTAACATTAAAAAATTGAAGGAGAACAACAATTTGACTGTTGTTGGTTTGAATTTGTATGATTGATTTGAATTGAAAGTTAAATTTTAGTTTTAATTGTATAAAAATGAGAAATTAATAGAGAAAAACATTTTAATTGTTAAATTATTGTCATAACAAGTGCGTTTTAGTTTAAGTAATTGCATTTTCACTCGTGTAAAGTCTCTTATTAAAGAAAAGAGACTACCTACGTTAACGTAATAACAATCTATTCTGCAATAATGTTTTTTTTTTTTTTTGAATTTTTTCTTTAAATATTAGTTTTTATTATTTCTGTTCTTAATTATGTTTTAAAATTTCGTTTTGTTAATTTGATTTAGTTTTTTAAGATGTAATATATGATTTTTATGATATTATGCAAAAAACAAACACGTGAATTTATGTTTTATTTGTTTGCTGTTATTTGAGTTATTTTACAGTGTTGGGGGTTGGTTTTCAAAGTTTTTATATTGTGATGAATTCACCACAATCCAACATTGTGTTATTTGTTTATCAAAAATTCATATAAAATGACAATATGTAGTATAAGGCCCATCGACTTCTTAATGAGTTCTTAACTTCAGACCCGTTGAAGATATCTTGCTTTCACTGTCGCATTCTAGCTTTCTCGGCCCCGGCTACCCATATTTCTGTTTACTCGCAATACACTAAGCTTTCTCTCAACCGAAATTAATTGGTCCTTGAAGCGAAACTAGATTTTTTCTTATACTACGATCCAAGGACCCACTATTTTAAAATCGTCTAAAGTAAGCGCTGATGCCCATGGCAGAATAAATGTTCTGTGGAGTACATTTTTGATATCGAGTGTTGTCCAATTTTCTATTCAGTTTCGAGCGGTTTGGGAGGATCAGGAAATTTTTCTGAACTTAAAATTAAGTCTGAGATTTATGGATTCTTAAATTACAAGAAAAATTAACAAAATTTGTTTAATTCTGGACTTGCATGCAATGTATACATGAAAAGTGTGTCTTGTAGCCATGTTTTGTAACTTATGCGAGAACTTTTTGCATCGATAACACATGAAATAAACAATTCCACTGTTTCTCGACTTTGGAAAGAGAGTGTTTCTGTTAATGAGGTCAAAATTTTAATAAATGGTTTCGTATATCACTCGAAAAATCGTGTCATTACGGAACAAATCAAGTAAATTCAAATTTCATTCGTTATTTGTGTATAAAAATTATTCGGTTTATTATATTCTTAAGCGAATTGTAAAAATTGCTAAAAAAAATGTTTGTGTTGCATTATTAATTGCAGAAAATCGAATCGCACGGAATATAGTGAGAGGGTCGTAAAGAGACAATGAAAAACATAATTCTTTCCACTTTAATTTGTTCTCAACGTTGGATACAGATGCCGAAAATTGCCGTCGGGCAAAAGATGAATTTACTGCCTTGTAACTCACTGATTTTTTTTTCTTCTCTTTTTTGAAATACTAGATGATTTCCAACATGAATAAAATATTGGTTAAAACTTCCTTTTACGTATTAATTTGGCGTTTAATTACGTTTTCTGGATAATCCTAGGCCAATCTGTTTTTTCTCGCATGCCAAACACAAAGTGAGAATTTTTGACAGTAAAAGGAAGAAACTTTTCGCATATACAAGTTACAGAAACAGTTTTCTTGCATCCTTCAAATCATTTCTATTCAAAACATTTCATGCGAAAAGTGTTCCGACGTCGAGAGTTGCAGAAACAGATGAATGATAGAAAGTGTATTTTCGTTCAATTCCCAGCGTTCCGTCGAGAAATTTCTCGATGCGAAAGTTACAGAACATGTTTGCAGGCTTCTACGTTCCCATCTTTGTCGACAACTCACAGTCCGGTAGTTTTAACCAAAGTTTTTTGGAAAGCACTTTGATCTGCTTAAATTATTTTCTATGATCTCTTGCTCCATACCTAAGTTCTGAGATAGTGACGAGTACTGTAATGTCTATGTTGACCGTTGTTCTCTTGTAGGAGCCAATCCCTTCTTTCATATAGCATATCGGAGGATCTCAAGAATTCTTTGAGCATTGCTATACTCGGAGAAGTAATCGATTTTCTGAACCCTGCCGCACTGAAACAAATATTAGAAAATTTTTGTCTGATGCTTCATTGTCCTTTGAACGTCAGTTTTACCATGCGCAGTCCAAACTAATCCTTAAAGATTGATTTAAATAAATAAAGCCTCATTAGGAAAATTACTTTTGGTACAGTCCATGCTTATGGAATAGTACGAATGCTAAGGAAAGACACAGTGAATTTTTCTATATTCTTATTTTACGTTAACATTGCCATATTCTTCCACAGCTTATTGAATAGTCTTAGTTTTTCCTTATTCAGAAAAGTCGTTATTGCTTCGATCTTCGTTAAATCGTTTACCCATCTCATCACGAATGAGCAATAAAAAACGCAACTTTAAACAAAACATTAAATAGAGCACGATCAGCTTTGGCCTTTCTCATATATATTTTTTATTTTATGATATGTGGCGGACGCGTTTTATATTAGGCCGTCTTCGTGACATCAATTTGTTAGCACCTTGAATTCTATCTTCAGCCGCAGCTTGAAAAAAGTGAACCCATTTTTATCCCTGTGGAACTCATAAAACGACATGTTCTTAGCTTAGACTTTTTTATGTGTATCTATGTTTAATGTTTTTCAAACAGCATACAATGCAACTCAAAAGTAGCATTCTTAATTCGCTCTTCAATAGATCCTTCGTAATACAGCAACATCTTTATTATCATTTTCGATCTTTAGCTCTCCCTTTTGTAATATTCCTAATAGAAAAGGGGTCGCAGTTTGTTTCGATGAATGTCACTTTTCTGATTGAAACCATTCAAATCGCACGAAAAATCGAAATCATTAAAATATGTAGTCACATGGTACTGAATCATTGCAACAACTTCTGGAATTTCTGTGAAATGATGTCAACGATTTCTATGCATATTTAACAATGTTAAGGTGGCCTGTAATAAAGTAGCCACATTCATGATTCAAAAACATTCTTGATAGCCTTATTTGATGCTGGTATAGGAGCAGGCTTAACCTTGAATTTATTTTAACCAGGCATAGAGTGTACGAAATTTTGTACTTACACTCGGTCTATGATTTAATGAATATAACTTCCAAGAGTTTTATTAATTTTTTGAATTTGAATTGCTCATCTGATGTTAGATGATATCTGCACTACAATGACGGGGTCTGAACATATTTTGGAACTCCTGTTTTCGTTAGTTCGGAGAATATACCTATACACATGTATGTACAAAAACAAATTGTTGAGTTCCCTTTATAACCTGTGTGCTTCCACAAAATAGCTTTTTATCAATCCAATTTTGTGTTCTTACAATAATTCGTCAAGAGATATACACACACTATATCAGATATATTTGAAAAGTTTTCCCGCCATCACAATTTATGCTTTTTTAACCAAGGCTTCTAATATCTTTTCTAACGTTCAAATCAAGTTGTCTTTGACGGTTTCAATTCTAATATCCATCAAATAAATGCTGGCTTGCCCAAGAACTCATCTCTATCTCTGACACTTAACTTTCTTTATTGATCTATTGTCTGCCGCCACTAATATCTGCTGACGAAGGAACTCGCTGCTTTGTATAGCCATTTCCGACATATCCGCTGCAGAAAGGCATCGGCAGTGTATTCCAAGCTCCAACAGAATTTAAACAACCACCATTATTCATGAATGCCACTTAAGAAACGTTCTATTGTTGGTATCCGTGCTAACTACATCCTACGTTAAAATTACTGTATACTCGATGGCGTCCAAAATGCTGTGGGTTTCCTAAAGACATGTAAGAAATACCTCATCCCGATGTCATCATCTCTCATGATGTGTTGCTAAGACCTCTGCACTGTTTAAGTAGCATTCAACCAGTTAAGACTCATAAGTGATCCTAATATTGTGTGAAGTCAGTTGCAAGCCTCCAACACCGACGTAGTGTCAGTAGCCTTATCTTGATTTTCTCCATCAGTAGTATTCTCCCCATCAAAACTTTAACCGTAACACCTGTCTCGCTATGAATGCTCATCAGTTTACCGTACCGTAGCCGTACAACCTCCTTACAGAATGCTCTGCCGGACTTTTTACTTTCTAGCCATTTTAGCTCACAAATATTCAAAACCATCAAAAAAATCAGTATCTACCTTTCTTGCTTCGTTATTTCCTTTTGTCCACGTTCATAATCCCTTAAGCGCTTACTAATTATAAATCCGTGTTCTTAATTTTATTCCCTGAGTTTAGATTAAAATCTCCGCCGACGAATAATCTCCAATTGGATCGAGAACGTGATAAAGAAAACTCGAGCCATTTGGCGGTATAGTTGGCTAATAATTTATTTAAATCGTCTCCTTTCATAGACCAAAATATAATAATAACGAAAACTACTAGTATCGACATTTCCTACTCACACAGGTTTTTTGCCAAATTTTACACTTTTTCCCATAAAGTTTTGAGAAAAAAGAAATTATAATAAACGCATAACGAATGCTTCCTATGGAATGTGTTGATTCAAAGACAATCCATTTTGTAAAATCGCGCAGACTCATTTATACATTTGATACATAAAAAATAAAATTTTCCAAGGAAAACCATTTTCAAAAAAACACCAAGTAATTTATTTCTTAACAAAAAAAAAATAATATTAATAAATATTTATACACAGTTAATTAATAAAAATTAAACATATATCAGCAGTTTATTTCGTTTGGCTTCTAAGATATTTCAAATATATAAAAAGTCCTTGAAGCCTTTGCGTTAAAAATAAAAATTAAAAAAATTAAATTGACTTTGAAAAAAAGTTTTTAAACATTTGCTAGTAAAAAAAAAAAACAAACAACTATATACTCATTAAAAGTTTATAAAAAAAAACATTATATGATATATTAAAGGAGTTGTATTGCAAAACAATAAATAAATTTTTTTTAAAAAGCGAAAAACCATTTACAAATATATAGCCAAGCTGCAGCAAAAAATTAAAATAAATGTTTGCTTGCTAAATTAGTTAATGTAATTAAAATAATTAGCAATACATTATACGTGTAAATTGGTTATATTTTTTATTTAAATTTAGGCTTAATTTCTTAGGTACTCGTATTTTCTTTTTTTTTTACAAGAAAATTTAACAATATTATTTCTTTTGCGAAAAATAAGTATATTTTGTACAAACTTGTGTCTTTTGTTTTTGTGAGAAATAAGTTTTTCTTATTATTTTCTCAAGTTGACAGCCACAAATTTATAATTGATTAATACATACTCGTACATATATTACAATTAGCAAAATTAACGGCAGCGCAATGTAATAATTTTTATGAAAAATCTTATGCAAAAGATGCAGAAAGCATTAAATAATTTTTACATATTAACAAAGCAAACAATAAGGATTTATGCAATAAGTAAAGAAAATAATAAAAGTAAAAGAATAAATAAATAAATAAATATTTAATATTTAAAGTTTATTAACAAGAATTCCCCAAACAGTGTTGTTATTTGTAAGTTCTGAATCCGACTGGTTGCATTCTTGGGAGCTATGGTGCTCTTTGGAGAGTGTGATCGCATTTGCTTAGTTGCATTATCGTTTTAGATTTTGTTCGGAGATAAATAGTAGCGCCACCTGCAGTAAAGATAAAATACTTTTCATCAAAATAAGGCTCGTAGGTGACAACAAGCCAAAGGAAATTCACGTTTTTAATGGAGTTTGTGTTAAGCAAATAAAGGGCTAACCGCTCCGATGAAGATCCTGAAAGAAGAAGGAATGATACACACGCAAAAATCCCGGAAACGTCAACTAATTAAGCAAGTGTTAAGCCTGTGTCGAATTTTCTTAATAAAGATTGTGGAAATAATTTGTGTTACTGACGCTTCAACAACTTTTGTTTTCTGCATTGTAAAAAATGGTTTGAAGAAAAAAATGTTTTTCCGTTGAAGCTAGAGATGAAATATCACGCAAACATTCACCGAGTGTATTCAAAAGCCAAGGAAGCAATGAGTTGTGCTTATGAGTTCCATGCGAATCTAAACTTGACTAGAAATTATTTCCAAATTTTAAATTACCTAATTACTAAGTTGTTTTTCTCTAAAAGAGCTTTCTGATGCTGTTACTCAACGCTTTTATAAGTTGAACAGAAGTGATAAGCTGATGGACATATCAACCTATCAAGACATTGAGGATCAGGACGACTACGTTAAAGAGTTGTAAGGCAATACTACATAGAATAAGTCGGAAGATTATGTCAGAGCTCTACGGTTTCGATGGCGAGCATTGTGATGGTTTTAAGTAATGAAGTTTGTATTGCAGGCTGAAATGTTGACTCAATGATGGTCAAATGTTTTCAACAAGAGAACATATAATATTACGGGAATGCAAAATCAATTGATATACGTTTATGAAACCTAGCGGTGAAATGTCGGAACCAGGGCCAGCTGCTAGAACCTCTAAATGAAAGAAAAATATATTTTAATGGAACGGAGTAGAAAAATAAGGACAGAGTTGGCATCATTTTCATACCAGAGTCTTATTTTCATCTATTTAGTGTTTCGGAGAGCTGGTTCCATTGGGCAAGATTCTCTTATGAAGCAGAATTTTGATGAGCAAGGGACGACTTCTTTGCGTTTTACAAATAAATGATGATTAAATAAAGGTGCAAGAAGATACTATGAGCGGCTATCCGTATGGCTATTTTTCCGAACCAGCAAACCAAACTGTAGTCATCTATGTATTTAGAAGGAGCCATTGTGCAGAAGGGTGAATAGTTTTATATTTACTTAGATTCAATCGTAAGCGTTAGGACTATGACGAAAATGTCGCATATAGTGACGTAAAAAGTTCTCTGTACTTTCTAACAGAAAAATCTGTTTTATCTGGAACTTATATTCGTACATGACATTCAAGTTTTAATATATCTACGCATCGTAAAGTTGGAAAATGTACGAGATGTATTTACTATAAAGGAAATTTACAGCAACAGTAAAATGATATGAAAAATATGATCATATATGAAGTGCGCAGAAGTTTCGGCATTAAGAAACCAATTGTGCAAAGAAATCATTTGCCCTTGACATGTTAAGCGAAGGTAGTCGAAATATCCAGCATAAAAAGCAATAAAGCCGACAGTTCGAGCCGAATTTCAACGGAGGATTCTCATCAAAAATAACTTGATGCAAAAAGCATCAACAAAATATCAGTCATACTGGCCAAGATCCACAAATTTAATTAACTGTATTTTTAAAATATGTACATCCATTTTGTTAATCCTTCAAGATCGTCTCAAATCTTTTCTCTTAATTAGCAGGCGCTCAAGAAATTATAAGAACCCTTCAAATGTTCGTTTGCACCCAGCGCGTCGATGGAAAGTTAGAGAGAAAAGGAAGAGAGGTACTGATGTGCGTTGGTTTTGAATGTTTGCAGATTATAATCACTAGGAAATAAAGAGCTAGTACGACTTAGGAAAGCATGATGAGATTCAAAGCGAGACGGTTGTGACAGCTGAAGGTTTGAAGGAAATGCTACTAGCTAGTGCGGTGGAACACAGGAGGTAAAAATAACGTTAGGCAAAACTCGTTTATGAAAACCGGTTTAGAAGTGGCATTTGCATTAGCAGATAAGAAAATACTTCTGCTAAGAAGCTGTGAATAAAAAAATTTAAAGAGTGTTCAATTTTTGTCAGAGACGGAAGTAATTTAAAATGAGTGTCGCGTTTGCATCACGTTATGGATCAGTATTTTTGTGCACGCATCCAAAAGGACCGAAAATGCCATACAGAGCAGCTGCTAAATACATGAAAAAGTCAAAAGCATTTGTAAGCAAGTGGGTGCACCGTTATTCCCAAGTTAAGAATGTGGATGATTTGCCGGATCATGGGTCTACGCCAAAAATAACATAAAAGCAGGACAAAATGATTCTACGCGTGTTTGAAAAAAATCCTCTTCTATCGTTACGTGGAGGACAAGGGATTTTACGTAAAAGGGGTCCAAATGTGTGTTGTGATACGCTACGAAGACGTTTACTAGCCAATAATGTAAAATTTCGAAGCACAATAAAGAAACCACTACTGTCAAAAAAACTGTCAAAAACACGTAGAAAAACGACTCAGTTGGGCCAAGGAGAATTTGGACAGAGATTGGAACAACGTTATTTTTTCGGATGAAGCTTCTTTTTGGGCATGGTCTCCTATCACTCATACCTGGTATACACAATTCAATAAATTAATCCAGCGGAACGTCAAACACCCGGCAAAGGTGCACGTTTGGGGATGCTTTTCAAAACAAGGATTTCGCAATTTGTTCATGTTTACAAATAACTTAAAAGCATCCAAAATGGTCAAAATTTGTAAGAAGGCTTTATTACCATCTGCCCAAAGGTGGTTTCAAAGAAGGAATGAGAATTGAATACTGCAAGAAGATAATGACTTGAAATATCGCAGTCGTTTGTGCAGTGCGTGGAAACAAGAAAATGACGTCGATGTTTTAGATTGGCCATCACAGTTGCCGGATGCAAATCTCATTGAAAATGTTTGGGCATTCATGAAGCTAAAGCTCCAAGGAAAGAAGATCTCGACGGTCAAACAATTATCACGAAAAATACGAGTTTTATGGAAATCTTTGTCTCGAGATTATGCTTTAAGATTAGTAGAAGCATGCCTCGAAGACTCTAAGCAATTATTGATAATGGAGGAGAGTGGACAACATATTAATTGAAACGCATTCAAGTAAATAAACAAAATAAACCAGTACAATTGATTTTTTTTTATTATTATAAGTTCTTCTTTAATTTTTGTCGTGTACGATGTTATCAAACAGACTGTAAATTCATACAATCATGTTGGACATGACGAATTATTGCTTCATTGACATTATTCTTTTTTAGTAGATTAATATTTGAAGACGCCGTTGCGTAATTAAAAGAAACAAATATGTGCATTTTGTACATACTCGTATCTGTGAATAAATAAAGATTAAAAAGCAATGTACAGTTAAAAATACTGTTTGAGAGCCTTTTTATAGCGATAATTGGTTATAGTAGAGACACGAACCACAGTTAACTTACGTGCCTGCGTCGGCGCCAGTTAGAAGATATCTCATTATAAGAAATGTGAATATAAATTAAAAAAGTGTCTTTCCCATACCGGGAATCGAACCCGGGCCTTCTGGGTGAAAGCCAGATATCCTAGCCACTAGACCATATGGGACACAGAATTTCTCATACTATTTTACATTAAAAGATAGAGCACACTTACGAGTATATTCAATGAAATATGCAGGCAGAAATAAAATGTAATTTTAGTGTATCACGACAAATTTTGTATACGTCGACATGTGAACAACCCCGCTAAAAACATCGACAGGGCAATAATTTTTACATTTAATTGGAATCGTTCATTGTTTCGGAGGAGAAGAAGCTTTACAAAAAAATGCTTAATAATATTCAATTAACTAAGACTTCTTCTTGTTAACTATTCTTACTTTCTCACTATGAAAATAAATATATAAAAGTGGTTAAACCTTAAGTCAGAGATGTTACAATAGAAGCCAATGTGCACGAATAAATTTAGTGTTTAGTATGGTTTTCATCACAGAGGTTAACGTTGCAATCTTTTTCTTTTAACTTCCAAAATGATACCGGTGAGTCAATTACAGTGTGTACGGAGGCTAAGACGCTTCATACCTAACAATGCTCTGGGATAAATTGGAACTGGCAGTCTAGGAAGAATTGACGGTGTTGAGGCAGTCTTTGTACCTCATTTATGATGTTATAGGTCATAAAAAAAAATCTCCGCTGTTTTTTGGTACATTTTTGAAAAGAAATTTTCTTTATTCAAAATCAATTTCAATCAAGTACATATATGACCATTATTATCTATGACCTTTTGCCATTTTCGGGGTAGCTTCGTAATTCCATCAGTGTAAAACTTCTGTGGTTTATCAGCGAAAAACTTGGCCAAGTGATTTTCAGCGGCCAATTTTTTACCATCGAGAGAGTTTTGCAAAGACCTAAGCAAATGGTAATCAGAATGTGTAAGGCATCAAAACTTCCCAACCAAGCTCCGCCAATTTGTTCCGGGTCATCGAAGATGAGTGTGGGCTAGCATTGTCATGATGGAAGACAACTACCTTTCTGTTGGCCAATTCTCGTCGCTCTTTCTTGATAACTTTATTCAAACGGTCGAGTTGTGAACAGCAGAGGATCGAATTTACCGTTTCGCCACGTTCTAGCGCCACATTCTCATAATAGAAAATTGCCTTCCAATCCCACCAAACACTCAACATAACCTTGTTTGCCGGTAATCCAGGCTTTGAAGTCGTTTGTGGTCGCCCACCGGCCTTTGACCATGATCGCTTGCATTGGATATTCTCGTATTTAATCCAATTTTCATCGCCCGTAAGGAATCGCTTTAAAACTGTTTCCATTTCGTTACGTTTCAGCAGCTTTTCACTGATTGTTATTCGGTCAATTAAATTTCTTTGCCGTAATTCATGTGGCACCCAAACATCGAGCTTCTTTGAGTAGCCTGATCGTTTAAGATGACTCCAAACTGTCATACGGTTGATGTTTAGTGCCTCTGCTGTCATCAGATAACTTCCGTGCCGGTCTTGCTGCATCAGTTGCAAAATTTCACCGACTTTTTCAATGACAGGCCTACCATTGCGAGGTGCAACTTTTACATCAAAATTTCAGGAACGGAATCGAACAAACCACTCCTGGGTCCAGCGTTCACTCACAGCACTCTCACCGTAAACTGCACAAATTTTTGTCATGTTTTTGCAGCGTTTTTATCGTAAAAAAGCATCACATGGCGTATTTCTTCAGATATTTCACTCATATCCAATTCAGTATAACTTTTAGCACGAGCAACGAATTACACAGCTGTCTTCACAAAAAATGTAGCCTGACATGTCACCTTTCAAATACGGCAATTTTACTTTCGGGAGTTTGCCATTGCCCGCCGAAAGGGTGATGGCGATTTGAAAAATTGTTGGTGACCCAGCCAGGAAGATTAGAGTCTTCAGATAATTGGACACCAACATCATCTAGTGACAAAAAACCGCGTAGACTTTTTATATGACCGATATATAGGAGATCTAATAAGTCGCCGCCGTTTAACAAAATATGCCCCCACCAGTAAGTTATGGTTGAAATTTTAAGATTTTAAACGTCATGTCGTTATGTTGGACATCTATCAAAACCATATCCTTGGAGTTTTAGCGATTTTGTATCAGCATCACATAATTTTTGGTGCGAAAATGAGTGGTCTCAAAAGTATAAGAACGGTATGTTTTACCTCAAAGACAAAGAACGCAGCAGAAGGTCGCAAGTGCATGAAGACGCGGAATTGACAGCATTATTGGAGGAAGATTCATGCCAAACATAAGAAGAACTTGCACTTGCAAAAGGAGTGACTCAGCAAGCTATTTCACATAGTTTAAAATCGTTAGGAGTGATTCAAGGAAAGCAAGAAAATTGGGTCCCATATGAACTGAAACCGCGAAACTTTGACGCCGATTTTGTATATGTGAAATGCTGCTTGCCAGGCATAAGCAAAAGGGTTTGTTTTGCACTGGTGATGAACAATAGATCCAAAGAAGAGAAGGCAATATCAAAATCGACACCCAAGCCGAATGGAAAGAAACTCATGTTACCCAGGGAATTGGTCTTTAAAGAGCTTTAACAGTGTGGTCCTTCCTTACATCTCTACTGGTCGGCAAATTTACACAATTGCCATGTTCGTACCCAATAGGACTGGAAGTGCTTAGATCTGCGTCCGATAGCAGTGCGTAGATTTGGTTTACGCGTTGGTCTGTTCTTTAATTCGTCATTATAGCTCCTGGATGAAAAGCAAAACAACTAGTACGGTAGATGCAGCATCCGGTACTCTTCTTCCTGCCGCTGTTTGGTAATTTGCTGCGGAGTTAGATTTACTATCCCGCTCCACTGAGTTGTAGTTCTCTTCGCACTCAACACATCGGGGTCTCATTTTGCAATTAGAAGTGGATTTAGTCAAACTTTTGGCAGCAAATATATTTCCAAATGTATTTTTTTCAGTGTATAACCTGGTAGCTTACTATTCCTTAAACCACTTAATTTTCTGTTGGGAACTAGCACTTTTCATTCCTTTCTGAATCTTCTCTTACTAACAAGCTGGCGAGTGCAGTTAATATACAGCTGCTAGTAGCAACTTCTATTGTTTGTGTGTCTTTCTTTTGCTTCCGTCAATCTTTTGTATTCCGAACGGTGGGACGTCATGTTTTTGAATGTATACTCACATGAAACCCAGTAATGCATAGAAGTCGTTCAGAAACAGGAAATCTTAACACAGGAACCTGGACAACTTTTTTCTCAGCCTTGCATACCAGGGCTGTCGTTTTTTGTAATCTCATTGGAAACCAAAGAAGACTCCATGAATTCAGTCTACTTACTGCGTCCAGAGAAACTTTGGATTCAAAAGAGGAAAGGAACCTAACTTTGTCGTTCTTCAAAACGACACTGAACCCATCTATAAAGAAATGGCTACATTTTACTATACTGACTCTGATGATGGCCAAAACCATTCCTAGGAACTGAAAAAGTTGTTTTCTTATCTTCGCAACAACTTGAGCTCTTGTAACATTGCATCAAAAGGGAGTTGCAGCTGTTGTATGTTGAGATTGACAATTTAAACACTAGATTTGCAGATCGTAGCTGATTTTCAGATAGAAAAGAGCAAGAATATGTTAAAGTTGGTCGCTAAATTGTAGGCAACAGTCAGTTTTACAGCTTACGAACCTTACCCTCGCATTTAATTAATAAATTTGTTCAGCATCTTCTAATTTAAACATCAGAAAAATCACTTATCCAGGTACCTACAATGTCTATAGATGCACACCTTTCCCACATAAGGTAAAATGCACACTTATCCCGGTGAGAATCTTTGCAAATTTGTTACTGTTTACTTCCCAGCCACTTAAACACGCCAATGAACAAAGTATCTTGCCATTTTGCAGTTTTTACTGGCACCTTAATTGATGCACGCACTTTTGTATTGTCATACTCGTGTATCCGTACTTGCATCGAAAACTTCGACGAGCACTCGTAGAGCAACCCTCATTACGAGAAAATTGTTTTACCACTTGGAATCCATCCCCTAGTTGGTCTTCTCTACCTACATATGTATGTACATACCTAGTAGATTTCAGATAACAACAAATTGTTTAGTAAACATAAAAATTTGTTCCGTAAATACGAGCGTAAATGCGGAAAAGTGATGTTTTTTCCACTTTTCGATTGAAATCATTGCAGAGACTGCTATTGCTATTGCTGTTGTTGTTGATGTTGCTGTGACGCGTCTAGTACTTGTAAGATGTCAGAGATATGACACGTGACTTCAATTACTCTCTGAAAGATGATTGAAATCAGCAAGTGAAGTGCCACGGTACAGCAAGAGATTTGGTTCCGCAAAAGTCCCTTAATAAGGCAAGTCGGCTTATTTAAAATTAAATCGTGTTATTAGAAGTACAATCTGATTAAATGAGGCAATTTGTGTTGTTTAAAAAAAAAACAGAATTTTTGGCAATAACATAATTACCTAGGCCTACACGTTCTATTCTTAAATTCTAATAAACTCAATGTGCAGTGCAATCGTATCCAGATAGGATTTCCCATTTGAAGATTGTTTCAAGCTCAACTTTCACAAAAGCAGACAATCCAAATCGTAATTTGTAATTTATCGGATGGACTCTGGCGATTTTGTCTTTTGGACGGGGTTTTCTTCTTTGACTTGATCTCAATCGAAGACTTGCTGAGCTAGGAATACCCTTTGTTCATACAACTCTACGAGGGCAATTGAAAGTGTGAATCTCTAATGATAATTGGGTCTTTAATTTAATTTCTCAGTTCTAATCAGGGTGCTTGAATGAAAAAGGTTACGGGTCATATCTATTTCTCCAAAGAGGTGTATTAGTCGTAGTATAGTTGATCACCTTTTGCGTGTTAGGCATACTGCTCGGCCACTTTTGAAAGCAATAGACTTCAGCCCCTTGGAAAGAGACGACGAAGATTAGACTTTAGTTTGAAATGTTCTGATCTTACATAACCCACGTTCAGCCGTCAACTTAGCCTGATTGCCCTCGTCGCACTATCCACGTCTGGAATCGAGCTAAGGCTGAGCGATTATAGCTCGGGCACCGTTTATTTTCCTTAATATTCACCAAAGATCATGATCATAAAAAAGTCAATCAAATTGAGCGTACTGCGATCGACGCAAGGCACTACTAAAAACGTCTAATTTATTGGAGTGCTTGGACCGCTACTTAGTTGCAGCAAAGATACTTCGACAGATATTTTAGGCACCAGAATAACACAGGATATATGAGGATATCTCCTAACATCTCGTCGGGCGCTTTGAAATGAACGTCAAGTGCTAAAGATTAGTGGCATCGATGATTAGAAGCCGTGGGAAGTTGTGAAACTGATGTCTTAAGTTTCTCCCTTACAACTTTTGCCCGATCCACAGTGCGTCGTTCACAAAGATATCAGCCTACTTAATATCGCATCGTTTTATATTGCGTGAACGCCAAAACGATTTCCCAACGACCTGATTGTCATCTAGTGGTAGGATTTAAGGAAGCAGTTAGTGAGATTACGGCAGATCCTGGAGAAAGCCCAAGAAGACCGGATCGATACACGCCAATTTTTCATCGATATGCAATTGACAAGTTCACGAGTAACAATATGTACAGATTTTTAGTACTCCTGTCAGATTAGCTAGAATGCTGCTTGATAAACGTCAAAGGCAATCGCCCTTAAATAAGATAACATCGGACATCTTTTCAACATTCCGTGGAACTAATTCCACACAATCTTCGTTGTGCTTGGATTTCGGCAACAACGCGTCAAATGTTGGCTTTCAAGTGCTCAATTGTTTCTGATTTATCGACGTAGACATGCGACTTAACATATTCCCAGAGAAAATAATCAAATAGCGCCAAATTGCACGAACGAAATGGCTAGTTAATAGGCCCATTTCGCAAAATTAATCGTTCGTTAAATGTTTTTTTCAGTAAATTTATTGTATCGCGCGCTGTGTGGCATGTGGGTCCGTCCTGCAACAGGTCTGTAACATTAATGTATTCCAATTGAGACAGGAAGAAGCCCATTGTACCAAATGTGTGGCCGAGACGATGATCGTGTGGCTTCAATTCCCATTAAAGTGGAATCTTGTAAAATAAATTCGAACAATTTTCAATCATTGTTCCGGCTTGAGTCTATTTACGATAAATTGTCAAACCAAACTAACCTTAAAACAACCGAAAACTGTCAAATCGGCTGTCACTGAAAACAGTGTTGCCAATTTAAATTTCATATCGAAATAAATGGCGGAACATATCAAGTTAGCAGAGATATTTCTGCAGAAGCGACAAAAACAAGTCCTGAGTATCATACGCATATGTGTCTTACAAGAATGGGAACATAACATCAACAAATCAAACAGAGCATCACGATAAACACCTATAACGTTGAAAGAGTAAGAAAACTTGTTTACTTGATCGGAAAAGTACGCATCAGTTGCCTGAGAAGGCTTTGACTCGAAAAGCGAAAAAATACTAACACCACGGTCTATATAGTATTTGATTCCAACCAAACTCAACAATACATTGCAGCTCAAGTTCTAATAAGATGTCATTTGTTTAGAATATCTACTGTGCAGGAACTGCAATTCCAGTTCCGCTGGCAAGAGCTCTTCTTAATTTCAAACGAAAACGTTCTCCAACCTTTTTATTTACAAAATCGGAAGCGATTTTTTTATTTTAGCCAATTCTTTTCATCACCCCTTCAAGTATCACTTAAACTTTTAAACATTATCATAAACGGTTTTCTTTGAAAATTCGATATACCGCCACAGTTTTGTTATCTTTTTTTGTTTTCATATTTTCGTCCTCATTCTGATCAACACCAACCCCAGCTTAGATAGAACAATGGTTTAAGGAAGTTTACAATCCACCACTCCTGACAGGGGACAAAAGTTCAACAAAACAATGCATGCACTCAAGAGTGTTTAAGGTGAATTTGTAATCGCATCTTTCTATTCATGCATTCATCGTTCATTCATCGATTTCCAGGATTATTCTCAGGTATTCCAGAATCAGGATGTGTATCAATTTGTTGCAGATTACCAGCAGGAAACATCGTCACACACGAAACCCGATATCTCCTATGCATCGTTAAAAAACCGCATCTCAGAAATACTCAGGCATGACAAGCGCTGCACTTATCCACCACACAAGGCAAATCATTACTTCAATTTGGATTAAGAGGTTTGATAGACGTTCGCGGATTTTCTTGGAAATGAAAAAAATAAACCATCCTCCCTGAATGTGACTAAATCCGTCTCTCCACTTGTGTGCAATAATTTTTTAAAAAGTAAATGTTTAGTTTTGCAAGAACCTTTACCCTCTACCTCATCCCTTGACAAAATGCTGCTCAAAGGATGTAAATGAAATTAAACCATCGGGCTGATGTTTCGGCGTGTGCCACATATTAGGTTACCATCCTGCCCTAGGACTACTCTCAATCGCAGCAAATTACTGAATATTGTTTCGCCGTGTTCGTCGCACCCTCCACTTAGATGGACGGTCATGAGAGGGTTGATTTTGGTTGGTTGCAATCGCAGGTACTGTACAACTATTTCAACATTGTTACATTGATGATTCGTGTCCTTTAATTAAGTCAATGACAGCATTTAACTCGATCAATTACGCGCTTTTGGATAGTGCACTCTGTAGTTAGAGGTCCCGCTGATGATAACATCAGTTCTCCTGATGTCCCTCTCATGTGTAACTAAATTAAAATTACATTTCGCCGATGATTATACGAGTTGTACGTACATGCTTGTACATTTGCTCGTACAACAAGATGAAGGGGTGGATGAAATGATTTGATCCATGTTATTAAATTATTATGCTGCAAGTGGTGGGCGGCGTGGTTTAATTAATGTTTCCATCATGCGAAAGCAGCTGGGTGATAGAACAACGACTGGTTAGAGAATTTGTGCTTGCAGTTGCTAACCAGATAGTAATATGACTTTGACCAGTCTGGAAATCTCACTGAGTGTTTCGATATTTACGTAAAAGTCCTTACAGAAGGCTCGGAATTCTTCTAAATTTTTGCCTTATCCTTATTCTGCAAGGATTCTAGTTCTTCTTCAAATAAGTCGGAGGGTACATATTTAGAACAACATGGTAACCTAGAGGGCCGGATCCTTTCGACGATAGTGCCTGTATCCCATTACGGAGCTGTCATTGGCGCGTTTGTGGCCATTGAAACCTAAAAATTGGTAAAACAAAGTATATGTAGCCAAGAAAGAAGGGCACCTAATACCATCGACGTCGACAGCACCTCACAAGATGAAATAATAATTGGTACAAGTCTGTGTTTAACTGAGCTTACTTACCTAGTTTACAGCGGGAACTCACATAATGAAACAACTGCAGGGATTAAGCGAAGAATCATCCATATTTCTTCAGACAAAGAAGGCTGTTGAACAACAACTCCCTCTCAGGAAAAACGGAGAAAAACTGTTTAGCACCCTCATCATTCCAGTTCTACTATTTGGCGCCCAGGCGTGGACTTTGACAAATCAGATAAAAATTGAACCTTACTAGTGATTGTAAAGGGCAAAAAGTGTGATTCCAGCTATTGCGCACGTGTCAGGTTAAAAGTGGGATGCAGTTGCTCGACCGGTCATATTATTCCCGATGCTTCTATTGCTCCTGAATGGAACATTGACGAAAAAGAGAGTTTGGCATTTTGTAACACCCATTCCTTTTTTCCCTTTTCACAATTCATCAGGAACTCGTAGATACGAGGGCGGGTCAATAAGTCCGTGACTTTTGGATTAAAACACAGATTTTTTGATAAAAAAATAATTTTATTTTTCAACGTAGTCTCCCTTGAGCTCTATACACTTTGTCCAACGCTTCTCCAATTTTTTTATCCCTTCCAAAAAAAATGATTTGTCGAGGTCCTCAAAATAGGCCTTTGCTTGCGAGATGACTTCATCATTGGAGTCAAATCTTTTTCCACCAAGCCATTTCTTCAGGTTTGGGAACAAGAAGTAGTCGCTCGGAGCCAAATCTGGAGAATAGGGTGGATGAGGGAGCAATTCATAGCCCAATTCATGGATTTTTGCCATTTGTTAGACGATTGCGTTTGTGGTCGACTGTGAGCAAACGCGGCACCCATCTTGCGGAAAGCTTTCTCATGCCCAAGTGATCATTCAAAATTGAAACCACTGAGCCATGTGAGATCCCTACGGCTTCCACAATCTCTCGCACTTTCAATCTTCGGTCGGCCAACACCATATCGTGAATTTTTTCGATTGTTTCGGGTGTAGAGACCTCAACTGGGCGTCCAGGACGTTCGGCATCTTCAGTGCTTGTACGGCCACAACGAAATTCAGTAAACCACTTTTTTACCATTGAAATCGATGGTGCAGAGTCCCCATAGTATTTATCAAGCCTAGCCTTGGTCTCGGTAATGGTTTTTTTTCGCAAGAAATAATGCTTAATAAGCACACGAAATTCACTTTTTTCCATTTTCTCCTCAAATTAGTGAGTAGTCTGATAAAAATAGCTGTCAAACACAAACTAACTGACGCAGCAAGTTTAAATTTTGACAGGAGTCAAGTGACAGATGCCTGTTGACAGGAGCAGTGTTGCTGTTTCAGTAAAGAGGTCAGAAATTCAAAAAGTCACGGACTTATTGACCCGCCCTCGTACCTAACTCAGAAAATTCTTAGTAGTTCCCTTAGTACTTGATGCATGGCTGTCTATGTATCTACATTGCAATTGTCAAGAACTTTTGTTGAACATGGGAAACCGAGCTGATTTTCTCAGAGTGAAGTCTGTCAACTACCGTTTCCTTAATGCGATTCCTTTCGCTATTGAACGAACTTTTTTTTTATTAGACGTGTTGCACCCGCCGACATTC
This sequence comes from Volucella inflata, assembly GCA_928272305.1. Classification (NCBI taxonomy): domain Eukaryota; kingdom Metazoa; phylum Arthropoda; class Insecta; order Diptera; family Syrphidae; genus Volucella; species Volucella inflata. The sequence goes on along the minus strand of OV743717.1, from coordinate 2,668,587 downwards.
ATAGCAGTTTTAACAAGACCTTAAATCCAAGCACCACGTTTACAATATGTGCCACATCCCCATTGCAATTTGTTTGCTGCTCTGCGACAGAAAATTGACAATTATCTTCTAACGTCTTTGTTCAATGATTAAGAGTTGTCTGGAGAGTAGTTACGTCGTTTGTCATGAGTGCGCTTTATAGTTAAAAAAACAACACAAAAAAACCACTGTGGCGCTGGCAGCCCGGTATGGGCCATGGCCTAGCTTCTTAACACTCATTTGTGTTGCTCATGTTTTCATTTTTTTTGTCACATCTGAGCGGGGCCTACGGTTTATCGCCGAGTCCGAACGGCACTCTTTGAAAGCTTTTTCGTAGGCAATTTTACTTTCGGGAGTTTGCCATTGCCCGCCGAAAGGGTGACCCAGCTAGGAATTGAACCTAGACTCTCTGCGTGATAGTCCAATGAGCTAACTTTCGCGCCATCGCGATTGCCAGTTAAAAAAACAGGACACTGAAAAGCGGTGGAATTTGAAAACTACCTTGGCGTACACATTGCTACAACGTTGCTTCTAGTAAAGAGTCCTGTTCAAATCGACCGTGAATGCGATACAAATCTCATCTATCGAACAATAATTGTCATCGTAGTCAGCCATTTCTCAAACTTTTGCATATAAGCCGATTTCTCGCTTTGGCCTTTCTCGATTTTTATGGAAGTGATTTTCAAACAAAATAACATTTTCGTAGCAATACCGAGTTACTGGTTATAGACCCAGCTCTTTCCAAATATCTTTAATGGTTAAGCCATCACTAATTTAGTTTTGCCGACAGATTTGACCACAACGGATTTGAAACATAGAATACTTGCTCGGAAAGACTATTATCAGAGTTACTGATTATAATTCGACCATGTTCGTCTTGAGTGTGCACCTTTTTTCTCCTTTTAAACTAACTACCGGCTGGGAGTTCTCCGAGTAAAACTTTATAATGGCCTGAAAGAAAAGTGTCTGACATTTACTTTTTAAATATTATTTGTAAATGTAAATGTAAATGTTGCCCGCGACTACGCAGTACATGGTCCACTCAGAAGGTACAATTTTGGATCACTGCTTCCAGCGTTACGACCGGTATTTGCCGAATAACACGAGTAACTGGATCGGCGAAGACTTTTGACTTCACATACGCTCAAAAAAAAAAAGTCTACAGGTGGATATCACACGATATAGGTGGCCATTTTACAGGTCCGAAACGCGAAATTATCTGTCCACCAAAGTTGTTTCTCAATACTATATAGCTATTGTTTCGCGCGCTGTGTGTGCCGTAGCCCCGTCTTGCTGGAACCAAATTTTGACGATATCGCTGGCTTCAATTACCGGCAGCAAAAAGTACCTTATCATAATGCAGTAGTGCTCGCCAGGTTCTGTCCGGCCTGATTTTTAAATAAATACGGACCGATGATTCCACCAGCCCATAAACCACACCAAACAGTGCATTGGATCGATTGCTCACGGTCTTCAGCAATACTCGCACCCACAGCCCCTCATTATGAGCTGGATGTGATCGATCAATTCGGCCGTGTATTATTCAATAACCGACTCGGAAGGTTACAGGATACGTTAGATACGATATTGAGGTGTGAGCCTTTCCATTAACATTTATCAAATAATACTAAATAAGAATAATACTACACCATGAGGCCAGTTACGCGTGATCAGTAAAAAACCCCTATTGGAAAAGAAATAAGTTTAACGAATCACCCGTTACAATAGAACCTATGTATCGATGTGTCTCCCTATCAACGGTGTTGGAGTACTATAATGTAGTCTGTCCTTTTGACCATGTCAATAGTCTTTAAGCGTAGTGCATTTGCCTGACGCCTTTCCCCTTTTGTGACCCGCTTAACCCCTTTGGCTTTCCGAGTAAAACCAGAACAAACACCTAAATTCAGCTTGGAGTAAAGTAGTAGTCGACTGAGGCTTTTTAGGACATCAACGTCTCATCTGAGTTATTTTCCAAAAAATAAAATTAAGATCCTGTCTGTAAGGTTATCATAGATAACTTGTCCATACTCTTATCAAGGGCAAGTCCTGATAAGATGTCATCCATTCAATGTCATTTTTCCAAGAATAGATCCATTCCGCCTAACACTATTTTCACTTCTTACATATGTACGAGTATGCCTTTCACATGTGAAAAACTAAACCAAGTCATCTAATGGACAATTCCATATATCTACAAGTCAGACAGAAGGGTTTCACTGGGCAATCCACTCCCATTTCTAAACATCTCAGTTGACTTCTGACCAGGACAAAGCAACTGACATTAAGATGATCTACGCTAATTGGACTCCATCCATTCAAATGATTATTTAAGTTGATGTGAAGAGAAGAGGGAACAAAAACTAAGCACCTTCATCATTTTATCCCACTCACTGCCTATTGTCTAAATGTCCTTTTTGTCGTTCCTTTTCTGTGTGCTCTTTGTGATTTTTCCACTTAAAGAACTGACGACACGTTTATATTGTTTTAGCACCTTGTCGGTTTGTTTTATGCTTTGCACTTGTGTGAGTGGATTCTCGTATCTATGTATGTATATATCAACTTTTATTAAACTGGGAAACAGGACATGACATCATTACCAAGAATTGTTATGTAATTTGGCAGAAAGGAAATGGGTACTAGACATTACTCGTAATATGAAAATGCTGTCATCTTATCCTTAGCTGTGACAGGATAGTACAGTATATCCTTGTAATTACACATGAGAGTTTTGTAAGGGAAGAAAACGATTTTGGTCAATAGGGATTTGTATTCCATGTGATCTGTATGTACTGCAAGGGGGAAACATAAAACTTCTCAACCCATTGACAATGACAACTGATTTGTTGATTTTTGCTAAGCCTAACCAAGGACTTATGGACACACTGAGTTCCAATATAGGTATCATAGTTCGTCGAGTTTTAACACAGGAATAGTGGAAAGGCATTTATCATGTAGAGATAACTCAAGAAATCCATTTGTAGTTCACTACATCGTTCCCGAAAAATTGTGTATTTCTGCCCCTTATGGCAGGATCTTGAGGTTCTAAGAGCATCTTAGAAGTGATATTCAAATGAGCGCATTAATTCTGCAAGCCTGAAGTCATAATCCAATGAATAAGTAACATCCTTCGATTCCTACATCTCTTTTGGCTCCTTTTGCGATATGTAAAATATCATAGAATAAGCTGTAATGATGAAGGAAGTAAAATCTGCAAACACCCATTCAGTGCAATGCTGATAGTTGAACTCGGAAAGCCAAATGCTTTAATTGGTCACCCTTAAGAGTGAATTTAAGAGAGGAAGAAAGCCTGCAGCTGGCGTTTTCACGGCGCCGAGGGACACTAAAACCGGAGGTGCAGTAATGAACTCTGCAATATTAGGACGTGACGGTATAGAGAAACTACATACATACATCGGAAGAACAGAAACCAAAACTATTAATACAGCCGCACATATGTATCTCCAGTTATATTCTCAGACTCGCAACCTATTTCTACTGTCAGACTTTCTCATTTCGATTAAGCTGAGTCAATTTAAAAAGCTTAAGTCATCAGTCTGGGACTCGTCCCACAACTCTTCACAACTTAAAGTTGCTGTCGTATATTTCCAAATTGCGAGAAAAGTAAATCCGACTGAAGTCAGTTGATTTAGTCAGTGTGTGGGAATCAGACAACCGGGTGTCATGTCCCCAAGAATGATGAGGAGATTCGACGGGCCTCAACTTGTCGCCAGACACTAAGTACACTGGTGTCCATGCGTTCAATGGGACTTGGCCATCTAAACCATTCTTAAGAGGTTGCCATCCCTGTACGGCCCATAAAATTACGGCTCCTCCATTCGCCATTGATGGAAACGGGACCGAAAATTAACTGAAAACTTTTCTATAACAGTGCCTGAGAGCATTTGCGTTGAAGCAACATGAGAAACAGGTAAATATATGCGACAGCTGAGCCTGAAAAAAACTTATGAAATTCAGAATAGATATGAGGCGGCTCAAAATTAATCATCCAATTTTGTTTTTAATTACTTTATTACTAAATAAACAAAAAAACGAATTTGAGTGATGGAAATCTTTATTTGGACCTTTATAATTTTTTCTGTTAAGTAGAAAAGATGATATCCCCCAAGTGGCTGCCCATTGTCTAAGGCTTGATGGCATAAACCTGCGACTTCAACTAGCCCCAAAGAAAGAAACCTGGGATGGTTAGATTGGGCGATCTTGCTGGCCATGCCAAACCGTAGAAACAGTAACAGTGACCGCATTGCCAATGGCGTTCTCAAAAAAATACGGCCCAACCATTCCCCCCCATGGCTTTGAGTGGATATGCTGGCTCTTCGTGCATCACACGCGGGTTTTCAGTGCCCTAAAAACAAAGATTTGGCTGTTGACGTAACCGCTTAAGTGAAAATGCGCCTCGCCGCTCATGATGATTTTCAACACTAAATCGTCCTCTTCGTTGTTGAGATTGAGGATGGTATTGACAGTAATTCACACGCGACTGACGGTCAGAAGGCACTGATGCACTGTTTGCAATATGTACGGGAACATGTGTAAGTGTTTCACTAAAATTCGCTGTAGGGTCCGTCTGCTGATGCCCAATTGCGTGGCCCGTCGTCTGGTTAATGCTTCTTCGTTCTCAACGACATTGGCAGCCACAGGCACAGTCGGCCGAACGACCAGTCCGGTGGCGGCTACGCCCTGCATTTTCTCCTGTGGTTCCAGTCTGTTCGAGTGGAGTAGCTAAGCGCCGAAATGTTTGCTTAGTTGGCGCGAAACGATTAAGAACTCAACGTTGAAATTCACGCTGCGCTAACACCACCGACCGATTATTGGCAAAAAAACTCGAGACAATTATTCCACGCTATTGCGGAGTATAGCGCTCCATTTCTTGTCTGTTTGTATACTGTAGCTGTCTAGTTCACAAATGTCAAATACGATTGACTCACGAAGCCATTTGCAAAAATTATAACATCTTCCGATAGGATGATTAATTTTGCGCCACCTTGTATAAGCAAGTAAAATAATTTTATAGTTAGTTAGTAAGTTTTCAGTCGCAATAAATGTTCGTTTTCTCTACAAATCGTTATTTTTACATTCAAAGTATTCTTTGAGTTATGCGGCTTTGAAATCGATAGAAACTTGTATCGATTTGGAACTCCCGGATTTTTTTCAACATCTGCTGTAAAGTGAAAATTTGATCTTTGATGGAATAAAGTCATATTGCTAAATGGGCGACCAGACTGTTTACTAAGGACCGTAGCCGTTTACATAATACGGGACACTTTTATATGCCATATTGAAGAAACATATTTCCCTGTAGTGTTCATAGTTCAACAGATTTCCCTCCTTTAGGATCGGAAAAACAATGCTGAGGATCCATTCGTTAGGAAAACTTTCGTTGACCAGATTTTGGAGATGAGTAGATGTATGCACCGTACCTAATCATCGCCTGCTGCTTCAAATAACTCGCCAGTTAAATCATCGTCCTGGCTGCCTTGGTCGGGTGGATGAAATTGTTGACTACCTTCGTCCAGGTTTAATGGTTCGTTCTGTATGTATGTATGATGGTGTTATGTTTTTCGTCATCATCAGTTAACAGTATGTAGAAATAATCTTTCCAGAATCTCAGCATCGACTTTGGTTCTGCTATGAGGCTTTCTTCATCATCGTTGCAGGCCGGGCCTTACAGCTTTGACAGATCCTTGTTGCAAATTTTTTAAACTTTACTTTTGTGATAGGAAGAGAAGCTATTAGGGCAGTTCACAGCGGCCTTTCTTAGGCAGTGATGGAGCATCGGAATTGTCGATAGCCTAAGGTAAAATCATTGGGAAAATTTTAGCGGTCACTTGCTATTATAGTCGTTTAAAGTTGAACTTCCTCACAGTGGTTTGCTGGCTTTGGGCGAATACAGATATTCACATCCTTACCTGGTCTACAACAATATATTGAACTGAGTACATGATAGCAATATTGATTGCAATATGATCAATTTCCTTTACGGATATCTGACCGCCAAATCAGTACTCCTATGTTCGTTTCCGGAGCTGATATCCTGCAGGCTGTACTTTTAAAATAAACCCTCCTTGCCTAGCTTGACCTTTAAATCGAAAAAAATGATTTCCGCGTGATACGAGTATAAGGGCATTGCTCGCAGGTTTTGTAGAGGAGCATGTAGCAGGAGTCTTCCGTGAGGTCATCCTTCCCCTCTAAAGCGTTTAAATTTAGTCTTTTGCAAATCGTCCTCAAGTATTCGTCGTCTAATGCTCGAGACTTGATTTTTATTCTTACTGTGACGACGAATCTGCATTTGAAAGAGCGCTGAGACTGGTGTCCTTGCCATGTCGATTGTCTTTAGCATTCTCAATCGAGTCTCCAATAATAGTTTGGTTGCACGATGTGGCATATTAAGGATCCGAACTTTCGACATATATATGCGAAGACCACTGTCCTTTTATTGTTTGCTGGGATTGTCAACAGTGAATCCATCCAGGGCCTATGCTACCGAACAAGCACGGACCATTTTAGACTACAGGAGTAAGGATTTACTTATGCTCATCAATTTTCTGATATGAATCTGACGATTGGGGCGCTCCTAGCCCAATTTTAGTTATAGGACAATCAGCAGTTTCTCGATCAATCGCCCGGTGGGTCTGCTAAGCAATCAGGTATTTGCTTTGAAACTACTTTTAATGATACCTCAACTGGCACGCGTCGTCTGAAAGGTCACAGGACAGCTGAGTGTATATATCCTGGGCCTTGAACTTGGCACTAAAAATTCTAATATCTGCTGTATCAACCAGATTAAACAATTAAAAATAACGACGAGACTTTTCTCTCCCTCAGTTAAGATCAAGCTTCTGTCGCCCATGTAGGTATGACCCAGACCTTGAAAGACTTAGGATCCTTATATACACACATATGTAAGAAGAACAATATTCACCGTCTTAGAAGTCTGTTACAACAAGAAAACAATTTTTTCATATGCAAGGTTAGGAGATACGAAAAGTATGGGACAACGCATCGAACCTTATGGAACCTTATAAATAAGTGCAGTAAAGACCGCCTTCTTCTGCAGTTCTCTTTGTTTTGTTTATCTGCATTCTCCTCTTTTCCCATTTCCCATTAGGTTGGTTTCCTTATTGACTTTTCGTGACCCAGTTTCCGACCGTTCTTCATCCAAATTATCAGATTACTCGCATTCCCCGTTCATTAGTTTTAACCTGCACAGAATTTCCCCAAATTTCATAAATTTTTTTTTTTCGTTCATCGGGTTTTCAATCCTATGTTTTCTCTCCACTCTCATTTCCAACCCCCTCCCGCAATTTACAAAATCTTCATTTATTTAATTTTCATTTTCGTATTTGACTTTCATTAGTCTTGCTCGCGTCATCTCTTTACAAGTAGCCACGATAAGGTAAGTGTCCTGGATTTTCCTTAAACCCACAACTACAACAAGGTAATGGTGAGGGTGAGTAAGCTCTATCTATCCGTAACCAGGTCGTATAAAGACAAAGCTCTAAGGAATAAAAATCAAAAGGGACAAAAAAGAAAACGAAAATCAAAGCATATTACATAAATGAGCGGGAAGTAACCACATAAAATGTTAAAACGATTTCCAGAAGAGTGTTGGCATGAATAAGGAGCAATTTGCTGTTGGCTCTTCCCCATACTTTGTAAGGGGGCCGTCAAGAGCCCCAGCTCAAAGAAGAAGTAGAAAGAGAAGGAAAATCTCTTGAACATATTGCAACAAACAGGAAAAATAAATCCCCCATAAAAGATACATCCAGCTTAAACGAGTAAATTGGACGATTTTTTTTTTCAATCACCCGCCATTCTGATGGTTTATTTTTTTGTTTCTGCCCTCTCTACTAGGTAATGGGGAAATTAGAACGAGAGAGATACACCATAACATATCCTCGAACTATACCAGTAAGGGATGGATAAATCACCCCTACGTATCGTGTTGTGATTGGTTAAAATGAACTGCGCAGGACATCCTCTAATATTTCTCATTCTGTTGCAAACGATTTTTATAGAGAGGGTCGGTGGAGTGTATGGTATATAATAGTGAATTAATCCCCTTTCACTTCAGCTTCTGGTTAGATGATTACTCAATGTTCTTCCCTGCCGTTCCAACCAACTTCATACGGCAATTGAATTACAAGCAATTCAGGGAATTATGGGAGCAAAATATATAATAATGAGAATCATTAAAAACGAATGTTCATGGTGATGGTTACGATGTTGGGTAACTGTGGAGCTGTGGAGCTGTAGGATTGTGTGTCTGTGACTTGTGAGGATGTCAGGATCAAGTCACTAGGGCGAGAGGTGAAAAGACAAGGGGGCCACTTGTGATGAGATGTGGAAATGTTGTGTTGTGATGGCAGAAAGTTAAGTCACAATTTTGGTGCTCCTTGTTCGGAAGAAACGAAACTGAGCTTTTGTTTTTGATAACCTCAATTTGGGGGTTTTGTAGATAGATGATAAGCGAGTATCCTAGAGAGAATAAGGAATTTGTTGAAGCTAGTTTTCAAAATTCTTAAATTAGAAGTTTAAGTAGGTCTTGTTGAACAACCAAGTTCGTTGTATTCGACTTAATTTTGTATTTTTTAAATACAAATCGGGTGAAAGTAGGTATAGAATGCATTTGGAATAGAATGACAAAAGAACCAATCGTAGTAGCTATAGTGGAGTGGAGGCGGATTTATATAGGTACCTACTCGACGGCATATGGAGACCAAGGCTTAATGCGCCACAATTAGCTAACTTAAGTTAGTTTCATATGATTTAAACAGAAAAGATATGAGGACATTCTATTGTAGGTAGTACAGTCTGAAAGCACAGCCCACCTGTACTACAATTGTATCGTCTGATTGACTTTCTTATTAGAGGTTCCTGGACATTACGACCTGTCAATATCCGGATATTTCAAACGTCATAGCAACAGAGATACCTATAAACAAAACACCGTGGCGCTGGCAGCCCGGTATGGGCCATGGCCTAGCTTCTTGACACTCATTTGTGTTGCTCATGTTGTCATTTTTGTCACATCTAAGCGGGGCCTACGGTTTATCGCCGAGTCCGAACGGCACTCCTTAGAAGCTTTTTCGTAGGCAATTTTACTTTCGGGAGTTTGCCATTGCCCGCCGAAAGGGTGATGGCGATTTGAAAAATTGTTGGTGACCCAGCCAGGAATCGAACCCGGACTGTCTGCGTGATAGTCCAATGAGCTAACTATCACGCCATCGCCATCGCCAACGGAGATACCTATACTGTAAGGAAATTGAACGTTTATTTGGCTGCAACAAACCGCCGGAGCCTTTGGTGATCGTAAACACGGACATACGGCAAAACAACTTGTCAACGGAGCATCACATGGAGGAGGGAAAACATTGTCCATTCGAAAGTATCAAGAGGTACTGCCTTAACACAACAAGACCCGAATTTGTCGACATGAACAAAGAAATTTAGTAGTAGAGTCACAGTAGGATCTGATAATGTGGAATGATCACTTTGGCGGTGAGTTAAAATCAACTCATTTCCAGGATTTGGTTCGAGAAAAATAACCATGATGGGTGCATCTCCACTAGAAAGGAGCATTTAAAAGCTGTCCCAACTACAGAGAATTCATGTTGATCGTCACGAAAAAGATCTAATTTACCGTACCTACTTTGTGAATACTTAAAATCATTTAGATTTTAGAGAAAACCCAAGCAGTCCAAAGCAGCAGATTACAGCACCTATAAATACGAACTATACAGAGCAATTTCTATCTATTGCATCCCATTCAAACCCATCGGGCTATGCAAAATGGACATAAAGAGCGTTCGTAACTAACGAATGAGTCATTCCGGTGCCTTTAATGTCAGAAAAGTGTTTATGCACTGTAATGTGACTACTTTAACATCATAGTGAGAAAGTTGTGCGAACTTCATAGCATACCAACTTCATCAAAAACCACCGTGTTGCGCTCCCATTGTTCCGATTTGAACTCTGTTTTTTTTTTTTGTTAAGTTGGTACATCTGTTGTTGATATTCTTTCTAAATCTTAGCGTCATAGCTTGACATATGCAAAAGTTACGATTTTCGAAATGAATTTAAATTTGCAACAACGAACTTGTATTAAATTTTGCGTAACAAACGGATGAACGCAGTGGCAAACCATCGACATCGAAAACCGACGAAAACATTGATGAAGTAAAAGAAATGTTGGTCAATAACCGCAAATCAACCATCAGAGAGATAGCGGATGACTTGAACATTGCCTATGGATCCGTCCAAGACATTTTGGTTAATGATTTGGGTCTGCGTCGTGTAGCAGCAAAGTTGGTGCCAAAAGACCTCAATTTCATGCAAAATAGATGATTTGCGAGGCTGAATACGACATTCATCAAAGGATCATTACTGGAGACGAGACGTGAGTTTATGAGTACGACGCGTAATCCAGACATCAAGCAAGTTAATGGCTTTCACCACATGAGCCGAGACCAATAAAGCCACGTCGTTTTCAGTCAAAAAATAAGGCAATAAGGCTCACGATTTTCATGGATTACAACAGTGTAGTGCATTATGAATTTTTGCCAAAAGGCCAGACAGTATACAAAGAGTATTATTTGGGCGTTATGAGACGTTTGCGTGAATCAATTCGCCGAAAGAGACCAGAATTGTGGGCAGAAAACTCGTGGATCTTGCACCATGATAACGCACCGTCGCACAGTGCCATCATTATTCGTAATTTTCTGACGAAAAATGCAACAAATACCACCCAAAAGCCACCGAATTCACCTGATTTGGCTCCCTGTGACTTCCTTCTGTTCAATTGAGTTAAAGAACCACTACGGGGAACGCATTTCAGCAGCCGAGAGGAAGTAATGGAAAAGTCGCAGGAAGCACTGATGGACATACCGAAAAGCGAATAGGTATAAAAAATGTTTCGAGGATTGAATCAAGCGCTGGCATAAGTGTATTGCAGTCGATGACAATATAGATTTAGATGAATAAACTTTTGTTTTTAATTTTCTGAATAAATTCCCGGATCAAGGTAGTATGCATACTTAGCATATTCTGGCAACGAGAAGAGGCTTACAACATTGACAAATCGAGCAGAATGTCACAAAATACAGTTACAACTTTGAGGTTGGTAGGGATTTTGTCCTCGGCTCCGAACGAACGATATCTGCTTCTCTAGACTAACGAGGCAACATTTTTCGAATGATAATGCATTGACAGGATTTGATGTAGTCGATAAACAAAAAGCACGAATAAAGTGCGCACTGGTTGCTATGTACGGAAGTATTCTTTCGAGCTCACCCTTGCCATAAGGTAGAGAATCCCACTCGACTATAATACTAATATTTATGCGCAAATCAATATTTCGTTAGCTATCGACTGACTGATCAGAAGGACTGATGCATGGTTCTCTGACTGTGATATGGCAAAGTTATTGCCCATCTGCGTCGTGCTGATGTCAATGAATTCTGATCCTTTTGATGGGTTATGGTTTCTGACTCCGAATATCAGGTCAATGGTGGACTTAACAGATCGAAAACCGCACCATTCTACCGATTACAAAGTATAGTAGATAAGAACTTACACGCGATGAAAGACACCTGTAGTTTGAGCAGCCAAAATTCCAGTCATCACTGGGACACTTTTATTCTACTATATGGTATTTTGAAGATGAATCGATGAATGTTGCTATATTTGTTACTAGATTTACTCCCTTATTGTCACATTGAATGAAACCGAAATGTTCGACATTATCTCTGTTACGCAGTCTGCAAAGTTAGAAGCTTCTAGATTTTGGACGTCGAATGTAACTTTATTACCACGCATTCATCCTTTTACCTACAGGCTTCTATGGACTTTGTGTATTTGGCATGATGCTCTTGCCTTCTAGAAAATCTTTTCAACATCTCAATGGTTTCAATTTAATATTCTATCTTTTGTTTTTTTGTTGGAGATAACTAAATATATCTCGTCTCCTTTGCTTTTATAGTTCACGAGCAGCTTTTCTCCTTCTCCATAGCGACGATCCTTATGCAATTCATGTTTTGCTGTATGCAATTGTGTGCATTTTTCATCAATCGATTGACTGTTAATGTGATGGCGGATTCGGACTAATCAATCAGATTAGCAATATCTGCTAAAATGCTGTCAACATCGTGACTAGAAAAACCGTCTTAATATTAGTAGTTTAGATTCTCTCACAAGGTTTTTGGATAATTAATTAGGAAATACTTAACCAGTTTCTTACAATTGTAGCCAATGCAAGTCAAATTTCTTCAGATATATTAAATATTGGAACTAAACCTTGGTTTGATAAGAATATTTGTTATCAGGGAACTATAACGTTCTTTGCGGATATTGAGGAGTAGAAAGAAAATTAGTTTAAATCCTTTTGCGAAGATACAGTCATGCAAGCTATGTTTTCATATGTATCACCAAAGGTGTCAGAAACTTAACTTTTTATTAATTTAAAAATGAAATACAAGACATGATTGAGATTCGAGCTATCATAGGCAAATTGTTTCTTCTCTGTGATGGGAGGGTGAGTGGAATCAATCGTTCCCCAGCACCCCACGTCATAAGTACTTATAATTTTAATTTTCATCTGACGAAGAATCTGTTTTCAAATGGCGCTGTTTCTATTTCCTATAAGATTCATCATATAAAGTAGATGTCACTGCTTCAAATCATCCTTTACCCAGTTAATATTTAATAAAATCTTGGAGTAGTACTAGATTTCTGTTCCAGAAGCCTACTCAGGGTATAAGCGCTGCTGTCGATTTACTGCAATCTCTTTTTCAAAATTTCTATTAACAAATTCTGACAAAGGATTCTTTAATGGCTGTAGTTCAGAATTCGTCGAAGATCCTTAGGAGAAAACTTCAGACGGAACGTCTACATCATGATTTTTACAAAATGAGTTTATTGTCTTAGCTTTAACTTGTTGTGCTTTCGCAGTTCCGAATATTCAGTTACACTTCCACAGTCACACTAAACGAACCTACTGAAAAGAGCGTAATAGTGCTATATTCCAGAGGAGGAATCCTCCCAGCTGAAAAGCGGAACATTATCTCTTTGAAGTTGATCTGCAGCAATGAAAGGCAATAAAACATTTTGCTACAATGCCTTCCACTCCTTCTGATGTAAAATTTTGAACTACACATCCCCATCTCATTTATGTTCCTATCAATGGATCCTTACACAGTAGGTACTTCGCCATACATACGTCACATAGCTGACATTTCACCCACGCTACCCTGCCATATTTCTGTTCTGCTCATCATGGCGACTGAAATCAATGCAAAAATATTTTAAGCTCTTCGCAATTATCATGCTATCGAACAATAAACTAATTATAATAATTGCGGTGGTGGAAATGATTTAATTTATTCGATATCATGGGTAAAATTGACATAACGCATTTGTGTGTGGTTTGACGGATGTTCCACCTCCATCACACCATTTGAGATGAACTGACAGTAGTTACCTACCTGCTTTTTGAAAAGTCAAAACTATTTTGGAATTTATGTAAGAATTAAGTGAAATGTATATTCACGGAGTACCGACCTAAATAGTTTGGATGTTGTTACATGTTACATATATCGAATGGAATTTATAAATATGAAATGATCCTTTGTCATCCTTTAACGGGGACCACATCTCAAACCACACGTTTGAAGGTAGGCTATATATAAAAATAAAAATTGTGACAACATAATTAATGTCGAAAATCTCATAAATGAATCCGATGAAAACCACTTAAGTCATTTTGGTTGGTTTTCAAGCAAATTTCTTCATATAAGTACTAAGTACACAAGAGTCCCCCCCCCCCCACAGTATGTGTAAAATATTTGAGTTCACCGACCCCCCTCTTACCCAGATGCTTACATGATACAAACTCATATCCATGTCATCATACATCGACTCTAGTATGTATTTACATCCTTGGAAGAGGCAAAATGCCAGAAACCCTCTCAACGAAAGTACGAGTAAATAAAAAGAGTTTAGCACAACAAGGAGGTGTGTTCTCAGAATTCAACCCTCCATTAAACGAAGCTTTAGGGGGTTGGTCGTCGTTACTAAGGGATGCTATCTATAACTAATTCCTGCTACAACTACAACTGACGATTACACGGATGCTCTCTATATGATGACGATTATAAAATGATTTCTCTGCCCTGATGCTGATGTTGATGGGTAAATTCAAATTCATTTCGACCGTCAACGAGTGCGGTGCCGCTAAAGAGCATCCATTTGGTTTTGAAATTACGTGATTTCCTTTTATTTAAATTCATCTTGACAAAATGTCGATACAATTAAGTGATCATAGTAATCAGAAACAGGGCACTTTAGTAGCTAAAACACCGTTTTCCATTGATCATATTTTGTGTCAGAATAATTTAAATAATAACAATAATACCGTGATTTGTGATTCGAAAAATAGTGGCGTTGAAAAACTAACTATTAAAACATCATCGGTAAATTTAAGTGGTAAAATTGGTGAAAACGAGAAACCAAAAGAGCCTTCACATTCGACACCCGCAGCATCCCATCATCATCATCATCATCATCATCAAAACCAGCATCGGGATGAGGAGGAGTATCAAAGGATAATTCAGAATCATAGGTGATTTTTTGTGTTTTGTTTTCTTACCAAAGATATAGAAAGAAGTGATATGCCGTCGGAAAATTATAAATATTTTTCAGTGAAGCAATATAAATTTGTGCTCAGTAGGTAACCTAAAAGAGGATTTTAATTGAATTTTGGTTTTATAAAAAGTCTGTTGAAAGCAAACCTAAGAGTAACCAAATCAATTCAGTTTGAAGTTTAGTGTGTACGACGCACGGGGCTACCGTAAGTAAATATCATCAAATACAGATTATCGAGTTCGTTTGAAATTCTACTACAATTATCTAAATTTATAATATTGAAAATACCTTCCCATAATAGGAACACTGAACAGTTAGAAAACTGCAAAAAACTTAATCATTAATTATATAGTGAAGAGTATTGGAACAAGTTGTCCGCCCAGCGGTTTTCCAGAAAATTATAAAATTACAACAGTTTTTGTATGGTCCCTTCAATGTTTTCATTTAAAAACGAGCTATCACTATTATTGTCGGGTGGAAAACAGCAAAGATTTTAACTAATACGAGCTGCTTACTGAATCCCCAATGTACACGGGTAAAACAACACTCTTCGAAAGAAACATATTGTAAATGAATCTAGAATGTGTAAACACATTGGAAAAATCGCAAATAGAACGGTCTGCGGAATGGTATTAACATCCACAGATAAACCCAAGCCTACATAAACGAAATTGCAATTCTTTTGTGTATCTAAAGGAATTGCGTTCAACAGCTATTTACTGAATGTCCCCAACAAATGCTTACAAATTAAGACTCAACAGTGTTTTTGAGTAATCTGCTGCGTTCCCTGTTGCGCCAGATTAAAGAAATCATAAAGAATTCTTTCCGTAACAAGGTTTCTAGCTGCGGCAAAAACAAATCACTTTGTAGCTTAAAAACCTCTGATATGTATTTTAAAAGGACGAAATTGCCGTGGAGCAATGTTAAACAAATCTTAAGAGCTGTCATACATGTATGTGCTGGTTTTCATAAGGATTCTTCCTTATTGGTTTGTAGTTTTAAAATCCAAATGAATTTCCTTTTTTCACTCGAAATAGCGAATCTGGTAAGCCTCAGGGTTCCATATTTGGGCTAGTTCATTTACGCTTTTTAAAAACAGCAGCGCTAGATGTTTGTAATGCTATATCTTAGCACATGATGTGCATCCTTTCTAAGGATTTAATTGGTCTGGTAAATTATTCCACACTACAAACTAATACAGAAGTTGCGACATTGAAGTTCTGTGACGAATGGCTCCTTCAAATTTGTGGAAAAACCATCAAGAACTGCGTATTTGTTTGATTGAATGCCTTTAGCATTTTTTTTTTTTGTACTAAATTAAATGCAGAGTGTAGTTCGAAGTATTTTCAAAAATTTACATTTCATTCACATTTACATATGTATGTGAATTATTTATTCAGAAGTCCTAGTTTCGCTGTAAATTAAAAATATGTTCAAAGCTCAAATCATTCGATATCTTCGGGAAGTGTATTGCAAGATACCATCAAATAAATGTTTCTACATCGTGAAGTTGGAATGCTAACAAAAGATCTAGTGTTGTTTTGAAAGATATTGGTGTCATTTATGGTACTCTGCGGCACTTTAAAATAGTTAAGATGTCTTATAGGTAGAATTTTTGGTTCAGCAATTACTATGCGACAACTGGGTGCATGCAATGCTTTGTTAATCTTCTGCGATTCTTTAGTAGTCAAATTGAAATACATGAGCTAAATCTTATTGCTTACTATATGATTGTGCCGTGAGTACCAGGAGACTTTATTAAGTGTTGAAATACGTCTACATCTACTGGAACATACTTTTCTCATGTATCTGCACTATCGCCTCCTTATTGGTGAGAATTCCAAATATACGCGTCTTACCACATTTTCATTTCCGAGGCTGTGATTTTTCCTTATACTTCTCACATTGCGCTGCACTTATTAGAGCTGGTTGAAGGCCTGTTATGTATAAAGATGAAGCAGCATTTTCCGAATCCTTCTTTAAAGATGTAACGAAATGGGTTTTTAGATTGAAAAACGTTGGTACTTAGTCCTAGTGCAACAATTTTAACTACTCTAGGATCTTAATTTTATTATAAAGGTTTTCCCGAAACTGTGATGGAGTTCAATAGAAAACCTTGCAAGTCATTTAAAACAGTGCGCTTTTCGAACTCTCTTGGTGTACTTCGAATTTAACTCCAAATTGTTAGGTTGCTTCCACTGCGCACTTAACTTTGGGTTTTTTATTTATTTTTAATCATATGTATATGTCGCATATCACACTTTTATACATCTAGACAGTCCATATAGTATTTTGAGAACTCTATCAAACGTATTTCAGAGTCTTCTTCCAAATCATTTTGTATGAGAACTTGATCTCGATAAAACGGGTTGACTATCATATCATGGATATGGTTCTACATATTGCAGTGTAGACTGTCTAGAGCCCTCTCTAAGTAATCAGTCATAATATTAAAAGAACGAAACATTAGCTTCATCGATCGGTAGTTGTTGTCTTCTCATTTCGCCTTTACTTTCAGAAAGTGAAATGAGAAAGCTGTCCTCCCACTCCTAAGCGTCCAGGTCGCCTCTCAACATTGAACAAAATCGCTAACCAATCCAATCTCGTACTTCTGAAAGTCGACCATACCTCGCCTGGTATAAGATCAGGACGTCTATTGTTTTCTGATTTCGGCTTTCGTAAAATCAGACTGTTTACGAGTATTGGACGGCCAAGTGAACGTATCTTCGCGGAAACTCTTTATAAATTAGTGCGTTAAAGTGTTCATGCCATCTACTGCACATTCATCATCCAACTTGTGGAATATTTTCATTGCCTCACTTACCTGTCCAATTTTCTTTTGCTTGCTGCTTTGCATGGGTTGTGAGGTTATATTTTCTAACATAATTCAAGTGCAAATTCTTAAAAGGTACCGCAACTAACCTATGTCCTTGCCTTCGTATAGTTCGCCTAGCTCAAAAATTAGGGCGTCTTTAATTCCCCTGATTTTATATACAGGTGATTAAATTTATATTAAGGAACTCGCATACAAAATCAAAGTATGTAGTGTGGTAATCTACTCAGATATTGCCAATCTAGACATGCCACAAGACAAGTTCTTTACACAGTATATAAACTATTTTTGCCTGAGACTCCAGTTTGATTGGATGTTTCTACTAATTTCGATGCGAACTTACCCCAGGTGAATTTTTTCTTAGTGGCGCGAAAAGTTATTGCTGCAACAAACCTAGGGCTCAAAATACTACTAACATTGTATTCTCTTTCGTGATATCGCCGTATAATAAACAAAATTCTGGGGTTTAACACTGCCTTAACTTTTTTGCGGTTTTCATTGGAAATAAGGACATGAAGATAAAGGCTCTTTTTTCAAATTGACGAATAAAATCTACACATATTGGTTTATTGCTGTCCATTTCCCACAGACTACGGTTAAAATAATCAGTTGTGTACGTTATTCTCAGTCATGATTGCTTCACCTAAGATATCACAGCCACGGCTTGAGTTTGCGCTCGATTTTGTTATCCTCTAGAGAGGAATATTGGTATTGTATGCCGTGCTTCACCAGGAACATACAATCCTGCCGGTCTACTACAAAGAAAATCACCCATTTGTACACTAATTCAAAGGTTCATTACGCAAACTTGTGTGCTCATCGAATGTTTCCTTTAATAAATTGGCCGTGGCATGCACCTGTAATTTTTTCGAACTAAACCAAGATTTTCTTTTTTTTCTAATTTTTAAACATTGTTCTGGCATAGGGCTATTCATGGTAAAATACCAAAACAAACTCATCACAAATCAGCTGTCTTGATTGATTGCTTATGGAAAAAGTGTCACCTCATTACAAAAGCCACTGTTCAGTTGATCTGCAGTCAAGTTATTTGCTGCTTCACCCCTGCGATGACCAAGGCAAAGTTTTATGTGATTGCCCGTGCGTTAAAGATTCTTACGCTCCATGAAAAAAATATCTTCGGTAAAATTTGAATTTTTCCTTGCTGGTTTTCCGGACGCTCTTTCATTGCCCATTCTATTTATTCCCTCTTCATGTGATCCTAGTTAAAAAAAAACAAATAGTTGCACCCCAAATTATTTCTTTTACGTAGCTGTCTGCACCACTTGTGGTTTTACATAAATTCGAGTTGTCGCAACATTTAAGACCCCAACCTATCGTGACTTTGCTGTTTCAATTTTTTTTTAAATAATCGCAAAAACTAGAGTGTGTATAAACGAATGCTTACCACTGTATCGGCTGTGGAATTTTTGTGATTTACAATTTTGTTTTGACAACTACACTGTCAGTTGTTTTGCTGACATGCTGACTGTTTGAAAAGGTGTGTCTGCCTCAACAAACTCACAATTTTGAGTAGATTTTGAAGAGATTTCATAAGAAACAAGTTTTGCTAAGAGAACTCCTGTTTTCGATGGAAAATTTTCGATTTTCGATGCGGTGTGAATGCCGTTTAAGCCTTTCAGAGCATTTGCATTGTTCTCCTGAAGAGCGGCAGACCCTGAATCGTGTTACCTGTCACGTGCCTTCCACAAAACATCAGGTGTCTGTCCAACACTAATTTCATCGCTAAGTAGTTGTAACAATTTTAAGTGTCGCCCTCATTACATTCAAGTGGGCCTAATCCTTCCGCAACTATATCTCATTTTAATGCGCGGACGATTTGTAATTTGATCAATATCAGCTCAATCACATCTTCAATACTAAATCGCTGAAATCGCTTACAGTATTTCACTCAAACACACGCTGCAGAGAATTCTACGAGTTTTACGAACTCCATTGGGTCTGTGCACTATAAGGTTTCCAGTCTGCAAGATGTCTACAAGTTCCACAACTTTTTCCAATTTGACGAGCTCTATGAATTCGATGAAGCTTACGATTTTTATGGATTCTACGACCTCAATTTACCCCACGAGCTCCCAAAATTTCATGTTCTTTATGAAATCTAGCACATTTACGAGCTGTACAAATATATGAACTTACACAGAATTGGATAAGTTAAATATCGCGCTGCCTAAAAGGTCTTCAATTCTTTTACAATCTGAAGAAGAATTAAACAGAAGAATATGATCACGGAAGGCAGATACTTAGTCTTACAAATTTGAAGCTGCATGCCACTGTAAAAATTAATTCTCTTATGTCTGTCAGAGGTCATCATCTGTCAAGTGAACAATCAGCAGCGTCTATGTGAACCAATTGTTAAATTTCTACGATACTTTTGAAAAGCCTAACTTATAGTCAAGTTCCTAAATAGTAAATTCCTTTCCACTTTTGTTATTACTCCTTTCTTTTGTCAAGTAAGTTTTATTTGAGGTTATGTACTTTCAAAGATACAGATCGATGGTAACGACTAAGAAATCAAAAAGGTAAAATTAAAAGAAAAATAAACGTCGGCCTTTCATTCTCATGGCAGTCACAAAAGAAATAAAAACAGAGAAAGCAGACAATATTCCAGCAGAAAATTCAACGAATGCCTTTTCTTTTCTTTTCAGATTTAAAATTTCTGACCGTCTGCCACCACCGCCGCATGGTCCACCGCAACAGCAACAGCAACCACAACTGCCAACAAATCTGCAACAGTCAAGCTACAGCTCTAGTCACCCCCCAAATTCGGGAATTCTATATCCAAACAATGCATACAGCGATCATGGGTTTCTTCAAATGACCCTTGGTTATCTCTCACCATCATCCGGTGCATACAAATCCGTTGATCCGTATTTCCTTTCTCAAGGTAAGCTTCCATTTTCGAAACTATTCTCGATGTGCAACACAATCCCAACTGTTCACAACATCACTTGTAGTGTTAATTCAATTGCCAGGCTATGCCCAAACTAACGATACTCACCACAGGGTGTCACATCCATAATTAATCAATTTATCGAAAGTTTTCATTTAAATTTACAAAGTTTTCATTTGGTTTTTAACCTTTTTCTCAACCTTATTCTCAATTTGGAATTTATTCGACAGGACTCTTTGGAGGCGGCCATTTATTTGGGGGAGCTGGTTGTGGTGTCCCAGAGCTAGCACTCGGTATTGGAATGGGTGTAAATGCACTTAGGCATTGTCGCAGACGTAAGGCACGTACCGTCTTCAGTGACCCCCAACTGTCGGGATTGGAGAAACGTTTCGAAGCACAAAGATATCTCTCTACACCCGAACGGGTCGAACTAGCTACCGCGCTGGGTTTGAGTGAAACTCAGGTCAAGACGTGGTTTCAAAATCGACGAATGAAGCACAAAAAGCAACTCCGAAGAAGGGATGCCAACAATGGTAAGAGAATATCTTAGAAACTTCCAACTAATTGGGCAATTCCTTGGAAGTTTCTTGAAACTTCTTTAGCCTTTAATTTGCTTGATAGAAATGGAAAATTTAATTAAGGCTTCAACCGAAAAAGTTTCTTCAGCCTGAATACTGAAGAAGAAGCAAAGGCATACTCTTGTGCTAATGCATTTTGTGCATTTACTCGTATCTACTCGTATTTCGACAACAAAAGGACAATGTCAGTTTATTAATTTTGAAATATCTTTTCAGAACCCGTTGACTTCTCACGTTCTGACAGCGCTGACAAAGCGAGCAATGGTAACTCCTCGTCTGCTGGAGCTGGAACAACAGCGGCATCTTCTACTTTGTCTTCCGATTCTGAAAAGGGTTACCCTAGTTACAGCTCTAATACAACATCAACGGCTGGAAATCAACGTTCGACGGGGTCGGCAGGACATCATAACCACCATCATCATTTGCAGATATTAAGAACCATATCGGCTTCGTCGAGTGATAGTTTGATGAAGATGGGTCATCCAGATCAGGATTATACCAGTGATGAGAATTCCGAAGATGAGGGTAGTGATGTAGATATAGTGGGTGATACCAAGATGTACATGACATAATAGTTCTTAAAATGATTCGATTCAGGCTGATGTATTGTAATTTTGTAAATATTAAGTAAACCAAATTATATCGAAGAGTGTGTATCTAGTCAGAGTAATTGTAGTGTTAGTAGTAGTTACGCAATCAATTTTAAGCTTAACTCGTAGATATTGTGTGAAAAATTCAACGAAAAACATTCAAAAAGACAAAAGAAATAAATAAATGCGTAAAAAGAATTGATGTTGTTTTAGCTAAAGACGAAATAGCTACTTGTGCCAATTGATTTTGAAGAAAGTATTTACCATATCAGGACACCTAAATGAGACAGGCTGCCTACTCTGTATCTTCGGTATAGAAATTTACGAAAAAAGAAACTATTTCGGGCCTCTTTCATTGCTAACACAGAGTAGGGCTATTTTGCATAACGTTGGCCAACGTTTGAGGTGATACAGCAGCTTTCTTATCGTACAATGGTGTTTCATGAATTACTCGTATGTGTAATTGGGTTGTCCAAAAGCGACAATTTCAATTGTTTACTCCATCAGAGAGGGTAAAATGCGCGTCGGTCATCAGAAATCGCTTCCGAAAATTCGACTCAGTTTGAAATCATTCGAATGAAACAATTCACGTTAGCCAACCGACGCGGCCTGTCTGTTTCCTTGAACCTTTTTATAGAAATATGTGAAGGTCCTATTTCAAAATTCTCATTAAAGTGGTCCCACTGATGTTAAATAGGTGAGATTGGCGGCGAAACGAAACGTTTGAATTTTTGGCTTCACTCCCTCAAACAGCTTCATTGGAAGGACGAGAACGCTGTCTAACGTGCCATTGTTTGCTACGGCCCGTACTTAGTAAAATTTGAAGTCAAACCATCAATTAAAGAACGATTAAGATATTTTCACGATAACTAACGCAACTGCCTAATTTTTTTCAATGTATTTCGACGGGTTCTTTCGGTGTGAAATTCTTCATGGTTAAAATGAATAAGAATTGTTGATATTTGTCAATTATTTTAAACATTTCATGCAGAAACTTCAGATGGCACATGGCTTACTAGCAGTTATTGGATTTCTGTCGAATTTTGTTTCAATTCGATTAGTGAATCTTTGCACAAAACTGGAGAAAAAAGTCTCTGGAATGAGTTATTAATAATACAAAAAATGGGTTGAATCCTGCAAAATTCACTGGTCAATAGAAGGGGAACGATTTTCTACAAGTCTTCCTAATTGTTTGCATACGCAGATGACATCGACGTTATTGGACAAAGACAGCGAGACGTCAATGAGGTATTCGCAGCTATCGAAGTTGAAGCGGCTGAAATTGGTCTCACGGTAAATGAGGCAAAAACTAAGCATATGCTGTGTTCAAAAAAGTACCCCCAACATCGACAACTTGGTCAGAGTGTCCCAATTGGCAGCTAAAACTTCGAGGTAGTTAAAGACTCCGCAGTTACAAGTTGCAACGATAACATGAAATTGAGTAGCATAGCGCTCTCTCGCAACACCAAACTGGCTTCATACAAGACCTTGATCATCCCTGTCTAGCTCTATGGCTCATAGACGTACTACGTGTTATTTTTGGTCCCGTTTGTATTCACGGGGAATGGAGGAGGAGATTTAACGAACTGTACGAGCTGTACAGTCTACGGATTCAACGCCTAAACTGGCTGGACCATGTAGAGCGAATGGACACCACATTTCCCGCCTGAATTATCTTCAAATCCGAGCCCCGGGGGCAACACAGCAGAGGACGGCCGAGTTTACGGTGGTGCAAACAAGTGGAAGGGGACCTCAACCAACTTGGAGTGCATCACCGATGGAAGGAGCTGGCGAAAGACCATGTCAGCAGGAGAGGCCTGTTGGTTGAGGCCCAGGTTCACCCCGGACTGTAGCTCCACTTAAGAAGAAGAGGAAATGGGTTGATTACCCACAAACTGTAAGTATTAACAATCTTAGGCACTGTTCCACATTTTCTAGTTAAAATACCCCTAAAGTAGCATGGATTTAACGTAATCTTGGGTCGTACCCACAGGATATTGCTGTGGCCAACATAGGAGTGATCAGAATGGCAACCGTAATGGAGTTTACCCATTACCGAGATTGCCTCCAAGGTGGTCTACATATTTTGTCAATAGCAGCCAATTGCCAATTCTCTGCTCAGTTTTTTTTTTGCTTATTTACCTACTAAGGTGGGGCTACAGTTCGGTGTGAACCTTATGCAGTCTAGGCATGTTGGTCAGGGGGATGGACGTGTTGGCTTTTATCATCATTATAAAGGGTTTTCCAATAAGGACTTGACAACTTTTTTTAAAAATAAAACGCAAACCATTTGAGATATTTTAAAAACTTTATTACCGGCTTGAAGTACAATCTGCGGTCTGCGACATTAGCCAACCCCATAAGCAGAGCAGCAGCGATGCGGTAAAAATGGGAAACTCGTTACGCATAAGTTCGTATAACGAGGAAAGGGTTAATAAATGGATTCAAAGAAGAAGAAGAAGTACAATCAAAACATTTATGAATGGAACTCGACTTCGTTCATATGGCCTCCGCGGGCACGTTTGCAGCGGTCGATTCGTTAGGCCCAATTTTCAACGTCGTCGGCTTGTTGGCATAAACCAACGTAGCCCCACAGAAAATAGTCAAGTGGCATTAAATCGCACGAACGAGGCTGCCAATCGACTGGCCCGTTTCTTGAGATAACACGCTCGCCATATTTACTCTTCAATAAATCGATTGTAACGTGTGCTGTGTGGCTTGTGGCACCATCCTGTTGAAACCACATCTCGTCCAAGTCCATATCTTCCAATTCGAGATAAAAATAATCGGTGATCATGGCGCGATAACGCTGACCATTCACAGTAAAGTGACGATCGTTATCGTCGACGAAGAAATATGGCCCAATAACGCCGCTTGCTACGAACGCCTGAACGGCAGCGATATTTTCGACACTTCGACCAACCCGTTGTCTCACTGACACGGCAACATCACACAACGAATATGTAGACTCAAATTTTTGCACTAAACTTGTTATTGCCTGTCTACTAGGGCGAGAATTAGGACCGAAAATTGAAATTAATGCTCTTAAATTTGTAGTCACCGACTGCGAATTTCGGTAGAAAATTTTTATAATTTGCAGACGTTGCTCGTTCGTGTACTTTACCATGATGAAAATGTTGAGTTTACTGAATAAATTGACAGTGACAGTTTGATGATTGGTCAAAGAGTGCGTTCACAAATTAAATTCAAAGCTGTCAAGTCCCTATTGGAAAACCCGATATAATACGCAGAAAATTGTTTTCGATATTTCCCAGCGTGCTTCTACTACAATTTTTCCATTTACTCTTATATGCTTCGGTATGGGTCACTTGCATTGACATGTTCGTTTTACTTATTGGTAAAACTTCCATGTGTTATTGCTGCAGTACGACCTCTCAATATCTTCGATCACGGGCTTCTTCTACTCTTTATCTTTATCTAGAAGAAAAATAAAATCAGGTAGGTTTCGTAGACTTTAATTTTTCCTTTTGGATGATACTGCAGCACATCATTCAATTGTAAAGGGTGGGCCATCTGTTAGTATCTTTTTGAATCATATGATATTTTGAAACCAAGTACATAATGGGTCCTATTTTTGATTCCGTGTGGAAAGGCTTTCCGTGCGGAAAGATATATCGATCGATATATTTTTTGGTATTCTTATTCCGGCGGTATAATTTGGTTTACTGACACTTTTGACACTTACTGCGGAAGAAATAACGTTATCGGCGTTGGAATTTTTATAATTGCAGTTTTTGTAAAATCGAAAGAAACTTTAAGCGTAGATAAGTGACACTGGTGACTATGTTTTAAGACGTGAGCGAAGGGTTTTCCGATGCAGTGCAGCTGATATTTTGCAAATGAAGGACAAAGAGCAAGTTTCACACAAAAAATGTATTTCCACTGGTCTAAGCTCAGTGAAAGCTTTCAGCGCAACTTTCGCCTTAACAAAATTGCATTCCAATACGTGCTTATGGAACTGGAGCATTCACTTAAAGTTGACTCCCTGTTTACGCTTTTTCGCGGAAGACAGCTATCAGCACGGCGTTGGAGAAGACTTTGACGTCAACATTGCGCAATCCACATTTTCGCTAGTGCTGTCCGAGGTGTTGGAATTATTAGAAAACATTCTCTGCACCAAATGGATATCCCTTGAAATGAATGTGGACGATGAGAGGGAAGCTAAAGCAAACTTTTTCCAAAAGTGTGCCATTCCGGCTTGATGAAAGTCATTTGCGCATACGAGCGCATTCTTCTTCTGCTTCTTCTTCTATTGCTTCTGTGGCAATACTAGCTTATTCTATTCGCCTCAAGCTTTTCGGTTATCGAATTCTTTATATGTAGACTTCCTCTTATACGCGTAGATCTAATGCAATCGCGTTAAGTGACTCCACTAGACATCCTGAACACTTTTATTTCCGCTGCCGTCATTTTATTATTAGTATAACTGCGTCGTCAGCGAAGAGAATTGGCGTTACGTTTACTTCGCACATACAGTCTTTTAAAAGATAGTGTGGAGGTGTGTGCCATTGAAGTGTTGGACGAAACATTAGCCGGGGAATATGCTGTGGATGAAGAGGCCCCATATCCGAAGCTGGTGACATTTCGGATACCGTCGACCACGTGCCTCAAATTGAGCATCTCACTTACGATCTCCTCTTGTCGCCGGTACCCCTAATGTACTGCTTGTGCCGCTTTAAGGTACATGGAGAACCATGTAGAAACCAACAATGCACAAATTTTTTTCCGCACGAAAGGAGTGCGGTACGGAATCAACAATACGACGCAATGTGTTTTCACGGTACTAAGTTATTTCCAAAGTGGATACTGAGTTGCCGTAACATCTCGATAGCTACGTGATCAAGAAAATTACCGTATTTTCAGTTCGGAAATTCCACACGTAATCATGGAGAAGCCAATGCAAGTTTAGTGTGGTTTTTAAAGTGGCTGCACTAATGGCCCATTTTTCTTCCAAGACGACAGTGGAGAAACATTTTAAGTCGATGCTATGACAACAATTCAGATAC
This sequence comes from Volucella inflata, assembly GCA_928272305.1. Taxonomy (NCBI): domain Eukaryota; kingdom Metazoa; phylum Arthropoda; class Insecta; order Diptera; family Syrphidae; genus Volucella; species Volucella inflata. Next base: position 2,641,972 of record OV743717.1, on the reverse strand, counting down.
GATTCAGGCACTCAGTATTGAAACAGTTTAAAACATTAAGGATCCATGTAATGCCTGATGTAAGGGCTTCTCTAAACCTTTATTCTCAAATACACATCTGTAGATTTCAATATACCGATTTGCAGTCCTTTTCATTTCCCTAACCTAATACCATCCCGACTTATTGCAGGCTCTACTAATAATTTAATTTACTCTACGCAAATCCACTATTGATCAGATATTGGTCAATAATCAAAGTTCAACTTACTATGGTAAATATTCATTAGACGAATACAAATTCGTAGGTACTTCATTATCCTTATCCCACAAAAAACTCACAAGTTTCCATCTAAAAACACACCGAAATGTAGTCCTTGACTATCCTATTCAATGTTAAGTTTCATTCACGGCAAACCTTATTCGTTTATCATTTCGTAAACGAACAACAAAACGTAGTGACAATAATTTCATTACGAAAACCAATAATGAACAATTTATTCGAAAATTACAACCACTCAATAGGGCTGCAAATTGCTACAACATGTCTCGTAAAATCCAAAATCATGTCGTTTACGAGTAGAGTCCTCTTGTACGAGTTTACTCACTTCATACACAATTTCGCATGTGTATTATTGAATTGAATTTCAAAGTATGTATGTCTCCCCATGTTCTCGTTCAAGTTCAAGTTAAGTTCCATGTTCCATTCGTTATCCATCTTTTATGCTTCTAAATCAAGGACTTTTCGAAACCCCACCCATCAGGACGTCATCGAACTCACATAATGATGTGTAAGGGAGTGAAGGATATGACTGCGAATAAGGTTGCCATTTTGGAGACTGGCATGTGATTTGATGGGAGACATTCCTTTAACGAATTCAATATGGTGGTAAGAGATATTTCGAAAACGTATTCAACTGAGATCCTTATTTTTGTTAGAATTCTTCTGGGGATACAAGATGGATAGTGAAGACTAGCGCTCTACCATATGACGGTATAAATTTGTTACTCTACTAGATCTTTGTCTGTTGTAAGGGGTTGTCGTTTCTTGTTTTTAGTATAACAGAGTGGACTTGCAACTCGCATTCATATTTCTGAATGGTTCCAGAAATACCTAGGTCGATAAGCCGCTTACTAAAACTATGCAAACGATTATATTCAAAATGCACATCAGCCTTTTTTTTACGCCAAGGGATACAATGATTTATGCTTAACTCCATACTGATCCCAAGTTTTGAGCTCGTGTCTTTTCTTGCTTACGAGTAGATTCAACTCTTTATATATATAATATTTCCTCTGTATAACTTGCAGATACTGATATGTAGACAAGCATTCATGTTGATTGCATCCTCTGAGACTGTTCTGTATTCGCAGCATAATTTGAGTGATACTCGTCTGTGTACAGAGCGCATCCTTTTCACGTACGTTTCTATTTTTGTTTCTGCTGCGTTTTTCAAAATTAATTTGCTTATCGTCGCAAGTAGTTTCCTTATCTACTATTTCGATCATCCTATGCTTCGCATTACTCTGTATACTATGATAAACGCTCGATCGAAGATTCTGCGTTCTCAAACCGACAGGCGCTTCATTTTGTAATGGCTCCTCATAATGTCGGGATCTGTTTTGTGGTCTGCCAGTTCTAGATCTGATGAGCGTGCCCATTTTTTTGTATAATGTCATCATCAAAGGGCCGCAATGATATGGTTTTTATGGTCACTGTAAAATTTCTTCTTATAACCTCTGAGATCTCATCGAAATAGACAAGTGCTCTGGACAGGGAATTAACCCGCAAAACCATGGCAATCGACAAATACAGCTAGCAACTTAATGACAAACTAGCAGAGGATTGTACACATTCGCACATCTAAGGCCAGCGCCAGGACTGGAGACAATCGTTCGACTAATGCCCTTAGATCTCAAGTGACAAATATCTGCAGCCAAAAGTTCTTTCAGATTAAGTCAGCTGGATAGATGAAAACCAAACTCAAAAGATCGCCCGTCAATTTTAATGAATAAACTGGGTACCTATATACTCAAGTGCGGAAAACCTAGCAGTCCTTAATGAGTTTAAGATACCATTTTACTATCTCTTTCTCAGCAAAGACAAATGCGAAAGGAATCATATAGTACTCGTACTTAACTCGAATGGAACAAAGATTGGAATACGGATTTGTTCTCATCAAATGAATCTTTTTTGTTCAATTAGTATTCCATTCCACTATAGTGTCATCTAAACTGAGATATTCGCTATAGAAGGGGTCGTACAATTTTAGACAGCATCCCATGCAAGCAATGGCATATTAAGGCTATCACTGCAGACGAAATGAAAGCCAAACTTACCAAGCTGTGTTATGAAAAGTTGTTAGCCCTTTGCGCTCAATAAGATATCGAACTCTACCTGGTCTTCCTTGTCCACAAAGAAACTGCAGACAGCTAACAGGCAGATGAGTTATCCCGTATAGAATTCGCTACTGACTTTGTCTTGCAGGCTATGAGTTTAACTTTTAATTTTCGATCTTACAGTCTGAGACTGTATAGTTAGTGCTGCAGATAATATAAATCAAATCGAACGATAGGTAGGACAGCCTTTTCATGTTTGAAACACGAATATTGTTTTGAAAGAGAGAACAAAACTATCAATACTAGTCAGGCTTATCACAGGCCATCATTTCTGAAAGCGCATTCAATGAAGCTAAGGCGAAATGCGAATACGAACAAACGAATATTTTTATGTTTTGCCATATGATTCACCGCTACTTTTCATTTAGACGCAGCGACCTGCGAATACAAATTATCATTCGTTTTGTATTTTCATAAAATGTATGTTTTAGGTTGAACTTGAGTGCCATGCTTAAGAAATACGAGTAAAATTTGTCAGTTCGCAAAGAGCACTTGCTTATTCGCGAATAACTATAGTTGATTTCTTTGCTCAAAAAATAATTGAATTTAAATTTGCTTTAAAAATCCACAGATAAATTAAATTCTGTGCTTTTGGAATAGTAAAATTGTTACTTGCTTGTCCTGCTGAGCTGTGAATGCCTCTTATAAATGCCTCTCCAGCTAGGCCTCTTCATCATTGCTAATTGCTTCCGAATTGGCACAGATTATTCTGATGGTACTTTGTTGATCAAACATGTTGTTTTACATTCTGGGGGAACGTCTTTCTTCGATCCCAGACTTCCTCATAGTATTTTCTCCTAAATTTTCATTTTTAAAATACAAATTTTGTATCCGTCATTATGAACACTTAATGAGCACTTTTGGCGGCCAACCTCTTATCACGCTCCTCGGAAATGCTCAATTTAACACCTTTGCCCTTTGGCAGCGAAATGTATGGCTTATTACCTTTCCCGATGATGAAAACGTTTGTCAATCTGGTTGCTAACACATGGCCCTGAGTATCCTTAACATGGACAATGTCAAATGAACCTGGATATCTCTCGCGGTTGACGAGAGTACCGACACGACCCGAATTTCTACCTCCAGTAATCATGCACAGATTGCCTGAATCGGATTTGATGTAGTCGGTGACTTTTCCTGTCGAGATATCGACTTGAACGGTGTCGTTAGCCTTAATCAATGGGTCGGGATAACGAATAGTTCTGCCGTCGTGTGTCACTAAGAATGGAACTCCCTTGGAACCCGGGGAATGTTGGATCCGTGCGTACTTTGCCATCGACTTTGATTAGACGCTGCATAACAATTTTAGTTACTTCGGCTCCGGTGAGGGCATACTTAAGACGATTTCTCAAGAAAATCATCAAGGGCAATGATTCCCTTAGTTTATGTGGGCCGGTTGATGGACGTGGGCAAGTTTGTCCAACATCCATGCTTTGGGTGCTGCTAAACGCCTCAAATATTTTTTAGGTCCTCGCGCCATCTTGTAAATCAATAAGAAAGGAATAGGGATATCCGCATTCGCAACTTGGCCAGAGCAAGGTAATGACTCGAGTCAGCATTGGCCTATCGAAACGTTCAAATATTAAGAATAGTCACATGATGTGACGAATTCAGGAGGATGCCGAATTCGCCCTAAAGTCGAAGCCGATAACTCTGAATCCGTTGTCGGAGGTGGTGTCGTGCAGGCTTCCAAAGCCGCACTCCTTTCCTATACCACATGGACCGATCACAACATCGTGCTTTGGAAATTGTGCATACACATGGCTTGTCCAGGAGCTGATTAAAACAGTAATTGGTGCAATCGGCTTTATTTTCAACGCATTCTAATATAAGCTCATAAAGGGTGATGCTTTTAGAGGCACTTTTTTCAAAAATAAAACACATTCAACAAATTCAATGCTATCAGCAATCATACAAAGAACCATTATTTATATTAATTCTTTGAAAAATATTTCTTTCAAATGCTAGCCGTAACTGCGGCTATCATGGTCCATTTTGTAATTCCAATTTCGATGACGCATTCGAGCACTACAAGTGGCGTTTGACAAATGATTCAATGGGCCTGCTTATTTATATACACTTTGGACTTTACGTAAGTAAGATGTGTGATTTCACATGATCTTGGCGACGGTGAATCGTTCATTGAATCGTTCTTGCAATAAAGCCAATGATCCACGGGCTGTGTGCCAAGTGGCGCTATCTTGTTGGAACAAATTGTCGTCGACACCACGGGCCTTAATTTCAGGCAGCAAATTGCCCGTTTTCTTGAAGCGATTCACAGTTCCATTCAGCCGGGCTCAGCTTTTAAGAAACATATGGACCGATGATTCCACCAGCCTACAAACCACACCAAACTGTTATTTTGTCTGCATGAAACAGCAGCTCTTGAACTTGTTGGAGTTGATCCGCACCACTAATACGGCTATTTTGCTTACTTACGTAGCCGTTGAGTCGGGAAAACGCCTCCTCTTTCAACAAAATTTTGGCCGTAAACATTGGATGTTTTTGAAGCTTTTCATGAGTGCAACGACTGAAACAGGGATGATGCGGTAGGTCAGTCGGATTTATCACGGTCATCCAGTACATTTTCCACTAACGCGGCTATATTTTCTTCAATTCGTACAAGATCTGTTCTATTAGATCGTCTACTGTTCAGTATTGAATTTTGGGTTTCAAACAATTGCTTTTAAAACATTCGAATATGGACTTACACATCGAAATCACATTCATGACTTTTTTCCACTTTTCAAAAACGACAAGTAGCTTGCACAAAATAATTGCATACCATATGCCTTGCAGTTTTAATATGAAAAAAATCCAGAGTCCCTTCAATTTTGCTTATTCAATAGGCCGCAATTGGATTGTTGTCTTGTTGCTCATATCCTTAACACCAGCATCTATTGTCCTCTTGATTTTAAATTCACTTCCATCCTGTGGCATAAAATGACGGAAAAATCGTCATACTCTGCAATCATTCACTTCTTTGAAAAATTCAAAATAACAAATGAAAAAAAAATCCTCTGCAATATCCCTGTCCAGGATAATTGAAAATCTAATAAAAATGCTGCACTTTCTGATGCTTTGCTTTGCCTATTTCATTTCTTTTTTTTTTGTTGTATCAAAACTGTTGTCTGCATAAACGTGTATCGACTGAAAAAATACTCAATTTCCTCCTAGTACTCGGATACACATACTTTTTCCGATCGGAGGACACACTTCTCATATTAACATTGATAAACATCTCCTGATGAAGTGGGCGTTCAGGCAACCCCATCAGACTAATAAATGGTTAGACTAAAGTAAGTGGACCACGCCTACGATTTTGTCGTGTCCAAATTAAATGGGGTTGTTCGGTTAATTATTTTATGAATTTCTATTCCAGACGATTTGACGAATTCTGCGAGTTCTAGGATCAAAGTGAAATTGAGGGATGAAAAAAGAAAAAGAAAAAGAAAAAAGAATTCTTTGTATAATAATTTGCCACTTTGTTCAGGGTTGTGCGACTCTGCGTACGCTTGCAATTAAGATTCGATAATGTATCGCGTGAGCATGGATTGCGGGATAATTTCATTATTAAGGGTTACATTCAACGGTAAATGGTAGTAATTTGTATTAAACTCAAATGAGGGAGATGTCTACGTTTTTTTTTTTTGCCCACCAAACGTCTAGTATGACTTCAAAATGTAAAGAGATAATCTTTAGTCAAGTCGGTTGCTAGGTGATTCAACTGGCATCAATGTGGGAAAAGTTTTACGATTGCACCCCACTATGGGCTTACCTGGCATCATCCAACATCCCTCCCAGGAAGTAAAATTGGCCAGTCATTTAATAAAAGTCCCAGCGTGCGATTTTTAAATAAAAGACTTTAAAAACATAAACTTTGAACTGGAGACTAACAACAAAAGGACTTTGTTTGCCATGGAGTACGACATTTCTGTTTCTCTCATGTAAACTGAAGGAATTTGATTTAAAAAGGGATGCTTTGCAAATATCAAAGGATTGTCTAAGGTGTTAACACCTGTCGTATGTTTTTCCCATGATGATAGTTTAATTGAAAACAAAAAATTAATTTGATTTTTAGAAAGAAGAATGCCAAACGACCATTTGCTTTTGAATTGCCAATTAAAGGGCATGAGGTCAGCTGGACAGTGGAGTATGGAGAGCATTTTCATATGTGAGGGTGTTGGCTTTAAATGAAAGTCTCATGATTGAAATTAAGATGGGGTTAGGTTAGTTTCAGAGAAGTCCTGTTGTGATACGACATGATCTCACACCTTAAGAAGGCGGTGTGCAAATATCAAACACCTTTAAAAGTCGAACCATTTGGTGCTTTTAGCAAAATCGAGCACCCCACTGACTGGTAATTTTAACAGATCTCTATTACTATGAGATGAAAGCAGACGAAGGATGTACTTATCTCCTCTTCCATTTCTACAGTAGAAGTAGAAAACTCTTTTAGAACGCTGCCCAGTTCAACAGCGGCACGCGATGATGCTCCTATATGATTGTTTGACAAATTAGAATCTCTTTTTGTGCCTTTAACGTACTTTAAGTCATATCTGTCCAGCCAAATTGCCTGAGTTCCACTATAGCTAAAGTCGCTAATAAAATTTCTTGGATTGGAGCAAGGTCCCATCCGGATCGTGTAGAAAATCAGCCTGGCTATTGGACAAGTTTAAAAAAAAAAAACAGCTTGGTCGCTTAACGCGGGTTCAGCAACCTTTTCTGTAAGACTCTGCGTAGACCCACGACCTTTTCCTAACTACCTACATGTCGACGTATTATTTTAGTCCCAAGAAAAGATACAGTGAAGGCCGGAAACCAGGAAACCATATTGACACCCAGTGCCATTGACTAATTAACTAATTAAATTTTTAAAATTGAAGAGCGTGAGTTTAATCTCAGCCTTAGTGAACCCTTTTTTCTAAGCCTGAACTCGCCAGGCAACTCGGAGCAATTCAATTCTGTTTTCGACACGGTCTTGGTAAAAAGGCGAAACGAGATGAATTCATGTAGACAGGGATAAGTTGCACCAAGAAGTTGCAAATGTCACGTTGGTCTTGCCGCTATCAGCAATGAACAGGAAAAGAAACGAGTTTCCACACAACCACGACACGTAAAACTCATCGGGTAAAGTCTCTGAAATGCCATTGGATACGGAGAGGAGTCTGATATGTCAGTGGGAATGCCTATCAAAATCTTCTTCAAAATTATCTCTGAGACAGTAAAAAAAAGTCATTTTCCTATAACGATGAAATTAGTATCTCTACAAAAAATTAGTGCTTGTTCAGTTCTGGTTATTAAGGTGTCTCTGAACAAGCCACACCATCTTTATGAATGCTTCCGGACACGTTAAGATCATTCAGCTAATAGCTGAATTAGAATTTAGTATACTTCATTCGAATTGTTATCAGCCGTCTGGGATTTGGGCAGGTATAAATGTGAAGACTAGCACCCAATCCTAGCCCCTGAAGATGTGATATGCATTTTGCGCTTAGTACAACGATTCGAAAATTCTTCGCAAACTCTGCATCTTAAGCAAGAGGAGTTAAATTACTAAATATTTTTCTTTCCGGTAGAAGGGAATCAAAAAAAGCAAAGGGGTTGTTTTGGATGTACGTTTCTCATTCTTAATTATAATAAAATCAAAGTAGGTGTGCCATAGGGCTCAATTCTGGGACCCATTCTTCTTCATGTTTATAAACGACTTGCTGTCAGTGCATAGGCAAGCTTCAGTACATCTACATATGCGCAAGGTATCATTGGCCTTGCAAACCATACTCCAATAAAGAATAAGGCTTGTTCAGAACGTATTTTCGTGGCATCTTTTATTAGGAAAAAATGCTCCGTAAATCGAGCAATTATTGATGTGCATTGTCCTTGAAATGTGCCTTCGAGTTAGCCTAATTAGGAAATTGTAAATTTTTTTTCAGGCGATCCCCCATTGTAAAGCGTAAAGATCCTTTTGGGACAATATATTTGGTACTCTGGCTCAGGTGTTCTGCATAGACCGAGCTATGTGTCATATGAGCTTAACCCTGAAGTCACATTGACTGGTGTCAAAAAGTCTTCTTTTCAGAGGTGACGCCTTCTTGGCCTGTTAAAGACATAATTACCGACCAGATATAAAGGTATAAAGGTAGCTAACTACGCTTCCCACCGTTAATCCCTGGTCTTCCTAACCAGTAATATCTAGTTGTCAAATCATAGAAAAGCCGTTCCAACTACACACTGTCAGAGGCTTTCTCAAAGTCAACCAGGCAGATATCCGTACACAAATTTTTGCTTTTATTACATAGTATGTACAAAGTGTGTCCCAAAGCAAACAAGACTCAATAACGAGATTTGAATTTTGGCACAAGCCTTTTGAATTGCTCCTTTGTCCACAAAATGCTTTCCTTCCATTTGCGAATGTATTTTTCTTAAAAGGTTAGAGTCGCACGCTGCGAAATAAGGCGATTTGAAGTGATAAAATGCGATTCTGAGCAATTTTTGGTTGTCAGTAAACCTTGGCGGAACCCCACACAAACTTTTCTTTAGCCAAAACATTCGGTCAAAATCCGATAAAAAGATGTTTTTGAGATGGTCAATTTCAATTCCACGACTTTCAATGAAGATTTTAGCTGATCTTTATTGACGACGATTTTTAATCCATGTATACCATGAACTCTGCCACGTGATGGACAATCACCACTCTAAACTTTGTTTATTAATTGAAACGTTTCGTTTAAGTTCATAACATTAATAGGCAGAGGTTGAAATTTCTATCAGAGCCCTAAAATCTGGTAAAGCACCTGGAAATGATCAAACCGACGTAGAATGCTTCCAAGCTGATGCCTATAAATTATCTCCAATCATAAGGACTGTATGGTTTTCAAAAATGGTCCCCAAATCCTAGAAGGAATCTTTTATATTATCAGTCGAAAAAATGCAACCGCATAACTGGAGAAGTATCTCACTCCTCCCAACTTCTGAAGATAGTGAGTCAAATCATCCTAAGGCGTATCTCCGAACCTCTAAATAAAATTCTCAGAATCAAGTAGGCGGCGCAAAGATCGTGCATCGATATAATAAACACAGTTCGCATTATAATAGAGTACTCCGCTGAACTAAAATCTCCACTATATTTAGCGTTCATTGACTTTCAGAAAGCATTCGATACGGTGTCGAGAGAAGATATCTGGCTGGCACTTAGTGCAAAAGGCATGCCCAGCAAGATCATAAACATTATCAAAGCGCGTTACAATAACTACACCTGTCGCGTTTTGTACTGCGGAGAGTTTAGCGAACCGTTTGCACATAATAGAGGCGCGAAACAAGGAGGGGCCCTCTTGCCTCTTCTTTTTATCATCATGCTTGATCTGATAAGCTGCTGAGGTTGAAAACCTCGGAATAAACTGGAGACCCAACCGCAAGCTCGGCGATGTCGAGTACGCCTATGATGTAGTTCTCCTTTCCAGTCGGTTCTCAGATATTCATAATCAGCTCAATAAGCTCACGGCTGAATCTGGTAAATGCGGACTCAAATAATCTGTATTAATACAACCAACACAGCAAAACTAACAGTTGAAGGGAATGACGTCGAAGATAAAAATCAGTTCCAGTATCTGGCAGCCAAATAAAAATCTTCGAAGCTTGCACGAAATCGGTCCTATTGTATGGATGCGAGACCTGGCATCTAACTAGCCAAATCATGAAAAAGCTGCAAGCATTTGTTAATCGCTGTCTGGGGATTATGCTGCGCGTTTAGTGGCCTAGTTAAATCAGCACCGTCAAGCTGTGGCAATGTTGCAAACAACCACCGATTAAAAAAGAAATCCGCAAGAGAAAATACGGCTGGCCGGCCACACGCTTCGCAAACATGCGAAAAAATTCCCCACGCAGTACTGGAATGGAATCCTCAGGGAACTAGATCCCGCTGTAGACCAAAGACGACCTGGTGAAGATCTCTCCTACAAGAGACGGGAAAGTCCATAAGCGAACTCTGTATATACTCGTACGTGCCACAGCAAGAATGTGAAATACAATGTTTGTAATTTGTTTAAATTATAAATTTGTCTATAATAAATAAATAATAAGTTCCCAAAGTCGGTATAATTTTAAAAGCGCACATATCTTGAAAAGTGCTCACCAACTATCACCGAATGTCGACAAAATGATCACACACTAAGTCAAGAGGGGGCTTGGCTCTCTTAGTTGCTTTGTTATCAAAATTCAACATTTAGCGTATGAACCATAAAGCGGAAGAAAACACGAACCCACAATCTACCCCCGTTTTGAGGTTTTCTATGCTTCCGCTATATGTTTCTCACTATTTTTGGCTATATAACCGGCTTTAACCTATCCCGTCTGTTTTGCATGAACGAATACGAGTATGTACATATCCGACACACATGCATACATATGCACAAATCTCTTTTAGCCATGTTTGCCTACTGATATGTACTATCTGACTTGTTTGAGATACAAAAACAACACATTATTAATGAGCCTCCTCTACTCGGGGTGTTATCTGTCTGTAGTTCTACGACCCCCTCTTCTGAAAACCAAAAAAACAAAAACTCTCTTTCGCTATAGAAATACTTTTTTATATTTCAGTCAGCTAGAAAAATACTCAGAAATTTAGTCTCTTTAGCTCGTTCAGACGATTTAGACTCGCCTTGCCTATCGTCCTCCAGACGCGAGTATTTTTAGTCAAATTTTTGTAACTTAATTTTTTTTTACTTCATAGACTTGGAAGCTATTTGAGAAAAGGTAAGTACCCATCTACCTTTGTTGATTTAAGATACTCTTATTATTTAGATACAATTGATGGTAACATACTCGTGCTTCGAAATACTCTCATTACAAAAATTCACGGTGAGTTGGGCAGGAAAGACGAGTTATTTCGAATTCGATCGATAAAAAAGTGAGAGTTATTTCTGTTGTCGGATTCGTTGATATCTGTTGAATTTGTTGGATACGCGTGTTTCGGAAAAGTCGCTATTTTTGGCGATAAAAACGAAATTGCTACAAACATCACTTGTGGGACATTTTGTTGTAGTGGGTGTTAAGGAAGTTTAGTTTGTTTAAAATTTTGTCTGTTTGCTTACGTATCTAGAACCAAAACGCGCTATGACCTTTTGCTCTTGATACCCAGTGGGCTGTTTTAGAACATAAAACGCTTAACTTGGTCCGGTTTGTTATTTAATGATATTCGGTTCAAACGAAAGAACTTTTGGCTTTATATTGAAGTCATTCAACAAAAATACAAAATAACTTTTAAAGTGACAAGTGATAAGAGTTTTGTTTTCGATCTTCGGCTGCAGATGACGAAATCGTCTGTAGATGTTGGGGGGTTATCACTTAGATTTTCGTACATTTTCAAATTAAAAATAGACAGATTTTGATTCTCAATGGATGTGTGTGTAGTTTTCCATCTCATGTGATCTTGACAGAGGCGCGTTTTTACAATAAACCATATGACAGAGTTCTTTGATGGTGGCTAACGACGCAGATACGATAATTCAGCCGCCAAGCCCAGATTTTAATGTTGTCAAACATACTTAATGCTAATTATCAAATTTGGACAGCAACTACGTGACGTATATTCCTCTGACAAAGTTGCATTTGAGTTGAATATTGAAACAGGTTTTATGGCAAGCTTCGTGTAGTTGTGACCAAAAATATCGGTAGACATGTGGTAATTTTTTCTTAATGTATCGTAAGTGCATTTTGATCATTTCTGTTTTTTTTTTTTTTATTAACTAACTTAGTCGTTGTTGTCTGAATGGGATTGATTACGGCTCTCTATTTCGACATTCCATACTAATTGATTTATTTTTCATTTCTCTTCATTATTTTAGTATTTCGGCGCCTTAGAATTATGCAGGCTTTGTTTTGAACTGCAGGTCACCTTTCAACATTTTCATTTCAGTACATCTATTCTAGAGGTGAGAACGATTTTCGGTTTATTTAAACGGGTTGTTTCTCAGCGAGCCTCTATTGCGCCCCAACCTTCTTTGGCCTGTATGACTGAAGTTTTTATGTTCGATGAAGAATTTCCTCAGATAATTGTAATTGTCGGAAACAGAGACGCTATTTGACCTTGCAAGCGAAAGCGTACAGCATGTTTTATTAAGAAATGAAACAGATAAAAACAAAGTTGTCGCTATCACGATAGTTAAAGTCATAGAAGTCTTTCAAATATTAGTTGCCAATTAGTGGCCATTTGACTGAAAATCGATCGCGAAACTTGGAATATTTTTACCTACTTATTTAAGTGGCACAGTATTTTGGGGTGAACCCCTCCAGTTAGCCCGGTTATAAGGTAGTTGCCTCCAATTGCACACTCCAAGTCGGAGTATATGTGCGCGCCACCTAAAATAAAACTCTGCGGGCAACAGCTTTTGCGTCCATTCGCTCTAGATATCCCAACTATCTCGGGCGACTGATACACAGTTTTCTGGTTAGCTCGATATCGCTGTATCTTCTCCTCCAAAGCTCGTCAATGTAAGCGGGGTAAAATATTTTTCACAGATTTTTCTCTCAAAACGACTGAGGATATCTTCATCCGCATTGAATCGGGTGATTGCTTTCTTAGCCCAAAGAAAAATCAACTGAAAAGAGAGATTCTTCATTTTATGTCTGGTGTTGTTGTTAGAATTTATAGCAGAGCCAAGGTAACCTTACTACCTCGAAATTATAGCCGTCCACTGTGAAGTTCTGTCCAATTCATCAATGTCGTGTGTCTCGTTTTATGGAGCGCAAATACTTGGTTTAGTCGTCAACGACCAGCAGCTTGGCTGCCAATTTTGTCAATTTCATAGGCATACGCTAGTTGTAGATACGAGGGCGGGTCAATAAGTCCGTGACTTTTGGATTAAAACACAGATTTTTTGATAAAAAAAATAATTTTATTGTTCAACGTAGTCTCCCTTGAGCTCTATACACTTTGTCCAACGCTTCTCCAATTTTTTTATCCGTTCCAAAAAAAATGATTTGTCGAGGTCCTCAAAATAGGCCTTTGTTTGCGAGATGACTTCATCATTGGAGTCAAATCTTTTTCCACCAAGCTATTTCTTCAGGTTTGGGAACAAGAAGAAGTCGCTCGGAGCCAAATCTGGAGAATAGGGTGGATGAGGGAGCAATTCATAGCCCAATTCATGGATTTTTGCCATGGCAACTGCACATGTGTGCACCCTTGCATTGTCTTGGTGGAAAAGAACTTTTTTCTTGGCCAAATGAGGTCGTTTTTTTTTCAAATCGTCATTGAATCGGTCCAATAAGTTGGCATAATATTCCCCATTGATTGTTCTTCCCTTTTGAAGGTAGTCAATGTGGATTATCCCGCGTGCATCCCAAAAAACAGTCGCCATAACTTTATTGGCTGACAAACCCACCTTGGCCTTCTTTGGCGCCGATTAACCCTTAGAAACCCACTGTTTTGACTGTTGTTTGTTCTCTGGTGTGTTGTGATGGATCCATGTTTCGTCCACGGTTACAAAACGGCGCAAAAACTCCTCCATATTGCGATTAAACAACGCCAAACCTTCCTGTGAAGTTGTTACACGATTGCGTTTGTGGTCGACTGTGAGCAAACGCGGCACCCATCTTGCGGAAAGCTTTCTCATGCCCAAGTGATCATTCAAAATTGAAACCACTGAGCCATGCGAGATCCCTACTTCCACAATCTTCGGTCGGCCAACACCATATCGATTGTTTCGGGTGTAGAGACCTCAACTGGGCGTCCAGGACGTTCGGCATCTTCAGTGCTTGTACGGCCACAACGAAATTCAGTAAACCACTTTTTTACCATTGTAATCGATGGTGCAGAGTCCCCATAGTATTTATCAAGCTTAACCTTGGTCTCGGTAATGGTTTTTTTTCGCAAGAAATAATGCTTAATAAGCACACGAAATTCACTTTTTTCCATTTTCTCCTCAAATTAGTGAGTAGTCTGATAAAAATAGCTGTCAAACACAAACTAAATGATGCAGCAAGTTTAAATTTTGACAGGAGTCAACTGACAGATGCCTGTTGACAGGAGCAGTGTTGCTGTTTCAGTAAAGAGGTCAGAAATTCAAAAAGTCACGGACATATTGACCCGCCCTCGTACTTTTGAAAGATTGTGCTTCCAATTATCCGGACAATTCTTTTATGTATGGTGTCAAACAACACACAAAGCGGCGCGTCATCTTGTTTAAACCTTTTTTTTTTTGACATCATAGACCTCGGTTAAGTCTATCTAACTCAATCGTCATTCTGCACAGAATGGACAAATTTGGCAGCGGTGCCAAAACCAGACAAGGCTATATAACTTGAGAATCTTGCATCTTTAAATTGAACGGTACAAACAAGTGACGAGGCAAGCGGTAGTCAGTGTATGTGCGTTCAAAATACGCTCATTACATCAGTATCAGAAGATGTACAGAAGTGTCATAAGATAGGTTCATTACGTTAAAGATCGGTTATTGATGCCATTATAGTTCGAGTAGAGGTAAATATTTATTAAAGGACCAGTAATTATCGTGGCTCTTATTCAAGTATGCTGTGTAATTTTTCCTTCCCTCAATCTGCTTTTTGTAAAAAGAGTTTATTGTATTGCACGACAATCAATAGAGGTGTCTCCCTTTGAAGCGTACGCCTGATGATCTGCCACTTCGGTCTTCGACGTATGATTCATATCAAATCCCTGTTCTTTTTCTTAGGAAATGTTATCTATAGGTGACATGCCCAAAGACAATTCGACCGGAATAACTTGACATTAAAGCAGTGCCCCTCCATTTTCTACATAGTCTATGTTTTTGTTGATTCCGGCTTTAGTATTTCACAAGAATGGGAATGTTAGTTTGTGAAGATCGGCTTGATTCTAGGCATAGATCCTTTTCAAATGTGAAAGTTAACTTAAGCTAAGTTCAGACGATTGTCAGGTCTGACAATATTGTTAGATCTGTCATTTGTCATACAATGTGTGCAAATCAGGTGACAATTGGAAAAAATCCTACAATGAAAAATTGTCAGTTCAGACGATTGGTATAAAGTCTGACAATCTCATTGTCAGCTGGCCGTCTGACAATTTTCAGACAATAACGTTTCTGAAAATATTGTCAGGTTGAAAATTGTCAGTTCACACGGTTGACATTTCAGACAATTTTTTTACTGACAGATTTGACAATCGTCTGAACTTAGCTTTAGCTTTAATTAAGTAGGCAGTCTTGCCCAAATGTATTGAATAAGATGATAGAATTCGTCGCTGTTCTCCATTTCTCGTTGATAAGGCAACAAAACCACATCGCGCATCACCAACAAAAACACTGTAGGTTGAGAGTTACATGTTTGATTCACTCCCGATTGGATTTTGAATTCTTTTCACTACGTACATACATATGTAGACCATCTCAGTAAAATGTAAATATTTTGTTGTCTGGTGTTCTGCCTTGGAGGAAGTGGCGATTGATATTTAAGTCACTGATTCGCGTCAATGAGATATATTCTTGCCGATCATTTTTGTTACTATTTCAGGAATTGCAAGCCGTTTTCACTCTTCGAAAACACTCAAACTCCCAGATTTCCTTATGTAGTAGGAGCTGACTCTGCAGAAGTGCCATCAGACGATGACCGGGAGATCCAATCTGAAATGGAAAATCATCGTCAAAGGGGTGCCATCGTTGCTTTTTAAATTGGCCGTACTTCCATGTTGTAAATTGCACTACGATACTTGGTGTAGTATTAGAATGTTTTACCTTTTGTAATAGGAAACAAATATCAAGATTCAATGAAAGGGCAAACATCTCCCATTGTCTTCTGCTGCTAGGTAAAACCTAATCATCTTAGGCAATATATTATTTCGCATTTCAAACATAACAAACAAAGACCAAACAGCTTGTTTAAAAAGACGAAAAGCCGGTCACATAATAATATCAAGGTCCTACGGCTTTTCCCCATTATGACCGACTTTTTTTCTATGAAGTCTAGCCCGGAGCACCTCTTACTTCGCTCCATATTATATAAATAATTATTATATAAATAGTTTTGATATTTAATAGCACTTGACTTCAAAAAGTCAAGACATGTAGGCTTCCATAAGAAATGTGTACGTTGAGTATAAATTCTAGTTAAGTGCTAAACAAAGTTAGAGTCTATCCAATTATTTTACGTGTTGCAACGTAAAACTTTTTATTATGCTTCTAATCTGGCTGATATGGAAAACATTTGCCACGAAATCACTCCGTGAGACAACCATACCACATTCACCTCTACATTGATTGAACTCCACTCTTCGTTTTTTTTACGTCCACTGGATTTCGACTATGTACCCAAACTACACTACCAATTTCCTTGGTGCATTTGCTTTACCAGATTACCTCACAGTTAAACTGAAATATTTGTTCCAAACCAGTTAGTGCAAACTATGCTGTGCCTCTTTGCATGTTCGATTATGGACTTCGATCAGTTGATAAGGAGAACTAACTTGTAGGTTGAAAGTAAAATCGCCTAGCACAAAGTATTTACTTTGAATGACAAAGGAATGTCGTTGCTTATCAACAAATTTAAAAAATAAAAAAAAATTGTTTATCACCTTTTAAACTAAAAAGGGTCAAATGTAAGCCACAAAACATATGTGACCACAAATTGTCTAGCTATAGATACTAAGAAAAGACGTAAATCATATAAAGCTGTGTTGGAGCGTTGTTTGATTAGTTTGCTTCGGGATCACGTACTAAGTAAAAGGAATTTTTTGAAAAGAAAAGTGAGGTAATAACTTTGTTAAGACAATTAAAAAATATATCAAAACCTTGTCTCTATTGAGTGCGATCTACTTAAAGGTATCACCATAGGCTTCCTCTCCCAAGGAAGAAAGGAAGGATACTTGGGTGCTACAGACGTAGACTAATTTTGCTTAGCGACTGGTATAAGTGACACTTTTGCTTCACTAAAATCCCTGTGCTTCATTTCATCAATTGTAGGAAGTTGGTATTCATTTAGGCTTGTTATAGGCTGCTATTACCAAGGCTTCAAGGGTTTAGTATCAGAAGTTGACTTTGAGGTATCCTAATATACATTTGAATCGGTTTTCTTGACATTCCATATCTAAAATTTAAAAGAAAATGTTCTAACTTGCCTCGATAGTTAATTAAGATTTGCAGTGTAATTTATTTCTTTCCCACACCCCATATCCTCTTCCCATTTTCCTTTCAAAGTCCTAACATCCTTGTATTTGTGTTATTCCTTTACAATAAGAGAAGTTTATTAATTTTTTTATTTACCATTTAGATACGAGTATATCGTTAGATAAAAAAACCACAATCATGGCTGCTACAGAGAACAGTAAGTGCTGAATGTGACTACGTTATGTTTGTGCACTTATTTTTGTTTATTTTCTTTTTTATGTCTTAAACATTGTGGCTATCATTGGTAACCTTTTTTTCCTATCCTTTACACTTATGTACACCCTAATACCTAACCCTCTAGACTAAGATATTTTAATTGGTTTTGTTTTGTCACTAATTATTCTATAGTTTTAATTTAGCTTACTATTGCTTTACAATTAGTACTTTTTGTTTTCCCTTTGTGTGGTTTTTGCTATTGCCATGTCTAACAGCTAGAAGTTGTCCTACAAGTCCATCTTGTGGTACTCTACTTTGTGTGTGATTTTCTTTTCCCTCTTGTATTCATTCTATTCAAAATTAAAAACTAAATGAAAATTCTCTTCAACAGACGAAATGACCCAACAAGGACCCGGTTTCGATACCAACTGCATGACCCTGACCCGTTTCGTGCTGCAGGAACAACGAAAATTTAAACATGCCACTGGTGATCTATCTCAACTGTTAAATTGCATCCAAACTGCCATTAAAGCCATCGCTTCAGCTGTACGTAAGGCTGGCATAGCTAAACTTCATGGTATCGCTGGTGAAACTAACGTCCAAGGGGAGGAAGTTAAAAAGTTAGATGTCCTGTCTAATGATTTGTTTATTAACATGTTAAAATCATCGTACACTACCTGCTTGATGGTTTCTGAGGAGAATGAGAACGTTATCGAAGTCGAAGTAGAACGTCAAGGCAAATACATCGTCACTTTTGATCCGTTGGATGGATCCTCCAACATTGATTGTTTGGTATCGATTGGTTCAATTTTCGCCATTTATAGGAAGGTAAATGAAGGTGCTCCTACTATCGCTGATGCTCTGCAACCAGGCAATCAAATTGTCGCTGCTGGATACGCTCTCTATGGATCAGCTACTGCTATTGTTCTCAGTTTGGGCAATGGAGTAAATGGTTTCACATACGATCCGTCGATTGGAGAATTTATTCTTACTGAACCTAATATGAGAGTTCCTTTGAAGGGTAAAATTTACTCCATCAATGAAGGCTATGCATCCACTTGGGAGGAGGGTTTACAAAACTACATTCAAGCGAAAAAGGATCCAACTAAAGGTACCCCATATGGTGCTCGTTATGTAGGCAGTATGGTCGCTGATGTACACAGAACTATTAAGTATGGTGGAATCTTCATTTACCCTGCAACCAAGTCTTCTCCAAATGGAAAACTTCGTCTCTTGTACGAGTGCAATCCAATGGCGTTCCTCATGACACAAGCCGGTGGTTTGGCTAGCAACGGAAAAATCAATATTCTCGATGTTGTGCCCCAAAAGATCCACGAAAGGCAACCCATTTTGTTAGGCTCCAAGACCGACGTCGAGGAAGCGTTGAGTTATATTAAAAAATAATAAATAAAATAAAGTGTTATTTTCTAAAAACCAAAAACTGTGTATATGTATTTTTCATTTCAATAAGAATTGGCTTTATGCTTTGGCAGAAAAGAGAAACCATCTGGGACAGGTCCAAGCATCATTTCACTTATCTTAATCCAGTCCGAAGAGTTGGGCGAACTCAGTAAAGTTTCCATTTCGTCTCTTCCATGGTATTTCTGGGGTCTTTGGTTGATTTTTTGGGGTGGATTCTGGAGCAAACCCACTGGGATGTAACGATAGAGAAATGATTGCCATTCTAGCAGGAATCGACGTGTATTTTCTACGCCTTTTGTGTCGGAACCCCAGTGTTCTAAGCCATAGTAGACATACTTCTTAAGTAGATCAAAACGTTCGGAACTGGTAGGATCCCAAGCGCATTGTTCTTTGATTTCTTTAAAAATCCACGGCTTGATGAGCGCTCCACGACCAATCATCACAGACGACACATGAGGAGCGAGTTTCTATCAAAAACAACAAATACAACTTAGTCGGTAAGTACCAAACAAACAATTGCTGATATTACCTTTTTCTCGTTGTAATCCTCATAACTGAGGATGTCACCGTTGCCTATGACAGGAATACTCTTCACCTTGGATGCACATTCCTCAATGTACTCCCAGTTGGCGTTCTTTGTATACCTCTGCTCCCTTGAGCGGCCGTGAATCTAAACGAAAACTAAGCTTAAACAAAATTAACCTTGGAGAAGGTACTCACTGTTACAGCACCAGCACCCCACTGTTCGACTTTTGGCATCAATTCGTGTGCCACACTCTTATCTGCATACACTCCAGTTCTCATTTTGACTGTAAAAGGAGTCGCTCCCAGCAAATTCGAGCAACTATTCACAGTTGCCTCAAGAATATTAACTCTTCTCATCAAGGCACTTCCTCCACCTTGTTGATAAATCAAATCAATAGGACAACCAATATTCAGATCTACATAGTCGACTCTTGCAGTTTCATGCAGAAGCTGAGCAGCTTGTGCGATGAGTTGTGGGCTATTCCCACAAAGTTGCACACCGAAAATATCCTCACATTCGTGGCGTTTTGTCAATGCCCACTCTTGTGTGAGACCCTTGACCAAAGGCACAGCACAAGCCATTTCCCCACATGTTATGTCAGCACCGAATTCCTTACAAATTCTTCGAAATGGTAGATTCCCCACTGTAGTTAGGGGGCTTAAAATTAGCTTATTGGAAAAGTCTACGTTTTTCTTTGACACTGAATCACGGCCTGGTGTTTCGTCGTCTACTATACATCCGGATGGCTTAACTTCTTTTTGAATGTCTTCATCGACATTTTTGCCTTTTGATGATTCCTCAGAAGCCTTCTTCTTTTCAGCCTTCTGTCGGTCATAGTCCTGAAGAAACTTAATTGCCTTGCTGAAGTCATATTCACGTTTTCTTAATTTCACCTGAAGCTCTAAAAACAAAAAAACAACAAATGAATTGAGATTCTCGGAACTGCTTGTCTACCGCTTACCTGATGAGATCCCATTAAATGAAGTCACTGGATCGTTTTCATTGTAAAAATCTGCCTTCAGATTGTTTCTATTTTCATCCAAGTGCCCACTAGCGAAACGACAAGTAAGCCCTCGGGGACAGAAGCCTTTTACTTTGTAGATTTGGCAAGTTTCTGCAATATCCTTGGGCTTGGACTCCAAATACTTTTCCAGATCATGTACATACCGACAGTTTGGATATGTGCACTTGTTCCCAGCTGGACCATTGACTAACGAGTGGCATAAATGAAGTGTGCGATCCTCTTTATAAACGGGACGATGCTGAAAGTGAGATTTTTTCATTAGCTTTGATGGACAGTGAATCTCTTGCACGTACCTTGTTTTGTCCCCTCTTACGATCTTTTTTACCACCTTTATCACGTTTGGCAAACTTGCTGGGTTGCTCAGATTCAAGAGTTCCATCCTCCAAAGGTCTCTTGTTGGCGCCATTCTCATTATTAGAGTTTGTCTCCTCAACAAGTGTAATTTTTACATCGGGAATAACGTATCTGAAGGTATAATAGGTAAGAAAATGCTTTGTGTTGGTAAGATGACAGAATAGTGCACGTACTGCGTCTTAATGTAACAAATTCCGGGGTCCATGGCAAATGAAATGCAAACAATAAACTTTCCCGAATGCAGCTGATTTGTTTGACAGTTCACCACGTGGATGAAGATGTAAACAAGCAATAAAGGAAAAAGAAAACGAGAAAGGAAAAAGAGGGTGAATCTGTTTAGGGTGGAGTGACATTGAAAAGGACTGAGTTTCTTATACTGAAATAAGTTTCACGTTTCTAATTAAATAGTGACGGAAATCAAATCTGTGGACTTTTTAGGGCCTTAATCTTTAGATAATTAGGTACCTCGAGTTATGAACGCCTAGTTCAATGATTCCAAGAAAAGCCTCTTGTTTTGACTTCTACAACGAATACTAGGGCCGATCAAATCGACAAGTAATACACCCACCTCTTGTCGTAAGTTTTCGTTTTCATACGGTTAAGGTCAAAGACGCACTCAGGTTTCTCTGACGGATTTAGGTACCAATCCTATTGATGAGTCATCTTAAAGTGACTGCCCAGATGAGCAGGAGCAGAGGCTTACTGTTAGTTCACTAAACTAAATTGGATACTAGGAGACGATGATGACGTTGATGCGGTTTTGTACACAGCAGAACTCTTCCATTCCGTACAGCCTACACTATTCTCTGTCCAAAATTAGTTATATGTTTCTTTTCGAAATCATCTTGTCATTCTTGGACATTTACATGAACGTGGCTAGGAACTTACAAATCGAAGAAAATTTCTCTGGTTTGCAGGTAAGAAGCTTTTAATGCTCGTTACTTTGCCAAATCGTATATTTTCCACTCTAGTCCCTACTAAAGTGACTTAAATTCCAGTTGCACACATTTTGTCAACTCGCTCTCGATTATATTATATTCGGTTACCGAATCTACCTTCTTTCCATTAAGCAGATGCTAGGAATGCAACCTCATTGCAATGTAAGTGCTAATTGAAGAATTCATCTTTTCAGACGCAATGAGGGGTGTACGGAAAATTTTCAATTTCAACTATGTCGGCGCTCTTCGTTAGACGCTTGTCAAAAGGTAACTAGATTTGGCTTTGCACTTTAAAAGAGTGAATATTCATTTGGGTGTGCAAACATCTGCCATCGATTAGAATCGATCATAGCATTAGATCACTTGGCAAGCCCTTTGTTTTTCGCTAGGTGCAAATTCCCCTGGCTGGAGGCCTGATGATGCCTTTCTTACCAATTTTAGCCTTCAGCTTAATGGATCCGGCCTGTCCATGAAACATAATATTGTTTCCCTTTTAAAGGCAGCTTGTTTTCATCACAAGTACTTTCTGTACCACATCTATGTTTGTATAAGTATTGTAAACCTACATGAAACTAAGCTCAAAATTTGTCGCAACGAATTTTCAAAAAGCGCCTTGTCCTTCGGTGCAGTTCCTTCTTCATCAAAACCTGTAACTGTTTTTTTTTACTCGGCAATAACTGTTCTAAAGGGTTTTCCAATAAGGACTTGATAACTTTAAAAAAAAAAAAAACGCAAACCATTTGAGATATTTCAAAAACTTTATTTTCGGCTTGAAGTACAATCAAAACATTTATGAATGGAAATCGACTTCGTTCATATGGGCACCGCGGACACATTTGCAGCGGTCAATTCGTTGGACCCAATTTTCAACGTCTAGCCCACACATTTCGGCCAAAACGGCCGCTATTTCGCATTCAATGTTGGCTGTGAGCTCTTCCAACGTCGTCGGCTTGTTGGCATAAGCCAATGCCTTAACGTAGCCCACAGAAAACAGTCAAGCGGCGTTAAATCGCACGAACGAGGCGGCCAATAGACTGGCCCACTTCTTGAGATAGCACGCTCACCATACCTACTCTTCAATAAATTGATTGTAACGTGTGCTGTGTGGCACCATCCTGTTGAAACCACATGTCGTCCAAGTTCATATCTTCCAATTTGGGCCATAATGTGGTCTGAGCAATGCCCAATTCCAGAGAACGCCATGGAATTGATTGATTTGGATCGTTTGCTACGGACGCCTGAACGGCAGCGATATTTTCGACACTTCGACCAACCCGTTGTCTCACTGACACGGCAACATCACGCAACGAATATGTAGACTCAAATTTTTACACTAAACTTGTTATTGCCTGTCCACTAGGGCGAGAATTACGACCGAAAATTGGAATTAAAGGTCTTAAAGTTGCAGTCACCGACTCCGAATTGCGGTAGAAAATTTTTATAATTTGCAGACGTTGCTCGTCCGTGTACTTTACCATGATGAAAATGATGAGTTTACTGAATAAATTGACAGTGACAGTTTGATGATTAGTGAAAGAGTGCGTTCACAAATTAAATTCAAAGTTTTCAAGTCCCTATTGGAAAACCCGATATTAACCAACTGGCTTCATTGGTTTGTAGAATTATGTCGAAAAACCAAATGGAAGAAATTTCGTAGCCATCTCTGTGTTTTATGACTGCACCTTCCCATTCTCAGTTCATGTATGTCAAAACAAAAACTTTGACATTCATCAGCTGTGTTTTGATTGCAGCACATTGAGTTGAGGTTGTGCAGCACAAATTTCTATCACGAAATGGTGAAACTCTCAAGTTTCCTGCTGAAAACTGTTAAAAAAGTGAGAGAATTCCCTTAACTTGCATTTTTACTTATCGACATCAATTCTTTTATAGCAAATCCGACCACATCTGCGGGGTTCCTTCATTGACAGTCTCCGTCTGACAGTTCGTGGTGGTCATGGAGGTAATGGTGTTCCTAAGTACGGCGGCGTCGGTGGACAAGGTGGATGTGTTTACTTAATTGCCAAAGAAGGTGTAACACTTAAAAGCCTTTCTCGGAGTTTACGAGAAAAAAAGATCCAAGCCAGCTCTGGAGAAGATAGCAGCAAATTGAGAATTCTCGGGAGGCGTGGTTTAGATGAAAAGATTGTAGTCCCGGTTGGTGTGCAAGTGATCGATGACACTGGCAAGATTATTGCTGATCTAAATGAAGAGGATGCTACATGTATAGCAGCTGGTGGAGGAATAGGCGGTTGTACTGGAACTGGTTTCATAGGAAGACCCGGAGAAAACAAAAGCATAAATCTTGATTTGAAGTTGATTGCAGATGTTGGGTTGGTTGGGTTCCCAAACGCTGGCAAAAGTACCCTTCTAAAGGCGATATCCAATGCTAAACCAAAGATTGCTTCATATCCTTGTTAGTATGTTCACTTTGTATCACCGTGTTCTAATATTGAGTTGTCTTGTTTCTCCTTTCAGTTACAACAATCCGACCTCAGATTGGAATAGTCGAGTATCCGGATCAACGAAGTATATCCATCGCCGATTTACCCGGTCTGATTGAGGGAGCACACGCTAATTTCGGCATGGGTCACAAATTTCTCAAACACATTGAACGTACTCGTCTTCTTCTGATGATTGTAGACATCTTTGGATTCCAACTCAGTCCGGCACACAAGCAGAGAAATTTCATGCAGAACATTTACGCGCTGAATAAGGAACTCGAGCTCTATGACGAATCTCTGCTCGAGAAGCCATGTGTACTTCTTGTTAACAAAATGGATGTTAAAGGGGGTACACAACTAATGGACAAGTACTATCCCACACTCAACAATCTTGAAAGTGGTCTGTCGGAATGCCCCGAAGAGATTCGTCCAACAAAGCTCATCAATTTTGAGCGAATTATTCCGATATCGGCAAAGAACTCAGCCCGCATAAAGCAAGTTAAACAAGATCTTCGTGAAGTTCTCGATGAATTAGCTGAACGCCAACTACCAGTGGACGAAGTTCGACAAGATTTGGAGAGAAAACTCGGAGAAAGAGGTCCTCGTGTAACTTAAGAACATAGAAATATTGTATTTCATTAATCTTTTTGCTTACATACTAGTTAAGTGTATACAATTTGTAAAAAAAAAAAAAAAACGAGAAAGATTATAAGCAGATGGATGTTCCCCTTAAAATTAGCTCTTTTGTGCCATTGAGACAATTTCGTTATTTTTTTCCAGCTCCTTTACGTTCTCCTGGCTCTGTTTCTGGAAGATACCATTTTCATTTTTATTTTGGCTATTTTCATCGCAGTTAAGATCATATCGTCGGAAGTAGGGATTAATTTTTGGTTGTGGCTCAAAGATAACGTTGCCCTTAATCACTCGAACCCGAGGTCCAACTGGGCGGGCGTTTAACTTGAACTGTCCGCAGGTACTCATGCGATTGAGTCGGTGTGTTTTAAGACCCGAAATGCAGGAGAAAAACGAATCGCAGCCGTAACATTTATAGCGCTTCATGTCAATGTGACGTGAAAGATGAGCAATAAGTGTCTCCCGATGGGTGAATCGTCGGTCGCAAACCTACAAAGAGATACAAGTATTGTTTGCAAAGTAAATAAATATGAATTATTAGCTCATGACAAACCTTACAAGGGAACGGCCGTTCTCCAGTATGTGTTCTCGTATGAACTGTTAGTTGCCCTCTAGTCCGGAAGCATTTATCACAGTACTCACACCGATGAGGCAACACACCTGTATGCATGGTTTTGTGTAGATTTAGTGTACTTTTTGTGTAGAATTTCTTATCGCAGATGTTGCATTCGTATTGTGGCTCTCTGCCACAATCGGCCTCAATGTGGTCGGCTAAAGTGCTTCGCGTGGAGCAGAACTTTCCACATTTTTCGCACTTGAATTGTACTTTGGGTGTGTTGTCTTTTTTATGGAATTCATTTCTGTGTTTCTGCAACGAGTCTGGATCGGCTAACGTCACACGACAGATATGGCAGTAGCATGATTCTGTGGGAGAAATTTTTAACTCAAAAAGTGTAGGTCGACGTATTAATTAGACTTACCAGGCATAACATCTTCAGCGGGTTCAGGCCTAAGTTCAAAAAGCAAATCCTTAATATCAAGTTCGGTTTTACAATGGGCACTAGATACATGTTTTGTAAATGCATGGCGTTGAATATAGCGACGCGGACACCAAGGGCATATCCATGAGTAGCGAAAAGCTTTGTCTAACATTCGAACAGCTTCGTTAAAAGATTCTGAGTTACCACACAGTGGAAAGAACACCGAACATGGAGTTGCTATCTTTTCGGCGGGCTCTACAGATGGTGATGAATGCCCGTTGGCATCGTTTGTGAGTCCCTCGTCGAGTTTTTTCTTTTTCGCTTTCTGGTACTCCTCCTTAAGGCTTTCTATCACTTCTGATTTGTTTTGGATATCAGAGTTCGAATCAGATACTATTATTTCCTGTTGTGAATAAGACGGTGATGTGGAATCCGGAATCGAAAATGAACCAATTGTTGTCTCATTGACTGACTTCAATTTCACCGGAAGGGGTTCAGACTTGATTTGTATTATTTGGAGTGGAGATGGAACTAGAACAACATTTGATTGGTTAACAATTGGTGTTAGTAATTTCGATCGTGTCTTTATAGTTTTGGGATGACCTGGTTGATTTGCAAGGGGGGAGTTTCCTGATTTACTTCCAGATAGAATATGACGTAATTGATTTGCATTGGTAAGGCCGGCCAATAGTTGTTCAATTACAGGTGGATTTGAACGCTTTACATTGGCAAGCGTGTGATTTCCTATGTTCTTAGCAAGAGTATTTGTTGCAATAACATTTTCAAAATCTGTCTCTTCAAGTGATGGAGATTCAATTCGGGAAGTAATTCCATTGTTGTAACTATTTGAAGGTTTCGAGGGTTTTGTTGATGTATTTATGGCTTTTCTTGCTATCGATTTAGTTTTCCGATCGACTAACTCTTTGAGAATAAGATCCTCGTAGTCCAGTGCCGAATCATTCAATTCTTTCTCCTCCTCAGTGGGTTCTTGTTTTATACAATCTATTGGTATAGAGTCTATAGGGTTACTCATAGCATCCATAATTATTTCCTCTGTTTCAATAGGTTCAACTAGAAAACGAGATTCAAGAATAAAGTTTCAGTATTCCTCGATAGTATAGTGTTCATTATATCGTAAGCTCAGGTATCTTAAACTAACCTTTAGGAACAACAGTGGGTTCATTAAGTAACAAATTGCTATCTATACTATTGTCATCTTCCGCTGCAAATTAAGGAAGAATTAATTTTGTTTTCTCAAGAATTTGAGATTCTACTTACGTTCCACTTTGATGGTAACATCATTTGCAGCAACAAAATTCGCCGAATCATCGCTCGTTGTAACAGTCGTCATAGGAATGCCTAAATTTCCAACAACATCTTCAATATCTTCTCCTTTACATACTCTTGTATGCTTTCTGAAATGAGCAGTTACACTAAACGACTTGCCACACCGTATGCAGATGTACTTTGCAATATTGTGAACATCTTTATAGTGTTTATTTAAACTCTTCTGCGCTACAAATGGCACTTTACAAACCTAAAGATAGATAACTTGTATTTGAGGAATGCCATTGGCACTAAAATAAACTTACTTTACAAATATTCATAATTGTAGGCTTAACTGACCGCTTAGGTCCTACCTTTGGTTGTGTTGGAGACATTTTTTTCATTTCCTTACTTGGAGACGCTTTATTCGTATGCTGTTGTTCGTGATCCTGAAGGATAAGGTAAGTGCGAAAAATTTCCCCACAGAAACGGCACGCATTGGTATGACGACACCGTAGACGTTTGTGGTCGATAAGACGTTGGGAGCTAGTAAAGATACGTTTGCAGGTACCACATTGAAAATTTTGCGATAATGTACAACGTAAGCGACTTAATTTGTTCTCATCTTCATTTCGAGGCTCCGTTTTGGGAATTAACTAAAATGAATTACAAGATTTAGATTGAATGAAATTTATTCTACGGAACTTACCAAATTTAATGTGTTTTTTCGACTGTGCTCTGGTAATTCTAGGCAGTTGTTCACGAACTCTTCGATTTCAGCTAAAATTAAAAGAAATTTTAAAATGAGAAAAGCTGCTCCATAAACTTGTGACCGCAGATTGCCCCAACCCTCTCTTATCCTTTTATTAACCCTTTCCTCGTTATACGAACTTATGCGTAACGAGTTTCCCATTTTTACTGCATCGCTGCTGCTCCGCTTATGGGGTTGGCTAATGTCGCAGACCGCAGAACGCGTCTACATAATGCTCGGTCCTGGATCGCTTCAGTGGTTAGCCCCAGGCGTTGTTGCACATTTACCATCCGAGAAATCCAGGAATTCCTTTTTCGACCTCGTTTTCTTACAGTTGGAGTGACCGTAGTTGATAGT
The DNA here is from genome assembly GCA_928272305.1 of Volucella inflata. NCBI lineage: Eukaryota > Metazoa > Arthropoda > Insecta > Diptera > Syrphidae > Volucella > Volucella inflata. The sequence goes on along the minus strand of OV743717.1, from coordinate 2,613,596 downwards.
GCCTTTTTAACCGGATTTTCCGCAGATCTTCTTTGAACGTGGCAATACCAGCTTATTCTATTCGCCTCAATGTGTTCAGTTACCGAATTCTTTATATGTGGGCTTCGTCTTATACGCGTAGATCTAATGCAATCGCGTTTAGTGACTCCACTAGACATCCTTAACATTTTCATTTCCGCTGCCGTCATTTTGTTTTTAAACGCTTCGTACATTGTCCAGCACTGTGAACAGTATATAAGAGCTGGTCTAACAACCGTGGTGTAGAGTTTCCCCTTTAATTTAAGTGGAAATTTTCGGTCGCAAAAGATTCCCGAATTTTCGCGCCATTTCATCCACCCCACACTCACTCTGTGGTTTACGTCTTCGTCATATTTCGCTTCCATGTTAACGATTGATCCTAAGTACTTAAAGATGGTGCTTTTCGGAAGAACTATTCCGTCTAACATTATATCCGGAACAGGTAGCAATGGATGCGCAAATGGGCACGTCAAATGCTCCGTCTTTGAACGACTTATTTTAAACCCGTTTCTCTCTAGCGCATTCCTCCATGAATCTAAGACGTTCTGTAAATCTTCGACGTTATCGCTAAGTATAACTGCCTCGTCAGCGAAGAGAATTGGCGTTACATTTGCTTCGCGCATGCAGTCTTTTAAAAGATAGTCGAATACTACGTTAAAGAGGAAAGGGCTAAGTACGCTTCCTTGATGGACTCCGACGTTAACTGGAAATTCTCTCGCCCCAACCCAACAGCATTGATTGCAATTATACATTGGATGAATACGTTTATAGGCTGCTTTTATACTTGAATTTAATATAACATCTTCAAAGCTCAAGTTTCTAAAGTCTGTACAACAGCAAACTCATATAACAATACATACGATGTTTCCCTCTTTGGACCAAGGTGACTACTTAAAAAACAAGTTCCTCACAAGAACAACTAAGAGTTAATTTCACTAAATCCTTTCTATATCAGTCTCACTAGATGGGAGCGAAGCTTGATACTATAGGGCTGGTTCCTTGTATAGAAAATTCTTAAAATATCCACATCTATCTGTCTCGGACATGCTGTCATACCAACATTTCGGGCCGAACAATTGAATCAATTCTGGAAGAACTGTACAAAATACTTTGATAGGTGCCGAGATATCTCAAATAATTCGGCGTAAGCTCAATATTGCGGTGAAAAGAAGCTGTTAGTTAGGGGTTAGTTCCACTCGGAATATAAAATACCACCTCCTCCACGTTATCGTTCAAACAACTTTAAAAAGCAAGAGCATCAGCGAAAGGACAGCGACTGACATGGCGAGAATACTAGAAATCTGTGAAAATGAAGTAAGGTTACCAAAATCAAAAGGTTGCGTAGCTGTACCAGGGCCGCGACTGCCGAGTTATTCTAGACAGAGGGACATGTCTCAAATTGTGATGGCATAAACCTCCTTTACATTGTGCTTATTGTATTGGGTCTATAACTTAATTCGTGCGGTTTGCTAAGAGATGGCGTAACTTGTATTATTCCATTGGAACATGCGTTGGAAAGCTACTGTCATTGTACGTCATTTCAGTATATGACATTCATTTGAAGCGTAAACAACCATAATTTTTTTTCACTCAAATATGTCGAACTTTGTGCCTTAAAAAGTGTTTTTGCGGAGAGTTCTTCTTTATAACTTTAATATGAAGAAAACTGCTGCCGAAAGTCATCGTATTTTGGTGGAAGTTTATGGTGAACATGCGCTAGCTGAGCGAACGTGCCAAAAGTGGTTTGCACGATTTAAAAGTGGTGATTTTGGCTTGGAAGACGATGAACGTCCTGGGCAGCCAAAAAAGTTTGAAGATGAAGAATTGGAAGCATTACTCTATGAAGATTGTTGCCAAACACAAGAAGAGCTCGCAGAATCTTTGGGTGCCACTCAAGCAGCAATTTCAAAACGTTTAAAAGCAGCTGGATATATTCAAAAGCAAGGAAATTCGGTTCCACATGAACTCCAGCCGAGAGACGTCGAAAGGCGGTTTGGCATGTCCGAAATGCTGCTGGAACGCCACAGGCGCAGTTCTTTTGGGATGGGTTCCACAAATTGCCAGAAAGATGGGAAAAAGTCATAGCTTCAGATGGGCAATACTTTGAATAATACTATTGTACATGTTTTTCTTAAATAAACTTTCAAATTTTGAAAAAAAAAACCGCACGAAGTGGGTAAGTAATATACCCAATATGAAAGCGTAAAACCAATGACAACAATCTAATCGCTCAAAGGCAGTTCGGTTTCAGTTCATAATTCACCCAATATTCACAAGTTGTCACCACGAATTTATTGATTTTAAGTCCGCGAGAAGTGTTAATATTAGGGTTTGAGAGGTTCTAGAAATAGCAACTATTATAAGTAAAAAATGGTAAAAATATGACATCCCAAAAGGTTCCAAGCTAGGCTCTCTACCTTATATGAGTTATATGAATGACATTCTGTTAGCACCGTGTTTGCCTACAGCAATTGTGGTTAATCACAAAGACGCTGAAGAAATCATCCAGAACGAATTCAAGATATTCATGTGAATTCGAACACAAGAAAAATAAAACAAGTGATGCACAACTCGTACGTCTGCTGTACGTACAAAAATTCCAAATAAAAGTTCATGCTTGGAATGCCTGGGTCAGGAGAAAGGTGGTATTGCCTGCGGCGTTGTCATATTAACGTTTCTAATCGACCCTTAGTTCGAGTCTCTTGAGCACAAGTAGAATTTGGCGTTAAATTTTGTACCATGTCGCGCAAACTCATGATGGACGAGCTTCTTGAGTTTGCGAGGTCTTCACCTTTAACATGCACTTGTTGGCCTTCTTACATCCAAGTGAGACAATCCCTGTATGTTGGACTTAGAAACAGAGGCAAATTAGTAAATTTGGAAATTCTGAAGAATTCAATTCGCAATGTAATACGACAGTCAAAGAGTGAAACTCGCTCGATGACAGAAACACTATTTGCCGAAACCTCTTGGAACTACTGATGCGCTTGCAAATATTGCAACAAAAGCAACAAAAATCGGTTGAGCTTGATTTTGATTGAGGACAAAACCAATCTCGAAAAGATGCACAAAACAGATAACAAGGGATTTTGTTTACATTGTTAGATATCAACCAAAAAACTACACTCGTCTATCGATTTTCCACTGACCTTGAAAGAGATTTGAGTAATTACTATGGAGATCTTTATCATTACAGTCTTACTCTAAGCATTGGCATGGACCCAAGCAAAGGCGGATGCCAAATTGGGGATGAAGAATAGAAATAGAAGAGGAGTAAGACCTCGCTAAATAATGCCCAGCAAGCGCAAGGGAAACCACACCAACTGAAGGTGTTTTTTTGGTTGAAGACCAAATCCGCACAAGACTTCATCAATATTTAGATGAAGTATTGATTTTAAACAGCAAATCCAGAAAAAGTTGCGCGCGCACAAGGGATTTTGTGTAGGTACCCTTAAAATGTTTGCACATAGCGCTGGCGAAGGAAAAAGTTGTTTAAATTTAGTTGGTCTAGGAACTCATAGAAACACGTCAAAGAAGGTATCTATTGTTTGCATTGATTGGGATAAGTTCACGTCTTCTCTACTGCACATAAACAGTAGTAGGTTTTTGAACAGTCATATTTATGGTCAAAGGAATCCACTGTTGATCATCTACTAGTTCAAACAAACAACACAGACGAAAAGTAACCCACACACCCATTTTCCACCCCAAATCAAAAGTCGTGTCGTGCTTTCATATAATTTACGACACTGATGTAGCTCTGCGGCTAATGTACTCCTATACTCGTACAATGTAATTTTTAAATAACATTTCATCGCTTCCTCCTATAACTAAATACAACGCAATGCCGCTGCACCTTTTTTAACAACCACGTTCACAAGGAAACGACGTAGAGTAAGGAAAAATTATAAAAAAAAAAAAAAAAATCATCCCTGTTACTTCGTACAGGAGTACATATTTTCAATTCATAAATCCAAACTGACAAGTACAAACACAAAATACTGTTACACACATGGACACCGAAATACTTCACCAAAAACCCAAAATTCTACTCAAATTTCCAAATGTAAATCCAAATTAACAATTAATTTTCCAAAAATTACCGTCACTTACGTTTAATAATGAGTTCTTCCACTTTAATTACAGGAAAGTCCTGATCCAAAGGCTCAGTCTTTATTTGGATGTCTGCCTCCGCCATAAACATGATTTCACACATCAAAAATTTATTGGTTTTATGTGAAATTTTTCAAATTAAAACAAATTCAAAAATCATATTAATCTGTCTAAAAATATTTAAGATTTAACAGATTGCAAAATATCAACAATTCAAAAATAAAAAAAATTAAACAAATACTTCAGAGAATTGCCTCAAAAACAAAACTGAACTTTTCACGGCTTTGCATCTGACAGATGGGAGAGCCTTTAAATGCGAATGTCAAGTCAGCTATCAATTGATGGAGGGGTACAAAAGGAGAGAAAGAGAAACTCTACACTGTTTGACAGCGAGTTTTCCGAAGATCGAGGGAAATTTTGAAAGTAAATGGTTTCCTCTATTTAAAAAACGATTTTGCTTTCGTAATAAATGGAAACTAATTTAGTTAAGACATCAAGTTTTTAAAATAAGAATTACAAATGGACCTTAACGGCGAGCTACTGACCTGGCCTGGAAGACTAGTGTTACATTAACGGATTCAAAATCGGATGTTCGATGACGGAGGGGAAATATCCCATAAACCGTTGCAGTGTATTTCGATTTCGTTTGCCTGTGGCCAGATTCGGTGAATATTTTGAAAATCACAAACAAAAATTTGAAAGTTAAAACATGAATAATGCTTTGTCTTACTGTCGGAGTATACTCGTGATGCCCATTTTAAGCGCGTAAAGGGTTTATTTTTGCTTGTGGTGCCTTATCAGTGAACGGTTCCGTGGAAACCGTTGATGGAGAGAATTTAGGATGGGTGCATTCAATGCACTTTAGTTCTGTTTGACAAAATTGATGAAGACACAAAAATCATCTTTTATTAGGTCCAATTTTAGAATAAACCAAATAAAATTTCTGTATAAGAGTCGTGCGCAGGCTGAGGGCAGATGAAGTTACTTGAATAACGTCGGTAAGTCTAAGCGCGCTCTGCGTGGCATGTGATTTTTTATTTTTATTTTTATTATTTTTTATTATAAGGACATTAGGGCAGCGCGCTGTCCATCAAGTGGCCCTTATGAAGCAGACTATTCACCCTGAGACCGCTTTTGCATTACTTCAGATAGATAGCTTTCCCTGTTCTATACTCCGCCGTCTGTCGTACATCCCCCTTTCTCGTTTGAGCTCCGATCCACGTTTTTATCCTCTTTGTGAAACCCTCGTCTCAATTGTGTGGCATTAGGATATGCATATCTTTTTTGGCGATGTGAAAAACTAAGCTCATGAGTTTTCCTGTTCTTCTATGAGGGTATGATTTTGTTTTCTTCTCTCTTCTTGCTTTTCAGCAAGCTTTCGATAAATACTTTCGATGATACTAGATTTCATACTATTTCTTCGATATAATATTTTCGGGGAAGATAAAACCTAGCTCCCATTCCAAGTGCTGTTTTTCCGTTGTCCATAAGCTGCACGTAAAGAAAGTGTGAAAAGCGTCCTCTACCAGTGATTCGCCGTACTGACACGTCGCATTGTCTACTTTCCGCATCCTGTGTAGGTATGCATTAAAATATCCATGTGAGGTTAGGAACTCCGTGGTTCTATAATTTATCTCGTCGTGTTTTCGTGCTGTCCATTCAGCAATGTCTCTGATTAGCTTGGCGGTCCATCTACTTCTTGCTGCAGAGTTCCATCTTAGTTGCCATAGATGTTGGGTGAGCTCTTTTGCTTAAGTGGTTGCCGCTTCCACTCCAACTTCCGTCCTCTTCTCATACACCAGTTTTTTCTCTTCGGCTAAGAGGTCAATGGATATCACTCCTGCAACGACAAGAGCGGTTCATTCTGATACAGTGCGGTACTGCTGCCGTATGTTTCCTGTGCTTCTTCTGTTTGAGTGCATCTGCCCATATTGTCATAATTGACATGAGCAGCCTTCTTTTGCTTTCTCTTGGTTCTCCAACGTTTGCCATGAGCCTGCTAAGTGATGTTGTTATTTTAGCAACTCGCTTGGAAGCGGATTTAATATGATACCAGAAAGAAAGTTTGGAATCGATAGTTATTTCAAGGTACTTTACCGCGTTTTTGCTGGTAATTACTTCTGGGCTTATATGAAATTCAACTTCCGTCGGGATATGTTTCCTGGTCAGTAGAGCAATCTCGGTCTTTTTCGATGCAAAACTGAGACCATGGGTTTTCATATAGACGTATACACGTCTCATAACTTTGTTCAATTTCCTCTGTATCCCTTGCAGTTACCACTGCGTCAATGTCGTCTGCATACCCTATCAAGTAGGTGTCGTTAGGAATTTCCGTGCGGAGGATCTCATCATAGAATATGTTTCAGAGGTCGAGTCCCAGTATTGAGCCCTGCAGTGCTCCTTCTGTGATTTGTTTAACCCGAGGCCCTTCTTTTGTGGCGTAAATTAATTTTCGTTCGCTGAGGTAGTCTTGGATTGTACTGAGTACGTACTACGGTATCCTGTAATTTTCCTCGAGCGATTTCAGCAGATTTATCCATCTGGCTGTGTTAAAGGCGTTTCTCACATCTAAAGTAGCCAGACACTGGCAACCTTTTTTGAACGATAGCTTCTCCGATGAGCGGCGATTACTGTTTTGACCACTTCCTCGATTGCTTCAATTGCTAAGTATCCGTTTCTAATCCGTGTTGTCTTTCGGATGTGTCTCCTGCTCTTTGTATTGCAGTGGTGATCCGCGGTGGCAACTTGTCTTCGGATTGTGAGTCTATTTTAAGTAAACAAGAGTAGAATAGTCGAATGAATGCAGCAACAAAGTTTTGATAATTCTAAGTTTAGTTTCTATCAGAGTCAAACTAGAAGACAACCACAGCTTGCGTAACCGCATAAATTCTCCCAATAACTTGTCAATTGTGGTAAGTGAACGATTTGAAAAATATATTTTAGTCCAGTTTAGATAAATTGAGGCTACGTGCATTTAGTTAGTGTATTTTGAGTCGTGTGTGGCCATTATACTGTCAACGATTACTTATTTTTCACTCTCTAAATGCAAAAGCTAATCTATGCATAGAATTACAACCTAGGAACCAAGACCGTCAAGTTAAGGCTAGAGTTACGTGGTAAATCGAGTTCTAGAATATCCGGTGGTTCGGTGTGGTACGATTATCATATACACTGAGTGCCATTGAGCTACCAAGGATAAGTTCTAACACTACCGTTGCTAACTATATCATAAATTTTGCTGATTTGATCTCCTCAGGGTAGCCACTTGTCTCGTCCGAAAATTTTGAATTCTGTCGCTCAAGTTGAATGATTTTTTGTGCCTGACAGCTAAGTTAGGGTCATCATTGGGGTTTGAGAGCCTAAAGAAGTAGTTTTTCTGTATCCTCAGTTCCGATAATTGCAGTTTAGATAGCAGATCTTTATTTGAACGCCCATTTCTGATGCTCTACCTATTTTTCTCTGGAGAAGCCAGTTTCTTTGTCGTATAACGCACGATCCGCCCTTGTCTTTTGTTCAAGGTCTGCGCCTAGGTCAACAGTTGCGGTATTTGTCACGGCTTCTTAGCATGGAATTTGCCAGGCCTTTCTGGCAAATAAATAAATCTTCTCTTAGTATTTCACCGCCTGAGTTATCTGTAGACGTATCATGACTGGCGACTGCATTAGTAGTAGTCTGTTGCTTCGAAAACAACATGTTTTATTTTCAGGTGATTTCTATGTTCTCGACAATGACTGACTTTGTTAGAATGTATGGAAATCATCGAAGGTTTCCTTGGTAGCATCATCGTTTTGTTTTAATGCGGCCGTGAACTCATATGACATAACCGAGTTTATAGCTTTTCTGAAGACTTCTTGCCTTAGCCTTCCACTTGCAGTAGATCCCAATAAAAACCCCACTTTGGCTCTCCTTAGCATTCACTGTGCCTTTTCTCATTTTGTCCGGCCCAGCTCACTGCATTTTTTGGATGCCGATGCTATTTGCATTTACATTGTCAAGAGTGTCATTGAATATAGAGGTTGTAGTTTAGCTTACTTATTGTCAGGGGCCTTCGCTAGTTCATTTTATGCACGTCCCAATATTTTATGTGCAGTCCCTTACCATATTTCCATATCTAGCCGAGTCTTTCGAGTGTTTTAAGTGTCCATGTAGCAACCAACTTGGAGCACTAAATCTTTTCTGTTACTCATTGGGCAAAAGGGGTAGAATAAGAGTATTTCGAAGCCCGTAAGTTACTTAAGAGTTAAAAGAGCTGCGAGTGACAAGTTTAGGGTTCTGCCATTACCTCTATATACCTCTGGACCGGTTTTGAAAATTCTTATTGATCTCACCTCTTAGTATATACCTTGACGTGGACGCCATTAAGTCAAGCGAATTCATATGCTGCAGGTTCTTATTCTGAGGTTTATGTACCCATTTCTGACAGGACATAATTGTATTGCTATTTTCTGTCGCTTAGAGTTTGAAATGCCAAGTCTCGTTCGCCCGATCCAATAACCCCGGCGGCACAACCCCCAACCTGAAGGGCCAGTTCCATATTTTTGATACACCAGGACTGTTTTCAGATTTTCTTTAAAACAAGGAAAGACTTTTTATTTTATTTACACTTTATTTGATTGTAAAAAATGCGTGTTACACAGATAAGGGACATAATGTACAATAGAAAACATTTTAAAAACTCGGTTTGGTGCCTATCACAAGTAGACCCTTTTGCATTCCTATATACTGGCTGGGTTTCGAGTTAAGCGGTTGCAAACCACACGTATCAGCATAGACCTTTCTATGGGATTGAAGATTTGAAATACATGTAAACCGTTTGCTGCAACCATTGCAAGCGTATCGCTTCAATCCGGTATGAATGGCCATATGAGTAAGGAGACTCTCCCTGTAGGGGTACTGCTTTGGACAGAGCTAAAAGAGATTGTTCTCATTAAAATGTTCTTTTATTATTGGAAAAGTCTTACATTACACTTGAACGGCTTATCATTGGTATGCTTGTACTTCAGGTGTGTCTTGTACTGGGATTGAATTTTGAATGCCTTACCGCACTTGTCACACACAAAGGGGGTCTCATCCTTATGCAGAAGTGTGTGGGTTTTTAGAATCCCAGCCGTGCTGAAGCGTTTTTCACAAATATCGCATCGATATAGGGGATTCTTGCCACAGTTCGATCGTGTATGATCGTTTAAAGAAGTTCGACTTGCAAATGACTTAGCACATTTGTCGCAAATAAGATTACGGTCCATTTGTTTTCGTCGCTCGAAATGGGTTCGCCTGTGAATTTTTAGGGCTTCTGGAGATGGAGAAAACTTATCGCAGATTTCACAGAATAAAGCTAACTTGTGCACGATTTTGGCATGTTCCATGGCTTCCTCTTTAGATTTGAAATAGATATTACAATAGCTCGGACATTTGTGAATGAGGCTGCCATCGGGACCTAAAATTAAAAGAATTTGCAACATGTTATGAAGTTAAACCTGGGGTTAAAACTTACCGTGAAAGGTTATGTGGGTTTTGAGGCGCTTTTCCATGAGGTAAACCTTCGAGCATATAGGGCAACGATATATCAATTCAGGGGGAATGTCGTTTTCCTCTTCTTTGAATATTGAACGAATTTCTTCTTCGGTTTTCATGTGATAATCGCGGAGATGCTTCTCGTAGGGTTTTCGAATGTGGTACACTTTTACACAAAACTTGCACTCGTAGATGCGGTCCCTTTTGAAAATATGAAGCTTTTTTCGTAAGGCTGAACGGTGTCGTTTCAATGTAGGTGTTTTGGTTTTGTTCGTCTGTGGATTAGGAGAGGAGAGAACTTTTTCGATTCTTGTAAGTATTACACGACAAGATTTGATTGGAATGTTGTTATTTTCATTCGGTTTCGGCAATACCCCGTCTACTTCGGGGAATGATTCATTTTTGATTGCGGTGTCTTCGGTGGGGGGTATGTTGTCCAGGATTTTGGCCTTTTTAGTAAAGGGATCTGCTTCTACCGGAGTTTGCTTGATTTCTTTCACTGAAGTGTCGACGATAGGTTCATTTGCGGTTGTGGGTTTAAATTCTTCGCCTTGATTTGAGTTATCCGAGTCCATCGAGTTTTCAAATGGCAGGTCATCATGGTTGTCGTCAGATTCGTATGCTCTTATAGGCGTTGCAATTGCATCTACATTTGATGTCATCAAGTTGACCGATTCTGCTGTTGTTTGACTGAGTTTTAATTGCTTAATGATGTTTTCATCTTCAGCTGAGTCTAATTTGGGATCCAATGATTTCTTAGGTTTTGGAACATTGGATGTAGGAGCTTTAGGCTTCTTTTGCTCCTGGTTGGGATTAATAACCTTACTTGCTCTGACAATTTTGATCTCAGATGACATCAAACTCGCAGGAACTGCAAAGAGGAATGGTTAAACGAAGGGTAATTTTCCATTAAAAAATAACCATGTCATACTTCTTGAAGTTCGGTTTCGTTTGGTTTCCTTAGTGGAGTCGTAAATAGGTAAACCACAGGTATCCGGCCTCGTTCGTCGATGTTTGATCAAATTGGAATGACATGAGAACCTTGCTCCACAGTGTTTACACACAACAAGTTTGACTCCGGTGTGGATTGAGGAATGTGTAACAATACTTTCGCGATGTGCAAAACATTTCCCACAGACCTACAGACAAAGAAACAATTACTAAGTAGGCAAACAATCTGAAACAATAACTTACATCGCATTTATAGGGTTTCTCACCGGTGTGGCTTCGCTCGTGTATCACCAATCGACCGTTGTTGAGAAAACTTTTACCACAATAGCTGCAGCAGAATTTCTTCTCTCCCCTGTGGATCTTTTTGTGCTCCGCCAAGTTGTATTTTGTGTAGAAAGCAATATCACATTCATCACATGGATGTGGTTTTATTTGGCCACATTGTGTATCTTTGTGCCTCTTAGCTGCTTGAGGAGTTTTAAATTCAACACCACATTTTTCGCAGACAGACATAAGGCGATCAACACCCTTGTGGATGTCTTTTATGTGCGTGCGATAGTCTTGTGGGGTTGTAAAGGTTTCGTGGCATATTTGGCAGGCGAGAATTTTATGCTTTTCATCTTTATGCTTCTTCAGAAGGTCCTCGAGGCAAAAGCATTCTTCACAGTAATTACAACAGAATCCACCGGGTGGTTCGTGCTTCTGCAAGTGTTTTATGTATCCATTGAGAGACATCAAAGCCTTGTTGCAGATCGGGCAGACAAGCTTGGGACCAGATTTGTCGTTTGTAATTTGGACCATCATAGTAGAAGCTAAAGAAGCTGGAAATTAGTTAATGTTGTCGTTATTTAGTAGGGAATATTGTTAATAAATCTCCACATGGTAGCTTCTTCGGTAATTGCAAAGTTTGAAGAAGGCAAATCTAAGATAAAAAAGGTGGGACAGTTGGATCATCTACAGTATGACTAAGCCACTCGCTGGTGGTAGAAGTTCCAAGCTGTATCTAGTATGAAGATAAAAGGAAACCAGTTGACTGTCGATGAGGATCAATTTTCCAGATGCCGGAAAGTGTTTTACAACCTAAACAACAGCGCCCAAACTATTGTTTAAGAAAGGCAATATTGACGGAAAGTAACTACTGAAAAAACACATGCGTTCTTCTGACTGTGGCTAAACTAACAGATATAACAATTTTGGATCGAGTGAGAAAACATCTTGATTCCACGCTCGACATCAACCAGGGAGGCTTTCGAATACAATGCTCCTGAATCAACTGCGTAAATAGCTATTGGATTACTATTTAACGTTGCGCTTGTTGTAGATATCTAACATTTTTGTGACATTGCATGTGCTTCACAGCAGAATTTGCAAAGCAAAACTTTCGTTCAATAGGTTTGCTAAAATCTGTAGAGCGGGTATATTACCAACACCTCGATAATGAAGCTGCAAACACACATAAATAGATGTCATCGCGTTCTTTGCATTTTAAGGACTTTCTGGCCAAAGTGTATATCAAATGACCAATTAAACTCAAAAAGCAATAGACGCAAAAACACCGATGACTAAGTGGCAATTGACTGGTTACACCTTACGATGCGAGGAGTGTTTCAGTGCTGATCGTCAGGGTAGATATTTGGCCTTTCTTTGGTCGGTTCCTTCTTCTTGCCATGACAAAGCAATATCAATTTCACAAGGGCAAATACTAACAACTTTTTCATTTAGAAGGTCTTATTGTGATAAAGAGGAATCTTCATCAGTACCTCATCCACTCGTTGCAAATTTTCAAATTGTTGCAGATTTCTCTGCTCGATTTCTTCTGTCTTCTGTGACCATTCACACAAACCACCTTTTTGTTGCCTGGACTTTCTTCAGATCTATATCTTATAGCGCTCAATGTGTTCCCAAAGGCCTTTTAAATTTTCTGCAATCTAAGGTCATTTTGATGACAGAAAACTTTCAAAATCGAAACCGTTGACAATCATGCACTTCAACCCTAAAATTTCCCACAGCACATCTCAAAAAAATATCCCTCATTTCCAAATATTTCACACAGAAACTAAACTGACAGTTGACATGACAACAAAACACCGAAAAAAGAAACAAACAAAAAGCCACAAAAGAAATATGCATGAAACACAAAAAAAGAAAAGGGAATTGCAAATGAAAACTGCAAGCTGGGGGGAGTCTCAGATTTTCTAGGAAAAACTTGATCTTACCCTCAGACTTTGTGGTTGCGTCCACCGGAATGTCACTCATTTCACCGTGTTCGCTTGTGGAAAGTAGATTTTATCACAGCGTATTACAATACCGCTGTTTATCACAGGTGTTTTGCGCACATTTCATTTGTAAACAAATAGCATTGCGAAAAATATTCTTACCGGAATTATTGAAGGAAAAAACGAATAAAATTTAAACAAGCACAGAAATACACAACACAATGACGTACACTTAAAGAATTTTGTCTCGAAATTGTCTTCCGATGGATTTCAATAGTTTGACAGCTTGTTTTGGATGTTACATGGTGCAGAGTTGTTATGGAGGTTGATTTTCCGAGTAAGGGGTTTTGAAAACGAATCGCGAATGCTGTTGTTGGTGAAAGTTGTTTTAAGTGTTTTGTAACGTTGGCTACTTTTTGGTCTCTCAAAACTAGATATTTTTAAATTAAATACTTTTTCCATAAAATGTTTTGTTTCTTCTATGACTTAAGAGTCATGGTGAGCTAACGACATTATTTTAAAAGCTGGCTAAGGGGTTTTATTTGTTAAACAAGTTTTACATGTTTATTATATTTTGAAAACGAATTCATTCCGAGTACTGTTTATCTTTTACTGAGACTCCACAATAAAAATAATAAAAGTCCGATCTGAAAGTTATTTGGGATTCTGTGTAACTCATTTAGATGGCGCTACTGACCGGGGACTCGGGTAACGTACGAGTACCTCTTTAGCAAACTACCTCCAGTTGTGCACACGAAGTTGTATTGGGTGCCCTTTAATTTGTGTTCGCCACCAAAGATGCGCTCATCCTCTACTCCGATATCCATCAGGGTGTGAGTCGAATTTTTCCGGGTCGGGGGGTTGATGTCCATGCGCTCAAGGTGCCTTAGCTTTCTGATCGTTCTCGCCGAGGTCGGCATCCGAGTACATTTCATACAGTTCGTTATTGACACATCTCCTTCATTCCCCATTGAGTAACCGAACAGAGTTTTAAAGGATTGGATCACTGCAGTTGAATTATAAGGTTTGCGTAATTGCTTAAAAAATCACGGAGAAACGTGCATTCTCGTCATCTTGAGCTTGGGAGAGATGCAGAAACATGGCTTTGTATAGTTCGTCTCTATAGATCCCGTATATGCGGCTTTGAAATCGATTCAAAGGCTCAGTAACATGAAAATGTGATCTGTGGTTGATTTTCCTGGCCTACAATTATAAACACTGATAGGATTCGAACAGATTGTTGACGAAGGGTCTTAGGCGTTGACATAATACAAGTATTTATATGTGCGATGTTGAACTTGAGTGACAGTTTTTTTTCTTAATGGTCTTGATCGTGTTCAAAAGCTTTACTTATTATTCCATCTCTTGGTCAAGAAACAGTCACCATTTCAATTATACCAATGACTACACTACAGAATCCCTTTTTATTGCAGGTCTCCATTCGACCGGGAAATGGTTCATTCCTGTTATGCTAAAAGTGCCTTGAGGCTATCTTGTGTCAATAATTTTCAACCCATCTTCAAGACTTAAAGTCTTAAGCTATGCACACCGTCGTGATTAAGGTCTTCTGGCACTTGTGGCAGCCTTTGCTGCCTTGCTTGTTGTTTGCTTGTTGACATCAAAGAATTGATATTGCCCTCATTTCAAGTTTTATCCGTTTTTGCCGGATGCGTTTCACTAATAACACCAGTGACAATTCGCTGTATTGTGGCAATGATACAAATGCAATGACTATATTCTAGTTGCGTAGACTTCTGGGAAATTAAGTGTCTGGTCTTTATTCGCAAGTTTAGCGCACTTTTGTCAAGTTTGATGTTGAACAGGGAGCAATACTTTGTTTGAGGCCAAGGTAAACAACTTTCAGCTCTTACAGAACAGCGTTTTATTTTCTTACTCTTTAAAGTTACAAGAATAAATTAATATACGCTCGGATAGCTCATCATCATAGTCACTGCAATACGCAAACTCCAAGGCTATGTTAAGGAGACCACTCGGTGAGTTTCCCTTCTTAAGAATTCTGTCTGTGTTTACATTACCCTAACCAAATCTTGGGACTGAGTTACTTTGAATTTTGTCATCTCCTGTTGGCTAAAATAGCTCTGAAGGTAGGCCATTCGGTACGGTAGCTTTGCTATTCTTAAGCCTATTATTGACATCTTCATATTGGTTGGGTTCGATTTTATAGCTCAAGTTATTCTTTTGTACAGTGGAATTCGGGTCACTTTGCAATTATCAAGTCCGGTGTGCCTTTTATATTGTATATTCTTGGTACTTAATGTCACACTTCCACTGAATTTCCTTGTTCATCTCTGCAGATCTTGCTACATTTGGCATGTTTTTTGTACATTGTAGTACATTTCCGAACCTTATTGCTCCTCATGGCCCTTCTGTTTTCTTTTGTTTATTTTGCTTAGTAGACGTTAAAGAGTCTTGGATCAACTGCAATCTGATCAATTTTGATCAACTGTCGACGAATGATCAGGTGGGGGCTGTAGTATAGTCAATAAACCTAACCCAGTTCCAGACAGGTCTTGTATTCGATGATTTTTAACTGAACTACTAAAGATGTCATCGAAAAACAATTTTAACAATTTTATAGAGCAGGTTCAAGGGAATGAGAGCTGCCGTTGATCCATCGGGGTTAATCTAAAACCATCTCTGTTTTAGCACCTCGACTAATCCGAAAAATCGTTTTCTTAGCTCCGAATACATTGCTTGAATAAGAAATTTGCTTTATTGATTGTTGACGCCTGCTTTCAGTCAAGTAAATTTATCCAGCAACAAAACTCTATCTCGATAAAGTCTTTAACTTATAAGGAACAGCGTTGAAACATATGCGGGTCCTTAAGCTAAAGATAACTAAGAATCGGATCGGATTTGGTTGTTTATCGTTTCCCCTGTTTTGAAACAAGTAGGTCCTTTTACTATTCCAGATCATATCCTTATTTTTAAGCGCAGAAATATCTGTCTTATGTGTACTGCGAGAGAAAAGATTCTGTCATCGATGTCTTTCGAATATTCAAAGGGAACACTCCACTCCATTTTATTTCTGTATTCAATTGTATCTGAGTACCTGTGAAACTATACCACACAGATGGGCATATATACGAGTATACGTTATAGTCTATAATCTGTGTTCAAAGGCTGCTCATGTTATGGGGCTTCAAATATATCCTATTTGCTCTGTATAGGACATTTTCTTAGTAGAAACTGCTTAAATGAAATCACACGTTTAACTTCTCAGAAATATCCTCCTTCATGTAAAAACAAATTCAATCTTAAAATAGAGTACATTTGTTGGTGTGGCTTTATCCTCTTTTTAACCATGATAAGTTATAAGGACAAGCACAAAACCTAAGACGTATAAGTCGTTCCAAATAGTTCCTTAACTCTAATTGAAGGCGAAATTAAAGGACACGTATTGTTCTCATTTCCTGGAGAAGACAGTTCCAACAACAAGAACAAAATCAAACGAATCGCAACCTCAATGCTAAAAGAAGAACAACGAAATGCAATCACTGTTTAACGTTTAATTTCGAAAGATTGCATCGACATCAAGATGTGCTTCAAAGCCTTTTCGATGAACTGATGGTGGTTGATAGGTTTCCTCCAAAAATCGAGCCCACTATGCCCAATCGCTAGGTGAATCGATTTTCCTCTTCCACTGTCTTCGTCTATATGATTTTAGGGGAATCCCGCTTCTATTCCCATTCCCATTCCATAGTGAAGTGATGCACCAAAGCTCTTATTGATAACCCAGATTGCAGACATACAAATTGCGGTTCGGAAAAATTGTATAGCAAGTGAAGTCATATCTATAAACGTGAGCAGCAATTTTTCTGGTCCTTTTAACCGACAACGGAAAAGTAAGACCACGGAACGGCCTCACGTTTCAAAAAGGTATCACATAAAACGGTGGAACAATGTCAGCATCATCATCTTTGTCGTCCTTCAGGAGTAGGGACTTTTACAATTTTTTTTTTGTTAAATATTTTCCCAGAAAAATGCGGTCACGTATGGCAGAGACAGGAGTCACAAGATACGCCGACCGAAATATGACCAATTGGCAAAGTTCTAATTTTGGTCTGGCTTTTGAGATGATGCATTTCTTTTTGATAAAAAAAGAAAAAAATAACTGAAATTGATTTGGGGCGGTAAAGGGTGGCGAAATAGAGAGTAATCATTGACTGGTGGATGGGTGAACAACTCTAGAGGGTGAATGTAACTCGTATATATACTATAGGGAGTTGAATGATGTGGGAAATGTTTGAATAAAGAGATTGCTTCTAGTAAACGTACAACGTACCAGAGGCAGAGGTATGCTGAGAATGTTTGTATTGCGAAATGTGCCAAATGAAATGAAATGGGCACACGAAATGCATTTAATGGAAACTTTGAACGAAGAAAATTGCGGAAATTCAAATATTTTTGGCCTCGCCCCAAGAATTTACTCTGTGTACGAGTATTTCATTAAGGGTTCGATACACAATATTGGTATTGTGATACATTTAAAAGAGTATTAATATTTTGGAAACCATTTTTGAATATTGAATTTAAAACTGTTGAGATACGAGTATCTTTCCATAATACGAGTAGAAGCAAATCAGTAAAACCAGAAACATAAAACTTGGTATCCGATTCAACAACAGTAATGTCATAATGTGAATTGGCTGCTTCTTCTTCTTATCCTTTTATTAACCCTTTCCTCGTTATACGAACTTATGCGTAACGAGTTTCCCATTTTTACTGCATCGCTGCTGCTCCGCTTATGGGGTTGGCTAATGTCGCAGACCGCAGAACGCGTCTACATAATGCTCGGTCCTGGATCGCTTCAGTGGTTAACCCCAGACGTTGTTGCGCATTTGCCATCTGAGAAATCCAGGAATTCTTTTTCCGACCTCGTTTTCTTACAGTTGGAGTGACCGTAGTTGATAGTGCCTTTTTAACCGGATTTTCCGCAGATCTTCTTTGAGCGTGGCAATACCAACTTATTCTATTCGCCTCAAGCTGTTCGGTTACCGAATTCTTTATATGTAGACTTCCTCTTATACGCGTAGATCCAATGCAATCGCGTTTAGTGACTCCACTAGACATCCTTAACATTTTCATTTCCGCTGCCGTCATTTTGTTTTTAAACGCTTCGTACATTGTCCAGCACTGTGAACCGTATATAAGAGCTGGTCTAACAACCGTGGTGTAGAGTTTCCCTTTTAATTTAAGTGGAAATTTTCGGTCGCAATAGATTCCAGAATTTTCCCGCCATTTCATCCATCCCACAATCACTCTGTGGTTTACGTCGTCGTCACATTTCGCTTCCATGTTAACGATTGATCCTAAGTACTTAAAGAAGGTGCTTTTCGGAAGAACTATTCCGTCTAACATTATATCCGGAACAGGTCGCAACGGATGCGCAAATGGGCATGTCAAATGCTCCGTCTTTGAACGACTTATTTTAAACCCGTTTCTCTCTAGCGCATTTCTCCATGAATCTAAGGCGTTCTGTAAATCTTCGACGTTATCGCTAAGTATAACTGCGTCGTCAGCGAAGAGAATTGCCGTTACATTTGCTTCGCGCATGCAGTCTTTTAAAAGATAGTCGAATACTACGTTAAAGAGGAAAGGGCTAAGTACGCTTCCTTGATGCACTCCGACATTAACTGGAAATTCTCTCGTTAGTCCAGCAGAGCTTTTAACCGCAGTTTTCACGTTTCCGTACATGTCTTGTATTATTCTAACATACGTTTCCGGTACGTTTTGAGACCTCAGCGCGGCCCATATGAAATCCCTAGGCACTCGATCGAATGCTTTCTCGAGGTCGATAAATACCATGTGTAAATCCTTAGACGAATCTCGGTGCTTTTCCATTATTATTCGTAGGCTTTGGATAGCGTCCACTGTCGATCTTCCTTCAACAAATCCACACTGGCTATTATCGAGCTTTATTATTTGCCGAAGACGTTCGTTTAAGACTCTTTCGACGATTTTCATTGTGTGTGACATAAGCTTGATTGAACGGTAGTTGTTGCATTCTCGAGTGTCGCCTTTTCCTTTGTATAATGGAACCAAGAAGCTACTTCTCCATTGATTCGGCATAGGTTGTCCACATTTTAATTTATTTAAAAGTTTCGATAGCCAAACGCTGCCGATCCCCTCCATCTTCGACCAAAACTCTGATGGAATGCTGTCTGGTCCCGCCGCTTTCCCCCGCTTCATTTTTCCAATTGCTATACTTATTTCTTCGATTGAAAAGTCCGAAACTTCCTCCTCGAATAGACCAGCTGTCGGCACGATATCACGTGGAAACTGTTTGTTAAGCAACTCCTTGCAGTATTCAAGCCACCGGTCACAAATTTCCTTTTCATTTGTTAATAAGCGACCGTCTGCGTTTTTGATGTATTTCGGCGAGGTTATTTCCATTGAATTTTTTCTCCTCTGTGCAGCGAGCTTAAAAATATTTGGCATTTTAGTACTGTACGACGTTTGAACTTCTTGGATAGCTTGTCTTCTATCCGCCGATCGTGAGGATATTTGTTCCAACTCCTGGTACAGGTTTTCCGCTTCTGCCGCTCGAGTTCGAGCCAGGACTTTCTTTGCGATCTTTTTAAGATGCTCGTATTCAAGAGCCAGTCGAGCTTTTTCGATATCGTCGCTCCGATCGCATTTTGTCCACGCTTGGAATGCACTCTTCTTGTCGGCCACAGCTCGTTTGGTTTCGTCATTCCACCACCATGTTTCTTTGCCGACGTAATGGTATTTCGATATAGTCCCCAGATGGGACTTTGCGAGTGTTATGGTGTGAATTGGCTGCTATTTTGTATGAATTGCCTTGTTTTCACGAAATGTTTATTTAAGAGTGTAAGTTGAAAAATGGATGATATGGGTTATTGATTTGATGCACATTTGTGTTCGTTTTACGGTATTTCGAACTGTCTCCAAATATTGGTGATTTCTCTTCAAAGGGAGAATTTAGGAACCGTTAAATCCAGCGATCTGCACATCTAGTTCAGGTCGCCAAAACGGGAGATAACACGGACTGGAAACTTAAAACCTTCATCGTTTCCCGAGCTGTGTGAGCGTTTGCTTCGTCCTGTTGGAACAAACAAATTCTACGATTTTAGGCAAAAAAAATGCTGTCTATAGTCCTCACCAGTAATCACCACGGTGGTGCTGTGTCCAATCACTTTTTCATTGCTTATACTGCCGCAGCAGTCACTTTGAAGGGATGCAATAGCTCTTCAAGCATTTTGGTTGGATTCTCCGTGCCCCGTTAATTTTGCTGTGGTTGCTTCGCCGTTGCGAACATACGAGTATTCAGGTCTTTCACCAAATGCAACGGATATCTATTGATGCCAAATTATGTGCGTCGTTGTTCCATCGATGTTTTTGAACGTCCTCGGCCACAATAGTTATATTCTCTATCGAACGAGTAATACGGGTCCGGCTTCTTCTTGTTCACTTGACATCTTTAGTGAACCCATTTTCCGCGAGACGCTCAGCGAAACATTTAATTGTTCGCGCACATGGTGCAGAACGATGAGGTAAATGAAGACGAAAGATGAAGACGAACACTGCGTTAAAATTGCGGACCGGGAATCGATTAAATAAGCAGAAACAACAATTCCGTGTTCTTCAGCTGTGTATCGCTCCATTGCTTATTGTCAATTTGTCTGCAAGATAAATGTCAAAGCGCAATGACATTTGAGTCCATTTGCAAAAATTATAGTAAATTTACATTATGACACTACTTTTGTCACAAATGTCATGGAAGTAATAATGTTTGAGCATATATCAATATATTCAACTCAAAAAACAGTTTTCATTGCCATCCTGACGCTGGTCTACATACCAAAACAAAAGTGAATGAATACTCATAGTAAAGGTACGAGTACAAAGAATCAATCGTTAACATGGAACTCTGTAAATCACAGAGTGGGTGTGGGGTGGATGAAATGGCGAGAAAATTCAGGAATCTTTTGCGACCGAAAATTTCCACTTAAATTAAAGGGGAAATTCTACACCACGGTTGTTAGACCAACTCTTATATACGGTTCACAGTGCTGGACAATGTACGAAGCGTTTAAAAACAAAATGACGGCAGCGGAAATGAAAATGTTAAGGATGTCTAGTGGAGTCACTAAACGCGATTGCATTAGATCTACGCGTATAAGAGGAAGTCTACATATAAAGAATTCGGTAACCGAACAGCTTGAGGCGAATAGAATGAGTTGGTATTGCCACGTTCAAAGAAGATCTGCGGAAAATCCGGTTAAAAAGGCACTATCAACTACGGTCACTCCAACTGTAAGAAAACGAGGTCGGAAAAAGAATTCCTGGATTTCTCAGATGGCAAATGCGCAACAACGTCTGGGGTTAACCACTGAAGCGATCCAGGACCGAGCATTATGTAGACGCGTTCTGCGGTCTGCGACATTAGCCAACCCCATAAGCGGAGCAGCAGCGATGCAGTAAAAATGGGAAACTCGTTACGCATAAGTTCGTATAACGAGGAAAGGGTTAATAAAAGGATAAGAAGAAGAAGTAAAGCTACAAAGAAACAGTGTCTCTCAGCTATTGCAATACCACATTATTGTTTATTCACATGGCAGGTGAAGTAGATGTCACGGGATATCTTTTTGTAGCGGCACAATTTCAAAGTTGGTTTTGAATGTTTGCAGGTTGTAATGACAAGGAAACAAAGAGTTTGTCAGAGCATTCCACAACGGCTAAGAAAAGAATCACGATATGTTAGAGTACATCGGAAAGATGCTTTAGGCTTTAAAGGAGTGGAATGCTACTGTCAATGATGTTAAGAAAACAAGTAATAAAAATAGCGACAGAACTATTTGGATGTGGGCATTGTACTCCATTTTAGGCTGCAAAATGCCCAATCCACGTACATATTAGGGCCTGATCAAAACGCTGGGCAACGAATATGCGAATTAGAATTATAAGTGGCAGACATGAGATTACCTGTACTCATTTATAAAAATTTTGCGACATAGTTATTCCCTTGAGCTGCTTTTGGAAACGGAGCGCAGGTGGTCTTTCGCTAGCTGCATTTAGAGGGAGCGAGGTCAATAAACAGAGGTGTGTTGTGTTTGACTAAGAATTTTTGTCCGTATTACCAATGAAAATTATTTTTGGTGTAGTTTTTGAATAGACTTTGCACAACGGCAAAAACGGCAAGAACGGCAAGAACGGCAAGAACGGCAAGAACGGCAAGAACGGCAAGAACGGCAAGAACGGCAAGAACGGCAAGGACGGCACGAACGGCAAGAACGGAAAGAAAGCGAGAAGAGCAAGTACATCCAGAAGAGCATTAAGAACACGAACGAAAAGCATGACTCCATTAAGTTTAAGCTTCAAATAAAAACAATTGCGATCGATCAGTCCAGTGCAATGGTTAGTCATCATCAAGTTAATAGAAGCTAGTTCCTATCTAGTACCTATTCATCTTGTTGATTAGAAAAGGTAGCTTTCGGCGAAGATTTCATTGCAAAAAAATCGCTCAAGTTCATTATCGCCAAGGCAACATTGCGTAGATGAAACCACTAATTAGTTGGCATTCATTTCTCTTGCCGCCCCTATCATGACTGTTTCTCTCGCCTCTAATACCTCTAGGTTAATCTCGTTTTACGACAACACAAAGATGTCAAGATGAAGTGCCTCAAGCTTTTCCAGTTCGCACTGATTGCATTTTCAATTTTTAACAACCTCTCACCCCTGCATCCGTTTGCATCTTGGTGAAAAACATATCCCTTCAAGGTCACATTACTTTTATATCACTCTCTAAATCCTCTGCTCTCCATCCTAATGATGAAAAACAAAATATCTATAAATACTAGCATATATCCATAAAACAGATTGAAAAGAAACTACCCATATACGAGTATACGTGATAAAATAGAAATAGAGGGCAACATAGAAAAGACATGACGATAGAAATTGGAGCACTCAATGGCCGCAGACAAGGCTAACAAAGTGCCTTAAACAGAGCCTTTAAGGCATTCACCGTCACTATTCATCCATTCAGTAGTTTTATCCGTTCCTGTTCTTTATTTTTTTTTAAACAAAACTGTTGATGTATCCTTTAGTGTCTTCCATCTTTCAACGCCTTCATCATCAACAACTTAAAGAAAGACGAAAAAACCCCGAAGAAGGGGTGATGGGGAGGGTTCTTAGTATAGGAAAACTATTCGTCGTGTCGGAATGAATAGTCCGTAACAAAAAAAAAAAGGAGATTGATTGACAGACTTGTGTTGTGGGATGGGGACAGAATGTGGAATATGGAAAACTTTGCCCGAGGAAGTAAATGAAAGGATGCCTAGTTATGATAGTTGTACCTCTTGTGTACACGTTTACGCAAAGCAGCTTAATAGGACAGTTTTCTAAGGTTTTCAAGGTTTTCTTGTGACAAATTTCAAAGTATACGTCTTTGAGTTCTACTGCACGCATTATAATTTTCTTGTTACACACCAAAGTGTAAAATAGAGTCGACTAAAGATACAAATGAAGACAAAGCTCTTTTTGGTAATGCACTACGAGTATAATACGTGGTCCTGTTCCGGTCACGACTGTATACTATACTATATACTGATGTGTCGCAGGTGTATGAATAAGTGCTCGTGTAGAGGATATTCTTTGATGTTATACCTAGGCCATGCCTGCATCTTATCTGTCTTGAGATCCGAAATTTTTCGCTGCTATCATAGCTGTATAGAATGTTAATAAATATATCGCTTTAGCGACCTGGAGCATGTCATCTTATTGGACATATGTCCATATTTGCCTTGGTGACAATCTATGGAATGTGTATGACTTAAATATCGGTGGCAAGCTCCCTCAACTGGTATTTTAGTGGTTCTGACGGGCTTTTTTCACTTTGAATTTCTCATATTAGTAGATTTGGTTCGATATGCAATGGCTAGTCTCACCTTCGTCTTACTTTCTACTCTCTGAGGAGGGAGTGGACGTTGACGTTGAATCTCGAGATAGATGGTGAACCCTATCGTCAGGTTTGGTGAAACAAGGGAGCAAGACCAAAACCACAAAACGAAAGCAGGATTTGGGAGTTATTTAAAAAGCAGAATGTAGTGCTTAACCATCTAACAGGCTATTGAACGCAATGCCTGGGACCCATGTGGAACTACGGTTCGAGACTTTTAGGGGGAGCTTATGCGCTCGGTACAAAGCTGGTTCTGACGGTGGCGACTGTAGCACCAGTGAAACTAGATCGAAAAAGCTATGAAGCTCCATCGCTACTCTGGAGTTTTTCTGGATGACGAATCGTAAATTTGAGTTACGTAAGTGGACATAACGTTCTGGGGTAGCAGTGGAGTTTGTCTTGGAAATGAAAGTTATGGAATTTCGAGAGTGATCACAGTCTCGGTGAGTAAATTGCTCAGGAACTAATAGATATCTGGTTACTTCACACGGGGAGTTAAACTAAATTCAAATTGCCAACAAAATAGCATTTCAAAGGAGGCTCGTCATATGGGAGACAACCTGGTAGTTTCCAGTTGTCTTTCCGTCAGATTTGAGTATTGAAACTGCAATACCATTCCATTGTTGGAGATTTTAAATTTGTTAGCTCCAATATAATCTAGGATAGATGTAAGCTATGAAGTTCTCTGTTTGTCAGGTTGCAGCATGTGCTTGCTGCTGGAATGGCATCTCTATGTTGGCTAGCAATGTGATTCCCTTTTAATATCATTAATTGTACCTATTGCTCAGGTCTATAAAACTAGCAATTGCCGGTTGAAGGGAGCTTATTTGAAACGCGAATGAAAGAATCACAACTTCTTCATTAAGAAAAACACGTTGGGGAGCTCTTCTGAAAGAATACTTTTGAGCTGGTTGAAATACTAACCAGATTTAGGTCTTTTCGCCTCTTTTTGACATTTTGATTTCACAAGTCTTCAGCAAAATTAAGGTAAGCGATATCAGAACATTTAGAGGACTTCAGTTATATAAGGTAACCCTTGTCCGCTTTATCCATTTTAGATTCACTTTATTCAGTATTCAACGGAGATACAAGTGTAGGGTGGCCTACGCTACTTAAAGGTTGAAGAGCAATTTCACGCTGACATAAGCTGCCGTTGAGTTGTTCCTATTGGGTCGCAGTACGAATAAAAGACATTACGATCATAGAAAAGAATAAATCCATGTTGATACCCTTAAGGTACTTCGCCATTAATCTAGTAAACAAACAATTGAATTTTCAGTGGCTTTCATATTTTAAGTTATTGGCTGTAAAATGTTTAGGCTCATGATAATGACAGCAATTCTACCCGCATCGTACTCGTACCTTCATCCAGTGCATAATATATATGCAAGTTTATGTATCTATGTCTGCTTCTAGGTTACCATTTCATACAACAAGCATCCTCATAAGATTACAGTCCATTTGAGGCAATTTATTATACAACACCTCTAGTGTAAATATGACTATCATCAGATAGTGAAACTCGATAAAGCACGTCTTCAACAGATTGATACGAGTAGCTACACCTTAAGACACCTACACATTTCCATTCATAAGCTTCCCTGCCCATTGAATCTTCATCATTATAGCAGGCTGAATTTAACTCCGACGAAAACTCCTTAGATACTCGTATTCCATTTAAACACCTCAATGACAAATGTATTCAAAAACATAATGGCATTCTCTTCAGTATGTACTCGTACGCTCCGGGACACTGAGGTTTGCCAGTAGTGAATGACGTCTTTGAAGCTTCCTTTCGTATGGTTTTTTTTAAAAACTCCAAACAATCACAAGCTCAGGGGATTGGATTAGATTTCAAAACAACAAGAAACCGAAAACATGGCCTGAATTTTGAAATACACATATCATATCCTCGGTACACATTGTGGCGGACACAGTGTGCGCTTAATGTGAGTTTCATGTAAAGCTAAAGAGAAAATGCGAATATAATGACTAAAAAGCTTATAAACAAAAGATAACGGCATTTTTCAGTCGGCAATTAAGTGGTATCTGTGTTGTCCTTATAAAATAGTCTTTTTATTTCGGAGCTTTTCCCATTAAAGGTCTGCGTCTTATGATAAGAAAGCTTGCCCCATTTCATCGAGAGCTTTTTGAATAATTCAATCGTAGCCAAATAGCCTCGTTTTTCTTTTTAAGTCCTTATCTGCTTCACTAACTCATTAACAGGAGAGATTCCAAAATTCTCTTAATACCCTAGATATTGCTCTAAGCCTTTCGGTGAGCTTTTCGGAAAGAATTTTTCAAAACAAAGAGGCTAAGGAGAGCAAAAAATGTTTTTTTTTCGAAATCAGTAGGAAAAAAAGCTAAGGGTGAAATAAGCCATCTGTATCAGAAGAACTACAAACCTACACATACCTAACCGATGAGGGAGAAAGGTCCCTTTAAAATCTCTTTAAAAAATAGACGAAGAGCGAGTCTATCTGATGAACGCTTTTTTAAAAGAGAGTTTAGAAGAATTATGAGAATTAAATTTGAGCTTTTGGTTAAGAGATTTTCTGAGCTTTCAGCGTTAGACACAAATGATTCCATTTTGATTTTGAATTTAGGTAAACACTGGAGGGAGTATACTAAAGATATTCTGTCCGCATAATATACGAATAATTTGATAAAAATCAAACCATTGATGGAGAGAAATCACACAAAGCTCCCTCTCTCAAAAGAGAACTAGGGATGATTATCAAATCACATCTAAGCAGCAATGACTGCGCCACCACCAACGTGTTATCACTTCAAAATCGGGATTTAAAAGAGGCATTCCTGCAAGCTTAAAAGGAAATGTTCTGTCTCCTTCAATTTTTGCAGGAATCCTTCGAGATCCCTCTCATAAAAGTAAGGCACTTCCGTAAAAAAGGCAAAAAATTGGGAAAAAAAATAAAATCATTTGTGATTACCTCTAGGACTCACGTAATGCGCCGGCGTTTTGCTGGTGTATCCTAGATAAGGAGGAAAACAAAAAACCCCAAGAAAAAAGAAACAAAATTCTCAGACTTTTTGCATGTCGAATATTTTTGTCAAAGTTTAGTTTTAGTCTTTTTTTCGACAATCCTTATAGAAATTGGTAAAAAAAAAAATCTGTTGTTGGCTCGATTTTAGCAGGAAGGTAGTCATCGAGTCCTTAGGGTAGAATTTAAGGAGTTTCTGTTTGTCGATTATTCTTAGAGTGAAACTCTATTTTAGGTTATCAGATGAGCAGGGCAAGGACTTTGTTTTTCAAAGAAGGTTATATATTTTTCTCTACTTGATAGCGTAAAGGATAAAACGTAATAAACAAAACTTTGAAGTAGGGTAACAATGTTTTCGGTACTGTTTACTTTTTTTTGTCTGATGAATTTGATGTTGTACGTCATATACGGGCACCTTGAGAGTAAAGTGAAGTCTTGTGTCGAATTTGGACTTGTTTGCGGTACATACAAAAATATTTTGTACATAGTACATACCTCGAGTATGTGTATGGAGTGGAGTTCTTTTATCCTTATTCTCCATTGAAGTGAAATGAAGTCATTTATATCACTCAGGATAACAAGAGGAGGATGTTGTGTCTTATGTGTGATTTGGAGTTGTGGTAAGGCTTTTCGTATGCGAGATGCGCTCTTAGAAAACATAGCAACGACTTCAGAGAGATGAAATTAATCGCGTATCGAAAGATTGTCCCACTTATCTCCAATGACAAATATGTATAGGTACATGAGAATCGGGTTTTATCTTTTATTTCGAGTTAGTTTCGAGTTTGACGACAAATTCGTATCCTTGGATGAGTTTAATTATGTTAATGTTTTGAGTTCGGGTATTTGTTTGGCCTTTTGTTTTTTTTTTTTTGTTGGTCGTCGGCCTCCTTTTTCTTTGTGGGGGAAGGTAGATGGTGTGCGCGATAAGTGTGTCATAAAGATTTAGGTCGTGCAAAAGGTAAATGTGTTGTTTCACTTCAGTTCAGTCCTAAGGGATTTTTATGTTGGGTTGCTTCAGTCACAAAACTTAATTTGAGAAAGTGTCGTTTAGAAAAATTACTTTCGTAAAGTTTGGAAAAGATTGGCTTTAGGGAAGTTCTAACAATTCACCGACCTTTAAAGCTTTTCAGATTTCTTTTTGTCGTCTGCTATGAATACTGACTTAAGCTTGTTTAAGTCGTTCTATTTTTTTGAGAGACAATTAAGAATGCTAGAATGTACTTACTCGTAGATTTATTTAGGTTTTTCTTCTTAGGAAACCCTTAGAAGTCTTTAATTTTATGAGTTTGCTAGATTTTTTTCCTTTTTGTCCAGGTATTGCATTACTGACAGGCATTTGCAAATTTGTTTTCCAGTTATTTCAATTGGTAAGCTATTGCCCTTCGCCGTCATTCAAGACACATTTTATAGTTGAATAGAAGCAGCTTTGAACTTAATTTTTACCTCGTTGTTTTGGCTAGCTATAACTTCTTTTATTCCATCATCGGTTGAGATAGTTTTTGGAAAGTAGGTACTTCCTCATGAAGATTTACCAACATGAAGGGTGGTTGAGGAGCCAAATTGTAAATCGTCGTCAAAAGTGATCTCATAAGTGCTAGATTTTTTCAAGCCAACATTTTTACTGTAAATTTATCAACTGCAGACAGCGTACAAACTCTCATTCATTTTTCGCACTTCATAAATGTCTTCTCTCCCTTATGGGGACTGACGATTAGTCCCGAAAGTACTCATACTCACAGGGCCTTGCTATTCATGAGAGATCTTGAGCGAAACCCCAGCAATATGTTTCAAAGGGCGACTAGGTTGGGCAATGTGTAACTTCCTTTTACTCCTTCAGTCACCAAGTGTGGATGGCACTGTATAAGCTGTCGCTGAGAATTATGTAGACTCAAAGACAGCTGTGGGCAACTTCTACCTAGTCAAGTCATAAATACTGTTACGGAGAAAAATCAAGGGCAAAACGAAAACGAATTAATATTTAAACAATTTTTTTTTTGTTTTTATTGGGCTATTCAATGGCTACAACTTAGAACAACTTATTCGAAATGACTTCCATTTGCCTTCAAGCACGACTTAAGATGATGTGGCCACTCATCGATTGCGGACGCACTTTATTCATGGGGAAATTGTCCACTGCACGGACAAGGGCTCGCTTCAACAACTCAATATTTGAGTGTCGAGTAGAGCAAGCCATGCCCTCTAATACGGATCAAAACTTGTAATCCAACGGGTTGCGGTCTGGACTATCAGCTGGCCAATCATCCGTGGATATGAAGTCCCGGACGTTGTTTTTGAGCCACAGTTGAGTCGTTTTTGCTTTGTGTTCTGGAGCAGAGTCTTGCTGGAAAGTCCATGGCTTGTTGTTTTATATTGATTGGTTGAGAGACTTCACAATGGGTTCCAAGACGGTCGATTGATACTCGTATACTTTGGCCGATGTTTTCACTCCTTTCTCGCAAAAATGGAGCTTGGTAACACCATCGTAGCACACTTCCCACTATACCATTAAAGACGCGGGATGGAGGCCTCTTTGAACCCTCGGGATGAGTTGGGATGCTTCACTGGATAACCGAGCATACACACGATCGTTCTGCTTATTGAACGATTCTTCTACGGTGAATATTTTTTCGTCAGTAAATAGAATTTGTCTGTGAGCGTTCTTTGCGTACCGGCTGAGTAACGCTTTCGATCTTCGCTTGCGTTTTTCCTTCAATGCGACCGTGAGCAGGTGTCCAGTGTGTTGCTTGTACGCGCTGAGACAAGATTTTCTGTTTTTGCAGCGGTTCTTCACGGCTTTGATCGCTTTCGGAGTTCTCACAGTGCGCGGACGGCCGGATCTTTGACGGTCTCGTACTCCACCAGTATCCTCAAACAACTTCAGTAGGCCAACTACAACAATACGATTTTCGATGTCACCCCATTCCACGATTGTGAGCAATGAATGTCAAAAACTTTTTACGTCACAATGAAGCATAAATATCAACTGTCAAATCGCAATCAATACGAAATGGATGCGCCCAGTGTTGCATTCGTAATTAGTGAGTTCAGTTGTGCACCAGTATTTATGACTTGACTAGGTATGCACGACTTACACCTATGAAGATATCCTTGGTTGTTTTAAATCCAAAGTTCTTAGAGATTGGCGGGCTATACAAGTTGTACAGTGATATTGACGTTGTCAGAAAAGTGCATATTACTTGCCTATGACATCCAGAGCCATTAAACATGAAGAACTAATGAATACCAACGCTCCAGCCTGAAGAGTTTTCGATTCGCAATGCTGTATAGGAAGACATTCCTTTAAGTGGCACGCCCAAGTGGAAGTGGATCTTTGGGTACCTTGAAGTGCGCAAGTCCAGACGGTAACCCAGAGACCGTGCTAGCTGGAGAGACCTATTGGTTGAGGTCCACCTCAGATTGTAGTGCCTTCTAATTAAGATCAACAGAGATCGTCCCTTATCTAATGTCAGAAATAGTTCAAACCGTGCTTAATAAAATGGTGATACTCGTAGTACTGTGCCATCATTCACAGTAGACGGGTGGTGCCAAATGCCTAGGCTCAACATTGCCCCAAAAGAGCCATAGTAGTGCCACTTGTGAGGAAGAAAAAGCGTTCTAGATAAATCTGCTAAAGGAATACCATATTTAGAATTGCAACTACCTGGTAAGCTCATTTAGTTGAAAGATATGGAGTTTTACAAAAAGGCGGATGTATGATGATAAGTAAAAGTCTATATGGAGAGTAATGATCTCTGTGATGCTACGATGGATGTTTGTTGCAGTTGTAAAAGAAATAACCATGCCGTAGCTTTAACATTAACAAGACAAACCAGCCTAATTAAAAGAGATATTTCCAAAGATTCTCCCAATGTATGCCCGGAGCAATGCGCAGATTCGCACTTGCAGCCACGAAGGTGTTTTTGGAATTGACTTTGACATACAGAATAGTCTAGAGGATGGCAAAAAACCAGTCGGAAGAGGAAAATACATTGAAAAAATACAAAACTCTCTAAACATGCTAAACCTGTCTGTCTACAGAAATGATAGCATTGCATTGTAATCTTCAACTTACAAAAGGTTTTCCTAACAAAAGGAACACCGTAGCTGTAAATAGACAGTATATGGTTTAGACAATCATATAGTTCGAGGATTGATGAAAGAAGTGGTACAAGAACGTTTGGCTCAAGACCTAAGCACTAGGTACGATTCCATTGGCAAATGTACCAGCATCTTTTAAGCTCACATATTTGTTATGAGTATGATCAGATACTTTTCGATCGTGTTCTTTCATAGAACGACTAATTAATTGGATGAATATGCGATTTCATATATTTCTCTATTTCTGCTCTCAAAGCGTCGATTTAATTAGGTTTCTCACGTCTAACAATAGGCTGTAGCTCCTCATTTTGATTCGGTTATGTGACGCTGGTTCTGTGATTTTTATAGCTGAGGCTATGGCGATTCGTGTTCTTAAGATATTTGGGCAGATATCTTAGACGAGCCACAGTTTAATGCACAGAGCCATTATTTCATTATGGAAAATGAGATGCCTTAAGCAAGGCTTAAAAAAAATGCAGCTAAGTGCCTCTTTATACACAAAATTGATTTCCGTACTTACTCGTAGAGTGGACCAAATTAAAGCTTCTTACTCTCCGACAGAAAAAAAAATGCATATTTCTTACCTAAACTAGGATTGTTTGTTTAGCACGTTACAACCTTGTGTGACTGACGTTGATATCGTTAAGTGAATTCTTCTATTGATAGTCAATTTGTTTTCGGCTTAGCCTGTCAGACTACTGAGATCTATTAGGTTTGCTTTTTTGCGAGCGCCTACAGAATGACAGTGAACAAAACGAGTCAACACATTAAATTCATTGATTTATTAAAACACAATTTAATGAGAAGATGATTGCAGAATTTAAACTTCGTAATTGGCCACCAACATCCGACGAACTTCGGTCCGGGCCTGACTTGAACCACGGTGGCTGTGGTTTAAGCCTAAAACGCAGGGAGGGTGCACCTGCTGGTCTCACCCGATGTAGAGTTGCAATAAGTACAGGGTGCTGAGACCCTAAGATCAGTAAGAGGATCTCCTGAACAGGGGTTCCGAATTTTTAACAAAGGAATTGACGGAAAGCGATGGCAAGACGTATCTTTGCTCCCATGGATGTATGGGCATCTCGTGATTACTGTCTCTGCGACAGTAGTTTACGTAAATCACGAGACGTTATTATATACGACCACAGATACTGGGAAAACTGATTAAATATTGGACTGACGGTTGGCGTTCAAATTATAGTAATTCGGTCAGATAGATTGGCAAATAAAAACGAAAAAGCTTTTTCATGAGCAGGAATGAAGACGTACAAATGGGTCGTTGTTTAAGAAGAGGGTGCGTAAGAAGAATGGTTGCTCAAGGCCTGAAACAGTTTTTATCTCGTAAGCGATTACCCAGCACTAATGACCCTTGATAGAAGAATCATCCGCGAGTACTTCCACAGTGCCTAAGTGACATCTCATTAGCTGTGGAAAGATTACTATATAACGAAATTCTTCTTTGTTCTAAAAAAAAAACGATGAACGAGGTAAAAACCAGTAAAATTTGATGTCTAGGCGCTATGAGAGCCCACCAACTACATTCACTAACTTCATCAGAGCTTAGTGGTTCAGCGAAGTGTTAGATATTCTTGTTTGTATTTGAAAAATGTTTTTTTTTTTAAAAAAAACTCGCTCTATTTCTAAATTGTTTGTACGTACACATTTATAAGCCCTTTATGCCCCGGTCGGTGGGGCATATGTGTTGACTTAAGAAACTTTTCCATCACCATCAATCACTAACAAAACAATGCAATCACATCCATGGTCATAGCACTCAAAAAGAAGCACTTACAACGAATTTTTCACACAGCATGGCTCTGAGTGAAAACATTTTAATGCATTGCACAAAAAGGAAGAAAAAAACAAAAATAATAAAACACACTGTATGGAAGGTACCTATATAAAAAATTTTATTCAGTAAATGTGCACATACTTATTGTTCTCTTGACTGGATTTGAACAGATGCGCGAGGAACACTTCCATTTACAATCCACAATCAAGCCACTACGGATACTCCTGCAATCTGCATTACATTCTTCTACATGATATGTAATGCGCCCTTGAAACCATGATGTCGACACACAACGACAACGACGAAGTGGATACTGAGTGACAATGATGAGACCACGGGTGGGAGCACATACATACATACATATATACGGATAACTATCACACGCTCTGTTAAGTTCATCATACGTCCTTTCGGAGGAGAACTAAAAATGAAATTCCTACAAAAAGTTAAGAAAAAAAAAAAAAAAAAAAAAAAAAAAAATAAATAAATTCACCTCAAGCTTAAACTCTTTACCACGTGCTTCAGTTGCAATGTTAGTTTTGTTGTTGCTTTCAACATTTTGTCCTACTAATACGAGTACTATGCACACATAGTGCATATTTCACATGCCTAACTGGATATTCTCGGGTACTCTTCCTTCCTCTCAACTGCCCCTGAAATCTACTTTTATCCTTTTCGACTAGAACCCTCCCTCTACCACTCAATGTAGGTCTCATCTCAAAGAAAATAAACTCAAACGCAAAGAAGAGAAGAGGAAAAAGTTGGAAAAGAAAAAAATAAATATAAAAAATTTGTATACAATCCTTCTCGAAGCACAGAAATCCCTCTAAATTAAGTGCACACAGATTGTTTATCTACATTTTCTCCTACGTCACTTATCCTCTATTCTAGCCCCCTATTTGCCTTTTCTAAAGCCTCCTATTTTCTCCGGTCGTCCTTATCTTCTCTTTTTACCTCACATTCTTTTGGCTAAACAAAACTTAAATAGGAGTACATATGTATGTCCTTTGGCGATGCAAGAAACTTGAAATGAAACAAATGAACGAAATGACGACAGCGGGACACACAGGACATGCAGCGGACGAACAGCGGGACACAGACTACAGGACATACCCCCACATATTATTCTTGTTTACACACACTCGAACATTTTTTAAGGCCTGGCTTTCTTCTCCCAGAAGGTAATTGCAGAAATTGCTAACTGACAACAAAAAAGTCCTTTGTGGGGTATTTAAGCTCATAAAAGCTTTCTTTTTCCACCGAGAGAGCATTCGAAAATACCTCTTATGTCTGTGTGTTTGTGGCTATATGATTATAACCATACATATGAGTCTATTGACAACGACAATGCAGAGATTTTCTATGTTCTCTATACGAAAAATAATGTCAGCCTGCCGGAGGAGGTAAATTAATTCGCATGCCTACGAAACTACGAAACTTTACGAAAGTAGGTGATCCAAATAGTATACTCGTATTCGTACCGCTCAATGGGTAGTTATGGTTACGTATTCGTACATTACTTGTAGGTATATAGTACGAGTATGTTTTCTGGTCAGTATCGTTGCCATTGCGTGTGCAAACCTTAACTTTAACGAGGATAATAGCTCCGTAGTTCGTATTACTCGAAGTTATATACAAAAATAGAAAATTAAAACGAACATGAGCATTATTTTTGTTTTTCCAATTGTTGTCGTTGGCATGTTGTCTTGAGGTTGCCTTAAATGAAAGGGATGTGGGTGGGATGGGAAGCTTTATAAGCTGCTCGAGGCATGGTATGGTGGTTGTATTTTTTTTTTATATTTAAAATTGGTAACAACACATGCGTTTTACGATCGCAGTTAGGATATTCAAGTAATGATAGTGGGAGGAAGAATTTGTACAGTAATAGCGATGAGGATAGAGTTGAAAAAAAGATATGACAAGCTGAAGACTTGGCCGAAAGTTGAATTTTATTTTAAGACCATTTAATGCAGCCTTAAACTCAAAGGCCGATGGTTTTCCTTTGTCTGTCGGAAATAAGAAACTGGTCCGGTACTTCTACTTTGTTCTTTTAACTTGAATTTCTGCATCTTTTGCTGGATGGATGAGGATGGGTAAATGCTTCGGTGACAAAGTGTCTCTTTAGTAATCCAATGTCTTTCCAATAAAAGGGATAGAAGGAAAGTCATTCCCATTCTTAAAGATTTTGGAAAGCTTTGGTTTGGTCTTCCCGCATCCTGCAGTTATGTTCACGGTCCTGCGAACCGATCATCTGAGCCTTTCCTAGTAACTTAATCAGTGATCTCATTTCCAGTGATCCCATTGTGATCTGGGCCCCAAAAAAGGTTCAGTAAATTCAGCTTTCTGACGGCATTGTATTGTAGTGGAAGGAAGTAGAAATGACTATCGCAGGTTGAGTGTAAGCAAGGAAGTAACATCTTCTTCCCCTACACCGATTCTTCACAATACTCGTAATTCATTACCGTCAGTTTTGCGCTCGGATGAAGACAAATTTTCTAATGAGATTCGGAGGAGATGATTGAGATACATTCTATTATAGATCGGACTTGCAGGCTTCATAGATGGCCGAAACCATTTCTGTGAGGGAGTTGATTTTATACTCTCGCAGCAACATAGATGCTTGATCAACGTTAACAAATTTAAGAAATTTGGTTTCAAAATTATGGTTTTGGGCGCTAAACTTACAGAGTACTCGCATCATATTACATCCGACATAATCGTCCATCTGAGACGGCTATTCGCAGCATTGTTGACCGTTTTTGCACAATATTTTCTTTGGAAGATACCTTGGCACCGAGACGCATAGGAGGAGTGAAGTGAATATTGCATCCGTTTAGGAGAGTGTTGAAGAAAATTCAAACGATCAATTCGGCGTCAATCATAATTGCTTGTTCTTTTTCCGTTCACTTTTTGGGAAATTTTACACGAAGATCATGGTTTAAAGGCTTACAAGAACCAGCGCAGCTCGGTATGGCCATGGCCTAGCTTCTTGACACTTATTTGTGTTGCTCATGTTGTCATTTTTGTCACATCTGAGCGGGGCCTACGGTTTATCGCCGAGTCCGAACGGCACTCCTTAGAAGCTTTTTCGAAAGCAATTTTACTTTCGGGAGTTTGCCATTGCTCGCCGATCAAGGTGGTATAAAATGGTCTCTAAGATTTTCTGATTTGACTCTGCTTGATTATTATTTTTGTAACTACGTAAAGTCGCTAGTATATGCTGAAAAAAGAACAGCCAACATTATTTGTGTTTTTGAGGGCATGCGGTGGCATAAGTGTTTGAAAAAGTGGTCGAAAACCTTGTCTCTCTGATGACATTCATCAGTTGCAACCATGGTGGGCATATGTGCTTAAGAGATTGTGCTTGCATTTTCTCGATCAAATACAAATAAATGGCTATAAAAAAACGCAATTTATTATTGAATTGTACTTACCGTTTTCATAGAGCGGTCATATGACTGTGTTTCTACAAAACCGTCCAGTTCGCTTTATGAAATGTCTTTTAGAGGGAACTTACTTGCGTTCTGTCATCTCGGAGTCTTATTCGAATTTCTATTATGCACCTCAGATACATCCAAACTACGAGTGACTCATAATCGTTTAGCGGCAAATTTCCCCATTAGGCATTTTTCGGTTACATTTGCATATGCACTTCGGCTACAACAATGTAGTGGCTTGAATAGATGTTGGCTTCTCGAAACGTTTGGATACAGTATAAGAGGTCAATTAGGTTGATCCTAGTTTTGCCCAGATGATTACTTGGTCCCTTTGTGGATGCTGAGATGTTGCAAACATGCTCTAGCTATTGTGACATTTTGCCTGTGGGGAAGCTGGCTCATATCAGTCTTATATTGGCAGATTTAGTCTTGATGCAGATTATAGTCATCAGACGTTCAAACAGATGCCCAGAGGTTAAGAGTCCTTGCCTTAACCTTAACCTTATGACAAATTGACATCCAGTTAGGCACTTCTTCTGATGTTGGTAGCACTTTTTGGATGGTATTTATGTCCGCTTTGTAGCAGGTAAGGGCAGTTAAAAATTTCTCGTTGGTATGTGGACGGCTAAGGATTTGAAAATTCCATGTGCATTACTAAAAGTTGTTCTTCGTATTTGTATTCCCTGGATGCGGCGTAGTAATAGTAAGTTCAAACCATATCCGAGCAAGTTTGTCGTGGTGCAACCCCCAACTTGGGTAGAATATAGCGCCAGTAGCCCATTATGTGAGTTTAAGCGCTTTCGCTGGCAAGCTTGGAAATTCTCAGTCACAATCTATATCCGAACAACTTGTCAAGATGGCGAAAATTCATCAAATGATCTGAACTCAAAATATGTCAAAGTTGGTCAAATGAGGTTGACGTTGTATCTTCCTCTGGCTTTGCAGTTGACCTATCTTGTGAGTTCTTCCACCAAAGCGTCCATATTTTGCTTTGACTCTATATTTACGTGCCCCAAAGTCTATTCGGCTATGTTTAATCAGCTTTAAGTGTTCATTTACAATTTTTTTTCAGTTTGTATTGACGGGTAATGGAGGAGGTTTAAGCACAACCTGCACGGGTACAGCAAAATCGGTCTAGTCAAGCATCTGAGTGTCCAATGTCTAAGATGCTTGGTCTATTATGAGCGATGGACCTCCGGCTCAAATAGCCTTCGAATCTAGCCACGAAAGATGACGAAACAGAAGGTGACTGAATCCAACGTGGAATACTGGGAGTTTTGAAAGATGGCCAGCACTGGGATACGGCGACATTGTGAAGTAAATATAATAAGAAACATCGATGTTTTATATTTCGACCTATGACTAAGTGAGATTGTTTTTGGGGCACCACTGTTCGCTGCGAAAAAGGGAAAAAGAACAAAAAATTAAAGTCCTCCCATTTAGACTTATGAACACTCTTGTGTTCAATTAAAGGACATAGAAAATGCTTATTCATATGATGGTGTGTATCTTTGTATCTTTTATGTATACAACTTGTAGTCACCGCCATTAAAAATCATAAAATAGTAGAGAAAATCAAGAAAATAAAAAAAGAAATAAACTAAAACACCAAAAAGAAAAACGGAAAACTTGCAAACAGAAAGCAGAAAACGAGGAAAAACATTTCCTTTTCGTGCGAAGAAAGGATAATTCATTAGCGTTGGCTTTCTCTCTTTTTATTTCTGTTTCTTTTTGCTGTTTCTGATTCTGTTTCTGTTTCTGTTTCTGTGAATGGCAACTCTCTATGTTATCCTTTTTCCAACTTTGATATTTGGACTCTTACCTAGCCGAAGTGCGGGGAGAGAAAAATAGAAAATAAGCACACAGAATCGAAAGTAGGATTAGACATGGGGGCAAGACACTCATGGCATACTCGTAGTACTCGTATACTATACACCTGAGTAAAAAATTCAAATTTGGGCCAAATTTTCGCCTCGAGGGAGTTGAGGTGTTTATGTTGTTGTTGTCCTTGGTGGTGTGGGTGGAGAAGGTGATGGAACCAGTGGTCTTTTTCGTGCGAGGGCTCATTAAATTGGATAGAGTACGAGTAGAGTATGAGCCAAGAAATTAATGCCTGTAATTCAAATGTGGGATGTTTGAGGCTATAAAGACGGTAAAGTTTGGAAGTAGTGAGTCCACTTAAAAGGTCACATGTGAGCAGTGAATGTTTGAGTTTGTTGTTGTCGTCGTTGTTGAAGGTGTGAGATGGGATGGCTGTTGTAGGTTTTACAAGTTTCTTGGCATACTTGTGACTGGCTGGTGTAATGACCACCATAGACATTGGAATTTACCTTTCAACAAATATTGAATGCATGGTGCTGTGGGGAGAAGTTTTGCTTTATTTTTTATTGCTTTGCAAGTTGATAAGGAATCTATGAAGTGGCAATAATCCCAAAGCTTAAAAGTTAGTTTTTGAGTTAACATGAAAATTAACAGAAAATTCCCGAGGTTGAGATGGTGATATATGAGTAAGTAGACTTGTTCTGGTGACCTATTGCCTTCGAGTGTTATATTAGAATGCAAACAAAGTTGTAAATATTTAAATTAGCAACAACAAATATGTTGTTCGTGTCTCAAATAGTTAGTTTCTCAGAAGTACATAGAAGTGAGCGATGTTTAACTTCTAACAAATAATTGGTAGAAAGGGGAGGTGGAAAAAGTTAAGGGACAGATCAGGTATGCAGTCATAGTGATTGACAAATACTGTTTTTTAACCATTTTATGAAGTCAACGGGCTTATCAGTTGCGGGCTAGCTTTAAGTGATAGTCCTATGAATTTACAGAACAGATATGACTGAAGAATTATCAATTTTAAGTGAAACCGTAAATGATTAGAAGATGACATAAGAAAATATTTGAAATTTAAGAACACACTCGTTATTCCCGATACCTTTCCACTATGCAGTCAATTAAGGAGTTCAGAGAAGATGGTATCCTATCGCCCAGCAATGCTTACTCTAAGTTCTGCCTGCGCAACTCGTTGCTGAAAGACTAACTTTGATATGTGACCTGGAGAGCCCTAGCCTGATTGTAATAGAGCTTAGGCTTCATATGATAATTGCAGTAATGATGTTGTTATTATTCAGACAAACTTTTATTACGTTTGAGCTGCTTCCATCAAAATCTCTTAACGTCGAGAGGTTATCGTTCTAATCCATGAACAATTAAAAATTGAACTGGTGTGTTCAATGTTCTTAGGAACCAATGCAACCCACATGGAGTCAGCTGGAGATGGGCTATTTCAATTTCAATCAGAACAGTTTGGTCAAAAGAATGAAAATCATTTAGACTGTGAGCAGTTAGGGTGACGTACTTAAGCCGTCGTCTTTGTCATAAAATTTATCAAAATTACCTATTAGACTTAATCCACATCCTCAGGTACTTAAAATAACTCTCATTTAGCTATTCTACTAAAGGACTATGTCCGGTCAAGAACAAGGCGTTCTTTATTGGTCAATTTGAAGACTTTAATATGCCTGGCTATTAAGTTGTCCCACTTTTGGTAGGAACAAGTCTAGTTTTCAGCGAAAGCAGTCCCTGACGTAATTGTCGATTAATGGTATTTCAGAAAAGGTTTTAAAAAGTAAGGCTACTCCCCTTACTAGAGTGAAAATGCTGACTGAAGAGGCACTCAAAAGCATCACTATCTACGAGGGCGGGTGAATAAGTCCGTGACTTTTTGAATTTCTGACCTCTTTACTGAAACAGCAACACTGCTCCTGTCAACAGGCATCTGTCAGTTGACTCCTGTCAAAATTTAAACTTGCTGCGTCAGTAAAAAAAGTGGTTTACTGAATTTCGTTGTGGCCGTACAAGCACTGAAGATGCGGAACGTCCTGGACGCCCAGTTGAGGTCTCTACACCCGAAACAATCGAAAAAATTCACGATATGGTGTTGGCCGACCGAAGATTGAAAGTGCGAGAGATTGTGGAAGCCGTATGGATCTCGCATGGCTCAGTGGTTTCAATTTTGAATGATCACTTGGGCATGAGAAAGCTTTCCGCAAGATGGGTGCCGCGTTTGCTCACAGTCGACCACAAACGCAATCGTGTAACAACTTCACAGGAAGGTTTGGCGTTGTTTAATCGCAATATGGAGGAGTTTTTGCGCCGTTTTGTAACCGTGGACGAAACATGGATCCATCACAACACACCAGAGAACAAACAACAGTCAAAACAGTGGGTTTCTAAGGGTGAATCGGCGCCAAAGAAGGCCAAGGTGGGTTTGTCAGCCAATAAAGTTATGGTGACTGTTTTTTGGGATGCACGCGGGATTATCCACATTGACTACCTTCAAAAGGGGAGAACAATCAATGGGGAATATTATGCCAACTTATTGGACCGATTCAATGACGATTTGAAAAAAAACGACCTCATTTGGCCAAGAAAAAAGTTCTTTTCTACCAAGACAATGCAAGGGTGCACACATGTGCAGTTGCCATGGCAAAAATCCATGAATTGGGCTATGAATTGCTCCCTCATCCACCCTATTCTCCAGATTTGGCTTCGAGCGACTACTTCTTGTTCCCAAACCTGAAGAAATGGCTTGGTGGAAAAAGATTTGACTCCAATGATGAAGTCATCTCGCAAACAAAGGCCTATTTTGAGGACCTCGACAAATCATTTTTTTTGGAAGGGATAAAAAAATTGGAGAAGCGTTGGACAAAGTGTATAGAGCTCAAGGGAGACTACGTTGAAAAATAAAATTATTTTTTTATCAAAAAATCTGTGTTTTAATCCAAAAGTCACGGACTTATTGACCCGCCCTCGTATTTCTTGAAGAAGCAAAACTTTGTGAGACTTAACGTTGTGTCGAAAACTTACTGTGAACTCCAAGCGGTGTGGCTTGCCAGTAAAGAAGACTTTTTTGATTCTTTTTATTCACGTTCTTCTTTAAGATTAAAAAAATCATTCTTTCTGCTATTCGCGAATGCACAAATTTTGAACTGCAGATTCGGTGCTCTTGATGAAAGTCAAAAACCCTTTTGACTGAGACATAGCTAGATGGGATCAACCCATTAAAGTCGGTGGATTTTTGCCTCCTTGACTATACTCATTCAATTTTTGATTGCTTCTCCTCATTCAATCGTCTCCTTCGCAGATAAGACGACATACATATATGGCAGAGTATTTTTCTTTGGGTGGTGCCTCCAATTAACACCAAGAAATATGCGATTTCGATTTTGCTCTTTTCCTTCGAAAAAGATGTTGTGAACTCAGTTGCTTGGACAATTTGAACTGTTGCCGATAGTAATTGTTCTCCAGGTTTCCATCGTTTCAGGTAGAAATAACTCAGACTTTACATTTGTAGTTTTGCCCAAGTTGATGGGCATAATCTTTCGCCAACAACAATTTGTCCTTTCCTCAATTTTTACTCGATCAACTTAAGCAGCACTTATATCTATATCATCTGAACATTTAAATTACCTGGACTTGTTTGGAAAAAATGGTAAGATTGAAGCGCTTCTCTGTGCCGGAATCTGATGCACATCTAGACAAGACCTACGGTTTTGTCTCCAAATCGCATGGTGCATCATGATTTTCCAGTGTTTGGCGATAAAACCGGATTTATTTTCGCTACTATGAAATCGATTTTGAATTTTCGAGAATGACCCGAAGATGGCCTGGAACAAAAAGAAGATCTAGGTACGCAAATCATGTGCCATAATTTCGGTGTTTTGAAGGTAGCAATTGAGTTAAGAGAATGAACCCTAGAGTGTAGTTTTACCAAAGTATGGGCGATAGTGGGAATCGAACTGGATGGCAGTTAATGCGGCTTTGTGAAAGTATAAGTATAAAGAAGGATTTGTGCTTCGAGGAACAACACTCGATATGTATGATGACCTTCAAATGAAATTGACTTTTCCCACAAACTTTAGAATTTTTTATTAACGAGATGGGTTGGACCAGCTTTACATATATACGCATTGCAGCCATGGATAATTTACGACAACTTAAATGGAAAAAATTCAAAAACGGAAATAAAATTTGTCCGAATGCCACAAACATGTCCTTCAGATTCATTCCTAAATAGATGCTGATTTAGTGGATTCTGATGCTGTATCATCTATTGACGGATCACTCAAAACTGACATTGAAAGGAACATAAAACGAACATAATGGATAAGTATTTTGTCTGGGTGCTCGCATCCAACAGAAAAAATGCAGACGCAAGACTTAAAGTACGTCAAGATTTGCAGAAAGAGGCACTCTTATAAATTTCTTTCAATTTGAATAGTCAACAGTGTTCAAAGGGAAAACACTTTACGCCGATTTCAAGAAATCACTCTTTTTTTCATTGTTGTCATCTTTCTCAATTCATCTCAAGTTGTATGATACTTTTTAATTGTAATTTAATATACGATTCATCCTGTCGCTTCCTTAAAAACAAAACCTACAAGTTGTCTCTATTGAAACTTTACATTCCGTTTGATAGTCTTTGACCGTAC
This sequence comes from Volucella inflata, assembly GCA_928272305.1. NCBI lineage: Eukaryota > Metazoa > Arthropoda > Insecta > Diptera > Syrphidae > Volucella > Volucella inflata. The sequence goes on along the minus strand of OV743717.1, from coordinate 2,571,022 downwards.
ACATAGTTTTGTACTCCAAACAAATGATAGAAGATGGAAGAGAGACATCACATCTAAGTTTTTCCTTGCTCTGATTTTCTATTTACAATCGGATTTCTTTTCTGTTTTGTATTTTAATATTATAAAAAAAAATGAACACACAACAAACACCTACTACAACGTATTTTCGGTGTCAACTATACTATGACCTAGTCTTCCAACATGCGCATACAAACCAAAACACGAGTACATCCTGTCTCTGATGAAAAGCCCCAAAAACAAAAATATTAAAAAAAACCCCGAAGAGAATGACTTGTGACTTAGCGAAAACTCAGTGAAATAAGAGTAGATCACCTAAATTTCCTAAAAATTTCCACCCCAAAGGACACAAAACGTAAAAATGAAAATCTCGCGAAAAATTCACATCTCCATCTCCTGCACACCCGCATACAGGACGATTTCATATCACACAAACAGAACAGCATAGCACATTCACATTCAAACAAAAACCGACCGAAAGCTCTCTCAGCAAGGACATGCCGTCACTTTCCTCAATACAACCCAAACAGTTTGTGCGCGTCCATTCTGATTAAAGGACCGACAATACACTATACTCTTTCTCCAAAAGTGTGTGTGTGTTATCTAACAAGGAGTTTTTACAAAACCTCAAAATACCAAAAAAAAAAAAAAAAAAACAAAAAACAGAAAAGGAAGTAAAAGCAGAAATTTTTACCAAATTCAACTGTGTGAAAACTATGCTTTTCAAAACAAAAATCAAGGTCCTTCTTGGTCCTTTCCATCCTATTGAAAAATTAAAGTGAACAAACCCTTAAACCTCCCCTATTCCCTACAATAGAAGAATATTTTTTTTATATAATCAAAGCCATAAGAAGGGTGTGTGTTTTTTTTGTTTTGTTAAAAAAAGGGCAAACGAATGTCTATATACGTATATATCCTCCTTCCCCCCACAAATAAAAATAATGAGAAATAGTTAAATCTTATATCAAGTGTGCAAGTGTGTGATTTAAACAACAAATTATCCCCACAAAAGTATTTAACAAAAAAATAAGTAAATAAAAGTCAATGCGACTAGTGTTAAGTTAAAAAATAAAAACAAAAATAAACTCTAACTTGTTTATAGAGTTTTGCATATATATATATACAATTAAAATATATAGAACTAGGCTTAAACTTGTTACTTACTCTCTGGTTACATAATAATTTATGTCAAAAACAAAATATATAAATTGAAGCCGAAACAGAAAAATCAAATGTGTCCCTGTTACGCAATCCAAAAAAGGATAAGAAAATTGTTTTAAAGCAAAAAAAAAGGGAAAAAACGCGAACCCATAGAAAACAAAAAGAGAGAAAAAGAAAAATAGAAAAAAGGCGAAAAAGTAGGAAAAATCGAAAGATCTTCTTTTCAGCATATTTGCACTATGGTATACCTCTCCTCGGCAAGAGGTACATAAAACCCAGCAATCGTTTCGTACATGTGTATTCCAGCAGCACCTACATGTACACAACAAATAGAGCGAAAGAGAGAAAATAAAGGGAAATAAAAGTATTCTTGTGTTTTTGTACCTAATTTAAATACTATATACGAATATATATCCGTACATTCAGAAATCACAACAACTCAGCGAAAAATACAGCGAAAAATGTAAACACAAGCAACCCCTTACAACTAAAGCTGCCCCAGCAAAAACAAAAAACAAAAAAAAGCTCTTTTCCCAAAGAGCACTCCTAAGGGGTAATAAACGCACAATCCCCGGCATATGTATCCCTCTATACGCAGCTGAGAGTTGGAAAATAATTTCTATCAAATTTATTTTTAAGTGAATATTGAAAACTTAGCGAAAGAGAATTGCAATGGCAGCCGCTGCCACCATTGCCTTCCATCGAAGAGATACGAACACAGCGAAAGTTTTCCTACCTGAATTGAAAACTGACTCGAATCCGATTCCTGTACAATAGTTGTTCGCGTTTCGCGAGCTAACAACGTTTACCCTTTAAGAAAACAAAAAATAAAAAATAAAAAATAAAAAAAAATTAAAAAACAGTTTTAAAAAAAATATGGATCCCTAGTGAATAACTGGTCACGAACCAACCATCGAATTCACAAACAGAAAGTGCCGACAACCAAAGACAAACTCCAACGATGGAGTTTTCAAAAATAAATACAAATTGCTTGCCTACTCAAACTGCCTCTTCTGGATTAAATTAAAAAAAAAAACGAAAATAATCTCCTTAATTTAGTAAAAAAAAATAAATAAAAAATTAGTAATAACGAACAAAAATAAAAAGAGAATGTTTAAAATAAATTGAAAAGAAACGAAAACAAAATGTTAAAAAGTGTCAAAAGAAGAAAATCCAAACTGACCATGATGATGATGATGAATCCTTGGGAAATGGTGTGATACAACACACATGTAAACTAAAATCTTCTTTCCCATAATTTACCTACTACACTCAACACTATTTAAATACTACTACTATTACTACTATTTACTTACCGCTACAAAGAGTGTGTAGTCTTACGTTTCGTTTTAATTTTCTTCTTAGTTTCTTAGATAAATAAATAAATTTCTGAAAATATCCTTTCAGAAAAGTGTACAAAGAAAAAAGTGTAAAATAAATCATAGTGCGTTAAGTTTAACTAATGTAACAGCAATCTTCTTCTTCCTTTTATTTCTTTTTTTCTATCTATCTATCCCGTTTACATAAAAAACATATTTACCTACATATATCGTGTACTTTTAAAACTTTTTCTTCACAATTAAAATAGAGAAAAAAATTAAAAATAATAATAAAAAAGAAAACAAACTTATAACAACTTCTATAAGATTTTATTTTTAAAATTTAATTTTAAACTATCTACTATCTGTATCCTAAAATTGAAAAAGAGGAAAAGCAAAAAAAAAAAAAAACTAAAGAAAACCAAAACCAAACGATAAACAACGATTTAGCAAGCGTATTATGGGTCCAATGTTACCAGAACAACAAGAACAACTTGAAAATAATAATAACAACGGCATTAACAAGAACAAAAACCAAACACAAAAGCCATGGAATACGTCGAATAATCAAAACACAATTCTAAAACAACCAAATCAACACAATGGACATGATCCAAGCAATGAATGCATTTCATGGGGAGGGCATCCTCAAAGCTACCATGAAAATGTACAACAGGAAAATAACGACAACTATCCACACCTAGCTGATCATCATGATTTTGTAAAAAAATTCACTACATCGTCGACGTTGTCGTTGAAAATGTTGCCTTCTATTGCCGGCGAGATGTTTAAGACTTCAGACCCAGCATCATTAATTTCATCATCACCATCATCATTAGGAATATCTATTTATGATATATCTTTAAAAATCCCAACAAATGAAGAAACAACAACGACACGAAATGAACAACAACCAGAAATTCAGTTTGAAGAATCTCTTATGGCAACAAATGTCGTTGAGAATTCTGAAGATGTTACAAATAATTACACCCGTCGTCGACGACGTGGACGACTAAGGTTGAACGATGAAAAAAAACGAAATGCAATCGAAAACATCAACTCAGATAGCTCCTTAAAAACATCAACAACAACCGAAACGAAAACGGAAACGAAAACTCAAACAGAAACAGAAACAGAAATAGAAATAGAAATAAAAACTGAAACAATAAATTTCGATACTCCTAGTCAAATTTCATTGCAAGAATTCCAAAAGCAAAAACAAAAAGAACCACAATATCCACACCAAACAATACAAAAAAATGAACATGAAATTCAACAGAAATATTCAAAAAACAATAAATTATTGTTATGGAAGAATTTGAAAAATTTACCATTGCTGTTGTTGTTATTAGTTATCACATCGTTATCGAAAATTGCTCGTTATGTAAATACTATAATAAAACAACCTTCAAAACGTCGACTAACAGCCGCCAATCTAAATCTTAATCTAAATTCTAATAATGATAATGATAATGATAAAAATACATTAAAATTAAAATTAAAAAATAAATTAAAATTACGATTAAAATTTAAATTAAAATTAAATAATTATAATAATACTAATAGTAAGATTGTAAAAAATTGTGTATTTTTCATTGGTTTATGTGTTGCCACAACAATACTTCCATTAAATTTAGTTAATGCAGCATCGCCATTTCAGAATACCCAAAAGCACTCGCAACACCATAACAACAACAACAATAATCGTAATCATAATAACAATAACCATATTGGTGCTGGTAATGGTATCGATATTAATGGTGCATCTGCCGATGAAGCTTATGATATTGATCGGGATGGACTTGGAGGAGCTGGAGGATATTATCATTCATTAACACCGTCACCATCATTTCCTGTATCATCAGCTGCATCATCATCGGAAACGGAATTTATATATCCATCATCACAATCGGAGGAGAGATTCGATGATGATGACGGTTCATTCAGACATTTGATACCATTCACAATAAATCGTAAGTATCTACTACTTTTTTCTTTTTTTTAAATTTTTACAATATTCTTAAATTTTAACAAAAAAAAAAAAAAAAGGTTTTTACTGCATACTTTCTGAATAAACTGACGATTTTAACTCTCTCGTAGTCGGATTCGAAGTGTAAAGTGTTTGATATTCCTTTCCTGACGTTTTGAAGTTTGTCTTCATGAATGAAGTCTTTTTAGACAAATATAGAGTCATCCAAGTCTTGATCCGGATTTGACATCCGTGTTTCAATCACATACGTCAAATCGAAATGTCATTCGAGACTGTGTATGTTTATTTTGAGGTTTGGATCGTTTACCATAATAATCGTTGAACGTGTTAAAATTGTGAAAACTTACTTCAAAAATAGTAATTCTGTAGTAGCTACGTTTCGCGCATCATGAACAGATTTTAGGCGACATAATCGTCCATCTGAGCGTACTATAGGCAAACTGTAAACAAATTCGAAGAGACTGGCTCTGTTACAGATGTTAATCCATGCTTAAAATGCAAGCTCCATAGAAAATATGGCTGCCTTTAGTGAAAGTGTCGAAGAAAATCCAAATCTATCGACTTCATAAGGAGCACAGCATTTGGGCTTGTCTTACGGCATATTATGGCATATTTTGCATATCTCACTCAACAATTGAAGCCAGCCAATACGGAATGCGTAGAATTCACGCCGATTGGCTGCTTGAAAATTAGCGTTTGGAAGACCAGTTTTCACACAACATCTTCCATTTTTCACTTTGTGGATACAAACAAAACTGTCGCATATGGGGAAGTGAAAGCCAACATGTAACTGTCGAAAGACTATTGCATCCACGAAAAGTCACTGTTTGGTCTGATGGTGTCATTGGTCCATACTTCTTCGGAAATGAGGAAGGTATAACTGTCATCGTTCACTCTTATCGCATTAGCCAAATGTTAACCGATTTTTTGTGTATTATATGTGGAAACGTGAACTTTCAACAAGACGATGACACCTCTCACACAACACTACCCGTTTCAATTTTATTGCAAACAAATTTCTATGAAGAGTTATTACTCATTTTGGTGATGGGAACTGGTTACCAATATCGTGTGATTTTTCGCTGTTGGATATCATTTTGTGGGTCTATACGAGTACCAAAGATCGTGTTTATCAGCACAATCCGCAAACTTTTGAGGCATTGGAGCCGAAAATTCGTCAAGTTATGCAAGAATGCCTGTGAATGTTACATTCCATTCATAGTGGCAAGATCCAAACAATATATTGAGACAAGAATTTGATGGAAAATCATCATAAGTTATAAATGTATTTTGTTTTAATTTACTTTCGGATGCGGAGCTACTACCAGGCAATCCAATTTTAATAAATGAAATTCCCTTGTTGATCGACTTCGACATTTCGTATGATATAATACAAGGTGGCGCAAAATTAATCATCCATCCGTTAAGTGACTGTCGCCAGTGTTGATACACATTTGTGCCCGTTTTATCGCATTTTCCATTACTCCGCAAGATTTCTGGTGATAATTGTTCACATTCCTGTCGAATATTCTCCTTAAGGGCTGCAATTGTCTGGAGCTTGTTGGCATGAATCCGCGACTTCAAGTAGCGCCAAAAAGAAAGTCTGGGATGGTTAAATCGGGCGATCTTGCTGACCCCGCCAATACCGCCTTCACAATATCCATTGTGGATGATGCTGTGTGTGCGATTGCACCGTTCTGTTGAAACCACATGTTCATCAAGCCCCGCTCATCCGATTTCGCCAGTAACAGTGTCGTCCTCAAAAAAATACGGCCCAATCACTCCTCCCGCGCGAACTCCGCACCACACAGTGCCTTTGAGTGGATGAAATGGCTCTTCATGCATCACACGCGGATTTTCAGTGCCCCAGAAACAAAGATTTTGCTTATTGACGTAGCCGCTTAAATGAAAATGCGCCTCGTCACTCATAATGATTTTCGACACAAAATCGTCCTCTTCATTGTTGAGATTGAGGATGGCTTGACAGCGGAGTATAGCACTCCATTGCTTGTCTGTTTGTGGTCTGCAGCTGTCTAGTTTACAGATGTCAAATATGATTGACGAACGACGCCATTTGCAGAAATTGTATCATCTTCCGATAGGATGATTAATTTTGCGCCACCTTGTATATCCGTAGAAGGAGTACTGGCAAGAAAATGCAGTAACCAGGCCAAATGAAATTCACAGATGGCTTGAAAACAGAGGAAGAAACAGGTTCTGGTATCTGGTATCTTATCTTCTCAGAAGGGCTGTCGCACAATGCTCAAAGGATTATGCATTCAGAACCGGGTGAGACCGTGCTGGGTGCCAGGACACTGCTGTAAAGAGGAAAATGAACAAGCAGATGAGCTTGCAAGAAGAGGAGGGCTACTAGATAATAGTGAGGTTGCAACAACAAACCATCCCTCTGCATAGTAAGGGTGACTATCAAGGATAAAACCATAAAGGCTATTAACCTAAGGTGGTCGAATCTTGGAGGACATAGGGTATCCAAGGCTCTGTGGTCACTTCTGGACGGTAAAATATCTAGAGAGTGAATACAATTAAACAGGAATAGGCTTAGAATAATAGTAGGAATCCTGACAGGACACTGTCTCCTGCTGAAACACGCAAAGAGACCCAAATTGTCAGATACGGACATTTGTAGATTCCCCGGCGAAATTCTTGTTTAGGTTTTTGCCATTTGAAGATAAATTCAACAGGGATCGCGAGTGCCCCATTTTGGTGCCTAGTGTTTGTGTGATGACACACCCCTATTTTAACCTAACCTGACCTACTTTCGGATGCACAAAGTGGATTATTTTGTAGATACATCTGGCATTGTCATTATGAAACATAGTGCTTTTCGTTGCCCTCTTTTTTTCAATTTATTACTTCAAACGCACTACAGATTTGGTTCTTTTCAACTCGATTCACATATGGAATTTACGTCATAGTGTTTTGCGTGTCACCCGCTTATTCCAAACGGACACTCAAAGCCATTAAATACGAGAGACTATTTTAACTACAATAAATCTGTTTTAAAAAAAATATATTTAGCAATGCATTTCCACAGAAAAAAGACATAAATCTACGAGTACATATCCAAAAAATACGGTGGCGTGCTATTTTTAGAACGATTGCGATTGAGATAATCACATTTATTTATTTACGTCGAATATAGAATAACAATATAAAAAACATTTTGTTTTGACGTTAATACTATGTTGCTTGACTTTAATTTTCTTATAAATTCTTGGCATGACATAAATTGCCGGCATGTCTTCCAAGAGCTTGGTTCTCAAGCTATTTGCACTGATTGTCTTTCTCGGGCTTGTGGTCCCAACTATGTCTTTGACTTACTTCAATAGATTTTCTATTGGGCTAGGGATCGGCGATTGAGCAGGCCACTCCAAAAGTGCAACTTAAGCCGCAGACCATTCTTTTGTCATTTTGGCGGTGTGTTCCGATCGTTATCTTCTTAAACCGTCAACACCAACAGCATTCTTTCGTCGGCATGGTCTGAAGTATGTCTCTGTATATTTAATTTACTTTGTCATAATAAAGGATGACTAAATAGCAATGAAAGTTTTTGCAATTGCTATGTTTCAGCAGCTGTCAATGTTACCAATGACATCCAGCTGTCAAAATATTGAGTAAGGCTTTCCATTTCTTTATGCATCGTTTAACGCCTGCCAATGGGCTCGGTTGTAAATACATCGTGAATTTCGTTGTGAGGTTGATCGTCATCATGGCTTCAATATGCAGGCAATTCGTCACACCGTTTGAAAGGTTTAAGCGTGAGTAAAATCTTTTGGATCTTAAGAGATTGGTGCGAAATGAAGAAAACAAAGCTGGCCAGAGAGCCAGTATCAAAAAAAACTGTAGAAATTCTGCGCCGATCACATGAATTGGGCGTCGCCAGAGAATCAAAGCGGCTTATTTTGTGGTTGATATGAGAATTGAAACCAGAACCGATCAAGACAACGCGGTGAGTTCACTAATTGCGCGCTGGAAATGTTGGTCGGAGATCCGGATTTTGGTCAAAAAATCATCTTCTCGGACGAGGCCTAGTTTTGGTTACGGGGCTAAGTCAACAAGCAAAATTTCTGTTATTAAAGTGAACTCCATCCACAACGGTCCGCCCAAGCATCAATGCATCCACAAAGATTAACTGGTGCGCCATCATAGGACTTTATTGCTTTCGTAATGCGGAAGGAGACACCGTTACTATCAATGTTTTCAGGAATAGAGAGGTGTTAACGGCTTTTTTGAGGTCATAACTCATCAACATCAATATATACAAACTGTGGTTCTAACAAGATGGCGCTACATGCCATACAAGTGACGCGACGCTCGAAGTTGTGAAGGAGAAATTTGGCGACTGAGTCATCTCACGGCGAGCGAGCAAGTACCGCATTCTACAGATGCTTGTCTGGCACCCAGTGACTGTTTTCATATTTCGAAAGCTATGGTCCTATGGTAGCCAGATTTAAAGCTACAGTAATGTGGACTTATAAGACTGCTGAGAAACCGTCTAAGTCTTTCACAGTGTACAGCAGATATTTTTTTGTGGGTAAGTTAGAATTAATAACACATTAGTAGTTGTCACCGTTTAAGTGCGTTCTTGAGGATCAACTCAACATGTCAGAATATATTTTGCGAATTTTGCAGATAAATCTTTGTATGCTTAAGTTTATTTTTGATTTTACAATAGCTCGCCATGTAATCCCTCAGCTCCAAAAAAGATTTTTACAAGACTTTAGTTTTTGTTGTGAGATATTCGGGGTAGGAATCCAAGCTGATGTTTGCCGCTCGGCGTCCATCATACTGAAGGAAGACAATCTGTGCTATCTTTACCTGAAAGATATTGTCTCCTATATACAGAATTTTTTTCCTTTCGCACGAAGTGAGGTTCCTGAAATCATGGGAAGGCGAAATTTGGTAAAGCAATGTTCCTTTATGAACTTCTTATTATATTGAAAAAGTGCAGGTTACTTAAAAGACTCTGAAACTCTGCTTTTAGCTCTCCTGTAGAAAATGCCATGCCATCCACGACCGTTTGCTGCTTTAAACATTGGTTTTTTGGAATCCGAAATTCATGAACTACACCTTGAAGCATTGAGTTTGAGTCTGCTCCATCTACCAAATATACATACAAAATAGCAGCGGTTTTCCTGCTGTCATTCGCGGAGGTGATGCTTCGAAGCAAATAAATTCCTTAACTAACTCGAAGATGCCATCGTCAACAGCGACATTTTGTTTTAATTAGCAACAGATTCTTCCATGTTTGTTGACAGCAAAAGAAGATTTCTCTTACAGTTCTTGTATTTACTTTTGGTCTAACAGATCCTTGTTTGATTCATTTTGCCATTGTACATTCGTTATTGACATGTGGTTTTTGACATTTGGAGTATTAACTCTCGAAGTCAATGTTCCTTCTTCTCTTTTAGTAGTTAACATCGTAAATCACCCTTCCCCTAAGTGCACTATCGAAAAACTTCATCAAACGTGCGCTTTCGCCGTAATTTCTGTCTAACATCGATGTGAAAATGGGTTTTAAGCGATCTGAGGGATACATGATCCGCAACGACAATGGCAGTTTATTGCGATTAGTTCCATTCAATGTTGAATCTCATCTCAGTATTTCTGCGTTGTTATGGCATCTGAGAAAGTTGCACGAACCTTGCCTTTAAAGCCCGAGTTAATATCGACCTTGTTGCTATTTTATTTTAGTTCAACACTAACGATTGCGAACTAATCTTCTCCATCAGTTGTATTTTTGTTAATTTTCTTGAAGATTTCACTTATCATTTCCCTTACTAGACTGCATAATCATTCACTCATCCAAAGAAAAACATAATTCTGAAGACGATTCTCAATTATTCGTAAGTAATGACCCGATGACATATCCCCTTAAACTTATTTAAATGTTGCAGCGTCTCCGAAAATGCAAACTTCACTCAAGGTCCATGACGGTCTGTATTAAATCCTCCTCCTTTCATTCTTCATTTCTCATGCATCTTTGCACTCTATGGATCAATCCAAGCAATCAAAATCGATGTGCAACTACAATTAATCATTCTCGGCTGCTCTCATGCCTTGGTAGGGGGTTTCCGTTTCCGTTCTGTATCCTCCTTATGTTCATCCCTTTTCACAAGTGTCACTAAATGAACTGTCACGACAAACCCTTTTCCGCTGTAATTATCCTTGAGTGTCCTTAGTTCTGAGTCCTTATACAGCAGCAGCAATTAGTTTTGTCTATTAACTCTCATACAAGGGTATAATTAAGATTTTTTTTTTCTTTTATACATAAAACGTTCAGGAAGCAGGAGTCTGTGTCTTGAAATGTGTGACGCTATACGAGCATAATGCATTGCTGGGTTGACATTCTGTCTTTAATGGTTCAGTTACCATGTCAGTTTGCCTTTTCTTTAACTGTAGAGGAAGAGTAGGGACCAACAATTTGCAGCTCCTCGAATACGTCATCCGTGCACTAAATTAGCTCATAGACACAATACGGGTAGAAAGCGTTTGTACTTCACGACTACAAGAGCGTACATGAGTATGCAACTTTGCAACTTTAGTAAGTTGTTGTTTCTGTTGTTGGTTGTGTCGTCATTTTGTCCTGATTGTGGCTTGTAGTCATTCTTCCGCTTTGTTTATCACCAAGTTTAATGAATTGTGATTCTGAAGGAGGAATTCTTCTTCTACTTCTTCTAGTGTTGCTGCCTGATTTCAGTGCGAGATGGTGTGTGTTCAAGGATGTTGCATTTCTAATTTATGGATCTAAGATGAAGGGTCGAGAACTTTAGTTTTTGAGAGTACAAACTTGAAAGAACGAAAGTTTAACTTCGTCTCTGTAGAGATACTGTCAAAAGCAGGTTAGAATGTCTCATAAATTCGTAACGACTTATGGTGGGGAAGAAGAAACAGTAGAAGTAGGTTTTTCTGTCGCAAATTTATGCACCTTTTCAGCTCCTAAGCCACATCGAAGATGTGCATTACTTATGAACTTCTGTGACAGGGTGTTCTTAATGACATTGAAATTGACAACGAATACATGTCCTTACAAACAACTATCTGGCATTTCACGTTCTATGTTCATTAATAGATATATGGTCTGATTATGTCCTATGCTGTATTTAACTTGTGGTGTTCCAGTGTTGACCATTCACGAAACCATTCAGAAATCTCTGCATTTCATGAAATCTCTGCATGCTGCAGTTAGTGTTGGCTTATGCAACCAGAAGGTTACCACACTGTGCTGTCAGTCCGGATGGTGTGTGTGGTCATATCCTCTTCCAACACCATACCCCACCTCAATTGAATCATTTAAATACCGTCACTCTGATTGACAAAATTTCATTAAAACTCATTTGGCAACCACAAAACCTCAACGCAAACACCGACCTAACCCCATGCACACTTGCGATTGCATTTCCCTAGCGCACATATCCTCGTGTATGAACGAGTACCTACTCGTATGGTGTTGGTATTTATGTATCCATGTATCCTTGATGGATTGAAGTGTATCCCAAACACTAAAATTAAGTCACGAAATTATGTTAAACGTGTCACGGATATTCACTTCACCTGCACTGCATTAAAGAGTTTGTCATGTCTGCCCATACTGCTGGTACTCCCTGATGTACGAGTACTCTAGGTGAACCCACCTATATGGTCAGTCAAATTGGAGAATTCCCGAGTTAATCAATATTTCCAGGAGCAATATCATTTTTGGTGGTGTCAGTTATAAAAATGGGCGAAAACATATTTCACCCCCTATCAGCCCTGTCCTGCTGCGTCAGTCAGCAATTCAGTCCAGGCATCATGATAGTAGCAAACAGCGAACCAGTGTGAACAGTGTAGGGATTTTCAATTAATGAGAAAACTTTTTATAGTAGGAGGTGGGCGTGGCAGTGGCAATTCTTAGTAATCGGAGCTAGTAGATGGTAGCGGTAGGTTTGGGGTACCTGCAATTCAATTGCATGTTGTGCTGGAGCAGGGCGAAAATTTATGTCCCACATATTAAGTGCATGCATGACGGTGGCCGTGGCTAGGCTGCTTTATCCGTTTTAATTGTCACTCATTATGTAGTTCACTATGGTTGTGGTTGAGGGCAGAGCAGGGATGTTCTCGATAGCTTGTTCTACCATAAATCAGTGGGTGTAGGCAAGCACGTATGTTTTTAATCTAAATACCCTGGCAAATGGGGACGCTAGATTTGGATTAATAACTCTCGGGGGATGATTAACGGGAATTATATCATACTATGCAGACGGGGGAATGCACCATTTTGGGGTTGTAAATTAACGAGCAAAGTGCCATCGTGTATAATAATTCAGCGGAATTTGGCGATGAGTAACATATTTTTGCGATATAAATTGGAATGTTAATGAAAGCCGACAGTTTGACATAGTTTTGTGGTTTTTCGTATTGTCATTTGGTTATGGATAGGAGGCCGATGTACCACATTAGGACATTGAAACGCGTAGTGTAGTGATGAATAGGATTTATAAAATTAAATTAGCCACTATGGGCTTAAAAATCCTGTGCTGGAAACAGTGCATTTGTATTGCAATTACATTATTCATCCTGCATTTGAGTTTGTCATTTTAAGGTAGAATGTTCGCATGATTTATTTGGAAATGTAATTATCGTTTGTCCACCGAAGATTTGCGAATTTTTTCCTAAAGCATTATATAAAAGGGGATCAGTTCGATGTTTTCTGATGCTAGTAGGGTAAAATGAGCTAATCAACGATAAATGCATTTCATCTACCTAATCAGTTAGTCCTTAGAGCAAAGAACTCGACCATTTTACTGTTTTTATGTGTCATTTAGTGAGATTTCCAAGTGTTTTGTAGAAAAATGGGTAAGAATGCGTCAAATGCCGAGATGTTATCATCACTGGTGACCCAATTGTGTGCTAAGTGTTTAAGTTTACTTAATTCTCCTTCATTCGTTTGGTCTGTCTGTTATTTGAAGGATGAGGATTGGGTTCATAAGCTTCATAAATAGTTTAGGTTCTGAAAAGTCCTCTTCCGAACAATTTCCAGGAAGTTTATTGGTGTGCGGCATGCTGTTCTAATAAGACTCAGTTAATTTAGTCTCCCAACTTAGCTCACAGTAGAATGGCAGTTTAGAAGTAACTTGATGAATATGACAGGATTCAGTAAGGCATTATGCACGGTGTGCCTGTTGCGAGAGATGTAGAGTTTTGCGCCTCCGCAAGCTCCACAGAATATAGTTCTCTGGCTTGCAAGTTATACCAAAAACTAAAGAATATCTTAATAGTTCATCTAGAGTAGAGCCAGGCATGTTTGGGGCCCATACATGTGAAGAAGGCGGCCCCTATTTTTATATCGATTTTCTTATATCGATTTAATATTGCCATAATTTGTTTCTAGCTCAGAACTCAAATTCGTCAGTGTACTCTTGTAAAACTTTTTGTTTATTAGCATTCAAAAAATTTGGCACACTTTCATGAACACTTCTCCTATGAGCCTCTCCTCAAAGTAATCTCCATTGCAAGCAATACACATATTCCAACTCTTTCACCAAAATTCAAAACACTTTTCATAGGCCGATTTTTGAACAGTCTTCAGCTCCTTCTACGAATTGTCCTTTATCGCCTGGTAAGTTGAGTCGTCACACCGTGTCAAGTGAATACCGACCGGTACGGTATGAACGTTGTTCAAATAGTCGTATAGTTGTCGTGGTAACGAAACCAAGAAATGTTTCTCCACAACTCTGGCCTCTTGCGACGAACATTTTCCCTCAAACGCTTCAATAGGGTCACGTAATACTCCTTATTTACTGTTTAACCTGGCGAAAGAAATTCGGAGTGGACTACGCAAGGGCAATCAAAGAAAACGATCAACAAAGCCCAACAAAGTTTTCTGGGCTTCCCTCGTCTGAAAAGCTCCATTCCGATGATTGTTGACTGGTTTCGATGTAATATTCATAGACCCATGTCTCGTCACCAGTAATGATGCTATCGAAACCATTTCTCTACGACATCAATGCGATGCTATTTCTGCAACAAATTCAGGACTTTCGGCACAAGCCGCGCCTCAACTCGTTTTATGCCAAAAATTTCGTTCATAACGCTCTGTATCGATCCGATGAGACATCAAGATCAGCTGCTATCTCCTATATGCTCACATGATGATCTGCGAGCATATACTGGTGGATGGCTGACCGGAACGAGGCAAATCATCAACCACAGTACGGCCCACTTTAAACTCTTTGTACCGCTCGTACACTTATGTTTTCGACATTGTCGAGTCCTCGTACGCTACCGTTAACATTTGCAATGCTTCTGCACATGATATTTTGTTAGAAAGACAAAATTTCAGGCAAACTCTTTGCTCAACTAAATTTGACATTGCGAAATTCGTAGAACACAAAAAATACTGACGTGTTTCCAAAACTATCACCTTCTGACAAATGGCGCTTAATTAGATACCTGAACACCTGATAACAGAAGTACCAACCTAAAAAAAGTTTTTGACATTAGAACCCTGATTGCGGATGCTGAAAAAAAACAAAACAAAACTGTGGCACTGGCAGGCCGGTGTGGGCCATGGCCTAGCTTCTTGACACTCATTTGTGTTGCTCATGTTGTCATTTTTGTTACATCTGAGCGGGGCCTACGGTTTATCGCCGAATCCGAACGGCACTCCTTAGAAGCTTTTTCATATGCAATTTTACTTTCGGGAGTTTGTCCTTGCCCGCCGAAAGGGATTCGAAAAATTGTTGGCGATGCCGAGGATCGAACCACGGACCCTTTGCGTGAAAGTCCAATGAGCTAACCATCGCGCCATCGCCATCGTGCGGATGCCATTATGTGAAGGAGGAACTTGACTGATTTCATCGTTATTAAATAATTGTGTATCATCCTTGATTACGAACTTCTTCGCTTCTACTTTTGCCAAAATCTAGAAAACGTTCTGCCTTGAGGACCCTTCCTCTGCGAATGTGCGACTTTTGCTCTCAGTGTGTGTGTTTCCAAAGCTTATGTAGTAGTAGGAGTTGAATGGGTCCCTGTCGCATAATTTTGTTTACTTAACTAATCAATCATCATACAGGAACCATGTCATTTCAAATTCAAAATGAATTTAATAAGCAACGGCCCTAGGTGTCTTCCCTGTGGAATATCACTGAAATGAATGATGGGTCATTATGTTGAGTTGTTTAATGTTTTGTTTGTCTAGGCTAATGTTCTCGACTTAAATCATGTTTGATGGAAATCTAGCAAAGATGTCCATGTCCATCACCAATCGATGATGTCAGTTCCAAGGATTTCGTTTGTTGCAAAATTACACGAGTTACAACTTTCTTATTCATTTCCGAAGTAGATTCCCATTTAACCGCCCCCTTCAATCCATATGTAGCGCGAAACTTTGCATAAGAAAGTCATAAACTAACATGAGCCCAACAGCTAACCACCACTGAATCATGAAACAAATCACATCCTGTGTTATAAATTTTTTTTTTTTCCATATCCACGTTCCATGCGTGCTACTACAAGTACACAGGACCGTTTTCGTATGTCCTGTAAGGATGCGTCAGTCTGTATTTGTGTTGTGTTGGGTCTTTGCATATGCTTGGTGGAGAATAATTTATCAAAAAGAACCAAGTAGAAGAAGAAGGAAGAAAAAGAAAACCACCTTTCCTCTGCTCGCTTAAGCAAACTCCACTAATCCGACTTTGAATATTGAAATGTTACTGTTGCTGGTGTAGAAACGCCTGTGCTTTCAGAAAGCTTTTTTTTTTTTTTCTTTTGCTTTACACACATGACTTACTTTACAAAGACATGGACAAATTGGCCAATGTAACATTGTTGTTGTTCGAGTCGTTCGACTTAAAGCAAATTGAAAGGACATTCGCTAACAGCGCGCACCTAATGCAGGAAATTTATTATGTCCCACCGAATCTTGATGTTACCTCTGAGAGGTAAAGAGAAGAGAAGCATAAAAGAAGGTGGTGTTGCTGATAATAGACGGCAATATAGAAGGCAGTTGAAATACTCGTAGGCACTGAACTTGGCAAGGATTCTTGTCCCATTAATGCTTATTAGTTGCAGGCAGTCTTGCCCTATACGCTTAGACTCACCTATAAATCTCTAGTCACGCTGGAAACATATATTTTCGTATATGGCGTTTGGTGTTTGAGTAGAGTATTTGGCTGTTCAGTGTTTCTCCTGGCGATGATTTCCTTGAAAGGAAGGACACTCCAGTGGGTGGCATTTCTGTTGGTTGAATGGGAAATATAAAGATACGAGGTTCGGGAACACGGGTGATTTAAAATTCCGCTCAAACTACTGGAACTCACTCTTACCCTTTAGAAATGTGTTTTTTTTATTTGTTTTCGTTTTTTGTGATTATTCTTGCGAGCATTTTCTCATTTTAATTGTCGTAGTAAACTTGAAATGAGGTCACACTCTAAGGCATTTATTGTGTAAGAAAGGGTGGCAGGCGGAACGAAGCATGAGGTGTGGAGAACGACGAGCAGGAGGTGGGTGAGTGAGTGGAGATGGAATGGTGGTGTGTAAGTGGTAGTGGATGAGAGCGTAATTTGGAAACTGTGCAAAGTGAGTTGAGAAAAATGGCCAAAAAGGAATTAAGCTATGTGCCACCATTGTTATTTTGGCTGGCGTGACACGTCCTTAACGATATATAGGGGTGGAAGGTCATTTAGTTCGTTTTTGTTATTTTTTTTGGGTTACACATGAATTTTTGGCCACAATGCCTCCTCAGGAGTATAACTTGGCAACTTGAATACCTGACTATCCTGAATACGAGTAAGCATGTACAAATATATATAGAATTGTGGAAGGAGTACATTCTGCGAGCAAGTCAATGATTTATACTTTAGTCTGAGACATAGTCTAAAGTGTATGAAATGCCGATGTTAGCGTGTGAATTTTATGGTTGCCCATACATTTGGTCTATAAAATATTCCCTTTCGTCTGATGATAAGAAATTCGATAAAAATTTAGGACCGCCTTAACATACTTTTTCGCGGCTCCCTATAAAGTTTTTGATAGAAAAGGAATCGTAAATTAGTGGCAAGAGATGACCATGTGATAAAAATTCCATGAAGGCCATTGAATTTGCGTGGAAAGGCATTGATTTCAGAAATTCAAAAGCGAGAGAAACGAATGATTTATGAGCAGTGTTGGTTGGGTTTTTTTTGTTGATAGGTCCCCTACGTTAGTTAATTATGAGAGCATATATTGGTTGAAAAAAGTCTCTGTATCAAGGGCACCAAACCTACTTTCATATCTCTGAGTAAGCTTTCATTAACGCTGCTTAAAAAAACGCCTTTGCTAACTAGTAGCATATATGCTTAAGATCGTATTCATTTGAGAAAAGCAAGCTCTGATTTATAACTTAAAAACTTCAGGAAAAGCAAAGAGATGGAACTTGAAAAATGGTATTTTGAAGAAGGTTTTTTTTAAGGTTGAAGTCTAACCTATTTACTTACTTCGCGGTTCGCAGCATTTTTTTCAAACGTCGTTATAGCCGGTAAAAATTGAGGTAGAAGAAGAGAACCAAACTAAGGATAAGTAGTTGGGAATTGATGAACATAGACCACACCAGCTTCTTCTTCTCGACATTTTTTAAGAGAAAAATGTTGATATCTACCCGTGCTAGATCACGTAATTCAAATTTGGCTTGCATATTCTAGTATGGGCCTAACAAATGAAAGATAATGATTTGGAGAAATCCCTGGACCATAGCCAAATGAATTTCAGTGAAATATGTCTTTGGAGGTGATGGTACTCGTTTACATGAATAATTTATATTTCGATGGCTTCTAGCAATAAGCTACACTTTGTTTTGCATTCTTTCAAAAAGTTTTTCGGATCATATTGCAATAGTGCTATAGAGTCAGACTGTATTGAGATGTGCTTATGGTTTATATTTTGATATCATCTATAAAAATGTAAATGCGGGAGCTTTAAAAAATTCAATCGATTGTAGGCAATTAATTGTAATATAAATAACTGAGGGCCGAGGTGACTTCCTTGAGGTACACCAGATGTAACATTTTCTGTTTGGATCTGAAAAAGAATACTTAAAAAGAGCATTATATTGACGTTTTGTTAAATAAGATTTAATCCACAAGATAAACGTGGGTGGGAATACACAATTTTTTAGTTCGAGAAGGACGTTTTTCGTGCGAAATTATATCGCTAAAATTGGTAGCAATTACATCGGATTTCTTACCGTCCTTCAAATACTCAGAGAGTAGTAGAAACTAATTCTGTTTATTTTGTAGTTGTTGATCTTCCAACATCAGGCCGTTAACAACGCTCTCAAATAGTTTGCGTATACAATAGAGCTTAGCAATGTGACTGTAATTTTTGTAACTATTTGTGCAAGGGATCTCTTTTAAAAATAAAGAAAAATACGAGTAGTTTGTGCGATTAAGAGCTGAAAGAGGCAGTATATAGGTATAGGTTTAGATATACGATTTTTTGACTTTACTCATTTTTTTTGCGCGTGGTATTTTTGGGAGGCACCCCGAAGAAAAAACAACTTTTTCTTCACAGAAGTTTGACTAAAAAGCAAAAGTATTTATTTTGCTTACAACGGTTTTTATACATACATTTTGCAGACAATGTGTGAAAATAAATGTAATGTGGTATTTCCATATCTTGGGACAATTTGAAATAAATACTAATTTGCAATATTAACAATTTTGTAAAAAAGGCAATGTTAACAATTTATATAAGGTGCGCAACCTAATAATAGGTGCAATAGATGGCTCCAGCAGTAAGTGCTGGTCGACTTTGACATACCCAAAACGTCATAAACCAATCTTAGATATATGGTAAATAATCCGTTTTGACACATTAGTGATTTTGTTTTGTCGTCATACAAGTGTACTTTTGGTGAAAATGCCTGATTTTGTGCCAAATAATCGTCGTTTTTGGGAAGTGTTGATTTTCTTTTTTCATTCGAAGAAAACGGCGATTGAAGCGCATCGAAAAGTTTACGGAGATGCTGGTCTAAGTAAATTGGTTCCGTCGCCTCAAAGACGGTGATTTCTATCTTGACGTCCGTCTGCGGGAAAGAAGACCAAAATCCTTCAAAGACGTTGAATTGAAGGTGAGATGAGAATGAGAATCGATGAGAATCCGTGCCAAACGCAAGAAGAAGAGCTTGCTTCAGCATTGAAAGTTACCCATCAAGCCCTTTCCAAGCGATTGCTTGCGTTGAAAATGATTCAAAAACATGGAACTTGGGTTCCTTAAGATTTGAACCCAAGGGACGTTGAGCGTCGTTTTTTCGCCAGTGAACAACTGCTCCGGCGGCAAACAAAGAAGGGTTTTCTTCATCGCATCGTTACGGGTGATGAAAAATGGGTTCATTACAGCAACTCAAACAGAGGAAAGTCATGGAGACTTCCCTGTTGAAACTCAACGAAACTATCACCAGGGAACGGTATCGACTTCCATTGATCGGATTGAGCGGAGCACTGCGCAAAAATCGGCCACAATATGAGCAGAGGCACAGATAATCATTCTACAGCATGACAACGCTCAGCCTCACATTGCCAAACCCGTTAAAACCTACCTGGAAACGCTCAAATGGGAAGTCCTATCCCACCCACCATATTCCCTAGATATTCCACTGGCTGAGCAGTAGTTTCACTCATATGAAGACATAAAAAAATGGCTTATTTCGTGGATAGCCTCAAAAAAAGAACACTTTTACCGTAACGCTTTTCGGGCTCTACCAGAAAGATGGGAAAAGGTTGTAGCTAGCGATGGGCAATACTTTAAACGATTCATTTGTAACCATTTTTTCACAATAAAGTTGCAATTTCATAACAAAAAAAACAGCGAGTGCACACTAATATAAAACAAAGAGAATTTGGTGTCTTACTTACTTTACTTTAGGTGGCGCTACAATCCGGGGTGGACCTGGGCCTCAGTCAACAAGCTTCTCCAGCCAGCTCGATCCCTGGCTAGCTGCCTCCAGTTTCGCACGCTAAGTTGGCTGAGGTCCTCTTCCACTTGCGTGCGCCACCTGAGTCTTGGCCTTCCTCTACTGCGCTCTCCCTCGGGGGCGGATTCGAAGACTTTTCGGACCGGAGCATTGGTGTCCATGCGCTTGGATTTTTACTTTTCTGGCTAGGTCCATGCCGCTGTACAGTTCATACAGTTCGTCGTTGTATCTTCTCCTCAATGCAGACGAGACCGAAGATCGCCCGAAGAATTTTTCTCTCGAAGCAACCAAGAACACTCTCATCCATTTTTGATAATGTCCATGCCTTTGCGCCATAGAGCAGGACCTGGATTATTAAAGTCTTATAAAGGGTGACTTTTGTTGTCCGAGAGAGGGCTTTGCTACTCAATTGCCTTCTTACCCAAAGAAACAGCGGTTGGCAAGAGTTATTCTTCGCTTGATCTCAGCGCTGGTGTCGTTGTCTGTATTTATAGCGGAGCTTAGGTAGACAAAGTCCTTAACTACCTCAAAGTTATATCTGTCGAGGGTGACGTTCTGTCCGAGACGTCGGTGTTGGTTGTCCTTTCTGCTTGACAGCATATACTTGGTCTTGCCCTCATTGACCGCTAAACCCATTTTCGCCGCTTCCGTCTCAATACTCGCGAAAGCGCTACTGATAACTCTGTAGTTGGCGCAGTTTAGAGGGTCTCCTTTCTTGAGAATTGGACAAACAATGCTGAGGTTCCATTCATCGTTTTCTTAAAATATAGTAAATCTTCTGTAACTGTGCTCAAAAATGACATTGCGAACAGAACAATGACTCAGAAAGACTATGTCTTGGTGTCAAAAATTTATAACTTATTTTCATCAATAATCAATTCTGTTTGAGCTGCTAGACAGTCAAGAAGGCATCTTGCATTTTAATATTATAGAGATTATAAGAATCTAATTTTGGTGATTTCTGAGATGTCTCTCTGTAAAACGAGGTGTAAAACATCTACTGCTCAGTAGCTACAAATCGTACATCTCATTATTCGAAAGAGCCAGTATTTGCCTGCCAGCATAACCTGAGACGCCCTGTATACATATCGATAGCACCACATGCGTGGAAAAATATTAATTTTCCGAACAAGCATTTGAGTGGAGTAACTCATGCTCTCCATAACGTTGTTTTAAAGATACTCTTGAACAGTTTTCACATTTAAAAATCTTTAAGAATGAGTGGACAAACATTATTCGACTGAGAAGTGTTGTGTCGGTAGCTCTTATTAGTTCGCTCTTTACCACACAGTTATTGATGCAAGGTTCGACTACGGTACGAGATCTGATTCTAGTTTTGATGACCAAGCATTTATTGGGTTGTTCCGTTTATGGAAAGAGTCATTAACGGTGAAGAATTTGATCTCTTCAGTGATCAAAATGCGTTGGTAAGTGTACTCTGCCTACCCCCTGCGTAGAGTTTTCCTTGTCTGCTTCAATGTGACTATATTTTCAGTTGTGCTTTACTATGAAGCGTGTGAAAATCGCCTTTTATGATGAGGGACAAGGAGTTTCGCAAAATCTTCATCTCACGCGACGAGAGTTTGTGTTTCTGCAGCGGGTCTTGTTCCCTTCCAAGTCGAAATTACGAGTTATATCAGGAAGCTGCAGAACTTAAAGATTTCGTCTTCTTAAATGTTGCATATGTGAAGACCAACCATGGCAACACTTATTTTCAGTCGCCGTATTCCATTGCAAAAACGTACGCGCTAATGTTTGCAAAAATTGCAAAAATGTCAAACACTAGTATTTTGTTGTCAAAATAAAATGGATGCATTTCATTTACAGTGAAAGCGTTAAACCATGTGAAGCAGTATTAGGACCAGACTTTGTAAAGAGCAGTGACACTTTCTAATATTAAATCGGTAACTGCGAGCAATTTCAAAGAAATTAGTCCTCGAGGTCATTTAACTTCTCCGCCAAGCCTTCAATGAACCGTAAAATGTTCTAGGCACGAACCCTGTCATCCATTTAACTTGAACGTGCCCATAAATGTGATTTTGTTAAAAGAGCACATGACATTTTATACGAGGTTTTTTTTTTAAGGATGAACATCCTCAGAATCATTGACCGCCTTTCGGTTTAACAATTTCGAAAGCAGGTCCCAAATTAGGTCTAATTGCAAAGGGACAGTTATTTTTGGGTTTTCTAAAAATATATTCCCGCCATTGTGTCCATATGTGTGTGTGTGTGTACGTATTTGCAGGGGAAGATGAGCGAGCGTGTGTCCAAATTAACTCAACAGCAATAAGCCCATCTGACTAAAAATAGAAAATAAGAACACTCGACAGTTGTGTTGCATTGCAGATGCCTTCGCCGTATCGCTTTGTCCGCCTTTATTTCCTGTTGTTTGTCAGGAGGACATACGGCACATTTCAACCAGCTCCATATCACACAATCCATCCCTTTTTCCTTTCCAATTCTGTGCTGATGTGGCACATTTTTAAGAATTCTATGTTTGCCCATTTTACCAGAATCAGTATCCTTTTAAGCAAGCATGATCTACTTTTTCTTGCAACGTGCAATACTACAATATTTCCATAGTAAATGGGGATTTATAAAGGTGTGGGGAAATATTGAATAACCACTGTTGCATACAAACAGACAGTCAGACAATCAGACAATCAGACAAAGAGACAGAAATTTCTTTTCCTTCATCTGATGTTTCAGAATCAAAAGACTGCAATGCATCTAGAGTTCTACAACAAGGTGGATTTTGAGTGCGGAAAAATGTGTTTATAACGGTTTTGCAGATTATTTCTTTCCTCTTTTCACAGAGTGTGCCATATTTCCTGGTTGACAAGAGATAGGAACTGCAAAGATAACAGGGAAACATAATAATGTGAAGACGAGTATGAAAGTGGTTGTCAAGTCAATAACTATAGTGAATGGTTGTAGGGGGTGTGGTTGGGGGTAAGCCGGCAAACGAGGACAGGACCAAAAGCAGGAGTATGTTAAGAGTATGAACAGAGCAGTAGTTGTAGGTACCAGCAGCGGTTGTAAATAACTTTGGAGTCGCCAATGATAAGTGCTCCACGATGGCGATAGTGATGGTGATAGTGATGATGATGATGATGACGATGGTGATGATGCCGATGGGGATGGTAATGGTGGTATGATAGGTTGATGGTTGATATTATTGAGAAAAGAAATTTTTCATCTTTATGGTAATAATGGTTTCTATAATGTTGCTCTACATTATGGTGGAAAATGGTTCCATGTTGGAGTAGAAGATGGGGTAAAATGGCATCAATTGGCTGTACTCTAAAAAATGGGAACATCCTGTACTTCGAACCAAAGGAAGTGTAGAGTTGAGAATTCTGTTAGTATCTATTTTTATGTGATGTGTATGATAGATAGTTTCGATACTTTTTTGGCTTCAATATCTGGGTGAAAGTGTTGTAAGAGTTGGAAACGTTTAATATGCTACTAAAGGGAGGGCTACGAGTATTAAACAGCGTTTTTGTGTCTTTCCTTTTCAAATGTTCGTTGCCTTATAATATCATAGAATAATTTTTTGTCTGGAATATTTGTTATAGGAAGTAACCCCTGTTTGATCTTCAGGCCTGTTAGTAAATCATTCGGCTTTATCTATAGGACGAATGAAAAATGACGTCAATCGGAAAACTCTGTCTAGTGTTTATGATTTCAACACTTCAACACTCCTTGCGTCAGAACACTCAACCTTTTAATTTAGAACGGCCTATTGATCTAATAGGGATCTCTGACCTCACTCATACCCATTGTTATGCATTCATGCGCAACAGTTCGAGTTCTGTTCAAAGTGAAAAAAATGCCTGCAACTTATGCTGTGTCTGTGTAATGTTTGCAACATAATATGGAAAGGAATCACCGGGCAACGTGTTAGTATGGTAGGACAAACAGAGTTGTGAGCAAAAAAAAAAAACCTAATTTCGGATATCGACCGTCCTAATCCGTAGTAGTGGGGTATTTTACTTCGCCTTAAAATATTCCTTTAGAGCCTTCATCTCATTTATATTTATATACTGATATCTCCCTCAGTATGGTGAAGTTAACGGACTGATTTAAGCTTCCGCTAATTATAAAATCCCTTTAAATGTTGGTCGTTGATCCAACCTGACTTCAGGATGGCCAGAAAAGAAGAGGGAAACAGCAACCTTTAGCAAGCCTAAACACGGGTAATACTTAACAATTTCAACACTTGCTTTTTTCACTTTTAAATATTCTCTTTCAAATTTCCGGCTGATTTCACCAATAAACTTCAACATCTATTTGGGTCAGCTGCTACAGGCAATAAATTACCTCACTCATTCTATCCATCCAATTTACTAGTACTCTATTCAATGAACATGGAAACTAACTTATTGGCTGCATGCAGCTCTTTCATTGAGGAGGAACTCAAACTCTTTTCAAACCAGAAACTCAAAGCATTGAAATTACCAAAGTCTGCCTTGTATAAAAATGCCGCCTCACACCCCCGCAAAAAAATAGCAAGAACTATCGCTTACACAGCCATCATCGTAAACAAACTTCCACTAGCTTGCACATAACAAAGCCAGAGCATTCCCTACCCAAAAATAGGGAATAAAAAAGGAAATGGAATGAGAACAATTTTTAGGGTAAACATAACCCTCTCGCCTGTCCTTAACTCGTATTTGTAGTTTCGCCCAGATTTTCTTGTTGTTTTCTCTGCCCGTATCTTCATGGTTTGGTTTTTTTTCTTATTTTTCTTTTTGAACTCCTCTTCCATTGGCATTTCCTGGTTTTGTTTCTCCTTTAGCCTTCGCGTATTTACAACCACAAAATAGACCCTTATAGCCAAAAACAATAAACGACTTGCGGAAACACCCTTAGCCAGTCATTCACTATCCACCATCCAACAGCCACCAGCTATCGTCATGCTGCTGAAGCTCTTCATTCAACCCTCTAAAGATCTAGTTACACTTGCTTTAATGCTGAAGCTTATTTGAGTAGCACTCGGGCTCGGGCTTTAGCTTTAGCTTTGGTTTGGGGCACTTGGTTAAAGCAAGTCGTTTCGTTTTGGGTAGAACGGGAGGTTCTTTTCTGGATTTTCTGTTATCCTTAATGGCTACCCCGTGTGGGCACTGAGTAGATGCCTTTGGGGGATAATAATCCTGATCAAGGGTAGGAAACTAGAGTGAACAAAAAATATAGAACAAAACAAACTACACTCTGCAATTCGATGTTTTATTACCACCACTTGGAGAAGGAGGTGCAGATCAAAACAGAAAAAGGATACTCGTGGTGGTAAGAGTATCAAGCGCGCATAGGGATACAATGTCGTTTCGAAATAACATCGACAATTCCATTTATCATGTGATATCCTGGGAATGAAGTGAGTTACGAGTATATCGGGGTGGCACTTTGTTGCCACTAAAAACGAAAACAACCGAAAAAAAAAAAAAATTGGAAAGATTGGCAAATCATTGGCAAACTCATCGTCGTTATCGTTGTGATGGTCGTCGTTCTTTTTTTGTTGTTGTTAATGGTTTTGCCTTAGTATACTCGTATCGGCTTGATTTAAGCCTTTTAATATAAATTAGAGGGATGATGTCTGGAAGAAAGCAGAAAATACTGCTGTCAGCAGTCAGTTTGGCAGATTTGTGAAGCCGAATTGAAGCGTGATAGGGGAGTCGGTTTCAATGTCGACCTCAATCAAGAGCTTTGAAGGTTTGATGGCAGATTCGCAAGTCACCATGAAGGTCCTTTTGATATGAAATGACCTAAGCATTTATAGAAAATAGCAGTATAATATTTCCTAGTCATTGGATTTAAATAGACATTGACAAAAAGGTCGCCAGCGTGATTGACGTGAGACATAGCAAAGGTTGGAATGCCACAAGGTTACCATCAAGTAACTTTTTCTTTTATTGTTCCAAAATTACTTTGTCACATATGAGTAAAAAATTAATTTAACTGAAATATATTTGGTGGTTTCAAAAGCAGGCAAGACTTTTCTCATTTAACGTGTATAACAATCTCTTGCTGTGCGGGACTCAATTCGAAGACACGGAAGAGTTGTTAAAACAGCTGTCTCCACCTTTCTGAGTTTATGACGAAATTTTCACAGAGCTCACAGTCCGGAGAAGTGGCAAGTGATGGTTCTGATATGAGAGATACATTAACCCATTTGTAAATTTCCTAAGAGGTCTGAGGATTCAGCAGAGAACACGTCTTAATTTGAGAGACTTACCAGCTCCAAGGTTTGTATTGCATTATACTCCACTTCAGCTAGGGAGTTCTATCACTTGAGTTTTAAAATTGTGTGCTTCTAGTTTTCATTCAGACAAGCGTCAGAGCGGAAGCGTTAGAGAGGAGATAGCCTAACAAATAGATACGCATCCAACTAGATTGCACAAATCCTAATAGATTTTTTCACTGGAAGATGTAGGCGCCCAAGTGGTAACGTCATGGTGGTGATGGTTTAAACCTAAAATCGTGAAGCTTGTTTTAGACCATAAATTATTTGATAATTTCTTGTTTTGTGTTGTAGTTCGGGAAAAATCATTGTTTAAACAAATAAGCCTCTCCACAACTCGCTGCTTTCTTTCGATAATGTCAATATCATCGCCGTATGCGAGTAATTGGACGGACTTTTGAAAGATTGTGCCTATTCTGTTTGCGCTTGAGTTTTGCGGTATTCAAACAAGTATGATGTTGAAGGAATCGCATGACATCGCATCGTCTTGTCTAAATCCTATTTTGACATCAGACCTCGGTGAGATCTTTACCGAACTTGACCAGCGTACAGTCTTCTTCTTCATCATGTACAGACGGATGAACTTGGCAAAGAACTAAACACTGCTCTGTATAGCTTGTCTCTATAGGTGCGTCCTTAAAATCAATAAATAGGTGGTGTGTATCGATCTAAAGCTCATGGGTTTTCTCCAAGATATGCCGTAGTGTGAATATTTGGTCGATGGTGGACTTACTTATGAGCCTACCAGGTTGTTGACGAAGGGCTTCAGGCGTTCACACAATACAGCAGATAAGATCTTGTATGCGATGTTAAGAAGACTGATACCTCTGTAGTTGGCGCAGTTTAGAGGGTCTCCTTTCTTGAGGATCGGACAAACAATGCTGAGGTTCCATTCATCGGGCATACTCTCTTCCCACCATATTTTAGAGATGAGTTGGTTTATGCTTCTTACCAAGTTATCGCCTGCCGCTTTGAAGAGTTCGAGAGTCAGGCCTACCGCCCCAGCAGCTTTGTTGGACTTCAGTTTAGATATTGCTATCTGCAATTCATCTAGGTCGGGTGGACGGATTTTTTTGTAAAAAAAAAAAAAAAAACACTGTGGCACTGGTAGCCCGGTATGGGCCATGGCCTAGCTTCTTGACACTCATTTGTGTTGCTCATGTTCTCATTTTTTGTCACATCTGAGCGGGGCCTACGGTTTATCGCCGTGTCCGAACGGCACTCCTTAGAAGCTTTTTCGTAGGCAATTTTATTTTCGGGAGTTTTCCATTGCCCGCCGAAAGGGTGATGGCGATTTGAAAAATTGCTGGTGACCCAGCTAGGAATCGAACCAAGACTCTCTGCGTGATAGTCCAATGAGCTAACTATCGCGCCATCGCCATCGCCGTGATGATGTATGTGATGTTAAAAAACTGCGACGTCTTCTTTAGTGCAAACTTCTAGGAACAAGCCATTACTCTGCGGCTGTGTCGTTGTTTAAATTTTAAGGGGATCCGTATTATGGTCTCTTTGTAGCACGCAGCTTTCTTGCTGATTTATTCCCAGGGATTGTCCTGTGAATTTCGGACAGTTCTTACAAGTATGATGATGAAGAATTCACATGACACCTTCCACCTTGATGTTTTGCCATCAAATGGCTCGTTGTTGGCATAATTGACAGACAAGTTTGAACAAATGACTGGGAACTTTTTCTGGTTTGAATTATTTCGTTGATAAACCAAGCGTAAAAAAACAATACGCCTGCTTGGCATCTATGACACTGCTCTTCATCATTTGCTGCAAGTTGTATAGGGCCTACCAACTAGTTGAGGAATACGCGGTCTACAAAGCTTTTGACGATTTTAATTGCGCCGGGTCAATGTTAAATGTTCTATTAGCATCTGAGAATTGCGTAACTGATACTGGATAACATTTTAACTGTTGTAGATATTTAGGACCTATTTCTGTGTTTTTTTTACGTGATACATTGTACTACACTTGGCTAGTGGTTGAGCTGAATGCGATCTATTAAGAGTTCGGATATTCCACTCGTACAACCTGAAGATATGGCTCTTGTCTTTGTTTCATGAGCTGTGGTAATCAATGGTTAGATTATACAACTTTCAACATAAACGATCAAATCCTTGGGTTATTGTCATATTTAATTGTTTTGGAATTGTTTCACGCTTACATGGAAATCGTCAAGTTCCTGACGTTAGGTTCTTACTTTGACAGGCGTTCACTAAAAGCTTGCTTCTGTCATTGAAAGAAGAACAATTTATCATTGTTATAGCTTATAACCATTCCAAATAGTAGCTTATTAAAAATGAAATCGTTTCATTCGAATCGATTGAGTGGATCTTGAGATTTGCGATGACAAACATGATCGATGCACAAAGCTTTTAGACAATAACGATTTTGTGTGTCAAAGTGTCAAAGGCCCATCTGTCAACTTAACATTTACGGTATTGCCAGGTAACTATTTTTCTATTTATTATCCACCAAAGTCATTTTTGAAGTTAAACAGCTCTTTTCGATTTGACGTACGCCATTGCACACGGTTTTTGGTAAGGAGGTTCACTTTCCCGTTGAGTAACATAACAAAACTATATATCCCCTCCGTTCTTTGTACTCTGCACTTCTTCTTATGCTTCATTCCTGCTATAAATTGTTAATTTTAATTCAAACAATATTAAACAGAAAATTTAAAAAAAAAAAAAAAATACTCTTATACAAAACTCTTATATACCAAAATATCTATGATACAAAATACAGTAATTGAAAAGAAAATACTAATTTGCTTTTATCTTTCTCTTCTCTATTTTTTATTTTTCCATTTTGTTTATGGTTTTATTTTTGGTTTTTTGTTTGTTTGTTTTGTTTTTTTTTTTCCAGAAACGGATACTGAAAACTCTACAAAAACTCCCCTATTCCCCACGGACCTCTTTACAAAGGAACAATTAGAAAATGGTGCTGTTATATGTCATATAATTGGTGTTATATATATGTTTGTCGCACTAGCGATTGTTTGCGACGAGTTTTTCGTGCCTTCATTGGATGTGATCATCGAAAAACTAGGTATTACAGACGATGTAGCCGGTGCTACATTTATGGCCGCTGGCGGAAGTGCGCCCGAGCTATTCACATCCGTTATCGGTGTATTCGTATCGTTCGATGATGTTGGTATCGGTACAATTGTCGGTTCGGCTGTATTTAATATCCTATTCGTGATCGGTATGTGTGCGCTGTTCTCGAAAACGGTGCTATCGCTAACGTGGTGGCCATTATTTCGCGATTGCTCATTTTACAGTGTTAGCTTGATGATTTTGATATATTTTTTTCGTGATAATTTAATTTATTGGTGGGAGGCACTGGTGCTGTTCTTCATTTATCTGGCCTACGTGGGATTCATGAAATGGAATCAACAAGTGGAGAGATGTGTTAAGAAAGTCATAACGAAAAATAAGGTGACTCGTGTTCGAAGCACTGATCAACTAATGCCTGCAGTAAGTAGTTGGGAAGTTTTTTGTGTCTTTATTTTTAAGTTTTATTATAATTTTTTTTTTTCGTTTTTTATTTACTTTAACTTAAGTTTACATGTTTTTTTTTTAACATTTTTAAATGCATGAATGGATAAATTCTTATTTTGCATATTTATATTTTTTGTTTGTTTTTTTATTTATTTATTTTTTAATTAATATTATTTTATTTTAATTTTTTTATTTTTTTAAATGAATGCCATATTTTCATTTTATTAATGTCGTTGTCATCGTATCTACAAATATTGCTGTACTCTTTTAAATACTATCTTTTCTAAAAATATTAATTCAGGCTGGACAAACACGTGGTTCTTGTCATTTTGTAGCATCATCTTGTTGGGAAAACGTTTTAATAATGGAAAAAAATGTTTAAGGTGTCTGCATAGTAGATCCAGAAAGATACTCTGAGTACATCCCAAATGCTAACATTTTTCTGAGAATCGTTTAGCATTTCCAATTTCTATTTACATCATATGAACTATGCTTGACAATAACCTGACACTCCATGCCGGAATTTCACTTTCGTTCAATTTTATTTTACGTTTGCTTGGTTTTCGTGGAAACTAATATCGAGCCTTGTAGAGAGGTCTGAGGCACTCCATCGAGTATTAGAAAACCGTGATTTTCACTGTTACTTCTCTACAACACATGACCTATTATATATGTGACTCGTATTATAATGAATATAAGCAATCAAGCGAAATATAATCTCTGAAGTTTGTTATAGAAGTTCTGTTGCTCTTTTTGATGAGCCCGTTGTGGATTAAACCACAAGAATAGCATTCGTACCATCGAAAATCCTTTGATTTTATTGCAAGATTAAGAGCAACACTTTTAATGTGATCTTAATTACACATCACATCATTTTTTACGTCCCCGAACCTTCATTGCTTGTGATTGATAAGGTTTTGCTTTTCAAAACCTACGGCCACATATAAAAGGTCTTCATATACTGCCGTCTCTGTGCTTGTTGTGTCACTTCTGATAGATTTTTGAAGATGTGAAGGTCGAATAAGCTTTGAGTGAAACATTGGTCAGTTAAAGTGATAGTTAGTCGCAAACTTATTAATTTGAGAAAAGTCTGTAACGTAAGTCTGTTTTTAAGAGTCTAATGGAATTATGTTGCCCTATACGTCTTGTGATAATAAAGACTGCATATCTAATCTTTAGCATGGATTTTCATCATTATCAGCAGCAGTAAATGTATTTCTTCCTGTGAGAAGTCTTTGGAGTGGAACATCTCTCAGGCAGAACTTCACCTTGAAATGTCACAATTTTCTCTGGGGATTTTTGGAGCATTACTGTCGCCTTCTATGTCCAGAACCTTTAAGGATTCATGCACATTTTTCTGACAAAGTCGATGTCATAGAGTTCGTTGTTATATACATAGTATAAGCCCCTACAAGGCCTGTCAAGGCAAACGTAGCCAAAAGTCACCTGGATCTTTATCTTTCTTTACAAATGTCTATGATTTTGCACCATGAAGCAGGACTTAAAGTATATGATATATAACCGCTCTAGCGTTTTCTAGCAAACTGTAATTACTCAGTTGCCTTCTTAGGCTATAGAAACAGCAGTTGGTAAGTGTAGTTCTTTGTCTTCATTACGAAAGTAGTGACTTAGTTTTGTATAAATTCAAACTTATACATATTTATACAGCTTTTGTTTCAAGACCTGAGAGCTGGCCGTGTTTTGCCAATGAGAGAAAATGGATGATAAAATTTTTTCCGATCTTTTGTTCCTGAATAATCTGCCTAGTTGGGCAAAGGTGCTCAAACAAGACAAGACATATCTTGACTTTACAGATGTGGTGACATATGTAATCGAAATCGATAAGAAGGTGTATATTAGTCCGATGCTTCTCTAGCTGATGGCGCAATTAAGAGGATCCTCCTTTTTATGGTTTAGTCAAACAATGCTATGTTTACTTGGCATTGCTTGAAAAAGAGCTTTAAGGGATCTTCTGTTGCCATCTTGTTATACTAATGTTTCGATTTTTCTATCTGTGACCGGCTTAGACTCTATTGCTCCTTGATCGTCTATACAAGTTTCTACTCCGTTCTTTTTTGATTCCCATGTCCTCTTTCACTTTTGGTAAGGCTTACGAGCGTTATTTATGGAGTTGCACCTCTTCATATCTTGGACAGGCGGCTCTCGTTTTCCATCCAGGTTTGGTGAATAGGTGAGCTATTGTGCTACTTGAAGAGCGGTCTATCGGGCAAACTGTTGAAGCCCCATGTCATATTTTTAAGGTTAAGTCTGACAGTACGGTAAAATGAGATGGAATAGCATTGGCCTTTGCTAGGTTGACGTCGCTCACTGCTTAACCTTATCGTACAACGACTACCATCATTTTAATTGAGTTCAAATTCTGAGAGTTTCTCTCCATGTAACGTAAATGGAATCCAATTCAAGATAGCCATCAAGTAATAAGCAATCTTCCCATTATATGTAATTTCTATAAAAAAAAAAAAAAGAAGATTATTTCCTCAGGAAAATTAGAATCGACTTTTCACTCCCTCCTACCCCACTATTTTTGACTTAATCAGCGATCGTAAAAAAAGGAAAACTCAATTTAATGTGATTATTCACGAGAGTCGATTTTATATGGCCGGGGCTCAAAGCCAAAACCATTGTGCCCTCTTTCTATGGGACGATGACTTACAAAAATGGTTTGGAGGAGAATGCAATTCCTTCTCCACCAACCAAATCATCATTTATTTGTGGCAATTCAAAAATTTGCATTTTTATAGATGTTTGCATACCGTACGTATGGTGGATACGCATACTCATATCATGGTTCATGAATCACATGTATCTCTTCCCTTCCTTCCGATAAAATGAAAAAAGCATCCACAGTCGATAACCGCTTCACCTAACTTTATTGCCTTCAATTTATCCCTAATGACACACATAATGCCAGAGTATTTCTCCTCTTCAAATGCAAATGACGAAATTGCTCCGGCAAAGTAGAGAGAGTAGAGGGGAGCAAGCATCGTCTTCAATTGACATCATAAATCAAAAAAACAAAAAAAAGTCGTCCTAGCATTATTAAAAAAGTTCATGAAAAGGGGTTCCCATTGTTTGCTCCTCCTGCCATCTGTCACAAAGTCAGGTATTTGCCTTGCCGATAAAAAGGATGTCATTGCACACAATGAGGAATAGGTCGCCTTAATAATCGTGTCAATTCAACATATGTACGTTTCCATTTGTCATACATTTTCTTTTCTTCTCCTTTGATTTATATCGTTTTAGTTCTATTTTTATTTATTTATAGTTTTTAAAATACTTTAATTAAATTTATCACCAACAGCAGCTAACAAATAAAATATATCTCACATGCCTGCAATGGCTTTCAGCATAAAGTTTAACAGAAAAAAAAAATGAAAAAAAAATGAAATCTCACAAGAGTAAGGCTTCAAGTTGGCATTTATAGTACTTTTTTTGTAAAATTTGGGTTTTTGTTAATTTTTGTGTTTCTGTAAAAGAGTTGAGTTTCGGTTTGGTATGTCTAGTTTAGTATCTAAGTTTGTTAACATGCCGTTTAACAATACCTACATACGAGTATATTGCATTGAGTTGGCTGAGTTAGCTAGATTAGAGAAACAATTAGAGAACCGTCATCACTTCATTTGGATGTTACCTCTTTTTTATTTTACAAAAGAAAGTATTAGACATACATATATACAATATATTATATAATAACAGAATCAATAAAAATTTAACAAATATGTAAATAGCTAATATTTTTTATTAAACAGTGTTTTTAAGTTTTGTTTTTAATTTAAAAAAAAATTAACGCAACGGTTTGACAATTATAAAAATTTAATAAAATATATTTAAACGTTCAAGCGATGTTCTAATTTTGGTCTACGGACCTAACATGTCAACCTGCGGTATATTTCAATCATCTCTTCATAAATTGTGTTTTTTTTAAGAGCTGTTGAATATTTTAAAACAATATCGACCGAAATTGAACTTGAAACCATTGAAATGAGTTACGAGTGCGGGTCAATAAGTCCGTGACTTTTGGATTAAAACACAGATTTTTTGATAAAAAAATAATTTTATTTTTCAACGTAGTCTCCCTTGAGCTCTATACACTTTGTCCAACGCTTCTCCAATTTTTTTATCCCTTCCAAAAAAAATGATTTGTCGAGGTCCTTAAAATAGGCCTTTGTTTGCGAGATGACTTCATCATTGGAGTCAAATCTTTTTCCACCAAGCCATTTCTTCAGGTTTGGGAACAAGAAGTAGTCGCTCGGAGCCAAATCTGGAGAATAGGGTGGATGAGGGAGCAATTCATAGCCCAATTCATGGATTTTTGCCATGGCAACTGCACATGTGTGCACCCTTGCATTGTCTTGGTGGAAAAGAACTTTTTTCTTGGCCAAATGAGGTCGTTTTTTTTTTTCAAATCGTCATTGAATCGGTCCAATAAGTTGGCATAATATTCCCCATTGATTGTTCTTCCCTTTTGAAGGTAGTCAATGTGGATTATCCCGCGTGCATCCCAAAAAACAGTCGCCATAACTTTATTGGCTGACAAACCCACCTTGGCCTTCTTTGGCGCCGATTAACCCTTAGAAACCCACTGTTTTGAGTGTTGTTTGTTCTCTGGTGTGTTGTGATGGATCCATGTTTCGTCCACGGTTACAAAACGGCGCAAAAACTCCTCCATATTGCGATTAAACAACGCCAAACCTTCCTGTGAAGTTGTTACACGATTGCGTTTGTGGTCGACTGTGAGCAAACGCGGCACCCATCTTGCGGAAAGCTTTCTCATGCCCAAGTGATCATTCAAAATTGAAACCACTGAGCCATGCGAGATCCCTACGGCTTCCACAATCTCTCGCACTTTCAATCTTCGGTCGGCCAACACCATATCGTGAATTTTTTCGATTGTTTCGGGTGTAGAGACCTTAACTGGGCGTCCAGGACGTTCGGCATCTTCAGTGCTTGTACGGCCACAACGAAATTCAGTAAACCACTTTTTTACCATTGAAATGGTGCAGAGTTCCCATAGTATTTATCAAGCTTAGCCTTGGTCTCGGTAATGGTTTTTTTTCGCAAGAAATAATGCTTAATAAGCACACGAAATTCACTCTTTTCCATTTTCTCCTCAAATTAGTGAGTAGTCTGATAAAAATAGCTGTCAAACACAAACTAACTGACGCAGCAAGTTTAAATTTTGACAGGAGTCAACTGACAGATGCCTGTTGACAGGAGCAGTGTTGCTGTTTCAGTAAAGAGGTCAGAAATTCAAAAAGTCACGGACTTACTGACCCGCCCTCGTATTTACTTTGTAATAGTACTTTCTTAACGACTTTGGCGACTGACTGGTGAGTACTTACCCATTAATCGTTACTGGTATCGGTTTCTGTGATCAATCAAGTTATTCAATATTATTCCCTACTTGGCGACTCCCATGAAAGGAAAACACCTTGATGACAAAGATTAAATCCAATAAAACGTTAGGAGGAAGCTCCAAAGCATCTCTAAAAAACGGCTCTGCTACTCTTCACTCTACTGCTTTGTATGAAAAGGGCAGTGAAAATTTAATTGAAAACTGTTTGAATGACTTTTACAAATAATGACGGAACTTAAATATTTTCATGTTCTGCACTTTGGAACGATGAGTTATTCTATGTGAATAAGAAGAATTTGTTTGATGATTCGAAAAACCCAAAGATCAAATAGTTAAGTGATACCTTTAGAACGCCTTTCATTGCTTATGAAACGCAAACATTGGCAACGATAAGAGAAGTCGTTCCGAACTCGATTATATGCTGCTCCAAAAGAAAATCTTTCACGACGTCAAGGTGAAATGGACAGAGTGTTTGCATTACCTTTGCGTACTCCTATTTTATCTTTAAACTTTTCGCTTATTCCTGCTGTGAATTTAGCTTTTCTTTGAACGCTTCCATACATCAAGTGCATTATTCGGGCTTAGAGTCGTTTAAAGAAACTACCTAGGACCCATTGACCGCGTTTCCTAAATGCGATGTTGCTCCATCATTATCTGTAGTAGCTTATCATTTAAACCCAAAATGATCGATTGTCACCTATAAGTCGATCGAAGAGATGAGATATGGCCTGACTGCACGCCTCGGCTTATTCTTTTTGCCACTTCGTTGGTTTGCCGATTTCTTCACTTTGACAGATGTCCCTGCTCCTGTTCAATATATCTTAATATCTTGCTTCTTTCTTCTCATTGTTTCGAAATCCTACGAACTTTGGCTTTGGCATTTGGCGTTGCATTGACGCGCCTGTTTTGAGGTTACACACCTAATTTCAAGTACCATTTTCTACTGCCATTACAAGAGCTACATTTTTTCCTTTTATTTGCATCGCTCGTAGTTTAACTCAAGATACGGTTTGCCAGTTACGGAATTTCTCTTGAACTGAAAAAAAGTCTCGCCATCGGTAAAATACTATTACATTTCTTTTATATACTTTTCGCGTTTAGTCCTTGTGCATAGCTTATAGTATTTCGATACCATTCTTGTTAGTTGTTCAAATCTGGTGTCTTTCCTTTTTCCAGTTTATTTCCTCAGTTGACGTCCCTAAAATTGTTTTCTGATTTCTTCGCCCAAGATCACTTTAAAGTCGTTTACTAGATAGTTCGTATTAATTTAGCATAAATGGTATACAATCAAGTGGTGTTGGCTAGTACATTTGTATAGTTAGATATCCTGATTTGCATGAGTCTAGATAATTTTCTGTCGCCTCGGTTCTTAAACCGTTTCCTACACGGCAGTCTTCCTATACCTAACGTCCGTTTAAATCAAAATCAAAGAAAATAATTTCCTCCCTTGATGCTCAACATCACGCCAAAATACTTTACTGCATACCTGCGGTACTTATGCGCTAAAATTATTCCAAATTTTTCTACTATCAGTTCTATCGCCATAAGCCGGTCACTAAGTTTTGAAATGCTTACAATTTTTTCTCTATTACAATGGTGGGAACATTCTGTTCTCTGTTCCCTATGAATATACCACCTTGATCAATTTATTCAAAAAATTAAAAATACAAGTTTATTCATCTAAATCTACATATATTGTCCCCTTCAGAGTAATCGCCATAGACTGCAACACACTTATGCCAGGTCTTGAAACATTTTTTATATTCGGTTTTCGGTATGTCCATCAGTGCTTCCTGCGATTTTTCCATTACTTCCTCTCGATTGCTGAAACGCGTTTCCCGTAGTAGTTTTCTAACTCGATTGAACAGAAAAAAGTCACAGGGAGCCAAATCAGGTGAATTCGGTGGCTGTTGGATGGTATTTGTTGCAATTTTCGTCAAAAAATTACGAATAATGATGGCGCTGTGCAACGGTGCGTTATTATAGTGCAAAATCCACGAGTTTTCTGCCCACAATTCTGGTCTCTTTCGGCGAATCGCTTCACGCAAACGTCTCATAACGCCTAAATACCATAATACTCTTTGTTTACTGTTTGGCCTTCTGCCAAAACATGATGCACTACACTTTTGTAATCCATGAAAACCATGAGCATTGCCTTCTTTCTTGACTGAAAACGACGTGGTTTTTTGGTCTCGGCTCATTTGGCGAACGTCATTCACTTGCCTGATGTCTGGATTGCATGTCGTACTCATAAACCCACGTCTCGTCTCCAGGAATGATACTTTTGATGAATGTGGGATCGGATTCAGCCTCGCAAATCATCTCTTTTGCGACATCAACACGGTCTCTTTTTTGCATGAAATTGAGGTCTTTTGGCACCAACTTTGCTGCTACACGACGGAAACCCAAATCATTAACCAAAATGTCTTGGATGGATCCATAGGAATATTGCCTATTGTCCTCCGCTATCTCTCAGATGGTTAATCTGCGGTTATTGACAAACATTTCCTTACTTCATCAATGTTTTCGTCGGTTTTGGATGTCGATGATCTGCTACTGCGTTCATCATCTTCGATTGACTCACGAAGACCACTTTTGAACCGCTCATGCCACTGGTAAATTATCGTTTTCTTTAGAGAATCGTTGCCGAAACACTTTTCCAACATTTCCAACGTTCGCGCACCATTAAATCCGTTTTTTTACGCAAAATTTAATACAAGTTCGTTTTTGCAAATTTAAATTCATTTCTAGAATTGTAAAAAAATCGCCAACACACACAAAGATAGATGCACTCTTGGCTACGAAACTTTTGCAGATCTCAAGCTATGACGCTAAGATTTAGAGAGAATATCAACAACAGATCGGAACAATGGGAGCGCCACACGGTTATTTTGATTTAACGATTTCTAGTTCGAAACTTCAACCCATAATTGGCCGGATGTTATTCACAATTTATGTTGAAAGCATTATTTATATTTATTTATATTTGGCCAGTATTTAGAACCTTCAAATGTTGGACACGGCGAAACACACTCAATAGGTCTAAAGTCATTGCTTGTGTTAAGAATTTCTGTTCCAAAAATGGACTTTCTGTCAATCCACCCAAAACTTCGGACTTCAACGGCGGAAAAGAGGATTTTCTGAAAATGCAAAGTAGCTATTGGCATGCTATGGTCCGTGTCACAGAAGAGGGTCAGCTTTATCTACACGGCTATGATAAGAACAATTCTATCCTATGTGTCAGATGTTTAGTGTAGAAAGTCTACGCGGCTCGGCAGTCTACAGTACATATAGTATTCTGTTTCTGGCTTTTGGTACGACTCGTATTGGAGTTCAGTCGATGTCAACACGACTGCCACAGACTGATACCCTTACATAGGAGCTCCGACTTCTGTACAAATACAATGTCTATATTCGCCGTTATCAAGACTGCGACCAGAATGTAAGCAAGTTAGTGAATGTATTGTAGATGGATGATCACCTATAACCCCAAACTGATATGATACATACTTCATGGAATCGTTCAAATCCATCAATGAGCTGGATTATGCGAAACGGGTGCAGAAGTCAAAGTGTCTAAACCTGTAATTACAGTCAAGTAAGTGGTCTATGAAGAACAAGGTTGGAAATACTCATAGGATGACTTTTAATGATGTTAGGGCTTGAGACGTTGTCGGAAAAGTAGTATTCTACGGTAATTTGTCTAAAAAGGGCGAAAGGAGCTTTCCGGTTCAAGTAAATGTTTCAGCTTCGGAATGTCCTTTAATTCATCTGAATTTAAGGTATCGAGAGTCTAACTGCATTGTACAATCAATAGATTACATTTAAACTCAAGAAAACGTTCATGGTGGAACACCTACAGCCTGCCAGGAAACCCACCATGGCATGAGAAAGGTTCCAAACAATTTATCCAAGTAACACCACAATTATGTTTCACACGTCACTGATAAAAGAAAGAAACAATTAAGTATACGCTACATTGTACATATACACGTAATTGATAAAAAAGGTTACGCATACGCCTCCTTTCAACATCCTGTTCAACACTATAAAACTTTAATGACTAGGTGATTAAATTTAATTTATTCCAAGTGAGTATTCCGCGCGTAACGAATCATAAGGTCATTAAATCACAGGACTGCTAGACTGCAGCGACCAAAACAAATTCAAAGGGACCCTCTTTATGTTTACTTGTATTTTTTATTTTTTCTGATTCATGGAACTCAGAACCCCCATATTCGTCTTAATCAAATGATTTAACCGCTATTACTGACATTAATTACTTCCGTCTTTCGTCTACGACCCTCTATAACCCCGTGCAGTCTGCACTACCTAATACTCAATTAACACGAAACTATTTGTTTTAGTCTCAGGGTAATTGCAATCGATAATTGTTTTATTCGTATTGCGGTTCCATCTTTTCGTCTTCACCCTGTAAAGGGTAGTCTCTGTTCGAGTTTCAAATGGTGTCCTTGTCTGAAGGAATGGGTGAGTAGAGACATGTTAATGCTAATCAGAGAAATTAGTTTCAAAGACTTGACTTCTTGACAAGAAAGGACGTAACAATGCTCCAGCACTAGCGACATCAAAGCTTAGGATTCCCAACAGAAGTATATAAACAATGCTCACATGTCCTGGTTAAATTGGTGCTGCTGAAGGGAGTGATTGTGGTAGTTAGAGAGTAAGTTTCGGTGTCGCTACCCCCATTCTCGGCTGCGCAACAAGAAGAAGGTTACCTTGGCTTGAATTATCATAAATTAAGTTGCCGCGCGCGTTTCTCATTCGCGTTCCCTTACTCAAATTGGCTTCTGCTCGCACAATTTGCAAAGTGGACTTTCTGACATAGGGGATGAGTGGTAGCAGCTACCACCTTTCGAATTGACTGACGGGGGTGGCAGTTTTTTTTTATTTTTTTATGTGGAGAAAAAGTTTTTCGTAGAAACAGAGTCGAGACATGATATGGTAAAGTTAAGGTAAAAGAGATTTTGATTTTGTTGTTGGTGTTGTCGTTTTACGCACTTTGCGGTAAGCATGGAAGCCGGAAGCCCTAAGGGACCTGAGGAAGGTTGGAGGTAAATTAATTGAAATTGTATGAGGAGGAGTTGGTTTTTTATTTTCTTTTTCACTGGTGATGTTATTTTGTTTTGTTTTCTTCTTTTTTACTTCGTTTTTCGGTTGGTAGTAAGTTAGCTGATTTAATTATTTGTATCATGCAATGTACGAGTACGAATACGAGAATAGGTTGGCATGGATTGTTTGTTCCTTTACCCTGTTGTTTTTTTGTTAAAGAATGTCTCTGAATCGAGACAATTCTAAATGAAGTATAGCAATGGTAAACAGTAAAAGATACTTGATACGTGCGTGGTGTCAGTATTTTCTGTAAATTTTTGAATACTGTGGGAACTTAACTAAAAGTTACGAATACAAGGATAGCAAAATAATGAATGGTGCTAGTGGTTGTCACTCCAACTGGCAGCGGTCGTATAGATGAATCGATTTGGCTTGAGTTCCATTGAAGTTTGTATGTACTTTGCAACGAGAAATAACTTCATTTCGAACGTCAGATTAGCTGATCCATTTTATTAGTTTTGGTGTCTGGTAGGCTGAGGTGAGTGAACTTTAAGTTGCTTACTCTAAAGCACAAAAGAATAAAACCGAAACCATTTACTGAACGACTCGATATCAGTTTAAAATATCAAACTCACACTGTACAACTGTTGCCATCAGTGAGACGTCCAGCCAATTATGTTCGAAGTTCAATAAGCTTAAGATTTTAATCTAGTTTATCAGGCTACCACAAGACATTATCTAAGGACGGCATCTGCTAAAGCTATCAGGACGATATCACACGAAAGGACAAACCTAATTTCTGTGACATTGTCCCAGCCCGAAGCAGAAAATTGTGAACATTGTATGACGTACAAGTACGTTGTTAAGACCAATACCATGGCCTGCGTTGGTACCAAAACTCAACTAAGACGTGACGAAACTGTGAAGCTTTATGGTGATAGATACCTTACTAGACAAAAGCTGGTAAAACAGTTCCTGTGTCACTATAAACTTCATTTTGAGTACAGAAAAGACTTTTACCAATAAAACTGCCTTTATAGACAGTGAAGTGCTTTATTCAGCAAATTTTTTTTATAATTAGGAAGATTTTCTCAATTATAAGGGACGCTCTCTATCTGACGACTCCCCGGTATCCCTTGAAAACTGCACTGATGTTGGTAGTATAGAATACATCGTCATATGAAGTTCTTGGAATCGCCCAAGTCTGGTAGAAAAATCATTTAAAGATTTTAAAAGCGCCGGCTTCCAAGGACCTAGTTGCCAATGTTTTCATATCTTGCATCTGAGCTCATGAAGGCGTTACAATGAAAACCTCTTGGTGTTGGTCGAAATCCCCTAGCTAGTCTTATTTTAAATATTCACAGTTCACTCATTATTCAGAAACCTTTATTGAACCGATGAAATGTTGAAGGTGATAGTTGAAATTCTCATTGTTTCAGTTTCTAAACTTAACACGAGTATCTATATATAAGCCCATTAACGTTTTGTCTGGCAGACTGCATGCTATATCGAATTTGATTAAGGTCTCACTTCCAGTTAAGTGAAGACCCCTCAAATAATCCTTTATCAATTTGGTTTGATTTTATTTTTAAATAGAAATCCCATCCCTAAAGCACTCAAAAATTTCTCGCTTGCTCAATTTTCCTTTATCTCAAGTGACGTAGTTTGTTCGTTATGATTATTTTTTCGGTTATTTCAACCCTAATCATGGAGAAAAAAAGCAATTCTTGCTTAATCCATCTAAAATATTTATAAACCCAAGGACATCGTCCCAAGGCCAACAACATCAAAAAAGAAAAAAGAAAATCACCAATAGGAAAGTGAATGGAAAGAGAATTACCAAGAATCGATAAAATAATTGTTTGAGAAGTGCGTAAGTGTGCTCTTAATTATTTATTGTAATGATCTGTTAATTAATGGACAGTGCACAAGAGAAAATTGCGTGCCTTGCTTTTGTCTTGAACATCATCGGCTCTTGGGTTCGAAGGAAGTTTAAAGTGCCAAAGGAGGGAGGCGAAAAATACTTTTATATCATAAACTGTTAGCATTATCTAGGTTCATTACTTTTTCATGATAAGAAAGTTTCCAACATTCCTAAGGATCCAGATGCGGCAAAAAACTCTACCACTTCGGTCGTCCTATGTTCTATAAGGGTAGGATATGACAACACTCGTATACCCCTTCCTATGTATTCGTACTGCTGAAAATATCCATTCTACGAGTATATTAGTGCTATGAAATCTGTCAGTCTTCTTTGTATGGACGTACTCGTAGTTAAAAGATTCAAGGACTACATCACTTGGTCTGGATGTGACGCCACTTGATGCCACACTCATCATCGGTGGGCAATGTTTCGAAAACTTGCCTTCTCGCGGCGTTTTCTTTCATCCTAGCGACATTTCTCAGCCAATGTAGACGCTGAATTTAGATGTACTTAACTTTGTCAACTCGACGGGAGCCATAGACCTTTCGGAGGGTTTCTCTAGAACTCTCCTCGTGATTTATCATCGGCGGTTGACATTATATGCTGATGAGGCCCTAAAGACGGTCACATATCTTTTTTTTGAGCGACAGCTCCATTTGATGGTTGTCGGGTTTAACAGGCCAAAGATACACTGATTTACTACTAAGACCCAATCAAGTCGTTGACGACGGGTCCAAGCTTTTTACACACTACACTTGGCAGAACATTATATGTATAGTATGCCATATTTTTAAGGTAATAGCTATTGCAGATCCCATGATAACTCTTCAGCGAATAGCGAACAAATTATTTTTAGTACATTTAAAGGCAGACAAGAGCCAATTTTCCTATTCCAAAAGCACAAATCTTAATTTTTCTGTGATTTAAGAAAACAAAAATTAGAATTCAATTCCTTTTTGCGAAGAATTCAACTATTCACTTATTTGTCCAGTAATAAAGGTCCATTCACAGCAAGCGAATTTGCGACCGTGCGAATTGCGACCAAGTCAATTTTACTATATTTAATAAATCCAAAATCTAAATTACAACACGGGAAATGAAGTAGGGCGTACATATCTAGGTTTCACACAAATGATTTCACCGAGTTTTATTAAGAAAATCAAACAAAAAACACTGTGGCGCTGGCAGCCCGGTATGGGCCATGGCCTAGCTTCTTGACACTTATTTGTGTTGCTCATGTTATCATTTTGGTCACATCTGAGCGGGGCCTACGG
Source organism: Volucella inflata (assembly GCA_928272305.1). Classification (NCBI taxonomy): domain Eukaryota; kingdom Metazoa; phylum Arthropoda; class Insecta; order Diptera; family Syrphidae; genus Volucella; species Volucella inflata. Next base: position 2,527,190 of record OV743717.1, on the reverse strand, counting down.
TTTATCGCCGAGTCCGAACGGCACTCCTTAGAAGCTCTTTCCTAGGCAATTTTACTTTCCGGAGTTTACCATTGCCCGCCGAAAGGGTGATGGCGATTTGAAAAATTGTTGGTGACCCAGCCTGGAATCGAACCCAGACTCTCTGCGTGATAGTCCAATGAGCCAACTATCACGCCATCGCAAGAAAATCACATTCTTAAAATTTACTCGCGACTAGTTAAATTTCGGTGCGAACTGTCAAGATTTACTCACGTTCCACATGCCAAGAATTGAATCCACAGCTCGCACAACCAAACAGGTCGCGCGTGTTTAACCTCAAATTGTTTGTTTATTTCTCAATCAGCAGCAATCGACTTTCGCACACTTCTACGATCAAAAAAATGCGGCTGTGAAAGAAACGTCAAAATTTGCAAAAACTGGATCAATTCGCAGGTCGGAGTTCGCTGGCTGTGAATGGACCTTAAGCAAATGCTCTTTGCGAACTGTCAAATTTTACTCACATTTTGTTATTTTATACGCAAGTCGTTGCGACTATGAAAAAGCATCTATGGACTGCTGCATGCAACAAAATAGTTGCCTGCTTTTGATCGGCTGGCATAGCGTTGGCTGCTGCAGGTTTTTGTTTTGGTTTTTAGCCAGTCTGTCACTATTGAGTTCTCGTTAAAAGGACGACAATCCCCACAATGATACTTCATTATGGTATGTATATACGTTATGGCTGCAGCTTTTCGAGCTCGAGTTGTCAAGCTTATGTTGAAAGAATGCGTCTTATTTCGGTCTTGGGTAACTGCGTGTGTGGTTTTCCACAGTAGATAGAATATTCAGTTGGTACTACTTTAAAGTATCCACATATAGCCGAGCTGAATGTAGTGATACGAGGGCGGGTCAATAAGTCCGTGACTTTTGGATTAAAAAACAGATTTTTTGATAAAAAAATAATTTTATTTTTCAACGTAGTCTCCCTTGAGCTCTATACACTTTGTCCAACGCTTCTCCAATTTTTTTATCCCTTCCAAAAAAAATGATTTGTCGAGGTCCTCAAAATAGGCATTTGTTTGCGAGATGACTTCATCATTGGAGTCAAATCTTTTTCCACCAAGCCATTTCTTCAGGATTGGAAACAAGAAGTAGTCACTCGGAGCCAAATCTGGAGAATAGGGTGGATGAGGGAGCAATTCATAGCCCAATTCATGGATTTTTGCCATGGCAACTGCACATGTGTTTGTGGTCGACTGTGAGCAAACGCGGCACCCATCTTGCGGAAAGCTTTCTCATGCCCAAGTGATCATTCAAAATTGAAACCACTGAGCCATGCGAGATCCCTACGGCTTCCACAATCTCTCGCACTTTCAATCTTCGGTCGGCCAACACCATATCGTGAATTTTTTCGTTTGTTTCGGGTGTAGAGACCTCAACTGGGCGTCCAGGACGTTCGGCATCTTCAGTGCTTGTACGGCCACAACGAAATTCAGTAAACCACTTTTTTACCATTGAAATCGATGGTGCAGAGTCCCCATAGTATTTATCAAGCTTAGCCTTGGTCTCGGTAATGGTTTTTTTTCGCAAGAAATAATGCTTAATAAGCACACGAAATTCACTTTTTTCCATTTTCTCCTCAAATTAGTGAGTAGTCTGATAAAAATAGCTGTCAAACACAAACTAAGTGACGCAGTAAGTTTAAATTTTGACAGGAGTCAACTGACAGATGCCTGTTGTCAGGAGCACTGTTGCTGTTTCAGTAAAGAGGTCAGAAATTCAAAAAGTCACGGACTTATTGACCCGCCCTCGTAGTAGGAAAGGATGAAAACCTCGAACGTAAGAGCTTTTAGATGAAGAAGGGGGCTGTGGATTATTATGAAAAAGACAGCTGGTAGAGCATGGACATCTTTTCTTACTGTCGGAGCATATACAGAACAGAAAAACAAACCGTCAGGCTGATTGGTCACGCAAGTTCCCGGGTTTTCATGACAAGCCAATCAATAGATCCTTTTGGCTGGAATTCTCCGTTTTTAAACTATTATATTTATTTTAATTAAAATATCTAAACTTTATCTCACAAACAAATGTCCCCCTTATTCACTGTTATCTGGTTATCTATCGTCCTTCTCACATGCAGTGTTGTCCTTGTGGTTTTTTCTAATCTCCTTTCTGTCTGGCAAAATATTTCATAATTACTTGAACCAATGGAATTGCAGGAGTAACTTACATCGGTAGTCAAGAATCCACTCATTTCGTTGTTGTCCTTGTATTTATGGGGGGAAGAATAAATCCAAATAAATGCTTAGGATAGGGAATGCGATGGTTTAGTACTTGGAGTTTTAATTTATCTGGGTGGAATTTAACTAATAGGACACCGGGATAAGAAGTTCATTGTCTGTTCAATGAGTGAGTGGGAAATGAAGATAATGGACATTGTAAAGGGTAATGTAACTTGCCTTAAATCATGACAACTGGGGAAAGATGACCATATTTGGCATCTTTGCCTAAATTCTACTAAATTTTGAACTGTGTTAAGCAGTCTTCCATCTTAATATGCAATTCCTTCTATTCACAGGCTCACATCACGTACCTAACTAGAAATTTAATTATGAAATTAATTTCCAGACATTCATGTTCTCATTTTCATTCCTCCATGAAAATATTCTCATGCCTTTTGCGGACCAAAAAGAAGGAGAATACCAAATAGCTCGATCTCTATGAAAGATTTTTTGGATATCTCATCCGATAGTCGGCATACCGAGAGAAAGAGAAAAAGAAAGAGAAAGAGAGAGATACTCGTACACCCCTGGATTCTTTTTTTGGCATTTTCATGCCATTTTCTACTTTCTATCTTTGCCGTGTTCTTCTTCTGCCATTATCCTAAAATTGGAATCTCCTAGGAATAATAATTTTCCGGGACAACAAACAAGAAGAAGAAAAAAAGAAGAAAAATTCCAATAACACCCGTCAGGGTGAGTGAAAGAGGATGGGTGAAACTCGTAAATAATTTGCTCCCCAAAAACCAAAACGAGAATGGCAAGACGAAATCGAAATTGTTGGAAAGAGGAACAACCTGGATATTGCATGCTTTTATAGTGCTTCATGAAGAGGAGAAGTAGGAGTTAGGTAGGCGTGGTGAATCAAAATATTAACCCATAAAAATTATCAAAACATAGTAGAAATCGGCAGGAAGAGAAGAAGCACGGGAGAAAGAAAGATTAATGAAAACGAATGTAACGACATGAATTCGGAAAATGTCAATATAACACGAGCTGTGAGCGTGGAAGAAAGAAGCTTTTTTCTTCGAAAAAAAAAAAAAAAAAACAGAACGAGCAAAGGAGGATTTGTAACAATCCGTACAATGGTTCCAATTGTGGGAACCAGGTTGTAGCTGATTAATATAGATTTGGTTCTAGTACCTTTACTTGGAATTTCAAACCTAGACATTGAGGGGTATTTGTTTGCACTCCCTCTTTAGTATAGAGGTAAACTGTGTCTTTTACACTAACGAATACATGTCTCATTTGTGACGAGTGCTTAGTCATTATTTTTACAAAAAAAAAAAAAATCAGTTTTTTCACTGTTGACGATAGCAGTTAGGGCCCTAGTACTCAGCCTTGTGGTACTTCCGCATAAAACAATTTGAAAGGAATACCATGATGTTTCGTAGAAACTCTCGGTATTTGATGAATATATCTTGTTTAAGCCATTTAACTTCATCGAGGACTATCTGTATGGGCGACGTATATTTATAATTGTTCAGTGTGTCGATGAATCTCTTTCTTTAGAATCGCTCTTGTAAGCTTTGGATAACTTGTCTCAATAGCTACTAAATACGCAGTGAAGTCAATGGAGAGGTTGAGTATCGATAAGGGTTTCTTAGTTTTTAAGATCAATTGGAGCGATAATCCGTGATCTCCCCCTTTTAGATCTGTGTGTGGTTCTGGTTAAAACGCCTTAAGACCAAGCCAGCTCAACGGATTGAGATTAAATGCAAACGGCTTCACTGCTGTGCTTTAATGGATTAAAGTTTCAATACGGAACAAATGCTGCTTTATAACTGTTTCACAAATCCAAAACTAAAAAGTTGCTCTTGAAGGATATTCCGGTCGTATGCTTTGAAGAGTTCATACATTGAAGCGGTGTCCTAGCAACAGTAACTTCTGTAAACGAGTTTAAGTGAAGGATACCAGCAAGGATACCCTCAATTTCTCATCCCTAGCAATCTGAAGCAGAACAACTGAGGAAATATTCATGACTTCGCAGAGCAAATGGGTTTGCGTGAAACCTTATAATAGGCCCTTGACACCACTCTCAGGTATACATTTCTTTGCTTCAAATATACATGTTCAAAGAGGTCAATATGGGCTTTAAGGATGCTACTCGTATTTACGTCCAAATTGTCTGAGGTTATAAACGAAATTCACTGATGTCGAAGTCATTCCTTTTGCATATATTGAAACGAGATTGTTCTTGCTAAGTTTTTCATCGCCAGGCAAATTTCTTTCTCAAAAGTTTTGACATGCGACGTCCACGTTTGTGAAGGTGTCAAGATGCCTGGATACTTTCACAATGCAATCGACTTCAGACTTTTCTGTCAGTATTTTTAGCTATGTCAGGCATAATGGTTGAAAGCGTTGACGGTGATTGAAGTGATGTACTGTACTGTAGATAATTATGTACAGCCTAACTAACAAGTATAGTATATCATCCTGCATCGATAATGTTGAAGATACGGATGAAATCAACGAGGTGTCGCATATAGAAGAAGAACCTCAGGTTGAGCAATCGAAATCCTATCTGGTAGCCGGACATCTAACTATTCTTCGAATAAGAACTCATTTTACCTGGCATAGAAGAGCAGAAAAAAATCACAAAAGTTTTAATAATTTTACTCATTCTGAGTTGCATCGATTCACTAGTCTGTTCATCCATCAATGATTCCTGTTATTCGAGTTGTAGACGCAAATCTCAAATCATTTGTTCTTTTTTCCCCATAAAGGCATAAGCGGATATGATTTGATTGTGAATATAGTCGCGATGAGGCTTATAGTAATACATTTGCTAGGCGGTCGAAAGGGGTCTGAACAAAATAGATGTTATTTCCGTTTCCTTTTTTCACAACAATACCGTGGAGCTTAGAAATCATCACCCTCACTTCCGTCTAAAAATATTAAAAACATATTTTTCCAACTCGCCGCACCACCCTCATAGCATTATACTCGTACAGTCCTTCTATCCAGTTTCTTTCCCTTATGTCTGTTTTACCATAATAAATTACCCGACTGCGGTTAAACATTCACCAACTTAATTCTTTCACTTCCGTTGAATGGTTGAACATTCAAAAACGACAGAACAAAGCGCTCCACAGAGCATGATAGCCATTTCTCTGAAAAATTTACAACCAAACCCGACGGTTTCTCTGTGTTGAAAAGTCCTGCATGACCGTTCTGTTGAAACCAACCAAACCTACACATCCAACAGCCAACTTACAGGAACAACGTTTTTGGGGTTTTCAATCTACGATAATTTACTGCTGAAAGGTTTTCTAGCCAGCCAGATATTTTCTCGTTGACATTTCGGTATATTTATTATTTCACGTTACACTGTTTTACGAGTACAATATGATTTAAAAAAAAAGAAGACCCCCAACCAATCCAGCCACTAACAACCTACCGTTTGTATATTGAAAACTTTTTAATCATCTGGTTTTGAGTGTGAAAATGAAAAGAGAAATCCTTCAAAATTGTATCTCATACTCCTACTTGTCGTCGTCGTTTTTTTCTTGTACTTCCCTACTTCCACTTCTGCTTTAAATAACGGCTGTCAACTTAAACAACGAGGTACACGACGATGATGATCACGATCATTATGACGACGGACGAGGACGACTGCCATGAGCCTGAGTCTGACTACGATGTCGTCGACGAGCGAGCGGTCCGATTGAATGCTTTCGAGTGTATTTTTTCAAAAAAAATCGTTTTATTTTTTATTTTTTGTTCGAAATGAAAGGATTTCTTTTTCTTTTTGATTTTTTTTTATCAATACAATACACTTGGCTGATGGTTCTGTATATGCAGTGTATTATGTCATTCATTTGACTCAAAGCTGACAGCAGCTGTCATGTCAGTGTTACGAGTATGCTGAAGGGCCCGCCGCCGACGCCATAATAATTTATGTACTCTTCGTGTACTTAGTTTTTAAGCTGAAAGAGATTACTACCCAACAACAACGAAAAAGGACGATTGGAGTTTGAGTTTTGTCGTTTTTTTTTTTTTTTTTCGTTTTTAAGTCAATGATTGAGTTAGCCCAGAGTGTTACAAACTCTCCTCCCCTAGAAAGAGATTTCGATGGCAAAAGATGGTAGCATTTCGATAAATATTTGATGACATTGTCAATAATTTGGATTAAGGAACTTTACTTAACCTAACGAAGAGGCAAATCTTTGTTGGCAGAATACGGATACGTATTGAGAGAAGGATAATGCCCTAGAAAAGGGTCGTTAACAATTCAAAAGATGAACAATGAACAATTTCGAATGGAGGCCGCTGATTTTGAATGGGATTCATTTTCGGGGAAAGGGTAGCCCGATGTAGGTTATTATTATTAAACAAACAAGCACACAACTTTAAGGGGATGTTATTTTTAGACTCTCTTAGTCTCTGAAATTTTCGGATTTGAGTCTACAGTAGAGGGAGTTAGATTTGTCAAGAAATGTCATTCCTTTTCTGTGACACTTTCCTTATACCATTAAACATGCAGATTTCTACGTAAATATTGTACCTATACATATCTCTATATATAGCCGTTGAATCCCGCTTTCTGATGTTGCTTTATTCCCCCCACAAATTCCTCATTGTTTGGACTGACAATTATCATTGCACCGTTTGTTAGGTTGTATATATTTGAGGACCTTAGAACGAGCCTCAGTCGACATGCTTCTCCATCTACCGCGGTCTTTTTCCAGATGCTTTCAGTTGCTCAAACGAAATTGGATGAGGTCCTTTTTCACATGTGTGTGCCACCTAAGATGAAATCGTCCTCTACTGCATTTTCTCTCTGAATTTGAGTAGTAAATTTAAAGGGCCGGGATGGTGGTGTCCATGCGTTCAAGATGACATAGCCATCTAAACTGGGTTATCCGAGCTTTTCTGACGAGATCAGCATCATTGTACAGCCCGTACAGTTAGCTGTTGAAACGTCTTCTCCATTTATAGACGTCGAGTTTATGCTTCCCTCTTCTTTCACAGCCAATACCTTGTTATTCCTTAATTGACCGCTAAGCCCATCGTTGCCGGTCGCAAAGGTTCTATTGATAGCTCGCTGTGTGCTTTTCATGATCAACGCCATAGGCGTATGCAAGTAACTGAACAGATTTTTGACTTGTGAAATTCTTACGATTCTTTCAATACTCTCGTTGCTAAAGTCCTTTTTCGACATCGAAGGTTTCGGTTTTGACGGGGCGGTGTCATCCTTCATAGCCGAATGAGCCTGGAAGGGAAGTCAAAACTATAAATGGCCGTGTATAGTTCATCTTTTAAGATACTTTAATACGCGGCTAAAATGTCAAAATTTTATGTATGTTTAGTTTTGTTGGCTTAAAACCACTTGTATAGAGACAACAACGGCAGACTTGGTATGCGATGTTAAGGAGACTTCTTGTCCTTATAGTTAGTGCATTTAGGGAAATCTCCTCTGTTTAGTATCGGAAATAGGAATAGAATCATCGGACATACTTTTATTATTACAGATTTTGCTGATAAGTTGGAGTATGGCCTGTATCCAATCATTGTCTGCATTAAATTGCTCAGCGGTAAAGATAGGCTTGGAAATGACCGCCCAGACTTCATCTATTTTGGGTGGATGGAAATTTTATCTGGGTTCACCCAAGTTAATTGCTTTGTACTGTTTGTTGGTGAGATACTGGTCGATACTCTGCAGGAATAATCTTTTCAGGTTGTCAGCACCGACTCTAGCTCTGCTATGAAGTTTCCTTCTCCATCCTTGCAAATTTTTGTTCGCCCTTTCCAGCTTGTGGATACTCCTTTTATGTTGTGTAAACCAATAATATAGGCCGCCTCAAATTGCATCAGCTCGTTAATGCGGCCGATAACGTGCTGATATTTTCGGGTTTGTGTGATTCAACTTGTTTTCATTCGGCCTCCTAGCTGAGAGCTCCTCATGCTTAAGGAGTCGGATTTTTCGACGAAGCGGAATACGACGAACTTCCGCTATGACTATAGTTAATATTCCAACGCCGTCCTTGATGAATTATATAATACAATATGTTACGTTAACTTCTAGCGCCTTTATCAAATTATTAGGATTTGCATGAACAACTGCCAGGTTGATACAAATTTTAGGTCTTTAAGCGCTTCTGGGCTTCTATAGAAAAATATTAAACGTCGGGTTCTGCGGTTTTCTTTTCGTATTTCCGTCGTCCTATACCAACATAACACACATTTAATTGTTACAGTTTTTCGTGTCGGCTTTGCCTTTATGTAGCTGAACAAGTCAGTCATCCAACCACCTCTCTACATCTAACTTAACAGTGTTGTGGGTTATTTAAACTGAATATTAATCTGTTTCAACTTCCTATGTCCATTCTGTTTGCTTTGCAAATTAAAGTAACTTTCGTAAAAAATTGTTGTTTCTTTTTCATTCATGACAACAGAAAAAATGCTGTTTCGCGCGAATTAAGATAACCATAACCTTTATTGGAAACAGAATTTCATTGTTTCTACTAAGCCATTCGGCTATTGAATATTTGGTGAGTATTTTCCATTTAGTCCTTAAAATATTTCCTCGTTTTTGGCTCGGCATTGCATTTCTTTTAGTAAGTTATAAGGACACATCTCTAGACCCTATTTTTTGGATCACGTCGTTCCGAAACTGTTTTCTCCCTGGCAGTCTGCGTGTTCTTAGTTCAATTCGCAGGCATGCTGGCTTAAATCTGCACCGATGAAGGCATTCTCTTTTCTCGATAGTACATGCTTTTTAATGCTCGTCACAGCAGCGCCAAAATATATCATTTTCCGATGGCTTATTCCCTACAATATGCATTTTAAGTTTCCAAAATGTGTCTTTATTGGTCTTCACATTGTCTAATTAATTATGAGCCTTACTTAGGCTGACCTATTGTTGAAGGGTTATTTTTAAGGCTACAGTTATAAAGCATTGCGGATTCGCTGTTTTGTTTTTTTTCCCCAAAAGTAGACCTGAGGCTTTCATTATGGTATTGTAGAAAGCTCCTACCATCTCCAGAAAAGCTGTCGTTGCAAATTATATCCTGGCTAGATATTTCTCATTTATGGCAATAATAAAGCGTTGTCGAGAATTTTCAAATGCCCACCATGCTCTCCAATGCCATCTTCAGAAATAAAAGAAGTTGGTTGACCTAACTTCATTGGGATATGTAAGACGTTCTACCAGATGTTTCAAAGTTTGAAGATCAAAAGTAATAATACTGGTATAGGAAGCCAACCCTTTGGCAGCCCATTTTAGACTCAAAGGTCTTCTGACGGCTTGTTTGCTGATTAAAATTGGCATTCGTTTCTTACAAGGGAAGGTGTTGAAACTCTCATTGTATCAAGGATCACCACCGTTGTATAAGGAGCATTTTTAATGGGCAGTAAGACGGAGTAGACGTCGGTCTCAATTGAAATTAAGTAGCCATGCTAGCAGCTCAACAGTCTTTTGTGATTTAGAGTTCATTTTATGTGGAAACTAAGGATTCTCTCGGTGTGCTTTAACTGGAAACAAGATAAACTTATGGGTATGAGGAGTTTCAAGAGCATATTTTGGGCATGAAAACTATTGTTACTTCAGTTCATGCAGTTTTGCAGTGAAAATGAAATCAGGGATGATGACGTTCAATGTGTTCGATGTGTGTTCGATGAAGTTAGAAACTTATTGAATACAAATTGCGGTGTTTTTGTATCGTTGAAGACCTTGCTCGCAATAAAGAAATCGTGGGAAAGTATTTGTGTTTATAAGAATTGGACAACCAGTGAGCTTTTTTTGTTGCATTTACGGAATATCTAACCGGCAAAATTGCTTCCTTTGATTACAGCTGGTTGTTGATTGAGCCCAGGTCGACCCCGGACTGTAGCGCCACCTAAAGAAAGATTGCAGCTGACATATACTCGTAGAAAAAGCCTTATAATTGCTCCCGATGTTGGTTACAGTCTTCATAAGACATGTCGTCCACTTTCAAAGATTTAAAATGCACACTACCATGACCTTTTGACTATCTATAAATGTGTGTACCGTTAGATCTTAAATTGGTAGTCCTCCTATTCTGTTATATGACAATTTCTCTTCCAGATTGATGTGCCAAACATATCCAATTGACCTTAATGTAACTTTCTTTGTAGTGGCAATTCATGTCAAATGTCTGACATTTCTGTCTACCTTCTGAATCATATAAACTCCCACTGAAACTGAAATACCATGCAAGTCCTTCTTCTCTGCCTTTTTCCATTGAAAAACTTCATCTTAATCCCAAAAAACTGTCATATCTCAGCCACTTCTCCTGCTCCAAAGTCAACTATGTTACACTCCATCAAGATCTTAATCTCATAAAATGTCAGTGTTCGCGCATAACTACTGTCAAATGTCGGCAATTTGCAGTGAAAATTTGCCTCTGGAAGGGGAAAATGAGGGCTAAGAGCACTTTAATATTGTGCCCTCGGAGCTATTTTCAAATGCCCACCTCCACCTCCTAAAAATAAAGGAAACACACATACAAAAAAAGAAGAAGAGAAAAACCAAAAACGATTACTATACGAGTATGTATGAGTACAACAATTATTCCCATTGTTCGTCTGTCACATGCATACTCACGTACGTATACACACCTCTATAACTACTACCAACTCAAAAGATAGACAATTCGAAATGTCAGGATCCAACAAAGGTCCTTCTCTCCATGTGTAACTGCACTAAAATGTCCTTTTTTTTTCAAAACAAAAAATTTCCTAAAATATATAATGTGTTCCTCCATCCAATGGTGTTGGTGGTGTGTGGTTGGGAGTTTTCCCTTCGAAATTGGGGTTGCCTGGGTTTGGCTGGCATTCACTGGATGTCTAGGGGTGACTGAGGGTTTTTGAAAATCGAATTTTTCCCACAGCCCCCACAAAGAAAGACATAGAGTGGAGAGAATAAAAAAAATGAGAGAAAACTTTAGCAAAGTGGAAAAAAAAACAAAAAAAAATGTATGTCAGCCGTGAACCAACGACATAATTGTGAAAGGGGTGACTTTATGTCTTTCTTACTTATTTTTTGCCAGGCTGGGCTCTCTACTAAACCCCCAAACTCTAAACAGCTCCTTGCCAGTTTGTGTTTTTTAGGATCTTTGTTTTGTTGTTTTTATGTGTGCGTATTGTTATTGCCATGTTGGCTGTGTTGTCGTTGTTTTCTGGTAGCCTAAGGTTGGTTTTCGGCTGGAGAACTGGAATGGTGGACGTGGTTATATCCCAGAAATGGCAAAGAATTTCATTTTATCCTCAAACGAGGGGTGATGAAAAAGGTAGACCATGTGCTAGGGAAAGGTATGAATATAAGAGAACGACAACGTAGCCATTTTATTTATCTAGATTTCATGTCCGGAAAAAGACCAGAAATGAAAAGTTTCCACACCCACCCTCGCCTTTTCCTTTGATTTTTTCTTATTTTCTTGTTTTTCCGTTCTTTGAGTTTTTCGTTTCACTGAGTTTCGGTTGCTCTGTGTGCCGTGTCTGCCTACAACTTGGTTGAGAAAGAAAAGAACAACAAAAATTTAAGAACCAGGCCAAGCAATTCATTTAATTCATTTTCAGGTCTTCCTTCGTTTCTGTTTCTTTTCGTTCGTCTTTCTGTATTTGTGTGGATACTGTTGTGTGATTTTGGGGTTTTTCCTTGTACCGAGTCTCTGGGGGTGGGGTGTACGAAGGAAGAAATACCTAAACAATACCATTCCAGTATTTTTGTATTTTTAGGAAAATGTTTCGTGCTTAAATTTTTTTTCTCCTGATTTTGCTCTACCTGTCGTTCGTTGTTGGGAGTTTTCCCTTTGAGAAATGGGGGCTGTTTGCTTCTATTGTTTTGTGTGGAAGAATGGTAAATAGACGAATAGGTAGATTAGTGAAACGATACGTGAAGGAGGCTCAACCGCAGGATAATCCATTCATTTGCAATAAAGGATGACGAAAGCGAAGGAGAAACGAGAGAGGGAAATGAGAAAAATAGGCAAATGGCAATGTACCTATATTCGTATTGAAGCGGAATTTTCGTTTGTTAGTCGTTACTCGTTGTTTGGTAGACTGTTTGCCGTCATGATGGGAAATGTCAAAAGAAAATATCAGTGGTACTACGTTGGGCAATCAGAAACCTCACTTAGATGGGGCAGGGGTTGTTGAAGAAGATTTGTACGGATATGCCAGAAGGAACATGCTTAAAGGGTTTCTGTTTAAAAAAAAAAAAAAAAAAACATTTGCCAGCTAATTCTGATTAAAAGATTAAGATGTTGCTGTTGTGGAACGAAGATGGACAGGAATTTGAACTCTGGTTAGGTTTCGCTAATGGATTCAGTCTTTCTGGACTACCTCTTCGTAAATACTTTTTATGATCTATAATTGGAGCTAATGGTAAGAGGCTTACGTAAAAATTGATTAAACCGTTTCGATGAATTAGCCATGCGTTCCCGAGAGTGAAAAGTGGTACAGATATCGCCAACTTTTGCCGATAATGTCATTCGATAATGTATTATCGTTATCTTCTGGCGACCTCACGTCTTGATGATTTACTCAAGAGGCACCTGGTGTGGGATGAATGGATGGATGGACTTTTACAGAGGAGTAAAGGGCCTTCTTTCTACACTAAATTGAACATAACGACGTTCTGATTTTCTGATTACCTTCAACAAGTCGCAAGATGAGAAACGAGAAAACAGAGAGTAGGCAAAGCCTCAATTTAATTGGGGCAAACTTTTCCTGTAAACAACTAAAACGCATATACTCGTACATATATGAATACTACCCTACCAGCATCCACTACATCGGCGCCGAGAGTTAACAGCCTGCTCTGAGCATAGGCCAGACGCTCGCAAATGTAGTTCTCCACATTCTTATCATAACTCTTGGGCTGAAGTACTTCTGCATCCTAGAAAATTATATGGTCTGCGGTTATCTTCTCATGAATTCCAACTATCAATGGAAGCCCCAACCGAAAATTCACGCAGTTCAAACCTTAGAAGATTCATCGTCAGTATCATTTCGTTCGATCACACTAAGATCTGAAGTCTAAGACAAGCCTCTTTCACCTACTTTTCGTATACTTTCTTTGATATATATCACCTTGGACAGAGAATTTAACAGTCGAATCATTGCTCTACCAAGCTCTTCAACAGAATCGAAGTCGAACCTGCTGGTCTAAAGCTTTTTGCATCTAAAGTAAGACTATCAGTGAAGATAAAGATGAAGTCTATACGTTTTTTGCATGAGCCTTCGGAGGTCATTGTAAGGTTTTTTTTTGGCCTAATATATGACTTTGTGAGGGCCCGCTGGAGGTAGTGAGGGGTCTGTGACTAAACGTTACCACCTTTAGTGCGAGCTCCTAGCCCGAGAAGCAAGCCTTTCTTAAAAATGGTTGGAAAGTGAGTCTTTTCTTTGGGATGTCCATCTGCGATCTTATATTATTACTAGATCTAAGGTAGGAATATAAGATCGCCGATGGACGGTCCTAAGACTGAACCCTTCGGTCCATTATGAGTACAAGTGTACCTAGCATTATTCCTCCAAGCTGCAGACAAGTATTGTGACGCCCCTTAAAATTCAGCTGTTCCTCAGCAGAAACGAAAGTTGACTGGTTACTAGCGGATAAACCGGAAATAATGTTTTTACCAAGCAAAAAGCACATTAAACTTCGCCATATTTCTACCCTTCTTTCGTCGAACCCTTGACTTTTTTGATTTTGACGGAGGCTTCATCCAGATCGATGTCATTTTCTGAATCATTGAGTAAAATTTGATGGAATTTCTATTTGTTTTGAACATAATAATACCCAGCGAACTTGGATAAGGGGAGATTTATCTTAAATTAAAATGCTTACTGATAAACTTAAATGAATAATTAAAATGTCGCAATGGTCGAATGTATTAAATGAAGAAAAGATTTCACAACGGTACGGGATCCTGATGAATGCAACATTGACATCAGGTCAGGGAAAATCGTACAAATGTTCGCGCTCTTTCTCAGTAACACCAACCTCAGTCGGGTTTTAAATTCGTCTTCATATGAGTATCCAGATACTTGTTGTTCTTTAAGAAAATGGCAGAAAAAGCACAAAAACCGATTGCATAAAATCCGTAGAAGAAAATTTGTTGAGACAAATTCGTAAACCCATAATGCAAATACATGAGTGCGGTGACATAATGTGGAATGTTTTCTTCAGCTAAGACGTATATAACCACCACCAGGAAACCTTGTCTATATTTTTAGAAAAACGTCAATAAAATTAAAAACCTTTTTAAGTATATACGAGTACATGATGTATAAATTTGTTTAAACTGAGAATTAAGAGTTCACTTGAAATTTTTTCCTTTTCCTCTTGCTTCACGAACTACTATACACTACATTGTAGACTCCCTGTGTGGACATTGATTAAACAGAAAGTACTTTTCGCCTAATGGCCAGGGTAGCTTGGTGAAAATTCAAAAGAAAAAAAAAATTGTCCCATCAAAAATGCAGTCATCAAACAACAATTGCAACAATGACTCGTTGAGAGTACAGGATAGAGGGAGCGAAAAGCGCGTTCCATAAAATTTCCACTTAAACCATAAAAGTCGTACTCAAATTTGAACACGAAAATAAGAACATAAATCCACATGAGCCCCTGGAGTACTTCTGCTTTCATGTAAAGTACAGTGGATTGTATTTGCGTTGTGGATTTTCGTTTTTTTTTTCTTTTTTATACTGTTAAATCGGTTTTTTATGGCGCTTAATGCTTGTATGCCATTAAATGCAACCGACAAGTTTGTTTATATTTCCTTTACTCTATAGGTATACACCTTGCCTTTTGGATGGTTAGGTTCGGAGAATTTTCTCAAGGATGGGTGGCTTCAAATTTTCATCAATCTCATATTCATTCATGGTCCACTTTAGGAAATTGTCAAAGAATGAAGGTGTTTTCTTCCATTTGGTCTGTATACTCGGATCCGCCAATGTCAAGATAAAGTAACAACACAACTTGTAGTGGCGTGTAAAAAATATCGCAACAATTTAATGATAACGACCGACGTTCAGTAGAGGAATCCTTAGTTTGGAACACCATGTGTGTTTAACAGAAATTGAGATACAACAAAGTTTACAAGTTTGCAGCATCCTTAACTTTTTCCTTTCTTTATTTAACATACACAACACCTGTCACCCGTGTGTGCGACTTCCTGTCGAGTATGTCCTGTGAGTTTAACCTGCAACTACTGCCATATCCTTGTCGCAATATTTACAAAGTTCAGCTACGTAATTAAGCAAACAGATGTGCACAAAGCTAGAAAATAAGAAAATAATATGAGGACAGCTCTACCAGCATGAGTACGAGTATGAGCATTAGTATGAATATGAGTGCATAGTAACTTTTAATACCCCAAGGATTTAGATAATTATCCTTTCTCATTCAAAATGTTTACTTCTACTTGTGCAGATCCTATGTTCTGTTTAATACCTTAACTGCGATTGAATTGCCACAATTCCCACTGGGCCAAGAGAGGAGTACCAGCTTGGTATACTTTCTATCTTGGCTTACATGTCCATGCCCTTATGGAAATACGTCTGTTTTGTCGTTGTATGTTTAAGAATGCACATAGAAAAATAAATATTCTGCTTTGCTGAGCTCTACTTGGTGTCATTGGTAGCGTTGCCAATTTAAAGAGATTCATTCATACTGCAACGGGTAATTTTGTGTTTTTTGATAAATCGAAAGTTGAAGAGCCCTGTGGTTGCTGTCCAACGCTTAGATCCCGAGTTCTGAAGGAAGTCTCTCCTCACTACAAATCATATTCTTTATAACATGACAAGTTTTTTAGAAGAATTTGAATCGATTAAACCATGATAACACCCTGCGAATTTAGAACGAACAAGAAATTGATTTAAAAAAATGCATATAACTATATTTTGGGCTGCTCATAGGTATGCAAGGATTTTTATCTGAATGGGATAGATCCTAATAAAATAAAGGAAGAGTACGGCTATTCAGGATATCTTGCTGGGAGATCTGATGCTGAGATCATCGTAACATACCTGCATCTTTCATTATTGATGTTAAATTCGCATTATTCTCAATGAAGAGAAATCCAAAACCGAACTGATTGAAAAATTGTGTCTACTAGAAGTATCTTTAGTGTCTTTCATAGTTGGACTAAACATTATTTCAGGCTAATTTAATTTAACAGTAATTTGTCTACCCCAGATATTATTGCTTACTGAGACGTTGGTATCATGTCTAGACATTCATATCGTTTCTAGGCTAATTGTGAGCAGATTAGTGAGGCATTCAGACTGTTCGGTTTACTGGAATGCATCTTTATGCTTTTAAAGACTTCGAAATTCACCAAATATATCATCCACTCCTTTTCAAAGGATTTCCCTTCCGATCAAAATCATAGTGGCAACACCGATCCCTGAATACACAATCATCACTGCGTTTTTTTTTTGTACTCGCATACTGGTCGATCCTGATGTGTGTCATTTGGGTAAAAAAATAGAAATCATTTTTCTGCATTTCACCAAATGTAGCTCCAGCATTGCTTGGAGCAATATTCTTTGTGGCTTTGAGAAAACGTGCATGCCAATTAGGCCATGAAAATTGTACTCTACCTATACTTTCGAAGTGTGGCTATGTGTACCCTCTTTCTCTCTGCATTTTATGCCTTTCTATGATTGTTTTGCAAATTATTTTTGTTTTTTCATCATTTTGCTTTCTTATCCAATTTATTGCTTATTTTAATATTTCATTGTGCACCTGTTATGCATAAAAACTACAAGGAGCCTCCACGCTTCGCCTAAAGACCGTGTTCAGTCTGGGGAGGGTTTGATTTGTTGCATGGGCTTCCAGACACACGCAATCAAAATCAATTGTTGACAAACAAGAGTAAAGAGACATCGAGTTGAGACTTTGTTATGATTCTTGTATTTGTATTTGTACTTGTATGTATAGGTATTCTGCATAAATTAATTGCATGACATTCTTTGAGGTTGTTGGTTGTTTTCTTTCTTCTTTTAGTTGGGGATGGTAAAAAACCAAAAAAATAAAAATGATTTAACGACATGTGTCTGAGGAAAAATGATTTAAAAATAGACTACCTCAGGGGTCAATTGTAGGGCCTTTGCTTTTTCGTTTGCTTATGCGGATGCATTGCGTCACTCTATTGAATTTTTAGAGTTATTGTAGCTTGAGAAAAATGGTGATAAATTGGATCTCAGCTCATGCTCAGTTATTTAGTCAGAAAAATACTAGAATTAGGAAAAAAATGAATTCTCAGTGTAGAGAAATTGGCCAATATTAAGATATTTTCATATGGGGAGAAATACAACTTTTTTAACACTACTTGGAAAAATTAGATAAAGGAGCCATTAGTGTTTACAACCCTGTATTTCTTCAAGAATCTACCAGTGCCTATTGTTTTAGTATTGTTATACGTTTAAGTACTCTGTTTGGCCAGAAAATTTGCTTAAAGCGGTAGTAAGCATTGCGCTGAGATTGATCTTGTTAGTAAATCAGCACATTTAAAGGATTAAAAACTTGAAGGCATCGTTCATTGCCTCGGTTCATCGAATCTGTCTAATTTGTTGATTCAGATTCAATCGATATAATGACAACAGTGGATTTTCTATACACTCCATGCATCCTCTAATCGAGAATTTAAGTTAATAACAAATGAAAATGTTGGTTGGAAACTTATCTTTTATTGGCCAACGGTGATAATAAAGGGAACAGCTCGTACTAATGGTAGATTTTATATTTATGTTCCAGAAAAAGTGAACCTGTATCTAAAATATAAAACCATTCCAACAGTCACAACCAATTCTTAAAGGAAACATTTTACTTTATCCATCAACTTGAAATTTTTTATTTCCATCATAGAACAACTTAATGCTAGTCACATACTTTCCGGACTTATCCTCACAACATCCGCCATCCATTTCCACCATTGGCATCATACTATTCGTATGATTCTGCTCCTCAGTTATAAATTTTCTAGTGATGTTCCTCTCATACTTGGTATTTGCTTGCATAGCTCTTAATAGGCGGCTTGTTGGCGTTCCATCATAAGGATTTTTAAAACTAGACAACGGCCTTAATTTTCTGGCTCCCCGTTCTGGTCTCGAATTTCTCTCATCGGCTAAAGTTGTATCCGTCGTCAATGGTATCGTGACCATCGTTGCCTCTGGATAATCTGGTGGTGGAGTTTTGACGATGAAATGCTCTTCAGTCGTTGACCAATTTGGATTACCATCGCCACTGCAATTCTTATGTTCTAAAGTATCCCTTGGCTCGGCAGACTCTTCCATTTTGAATTTTTTAAAGAGGCACACTACTATCGCATGCAACATAAGATACACAATGAGCAGAGACAATGCAAATAGCAAAGCTTGACCCAGATGATGCACTATACTCGAAGGGCGTATGACGAACCATATTATGGGAAATACAATAAACCAATAGATACTAAACACACAAATCAGAACTTTGTTCTTTCGAGAAAGTTTTGCCATTTTTGAGAACAAAATTTCAATGGTGCACAAAGTACTCGTACACTGTCAGTCACACACGAGTTAAAGTTCGAAGTTGGCCGTTTTGTTGTCGCTCCGATAGAACCTGTCGTTTCCGTTCGACTTTCAAGTAAAACTGAATTTTTTTCCAACAAAATTTTCTAAAACAAATAAATAATTAAAAAATTCTTAAATAAGCGCTAAAGTTGGGAAAGTTTTTTTTTTCTGTCATCCAGCTTGTAGATGTGGTTTGGAGATAAAATTATATTTCAATTTGTGTAACTAGTAACAGTTAACCGCCACACAGTAGAGAGTGTTTTGAGATAGGGAGTATACGACCATGGATGTGGCTGGCTAAAGCTGTGGCCTTGGTACATATTTTTACACTTGGGTCACTTCTGGAGAATGTCGCTCTTATCAGTTAAGTCAGCTTGGGAAAAAAGTTTGGATACTACTCGTACCTACTCTGTGTGAGATATACAGTGGGTCAGTTAATGTTTCTTTGTTTTGGAAAAAAACAATGAAATGTCGAATAAAAGGAGAGTAGGGAGTGAGTTTGAAAAAGTATCTTCATTGTGAGCTTTTGTATTGTTATAACGGTATTTTGTAGTTGTAGTCCAATGTTTTACTAACTCTGAAACCCAAGGCGCCGAATATTTTGAAGAACTGTTCATGCGTTTCAACTCTAAACTTAACCCTTTCTCGAATTTTTCTGCAAGAAACAAGAAACAATAAATACTGCGACAATGCCAAATTTAGTCGTCGATAATGTTCCACAGCAGGAGACAAAGACCGCAAAGGACCAAAGTCCGAAAAGAACACTGGGTTTGGTTGTTTTCTTATTAAGGGGGACATTGGGCAAATATTTTCAATTTCAGGCGATAAAGTCAAATATCTTTTTTTCTATTTTTAGGTATTACTGTCTGGGAGTTGAACCCTCTCATACGAGTAGAATAGGTAATCGAAATTTACAGTGCATTGACTTCGACGTAAATTCTGTAAATTTAAGTTTGAGGCATGATATAAGCTGCTTTGATGAGTAAAAAAGATTCGAAAATCTTAATAGGGTGGGAGCTCTTGTCACGTTGTTCATCTATGCCCCTAGAGAACAACAACTTACTCTCTGTACATATTGCATGGTAGTTACATAATTCGTACGTTTTTTTTTTTGTAAATTCTCACATGATAACAGGTTTACGCTTCATACTACCGGACACTGTGGACATTCCTTCATTTATTTGCACTTCCTGCTATTTAAAGAAATCACTTCCAAAAAATACAAGGGATAGTCTTCCCCCTTAATAAAGTCACTTCCCCTTTCCATGTGGGCAACATAAAATATCATTACAGACCATCAGATGGACAGCTTTGATTTGCATCTCTGGAAATCTTTCTCAATTGTTTCCTTTCAACGGCATCCTTATGCCACTATAGATGCAGGATACTACGAGCACTATCCAATAGTCGTCATTAGTCGTTGGTTGTGTTGAGGTGTAAGTCTTTTTGTTCCTCATTTTTCTTAGGGGGATTTACTCGATCTTTGAATTTTGAAGATGAAGACAGTTGAGGTTCCATTGTCTGGGTAAATTGGTGTACATTTTAGGATACTCAATGCAGACGTTATGTGGGATTTCAAACAAATTTTTCTCGTTGGAAGATGATGGTATTTTTGTGTTTGAATTGAACCTAAAAGTTATGCCGCAATCTGCAGTACTTGAGAATGCTTTGCGCCAATTTCAGTAAACTTCAGAACTTCAAAGTACATAATCCTAATTATCAGGGTAGGATATACTATATTTTGCATAATTATCAATTTGGTAAAAATTCAGCAACAAATTGAAACAATGAAAAACGCAAGATGAAGATAGATGCTCTCATCCAAGAAGTCGATTTGGGCATTTGTTCGGATGCAGTCGGTTTAAACAAGGAAAAGAGTTGCAGGGGCAAATCATTAAGTAAACTTTGATGGTTGTTATTGCCACTGTAGTTCTTAGGACCTCATTTTCAAGATTTTGGGTATTGGGAACTTGAAAGTTGTTAAATTTGATAACGTTGGGTACAATCAATTGTCGATGAGCGCAGCCTTGAAACGGAGTTGTGCATTGGACATAGGTCCAATTTGTGAAGAGCATATGACTGATTGAGCTGCCGTCTGGCCATGTCATTTGCCAATCAATAATAATCCACGAGCCTATTGTTTTATGACAACAGTCTTCGCTTTGGGTATTCTCAAAGCTACATTTATCACTCGTGTTAGCCGTTCTTTCGATCGTTCTTAAACTTACATAGGACCCGTAGCTTTGTTGTGTGGAGTTTTAAATGAACAGAGAGAGTAGAGTTCCATGTCAGTGATGTTTTGTTCTAATATCCAAACTACTGTACTGGAGCTGTGAATTTCTCCAATGGACAAATAAGTCAGCGGTTTTAATAAGGCGATTCCATGATAACTATTGAAAATAATATGCTTGCTCTAATGGAATTTCGTTCCAAAAAAAAATCGAAAATCTTCAGACCGTTTCCAGCTTAGGTTCATATCGGTTGCTCCATAATTTTATACTGACAACTAGGTAGAATACACGCATTCTTATAGAATCAACGGATAAAGTAAGTACACTTCCTACTTTCTCAGACTGTTAATCCATTGGCAGTTCAATCATAAATTGACGGAGGCATTAAGAGAATGTATGGAAACTGTCATCGCTTGAAGACAAACACTTTTTACCAATGTCATCGGTGTGCATTTATCTGGTAACACATCTATGCTACATCTCAGAGTTTTTTCCTTGGCCTAAATAATATCTGCAATTAGAAGTTATTAAAAGGTGACCAGATAGTTATTATAGTTTTTTCAATTGTTATGCTTCAGCAGATATCAAAGTTATCAATAACATCCAGACGCCAAAATATTCAGTAAAGCTTACTACTTTATCATGCACCGTTTTACGCTTCCCGAACATGCGGAAATTATTCAAAAATATTATTGAAATTCCGGCTCAGTTGTAAATAAGCGACGTGAACTTCGTCGTGAGTTCGATCATCATCATGGCTTCAGTATGCAGGCAATTCATCGCACCGTGGATAAGTTTAAGCTTTTGGATCATAAGCCACCAACCAGAGAGATTTTTGCGAAATGAAGAAAACATAGCCACCGTACCGGCCAGTACCGAAGAAGACCCAGAAATGTCGATTCGGCGTGGATCAGCTGAATTGGGCATCGTCAGACAGTTAACCTGGCTTATTTTGCGATTGGATTTTGGCCTATATCCGTATAAGATTGTGCTAACGCATGAATTGAAACCAAACGACCATAGAAAATGCCATGAGTTCGCTAATTAGGCGCTGGAAATGTTGGCCGGAGATCCGGATTTTCGCGAAAAACTCATCTTCTCGGACAAGGCTCATGTAGCGGCTTCATCAAAAAACACAATTTCCAGCGAACACGATCCAAAAGTGTTGTGAAGGAGAGATTCAGCGACTGGGTCATATCACGGCGAGTATTCATCAGTTGGCCGCCATGATCATGCGTATTGACACAACTCGATCGTTTTCTCTGGGACTACGTCAAGTCCTTAGTCTATACTAAGAAGCCTATCACTTTGGACAAGCCCGAAGCCAACATTCGACAAGTTATTGGCTAAATAACGACGCACATATTGGACCATATTGGACTGTCAGCTAAGCCGAGGCGGATAATAGCATAAACGTAGCTTCAAAATAAAGCCAGTTGAATTGAATATCTCACACAGTTGTTGTTTTATTTTTATAATACGAAACGTAGAAAATATGATAGATCAACCAGCTTAAGGTGTTCTTATCATCGTCCTGTGCATCCATTCAGAGCTCACCTTTACAAACAATCCACTAGGTATTCCTAGGTACTTGTGTTCTCTCCAAAATCTGGTGAAGAGTGAGTATACTCGTATAATCGATAGTTCGAATCTTTTCATTAATCAATTGACTGGTTGGGCAGGAAGGCTATCTATATCTATCCAAATGTGTCTAATGCTGGCCTTTATCACTTTTATTTACTTAAGGTGGCGCTCAAGTCGGAAGTGGACCTTGGCCTCAGTCAACAAGCGGCTCCAGCCAGCTCGATATTTTGCTAACTGCCTCCCGTCCACTTACACTTGCGTGCGTCACCTTTGTCTCGGTCTTCCTCTGCGAGGAACGGATTCGAAAATTTTTCAGACCGGAGCGGTGGTGTTCATCTGCTCAACATGACCCAGTCATCTCAGTTGTCGGATCTTTACCCTTCCTGCTAGGTTGATGTCGCTGTACAGTTCATACAGTTCGTCGTTGTCTTTGCTCCTCCACTCACTGTCAATGCAGACGGGACCGAAGATGAATTGAACAATTTTTTCCTCAAAGCCACCAAGAGCACCCTTATCCATTTTTGATAATTTCCATGCCTCTGCTCCATACGGCAGGAATGGGGTTATTAAGCTAATGGCCACTATCAAGAGTCAAGCCTACTCCAACATTTTCGTTGCTCAAGTCTATGTCAAGAATATCTAAAATCTAGCTGCTGAATAAGTGAAATTTGTGAAATTTCGCTTTCGTTGGGGGCTTGACCTTTTACCGGAACTATTTTGTTGCCTTATGGCTCAAGAGTTAACATCCTAATTGATTTTAAATTTATTTACGAATCATCAGTCAACATAGCTTCAGTCAAACAGGAAAACCAACTCTGTAGTGCACTTAAATTCTGGCAAAATCCTTTCCCCCCTTGGCTGTTGGTTTTAAAGTTTGTCTCTTTAAGTATTTTATTATATAAATTCTCTGGATAGAAACCAAACCAAAAGCAAAAGCAAAAGGATAAAGCAAGCAATTAATATTACCAAGGCATCCGCATTAAATTCTGCAACGTGATCCTGCATCTCGTGTGACAAGCGAACGTTAATTAAAACTAAAAGTCTAGCGCCATGCAGGAGACACCAGTCGGTCGGTGTGCGAGTAGTCAGCAATTCAGCAAAGTCGCAAGTCGACCATCGTCTCATTACGTTTTTGGTAAACTAAATCTTTCAACGTTCTCGTTAGTATTTATATACACACTCCTACTCGTATTTTGTATGTATGTGTATGTTTATGGATGCCTAATGGGGGGTGGAGGGTACCGTCTATTGGTCTTTGCTTAACTTAGTGAGGGTGCTATAAAATTTTGAATAATAATAATTTTTGGAAGCAGGAATTATTGCCACACCAAAGCAGTTAAGGTTACGGTAATTTGCATTCGGAATTCATTAGTAAGCTGATTGCCGAAATACGAAATTCTAGACAAAGATAACGTCGAAAGGATGCAATCGAGGATACAAATGTGCTGCTCGTTTGGCTTCTATGAGTATGTACACATTCTACAGCTTATGATAGTGATGAAGGAAAGGGACATGCAGATGCTATGGCATAGCAAATGGAGTAGGAATAATTTGGGACATTTAATTATGTTTACTGTTGTGGTAAGTTCCTGGTGCCGATATTGGTTATGCAATGATGCAAAAAGGAAGTTGAGAAGTTCAAGGAGTGGCCTAGTTTTTCCTAATGAGTGAGCCTAAATGGCTTTGATCTTTTATGCGAGCATAGTGGACAGATTATGTCCTGAAGTAGGATGATTGCATTGCATAATTAGAAGTAATTAGGTGAATTTACTGCAACTTAAGACTGTAGAATGAGTTGCTTGCCTCAGGTTCTTTAGAAAACAGTGTACCCGTATAGTATAAAGAGAAACAGAAGTACTCTGATAAATTCTTCGATTGATATTGGTTTTGTTTGAATACATTCTTAAGTATCGTGATACTAATAGTTCTGCCTATGAAAGATGTACCTTACCTGGCAATGGTTTCGAATTTGAACTGGGCCCTCAACAAAATGAAGTGAATTCAATCTTCTTGGTTTTGTTCATTCGTAAACTTCAATAGTTTGGTAGGAATGGTAGTTTGAAAGGGGTCAATGCCTTCTATTCTTAACAATATGCTGGATATACCTATATACCCAAAGTAGTGTGTGAAAATTGGCTTAAGGGTGTTCGAGAACTTTCATTAATTAGAGCCGATCAGATAACCGGATGCTTGTATGGGGAAAATTATTCGGAAGCAGTAGCCAATTTTTTAGTTAAAATCCGATTACCGGCATACTTACCAGATCAGAAAAAAATGGTCCTTAACCAACAAGTCTCATCAACCAGCGTTATTCCCAGCTAGGTACATAAGCTACAAGTTTCATATTTAACCTGGTTGAGTCTTTTTTTCAACTGCGTTTTATTTCTTTTGTCTGAACAGGACACTACATCGTAGATAAAGAATTAGTTCACTGTTAGTTCCTTTCTTCACTAAGATGTTCTTCTACTAGTAAATATAGGTAACAATGAGTAGCATATATAATTTTTCATAGTATACTGAATACAATGGACCGTAGATCATATGAACAACCCTTCTCTTAGATCAGTGGAATTTAATGCTTAAAAAACGCAATGCTGTCTGCTGTCGATGAAGCGAAATTCAAATGCCCAGCCATTATCCATAAATGGCACTTGCATCGTTGAAACCGAAAAACTTTCCATCTTCGGTATGTGTGTCAATGACAACTTACGCTGGAATGACCACATCTTCAAAATCGCCAAAAATGCTGCGACATGTGTAGGTTTGCTTAAGCGATGTAAGAAATATTTCATGCCCTCTGATCTGGTCCAAAATTGGAGTACAATGGTCACATCTGGTCAGTTCTTCCCAAGACTTCTTTGCGCCTACTAGATAGGATTCAAAACCGTGCGAAAAAACGAATAGGTGATGCTAATGTTACACAGTCGATTGACACCCTCGACCAACGACGTAATGTCTCACCACCAGTGCTCCTCAGAAATTGACAGTGGCATTCCGCCCCTTCAAATCTCCAACCATAACACCCGCCTCGCTATGAATGCTCATCAGTACACCCTCAAGCTCATTTTCGGATGCACCCTGAAATATCGTGATTCTTTCCTAAGCCGAACAATTCCCTTATGGAATTCTCTACCGAGCTCTTTATACCCTAGTCATTATGACCTCCAAACGTTCAAAACCAACGTGCATCGGTACCTCTCTTTCTAACCTCCATAATTTTCCATCGCCCGCGCTGTATGTAATCATTTTAAGGGTACTACCAATCCCTTGAGCGCGCGCTAATTATAACAAAAAAAAAAATCATAAATCCGGCTTTCTTTGCTTTGATCAGGGTACGTCCTGGTTATCCGATTGCCTTCTTAATCCTAAGGAATAGGAGCTGACAAGAGATTTTATTCGCTTAATCTCAGCGCGGATGTCATTTCTGAAGTCCAGGATTGCTGCAGCAAAAGGGCTGATATGCAATGGTTAGTCTGTATGTGTTCCTATAATTGGCACAATTCAAGAGATCTCCCCTCTTCATCTGTTATGTGCGCTTTTTTTTTTGTCGATTTTATGGATGAGCTTATGCTCCTCACAAGACTCTTTCCTTTGAAAACCTTCAAAGTTTCAGCTACCTACCTGTTTGCTCCCGCGGCTCTATTAAATTTGAGTTTGGAAATGGTTCACTTCGTTTTGTTCGGTAAAATAATAGTATTTGGGGGCATTTGTTAGAGTTGAAAGATGCGTTTTCTATTTTGCCGTCATCCGATGTGTCTTCTGCTTGACTCCAAGCGTGCGCTAATACTCTTCTACTACCTATTTCATTTACCACATCGGAGGTAGGAGTTCCGAGAGTTTCTGAACAGTATTGCCACTGGTCTTTTGCGCTTGAGGTGTGGGGAAATGTAACCGCAATAAGCGTATTGAGATTCTAGCTGCTCGTCATCAACATGTTTCACACAGTGTTTTGATATCCACTTTCCCAGCTTGGCTACTAGTAGGTAGTGGGCGAGTTAGTGATTTTCAACATCTGGCTACAATGATGCGCTTTACCTTATGGGAAATCAAAAAGTTTTACTCCCATAGATACTTATCTGTAAGTAGGGAGCAAATTCAGACTTACTGCAAGAGCATGACTCTTATTGCAAATGTTTTGAAGGTCCAGTACTGCGACTTTTGATTGCAAAGAAGATTATTCAACTTCAAACCACGTTTCCACTTCTACTTTATAACCCATCAAACCTTTTCAAAAAAAAAAAGTAACAAAAAACACCGAGGGTTCATAATCTCATAAAATCAAATTCAGGAAACTCGCCCTCAAGCCAGCCCCAGCAAAGGCTGATTTTCTCCCTCTTGGCAACAAACACTAAGGAAAAAGTAAAGGCCACACACAAGGAAAAGTATTAAAAATGAATCACGAGGGGAAATGTCCTTTTTTCCATATGATTTGATCCTTTCTGCCATCTTTATGTTTGAATGGTTATTGCTGATATAATCGTTGGGGGTACGGCATCCTTTTCTCATTTTTTCGCCAGCCCCTTGCACCCATCGAGTCCTTGATGTTGCGAGTGGATTTTTTTCTCTCTTCTTTTCTGTTTCCATTCCTGCTGC